>OY720634.1:133315321-135825219 GCA_963169105.1 Ceriagrion tenellum | reverse complement strand
AACACACGTTGAAGTACAGGATTCAATAAAAAGGATAAAACTTGGTAAATCTGCAGGCGCTGATGGCATGGCGCTGGAAATGATTAAGTTTGGAGGAAATGCAGCAATTGATTGGATGAGGGAGACATGTAGAAGAGAATGGAAAGTGAAAAATATCCTTACTGATCAGGAACTGAATATTTTAGCAATCTACAAGAAGGGAAATACTACACAATACAGCAACTATAGGCCCATATGACTGTCCTCTGTTGCTTTGAAGGTGTACATCAGATTTCTTGAAATAACACTCAGAAATGAGGTTGAGGAAGACCTACAAGAGGAACAATATGCCTTCAGAAAAATCACCAAACCCAGAAACATTTTACAGTATGCCAAGTTTTGGACAAATATATCAACAGAAATGGATCAGTCTGTCTGGCCTTTTCACATTTACAGGCAGCTTTTGACACTGTTCCAAGATGTAGATTATGAGAAGAACTGCGAAAAATAGGGGTATCTGCAGACTAAACTGAAAGAATAAAAAATCTGTGGCAAGCCCGTCTACTGGTGCACCTCTACACCTCTCGCAAACCAGCAAAACAAGTAGTGCTCTCGCTTCCTGCCTGGCCAACTGGCACGGTGGCTCAGGGCTAGTATGCTTACCTGTCAAGCACGGGTTTGATTCTCGGTCCCAGAGTTTACTATTTGTCAATGCTTTTTTCTTGCACTTTTTCCACTATTCTTGAACATTGTTCTGGCATTTTCCCAGTGTACAGCATATTGTAGAATGGTCGCTCTCAGTATTAATACTGAAGCCCTTGGCCCTACTAGCCAATCTTGTATCGACATCAGAACAATCAACAACAGTGAAACTTAACACAAGTCTCTTCAATGGCTAGTTGACCTAACCAACCATCAGCTACAAGTCTATACATTGATGTGAAAGGAGTGGTAAGAATACCTGGGAAAATGTCGACGGAGTTTGCTAAGAGGAAAGGTGCCTAACAAGGAGACAGCCTTAGTCCTCTACCATTCATCACTTTGATGGACCAAATACTTAAACAATGCAAATGAAGAACACCAAGGTGCATGATAGGAAATTAGAGGTTAAGGCCTATATATGTTCAGTCACTGGTATATGCAGAGCCATTGTATTGATTGCTAAGAATAAGAGAGAATTGAAAACAGCAGTGGAAGAATGGACAAATGCAATTAGAGATCAAGGAATGAGAATGAATGTAGGGAAAAGCAAGGCTATGGCAGTGTCAAAAATCAGGCGCAGGAGAGGTTGAACATTATGTGGAAAGAGCAAGATCTAGAACAGGTATACAGGTTCATGGGATATATAAGTATACCAGGGGCACAAATTACAAGTGATGGAAGGTCAGACACTGACCTTGGCCACAGAATCCATAAAGAAAACCAGGTGTATTGTCAGCTTAGCAGATCAATTGTGGGCTTGAGGGAAATATTGGTAAAGACAAAGATGAAGGTGTACAAAACCATTTTCCAGCCAGTGCTGTTGTATCGAACAGAGAGCCTAACCCAACAAGACAAGCACAGGGGAAGATTCCAAAGCTGTGAGATGAGACACCTATGATGAGCAACAGGACTCACTTAAAGAGATCAAGTGAGAATTACTACAATCAGAGCCCAATTTCAGCAAGACCCAAGAGTGGAATCGATTGAAAGAAAACTTTTAAGAGGGTATGGACATATGGTTAGGAAGAATGAGGAAAGAAAGCCAAGAGTGGTGATGGAGGCAACACCAGAAGGAAGACGAGGAAGGGGACGACCAAGGCTGGAATGGGAATATTAAGTGGAGAGATTGACAGCCAGGCACAGATTGAGCATGAATGAAGCGAAGTGTCTCGCTCATAACAAGACCGAATTCAAAAAGTGGCTGATGCCCTGTTTACATTACTAGCTTTCTAACCACGTTATCTCTAACCCTAGTAGAAGTTTGCCGTGTAAATGCAGGTTGGCGCTAACTGTAGTCAACATTTAAACCAGACTGGAGTTACTAGGGTTGGCGCTGGTTACCATCATTTTTAACTCGTGTGAACGCAGGTTAGTTAGAATAGTAGTTAAGTAATTCAGTCCACCTCTGGTTTTCACTTGAAGTGTACAATATATTATGAGCGTTTATCTTGTCATATTCCATATCCATGCATCAGTGCAAAGTTGCTTAATGTATTAAAATGCATGAGTGAATGATGGACCATATTAACCTTAAAGTACAAAATTTGAAGTACAAAGTTTAGTTAGGAAAAAGTTTCCTTAAAGTTAAAAATTTACCTTAAAAGTGCAAGCGAGGACAGGTCATGGGCAGAACTTGGAAGAAAAAGTTTATTTCACTGCATATACTGAGGCATTAAAATTCACTGGGGAATCATCATTGTCCCAGATGCAATGGGCTAAAAAATAAAGAAGGAAAATATATGTATGACCACCAAGAACTGGTAACTGTTTGGGAAGATTACATTGGAAAACTAGGTATATAAAGGAAATGTGGATGAATGCAAAACCATCAAACAAATGTTAGAAACAGAGTTTAAAAATAGCATTGTAGAGAGTGACAATGGAATAATGAGGGAGGAATTTGATGTGGCCTTAAAGAAAATGAAAGAAAAAAGGGCAGTGGGAGGGGATGAAACTCAAGCAGAAATCTTAAAAGGATCAGGTGAAGAACTAAATAATGCACTCTATAGATTGACTTGGGCCATGTACGATAAGGGCATAAGTACTCCCCTCGGACTTGCAGAAATGTGAATTGATTCCCTTACCCAAGAAGGCTTCAAGAAATGAATGTGAACAGTATCGCATGATAAGTATTTTATCTAATGCCTCAAAAATATGGAATATCATCATTTTGCATGGGATAGAAAAGAAGATAGAGGAACAATTAACAGAGGACCAGTTTGGGTTCAGACGTGGAAGAGGCATAAGAGAAGCGATTACTGGCATTGAGACTCACCCAAGAAAAAATGACTACAAAAAGGTGAAGAAACATTTACAGCCTTCGTGGATATTGAGAAAGCCTTTGACAATGTGCAATGGAAAAAACTCTTCAGAATATCATATGAGGTGGGGATGGACCAAAAAGACACGAATTATCTGGGGGATGTACAAAGAAGAGAAATCTGTGATCAGATGTGGAGACTGCAGGGGAGAGGCTTCAATCAGAAAAGGGGTGAGGCAGGGTTGCTGTCTATGAACGCAGCTATTCAATTTGTATATTCAAAAAGGGCTAGATGAAGTGAGAGCATCTTAGGAAGACCAGCAAGGAAATGAGAGGGGCATAAAGATCCAGGGAATACAAGTGGATATGCTACGTTTTGCTGATGATATAGCCATGACTGATAGAAACAAAGATGGGCCTACACTCATGCTAAATCAAATGGAAACCATACTCAATGTTCAATATAACACAAAACTAAATAAAAAGAAGACCAAAATTCTCAAGAGTGGGGAAAAACTGTGATGCAGTTACGAGAGTTTCCATTCATGGGGTACAAGTGGAGAGTGTACAAGAATTTACATACCTAGGCAGTAAAATAACAGTTGACGGGAAAAGCAAACGAGAAATAATGAACAGGATGAATATGGCAAAAGTACCATTCAACAAGATGAAAAGGTACCTAACATCTTGGAATTTTAGTCTAAGCCTCAGGAAAAGATTGCTTAAAGTGTCTGTGTGGAGTGTCCTAATGTATTGCCCTGAAACCTGGACTATTAGGAAACATTAGCGGAAAAAGGCTGGAAGCATTTCAGTTACGGAGTTATAGAAGGATACTGAAAATTCATTGGACAGATAAGGACTCCGACAACGAAGTCTTCCAGAAAATTATTGAACATGCTAAATTCTGGGAGAGCCTGAAACAGAGGAGAGATGAATGGATTGGACACATCCTACGACACAAAAACTTGCTTAGAACGATAATAGAGGGTAACAGTCCCGGAAAAAATTGTAGAGGTCAACCCAGAATGACTTACACAAAACAGATAATGTAAGACATCGATTATAAACATATGCCAAAATGAAACGACTAACAGAAAAGGGAAATGAATGGAGGAAAGCAGTAGCTGCCAACCAGCCTGAGGGCTGATAACCTAAAAAGAAGATTGAGGCAAGGACTCGATATGGAAGTTATTTATAATTCTTACATGTCAAGATAACATCTTGAATTGTTTTTATTTATCATAAAAGAGTACAAATGACATAATAATGTAATATTCTCAGGGTATCTTTATGATAAAGCATAGCATAGTTACATATTTTTCTATTTTGGAAATTTATTCTCTCAATTTTCATCTTTCAATGCATAAAGTAATATTTAGAAATTCAATGCTAAGGGCATAGTTAACTACCAATGAATGAGAAGTCTAACTGAGCTAAACATTTGCATATTCAATCCTTTATCTCACCCGTACAAGTTCCAAGAAGATAGCCCACAGTGCCCACAGCTCAGGAAACAAATGAAAAGCGACTTGCATTGTTTGTTGGGCTATGGGCTACATCACCTTCTTGACTCTCCACCAGCATGTTAACAAGGGTTAAAGAATGCCGTGTAAATACAAGTTAGTTAAGTTGCCATATTAACTAACATTTTAACCCTAGTAATAAAAAAGAGGCACGAGGAACCCTGATGCCTAACAGCAAAAGGGAATTTGAGAAAGAAGAAAAAGATTGAACAACCCTAAGGGTGGCAAAAGGCCTAAACTCATTCAAATGAGGGGAGAGGGAAAATCCATGCACATTTCCAGACAAGTAAAGAGGAAGGTTGTTTCTCGATGCAAGGGAGCCACTGAGTAGGGAAGTTCATGGGCGTAGCTTGTGTTCAAGGGGGGTTCATCTATCTTCCCTCACTCCCCCCAAATGAAAGATTTCATTTCAAATCTCATAGACAGAGCCAGGAAGGAAGATTCCCTCCCCAGTCTCCCCAACATAAACCTACACCAAAGGTTACGCCCCTGGAAAATGTGTTTATCCAAAGCAATAGCTAAATATCTTCAGAATGTCTGCAATTCAGGTCAATCAAAGACAAGACAATTGCAATTCAGAAATTATAGCCATTGGAATAAAGGAGTTGATTCAAGTTTCCATCAAAAAAAGCAACTTCTTGTGTCCGCAACGAAGGCATAAATTTTTAAAATTAGCCAATGGCACAGAAAATGCAGGTGTAACATTACTCTACCTTGCTACAAATAGTAATCTCAAAGACAGACGAATTATTAGAAAATTGGAGTTGTGATTCTAACAGTTAAATCCAACTCTCCAAGGATTCAAACACTGGCCTTCAGAACAGGAAGTCAGTGCTCCTGGCACCTCACATTTGATTCCCCTAAAACGACCAATGCCCAGAAATGTGAAGTGAATAATGAAGAGTTATCACTCAGTGGTGAGAACAGGAGCTAAATCAGCTCACAGTAATATTCCAACAAAGTATATTTAAAAAATCAAATCATTGAAGGACTAAAACTACACTTAAATATTGGCAACCATGGCTAATGAAAAACAGTTAAATGTCACTCCATGACATTAAATCTTCAGCCATTTGTGCTGTGCAAGGCAAAAAATTTACACACAGGCTGGACAGGCTTTATAACAGAAATGATAGCCGATGGTTTGATCTCGAAGATTTTGAAGATTGGTTTCTGAAGTTATGCCTTCCTTACATGAGAAGATTGTCTTGAAGGAAGATCATAATCGGGGATAATCTTTCCAGTCATTTTTCTCTGGAGGTATATATGCTGTGTGAGAGCAACAAAAATGAAAAAGCAACTTGCAAATGAAATGGAAGAAAACTATCATCATAAACACAGAATTTGGCAAACGGTGAAAAGCCGAAAAGAAAAGTTCAGAGAAAGAGTAAAAAGTGTAGCAGATGAAACAGGGGAGATAGTGACTGATGATAGAGGTGTTAAGAGTATGGCATGATCACTTTGCTGTAACTTAGGGCACCAGGAGCAAGTAGAAATAATGGAAGTTGAACCAAACCCACAAATATGAGGATAGAATGGGGAAGAAATAACACACGTTGAAGTACAGGATTCAATAAAAAGGATAAAACTTGGTAAATCTGCAGGCGCTGATGGCATGGCGCTGGAAATGATTAAGTTTGGAGGAAATGCAGCAATTGATTGGATGAGGGAGACATGTAGAAGAGAATGGAAAGTGAAAAATATCCTTACTGATCAGGAACTGAATATTTTAGCAATCTACAAGAAGGGAAATACTACACAATACAGCAACTATAGGCCCATATGACTGTCCTCTGTTGCTTTGAAGGTGTACATCAGATTTCTTGAAATAACACTCAGAAATGAGGTTGAGGAAGACCTACAAGAGGAACAATATGCCTTCAGAAAAATCACCAAACCCAGAAACATTTTACAGTATGCCAAGTTTTGGACAAATATATCAACAGAAATGGATCAGTCTGTCTGGCCTTTTCACATTTACAGGCAGCTTTTGACACTGTTCCAAGATGTAGATTATGAGAAGAACTGCGAAAAATAGGGGTATCTGCAGACTAAACTGAAAGAATAAAAAATCTGTGGCAAGCCCGTCTACTGGTGCACCTCTACACCTCTCGCAAACCAGCAAAACAAGTAGTGCTCTCGCTTCCTGCCTGGCCAACTGGCACGGTGGCTCAGGGCTAGTATGCTTACCTGTCAAGCACGGGTTTGATTCTCGGTCCCAGAGTTTACTATTTGTCAATGCTTTTTTCTTGCACTTTTTCCACTATTCTTGAACATTGTTCTGGCATTTTCCCAGTGTACAGCATATTGTAGAATGGTCGCTCTCAGTATTAATACTGAAGCCCTTGGCCCTACTAGCCAATCTTGTATCGACATCAGAACAATCAACAACAGTGAAACTTAACACAAGTCTCTTCAATGGCTAGTTGACCTAACCAACCATCAGCTACAAGTCTATACATTGATGTGAAAGGAGTGGTAAGAATACCTGGGAAAATGTCGACGGAGTTTGCTAAGAGGAAAGGTGCCTAACAAGGAGACAGCCTTAGTCCTCTACCATTCATCACTTTGATGGACCAAATACTTAAACAATGCAAATGAAGAACACCAAGGTGCATGATAGGAAATTAGAGGTTAAGGCCTATATATGTTCAGTCACTGGTATATGCAGAGCCATTGTATTGATTGCTAAGAATAAGAGAGAATTGAAAACAGCAGTGGAAGAATGGACAAATGCAATTAGAGATCAAGGAATGAGAATGAATGTAGGGAAAAGCAAGGCTATGGCAGTGTCAAAAATCAGGCGCAGGAGAGGTTGAACATTATGTGGAAAGAGCAAGATCTAGAACAGGTATACAGGTTCATGGGATATATAAGTATACCAGGGGCACAAATTACAAGTGATGGAAGGTCAGACACTGACCTTGGCCACAGAATCCATAAAGAAAACCAGGTGTATTGTCAGCTTAGCAGATCAATTGTGGGCTTGAGGGAAATATTGGTAAAGACAAAGATGAAGGTGTACAAAACCATTTTCCAGCCAGTGCTGTTGTATCGAACAGAGAGCCTAACCCAACAAGACAAGCACAGGGGAAGATTCCAAAGCTGTGAGATGAGACACCTATGATGAGCAACAGGACTCACTTAAAGAGATCAAGTGAGAATTACTACAATCAGAGCCCAATTTCAGCAAGACCCAAGAGTGGAATCGATTGAAAGAAAACTTTTAAGAGGGTATGGACATATGGTTAGGAAGAATGAGGAAAGAAAGCCAAGAGTGGTGATGGAGGCAACACCAGAAGGAAGACGAGGAAGGGGACGACCAAGGCTGGAATGGGAATATTAAGTGGAGAGATTGACAGCCAGGCACAGATTGAGCATGAATGAAGCGAAGTGTCTCGCTCATAACAAGACCGAATTCAAAAAGTGGCTGATGCCCTGTTTACATTACTAGCTTTCTAACCACGTTATCTCTAACCCTAGTAGAAGTTTGCCGTGTAAATGCAGGTTGGCGCTAACTGTAGTCAACATTTAAACCAGACTGGAGTTACTAGGGTTGGCGCTGGTTACCATCATTTTTAACTCGTGTGAACGCAGGTTAGTTAGAATAGTAGTTAAGTAATCCAGTCCACCTCTGGTTTTCACTTGAAGTGTACAATATATTATGAGCGTTTATCTTGTCATATTCCATATCCATGCATCAGTGCAAAGTTGCTTAATGTATTAAAATGCATGAGTGAATGATGGACCATATTAACCTTAAAGTACAAAATTTGAAGTACAAAGTTTAGTTAGGAAAAAGTTTCCTTAAAGTTAAAAATTTACCTTAAAAGTGCAAGCGAGGACAGGTCATGGGCAGAACTTGGAAGAAAAAGTTTATTTCACTGCATATACTGAGGCATTAAAATTCACTGGGGAATCATCATTGTCCCAGATGCAATGGGCTAAAAAATAAAGAAGGAAAATATATGTATGACCACCAAGAACTGGTAACTGTTTGGGAAGATTACATTGGAAAACTAGGTATATAAAGGAAATGTGGATGAATGCAAAACCATCAAACAAATGTTAGAAACAGAGTTTAAAAATAGCATTGTAGAGAGTGACAATGGAATAATGAGGGAGGAATTTGATGTGGCCTTAAAGAAAATGAAAGAAAAAAGGGCAGTGGGAGGGGATGAAACTCAAGCAGAAATCTTAAAAGGATCAGGTGAAGAACTAAATAATGCACTCTATAGATTGACTTGGGCCATGTACGATAAGGGCATAAGTACTCCCCTCGGACTTGCAGAAATGTGAATTGATTCCCTTACCCAAGAAGGCTTCAAGAAATGAATGTGAACAGTATCGCATGATAAGTATTTTATCTAATGCCTCAAAAATATGGAATATCATCATTTTGCATGGGATAGAAAAGAAGATAGAGGAACAATTAACAGAGGACCAGTTTGGGTTCAGACGTGGAAGAGGCATAAGAGAAGCGATTACTGGCATTGAGACTCACCCAAGAAAAAATGACTACAAAAAGGTGAAGAAACATTTACAGCCTTCGTGGATATTGAGAAAGCCTTTGACAATGTGCAATGGAAAAAACTCTTCAGAATATCATATGAGGTGGGGATGGACCAAAAAGACACGAATTATCTGGGGGATGTACAAAGAAGAGAAATCTGTGATCAGATGTGGAGACTGCAGGGGAGAGGCTTCAATCAGAAAAGGGGTGAGGCAGGGTTGCTGTCTATGAACGCAGCTATTCAATTTGTATATTCAAAAAGGGCTAGATGAAGTGAGAGCATCTTAGGAAGACCAGCAAGGAAATGAGAGGGGCATAAAGATCCAGGGAATACAAGTGGATATGCTACGTTTTGCTGATGATATAGCCATGACTGATAGAAACAAAGATGGGCCTACACTCATGCTAAATCAAATGGAAACCATACTCAATGTTCAATATAACACAAAACTAAATAAAAAGAAGACCAAAATTCTCAAGAGTGGGGAAAAACTGTGATGCAGTTACGAGAGTTTCCATTCATGGGGTACAAGTGGAGAGTGTACAAGAATTTACATACCTAGGCAGTAAAATAACAGTTGACGGGAAAAGCAAACGAGAAATAATGAACAGGATGAATATGGCAAAAGTACCATTCAACAAGATGAAAAGGTACCTAACATCTTGGAATTTTAGTCTAAGCCTCAGGAAAAGATTGCTTAAAGTGTCTGTGTGGAGTGTCCTAATGTATTGCCCTGAAACCTGGACTATTAGGAAACATTAGCGGAAAAAGGCTGGAAGCATTTCAGTTACGGAGTTATAGAAGGATACTGAAAATTCATTGGACAGATAAGGACTCCGACAACGAAGTCTTCCAGAAAATTATTGAACATGCTAAATTCTGGGAGAGCCTGAAACAGAGGAGAGATGAATGGATTGGACACATCCTACGACACAAAAACTTGCTTAGAACGATAATAGAGGGTAACAGTCCCGGAAAAAATTGTAGAGGTCAACCCAGAATGACTTACACAAAACAGATAATGTAAGACATCGATTATAAACATATGCCAAAATGAAACGACTAACAGAAAAGGGAAATGAATGGAGGAAAGCAGTAGCTGCCAACCAGCCTGAGGGCTGATAACCTAAAAAGAAGATTGAGGCAAGGACTCGATATGGAAGTTATTTATAATTCTTACATGTCAAGATAACATCTTGAATTGTTTTTATTTATCATAAAAGAGTACAAATGACATAATAATGTAATATTCTCAGGGTATCTTTATGATAAAGCATAGCATAGTTACATATTTTTCTATTTTGGAAATTTATTCTCTCAATTTTCATCTTTCAATGCATAAAGTAATATTTAGAAATTCAATGCTAAGGGCATAGTTAACTACCAATGAATGAGAAGTCTAACTGAGCTAAACATTTGCATATTCAATCCTTTATCTCACCCGTACAAGTTCCAAGAAGATAGCCCACAGTGCCCACAGCTCAGGAAACAAATGAAAAGCGACTTGCATTGTTTGTTGGGCTATGGGCTACATCACCTTCTTGACTCTCCACCAGCATGTTAACAAGGGTTAAAGAATGCCGTGTAAATACAAGTTAGTTAAGTTGCCATATTAACTAACATTTTAACCCTAGTAATAAAAAAGAGGCACGAGGAACCCTGATGCCTAACAGCAAAAGGGAATTTGAGAAAGAAGAAAAAGATTGAACAACCCTAAGGGTGGCAAAAGGCCTAAACTCATTCAAATGAGGGGAGAGGGAAAATCCATGCACATTTCCAGACAAGTAAAGAGGAAGGTTGTTTCTCGATGCAAGGGAGCCACTGAGTAGGGAAGTTCATGGGCGTAGCTTGTGTTCAAGGGGGGTTCATCTATCTTCCCTCACTCCCCCCAAATGAAAGATTTCATTTCAAATCTCATAGACAGAGCCAGGAAGGAAGATTCCCTCCCCAGTCTCCCCAACATAAACCTACACCAAAGGTTACGCCCCTGGAAAATGTGTTTATCCAAAGCAATAGCTAAATATCTTCAGAATGTCTGCAATTCAGGTCAATCAAAGACAAGACAATTGCAATTCAGAAATTATAGCCATTGGAATAAAGGAGTTGATTCAAGTTTCCATCAAAAAAAGCAACTTCTTGTGTCCGCAACGAAGGCATAAATTTTTAAAATTAGCCAATGGCACAGAAAATGCAGGTGTAACATTACTCTACCTTGCTACAAATAGTAATCTCAAAGACAGACGAATTATTAGAAAATTGGAGTTGTGATTCTAACAGTTAAATCCAACTCTCCAAGGATTCAAACACTGGCCTTCAGAACAGGAAGTCAGTGCTCCTGGCACCTCACATTTGATTCCCCTAAAACGACCAATGCCCAGAAATGTGAAGTGAATAATGAAGAGTTATCACTCAGTGGTGAGAACAGGAGCTAAATCAGCTCACAGTAATATTCCAACAAAGTATATTTAAAAAATCAAATCATTGAAGGACTAAAACTACACTTAAATATTGGCAACCATGGCTAATGAAAAACAGTTAAATGTCACTCCATGACATTAAATCTTCAGCCATTTGTGCTGTGCAAGGCAAAAAATTTACACACAGGCTGGACAGGCTTTATAACAGAAATGATAGCCGATGGTTTGATCTCGAAGATTTTGAAGATTGGTTTCTGAAGTTATGCCTTCCTTACATGAGAAGATTGTCTTGAAGGAAGATCATAATCGGGGATAATCTTTCCAGTCATTTTTCTCTGGAGGTATATATGCTGTGTGAGAGCAACAAAAATGAAAAAGCAACTTGCAAATGAAATGGAAGAAAACTATCATCATAAACACAGAATTTGGCAAACGGTGAAAAGCCGAAAAGAAAAGTTCAGAGAAAGAGTAAAAAGTGTAGCAGATGAAACAGGGGAGATAGTGACTGATGATAGAGGTGTTAAGAGTATGGCATGATCACTTTGCTGTAACTTAGGGCACCAGGAGCAAGTAGAAATAATGGAAGTTGAACCAAACCCACAAATATGAGGATAGAATGGGGAAGAAATAACACACGTTGAAGTACAGGATTCAATAAAAAGGATAAAACTTGGTAAATCTGCAGGCGCTGATGGCATGGCGCTGGAAATGATTAAGTTTGGAGGAAATGCAGCAATTGATTGGATGAGGGAGACATGTAGAAGAGAATGGAAAGTGAAAAATATCCTTACTGATCAGGAACTGAATATTTTAGCAATCTACAAGAAGGGAAATACTACACAATACAGCAACTATAGGCCCATATGACTGTCCTCTGTTGCTTTGAAGGTGTACATCAGATTTCTTGAAATAACACTCAGAAATGAGGTTGAGGAAGACCTACAAGAGGAACAATATGCCTTCAGAAAAATCACCAAACCCAGAAACATTTTACAGTATGCCAAGTTTTGGACAAATATATCAACAGAAATGGATCAGTCTGTCTGGCCTTTTCACATTTACAGGCAGCTTTTGACACTGTTCCAAGATGTAGATTATGAGAAGAACTGCGAAAAATAGGGGTATCTGCAGACTAAACTGAAAGAATAAAAAATCTGTGGCAAGCCCGTCTACTGGTGCACCTCTACACCTCTCGCAAACCAGCAAAACAAGTAGTGCTCTCGCTTCCTGCCTGGCCAACTGGCACGGTGGCTCAGGGCTAGTATGCTTACCTGTCAAGCACGGGTTTGATTCTCGGTCCCAGAGTTTACTATTTGTCAATGCTTTTTTCTTGCACTTTTTCCACTATTCTTGAACATTGTTCTGGCATTTTCCCAGTGTACAGCATATTGTAGAATGGTCGCTCTCAGTATTAATACTGAAGCCCTTGGCCCTACTAGCCAATCTTGTATCGACATCAGAACAATCAACAACAGTGAAACTTAACACAAGTCTCTTCAATGGCTAGTTGACCTAACCAACCATCAGCTACAAGTCTATACATTGATGTGAAAGGAGTGGTAAGAATACCTGGGAAAATGTCGACGGAGTTTGCTAAGAGGAAAGGTGCCTAACAAGGAGACAGCCTTAGTCCTCTACCATTCATCACTTTGATGGACCAAATACTTAAACAATGCAAATGAAGAACACCAAGGTGCATGATAGGAAATTAGAGGTTAAGGCCTATATATGTTCAGTCACTGGTATATGCAGAGCCATTGTATTGATTGCTAAGAATAAGAGAGAATTGAAAACAGCAGTGGAAGAATGGACAAATGCAATTAGAGATCAAGGAATGAGAATGAATGTAGGGAAAAGCAAGGCTATGGCAGTGTCAAAAATCAGGCGCAGGAGAGGTTGAACATTATGTGGAAAGAGCAAGATCTAGAACAGGTATACAGGTTCATGGGATATATAAGTATACCAGGGGCACAAATTACAAGTGATGGAAGGTCAGACACTGACCTTGGCCACAGAATCCATAAAGAAAACCAGGTGTATTGTCAGCTTAGCAGATCAATTGTGGGCTTGAGGGAAATATTGGTAAAGACAAAGATGAAGGTGTACAAAACCATTTTCCAGCCAGTGCTGTTGTATCGAACAGAGAGCCTAACCCAACAAGACAAGCACAGGGGAAGATTCCAAAGCTGTGAGATGAGACACCTATGATGAGCAACAGGACTCACTTAAAGAGATCAAGTGAGAATTACTACAATCAGAGCCCAATTTCAGCAAGACCCAAGAGTGGAATCGATTGAAAGAAAACTTTTAAGAGGGTATGGACATATGGTTAGGAAGAATGAGGAAAGAAAGCCAAGAGTGGTGATGGAGGCAACACCAGAAGGAAGACGAGGAAGGGGACGACCAAGGCTGGAATGGGAATATTAAGTGGAGAGATTGACAGCCAGGCACAGATTGAGCATGAATGAAGCGAAGTGTCTCGCTCATAACAAGACCGAATTCAAAAAGTGGCTGATGCCCTGTTTACATTACTAGCTTTCTAACCACGTTATCTCTAACCCTAGTAGAAGTTTGCCGTGTAAATGCAGGTTGGCGCTAACTGTAGTCAACATTTAAACCAGACTGGAGTTACTAGGGTTGGCGCTGGTTACCATCATTTTTAACTCGTGTGAACGCAGGTTAGTTAGAATAGTAGTTAAGTAATCCAGTCCACCTCTGGTTTTCACTTGAAGTGTACAATATATTATGAGCGTTTATCTTGTCATATTCCATATCCATGCATCAGTGCAAAGTTGCTTAATGTATTAAAATGCATGAGTGAATGATGGACCATATTAACCTTAAAGTACAAAATTTGAAGTACAAAGTTTAGTTAGGAAAAAGTTTCCTTAAAGTTAAAAATTTACCTTAAAAGTGCAAGCGAGGACAGGTCATGGGCAGAACTTGGAAGAAAAAGTTTATTTCACTGCATATACTGAGGCATTAAAATTCACTGGGGAATCATCATTGTCCCAGATGCAATGGGCTAAAAAATAAAGAAGGAAAATATATGTATGACCACCAAGAACTGGTAACTGTTTGGGAAGATTACATTGGAAAACTAGGTATATAAAGGAAATGTGGATGAATGCAAAACCATCAAACAAATGTTAGAAACAGAGTTTAAAAATAGCATTGTAGAGAGTGACAATGGAATAATGAGGGAGGAATTTGATGTGGCCTTAAAGAAAATGAAAGAAAAAAGGGCAGTGGGAGGGGATGAAACTCAAGCAGAAATCTTAAAAGGATCAGGTGAAGAACTAAATAATGCACTCTATAGATTGACTTGGGCCATGTACGATAAGGGCATAAGTACTCCCCTCGGACTTGCAGAAATGTGAATTGATTCCCTTACCCAAGAAGGCTTCAAGAAATGAATGTGAACAGTATCGCATGATAAGTATTTTATCTAATGCCTCAAAAATATGGAATATCATCATTTTGCATGGGATAGAAAAGAAGATAGAGGAACAATTAACAGAGGACCAGTTTGGGTTCAGACGTGGAAGAGGCATAAGAGAAGCGATTACTGGCATTGAGACTCACCCAAGAAAAAATGACTACAAAAAGGTGAAGAAACATTTACAGCCTTCGTGGATATTGAGAAAGCCTTTGACAACGTGCAATGGAAAAAAACTCTTCAGAATGTTATATGAGGTGGGGATGGACCAAAAAGACAGACGAATTATCTGGGGGATGTACAAAGAAGAGAAATCTGTGATTAGATGTGGAGACTGCAGGGGAGAGGCTTCAATCAGAAAAGGGGTGAGGCAGGGTTGCTGTCTATGAACGCAGCTATTCAATTTGTATATTCAAAAAGGGCTAGATGAAGTGAGAGCATCTTAGGAAGACCAGCAAGGAAATGAGAGGGGCATAAAGATCCAGAGGAAGGTTGTTTCTCGATGCAAGGGAGCCACTGAGTAGGGAAGTTCATGGGCGTAGCTTGTGTTCAAGGGGGGTTCATCTATCTTCCCTCACTCCCCCCAAATGAAAGATTTCATTTCAAATCTCATAGACAGAGCCAGGAAGGAAGATTCCCTCCCCAGTCTCCCCAACATAAACCTACACCAAAGGTTACGCCCCTGGAAAATGTGTTAATCCAAAGCAATAGTTAAATATCTTCAGAATGTCTGCATTTCAGGTCAATCAAAGACAAGACAATTGCAATTCAGAAATTATAGCCATTGGAATAAAGGAGTTGATTCAAGTTTCCATCAAAAAAAGCAACTTCTTGTGTCCGCAATGAAGGCATAAATTTTTAAAATTAGCCAATGGCACAGAAAATGCAGGTGTAACATTACTCTACCTTGCTACACATAGTAATCTCAAAGACAGACGAATTATTAGAAAATTGGAGTTGTGATTCTAACAGTTAAATCCAACTCTCCAAGGATTCAAACACTGGCCTTCAGAACAGGAAGTCAGTGCTCCTGGCACCTCACATTTGATTCCCCTAAAACGACCAATGCCCAGAAATGTGAAGTGAATAATGAAGAGTTATCACTCAGTGGTGAGAACGGGAGCTAAATCAGCTCACAGTAATATTCCAACAAAGTATATTTTAAAATTCAAATCAATGAAGGACTAAAACTACACTTAAATATTGGCAACCATGGCTAATGAAAAACAGTTAAATGTCACTCCATGATATTAAATCTTCTTCTATTTGTGCTGTACAAGGCAAAAAATTTACACACAGGCTGGACAGGCTTTATAACAGAAATGATAGCCGATGGTTTGATCTCGAAGTTTTTGAAAATTGGTTTCTGAAGTTATGCCTTCCTTACATGAGATGATTTCCTTGAAGGAAGATCATGATCTTCTTTCAAGGATATCTTCTCAAAATTTAACAATCTTTCCAGTCATTTTTCTCTGGAGGTAATCATGCTGTGTGAGAGCAACAACATTGGATTTGTCTGACTCCAAAACTCGACACACCTCACCCAACCGTTCGGCATTGCTCTTTTCCGCCTCGTAAAAGTTGCACGGAGAAAGGCACTCGATGAGTGGAAAAAAATAACCGGGTCACGCTGCCTAAAACAGAATTTCCTCTGTTATTAAAGACAGCAGTTGAAAGTATTGGTGGAGAAAAATAGAAAAAACTTGAAATCTGGATTCCAATCAACAGGGATCTTTCCTGTAAACAGGGAGGCTGTACTGAAAAAACTTACAGATTCTCTAAGGAACGAGTCTTAGAGAAATTTTGGAGTGACTCATTCACGGAACTACTCAAAACTGCACACATGGAGGAGAAGAACTTTTGGAAATCCAAGGGTAAGTGAATCAGTGGAAAACCGGGAAGGAGTGTGTCTGTTAAAGAAGTGTCCGGGAAGGAGAGCGTTCTCACTGTGTTATGTGATTAAGTGCCTTCGAAAAAATGCGGGGAGAAATCTCTTCTTCACCTTTCCTGACGTCAAGGATGTGTGCTCAATTAAGAGAAACAAAATACTAGGGAGAAAACTCCAAACGCAGTTTCCGATAAGGCGTGGAAGATACATTTTCTAAAACGTAAAGGACAGTTTGGACATATTTTGAAGTATAAGTGCTTCTTATTCCCATTTGTACCTAATGTTAAAAAGAAGTAATTTCACTGATAAGTTTATAATAAAATCATGATATACTACAATGTTTAAAAAATTTTGTTCTATCTAACTATTTCAAAAAATTTAGCTATTAAAACATTTATTTGTATAGTTTTCCTAGAAAATTTATATCCAAAACAATTTACAGGTAGGAATTCCTATTCATTATTTAGTGGCCGAAGAAAAGCTATATATATAACTTTTATATAACTAAAAGTATATGTAACTTCGTCCTCAAAATTTCGTTGGCGGTCGAAGTTATTTCATTTCTGGATGAACTTCGGCCACGATTAATAATTTAATATAGCGAACAAAATGTTACATAACAGTTATAACTTCATGGGATTATTCATACAAGGCCACGGAGAATGCTCTCTATTTTTATTCTGGAGATTAACAACTATCTTCACCTTCTGATTCATAGAAAACCTTAAAAAGCGGCGAAGTTAGCCCGTTTTACAATAAGTAATACATATATAGCGTCAACATCAAGCGACGCATACTTTTATAAGAAAAACTTCATGCCTATGTTTATGAGCAGAACAGTTTTTACTACTCTTCACACATTGGATATAACAATAATGTAATGACAACATTATGTCGAATTGCACTTCCTAAGACTCATCCTTAGGAGAGTCGAAGGGTAACAAAAGGTCGAAGCAGTGGATTCACAGTGAACCCTCCGAAGTTGCCAGGAAAGGCGAAACTTTATGGCTTTGCACGTGAACCACAACGTTGGAGGGAGAAGGTGACGAGTGGGACGATCATCACAAACTATTTCACAAAGGATGAGTTTTCCGAGCAATACTGGCACTCTCGTGCCCAATAAAATGGCAATGACTCGTCCGAATGTTCAAGTACGAAGGAAATGCGATTCAACAGGGCTCTCCTTGAGGCTAGGAAGAAACTACAGAAGGATTGAGATCAAGTAATGGCTCAACTAGGGTCTTGAGAGGGTGGAAGCAGGGAGGTCACGGAGGAAAAGACACGAGTTAAAAGGACAAGATGATAAAAGAATTGCGCAATGCGTCGTAATATACAGTGTAGGAGGTGTAGAGGCGAGGATGGTAGCAAAGGCTGTTTCATTTATAGCTGGCATCTAAAGGAAAGATTTGACTAGACTTTTGAGGGCTCTCGAAAAACGAAAACACTGCGAGAATGAAATAACTGAAGAAATCATGGCCACACAATGTTCCAACTAGAGGTGACATGTTCCGGGAGTCGAGCACTTCGGTAGCCGCATTAGAAGAAGAATTTGTTAGTTAAGGAATCATTACCTACAAAGCTGGAAGGCAGGTTGAAGAAAAGACGAAAAGGTGTAATTCTAGTTTTAAAGGGACTTAAAGGTACTCGAATCGTGGCCTGTTATGGCAATAACGATCATTGAAAAAATGGCATGCGAGTTACCTGAAGACGTTACAGAACAAGAATACTAAGAAAAAAATAATACTCGGGTTCAAGACGAAGATTTAAACATGCAAACGAAGGCTATGGTATGATGAATGGCTTTTTAAGGTCAGGAAGAAAAGGAAATGCCGGTTACAACGGACAAAAATTAAAAAGCATACGGATAACTTAACAGGAGTCAGAACTATGGTCAAATTTAAGACAAAAATTTGCTGTTAAAACATTAATCAGGTATGAGTTACGAGTCCACGGGTCCAAGGAATTATAACCTTCTCAAAACTTGTCAATAAATCACTTTGTAGGGATCGGAAAATTATCCACGTTTATCGGAGCTACCCCACCGACGATGAATAAAAACATTCGTTAGGGCTTTCAAAATGTGGTCGGAACAGTAAAGTCGCTCCGAATGCCACGAAGTTTTAATTTAATGCTCGACTAGGTAAAATTTACAAAATTAGGAGTAATTTCCCTTTCGGCCTCCAGTTTGCGTTACGCGACCACCATGAGAATTTCCCTCATTACTCATAAAATGACCAATATACAAATTCATCTTCCACTAAAAGTATAGTGCTCCCATACCCCTTTTTCTGACTTACCACGGCTGCAATCCCGCAAGATCCACATATATTCACCTCTGGGCTGAGAGATAGTTCGATCGTTCTCCTGCTAGGACTCCCTGAGAATCAACGAGGAAAATTGACGATAAGAATTATTGAAAGACACGATGAAATTACCATCTATTGTGATAGTAAAATCCTATCTCTCTTGTACGGCAAAAACAGGGACAATATAAGTTTGCTCTTGAGTCGCGTTTAGAAGTGGTAAAGAAAAGAATAAATATCGATTCGTAATACGTCTCTCTTAAAATATTTCTGTTTCTCCGAAATTACATTCACGACAAAGACGAATATTCATAAAAGACGCGATTACCTTCAGTAAATCCTTCCCAACCAAACACTCCACCGCCTCCGCTCCGATCTCACGCGAATACGGCATTCGACTGTTTGATTCCACGAAAGTCATTGTGGCGGCGCGCCGATCGTTTCCACGCCAAGTCAATGGTGGCAGAGGTAATATGCTCCCAAAAAAAGAGGTAGGGTTGTCTCATTCCCAAATAGGGCTTCGATTTCTTGGGTATAAAGAACTAATAAGACGTAATTTGAAGTAGTTAAAAAAGGAGTAAAAAGCAGCGAAAAAAAATTTCCGGCTGCTAGCCTCGAACCCAGGAAACTTCTAACGGGGAGGACGCGAATACCAGGAAGTACAGGTGGGAATTTCGGTTCATTTTGAAGATTCGATTCATGCGATTTGATTCATGTCGATTACTCGTTCTTTCCAATTATTTATAATGAACGAAATGAACCACGAAGAACCAAATGACTGCGGTGAACCAAAGAATTGCGACGAATGACTAAACTGCGATGAATGATTTAACTGCAATGAAGGATTTCACTAGGCTGAACCATACTAAGGAAATGAACCAAATCCCACCAATTCTTACCATAAAGAATTCTGCGCTGCCTTCTCGAGGATTTTGCGCGATATGTAATTCTGATTATCAGATTAATTCAGTTTTATCCCCGACATATGCGATGACTCTTGTGGAACCTGAAAATGCCTGTCCATTTTTCCTACGAAAAATATGCTAGAAATACTATGATAGATCTTAGGTTTCTTCTGCTCTCCAACACTTGGGAATAGAATGTCAGAAGCAACTTTCTTGGACCCAAGATTTAAAAGGGCAGGCTTCAAAAATGCTATTGCAGCAGACATGACTAAAAACAGATTGATAGGAAAAGCAGCAGCATCTATTACAGTCACAGAGAAAATCACAGATCATCCTATCACAGAGCAAAATTTGACCCCGACATCTTCAACTGGGTGTGTCTGGCAACACCTTGATTCCAAAATAGAAAAAATACCAGTGACACATCTCCCACCGCTGCAGCCATCACAAAAATGGACAAATTTCTGAATGAACCCCATATCTTAAGGCATGAAGATCCATTGCAGTGGTGGTGGCACAACAAAGGAATTTACCCTCGACTCTTTTCCATCATGAAAAAACGACTGCATCGTAGGCTCCTCTGTGCCCTGTGAGGAGGTATTTTCTAAAGCAGGAGCAATTCTCGGTGAAAAAAGGAGGTCTTAAACCAAAAACACTTTCCAAAATATTGTTTTTAAATTTCAACATATAACAGACTATTCAAAATGTTTAACAAATTCTATAACATATTTTCTAAACATAAAATGTTTTAAGACCTTCACTGTTGTCCATCTCAATTGTTAAATAATACATATAGATCAGTGTTATCAGAAGAAGTAGCCCAAGCAAAATTTCGACAACCAGAAAGTACCTTTCCATTTAGGATCATGTAATTTCTTCTAGATCCCCGCGACATTGTTGGTTGAGACAATCATGAGTAATTCAAGATAAAGAAACTGAACCTCTGATCTGTTACATGAAAAATAAAGGAAGTCAAATAAAACCAAATGTTTATCAGAATCGAACGCAGCAAATTCTTTCTCATAGGTGGCAAATAAAAAATGAATAAAAAGAAATTTCGATCTTAATTTACCTTAAATAACCAACCGAGATAATGCAGTGCCTCACCAACTACCACACTGTCTTCTAACTGTAACCGTGTCTTGTAACTGGCTAACACACCTGACCGACAACTGGGATATCTGGGTTCGAATCCCGGTCAAATCAAATGAATTTTTGACGAATGACGAATTTCACCCTCTTTACTGGCATACCACCGTGTCGTTAACTTTTTGCAAACTCGCAAATGGCATTGTACGGATTCAAGTGACGTTGTAGAGCCAACACTAGCCACGACAAAAACACTTTCAATTTTCACTTGGTAATTTCAAGCAGATTCTGATATACTTTCCATATACTGTCATTCACATTGGCCTCCATGTCATTTCTTCATTTTTCTTTCCGTCGTCATGAGGCTTGCAGCCATAGAAATTTAACCGGGCAGACCTTTCCACCAACAGGATGAGTGGCTTTGTCCAACTTTGTTCTCCATTCAAATGGTACACAATGAACCAAATCAAGCTGTTCTCGATCACTCATGAATCGTGTGATTCTTCACTCACTCTACCGAAGAATCGAGAACAGCCTGATTTGGTTCATTATGAACCACTTGAACGGAAAACGTATTCAATTCATTTGGTTCATGCCAATGAATCGTTCAAAATGAACGATTCATTCATGAAAAAGACAGATCTACCAGGAAGTAGGGACGGTAGGGACAAAACCTCGTCCATCATCCAGGGTAAGGAGGCTGTAAGGCTTTACAGCCTCCTTAGTCCTGGGTAAAGGCCTTTTTTAGTTCCGTGTCATGCCTTTCGGATTACACAGTGTTGGGGCAATCTTCCAAAGATTGATGGAAACGGTGATCGAGGCAGAGTTAGAACTGTTCTGTTTTACGTATTTGGATGACATTGTAACTGTCAGTAAAACATGAGGACCACGAGAAAATGCTTCACCGCGCCTTTACTCTGCTCCGAGAGGCCGGATTGAAAGTCAATCACCAAAAGTGTAGCTTCTTTATGGAAAAGTTGAAATTCCTTAGGTCGGTACATGGTAGGTAACGGGAAACTCGAAGCTGATCCCAAGCGTATTAAATCCGTTCGAGGTTATCCTACCTCGAGGTTCGAGGTCACGCAACTCTAGCAATAAAATTTCGTAATCACCTATAACAACGGTAAATCGAAAGTCGTCCCAGACGCTCTTTCACTCATCTATTTTATCGGAACTCCTAGGAGGGAAAATACGTGAGGAGTTGCGAGGTCTGTCAGAGATATAAGGCCGATAGAAGAAAAGGGGCTGGAGAAATGAGGGCAAAGAAGGACCTGACCCCCTCCCGACCCCCCTCTTGGGTCAATATTCGCGACAGATATCATTGGACACCTTCCGAGGTCGAGATCAGGACATATATACGTATTGGTTTTCCTAGACACTAGCAAGCACTGGGCGATTGATATTCCATTGCACTCTGTTAGGGCAGAAGTTTTAATTAAACAGCTCCTTTGCAATTCATTAACCACTTGGGGTGTCCAGTAATATTGCCGTGTGATAACGGCCCCCAGTTCCGTTCGAGAATATTGCAGCGTTCTTGTGAGGCCTACGGAATACAGCTTGCGCATATCTCACCCTTTCATCCCCGCGCGAAGCCCACGGAAAGGAGCATACAGACGCTGAAGTATATGATCGCTATGTATTGTCGTGGCGACCAAAGAAGATGGGATGAGGGTCTTCCCTATTTTATGTTTGCCTTCAGATCAGCCAAACAAGAGACTACTGGTTTCTCCCATGCTACTTTAAACTTGGTGAGGGAGCTTGGGGGACCGAACGAGCCTTTCCGAGTTCAGAACAATTCGTAAGGCTCGCCTTTAATAGCCACGGCCTGCCACAAAGAATTGGGAGGCCGACTATCCAGGTATTATGAAAGCGCTAAAATTGCGATGCGAAAGGCAAGCACGGTATTTCAATTTAAGGAGAAGGGACGTGAAGTTTGAGACTGCTCCCCCCCTCCTGTGGAAACTGTGGAAGGTCCATACCGAGTCAAGAAGAAAGTCCCCAACAATATAGCGACTCGAATATCTGCAAAGAAAGAAAGAATGCACCGTTCATGTCGAAGACCTCTGACCTGTACTGTAATGGTATTGATTTTTCAGAGGTGACGCTGTGCAACGGGTAAGGTGCGCCTTTTCAGGCCCCACTTGTCTTGGGCTGAGGCACAACCTGGTCGAGGGAGGTCACATTGGTGAAGAAAAAGATAGCCTTGCCGAGGAGGGGAGTCGTCAGGCAGTCGGGACTGAATTCTAGAGTGGAGCAGAGGAAGCGGACCTCGAGATTCCCGTGGAGGCAGAGGCTGTGACGGTGTCTACGGAGCTTGCAGAGAATTCACACCCTTTTCTGAAAGTGTATCGAAATTTCTTTTGTGGGAAATAAATTACGTTCTCAGTCCTCAAAAAGGAAAAAAAAACTGTCCATGAGCTGAAAGTCGACTGAACTCACCCAAAGTGCCCTTACATTGCTTTGCCTTCAAAATGGAAAAGTGACAGCGTCGGCAATTGGCTTATAAGAATATATGGGCATAGTAACGAGTAAATATAAGAATTAAAAAAGTCCTTTTCACGGAATATGTTTAAGACGTTCAAAGTCACACGTTAGGGCTTTCATCTGCAAATGAACGTAATATGTAGGTATACATTCCTCTATATATCTACATAATACCCTGCAAGGCGCCTCCAGAGTGTGAGATAGGGGGTTATTTATCACCAAAATGCACCATAAAGTACCATAATAAAGTTAACGAAACTACAACGATTAATATCTACATTTACAAAAAAATTGTCGAAAGGGCTTCACCAACATGCACACGTCTACAGGTATGCTACGAACGCTAGAGAAAAGCATTAATATAGCAATTAGGCTCGAGGGAGCACAGCGAAATGCAGTTTCAGAAGTCAACAGACTGATAATGTGGTGTGACAACGCCGTCTCTCCTCCAGAGGAAAATTGACTCTTAAGCACGGAGTCAATTTTCCTTTAAAATCTGCCACGAATTCCAATGGGAGTGGGCTTAAAGGGATCATTAATAGCGGCATTTGCTTGGGATATGTCATTTGAAATCACCAGGAATGAAATTCGTCCAATTGATTTCCTTAAAAATGTAAATTTGCGCGGGATATAATTTTTTTTTGTGTTTACTCATTGGTAAAAATGGGAAAGCGAATTAAGGTATTGATAGAATTGCGTGCTGCAACTCCGCTATCATCGGATAATATGACAGCTATTCTTTTAAAGGGAATGAATTCCTGCTCGTGATGTATGAAACTGAACTAGGATATGACCCTCACTCAACACTTGTCCTGGGGGAAGCATACGATATGGGAAATTTGCGGACAGGCATATAGGGATTGCAGTAATTGGGATTTAAAAAAGGAATATTAGGAAACTGTGACGATAAATTGTAGGAGCGATGCTATTTTCGTTCGTGAGACCTCAATTGGAGTATGGGACCCTTACGAGGTAGGAATATATTCAGATATAGATCGAATACGGCGGAAGGGAGCAAGATTTGTTAAAAATTGCTTCGATTAACTTAGCAGTATTACTGAATTGTTGAAGGAAATAGGGTGGGAACTTCTATCTGGTCGGAGGGAAAAATATAGATTAAATCTTTTACGAAAGATTAATGTAGACTATTTTTTGCCGGACGTTCAATATATTTTGCTAGAGCCAAACTATTATAGAAGAAACGATTACAGACATACAATTAAGGAAAGAGACTGCAGAACCGAAAGATTCAGAATGTCATTTTTTTCCACGCAATATATGGGATCATAATAGTGGCGATGTATCAGTTCCATGAAAATTTGACCCTCACCAGGTAGAATAGCTTTTGTACCCCTGCTAAATAACTAAACATCACATTAACAACTCACCCCAAATGAAATTTACGGCTTGATTTATTACCTTGTAGCACTATTAATTAATCGCATTAATAATACTATACGTCAGTTGTATCATAACTAGTGTGCATGGTATTTTTTTTAGTCTGCTCAGCGCTCTCCTGTTTTCTAGTCTTACCGCGATCTATTGTCCTGCCTGCTTTTGGCCTGCGCCTATTGGCCGGGGGAAGGTGAGCGGTTCTGATTTGAACTGGAATGAGTGCTGCAGTCCTGTGGTGGAATCACCCCGTGCCGCTCACCCAAGTGATGGTTTGCACGGTATTTCGTAGATGTAAATGAAAACAGCTGCCTCCACTTGTGAATTGAATGTTTAGACTGACTACGCTGACGTCAGTTATTACGTGCAACAATCACTCGAACATTTATCTCACGAGTAATTTTCTCCTTGTTTTAATAACTCTAATTTAGGCCTCAGTGTCATTGCTGATGATCTTCGAATGTGAATCATGAGAGCCTCCACGATTGCAGAGTGCACGGAAAGGTTCCTTTTTTTGAAGGTCTTCCAGTTTCATCGTCATGAGGCTTTACGTGAAAATTTCCTTCTTTTTCCGCCGGAGCAGTGCCAAGTCATGTGAGTTACCGGTGATAAAGCTCGTGTTGTTACCCTCGGAATCCACTGCTAAAGTTTAAAGGACGACTCGTTGACTTATCTCCGCAATCGCCTGGGCATTATCAGATCATCGGTTTGTTCGGAGGATTATTTACAGCCCCCGAAAAAAAAGGAGTTGAGCATCTGTGAATGCCCTTCGCCCTATGCCAATCAGGTGGTTCACATTGAAAAAAGGATTTTCGGGCGTTGTGAAACCACTATCCGGCGACGGACGCTTGTGCGTCACCGCGACCTTCTTGTCGGTAAATGTGCGCGCGCCTCTCCCTCTCTCTTCCGGGCGTGCTGCTGGCAGTTCAGGGCGCTCTTTTTCCAAAATAAATGTTAATCGATGTTGATTAACCGACAAATTCCTTTAAGATTTTATAAGTGGATTCATGATGATGAACTCAATAGCTTGAAGAAGGTTCGAACGGCGGTTTTCAGGGATGCGCAGAACGAAAAATAACGCAGTCTTGCAATTTCATCAATAACTAAAATACTAATAAACTAAATAATCTGAAACTTCGTATGATTGTTAAGAAAGATAGCAATAGCTACAATATTTGAAAAGAAAGTTTCGAAATCTTGACCCAAGTTGTTATTACGAAGCCGTAAATGCGATGCATCCGTCGGGTGCCCGGAAAAATGCGCTAAAATTCTGTTTTTAAGCACACACTGAAATCAATATAAACGGTAAAAAGTTGTGTATACCATCTTTAAACGCAGAAATAAACAAGCTTTGATTTGATGTACTTCATTTTAAAATCGATTGAGCCGTATTTGAGATATTAGTCTTCAAACTCGGGATTTTGCAACGGATAGCAGGGGATTCTACAGTCCGTATCACTTGTGCATGGTACCTATCATCTTCACTGATTACACCGCTGTCTCCTGAATGTTCCTAAGTTCCAAGTTCCTAATGTTTGGAACTTGGACCTTGGAACTTAAACATGGAAGTCTTCCGAATAAGTCCTCGTTTGTGGCCACTCTTGAGGTTTTCCTTGTGAAACGCTCTCGAAATCTTCTTGAATCTTTGTTCCTTGCCTCCATAGCCTTTTCCGATAATTGTCCCAACGGAAGAATTTCCTCTGTAGCAATTTCTCCTCCGTGTATGAGGACTTGGTGAATTGTGGGAGGCATAAAAACCAAGGGTATAACTGTAGAAACAGATCGGCAGTCCCCTATCTGAGGGCGATAAATGGGGTTATATTTATTTGCCGACCACTTGATTATGCCTTCAATGCTGTGGAGAACCTTTTGATAAGATCTTCTTCCATACCTGAAATTACATCATCCGAATAAAAATTTTACACTGGATGTCACAAAAAAAGTAGGCGGTAATGTAAAGAAGCTTAATTAATGCCGTACCTGTTATTTCAGCCGGTGATTTTCAAAGAAACGCCTCACTGCGTTGCCATCATTAGTTGTGCTTGAAATATCTTACTTTTTCTTAACAGTTTCCAGTGCCGGCTTATTAAAACTTACCTTTCCGTTTATCATCGTGAGTAGCATGCAGAACTTTTCGGCGTAATATCCCGCCTTCATTGGTGTTAAACTTTTTATTTTCTCTGTAAGATATATATTCTGCCTTCGCGATTTCTTGTGATTCTTTGACCCATTGAAGACGTATTGGTCAGGAAAATGTTTATGAAGACGGCCGACGATTCTCCCAAATAATTTCGTCTTAAATTAAAGAAATAAAAAGAACATAACGGATTTCAATGGTTATATCATCACTAAAAACACAAATAATACTGTAACATACGTGAAATTTTAACCACGACTGTACCTAAGGCGTCGTTGAGTAAACGAAGAGGCACCAGAAAATTCAAGAACAAAAATACATCACAACTTTCTTCCCGTTGCCACACCTGCTTGTATTGGTATTGGCCGGAACTTCCATCGAATCCGTATTTACATGTGAGTGTGCATTTCATTTCACTTCCATAAGCCGGAATAGTAGAAATCGATGCAATGATTCGGGATGCTGTGTAAAATAGCAATGCTTGGAGATCAACTTCGCACACTTCTTCCGTTATGGACACTCCTTCAGGGTAAGCAGCATTTTTAGCGAGTCTTAAGCGCTCAAAGCGTGGATATGATTTGTTCCCATTTCTTTCGGCAGTTTTGCGTAGAACTTTGTATTGTTCTTTGGTTAACTGCATTGCAGTAAGCATAGCCAGAGCCTCCTCCTCTGACATAATCGTCTGGGAAACCTCAGTTTTCCTCCACTTCGTTGATACTCTCCAACCCCTGGGGGGGGCGTGGTGGTTGTTATTTCTGTAATTAGCTTAGAGGCCGCTTCATCTCCCTGTTCTCTCACATTCATTGATGCCGCAAATGAGAGAGCTGCTGGGGAGTGAAAAGATCGAAGACCCTCGGTTTTCCTTCTCTTCCATCTCTCGCTGGAGAAATTGAATTGTTTTTCTGGTCGTTCGGCTGTACCTACAGAGGTTTATTCAAATTAATCCGGGAATATTCATGCTCTCTCACTCTCTAAAATAAAAAGACAATAATTCCAAATAGTTTACTGACAATTCCTTTCAGGACGATCGTGAAGTAACCGGCGCATATTATAGCACACTTTCAGGAAAATGCAAGGAGGTATTCAGCCATTTTGCTTTGCGCTTCAAAACCCTTTCGTTTTTTCTGTAATTTTCTCCCCACTTTTGAAAATATCGCCCAAAAAAAATGACTTGCCCACATACACACCCAAAGCATGTGCGGCGTCCTTATTACCCAATAAAAAGAACTTTCCAGGAAGATAATCGAAGAAAAAAGTTTTATCTTCAACGGTATGTTGTCCAAAGTTGACTATTTTCCGATGTATTTTCATCCGAGTTATATCGTTCAATGCCATTACATCGTATAAAACAAAGCAGCAAAGAAATCGGTTACATCCAAAGTAGAAAATATGTTCTTAATATCACATTCTTAGTTAAAACTTCTATGGATAAGCAACACAACAAGGAACCAAGTAACAAATGCAATTACTAATGCTGGCATAGAAGGAAAAAAGATTACCTATTGCGATGCTAGACATTCTTGTCAAGAACGTCATTTTGCATGCAAATGCATAACAGAAAAAGTTCAAACTACACGAACACTATTCTTAAAGGATCAATACAACTTCTTTAAAAAATATTTGCGATGTGTTTGGTAAGCAACAAATGAAGGAGCTAATGTCTTCCTTGAATGAGAATGAGTATCACTGTAGGCTAAACCATTATTTCTCGGTAAAACTGTGAAATACTCATACATTTCCTTAAAATATCCCATAATTCTTGCGGACCCGACCGTCCTGTAAAAAGGACGGCCTCTCCCGGACGAATTTCCTCAATTCTCTGAACCAATTACCTTCCGTACCCTTTACATCTCTGTGACTTCCCCTTCTGAAATCACCTTTCTACACGTACACTTTTACTTCGCAAATAAAAACACCTTTGAGACTTCGGTCCTCATTAAGCCCTCAAACTAAGAATTACAATTACTTTGCAACAGCTGCCAGAACAAACACACAAAGCACTTAATTCCTTATTCGCTTTCGATCCTTTGACACCGGATTTGTAATTCTGGAGAGAAACTTCAAGAATACCTTAGCAAGCTTCACAATACTCTCACCGATAGAAATGATCCCGAACGACTTTCAAAAACCTATTTTGCCCTCCTCTGCAAACTTCACACCACTCTCCAAAGACGACGCTCCCCCAGGACGTCCTTAATCTTCACATCACGTATTTTCCTGGCGTCAAAAAACTCAAGACCATTTTCAAACACTTATTCATCATTTTTGAAAGGAGTAGATCGATAGCTAATCTCTTATCCCAATGCCCCTCAGTATTCTCCAGACGTCCAACGTATCCTACTTCCTCCGCTCCAATTCTTATCTAGGAGGGTAGCGTGAATTACACACCCCGCCGCGGATGTTGACTGAATCCGGAACCAAGCGTATTCTTTCGTTCCGGAACGATGTTTATATATTATTTATAACATGTATCATACCGGTAAAGGTAGGTTTTGTTGAATGTCAGAGAATATTCTCCCGGTTTCCCACACATTCAGGGGCCTATCTCCCTCTAGTATATCTTCTTTCGACTCTGCATACCCAGCTTCATTCCGTCCATTAAACCCATTCTCTTCCTTCCCCTAACCCTCTTGCCCAACATCCTTCCCTCTATCACACTCTTCAGCAACCCCTCACCCTATATTTCATCCTTCAGCCATCTACCCCACCTATTCCGATTATCATTCAAAAGCTTCCCTTCCTCGCCCATCATCTCAACCACTTCCTCGTTAGTCTTCCTCTCCGTCCACCTAACCTTCTCCATCCTTCTCCACACCCACATCTCAAATGCCTGCAGCCTATTCTCGTCCTCTTTTCTCAAGGCCCACGTTTCTGCCCCATATAACGCTACGCCCCATTTAAAACTTCACCAGCCTCTTCTTCATATCCTTACTCATTTTCCCCGTCATCAACGCTCTTCCATTACTAAATGCCTACTTCGCTAGCGCTATTCTCTACCATATGCCTTTGCTACAATACCCGTTTTCCTCTACCGTGCTACCTAAGTTATGAAAGTGTTCCACTCGCTGGAGTTTGTGTCCTCCAACTCTTATCACAAGCTTCGCCATCTTCGTTCTAAAGAATCTCATTACTATTGTTTGTTATGATTTTTCTCCAATCCGAATATCCCGCGCTGCGTTTCTAAAGCATCTCCCAAAGCCTGTAGTCCCTTCGAAGGCCCACTTACCAATACCTGATCGACCGCGAATGTAATTGATTATATAAGATGCCCTCCCACTTTGACTCCAGCTTTAAGTTCTTCCCATGCCTGTCTTACCAAATCCTCTGCATAAATCGTGAAAAGCACGAAACTATACACTTTCTTTTTTACTATAGTTTCCGTTCAAAATGAAACTTTATACAAGGCGTGACTTTAGTTTACTTAAAGGAACTAAAAAGATTTTTTGACGAAGTACAAAGTTCCGGAACCGTAACTTATCTCGAGTAGTTTACGTTCAAGTGAATTGGCGGATGGACATTCGATTAGCACTCATGCTTCCGCGCCTAACAAAGACTAATGTCACGAAATCGTCGCCGTTACTCACACAGCAACAGCGCAAATAATGTGAATCTTTATGGTCTACAAAAAAGTAGCCTGGGAAACAGCGCAACGATGTAACTTTGAGAATACCGAAACAGGGAACATTTTTGAAATTGACGTGTCTTATATCCATATTTATAATGTGATCCTTAGACAAATAAAGTTATTTATTTATTTTCCACTCTCACTAACAGAGTATTTATTAATCTCAGCATCAGGAACGCTTAAGTACAATAAGCAATGTAAAATAAAAGTATTTCTGAGACAGCAACGAGTGTAGTATTTGAAATTAAAATTTTTCGGGATAGTTGTAACAGGAGCATGGTGGGATTTTTTATTAAATTTATTTGAACTGGAAATTATTAATCCATCCTTAAATTCACGACTTAAAGTTATCAATCAATCATACATCTATCTTGCTCGTCTTTCGTTTATTATTTCCTTTAAAAGTGAGCAAGTGCGCTCTTCGCCCATTTAGCCACAGTTGAAAGATTTTACGATCTATCTCCCATGCACATGTGTTTACTGCATGAAAATTACTTTGCTTTTAAACTCATACTCGTACTTATACTCGTACTCGTAAAAAGAGATTGGACCCGAATTATTATTTACTGTAGCATGTGAAATTTTCTTTCCAAAATTTGTTGTAGCAATTCACTTTGAAAAAGTATTGTCAAAGTTAGGAGTGTCTACTCTTTCAATTCCCGATCCCTGCCCGCCTTCTCTCCTTCCATCCTTTGTGGGGAGGGTGGGGAAGATAGATGGCTTCCCTCCCAGGCGCTGGGATTCCCCTGAGGGTTCCGCGGTAAGTCTTCTGTGTTAAAAAGCGACTGCCTGCGGGATTTTCCCTGGCGTACGAGCGAAGGTCTACAGTAAAGGACACTGACCTTATTGAAACGGTTAAGAGGCGTGTATGGCGGCGGGGTAATAAAACAAAATGTGAGAAAATTGTTCTCGGTGCGGAAAGAATGAGTTTGAGGACACAATGGTGACTACTGCTGAAGAGCTTCGGCCTCTTCGGAAGATGAGAAGAAAACGGAAAAACCCTGGACCCGGCAAAAGCCCGGCTTCTTCACCGTATATTGGAAATACTACGGTTCAGTCGGTCTCCGGCCGAAAATTTGACATACTGAGGCTAAAAACTAGGGAACTTGGTATCATGGCCCACCGAAATTCCGTGTTGTTACAGCATTAACTGTCTTCTATACATTAATATAGAGAAACATAGTAAAGGAAATATGTCATTTTTGACACTTGATTTCTAGTGAACTAGGTATCAGAGTCTATTATAACTCGACATGCTAGTAGAAACACTTATTTTCTGTCGAATGACAAAGGAAAGTAAGTGCCAATACCCGGATTCTTTACCGTGTGATGGAAATACTACGCTTCAGACGGGTTCCGGCCGGAAATTTCAGATTTTGAGGCTAAAATCTAGGTGAACTAGGTATCATGGCCCATTGAAATTCGGTGTGCCTATAGTACTACCTATATCCTTTACATTGACACAGGAAACATAAGGCAAATGCGCGTCTTCCATTCCGTGTGATGGAAATACTTCATTGAGGTCGCTATGTCAGCGAAACCTGATTCCGGGGTGCAATATCTGACTTCGAGGCAAAATTACTAGTGAACTAGGTATCCTAGGGTATTGAAATTTCGGATTACAGTAGACATAGTGTTTCACATACTTATATGAAGAAATATTGCGAAAATTCCCGACTTCTATACCGTGTGATGGAAATACTACCTGTAAGTCGGGGTTCCGCTGGAAATAAGTAATTTTTGACGCTTGATTTCTAGTAAACTAGGAATCAGAGTCTATTATAAATCGACATACCAGTAGAAACACTTCTTCTCTGTAGAATGATATGAAGAAAGTAAGTGCAAATGCCCGGCTTCTTTACCGTGTGTTGGAAATTCTACGGTTCAGTCGGGTTCCGGCCGGAAATTTCACATTCTGAGGCTAAATTCTAGGTGAAATAGGTATCATGGCCCATTGAAATTCGGTGTGCTTATAGTTCTACGTTTATGCTTTACATTGACGTAGAGAAACTTAGTGCAAATGCCTGGCTTTTTATTCATTTGATGGATAATCTTCCCGTATTACGCTCTCCAAACGGAACAGCACCAAGAGTTCAATCACTAATATATGCAGATGACATTGTATTGATTGCTAAGAACAAGAGAGAACTGAAAGTAGCAGTAGAAGAATGGGCTAATGTAATTAGAGACCATGGAATGAGAATAAATGTAGGGAAAAGCAAGGTCATGGCAGTATCAAAAAATGAGGTGCAGGAAAGGCTGAGCATAACATGGGAAGAGCAAGAATTAGAGCAGGTTGACAAGTTCGAATACCTGGGGACACAAATTACTTGTGATGGAAAACCAGACTATGAAGTGAGTCACAGAGTCCATAAAGCAAACCAGGTATACTATCAGCTTAGCAGATCAATTGTAGGCAAGAGAGAAATATTGGAGAAGACAAAGATGAGGGTGTATAAAACCATTTTTCAGCCGATATTGCTATACGGAACGGAGAGCCTAACCCTACTCGAGAAACACAGGAGTAGATCCAAAGCTGCGAGATGCGATACCTCAGACGTGCTGCAAGGCGTGCTGCTAGGAGAGATCGAGTGAGAAACACCACAATCAGAGCCCAATTCCAGCAAGACTCAATCACAGAATTGATGGAAAGAAAAACCTTGGGATGGTATGGGCATGTGGTTAGGATGGAGGAGGAAAGGAAGCCAAGAGAGGTGATGGAGGCAAGACCAGAAGGAAGGTGAGGAAGAGGACGACCAAGGTTGGAGTGGGAAAAATATGTGGAGAGATTGGCAGCCCGGCGTGGAAAGAGCATTGCAGAGAAAGAGCAAGTGAAGTGAAACGACTTGCTCAGAATAGGGTGGAATTCAGAAAGTGGCTGAGGGACCCCAATGCCTAACAGCATAAGGGGACTAGAGAAAGAAGAAGATGAAGAGTTTAGTGCTTTTATTCTTCAATTTTCATCACTTGTTGTTCATTTTGCTCTGGTACAGGAGCATTATAAGGTTGTAACTGCCTAACCTGCAAACTTCCAGGATGCTATCTGCACACTTCCTGAACATTAACTGCACACTTCCTGAACATTACCTGCACGCTTCCTGAATGTTACCTGGACGCTTCCTACACAGTTAAATGTCCAAATTCACGCTTCCCTCACACTTCCTGCACGTTTCCATCACGGTCCCTACACAGGTTATTTTCACCAGTGTGGTGACCTAACACCCCCTGCCACATGCCCATGTGGCGGCTCGTGGGATATTATGTAGATATATATTGAGGACGGTTCATTTTCATTAATATTGGATTGAATTAGTAATGTTTGAAGTTTTTCTCAATTCCTATATCCACAAGATGAAGTGATAGGACTATATTATATTAATATTCTTGAAGTTGTCTCATTCTTTACAGCTTGGAGAACTTTGCAGTGGAACATACCTAGGGACCTCACTGTACGGATAACCAGCTAGTTGATATTGAAATGATGTGGATTAACCTATGTTGGTGGTCTAATTTCTTCTTAACAGCTTGTACAGCCTCCTTGTTTGAGCTACTATGGGACCAATCTACAGTGTTTGCCCATCAAATGATTTGTAGATTATATTGGTGAACCCATATGGAGGGCAATTGTTTTTCAAGTAGTTATGATAGGGTATTGAATGTGGTACGTAATGAGCTGATCTTATATCTATAAGAAGAAAATAGTTATGTTTCTTTTTGTGATACTCATTGTGATCTTATACCCTTTTACAGCTGGTACAATTTCCTTATTTGACCAGACAGACTTCACTGCAGACTGTGCCAATTACTTGATGGATAAGTTATACTGGTGAACCGACATTAAGGGCTGTTGGTGTTCAATGAGTTTGGACTCAATTTTAAATGTGGTAAGTTATTAACTGCTCTTAAACTACATCTGGGAGAAATTTGTACCTTCATACAATACCTAATGTGGTCTAATTCTCTGTAACAGTTAACACAGTTTAATTGCTGGACCTACCAAGGAACCTGCGAGTGCTGAGTTTTTCAGTCACCTGATATTGAAATGAAATAGTAAACCATATGAATGCAAATTGGTTTGCAATGAATGTTGTACATTCAGACTACTGGATAGAAGTGTTTGTTTTTCTTGTATAATTAATCTCATGGCTATTTCTTAAATATATTTAGTGGCTGTAACACATGTGTGCTTATATTTTAGATTTTATCTTTTGGTTATTTTCTTAATTTTTCTTTTTTTGTTACGACTGTTTTGTTCAGATACGTGCTTCCCACTTTTTACCTAAAGCCTATTTCCAGTTTATATTATTTCATATTTGAGTGGCCCTTTGGAACAAGGCTTGCAGTCTAAGTAGAATGCACAATGAATCCAATTTTTATCTGATTCTCACACTACAGAGGAATGCATAAAGGAATCACTCTAGTGTCTGAATTGATACAACCATCATACTGTCATGGGTTATTTTTTCACTGAATGACCATATTCTGTTAATTATTCATTCATTGTTTGCATTATCAATTGATCATCAATAATGTTTTATAGTTGAAATGAAATTTGAGAAGTGAAATATGTAAATGTATTTAAATTCTAAGGTCAGTGTTTCCATAGTGACTCAATGAGAAATCACATTGATTACATGAAAGAAATTGCTCTGCCACTAACATCAGTTCAGGTTATCATTGTCGCCTGGTAAAATTCTATTGGATGTATGAATGTTGGTTATTATGTTTCATTTTAGCCCAGCTAATACTTCATACCCCTTCAACACCATAATCATAGTTTCCAGTGGCCTGGGTAATTAATATTTCTCAGCTTTCTCTCATCAGTTTGGTGAATATGGAGTTATTTTATGAACCATGCGATTATTATCTTTAGTCACACACAGAATGTGTTAATGGATGTATGATCTTTGCTTCAAATTTTAAGCTGCTTTACTAATGTTTTGCGATGCGTTCTCTCAGAACTCCTATTCACATTGCCTAATGGTGTAGGTACCTTTGTCTCAATGGGGTTGGCTTTTTGTGTTATTTAACTGGAGAATGGTGTGGTTCAATTTGAAATGATGGCCAAAGTGACGAGTGTGTCACTAGAAATGACTCCCTATTTGCCATTTTGGTATGGAACAGTTCCCTGGAACAAGATTTTTAATATAAAGATGCGTTTACAGTAAATGTTCTCTCACTTTGTAATTTCCCAGTTTTTTTACTGCAGGGGATGTGAAGTTATAGGGTGATTACAGTGTGGGATTAACCACCAAGGCAAAATACCATTAAACCAAAACCAAGGCAATATATACTATGTTATGATAAACGGATGCCAGGGAAATCACATTTCAATGCCCAATAAATACACTGAGCACAATCATCGAATGATGTATCTGTGATAAGAAAAAAAGGGATTGCCACTCACCTTGTTCATCTTCTGTCACAATGTCTTAGTGCTGGAAGATATGCCAGATTTCTTTGGGAGAGCAATCAACATCAGCTAGGACTAGCATGGGATTTGACTGGATACAGGAGAATATCTACCAATTTGTAATATTGGAATCTGATTGAGAATACCATTGGAAAGGAGGCAGGAGGAGCCACCATTAAAACCTGACACCTCATTATGCCACAAATCGGCATTTTTATTACTACAAGACTGAATTGTTGTTTCCTTTAGATAATTTTATGACCTTTTCTTTTGGAATACCTGAAGAAAAATTTCATTTTTCTCACAGTGAATTTCCCCAACGTTCTTGTAAATCTTTTGTACGCTAGTTTGTGACCAACAATACATGACAGGTGGAGACTACACCCTTTGCGACCTTATTTATCATGCTTTATTACGAATCCTGATAGATTGAAGCCATAAATCATAAATAATGCTGGCTGCTCATTGTCAGGTAAAACAAAGAATCATCCCTCATACTCTCACAGTCCAATTTTTAATATGATTCAAAGTAAAAGGAGAGTAAAAATAAGCTCATAAGGTAATAATTGCTACCGATTTTCCAAAACTTTCGGTCTTGAAACATCAATCATTTTTAATTCTAACTTTCAATTAATACTTCAATTATGTATCATAAAATGTAGGTATTTTTCTTGTTTAAACTGATGAGTGATAATTAACACTGAAGTGACTTGTAAAAAATTACATTGCTCCCTCATTTCGTGCTGCAATGAAATTCCTCAAACTAGAGATATAGGTTGCTATTTCACTCAGAAATGTAGCCATGCACTTTCTCAGCCCTTTCCTAGGTTTCATTGCCATCCTAACTTCTTCTATAAATGAGAGGCTTATCCCCATGGCATCAGTGGTGACAACACATGGGGATCATGATGTGAGGTGCAGCATAAAAATAATTTTTGAGGTAGATGGAGGGGACCAGAGGGAAAAGTTTGAGGAAATTTGTGTGGTGGGAGAAAAAATATATTATAATGGGGTAGGTATGAGTCATTGAGCCTAGGGGTTGGGGATAAGCAACCCTGTATGAAATTACAGTATGAGATTGGGCTGAGATTAAGTTGATTATGTATTTGCGGGGTCCTTTGGTCACTCGCGTGAATGATTACACCTTGCTTTCGTGAGGAAATCTCTCTCTCTCTTTATTCTCACACAACTCGTATATATATACAGGGTCGCGCGATTCTCCGGCATCTCGAAGGTCCTGGATTGATGAATTGCCGGCCGCGTCAACTGGCGCCTCTAATGTTGGAGTCGCCCCTTGCCGGCCGCGTTGAATGCTTGACTTGTTGCCGTGTTGGATGCGTGACACCGCTGCCATGATAGTCGCCGGCAAAGGTCGCCGCATATTTATTAGCATGTCAGATTAATGTGGGAAATAACCAATTTCTGGTTGGTTTGTGGCATTAAGTCAACCGGTGAGCTGGACTCTGTAATTTGTGAAAAACCCCACTCCCTCATACAGGCAATAATGCGAGGGTATTAGAGGGGCTCATTACTCTCACTACTGCAAAAAGAGCTTATTTCCAGAGCCCAGAGTTTCAGATTAGATATTAAATGTTCGCCATGGAATGATACAGCAGAGGGTATGATTGCTTTGTTCACCAGCTACATATTGATTACCTGCACAGATACTCAATAAATAAGTTTATATTTGATAACTAAAAGTGAAAATCATATTAACTTCTTCTTTAATTGATTGAAAAAGAGACATTAACTGACCTACTGCTTTTTAATTTCAATTAGTCCTCAGGGCAGACCTCTTATCACATTGTAATTACCAAAATGACTAGTAAATTAAAAGGGAGCCTCATTTAAATAAAACATATCCTTTAGATCATATAATGAAAACTTCCATTTCATCCTCTATTCATACATCTTTAGGGTTTCCATAATAATCTAATAAGATACTTCACATTTATGAATGCGAAATGAAAAATAGCCCCAGCAATTAATGCAGAGTATTAACAATGTTTTTAACTTCTTGCATGTTTTTTGTTGCCATCCATTGCATTATCATTCATGATCTGTGTATTTGGCACTCGCTAAAGAGAGTTTAAAAATGAAGGAAACAGTCCTCTGCTAGGATTTTAGAAACTATTCAGATGTAAACATTTATTTTTAACTATTCAACGAACTACAGAATTTGTAGTGGGTTTTAATTCAAAATTAGAATCTGTCTCTGTATGACATGTATTGTATAGAGTTATAGTACACTCTGTTTGTGCTTGCCATAGTACATCCAGAACGGCTCAGACATCCCTTTTTGACCATGGTGTCTGGGACTGATGTAGACCCATTTTCTTCACTTTCAGCTATAAAATGAATAGATTCTCTCAACTTTAATGTTTATTGCATATTTAGATAACAATAAGGTTAAATATGCTTTTAAATAATAATTAGAGAACATTTTTCTATTAAATACCTTCTTGTTTTCAATCTACATCTAAGGTAATGACTATATGGTAAAACAACATGATTGTAAGTTCACAGAGAAAAGAGAAGGTGCATGCAAATTTATTGCACAAGTTCAAAACAATGTATTCAATCAAGCATTTCTGTCAATTCTCCAATTTAACCAAAAATCTCACTTAATCAAAAAAATACATCTACCTAATCAATACTTTGACCAACTGCAAGTATAACTATTAGGATAAATTTTACCATTGTGATTTTAAATAAATGTGTGGACTTGAGATAAATCACGCACTTTTCAAATGAACTTTTAAATCTTCAAAGTGACTTGATACAGGATAGTTGTTGTAACAACATTTATGGCCAAAAGTTACAGGGAGAGAGCAATAGTGACATAATTTCAATCAAACTTTAGGAGAGTCTGTACATTATATCTTTAAAAAAATATTTTAAAATTCATTTTAGAAGTACAAAGCCACGTTGCTTTCAGTTATCTGAAAACAAAATTTGCGGAATCACATTTTAAAAAGGGATCTGTGTGGATCTCTTCAAGTATTTTCCAATACTTTATAGCAAATTAGATGAATTTCGAAATCTACATGAAAGTAATTTCAGCCAATCCTGACATGAAAATACATGGAGATTGAAATATTATAGATTGCCAAAACATTGCACAGTAAATATTCATTTTCTTATGACAGGATCATGAAAAAGAGCTAATTTAAAAGGAGATTGACCAAGTGAGGCAATTTTATAAATTACATAGATATGAATACATATACAATAGATGGGGATTAATTTAGGGAAGGTATTAACAATTTGTTCAACTGTGCATTTGCATTATTTCCATGCAATTAACAACTTTGTGATGTTATTTTCAGAAAGTTCTTTACATTTATTAATCTGTTAATGGTAATAAATATTTGAAGAAAGATTATAAATTTTCATGTTATCAATTTAGTGTTTTTAACCCTAATATGAATTGAAATGTGGAGACTAGTAAAATATTTTGGATCAGTTGTTATGCTTATCATAGAATAGTGAAGGGTTACTGTGCTAGATGATTTTTACAACATGTATAAACCAATTATAGCTGGCAGAGTGACTCTTTTATAATATTACTCTTGAACGATGTTTTACACAGCATATTCATGCTGGTGAAAATGCTCAGATCACTAATGGAGAAAGACATTGGCAGCACTGAGTTAAATGTTTTAAGTTAACAGCAAAATTACACATTAGCATACATTTTCAGCCAACAATGTTAAACATTGCTAATAACAGGATGTATTTACTACTATGCAAATCTCTTTAATCGAGAAATTTACACAGGTACCTGATAATGTTCAATATGCACTTTGAAATAAAACATGGACCAACAGAGTACTAATTTGCAAAAAATATACATAAATGCTATTACTAGTACTTTGAACTTCCTCTTTCAAACTACACCCTCAGGCACTGTTGAAAATTTAGTTTTGTTCATACATACTTGCATTCATTCACTCACTCACTCATATTCTTCTCGTGTGACATGGCAACAGCAGGAACAAAAAATTCCATTTAGATGCAAAATGACAAAGACACTTTGAACACCTGTTAAATAATTTGAATAACTTGTAAGTACATACAAAATTTTTATGCAAAAGTCTATTAAGAATTATAACCTTTTTCCACGTACTTTAAATAACAGGACATCCATTGAGAAAACATTAAAAAGCAACAATATAGCTAAACCACATGCAATGAATTATTAATTCCAGGGAACTGAAATAAATGGATGTTTTTAGGATTTAATTATAATTTGGTATAGTACATCATATTTTTGACATTTTGTGAGGTTCTAAAAATTTTATGTATCAAATGCTTTCATTCATTGGTACATACAAGTGTTGCATTAACAAATAATAAATTATGTAGGTACCTACATCCATATTCCATTTCATACAAAATTATTCTGCTCAATTTTATGACCAAAATAATACTGTGCCAGTAAAGATTTGTAACATCAGACAAAGTATGATGTATGGATTAGAAGGAAAGAATGTATTTTGAGATGAAGTACAGGTAAACTTAACATTCATGAAAAAATGGGAAATATTGCACAACAATTTTAATAATTGTGGTAGGATAAATAAAAGTATCCCTGGAGTAGGCCCACATCTTATTTTTGAACATATTTTATAATGCTACATATATATCTCCAAAAAGTGCCCTTTGTATTGCAAAAATGAATGGACATGGAGTATATTTCACCTAATTTGATTTTCAACCCTAAAAAGAAGTAATTTAACATTTATAATGTATAGTCACAGGGAATTTGTCAACAAAACAGCTACATGCAATTTAGTAGCCTTAAGAAATTTGAGGGCAAATTTCTTTTAGTTATTTACAAAATTACATACTGTAAATTTAACACAATTAATATAATATTACAATGTAAAGTGACATGACTTAGAATGAAAAATGGCTCTATTCAACTTTTAACCATGGTATTAAAAAAACAGAGGATGTTCATCCACTTTCAAACCAGAGCTTCTCTGACATGACTTTGTAAACAATTGTCCTTGTATTGCAATACATACCTTGTGAGCCTTAAACTAGAGTATTTTTTATCAATTTCTTGATCGTTGCTTGTGAATGAACATTACCTGATCAAAAATTGTAATTTCATTTCATGACACAAAGACTTTTGTTAAACGTGTTAGAAGTTAGACATGCAATGCAAATTTAATAACAGGATTACCATTTTTCTGATGAAGCAAGCACAAGGAACTTTTTCATTTAATTTCTTTATCAAAGCCCATTATTGAAGTAAATTCTTATTTATTACAACAATTAACTATTTTTCTTATGTTGAATGCTTCCCAGTAATAGCTGGGCAAACATTGCCCAATTGATCCATGTATCACCCCAGTATCAGGGAAATACATTATTTGTATTTTCCTTATCATATTCCAACAAGTTTTGCAATATGGAAACATCCAGTTGCAAAATGCAAAGGGATTACAAAGTAACTGTGATACTGACCTTTTATCAAACTGTTTGCCAATACATTGCTCTTTCTGCCAACAAAAACAAAGTAACAAAAATACTACATTTTTGTGGCTGTATAATATGGCCTACCCATGCAAAATTTATTGTAGGGAGGGGCCATGCTAATTCAAGGCATGGTGTGCCATAGAGTAGTCTACCTCCGTATAGTGAAGGTTATATATTAAGTTACCAAAAAGGGGATCTTCTGGTTTGATTGAATAAGGAGTTCCAGTCATGAGTATTCTCCATTTGTTAGAATCCCCTGCTGCTGGCCTTTAGAGGAAGAGGTCTGTCAGCGCTGCATTTGTGTTGACTCAACTTCCTCTTGACCACGGTCCTCTTGTCAATTGTCTCCGAGGGAGAGAGCTTGCACAATGCGTGGGTCTGCTTTACTGCCCTCTCGGAACTCTTCCAGCGTCAACTTGTCATCATGATTCTTGTCCATCTGGTTGAATATCTTGTCAACCCTCTTCTGAGGTGTATTCTCATCTTCTTGCGTTGGTTGCTGGCCCTGTGGAAGAAGTTTCCAGGAGGTGTCGCCACAGGATGAAATTGGTTAGATGGTTGCCAAGTAAATGCGAATACAAAATTTTTAAGTTCTAATTGTATAGGTCAGATTAGCGTCTATTAAACCATTGATGCTAAATATAAAGATTTTTTTCTGTTTTGGAATTCTTAAGTATCATAATTTGAAATCTCTCAATTGTTTAGCTAAAAAATGGATAGTTACACCTCCAACTTCTAAATGACATAGCTAGCTACCTCCAACCAGATATAACTTAAAAAATTCCATTCATAGAGAAAAATCAACAAAATCTAAAATAGCAAATTTTATTAAATTATTTATGGTACTGGAATAACTGGACAATAACCCTCAATCCAAAGATACTAAGTGATTTTAATCTATACTTGACCTAATGAACCAATTAAAGGTTCCATAATTATACCAAAACAATTGTGTAGGCAATTCCTGGTTGACTGTCTCAAAATTATATCTGTAATATCTGTGTAATGTTGGTACCTATCCTGAACTTCAATGTAGTAGTTAAGGGCAAGCATTACAGCATTGATGCTGGAATCATAGTCATTTTGTTTGTGTCAAGTGTACATTTTTAAAACAGAGCAGCTAATATTACATTGGAGATTATGGAAGTAATTTCTACAATTGGGTATTTATCAAATGAGTTTAACATGGAACATGTTAACCAGGAGTGCCTTTACACATTAAGTTGAAGAAAATAAGTTTTTCATGACATAGGCCTGTTTGTTTTAAGTATTCAGTAAAAGTATTTGAGGGTTAGGTCTGAATTAGTATTTTTTAAATGTTAGGATGTGATCAAGTCATTACCATGTAATTTATAGTCACTAAAATTTAATGAAATTCAACTCTGACTTGACAGATCAGTGGAAGTGGCACACAGGTACTTGAAATCTAGAATAGTATGCTCATCTTCATAGTCACCCTGTATTCCTGATTGATTAACAACTATACATAATTTAAAAATCCAACTTTTACAGTGGCTTTTAATTTAAAACTGCCTTGAGTGTCCAGAAGGTGTGAGATAAGAAACAGTAGGACTGGGCTGGGAGCCAAAATAGACTTGAAGTTTAAAAGGTAGGCTAAGTTTGTAAAAATCCACGTAGATGTAGCTCTGTTGAAATATAGCTCAAAAGATCTATTCAGCTACAGTCTATACTGTGGATATTATTTGACCCCATCACTACATCTAAAGTAGTAAATAAGTAAATGAAAGAATACAGAATTAGAGAAATCCACCATAGAGCAGATATGTGTCAGTGAAATATGTATTACTATTTCAAAATACAGTGAGACACTTGTTTATCAAAATACATCTCACTTTTAACTCATTCCTGACCAGTTCATTTCCTTTTTATTGCTGGTATCCCTCTGCACCCTTCCACTCAAAATTGAGTGGCTAGCATAGCAGTCCATGCTAAGATATATATTGCATTCCATGAATTTGTAGTGTATCCCCATTCACTTCTACTTCCACCTCCTATGGCCCTCTATGAGCAAACCATATGGGGTTCATCGGTTATTCAATAGCCATATTTAAACCTGAATACAACTTTATATCCCTCATGAAGAGGAAGGTATTTTGAACTAGTAGGAAAAAAATTTTCAAAACGTCCTAAAATGCCATTTTCAGAAATGACTGCTATAGTTATTTCACATAATCAGGACTTCAAAGTTGATACAAATTACTCACAATTAGAGTATCATTATACATATTTTACAGTATCTGTGTGCCATTTCCAGAATATACAATAAATATGGCAGACATGGGCCAATTAATTTATAATATGATTTTTCACTAGAGAAGTTGAAGGTACTGACTGCGAGCAACACTTTCCATGCTGTAGTGGGTATACATTTTGGGTGAACTTTTACTTCTAGATTAAAATTCTATATACGTTTGGGCATTGTTGCAATGTTTGCTAATACAATACAAGCTTTGCCACAAAATGCAGTCGTGCAGATAAATTAGCATAGTTGCTCTCAAGTGTCTAATTAATTTTCTTTAATCCAAGCTAACTTGTAGCTAATAATTTGGCTCCTCTGTTATGTACTAGCTGAGAAAACATGAGTGTAAGCATGGTAAAATCTTCAATTGCTGAGCTAGTTGTTATACACACAACAGCAAGTCTACAGAAAATTACAGATCTCCTAGTGTGTGCAGCATATTAACTTGGTGCAGGCATGTTTACAATATCAGAGTAATGCTATAGGCATGGAGAATACAGCCTGCAAGAATAAGTGAAGGCCTACTTTGGGCAAGCTTACAGAGTACAACCCTGTATGTACTTATTAATCTATCAGGTTCAGGAAAGAGAAAAATATGCAGCATACTGGAGCATTGTTTACACAGGTCAGGAGCTTGGAGGTATAATTAGTTATGTATAATTTCCTATTATCTAAAACCAAACCACTTGTGTATTTGCCAGGACTGTTTTAAGTGAAATGGAACATTCCATTTATATGTTTCATTCCAGATCATCTAGGAGTAGGTATAATGAACAAAATATTATTGCATTGAAATGGTGTTTCTAAGTGAAGCCATGAATAAAGGTCGCTCAGCAATATGTATATGATAATTCAAGGTGAAAAGGCTGTAATTATGATGACAATAGTATTCATATGACAATTAAAAATCATGAACTTACTTTGCCATGATACTTAGGATTTATATTGATGAAAATGAGGCTAAAAGATTATTTGACCATATGCATTTACAAAAGGAGTTTTGATGATGGCTTCCAATGATAGTTCTAAGAGACATGTATCTTATGTTATGGCTTCTTTTGAGTAACTTTCATTCGAAGTAAAAGGTTTTTTTCCTGAAATTGCGCTTCAGGAAGGCCTTGTCTCCTTACTACAAAAGATATGGTTCATCATTTCCCAGTAATGATAATATTTAATTGGGAAAATAATATGAGTGCAAAAAAATTGTGTTTAAAACTCTGGAATAATGATGGGGTTAATTTTTTTCTCAAAAAACTACAACTTTGAAATCTCCTTTCTTTGTCAATTACTGTAATTTTACATAGAAATTCATTGCAGCTTAAGTCTCATCTGAATTTACATCTAGCACTCTGAACCTATTCATGTTAATGAATGTGATTGCAAAATTTAGGCTTAGGTATTAAATTATCTAATAATTTGAATAATATCCAACTGGTGTCACTCATTTCTAGCATATTTCTGGTGGCTCATACCACATGCTGTGATGAAACCAAGAGTTTGAAATGACTATGCTATTTCTAGCTCTTAATTTGACTGTTTCTCTCAGTGATGATTTATTGTTCTTAACCCATCTTCCATAGCGTCACTTCTATATCTTCAATAACCTACATTCATATTTCACCCTTAATGGTACATATTTCGAGAAATGTCACACTATTTAAGACATGTCTATCAGTGACATGCTGATTTAAAACCCTGATAACTAATTTTCATTTTTCCTTGATATGTATGTTGATGTTAATGGGTTTAGATTACCTTTATACCTAAAAACTCAGGTGTTTTTGGGTACACTGGAGTCACATACTAAATATAAAAATGTTCTTCGATTAATTCAATACTCCAAAAATAAGAAATGGAGGTCTCAGTGATAGGCTTAGGAGCCCAACTGAAAGAAAAATATACTCACATGAATAATTAGGTTCAGTTGTTAATACCCTGAGTGCAGCTTGTGTATCTGATGCTGTGTGCAGTTATGACACCTGAGCTACTCGTGGGTTCCTAATTGCTGAAGCCTTTCCCCAATTTCTCTCATCTCTCTCTATTATACATTTATTTTACCTATAACCAATTAGTTACTACACCACTATTAGGTACCTATTTAAATGTAAAACTGTACATCTAGAGATTTATCATATTTTTGGGTAAAGCTGGAGAGTTTTCCTGTTCTGAAGAATTCTTACATTTGAAAAAAATATTTTTGACTATAATTTATACTTTAATTTTGGTGTATGTGGTATGTGAGGTGTGTAATTACAACAAAAAATCTGTTATCAACTGGGTTCCATTTATTATGATTGACAATTTATTTATTCTGATGGATATTAAAACATTCATGTAGTTTTTTGGAATGGAAAATATGTTGACCATTGTTGCATTCGATGCGAATAATATCTGCCTGTAGGTTTACAACTCCTTGAAACTAATACTGCATGATAATAGCTCAGAATACAGCTTAATATCATATGTATTGGTGGAATCAATTTCTATCATGACACTGACTCAGTAAATAATCAATCCAAATAAGATCTTTGCAGCCCATTCATTGAATATGAAAGAAACAATGGTGCTGATAAAGAAGTCAAAGTGTGAGTTAGGATGAACTTGTAGGCCAGGATGTGGTGGTGGGAGGCTGCATCAGTTGGGCCTGTTGGTGTGGACCAATTTTTATATCCAAGGATACTTTCTCCCCTCCGTTCAGTCTAGATTAATTTTTTTAGGTTCATTTGTAACATTGCCCAAATTACCTAAGTGCATTGTTCTTGGTGTAACACTAGCAGGAATATGTGAAACTTATGGAACTGTTCACGACAGAATACAAAGTGAACAACCTCACAGAGACAACAGACTACTGAGGAACTGCATTGCTTATTTATTTCTCTATGGACCCCTATTTTCAACAAATTAATGCATGGAATGTTATCAAACATGCATTAATAATGTATATCAATGATTTTAAACTCTTTTTCAAAGGTGATTTTAAAGGTTTTGTTCTACTTTAGCCAGCTGAATATTTAGAGGGATATTATGTTGCATATTTTTACACCGATTGAAGTAATTATATAGTTTCTAATTCACATGCCTCCCTAAGTTAATAAAAATTTGTTAGTCAACACTGCATGGTTATTTTTTCTGGTTTTTTAAAGGTACCCTTTAGAAACTTATTATTAGTTCTAAAACAGATGAGTATATAGATTTGAAATATATTCTCAATTGTAAGTTAGAATTACATAAACAGGATTACTGTAGTTAATGATAAATTTTATATCATACACTTATTATGGTTCAATCATAAATATAACTTTTTAATGGTGTGATTAAAATTGACGCACCAATAGGAAAAAAGTTAAAGCAACAATGAGTTTTATAAATAGGGATTATTAAGTGTATTTTATTTCATGTTGAAGTATTTAGAAGTTATTAAACATTGTTTTAGATAAGCTGAAATTTTAGGGGATACATTGGAGATGTAAATCTCTTCAGGTTTTGCTAGTCTATTCTATGTGTGTGTTATGAATCAAATTAGGAGGTGAAGAGGAAATTGCCATGGAATAAGCTACCAGTTAGAGAGTACATAGAAGTGTCAGTTCTTAAGAGACAAAAATACAAAACTGACCCAGTATTGTGATGTTGGCATCTCTTTTCTCTAGAGTAAAACACATTCCTGGCAATATCCCACAGAGGTTAACTTAGTAGAAAGGTATGCAATTTACTTATTCTATGATAATCAACAGACTTTGGAGATAGCCGATTACCTACGTGAAGATTAAAGTGGATATGGGTGAGAGAAAAGCATTGTAGGGTGAAACTAATGAAATAATGTCTTCCTAGCGATAACCAGAAACGAAGGGCTCATTGCTTGGATGAAGGAGCACTTGGTGCTCCATGGAGCTCCCTTGTACTTCCAGTAGAAGTTCTAAATTGGTATATTGTGACCAGCCATGAGAATATACAATGACAATGGCTTTTAGACTCACAAATATGGCAATTGTCTCATGATGTTACCATTCAATTGGCTATAAAGTGATAGTCTACCCAGTTTTCACTGACATTATGGAGGATGACTTTGTAAACTGACTGATTATATATACTAATAGGAGCAAAAATCAGAAAAAAAACATGGTGTAGTATATTAACTGAACTTTCTGAAATTAATGAGGCCCATTTTCACTGTTTAGGCAAAAGGTGAGCTGAAAAGTACCAAACTATGTAGATTAGGTTACGGTAAAATGCATTATGAACGCATTGATTTGATACTAAGGCTATTGCAATGTTCTACTTGATGAGTAATAGCTTTTGGGCATTCCTTTGAGTGAAGATGTCCATTACGTCATATGGACATCTACAGGTGGAAGAATACCCTAAAGCCATGGCTCATTATGAGTCCATTCTTTAAGCAAGTAATGGTATATACATGTACTTTACAGGAAACTACTTACATAAACAATAGTTCTATCATTCTATTTAGTGATGGGTCGAATCCAAAATTTATCGAATCCAAATGTTAAACAATAAAATATCAAATTCCAATTGGTATTCAAATGTTTAACTTCTTTTTGCCAAATTATGAAGATTATTCCTATGCATTGACAATTCATGTATAAAAATCAATTTTTGCATTTTGTAGTATGTCTATGATTTAGTTCTAGATTTCTCTCAAACTCCAATAAAATTCATCAGCTCTTAATAGAATAACTAAATAGAAAATAAAACTGAGCAGAAATTTCAGTTCCATTATAAAATTTATTAATTCATAAGTAAAGGTGTGAAATAAACCTTAGTCACTTTTTGTAGCTAATAATGTTTTTATTGAGCCTGAACTAGATACTTTTTTCTAATGGAACTTATGATTCTCAGTCTGTCATGATTTATACTGTTATTTGTATCAGCCAAATTCCTAAGAGTATTACTGAAAGCTCTCTTTGATAATATCGCTGCTAGATGACTGAAAAGGTTTTTTTCTAACGAGGTGTGTCAAATCATTTCCCAGTATCATTTTTGATCAATTTTCAGACTTTTTCCACATCATAGGCTGTCATTGAATGCTTTTTGAAGTGCTTTCACAAGGCATTGGTGGCTTTAGAGACCATTGCAGAATGTAATATTGCTGCAAATGAAGCAAATCGTGATTCAACTATCGATATTTCTTTCTGAGGCATTATACCTAACCCCACAATCAAGCTACTCTAGCCTTGACTAAATGAACTCTCACATGTTGCTTGATCAGATTTGATTCTAACGATTTTGGTCCAAAAGAAGAGTATGAATAGATTTAGAATGCAATGACCTTTTTGTAATTATGAGGTAAAGCTCTGTCAGTTGTAATAACTTCTGGGTATGTGTGTGTGTGTATATATATACTAAAAACATCTTTCACAACCATGTAGAATAGAGGGTTCATAATTTTAATGGACAATCATGACACCAGGAAAATCATATTTGTAACGGTAAATCATGACACGATTGAGCAACAATAATGATTTTGTGAAAATATTTTAGCTTTCGTTCCTGAAAAAGTGTTTTGACAAGTTTCAGGTTGAATTTATATTTTTCAGCAGCTAAAAACTTAGTTTTAAAAAATTGGGCATATCAGTCCCAAACAAGAAAAAAGACAAGCATTGGTCAGTGGCATGTGGGTCGGCTTCAAAAATGACGCATTGGAAATTTATGGAGTTAGGTAGTGTGTGCATGCTCTGCGGAAAATTTATGTGCACCTATGTGACACACATTATTTCTATATGAGTAATTATCAACACTTTAGAAGTAAATGGATGTTGTGTCATGAGATAAACATATGATTACAAGATTTTGAACGAGGTTACTGAGACATAGGTAGTGTATCCCATAGAACTTGAATATAGGGTCTCTGGTCTACCTACATTCATGGTCTTTGGAGCATTCCTCTCAATTGGGATTCGAATTATTTTCAGATGGATTCCATTGATTCATTGAATCTTGACCACATCACTAATTCTATTTTGACTACCTATACATAAAAATATTTAACATGAATTATGTACTTATATACACATTCTGAAAAATACTTTACAACTACCTGCATACATTTGCAGCTATTGAAAAATGTAAGTTTACAGGATGATTATGAGCTTTAGATTGTAAATAATGCACAAGATTGTGTGCAATCAATGGAGAAATAAAGAATCTAACAAATGCAACAAAAGATTGGCCGCGGTCTCTCTTAAATAATTTCTGAAATTCTCACTAGCAAATATTTGGCATACCAAATCAGTCTTTTCTGTTATTTTGTTATGTTGTTTGTTGTATTTAGTTATGTTGATAAGGTAGGTAACTAAAAAAACATTAGTAATATTATTTATATCCTCAATAATTCTGAGCCAATATATTGTCACTGGCATCGTTGGAGACTTAAGGGTGATAATAGGATTACTTAGGTGAGGGACAAGGGTGTGGTTTTGGGGTTAGACGTTCCATTACTGGCAGATGCACACTACTAGTCGTTGCAATTTGGGCTTTTGGGGTCTGCAGCAGCTAAAGCGCATTCAACTCATTGGTGCTCGAAATCATTAGTACTCACGACCATTTGATATATCGCGTCGACTATGTTGTACATCTCTTCTCTTGTGATGTAGCCATCATTATCGACATCGTACAACCGGAATGCCCCTGCAAAGAAGAGAAAATTATGATAGTGCTGTTTTAAGTGATCAAGTAAAAATGTCTGTTTAAATATTAATTCTTTTGGAAAAAATATATCTAGAGAATAAATTAAATACAGTATTCAATCTTGATTTCTTTTGGAAATATATGACATATTAAATATTTATTTACAAATCCATCTCATTTCATATAGAGTTATGCATTTCTCACTTTTGAGCATTTTAAATCTAAAATTTCAAATCCCTCTTAATTTTTGTTATGAAAAGGGAAATGAAAATTCCAATGACTAAAGCACCTTAAATGCCTTTTTCACGATGTTAGTTTTTAACATTGTTAATTCAAATGCTAGAAAGAATTTCACCCAGTGAACACAAGTTAGAGCCAACTGTGACAAACTGTTTTACCACTTAGATTTGCGAATGTTAGCACAAGTCATTAGCATTTGAAATGCATGAGAGTGGAAGTTATTGTGGTTGAAATACAATAATATGCACCTACAATTCTATGTCCTCCACCACTATACTAAAACATAGAACTCTTCTCCTGACATACAAAATACATTGAGTCACAGGCATTATAAAAATGTCTGGCTCATCCTTTCTGTGCTAAGGATAGATATTAGTGACAAATCCAGACGTTTCCTCACAAATCAGCCTTACTTTTGGCAGCAGATGATTCATTGATTATAGTAATGAGGAATTAATGACAGAAAGAAACAGAATAAGTAAAAAAATTGCTATTTGTAGTCAGTCAAGGAGAAGAACTTGAGATAATGGGTTAACACAGTAATTTCCGCAATATAATCACACATGGATGGAACTCCAATACACTATGCACAGCTCAATTCTGTACTCCTATTTCACAGGCATTTTTAAAGAATTTGTTCATATTCACCAACTGTAAGCTTCACAAACACTATCGTCCATAGCAATCCGGGTCTGGTGCTTTGCTAACATTAGATCATCTTCTGTTTTTGGAAGTATGCTTCCAGTGCTACTGGGAATAGCAGAAATCATACCAGGATGTAATTATACATATCAACATCATCTTGTCATCAAGTCATCATCAAGTTGTGAAAATTTACCCCCCCTCTCGGCTACAGAATTGCAAATGGTGATGATGGGTGAAGTTTTTCAGTGATGTTCATCACTGGAGATAGATTTCACCTGATTCACAGAATACGATCCCTGTAGCTTTCTTAGAGTGTTTTGTAAACAATATAGTATATAAGCCAAAAAAATATGGTTCAGTGTTTTGAGGTTTTGAGTTTAGGAAATGCCACATCCATGGAAATGCACAATGAAATTACCATCATAGAGAGACAGGCTCCAAGGTGTCGTATTTGATTTAAGTTTTCAGTTTGGTTCAAAATTTTCAGCAATGGTTTCCATACTTATGTCATTGATGGCCTAAGGGTAGAGTCAAACATCCTTTAGGAATTGTGCAGAACACCACGCTACCCAGGATTTCTAATTCTAGCAGCAATTTTTTGAGGTTTATAGAAAAACAGATGCTTTGCCCTTGCAGACAATCGAGGATGGTAACGTAAGGAAAAGGAAGATTTTAAAGAAGTCACTAGGATGGCAATTATCATAGAAGAGGCTAATAACGTCATCATCAATGCTATAGGATTCAGGCAATTGAGCTGCGACTTCTCAAAAGTTGCCATCCTTGATGAAGTGTTGGGCACAACATCAAGTTACCTTGAATCCTTCAAATATCACCTATGGGATAAGGAGCTCTGGGTAATGCAGTAATTTGCACAGAAGCCTAAAATTCCAAAGGTTCGAATCATAAATAAGAGACATATATTTTATTTGATAGAATTAAGTCCAATAATCACTGCTAGGTTCCAATTAAGGCAACAGACTTGTGAGACATAGGAACAAGTGCATATTGTTGTAATATAAATGGTAGAAGGTGTAACTTTGTGGAACATAGTCACAGACATGACGAAAAAATATCTTAGTGTATTCCATACTTGAAATGTTTATTGCCGACCCAGGTTTTGACTAATGATTACTGTCAAGACATCTTGATAATGATTGCTGTGCGGTCAAAATCTGGGTCAGCAATAAACACTGAAAGTGTGGAATATACTAAGATATTTATACGCCATGTCTGTGTATTGTAACTTGAGTTCTGTCTCCTGATTCCTAGGGCTCAAGTCCAAATGGCTGCTGAAGTAGAATTTTTCAGGAATCTCGATTGTCTTTTCAGTGACAAACAGATACCACTAAATGAAGTATACCTCATCGAGTAGGGGTTATAGCTTTAGACTCATGGTCGCCAATTTTTTTAATGTGAGCGAATACCGTCGCAGGGTTTCCCTCCCACCTTACTCAATCTCAATATAGCTCTTCCTTTACTGTTCTACACACCAACCCGTAATTGCGCTTCTGCCCCATGTTGTCGGTCGCCTCCTCAATCAATCAACCAACCAACGAAATTGGAATAAACAAGGCTTCTCTGAAGATTGTATCCTAATGTATTGGCAACCCTTCGTACACGAGTGAGATTATTTTTTACTAGGCGTGAAAGCTCGCACTTCGTCAACATTTGGAAGCATTTTATGGGCGATATTAGTAATAAATTCCAATATGTAAAATCAAATGAATAAATATTTAAGTATATAATTGTATCAATATACATAAACATGTAATTATTTAAATTTACGCAACAATATAATCATTTTAATATATTATTGAAAGAAAATATAATTGAAATTATAATTAATTTTAAACTCAAAATATTTCTTCTTCCCTTGATCACAGGTCGATAGTATTTACTGCGAATGTATTTGAAGAAGCTAAAACGCTACTAAACTCTGTCACGGACTAAGAGCTCATAAAGGAAATTTTTAAGCAAGCATATAAAAATATAAGAAGATTTATTTGACTAATAGTAGCCAACTGATTTAGTCAAGTTGACGAAAAAATCTGTGAGAATTAACAAAGGATCGGGATGGTTTGATAACTATAGCATTGGTTTTCTCCATGTTAGGCTCAAATACCAGTAGTGGTGGAGTTTTTTTAATGCTCCTGATCCCCTATCATGTGCAACGAGAGAACATGTCATCCTATGCCGTCTTGCCATATGTTGCGGGAACCTCGGAAAAGATAGCTAGAGTACTCCAAAAATTTGACGTGGTGACAAGAAACAGTTGCGCCACTAAAATATCGAACCTCCTGCACGGACACAAGGACCCACTAGCGAAGAGCTCTCAAGGTGGCGTCTACGAAGTTAAATGTCAATGCGGGAAGTTTTACGTCGGCCAAACCTCGAGATCGCTGAAGTGCCGCATCACCGAACACCAGAGGGCCATCAAGAATAGACAACCCACCCGGTCTGCCATCGCAGAGCATACATGGAGCGGGCCATCGCATAACATGTATTTAGAAGAGGCAAAAATCATTGCAAAGGAGACGAGATACTTCCCTAGGCTGATACGTGAGGCGATTGAAATTATAAAAAGACCAAATAATGTCAACAGGGAAGATGGTTACACGCTATCAACTAATTGGAAGCGTGTATTCCAAAAACGTGGGAAAAAAAGGAAAGAAGAATCCGCGCTTGACCCTCTGGAGAGCTATATATTGCGGCCCTAATGCATCAAAATTACTTCAGACCTGAAGAAGCGAGCTGGAACGCTCGCGAAACTGTTGTCAACTAAAATGACACCACGCGGAAGCCATCCCGAAAGCCATCAGGATTCAAGACCCCTCCGCGGGAGCTTTCATGATAACTGAACGTGTCTCTTCGACCAAGGGATATGCATTGAAATGCAGATATCTTGCCATAAACTTCCGTCGAGAGGAGGTAAAAGCCGACGCCGGGTTTCTCTCCACCCACCCCCCGTTCTTTGTATAACACTACCCTAACTATCCATTCCTAAAGTCGTAAATTTCTCCAGCTTTCAGTGGCAGTCCTCTTCCTTAAATACCAACTAATTCAACTTTTCATGAAAGCTTTTCTAAAAGAAAAGAAAGAAAGAAAAGGTCATTGGAAGAAAGTAAATCATGGAGTGAAATTAAATATTTTCTGAAGATGTGAAGAAGATAGGATGTGTTGCGCCAAGACTTTCAGACTAAGACAAACACACTGAAATTATGTCTGAGAGGAAACTTACTAGTAGTGTCGAAGAGTAGATAACATAGTAAAAAAATTATATACTGAGTAAAATAAGCAAGGTCTCTGTATTCCATCATTTCTGGTCCATGTTATGATAATTAACCTGAGTACCTACGATACTACACCGACTAAGTAATGTTTTGATGAATTTTGTCTCCTAATTTTCTACAGTAGAGTTATTTCCCTTTCTACTCTGACAATAGACTACTCGTATGCTTCTCTTTCATTCCATTGCTCGTATTATCTCCAAAGTCATTCAAAACTTAAGTGAAACGCCTCCAATATATTTTCTTTCTGTTTTCCATACTCCAAGTTTGGACTGTATACATTGTCACGCTCCTCAAAATAAGTATTCACGTTTTTCCATAATACTCTACTTTCAGTCACCTTCATCAGTTCTATCTCTGCAGTAAATGCATGTTTCGAGGACGATTTCATCTTCTTATGTTCTTAGAAATTAGTTTATTTTTATTTCGGATTATTCCAGGATGATTGAATAGTACCTTTGAATAGTTATATTTAAGTAGTTTTATTTTTCGTCTAAATTATCATCACTTCGGCTTTTATCGGATTGATTATAACTTTGTTTCGGTGATACTGCATTTGAGATACGCCAAGACATTAATAAATCCATTTGTGGTCTACAATGAGCTGGATCATCCGTAATTATTCTCTTTCTACTTTTACTCAGACCACAAGCCTGTCATATGAATCTATTCAAGTGCTCGCTTTCAGATTCGTATTTAAGTGCTTAGCTAGGTTTTTCCCGAAGTTACGCGATAAAGTAATTGATATTTGCATTCCTCCCCAATAACCAATCATTTCAATATATCATTTGACCAAAAACATCTTTATGACGTTGAACAGGAAAATAGTCATCACATATTTAAAGGATGTTATTACATTGCGGTGAAGCTTGGAAATTAAATACTGCAAACGGTTTAAGATTCCAAACCAAAGGAAGTGCGATGAAGATGAGATTACCAATGGAATCGAAAGAGGAGTGGGAGAGAAAATAAGTTCAATGAGAATTTCGCAAGAAAATGTAACCCCATCGGTTCATCTTGAGACAAACCAGTCGCTTAAAAACAATTATAGAAAGAAAAATGAACTGGAAGGAGTACCAAGGCTGACCAGGGGGGTCATTCCGTATTTTATCAGTTCCGTACCCATCGGTAGCCTACCAACGGCAAGTAATCTGTAACGACAGGATCCCCGCTACCGACGCAACCTTCTCGGGCGATTCTGTTGGCAAGTCGGGCGCCATTCCAGACATTTTGATAACTCCTCCCTCTCAAGTTCTGAGTAGGATATTACAGTTGTTCATGCATAACTATAACAACACAAGTTTTGTTCTCTGTCGCTTCCTTTGTAGACAGTGTCAGCCATCAACAGTTATGAAAAATATTTTCTTTTGTGTATAGTACCATAGGAATTCTGAAGTGCCATTTAGTCTTAGACTTCTTTTTAATTGCAGATAAAAATGGCTGTGGATCGTACAGCATGGACCCCAGTCGATGGAAGCCCAAGAGCCTCAGGACTCTGGATTATTTCTTGTTCTGTTTTGATACAATATTTCAAATCCTATGTACATACTTTGAATGTTTTGTTTGTTAATGAATGATGTTAATTATTAACAAATTGTGAATCAATAAAGATACTGTTTCACTGACTTTGGCATTTTTTCCCTAAGTGGTAACCATCCTGCCCCATTAATCGTCCATTTCACTCCTAATTTACCGTCAGTTGTTTTAATTTGCTGTTTACCATTGGGTAAAAGATATTAATGTCAATGTATAAGATAGTTAAAGCATCTTATATTTTTTGGCTTTTTTTCAGCCAAGTAATGACCATTTTAACCCCGGTTTTCATGACTTCCAGACTAATTTTTTTAAAGTAATGAACTACTGTAGATTTTAAGTTCACAATGATTTCATAAAAGGCTGAATAAACAAAATTTGACATTATTAGTAAACTTTCAGATTTGAGAATATATTACGCCGCAATAATTATTGGCATTCATTGGCGGACGATTTTCCGGAAGTTATTAGGAACATTCCGGGAATCAAATATTATAGTTAGCCAAAATATTAAACTTTTTACTTCCTTAATAGTACCAAATTATAAAAAACTTTGAGGAGCCAAAAAAGCACAATTCTACAACTCGGAATCCTTTTTAATATTTTTTTGCTTTGATCATTATTTTTATTACTTACATTACGTATTATATTTCTCTTAATTCGACGAATGAAGTATATTGCTATTATAAGCATCAAATTACCGATGTCAGACAAAAATCTAAATACGTAATCCATTTGCTACGGCGTTTCTCAAGCAAACCGACTGATTCCCCACGGTACCGACAGCTTAGGCGTGCCGGTAGGCTCTACCGACTGGAGCTCCGCAGCGCTCGGTTTCTTACAGAATGCCATGACCGTCAGTGTGACGTCGCGCCCGACGAAAAGGCTTCCGTACCAATAAGTTTTGAGAGACAGAATGGCATGGAATAGATCAGACAAATTATTAAGGGTGTCAAAGTGAAGAATTATGCAGGAATAAAACGGATGGATGATAGGTTAATAGAATGGAGAGCTGAAGTAAATCAATTTTCAGGTTGATGACTGCTGATTCACTCAAGAGCGATTTCAATTTAAGCTACCACTATGGCGTCAAGAGCCACCTAGGGATTGGAATCGTTCTAAAATCGTCGACAGTTGACATTGGCTTAGAAACTTTTCCCGATTTTATGGAACAAATGACTAACAAACCCAGCCATAAATAAAGCAATCTAGCTTAAACTACTAGACTAATGATTTTTCACGATGCATTAATTAAAAAAAAATGTTTTCAAATTATACAATAACATTTTATACCTTGAATTTCCCCGTGAGTCCTATACTATTACAGTTTGAGACCAAAGGTCTTTCATGTTCTTATCATCGGCCATATTTTTCATAAATATTCCATTTTTCTGGGTGGCTGCGGGGCGAACAGTAATTGAAACTGGAGCTATCCATTTTACCTACCGAATTATAAGCCGGTAAGTCTAGTGGAAGGGCCAAAAGATTTTTAAGTATAAATCACAGAGTGAGAGTCAAACCTGAGGTAGCTTTCTAATACATATATGTAAAAAATATTACCCATCCAAAGGTGCATTAACAGTCAATTGGAAAAAAGAAAGACCTTACGGAAACAATATTTTCTTTTATTCAAACGAAAGGAAATGATACATTAGTGAAGAAAATCATTATAAATCCACTTCTTTTCCAGGATATCAGAACCAACCTCCGGCTTCTTGTTGGCGTAGAATGGGTGACACTACAAAGCAAAGAGTTAACTGATCAAATAAAAAACAAAACAAAAAAATAACAGCAAAAACAGCGTTAACCAAGTAATTAAGGAACAAATGGCGGTTATTTGCCCTGGCAGAAAATCTTCAAAGAGGCTAAAGCGTAGGAACTAATGTCATTATCTCGCACAGAAATCTAGAAAGTATAAAAGCTCTTCCTTATTTTAATTAATTGATATACTTCTCTCAAAAATGACACATTAACATAAGGTACAATATTTGGGGTGAAGTTTTACATGAAAACATTTTATGTGTACGAAAAAGTAAAGTTTATTGCTTATTTCATAAACTGGAGACTATCACGTTTAAATTTCAGAGATAAATAGGCATTAAGAGTACTAGCCACTAATTTATTATGTGCTTGTATTTTAAAGCTATTTCAAATCTGTTAGTTGTAATGTTAGTCACAAAATTTGATTATTTAACTTCAGGATGACAAATAATCCTTTCTTCGGGAGAGGTCTCAAATGAAGAGAGGATTAGTTACCATTCATAAATACAAATTTTGAGTAGTTACGACAGTATTAGTACCTGAGAATCAATAGCAAAACTTTCGTAGCATTAGAGATCAATGCGGAGAAACTTAACCAAAGAACTAGTAATAGTGAGATTTATAAAGTTAATATACATACACAAAAATGACTGCGAGGCAATAAATTCTATTTATACCGGTCAAAAACACCATGTGTACACGCTATTCTCTCACGAATTCAACGAAACAAAACATATCAGACTCAGTATTAAACTGTGAAGTCCTATCTTGTTCTTCGTCACATCTTCTTTTGTTTGGAAGCATCGCATGAAGACAAAAAGCATTTGTTATGTTCTAAAACGCTATTTTTTTACGTTAGTGGGTTTTAATTAGGAATTGAATAATTTAATAAGCTGATTTTTTTACTAAAATATTTTTTCACTATTATACCTCAATAAATCTATAAAGAGAATACATAATGTTTTTAAATTAAGTTTCGCGTAATTGAGACTTTTTTTAGGTCGGTAATGTACTTTGTGTGACGTTCTGCTCAGATTTATCCCATTGTGAATAATTACATATTTACGAACATTCAAGTTCCTGGTGTTCACCTCTTGGGTAAGTCCTAATTTTGTCTTTGATTTTTCCGCTCACGAAATCAATCCATTAAATCTCTCTCAATATGACTAACGACCGGAAATCGGAGACAAGAATCAAGGTAGACTGCTTAGAGCTGGGCAAGTTAAGTATTATTAAATGATTTTTCAGCGACCTCTTCATGAGAAGTATTTCTTCATCATAAAAAAGTCGCTTTTCGGTCGGTAGAAGTAGCTTTAAACAACTACCAAAATCTAACTAGTAGATACCCCAGCACATTGTAGAGGAAAAAATAACTCTAATGATCTTTTTTCACCATTCTTTGACCTTTTCATTACGGCTGAAAATCATGAACGTAAACTAAGACATCCTTGCAATTCCTTGATCAAAAATGTTAACTTTCATAGGACGATAGAGTGATTCTATAGCTATATCCAAAACGTCGAGTATTTGTGAGCTTTTTGATTAAGGGACCGATGTAGCATTCTTATGGGATACCAGGTTTCACCCTAATGGCCGATATAATAAGTATATTTTAGATATACCATTAAACATAGTGTTTACGCATAACGAGGGCATGATGTGGACGACGGATAAGAGATGATTTTTGGAGGGGAATCTTGAGGAGAAGGGGAGGGAATGGAGGAGAGAGCTAGCGATGGGAGGGGTAAGGACTGAAGTGGGAGTCGTGTAGTTGGAATGGAGTCGGTTCATGTCGCCACGGAGACACAGCTGAGAAGGAGAGAGAGAGAGAGAGAGGAGGGGGGGGGAGAGAGAGCGTGGCAAGGACGTCAGTGGCGGATAAAGGGTGAAAGGAGGGACCAGAGTTATTTGTCTGTGTGTTTGTGGTTGTCCCTGCATACGTGTCCGCTTCGTCTGTGTCTTTGTGAGGCGGACCGAGCGTCGCATGTCGGAAGGCAGAAGCAAAGGGAAAGTGCTGCGCCCTGGAGTGGTGTGGTCGAACGTTAACTGAGACTCATGAAAGAGGAGGCTCAAGGAGCTCGTAAAAAAAAGAAAAACAAGAATGAGGAAATTCTAGACTTACCCGGGATTATTGGCTTAACAACGGGACAAATGTCGCACATAAAAAAGCTACAAGGAAAAAATTGAATTCTTTCCGGAGTGATATCGCTGTGGGAAAATTCACAATAGGACCGGAGTGTAGCTGAGTAAAAACAATCATTCGCAAAGCCATCTCAGATGTGTAATCCTAAGGAACATTTTTTTCAAAAACTCTGACGAGAGGATGGAAATTCCTCCAGGGTTAGTTTTCTGGGAACTTTTGAATAACCTTCAATTGTTTAAGTTGGAGGCATAACTCATGAAGCTCTCCTTTCATTTAGGCGGATGCTATGAATTAAAGGTGAAATAAAGTTGAAATAAATGTTTTTCCTTTTTTAAGTAAATAGCAAGTGACGAGGGTAATGAAAACGTGTGTTTAAATAAATAAAAGTACCCCCAATTTTCTGTACTCTGTCAAGATTCAGGCTGGGTTCTTCTTTTTTAATGATAAATAAATCAAAAGTCGTGTATTCCGCTTAGTCTATGGAGGAATGACTCATATTAGTATGGCTTGACCTTCAGGATTGTCTCTAGTACTTATGCAATTTTTCCAGCGAGCGGGGTCTTTTCCAAATGCGGCGGGCTCGTTACCAAAATGAGACTACGGTATCCCGGCAGTAAAGCGTTCGAACGTTTTGCTTTACTGGGAAAGTAACAGTTAATGGCAGATTGAACGGAAAAGGAATTGTGTAACTTGAGAGCACCAAACAAATATATCACCGATCGTCAATACAGAGCGCAAAAAATAATATTTTAAGTGTTTTATTTTAGCAGGATAGTGAGATGGTCACAGATACAGTGGGTACACCCATCTGGTACTTTTCTGTTGTTGAGTAATCTAATTATCTCCAGATTTTCATTCTAAAATTGACTTAATAAAATGTTACGAACGACACATGGGAATCGAATGTATCAAATTTTAGAAAATTAATATTATTTCGAAACTTTGGCGCATTACTGCGATTGACTGATTTCGAGGTGATTTTATTATACCCTAAAATAAAACATGCTTCTTTTGGAAAGTTTTTGCTTTCGTTTTTGTATTAATTTTCAATGTTTATTTGCCTCTAGGCATGACAAAAACTTTAAACACGAAATTTCCTTTAATTCCATTTTTATTTTGCATTTTCATAATCACTTGATAACTTTAATTTCATACGGTTTATTGAGTAATTTTGAAATGACAGAGAATTCTAGTACAAAAATTAGGTAACATATAAAATTTCCCCTCGCCCCTTTTTATACAAATACCTAAATACTTTTATACCTTTAAATACCTTTTTATACAAATACCTCGCCCCTTTTTATCCAATATATCGATAGTTGAGTTTATCAGCCACACAACTCCTCAGGGTACCCAGCAAGAAATATGAGATGGAGGCTCATCTGCATGCCAGTAATCTTAAAAATATCGATATGAGGCAACTGAAGAAGAAGAGTTGTAATTTCGAATCGACCTCAGGTTACTTAGATACTGAATCAAGGTCCGTTGGCAAATTACAAATTACTAGAGTATGTCAAATCTCACCCCGAGAAAAGTGGAACCGAGCCTCAGGTAATGGGCGTGTCGCAGGTGGCGAATAGCGAATACTCCATCAGATACGGTGGAAAGCTGTGAATAAGGGGGCACACGAATAAGTAATCCCAGACCGAGGCGGCAGCAGCACCAAAGAGGGGTGAGGGTGTCTTGTGGCGGGCTCACACTTTTCAAAAACCACGGAACCCAATGTCATTGCTGTGTCTAAGCGAGTAAGTGCCGCTATAATCATTACCAGTGCTGCCTTGCGCATGGGAAGGAAACCCCGTAGGCTAGGAGTGGGACACTGACATAAAACCGACGCCAGACAAAGGTCTTGGAGCAGTGGCGAATGCAGTCGTTTTAGGAGATGGAAACTCCGGTATAAAACTCACGGCCACCGAGTTGGAGGGTTAGGCATAAAACTAATGACCTTATGATAGGAAAGATTAATTTTTCTGGATATCAGTATTGGAACAAGACAGAAACTGTAATATGGACTCGCCACGGCAAACATATGCAGAGAATGGGAGTGAGAAGATGGTCGAGAGCAGAGAGGAATAGGGGAATAATAATTCTGGAGGCCCAGGCTCCTCACGAGCGGTAGCGCCAAAGGGATGGACGGATAGAAGCTGTCAAATTGCCTCCGATGAACCAGAGACATATATGACTGCAAGGAAATGAGAGTTTTCAAGGATAATGGGAATTTAATGGCTCTTTGATTACAATTTATATTGCCTGATTCAACTACAAATTCACTTTTTCTACCATCAGTTATTTCTCTCCGGCGCTAAGTTTAGTACATTTTCCCGTTTGAAGGCGGCTCCATACTCATTCATATTTTTGTTCAAGACGGTTTTTCGGAATTCCAACCCGGTAGTTGGGTCCATGATCAACGTTTTGGTTGCTTAAACTGTTGCCTCTCTCAGAGTAATGAGGTGACGCTAACCGATATGGCCGTGATAAATGGACGACCAATATTTACTTGTGTATTGTATCTTCACAGAACATATTTTAACCTACCTACTGATCTGTTGACTATTAATTTAGTCCAGAATAATTTAATTTCTGTACATAGTTCACAAAGACAATATGAGTTCACTGAAGAAGGTAAACAAACATATTTCCAGTCATTGTACTCCCATTACCCTGACGATGGCAGCAGTGTAAGCAGCCGGAAAGTGGGTCATCAACCAAACTTCCCGGTTGGAATCCCAAGAAATCTTCGAGAGAACTATTCACCGGGAAAGCCTAAAATTATTTTTTTTTGCTATTTTTAGTTCTTAAACCTTAAAGTACACGTTATTACGAAGCCGAGACCTGCACTGTCTTACTGGCAATGAGTCATCGGCGTCATATTTTAATTGCTATATGGTCCGGAATCGTTTATGACGCGTCTATTCTTTAAAAAACTGTTAAATGAGCGTGAAATATGACGTCGGAAAAGTTTTGGTCCCTCCATCCGTTGACAAATTTCGCTTCATACTCTATTCACATACTATTTTTTTTATTTTTCAGGAGTTTTTTATTATTTAGTTCTCGGAGACAAACTTTCGTTTGGTTTCGTCCATATATTTGTCATACACATTTATAGTAGGTGACTGCTATTGTAAAAAATCATCAACCGAATAAAAATAACGACCACAGTAATTTAAAACCATTGATGGAATCGCGTGTTAATGTTGTCTCTTCGTAGAACTTAAGCAGTGCGATTTATAATTGTCACGCATTACAATCAATGCTTCTTGAAATTATTTGAAATTCATACTTTTGTGATGCTCAGTTGTTGAGCTGTAACAGTTTGACTGCTTGCCGACGTTTTACTGCCGGCCGAAGTCATTTGTTTTTTTTCAAAGATTCCCAAAATGGTATAATGATTTAAAAATAACAGATCCTGAAAAATGTGACAAAAATTTTATTTTATATTTAATTCCCTTTCTTTGCAATTTATTTGAAACATATATATTTGCAGTAAATTAATTGCTCATCCAAATTATAAGTCGCAAACTTCAGCATTTTTGAATTTTTGCCTAGACAACTCGCTTTAGCCGTACGCACCTCATGAACGGAGAGGAGAATAAACCCTCACGTGACTTATGGAAGCGGGGTTGCTGTGGTATCTCATTAGCACTGTCACTGGCCAAATTGAGAAGAGCGGTAGTGCTCGCAGATTTCAAGCGGTCGCACCTATAGCAATAGACACACCATTGTATATACAGTCGAGTACATCGCGGTCACGATGGGCAAACCTCCGGATCACCTACGCTGGAGTGTTGCGTGGGCACCAATCTAAGAGACGACCTCTCCATTTTCACCTTCCCAACACACAAGAGGCAATTTACAGTCACATTAAAAATAGTTCATATCCTCATGCTGTTCCCTTTCGGGGAACCCAGCGATCAGATATCATTTTCCAAAGTTTATAATTGTTGAATATCGACCGAAAAAACTGGCTTCGATTTCGATATTTTCCTCCATGTTGGCCTATTTCTGCAAATCTCTTTCGCATCTACCGCATTCATTTATAGCTTCACTCACGCCCTCTGGCTCATTAGATTCCTGATATTCCTCCTCTCAAGAGCCTCTTCCACTACAATAACCATTCACCTTCACAGTCCATCCCCTTCTTCTTACTCCATTCACTTAACTATCATGTACCATTTTAGTTGGAAAATAATTGTTTATGATAGAAAAACGTTCTTTTGTGGCACGGAAGTCAATTTCCCACAACTATTTTAGCTAATGTGCCTGCGGCGGTATAAAGGTCCAAAAAATAACCCATTAGTTAACCACGAAAACCTTTTAGTGAAATTTGAATTAATCAATGAATTTCCTGTTTATATCACTCATCAACCATTCATTAACTGGCAGCGCAAACACTGGTCACACTCTTCACTTTGAAGGAAATAAAAATATATGTATATCGTAAAATTATTAGGTAAATAATTTAAACTTCTGACATTTACTCGTGGTCTCCCTCGATCACTAAATAATAGTGTAAATCTTCATTGGTTGAAGAAGCAATCACCTTGTGCAACTTCACCATGGGTAAAAATCACCGAAAATGAAAAATTACTCTAGTTTCATTTGCACAATAAACCAGTTTTGATGCTGCGACGACGACTAACTGGAAACTTAAGTTTTAGAAGGCATTAAAATCAGTAAAGAGTCTATATATACTGCGTAAAATATTACTGAAATGATTTCACGTAATTTAGCATAACTCTTAAGTGTAAGTTTAACTTTTCCATTTGTTTGTAATCCATGTTATTTTTATCATCATTTCAATTCACTTATATATATAATAGGTTCACTCAAGTGGTTTACATATTTGTAAAGTAATTATCAAAATATGAGGATAAAATACCGCGGTACGCAAATTTTTCCTTGCTACCAAAAAATGTTCATCAGGTTTTCAGAGCATGTTGAGCCCTGGTTCGCACTTGTGGATGTGATGGCTTATATTAAGTTAATGCAGGCAAGGCGAACGCCATCTTCATTTCCATCACCATTCAAATGTCACAGGATATTTGCTAACATCATAAAGGCTACTTCGTTGAATATTGAAAATGCATAGGGTATCTCTCATAATAGAAGAAAGAGGGTGTTAGATAAATGTAATATTGAGGAAATGTGGCAAGTGCGGTTTTCGACAGTTGTTCCACGAATGAGTTTAACTAACGTCGACTGAAGGTCCATAAATTACAGGATGATTGCGACGTGAAATTCGAGGGAGGAGGAAGATAGGTGGTTGATAAAAACCGGAGGATTGATTAAATATTCCGGAGTTGCTGACGAAGAAAAATCGTAGGAACATGTTCTGTGGATTTCTTTTCGGAACACGCACACTACTTTGGTTAAGACAGACTGGAGGTTTGATAGATTAATGCTTCCCATTCATCCCTTCCCACAAAATTTGCATGTGAGGTTAGTGTTCAGTGAAAGAATAGGCGATGAATAAGGGAGAGGAAGGCCATCAGCTTTTGGGCGTGAAAATGCCTGGAATCTGCCGGAATGATATGATCAGCGTAGGTCGGTTTTCGGTAGATGGAAAAATGGTGATGGTGATCGGTGATGGAAATACAGAGGTCAAGAAAGTTAATGGCCCGGTTGGAGTCCTTTTCGCATGAGAATGAAATTTTTGGGTAAAGGCTATTTAAAAAATTGGTGAAATTATCTAGTTGCCTGTATCTAGGCACTGACACTGGCTATTTAAAAAATTGGTGAAATTATATAGTTGCCTGTCAGTTTACAGGCAACTAGAACAAAATAACGGCCCGGGGAAACAAGACATCTTCGGAAACTGGCCAAGAATCCGGTCGTGGCGACTAAAGTACCTATACTCAGACATGACTTTTTAGCTGCTAACAGTTAATTTCAAGGCAAAATAATTACGTAAATAATTCAAAATTGAAGATGTTCCAATTTCGATGTCATTATATTCAGTAAGCGATTTCGATCAGTGAATTTTCTATTGTTGAAATTGGCACTCTACACAATTTTCCCTTAATTTGGTACCGGAGTGCACTCTGTTGTTTTTATTCCATATGGATCTTTATACTTTCTATTTTATTCCCTTTGGTTTAAAACTCATGAAGAATGATTAAGCAGCCGTTCAGGTATGAAGCTCATAAGTATTTCGATCTCATTTGATATCAGATGTACTTTAATCCATTAGTCTCTTAGTGAATCATAAGAGTAAGAATATGATAAGCAATGCTTTTCCTGAATTCATTGCGGAACATCTACATGCTAACCTGCGAGCCATCGCATGGGCGTGTGCCTAGGGTTGTAATAAAACCCTTTATAAGTGCGTCAAGGAGCAAACACCGTGTCACGTTTAAAGAGAGGGTGAATCAGTAAAGTGTATTTTGGGAATGTAGAGTGTTTAGTGTGGGGCTCAGTATTTATAATGGGCACTTATTGAGAGGAAGAAGAACGAATTTTTATCGTCATCTGTTGAGCTATGTATCTCTCTTGTTTTATCACTTCTATCGTCCCTGGAGATATAGCGCGGCATCAAAATGATATTATCTGTGTCACACGAGGAAACGGTTTGTGCAACACGAGCAAATGAGTTGATTCTGATAAGAAAATTGTTTTCTGACCAAAAAAAATCACGGATAGATAGGTCGTCAATGTGATTTTTCACCACGCTACGAGCAAAGCTAAACAAAAACTGTTGAAAAATCATCGGCCCTCGTCTCCCCCAGACAGCGGATAGAATACGATGATCGATGGGGGAGACAGCCATATTTGCACTTCCTCAAGGACGTCTTTCGGGGAACACGGAAAGGAAGGGAAGCACGGAGCAGGAAAAAGGACTTTTATGATGGCTTTTGGAAAATAGTCGAGTGTTTGCTTTAATGGTAGGAAAACATACTTGGGCAAAAAATAGCTAAAACATGTCACACTGCGCCCATCAGGATCAGTAATCTCGTTAATTTCTTATAAAGCTTATAAAGAAGCCTTGGTGAAATTCAATTTACGTGCGCAAGCAGAAGGTTTGGATCTGAAATGGGTGGGCCATGGAAAATTTTGGAAGCCTATAACCAGCCATTAATCAAATAAACTTTCACAATCAGGTTATACAAACATATCCGACAAACGAAAATTGTCGAAGTCAATTAAAATTCATGATGGAGAATTGGTCTCACATTTTTCTCTGTCATACAATACACCAATTAAAAGTCTGCAAAAGATAAGAATTTTTATCCATATTGAATAGACAATCCTATAATATATTTTGGTCAATTACATCCAGGCAATCCAGTCTCGCTAAGCTTGCCCTTAAGTATTCTGGGCTCAGGCCCGGCTCCAGGCGTTAAATCCGCCTCTGAGCTTCAGTATTATTACTAGTTGATAATTGCAGTTGGCCAACTATCACCAGGATGTCGACCAGTTCAAGAAGAGGAATGGAAACTCGGGAAGACAATTAAGTGGTATGAAAGCTAATCTATGCACGATAAAGGCACCATTTTACATGCACCTGCATTGGTAACCACTGGATAACTCTTGATTGTACATGAAAAATCACGAGCATATATGAAGTTGGAAAGCTTGCACAGAGCGCTCGTGCGTAGAGGAAAAGGAGAGATACATGCGTTTAAATTATTTAGGTATATTAATATAAGGCATAATATCCGGTGACGCCGCTCCCACGCAAAAATCATAAAGTGTGTGAAGCAAGAGGTATTTCTCTTTGCCCGGGAAAAGTTTATCCGAATTCCACTTGCAACCAACGGAACAAATAAACCACATCGCTTACTGCTCTCATATAAAAGTACAATGACATATTCCAGCGTTTTACCGGGGATGTGGTAACAACTAAAAGAGTCTCGCTCATCGGGAATAATATTAAGCTGGAATGGATAACTCATTTGGGTTAGTGGAGGTCCCGGAATTGCAAGCATTTTGATATCAATACTTTAAAATTTTTATGAGGATATTTTTGGTTCCCATCTCTTTACGTGGAGGATTTTGTTCATGGTTGGAGATTCCAGTGAATCTGTGTATTTGGCTTTATGGATTGCTATCATTTTCCTCCGTTTTAATCGAAACATATAATTTCCTGATTATAAGTTTGCAGACTTGCGTACGAGCTATGAATTACAAAAAGGAGCATATCTGTTTCATTTCAAGACGTATGCGGATATTTGATAAGTGACTTAGCATATTTTGTATCATTTCACAATTTCACTTTATTTGCAAATGGTAAATTAAAATGATAAATACTAGCGAATCGCTGGTTGTAACTTGGAGAGGAGTTAGTGAGGGAAGAAAAGGGCGAGTTATAGAAAATTTCTCAAGTTTTCTCCATGGAGCCGAATAATTAGCGCAGCTGGATAAGTTTCACGGCACCGCGAGGTAATTAAAACGTGACAAAGGAATGCAATATCAACGGCCTTGCATCTTCCGAATTCACGCCTGCTAATCTGTAGGCAGTTCCAAGAACTTTATTTTAAATGTCGTCGGGCTTGATAGACCCCTTTGACACGTGGAAAATTATTCACCTAAAGTCCTCACCATAAAATTCTTTCTCACATTCAGCAAAGCAATTATTAATAGGAATCATGACATTGATTGCATGTTTTGTAAACAAATAAATCGGCAATAATGATTGTGCTAAATTCAGCAGAGGAAAAAATCATTAGGCTTCTCTCGATTTTCGGCCGGTCGGGTTTGAGTCAGAGTTCATCAATCTCTTATTAATATGTATTCACAGTCGTCAAGCGTCAATTGTTTATTATTCCAGTATTCATAGCCAAGCAAACTGTAATTATTTGGCTAAATAATCATCGATTCGTGAATTAATTTTTCGGCCGTAATTAATTAGAGTTTTTCATTGTTGTTCGCCGGTAGTTCTGTGGCTGTTTACGACATATTCGTGTCTTTACGTTCAAATTGATCGTAGATTCACCAATTATTGGTTATACATACTATGTACATCCCGTCTATGAATACCAGCCTATTCCTCGGTATTAAAATATCTGGCGATACATATAAACAGTAGTAAAACGGTCGTGTATAAGCTTTCACATTGAAAACGCTCCCATTTACCAACCGACAGTCAAACGAACTCACTGTCAATTATCATCACATTTACCAAAAGGGTACCTCATCTAACGATTAAAGTTTACTAGACAATACAAAGCGAACGTTGAAAAGTATTTAGGCCCAGGTTTATGATTTATGCTTAATGCTAAATACGGGATAAGGAAGCTCTTTCGTCATCTCGCAGTTAACGCAGCTACGTTACGAAAGGTAAATTCTGGTTTTTCATAATAAATCAGACGGTCGGTAAGCTGACGTGAGCGTTTTTGACGGCAGAAAGAACTAATATAGGTTTTCATCACAGGACAATAATCAAATAGTGATTATAAAACCATACAGTCACCACGGTGACAAAACCCAAGAGGGTAAGGAATCCACTCAAGAATGTAAATCAGGACTAACTCGGCTGAGACACCGAGAGGAATAGAGTGATAGAGCGCTGCCGCGCCGAGGTGCTGAATCACATTCGCGTGTCTCTCCTCCCGACAGAGAGCGCGTCATCGCTCACAGGGAGTTCTCGTGACAACCATTCAGAAACGAACGCTTGGTTTCGGGTGACGACTGTAGCGCTTTCGTGCGCGGTAACGACGCACTTCAGGCGCGATGAAATTAGCCACGGACCGTGAGCGCCCCACGCCCGTTAGCGGAGAGCAGGAATCCGAACTAATTGCGACTGTCACTCGGTCGTTAGAGCCGCGCACTCGGACGAGAAATTGAATCAGGAACATTGAACGCTTGACTCCAGACTGCGCACGACTTACGCTGTGTTGGAGGATAGGATCTAATCACTAGTAAGTAAAAATCGAAGATTTGAAGAGGTATGCGGACTGCAATGGCCGCAATCCATCTCTGGCATCGGGTACAACAGTCGGATTGGAAAACTAATTTCAAGTAATCGGAAGCGGCCAGCGCGCTCGAATGGAATTGACACGTCAAAACAGGCGCTCAGGTGGAGTCATTTGTCGACGGTGTTTCATTTTGAGCGCGTAGTGTGTGTATAGACGTAATGGCGAGTCACACGGATTCTTCCACGAAAAACGACCGGCCTCCTGAAGTGTCCTCGAGTACAAAATATTTAAAATATAGTATTTTAAAATGCTTTTGCAGTTGCTCATATTTATTTTAATTTAAACACACATTTCCAACTGTCACTCGCCACATTAAAGAAAAAGCTGAGGCTCCAACAGTGATGCGCGACACTGAGTTACTCTACAAACAGAAAAATTCAAAATACGGAAAACTTCGTATTCCTCTGTATCTCAATTATAACTATACGCCAAAAACTCCGTTATAAATGAACAAAGTACACCATCCTCTCAAATTTAAATTTGGGCTTTAATAATTGAGTAGGTCTCGTTGGAATTCCCGAGAGCGGGAATTCCACCATGCGGGGTGTCCCGCATCTTCTTCGCAGATTAGTCATATCGGTATCTTCTTCTCCCATCCTTAATTCCTTCATCACTGCCGAACTGACTCATCCAAATGTATTGCTCACACTACCCAAAGGACCTTTATTGAGTCGAAATATGATGCAGAGTGTATTATAGGGTAAAAGCAGTGCTGACTCATCAGAAAGAAGAATCGCTGTCTTTTCCTGTCTCAGTACTTGCAAAAGATCGCTTTGGAGCAGCCAAACACACGTAAGGGCTCATAACTGCCAAGAGAACTGGAGAATTTAGATCACATTTTAAAATTACCAAAAACAGCACATGTATCTCGTGTACTCAAAGAATGCTTAAGAATATATTAAGAGCAATGGCTTTCGCCTCATAAATTGTTAAAATGTCGCAAGAATCAATACCATGCTTAATTATGAGGTTAGAATAACACAGAGAGTGCTCCATTTAAATATAATTATCACCTAGCTAAAACAACGCCAATGCTTTACGTAGCAAATAATCATGCCACTGGGTGTGAAAATGGGCAGTGCGGTTGCTATATATATATATATATATATATATATATATATATATATATATATATATATATATATATATATATATATATATATATATATATATATATATATATGTTTAAGAGTCCTAATTTTCTCAAATTCACTTCACCTCTTATCATAAAGTGCAAAAATCTCAACTAATGCACGATCTCTGATCGTTAAATTGTTATTTTTTTGTAAGAGACACCCGTTCACCCGAAGCCATTCCATGCTTTTGGTTCGCTGAAAAATTTTCCTCCGAGGTTAAACTGTTTCCAACATTTCAGCAGGAAAAAATGATTGCCATTCATTATGACAAATGACAAAATGTAACTGGGTTCATATAGTACAGATTACGTAATAATTTATGTGATAGGAACAGCAGTCACTGTAAATTAAAAAAGAACATGGGAAGGATTATCGACGAAAAAATACGAAATGCATTGATGATATCAATATTGTTTTATTGAATGGGTTTTAATGCTGAAAAATAAAAGTATTTCAGGCACTGAGTGTGCACTTCAATAATGCAAAACATGTGAAGATACTGGGGATGGTTCACGTGGAACATAACTCGAATTTGTACCCGCAAGAATCTTATTTTTATAGCAATAACTAATTTAATGGAAAAAAATTCAAATAGCAAATTCAGGTGATTGAAAGAGAAGATAATCAATAAAATTATGGCAAAAAAGGACTTAATTTGTGAATCTAAGAGTCCATAAAATCAAGAGAAACAGTCTTGTCTCGAATCACTCATTGCGGTTTTTGTTTGCAGTGCTGTTTTTGACTTCAGGATTTTAACCCCTATGGGTCGACTACTTAAGCTTTTGAAAATTGAGGTATTTTTCATTTATTTCATGAAATTTGAGCAAACATTTTTTTCATTCGGATACGTCTAAATAGATCATTAAAATACGGGAAACATTATTTTAGAATTAGCAACTGAAGGGGATGGCCAGTAAAATCCATTCAAATGAAAAAAACATAACATCTGGGTTATAAAACACTCAGGAAATGCGAAGAACTGATGTTCCGTAAGGAATACACCCAAACGGGAGTAAACTTTCCTTTTAATCTTCTCATCCGCACAGGAAAGGGCCAGAAGTTAATTAAGAATCAGAACGTTTCTACCATTTGTCCTCACAGCTTGAGTTAACACATTACTACTGACAGCTGCGAGAAGAGACTCGGCGTTGCCACCCTTGAAAGGAGAAGCAGAACAGTACTCTGGTGGACCCAACGATGCGCACCGAATGAGATCTATAAATTTCATTGATGGGAAGCGAGCGGAGAAATGTTTACGTCTCATATTTCGCTCTCACTCCTCACAGAGGGCGGGCTTATCCTTCCGAATATTTCGCCGTCTTTCGTCGAGACGGGCAGAACAAATGGCAGGGACGGAAAGTTGTCTTGATTGATCGCTCGCTTTGCGGCCGCAGCTTTCTCTTCCACGATCTTCGATCCCCCGCGTCCATTCTGCAGGATTACTCCACCGTTGCCTAGCAACGGAGAGCAGCGGGACACGACAAGAAGACCGTCATGCCGGTTGACTGTTGCATTACGTCCGTGTCTTAATACTCCTCGCGCAGTGGCAACAAATGAAACCAAGAGTTCAGAAACTTTACGATGGACTAGCTAGATGGAACGCTGAGCGTGAAGCTGACCGCGGGTGAGCAACTTTCTCCGGGGAAAACAAGTTTTTTGATGCGTTATAGATGAAGATTGGAGCAAAGAGAACAATGCAAAGCTAATGTGACTCAAGAGAAAGGTTCTTACAGTAAGTTTCAATCTGTAAACACTAGTATTTTTCTGGCGATTAATCATCATAAATTCTAGTTCAGACATTGAGGCCATGGTCACGGACACCACGCTGTTCGACTTTTTGATGCTCCTCATCGATACCTAAGTCTATGAATTAAAGTTCGTGTCGAGCATTCAATGGGTTGTCAAAATGCGCCCCACTTAATTTCATTTCTTTTACTTCTAGAAATTCCAGCGCATATGGTGGATTGCCAGAGGAAACGTGATACAAAAACGAGTAATATGTGAGAAATATATAAAAAGCGAGAAAATATTTTAATTTTGAAGCAACACGTGATAATGTTTAAAATACTGAGAAATATATAATATTTAAGTGTATAAGAGCGGAGGAAAGTGAGGAGGGGAGTAGTGGGATGAAGTAGGAAGTGTGCCGGTTCATAATTAAGCATTCTGAGAAATAATAATTACATCAACGCAACACTCTGAAAGCCAACTCAAGAATGTGTGCAGGGGTGAGTTATCACCAACATGTACCACACTATTCCCTAATCAAAATAATGAAGCTACGACCATTGGCTCATAAGTAAAAGCCCGCAAATTCTGGTCAAGATGTGAAATTTTACCGCCATGCTCTGCACTACAGGTATTTCACCATTATTAGAAAAACCATTTGCATTATTGTGTTTTGCAACGAATCAAATACACAGAGATACAGGAGTTAAGCGGATAATATGCACGGAGTTCTGTTTGTATTACTTACAAGATAGGGAAATATGCACTAGAGAGAAAATCAACTAATTAGCTACACTGAGCGTTATTTTGATGATCCTTTTATCTAATAACCTACGTAAAAGGCTAATGGTTTACTAGTACTAATTATGATACCACCGAGATACTATTTTTTATTAGAAGTCTTTTATCCACAAACCTACATAAAAAGTTCATAGGCAGCTTTTATGGCCTAAATTCGTTCACGGCCAAATGACATTTTAAATCTGTCCATTCTAAAATTCAGTTCCCTTATTCAACTATTATCTTCTGATCTACCGTAGGATGTCGGGTATCGTATAGTGTTATTGGGATTGTCAGAAAATGGATTGGGTTGAAATTCACATAAGCGAAAAAGTTTAAATTTTAATCGAATGTTTGAAAGCGATTCTCAGTCCAGTCGTTGCGGATGCTCTGTAACATAACGAGGTTTTCCTAAAGGCATTTTAAGTATTTTTCTGATATTTGCTGCACGCGGTCTGACTCAGATTAAAGTGTACATCATTAGGATTACAAAAAATGTCAGCGTATTGTGAGCGGCGTCTAAGTAGCTGATTTCGATAAATTTATTGTCGCACTTGCCATGTACTGTGTTAAGTGCACTTGCCATGTACTCTGTTAAGTAATTCCACTTTGCTATTTATGTAATTGAATTTACCGAAGGTGTGATCTCCACCAGGGATCATATGTCAGTTTAACTACAAGATAGTTGACAGATTCTTCTGCCTATTATTGGCTATAGCTCTAATGAGAAGAGTTGTTAATTTCCAGAAATTCATTTCAACAAATTTAATCAACTCTAGCTACCACGCATTGCGTTACTTTTCCAATGCGTGGGAGTTTTTGTTAGCTCTTCCTCAATATTATTACCACGAGTTTTCCTAAACACTCCCGCTTTGTCTGCGTATAATCGAAGCTTAGTGTCCTCTACGTCATCGAAATCCTTCATATTCAAAAGATACAACAGCTAACGCTTGCGAATCTTAAGACGTGACTTAATTTTCACTAGAGTGTGAAAACTCATGAATTTAATGTGATTAATTTAACTTAAATAATATTTAACTTAAATTTCATGAATTTAATGTGATTTTTGATTTTCATAAAAGCACCCTCTTAAACAAATCTTAATACGTGTTTACTTAAGAATTTTCTAATTTATGGAATTGCGTCGTCCTCTAACTCTCACAATTTAAATTTAATAAGTAAATTTTTATGTGATACTTAATCAAATGAGTTCTTAAAGTATAGAAAAATAGCTTCAACACGAACATTATCTTCGCCCGAGACTAAAATATCGTTGGCCAAAGTGCTTGTAGGGTTTTGCAAGATCTTCTCTTTCTGAATCGGAGTTGTTTTAATGAGCAAATATTTCATATGGAAGTGTGTCAAAATAGAACACAATTATATATTCTTGGAGTTTGTATGGATCGAATGTTAGGGAGAGGTCGGTTTTTTGAATGCTATTTCTTACCAACACTTTTAAATACGGGAGTAATATTAGCAATTTTTCAGCCCTAGACGGAAGCTTTCTAATACCTACCTTTCGTACAGCTGTGACTAAGCCTCTACGTGTTCGGATATGATTGGATACTTGGGGAGGCGACCGACAGCTAAGGTCATTTGTGCCATAGGGGAAGAAGGGTGGAGGGAAACCCGGCGTTGGCATTAGCCTACTCTTATAGATTCGAAAGCTGCCAGGGGACCACGGCTTAACGTCTCACCCGACAGATGGAATACTGTACTTGCAGTGCCCTCCACAAAACACACAATTAAGGATCGGGTTTCCTCTGAAAAACATCTTCCTCTGCAGGGATTTTAACCATGGCCACCAGTATGGTTAGCCAGTACTCTAGCCACCACACCAACCCGATCCCCCTAAATGTTCGGGGATGGATTTTTAAAATATTATCGGCAGGTTTCCACACATACGGACTGGGATTTCATCAGGACCTAGAGACTTATTTGACTGCCTTAAGGTGATTAAATATTACGATTACGATAAAGATACGATGATTAAAAGGGTCCTGCCCTGTAACTATTCCACTCGTTTTATCTTTCAAAAAAGCACAAACACATTCTAAAAGTGATTTCTTAGAAGCAAATTTAGGCAGTTTATATTTTTCAGTTATTAAATTCAGAATTTCAGAGAAAGAACATTTATGTACGGACTTTATTATCTTGGCTTGGCACACTGCTATCTAAACAATTTTCTTCTCACTTTCCCATTGGACCATCTTGGTTTGGAGCTCCCTTTTTGCCTTGAACTGAGAGACAAGACGGGGCCAAAGTAGTGTAAGTCTAAAATGTTTTAAGATAATGAAGTGTCTCTACATAATATGACCTGTCATCAGAAGCAAAATCCATAGGTCTCCCTTTTCCTCACAGGACGGCACACTTTCCTACAGTTTTGACTAAGCCCCCTCTTTTTTTCCCCTTCTCCTTTCATATTTTTCTTCACTCAACGTTTTTGGACTCACACGACTTCTACTCTGCACGCCTCATGTTTTCTGACCCTCTAATGCGCGTTTGAAAATAGTTTTCCAAGTACCCTTCATGCCTAGTTTACTTTTGACTTCCGGAAGTGAGTAAAAGAAAATTTGAGATGACTCATACGCGCACTGAAATTAGGCTTTTTTTTTAAAGAGAAACTTTTCTTCTCTATTTAAAACTCGGATGATCTTTTGCGGGTGCCCTTTTTAGGGAATTGCGTCGGAGATATTTTTATTTTTAATTCTTGAAGTGTTGTGGTATATTTGCATCCTATGAACAAGAATGCCCTCTGTTAGCAGTCCTAGCTATCTGATTTAGGTTATTTGATACACAGCAGCGACTCCCTGGTGTCTCTGTCTCCCTCTCCGTTTTTTGGCTGTAGGTCTTCCAATTTTTGGAGCAGCATTGAAATATCAAAATATTATTGCTTTTCTCGGTTTCTAGGAAGTAATGTTATTTTTTTGAGTCTCAATTTAAAAAAAATTGAAGTGATATCAGGGTCAGATGACATGTAATACACACAAATATTGTTTTTATTTAGGGCATCTAATTGGGCACCATACATATCCTTAGCTGGTTTCTTGAGTGATTTCCAATTGACTGATAATGATATTCTACACAGCGACGAGTTATCCGCCTGTGGTTCGGTTAGAAATTTATCTGTAAATACTAAAAAATTAGGGAAAAAAATTAGATTCAGAAATATTGCCTGTCAGCATACCTTCTCAGTCAATACGGACGTTACATTACGAGCTATGAATAATATGGTGATATTCTGAATTCTTCATTTTTAAATGCGGTAATTATAATCTATGACGGCTTTTGCTTAAGAATTATCTTTTATTATTTTTTTGATATTTACAAACTGCTCCTTTTCATTAAGCTAACTTTGCGCCCAATATTAGAATATCATAATATTATAATTTACAGGCTTCACAGAATCATTGGCCCCACTGATCCACTTGCTGAGTTTTGTAATGGATATTACAACGACCTCACTAATTTACCAAGTCTCTGACATTCCATTTTCACCAAACTTGAAAAGTATGCTGAAGTATATTACGTGATACCTCCTGTGATGTCCCTTATGTATATAAGTGGACACCAAGGCGCTACTAAACCATTGAGGAAATCTTGGAGAGACATGGGCTCCCGACACAAATCCAACACTCGCCTGAGGTTCAAGAACTCCGCTCCCTTGCTCTCACAGACTTCACTAAGTGTCCTCTTTATGCCTCCCATTCGGCCCAAAACCAATGAACCCCGTTTCATGCACGGAGGCTTCAATAACCACCATAGTCTACAAAAATACGGTAATACTTTAACATGTAAAATTCTGAAAACCTTTTCTTTTCAACTAAAATCATTATCGACCGAAGTCACTCAGTTAAGTTTGTTTTATGATTTTGTAAGAACAAGTACCTCTGATATATTAATATGTTATTAGTGGATTTGTAGTTGGTTCATTTGCCATCAATCCTCTCTTGGCTCGCTTCAGAAAATGTCCTGTCCTGTATCAATTATAAGGAGTCCGGGTTAGGCGCAAATGTAAGACTTAAAAGCCAAAAAATTTGTACCTCAAAAAGTTAGAAAAAAATAACTAATTAAACACGATCACTCACGTACATGCTGAAATTCTGGAGAAAAGCAAGAATTTGGAACTGCAATCAGAATTAAATTCGATCGAATAACACTTATATTTCCTAAGGAGAGAATTTTACGTTGGTTTAACGAATCAGATAAAGCACACTGCAGTGGAATTAAATTAATGTTCAGAGTTTCAAATCTTGTCTCTGATAAGAGCATTTGCTTCATTTGTTTGAGCTCATCCACACCGATTTTATCTAATACGAACGAAAATAAATCTATTGACTAAATAAAAAGAGTTATCTAACGGCCTCGAGGCCCTCATTTCGGAATATGAAGAGATTTCAAAGCCAACACGCCCACACACGGCTATATTTTTGTATCGATGAAATTTGTCCATCAGATATTGATGATGAAACTTGCAATTTTTTGTTACAAAAATGTTATTGGATTAGTAAGTTATAAGCTACCGCGATTGAGCCACATTAAATAAATGATGACCATGCGAGGGCATAAATTAATTTCTTTGATCTAATGAGCCATGACTGACAGTCTGGCTTGAATACAACTTGAAGTAACAAGTATTAATATCACTAGGCGGGATGAGTTAAGGTTAGCTGTATGAATGCAAATAATTCAATCTGAGAATAGCGACACGCGACCTTAGTAATGGACATACTCAACAAAAACACTTCAAAAAAAACATATCAATTCAACAGAAACAAAACGTATGAATGCCCAATAACTGTATTTTTTTAGATAAAAATATGTCAACGCTGCAATCACACAGATCATAGGTTACGAATGGCTTTTAAGTCTTACATTTGCGCCTAACCTTTTTTCAACTAAATTATATAATACCTAGGACTCCTTTAAATTGATACAGGACAGGACATTTTCTGAAGCGAGCCAAGAGAGGATTGATGGCAAATGAACCAACTACAAATCCACTAATAACACATTAATATATCAGATTTTTTGGAACGGTTACATCCAGAGGAGGATGTGAGAATGATTTTTCAAACTAACAGAATCAGGAGGACTTCCAGAATTATTTCCAAATATTATTATATTTAACCAACGTAGCTCATAACTTAATCAAAATGAGTCTCGAAAACAGCAGCAACCTTTCGAGTCAAATCAATTATGTAGCTTTTGAGCAATGTCCACGACTTTATTAGGACTTTTATTCTTCTAAAATATCTTCATCCTCTGATGAAATAATTTTCAAAAATCAGTATGTGACCAATGGAAATGAAAAATGAACTTATCTGGTATATATTTTATAGTAGTGGATGAAAATCATGATTATTTTCGAAGGATGTCAAATGTCTTGAAAGACCAACAAATGTAAAATAATAACAGGAAACCGGGGGAAAATTGAGAAAAGATGACTAAAAAAGCTGTAAGTGGGCATTGTATGGTCGAATTTGTTCTAATAAGATCTCTTCTCCAGATTTCTATTGTTTACTAAGGCGAAGTCATTTATATAACCAAGTATTTCACCAAGAAATTTCACTCTGAAGAAATTAAATTCAAGCTAGTAGTTGGACGGATAGTATTAACCTGAAGGAATGAAATATTTTATTTTGAGGAAAAAAAGAGATTGTATGAAATTAAAATAAACCCTAAGAGGATATTAACTTAAAGGAAATTGTTCAAAATTCAATCCCGTCGCGGGAAAATACTAACAACTTGTGTTGTAGCAAAATATGCATTTGAAAAGCTAACAGATATTAAACCAGAAGGTTAAGGTCTAATTACACATAGTAACTTAACAAGTAAAGGAATAAGTACTCAATTAATGAATTTTATCATTAATGGGCAATCTAGAGTGAGTCTGGAATCTTATTGAACTACTGTATAGATCTGAAAATCAGTAAAATATCCTTTACCTAATCAATTTTTTCCCATTTGAATAAAAATATCTCATATTTATAATTGGTGATTCTACATGATGCCGGTAGAACATCAGTATTTCTAAAAGCTCTCATTGTAACATGCTTTGCTCGTTTTGTACCTATACTACTGCAGGCCAAGATACTATCTCAGCAGCCAGAGTTAATAATGGTATCACCAAATGAAATAAGCCTTTCAGAAACTTAGGCGTGAAATTGCAAACAACAAACGAGATGTACCGTAGATATAAAACAATCTCCATTGAGTCATCCGCAATATATTTTGCAGTTTCGTGACATCTCATATTTACTTGTGAGCTAAATTTCCCGCATCTCGTTTTTTTCACATCTTCCGTGATCAGGATTTTGGTAAGATACCTACTTCCTTAACCTGCCGTAGTAAAAACAAAAACAGAGAGCTTCAAGTTATATTTAAAATGATGTGGTTATGAGTGCTCCTGCTTTCAAATATTAATGCATGGTATGTGTTATATGGTAGTGATACGGCAACATAAATAACGTTTTTGTATCATTCGTAATCGTATTGTTTTTCGTAGTGTTATTGTTTTCTGTATCCGTCTCTATGACGGAGTTTGTGTTGATGCTGTATGATTGCTATTGTTGTCGATTCTGTTCCGTACGCCATCAAAGATTAATAAAGTTGTCTAAGTTATAAGGTTGGTAACTTCCATTGTCATAAAGAACCTACCACAGTATGCATGCTGATTCTTATTGAAAGCCTGGAAATACAGAGGTTCCTGTCTCCTTTTGAATCAACATAATTTTTTGTCGGAGAGAAATGATATTTCATTTCATGAAAGATACTCGAGTTCGTAAGATAGCAAAAATGGCAACAGAAAGGTTGCAAATCTCTTCCGGTTGTCCACGCAAGCACTCATCTGGGAGACCTCAGGCACACACACTTTAGCACACCTTTACCCTCTGACATACACACTCAGAGCACACACACACACAGCCACACACGGATCGACGCCTTTCGGCAAAGTCCAATGCGAGGCACTGAGTACTCACAGTGAAGCTTCTCGTCCAGATTGCCCCTGGACGTGATGGACAGAGCCCGGATAAACTCCTCGAACTCGATAGATCCATCCTGTGGAAGAGAGAATAGAGTGACAGGTTGCGTTAGAGAGAAAGAGAGAGGATTTTGAGGGAGGGTCTAACGTACGATCACGATTTTCCCTACACACGAAATGTCGCTTACGTGAACACTGAACCCTTTACAACTCGAGAACGGCGATTCCAAGCCACAGGTGAAATGAGGAAAACGTCGATCGCGTTTCTCCGGTCCCTAAGAGATTCTATGGAATAGTAGCAACGCGAGCGAACGCGTTAAAGAAATCGGCCATTACACTCCTGTGGATGAAACCGCTGGATTTATTCCAGGCGGCCGACAATTGAGGATATTCGCGCCATCGGAAAATATTAAATTTATTACAACACTGTATATCTTGCAAACTTGGGTTTTTCCCTGTCATCGAGAGATTATGAAAATTTTATCCTTTGTAATAATCTAACAATCAACTTTCATAAATTTAAACCAAATTAGCATGCTTCATTCTTTCTGCATTGTGAACCTTATAACGATAGGAAAACTTCACTCAGTGAAATTACACAATTTTTTATTTAAACAAACCAAGATTTTCAACTTTACGTAAGTATTTTCAAGGTAGTCTTGACCAGTGCCCTTGAAAATGACCATGTAACGTAGAAACCTAGATCGGTTTATATAAAAATTTTGGACTTTTACATAGTGAAGACCTCATCGTGATAAATTCGTGGCCAAGATTTAAACTTAGATATCTGGGGATGTTTAAGAGCATAGCTGAAATCATGAGGTACGAAAATTTTCATTTCATACGAGGACTTGGTGAATTGAATGATGAAAGGTGAGTTTCAGTAGAATGGATTGTTGACTCACTTATATCCTTTTACTTTATCAACAGTGCCTTTATCAGCAATTAACGTTTTCCGGGTTCCAGCGGAGATCTGACATTCTAGCCAATTGAACAGTTTAAACGTCTACATAATGACTCTCCAAAGTAACTGGGATTGAATTGGAGGTTAAAATATTGAAAAAAAGGAAAAGAAAATTATCAATGAGTATGAAAAGTGACGCTCTTGAATGGCAATTACATGCACGTCTATAATATATATTAGGGGCAATGGAAAAATTTTCAAGGTTTTACACGGAGCTTATCTTGTGTTTCATGCAAGTTTAAACGCTACTTTCAACAATTTTACTGTTGTTGCATAGTTGATTGCCACTAACATTTCATTTAGTTGTGTTAATTTAATGGAGATATAATGAGGAATGGCGAGTGGGCGGGCTGATGAGTTGAAGTTGGAGAATCTTGAGAAAAAAAAAAAAAACGTTATCCTACGATTGATAACCAATCTCGAACCATAAATCGGGTTTAGGATAGTTCAAGTACTATGGGATAAATGGATAGGCAATTTAAGAATTAGTTTGAATCTACGAATTAACATGAATCTATTAAAGAAAAGCTCATTTTTTGGGAGTCAATAGGAGAACCAAATTTTGTAATTTACTGCTAGAAGGGACTGAATTGATAAAGAAGAGAATAAATGGAAAGAGGGAAACCCAGCTAAAGAGTTTCCGCGGCCTAAAAAAGGCACCCAGTGGCTCAAAGGTTTACGTTTCATACTGTAAAAGAAGCACAACGTTTGACGCACTCCCAAAATTACACACCAGAATGTACAATGCTAGAACAACAAATAAACGTCCAACACGCCGCATGGAAGAACTTTATATACCACACCATCGAACATCTGCATACGCTACGTCTTTCCATGTCACCTCTTACGAAGTATGGAATCAATTGCCAGAAAACGTAAGAAATCTGAAAATACAAGTACATTAAAAAAGTAATAACATGAAATATTACTTCAAGTAAACTAAATGTCGTACGTGAACTAAATATTGTGCTTAACTGTACAAAATCCGATGTATTTTTATAATTTTGCCATTTTGTTAACTATTGTCGGATTTTGTAATATTAATACATCTTGCATGTCCTGATATTGTAATATTTGTTTGACTCTAAATGTGTGTATGATCATATATGTCCCTAAGGGACACACATGGCCCGGAATAATAAATTTAATTTTATATTCGAAAAAAAAGTAGGTATTGAGACTTCACTAAAATATTGCCGCCACCTATAGATTTCGTAACCGCACCTCCGGGATAGGAGAGCAGTGCTCTCCTCCTGCACAGCTGATTTGCCTCAGGATCAGCTGTAAAGGAGGAGAGCACTGCCCTCCTGTACAGCTGATCCTAACACTAAGCATTGAGGGACGCTTGAGAGGGAGTGCATCACAGCTTGAGACTTGTGGGAGTAGTGGCAGGGGAACGTAGAGGAATGTCACGGTTGAACCCCACGGTTAAGTTACTGAACCCTGTGGCTTGATACGGTGTAGGAGACGAGAGATGGCAAGCGAGGATACTGGAGGCTGAGTACTCTCTCTTGTTCAAGCACATACTCCCAGAACACTCCGCAATTTTGGAGTGCCTTGGGAGGAGAGAGGACATGGAGCTATATAGTTCTTGCTTTCAACGAGAGGGAGGGGTTGATTCGGAGGATAAATGAAGGTGGAATGTGAAAAGGACCGCGCCAATGCAAAAAGGCATCAAATCTTCACTCAAATCCCTCCCCCAATGAGCCCTAGGCTCTAAAGTGCAGCGTCTAGACTCGTTTCGTTGTGGAAAGTTCTGGAGGAGACACATAGGAGACGAAGACACGCACTCAACACCGTAAAGTTGTGAAGTTCCCAGACTTAAGAAAGTTGGATCATAACTTTGAAGGATATGATATTTCTTTCAACTGGAGGAAACTGCTTAACAAAGTAGCTACCGTTTATGTCTACAAAATGTCTTCAAATGTCTACATAAACTTACTTTTTTGGGTGTTGCGAGACAACCTTATTAAATTAAGAAATATAAATTGTTCTCTCAAAGAACCCATCAAAAAGCTTGCGATGTATACTTAACAAAAATACACGAAAAATTCAAATATGATAGAGAAAATAAGTGGGAAAATGTTAGCGATGGGAAAAATATTTAAATTACCTCCCAGGAGGGAAGAGGGAAATTGGATTTTTAGGCCATTTCCCCTTTCTCTAATTGGCTGCTATTTATGCTTTACCAAAAATTCGGAGCCATTGCGCCGAGTCGCTTATCGGGCTCAACAGTAATTTTGCAGGCACAAATCTCCCTGAAGGGACGTTCATTTCTGGATATAAAAATCGAAAACTCATACGAGTCCATAGAACTGGAATCTTCATATCATGTCGTGCCTGCCGGTCGTTTTAAATTAGTTTAGAATATCCCAAGTCAAATCACATGAGTAAATAATATTTAAAGAACGGAGGATACTTCTTTTCTGCGTCTGCTTAAACAATCAATTTTCCTCTCTTTATAACGAGATGCGCACAGTATTAGGCACTGAATCTTACTGGATTTTAAGAAGTTCCCAAAGAAAAGAATGACTGAAACAACTCATCCTATAAAGGTAAAACAAAATCGTAAATTAAAGGTTTTGTAGTGCAAGGGAAATACGAGAGAAAGTTGAAGAAAGTAACCATAGCAAAATCTCCACCTCTGATTGAGTAATTAATTTAAGGTCGACTTACCAATTCGATTGAAAAATCGAAGCCACTCTCACTCCAAGTTATGACCAACTGCACCGAGCACCTCTATAAATACGAACACCAAGTCAACTACTGCGAATCACTTAACGCTATAAGTTGTTATGCAATCGGGATTGGATTGGATTTTGGGGAGGCGACCGACAAGTAAGGTCATTTGAGCCATAGGGTATAGGGAAGGGAAGAAGGGTGGATAGAAACCTGGCATTAGCATTAGCCTGCTCTTAACGAAAGGTGCCAAGGTGACCACGGCTTAACCTCTCATCCGACAGACGGAGTACAATACTTTAAGTGCCCTCCACAAGACACTCAAGTAGGGATCGGGTTTCTTCTAAAAAACATCCTCCTCTGCAGGGATTTGAACCCTGGCCGCCCGTACGGTTAGCCAGTGCTCTAGCTACCACACCGACCCGATCCCCTACGCAATCGGCCGAAATAAAGTAAATAATCTTGGAATGACAACGTCATACTCCCGTTTTACCATGATAAAACAATTTCATTAAGCAGAACCTGAGGCGAAGTCTCCCACGAAAGAAGGGGTAAAATAAAAAAATATCCTTAGATATCAATAACATAAACTTGGAGGAGAACATACAATGAGATTCTTCATAAATTTCGATTGTGTAACTCATTTTATGTCAAAATAGATGTTCTTAATTAATTTACATTAGCATCATTTTAGTAAATAATTTGACATGATTCCTCATTAAAAACAAATATCCTGGTTGATAGTAGATCTCAGAAAAAAAAAATTTGTGGAAACATTTTTCCTCGAATATTTTTATACAAACTGCTAAAAAGAAGGCCGGAAATATCAAAAACGTTGATAAAGTGGAAGAAGTAGACCTGATATGATTCGGTAAAAACCAAGAATTTTTTGACGTCAATGCAAAACTAAATTGAAAACTAGGATAAATCAATTATTTTGGGAAGTAACAAAAATTTTTACTCAATTTGGTTGCCAAACTCCGTCATAAAACATTTATTGAAGATTTTATTCATTACCTCCCTCAATTTAGAAAACCATGATAAATTTCATACAAATCCGACAAATGCACACTGAGACTAAAACGTGAAATCCTTAATGTCGTATAAATTCTTCGTGGAAGCACACTGAAATTCGTGTTCACCGTTAAAGACATCCTAATCTCTCACCATGGCATTTTTTAATATGCAAATCAGCAATAGAGGGCTTTGAGCCTTTGGGGGAAATTTTCACGGTCGCCACTCTATTGTTGCGTTTGCTGGGCGCGCAAGGGGACTAAGGGGGGGAATGAGAGGGGGAGTGGGGTGGGAAGAGAGTGGGAGAGCACCTCCGGGCGTTACTTACATTGTTCTCGTCGAATACCCTGAAGACGAGCGACGCGAACTTCGTTGGATCTCCTTGAGGGAAGAACTGCTTGTAGATCTTGATGAACCCCTGCAAATAGAGACGTGAGAGAGAGACCTTTTAATAAAAAAATTCCTTTGTCTCTATGGGCAATAACAAGCTTCAACAAAGGTCTCTATTCTTCATTTTTCTGTTTTTTTAAGGGGGATAGAATTAGACGTAGTCTTTTCCTTAGAATGGGAGGGCACAACTTGCCACCTTAATTACACTGCTCAAATTCAATGCTCTGCTCCGCTGGCCCGTAATGATTGAATGGCAGCTCACATCGTGTGAGTAAACCCAACAGCAGTATCTAAGGGCTTTCAATAGGATTTGAGGCAATGTCTACGGAGAGAAGACATTGCCTCAGAGAGAAGACAGCTATTTTATTTTACCAAGGTTACAGCGAAAACATTGCTGATTATACTTTTTAAATATTTAAAGGAACACAGTGAAAATTTGCATTATTTCAAAATAAGAGTCCTGCAAGAAAAAGACAATTTTTGGTGTAGTCATTTAATACATAGGCATATGTAATTAAGCGTGTTACTAAGATAAACTTGTAAAACGCCACAGTGGGGCATTAATTTCCATCCAAATATAAATCTTTTATTTTCTTATTTCAAGGTATATTATTGAATTACAATGAATATCGAGTTATTGCTGATTTCTATGGCGTGCAAAATGTCATCTCAATGGTTTTTATGATATGAGACCACTCGGAACAACGAGGCAAGGGAGACATGCAATGCAGAGGGCAAGAAATTTCTTTGATTAACGGAGGGATAATAGGAACGGCCGCTTAAATTGGCCAAAATAAGAAAGATGGGAAAAGAGATATTTTCATAGAAAATTTTATTTTAAATGCGCAAAATACATTCGACGCCACATTTGAGACACAGTACCATTGGTCACAGGAAGTAAAAAACAACTTACTCAGTTACACCAAAAATGATCACCGTAAGGTAGCCATTTCCATAGGGAATAGTTAAAAAAATAACGAATTGAGAAAATTAAATGCAGCAGTCGAGAGTTGGGATGTAGATTATTGGCCAATAAAAATTTTGAAGGTATGTTGAAATAACTAGAAAAAATGAAGAGACAGACAGGATGGCCTGTGAAATTTATGGAAATATTTCCTCTATTCAAAGCACCATACAGAAACGCATGGTAATTTACCCTCCGATAACTGCTTAAGTAAATTATTTTTTCTAAAATATGTTCTGCTATAAAAATAAATGCAACTTTGGAACAACCGACTCTGGATTGATATATAATAACAGAACATGAATCGGTGGAAGGACAAATTCTAGATTGGTTCATGCACCAAATATAAAAAAAAACATGCTACATAATACATGGAAGTATACCGCACAATTTTACATTATTTTTCTATGTATTCCAAATCAAACAGCAGAATATTTAAGAAAAACAAAGTGTATAATCATATGAACTCGTGCCAAAATATTTTATTGGTTTTTTGGAGTTAGCTACCTGCTCAGTACAAGAATTATGAACTATTTTGCTCTGCATTGAAATGTGAAACTCAGCTAATACTATAAGTGCTACGGTTTCACGATATGATTTGAACTGTCCCTAATGGTGAGTCTGGTGAGAAATCTCTGAATGAAATCGAATCAATTTGGACTGGATATAAGCATGGGAATAGTGAGTGACTATATCGTGGATTTAATGTAGGATTAAACAGGGAGGGAATATGCGTCAATAGTGAAGTCCAAGTTTCATCTAACTTTTCCCAATCAATTTGGAGTTTCAGTTATATTCTCAATTCAAGAAATCTCTAAAATCTAATCCATTTCGACTGGACATCTCATCTCGTAACAAGATGTATAATTATATGAACTCTTACCACAATATTTTATTCTGAGTTGAAATGTGAAGCCCATATGATTAATGTTTTTGGTAATTAGTTGTCACAGCCTTTTAAATAGCCTTTTATATATAGAAAAAGATTGATATTTGTTCTACCAACAAAATTAGAACCAAATTTTGTTGGTACAACAAATACCAATAAAAAATCCTACACATTAATATTTTATATGTATCCTGTTAAAATTACAATTATATTGAGTGCCAACCCCATATTTTCATGAATATTTACCCGTAAAAACTATACAAAAGTGTACCATATAACAATATGCTCTGGATAAAACACTGTCACCCTAGATGGTGTGGCTCGCTATGAGTGGTAACATTTACGAAAATTGAAATGCACAGAATAAGATGCGAGAAAGAACGAAAGAGGAGCATGAGATATAGCGAGAACGGGGAGGAGAAAGGAACAGGGGCGTGAAAGTGACGCAGGAGGGGGGAGTGGAGGGGGAGGAGGGAAAGGATGAATGGACTGGTGGGAATGAGCAAGCCGTAATCATTATAATTCACCGTTATTCTGGCTGAAATACCCCGGAGGGAAAATTGAAAATTTATTCATTCAGCCCAGCATATTTGTGCTTTTCCGCGATGTTTCTTAACCGAGTTCTTTGCACTCTCCTGGTTCCGACCATGCGCGTTCATCTTCACCGTATGACACGAGTTGCTGACACTTCAGATAGCATTCTCATGTTATGTGATCTCGGGTGGTGGGAATACTGTCGCCGAGAGAATCAGCGCTCACGACTTAATTTACGGCGTCGCTTGGATTAAGTGTTGAAAGCAACAATATTACCTTTGGGCCACGAAATAGCCCATGGGTTATACACGTATGTGAAAGCTCATGCATACGACACACTGTTCGCACTTAATTCAGGAGCCAATTTTTTGGTTAAATATTATTAGGTAAAACTTGACTATATGAGTCAAGGTAATGACCATTAAATATGATTAATTAGATAAGGAGATATAATTCTGCGTGGAGAAATGTTCTTGCGCAAGAACAAATTTACTTTTCAAAATACTACAGCCAATCCTATTATGAGTCTTTCATGTATAAGCTAAAAACATGGTTGTAATGATTATTACAACCTTCCGGAGCCCCCAGTTGTATTAATGTCGAAAATTGACAAAATTAGCGAGAAAACAATGAATTAACCAGTAAAATATAGCCATGACGCGTTTTTCCTGATTTTCCTTTTTCTTTGAATGAAGGTTCATTGCCCAACCAATCGATAAAAGAATGAAGAAACGAGAAATACGATACAGCCTTATACACATAGGAGAAGACCAAGAGAAAAAAGTTATCATAAAAAAATAAGCTTTTTAGGGGAATTTTTTTGTGAAACGGTAATTTTAACGTATAAATAGTATTTAAAATTGAAAAAAACTGTATTGAGCGAAGTAAAAAAAGAAATTCACAGAAAGTCCCTCATTCAGAAATACATCAACCTCATATGCTCATTTGGGTGAATGGATATAGCATAAAAAAATAACTTTCTTAGCTGCTTTTTCTACACTTCGACCTTATGATGACGAATTCTTTTACCTGAGAGCTCAGTCATGAGAAAATAATGAGATTATCTGTTTTGCTGGTTTTAGGATAATGTATCAGGCATCACATGAAAAATAGATTCAGGTGAACCTAAAAGGTAATCCGTGAAATATATAATTTTATAAATATGCTACATACGGAAGAAGCTGAAAGTCCCTCAACCAGGGATCTGAAGCATAAAAAAGTATGGATGCAGGAAACAACAAAGAATTTACCAAGTGTAACGACGTGGAGAATGAATAAATGAAGAAATGCAGAAATGCTATCTTCGGATTACAGCACCGTTGATGATGCTTCCTATATGCTTCATATGAAGGAACGCGCTCAAGAATCTAATTAGCAAGCAAGCTCTCATTAACATCATTTTTATAACCTCGCAGGATTGTAAAAACGAAATCAACATTCTTCAAGTAACAACTTTTTAACTCAAAGTTCTTGCGATGTTTGCAGTCTCAGTTCTCGCCAGTAGAAATGCATCTTCTGCCTGCAAAACAACGAGCAGCAGTAGATGCTTCCGTTATGCATTGCGATGAGCAATGAGAAGATCCATTATCAGATAGACTTAGAGAAGATCCATTATCGGATTACAGGCTGAGACGTTCGTCCCCATTGGAGACAGGTCAATGACCTATTATCCTTCGGGGACTGAGTTGAGAAGACCGTGTACATCAAACCCACGGGATCACGCGCCAAGAGAAGGGCGTTGGCAATGAAGGTGGGCGGTAGACACTCTGTCCCAGTGGAGGCAGTGTGAAAAAGGGAGCTACATGAGGAGAGCTACATCGGAAGGTAGGTCGCCCCACTGGGACGGGGGCGAATTTTTCGTTCGCTCGCGGGGCGAGGGGAGAGCGTAGGGACGGGATGGGGAGGAGAAGCAGGGAATGCATGTTTAATGCTTAGGGTCGCATCAATAACTGAAGCCAGCCGTTCGAAGCCTTTGACAGAATCCGGACCGCGGCGGGTGCTACAACGAGGAACCTGTTGGGTGACCAAGGGATGCCGCTGGGACGAGGGAAGGATGAGTGGGTGAAAAGATAAAGAGAGAAGATAGGGAATTCTGTCCACTGAAACTGAGACCGTGACGCTTCCCACTCCAAAGCCGTCAGCTTAAAGGTTTAAACATTGAAATCAAACATTTATGGAACGAACCGCGCGGGCCAACTGAAAACATTCGAAAGACCAACTGTTTCAATTATTCATCTATATCTTCGAACATTGATTTTACAAGGTGTTCTGAGGCGTGAGAAAAAACAGTAAAATCCGCACGTACAAGCAAGCCATCAACCAATCCGGGTTGATTGCTTTGAGCTGATTGCGATCATTTTTTCCTTCTTTCGATCGGTACTATCGCACCATGCACGGAAAATTAGTATTAAAGATGAAATTAAATTTAAGAAAATTGGCAATTTTGCACATAATTTAATGCAACCAGTTTCGATGTACTACATCATCATCGGGAAACAAGTATCATTTCGAACATCGTAAGTAACTTAGTACATCAAAATCGGTCGCAGTTTATACTGTGGAAAATGCCAATTTTCTTTAATCAAATTACAATATTCCGTCAGATCACGCCTGAAACAACTCTTTTTATCAACGATGGATCTCGATCACTCATCTCGAATGAAGTGAATTCAAAAACAAGACGTCATTGGGTTCAACCCGCTAAGAAGATACTCGAAAATGGGGAATGTTTGACCCTATGGATTCTAGTCATGAGTTGTAACAAAAACGTCAAAATGTCATTTTAATTGTTTACTGAGCAAATATGTAATTTTCCACTGCTTATGTTTATCTCATATTCGAGGTAATACTTTTGAAACCTTTTCTTGTAAGAAAATTTCTGCAAACGCTGAGGACTATGTTTTGGTTGATATTTCATCATATTCACCGTAAAAAGCCTTTTTTCTCTGTGTTTTCCTCTCTATGTGATAGTTTTTCACTAGATTCCTGCTGATAAAGGGTATGCAAGTTATTGACATATGAAATAATCTTTTTCGTTTGCTATCATTTTCGCGCATGGCTAATTCCATGAAGGTCATTAAAATTACTGAAAATACGCCAATAGCCCACCTTAAAAATTTGGGTAAAATTCACTGCCGCCGGAGTGTATGATCAGAATTTGTAGGTTTGATCCAGATAGCTGGGCCTCTGGCTAAGAGTTAATGTCATTTAAAACCATTCGAGGCCACAAGAAAAAAAAACCGAGCGTGTTGTGTCGGAATTCTCTTCCCCAGTGACACCACTTAAAGGTTATTTGATTGGATTCTGTGGTGGCCCCTGGAAAGGGTTGAAACTTCTAGTAAACAACCAACGGTGGTGCGTGCTGAAGTGCAGGACTCTGTCACTAGAGACGGAGATCCACATGCTATTTGGTCGCGCGGAGTAAATGTCAGTGTAAATGATTAAACATTTTTGTGTTTTGTGCCAGGTCACTCACATTACTCAACCAGCTGGGGCTTTTTCTTTACACTTTGTTTTCCATCTTGTAACATAACGCTGGCCTCGCCATTTTTTCTTTTACCACCTCATGGTTTATAATAACAATAAGGGACCCACCATATTGTGAATTTTGAGAATAAACAATACAACTAAGGAGTGGAAGCGTCGGCAACAAAAGGGGATTGTAGAGGAAACCGTCGGAGTGTATGGTCGTGCAAAGACAGCACGCAAATAGCTTGGTAGATCAAACCCTCGCAGGGAACGGACGTGCAAAGAGAGAGCACGCAAGCTTTTGGTAGAGGGAAGTTCCAGAGTGTGGCATCGTGCGAGACATAGCCCACGAAGAAAAGGAGAATTGACAAAGGAGCTGGAATTAAGGAGAGGAACGGGAGATTTTACAACAGGACGAGACCCAAAAAGCTGAGGGCCCGTCAAGGACGAACACCACGCAGGCTGAGAGGATTTTCCAGACCACAGAGGGACAAACCAACCTGTGTCGTCGAATAATTGGGTTGTAACTATAAACTTTTTTTTTCATATAAGATACAAGAAGCCATAAGGCAAGAGGTTTTAATTGGCCAAGAATTAAGTTTGTGACTGGTATCCCTTTGTATCAAGTAATTGGATTTTGTGAAAAGTTTAAGTGATGAAGTGTGGCAAATAATTAGACAATATACTTAAAAGAAGGAATAATTATTCACATACCAAATTTGTGTCTAAATTAGAATATACAGTTCGTCATGACCTAAGGGTATAAGGAATTATTTTGATTATTTAAATTGTCTGTAAATTGAATATTTCATTTTGTCAAGTAAACTGCAACCGTATCTCTAAACCTGCAATGTTTCATGTATTTTCTTTCCCGACGAGCAAGCTGGGGCAAAGTAATTAAAATATAAGGTACGAGAAGATATCGCAATCGTGGTTTCTTTCCAGGTAAAAGTTATCAATCAAAAAATCAATAGTTTTTCGTGTTACATGTTTATCCACAACGTGTGGCATTTCGCGTATTAATTTGTAATAATACCTTTTACATTTTTGGCTCCCATAACGTGGGGCATAATACAAAGTAGAAAAACAACAAAGAAATTACTTGTTACAATCTATATGTTCACTTTACTTCAGGATTAATTTTCCCAAAGGATAGAGGGGGACTATCGAAACTGCGCTTGCTTTCATGTCATTTTTTTAAAGTGGGGTTACTTACCAGCAGGTCTTGGACGTGGGATTATGGGGAGAGGAGTACAATATACAGCCAGGCCAAACAGCGAAAGAATGTAATCGGAAGTCGGAAGTCTTCATTGAATAACTGATAAATTAAAGGGTAAGAACCCTCTAAATGGGAAGTCTTGCTCTCCGGTTGAAAGCCAACGGGGTGATGTCATCCATTACTCAGCCGGGCTGAGAAAAAAGAGACGATTGGGGCGAAATCATGACGGTGAGCAATGGTATTCGTAAGAATTAATGAGTTTGGTGTTGGAAGAGGAATAGGAGACGGAAAGGAAAGTATGAAGGTGGAGATGAGCAGAAAGAGAATCATGAAGGGAAGTTGAATGTTATTAGAGTAGGCGACCGACAGCTTACAAGGAGACCTTACCACCCGATTCGGTTCATATTAGTCATATTTACATTATTAAATTAAAAAATTCGTGAAATTTTGCTCATTTGAAAGCTCATTTGAGTCAATATGGACAAATAAGTTGGCTGGCTATGGAAATTGGCAATGGAGGAAGGGTAGAGGTTAATCCGGCGTCTGTATTACCCTACTCAGTATGGAAAAAATGCGCTGCAAGGGCTCATGAGAATGTTACTGTCATGTTGTAATTCACAATTTTCAACATTTTGATAGTTTACCACAAATATGAAAGATTGACATTTAAAATGCGCGTAAAGATCTTTAGAAACACAGATCATGGCGATGAGCTGAATTTCGAGAATTCGCGTTTCTTCATCGGCCCAAATAGTTATGTAGAAAACATTCAGCAAAAAGTTACGGTACTAATTTTAAGTATCAATCTTTATTCAAGAGGCTTGAATAAACAGATTTTATTTAAGTAGCAATGCAGAGTCGTAACACAAAAGCGCGTAGACATCTGCAGGGGCGTTTTCGGCTCTGGTGTACAGCCCCCTTATCTAAAGGTGTCAAGTGAACCACAGATTAACGTACCAACCTGCGGATGGAGAATAACAGTAGGAAATGATCTCCAGGGAGCACCTGCACAGAGAAGTTTACTATCCCGCAAATTATCCTCCACCGCATTCGAATCTGTTCCAGGGAAACCGGTAATCCAGCCTCCACACCAACCCAATACCTCAGCGGATTATGGAAAACCAAACGATAATTGTACCTGGCTACCTACGAAAATTTCATGTTCCCCCGTTTTCAACTCGGCAACGCGCCAGTAAACACAATGTAAAGTTGATGTAGACATTTTTCATTTTTACATGTACTGTTTTAAAAGGAACCTTGAGCAATCGATGGTGTGACTTAACTTCTGAATGTATTATATTTTTTGTGTTTTGAACTAAATTGCCCATCTTAATGCAATGTTGAATTTATGTATTCATTATTTATTCCAAAAATCTGTATATATTTTAATTCTGTATAGGGAAAAGAACTACTGTCCGTAAATAAATATTATTATTAAAAATAGAGGTACACAAAAGAGTGTTTTAGGGTAAAATGGGTTTTCCTGGTAAATCATATGAAAAATGAACACGAGATTGTTTGGACACATTTTGCAGTACCATGGAGTGTAAGGACGAAGTTGAGTGAAAGATTCTACTGCCAGGACAAAGAAACAGGTATATCGTAAAATAAGAAGAGTGATGTGAGCAGGAAGAGCTAAGATGAGAAAGAGAGAGGAGAAGGAGAAGAGGTTACCTTGAGGAGAGAATGTACGCAGTACGCAAATCTTTAGATCTTCAATGAATACTGATTTGATGAGATTCAACTGAAGAAAATGCCAAAAAAATGTATTAAAATTGTAAATATTCTTTATATTAGACAACCAGGGTATTTTAGACGCCTCAGTAGGGATAATTAATCCAAATAAATTGTGAATATTATCAGCCAGAAAGTGATGAGCTTCCATGACCTAGTTCAGAAGAGTTAATTGGATGAGCCCAAAACTTCCTCATCCCTAAACAAAAGATTGAGAAAGAAAAGCGTGAAAAATAAATTTCCAACTCACTCGAGTTTTCATGAAAGAAGGTAGCAAAATTAAATGGCGGATTGAAATTAGGAAAATAAATCAGATGGCAAGCAAATCAGCTGGAAAATTAGAAACGCACTAATTATGCATCAAATGTACTATTATCAAAAGGCAAGTTTTAGCTGAACTAATTTAAAGAAAATGGTTTTTTGCTAAATTATTATTACCCTCTGGAATTTGGTCACCCAGAATTACTCGCGGAATTGGATTTACCCACGAGCAACCAAGAGTAAAGGTATGTAAAACCAAAATAAAATTCCTGTTTATATGATTGGTAATCAATAATATTCCTCGCAAAGTTGAAGTATCTCCTGGGTCAATACCATAAATTATAACCGCTACGTGATAAACTCCTCTCAGGCGTTCCCGCACGACCATTTAGTCAATCTATTACACATTTTTGTGATAAATATTCAAAGTTTTTTCAGGCTTTGAACACCACATTTCATGCAATACAGGTAACGGAGTGCAGCGATTCTTATTTGCGATCCACTTCGTAAAAGCTTTGAGAACGAAGAACACCATGCATAGAAAGGAGACGAAAGATTTTGTATGGCAGTTTAATGTAAACTAAGTACACTTCCATTCTTTCATCCATTAAATTCAACATTTTAAATGTATTTTGACATCCCAAACTGCATTAAATGAACAATAAACTGAGGCGTAATGAGTTTCAAATGCTACAATACGAAGACAGATTCAACACGTTGAAGAAATCAAATGTAAAGTTAAATAATGACGCTAATTTCTATAATAATCTATTTTCCAAATTTTCCATTTGTATCTCACCATACATGATGAAGTGTTGAACATCATAACGCCTCCTTTGGTATAATAATATGTCCCAAGAACAAACTTTTTTTCTCAAATTATTTTATGAAAAATATGTTTCAACAAATTATTTTATGAAAAATATGTTTCAACAAATTTTCCCCTCCACTGCCTGCTGTATTTTGCTTATCCTCCTCCAATGCCACTTGTTTACATTTCTCGACCAAGACCAAATGCTTTCCTCACACATTACATCGCTTTCGTGGAAGTGGTCGCAAACGTGGATGTATGCTTGATCATAAAAAATTAAAGCCCTTTAAATTGTTGCCAGAAAGCAATAAAAATGAGCAAAAAAGGCTATAAAATCCTTCTAATGGCTTAAAAATGATAACTATTTTACTAGCACATGAGCAATAAATCCATTAAAATCTTAGAAACCCTTCAGGGGAGTCTTGCTTCCATCTCCCACTCACCCGACAGCAGATCACATCTCGGAATGGGAAGGAAGCGCTCACACAATTCGGCGTTCAACCTTTGACCCACTTCCTTCAAGTTCGTTACCGCGAGATATGTGTAATATATGGTGTGAGACATAAGAGAACGGAGAGGGCTTTTTCCCTGATCAAGAGAGAAGCGTATGGTGGAGCAGTAAGAATTTTCTACTTCGGTGGAAAGTGAAGGAACCGCGTGAGGCGGAGAGGATTCTCGCCCACATTCAAATCGGGATGATATTAGTGACGAGGGTGGGAGTAGGAGGAGAGGGGGGTTGAGTTCAAGCCGAGGCTCCGACCTTAAGGATTGAATATTGAAACCACGGAGGCGTCACTCATTCATATGAAAGTGAGGAAGAAGGTGGCCAAAACAAATTACCCGATTACCGTGAAATTTGATGGCATGGTTTTTTTGGTGGATATTACAAATCAGAAAATAAACTAAAAAGAATCAACAATGGAGGCTTTATTCGTGTTTTTCTATTAAATTGTAGCAAAGCACTAAGACTGAATCAGCGTATGTGTCTGTTTTGGATACATTTTTTACGTTCACCTGGGCCATCTGAGGACCATGTTCGATTCCTCATCATTTTATTTATTTCATTTCCTTCAACACCCTTTGATATTTTCACCTTTGTCTTTCATCAGATCACAATGTGCCTATTTTTCTCACTTTTTCACTTCGCAACCCTTCGTAATTTATTAATAATTAATGTATGCATGCATTTATTATTGCAAGTTTTCCACAATTCGCGGACAGGCGCTAAATTTACTACGCCCGTAGAACCATCACTGAATTCATTGAATACTTGTGACAACATTAAAATCGATACATAAATCCATTTACACTCCAAAATTCTCTCAATGTTTTTGACTGAGTGAAGGGAAAATCAAGTACTGGAGGCTCATTGAAAAGGGCTCGTAACGCTGTAAATTTCCCGTCGGCGGCGAGATAACAAACCGGCGCTCGACGGGTGCCTCCTCTCCACCCCCCCTTCCATCCGCTGTAATTTCGCTGCGATGCTAAATGGCAACGCCAGCGATGGCAACACTTTGGACTCCGCCGTGACTAGCATTATGCTAGGGAAGTTACGCGCACAACTTTGTGGCCGAGAAATATAATGGCTGACCAAGTAGGTGACTTGTTTAAGCTATCCATAGCCTAATTTTAACGTAAAATAAGATGATACGAACCAGAAGTTATCAGCAAGCACTCGAATGACGAATATCCCCGGATTTTCCACGAATGGCAAACGCTCCGTGAGCGCCCGGTACAATTTCGCAGTTATTTACGGCATCGACCGGCAAGTAAACGAGGTTACGCTGCAAACGGGAAGAAGAACAACATGGGTGGAGATAAATCATTCCTTGCTATCTAATATCACTCATCGAAACCCTCAAGGGAATTTGGATAGTTTACCTTTTCGTCCAACAGATCCTCCCATTGTGTTTGGATTGCTCTCAGCACTCATGCAAGGGTCGGAGCACCCGAGCAAACTCTTAGAGGACGGGACTAAAACAACCAAACGTAACAGGACGGACTGGATTAACAAACTGATCCATACCAAACTTTCAATGAGAGAAAACTAAAAAGACGAAAGCCATTAATTAACAAATGACTTACACCCTAACGAATAAAATATAATTTGGATTAGACCGATATTTCATATGTGAGCCAAAGAGTATTGCGATAAATATATTTGTAAACTTGCTTGCAAAATACGATAACAGACAGAAGAGAAAGGACTGTACGGATGGTTCCGATAATCCACTATAAATTTATGCAATGAAATTAATCCGTAACTTCCCACACAAATCATGGTGAATAACGGTCGATTTTCCGGGAGTAACGGGAAGTTTTTCAAATAAAATTAATAGAAAATACTCTTAGCGAGGAAAGGTTGGGTACGTATCAATAACAGTAATCAGTAAACTGTTTAAACTACATCAATCAATTTGTAGTGGTTACGCGCGTAAAATTGCAGCTATTTTCTAACGCCAAAAACACAACTAAATGAGCATCCACATATGTGAAATTCGATAGAACACGCGCAAAATTCGGCAAAACTAGAAAAGATTTCATATCAAACTAAACCGAGAATAAAAATTATGCAATAGAATAATATTTATTTCATCTATGACCATAATTGTCCTCGCCGACTTTGATATGAAAATATATGGAGGTATTTTTTACAATCTAACGGAATGGACTAGAATATGATCCATATAAAACTAATAATATTTTTCATTTCAATAATGGAAAAATTAAAAAAAATTCCAAAAAAGGATAATTGGTATAAAAACATCTCAATAAAAGATTCGCAATAAATATGTTGATATTAATCTTGAAAAGTTGTTATCAGGGGAAATAATTTACAATTTACGTCCTACCTTTGACTTCATTTCCAAAAATAAGCAATACTTTAAAAAAAGAATTTGATTTCCTAACTCTCTAATTACTTCGTAAATTATCTGCTTAGGTTCTCTGTTTGATTCAAATCATCCATTAAGAAATTGTGTTATCTCCAATTTATTCCGTATTTAAGGATTACGTAACCATTACTTAAATTAATATGCAGAGGAAACTCATGAGTTAATACTAACAAATGTATGATGGAACATAAAAATCAAAAGACAGAAAAAAGGACGCGTAACATAACATCAACAGTTTCCACGTAATATTTTCCTTTTATTTGAAATTAAATTTGCAAAATTAGAATCCACAATGCCAAAAGTAGAGGTAAATTACTACCGACGGATGATATGTAAAAGGTTCACTTTTTAATCCTTGAATTATTTAGTTGTATCAAATTTTAGCGACTTTTTCACTCCAGGAAAAAAACATTCTTAAGCCATGAACAATATTCGTGAGCTAGTGAGAATGTGTAGCTCTCCCTGAAAATGATTACAGAGCAAGTGCCTTCAAGCGTAAGATTGAGGAAAATGAGCCATGAAGAATTGGAAATAGATCAAAGCCATCGTTACGGCGATATTTCAATTTCTCTGATCGTAAATGTGACTGTGACCTACTGGATGGATGTCGAACTTTAACCTTAAGTGGGTTAGAGCAACTAAAAATACCGAGATAAAAATTTATCGCGCATTTACCCGTGGAATAAATCGAGACGCGGCGCAAAATTATCGAGTTCGGCAACCACCAACGGTGCGCTCCCTTGCGCATTCCCTAATTACGACCGCAGATAAAGAGGAAGTACATGCACTTGACGGCGAAGCATGTTTCGAGTGGCTCGGGGAGTTCTCGACCCAATTTCTTCGTAGCATTTCTTTCGCTAAATCTCTTTTCTCCGTTCCCTCTCTCCCTCGTAGCCTGCAGAGCGCAGGGTCTCTCGTGTGTGCAGCCTCGTTAGTTAGTTGACTCTCTCTGCCACGACCAATTTCGCATCGAGGACGGTGGGTCGTAGGCCGGGCTTGGCCGATGTATCATTCCGCTCAAATTAGCCAACAGATCCCCGTAATCCCGCCAGAATTCCGTCGGAGGATGTTGTTCCTTATTCGAAGCCGAAGGAGTAATAGTTTTCCCTCAAGATTGGAAATCCGTTCTGAGAAAATATGGACCCAAAGGTTACATATTAAAGTTGGACGGAGTTCATTATATTTAAAGTATCTCCAAACGATCATCCTTAATTTATACGTTAAAAAGCATATAAAACATTTGACCACTTATTCAGTTCTTTTTTGTTTTTTCTTAGTTTTTCATCCTATATTACTAAATTCTACTTTTCTGGGTCCTTATATTTTGTACAAGCTGAGTCCAAAAGGTTCGGGTATGTAATAGGCCAACAAAAATATCTACTGAACAACCTCAAATTAAAAATTGATTTAGATTGTAACTAAGAGTTACTTCTGACCGATATCTACGACTTCAACTGGTTTTCCAGATTAATCACCTCTAAAAGATTTGAGAAGCTATACTAATGGGTAGCTGTAGATGATAGCTTAGACAACGGAGAGAGCGAAAATTTTCTCGTATTGGCAGTGTGCGAACTCCAAGATTAGTTTTAGTATTTCATGTTACATTGTGAAGGGAAAAATGGTCACTACAAAAGTCTGTTGGACTCTAAAAGCCACTTTGAGGTGAAAGCTTCATAAAAGTATTTTACTTCTTTTACTCCCTCTTTTACTTCAGCTTTGGCTAAAACTCACCAGTGATATTTTTGGAAAATGTTGTACTTAAGGCCTCTCCTGGTTTTGGAAATTGTAAGGTCAAAGTCGATCTGCAGTCACCTCTTTTCGTCGGTAAATTATTAATAAAATTCATGTGTTCTGGTAATCTACTGTTAAAATTTGTGCCATAGAGCTAGGCTTCACTAAAAATTTTCATCAGAATCAAATTCCAACAGATGCACAAAAAAGGGCATTAGCAAACAAGAAATACGAGACAGCAATGCCCGAAGGAAATGTTAAAACTGGAAATGCTTCCAGTTGCAGCGTAAATCATCATCCACCTCATTTTTTCATTTTGAAGTTAATATTAAGGCTTTTATGCATTGGAAGTTATTCCTCACGAGGAATAAATAAAGAAACAACCAATAATTTTTCAATGAGTAGCTATCATTGCTCAACAAGTTGTTTAGCTCACAGAGTCTTCATCAGATGTAGAGACTTACCCCTGAATGTAACGCGAAATGGAATGGTGGAAGTGTAATTTTGTGTAAATGAGAAATCTCTTCATTAAGATCACTTTCTTTGATTTCCTGAATGCTGGGAGAAATATCTGAGTCAGTTTTAGGAGCTCTGAATGAAGTACGCGCAATAAACAACTCTGTATTGGCTTCGGGGATCGGAACAGATGTGAGATGAGGGTTCAGTTCCAGCGACTTGCAGGGAGTTTGGGAGGATGCGGGCAGGGTGCAGTGCTGTCGGCACCCACCTTGTCGCGCCGCCGACGGGGATCAAAACTCGGTGGGGTGCGGCGCGGACGCCCGTCGTCGCCAGAGGGGAGTTTGGAGGGCGCGACACGGCTGCAGGTAACATTCCGCGGCGAAATTCCTGCGGAAGGGTCTCCGACGTGAATGGAGCGATCGTAGTGCTTTGATTGGCGTACCCGAATACCGTGGAAGCTCGGAAGGCAGCGAGTGCTTCCTTCGATCAGTCAACGTGACGAGCCGCTGAGGGAACCGACAAAGCCTTGGCAACGAGACGCTGGGGGCGAGAGGATTCAGAGGCATGCAACTGAGCGTGATGCCTGATTATTCGGCATTTTAAGGTGGCTTCACTTACAGCATCTGACTGTCATATCAGAGACCTACAGGTCGATAAGAAGTAGCGCTTTGATATTTAATAGGGATGAGGGTCGAAAGGAATTCATTAATAGTTTATCAGTTCAGGTACTTTCATTGCTTGCTTAAGTTTTTAACGCTGTGACCACATGAGAATAATGTTATATAAAGCATTGAATCCTTCTTTTCACGCGATGTCTACAGAGAAACACTTCTAGCATAAGGATATTTACAACCAAGTACCTTTCATATACAAATATGTAGCTAAAAGAATTTTGTTGTTTTCCATTAGAAATTTGTGACTAAAATATGATACAACTGAAACCCAGAACACACTCTCAAAAATAATCTTCATACAGGCGTCGTTTATCGGGACGTTTACGATGTGTAAGGCGGGAAATGTTGTTTCAGGAGGAATCTGAAAACTTTGTAAACCTGACAAATATAACAATCTGAACATAAAATTACAGGAATTATTTTTAAATAGACTGTCTAGCAACTATCAAAGTTAAGGGTTATCAGCTGTTGCGTGTTTAATCTGTAATAATTACGTCTCACGATGCCTGTCCTACACCAGAAAATATTAGACCAAGAGTACACGAAATACAAAAGGAAAACATCCAAGGAAACAATGCATAAATCATCCATATTGCGCAATCATTGGAGGCAACCTGCGGATGGAAAACAATCGACTTTGGGAGGCTAATTACCGTAATTTAATGACTTAACCGACCTTCTCTGCTCATATTCAATACGTGAGCGAGGAGTTTTGAGGAAGTGAGGGTCATTACGTGGATTTATTGGTAATGAGAACGATTTAACTTCCTCAGCTTTATGAATAGATACGTTTCCATCATGCTTGCTTGCAAGTGAAGTTTTGATTCTGTAATTAATGTCGTAAAATGTTCGGATGAAATCACACATTTGCGAGAGGGGATTGCAAATCTAAGTAAAAAATGTATTCACCGGAAGACAAATTAGAATTAAACCTTGTCAGAAATGAAATGAATATAAATACTTGGAGATCTGAGTAGTTGTTAGAGATTAATTAAAAACCTTCACAGAAATGTCTATGGCTGTTCTTGCCTTAAAAACTAGATCTTAAATAAAAACAAGAAATTTCAAAAACATAAAAATTAAATTCAAAGTTAATTTCCATGAAAGTCACCATTCCTAAGTAGAGAGTTCCACCGAGTCAAACTTGCTTGGCGAAATTGTGTATTTATATACAGCTTTTAATGACCGCATTCATTAGTTTATCTTAATTCTGTAATAAGGTTTTGAAATGTTCGTGACCGAATGGGCACAATATCAATAAAATTTAAAGGGGCTAAGAGCAAGGTGAAAACTTTCCTGGAAACCTATCATCAAACTGATGTAATTAATTATCAGTATTATTACGGCCAGATTGAGATTTTGAGGACCATTTACAAACTATTTTGCCTTTTTTTCCCGGTGGAGTTATTTGTGGATCTGGGTTGTCACTAGTTGGAGGACTTGCGGGTTGGTTCATATTTCTGGCAGTTATGTATCAGTGTGTACCCAATATGTACACTGTATACACTGAGTACATACTGAAAATGCATCCTGCAATAAAAGTGAAACATCGCTGCTTGAAAGATAAACCATCCCGCAAGTCCTCCAACCACTACCAACCCAGATCCACGAAAAATTGCACCAGAAAAAAAGGCAAACTAGTTTTTAAATGGTGTACTCATGATTCGCAGCTATGCTCTACACTTTCATACTCTCCTTTCTAGTCACTTCAAGCAACTTTTTCCCCTTGCTAACCATGCCGAGGTCCACCCTTGTGTTTCTATCCGTCGGAGGAGCATTCCCCATTCGTCGTCACATAGCCCAGTGATTTTTGATTTAAGCTTAGAGAAACAATTTCCTAGCTAAATGTTTGGAATATGTAGTTCTCTTAGAAAAAATAACAAATTATATATTCCCAAAACTCACAAGTACCTAAAATATTACTTGGATTAAATATACCTCAAGCTCCTTTAACATGTTTTAAACGCAAAATGTGGCGTGATGAGTTCTTTAATAGTTCAACTTTCCTCCAATTGGTCTCTAGGTGATTTTTACATTATAGTAATGGAAATGAATGCTGTTACCGCAATTGAGATCCGATAGCATTAGTTGGTTTGGTTTCATCATCCTTCCGAGCTCTCGAAACTAACACTCATAACCCATATATCTTTAAACCTTTTTCATCCCTTTAACCATTGTTTACTTTTTTATACATACTATTAAAATAGAACCATTTAAAAATAAAATGCATGAAAATTTTCGCTCAATTCAAACCAAACTCATACACTTCATGTGAAATTACCGGGGACAATAAGACCTAGTTGAATAAAAAAATTCTAGTGAAAACGACGATTTTGCTACCTTCCATTAAAATGACTAACATAAAAGCTCGGGGAAGCCTCGAGAAAATTATCAGGATAAAGGTAGAGGTAATTATTTTTCTTTTAAAAATGGTTATAGTTTAGTCAGCAGTTTCAAAAATTCCTGGTACCATATGAGATGAATTCGAGACTTCCGGATTAACCGTTTTGTCCAAAATGAGTAAACAAGCGTTTTCACCGCAGTGGAACTAAAAAAGGAGGGTTAAAATTTTTATTTTTACACCAATTTATTCTTCTCTCCTCTTAAAACAACATGCCATTAAAATACGATATAAAAAATGGATGAAATAATTTCATAGCATGGCCTAATTCTGAGCTGCTGCGCATGGGGAGGTACTCGGTTCCGATGATAAGTACCAATATTTTCATTTAGTTCTTCTCTGTTTAGGTCAAGCATAAAAAAATACTGACTGCTTTGATCGGTGATATTTGCAGGGTGGAGAAAAAGATTTGATTATATTTTTTAAATCACTGAAATATTGCCAATCATGAAAACCTTGGATTTTTTATGGGTACAAATTCATTTGCAAAGAACCAAATGTCATGCTCAACTGAAAAAAATGGGTCATAGACGGAAATATATATTTTTATTTGATTCATAATCAACAAATGAACAAGCATTTAAATAATTAACCTCACGAATATGAGAGGTTTATATATTTCATATACATTATTCATAGACACGCAATAATTAAAACTTTTTCAGTTATAATTTCCCGCTTCAGTTGAGCGTTGAAATACCGCATTATTGACTGAGTTAAATATTAATGCTACACAACAAAGCGACGTTTCATTTTTTTCTCAATAGATATGAATAGCAATGATAAATACGACAGTGATTATAAAGCTTTCTCTCTTTCTAAAATATTACCAAACCCGGAGAATGGTAAAAATGAAACATGTTTTGGAGTAGGATTCATAAAAATTGGTATGAATAACAACTCTTGCACGAAGCATAAGACTTCCATAAGTCTTGAACATGAAGAGGGAATAAGCCTCAACTTATAGTGAAATGCCCTTTAGTCAAGGGCCGGGAACAAGGCGGGTCATTAGGAGAAGTCGTCGTCTTTTCATTAACAGAAGCTCGAGCTATAGTTTTCATCGCAATTGCTAAGAAAACCGCAAGCATGCGAGTGCTGAGAAAATGCAAATCATTTATGTCATGTCTTCTCAGGTTAAAAAAAATCGTCGATTCCTATACATCAGCCTAAGTTTTGGTGAGCGTCTCGCTCAGTAGGAAATGTCGACTGAAATGGAAGAATCGGCTCGATGTTTAACCTCAAATACCTTTATACCTCATAAGACCTCACATAGCTTATATACCGGAAAATAATTAGCTATTAAATGCGGGAATATTTTTGTTTTGTTAAGGCAAAAGAAGGATTATGGGATACATTGAGAAAAATCAAACCTCAGATAATGCATGGCCTTCTTCTTACAGGGATAAACAAAGAGAAGAGGTCGCTATAGCTCGGTTGAGGATTGGACACTGCGCATTTACACATTCCTTTTTATTCACAATTGACAAAATCCCACCACGGTGCGATGACTGTGACGCTCTTTTAAGTGTCAACCTCCAGCTGACAACCTGTATTAAATACCGGGCTACACGCAATAAACTAGGTATCACGGGAAACTTAGACAAACTTTTAAGAGATGACTCCAGAATCCTAAACAGAACAGCCTAAACAGAATCTTAATTTATTTTAAGGGAATTGGTTTTTAAAATTTGATTTAATCCACTTATATATCTAAATATATAAAATAGTTAAATTATGGAACAATTTGTTTTTCCATACCACAATTCACTGATTCTTATATTTACTAAACTTACAGTAAATATAATGGCTTGAGCATGGTGCAAATGACCACCGCCGTCGACGCACCAAAAATCCAACACTACTACTAGGATTATGGGTCTGCCAAGGAAATAGGAATCTTGATAAATGAGAAGATTCCACAAATGAAACGCCTACGGGATAAGTTTCGCTCGGAGGACAGTTAAGATTACTGTAATTGCTGATTAAAAAAATGTCACCATAAGGCATCGTGATGGCTGTAATGTGTAGAATTACGAACTTATGTATTACTATTGATACATGCCCTTTTCTTATATAAGGTAAAGAAACACTAAAAAAACTACCGTTTATTGATTAGCATAGTTATCATTCACTTATATATAAAAGACAAATCAAATAATATAGAATATAAGGCTAATTAATTAATGGAAATTTCTATCTCATACCCAAAAAGCTAATACACATTTCATACAGCAACTTGATATTTATCGATTGCACTCTTTTGAAGGGTTTCACAAGCAGCACTAAAATTTGCGTTAACTTCAAGATAAATTCAGTCAAAGTTTAAGAACGTTATTAATCATAAATATGCGTTTAAATCTTGTTAAAATTTTATCCTCATAAATATTCTTTTATCATCACTCCGGCCTTTTTATCTTTTTCCATACGCGATTCGAATATCACTTTTAACCTCCTGTACTAATCCCACTGAGGCGTTGCAATTCCATTGATCTCCAATAATGTAGCTTTTAGTAACACACACAGTTCTGGTCAAAGGCGAACAACAGATTCAAGCCAATAAAAACACGATCTTTGATCAATATACTGAAAAGCCAGTATACAAGTCCATATCCGGGGACCCAGGATGTGGATGGTGAGGGAAACGCCGCCGACGTAATCGTTCTTCTAGTTAATTCACAGTTCCCGGAAATGATTTGAGCGCGGAAAGCACAGTTTTCTCCCAAAACTGCTTTTGATGTCCTCTCAGAACGAAGCATATGAATGGCGCAACATCTGGATACGAGTGTACACAGTCTACATGCTTAACTTTGATTACTCGTCAATTAGTATCCCAAATGTTTCCCTTTGCACCGCTTCATTTAGGAGTCTGTGCACCACCTCATTCAATGGCAAAATGAAAACACGACATGACCTGAATTTTCTATGTATAAGGCTATTGTCATAAAAGAAATAGATATCTTTATACATTTTCTGAACTCTAGTTGATTTACTAAGACAAAATTCCCAATCATTCAATATGGCGGCCTCGAAAAGTGAGACAGATGATGTACATTTTTACTGCATGACCTTACTAATTCATGGAATATCAATTGATCAGCTAGCAACCAGATGATAGGAAATGAGAATCAGCGTTACCGCAATATTTAGCCATTTAGGAGAGGTTTTTGGGATGGATTAAGATTATATGTCCATAATCCCTATAAAGGTTTCTTATCAGTTTACAATTTCTACAAAATCAGTTTATTTATTTAAATATTTCAAAACTACAAAAATTCGAGAATTTTAATGCATGGTTAGCAGACTCTTGAGACTAATCACATGATGAATCTGAAAAACACATTCAGATTGTCTACGAGTTTTGGAAATATTTGCGATCATTTCCACTTCATAGTGAAGCCATCAAAACTTTTGATTTAATCCTTAAATACTTCCATTGGAATTCCTACCTCTAATAAAAGAGATAAGTGTTAATGAGCACACTATATCCTACAATGTAAATAACATTTTTGTCAAGCAATTACATAGTTAAAGGATGATAAGAAATATGCAGATTAGATGTAAGGGTGTAAGGTAAATGAAAACCGAATTATCTGCCCGTGCATCTTGACACCAACAGGGAGCAAAATAGCTCTCGCAAAAATATCAGATGAATACCTGGTAGAAAGGTAGGTCCATTGACCGCGATGAGATTTTCTAAAAAAAAGCACCACGGGAGAAAATAAATAACTATCTTCTAATATCTTCTATATTTGTAATTTATTTCTTTTCGACAGTTTGAAGATCAATTAAAAATATTCCTAACTTCCTGCAAATTATTTTTGAGTAATAAACGATTATATAAGGATGACCTTATTTCCAATTTTTAAGCATATTTTCTGGCACAATTTTTTTTATTAGGTACCTCTAAGGCCTAATATTTCATAGCGAAATACATAGAGGGCAATTCACCTTCAATAAAAAGGATTAGAATGTACGAAGCAAGGTATGCAAGACGTTTTTCGATTTCCTGATTGGCATTACGAATTTTGATGCGCAACAGCCAGTACATGGGAACCCCTCCTCTGCTACCCCTCTTCATGGTGGGTGTTGGTTCACGAGGGTCAGCGAGCATCCAGCCGACAATTAGCCAAAATTAATGGGCTCGACCTCTCGGAGTGACAGATTACCAACTCGACGACGGTAACGCCACTCGAGGGAATTAGTGCTATTATGTCGCGCGTTGTTATGACAGCAATCGTCACAACTCGATGACGGAGTTCACGGAAAAGAAAAGGGATAGGCGACGCAGCGATTTGTCGCCTGCCCATGCTGTGCAGATCGTTCATATTTCAGGTGCATTCATTCACTCACCGGCTATTGAGTCAAATGCTAGCCTAAAAAGATCGATTCATTGATTTACGAAAGGGGAGTATACTAATAAAAACGCGCGTTTCTAAAAGCTCCATGTTTGATTCGTGTTGGAAGAAAAATACTATGGAGTTAACCGTCAAACTCTAATTCTAGTTAACTTCTTCGCATTTTGAATAAAATGATGGCAAAGCGACTGAAAACCACAGTGTAAAAGGCAGTAAAGCCGAAAAAAAACGACTCGACGTCGTACAAAATAAAATTTTCTCCAATAGTATTACGAGAAAAATCAAATGGTGAGTTGCTACTACAATTTAAGTCTTGAAATTTTTTAAATTAAGCCTACTCATTCTAACCATCCATAAATTATACGTAACCTTTACCACATGTCTGCAGCTGATTCATAGAAATTTTCGGTAAACAGCCAAAGTTTGATGGAGATTTTAACATGTACTTTTAGAAGATTCTCGTTTATATTCCTTCATGCAATGAACAATAAAAAGAGAACTTAGTTTACCCAATAAAAATCGTGTAGGTCAAATATATAAAAGCAAATGACATCTGTGACCGCGTGAATCCGCGAGGAAATATTTCTGCACGGAATTATTATCCTACCGCATAAATATAGACTCAGTTATTTCGAATAATTTAGCCATTAATAAAACGCGGAATTCATTCCACCTTTTGTCGCATACACTCAAGGCATAATATGTTACAGTGAGTGCCAAACTAGTACAGGAACTAACCAAACAGATTTAGGTACGCAGGGATTGAAAGTAAATATTTAACTTCTACAGGTAGCCCCAAACAATTGCTGAATATTTTTGCTGGAATTTCATTCTTTTGAAGTAAGAAAGTTATTTGGTGAAAAATTTAAGGTTTTCATAGCATAAAATAAATATCACTGGGAGATCATAATCGAGATATCAAGCATCAAAATTCATTCGTCAGAAAAATGACAGGTAAGATGGGATACTCAACGTCAAAGTTACCATCAAATTCCACTTTTACGATTCACCTCTAACTGGATTGTTGACGAGGTATACTGCAATGGAAATACGTAATCTTGTTTGGACAGCCCTAATTCCGACGATTGGGAGTAATGGACTACCGGTTACACGCTTCAATTATTTTCCCGCTATCATTTGGCTGGCACACATGCCAGCTGTATTTTCTCACGACTGTATGGTTTTATTTATGGTAGTCTCAAAGGATTAGCCGTTGTTTTGAAACGAAGCAGACAGTGAGCTGTGCGGTGGATGTAAATACTCAGACTGCGAGCGACCACAGGACATCCAATGCAGTACACGAACGAGACTGCTTCGGGATGATACTTACATTCAATGAAGCGGCAAAATGCGCTTCACTGCTTGCTCTGCATGTGTACGTCCACGCTGACAATTTTTAACACCAATATCTCCATCTTCTCTCCCGCATTTGAGATCATTTCACCGTGTTTCAGGATGATCGCGAGTGTCAGGAAAGAGATGATTTTAGGAAATGAAAGAGGACACTGATACCCTTTCGGTGACACTACATTGAGAGAAATCTAACCTACTAACCACGACGACGAGGACATTTTAGTTTAGGTTCATCAAACAAATGAAAACATGTCGATTACTAGAACAAAATGAGTGCAATAAAAATTCCAATTCGTTTATTTTAAAATTACCACAAAGGTAATTCACTCGAAGAAGAAGAGAACTTGGTATAAACCTGACTCTTTGCATTGCCTAGCTTTGCATAAGCTCAAAGTATTATTGCCATTGGTCAGGATTGCATTTATAATTTCAATGATCAGCGATGAGTAACCGTATGCACTAATGGATGCCAATTTTTAAGATGGGAAGTGAGTGTTACTGAATTATAGGAATGTTTCAGAGATTGAAAAATAAAAAAACCGTTCTAAAAAAGATTTTCTGAACTGGAGATCAAAAGTTGAAGGGTCTATGAGTACATATTTTTGAAGTAACAAGAATATTAAAAGGTACTCAAGGGATTTTATAATTGTTTTCAAAGTTTTCTTTTGAATTTTTCATATTTAGGTTCTTGTAACAAATTCATTTTTATTTTCAGTAGCTTGGTCACACGTCTTCACAATGAAATAAACAAGCCCAACAAATATCTTAGCATATAATTCTGGCACTGACAAGAAAAAATGGCAAATGAATGTTCATTTAGGCCTTGAAGTCCTCACTTAAACAAGCCAAATATGGAGGATAGACGTGAAATCTCAAGAAAAATATGTTAGAAACCTAGGTAATATTATTGCGCAGGTATTGGAATGGAAACTTGAATTGTTGTACTAAGGGATATTAATGATATGCTCATGAGAGAGGTAAAATTATCATCTGTAGTAATTCCCATACATTGAATCCCAAAAGGATACTTTCTTCACTTCCAATGTCATCAAATAGCTATCTAGCACTCGACTGCTAAAATTATGCATTAAATCGACCATCCAACATGAAAAAAATTCACCTCATGATTTTGTCATCATCAAATTCTCCCGAACGGGGAAACATAGGAATCGATTCCATCAGGATTTGACCGTAGAGCAACGTGTTCCGAGGGAAAGGCACGAATCGGGACAGCCAGCATAAATGCTAGGGGTCGTGAGAGCGGCAGCAGAGAGAAATCCGGGGCAAAGAATATACTGTGCTGCGACCCATTAACTAATTCGGGGAAACGGAGAGCGCAGAACTGTTGAACCTTCGGTCAGTTGCTCTCTCAAATCGACAGCAAATAGGAGCCGTAGTAACGAGGCGATCGTACGAGCGCCTCAAAACGCCACAAGACGAAGTAACGCGCCACGACTGAACGCACACTAGCGGGTCACAGGGAGCCGGCTGTCTGTCAGCGCGAGCCCCTGAAAGTGGCACGCGGCCCCTCAGGCAGTTGGAGGGGAGGAAAGTTAGGAATAAACAGGCAATCGATTTCGAATTAACAACCTCTGTATTGACGCGGGAATTAAAAAAAATAGACATTTAAAGAAACTGCTATAAAATGGTATTGGCTCCATTTAATTATAGTCTCTGAATTTTATGAAATCTTGTGTATCAGCAAAAAAGAGAAACACCTTGCCAAACTGATATGTTAAATGTTAAATGGTAAATAGATAAGTTTCTTTAAGGTAGTTGGAGCGACTTTTGCTTGTGTAATGAGAAGAGTCACACTTTTCTTACGTGAAATTATCAGTGATATGTAGGTACACATAAACCCGAAAAAATAGCATTTTACCGATTTGGTTTCTAGTCAATTAATGCTATTGTAACACGTTGACTTATGTCACGTGGCATACATTTCTAAATAATGATGATATTTGAAAAGATTTTCCCCCAAACACAGAAATATGTATTTTATATTATAAAAATGAATATCAAGGTAACATGCCAAATAAAAAACAAGCATTTACATACAATTTTAGCTAAAACTTCGAAGTCCTTGCGATAAACCGGGGTTCAAACAACGCTTTCACTGACACTTAAATTTTAAAATACTAGCTGACCTGTGCGAATATGTCGCACAGTATGCGGCTTCTTCCTGTTTCTTTCTTCTTCCTTCCTGTTCTTCTACCTGTCGAATATTTCGCACAGTATGCAGCTTCTTCCTGTTTCTTCCTTCTTTCTTCCTGTTCTTCTACCTGTCGAATATTTCGCACAGTATTCAGCTCCTTCCCGTTTCTTCCTTCTTTCTTCCTGTTCTTCTACCTGTCGAATATTTCACACAGTATGCAGCTTCTTCCCGTTTCTTCCTTCTTTCTTCCTGTTCTTCTATATGTCGAATATTTCGCACAGTATGCAGCTTCTTCTCGTTTCTTCCTTCTTTCTTCCTGTTCTTCTACCTATTTTCTTCTTCTTCTACCTATATGGACAATTAAATGTTATTTATTTTTATGTTAAATATATATAATGTAAACGGGAAACAGCCACACTGATTGCATGTAGAATGTGAAAAATCTAACTAAACGATGTGTTAATAAAAGGCGCCTCGTACAGTCTTTTAAGCATGTAACCATAGCGAGCGTATTAGTTGGTTATATTGTCAACAGATAGCACTATCATTTTTTAACAAAAACTTTAATTTTAAAATTAAAAAAAAACTTTAACGTTAAACCATTTGTCAATTTCTCGTCAATAGTGGGGGACATAAGCTTTAAAACAATGTTCGAATCATCAATTTTGATGAAGAATTATGGGAGTTATGGCGTTGCGACAGAAAAACACCTTTGAGAAATAATATATGTATATGATTCTGGAGGAACGACTACCCGTGCTATCACCTAATCTGCGCATCAGTACAGATGCGTTAGTTGCCGAACCTCCAGGATCGAAATAATATATATGATTATCAATTTTTTAAACAAATACATTAATTATAAACTTTTTAATTTTTCGTCAAATGCGGGGAAAATAAGCTTTAAAATGATGTTTGAAGCATTAATTTTGATGAAGAATTATAGGGGTTAAGGCCTATCCACAAAAAAACACCTTTGAGAAATAATGTATACGGATAATTCCAAATCATTGAAATTTTAGCGTTTTTCATCATCATTCGAATTTTAACATATGGTTAGTTTCAACGTATAAGTAACTGTACTTACGTGAAGTTTGGCCCAAAAAGGTTTTCCGAATTCCTTTAAAAGGTATTAAAATGCGAACCCTATGATTAGCGCTTCAACCACCGTAACTAAGAGATCTGGTATACATTTAATGAACCTGACGCAGAGTTCTTTTGTCGTTCCTTGTTCAAAGTCTCCATTTTGTAACTTAAATACCATTACATGGAATTTCAATGTTTTATTCGACTTAAGCTAATCTGGTATTTCCTGTGAAGTTTTACATGCTTCTATTAGAATACAGGTTAATCAATAGCATGCTGAGATTTGATATATGGAATAGAAGGATATAACCCTTATTTTTAATACTTTTCTGCCCTATTTACCACAAATACATTAAAATTAATATATTTCCGTTTATTAAGATACATGAGTTGATTTATAAATATGTATTTTTGTTCTGCTTTGTTTGAAATTGGCAAAAAAATGTTGAAATTGGGGTGATATCCCATCAGAAATTTGATATCATGCACATGTTGTAAGAGACTTTTATTTCCCTCTATTGCAAATCATGTATTCACAATTAAAGCAGGGACTGGGAGTTTGGGCACTTCACAGGGATCCATGAGATGGGGTCAGGTCCAATGCTGAAGCCACTTGTACACGGTATTGTCACGTTGACAATACGTGACTGATAATTTATGGCGGCGGCGTTTTGCCTCGATGGTTTTCCCAAACACGGTCTTGGGGAACGCTTCAAGTAGAATGTCGTCAGAATCTCGGATGAACGACCGAGGAGGATGTGAAAAATAAAAGAACATCAACGGGTGAATCAAAGCCTTATTTGCTTTTCCATCGAAGGAACTCATCGATTAAGCCATGGTCTGAAAGATATGGAGATTTTGGCAAGAGAAACGTTATGTTATCGGTGAAAAATAAGATCACAAACACAATATCGTTAACGAGGATAAGGAATTCAGTTATTGCCATAGAAAATTCTATCCTCATGCTATAGCTTACTCCATGCGAAGAAATGTACCCTCATGTAGGACCAAACAAAAGCTCAAAGCTTTTGTTACGAAAAAGGCGTTGCCAAACCTTTCTTTCGTTAAGCGGAGGTTTTATTGCTGGATGGTACATTCTTTGGCAAAATATTACCCTCAGCTAAAGGATACTGGTGGCGTGCAGTAAAATGATAGTTTTTTAAACTACACTTATATTGTTTTAACTGCAAGGATCTTCTGGTTTTGTGACGGAAATAAATGAGATTTTATGATAGTGTGAATACCGCATTCATACATTTGAATTGTAGTTTGTACAAATGATTCCTACACATACCATCCTTAGTAGATTATTGGAGTGAATTTTTGGAGCGCCCACCGAAGCGCACAATATTTTCCCGCATGAATTTAATATACAAAAAACAACTAATCTATAAGCAAAATAACATAGTATGAGAGGCAGCGGGCTAAAAACTCGATTTTCGGCAACATGAACACACTATTTACACAAAATTTGCAGAAGAGTGCTCTTTTTCGGTGGAGCTGGTTTGTGATGCATTGACAGCGATAGATTGAGAGTTCTAATGAAAACTAAACCGACGAAGGAGGACTAGGAAAAATTGTGCTATGGCTATGGCAGCACAAAGATCGGAAGGTTTTCAGATGCTCTCATGCTTTAGACAATCACTGATGGTGAGCAATCAAAGTAGGAGCTACCATGTACAACTTATCCTTGAAATACCTATGTGCCTACGGGTGTAAGATTTCATCTGTTTTTGACACCACGATGAATAAAATTTGGCTAGTTTCAATTAAGGGCATCATGAGGATATTTGAATTATAAAATCGAAAAATAACTCTTGGGGAGAACTTCATGGCGCTGATGGAATGGGTACTGTACTTTCAGAACTCATCAAAATAACTGCTCGCGGCAATGAAATGCCGTGTTTTAAAACATGATAATTCCCCCGGAGGCTGTATTTGAAATAATCTGGAATAATTTCTATTTTATTACCATTTTCATAACGGAAAACTGAACATATCGAAAATTATCTTGATTTACGAAACGCGAAAAATATTTACGTAAGAAGTGGACTTAACGTATTGGAAAAATGATATCTTTTGATGAGACGCCACATGCACTGCCGTACCATCACAACAAAATTCTCAAGAAAAGTATTTCTCATTCAGATTCATCCATACTTTACACTTTACAGCTCTAATCAGTCTCATAATTTTGTGACTGGGAAATGTCTCGTATCTAGTTGTATTTATGAAATAAAAAAGAACAAAAAATCCTTAAATAAATGGTTAACCAATTAATGAAGCACATTTCTAACGTCGGTCATTGCGACGGAGGCAAGTCAAAAACATGCAGAAAGCATACTAAATATGGCATTAAAATTATTTTTGGCCTCGATTTTCTATAACTAAATCTGGGAGCAAAAAATCACACAAAAAGTTGCATTCACAATAAGACTACATGTTGGAACACCGAGAATATTCTTCTAATAACAAAATAATCTTCAATTTTGGAAATACCAAGCGCGGAGAAAAGTTATCCCCATCTCGGCAAGGTAGTGCATTTGTCTTTTCCGGCCTTTCACTGTGGTCGCATTGGCAGATGTTATTATCCTATAGGAAATTTTCTGGATTAGGAGAAGCGTACATGAAGGACCACGAATAAGAGGGAGGTGACCCGTTTAAAAAGTCTTTAAATTGTTAACCAATTAATGAAGCACATTTCTGACGACGATAATTGCGATGGAGGTAAGTAAAAAAATGCAGAAGGCATACTGGATGTGGCAATAAAATTATTTTTGGCCTCAATTCACTAACAATAACTATGAACGAAAAAAAATCACACAGAAAGTTGCATACGCAAGAAGATACCACGTTAAAATACCAAGGACGTCATTCAAATCGAAAAAATAATCGTCAATTATGGAAATACCAAGTGCGGAGAAAATTTATCATCATCTCGGCAAGGCAGTCCATTTGTCTGATCCGACCTTTCACTGTGGTTGCATTGACAGATGTTATTATCCTAGAGGATATTTTCTGGGTTAGGAGGAGCGTGCATGAAGGACCACGAATAAGGGGAAGGTGACCCGTTCAGAGTGGGTTGGGGGATGAAGGACGAGGAGATACGAGGCCACGCATAATCAGAGCAGTTAGAGCACCCGGGAGTTTCCGGCACAGTGGTGGACTAGCCATCGTCTCTCTCCCAACCGTGGACAGTGATGATGGACCGCCGCGCCTTGCGGCCAGCCGGGGAGGAAAGCGGTGTGACAACAGCATTAACTGACTGCCGCGCCACTCTTGTGCATCGACTGATGGTGCCGCGAACGAAACGACCTCCCTCCGGAAGATCAACAAATGTATGAGTTCCCTCGGATTTCCAAAGGTAGGAGAATCGACAATCGAAAAACCGCAAAATCCTCACAAAGCTATTTCCATTGTGAAATGGATGATGCGGGCAGAGGACGTAATTTCAGACACATCGGAGGTGGAAGTGAATCGGCAATATTCCGAGGTATTTTACGAAAGACTGATTCTGCCGGAATTTAGACAATCAAAGCTAACGATTCGCATTGGAGATAAAATAGAAAACCAGCATGGGGCGAATTAATACCGAGATTAGAGCACGAAAGAGCCACACAAGTCAGTCCATATTCCGTCAATGGCCACCGCTCACGGTTTGCGATGAATCAATATTGACACTTGCCATCTGGTATCATTTCATGCAATCACGGTTTCAGTGACGTTCGATATCAAGAATGAGATACGCCTTATAGATTGTGAAAAAGTATATGAACCAATAAAATCCTGATATTTATGATAAAAATAGTAAGTTCAAGTCTGGAAGAGTTAATCCACGACGTTCCTCAAAATATTCCTCTTCGATTATTATTTACATTTTAGTTGAATCATTAGTTTACAGTTTAGTGAAATAATTTACACTTAAGTCGAATCCGAACTATCAGAATGACAGTGAGTTTTTATAGTCTAAGCTAACAATTTAACGAGAGCAGCTAAACTAAAGTGTCGGCAGCCGGTTAGAGTCAAAATAAGAAATATTTCCCTGAAAAACCACATAAGTTTCATTAGAAACGAGCAGTAGTAAATAGTGTTCCCAAAAAAGACATTTTGCTCATTATTTTATGGTTTCAATTTTAGTGAACACTCATAGTTTCTGCGGTCAGTTGGAAATAACAAAAGTAGTGAAAATGTAATGAGTTTTGGGAAAATTATCATGATTTGGTCAAGTTAATGAGTAAAAGGTCATCCAGATTTAATACGCATTTTTCAAGCTTAATGGATGGGATCAAAAATAGTGTTAGTTAGTTATAACGATTGACTCCCGAGCTATGAGTACGTCTTTAATATCATGGAAAGATTATTAATAGAATAAAAGGTGTAACTAGAGATATTGAAAAATATATTGTGACAGAATACTGCGAAAATAAATCGAAGTTTACAAAGAGCCACATTTGATAGTCAGAAGTTTTTTCTTTTATTAGTTGGAATACGCTATTACGTTAGCAATATTTTATTTCCCTAAGAGAGAGAGAAGATTAATCGCATTTCATTATTTTCAACTGTCGTATTTATAAATATTTACTGCTCTCAACTTGTCACGTATTCTTCATTGTTAAAGGATACAAATTAAAGCAAATATTACGATGCATCAAGCTTCCATTAATATGGACAATATAACATATTACTAGCCAATAATTTAAAAATATAGCTAGGAAATAATGAATGTTAATTAATATGACTAAATAATCCTGAATTACGGCGTATAATAAAAAAATATCACTTTAAGTATTTTTAGCGATGAAGTGATGAGATTTTGTTGAAATTCAAGAAAAAGTTGAGAGGATCTATGGAGAAAAAATTACTCACGATTGAGAAAAATTTCTGAGCTATGATTAGAGAAGGGAGGATGACTTTCAAAATAAATATGCAACAATATCGAAATGAAAATTATTAAAGTTTTTGAGGAAAAATGCTATCTTAAGTCGAAAATACCATTTCAACTCATTCTGCTAGTAAAAACTCGCATATGGTAATCATACCCGACAAAAAAAGGTTATACCCGTTTGAGATTGGGAAAGTACGTAGCCGTAGACGATGAAAATAATTTTGGAAAGTTAGTGGAAGATTAATTGAACTTGTTATATGCACTTGTGAGATATTTCTAAAAAAATACCAGGGAAACGAGCATACTCCTCACAGTTCCAGCGCAAAGAGTAAATTATAGCCGTTATATTCACTTCTTCGTGGCTTCCCTCCACAAGCTGGTGTCATCTTGCGACCTCTCACGCGTCACCTGCCGCTAACAGCTGCCTGTACGTCCATATGTAAAATAAATGGCCAAGAGACTCCTGCGGCAGGCGGCAATTGTTCCATCAACTCGCGAGCATACCCACTGGCGTTCCCTGACAGGGTGTGCGGCGGAAACTTCCCAGGTAAGGGAAACAGGAGACGGGGCTATGGAAATTGAGAGAGTGGGTAAAGCGGGGAAGGAGGAAGTTAGGAAGGGGCAGGCGAGGGTGGGAAAGGCGGAGGGGAGATGTACAGAGGGGTGAGGGGTAAAGCGACAGTGATTGATAATCTCCGTTATTAAATACGGCAGCCGTGGAAACCTATTTATTACTGCTCTATTGAGCCTTCACTTTTCAATACATCATTCATACCAATTAAAATTAAACCACATAAAAACGAAGTAAAATAATTCTGAATGTGGTAAAAGTGCTTCCTGTAGAGGAGTTCCAAGCATTGGACGCACAGAGCTGGCCTCGACCAGCAATAGAAAATCAAATTGACTCGGTGAAGTTTGAAAAAAATCCGCAAAATATTCTGGTACAAAATTACTTACACAATCTGGCAGCATAGATACATTATCGTAAATAATCTACTACCAAGTTTTTGAGAGGCTCAACGATATACGCTTAGATTGTTTGGAATTTATTACAAACACGATGCAAGTTATCATTAGCAATGATCGTTCAATTCTAAGATAGGTTGACTGCATCCCCCGAACACTTCCCTATCGGATGCTAGTTCGTTTACCTCCTGGTATCCCTTCCTATGTACTTTCCTCTAGTACGGTCTACGCATCTATTCTTGAATTTTCCTTTGGAGAATTTTCATTTTACATGCAATTATGTTCTTCACAAACCCATTGTGCCTCAGGGTGTGTCGAATCCAACTGATTCTTCTTTTTTTATTTAATGCTCCATATGGTTCTTTCCTCTTCTACTCTTCTGTTAACTTCATCACTTCTTCTCTTGACTATCCATTTTATCTTCAGCAGCCTCCTCCAAAACCAGGTTTCCAAAGGTTTCTGGTCTGTTTTTCCAACGGTCCATGTTTCCGATCCGTAGAGTACCACGCTCCACGCGAGTATTATCACATAGTATCTATTGTTTAAGTATTAGTTATATGTATGTAGCAGAGTTGTATAAGTAATTAGAATACAATACTTTCCGCAGAATTGAAACTCATTTTGAAAGCACGAATGGAAAAGAGTTAATGAAAGGCATTCAAATTGATACTTCCAGAAGGGAAGGTAAGACATAAAAGAGCGAGCTGCAGTCTAGGAAGTAGAAATAATGATACGTTTGAGGTAAAATTATATTAAGTTTTGTGATTACTACACATTTCGTGGAATCAGTGAAGTTTTTCTGCCGAGGAAATACTACACCTAGAATACTGTTGAACGTACCTTAAGAATATTTCCGCAACATTAAAACTCATTCCTTATTCTCGCGTACTGAAATACATTTCTATCAAGACATATTTCAAATGGTACTAAAAAAAGTACCTATCAAGGCATTTAGAAATGGTGGCAGAGATAACATTTGTAATGGAATTTCAAGCATTTATTAAAGATTGTTACATTGTTGACATACAATTACATGTACTTCCCATAAAAATAAAATTTTAGTGGTAAATAATGATAAAGTATAACAATTTGTATTTTTTTCCTTGTCCGTAATTAATAATAATTTCAAGATAACCTTTTAACGACCCTGAAATGAAATTTTCCCTCGATAGTAAGCAAATAGGTCCATAATGAAAGAATAGGAAATATAAAAGGCAGTGTACCTCATGCTTTAGCGAAAAGCTTTAATCAAATGAGTTTTTTGTCTTGGCAATAAAAAATGGGATCAAGGCCTTATGACACCCAATACATGGAAAGGTGAAGATGATAATAGATTTCAATTCTACTGAGGAACATAGCGATCAATGAGACAATACTTAAATAACTTAAGAAATAGTGCAGTGTGATGGAATCTTGGGAATTCGAATTGACATCTAATTTGAGACAAATCTGCACATTATTTCATTTACCACCAATGCATTGAGTATAAACTTTAAAGGGTAGCCAGAGGAAAAATGACTAGGGACGTCATGTCCACAGTGTGAGTAGAAATGTATAGCTCGAAAGGTTTACATATGCTTATTTACTCAAGATAAAATTTTGTTAATGCCAAGACAACATGAAGATTACCTATTGCCTCTTATCTCTGAAAAAAGTTGCATTTCTTACATCTTTGTAAGATCATTTTTATTTACGTTTTAACACGAGTCCAATTATAATAACCCTTCATTCTCTGCGCATCAAGTTTTAGTTTTGCTCAATAGTTATTGTGGGAGTAACGTCGAAGTGCTTATCCCATAATGGCAGACGGAGACTTATTGCGTCATAAGTAACTTTTATTGCATCGCCATGGCGCCACGTCAAATTTGAGGTGCCTTGTTTGGTAGACGTTTCAACTGTCTTCACATGCATAAATATACGCCACAAATCACCAAAGAAGTACTTCTAATTTGGCGTTTACTTTATATCGTTTCCTTAAATCAAAATGGTTATTGCCATAGTCGGAATTAGAAATGATATATAGTTTTGAAGTACACTTTCCGGAATTTATAACTGAAAAAATGCAGATTGTCACTATAGGTAATCACTTAAATGAACCCAAAAGTATCAGCAGTGAAATAAATTTTTAGAATTGGATATTACGACAGTTTGACGACCAGGAAAAGTAAAATATATTACTAGAAAACTATTTGATGAAAAATTAATGCGGATGCTGCTGATAAAGACACCAGAAATCTTCTGAAATAACTTAAAATAAGCAGATAGCATGAAACTTTCTGGGTTTAATGGGAAAATTAGTATCTGAGCCATAATTCAACCTTCATATACATTAATAAAAAAAACCTCAAAGAGCTACTGGGCATCAATAGGCTTTGGGGCTTTGAAATGAGTATTTAAACGACAGTATCATTAAAAAAAGACAGTCATGGTGCCACTAGAAGAAATGGATACAAGAACTTGCTATACCACTCCGAAATTTAAAGTAAAAAATTCATTCTTTGGCGATTGAAATATTATTGGATAATAGAAAAAACAATAAGCCCATGAATAATCGCCGTAAATTCTTAACGATTTCGATAGGAGAAAATTCAATTTTAAATGATGAAAACACTTACTTGTGATAATTAAACACTTTTGCCACCTGCAGGGGAATCTGGAGCTCGCAGCAGCGAGCAAATTCTGTTACCGTAGAAACCAAATAAGACATAAAATATAGCTTAATCATTGAATACATTAACAATCATAGCAGATGTAACTTGATCATTTTAAAAAGTAGTCTAGCCGGAGTGCAAATTGAACCATGATAAAGCTATTGGGAGATTGTTAAAATTTCATAGAGATACTAAATATCATTTCAATCATATTTTCGAATATTTTCTTTCAATTAAATATGCTTCTAAAACGTTAAAGACTCATACAGCTCATTGTAGGAAAAGGAGCGTTCAATTGGATAGTACAGAAGAAAGTAAGAGGAACGGCCTGTCGTGATGAAAACAACAGTTCCCACTTAATATCCTTTGCTAGGCATTTATCGTATAACTGACCTACAATTGGAAATGGTTGATCCTCCCGTTCATCTGAGAACTGATATCTCCTGTATGAGAGTGGCAGGCACTAAGTGCTAAAGACTTAAACCGTAAAAGAACGTGAAACTTAAGTATAAAAATACTAGAGAGAAGCATCAGTTATGATACACCAAGTCTAACTTTCGCCCCTGCGATATTAAAAACAAGCATAAAAATATAATTTTTATATAAATATATTCAATTTCATAAATAGAGTGATAAAATGTGGGCTAAAAATGAGGAAAAATTAAACCACTGCATGTTATGCATAATTTGGGCCTCAATACAGCGACGAATATTCTTTTTTAATCCAATAAAAAAAATTAAAAAAATAATAAAAAATAAACAATATGTTGTCAATGGAACTCAAATGGCCTTGATATCTTCTAAAATCTCTCTTTAGCTGCTTTGTTGATTTAAAAAAAAATAATTCAATAAAATAATAATGATTTTAAATGTGACCATTTCAAAAAACATATCATAACTGATGTTTCTCATGAGTTGATAACGAACACTTTTCAAAAACTGAGTTTCTAAAAAAACAACGTATATTAAAAATTTTATGCATTTATATTTTACTATGGGTGAACGTATCCTTGATACACAATCTCGATTTCTCGTTGCACGGAAAATTTACCGCTTTATCCGCTCTGGGAATCATTATCAACTGTTGACCCGTCGCTTTCACCACCAATCAAATAAAAACGTTTACCAGCTTATCGCAGGGTTTTAAAAATGATTACTTATCAACACTGCGTAAAATGTATCGGAGGTGAGCGCATATGGGAAATTAAAATTTCAAAAGAGCGGAAACCTTTTCCTTTTACATTTAACAAGGAAGAGAATTTTTATTTCTGCTGCAGGAGTAGGGGATGAAAATTGACCACTCCAGAAAATGACGATTTTTTTCCCTTTGTATATCAGAGATTTACACAAATCCCTTTTCCCACCCTTCCGAGCAAAGAAAAAATTACATCTCTTCCTCCAGAGTTGTCTCGGAGCTTCGGTCGGGAGGAGGAAAGGGTTAAAAAATGGCATGAAATAAAGAGTGTCTCTTACCTGTTCCGTGAGGAGGCCATTAGGGCAATCTTTCAAGAAGCCTTTGTGCCTGCGGAAGAGAAGAAACAAGAATGAGAAGAGATTCTGGAATCAGATCAGAGAGATGGATTGGAGTGAGGTCGGATAAAGGAGAACGGTTAAAGAAGCATTGAGGCAGAAGAGAGAGGGGAGAGCAAAATGAGGAGAAGAACAGGGGAATAAGAGAAATCGAATTTTTCACTGAGTTATTGCACTGAGAGAACCACAGCAAGAGAGAAGACAGGTAACATTTTGTGGAAATCTCACGACCTTCTTGCTGGAACTTTTGTCAAGTTAGTTTTGGCCTCGGGACTGATAATTAAAAAATACGGTAAATTATACAAACCAACTTACTCAATCACTTTAGCTGGTACAAATATCAAAATGTTGGATTTTAAGTCAACGCTAAGCAAAGCTGATTCCGGATATGTAAGCTTTCAACAAAGTTTCCAACGGGCCATGCTCGGCTTGCCGAGAAAACATAAAAAGCTCACTAAATACCTGGGGCCGTTCTTAAGGTATTCAGTAATGCCCATAAAAACTATAGATCACTGCTAGGGATATTGTATCAGAGACACTTTCATCGCCCGTTTTTTGTTTTCAAGAGTTAAGTTTCAAAATATAATTTTAAAACGTGTTGTCGCCCGGATAAAATGGCGATATGCTTTGTATTTGTTTGGCAACAAACATCAAGCATGTCGCCGTCGACATTTAATATTTTCTATGGATAGTTAATTGTAACGAATATACAGTTTTATGGGATAGAAAAAACAATTATAGGGAAGATATGGAAGAATAACGCCCAGGCAAAAAGAAAAATTACAGCTAAAGTCGATAAACAAAGAAGATTGAGGTGGGGGGCCAGGAAGCATGTATATTAGTTTTGAATTTGATTTCTTAGATAAAAAATTACGGCACAAAATTTTTACAGTAAGTATAAACCTTTACATTTCGCCGGCAAACAGCAAATAGTCTACAGGCTGAGAAATCCACCGTGGCCGGAAATTGAACCACAGGCATAGTAAAGATTGCCATACCACAGATAGCCAATGCGCCAGCCACTTCACTTCCAAGGTTTCTTAACTACTCATAATCCAAAAGTTGACTGATAACTGTAGATTTTTTTAAAATGCAGGGATGCAGGTAAGTATAGTCGTATTGTCAACGATATTAAGGTATTCAAAGTTAAAATGTAACATCCACAGAGCGATTAAACGATCGTACTTTAATCAGGATCAAAGAACAAATTTTTCTGAATTTCCGACCAACTTATTGACTTAGGAATGAGACTCGCGACAATTCCCACGAAACGGCCGGAATTCCTTGCCGCCCGGAAGCACAGGCTTGAAGGAAGGGAGTTTGGGGGTGGGGGGGTAATAGGTCACGGAGAGTTTCGTCGGCCTTGTATGTTGGGTGAGGGAAGGGGTCAGGTCCTCGGAGGCGTGAATTTGAAAGGATCTGGTCTAGAGGGAATGGGGAAAGGAATGAGCAAAGGGGGAGGTCAGGGGTCGTGGGGTTGAGAAATCATGGAGGTCGCGCAGATGGAGGGAGGATAAGGAAAGGGGAGAAATGAGGGTGGCACTTGGGGGCATGTGCCTCGCCACTTGCCGAGGCTTTAATGCCTCACCCGAGTGAGTGTGCTGTCGGCCATACCCCGGGGAATGCCAGAAGAAAAAGAGGAAGAGGAGGATATTGGAGCTGCAGTGATTAATGCCAGCCTGCGCAGTTGTGCACAAAACACGCATTTGGACCCACCACCCCATCCCGCAGGCGTAATGTCCCCGTGTCGCGGGGCGCTCGTGTGCCTAGAAGCATTACGAGGGCCACAAAGGAGAAACGACGAGAAATCTTGGACTCGACTTTGAGTCGTGTTCTGTCTGTCTGTCTGTCTGTCTGAGGGCATCTGTTAGGGGATGTAATTTAGTAGGGCGAATAAAACATCTGGCCACGTCAAAAGAAAATCAAGAGTAATAAACATAAAACATGAATTCGAGAGAAATTCCTACAAGAATAGAAGACGATGAACTCATCAGATAGGGTCTCCGTGCCCGGGAATTGACAAAGTTATTTGCAAAGGTCTATTTTATTCAATGAGAATCATTACAATTATAATGGATTAGGTGGTAGAAACGCTTGGTTGAAACAAAACATTAGAGAAATGGGAGTAACGAAATTAAATATTCACTTTAAAAATAATGGACTCAGTTTTCAAAATGTTTTCACATTTTCAGTAGAGATCTTAAAAATATTTCCAGGTAATGCCTGCCATTCTTTACTCCTCGATTAAAAAATAAGTGCTATAAAGTTATGTTATTTGCTGGTTAAGTTTTATTTTAGCGCCTTGGCCTTTCCTTCATAATTATCAGGATTCGTCTCACCTTTGAATTATTTCCTTCAAAGCCGCTTCTTTTTGCGATTTGTAAAACCCACAATAGCTTAATTATCATCCTACTAGCACGTAGAATTATTTATCCCATGTATACTAATGTTGCTGTGACTCTAATTCGATCGATTTTGCATATATAAAACACACATGGTTGCTTCCTATGCCCATTTTTCCAGCTTGGTGGTAATCTTTATAACGGATCCTAAACCGCTACTACATACTCTGTTATAAGACGGCAAAAATGGAGTATTTCCAAAAGTTTTCAAATAATATAATCGTAGCTTGATACTTTAAAACCCTAAATACAAGATTTGCAGTATAACCGCCCATAATTTCTTAGTTAAAAGCATTTAAATATCTAAATTTGAGCGTTGCACCACAACTGATGGCGATCATGTTGCGACTGCCGTGACGTGGACTCCGTTACTCGGCTGTTGCTGCTGGGTTTCTTTACAAGACTGCGCGGTTTCATTTCCCAGAACAGTGAAAATTTAGTACAGTCCACTAAACAGAGCAAAAACATGCCATACAGGAGCCAGATTAACGTTCGCCTACAGTGCATCTCTGTTTTTCTCCAGCTATTTTCTCCAGTTTAAAAAAACAGCCCTTTTTCATATTCCTTTCATACTTTAGTCTTTTTCCATTCTGCTCATCGACCACGCCTTTCAAAATATACACTCAATTTTCTTCTCTTGACGAGTTAATTTGTCAAAGAATTCATGGAATAAGGAATTTAGTAAAATATATATTTTTATTAAATGAAATGAAAAAAAATTAACGAGCGCAACCAATAATGCTTGAAAGAGCTTCTTTCAGTAAGCAGTTTGTTTCCGTGAATGTCAACTGGATAATCTCTTTTTAAAATATCCATAATTTTTACTTCCGTTGTGAGATAAAAGCGAGAGAGAATGTTGTCCACATTATAGAGCTTCCTTGTTTACAGAGGCCAGCAAAGGCAACAAAAACTGCTGATGGCGCTCAGCAGACTTCACCTCTTTTTCTCAGCGGACGCACTAATCATTTGTCACCAAGTATTATTCGAGGAGGCTTCAGAATTTCGCTCCACTGGAGTGCAACTATTCCCCCCCCCTCACTCATTTTTTCGTTACTCATCTTTTCATAACAACCCTTCATGACAACGCAATGCGTGTGTGCCAAGAATAACTCCTAGCTCCTCCTGCTTGCTTGGTACTGGTCGTTCGTGTTTTTCCGTTCCGAGTTTTTTGCACGACCTCCGTAAATTGACCCGAATATTGTCCTCACGGAAAAGAATTTACGCCCCTTGAGCGCACTGCAAAGCGTACGTCGCGTCGTCCGGAAACTGTAGGACATCATGGTTTTATTTCCTTTAACTAATTCAGCAGAGAAACAGAAGGAAAGCTAGCGCTCTGTAGACCGTTTTCGAGGCTCCGGTGTAAAAGAAGGCATAAAAATAACAGGAAATGGAAAAAGCGATGAAATGGGATAACTTTTTTATAATGAGATTGGACTGAAAATATTTTGAGTTCATTATATGCATGATGTCACAATGATTTATGAAGGGTAAGAGTGTAATTAAGTGAGCAGCAGTGAGATAAGTAACATGACTACACCCAGTGAAATATTTACTTGAATCAATTTTTAGGCTTGATAGTGATTGATATAAAGTGCTTCTAGATCAGATAGTTGAAAACTTTAACATAGCGCTTGAAATCATAGAAGAAGAAATATTGGAAGGGAGCGAAAAGAATTTCGTGGGAAGACACACTGTAATACTTGACGAGAGAATAATCGGAAAAGAACCACTATTATGCCATCCAATTATATTGGCATTTATTTGGAAAACTAAACGCTCGGGAATTTAAATGAATACATCGTTATAGATGAAAAAATCATAATGTCATAAAAATTATGGAATAGCAAGGCTTGGTGTCCTCGGATCCAATGAATAACAATCAGTAAACATGAAAGTCTAGATTAAATGCGTTATAGCATCAGAAATAAAGCACTACCTCAGGACGCAGAGCGTGCATGTATCTCACAATAGGATGATCTTCATTTTACGAGAATTCGAACTTATATTGAAACACCTCCTAAATTTGTGTCATTGGGTGAGGAAAAAAAGTATGCAAAGTATTACTGTCATTGCAGCAGAGGAAGACGTGTTTTGTTTAAAGTTTTGAAATGTCAACATTTTTTCGTGTTTTACGGTCATTCTTGACGATTACGGAGCAGTCGGCATTTTTAATCGCTCCTCAACAATTACCAACAACTTATCATACATTCGAAATGTTCCATCTGAAATATTTTCAATTTATGCCCAATAGTTTCCGAAATATGGCCCTGAGAGTGAGAGCATGCCACCCAAGTCGCCAGGCGCGCCCTTTGCTTTATTTGCTGGTGTCTACCAAGTCCACTGCAACGTATCACGTTTAGCGTTATAATATTTGCTTGAGAAATTAAACATTTGATGCAATTTGAGAAGTACTTGGGTTAGTCTGTACCGGAGGTACATAAATTTCGTCACACAGTTAGTCATTAGTTCTTCAAGTCTGCATTGCTCACTCAGCAAAATTGCCGTTGTTCAAATAAAAAAAATACATTTTTCAAATATTTTGATCATGAAAAATAAATCGCATGGAGATCTTGAATTTTCTTTGTTTAATGCAAGTAGAAAGCCAAGAAAAACGGTTCTCTTCTAGAAAAAGTGGCTTGCTTGAGGGATAATGGAACTCTTGACGTTCCCCTCAAGATGGATCGTTTTATTGCTGCTGGAGAGCTTTGACAGATGTTTTTCCTTAAAAAGGTGATATAAACTCGTTACACAAGTGCAATACGCTAATTTACGTGTTAACGCCATGATTAGACTTGACGCATGCCCCTTGTATGCAAGGTGGTACTGTAATTTTAGCGTCAGCAACAAGTATATTTTATAGCAGAATAATACCTATCCGCGGAAGGTAGGGTAAATGTTATAATGGGAAAGAATAATGCCTAAAGATCACACCAAATCTTAACTAATTAGAATAAATGGGCTGGCCCCATGAGTTCCTCAAATGGGCAGAATCCAAGAGTTCCCTTTTTATAAAATACAAAAATTACATTAAAATTTTTACTCATCTGCTAAAACAGCAAAAAATATAGTAATGTCCAGAAAGAGTGCGAGAAACCCTAACAGATAGTGTTAATTTTCATTTCTACCTTTAAAGACACAACTATGACCGTAGAAAATTTCAGGAATCAAGCCAATGAATTCAACAGCAATGGAAAAAATTCAAGTTGAAGTAGCAGATGATCTGTCCAATATTACACAATCTATACCATAGGGAATAATTGCACAAAAGAAGATAATTTATTTCAAATGAAAGTTAGAGAAAAAATAATTACGGAATGTAGTCAAACAGTTAGCAATTATAATACCACATACAGGCAAAAAAACTACTTGGAGGGGTTAGTGGAATGAGAGAACCGCTTCAAGGCAGATAAACTATCGGTAAAACTGCTTTAAATTCATTCATGTAAATCTGATGAGGCGTAAATATTTCGTTCCTTCCATTTTAAGTTAAAAGGCAATACATCAAATATGTTGTAATGAGATCGTGACCTACATAGTAAAAAGCCCAAGTTCCTGACTGACTGATCTGTTCTCTCATTCTCGGGCAGCCAACTCTAGAAGTGATACAACTTGAAATTTTGAGCTCACAACCCACTCAAGCTCATAACTATCAGGAATAATACTGGAAACGCAATTTAATTCACAGGACTAGCTCACTGTTTCAATTCCAGTACAAGAGCGACGAAGTTTTTATTATTGCTCTTTATTCCCCGAGAGAGGGGTTACGTGAAATTACTCCTTGTAATTCAACTCCATACGAAATTTAAGCCGCTTTTTGCCAGCTAGGGACAAATCTTCTCATTTCAATCTAATGAAAGACATTCGATTAAATCCATCCTTCCTACGAGCCTTACGTCAGGAAGATTAATAGGTAACACATTACATCAGAGGCACACGGTTTTCTCGCAATTAGGGGAGTTCATGAGCTGACACCGGAAACGAATAATCCGAAAAAACAAACGCCGGAGGAATTTAGAGTCCTATTCCGCGTTGCCCGCGATAAAAACAGCAACCGAGGATTCGGTGTCCTATCGAGTAACCTCGAGAACTCCTGCTTCACTTGGAAGTATGATGTGGATCCTATGGACCCTGTTCGTCCATCTAGTACATATTACTTCTCAACTTGAAATCCGACAATAATTTCCTCAAGGGGTGTCCTCATTCTATATCCCCACAGAAATGAGATATGAAGGAAGAAACCTTAGAACTAAGACAGTGTAACTGAGACTTGGACGGGAAGGAAAAAGATTAGATTGCATTTTAAATCCATCGGTTCTGCAGCCTCTTTCCTTAATCTTATTCCTATGATCGTTTCTACCTATCTATTCTATCTATTTCTAATAATTTGGCTCTAGCAAAATATGTTGGACGTCCGGCCAAAAATAGCCTTCATCAAACTTTTGTAAATAATTTAACCTAGATTTTTCCCTTCGATCAGATAGAGGTTCCTATTGTAATTCCCTCAACAATTTAGCAACACTACTATGTTTATCATAACAATTTTTAACGAATCCAGCTGCCCTCCGCTGTATTCGATCTATATCTGAAACTTGTCCTACTTCGTAAGGGTCCCATAACCTAGTGCCATACTCACATGAGAAAGTGAGGTCTCACGAGAGAAAAATAACCTTGCTCCATTACTTTCTCGCCACATTTTCCCAGTATTCTTTTAATAAATCCTAATTTCCGATTTTCCTGTCCGCAAATTTCACGTATATGCTTCCCCAATGAAAAGTCCTGAGTAAGGGTCACTCCTAACAACTTAAATGGCTCTACATTTATTAGTTCGGCTGGATTAATTGTGTACATCTCGCTGTTTAAGCTACTTTCCCTCCAAAAATTCATAACAACGCACTTTTAAAAATTTTATTCTAACTGCCAAGTGTCGCACCATTCGATTATGGCATCTATGTCTTTCTGCAACGCAATAATATCAGACTCTGTGTTAATATCTCTGTAAAATACTGTGTTGTCCGCGAAAAGGCGAATTTTTCTAGTAACAACGGTGGTGATATCATTAATATACAAAGGGAATAATAAGGGACCAATGAAACTTCCCTGGAGTACACCGGATGTAACTTTAACTGTATCTGAACCAACGTCATCTAGAACTACCCTCTATTCGTGGTTACTTAAGGAATCTTCAATCCAGCATATTATTTCGTTATGTATTCCATAGGCTTTTAGCTAAACAAGTAATTTTGAACGCGGAACTTTATCGAAAGCTTTTTTTGGAATCTAAAAATATCACGTCTACTTGAGTGAGCTTTTCTGCAGAGGATAGAACATCGTGATGAATATGGGATAGTTGGATTTCACAGGACTTACCTTTTCGGAATCCATGCTGGTTTTGAACAAACAAATTCTCTCAATACCTCATAATTGTACTGACGATTATATGTTCTAATACTTTTCATATATGCCTTAGCTAAAATCTGTCTCATTCAGTTTGCGTCATAATTTTTCACAATAGATGGACAAGAAGCCTATAGATTTTCATATCACATGACCTTCTTTTTTATCGCAACATCTCATCAGCAGTTTTTGTGAAAGAGAGGATTAATATTACTCGTTTAATACCTAACATTGGCATTTAACATCCAAAAGAATACAAACTAGGTGATAAGTCTGACCTGCATAGCTGTAAATACTCTTTCAACGACGGATTTCAGTAAGTTTGATAAGAAAAAAATAGAGTGGCGTCGTGTCACCCAAGGCCAATTGGTAAATTTCAAATTTAAGGGACCTGCCAAGTGACCTTTTAACATGGGTAACACGGGGCCCTCCGTGTTACCCATGTTTAGCGGCGTGATATGCCGAGAGAAGAAAAAGGAAACTACTGCAAGCTGAGATCGTTAAGCTCTTCCTAAAACCACGTGGGATTAAAGAAAAACAAGGTCTTCTACGGCAAAACTTTTCTTTTTACTCTGTGAGACGGCTGAAGGTGCTGGACATAAGAATTTTCGGGCATAGGAACTTGCGGTTTTTACGGCTCTACGGAGTTTAAACGCGGTTTTTCTGAAGCGTTTGCTTAAGTGGGGGAGAAGCTTTACTGGATTCACAAGGACGTGGACTGGGGGAGGGGTGGTTTTCGGGTAAGGCAGTCAAACTGAGGGACGAAGAGAGAAAGGAGCGAGAAACTGCGCACAAAATGGAGGAGAAAAGTTAATGCGCTTATGGAGGACCAAAAAAGGGCAGAAGTGGGGTGCGAGGAGTGTGAAGGCGATCACATCGACGGCACGGACATAGAGTTCCTACGGACTCTCCAGAGGTTGAAAAGTGTGTGGAGGCGACAAGAAGGCCTTTCACCCGTGGCAAAAAAAAACTAGTCAGGTGCAGCTACTTCGGGGACACTACCGGGAATTTTAAGGGGATACGTCCACGTTAGCGGTAAATATTTAGCAGCCGTTGAGGTACTTGAAATTTACTAACATTCCAGAATGTATCTCACGCGTTGTACCAAGGATTTAGCGGTACTGGCCGATGGCTAGCTACGTGCCTTTTATAATGCGTAAATAAGTAATAAGAATTCCAAGTCAAAGTTCCAAGTTACGATTACAAGTCAATTAAATATTCTTGAATAACAGCCAATTTTCATTCCAAACTTTTACTTCAACTCACCATTAACCATGGTTTCAGTATATTTGCCCAATCATAAGGTGCTACGTATGGTAATGATAATGGTATACTCACTATATGTATTGTAACCATGGTCGCGGCTGAGTTGAAATAATAGTGTGGAATACTACGTGGTTATTGTCAAGAATGTTGGACGTTAAAGTTTTCCATTTAGTGGCACCTGAGAATTTTAATAAATGCCAATGATTTGATGTAAATAAACATCAAGAAGGGAGCTTTTTTTGGCCCCTATGTCAACGACCTAGCGCGACGTAGCCGCGAGATGCAGCGCGCGGAAAAATGTTTGTCCACGTGCAAATGACCGCCCGTCACCGCTGGCACGCACACACATCTCTAGCATGAATGGCACCAACCCAAACTTTTCTTGAAATGTACACCCTATTCGATTTATTACAACCATATCCATTGCAATGATGTGCTTATTACTAAAAAATTGACTAGTCAGAATGGACCACCCTGCAAACAATACTTCGGCGTTCCCGTCCCGGTATCCCATCTTCGGTCTGTTACTACGTATTCACGTCCAAATTCCACTATACTGTTCCGATTGCATACTATATGTGATTACACTTCTAGATTCACAGATTTGACTGGTTTTCCTTCGTTCGATTTAAATGGAGTTTGGTTGGTTTAAATATTTTTAAAGAATATCGATGTTTCAAAACACTGAGCACATCTCTAAGTCTACAAAGCCAAATTTATCAATTCGTCGAAATTTCATCGCCTTGTGCGCTTCGTTCATCAGGCCGGAATACATATAAAATGTCAACTATATAAAATTAGCTACCCCTGTCAGCCTTAACGCGTCCTTATACTATAATTCATGCCGTTGAAGGGCTGCCTCAGGCTCACCAATAAAGTTCGCGCTGAATATTATTTCAGTCCTTGCCCAAAGCAGAGCATCTCAGAGCAGGAAAGAGCTTTCGCAAATTCTGGCCGTGACAATTTAACATGTAACAATTTACTTTCAAATAATGACGGAGAAATTGTTTTTTGAGGGGTAGATTAAGTTTATGACGAGTGGGTATATACTCCAGTCGATATATGTTTGAAAAGTTGTATTAAAATAAGACAAGTTTTCATCTTTCTTTTTTTGAATCCCCAGATTGAAGAAAGATGGAGACAAGTTGGGATAGGAACATTCTAAGAGTTTTCCCGCGAGACGCCATTATTCTCCATTTTGATTATGGTGATGTGGTTGTGTCTCATGATTGTCATCAACTCCCAATCCTGTCACTAATCGTTACCTATTGTACTTGGGCATTCCGTCCGCCTCCATAAAATTCTGACGTCCTTGCTTACGAGGCTCAAGAGATTTCAAGCGTGTTTCTGATAAACCGATTACACGGCCAATCGGATGTATTCGAATGCAGCGAGTGGAATCCCTGTAATCGGTTACGTACACAATTTGGAGCCAATGAATCGGCTAATCTTTTTTAGTTATTTTCAGTTAATCCGTACTGTTGCCAAGCGTAGTACGATTCACATTCCAGGGCATTTTTTCAGAGGAAATGAACATTGTATTTAATGTCTCTTTCGATCATCGACATTCTAATGATTTATTTTTTTCATTGTGATTGAAAATAAGGGTCAATAGTTTCTAAACGAGCCCAACCTTAAACTTAATGTAAGGAAGCATTTATTTTTCCACATATATCATTTAAAACAAGCTGAAAAACAGCAATGGTGGAGCACACTTTACTTGGGCAGATTATTCCAAGAATCATAAATTACTTTTCCTAATCATACTTCAAGGTTCTTCGCCGGTAAAAAAGATGTAATCTGAAATTTGATATTTTACTGCGGGTGACCTTTTAACCCTATTCGGAAGGCACATAAAGGCAATATCAAGCCCGTGGACTCAATTGCACTCCGGCTATCGACTTTTAGCTCAAACGTATTCTGAGGGCCGTACCTTAATGCAACTGAAAAGGCCAGTTAACTCCTCAAATAGTTCAGTAGTGATAGTTTCTCAATGCTATTCTCACTTTAAATTGAATAAATCCGTAATCTGTGGAAAAAAATGGTTTGGCTGCAACCCTTTGTATTGCCGCAGTCGCCAGAGTATTAATCACCCCACCCCTAATTAGATGAATAAGTCTGAAAGTATATTTATTTTATTACTGCCATATGGATAGTTGAAATATATCACACACCTTCCAAACAAACCAGATTGCTGTGATGGTGTATATTCGCATTTTTATTAGATTTCATTTAAATAATGACAATTTTACTGAGACAGCTGTGGCTTCATCGCGACTGTTCACTGAGGAGTTTTGCAACCATGGAATGCTTACCATTAAATATTAGTCAACAAAGTAAACGTCCCCAATACCTTTGAAAAAGAGACTCCAAATTTCAGACATGCTTTATTCATCGCCCAAAATCATTCAATGCGGATGATATCGTTAAATTTATGCGGAAAAAAGTCATATACATTTCCCTCAGGCGGGCGTATTTATTTACATTCCACGCATCGTATTTATGAAGCTCCCTCGTGTGAGCGCAAGAGAGAAGATATCGCATTACAACCGTACCTATATATAGGTATATTATTCATGATTGACACTGCTGACAACGTGACGGGAGGCAAAAATTCGAGTTGAATCCGAAAGGTGGGCAGGGGAGGTAGGGGTGGGGAGTGTGTGCTCGAGAAGGGCAGAATGGAAGAGGTGGAAAGGCCGGGAGGAGGAACAAAAGACGAGGAAGAGAATGGGGAAAAGAGAAGGGAAAGAAAGAGAGAAAAGGGTCGGAAGGGACGGAAAATTGGATTCATTACGGCCACAATGGCGACAGCCCACGCTGCTGTGCGAGTGTTCCCGCGAGTAAAAAAAAAGAGAGAAACTATTCCCGCGCAAGAGATGTAAAAACACACTTAAAAAAGCGTAAAAACTGAGTCCCGAGCCAGTCCCATAATCGCTTGAGGGAAAGCGCTGAACAGAGATGGACGTGAACATTTTTAAAAGCTAAGACGGAGGAGGAGGAGGCTGCAAGGAAACGCATTGCTTTTGGCCAACGTGGGGGTAAAAGTTAACGCGGTAGAATAAAAGAAAGAGTTAAAAAACAAGTGAAGAACGAAACAGAGAAGCCGCTCTCGCGGAAATGAAATTCAAATGAAAGACAACGCGAGAGGCGAGCATCGAAGAAGAAATAGTAATCTGCACCTTTGTCCCCCATTTTGGTTTTAATAGTAGCTAAGAAAGGCGTTAAATGCAAAAAGTTTAAGATTGAACAACTCAAGCTCAGGTCATATTGAATAGTTTAATTGGAATACTTTATCCCCGCGTGCAGTTAAAAGAAAAGAGTAAAATGCACATTGACGTTAGTAAGTGAACTCCTTTCTCCCAAGAAAAAAGACCCTGGCTACGGCTCGTAATATACTCATAGTTTCATTTGTAATGCAGTACTTTTTTGGAAATAATTTCCATTTTGCAATTTTCGCGATAAATCTTCACAGTATCAGGACGATTCCGCAACTATCTGATTCTATAGTTTGCAACGAGCTAACTGCTCAACTGATCCATTCAATACGACCCATGGCGAATTTTAACGGCCTAAATAATCTCCTGAACTGTCGCAGAGTATGATTCCATTTATTTTAATGTGAGATTCGCTACATCGATAGATTTCACTCTAGATCCATTCCGAAGCGTAATTTAAACCCTGGAAATTTGAGTTACCCACCTTTATATCGTGGCTAGAATTAAAGCATAGCAAAATTGTATTTAAACCAAGAGAAAGCGTGAAATATGCACAATAATGACCCTGAAATGCGAAAATATTTCCAATTTTCAGCAGTTTACTTTTCTGAGCCACTTTACGTATGAAATATATCATTTCTTCATCTAGAACCCAAATTAGAAACTGGAAGCTTTCTGATGTTCTTTATAACGACACGACAAGAATAAACAAACTGTATTTGATCAGGTTAAAGCGCAGAAGAATATTTCTTGGCCTCTTTCTATTTGCATGGGATTTTATCATGGTATGGTGATGGCAATATTCTGTCTTAATTATCATTAAATGAAGAGTTTTCAAGGGCCTTTTTCTAGCTCAAATTATTTTGATATCACTTAAAGTTAATTATAATCTATTTTGTACGTTATGCGATTGAGACTTCTAAGAAACGACTTAAAAATGAAGAATGAACATGCCTCTAATACTTGAGTTTGAATTGTATTCCGTCAAACAAAATAGCAATGTTATTTATTCCTGCATTGATATTTGTACTGCTTGTTTGCTAATCTGTACGTAAGCCTTTATCGTAGATTGCTGTGATGATGTCTCATCGCAACGATTCGATGAATTAAATATGCAAACACCCGTTTTTATGTGATATGCTTGCTTCTTTATACAATCATTGCCCGTAAACTTCGAGACGGAGTATGAGATAGAAACAAAACCAAAGCTAAACGGAAGCCACTTTTAATGGTAAGAGAGAGGAGAAAGCAATACAAAAAACGCACTCAAGTAGAAGAAGAGGAGGGAAAGGAATAAAGCGATGGTTGGAATGAATAGTAAGGAGACGGTACGATGCGATGCCAAAGGAAACTTAGAGGAGACGGGAAAGCATGAAGAGGGGGAAGAAAGGGGTGCGACGAAAAAATCTTTAATACATTAATATTTTAGAATATTTTATGTTCTTCCACAATGATGATGATGATCATCATCAAGCGTAAACAATCTAGAGATAATTTTTTTGTAGTTATATGCTCCACTCTACTACTAGCAAATAGTTTCTATCCCACGTCTTCATTTTGACGTCTTTCATATTTGACGTCTTGACAGATGATTTCCATCCTTAAGTATTTCCCTTATCATTTTCCAGAGGCTGTTGTAGATATAGCAAAATGTGCCTCAAAAGTTTGTGTATTCTTCTTCTAATTCAATGATAAAATGAGCACTAGGTCTTTTTTCTACAGAATCTTTTATTCAGTATGACTAGTTTCAACGCATGGGTGTCATCTTCAGGTACCTAGTTTAAATAATTGAAAATAAATTTCATGAAGGTGTCTTCATTTCATGAAGACGCCTGCATTTATTGAGACTTGTCATTGTTATTATGAGGAGTTTTTAGCTAAACACTTAAGTTAGATCAATAAAATTTATAATTACAGGACGTCCTGATACCTTAAGTAGTGATGAAATGTATTCTCTTACATTTATCGATATAATATTCTCGACAAATGCACAACTGCACGAGAGAAAGACGTGGAAACAAAACAACATCCAACCAATGGCCATTTTTGTGGGAGAAGAGTGGAAATCTTCGTCACCATTACATATTCCGAAATTAAGGTGGGAATGAGGAGATGCGAGACGGTGAAAGGCAATGATAGGCATGGATGTGGCGATGATGAGGGGAAGCGGGGAAATCAGGGAAGGAAGAATGAGGGCGGAGGAAGGATGGGAATTGAAATGGTTTGTCCTCGAGGCCCGCGGGGCGAGGACTTGAAAAAAAATGAGCGAGGGAATCTGAATTGGAAAGAGAGAGGAAGGCAAGTGGTTGTGAGGGAGGGGTCGGGGGAGCTGATCGCATTCAATTAAAAAACTAACTCGACTCCGTGGAGGAAGAGAGAGAGAGAGAGTGAAAAGGATTTCGGGCAATCGCTCCCGTCCTCTCTCCTTGCCGGTCCACCCTTCTTCCTGGACGGGGGAAGGCGTGTGTGGAAATTGGGATACGACGGCGAGGCGGAGTGCGCATTCGAAAAAACCGCGCGTGGAAAGGTGGCAATTTCACCGGATATTGGTCCCGGGAGCATTTCGTGAGAATGGGGCACGCCCCTAGGGCCCCGCACTCTTCCGACCATCTTTGTTTTAGAAAAAAATAAGGAACTTCTCGCATAGGCACGAGGGATGATGATGACGACTGAAAGGCGATGAAGAGTGGCGGCGTTGTGTGAGCCGGAAAGGGGACCGTGTGGAGAGAATCGACGGAGGGGAAGAGTGAGAGAGCCTCGAGGCAAAACTGAGATGTGATTGAATGGCGGTGACAGAGAAACGGCCACGACTCGTCGAGTAAGAGGGAAAGAAAGACAATCAAACGGCATAAATAACGCCCAAAAAGGGTCGAAATTCGCGAAATTCACTCAATCTCTCCGTAAGTGGAATTTGTACGGGGACCGAGAGTAATCTGTGGTGAAAGATGAGATTGATTCCCAAGTTCCTTGCCCATTTTATAGTCCCATTCCAGTAGCAATATGGGAGAAACTTCAACTTAAACTTTATATAATAACCCCATGTGTAGGCAGAAGAACTAAACTATGCGCGAGAATTTCTAACCAAACGTAACCCGTAAAATTTATTCATTCTTCGTTATATAAAATCTTAAAATATAAAAATCGTCCCTTTCAACGAGGAATGTGAACGATTTTTTATCATGATGATGCTAATGTCATGGTTCTTTGGATGTATAATTTCTGATTTCAATATAAGAGGAAGATTTGAGTCCTAACATATGCTATTTCGGTGAAACGGTAATCTCAAATATCTGGACGCGAAAAAGTGACAGTTTTCTTCGAGTTGTAGAATCTATGAATCATTATTACGTGTTCTACCAGCTATATGGTAAGTTTATGGACAGTACTTAACCTAATCCGTTATCACTACCATGGATGATCCGCCGTTAGATCACTCTTTAATTCCCCATTTCGTATCCCGCTCTTTATTCCTCCAGAAAATTCATGAATATGGTTTTTTTAAATTTGAGGAACGTATTACTTTCTAGTTATTAATAATTAAATAAAATGTGATAAAACATCCAACAAGAACAAGAATACTGGTTGGAACCGTGAAAAGAGAAGGAAAACAGCGCATTGGATTTAGATTCGAATCGGAACTCGGTCCCCGCGAAGGAACAAAGCGTCGTCAAAGCAATTTCCTCGGTTTTTGGGCGCCCTGTCCCTTTTTTGCTGCACCGTCGAGGGCCCGATTCCAATCCAGAGTCGTTCAAATCCAACTGCTCCTTTTTCCCATCCCATTTCTGGGTCTACATTCTGCTGCTCCGCCCTTTTCGTCTCTGATTGGATGACTTTTTATTAATTGATTTCGTGTAATCCGAAAATCGAATCGAATTTTTCATCAGACTTTTTCATTTGACTCTCCAATTAATATTTGCACCCATAAAAAAGGCAGTTTTTCAAGAACAAAACGAGTTAAACTAATATAAATTTCAAGATTTATTCTATTCGTTTTCATCCACAAGTCTCCAGGAAAATGTAAATATGCAAATCAGTAATGTTTACGTATGGTTCTTCCTCTCGCAACTCTCGCCTTAAATAATGAGGTATATAAAAACGAAGACTTAATAAGGAAAGAAAATGTGAACTACTTAGACTTTCCTGCATGAAAATTTCCATGGAACCGTGATGGTTTGGAAGTGCAAGTAGCTAACACAAGTGACTGCCAATTTGGGAATGAAGGTCTAAATCTTGATAAAGTTAAATGGTTTTCTGGGTAATAATACCGAGTCCTAATGATACCGAATGAATATAACACAGTATTTCATGGGTTTGCATTTAATGAGGCCTCTTAAACGAGACTGAGTTAGCCAAATATCACGAGTTATCTCTTTTTAATCTCCCTGCTAGGCACAAATAAATGGACTTACATCAAGAAGAATGCCGAGTGAATAGAATGCATGATTCAAGCGCGCAGTGAACCCAGCGAGTAGATTTTGGTTACGGAACGTATTGTTAGATCAAAGAATGGTGAAAGGAATGAACGAGCCCTGAATAGCTCTTGGATCAAGGGAGCAATCCCTAGAGATGCAATCACTACAGGATACAACACAAAGCCCTTGTCATACTTCACATTATTACATGCAGCTCTATCACGTTATTCACTTCGCTATCCTTAAATGCACTTTTTGCTTTTAATCCTCACTCCATCGACATGTACCTTAGAGAATACTCTTAAGTTCCCAATTAAAACATTCCACTGAAAATTAAACAGGAGAAACCCAAAACTCTATAAGAGTGAAAGCTACAGCGGATATTTGTTGTAACTAATACGTATTGCTGGAGTTGCTTACGCAATCATCTCATTCAGGAAAAATCTATGACAAATAAACGAATTATTTCTGTGTATTCGGATTTATTTTTCTCAAAAACAGCTGAGGCAATTTTGATAAAATGTTGACCAACATAAAAGTCAGAGGAGAAAATGTTGAAAAATATAAAATTGAGAAAGGTTCACTATTTTGAAAATTCATTATATGTAAAAATACTTTACAAAGTAAATTCTTGTCTAGCATCAAATAAGAAAAGTAAAAAAAATCAGATTGAAAAGTTATACAGAGTAATGTATTTACTGAAAGTTGTCCTACAGATGTTTAAAACGCTTCCTTAACGCCCTTCCATGCAAACGGAATTTCAACCATACGAGGCAATCTCAGGCACAATCACATAGAGAACGTTGTATTTATATTTTTAAAATAAATATTTGGTTATCTAGCAAGACTCGGTCACCTGGTATAATATGTGAAATAATTTGGATAACACAAACAGTAGATAATCGAGAAGGAAAAACAGCAAAATCGAATTTTTCTTAATTTTTCTTCACGTGCTGTTACTTTCTGGCAACTCTACAGTACCATAGCAATGTTGCATTCGCTCATCTTATATAACTCTTTTAATATCTCATATTTTGTATCTCAAAATAAATGCTCATGACCATTTTAACTTATAAAATATGATCGGGTTCATGTGGGGGTCATCATTCATACAAAGGATCTGGATTTGAATCATAGGACTACCAAACGTTAAGAAGAACGAATGCTAGTGAGGAGGAATCTTGTATTCATCGCCAGTTCCTCAACCCTCTCCAAACACCCGTCAATTACACATATTAGTTCTAAAAATAATTGACAGCACCATTGTCTAAGGGTTATAGAACTTGCCATATGAGAATCAGCAGTTAGGGACAAGAGTCCACACAAACTTGCAAAGGACATGCCAACGACGCATTTAAATATTGTAATCAGATATACTTATTAATGACTCTCTTACAAAAAGAGTTTGCTTAGTATATGAATTCTTTAATTTTAAAATGACATTGTTTTTTTAACTCCACATTAAGTAATTACTTAAATTAAAACTCCACACTCATATCTCAAATTGTTTTTCGAGGCTCTAAGCAAAATAATCAGATCGTCCCCGTCTTTCATTAATCCAAATCAAGAATCTGTATCGAAAATAACTTGTCAATCCTTGACGGGAGATTGACAGCAATGGAAATAAATAAGAAATACATGAGGAAAATATGGCACAGAGAGAAGACAAATCGAAGAAAATTCAGCAATAAAAATGTGGTAATTCAAATATTTAATCCTAAGTATTCTGTAGTTGCCGTAAAAATGCACCATTTTTCGAATATTAGGATGCAAATATGCTGCCATATGCATGATTGGAAACATCGAAAGAAAAATTAAGGACTCATTGTCTAACTAAAGGTCACTTTGCACGGTACATTTTATCGTAAAACCAATACATGAACTCTTGCATGAGGAAAATTGTACCGTATAAAGCGGCAATTGTATGATTGTCTGAATGACTGAACGGGAAATAGAACCTGCTCTAATTACATTAATTTTCGTGTATATTCTATGATATATTAGTTTTTGCAATAAAGCGTACCATGTAAAGCGACCTCAAGAATGATTTAGAAGTCTTCCACCTTTAAAGGTCACCATTATTCGGTGTTTTCATAATCACTGCAAACAGTATCGAATAAAATGTTTGCGTTGCCACAGGTCCGCAAATACAGAGTTATCACTCCACGCACATGAGACAAAAATGCTCGAGTTACATCAGCTACCATCTCCAGATATTACATAAACTTATGGATTACCCATTAAAGGAGAAAGGTTAAAATGATGGTAGCTTAAGCACTCTACTCTGTGGTAAGAGTTCATTTTTTGTAACAAATGAAACGCATACCACCGAGCAGTAATCATGGAAAACTGCATAACTTAACGCGATATAACATTTATTTTCCATAAAATATTCGAAAAGAAGAGTATCTTCAATGAAAATGCCAGGAAATAACAAAAACCCATCATCGCTGATAAACAACCAATATGATAATAATCAGATCGATGATAATGAACCGTATCATTTTTTACGTCATATCATCATGCATCCGGACATTGACAAGGGCTTGTTGGACATGCTGATGGCGGGTAACTACCGAACGTGACTCATCACTTCCTCGGCATGTCGCCAAGGGCATCTCCTCCTAATGAAGAGCGATTTGAGTTTTTAAATATTACCCTCCTCGCGCTCGGGGACTTCTCCGATAACACGAAGGCGATGCTCTTGTCCTATGTTTTTGTAAAACATGCATCCTGAATCGAGGAAATCTCTCAATTGATCCAGCCAACGAACGTGAGGCCTTCTTCACTGCGCATATGGGGCCACATTCGCGAATCACGAGCTCCAGTGTTATTTACAAATTCCTGGCCAAGTGTTCTAATCGCAATGCGGAGATTTCCATACGGACGTCGCGAATGCCTTTTGCACGAGGCAAGCTTTTCTCCTTATGCTGGAAGCATAAATATTCCGGATTCAGGAATTTTTCGCGGAAAGAAACAAATGTAAGGAAAAATATACACGTTTTTAGAGGCCTTAGGAGAAACCCAAGCGCAAAAAGAAATGGAAAAATTATCAATTCATATTCAAGTTGCTTCGTTTTTCTGAATGCGTGCACCAGGATGAGTCTACAGTATAGATCTAGAGTTTAAACTTTCAACACATAATAAATGAAACTTTCGATAAATTAAAATAATAAAAGAGAAAACAATATAAGCACTTGGGGGACGAGAAGTGAAAGTGACAATTAAATGAAACCTAATAGTAGCCTGGGCTGATAATCAACCGACCAAACACACTCACCATTTGGATGCAACCAACCAAGGGTATGTAGTGATTTGCAGATGAAAGGAAAAGATTCAGTAGTAGTAGTATTTAGGTGAATAGGGTGCTTCGACGACTGAGGTCATTCGCACCTAATTATTGAATTGATGAATTACCAAATGAAAAGATTCATTTGGTAATTCATCGATAAAAAAATATTACAGGACAACCATCTCACAAAACAATTTTGTACCTGAGGAAAAAATCCACGATTAAGTCAGCAAAGTACAATGACTTTTAGATAAAAGCGGTTATAGACAATTTATGGCAGACGTATGAGTTACCGACCTGAGAAATGTCTTGGATATTTAGCAGTAAGTAGGCTTCTTTCACTTCATGAGTATACTCATAGCTTACCTAAAATGCTTTGTAGCATCCCGGAGGGTCCGCCACGAGAATTAATGCCCGGATATAATGAGATATAAATCGCGTTTTGTTAATATCGCTGGCGACGCTTATTCCTTTAGCATAGACTCGCAAAATGTGATTGTTTGTATTAAAAAATAACTTTTTTATATATCTGCCATGGATACACTAAGGAAAATGAAAATTTGCACGATCCAGTTTCAGTACTGATCAAATCGTAAGAATGATTGCAGGTGATGCCAAAATTGAAAAAAAATATGTTTTAGGGTTTCAGGCGTCAATGTTTTTAACCATTTCCCTTCTAATGGAACTGAGTCAAATGCTGTGTTATTATTTAAAGTGATATTAGGTAATATTACATGAAAAAACGCAATTAAATAAGCAATGCAAATTTATATATATATATATTAATCTATCGCCTAATATTAATCTATCGCTCTCATTTCCTGCAGAGTTGGAGAAGGTTTCAACTGGTCGTGACTCCCCGTGACCCTCCCTAATTTCGCCTTCCCCTGCCTTCACCTCCCTTACCTCTTAGCGAAGACGGACTCCCATTCCCCCCCTTTCTCCTCCCAAGGTTCCACCGATTACTCTCGCCTCCCATCCGTCACCCGACGAACTTTGACCGCGCCTCGCGCTGCATAAGCTCTTCCCCTTCACACGTTTGAACCCTCCCGGCGATCCGTTAAGACTTTCTCCGAGAACTTTCTCTTCTTGCCCTCACTCTCCATCCCTTTAGCTCGTTCCTTCTGCGCCAAAAAGGGTGCAGGAAATACTTAACGAAAATATTTCTCATGCAATATATTCCTGCACCATTTCAAGTGCTTGTCAATGCTCTTCCTTTATTCGTAAGGCGAGGAAATTTGTGCTTTCTCAATACTCAAAGAAAACATAAAAATGTGAAAATTATTTCAAGTGATTTTTCAATTACATTCAGGTGGTTACACTATCAGACAATTTGCACGTAATTCTACAAATTCCTGCCTTATCTTGGTTTTTACAGCCTTCCGTTTCACCACATTTCTCACTTCTTTATACTTCCGCAGCTGCATGTATTTTTTTTCCTGTAGACGCCAAGTAAGTCTCCTTGTAGGACTTCCTGTTGATGACGTCATCTCCTCTTAAGGCTTCAGAGCGAAATCCTGTTGCGGATTTCCAATTTGAACACATGTGCCTCAGTTTTTCAACTAATTTTTTTTGTGCAATTTTTTCAGTGCCAGTTGATTGGATCATTTTTATTACATTGAGCTCATGATGACTCACCACTCAAGTTAGTTAACTTTATATATAACTATGTATTCTGTTGTTTATGGTGAAAGTTTTATAGCTTTTTACAGACCGAAATCAATAACAGGAACCAAGTTGGTGTTGTATCTGGTATATCCGTATTGCCCATGAAAATAATATTATAACTTGGCTACAGTACTACCCAAGTGATCTGAAAGTTATCAAACCGTTCAAAAAACCTACTGATTCCAATGAGGGAAGAGTATCTATTGAAGTCTATGAACACTCTAGTAAAGGGATGCAATTAATTTGCTTTGATGCTGTATAAGGTGTATGATCTTCATAAAAACAATAGTTTTTCTTTATGCTCTTTAAGTGAAATCACACCAATCAAATCAGGTTAGTACTTGAAAAAGAGCAATCATTAGCATGTCTTTGGAGAAGAGATATTCAGAGGAAACTGGCGCATCTGATATAACTTGCTAATAATACTCCTCTTTAGTGTCCATTTCAAGCCCATGTACTCCTGTTTTTTTTCCAAAGGGTCCCTCAAGAAGGACACCCTAGAGTGCCCACCTCCCTCACCATCGCAGCGTCCCCTGCGCCGTTCGGTCCTGCATAGCACCCGAATGCAGATGAGATGCAAATTCCTTCCCATGTTGTTCAGTTGGACAAGAGAGCGGAAGACAACGGGCCTGTGTACACAGCGAGAACGTTTTCGGTCACTCCAAACCCGACCTCGAAACTTTACGCACGGCCCAAGATAAATAGACCGAGGAGGAGCTTGTATCATAAAAGATTAAAACATTAAACAATTGACCTTAATTCTCAGCTTAAATTGGCCTATTTTGGAGCACTTAAATAAGGTTGGTTCTAATTGTAGCCAAGTTTGAAGTGTTGGAAAAACCTTTAAATAATTTTTATTAAAATTTGCTGAATCTCCATGTTTGGGATACTGAATGAGCTCGTATAAACCCATATTTTATACATCTCTTAACATTATTATCTATTGAGCACGATGATAAATTATGTCCACGAAGACTTATTATCAATGAAAATATTGTAAACATGCCTACCAATTTTACCTGGTATATTTTATAATGAATTGGTTTTATTAACTTTAATCTAGTATCATAAAAAAGGAAAAAAAATGGAAATAGATATTTTGATAATGCAGTCTTTCAAAATTATCGCATAGAATATTCATTTGATTCAAACACCGTTTGTGTGAAATTTAGTGGTCATTCCAGATAAGAGAGATTGAAAATTACTTATATCATTCTAGCGATACACAGCCAACTAATGGTCTACCGTATGCATGCAAATGAGATGGCTATAATTAGAAGCATTATATTTGAAATCATGTAACGAAATCATTCAGGAACACATTACCGGATAATCCAAAGACAAACAACTTGGAAAACGGATAACAAAGTAACGGAATGCTTATGTATCGCTATTTAAAGAAAGAATAGAGTGAGAAAATATAGCTGTTAAACAAAAATAATGGGGGAAGTATTTCATGTCAACCAGCAATAATGGCGGACTGCTCACAGTTGATCCTCCTAGAGAGTTGGATGTGAAGTCTCATGCGTTGTCAACTGAAGTTGAGACCCATCTTGCAGAGTCACTAGATTAAATCTTTTTAAAAATTATTTTGCCTACTTTAAGGTCACATATCGTTTAATAAGCGGATTTACAAATTGAGCAGAAACGATATGATATGGGACAAATTTATGTTGTAAACGTGATGTAAGAAAAAACTAAAAATCACGACAAACACGCGAAGCAACGCACAAAATTCATTTCAACGACATAACCGTTGATCGTTCTCCATTTTTAGAGAGATATTGAGGACATTCATTCGGAAAAGTTAGAAACATATCATAAAATACCTACATCCGATGCACGAAGATTTTTTGATCCTTGACTAAAAACGAATGGATTATGACAAGACTTTCATTGATGATCACTAAACGATCCTTGCCTTCATATCACTAGGATAGGGATTCTTATAACATTTATTCTCCTGCTTATAAATGCTTTATACATACAGGGATGGAGTGGCTTAGGAAAGTTTTGATGGCGTTATGGGACAGAGGAGGCGAAGCGGCTGGTAGCGAGACAAAGGGAGTCCGGTTTTTAGAGGGGATTAGGAGTAAGGGGGGAAGGAGAGGGGTGGGCGGTGAGATGCAAAGAGCCGGGGGGGGGGGGAGGGAGGCGACCCCACAACGTCCCGTCCCCCCTCCCGACTCCCCCCCCCCGCTGTGGGCACCGCGGGGCCAGCATCACTTCGCCAGGGGAGAGGATGAGGCTAGACCTGTCCCGCGGTAGACCGCTTTGAGTCGGAAGGGGGACCTCGAGGGCCAAAGGCAGAGGGGAGTGAGGGTTGAAGAGAGTAAAAGAGGATGGTGCAGTTGAGAGGTTTAGAGCAGGGTTAGATGGATGGAAGTGAGGGCGAGAACGAGAAACTTCGAAAAACTTTTATTGCTCTGGGAGGTCAGGTCCCATCGGAACGAGGCACACGAAATTAAGCGGTAAGCCAAACAAGTTTTAATCTGAAAATTTTCAAGGTAGTCCAAACATTAAAATACATACATGAGTAGAATAAATAACGTACTCATAAGGGGTGAGTATGGCCGAACAAAGCCTATCACTAGACCTATTAAGATTGCTTAAATTTGCCTGATCAATGGCTAACAAGGAACATTTCTCGTGGGCCGTTTATGATTTAAATTAAATTATTACACGTAAAATGATCAATATAAGCAAAACTGAATGAGATTTCAGCTGAGATATATTGCACCTCAGCCTCTTCATCCGCGCTAAACTGCTTTCTTATTGTGTCTGCATTTAACACATTGCGTTGATTCCTATAATTAGGAATCCCTCCCTCGGAGGTATCATCAAATGTAATGGGAGTTGCACCAAGGAAATAAAAAGTAGAATCTCTCAGAAAGAGGCATCCAAATAATTAAAGTAGGCTCTAGCATCCAAATAATTAAAGTAGGTCTACGAAAACTATTTGCATAATATTTTATCAGTTAGTGGATGTAATTATGAGGGTAGAGGTGAGTCATCAAAAGGGGTTAGAAATTTGGCTATTGCTAAGGAGTAAAAGAAAGGATAAGTGATATATGAATAAGTGCTTGAAAGAATAAATGAGCAAAGAAACATCAGGAGAACTGTAAAAAAAGGGAACGCGAACTTAACAGGAACATTCTCAGAGAAGACTGCCATCCAAAACGAATATTGGAAGGAAAGATTGAGGGAAATAGATGGAGAGAGGAAGAAGAGGTTTACATCACAATGATGGACATAATGAATGACGGGAGTTGTGAAGGGCTGAGGGAACCAGCACAGAACTGGGCAGCACGGAGAAAATACTTCAGATGAAAACTATCGTAGGAATTTTCCACCGAATAAGAAGATGAGGTCTACGTCTTACACTCATTGAACCTTAAAACAAACCACGATCTTAAGAGGGATGGTGTACATTTCAATGGGATCTACATCCTATTTAGCCTTAAGAGAATGGAGTAGTAAGCGGTTAATCGTGATATTTTGCGCGTAGTTACATAGCAGAGGTCACATAATTCGACAATGGTCTCCATGGATCTGGAAAAAAATCTCGCTCATTCCCACATAAGGGAAAATATCCTCAAAATTAGAAACTATTTTATCCACGCTCCCCTTAAGAAACTAGAATATATCTTTATTTTTACCGTTAAAAAACATTGTCAGGGAAATAGCGTGTTACCATGTTCATTTGTTGACAAAATGGTCAATATCCACATAGTAAAAAATCTTATAAGAGAGAAGAGAGGTCAGATTCTCTTTGATATGAATAGAACTACTATGTAAGTTTTTATATACCAATGGGCATTTCGTCTAGTCAATTATAAACTATCATTTCATTACAATTTTTTTAATCTTACTTTTTAGTTTTAGCTTAGCATTAGTTTTACTATTAATTTGATTTGTAATCATTTTTACGAGAACTTCCACTGTACATCTGTAATACATAAATTACTCTAAATTTAAAAAATACACGTTTCAAAGATTTGCATTTGGCCAATCTATATTAGTAAAGTAAGAGCAAAATTGAGAATATAGAAAAATGAAAAATAATAATAAAATTAAACACGGTAAGATTAAAATTGTAAAATAGGCACTGCTATAGAGTAATTTTGAACTAAAGATGGTAAAGTTGTAAAAACGAACCATATGTTAAACCACCAAACAGAATTGAGCACCACAAAAAATAACCACAATGATGAACTTCTGTTGCTCGACAGACCCAGGGTACATTATAATTTAGCTACAATATAAAAATGTGAATTATACGTCGGGTATAGATATGCCAGAACTACCATAAACATTTATTAAAAAAAGATTTCTTCCATAGCTGAATAATTCCTGTTTAAGACATAACTAAATTACATGAGTGGATTAAAGTAGTTCAAATGAAATTGTTACTAAATTTTTGCATTTACCGAGCAACGACTTTACATTGTCATCAACCTTGTTTGTTTTGATGCATATCCTGGACACCAAAACACAATAGTCGGCTGACAGACATCAACGAGAATTTTATGAGAAACAAAATCTTGATACGCAATTTTTCAAACAAATTTATCAGATCGATAGATATTTGCTTCTGAAATAACAGAACTCGTACTATATTAAGGGATCGAAAGGGTCAGTTTCAGTGAACAATGGAGAATCTATTTTTTAAAATAGGGACATGGGAGCAAAAACGGCTAGTTAATACACTTAAGAGGCACCAGCATGCTTGGTAGTATATTCGTCAAACTGGAAGCTTACACTCCGTAATTACGGTACCAAAAATATCTATATTTCGAGTAATAAACCATACAAAAAATAAGAGTAACATTTTTTAAAAAGATAGATAGCATATATAACAGTCGATATTGATAAGCGATTCCACTTTTTTTTTAGGTATTTCAACAACAACTTCTAATAAGTTTTTCACGGCATAGCACGAAACCGATAAACTTTTCATTCATTGAAATTATAGTTCATTTGGAAAAATAGGATTGTCATGATTTTTTACAATCAATTGCAAAAATTGAAAACAAACTCCTAATTATGATACAAATGCAAAAAATTTACTTACTTTCTCAAGGTGAATCCATTTCACAAAAAGAACATCGATGCAAAAGCCGCTGGTGTAGAGAGATCTAAAGTGTACCAACTTAATACAAAAGAAGTTGGCAGGTTGGCATTGAGCTTCTTTCATTAACTTCAATTTACTTCTACTTGCATGTTAACGGCTGTGTGCTTTTGTGCAATGGGCTGTAAATTCTGACATGTGATCTCTTTCTAACTAACAGTATCACATAAAAACGCCGAATACGAGCTTTATTTTTATCACCATGTCTCGATTTCGCATTTACAGGGCCTACTGTTAGACGAGAGTTATGCATATATTAGAAGTTACAATTTAGAAAAGAACGGAAAACCTATTAATGGTAAATATAGAGTTTGACTTCAGGTAAAATTAATAGAAATTTGGAAGCTAAGAAGACCGACAGGAAAAATAGTAGAGAAGGGAAGATAAAGCTGCAAGGAGAGTTGGCAACTTCTAAATTTGGTTGGTAAAGAAGAAATATATGAATTGAACATCGAATAGGGATAAGCATCGGGATGGTGATAATAATCGGAAACAATGAAATTCGGAAGGCGCGACAGGAGGTAAAATATTAGTTATGTGGGAGGGAGAATGATGGGAAGTAAAAAAAGCTACTGAGTGAAACGTATTCATGAATTTAACACAAAATTAATATTTAAAGTTCCTAGAAATTTTAAAGAAGAATTCCTAGACTTTATGAAGGCAACCATTAGTTGATTGTCTGAAGCAAAACTCCGCGTCCCACACAATGACTACTGCACTCCAATCACTCAGGGGGCAGAGACCCTGAGACCAACCTACCTTTAAAATCCCTGCGACGAAATTTAAACGGGGGCGATATATTTGAGTTCAGGAACGAGATTAAATTAAGCTAAGTGCTTTGAAAATGGGCAAGGAGAGGGCAGAATGTGTCGTTTCCTAAGAGGTAAGTTCATAGCCGAAGGGACAAGACGAGTTTGGAAGACGGAGGGAGGCCGGCAGGTGGGGGTTGGGGCAGAAAGGTGCGTTGAAGGTGGGTGTGACGGAGATTTGGGTCGGCAAGGCGGCGGTGGTCGCCAGAAGTATGGAAGGGGCTGGAAGACCGGGGGAAGAGGGAGGGTTTAAGGGACGTAATGCGTTGGAGTGGAGGGCCATTCCCGCGCTGACGGAGACGGATGCCCGTGCTGGGACAACGGGACCCAGAGGGTAAAAAAGAGGGGTTGAAGGAGGTCTTGGTGCATTGAGATTTTCGTGTGTGTGTGGTAGGGCGCGCACAGTGGGCTAAAATCGAAATAAACGGGCCAAAATTTCAAATATGCTTTTTTTATCCGGGAGTTGAAACTTTCCATTGTGATTGTGATTTTCCATTTAATTTGCCATTTATTTTACTAATTAACAGTTAGAAGCGGCTCAAAGTATAACTATTTTCAAGAAAGACCCCCATTTTTATTTTCTCTGGAAAAATTCTCATTCAAAATGTTGGAAAACCACTTTAAATGTACAATTGGAATAAAAATCTATTTCATTATAATGAAAACCTATTGTTTTTAATTAGATGTAAGTTGAATTCCATTGGCATAGTACTTTAATATTATGAATTGGCATAATATTTGAATATTTGGATATGACGTTGAATAGAAAAAGCGAAGTAAATATGATGTCGTGCATAAATAAACTGCTTTGAAAAAGAAAAAAAATAAGTATCAGGCGTGACTACGAGAAAATTACATCGGTTTGCACTTGCACTGTATGAGGGTGACGGTGGCATCCTTATTGGCGACGGTGAGACGACCAACCCAGTTTCACCCCGGCAATAGCGGCTTCTACAACGAAGTGGGCGTCGGCTGAGATCAAGCCTTTCGCCTTGAGAGTTATTTTTACAACCTTCTACCAATCGTTTCTCGGGTAAAAATAGAGATCCACGTCGAGCAAAAAGTCCAATCCGAGAAAATTTTAACTTTTTCCCGATAAATTCTCCATCCTTTCCGCACGAATTTTCGAAATTCAACCCGTTAACAACGGATTATTATCTCCAAATTGGATCCAAAAAGTAACCACTCGATCCGTTTGGAATTTCGACAAAAAGTGGAAACCTCTCAGGATCTGAGAGCACGGCATGCTGGCGACGGTTCGAGTAACCTTTGAGGAAGAAAGATTCGGGTGTGCGCAGAGGATGAGCGTTCGCTCCGAGTGTTCATGCATGTTCCTCCCGCCACGTGGTTTCTGGAGGTGCTTGGGCCGAAGACGGGGCGTCGTGTTCGGCAAATCGATATCACCCCGACTCCGGCACCAGAGCGAACACACCCCCTCACGATAAACGCCCCCTTCCGCCCGAGAACGAAATCCCCTCACCGCCGTAGCCCTCGAATCCCAAAGGTTTTTAAGTGCCTCGTCGCCGAACTTAGGGTGGATAAAAATTACTCCCTTAATGTCCGTTTCGTGCCGCTGAGACGGGGCTGCCCTCCCACAGGCTTGAAATTATTTTTTTCAGAGCACGAGAGCCTTTGAATCAATCCGTGAAGAAGGAGGCACCAAGATTTTTCATGATGATGTCATGGCGAACAAACGCAATTCGTGAAATCGAGTGCTCTTATAATGAAGCAATTAACGATTCATATATACCTTTGGACCTTCTTTACCTCACATTTTCTCGCGCGGAAGAGATCCCCTGGATAGAAGTTTTTCAAATACAGCTTTGAAGTCAACTTGGGAAGACATATGAGAATAAATTGCAGGTGAATGCGGATAGGATATTAAACCATCAGAATAAATATAAAAAAAAAACTGACGGAGTTTCATCTTTGCTGCTAATGTGGAGCACTTTCACTGGTTTGACGAGTCAGATACGCAAATATTCTCAAAAGGCTATTGGCAACAGACACAATGAGTCACTAGTCAATTCGTGCAAAATGAAAATAACGTTAAAAATGTGATTTCTATAAAGAGAAAATAAAAGGTGTTTTGATAAAACATTTTGACCTTAAAGTTCTGCATTATGTGGCATTAAGGATTGACAATTCTATGCTGAGTTTTTGATGACTTGTCAAGGATTTACAATTGAAAATGGACTTTAAATGAAATTATTATTATAATACGTTATAATTGGAAAATTTGACATCAGAGTAGATATTACCTGCTCTTAAAAACAACCCTTTATAGCTAACCGGAAGTTTTGAGTATAGGGGCCATCAAGAAGTGTTCCACAAAATACAAATTTTGAAGCACACTTCTATCTTATGCAAGCCCAAGCAAGTTAAACGAAAAAAAATCACTTGGCGAGATTGATCATACAATTTAAAATGCCTTGCATCTTCTTCGACCATTTGCGTGATATGGTTACGTCACCAGAGCCATTAGAAGAAGCTGGGATAAAGTAGAGAGGGCTGGATGTTCGGGTGCTCGAAATACGGAGCGAATAAATTCGTAATTAATTTAAACGGAAGGCGACAAATACTCTGTATCATAGCAATCTGCGATAACTTCCTCTTTGAGACTGTCTAGGGGAGTATTAGCCCGGATCCTCAACAGGGAAAGGTTGACCAATTATCGGGCGCTGGATCAACACCCATCAGCTAATGAGCAGAAGTAAAGCCTCTCGTCTTAACTTGGTATTAATTTGGAAAGGCAATAATTAACATAAAAATTCAGGGCAAGAGGTAATAAAATTTTTATGTCAAAACCTTGTTTTTGTGAGGAGAGTCGGGCGATGTCACCGTATACTCTCACCGCGATCAGGAGTTCACAATGTTATATTCACTGATTCGTTACATTGTTTCAATTCCTGACGTCCATATCATGTATTAAATATGTATAACCGATGAGTAATTACTACTCAGCTTTATATTATGATTTAATTGTGAGCCGCGACCCATGCAATTTGAAGATAGCAACGTCGTTACAAAGTCTCGCTAATCTCCCGTCCTAGTGCACATGCAATGCCGCATTAATTTATTCTTTACAAAATTGATATCACACTGTACGTTTGCATTGGCTATGCTTTACTAATACCATAATTGAAATATTTTAAATATGCCCAAGTTTCTTGTTGTATCGTTTATCTAGCCCGAGATAATATTTCTTCAGAAAAATGCCGAGAACTCTTCTTTGGGTAATTGGAAAAGTTTTTACCTCAAATATCACACTAAAAACACATACATCTCCAATGTATAAAATTTTCACCGCCATCAAACATGAAATAGTCCAGTTACTAGTTTTAAAAGTGAGCAGTTCCTAGAGAAAATGTCCTAAGTGGAAAATTTTCCACTACAACGACACAAGCAATAGAACATAAAATTGTTTCATATAGCCAAACGCAGCATTAAACCACAAAAACATAGGCGTAGCGGAATTTTCTATGACTCCATCGGTTGGTTTGTAGTGATACTGTACTTACTCCATGAGGTTATTCTATTTTATTACATTCCGTGCGAATTCTTCACCCCTCACCACTGATCTCTCTGATAGTGATTCATATCGTTTTCTCCTTATCCATTCTTTTGCGTACTTCATCGTATCTTGTCGTATCCGTTCATTTGATCTTAGCTATCTTCCTGCAGTACCGATTATCAAAAGTCTCCATTTTATTCTGTTACAGCAACCCAATGGTCCATGACTGAGAGTGACAATATAATGGATACTTATTCTATGAAAATAATTTAAACAGGTGTTTAAAAACGCTGATTGTATTTGCGATGAATGCTTGTCGTAAAGGACGTTTGGCAGGTTGACAAAAAAAGAACCGGGAGCAGATGCTTCCCCACAAAAGAATTCCATTACGTTTTGAAGCACTAAACTGCTACGCGAGAAAAAAATAAGAAGATGATTTGCTTAGCACTTCTCCTGATATATCACCAACGTTTTTGTCCCCTTGAAAACGGGTTGCTCCGCAGCGATCATACCAACGCTCGCGGGACAAAAGAGCTCCACTCAAATGTCTTTTGTGCCACGTAAGCCTTTTTACGCAGCAATCTTTATTTTGATCATACCGAAAATCTATTCCTTTTTTCGTTTCCCTTCCTCTCTTAAATAAGTGATGTCTCTTCGCCTCCGCAGTGTATTTTCCTGCCAAAACTCGCACTTTGCCAAGTCTGATCGTCGAGAATGGATTACCGTCGCGGGGGAGGCTGCATAAAAGAGAAATCCGCGGCAACGAACGACTGGCTTCCTCGATGAAACGCATTGTGTGCCAGCAATACAAGTGATGGGATGTTGTTTGGATGTCAAGTGGGGCCAGTTATGGAGCGCGGAAAAGAAACGGGAGGTGAAAACATTGCTTGAATGGGATTGCAGCGGTAACATTGCTGCAGGGAGGATTTACGGCTCATGGAAAAATGGAGGACATAACAAAAAGCATGTCCATCCAAACTCAGAGAAGAATTTTGTTGGCCGTCCAAGAGGACCACAATGTTTTAATAGCTCATCATATATACAAGGAATGTGCATGAAAAATACCCTTGAGTCAAATTACAATTCCAAAATACTACTTTCATCAACAGGCTTCAATATAATCTTACGGCAAGTCCTATAGGAATTATTATACACTTTTATTATGGAAATTTATTGCTTGAGATTATAAATAGGTACAAAAAAGAATTCGTGAATCAAGCATCTGTTACCGTAAACCGGGGTAAGGATGGTTATCGCGGTGAAGATTGAACAAACACGAAAATTTTGAATTTGGAAGGAATTGGTAGACTAACGGAAGAGGGAGTTGGACGATGGCGGTTGGTTCATGTACTAGACACAAGTTGGGAAAACTTGATAGTATACTTCCCTCACGATTTCAAGTTTTATCTCCAGTAGCCAAAGCTCTGTTGCTGAGCCATCCTGGTTAATAATTTCCCTGAGTGAGTATTTGCCCTTGCTCATGAAACTACATGAGAGTAATAACAATTTCTATTAATGTCGAATAGGTTTAAAAATGCAGGCAGTAAAGTGAATATGGTACATCAAATTTTTATGTGTATTTCATGTTTTCATCGCTCTAGTAGTTATTATTCTGGATACCTTGGACTTAATAAAAAATCATGGAGACCATGGAGGCATAGGCAAAGGCAATTCAAGGGAGGCAGTAGCCCTTTTCACCATGACTTTCAAGAAAAAATAGTTTCATAATGTTACAAAGTCGGACATACAAGGTTAACAGTGACATTATTCCTTGCTCAGCTTAATGTATCTCTAAGGAGATTTTAAATAAAAGTGATAAAATAACCCATTAAAGGGAAATAGGCAAAGTTAGCAATGAACCGAAGGTGGCAAATTGCTGTTAAAGGCTCTAAAAATCTACCTATCAACCCGGATCCCCATGTGATAGCTTTCCCCTCATCACAATACACAAATTATGCCTATGTTCGGAGGATAAATGATTAGGTCCAGAAAACCTTGAGGAGATAATCAAGGCGACTGCTGCCAAAGGTTTAAATAACATTGCAATGGTTATGAGGTTTGGCCAACACTTCGATATGGAAAATCTAATGAGCAAAGAGGGTTGTAAAGGCATTTACCAAGAGCACAGAAATTGCAGGAGGGGTCCCAGGATGAGACTAAATGGATGAATTTGAAACAGAAGGCAATGGCTTCGATTTTTCAATGGAAAACTCTGGGATTATGTCTTCATCCACTCCGCGAGGTAAAGGGGGTTCAAATTCATTAATTTTTCTGGGCTTCTGATTGACGGATTTCAAATATTCAAATGCGAAACGATGAGTTGATGGTTCAAATTTTCTCAGTAAATAAAATTAAGATTTGTACAGGAGACCTCACAAACTAACCGGCTTCACCCTAGTTTACGATATGCTCTTTTCAACTGGTTTCATTCATTGCGATGGAAATTAGTTAAAAAGATACGACGATGACACTAAATGAACGAAGAATGAGATTAGAACGGATTAGCGTAAGAATGATGAATTGTTCTTACTCTTATTAATGGTAAAGCATTTTTGGAAATGGTATAGCAATTTTAGTGGTATTGACATATGAGATGGTCCCTATCTTTTCAGCGCTTTCCCTAATGGGCTTTAAATGCCACAATTCACAAATGTATCTATCGGGTTAATGCAGATACTATGCATTTCAAAGAAATCAAATCGGAATTTAGAAAATAAATACGGAGAGTAGTAAAAACAGCAGAAGAGTTTCTAAAGGCTGCAACGACCATGGACTTAACCACCGCGGCTATTTTGCCAGTCCCTAACATCTCAAAACCGGTAGTTTATAAAATGAAAATACAGCAAACTGAAAAGTCAAGGCAAAGCCCAATAGAAAACCCAGCTACGATGCGTGGACGTGAGTTGTTTAAAGGCAATCCTTCCGTTGGGGCGTTTACTGCGGAATATATTTGACTCAAGTTTCGCTAGCCCAGTTGTTCCTCTCCTTCCTCGTCGTCTCTCGGCGACGTAAAGCTTTCACAGCAGAGGCCGCAGGTAGCCCTGTGTGCCCACTACAAGATGTTTCCAGCCCGGGCCGGCCCGGGCCATCCAATCAAGCGCGTGAAATGGGTGGGTGTAATCATATTTTTGAAAGTAATAGTATCTTCTAGCGCAGAACTTGGCTGTGCACTGGCTGTTGAACGTAGAAGTCGCATTGCCCATGCAAAGGTAGATGTGATCGGTCTCTTTAAGAAAACTTTAGAACTAGCAGCCGCGGTAATTTATGCTATGTCTGTAATGGGGTTAAAAACAAGGATCTTAAAAACCAAGATAACTTCAGGTATGGTTTCATCTCACACGCTACTGTCAATCTATTATGCGAGTTAGATAATTCAATTTTTTTCTTGGCCAAGTGTCGCCTTTAACAAGCTTAAGGTAGCTGGCCGATCTTTATTTTATAAAAAAGGAAGGACATGGACATGTAGGAAATAATTGGATTTTTGGGTCTAAAAGAGGTGACCGTTGTCCAAGGAGGCATTTTTCCCATTAAGTTAGGTTTAAATTAGGGATGAGTGGATTCCACATTTTTTCGATTCCGATTCTTTCAAATTGATTCCCGATTCTCGATTCCGATTCCATCGATTCTTATTCATAATAACAAATAGGATATTGATATACCAGTTGCGTACGACTATTACATATTAACAAATAGCAAATATATCCACAGCTTATTGAGGTAAAAAAAAGGTACAAATTGAGCCTACACCCAAAATTACTGAGATAAATATGATGTGATCAATGAAATTTGATTTGAATATTTATCTATCTGGAATCGATGGAATCGGAATCGACTGAAGGCGATCAATTCTTGATACCGATTCTAATCCTGAGAATCGGTGGAATAGAGAATCGACATTTGGATTGGACTCATCCTTAGTTTAAATGGATATTAACTTACCATTGAAAGGAAAGTGTTTACTTTGATGCAATACCCATGTTCATTGACGTAGAGTTTCAGCTGATATCGTCTTAATATATGAACTAGAACTAGAATTTTTAATCTCATTTCTAATTATGATTTAACCACTTTCTTATCCGCCATTGCAATTTTCACAGTAATATACTAATTATGGAAAGCAAAGATTCAGACTTTTATAACCCAGTTCGTGAGTTGGAAACAACTGGTTTACGCGGATAATGTAGAATTCATTGGTGTAATAATTCAGTGGTTTCTCAAAATTTTGAAAGATGTTCTCTAAAAAAATTCACCAATACATTCGACTAAATTACACATATTTTCTCTTATCCATCCACACGCAAGCAAGAACATCATAGGCTGTTACCAGAAAAGATGAAAAAAATGCTCAACTTGTGGTGGTTATTCGTATCACTCCAAAGCAGTAGTTAGCAGCAAAGAGCCTTGTAGTCTTGATTTTATTTGTTTATTCATGAGCTGACTCACTGATTGATAACTCTACGCTCGACTTTCACCTTATTTTTTCATTTCACAAATTGCAACACATTTCATCTGTCTTTATTAGAGATGGCCCAATTAATCGTTAATCGAACGTCAAAGGATGATTTCAATTTCACTCTATCTTTTTCCAAATTGAATCTCTCAAAATTATCACCTACAGCGATGAAATAATAAAGTTACCACTCGCTTCATTTTCGTTCTTCATCAAAATATTTTTTTTTAAAGCATTAATTAGTTTAAGTGGCAGATTTGCATTTTTCAACCATAGCTCTAAGGAGATAACATTGGAATTCGTTCTCACTGAGGATTTATACACATTTTGGATTGATATAATCTGTAACAGTAATTTGTACACATTACGATCATGTATATGCACAAATGACATGCATAAAAGTTAGCAGCTTGACACGAAATTAAAAAAATTCTAGGATATTTCATCCCGGTAAAATTCACTAAATTTGATCAATTTTTAACCACGGAAAAAAACTTCATCCTAGTCCAGACGGCGATCGTATTTGAGAATAAAACTATGTATATTAGTCGTACGGCTGATTAATTTACGTTATCATGAAGAGGATACTTTTAATTAATTGGCCATATGATAAGCAAAGCTACGACCATTAATCGTGCTTGAATGTAGATGAAAAGGATAGTCCTATTCTCATCGTATTTAAACTGGCATCATTGGCTACTTAATTAGCTATGTGGCTCTTTTTAAGTATATGTTTTTGTTCTAACACGTCAAAACTAGGCGAGTAAATTCCAATGGTTTATCGGGAATTTAAAGAAATGTGCAATCAATCAAATGATTAATTAGGGAGGATCTACTGGTTACACAAGACGGGTGACATGGTTTTTCGCTCAAAAATCCCTCGACGGTAATTATTTTCCTTCATCTTCCAATTCAATCCGTCACTTTGGACTCTCACTTGCCGCAAAAGAAACCTTTAGATTCCGAGAATTTCGAAGGAATAGAGAGATTTAGATACCCTAACGCGATCGATCGCCTCCCGAAACCATAATTGCCACTGGAAAAACCTTTCATCTGCTCCCATCATATTTAAGTTTTCATTCCTCAAAAGTAATTTCCTTTGCATTTCGAGCCGCTTTATTCTCTTCCAACTCCAGGCCCACCTCTCTCACTCCCTCCTCCCTCACTCTCCCTCCTGCCCTCCCACTCATATTTCTCACACCGCTCCTCCCCCAAACGTTCATCCCTCTTTCTGCCCACACCCTCAGCCACCCACGCCCTTCCTTCGCCGTCTCTTCCCTCCCCCTCCTCCAACACTCGCTCACTCCATCCCCCGCTCTCTTGTCCCCGCCCAACTTAATAATCCTCTCAGTGCTCCACCAGAGGGCCTCGGAAATGAGCTGCTCTCTCTCTTTCTCCCTAACTCTCCATTTTTTCTCCTTTCCTCTCCCTTTTTATTCACCGCGACTCGTCAATATCGCAGCTCATTTGTTCCCTTATCGCACTCTCGCACACAATGTCTCTCTCCACCCCTCCGTCCATTATTTCGGACCCTGTATTTTTTTTCTGAGCGAAATTGGAAACTTTTCTCTTTCCCTCTCTTCATATATACACATCTCTCTATACTTCTCTCTCAATTGGTGGCTGTGATTCTCTTTTTGTTTCTCTCCTTCACCTTCCACTTACGATTCTTGGCCGGAGCTTCCAATTCTCTGAGATCCCATTTTCAGGCCGCAGTGCCAACAATAAGTAGTAATGTAGAAAGTGATGCCACTCCGGAAGTGATGCCACTCCGGAAGTGATATCAAAGATATTCGAGTGATTTTGGTCGCAATTTGAGCACTACACCTTTGGCTAAAAGTTAATGGAGTAAAATGGAATTAATGACCACGGTATTTGCATAAGCATTGATAAAAAGTGACAATAAATTATATTTTTATATAATTCATACGCTAGAACTGGCAGATAAAGTATCAGACGAGGCAATGAGCTCACTGGGCTTCATTTAGACGGGGGGGCTAGAGTCGCCTTTGGGAATCTGCAGCCTGTAGGAAACTGCTGATACAGGATCCTTATAGGTAGCTGTTGGTGAACAATGAGATTGACACTGGGTGATCACATGGGGACACCAATCCATGGTTTCACGAAGAAGCCATGATCACGAAGAAGAAATAGAGTGAAGAAATGAGTGCGAGGGTAGCCTTGGGACGGAGAGTGTAAAGTGAGTTTGTCAAGATGTTGGTTGTGCATGGTTGTCAAGAATAAGCACCTTTTTCCCGAAAAGCCGTTCCTCTAATTGGCCCTTGACGGACCCCGAGGGTGACTTCTAACAAAATTCATATGCTGGCCGCTTAAAATATTTTTGATAATGTCATAAGAAGCTCTAGATGCATCATGAACGCACATTTGTGTTGAATTAGCTTATCGTGAGTCTCTCCATATCAAGCACTTATAACCAAGGAAATTTCATATTTTTTTGTGAATGACATTCGGCTAATATTTTTTTCTCAACCATTAGGATGATTTTTTGGTGTAGAATCCTATGAAACTTCTTTGTTCAGCGACCGTATGCAGATGGTTCTTCTTAAATTTGCTTTGGCAGCACCCGCAGTAGGGGCAGCGGATTTCAGAACACTCAAAAAGTAAGAGACCAGACAACTCTTCACGAGCGCAGTAATCGCATATTAATGGCACCGCCAGCTCATGTTGGGTCTCTCACATTTCCGAGCATTCCAATGCGCCGGCTTCATAAGTAATACACCTCAAGAGACGAGTCCCGGGAGTGACAATGCCCAGGCGGGGCTCCGTGACGGGAACGAGCGGGAGAGAAACGTCCTCTACTCTTTCCCCTATTTTCTCGCCTTACATCACAGGTGTCCTAACAACTCATGCCACATGCCATTACGGCGGCTCGCAGGATAGTATTCAGATTTAGAAAATGAACGAAATATGTTTCCGAGATGAGAAGAGGAGAGGTTAAACGTGTTTTCCTTATTTGCATTTGCATCACAGGCGCCCCCGGGTATGTATTTCATCATTTTAAAGATAATCCCAATCAAATATCTCAAATGTCCCAATTTAGAGACAATTCAGAAATCAATTTTTCTATGCATAGCAAACATGATTTATGCGTTGAAATTCACGGGCCGAATCAACACCCATACACGGGAACTTACATTCACACGAAAAGCTCCGGATAAGTGACGCCATGCTGCTCAACAGGGGATGAACTCAATTATTATTATTGCACTAATCTACCGCACGTGGAATGCCATATCATATCTCCCCCTAATAATTTTTTCTTCATCTCTGCGTACACCCAACCCTTCTTCATCCTGTCCATAAAACATATTCTATTCTTTCCCCTTCACCTCTTACCCCGCATCCATCCTTCTATTACAGCCTTAAGCCCAATGAACAATTGTCACAGTCCAATGAACCGAATAGATCCAGAAAAACAATCATCAGAAATATAATTACGGACAAAAATGAATTTTAAATACCAAATTATGGTACTGGGATCATGTGTTTCCGGATTAGCTTCTATGGTTTACTTTTAAATCTTTTTACTGAGTTGGGAGGAATTAAATAGAAAGCACAATTTTTTCATGAAATTCGAAAACAGTTTACTCCAAAGTCCCGAAGACGAGGGGGAACAGAAGCCTTCCCCAAGAGCATAATGGAGGACACGTTTTTGATAGGCGCGTTCACACTTGTGTGTCTCCAGGTAACGGGTAATAGTTTCCAATTTCGCGAGTTCCTGATTTCAATGCATGCTGAGGGGATGATGGGATACAATAGGTGCTTGGAATTGCAGAAGAGAGATCAGAAGGTACTCGTGGTGAGCGTGATGGAATGAAAACACACGCCTTCCACCTCTGACTCTAAAGCTTCATCGGCACAGCAAGTATCGGTAAAATGAAATTATAATTTGAAATAAACAGAAGGCAAATTTTACTGCGGAATCAAACTTTTACTTCCACGTGAAATTATATAACTAGACTTGAACATTTTTCACTGATACGAGTCATTCAGTTCCAAAATGCACTTGAATATTTGAAAACTGTTTTTCGAATTCATAGCTTTGAAACAAATCAGTACGATTTGGAATAAGTGAGTATGATCCAGGGATGAATGATAATTAGAGAAAACTCAAGGAAAAAGAGGAAGCAAACTTATTTGCATCATCATCCGACGAAATGATTCCTTAAAAATAAGGGAAGGGTCAACGAAAAGGAAGACACCTCCAGGAAGACGATATTAAAAATATTATGCTGTAAAGAGGGGAGAATTAACGATGGACTACGTCGGACTGCTGAAAAGAGATTGAACTGAATTATTATTATTAAACGTGGAATGCCTTATGGCACCCTATTATTTTGTCTTCATCTCCGCGTTCGCACTACCCTTCTTCACCATTCATAAAATATTTTCTCTCCTTTTCTCATCCCCTCTTATCCGCATTCATCCCTCCATCACGGCCTTAAGCGATTCATCGAATGAACCGAATAGATCCAGAGAAACAATCATCGGAAATATTACTGCGGACGATAATGGATTCGAAAGACCTACTTATTGAACTGCGATCATGTGTTTCTGGATTCGCTTTAATTTTTATTTAACTAAGTATGGTTTCGAACCACTTTTGGTGATAAATCTATAAATAGTAGTGATACAAAGTGTAGCCACTAAATGCAGTGCCTCTAAATCGTCAATTTTTTCAATGGGTTGAAAATAGTAACGCGTCTCAACACTGGCATTAGACAAGTGCATTGCTTGCAAGCATTCATTTCAATTAAGATTCTCCCATTAAGTCTTGAACGGGATAGAGGATATTTCACTGAAAAACCTAATAGCCAACGCATTTGAGAAACTTCCGACATGGACTACAAGTGGGAATAAAAACATTTTTGGTGAACGGGAGAAGAAATCGAGGGCGACCATGTGTGTCGTTTCCGCAACACGCAAAACGGGTGCCAAAGACGTTAATCTTGAGAAGATGTCTGATTCTCCACACTTTGGCTCCTTCGTGACGTTCAAATGCAGCACATGAGAGCTGAGGAAGAGGCGCAAAAGAAAAAACGACACGGAAGGCGTGGCCGCATTTAGACCAGCGGCCGCACGCTTTTGGCTCCCCTCGGAAAGAGAAAGACGGAGGTTCAACGGAAGCCAGCTATATTGGGCACGCAAATGGTGATACACGGTCCCGAAATGCTCGCGATAAGGAACTCTTTGGGCTAAATTTATCATTTGGTGCGCTCTGTAAAGGCGTATCACCATGCTCATGAATATCTGATCTGCTCATATCAGGGGCACAGGCCGAACCACTATATTCACAGACGACTGAAGTTTGGGGGAGGGTGACCCCAATCCACGTGTACAATGTACTTCTGGTAGCATGCTCGTAATTTGCTTAGGGGATAAAATATATGCAAGAATTTTATTCGGTGAATGTGCACACGATCTGACGACCTATGCATCAAACTATATACCTGGGAGTGACGAAAAGCATTTTTGCCTGGCATTTCTCCAAGGCGTATTGCATCGTAATTACTTAACGCATTACAACGTAATTATTTAATGCATTAAAGCGTAATTATTATTACGATACATACATTTTTCGTAATTCCTACTACGATATTACGAATTATAACGGAGGTTATCTACTGATGGAGCTAGGTTCGAATGGAAAACTTAAATATGCTACACAATTATTCAATTGGATTTCTTACATATTTTTGTCCCAGCCAAGAAGACTAATCTCATTCTTCCCTTTTCTTGTCTACCAAACTATTTCCCCTCTATCACGGTCGTATGCAACCCGTCACTACTCTTTACCCTATTCAACATCTACTCTGCCTCCTAATTTCCTCTACCAGTCTTCCATCCTCACGCGCCATATCAAGGTTATTATAATTCGTTGTCATCTATTTCCATCACGATCTCCCCATCTCTCCCCATATTCACGACTCTAATTCCAGATGCATATTCTTATTCTTATTTCTTCAGAGTTCAGATCCTACAATGAGTATCCAAACAATGGGATAAAGAAGAAAAAAATGACTCTTCGAAGTTCATTAATACCTAAAGAGTAAATAAATTTGTACTTTTAATACATAAGACTTAGTTTTCCTTTATTTCGGTGTAAAAGGTAAACTCTACGATTTTATCTACATGATTTCTGCAATGTTCTCTACGTCTCTACATGTTTCTTTTCCAACGGCATACGGAGAAAATTGCAGTTATCTTTTATTATTGATGACTTAACATAAATAATATACGATTCATTAAATCTGATTCCTATTCCAATGAAAATGATTGCGTCACCAAAACTATGACGTATTTTCCACATTTTGTGACACGCAAGTGATTAGAGATAATTTGTGAAAACTGCAATCTGTGAATCCTCCATCGTGACGACATTCAATCTACCAGCCTTGCCCGCTGACATCAATGTCAAGCATTTTCACGCATCAATGGGTCAAGAATTTCCTAATGTGAATTCTCGGACTGAATGGTTTAAATTCTTTGCATTCAGAGAAGCAAATATTTGATTTGAAATCGAGCACTACAGCGCCGTATATGCTTTGGAGAGGGAGCTGGGCAGTATTCCGAAAACGTTCATTCGAAACGCAAACGTATGTTTGTATTTGGATCACGCGATTGAAATTCATTTAGTTTTTTGCATCACAAATACAATTTCTTGCACGAATAAGCAAAATAGTATTTTGTATTTCAAATACCATTTTTTGAGTATTTTGTCCTGGCCTGTTTTGAGGAAACCTACATACTTTAATCCCATAATCTTGTAAGTCCACGATTTCCACCTCCGAGTACTGGCGAGTGCAGCAAAAAAGTAATCAAGAAATTCCCCATGGGTTGATTATTTTACGCCGGAAAAAATAATTTGAACAAATGATAGTTTTTTTTTAAATTTTACGCGAAGAACAGCTGCCGTTGTACCTCCGCTTTAACTTCGTAAATTTCTCCTTTAATCAGAGTGACGTGACAAGGAAGGCTGAGGCGCAGATTTTATCAAGCCGCCTTACCTTTATCAACACAACATCTCTCCCTACCCTCCCAATCTTACGCTCCCGCAGCTCATCACTCCATCTGGGCGCCTCTATCTCTCGTCCCTCTCACAAGACCATTACCCCACTCGGCTTCCCTTAATGATGGAGCGACGTAGAAGATTAATTAAAAGAGGAAGGGTGTACACAAAGCAAGCAATAAATATAGATCAACAAAAGTTTCCATGTGAGGTATAGGTTAATGACCAGACCGCAGGGAAAAAAACTCGTTTGACACCATTAATATATGGCTAATCCAAGAGGCCTTGAATGTTTTACTCATTGACGCTTAACGTAGGGTAAATATTTATAGTATAAAAATAAAAATAGTAAATGGTTTTTATGAAACCAAACTATTGGGAGTTACGTATGAGTCAAAAAATCATATTATCCTAAAAAACAAGGTTTGCAGTACGGTTTAATGATTTTCAACGCACCTTTAAGTTTAGCTTCTTGAGTTTTACGATCAATTCGGTAGAGCCAAATATTTAAGTTAAATACATATGCAATAAAACTTTGATTATATAAAGAAACGGTGATAAAAGAACAAGGAAGAAATAACTTCCTTACCGATATTAAATAAGGCCTTAAAAAGAACTTTAAAAACTGCTGTCAACTAAATTTATTTGTCATAAATTGGCACATTCTTATACAATATTACTTGGATTCGGTCGTTATTGCATCATAAAAATCACGCCAGAAACTTATAAAATTTGCGTGAAAAATGAGGACGAAACATAGTCAAATCAATGGAAGAGTTATAAGCACTTCGAACGACTGACAATTTTGATAAATTAGGGAAGCGGTCACCCGGGTCTCCTCTCGCTAAATCTATGTTAGTTTAATTCCATGTTTTAATTAACTCTCAAAATGTGGAAGTTTTTCATTGATATTAAGACTGTCTTGAGAGCTATACAGTTCCAGGTAAGTCCAGGGGGAAAAACTTACAATGATTAACACTAGTACGTCAGTGAGTGTTGAGCGAAAACTTAAAAATAAGTAATGATGAGCTATTTTCGTCTAAAGAGAGTTTCATAATTTTACTGTGATGGAAAATTTCCTTCGCTATGCAGTAACTGCCATTGATATAAACATCCCATGGTTAACATTATTGATTTCCTTCAACTCCTCAAAGCACACATAGCGCTAAAAAATATTTATTCTCGCCCTCTCACTCGCTAACATCCTTACACTAATTGTGGGGTTAAAAATGTCGTCGTCACTTTTAGTAGATAAAATGGTAAGGATTGAATTACACTATGATAGTAAATTTAAACATATATGCACATGAGTGAAGGAGAAGGGGTTGAAACAAAGAACCATGGAAGTGGCACGAAAGTCCTACCTTTTTATGAGGGTTATTCGGCTTTATATTGGCATTTATTTCTATCTGCATTGAAAGCGTGTTGCAGTGTTTTAAAAAACACCATTGGCACTCAAAGTTGGAATAAGAAAGGGGGTTTGAGTATGAAAATACTCTGACTCAGACGCACGGGACGCGAGGAAGGCACTCCAGTCGGTCGCATCCCAGGGAGGAGGATCCGGGAGGGGTGGCGTACAAAACGGCGCGGGGGAAGTGTGAAGGTGCGGGACAGGAGAGGGGCAGACACAATGCGTATAATTCATTCAACGATTGATCGGGAATCAAGTGGAAGAGGCCTAGAGAGAGGTTTTAAGAGCAATGAAATAATATAGAAAAGAGAAAAAGGTTTGCGGAAGGCGTGGGAAGATTCAGATAAGCTTAATCGATGTTTCTGTCTCCAACACGCGATGCAAGAGAGATAAACACTTCGATATCGAGCCACCGAAATTATTTTTAGCTTTTCCCTTCAAACACTGTGACATTATAGCTGTCCATTTAACCTTATTAATTTATCTCTCACTCCCTGATGCTGTTTCCGATACTCATTCCTAGTAGTTTGGTTCATCTATCGCTTCCACCTATCATGCCTTCTACCCAGAAATTTCTTGTGCCGCAATGTAAGCCCCACTAACCTGGTTATTCTATTTCTGTGTTATATTTCAAATGGTTCTCTACTCTTCTACTTCTCGGCTTACTTCCTCATTTGTTACTTTATTCGTCCATTAGATTGTCAGCCTTCAATATCATACCTTGAATATTTCCAATGCCCTTCATACGTATATATAATCTCTCCTTGAGGTGGAACAAAATTAATCCATTCAGGCAAAAAAGATTTATGTATCTATGTGACTAAGAGTTATGATTATTGTTCAGACCAAATCCCGTAAAACACGCCAATTAATTCAGACCAAGTTCGAGTAAAATCGCAGGTATGGTAGTTATTCAGCATCGTGTTATGTGGAGCAAGTGTGATCGCTATCATTCTGGCTGAGGTACACAATTTCGTAATTGACGCGGCACTAGTTTGCCATTCGCTCTCAGAGGAACCTAGTGGCTGTCGTCCAAACACTTCAGCTTTCGCAGTCACGGTGCCTTCTTTACATTTTGAAATCCGCGCCAACCAAATGGTAAAAATATTGATAGTTTTTTTGGTCGCCTGCCGCCATAGACCGATTGACTTGGAATAAAAGAAGACGCGATCTTAAAGATCGCAAGAAAACTTGAAGGAAGTCTACAATCAGACAGGAATCCATCCTTTGTGTCAGGTAAGGGTTTACATACTAAGTCTCCTGCGTGATCAAGTATCATGTGGTTGCGGACTTCAGATTGACAGTGAGGGGGGCGTGGGGCAGGAGGGGGTGAGGGGAACGAGGGAAGAGGTTGGGTTAGTGATTGGCGGAACGAGAAGCGGATTGCGCTGATACGACGGAATAGGAAAATTTCCCCCGAAGTAGGATGTTGCATCGAGATCGGCAACGTGTCACGTGATATATGTATCACCCCCTTGCCCGCGATCTCTGATTCAATCTCCCACTCCAGCCACGCCCTCGACTCCCCTTCTCGTCCCATAAACACCTTTCCACCTCGTTCCCTCATCGCACGTCGGAGACTCCCATCGATGGCCAACGGCGTCGAGGCACCGACAATAAACCATAAATATCTGATCATTCCATCAGTGATGCCGATGAGATCGGCGATCGAATGTGTGGAATTTGGGCGCTCAACGGTCCCATGGATATGAAAAGAAACTGCGCCGCAAAGTAGCGCAGCCATGTCTCTGTGCAGAAAGTGTACCTCTTCATACTCCGGCATTACCGTCTCCTGGGGATTACATACCTTTTGTTTTTTCCACTGGCAATCTTAATTAACATTTCCCACTTTCTTTTGAGGGTATTTTTTATATTAAAGGGCGCATCGACCCCTCGGGTGTATTGCACCACCAAAAGACTTTTTTCGCATCTAAATATAAGGGAAAATGTAAACTAATTTATTCCACGTACTAGGAAAAAATCAATAAAAGTAAAAAAAAACTTATTTTGGTTAAGTAGCCGAAAAAATGTAAAAATGCAGATATCTACTGGCATTATGAACATCGCAAACAAATATTTGTGCTGTGCGACAAACTCTGGCGACCATCCAGATTTTTTCTTTTATCCTAAAGGTTTACCGGCATTGTGCTATTGGATTTCTAGCAAGTATTCCCAATATCTATCAATAGAACTCTCTTAGTGCCTTTAGCACAGCATAAGTTAGAGGTATGGATATATCAATCACAGCTACGCCCACTTTAAAACAACTACCTTCTCTACGCGATGGGAGAACATGAATGTAATGTATACAACATCATAGAAGTAGTAAAACGAAAGAACTTCAAAATTATGATAACTGAATATTGAAAATAGGAAGTGTTTACATGTTACCACGACATGGTTTGTTACAAATGAATACAAGAATGCTGCATAAAATGCATAAGCTTCAAAGTTCCCAGTATATATCGCGTTTTTATAAGCACCATTTCCAAAAATAAAATACATTTTGGTGTTATAGTCTTGTTTCTCATAACAAATTAATTTTAATGATTCACTGTAAATGGTGTAGTTTATGCCTATAAGCACCCTTAAACTTTTTCATCACAATAATGGGATACTAAATGAAAATACAGGCTTAAAATTATTAGGCTTAATATAATATATTTGTCACGGATGCAAGTAAATCAGAGATCTATAAGAAACCAATAAATGTCGTCACTAGTTAATGAGCCAACCGAGGACAACTGATTTCCCGTCCATGTTACTTACTATACGCTCTCTAATTATTTATAAGTATTGCATTCTTCAACACAATGGGATGTCGGAATTATAGGTGTTAACTGGTAACCGGCGCAGACCCATGCACGGAAGCAATTTTAAACGCGGTCGGCGTTAACGAGCGGTCACAAGACCAACTGTTACCGCGCACACCGGATTACACGCGTTTGGAAGTCGGCGAAGTGTGAGATGGAAGCACAAACTCCCGCTCCAACACAATAGCCATCGCTCCAATCCTCACCCACCCATCCGGGTGGGTGGTTAAAGCCACAGCCTCCCTCCTCCGCTTTCTCACTTTACACATATACCGGGGGAGAGAAACATCCTCGAAATACTCCCAAAAGGCCCGTATTTCCTCGACCCATGTCTTCCTGCGCTTCCCGTCATCCTCCCGAATCACTCGCCCCGTGCGATGGAACGGAGGGTAGATGAGCAACGGAATAGGGATTCCTTCTTACCCGGCGATTCCTCGCATTGGAGAGGGAACAGGACGTGCATGGGGGAACGGACGACAGACTGCTTGGACAAACGCAGCCTAGGACATCGGAGGTGCCTTCCTCCAGCGTCAAGGAGGAAATAGACAAGCACGTGTTAAAGGAAGAGCAGTCTATTAACGTCGAATTTAATGAAGATATGACTCAGCCATTTTGGAAAAATAGGTGCATACGTGAAGTATATATTTACTATTTTCTTAGTATACACTCATATACTCGTGTTTAACAGAGAAGAGTCAAATTTATCGGTCACATGTTACTCATTTCAATGCTGGACAACATTTACATTGGTGGTACCTATTGCATGAAGAGGTACTATGAGCACATGAAAAGGCATCCAGTTACCCTTCAAAACAGGTCCTACAAGGAAAACACACCGATGTACGATCGTATAGTTATCATCCTCTTGTTGTCACACATAGAACTATACTCAGTCTCGAGATCCAAAGGAAAGAAGCGCAAGCAAAACTTAGGCAAGACGAGGTATAGGTTAACCTCATTTTGTGCCATGTTCGACGTACGGCTAAGTATTTAAAAATAATGCTATGACCGTTATGTTCCGGGATAAGGCGTTACCTTTAAATAAGCGTTTTTTTTAGAAAAGAAAGATTTGTACATACAATGTTCTAATAAAAAAACATAAGATGGCATAAGTATGCCATTCGACTACACACATTAAATTTCTTTAGGAATGAGAGAATATTCTCCTGAAGAATGTATGCCACTCCGCAAAATTTTATTAAATAATAAAAATAAATATTTTAATAAAAAAATAAAAAAAATAAAAAAAATAAAAATAATAAAAAAAATAAATATTTAAAATATTTATTGAAACCTATGATGGAATTAAAATTCGACCGCCACACAAATCACTCGTGAAACTGACAGAATTTAGGCTTCTTCAATAGAAGTAGACAGTGTAAAGATTACACGGATACATATTTTGGAAATATAGAAACACGAGCATAACTCTCTCTCTCTGAAATAAATAAAAATAATAAAAAAATTATATGAATACATAAGCAAGAATGGATAAAGTGGGGAATTATTTTGCCGTACACAAATATTCCAACATCGAGCCACTGGGAGGAAGAAATAGAAAGCCGATAAAAGCGACTGGAAAAAGTCCTCAACTTAGTAAAGGTTAAGGGAAAATTTAGTAATAATGAGAGGTTTGAATGCCAAGGTTTGAGAAAGAAAATATTGTAATGGTATTAGGCAGTTTTGGTTCGGAAAGCAAAACGCCACAGAAAGAAAGCTTGCCGAGTTCTATAGTAAGAACTTATAATATAAAGAAATAAGGCCTCCTCTATGCCCGTGATGCTCTCCAACAACCGCTGGTACAGACGGATGAAATTTATTCTCCATGAAGTGAACGGCGATTCTTTGGATAGCGAGATAAATTTAAATGATTTTAGGACGATCCAAATTTATTTAGCTAACGATGTAATTTCAGACGTAAAAGTAACGTAAGAACGACCTTAAGATTCTTGACCCTTGGCAGGTGACTAGAAGCGACATATTTATCGGTAACATGACGAATGCTGGTTGCATTAGCGAGATCACGTTGGACAAATTCCCTTCGTGCCTTTACTCTTACTACATATCACTCAAGTATTAATCAATACAGTTTTAAGTTGTCTCAGTTCTATGAGCTGGTATAATCACATACACTTTTGAGGAAGAAGGTACCTGGGAGCATCGTACATCATTTACTTAAGTTATTCTTCGTCTTCAATGAAGCTGACGGATTTGTAGTTGATTAGCAGCAGCTAAAGAAATAATTTTTCTCATGTTTATTTGTGTTTAAGTCGCCAAAGAATTCAAATTTAGGGAGCAGAGAAGTTAAGGTCTCCCTCCATCCGTTGCGAAAGAGGCATCGCTCATGTTGTGGGGAGATTTTTCATCCAACCGTCCGTTGAAATCGCGTTTGAGTTGGAGTTGATGCGGCATTAATTTGCTTTAGGAAGGTCCAAATGATGTTGGGACTTCGATTGCCGTAAATCGCACCAAAAGGATTTATTTGTCTCTGTACTTTAGTTCTAATTTAAAATTCAAAGCGTCACGCAGCATCCTCGACGATTTTTTGGGAGATTTCAGAGAGGTGACTTTAAATTTGTAATCAGGGTCGATACGAAAAATCCCTCGTAGTTTTTACGGCAGGAGCGAATATTTTGCAGTCAAAATGGCTTCTTTTATTGCCAAATTCGTAAATCACAAACTGACGAAAAAATATCTCCAACTATTCCCTACTTTAAGAGAGATCGCCAGAAAACTTGGCTATTACAGGCGAGAGAAGTTATTATGAATATGCTGCTATCTGTGTTGTCAATCAGGCGAAGAGAATGAAATGTGCTCGTATTCAAATGAGGTGAAGACGCGCATGACGAAGGTACTAATACTAAGGTACAATTACAGAAAAAAGTAACGATCGCGACTAAGTAAACCATTCCTTGACTGTTTATTTTTCAATAAGTATTGGCAGATCTCTTTCATTCATTATTTATATTAATGGTATAAGTTCTCAAGTTAGCAGTAAATTAAGATTGTTTGCAGACGATACAGTTATCTACCGTGAAATAAACAAAGAAAGTTCTGCTATCGGGCCTAGACAACTTTCATTCGTGGTGCCGGAAGTGGGGTTAATATTAAACATTAGTAAATGTACCACAGTTAACTTCCTGTGAAAGTCATCGCACAACTGTCTTACGTATACTGTGGGTGGAGTAAACATATAATCTTCAGATACAGTAAAATATCTTGGAATTACCTTAACTTCTGATATACCGTAGGGAAAACACGTACAAAATATATGCGGCACAGCAGTAAAGAAACTAGGTTTTGTTAAGCGTATAATAGGAAGCTCCTCGGTTAAAAAAATGAATGAGAGATAGCACTTTGCTCAGGTAAGGCCACACCTCGAATACACCGTGAGAATTTGAGACCCTGGTCATAAAGATTTAACAAAAAAAATGAGTAAAACACAAAGGCTTTACCATGTAGAATAACATTCTGGTGGGAGAAAATAAAATACTTTGTAATATTCCATTGCGATTTATTCTTCCCCGACCGGTTTCAACGCTAGTGCGTCATTTTAAAGGATACATTCTTTGGTTTTTGGGAGTGCGTGCCACATATATACAGAGTGTTTTATTTTCTCCCACCAGAACTGATGTGTTTCAGAGCGACACAGAGAATAAAATCATGACACCTCACTACATCTCTAGGTCTAACAGAAGTGATAAAATAAGAGAGATATAATTCCGTACAGAGAGGTACAAAAACTTGTTCTTTCCACGTAAAATAAGTGACCACAATAAAAACTGAGCTCCATGAAATACACTCCCGTAATACGCGTCACCATTTTCACCTCTCAAAACCTCATATCTTTACAAGGCTGGTGTCCTAACACCTCTAGCCACACGCTCATGAGGCGGCTCGCAAGGTATTATGTAGATGTGGTGTAATCACTAATGATATTGTTAGAATAAGAAAGTATATCTAACGAAGAATCAGTCCTAGATTTACTTGACGGAGCCAAAGATTAGTGTAACCTTAGCCATGCTGAATAATGTGCAATTGCGGAAAAATTACGTACATTCTTTTTCAGCACGAATAAGTTTTAAGAAGTCAGGCTTTGAACAGCTCCTTATGACGAGGAATCGCCATCATGCGTTTGTAAGTGCTTTGAAGTGCTTCCATAAAGTAACAAGAAGTCACAAAAGGCTAGCGAAAAGTTTTAAGGAAACGCGTGAAATGTTATTCCTTGCACTTCAAGGACTTCTTGGGTAGCCCATCTCGTCTGAGACCGCAGCCGCATATATTTATATACATACACACACACACACACACACACACACACACACACATATATATATATATATATACATATATATATATCCAAACCGTGGATGAGTTAAAGGGTTCCATTAAAACTTGAGCTCGACTCAGGTGATAATTCGCACTCAAAATTCTCAGCTCAGCATGTGCGCCGAGTGTGAGAGTAAAGCGGCGCTCGTGGGTCGCCCTTGCTTTTACGAGCGGTGAATGCGTCGTTCATTGATTAGCGCTGGCAGCATGCATCTAGAGCGGGAGAGAGTGAAAGGACTCGAGGAGAATATGCGTGGGAGCGGGCAGGAGATGCAGTGATACATACATAGACACACATAAGGGAGATAGGTGGGAAGAGCTAAGAAGACGACGGTGATGATGGTGGTGATGATGCGGGATCGACCATAAAACGACGAGGCTGAAGGAGTGAGTCTCGATGTTTTATGAAGAGGTCGTGTCAAACGCGAGTAGATGGTTGCCGAATAATGACGCCGGTTGGTTTCTTGGAATATTAATACGACCACCTAGGCATAAAACACCCTTCCCAACGAAGAAACTCTCCTTCCATGGCTGGAAATTGACGACTCTACGAATTCTTCAATTTGGAGCCAGGTGACGAGTTTTGTAGTAAGAGAAGTTTAAGAGCTGAAAGAGATAGCACTTCTATTTTTAGATGCCAGTGCAGATTCTTGGAGTGGCGGCAGTAGATCATTAAAGACTGTAAGAAGTGTTGTCGCGAGACTGAACGAGTGAAGACTTAGGGTCCGTCTCGTCTCGGTCTCGTTTTCTGAACTCAGATCTCTTCCACTAAATCTTATCCGAAGAGAAATATAACACCGGATGAGAATACAATTACACCTCTATCTCCCTTTCGCAGGAATGCGGTCCTGAATTTTCACTTTTATCCCTCACAAACTCCGTTCACTCAAAATTTCGTCCCTTCGGACGTCTCTTCTCAACATAGAACAAGTAGTTCTCCACTGGAGCAGAGAAAAATATACCTCAAAAGGCTCTTTTACGTTGAATTATTGTATTAATAGACCATTGAAAATAAGAAAAATTGATCAAATACATCTAACAATTCTTCAAAGGTACTGATCGTAGTGGCATCCTTTCAGGTAACCGTGTATTTGGAATGCTTGGACCAAAAAACCCTCTATGTTTGCTTATCCAATGATCCTTTACACAAAAAGGCAGCAAAGACCTAATTATTCTGAAATATATTCGCTTTTCTCCTGAAAGAGCTCCACCCAGATAACTCCCATCACTTCTCCTAAACAACTAACTTATTAAACAACACATACGGCCAGCCAAGATTATTTGTTGAAGTCAACGAAAAAGAAATGAAACTAACTATCGCCTTCAAACTGCCTTCAGTTACCAATTCCATTTGAGAGGCTGGAAAAGGATATCATGAATGAAGATACTTAAGCAAACCGAAGTGAAGTCATAAATATCTGCTGTGACGGATTCTGAAGTCTCGAAACCCGCGATTCTCTTACGTCGTGGGTAACGAGTCACCTAAGGTTGGTTCAATAGGCAACCTACGAATCGATTAGTACGGGTCAGCATATTTCAGCATCTCAACAACAGAATTTCAGCATTTGTACTACAAAACGTCAGATTTCCCCATAGTGATTGCAGTTATATGCCCTGACGATCAAATTTAGTCGCATACTTAGTAATTTAAGACGTTTATGACGTTTATGATCAAATGTAGAGAGCTTATCACTCAAGAATTTCTTCATGCAGCTCTTGAAGCTACACACATGGATCAGTCTTGCTGCCGATTTTTATGTTTATGTTTATTAGGAGAGAAAGGCATTTCGAAAATATCATAAACTTATTGATGCTGGAATATCCCAATTTAGATATTTAATTAAGTAAAATGATAGTCATCTCGAAGAATTCATTTCACTGCCGAGGATTGTTTCATTCATAGTACTTATCCACTTTCTCACAGGACTTACGATAGTCTCGTGGCAGTGGTCTCGTCCCGTGAAGTAGCTATACACATCGTCCTTGAGTCCTTGACTCTCACTACCGACTTTGGTCTCATCTCAAGTCTCGCGCTAACACTCAATGAAGGGTTTAAGGCTCTCACAAACTGTGGACTACAATGATACCTTTCGTTGCCAAGTCCCGAAGGCGCGGTGGGGGGAAGTAGTAGGATTCTGGTGGCTCACAGTGGGCTCGCCTGGGAAGTAATGAATCCACCCTGCCTACAACTGGGGCAGAAGGATGTCGTACCTCTGCGGCGGCCGCGGCGGGCCTTTCTCCAATCTGTTTCCGCTCTCATGCAATTCTTCCCTTCCTAACAACCCTATTACCATAAATTGCAACGCCATTCCACTAATAGCTATTACAATACAGATGATACTCTGACATGTTTTAAACTTTGAAGTATTTTGCACCACTCAGAGAGGCAGATGAATATCATTAATGATTCTAGAATTACTATTTGCTCATAGTGATTCCCAATTCCGTATTTAGTTTTTGCACATGTGTGGCAACTAAATTTGGACTGCCCTCTTTTCAGGTGGAACAACAAAAGGTATGGGTGCAGCTATGTGGGATTGAATAATCTCCAACAATAGAGCCTCACGGGACCCAAGGATTAACTTGGTCTCAGAAACAATACAGAACTCACCGATCGATCAAGCGCAGGCTAATGAATCATCAGAACACACTTCCCTGCGAGCTCCCGCAGGGGTGCGAGGCGGACCGCGTGTGGACATTCATTAGCCGTGAAGAAGAGAGGAAATAGGGAGAAGGGGTCGGTGAGGGAAACGGCCAAAAGAGAGATGCGTTGATTGCAGTTAGCTTGCAGAACTGAACTCAGCGGGGTGAAGGAAGTGATATAGAGGACTAAGATAAGCGTTTAAGCGAGCCAGTCAGAGGGATGTGGATGGCCAAGGGTTGGTGACCTCGCAGGAGAGGGCGATCTGGGGTGTAGGGAGAGGGCAGATGGGGTGGGGGGAAGTAGTAGGATTCTGGTGGCTCACATTGGGCTCGCCTGGGAACTAATGAATGCACCCTGCCTACAACAGGGGCAGAAGGGTGTGGTACCTCTGCCAGGGAACACTGCGGATAGGGAGGATGAAGTTTACGGAGGTGAGATAAGGACTGCGATTGGTGGGTAGATCACAAGAGATTAGGGGGAAGATATGAATGAAGGAGGTAGATGAATGGATTGGCACCTGCACCCCCTGTTCAGGCGATCCGGGGGGCCAAACAGTGCATGTCTATACTTGCCTCGCAGGGTGAAAGCATTAAATTTGAGGACGTCGTGAGAGTTCATCCAACTTTTACTGTAAGAGGAAGGTTTTGGAAATGTATAGCTCAGAAGAATGATTCCGACAGTAGCGATGCGCATGCCGGCTTCACCAACAACGATCTACGAATGTTTTCTGATAATACAATTTTTTTCATTCCGCAAGTCATAAGAAAAGAATTAATTTTTGGATTGAAATTAATTCCCTTCAAACACTTACTGATCAGATATGTATTACCAACAGATGAATTACTTACAATATCTAGTAATAAAAATTAATTGGTTACATTTGACTAAGAATTATCAATAAACAAGAAGAGATTAACAATATTTAGACGAAATTACGCAGTGGCTTGGAAAGAGAGAGAAAATGTGAACATATTTGTTCAGAGCTAAACGTCTTGCAATAGGGTAATGGCATACTTGACTGGAAATGAACACAAACTTATCCAACAGGGCAGCAAAAGTAATTGAATCCTAAGAAAATTCATATATTAAGAAATCGGACCACGAATGATCAAGCTTGTGATAAAAGGATCAAATCGGTGATGAGAAGTTTTTTAATGATAACCGAAGCTAGGTATTTCTTTTCCAAATTAAATTTTTACTACTATGTGTACTGAATAAAAATCACCACAAATGCCCTCGGGGTAAAACTTTAATTTAGATGCCTGGGCAAGCCAACCATTGCATTGCCTGGATTGAAATCTGCGTCCCCAAATTTGACGTGTTAATTGCGCCAGTGGATTAAAATCAAATAATGCAAATGTAACCATGAAATTAATTTTACAATAATACTCCAATTAAACCTGAGTTTCGAAATATGAGCTGGACTAATGAGGAGGATGTGAAAAATACGATTTAAGTGGAAAAGTGAAATCTGTATGCATTTATTTTTTGACGTCGAATCCCCTCATCGCGTCGCAGTCCGGACACGAATCCCATTACTACTCCGCGCAATGCCAATTTCATTCGCCAAAACATTCGAAGCAAAACGCGCGGGGAGTCTGCAAATGTGCGCGCATTGCACCAGAACCTTTAGATTCTGCCTTCCTATGGAAATTCATCGCTTTCGAGTCCGGATGGCAATGGAGGATACGGCGAAAATGAAAAGAATAAGTGGAATGGTAGGTAAAAATCGAACCGACTGCATGAAGGAGAAAATAGGAAATGAAGACGAGGAAGAACGTGAGATAACGAAGAGTGAGAGAAAGGAAGACATCAAAACCAGATGTTGGATGGAGGTAGAGAGAGAGAGAGAGAAAGAGAGAGATGGTGGTGTAGTGGGGATGCGGCAAACTCGGGTCATTTCCATGAGTCAGGATTGGATTCCCAGATACCCCGGCGTTTCCATTAAACCTCCGCTAGACGTGAGCAAAGGTTAAGGGGAGCCCGATGCGATGCTCCCTATAAGAGGATATCCGGGAGTCGGAGGTGGAAGGGTTTGGAGGCGGGTTCGGTGGGCGAGATGAGGGGAGATAGGGTTCAGGACATCGGCGTCTCTTGAGGTAAGTTCGAGACGAGATGGGGCGAGGGAAACGAGATAAGACTCTTCTTTGCTGGCATAGTGTGGGCTGTAAAGCAATGACGCTTAATTATAATCAGGAAATACGACAATGCATTCATGATTCAAAGAAATGAACCCATTCCTCATTTGACCTGGAGATTTCTTACAAAATTAATGGAATCTAACTTTGGCTATGAGTCTTATTTAGGCAAAATTTTCTAATGTCTGGTTAACGTTAACCTCTGGTTGACGAAATCTCCTGGTTAACTTGGAATTTAAGTTATTCGGTTAACTTCAAATTGCTGGTGAATTGATATGAAAGCTATCGAAGGGAGAACGTGTTTCAAATCTGTTTTTCATACCGAGAAAATATTTTACCAGATGTTACAAAACTGGGTCTTACTGTTGAGCGGCAGTGTGGAGAAAAACTACGATTTAAAGCCATATGTAGCATGTTCAATCCCTTATTTCCACACGGAAGAACAAAGTTTCTCAGATTTTCGAATAATAGAAATATATTTGCGTCTCTCTATCAATTTTTCACTAAGGAAAATCGTATCATGCAGTTGACTACATGACTTCCATAAAGTGAGAAAGAGGAGTAACAAGACAGTCTTACGATTGACAAAATAGTTAGCTACTGACGCAGAAGCTGTTTGTATCTACAAGAAACTAAGTTTAATTAAATGAGAATATTAAACACTGGAACTGACTTCTCAAATCAGGGTAAATTAAGCCTTAAACAGGACGACAAAAATCGCCAGCCTGTGCTAGAAACCCAGGCATCTAAAGACTACTGCACCATCGGCACGGCCCTACAAGGATATCTACTCTAAAATAGCACCTTTCTCTCTAAAATTTTCCCTTCCAACATTTCTAATAATCATGCACAAAAAGTTTTATTGAAAGTTCCAGTTTTAATGTTCCAAATCCGTTCATTAAATGCTTTTTTCTCTCAATAACAGACGACGACTCCTATCCCATCTTAAATATCTTTCTCTCCTCTTCTACCTAATTTCTCTTCCTCCAATAGCTATCCATCTCCCCCATTAAAAATACCCAAATACTCTGGTTGTTCATTTAAATAAAAGTATTTCCTTCATCCAACTTTTAATTCAGTGTTTATCAAGCCTGATAATTCTTTCTTTGACGATTGTCAATTATTATGGAAAAGGAATTTGTGAGAAAAACGAATTATAATGTAAAAAATGTTATTCTTTTGCCTAAGAGGTAGAGAGGCGTATAAAAACTCTCTCCCTCATGGATCACCACAAAGGAGGTCTAATTGGTGAGAAGAATATTTACTTCACCCATATGAGAGCCCCTAGCCATGTGAGAGTCACTGAAGTTATTATGGCTATCAAGTTCTTTGCTCTTGCCAGCAAAGCTCGTATTCATAAACTAATTGACCTAGAGATTTTATTGAAATTGTCCAAAGTTGTTATAACCTGTGAACTACAGAGCAATAGATCAGTGCCGGTTCTACATCTCAGTCCATCATGCTGCATCACACTAGAGAGGGCTAGGGGGAATGAAAAGTTCAGAAAATAGGCAACTACATTGCCATTGGAGATTATCACCTTAATCAACCTAAGTTTCAGTAAACGATAGTTTCAGACCTCACTCGGTGGAATTCCTTGATATCAGGGATAGAAGGATTAACTTTGCAATTCCACATTGTAAAAGATTTATTTACGACCGATTTTGCCGCAGTGCAGCATCATCAGGTACACAGACATATTTTACACTCTATATATACACATGAAATTCTATGGATGAAGGAGAGGGGGCGGGTGAAGGGGATGGAAGGGAAGTCACAGGTAAGGCGTTGGGAAGGCATTGGGTTGGATGGGTGGGGGTGGGAGGCTCTATGTTTGATTGGTTGGGGAGGGGTGAGGAGCTAGGGTATTGGACATAATCCGGGAAGCGGACGCTGGATAGGGCGTCGTGGGAGGAAGCAATGGCCTCGGCAGCGGGGGATTGGTTGTAGGTTGAGCGAGGGTTGTGGTTGTGGGATGAGTAAGGATGTTTTTGGTAGGAGTCAGGACGTGTAGGAGAGGGGACCGGGAGGGGTTCAAAAGTTCGTTAACAAAATGAAATTCGTTTGAATTTGCCCAGTACAAAATTTCCAATTCTTCCAAAGCATCTAACTTCTGTCCTTTTTATTGAATGTGTAGAATTTTAGGGGTAAAATTGCTGGAGTGTCCATTTTCTATTAAATGTTTTGCAAACTGTGAATTATAGTTATTGTTTATGTAACTGGCTCTATGTTCTTTCACTCTAGTCACAAATTTCCTACCAGTCTGTCCCACGTACGTCGTCCCACAATCATCGCACTGGAGTTCATATACACCACTCTTTTGTATCACTTCCGTCTTGTCCTTATTGCTTCCTAACAGGTTCCTCACTGTGTGCCTGTTGTAAAAGGCAGCTCTCTCTTCTTCTTTGGACAATAACCGTAGGACTTTTAATGAAATGCTTCCCAGGAAGCGGATCCTTCTCCACTTGGAAGCGTCTTTTTCTTTAGATGTTGCACTGTAAATCTCCTTTATGGCTATCTGGGTGCGTTTTTGTCGGTACATTTTGTCTATTAATTCCACGGAGTACCCATTGTTAAATTCAATTTGTTTTATTATGTTCAGTTCTTTGTTTTTGTTTGGTTCTGTCATAGGAATACGACACAATCTGTTTAAAAAACTGTGGAAAGCAGCCAACTTTTGAGATATGCGATGTCGCGAGTTGTCGTGTATCACTTGATCAGAATAGCACGGTTTTCTATATATAGAAAAATCAAACTTTCCATCTATGATTCTAACCGACAAGTCCAGGAAATTTAGCATTCCGTCGGATTCCACTTCACTGTTGAATTTCACATTCTTGTCCATGGAGTTCAACACAGTGGAAAATGATTGTAACAATCTCTTTGTTCCCGTCCAGACACAGAACACATCATCTACGTACCTGGACCAATGATGAACGTGTTTTATCAGGGGGTAGTTGGAGGAGAATAACTTCTGTTCTAAATTGTCCATGTAGATGTCAGCAAGCAGGGGGGATAGAGGAGAGCCCATTGCCAAACCGTCTGGTTGGTGGTAGTATATTCCGTTGAATAGAAAACTGGTTTGTTACACGCATGTTGTGGGCACTGTGTGTAATTCACTAATCACTAAAGGCGGTACTTTGGCTTTCACAAGGAGGGCTCCCGCCAGAATGAGGGCTTCATTCCGTGGAACACTCGGGAATAAACTAGTAACGTCAAAGGACACCATAGTACACTTGTGGGGAACCACTTTTTCTGATAAACTTTTCGTAAATTCCACTGAATTCTTATTTGGGGTTAAATCTGGAATAACTGCGGAACACAGAATTGATCTTGTGTAACAGAAGATGGGTAGGGGCGGAGACACTGGACACAACGGGTCTAATGGGTATGTTTTGATTATGTATCTTCGGGAGAACGAAGAATTTGGGGGATTCAGGATTAATTTGCACCAGGCGGGCAGCTTCACGGGGATGAAATAACACTTGGAAGGATGATATCACTTTTTTGCACTCTTTTTGGTAAATTGGAGTGGGATCTTTCGGCAAAATTACTATTTTGTTGTGTTTAAGGTATTTTTCACATTTCTCTATGTACACACTTTTATCCATAATAACGACAACATTTCCCTTGTCTGCTTTTGACAACACAAGATTATTTTCGGAAAGTGATTTCTTCAGGGATGATACTGCGATGACTTCCTTCCGGTCCACACCGTTATTCCGTGATTGACTATCGGAAATATAATTACGCATTTCTTTGGCAATACGGTCCTTGGCCCCTGCGTTTCCTTTACCAAGAGCAATGTCACAGTCTTCTGCTAGATTTTTAAGTTGGTTAATGGAGACTGCGACGTTAGGGGCATATTTGAGGCCTTTATTCAGCGGTTTCTCTTCGTCCGGTTGAAATTTGTGCTGAGTGAGATTCAAGACTATTTTTGAATGTATGAAGTTTTGGGTTCTCATGAAGGAGTTTAACTTAAGTTTCAGGACATTTATTTGAGGCTTCAAAAGTCTTAGAAACATTGGAAACCGGCTGAGTAGCTAAAAATAATAACATGGACGCGCGATATCCAAAAGAAAGTATGGTCGCGATGTCGTGAAATTATCTCTTTATGTTTAATTTTTGTCGAAAAAAACTTGGAGAAAGTAGGTAAGCAAAAGGAGTATAGGTGATGGCTGGGGGCGGGAGGAACAACTATAAGAATCATATTTATATTTACCATGTTAAACACCTTCCCTACTGTGCGTGCTCTTTCTATGTTGTGGTTTATTTTGAAGATCGATACGTAACTCTATAGTTACTGTGCTTTTGTGTATAACGTATCAATCTATCTGTTCTTGGAAAAGACTGCTTATTCAATATAAAGCCCTGTATTTCCAATAATAGGAAATAAAGGATGATAAGGATGTCAATCTATGAAGGATATCAACTCCATGTAGCTGTGCAAATGGAGAAATCAAATTTCACTGATATCTTGTTCAGCAATATTATTTTGTAAGTGCCGTGTAATGCCTTGCAACGATAAATGATAGTGGCCAGGGTTTGTTTAGAGGAATAGAAAATAGGAATAGAGCGGCTCCAAAATAAAGACCCTTTTACTTATTATACCTTTTCAGTCATTACGGGAATATATTTCAGCAATTTTACCAACTAAAGATGACAAAGATGCTTGAGTACTTTCGGTGCATTTCATCAAGTGGCTGAGTGATAGCTTCCAGCGATGTATAATTAGTTCGCAACCAACGAAACTGTTACCCACGCTCCAATTTTACACGAAATATTATCAAGACCTGTGACACTGATAGACTTGCTGAGAAGATACTCCTAATAAGGTAGGAGAACTTTTCAATAAAAACATATCCATTAATTCTACAAAGCTAATATTAATGACGCTTTGCATTGACATTTTAGAGAGCAGCCCCGAAAACACTTCTTTACAGCAGAAACATTAAAAAAATCATGTATCCCATTTCTCAACTATCCTCTACCAACCAATATATAAAATAATAGGGAATAAAAGAAGACCAACTCTCTGCGAACATTTTATTTTTGATGAAAAATAATAGTAACAAGTGTAGGATTATAAAAACCGAAACATTTTTCAGCTATCATATATTACACTTATCCTCATCTAAATATAAAATCCTCACCAACGTAAGCTATTCCAAGATAAATTTCAATATTTTCTGTGTTATTCTGCAGACCCCGCTGTGTGCATGTGCAGCTAGAAACATTCCGAAAGAAAATGTTTCATATTTGCTTGTATACACTCCCTTTCTCTCTTAAGTTTCCTTTGCGATGTTTTTATCCTGCCATTCTACTCTCTTTAGCCTCCCACTCAGAGAAAACACAAGAGATGCAGATGTTGTCCGCCCTTCTTACTGTTAAGCGCTCACATTGTCCCACCGCCCCCGTCCCCGCGGTGAGTGCAAACAACGGTTTGCTCTCAGGCGCAACCGCCACCTTCGCGAAGGGAATCGCTTGTCCTTTTCTTCGCTCCCTTTCGAAGGGGCCGCTTCGGCCGAGATTTTGGGGCGCCTTTCGGCCAACGACCCTGCGACCAAACCCTTCCTCTCTTTCCACCACCCCATTCTCTTTGCTCAATTCTCTGTGCATTTCAGTGCAATCATATACCTGAAGGGATCAGGCTGATGAGGATGGCTAGAGCAAGTTTTAAATTTATAAGTCAAGAGATGTCTTGTGCAGATATTAAAGGGCGGGGGAATTGGGTTGGTGTGGTGGCTAGAGTACTGGCTAATCATGCGGACGTCCAGGGATCAAATCCCTGCAGAGGAGGATGTTTTTCAGGGGACACCCAATCCCTACTTGATTGTCTTGTGGAGGGTACTTCAAGTGGAGTACTCCGTCTGTCGGATGAGACGTTAAACCGTGGTTCCCTTGGCGGATTTTTTTTAAGAGCAGGCTAATGCAGACGCCGGGTTTCTATCCACCCTTCCTCTCTTACCTGTCCCATACGGCGCAAATGACCTTAGCTATCGGTCGCCTCCCCAAAAATACAATCCTTAAAGAGCGGGTCGCAAGGAAATAAAGGGCTACAAAAATTTGGTCTTCTTTCTAACTGCTGGTTACGCTGGTATCTTTGAGTCGATTTTGTACCCATTACTTCACCATCACCATCAAGAGTTATTTCAGCACCTGTGTTTCCGTTCGCAGATCAAGAGTGGTTTATCCGGCACTGAACACTGAACCGCTTATTGATATACCTAATGCCATACAGGGGCATATTGCTGTAGAACATGAATATCAATTTACCAACATTTAATAACTATCTAAACTTCCTTATTTCTCATCCTACTAATTAGCGGTATTAAAGTCAACAGAGTAGCGCTTTTTTACTTCAATCAAGGATTTAATTGTTACGAAGGCTCTCGCCAGTCAAGGATATATGGAACCCGGTAATTCAAATAAAATTTGACTTTCGTCGACCCCGGGTATGATTAGAAATCGATTCCCAAAGCACTCAATCATTTTGGTAGCGAGGTCTATCACTCGTTGGAATTAGCTCTGGTCTCTCTGATCGCATTGTCTGAAAGCTAAATCCTATTTCCTTGATTCCGATGTCTCACTTCTGTTTTCCTCCTCAAGAAGGGAAAGGGAAATGTTATTTCTTAATATACTGTTCTCACCTCTAACTCGCCAAGAGACACGCGGAAATGCTATTTTGATCTTTTTATCAACTTCAGTTATCGTCATAAATTAATTAGCATCCTCACTTGAGTGAATATGAATTCTGCCAAAAAAAAAAACTCTCTCAACACAGCTTGGCATTGATGTCCCTCCGAAAAGTATAAAAATATTTCACGCCGTAAGGTTACATGAATTATATGTATATACAGTTTGCAATGTCTCCTTCTTAATGCATGCATGCCTAGTTACGTCTGAAACTGTGTGAATAGTGTAAAAACATTTAAAAAAACAAAGTTTTTCTTTGACGCAAAAAGTTACGGGATTGGGATTTATATTTTAACTTTTGCAGATAATAATCATTTACATTCCCCGTAATACATTAATACTCATTTCAACTTTAACATTCAGTTCGGAGTAAAGAGAAAATGCATTTTTTCTCAACATTCCCTCCATAAAAATTCCTGTTCACTACAGGTGCTCAGACAAGGGACTGAGGAGAGCGTACTTGGATTCTTCTGAAAATGAAAGAATAAAAACCTCACTCTTTTGGTAAGCGGCCAAATAGCCTCTTCCCACCATCATGAGGTTAACACGACTCATTAAAAGCTCATATTAGGCTTTTATAGCGTCTCCTTCAAGGCAACGGCAAATTCTTTAGCGAATTATCAAGACCCATCACTGGCGCATCATGAAATAAGCGGACCATATATTTTGGCCACTAAACGAGGCAAAACGAATTCGTTTACTGCAGCCAAAGGAGGGAAAAATGAAATAAAAAAAGAAAACTAATAATTGGAAAAGAAAGAAAATTGTAAAATGCAGCTGCAAAAAAAAGCGGGAGAGACGCTTCCGTGATGTGGAGTGAGACGTCCTTGAAGTGAGACGATTCATGTATTTTGAGCTTTTACGTCTTGCTTGCATTTGGCACCGATCATTCAATATATAATCCCAAACTATTCGCCAGTGAACATTAATTGAAGCAAAGTATTTATTAAATCTTTATCACTATTCTTCAAATGTTTAGATACCAGGGTAATTTTGTACTCATCCTGCGAGAAATATATACACCGCGTCGCAATTTCCTCCACATACTTTTTTTTAAAGATATAGCTAACTTCAGAAACTTAGAGAATCAATGAATTAAGTACAAGTATAAACATTGGGAGAATAATTTAAAGAAAGGAACCTGTTCTGTAGAAAAATTGATGAAAAGGTTTGTTTAAAAAAATTGTAATATTTTCAGTGCCAAAAAAATATAAGGCGCAAAAGTTTCTCAGAATTCACTTAGCGATCCAAAGCCCTTCCATTAAAGTAACCATAAAAGCTTGATAATTGGGTTTTATAAAGGCAAATAGGTATGTTATTGAATCATCAAACTCTATCCAATCATCGTTTATCATCAAATATGTAAGGAGTAACCAGGATTAGTATCGCAAACAGCGTTTGAACGGGGGTAGCACGTCATTATCGCTCCGAATGGAAAGTTTTCGTATTACACGGAGAAAAATAATCTCAATATCAAACATCCCATGCATCTTTATGGTGAAACACATAACATCATGTGAGAAACAGGTAAACCTTCAACCACGATTATCCTTATCTACATCTACATACTACCTGCAAACCACCACAAGTGTGTTAGGCTGGGGGTGACATCACCAACATAAACTAGAGTGAAGAAATTAACTTTAACCAGCAGGCGCTAAACTATGGGTAGGCTACAAATGCTACAGAAACTACTAAAAAATCTGGGAAATATGCATTAAGGGGAAAATGAATCAGTTAGATACACCATCTGTCAGCTAACATACTTCAAAGTCTTAACGCATCCATTATGGTCTCTTATTGACTGTGGGAAAAACGACATCATAAACCTTTATGTTCTACAGTGCATTTCCCTTATTTAATTTTCATGATCTGATCTACCGTATCATGTTGGATTTCGTAAGATATAGATAACTTAGTAGGAAAATAGATTGGCTTAAGGGGGAATGGTTACAGTAAACTAATAGGTATGTCTGGGGAATGATTGCACTATTGTTTATCGTATTCCAACAATTCGAATTAATACCGAATTATCGTTGGATTCTTGGTGCTATTAACTAATAATACAGGGGAGCCAGTTATAAATCAATAGGCAAAAAGAACAACAAATTAGTACAGCCCTAGCAAAAGATCGTGGCAGACGCTACTGGCACAGTACATCTACTGGAATAGGTTCACTCCGGACATATGAGCGGTAGCCATGTGGCAAGGATTTCGTTTTCTTTTAATTGACCAGTAATCCACGAGTCTTTTACTACAATAGCACCGCAAAGCAAATTTAATAAATTAAGAGATGGAGAGGGTTCAAATTCCATCCCTCCCTTTCCAATTCCCTTTTTTATGCTCTTAGTACACTCCCACTACATCCGTAGTGAATCGTTTTCCGAACCCGTAAGCCACCAAAATTTGAATGAATTGTCAAAGTAAACATGTCTATCGATGGTGAGAGCAATAAGGATCCCTAAAATAGCCTCTTCTTTTGGAGACTGCAATTTAAATAGTGACTCGACCCTTTTTGGGCAGGTATTTTTTTAAGCGATCCATTCCGATTGCTATGCGGAAAGCCATCGTGGTCTACTCCTTCGTTTAGAGCCACTCTCCCCTCCGAGGCCATGGGACGTGCGACTCAATAGGTCAAGGGGGCCTTCGGTGAAGGTCAAGTAGTACCCTCTCCCCCCTTTTGAGATCAACGATTCGCCTTCGGAAGGTCAAACGAGAGAGGCCCTTCTCGTCGAAGCCCTTCCACTCTCGGGTCGGTCGTTTTCCCAACCGCCGATATTTCACGCACACAGACACACCTTTCTCGGCTCCTCCTCCATCCCCACACCCCGGCCATTCATCAACATTATCTCGTTCCTTATCCCCTCCGCCCCTTTTCTTACCCACTCCACTGTTCCTTTTTTTGCATCCATGGTTTTTGTTTGACTGCGACATTCATTACTCACCTCGCTCTCCCTCGGGGTATTTTATGCCTCCAGAGACCGAAATGTTCACGCCCCGTCCGCGTTATTTGCCGATGTTACGCAAGCAAGAGGCCCTGCCGCCGAGTTGATATAGAGGTAATACTCCCCAGCGCACTGCAGAACTGCATTTGTCAGGTGCCATCCTTCTCAATATGTTTCCATCCCATTAAAAACCTTCTTTTCAACACTTCTCGTATCTCGTATTCCTTGCGAGTGGTGAGCTGTGAACATACTTTAAGTTAAAATTTAGTCTAAATTCCAGATAAAAGAAAAGGGATATTGAAATCTATGCTCATAAGGGACTTTATTAACCTTCAATTTACATTTTCTTGTCAATTGCTATCTCCTTGAACTGAGTACAGAATGCTGGGAAAGATAATTTTCTTTATTTTTTCGCAGTTGCCTCATTTTAGTCTCAAAGCACGCAACAATACATGATGAGCTCACAGCAGATAAATTTCGATCACGCGTCAATAACGGAAGTCATGGTGCAAAATATGGCAAATAAGACCGATTGTTGCACTGCTCCTTATTACGCATTAATAAAGCTGTACGAAAGTTATATAAATACGGCAAATTATGCAAGTGTTGGGCTTTCAAATTATAGGACTTATATTCCGAGAAAAATCAGCATCCTTCAGCCCTTGAACAAAATTTATCCTATATTTGTAGAAAAAAAAGTTGAGGGTACAAATAGAATCGTCAAAGTAAAAAATGAACGCATTTCAAGCCAAAAATAAACACGCCATAAGCCATTAGAATATTCTGTATTTATTGTTACCCGCGCAATTTACAATCACAGTTAACCCAATATATATGCATATTCAATGGTGGGTAGAAAGTTTAACTCGCGAAATTTTAAACCATTCTCGTTTAAGTGTTATATCCCTGAAATAACCTCATAGTATATTTTACAGCTAAGTTAAATTCAAATAGTGATAAATTGACCTTCGGCAATGGCAAGGATTGCATGAAGTGCACAGGAGTTTTTTTTTAAATTTTCCGCCTTAAAAAGTCATTCTGCTCTCAGAAAAAGCTCTGCTCTCTGCTGCTAAAGAAATAACAGACATTTCGTAGCCGGGATGTAAACCGGCGACCAAGTAGTTACTCGAAAAAGCGGGTCGTTCAGCATGCTAAACAGTCCGGTGCGGCGATGACTCTAGGTGAAGTTGGAAGGATATTAATTATGCATTTGGAGGGGGTCTCACTTTCGTCCGGAAATACCCGAGTATTTTACGGAGCGTAATGCAAACAAATTAGCCCTTCCTCTTTCTCTCTCTCTCTATAGCCCGCGTGTACTCTGCCGGCTCGTCTCGTTATGTTTCTGCCACACTTTCTCCTCCCGCTCCTACGCTCTACCCCTCTGCAAGGAACCTCTCGGAACCCTCATTTCTTACCTTCCCCCCTCCGACATCACGGCTTTCACGTCCGCACCCTTTTGCGACGTCCACTCTCCTGACCCGCTCCTTCCCTGTCCCCTCCGACCATCTTCTCCTCTTCCCCCACGCCCTATAAAATCCCCCCCCCTCTCTTACCCCTCCACGATTCTAAGTCGGCCCAGGGAACACGGTTAGCTCATTTAGACTTTCGCTCCAAATCCCTAATTCACCTTCGAGTCGAGGTCCAATTAGAAGGGGGCCGCGGAGAAAGAGAGGGGACAGAGAAAGAGAGGAAGAATTTGGGGGATGAGAGGAGAAAGAAGAGGAATTAGGAAACAAGGAAAAAAGAGGCTGATGTAAAGGAAATAGGGGCAATGTACAAAATAACGAGCAGAAAATATGACGGGAGCATGACAAAAAAACGTTTGAATTGTAACATATTCATGTGAATCTGAAGCAGCAACCTTCAGAGCCAAACAGTCGAAATGAACAACGGCTTACGTAGTTTGCGCAAAAACGTATTTGTGAATATCTTGACATTTTAAAAGTAGTCATCAGGACAATTCGCAACAAAGAGAACTCGAAGCATGTTGTGCAGAGCACTCAAATGCTTTTGTCAACCACGGAGATGTTAGGACTAGCATAGCGGGAGTAAGTTTTAATGTTAGGGCAAGTATGAAATATATTTTATGACAAATAAATCTTTTCCACCATCCCTAGCTATTGAAACATACGGTGGTTCAAGTCAGTACCACAAAACACATACCTACATGACGTATGTGAGGGATTACTAGGGAAATTAATGGTCTGTTTGATTTGATTACACAGAAGCGTTGTCACACGAAAACACTAGCTTCAAGTAAATAAAGGGCTTTAAAACAAACGCAGGTGCAACCGAATGAGTAGAATTAAATGAGACGAAAAAATGTCTATAATTTGCGATCCCACCTGGGGACTTTATTCGTTAAATATAATTAAATAAATACGCTTACATAAATGTGAAGAGTTAATTGGCTTCAAGATAGAGGGTGGAGTACTTTCCAGAAACACAATGGGACATTTAGATATAATTTCAGAGAAAGAAAAATAAAAGGGAAGAACGAAGAAGACAGAAGTAAACTACTACTCAAACTAGTAATTACAACTGGTGATGGTGCATCAGCGAGAGCACTCAAGCTCTCTTCAAAGATACGAGTCTGGAAAATAATTTCCAATGATAACTAGCGGAATGGGTTGCGTTTTACTAAGGATGCCGACCATTAACACCATGCGTGTACGATTTGATTTTCAAGCCACAAGACCTTACAAGTGATCAGCTTGGGAATTCTCGCACATTGCGAAGCTTAAAACCTGGTTAGCCCCATTATCCCCGAGCCATCAGGGAACATTTTCCCGAATAGTGTTACTAGGTGCCCCGGGGTTCTCTCTAGCGTCAAATGGGATTTGAATCTAAGGAATGAAACCCTAAACGCAGTAACAGGCTCTCCTCAGACAATGCTGTTGTAACGAGGAATATCCTGTCCACTGTTATTTTATCCAGAAAAACTTATGCTTAACATATGTATACTGGCAAACAGACCCCCTGAGGGAAATCTTGAGTGGGATAGGAAATTATTATTTCCAACTATTTTTGAATGCCTTTGATTTCCTAACATGCTTTCTTCACATCTACTTCCATGTTTTTTCTAATGCTCTCTAAGTCACTTCAACTTTCTTGTTATTGCACTATTTTAGTAGAGCCAAGGACTATAATATGTGAATGTTAAGATAGTAAATCAAAATTAAGGATTAAAAAAGAAATTTACAAACAGGGAAAACGGATTTCATTATACTATTTTTTTTCGGCAGCATGATTTGAACACTGATAAGAGCATGCAATGAACTTTGGCATCTGAATTCAATTATAGCTGAGAGAGATTATTTCCTTTTGAAAGTTAGGATTTGTAAAATTCAGGGTGTATAGATGCTTATACTTGTTCCAAAGAAACTCATTCAAAACTATGTCCAAGCAGGAAAAAAATGCACACGAAAAATGTCATGTATTTCATATTTCTCCAATTTAAACAGAAGCAAATTAGTGAGAACTGCATACAATTTTCTGAGGATTCACGGAAAATGTTAGACCATTTCAAAGCTAATAACGCCGTTTCAAGAGACACTTGATGGGTTCATAGCATCCTGGAGCTCGTTATCGTTCTTTAAAATCAACATCAAACATCAATGGGGCTCGCATCAGAGGGCTTTCATTGCAGTAGATTTCATTCACTGAGGCAGCAATGGAGTCTACATTTACAATGCAGACCCTGAGGGTCTCAACAGCGATGGCCGTGGGTGAAAGAGGGAGAAATGGAAAGAAAAAGGTCCGCAGTGGGGTGGCTAGGAAATTTCCTGGGTATTCGCAAAAGCCGATTTAAGGGAAATAGAGAATTGAAGGGATAGTTATTTGAAGCGAGGATACGTTTGTGTTCACAAGGGATTCGATTTTGGAGTAAATTAGTTTCCAACGAGAGCTTTGCTTTTCTACGAAAAGTTCCTCAACCTGATCCGCAATTTACTAAATTTCTTCCGTGGCATTCAATTGCGAACGTAGCCAAGTTGTTTTCACGCAATTCTGCTAGAATTGCTCGCGTAATTTAACATTTCCATGGCCGTTTGATCATTTTATTAGCCGATGGGACATTCGATATCAATCAAATCCAAATATAATAATTTTATTCCTAATGAAGGGAAACTTGGTATTCAATACTTTCAGGCGATTTTGGGGGAGACATTAGCATAAAAAAGTAGTAGTAGAAGATACATTTCCAAATTTTCAATATCTTTGTTTGAAAAAAATATTACCGAACTAAATTAGTTGCGTGAGATGATTCTGATTACTTAGCAAACGAAAAATAATTCCATACATTCTTCTTCTATACTGGCAAATGGATTTTATGAAAAGCAACACATTAACAGAGATAACAAGGAAAAGATAACTGAGACTTGTTAAAGTAACGGGTTCGTAGCGGAGGAGAAATAATTAATAAATCCCTGTGTAGGCTTTGGTATTTCCCTGCAAGTAATGTCGATAAAATATTTAAGGGATTTTCACCGGGTCAGGGCGACAGCTGCGGCCAATATTTCAATGGCTCAATCTTACTGTATGAGACTGGACTCCCAGCGACAATGGAAAAGAGTCAGCCGTCAACAGTACGGCCTTTTTCTGATCCGGTGGCTAGTCCGAGGTTTTGTAAAAGTCTATACGCACCAAGAATACATACATTACAATAAAAACATGTAAAATCAAAGCAGAAAGATGATGTGATGAAGACCTTCAGAGAACAAAGCTCGGATTGAGGATTGCTAATGAGACAGGCAACTACTGTATCGTACAAATAAATTTCAGATCACTACATCTTGCTGCATTTTCTTTGTCATTATTCCTCATAAGATAAATAAGACGGCTCCCGTTTATATGCCCAGAAAAATAGACCCTTCCTCTCTTTGACTTGCAACGATACGGTTGTGGAAGGAATAAAAAAAGCCAGCCTATTAACGGCATATTTGTTCTACCGCACTGTCGTAAATTCATTTCGAGCCTCGTCTGTGGGCAAACAGAAGAACATTTTACCTTCAAATTACTGAAGCTTTCTGCTCCCCTATTCGTTCCTTCATTTCATAGACTCCCGGCAGTCGAGTAAATTCTTCTCTGTCGGCTTCCATTACTATCTCTTCTCTTCCGTTTCGTTCATCCTTCCTCGCTCCTCCACCACCGCATCAATCTCCTCCCCCACCCATCGTTTCCGCCCCCCCGACCTCACCCTAACCCCCGTGTCAACGCCCCCTTTATCTCCTCCTCCCCTCTCTCCCTCCGAGGAAGGGACTGACACATAATCAAGATGGGGGACTTCTCTCCGCTCCTACTCAGTCCCTAGTTTCTGCCTCCCTCCCACCCTCAGATTGCCCAAGTAGAAGAAAAGACGCGGCGCGACCGCATAATTCGGCGATTTTTAAGCTGTCCACCGCAAAATGGTGATACGTCCAGAAGCAGAGACAGATGCCAGGTGAGGCCTGTCACGCGAACCAAGACGGAATCTGTGAGAAGTTTAATGTCACCGCTGGTAGGAGTTGAATGGATAAACTGTCCTTCCACGATTAGGCACTGGATAAATTCATGGGCTCATGCCTTGTGTTCCGGGCTTTGACAATAGCTGCTGTGGAAAAGACATTTAACCGAGCAATCAGAGGAAAGTGGGGATCAGGATTAGCTTTATTGGGCTCTACGCCAGCCAAAGTCATTGTACTCCGTCATAATATGCAGCACAGCATTAGAGACACTAGGTTTTGTTAAGCGTATAATAGGAAGGTCCTCGGATGAAAAAGTAAAAGAGTGATGCCACTTTGCTCTGGTTAGGCCACACCTCGAATACGTTGCGAGCAATTGGGATTGGTCATAAGGATTTAACAAAAAAACAGTAAAATACAAAGAAAAGCAGCATACCTAGTTAAAAACAGCTACGAGCGTACATGTAGTGTCTCACAACTTTTAGAGGGATTAAGATGGAAGCCCCTAGAGACTCGGAAGCTACACGCTAGGCGCAAGTTGTTTTTCAGAGCGACAAGGAGAATAATATCATAACGTCTCACAACATCTCTACATCTGACAGAAGCGATATGATTTGAGAGATGCACTGCCGAACAGATAGGTACAAAAACTCGTCCTATCTGCTCACAATAAGCGACCACAATAAAAACTGAGGTCCAATAAATACACTCTCATAATTCATGTCACCATTTCACCTCCCAAAAACTTACATCTTTACACGGCTAGTGACCTAACACCCCCTGCCACACGCCAATGCGGCAGCTCGCAGGGTATTATGTAGATACAGATGTTACAAAGCTTCTCTCTTTCCAATTTCAGACTTCATTTCGTGGAAGTTAATAGGATCCATATTTAGAGAATACAAATTTTGTACTTTTCCACAGAATTTAATTTTTATATTTATTATTATTATTTACCTGATGATGCCGCAAGTTGGTGAAACGCATCGTACCACACCAAATAAAATTCTGTGGAGAAGTACAAAATTTGCATTCTCTAAATATGAAAGCTACTCTCACCTAGATTGATGAGTAGATGTATCTAAGTTTACTAATTCTCAGTGTTTTGCAAGACCAACGCATCTGTTTGAATTGGGAAGACATAAATTAAAATATTTGTCATTACGAGACCCCATGTGTTCCTGCTGATTTAAAAAAACCTAATTGTAAGCACAAATGAGGGAGACTTGTCCCTTAGTAGTGTAGTGAGATGGCTCCCAATGGATCGGCAGTTCTTGGTACACGGTTCATTCCAGTAAACTAGGCTAAGTCATTGGACGAGCATCATATTTTGGATTTAATCCCACCATTAAAATCTATCAACAGATTTGCAAAACCAAACGTTTCCGATTACACAATACATAAAAAAATGTAATTACTACATTAAAGTAGTACTCTTTCCAATTGATTACATTTTTATGTGATATTGCCAAAAATAAAATTTGAAAGTGGAAATTTTTCTTCGTTTATAAAATAACTTAATGTCGTAGAACACACAGCCATCACCATTCACCAGACAACAGCAATAAAAAACAAACACTTTATGAAAGTAGCTATAAACATCTGGAAACCATATAATTTCTTTCAACTTGGAAAATTCAGCGGTATTCCAGGAAATCCACAGTTTATGCCTGAGGAAAATTTCACTATCGTGCACTTCACGTACATATAGCTGCAAAAGATGGAAAATATTTACGTCCACGGTTCAATCTTTGATAAAATTGTTTATACTCATAGGACTACTAATTTTATTATGTGCATTCCTAAAAAAAAACATTTCATCCAATCAACTGATCCCAGTAAATTCGATATTTTTTTCATTCATTAGATGTAACTACAGGAAAACATTTTTCCTTTCGGGGCATCCTATTTATAAACGTCTGTCTTTTTATTTTTTGAACGTTAAATGTGTATAGAATAGCATGAAAGGCACGCAAAGAACAGTTTACCTCGTCAAATGGGCCTTGAGCGACTAAAAAGAAGTTAAATAGCAAAAATAAATGGTTTTCCCTCCACGGCCAAAGTCACTCGAAATAGCTTTAAACGATAACACAGTTGTCGCAATGAAAGCTCCAAAAATATTTTTATTACCTTCCTCTTAAAGATAGTGAGTTGAGGAAAATGTGTTAATTACATTTTCATCAACATTTTATGATCTTAGCATAAATTATGACCCCATTCAAAGATAACAAAAATTTAATTAGGGAGATATAATGAAAAGGAAGCATTTTAGAGATGAGACGAATTGAGGATTATTCCAAGACAAAGCTAACAAAGCCCATTACAACAAAACTCATATTTTAACAAAATATATTACATAATCCCATGCGTATTCTCATAACCCCTTCTCATGCCGCTGGCGCTCATCTGTTGTTTTTAAGGACGTACTTAATGGAAAATAATATTTTCATTCATAAAATGTCTTAACGATCAAGGCCATTTTTTCTATTACGGTGCAAATGCTTCAAGTAAGGATGGTACTTTAGATTTACTAATGAAGTAAGAACATTGACATTTCCGTGGTCTCGTTATTAAGGCACAGAACGGTAATTCATAATTTAGCAGCCGATTTTCAGTTCATCATTAGACAGTAAAAACTGAAAAATATAATTAAGTTTAAATACCGTTAAAATTACACCATACTTACGAGAAATAAGATATTGATGATAAATAATATGCACATGAGAAAAGTTAAAATAAGTAATGTATAGCATCAAGTAATTCTCGTAAATCACCTCTCTCTATATATAAATAACAAATTGTTTGCTGCGACCAAATAAAGAACCTTTTTCCTCGCAAATATTGGTATAAAATATCACTTTTGATGAAATGGAGCAGTAATAATGCCGGACTGAAAGAACAGATGTTTTAAAAAGAGGTTACCTAAGGGCGATAGAGACTAGAGAGATCAATAATATCTTGGTCGGTAGAATACCAATAATAATTGCGGCTCAATCGGAAAAAATAAATAAAAATTCCTACTAACGACATAATTGAGACCGCAAAATCCATAGATATCCTACCCTGTGACCATGCTGTACTGAGTCTTTTACTTTATTAAGGTAGTTTGAGCAAAATATCATTTTACCTATAAATCATTGAATTCGATCTCATTTTAAAGAAAGGTATCTCACCCTTCTAATGGCAACAAATATTCAACCCCTTACTACATTACTTTCCAAGATATTTGCCAGAAAATACCAGCATTTTTACATAGGAAATGGTACGTGTATGCACTCCAGAGAGACATTATTTACAAAATGAGGAATTTCCAACCCTTAGATGTTAGAAAAAAACTAACAGCGTATAGTTTTTATGTTTTCTTAACTTTTTTAAACATTAATGATATTGTCATCACAGTACATACCTCGAGATATCAAAAAACCTTCCGTTTTGAAGGAGTTTAAAACGCACCGCGCAAAAAAAATGACTCGAGTTAGAGACTTATTAAGATATTTTCATTAAATTACTTACCATTTCTGTCATATAAAACTATATTATTGCACCATTAATAATGCAATATTTAATTCATGGTCCTGCAGCTGGTGGTATTAAAAAATATAATTCGAATATGGTTTCCATTGTGACTAGGGAACTATCTCGCTCGGACTACCTTAATAGCAACACATCTACGAGACCCAATCACTCCACGTCAAGAACCTTGTACACATCCAGATTATTTAAAGGCAAACGTATTTTTTCAAAGAAATGCTTCCAAGGTGCACTCATACACATACACTAATCAATTAAGTGGGGAGCGACATTTAGGCCAATCCCTTTCCCATGGGATTTCTACATGTGTACATGAGAAAGATCCCTCACGTTCTACTGCCTTCGAAACAGGCGATGCTGTATCAAGTTGAAACGTGCCATACCAAAATATTACTGGGAAAAAATTCGCTGAAAAAATTAACTTATGAGGATCTTAATACGAATTCATATTTTATGATTTTATCTTCAGATTACTCAGTTGTTTGCTTGTACCACCGTAATGAGCCACTAGGTTTAATAAATTCTGTGCGATGATATTTTGTTGGAACACGTACGAGATTTTTAAAAGTAAAAAGAATTCTATCTAGTGGCAACATTAAACCGTTGAATCATGCACAAAGACTTGACTTGACGATACAAGCAATAAAGATTGAATTTAGCAACGGAAGCTTGAAGCAAGCTTTAAGGGCGTCAACCACTTCATTTTTTTGGTTTCTCTCACCACCAGGTTCGTGATCTCCGAGAAACTTCTCTCGGCAACGAAAGGCTCGACGTGATTTCTTGCTCCCGCAACTCATCCGTTAACCATCCCAACTCGCGAGAAAGGGAACGCCCTCTCCGTGACGTAAACAGCGATCGGATACGAGAGCGAAGAGAATGAGGGATGTGACGGCGACGACGGGAAGAGAGATCTGAAGCGTCGAGAGGAGTGTGGCATGCTGGGAAATGGCGTCTCTCTTGCGCGGGAGCCGGAGGAAGGCGGAACGAGAGGGGGGAATGGGGGGTAACTTTGGTGAGAACGGAGTTGGTGGTGGTGACGTCTGGCGTCTGAGTATCACGAACGAAAATAAAAAGAAAAACGGAGCCCGCTAAGGACGGCGCATGACTTATTTCTGGTTTCTCTTCACAACACCACCTGCAAAATCCTTCGCCTCCTCATATCGTTATGTACACGACATTTAAGACACTTTTTAACAGTTTCGTAGCAGAGCATCGTTGAATTTTAATCGTTTTTGTATACTTGGAAACAAAGCTGAAACTCCGCATTTCAACTTCATTATCACTATCATCAGCTGCCAGAAATCTGTGAGAAAGACATTCTAGTCGACTCTATATTCAGAATGCGGTTTCTTTTGTACATAGGTCTTCGCTATAAAGTACTTTTCTTGAATAGATTTTCGTAACTTTAGGATAGAACCCTGTTATATCGACTAAATGGAAGGAAGGGAGTTTGCTCATGACCCATATTTCATCTTACCTCGACTATTGGGCTCAGAATTTGAATCTGTTGATGACGCTATGACATCAAAGCGCGAAGTTAGCATAAAACTCACCACGAGTGAAAATTTTTGCAAAAGTATAACTTCAATTCAAAATGCAATATTTTCGGTTTTTCACACTTGATGGCGTTAAACATGTATTAGATACTCATATAGCAAATTACCAATCATTCGTCCCATCGCTGTAAGGTAGGAAAGAATTTCTGTGTTGTGTTCTTTACGTTTTTGCGGACGTTCTTCATTGAGGACAGATTATGAAAAGAGATCGAGGCTGTTCTTGCGCTGATACAAATAAGCAATCGTTCGATGCTTGCTTTCATCGATTGGACGTGGTTCGGCGTTTCCTCCAGGGGAGATTATTACACGAGCAAACATGCGAGCGTCAATACTCTCCCCTCCCCGTATCGCCTCCTCTGGTCGACGAGTAACCCCATCGGGATATTAGACCAGTACTCGTGTTTCTCAGACCCTCGACTCTTATCCACTCTCATATCGCCTTATATCATTCTACAGCGCTCCCTCCTTCCCTTGAAGTCCCTCCAAAGTCTACGCTTCCTGCATCACCCCATGTAAAGCCACCCTCTGTCTTCTTCCCTTCATGCCTCCTCGCCGCAACAAACACCCTGGCTAGTTTACCTCACCTCCAGTTATTCTTCCCTCCCTTGCCTAGCCATGGTTGCGGGGGGGGAGAAGGGAGGAAAGTCCTTGCCAATCGTATGCCCGCTTTCGAGCCTAGTTTCGAGAGTGGCTCTTTTCAACTCCCTGGAGATGATAATTTGAGAATTTACATTTTTGTTTGTTTTATACGCCTAATGTTGACGTCCAATTATGTTTGTTTTACGTCCAAAAATGTCCGATTTTGTTTTTTTTCCGAGGTACCAAAGAATAAGAAAAGTAAATAAAAATAGCTCAATCTCTTTTACTTGCCCAACTTTTCCCTAAAGATCGTTGATGAAGGCTTTATTGAGGACGTGAAGGGAGAGTGGAGCAAAATGTGCGGGAAACTTTAGATGAGGCCTTTAAAATAATGCAAGTGTAGGAGTAAAGAACGGGGTCCCACATCGTTGCCACCTAAATAGAGTTAGTCTTCGTGGTGGGAGAATAAATAAACGCCATATATGGAGTATAAACTGACAATGAGTGCAGAGACTATATTACCCGCAATTTAAAAATGGACACAAGGAGTGCGTAAGTTTTAGTGATAACTGAATTGATCCTTTTTTTTTGATAAAAATTGATGTTTTATACAGGTATAATATTTTTTCACTCAGAACCAAGAAGATGAAGACAAAGAGTAAGAACATTAAGTAAGTTCAAAAGATAACAATACTTTATTTTTTTATATTACTCTTCTATGAACTCCTCTATGAGCCGAGTCTCCAATTTCATCTAAGTATCTAAGCCCTTGTTCTATGTGATAATTGAAGTTATCTCTCATTAATATGAAAATTGAGTGTATAGGTGCTCTTAGTTGATAAAAATATTATGGTTTTAGAAATATTTTATCTGATTCAAACTTCCAGGATAATATAAATAATTTTGCTCCACTATTATAAAGACTTTTTTAAGTGGTAAGCACAAAGAAGGTAAGATCTGCCACGTATAGCATCTGAATTCAAAGTGCAATCAAATCCATTATATGGTAAACGCCTTTTTCTTGCTTCATATCAGCTGCAGCAACGCTCATTCTTGGTTGTTCAGGTGCCTATACGGTGCGATATGGCACGAAACTAAATTAGAAATAAATAGTATTTGTATTATTCATCTTCTCACTATTTGCGATCAAAGGGAATTGGAAATTATTTTACATATTTGGTTTGCTTGATTAATTTTCTAGATATCGAAAAATAGCCAGCGTCGACCTTTTAATTGAATACTCAAAAATGAATGGGAATATATTTTTACTTATCCAATCCTCTCTCTTCTCGTATATCCGCGAGTGGAGTAGGCTTGGTTACTTGTTTTGTGTGCAGATTGACGAGGATAAGCAGAACGGAATCAATTAAAATAACCATCGTCATCGGCCAAAACATCTAGAACTAATTCTGTGCAGCTCTTCATTCAATTCTTTTATCTACAGACCCATTCAGTGCCATATGCATCTCGAATTGATTCTGTTAATTTTATTACCCACTCCCAGGTAATCCAGCGCAGGATTAAAAATAACTATGTGGTTATCTCAAAGAACTCATCCCTTGCAGCGGAAACAATTCAGAGAACTGCAATTTCCAAATGGATCATGAATTCCGCTCCATCAAACTTTATTTTTAATTTCAAATTCAACTGAGGCAATAAAATAAGTTTTGATGCACAATCAAAGCTCCAATATGCTGCCAACTTTAACCAGCACCACATATACACGGCGACACACAACTTGCGCAATAACTTCTGGTCGAGACGACGTTTCACTTCAGAATCAATAGCGGTACAGGGGAGAGACGGCCTGGAGCTGCCTCTCCGCATGATCAAGTGCCCAGAGTTCACCGTGGCCGACCAACGGGCATCCGAATGCGGCTGGGCCAAATTGAATAATGCAAATCCGTCTGGGGGGGCCCAAATTTGAACCCGGTGGACGTTTGTAAACGAGTGGCATTGCCATCCCCGGCTTCGAACAATTCTCATCTTAACGCTAGACGACGTGTACAGCCAACCAATACGGTCGATGGGAGGGAAAGTAGGTTTTGGAGTTGCAATGGAGAGGGAGATGAATGGCAAAATGGAGCCCAGGGCCTGGTTCCAACAGCACACTCGTAAAACACGATATATATTGATTTCCGAAATACAACCCAGGACTGCGTTTCACGTTGCTCTTTGTTTCTCCTAGTTTTTGCAACAATCGTCATTTGATCTACGCTAATTGTCATTCGGGAATCAAGTACGTTTCTCTGAAAAATGCCACTAATTTGCTAGCAAAAATGTCATTACACTCTTTAACATGATTGTTTTTTGGTCGCCAAGTACGTTCATTAAGACTCTAGCCCACGGCTGAAGAGCTGACATTTTCTATACAATTCATCACCACACGATTCTTCGCGCGATAACTACTACGAAACGCGGATCAAGGGAGGAAATACCTTGTAACCTGTATTGAGCGATATCCATCGGACCTATGAGATAATGGCCGCTTTATGAGGGAGGGAAAATTTAAATGGGCTATATGTGAAGGAAAAATTATTCCGTTTCCGAAAAAATCGGTCGCTTAGGGAGTTGACTGCATAGGGAAGGTGGCCGTGGAGCCAGGTTTCACAGTAGAAGTAATCTTTAATAGTAACGAAACGAGTCATTATACTATACAATATGGGATAATGTGTCACTTAAAGTTATAAATGGATAGGATGACAGCGCAAAAGCATGACTGAGCGATATGAAAATAGGCCCTCCTCGAATTCCAAGCCAGAAATCTTGCAATTTGTATCTAGTGTAAAGAATCCTTCAGATAAAATTGAGTAGCAGTGATAAAAGTAAAATTGATACACTCATTTTGCTTCAGTTTCCAAATTCATGCAGCTAATATAACGGAAAATCTGACCTTAGTACTGTTCTTTCCGTCATCTTACACTCTCGTTCGCGCTGTATGTGCCATAAAAGCTGTTAGCCTTGAATTCTTACTCTCGTAAATTCGAAGTTGTAGCCTAATATCCTAAGTCAAATATCCTAGAACGTAGGCGCCAGAATGGCTTTAATCAATCGGTCAACCACAAATTAGGGTGGTATAAGACAAAGAGAAATGTTAAAAAGTTGGCAGTTTCCGAAAATTAATCGTCATGCCTTAGCGAACGAGTCAACAGAAAAGGAAAGATGTGCGCAGGATGGGCTGGAGTAATACATAATGTATCAACCTTTTATTGAGAGAATAATCGCAGATAGCTTTAATAAATCAAAAGATTAATTTAAAATGTGAATTTCTCTTACTTTCACTACCAAAGCCTGAGTGGTTCAAATGATGAATTAAGGAACGACTCGTGGTACAAGGTTTTAGTCCCTACGATATTCCCACAAAACTGAATGGACAACCTTAGCGCTCGATTTTATGCTCAAAATAAATCATTCAGCTAAAAACTAAAAAAAACTAAGTAAATAATTTATTTTATAAATGTTCATATTGTCATAAACAAGTTTTTAAATCTTTTTGTAGGGTGAGAGTAATCTTGATAACAGAGGACTCTCTTTTTGTAGGCTACAATGGCAGGAAAAGGCAATGGATTAGACACAAAGTCTCCTAAAACTGAGAAAATCCTTCCTGAGTGACACCTAGGAAGTGAGAACCAACACGTCCGCGAGGGAAAGACAAAAGACCTACCCTGAATTTGAATCTTTCTTTGTCTTTAGCCCGCGTGCATTAATAGACCCTCACGAGGACCGAAAGGAATTGTGAATCGGTCGTTCTTTTTCCTAATGAGCGGCTTAACCTGCCTTCAGGGGACCATGATCTGCTAAACAATCCTTGCATTATTCATGTCCTTAGGGTTCGGTGACCTCAAGATCACGCAAGCACCCGAATTAAGCCAGTCAAATCTTAGCGCTCTGTTCTGCCCTGCTTCAATTCGAAATGTCTTATGAGTAAAATCCTATTTATCTTGGGTGTGAGACAAATGTCCTTCGAGTTACGCTGGAATAAAAAGCCCTTAAGCTGAATATTGGTTCCTTAAATATTTTATAGCCCTTTAGGCAGCAGTTTTACTTTGGTCTGAAACATATAAAACTCCTCTTATGATGCACACCATTAACTACGATTTCTTATTTTCACTAAAAACGCCGTAAAAATATTAAAATTGGAATTTTTCGAAATTCAAGAAAACAGTATGCATCAAAAATATATTTTAGAGAATATTTTGTCGCATCCGGTAGAGGAATCCATAAGACAGAGTAATTATTTCTTCTACTTTATACTGAAAAATATTTTATATTTGCAGAGCATTTAACATTGATTGAAATGTCGCGAGATTCCCCATTCCTTCGTCTTGAATGGAAAGAGGAATAATGGAAAATGCAGGGTGAAGAACACTTTTCGATAGAATAATGAAATTAATACAATAAAATAATATCAACTGAGTAAAATATTTTCTAAATTGAGCAATAATTTATTCCGATGAGAGTATATCGAGGATAAATATTTTTATGGTAAAGCTAAAAAATGATTTACAGCAAAAGCAAATGAATGAAAATATCCACAGGCTCTCTTGAACGTCATGGATAGAGAAAAACGGTGCTGGTGAAGTAGAGAGTTTAAAGTAAGCGATGGGAGAATCAAGACAAAGAAATGATTCACCTGCATCAATGGTGTAAATGTTCCTTCACCCTTTTTAAACAGCGATCTTCATAGCATGGGAGAAGGAAAACGCAAATGAAGCAAAGCAAAGGAATGGTAAAGTAAATATATAAAAAGCAAATGAATGGTATATTAAATTAAGCTAAGAGTGTGTATGAGAGGAAGAAGCTACGTGAATAAACTTTGGTGACATGTGGTACACTACGAGTGGGACGCACTATCCATTGTAAAGATAATCATAGAGAAACAATTTTGCCTTGAAAGCCACAATGCAAGCCTCGGAGTTACGTCTGAAACAAATACTATGGCTATGGTGTGTTTTATGCTTGATCAAAGACATACTTGTCAGAACAACAGCCCAGGAGCGGTTTACCTTAAAAACTGCCACGAGCGTACATATAGTGTCTCACAACTTTAAGAGGGATTAAGGTGGGAGCCTCTGGAGATTCGGAGGCTACACGCTAGGTTTAGGTTACTTGAGAAATTCAGAGCTGATTTTTATCAGAGCGACACAGAGAGTATTATCATGACATCTCACTTTATCTCTAGGTCTGACAGATGCGATAAAATAAGAGAGATGCACTGCCAAACAGATAGGTACAAAAACTCGTTCTTTCCGCGCACAATAAGTGACCACAATAATAACTGAGCTCCACTAAATATATACCCAGAATACATGTCAACATTTCTCCTCCCAAAAACTTACATCTTCACACGGCTGGTGACCTAACATTCCCTGCCACACGCCCATGTGGCGGCTCGAAGGGTATTTTATAGATGTAGATTATGTAGATGTACCTTGAGGGCTATCGGAAAAAAAGAGCCAGATGGATTGGGTGGTGTAGGACAGGTTTGGCGTGGAAGGAAACAATTGAAAGAAAGATCTCTTTCAGTAGATTTACAAATTCAGGCCAAAAAGTATAATAATCGCTCAAAGTTTCAAGTGCCAGGTAATTAGATAGGAATGATGAAGTTATTAAGTCACCTAAGTGAAAAAAATAATGACCAATGATGAACAATAAGTCTTCCAAGTAGTCTGATACCTACATCCGGGAATATATTCCATAAACTATGAGTAGTGATTCACTTCTTCGGTTTATTACGGGGTCTGGTATAAGAGAGAAAAATATTTATTGAACGTATGGAGGCGTTATTATTTCGTCCCTTAGCATTGTAGAAGTGCCATTTCATGGCTATATTTTCCAACGTAAGGGAAACGATTCAATCAATCTGCATGTGTCGTAAACTTGGGAACTCTAAGTGCCTTAGCGAAGGCATAAACATAGACAAGAAATTTACTGAAACTCACGTGTTGCAGGAGATGAAATTCTCTTGCAGCAAAAACGACAGGAGCATTTCACAAAAGCGAGAGCTTCATTGTCTGTCATTAAAGCGCAAGTAATGCCTTCCACTCGAGGCAGATGTTGATACATTATTCAGTAGTCGAGATACGTCGAGTCGAACTTTTTTCTGCAATTTAACAACCTTACGCAACGCCGCATTTTGTCACTGATGGAATTCATAAAATCACGTAGAAGGGAATTCCGAGGCTTCAGAGCAGGAGCTTTTTAGCAGGGACATAATTTTTCCCGTTTAAACCAGTAGCAAGTGATATTAGATTATAAGAGGTATTTTCAGATTAGAATGTAGCTTTTTGAAGAGTGTCTAAGGGCTTAGTGATGGTGGAAGCACCAATCAATTTTTTTTAATACTACATCGGAGATCTACTTTCCAGAGTAAATCCTGAAAGAGAAGAAAAAACTATAAAATAATGCAAAAAGTATGCTACGTAATAAACTTCATGTTCGAAGGCGTAACTTTGTGGAATGACCCTACAGACATGACGAAAAATAAAAATCTCTTAGTGTCTTAGTAATCTTAAGTGTGGAAAATACTAAGAGATTTTTCTTTTTTGCCATGCTACGTAATGTTATCCTGTCATCCAAACGCATCGTTACGCTTCATATAGTGCCTGATACTTATTTCACCATAAGAAATATTTTGAATGAAATCAGATCAGAGCTTCGATATCGTGGAAAAAGTTTGGCTGAAGGCAAAACACCTCCACAATATTTTTAGCTCAGAACAAATGGAAAAACTATTAAAGACATAATAAAAAGAGCTATTTGAGGAGGTAATATAATATTTACCTATGTCGCTTGAGAAAATTTTCCGTTCACCTAGTGTGCTCTCAGTAAAAACAAACAAGTTTCGCGTTTTCATTTGTTATTGTACAAAATACATCGTAGTGTATTGTAAAGTAACATTAAACGTCTACTTCTGGAAAGGCTTTCGATATAATAGAGAGAGAGGAGTTAAATAAGTATTCAATTATATCTTAAAACCTTGAATTAATAATGGGATTTTAATATGATGTGTGGAATTCATAATGTGAAAATTTCAGCATGATTTACTTGAACTAAAACAATAAGTACGCCTGATGTTTTTTTTCAAAGGCTGATGGGTGATTTTGTTCCTCCTTTGAGGCTATTTGCGTATTCCAACCTTGCAGTTATCAGTTGTTCGTTCAATTGAACGAGTACCGAAACTTTCACCGGACTTCCTCGCATACACTCCCTCGCGACCAACCGCACAACTCTCAAATGTGGTCCGTTCAGTCTCCTAAACAACGCTACCATGCCGCGAGCCCCGAGTTGACCTTCGGAGGGGGGGGGGGGGAGTTTGAGGGGCGAAACAAGATCCTCTGGCGAGCATTATAAAGGCTTGCTTAATGATGATTCCGTTTCTGGGTGGGCGCGTTGGTTTGCTGCAAGGAAGGTTTACGGAGTGGACAACTGAGAGGGCTCGAGAGGGAGAAAGAGGCATTGTGGGCGGCTTGAGGGGAGGAATGTTTTCCTGGACCACTGAATGTGACCGTATAATGGCCGGAGATGGGTAAGGAATGAGAGGTTAGGGGTTGCGAGGTCAGAAGGGCATCGGGAGAGAAACGGCGATGATGTAATAACAGTAGAGTGTACTCCCACGCCACGACTGTTGCGGTAGGAAGGCAGGAGGAGTTAAGAGACGAGAGAGTGAGGAATGCACGAGGAGAAGATGGGAGAGAGGAATGGAGACAAGGAGACAGTCTGGTTGGTTATTTATGAAACCAACCGACAACCCAGACCATAAGTACTTACGACGATTAGTGGGTAGGACGGAGAGAGAAAGGTAAATGGGTGTTGGAGGAAGGGTGGAGAGAAACACGGCGTCGACATTAATCCTCTCAAACAAAAGGCACCAAGGATTCTACAGTTTAACGTCTCTTCCGACGGATGGATTACTGCCCGCAAAGTTCTATCCTCATAGCATTCAATTAGGGATTGTTTTCAGCTATAAGACCTACGATACTGCCGGGGCCGGGGTGAGATAGTACTAATGACTCAACACCAAGGCTCCCGCTGACTATACCTTCCAGAATCTTCACCTTTGGGTATTCACCCCAGATGTGAATAACCAAAGGTGAATATTCTGGAAGGTATAGTCAGCGGGAGAGGTAGTAGGAGAGCGAGGCAGAAGAAAAGAGGGAAAGGCATTGGCGGCAAGAGAGGACGTTTGCATGAACATAATGGTCCAACTCCTACAAGAGTTATGTCTGCTTAAATTTGAAATTTCCAGAGCGCAAGGTTTATAAAAAACCAAGTACGTACAAACGAAGTATTTTAAGTCCATACGCAGAGTATTGAACTTTATTTCCTGTATTAACTAAATATTCATAAAAAATAGAGTTCAGCCAGAGGAATGACCAGACAGGAAAACTAATGCTAGGATGCGGATGAGAAAACTTATGATTTCCTAAAAAGAGAGCGTGTTCAGGGGCAGCACTTGACAATAGTGGCATATAGATTGAAAAGAGAGATTACAAGAACAACAATGGAAATATTGTTGAATAAGTTATTGCGTAGTCCTGCAAGTTCTAATTAGACTTCGAGGGGGTATAACATTTTTTGCTGAATTTATACTTGGTATTTGTCTTTTCTTCCCTAAATGTCTGAGTTGCGGAAGCCGACTTATCGACGACGATGAAACTTTCCAGGGTGTGGGAGCGATATTTCAAAGTGACTGCCCAAAGTCCACTGGCAGAGTGACCTCTCAGCTTAAAATCCTCGTAACTGCCTGAAATTGCAACCTAAATGAAATGTAATAATCTCTTAGATTCGAGCAAGTTCGTATCATTCCAAAATGTTTCGTGCCACGAGTGAAGTTCACGATGATTATTACAAGGTCGTGAACTTCACTCTATGTGGATTTTATCAAAGTACTTCCTATTTCAAATAACGAGTTTGTTTTTTTGACGGATATTTTATCCCTTTTCCTTGCTATTGCATCAAAGTACATTTATTATAAGCTCGATAAGGTTTTTTCACAAAGTGGCAGATCTATGACCAACACAGCATACATTATAAAGAAACTGAGTGCGATAACAAAACTAATTTAAGCTTAATTGAGGAGAGATTGACGTTTGGGCGTCTTCACAGCATATTCAGCTATAGTCGAGCACATAACTCTGGACTGGAAAATGAATGATAAATAAGACAAATGGATAGGCAGGCAGAGGCCTTAAAGTGCATTGCCACCGCCATGAAAAACGTGATTTTCAACCAGGAAAGCCTGGTACACTCGTTACTTTGGAAAATGGAAATTGAAGGTTTGTTCTGATTGGAACATGAAAAGCGATTCAAATAAGTTTGCAATGGCAGACTCAAATAAAAACGTGAAAGCAAAGCTGGAGCAAAAAAAGCAAGGCGTGTTGCGGATAGGGCTGCTGTGTGAATGTAAAAGGTTGGTCGGAGGACGAGCCCCTGGCTCTCACCCCGACCCCCTGGCGTAACACACCTGGGCACAAAACAGAGCCACCCCTTCTCTCTTTTCACACCGGTCCAACCTTTGGTCCGGAGGCGCATTAAAAGGGACCGGGGTTGTCACCCTTCCAATTTGTCCCTGGACGAATTACCGTCGTGGAGTGAGGCAAAGGGTGTTGATCGAGTGAAGGGACGCATCAGGAAGAGGAGATGGTTTCGAAGAGGCGAGGATCCTGGTTAGCGTACCCGAAAGGGTAAAGTGACTTAAAAGGACAATATGGTCAGAATTAACAGATATAAAAAAGGAGAACCTTAATCACACACCGGGCAGTAGTGAGAAAGTTTCAACAAATTAGACTATCGTCTATGCTTGCATAAGTCACCCCCTAACAAGGAACAACGACCGCAGCTACATAATCCTTACTCATCAGACTAAACACTTATTAATCGATGAAACGGCAATTACTCGACGTTAAAAGTCGTTGAAATTGCTAACTCTTCATTAAAAACTTTAATGTTATGCAGACTTTGATCTGAACTTTAACAAAATGTAAACTTAAAAGAGATTAAAACTCGGTTCTTTAACAAAAAAATGACATCTCTACCACGTTAAGGCTCAAATAGTACCTTATATAAGTATCGCCCAATCAATAAGACTGCGCTAGCGATTTGATTTACAAATATATAATTGATATTAAATTTCATTTATATTTCCAGGTACTTTGGGCAGAAATTTGGTGTACTATAGCATAAATTTCAGCGAGGTTATCTTCTTAAATCAAAACACTGCATTTAAATCCATAAAATGTCTACTTTGGTACGTAGCGCAAAACTATTAAAACTTGGGATTAAGGCTGAGAAGACTACTTGCAATTAGTGTCAAAATGTAGTATCAAGGATAAAATTCGAACATTTTACAGATTTTCCCGACCTCTTGATTGTAAATTAAACAAGCGAAGAAATATCGAAGAAAAGAAAAAATTTTCAAGGAGGCAACTATATAGAAATGAAATAAACGATTATATCACGTAAACCTTCTCTATAGTTTATTGGCCGCCACAATTCGAACGGGGGTTGTGATTAAAACGGAAAATGCAAGGTGAAATCACAATCATACAGACAATTCAAAAGGTTTTATTGTAAATTTCATCCAGAATATAACTTGAATAAACGCCCATCGACTTGCATGATCGATGTCGTGCATCGTGCGCACACTCTTCAGATAACACAAATTGACGACGTCACTTGTCGCTATAGATATCGCGGTGGCTTGCGACCCTCTCTCTTTATGAGGGTCATGCTGAACTACAGCGTTGGCCATATATTTGGCAGCATCTGATTGAATGTCAACAGATGGAGGCTTTAATGCAGATGACTCTTCGTGAGGTGCTTCATGATCACAGTTGCTCGGATAAAATCAGGGGATTGCCATGCTCGAAAGTAAACAACGAGCGTAAATTGGCCCTTAAATTCGGAATTCCATAACGATGTCATTCAATATCATTCCTCTATTTTTACTTAACAGTTATTTAAATACATCTCAGCAGGAGCTTGCCACAATTAGCTCATGAAAATGTTTTTCTACAGAGTTGCTTCATTATGTGATAAGATTTTTTTAAATATTGCTATTGAGCACATTAATACGATTCGGAGACAAATAAAGGTCAACCATAATCAGGAGAAAAATTACTGTAGATACTGAATGCTAAACTTTCATCGCGTATACAAGTTAAAAGCCTATTATTACGCATTATAATTCACTAAACACAGAGAACACGGCAAAGAAACAAAAAAATGATGAGTTAATCCGCTTGTCACTTTAAATATCGAGATCGCTTACGACCGGCTAAGTTAATTAATGGCAGATACTACAATCAACGGCAACTAAGCTTATTCAAGAGTCCATTAACTTCATTCAATCCTATGTTGGGAAAGAATTAGCTCTTAGTTTTTACAGATATTTGCATGGTGAATTAAATAGGTATAAAACACGAATGTAAGTGAAATTTGAAATTTTATCGCCATATACTTGACAGTGTATCAGGCGTTATTGCATCTGTTACCTGCCCACTGCATGGATTAAAGAGTCGGTGAGGACACCTGAGGCAGGGTTCCCTCCAAAGTAATGCCATTTCTCACTAAAACATTTTGATCGGAAAACTAATTTTGCTGCTACACTTCCTTAAATTTTTATTTAATTTAATTACGTAATTTAAACAATGGTGAACAATAATATAGCTCTAATTTTCTAAACCATGATACAGTAATCCAAGTCCAATTTTACCAATAACTACCCACTCATCAAGGATATAAGGATGAGCTTCATTAAGCCAGTACAGTTTGGAACTGCAGCGTTTCGTGGAACGAAGGCCGGTGAACCGTGTTGACCCCCACGAGTACAATAATTACTGTTATCCTCGGGAAACTTTATTCAGAATTACCTGTACATATTTTCAAACTGCTTTGACAAAATATGAAATTATGAAGATCGCTGAACCCTGCCGCAGTTAACATCGGTTTTTTGTCGAAAGATAATTACTTGCGCCATTCGAGGGAAATTACGGATCAGACCCGATAAATTCCTGCCGATGTGCATGAAAAGCTTCACCGGGCTCTCAAAGTTTATTATTGACCGGAAACGCCTGTGAGTACGAAATTTGAGAGAGACATTGCGTCTTAACTTTTATGCTAAATGCTTTTACGCTAAATTTATGTACATGATACTCAACTAAAAAACAAGGGATTGTCACGAAGAAGGAGCAAAATAGTCTTTAAATTTCCTTATAAAATGAAGTAAATTGTTAAGTCCGTCATTATCATGTGGACGAGAACGAGAACAATTTTTCCTATTTTAGTAATATGCTTTGAAACTTAATGGTTGAAGGCGTAACTTTATGGAACCGCCGAAATGACGAAAAAGAAAAATTTCTTAGTAAATTCCATACTTAAAACTTTTATTAACTACCTAGGTTTCGATTGCCTTGCAATCTCCTTAAAACCTTTGAAAATGATTGCAAGGCAATCGAAACCTAGATAGGTAATAAAAGTTTTTAGTGTGAAATTTACTAAGAGATTTTTCTTTTTCGTCATGTCAAATATGCTTTTACTGAGTATTACTTTTCAAATAGTAATATATAATACGACAATGGCACCAAAATATGACCTCTATCTTCCACTTGGCCTATGATTTCATCAAAATACATCCAAAGCAAGATGATGAAATGCAAGAACAATAAAAAAGAGAGAAGAGAAATATGGAAAATTTTGACATGGTACCGACGGAAAAAATATTTTTTTCCTTTTGAAAAGCTAACCAAACCTTCAAAAGCAAAGGGATATAGTTATTTTCCACTTTCCGAGGGAGATAAATATACTTTCAATTACTTGGAGATAACTCATTAAAATGGACTCAAAGGGGCGTTATAAAATGAAAGAGAAATAACAATTTACAGCAGCGGAATTATTATTAACCCATCCATCGACATGATTGGAAGAAATGAGTTACTAAAAAACGTGGGAAGAGAAAATTGGCAGCGGGATACGAATAAATAAAATTTAGACGTGAAATAAATAAAGAATTTGTTTGTATACTTCCCTTAAATTGAATTCGTACGGCAGTGTGACCACTATCCCTCGGTGCTTTCCTCCTGCAGTTAAAGTGGTACGTAGTTAGCAAATGTAAAATTAATTATTGACAAAATTGAATCTTAAAGCATAGTAAGAGCGATAGGGGATGTGTTGATGTACGTTAAATAAACGAAGTAGCTTGAATTAATATGCTGGATAACGAATTATTTTGATGACAGAACTCTTCTCACAGACCTGATGGGATAACTAAATGAGATTGTCGTTTGAAAACTGATTTTAAAAGAAATTACGCTCGGATTTAGTGGTTACTAAATCGCGAACGAATCGGAAGTTTGAAGGAAAATGAAAATGGAAGGAAATATGGCCATTTACAGTCTTTCTATAGAGTTTCGTCCCCATCAGGCTAGTATTAAATATTTGATACAAAGAGGGAGCAATAATTAAAGCACCAGCATCTATTGAGCCCTATTTATCCCTAAAGATCAAATTATTTTTTAAAAATTTTTATCAATGGTATAAACTTAGTGTTACAGTTACAACGCGAGCTTGTGTCTTCTTTCAAATGTGACATGAGATGTGAAATTAGAGAAATGCGTTTCTTTCTTGATTACGACGAGCAGTTTCCTCGGAAAAAATAACTGATTTTATCTAACTTTCATGGTTATAGGTACACAAACAAATTTTATCCTATGCATTGTCCAGCTATTTCACGTCTTGTGGAAAACTACCCAGCACCTCCCATATCGAGGATCCCACAGCAGTTTCGATTCCTCTCTTTCCGTTGTGATTGCTTCATCTCGCCATTCTTCCCACGCAATTGCACATTTATTCGGATTGCGATGAGTTTAAAAAAATTATATTTTAAGGGTACATGCACCAAGGCACCAAGGTAGATGGAACTTGATATCATGGAAAAAAATTCAAAAATCAGCCATTGAAAATACGCGTTCAGTTTCTCTGTGTGGTTCAAGCCATAAACAAGTCGTTTAAAAATTGGCATCCAATTTTACCGAGGACCTATGAAATAGTTTAAAACGAAAACTTGTTCGTGAAGGAAATAATTTAGCTGAAGCATAAAGCAGCGCTCCAAAAACCATAATTTAAGTACGTACAAGTGTGTGATTTAATCTGGGAATTTGTAGAGGAGAACTCTACGGAACATCTGTCACCGCTCTTTCGACGAAATAGAGGAGAATATAAAATCATAAAATGAACTTCCGGAGTCCATAAGTAGCGTATATATTAAAACCTAATATAGGCAATCCATTATTTTTGAGTGAGTTTAATTTATAGGGGACACTTGGTTCTTTAATACGTTCTTTACGCAATCATCCCTAATCTAAAAAACGCGAGTTCACAAACGATAAAAATCACGCCTAATTTTTCTGTATGCTTTTTATATCTTTACATCCAGCAACATTAGGCAATCTTAATTATGAGTATGATATGTGTTAGAGAGTCATTGCGTTTATTTTAGCCCTATTAGTTTTGAGAACGGTATGAACTTCATCTTTGATTATGACAGCATAAATAAAAGTCCAAGGTTTATTACATTAAGGTGACCTCCGCAGCCAATGTTATATTCAGATGTATTATCTTCCTCCTCGGCTTCAATGACAATGGATAATCTTCAGCCTGAATAGAAAAATTTGAGACAACAATAAATATTGGCATGCTCTTAAAAAACAGCTTCAGAGGTCCTAGTGAAATAACTTCTCCCTCCCAGTTACCTTGCCAAAATTGTTCCTGTAAGTCTTCTCTCTGACCAATTAAAGTCTGATCGCAATGCAGACGATTCAAATTGCACTCCACTCTGCGGAAATCGCCCGAGGAAGATCATAATGAGCGTGAAGTTGGAGGAAAAATTTGCAAAGGTGGGGCAGGGGTTAAGGGATGATTTTCAGCTTGACGGTGAAACAGAGAAGCAATAGCCGCTTGCTTTCACCTAATCTCTCCATTATTCTTTCAATAAATCTTAATTTGAGGTTTTATTGTTCGTATTTTTTCGTGCACGCTCGTCTTGATTGGTTGGAGGCTTCTGTTCAGCGTTTGATTGACAAAAAACTCGCTTTCCCGGTAATCAACGGAGAGAAGACAGGAGAACGTAGTTGGTGTAGAAGTGAGAGGCGAGAGCGAAAGTTCAGAGGAGGGAGTGGAGAGAAAAATGAAGGGTGCGGTGCAAAGAATGTGGCTTGGCCGACGGGAATGGGCCCTTATTTTGGCGAATTGCTGAAGGGTTGGGGGGTGGCTGTCGGTGGGGGATATGAAGCTTCTCTGCCTTGCCCTAATGGCTTCCAGCAAGCTGGTCCTTAGCGGTGGGAAGCGAAGAGTGCCGGTTGTACGGGCTGTATCCAGTGGCGCGGATTGGGCGTGCAAGGAACTAATAAGCTCCACTCCTCCCCATCCCGAAAGTGGTGCTTCTGGCCTCCACGGCTCGCCTCTGGGGAACGTAAAGAAAAACGCCTTGTTAAACTCCCGTTTTATGGTTTGCTCTATTAAAGGTTTGTCGGCTGAAAGGTTTTTACGGCTTCCCTTCAGCCACTCCTTCGCGAATTCCTCTTTTGAAGTGCTTCCGGCTTCACGCTGTCAGAAAAAAGCAATATTCGCTCTCCTTTTCACATAGAGCTTGACGATTGATCTGCCGTTATCAATGAAATATCTGAAAAAAATCTGTAGGCGAGTTGAAATTGATCGGTATAAATTCTAGCGTATCGGATTAATGAGAAATAGGTAGTTTAAACCAGCGTTGGATCATTGCATTCGAAAGTTAATGTGACACTAGCAATCACACAACGAGCCTAATTAAGAGAGTAGACTTGATGTAGCTAGGAGACAATTGGGATATCATTAATTAGTTTTCCAATTTATATCATGTTAAATAAGCATGACTCAATATAAAAATCGTCATTTAATCAGCCGTAAAGTAAGCAATACAGAAGCGGAAAGGTGTCATTAAATGTGTATGTTGAAAAATTATTGCAATAAGTCGTAATTTGGGATGCTCACTGAATTTCAATTTTATTCTCGTTTGCACCAAATCAATCATAATTGGCAATGCAATCAGATCACTCCGAGCCTGACTTAACTCGCCTCTGACAATCACTCGGCAGGTGTTTGATAAAAAGCATTCCTCGAATTTAGTGAACATAAATGATGATAATCCTGGTAATTTAATTGTGACTCGGTACAAAAAACATGAGCCAAGATGAAACGAAATATAACCTAATTTCAAACAATTAATCAGAAATTATATTCCAAAATTGGAATATCCTTTGAGCCATGAAAATAAATAACAGATTCAACTTGATTTCACAGTTTCATTTAAGACCGTACAGTACCACTTTAAGCTATCAGAATATCGGAATACGAACTCGATATCAGTAACGTCGAAGAATGGTTATATGATATTTTTAAAACCCTGATTCTATATTTTTACTACAAGAGATTTATACCTCTTAAATTAAGAATCAGGTACTAAATTTAAATACATTTTGTTTTAGAATAATACATACTCTCTAACCTTTGGCCAAACATGAAGATACTAAGTTTGCAATTACCATTGAAAAGATTAACTCTGAAATGAATTCATTTACTTCAAGATAAAAAGAGGGTATACATTCAATAACAACTCAGCAATATCATAAACACACACATTGTCTGATTCATCAAATAACTATGAATATCATGCATTAAATAATATGAAACTTTGGATTATAGTTTATGGAAATAGAAATTAGTGGGCTGCTGTGAAAGAAAGGAGGGTCAAATACTGGCTGTCATTCTCAGCAATTTCTCATCGCGTCCCACGGCACAGAAGACTATCACTCACGGATTATTGTTGGGAGAGACAAACGACGTCGGAATCTGTCACACTTACATTGAACGCGATGGCGGGCCCTCTTCTTAAACCGATATCTCAAACAAACGGCTTTTGCTTCGGCAACATAGGAAGGAGTTTCTCGGCATCGAGGAGGAGAAGAAAAAAATGCGAGAAAAAACCCTGCGTATCAAACGGAGAGACAACAGGCCTTCATCATGGGGAGGAGAATGATCAATATCTGTTCCTCCGAGGCATTCCTCCCTTTATGGAGGTGAATGCTTGACATTCCACGAGCACACGAAGGGAGAATAGATTTTTACCATCTTATCATTTTTATCACTAGTTGGGTACCCACAGTATATGGAATATGTGCTTAAGTGTCCAAGTTAAATAAAGTGTAAAAGCCTGATAAAATGATGTCATTACATATAAAAAAACATTTAGAATTTTGAGATATTAAAAGCCAGTGGAGGACTTAATGAGCGTGATGGATCAGTCATAAAGTATTATATAGCACATAACGCTGGTAAAGCGTGGGAAAAGAGAGAAAAGAGTAGTAATTTGGGACGGGATAAAGAGAGGGAGAAAATATTTACTTTTACAAAGGAATTTAACCTTGATAAAATTAATAGTTGGCTGATGAAAACAACAAAGAGGGTTCCACGTGGTCAAAGGCATTAATGAGATTAAGAAGGTTACACCTATTTCCGTTGTGTGAAGACATTATATTTTAAGCACTATCTCATCATGCCATTTCCCGCAAGATAAAAACGCTATACTTCGTACTATTCCCAGGAAATGTTTCTTAGTAGGAGAGGGGATAATTCGGCCCACTAAACAAAATAGTGTCTCATGCATGAATAAGGTAATGAGCGAATTCTTAGCAAACAAAATTGGAATTGAATAGGGAAATTAAAATATTTTCCGAAAAGCAGCATAAAATGGATCAATCGCTGATACTTGACTCTGCTCAGGGTTCCAGGTATTACGCATCGAATAATATTAACAATAATGAATGTTAATGCTCAATTCCCATGGAATGTTATCGACAGCAAAGGTTTAAACGATCAGAAGTTTTGAATTTAGCATATATTTGGCTCTTTAAATTGTGACATTTAGGAATAATATTAATGGCTGAGACACCAACGAAATAATATAGCATTATAAAATGAGGATAATGGCACTTCTTGCCACCGTCAGAATTTAAACGAAAATTGCAGACGTTCTGAACTAATTTATGAACCAAGGGGCAGCATGTTACAATTTGAAGGTGAAAATAATATCCCATAGAAATGTAACTTAATGAGACTAAGAGGAATATGAAAACTACACCGCTAACGTCAATATGAAGGAAAGACTCGCGAATGGCATTTATTTATTTGAAAAAGTCCCAAATACGGCACTTAGGCTTTAAACATTGATGACCACCAAGAAAATAAATTATAAGCATTAAAAATATAAAATAATAACAGATATAATAAGGGTACGAAAGCGGACCACCAGCCTCGTCGTGGCGTACCTGGCAACGGCTTTGCCGGCTAATGGTGGACGTCTATGTGGCGGGCTAACCACCCCTAATGCAGTATAAGCTGGTTCCAAGAAAGAACTCAGAGAAGGCCACCCACAACCGGCCCCTCTCCGATGGGGGCCCCAGTAGAGTTGGGCGTGGCCAAGGAAAAAGAAGTACTAGGATGGGAGCTCGCATGGAGTGGACGGAAGCCTTCCGGGGCGACCTCCTCGCATGCTATGCTGCCAGCGAGCCCGAACGCAGGAGTTACATGGCCAGGATGCACTCTTTGTGTTGTGAGATACACCCGGAACATGACCACCTGTCGCAGCAGAACTTGCGCGACCAGGCCAACCACCTTCGGAAAAAGGAAAATATTCACCAACCGCAGGTTTAGAGAAATACACCACCAGCCGAACCATCCTCTCCGTCACAGGCAGCACCTCCACCTACTGACGTGAGTACCGCACGTTTGTCGGTATTTCCTACAAAGAGGGAGGATGTTTGCCAGACTGACTCTGAGCTATTACGATCGCGGTTAAGAAGCACAATTAACTATGACGAAGGACACACTAGGCAGAGAAGCATCCATCGAAAGATCTCTCTGCGGGGTACCCACCGGCCCCAAATGGATGGACTCATCGACGAGATCCTGACAGAGACGTCAGATCTCTGGACGGTGAATTGCGAGGTCAACGCTGCAGCCAAGGTTTTGGCAACCTCCCGAAAGGACTCCTCTCGGGAGGATAAGGCAGCAACAAGGCTGAAAAAGCTGGATGCCAAGATCACGCTGGCGCGACAGCAGGCGTCGAGGACTCAGTGTGTGATTGAGTACATCAATGTCGGGCGAACCTTTACATCTAAAGTTCGGCGTATTGCGCGCAGCCTCAGGTTCAACCATCACACACTGAACAAAAACGTGCTTCTTACTATTAAGTAGCACGAGGTCGATAGGATACGGGCGCTTACCACGGCCAAGAAAAAACTCCTGAAAAGGAGCAGAGGCGTAAGGGAGAATTCCACCTTTCTCCTTCAGCCGCCTCTTTCGGACTCCTCCGCCTGTTGTTGAATCCCCGCCACCCGTTCATGAAGTCGAGCATTTCTGGAAGGATATCTACGAAACTTTGAAGCCATTCAATGGAGATATTCCGGCCATCGCAATATTTAAAGAGTTCTGCGACCGCCACCTACACAATGTGGATGGACCCCTATCAGTCACGGAAAGTGACGTGAAGCACAATTTTTCTGGCTAGAAGAATTTTGCGGCTCCAGGTATGGATGCCGTGAATAGCTTCCGGTGGAAGAAGTTTACTTCCACCCATAAACATCTGGTCAGAATCTTCACGTCCCACATCACAGGTAGAGAACCATTTCCACCTTGGCTGACTGAGGGACGCACGGTTCTCATTCCAAAGAAGGGAGACTTGTCCAATCCGAAGAACTATCGCCCTATAACCTGTCTAAACACTGTATACAAGGCGTTCACCACGATCTTGAGCCACATTATCCTCCGGCAGATCCAGCCTGTGTGGGAGGAGGAGGGAGGAGCAAAGGGGGTGCAAACAAGGAATCGCGGGATACAAGGACAACCTGCTCATTCACAGGTGCATATGTCAGGATGCCGCCCGACATAAGCGAAACCTATCATTGGCCTGGATGGACTATCGCAAGGCTTTTGACACCACTTTGCATGAGCTTCTCATCGCCATGCTGAAGTTGATTAAAGTCAAACCAGAGGTTGTGTCCTGCATCCAACGCCTGCTACCACTCTAGAGAACGCGCTTCGTCTTGACATCGGACAAGCGGACCGTCTCCACTGAGTGGGTAACATACCACCGTGGCGTTTTTCAAGGCGACAGCTTGAGCCCCCTCCAGTTCTGTATTTCCCTCCTCCATCTCTGCTTCAAGCTGAGACGAGGCCGAGGATACATGTACGGTGTTCCTGGTGACAGGAAGCACAAGGTCACCCATTTGTTTTACATAGATGACCTTAAACTCTACGCTTCCAACCCCAAAGACCTGCGCGTTGCACTGGACACCGTACATCAATACAGTGAGGCTAAAGGGATGGAATTCAGATTGGGCAAGTGTGCATCCATCCACCTGGCAAAAGAAAGAATATCGGAGGACAAGGAAGAATCGCAACTCGTTGACGGGAACGTCGTTCGTCATCTGCAAGATGACGAATGCTACAAACACCTCGGCGTCCCCCAGTGTCGAATGCCGGAGGTAGCAGCAGTGAAGAAAAGACTCACTGCCAAGTACAGACAGACTCTCAGAAAAATCTGGAATTCTGAACTGTCTGGCAAGAACAAGGTTCTTGCCACGAACATGTTCGCGGTTCCAACACTGCTCTACACCTTCGGATGCATGAAATGGAATGTCAACGAGTTGCAAAACCTCGACCGGGGAACGAGGAAGATGCTGACCATCTATACAAGTCTTCATTCGAAATCTTCCGTCGCCAGATTGTATCTCCCTCGCAGTGTAGGTGGTAGAGGGCTATTGAGCCAGGAGGATATCCATAACAGAGTTGTCTTGGGTACATTTTGCCGTGTGTTCAACAGCACTGACCCCCTGCTCACTCTCTTAAGGGACCACGAAGGTGCCGGGGTGGGGGCGTTCCTCTTCCAGGCGGCGAAGAGGGCACCGGACGAAACCGGTCTAGACTTTGACCTGTCATCCGACCGTAACGACAGTGGCACGTCAATCGTGTCACTGAGGGCAGACGTATTGAAGCTTGAGGTCAAAAGGGCTGAGCAGAAGACCTTGCTCAAGACACATACCGATAAGCCCATGCATGGATGTTTCTTTCGAAACATGGAAAAACATGGGCTATCGAAGGAGCTGACGTTTGTCTTCCTTCGTTTCACGGGTCTCAGGTCCGAAACAGAGAGTTTCGTTCTCGCATGCCAGGATGGTGTCATCAACACTCTCGTGTACCGCCGAATTATATTCAAGGCGGAGGTGGCGGACACGAGATGCAGAGCCAAGCCGGAGACTTTGAGTCACCTTCTCTCCGACTGAAGTTATTACGCGCAGTCAGCGTATTCAATACGGCACAACGGAGCTCTTCGGGTGTTGTATTTCCACCTTCAACATCAATACGGCATCGACGAAGTACATCTGCTGCCCTATGCCCCTGGAGATATTGATTCCGTCGTGGAGAAGGGCAAAATAAAATTCTGGTGGAATTACTCATTCCCCACCACCAGGAGGCGAACAAGCCTGACATCGTTCTCCTCGACCGCATATCGCGTTTCATGTTCGTAATTGAGTTTTTGGCTCCGGTCGATACGAACTTGGACGCGAAAGAGGCGGAAAAACGGACGAAATATGACCTTTTGTTCGAACTTCGGCAGATGTACCCGGGACACTCTGTAAAACTAGTAGTCCTAGTCATAGGTGTGCTCGGTGGAATCAAGGGCTCGCTGATACAGAACATCACGTGCATTCCTGCTTGCGTAGCACAGACGGAATCACTTGCAGCCCGCATGCAGAAGGCCGTCCTCTTGGTGTCGCTCCGTCTGCTTCGTGCGCACGACCCGAACGCAGCGTAGCCACTGATCTGATGGGTTTCGGAAGTGGCTACGAACTCTGCACCGCCCCTCTCGAGTTCTCGGCCATTATGACGGCAACAAAACCCGATGTTTGCCGGGGACTCGGAGGGGAAAGTTACAGGAGTACCAAAAAAACAATAAATACAGAAAATAGAATAGATACAAAAGAACATGAGAAATTGGACCGGGACTTAGCGATATGGTTAGTAAGGAAGGATTTGAAACCGGAGGGTGACGAGAAGAGGTCCATGGAGGGTGAATGCGAAGCCAGGGAGTAAAACGTTTTTGGAATGCGGTGGAATAGGGAACGCAGGGATATTGAAAGACGATATTTGGGAATGTTAATTAGACAGTCATTGCGTGTGGTACGGGGAGGAAAATGAAGTGGGAAGAGAGGAAGAAGAATATTGATGCAGAGAGAGTCTCTCCTGATACAATGAAGGAACTTCATGTCAGAGAGCACATGACGGAGAGAGAGGTGGGGGATTCCAAGTGAAGACATGATAAGTTCTTGAGTACAATTTCCGAATGAAGGAATTCGATGACGGGCAAATGCGAGAAAGAAGTTAATAGGTCGAATAAGTAGTTTCAAGGTTGTTGGGCAAGCGGTTAACAAAATTGGGGCACAGTATTCTAAAATGGGGAGGACACAGCCAAAGAATACTGTCCGGAGAGCAAGGGGATCATGAATGTCGGTGTGGCGGTAAAGAAGGCCGACAACTGACATTGCGTTCCCCGTAATGTTATTACTATGCTCGTGAAAGTTAAGCTTTGAGTCAAACAGTATGCCTAGATCACAGTGGAAGCTGATATAAGGGATTGGGTTCTGTGATAGAGTGTAAAAATATGATAGGATTTTGCGTTTAAAGGAGATGGTCATAACAGCTGATTTCGAGGAGTTAATACGAAGCTGTCAAAGGGAGCACCAGGCGTGAACCGAGGAGAGGGCAGATTGAAGGGTATTGGAATCGGAGGGGCTATCAATCTGCCTGAAAATTTTGCAATCGTCCGCGTAAAGTAAAATGTCACATCCCAATGGGAGGACACAGTCAATGATATCATCAATGTAAAGTGTGAACACAAGGAGGCCAAAATCGCTGCCTTGAGGAACCCCTGAAGAGACAGGAAGGTGATTTGACGACATGCCATCAATTAAAGCACGCTGAAACCGAGAGTTAAGGAAACTATGGATAAAGGATAAGAAAGTACCATGGATATTGTGTCTGAAGTTAAGTTTATGTATCAGCAGGCTATGATTAACTGAGTCAAAGGCCTTAGAGAAGTCAACGTAACAAACATCAAGTTGTGAATTAGATTCAAAAGCGCGAATGATATGGATTCATTATGGTATGAATTCATTATGTAGAAAAATATGGAAGTACTTATGCAACCAATACAAGAAACTTTCTACCGTGGAAGCATAACCATCTTTGACAAATGAAAGTTAAGCCAAGTAATAACCTTAATAGCATGTAAGATCATTATCAATAGTATTAGAGAAACAATGTGCAGCGCCTATTTCTACTGAGAATTCATTTTATTCCGGCTGAGAGAGATTAAAATAAAAATTGTACAGAGTGTGATCAGAAAATAATAGATCTGTAATGGCTAACTAGCCAACTAACTTTTGCCTACGGCATAGTAGGCGAAACGTCGCCATCCATAATGATGAATACACGGTCGAATCCCGAAAGCCAACCCAATGGACATCCAGAACGCCGCGAAAGCCTTTGACAGAAACATAGCCAACTAACTTTAGTTGTATTTGACCAATTTATTGTATTATACTTCGTTTTATATATGAAATTCTTACAAAATAGAAGAGCATCGGGGTCAGATTTCGATGAAAATATATTATTTTTCTAAAACCGCGGTTGAAGTAATTAGCGTCGGGGATGCGTCAAGGGCAGATTAGGACAGGGTTGATTGGGAATATATTAGCACTTAAGAGTGCGTATGGTGACGGCAACTCACTGAAAGAAAAAGACGACGAATAAAAGTTAATAAAAACGCTAGGGAATGCCTGCGTGAAATAATGATTTTAAACAAATTATCCACCAAAGACGAAATAACAAATCTTTTCGCTAGGCAAATGAAGCCCTCGTGCATATGAATACGTTAGAGTCCAGAGAAATCAAAGAATATATCAGCATTAGGAAATTAATCATCAGCAAGCTCTGTTTTGTATCACGTTATCGTTTTGCAACCATATACCGAAATACTATGAAAGTGAAATATCGCCGGTATGTTACTCTCCAAAGTGATTGGTTGACTCCATTGATTTAGGGATTTGACAAGTAACCCGAAAAGAGCCACAAAAATGTATAAGAATTACACAATATTTAGTTTAAGTATGACAACGAGCTTATCAAACCAAACTGGCAAGACTACCGAGTACTCTTAGTTGATATAATGGATGATTTTCCAGGATCAGATAAAACTCAAATATATCCGGATGAATCTAAACGTCACCACTTCCTTCGAGCTCAATATAGTTCCTAGAAATAAACTGATGTATCTGAATTGATCATTACAATATGCTCCGCAGCCGGTAAATGTCAGGAAAAGTATTGAGTGATATACCAAAGAACATGGGAAATATTTCAACGGCATTTCTCGTCAATTGATTTCCACCAATCAGAAGTTTGTGATTTTGCATATCAGCGGCTTCACGTGAAAATCTTTGTAAACTATCAGCAGAGCATAGGACGCATGTGGACATTCAGAAAAGAGCTTTGATTTCCTCCTCTCTCACCCTAAAATATCTGTTAAACGGCTCGCATCTGAAGCTTGAGAGAGTTCACCAGAGCGGCGTTTACTCTTTCCTTTCCCGGAAAGCTGCCGACTCATAGGATTTCACCTGAAGACGACACGAAATAAAATGGGCGTCACAGCGCGGGTCTTAAATTCCCCGTCTCTCGTCGTCTCCTGAGCAAATCCTATCGCGCCGACGGATAGAAACAGTTAACGCTGGCGCACGCTCGATTCCTGTGGACTGCGTCACGTATCTCCCCCATGACAGACAGCACGTCCCCACAACGACTGTGCAAACACCAGGTAACCGAAGGCTGGTGCGCCGCACCTTGACGGAGAGGGAGGGAAGTAAGTTTCATTAGCCTGGAGGAGGAGAGGCTAGCAATCTCCGCGTGCCATCACGAAAAGGTCGAGGGTGACGTGTCTAGCATTCCTCGCGTGCCTCCCGGTGCCGTAAATGCCATCGCCGTCCAACATAACAAGCTTAATTCGATCGCCACAGCATCAGAGCACATGATTTCATCGGTAAAGAACACAGATTTGCTTGCTGATTTAATCACATAACTCGGTGATTCGCGGGAGTAAGCACGATAGATCATCGTAAGACGGTAGCAATAGGAGTCATTAGCAGAAAATTGCATAAATGCAATGCCAAATTAAGTAAATGAATCATGCCATTCATGGAGGAAAAAACGCATGAAAATAGCTATCAGGTAAATCTTTAGGCGGAATGGACCAGCAAAATTCTGAGGGACAGTGGAATAAAGACAAGAGAAAATGAGAGGAATGGTGAATACTGACGGAAGAGGGGATGGTGGACTGTAGAAAATCAATCTTCGGATAATGATGATCTTCATCTCATTCAAAAAACTACCCTAACGCGGACACGATACAGAGGGTGCTATGAAAACATCCTTGTGAAAGTGATAGAATAGGGAAAATAAAAAGTAAGTCGTAGAGGACAAAGACGGATTGCATGTTAACGAATTACCTAAGCATCAAGCTCTGCAATCGCTAACGGCGGAAACGCAGTTTTCGCACCCATGGTACCATACACTGCAGAGCTGGTAGTTTTGCAGCCTATTTATCTTACTTTTTCGCTTTTATTGGCTCTATTATGTATTACTGAGTAAAAATAATATCCTCCGCACCGTACTAAAGCTTGTCTGGTCTTAATTTCTCAAGTTATTAAAGTTCACCGTGTATCCTCGAAGTTTCTCTGGGATCTCATCCTAGTCCTTCTATTACTTGCGTAACACTCCGTTCGCTCGTGGCGGTCATATATGAAGCATGCGGTCTTTCATTGCATTCTATTCATTTCACGAGTAAAATCTTCCTACACAGGGTTACGAATGTATTCTAAGTATTAGAGAAGTGGCCAAACTAGAGCGGAAGTAAATCTCCCACCTTCCATCCGATGACTTCCCTACTATTCATTTGATAAATCCTAGTTACTGGAACACAGTGCCAAAAGTGTTTAAAAAGTTTCCCCCCTGCTTGGCCGGCAGTTAGAGTGATTATTTACAGTAAGAGACCACCAAACAAGTGTCTCTGCGAATACCCCTCCTCGGGAATCGCTGCTATAGATAAATAAAGTCTCTCCAATCCTCATTGAGAGTCAGCATCTCCACAGTAACTCATCCATGATCGAGGATCATGGCTTAAAAAATGAGATTGGTATAATTCCTTCACCAGTACCTTGTGATCCCAAGCTTGGAAGTGAAAAGCACCAAGGATCATGTACGGGAAATTCATCAAACTTTAACGAGTGTTCCACCTTTGGATCTAACAAATTCTTTAGCAGAGTGTCCAGACGATCAAAGAGATATACTGCGTACAATAATTCTTTAATCCTTACTCGCAGGCACTCTACCATTCAGTCATCGTAAGGCATTAGAGCAAAAATCAAAACTCGGGCACAAAATCCTTCAAGAATCTTTTATTCACTATGAAAATCACACGAGAATGTGCCTTTGGAATCATTCTGATCCGTGAAGGATGAATAACTCGGAAGCTCGGAGCAAAACCAACCACAGGGGTGGATTTGAATTCAAAAAGGAACCAGAACGAAAGAGAAATTTTGACATCACTCATTAAACGCAGAGAGAGAGGAGAGGTACAGCATGGGCTCACAAATGAATCATCAAAAGCAGGACGCATTCGGAAAAAATGGTCGGTCATCATTAGAACGAATTCCAAATGATTTTTTTTAAATTCTTAAATACGCAATGGGAAGACGCAGATGATATAATGAAAAAAATAAAGAATTATTATGCAAATGGTGATAACATGGCTATCACCGAGTTTCAAGACCAAATCCTAAAAACTATTTGCTCAACCACTTGTATTCCTAGTTTCATTTAGGGATAGGAACACTTTTCAAGGAATAAATCTAAAATGAGAAACAGAAAATAGATTCTGTGGACTTTTTGTGGATTATTCCTAAACACCTTCTTTAAATCAATCTAATTATCCAAAAAGGCACGTCATTTCTTGCTCATCTCGTGTTCTTAAACTTGAGAAAGCACATGGACGCATTATTTGATTGCAAAATAATGAAATAATCCAAATGAAATTCGACTGCATCACTACACAAATGATACAACTTGAAAGCGTACTATAAAATAATTACTGAACTCAAACTGGGATATCAAAAAGTAAGCGCAAAATGTAGGTATTGATAAAAGTTGAAAGGATTACTGCTGAAAATACAGCGTTTTGTATTAAAAAGTATTTTTATTCTTTGAGCCGTAAATCCAGAGACTCACTCAAACATATTTCAAACATTACAAACGTTACAAACGGAATATACAAATCCAAAAATGAATATCTGCTGCGCTTTGCTTTAAATCGATAGAATATGATTCCAGAAGATATAATGTTAGCAAAAAACTATACATATGCAAAGCAGTATCAAGTTAACTACATTTTCCAAAAATATTGAGTAGGTACCGATCAAACTCATAAGAAATATTTGATAATTTTCATGACCATGCCCGTATCAGTAACGGAGCATACGGAAGGCAAACTAGATGAATTAATAAATGCGCTCACAGTAGCTCAGGTAGAAAAACAAAATAATGTATTCCTTCTTAAGATATCTCTCGGGATCAAATGGTATAAAATTATCGCAAAAATCTTAAAGCCTTCAATTACTGTCAATCACATATATGCATGCTATTCATCTAATTAATTTAAATAATATGGGATTTTAAAAAACTACAATCAAATGTTTAATAGCATCTTACTTGCCTGTATTTGATTGAATGTATGGTGAAGAGGACTAATTTAATTTTAGCAAGTAATTATCGAGTTAGGAAGACAATTTAAACTTAACTCGCAAAATACAGAAAAGATACACCTTTCATAAATTTCTTTTGACATCAATGCTCCAAATGCTTGACTAAAATAATTATAAAGCAAGCAAAAAACTCCTCAAATAAGGCTATCACCATTTATTTATCCGAAAACCAATCAAACATTATAACAGTATATTTTGCAAGCTTGAATTGCCAAAAATTCGATCATTTTGTCGAATTAAACGTATATGTTTCGATTTCCTATTCAGCGCGATTTATGATGGCTGAATATTTTGTAAATAGGATTTACACCGGAGAAGTAAGGGAGAAGGATAAATGATTAATGGTAGAATGGGAACACACACATGGAATGATTTCACAGAAGAATACATCGAGCAGGTGATAAGGAAATTTCGAGGAAGCGGATGAGATTCTAGGAAAAATCTGAATTTCAATATTTCAGGAAATGTTGACCCAAAGCCTACGTGCCACCTCATTCACTTGCGCAATTTCTGGAAGGAACATGCGCTGCGGCTTCCTACGAATGAGGGCCTTAAAAAAAGTGCGATGCAAAATTGAAGCTGGCTTAGGAAAGACGACCAGGCGGCGCGGCGTGCAGTGTACCGACCGCAAGGAGTGAGGGATCAGCTGCCCAAGGATGAGAGTAACTTTTCTTCGCAGAATTCAAGGCGGAGGCGTGGGTCGCCTCGTATGACTAGGGAGAAAAGGAGCAATAAGTAAGTACGCACGCGTTCCTTTCCTATGCTCGGCAATCGCTTGCTTATAACTCGCCGCCGCCGGCCGTTTCTGTTCGGCGCTGCGGTCGGAGTCCCTTCAACGCGCGAGATGGGAGACGTGCGGTGCCTCCGTGGGGAATGCATGGAAGTAACCTTTTTTTCTTACGACTCGGAAAAACTGTTATCAATGGCGAGGACCCAAGTAGGTTATACGTGGAGCGCTGCCAATCCGGTTTCGACTCACCCCACCCCATTCAAAGCTGCGCTTTCCGTGTTTCTTTCCATCTTCCCGCTCGGTTTTTCTTTTGCCGACCACCAGAGGGCAGGCCGGGAACGTGATGCGTGAGAGAATGTTTTGTTTTTCTTCTGTCATATCCGTCCTCCCACCTCCTTCTCCTCTCTCACCCCCCTGCATCTGCTATCTCGCCCTAGAGAACCGAAAAATTGCTTCAACACATACGGTCTTAATACAATATTCTCAGAGTTTCAGCGCTAAAATTTTTTGCACAATTTCCAGTCCGTCAAAATTTTTCAAATGAAAAAGCGGAATTTGAGATGAGTGCAATTTATGGAAGTAGATAAGCAAAGGCTGGTAAAGAAAAACGAATCGCTCCATATGATTAATGCTAGCAATTATAAGCTACCGCAAGGAAGAATGAGCTTCGTGGCGCTGATGAACGGCTGAGAAAATTGTCATTAATAACGCTCACGATGGATCATAACTGAAAGAATAAAATATCTTTTAGCCTATCTTCGATGTTATGAAATGGGATGAGTAATTATCTACAATGGCGCTAATGTAATATTTTTGATTTATTCACTCGATTATCTTCATTAGAGACTACTTCATCCATAGATGCCAGTTATTGATATAGCTCAATTTTTAGCAGTAATACAGCTCCAGAAATAGTATTGTAACAACGGTGAATGTCACATTAAATTAATGTTTCGTCATTCAGAGATTACTTTCATTAAAACGCACAACAGCAATATATGGTTGGGAGCATGGTAAGCAAGTATGGAAGAACAATGGGACCTTGAGGCAATGCCGATCCGTCGCGTTTACTATTAAATCCCCAATTAATATCAAGACCAAGTGGCAGGAGGGTAGGACGCCCGAGATTCATTTGATTTATACACACCTATTGCATCGCAGCGTCTACCTAACCCCTTCCAATCGTCGTACGATGTCTGAATTCACGCCAAATATACCCATTGCCTGAGTACGCACCGACCAAGTAACACCTTTTGAGGACGACTCTTCTCTTGACTGACACATGTTCCCTTAAGACCATCCACGCACTTTGTCTCGCATTGCAATTGGAAAATTTCGAAAACAATGCAAGGGATGAGGAAGAAGAACATGCAAGAGAGAGGGATATTGAGAGAAGAAAAAGCTCAGAAAGGAAAGATGGATATCCAGGGCTTTGGTGGTTTGGTGCAAAGCATCGAGGGCGCAGGGTTTTGGTTCTAGATGAGGCGTTGGAAGGCTGGGGAGGGGTGCGGAAGAAAAATGGGTGACAGGGATGATACGGTGGGAGGATCTAAGGGAGAGGAGGAAAGGGAGAAGGGGGAAAGACAGGCTCAGGTAGGAATTCAGGACATAACTCAAAGTTGGAGATAGCGCCTGTCATAATTCAGCTTCACTCGTAAATCCTTAAAGGAAAAAGTAGAGGGGCGATGGGAGGGTTTGGGGCGGGAGGGGGGGGGGGAGGCAGGTAAGGGAAACACCGAGAAGGGTTCCTGGGATGAAAGGTAGATTGATATTCAATATCTTTCCCCACCCCAAGCACACCATTTTGGGAGCACTGGCCGCCTTCTGCTCATTGTGTTGAGTTTCATTCATGATGAATGAAGTGTGCTTGCGGAATGATACGACGGAAGTAACTATACTAGTGACAATGTCCCGATATGGCGTCACTATAAGTGTTGTGCCACCGCAACTGAAATCATATTCCTTGCGAGAGATACACAAATGATGTGGTACAAAGTCACGTGTACGGGTGCAAATGTATAATTTAAAACTTCTCTTTCCCCCAAAAATTATACTTTTATTGAGACGGATTTGGAATGTGACTGACTAGTGCAACTGATCGTCAATTAGGCAGATGGGTTTTGAAACTTGGCAAATCAAACGATTACTAACATTTATTTTTCTTCTTTAAATGTTACACCACAACAATAAGCTTAACTTGGGCTAGTATCTCTCCTAATTCAAAGGCAAAATACTCAAAATTTGATCTAACGGGTGAACTTTTGAAAATCAATTAAGAGAGAAGCATAAACACATGAAGTCATATCAAGGTTCGTTTCGCATTAATCGCGCCAATTAATAAACTAAAAAACTCCCAAACAAAACAAAAAGTCTTTGGAATGCCTCTGAAATAAGTGGAATGTCTAATAAGTTTTTTGTGATGACCCGTTTTTCTCTAAGTTTTAACTGAAATAATACAATTTCAATGGGCGTCTTTCATCATATGTTTTCAGGGAAGTTTCACTGGTGTAAACTGAATGTAGACGGATCCGCATCATTTATTAAATGAAGTGTCCAACGTTTGGTCATATTCGTTCCCCGTCTTCTCTCTTATCCCTCTTATTCTCCTTTCTAGTCCATAGATCCCAAGAATAGCTTGAGCACATATACGACCTTAATAAAATATTCTCAGAGTTTCAACCGGGCTATCATTTTTTGCTCAATTCATAGTCCTTCCAAATTATGTAGCTCGTATACATAGGTGAACATCCAATTAAATTTACTTTCAAAACGGTGGAAATTGGAACTAGCCTTGAGCTTAGTGGATGAACAGCATTAGTGTTTCCAAGATGGGAATTTTATGAGAAAACCGGGAGTGTATAACTCGTTCTATATCTTAAAGTTCTTTCTTTTACCGAAGAATGCTCACACTCCGTAATATCTCTAGCCACGGATTTTGGAATTAAGGACTGCTGGAGACTGAAACTTAAGATGGCAGATAAAGAATAGGCAATATATTTTAAATATTAGCATAGATAGAAGGTTATCTGAAGGGCTTGAGGCTATGATTTACTGAATCCGTGTTTGAATTGTTGTGTTTGCTTGTAAAGTTCATCAGCTGTAGATTCATGAATTTCATCAGAAATCAGCGAGAAACACCCATTGAAATTCAGCAGAAAAAGAATAACTATTGATGAATGTGATACAAATAATGATTCCCAGTCAGCTCCCTGAAATCCTAAAATTTAACCAACTTCAAAATAATAAAACCTCACGTGAAAGTATCTGCTTCCGCAAATTCAGATGCTTTCCAATGTTTCAGATTTGAAAAAGATGGAGCAAAAGAGCTCCATAACTCTGTTATGAGACAAAGAATGTACTTAAGAATATATTATTGACATACCGATCATATTATGCAATTAAAATCTGAATTTAAATTTTTAAGCATTATAATATATTTGAAGGGCTATAATTGGTAGTATCAGGCGTAACTTTATGGAATCTGTTAACATTGTAATGATAACACTTACCTTTCATATTCCACATATCTTTATTTTCTACGACCCGGGTTTCGACGTTCGACGTCATCTTCAGGTGATGATTACCTGAAGATGACGTCGAACATCGAAACCCGGGTCGTAGAAAATAAAGATATGCTGAATAACAAAGTTAAGTGTTAACATTACATTAATGGCATAAAAGTAATATATTGGAAACCTGGAGGGGAAAATAATATAAAAGAGTAAAATATATAATGAAATGTTGATGGGATCAAACAGATTGAAGATAAAAGATAACTCATTTCTTACATGACACTTATGCAAGTGAACAGAATGATATGATGGAGACTATTTTGAAATAGGAAAAAAAATCAGCTCTCCTTTAATTCACACCAATAGCAAGTGAAGATAGATAGAGGAAGAAGTCTGAATGTGGTGAGTGAGGGAGATTGGACTGTGCTTAAATATTAAAAATGAACAAAAAATGAAAACACTGCCAGAAAAAAAAAATAAAGAAAGACTAAAATTACTTTCAAAGCCTGTTTTGGTTACATATAATTAGTTAAACTCGCCATAATACCTATTCGACATAATATTAATGAGAAACATAATAAACGCTGCTGCATGAAAATCTTTTATACGGGAAAATTTCATTTACTTGGATAAAATTGTGTGTCATTCGGATTTTCATTATTGAACTGCGCTTAATATCTAAAAGAAATAATTAAACACGAAAGCACTGTCACGAAAGCACTGAATATGTAACAAAAGGCTATAGTCCATCTCTTAAAATGAAGTTCCAAGCCTTTGAATCAGATGAAGACCAATGGAAAATGCTATCCCATTTTCAGAATCTAAATTCAACTTAATGGAATTCCTCCAATCGGAATTATGTCTCAGCATTAAAAAACAAAGAAGTGTCAAAAAATACTAGCTTAAAAAAATGAGGAATCAATAGTGCAATCTACAAAATACACACGTAAAATCTTAGTTTTAAGCCGCATGCAAAATATAACGAACTGTCGTGGTTCTACGAATGCAAAACAGATATTAAACAAAATAAAACCAATTATATACGATATACTTCACAAATTTGATGATTAATTCCTTCCCTTCACAGTAAGTAGTTAATATTGAAAAATTAATGAACGCTGTATAAATAGCGTATAGATAAAAATACCAGATTATTTTCAAAGCCTTCTAACATTGAAGTGCGGCATGAAATTTGGTGTGAGCGAAATAATTACTGGAAGGTCAAGCTAAATCAATCTGCTTAGGCCCTTGTCTTATTTTTAATGCCCAAGTGCTTATCTTTATGATATACTTTGCCAAGACAGGCCAATGTGGAAGGATTATCTATTATTTTACTGATTTCGCTAGCAAGATACATGAGAACATGAATTCACAATAAGTCAACAGGTTACTCTATCCATGAATGTATTGGAGCCAGGATTTAGTTTGCATTAAAGGATTTGTTTTGGATCTACACTCACGACTATACCACCTTCGTAATATAGCAAGCCACGTAGACTAAGTCAATGGAACTCATTAGTTAACCATAACAAAATTAAGATTTGTAAAATGGTAAGGAACTCGAGGAAAACAAAATATACATTTAAACAATAATCGCAATATTGGCGCTATTATTTGCGGAGGGCTCATTGGCACTAATTAGTTTATTATTTCGGCGTAATATATTAAAATCCAGGTTTTTGGTCATGATTTTATAAAAAATGATTCAAAGTAACAAAACTAAACGAAATAGAGAAATTCGGATATGAAAAATTCACTTAATTGTATGCTACATATGAATAAGATCGCAAAATATTATATCACTCATAATTTTTTTTATCACTAAAAGGAATAAAGTCTTAACTTTTACTTTTGAATTGATGCTCTATTTTCTCTATGCTAATGTTAATGTCAAAAGTAAGCTTAAGAGAAATAAAAACAATTGATTGTAATGGAGTTTTTTTTAGCATCAAAGAACGGTGAATTCTAAAAAGAATACTTTTGGGAGTACTCTAACTCTTCTTGAAGTGCATAGTGAAAAGAAAATTAAAATGATTACACAGTGCAATATGTAATGAAAAGTAATAAAAATTGCCTAAATTAAGGGAGTAATAGTTTTCATGGTGAATGAAGAAAAAGAAAAGTTTAGATCACTCATCTCCATTGGAAATACCATATAACTCACATTTCATGGCGTCAGAATGGTTGGAAATAGTGGCTGTACATATTTTGCTTTGATTTAAGGAAAAAAAATACTGAGCAAATGTGATTACATTAGATAATTTCAGCTGAAAATCGGCAAGGATACTCTGGAGAGATGCTCTGCACGATGATTTTGATACAATAGGAGTATTAGTTAACTCATTTACCTCTGGTCTCAATAAAATATCTCCAAAGGGGAGAAAGACTAAAACACATGGTGCTTCTGAGCAGATGGAGAGGAAAGCGAAGAACGAAGTTGAGAATAAAATAACAATGGTGAGAAGGGAACAGATAAGTAACAGCGCGCGAGCATAAGCGGAAAAATTAAAAAGTATCTCTTGAATAAGTGATACGCCCCGAGGCGGGTGGTGAAAATGATGTTGAAATACCCGCCGGCTAAACTTCAGCGTCGGTATACCTCTTTGAGAAGAGAGAGGAAAGAAAAATAAGCCAGAAACACAAACACAGAGGGAATTGGGGAGGAGGAGGGAAACTTCGTGAGAAATTTCATCTCGTGGTTTGTTTTCGATAAAGTAATGCAGCGTTGGAATATTATTATTCCCGTGGGCGTGACTCCGCGACCAGTATCGATCCTAAACCAAAATCCAGATGCCCTCAGAATAAGATAGAGGGAGAGGAAACCGGAATAAAAGGAAGAAATACGTGAAGAAAGTCAAATGCATACGGGCTCATACAAAGCATGGGGAGCGCTCCTTCAAGCTCCAGGCATCACTGCAATATTCAAATAAAATCTTCTAGCTTTCCTCGTGATTAACTAGAACCAAGGCCTTGATTATACTTTGAAAAACAAGATCAATAATTTCCAGTACTGGAATTAAATGTAAGCAATAATTGTAAAAATACTAAAGTGAATTTGAATAATAAGCCAACCACCTAATTTCTTATTACGTCATCCTCAGGCTTCATTTGATTTTTAAGCTTTTTTTTACAATGAAAAAAAAACAAAAGTGTAATGTGGCTTCGTGAGGGGTTGATTTTGTGTCACCCGGGACTAGCCACGGATTACACTTTTACGGAGTCACCCGCAATGCACAATTTTGCAAAATTCTACAGAGGAAAAATTATCCGCCATGACCGGGATCCCTTTCAAGGTGGATGATATTTTACTCTGTGGAATTTCGCACAATCGTGAGGGGTTGATATAAATTCTCTCTGATCCTCACTTACCTCCCGATTCAAATATCAAATAGCCATGGGAGAAAATTAAATCCTTAATATACTAACAGTTATACTTCCTAAAAAATCAACTTTTTGAATATTCATAGTAGCTTGTTATAAATCAGGATACAGAATTCTCCATGGATATAAACAGAGGAAGTTCCTTAGGAAGAATGGGTTAAACTATAATTCTGACTCAGAAGTATAATTTACGCATAATCTATTTTCCAGCAAAGAATATCTCAATTCAACAACTGCATACGATGATACCTGCGGAGAACAAATAGTCATTTCGTTCAGGATTTTAAATACCATATCGTTGTTTAAAAGTCCACTCAGCTGCCGCTTATCCACCACAATACTCTATCATGTTTTTGTCCTTTTAACGTACTTTTGGCCCATTAGCTGCCCGACAGATGAGTTATTATTAATGGCTTGTGGTGCAAACAAGGGCGATACAAGACCATTTAAAAAATCTGTTCAGATCTATCACCAGCATCATCACTCACTGCCGAGGCAACTTCGACGCGTTCTCTGCGATTCCTCATCGAACATGCAACGAAATAATGAATGGTTAAAGGAAAAAAATACCCCGAGGTACAAGACCTGGAGACCTATTTCATTATTAACGACTTTTACAATATGAATGGTGGTCTCGATAAATTTTGAGGACCGAACAATGAATGCTAGCTATGGAACGGAAGTGAATCTTGCGGAGTCAATTTACATTTGAAAGGCTCCATTCAGGCGATGACTTATGACCGTTCGATTATATCGCCTCGTTGAAAATGGCGGGAAATGAGTATCCTCGAGGTAGTGAGGGTATTGCTTTGGCTGCGGGAGGCGGGGGAAGGGGGAGGGAAATCGAATTCAAGAAATTGGAAGGAGAGGAATACGTTGAGAGTAAGCAGGGAAGCAGGTTTGCCACTGACGTGGATAAACACGGTAGTGTTGAGCACAGGCAGAATTGTTTGCAAGACAAGGAGGAAATTGGAACCAATAATAATATATCCAGCATAAATGGCAATATTAAAAGTAATATTACGTGGCGGAAAATATTTAACATTGACTTATATTCGCTAATATCAATAAACATTGTTAAATTCACGCAATTCAAGTAAAAATAGACCCTGGTTTGGAAATCTTGGGTCATATTGGACACATCGTATTTAGAGATAAAGTAGGGTGAACCTTAACAAATAGATTTCATAAGAGACGAGTGAAATTGTTATGAGTAACCAATTTGAAGAGTGGTTCGCTCAAGTCCTCCATTAATTTCGCATTACAGCTTGCCGTCTCATTATCAATTATTTTGGCAATCATTACGATATGTTTGATATATCTAACCGAGTTGACGTTACTAAATTTTACACACAAAAAGAATTATGTTAGGGAGAGACTTCCCACGTGGATGTTCGTAAGAAACAATGATTTCATGAAAGAATAGGCAAATAGGGTTAAGGGAAGTGGCATCTATCACTTTCGGTTAAAGACGTACACATACAGGATTCTCAATTCAGTTCACTGGCATTTGTCTTCAATCAATGCCTTCTAAGGTCATGAAACCCAACCGTCCTCCTTCTTAATTAGATTCTTTCCCACGTTCTCATTCCTCCATTATGATAAAAAGGACCTATTAGGATTAAATAACTTCAATAATTGAGTACCAAACCTCAGTCTGATTAAAGAGGACTTGATTAAGCAAAATGACTTTTATAACTGCACATCTATCCACGCGTGCGATAATGCGTACGTTAAATTAAAGAACAAATAATTAATAAAGGAGCAGTGGGAAAATACACAAAAAAGCATTCCCCCTTCAAAAAATTCATGATATATAGTAATAATGAGCCCAAAAGTTTTGGGTTGAACTTCAAGGTTCTTTCTAAAATGTTATCATCAATAAAGAAAAAAACGGCCGTAAGTAGTGTAAACCTCATTCTAGGGAAAATATTCACCCCTCAATGTCCGTGAGGTCTAGAAATCTTCTGCAATTCTTAAGATCGTGAAGTAGTTTTACAGTGGTGGGTTCCTTAAAACCGGAATGAGTGCCTTCTTAGTAACTAGTTAATTGTATAAATATAAATTGTATTCCTAAACTTAAATTTTAAAAATCAAATCCAATAGTTTTTTTTGACTGAGAAATAGAAACACATTAACACATCGTTAAATTTACTCTCCCTCTTGAGATATTAGATTATTTAAATATAACTTCAGAATTCAGACTTATTTTTGGAAGATGAGGAAAAACAAAGCCTGAGAGCCATTAACTCCACACTATGCAAATATAATATCCTTGAATCGTTGTATTCACAAGATTTTTAAGAAGGTGCGTTACTCCTTTTGTGAGACCACTATCCTTTAACGCCTCAAAGGGAGCATAAGGGAGCTCGTTCATCCCTCGGATTAATTTTCAAGCTTTTTATTAGGAGAAATTAAACAAAAAGAATGTATACACACATACAATTCTGAGGAAGCTCATTAGAGGTGGCAAGGATTGCAAGAGATGAAATGAGAAGAAGAGAAGAAAGACAAAGAGGAGTTTGAACACTTGTATCTAGATAGGGATAGGAAGAAGGGTTGAAAAGTGAAGCTTCATTTTCTTTCTCACTTTGAAGCTGGAAATCCTACATCTGCCGCGGGAACAAAGAATATGGATAGAGAAGGTTGTGAAATGTTACTTACCCTACTAAATGGGAAGAAAATGGGACAATATCATTGTGATAATGAAGAAGGGCAGGTGAAACGGAGATAAAGAACTAATTAAGACAAACAATGCGCGTGCTGATTAATGCTCCAGATTTTCATGGGCTGATATAACCTCTTTCTGTAAAGGCAACGAAGATGGAAAGAAGGAAAAAAGTATGTTTTTGTCGTTTTTCGGGGGAAATCCGCGCAGTGTGAAGGAGTGAGAAATGGGAAAGACGCCGGAAATTCTTCATATCACTTTTTTATAAACCACGTGACAAATTTACTAATAACAAGAAAAATTGGGAAATGATATCCTGTCTCGGCTAAATCCCTGGCTTTGCAACCATGGGTGCAGGTATCATACCCTAGTTGTGGCAGAGATTTTCTGATGCGCATAAATGTATCGATAAAGTGCTTCACGCCTCCGCTGAGCATGTCATACTCCCATTGTTCTCTGTTCTCCTTGAGGCCAACTCCCTCAGTCAAGTTGCCTTTCTTCCACCTCTCGATTGAAATCCCATTTTCTGTTCTCGGAATTCTACCCGACTGAGCATTGCCAGCCTCGTTTTTGGAGCGTATAGAAATAAACGCTCGACGTACTGACATTGATAGCCTTAAATGCCTTAGAATAAAAAAAAAATAAAACCCTCAAAAATAATTTGATGAACCTGATTTTGATGAACATTAACTAAATATAGATCGGTAAAATGAATATATTTCTCTGTGTATTGGAGTTATCGTTTCACTCATTGTAAAATATTAAGACTAACTTTGAAAAGAAATAATCAAGTGATAAACATTTTTGTGGAGTCAAATTTAAAATCAATTACTGTATTTTTACAAATTACGTAAAGTCTAAACAGTCATAACAATAGTTGGAGCAGTAGTAGTATTTTTGTAGAGCTTAAAATAATTATGTTTTTACTTATATGTAAAAGGACGAGAAATAATTCGATAAAAGACATTCCTCAAAGACTTTACGACTTTCTTACTTAGAAGTTTTAATAATATTACATTCAAGATAGTATTTCTTTCGTCACTATGTTAAACTGTGGCATTTGTTAACTTTAAATTATGACTATTTCAGAGAATGCTTATGCAGTAACTTGGTTTCCATTAACCCTTTCCATTCTCAAAATAATCCTACTTGCTCTGACGTATCCTCAATCAAACAAAAGGCTTCTGCTTACGGCTACATCCTCACATCACCGATCCAGCCAATAACCAACATACAGCTTGCAAATCTGCCTGCTTCCGAGTATTACTGTGAAGTGTGTATGTAAGATGACATAAGGTGCTCACTACCTATCACTAGTGACGCTTACCTCTCAGTATTTACATCGCACGATATCTAGAAATATATAAGAGCTCTGATAACAAAAATGATATAGCAATGGCCACAATTATGTCTTCTCAATTGTTTTGATCTTAAGGTTTACCAAACTAAGACTGACAAAGAGCTTCAATCCCTTACACCGTATCCCAGGCTATACCTTCTCGTAGTTCCATCACAATGTTGAAGTTCCACTGGAAAGACATTTCCCTCTTTCATATTTCGAGTTAATCGGCAGACTATAGGAAGAGAAAATTTCACCAGCCAATACTTAGGGCTGGAACGCATTAGAAGCCAAGCAAATACATTTATTTTGAGCAAATACTACTAATCAAATTTTAGATATGTGAGCCATTAAAATCCATTTGTTTCAATCCATTCAAACCAAATATATGCCGATTATAAACAAACTAAATGTTTAGCTTCATATTAGGGGAGAGGGTATGTTCTATAGTTTCTCCTTTGGTTGCCCTCAAGGAACCAGCGGTTGAGGAAACTATTGTGTCAGTCCTCAATTTTTTTATCCTAATTTAATGTAATACCACACGTCACGCAAGTATTGCTCAAAGCCACTATCCTACAAATCTCCCGGTTTAAGACAGTTTTGAGAGAACTAAAATTACTGTATGATATTAATAAATGCCCGGAAAGATCAAAGGTTCGGCGATCATCGGTGAATCTGGCATAAACGCATCCGATTGACAGCCTCAGACCAATGCTTGATGAGTAACTGTTGGCCAAAATATTACAAGATACTCTTATTGTTCAGGACTGTAGAGAAGAATATTTCTAAGAGCTACAGAGTAGAGATAAATTCCGTAGAGGATATAGCGCAGGGAAAGGAACAAGCTGGTCGTAAGGTTCCAACGCTCCGTTGCCCTGGGACGATGGAGAATGAGATGGACGTGACTGACGGCTTAATCCCTCGAAATCTCCGAATGTGGACCAAGGTGATGGAGCCTTGACACGGAACGGATGATGCTCCTGTTTACCTCCGAGCCCTTTTTCCGGGAAATCTCATTCTTCCCTCTTCCATCAATCTCCTTTCTTTGACTTGGCTTTCGTTCAATCGTCTTTTATATCATCGTTTTCCCTATATTTTTGCATTGAGGTATTCTCTACACGGAATTTTCTTAGATAATGTGAAAATAAAAAAATATTTGACCGTTAGTTCTTTTTGCGTGTCTTATTTAAATAAGTGATATCTTCTGGAATTTTCTGCGATAGCTTTCTGTCAGCCTTAATCCATCGTCATCAAATTGATAAAGCTTAACAGCGTGTCCATCAAAATAATTGAAAAATCATTTTAATCTGCATGCAGCTAGTACAACGGAAATGGTATTCGTGGAAAAAAATTTTCGGAAACTAATAAAAAATATGTCACTTCCTAAACGGGAATACGCATATAAATGAATTAAGAGGTTTGTTTTTTAAAAAAGATTAGTCCTAAATTACTGCAATGCATGTAAATTGTATATAAGAAATAAGAACAAGTTTTTAAATGAGGAAAGGCAATGAATTTTATTTTCGAAATCACATTACAAAATGAAATTTGCCTACAACCACATTTCGTCAAAATTTAATTAAAAGGAGCAAATCCACATCTCTTAAAATGAAAATAAAACGTGAGATGCATTAAATAAAATTTAAAATGTTAGGGATAAATTCGTGATTTTTTTGCCTTTCGACTTTTGACCAGGCATGTTATTTTTATTGGCAAATCACAAGGAGAAGATTCCGCGCATTAACGTTTAAGAAGCTTACATGAGGCCAATGCAAATATTATGGCTCCGTTGACTAATGAAAACTATTAAGTACACGCAACAGTCAAATTTAATTAGATTATGTATATACTCATGGTTCATCACTAAGTTTCAGCCAATGCTAATAATTTTATCACCCAGGCATAATTTGACCACATTCATCGAATACCTACATTAATGCCAGTAATACCCTGTGTTTTCACTGAAAAAATACCGCTACATTATAATTCAGTTGGCATGATGGATTTGAAAAATTTCATTTCCATTTCTTTCATAGGATGAGAGGCTTAACAATATTTCAAGAAGGGTTTATGGAACTGAGAATGATTGGTGGACGCAAAAAGGAGAACAAGGATAGAACCTTTGCAGTCTGAAAGAATATAAGGAATAAATCCATAAGGGTATAAATGTTGAAAAATTGATAGCCTTTTTGAAGAAAATGAATGAAAGACCCTTAATTCAAAGGCAGGACTGTTAGAATACTTATTCTGATGGGTGGACATCAGTCCTCATAATCGTACTAAAAATGAGTGGAAAAATACCCTGATTTTGAATTACTAGAAAGTCTACTACCTTTTTTTCAACGAGTATATTAATAATAATAATAACGTTCATTATCATAGGCTTATAGCTCTTGAGATAATTATTTTTTTACTGATATTAGTAAGCTGAAATAACAATTTTATAATAAAAATAGAAAAAGAAAAAGCTTTAGCAGTAGAACTTGTGCATCTAATTTCATTCTGGACGACGGAATCAGCAATGTATTAGTATAACATCTCCTCAAAAGCAAGCAAATATCGGTGTTTATATTGACACATCACTCGTTCAGCACATATCCGTTTCATAAAGCTTGGTTAACGCTACCTGCCAGATGTCACAGCCCTTTCATTGTCAACAGAGAGTTCGGGCTTAGTGTTTAATATCACACAGCTGGTTAGTTGACATGAACGTTGCCCATGGGAAAATATGTTAGCTTAAGGTTGCTTACTAAGAAAATATCTATACACAGTTGACAAACAGTTGGGTATAAGTATATTTATTTTTGGAGCAAAAATATTCTCATAATATTTTGAAGTCAAAAATGTCTACTTTAAGTACTAAATGGGAAACATTTACGGAAGATTTGTCACAGGAATTGTTGGGAACGTTGAATTTCAAATTTCCTGCCCACCATTCTTCCCTCGGGCAAATCTTCCTCGGAGAGTGGAGAGCGCTCTCTTTCACCGCCATGCCCTTTACATCCCCCAGATTCCAACCGCTGACATTCCACCACTCGCTCGCCCCAAACCCTTATTCTCCGCCTCCCACTGGTTCCGGCCCCTGCCCAAAATATCAACCCTGTTCCTCCCCCCCCCCCAACACCCTCCTCTCTTCCTAGCGCCCCAATCCCAGGCCGACCGCCGCCACTCTCTCCCCTTTGCCTTCCTTCCCCGCCTCCTCCGCTCCGAGGGCGGACGGTGACAACGGCTCGCCAGCCCTGCCCTTCTGCAAAGGATTTTAATCGTATTTTCTCCTAATTTTTTACATACCGTATTTCCTGAAATTTTCTGAGGAATGCAAATTGAAATATATGCATGGTATCTACGAAAAAGTGAACCATGAAAAGTGAAAGAGCCTTGATTGACATCTACCACTGTACATTGTGGGAATAGAGCTTATTCAAATCATATGCAACCATTCATACCAAATATCTTCTCTATAGATCCTACAAATAAAGTTCGTAAACTCTCTTTCCAAGTCCCGTTATTTCAGTACCACTGCCATTGAAAAATGTCTACAAATATTTCGGGAAACCTTTTCGCAAAATTACTTAAAGATTATCCGAAGCTGATATTGCCAAAAGAAACTTAGTAGAAAAGTCACGTCAGGCAGTAAACAAATCAGTAGCGCCTTGTGTGGTCATGTGCTATCAGGTCTCGGGTTCTATTAATAATTCAAATATCACTGACAATGAGTGAGAGGGGAGCCTACCCATTCTAAAAGAGGAATTCAGACCGCCTTGAAAGTCGATACCAGCAAAGCATTTGCGTATTACAAGTTGCCTAAATTTACGGAGCTCTTCTTTCATACTCGCGGTAGTATCATTCTGTAATGCAAGGGGCGTTAGCATTTCATCTATTGTCAACCACAATTTCATCATCATTATATTTTTATAAAGTTTTAGCAATTGTAAATTATAATAAATGAGTGAAACCTTTCATTCTACTACCATGAGCACACTTCTTCAGCCATGCTTAACAACTGAGGTCTGACAAGTGGAAGCTAATACTGAGAGGACTAAAACTACACCTTTAGAACATAGGAACAAGGGATACGAAATAAAGCACGTGGAATGTAGCCAGGCATAAGCCTAAGAAGATGCAGATGAGAGATAAAGAGTCCGATGGGAAAATAATGAACTAAATAAAGGGATGAGATTCAACGGTTGTAATGAAATGACGGTGCACCAAGAATATGAAGAGCTGAATGATAGAGGCAAGGAAGTGACCACTAGGTTAAAACATTTCGTAAAACTCAAACAGGGTTTCTTGAATATCCTTGAGAAAATATAAGTAAGTAGGAGAGACTATTTTTTAATACATTCAAACCTGCCCCTTATGGGGAAGGGTTTGTGAGCTACAACACGAAAAATCGGTGCACCTCCGACCATCAGACCAAAATAAGGCTCCGGGGAAAAAATTACTCCCTATCATGTTATTTCATCCTATCAGACAGTCTTACTTCTGACATTTTACACCATTCAATTTTCTAAATTTCTCACAGTCAATTGCAGAACACAAGGAATAATGACACTACAGAAAACATAAGTTGAGCAAAATTTTTACCACTCCCCTCATTTTCTGTAGTCATCGTGCATTTTTGGATGACTATGATTGAAAGAGGTAATTGGGCAGTTATTGATCCTTTTCAATTTTCTAAATTTCTTACAGTCAATTTCAGAACACAAGGAATAATGATACTACAGAAAACATACATTGTGCGAAATTTTTACCACTCCACTCATTTTCTGTAGTCATCGTGTATTTTTGGATGACAATGATTGAAAGAGGTAATTGGGCAGATATTGATCCTTATGTTTGCGCTTTAGGAAAGAGAAAGTGGTTGACCTCTTCACCGCTGAAATATTTTCTCCATATCGTGGAAGCAAGATATGAACGATACAGCATTCACTCATCATTTTACCTCATCCTACTGGTCTCTTTATGCAGCTAGAACGATAGAATATGCCTCAGAATAAAAAGAGAGTAAGCACTGCAACATGACGTTCAGAAAAATCCGTGCCTTAGCCAATAAATAAATTTGCCTGGAGCTTTACAAAAGGAGATTAATGATGGAGGGTGGAAGCACTGAGTGAGATAGAGAAAGAGCTTGCGAAAAAATATGCTCTAAGAAATTGGTAAATAGAAGAAAAAGCAAACACACTACTAACGAGAGCTTCTGTTTTCATTGAATAGTGGTAGAAGGCGTTGAGAAAGGTTTTGGTAATCCTTATATGACTAATGGATCACCATTTTGCTCGTCAAAAAATAGATGTCTTGCCTAATTTTGATAAGATATTTCGAAGATATTTACACAAAAACCGGGAAATATTACCCATAATTTCAACACATGTATGGCTTTCTTGAGAAACAATGGAAAGCATAGTTATTTCACCTAAAATGGATTTAAACTAGTTTTTCTATTTTCCTTCCATATTTTATAGGGGTAATAATTGGATAAAGAAAAGAGATTTGCACCATGCGTAGGGCTCATGGCTTTTAGAAAATTTACGAGACAACGTCAAAGGATCAATTTTCACTCAACTGGAGACAGCAAGCACAAGATAGAAAACCGGGAAAGGAACAAAGACAGCTCGAGAGTAAGAAGAAACGAGACAGGGCAATAAAGAAGGTTTCGGAGAGGGAAGGTGTTTCGCTTCGCGGAGGATTTAGGCGACCGTCGGGGGGAGGGTGGCTGGGGGGGGGGATGGGTAAGGTTCAGAGAGATGCCGTGTGGAAGGGAATGGAGGAATTGAAGAGAAGGAAGAGGTATTGGGCGTTGGGAGAGCTTTGAAAGTGGTTGATCAAGCCACCCTTCCTGAATACCCGCCCATCAGCTCTACACCTCCTCCCCAGCCCTTGCCACCCTAGCAGCCCTCTAGTCAAACATCAGACCAAAAGAGAAATGGTGTCGAAGGGAAAGGCACCGGTGCGAGGCGTGACGAAGCGATATCGCAATGGAGGAGTCATCGGCTGCCGTCGTATAAGAAACATCACGGGGAAAGAGATGGAAGTGAGACATACAGGCAGGACGGCATGGAAGAGTCCAGGAGAGGGCATGGAGGCGGAATAAAGTATGCCGGAAGAGTTATCGGTGCAGTTTCAGCTTTAAGATATGCAATTAATTAATTTAAAAATATAAAAACCCTAAAAAATAGTTAAAAAGGGGCCTTTTCCACGAAAGAGACTCAAAAATTATTTATTTATAGCAAATATATCAATAATTTCGAAGAGGATATGGAAGGTAAAGAAGGCAGTGGTGAAAGACGGATGAGAGTTCCGTTTAGGAGGCCCGATCGCCATTAAAACATCATCAACCGCAACTTGATTACATACATGTACCAATGTACTAAACAGGGTGTTGTTTACTTTCCAAGTCAACTGAACCGAAATAAATTACCTTATTATACCAAACTAAGTATATATATCTATTTGTACATTTTTGTGATATTTAAATGCCGATTCTTAACAAAAAATATTTAAGTACAATTAAATACTTATGAATGCATTCTATTGAGCACATATATAGCACCACGCTACTTTTTGTGCATATAATTATCCTTATCTAGTTTTGATTCTCCATTGAAGAAGTTATATGGCAACTTTCCTCACTGTTTCACTAAAAGAAAGAAAGTCGACCAGGGTTGCTACAGATAATTTACACCTAAAAGAATAAGTTCTACGTTTATTAGTCTTTTTTTATAAAGTCATACCAACTGGTAACACTATAATATTTCCACCGTGGGAAATTAATTACCTTTCAATAGAACATTTTCACAAAGTTTAACCTCCATCACTATTTATCACATTTCAGAGCTTAATCAAATCAGTCTATGAATAGAGTAAAAATGAAAGCGATTTTAGATACTGGATACTGTAGGTTACGGATCCAAGCTCGATTCAAGGTCAATGAGGTACGGACTCCCGGGTGTATTCTCTGAGAAAGGCGACGAGAGCTGTTGGCGTCGTCGAAGCAATAGCGCGGAAATTCCCTGTGCAGTCGGTAAGGGAGGAAGAGTTGGGACGGGGGAGGGAAGGACTTGCAAAGCTGAAACTGCAAAAGGGAGACCCGTGCTCGTAGTAAAGGCTGGTGGATATAATGGAGGCTATAAGGAGTGAATTCGCGAAGGCTCAAAGGACTAGGCACGGAGTAAAAAAGTGGCGAGCAAAGCTCACGGATCCTCTTTGGAGCCTAAAGGTAAATGCGAGAGACAAAAGCATCGCCCAAAGAGACGAGAGAGGGATGGGATTAGTCAAGGAGGATGTAAGGCGAAGAAAAGAATGCTCAAGGAATGCGGTTTTCTGGCGAATGGAAATGAATAGGGCGAGTCGACACACCTTCCTCCTCTCTCCAGCAAAAAGTAGAATTTCGAGGAATGAAATTTGCGTAAATTTAAATTAATACTGATTGAAATGAATGGAATGGTGTTCAAGGAAGCCGAGAAGACTGAAATTTGGTAGACATAAGAAAACATCCGAATGCCGTCTGAGGAATAAGAAACACAGAACATACACTCTCTGATATAGAAATAATGACCTTGGTTTTGACGATGTCCTCACATGTACCTTCTCGTTTGATTTCCCGAGGCATATTAAGAACTCATCGACTAAAACATTCGGAATATATGAAATAAATTGATATATTTTAAGCAATTGAAATACAGAATAGAATTTACGGTATGACGAGACGCTTTAGAAAGAGTTCAAATTTACTGTATCGAAACACACATTTCCACAAAACCTTTTTATAAGGCGTAAAAAGTGTTTTGAAAAACGCTAACTGTTATCAATTACTTGCTATGATATTATATAGTACTCACGGTCGAGGGTCTTATGAATATGGGAGATTTACAGTCAACACATACCTGGAAAGAAAGAAAAAGAATTAATGTTTGATGAGACCAAGAGACTTCCAACATTTTCCAAAAAATGATTCCTTTTTGAGAGTAAAACATATTTAGATAGAATTCACCAAAGGTAAATTGTCAAAAAGAAAGCTTATTGAGTGTAATATCAGTTCATAGGCTATATCTCAGCCAATTTTTTGAAGAACGACTAGCTGGACATTGTCGTACATACGTGCGGCATTTAGAAGCCTCGAGGAAAAAATAAAACGTATCATGAGCCTGAATCATTATTCTTATCGCCAATGAAATTAAGGTGTCCATTTTATTTCCTTTCAACTGGCGGGAAGTTTACTTAGAAATGCTTTCCACATAGCAGTGATATACGGATGAAAGATTCAAGATTCAGCCCCTGGCATCTTTGGTTTGAGATTTTGATAATCCGTATTAAGAATCTGGTCATGGTCATCCAATCGCCTCGCACAATGGATTACAGTGGATAAATATGCCGTCTAGCACAAAATGCGAAGATGAAAATTGAAGTAGACACCATCGTATTGTGAATTTTGAAATATCAAGGCAGTAAGTGATGCTGGAATAGCTGGTAATGAAAGTAAATCAGTTTCGTATCCCGCTAGACATTATTTCACTACCAATTGTGCCCTGAAAGTTTATCACATCATTAAAGTGGTATCTTTCCTCGTATAGAAACCTTATTTAAATGCAATTTTGATAAGTGCATTGGTCAGTATCAAAATATAAACTCTAAGCAGCAATTATGTATTTAACAGAGAGAAAATCAACATACATGACACCAACTCTCACGAGCAGGCGTTTCAATGTGAAAAAGTGTACAAGAAAGACGCAGCGGAATGTGATTAATTCTTGGATGGGGAAAGTGTCATCATAACAGCGGCAGAATTAGTATAAAGATAAGAATAACAACTGTGGGGGTCTTCAGTAGTAGGATCGTAATAAGCAAGAAACAATTCTTTTTATCGTGATGATGGGGAAGTAACTAGGCCAACGGTAGCCTAACTACGCTATAAATTTCAATATAATTACAATCCACTTGTTCTAGGTTTTGCCGAGACTACAACTAAATACTTATGAGAAATAATTTAAATGAATATACTTTGGACTTTAAGCATGGGTCATAGGGTATTCATTTCGTAAGATTTTCCAATTTTTTAAGCTATAATTTCTTAAATGTGTTTGAGTTTATGGAAATAATCTACCATTTTACTTCCATTTAAACAAGCCGTGAGAATAAAACTGAATTTTATTGAGACACATTCCTACAAGATCAGTACCTACGATTAAAATAAAGTTGTTCGCGTAGCCACGTTAGAGTTGTTCGAGTAGCGAAGCATCAAAGAATTCGCAAAAAAATATCTAACGACATCTTAACGACCTGAGGATCGTCTTGAAGATCTAGTAAGTTATTACTCAAACGCTGAATTGTAGCAAGTACAAGGGGAAAATCATCAACCAGTTGGGATAAAATACGTTTCCATGGATAAAGAGTAACGGCATAACAGAAACTTTCAAGCAAAGGTAAATTGTCAAAAGAATTGTAATGACAAGAAGCATAGGATTTAAAACATGGAATGAAACAACATTTTTAAAATATTTAGTGGCAATATCAGTTAGCATTCTCGCCAAGTTGTGTTAGTGCATCAAAGACAAAGCCTAGTGTCAAATTGATACAGTTAGAAATGATGGGTTCAGGATAGCCGGCGAAGCATCATTAATTTTTCAAAGCGAGTAGGTGCAACATACTCAGGTGCATGGTACTTATATCTACAACATGAACCATTCAGGGGAATGGCCACGAGGCACGTGACGTTGGCATAGTATTGCTGTCCGGGGTGATAAGGAAGTTCGTACAGCCGTAGTTCTCCTTCCTCGAATTCTTTTTGTGAGCACCGCCGCTTGCGAGAGATGAAGGTAATACCCCCGCCTCTTTTCTCTCTTCTCTCTCTCTCTTTTTCTCCATCTCTCTCTCCCTCCATTTCTTTACATTTCGCGCTAACTTATTGGCAAACCACTCATGTCCCACACTCGTGTGTTGGGAGGAGAAAACAAATAAAAGCAGGTATGCGCGGGGAAATATCCGCCTCTTGTCGCACCCCTTTAGGGGTTACCTTTTATGACGCACCTCAAAACTTTGGGGCGACTTTATGAGATCGCAGCTGTGACGGTAAATATACTCACTCCTCTCTTTAGGCTGCAATACATCTTTCCATTTTATCACATCTACATTTTGTAAGCCAAAAATTTATTGGATTAAGGAAAATACATTGGCAAATTTTACATAGTTATTCAGTTCCCCGATTTCTATATTGCAACCAGCAAGTAGAGGTGATGTGTCCGATAGAAGGAGTAAAACGAGGTACATCATAGGCATAATTGTGTAACACGGTAGGGTTAGTACCGAATTTTCATGTTCACAAAAATAACACCAAAATCTATGGGGTCAACAAGGACCAATCAAAACAGTTCCGTTACTAATTTTTCACAAAGTTTTTAAAAATTACAACATCTTCCGACGGCTGCGGCTTTCACTAGTCACAAAATGTGATGAAGGAAAACGCATTCTACGAAATCATGTTCAGTTCATCCGATGATGATTCTCGTTTCTCTCAATTCGTGTCAAACCTTCGGCCCTTGGAGAGATATTTGAGAGATGGAAATGGATATAGAGTGCAAACGGGGTATATTTTGGAGAGTAAGGGTCCTGAGGAAGGACTGTCAATCTATTTTTTGGGCAACGCTAGAAAATATTGAGTGCTGAGTGAGCCCATTTAATATGCATAACAAATAATTTCTTGGCTACACGTATTGTGTGCGATGCAGAATCAAAGACCCGGTATACAAGACATCGCTCAACCATCTTAAATATCACATCACGGCTTCCCCTTGTCTAATTTTTATTTAGAACTTATGAATAATTGACGTGATTGATAGAAAAGTACCTATGGCGCAACACTACGTACTCAAGTTCGGGGAAATATTTAGAGTCGTGAACATTATCTTCAATAATCTTTCCCCAGGTACAATCGGCGCCTCTAACAAGCAACATCAGAACAAAGCTTAACACAAGTTGTGAAGTTTTACTAACAATTGATGATAGGCGCAGAATGGGGCTAAAAAGTTATTAAATGATTTTACTCCATTTCAAGACCACTCAATAATATGTCCACGCTAGAAAAAGAGGAAGTAAATGTTGCTGTATTTTTATTAACAATTGAATATGGCCGATGGCTGGTCTGAGATGTGAGTTGTGGAGCATATCTCAACGAAGACAAAGTTTCATACTTTTGGCTCATTTTCAAAGTTCCTATTATTTCGCATTCTGATATATCTCACTAAGACTTTAAATCAGAAAATTCCAACACTTTCATAATTTCAAGGCCTTTCAAAAGTAATGGTCAGTTACGAATAAGGAAAACTCATCCAAGCACTGTAAACATCGAATGCTGCCGGACCACGAAAGCATAAACAAGAAAAATTGAAGACGCAGATTCTTTAATGGCAAATATTTTAAAAAATATTTATTCCCTTAAACTTTTTTCCAAACAAATGGTGTCCATATTAGATTTTCCAATGCAATTTATCTTAAATTTCCCCCATATTCTCACCTACCGTCACTATTTGCTCGCACTACAGTTGTATATATATTTTCATCAGTGTGAATAAAAGCACCCGGAAGAGCCATACACTGAATATTACAGATCGATCATTTTTGACCTCCATTGTGTAATTATTACGAAAAAATGACATTAATAATAATTCAATATATGATAAAATTAAAGGGAGAAATCAGTATATGCACCACTCGTTTCATAATGAGGAACGAGCAACAAACTAATGCCATATTTCATCAATTTAAACATGCGCACCAACTATGGGTGAAGCAATACATGTTATGACGCACAGAAGCTCCCATCTAGTGCGCTTCTCAGTGACTCGCTTCACAGTGATAGGTAACCCACAAGGAAACCCATCGATGGAAATTGACGTGGTGTATTAAGGGGCACGTAGACGGACTATGAGGAGAAAGAGGACGAGGAAAAGCCAAAGCGCGACGCGGAGAAAGGAACACTGAATGTGCCTTTTGGTAGTTTTTCAGAGTTCTTTTTTTATTTTTTATGGTGGCTCTGCCATGTCTCTCGCAGTCCACTGTTCACGGCTTTGGTACAGAAGGATAAGTCGGCTTTGTGACGTGGATTGATCGTCAGTTTATTTCGGCGCCGAAAAAGCCCCTTTACAAAAACGCCCGTCTTGCAAAGTATAGCCGCGGAAGTGTCTGAAATAAATGTCAGTCTGCTTTGCGGCAGCAGCAGTATTGCACAGGGGCATAGTTGAAAAGTCATTCAATCATTTTTTGCTCAACCGAAAAAATGAATGAAAGCAAGAAAATACTTTGATTAAACAGCAACATGCAAGGGCAGTTACTTTGAATGTAAGTTTAATTGAGAAATAAACTATTCCCATTAAACATTTAAATGTGGGAGCATTTTTCATTTACATAACTCTCATTACATGAGGAAATATTTAAATTTAAGCACACCTGTTAATAAGAAGAAACAGAATTTACTTGAAAGTATGCAAATAAATGCGCATCTCGAATGTGTATGTTATTATATTTCCTCTAAGTCTAGTTTAAACGTTTCAACATAGTTTAGTTTAGACAAATAAATAAAATATTCATTAAGAAACAATTTTTTACCAAAAATTATGTTATCATGCAGTATATGCATGTTATATATCATGTTATATATGCAAAATATACGGGGATTAGAGACCACGCAACGCAATAGCATGCAATATGCAGGCATAGTAAATCATTCTACTCAGAATACTTAATACTCTAGTATAAACTAAAAATATAGTACTAACAATATTTATGATGCATATAAAGCGCTACCAGAGTAAAAGAAAGTCTGTAACATTAACCACTTACATATCATGTAATTAGTAGGAGTTTCTCGGAAAAAGATTTTACGAGCCACAACAAAAACCATCACATGCGAGACAAATTAGATTGGAAAATATCCGTTTTAAAGGCCCCATTTGTAAGTTAAAACAGATGAACATATATGCAACTAGCAAAACGGGAAAATATAGAGCTTCGATGAAGACCGTTAGTTTTTAAAAGTATTTCCAGTTAAAATAATTCCTATTTCCAGCCACAAAGAGCTTAAAATTTATCAAATCGGAGAAGCACAGGAAAAAAGCCATTCATTGCATGAAAAAGACAATCATAAATACAATTAATTATCTTTTTCATAACCTCCTAGAACAACCAACAAAGCATTATCTATTAGTTGAAATGATTAATGTTCCTGCGAACAATACTCCATGCTGGTCAAAATGCGACGTAGCAAAATTTACAATTGTGGTGTAGGAAGAAGCGGGGAAGCTTACATCGTAACTCCTTAATCCACAGCGCATGAAATGTCGTCTCATATTCCCTATGCTGCCTGTGGGATGCAACATTCAAGGGAGTGAAATCGCGGCAAAGAGTGCAGAACAGAATAAAAATGTACTGCCCCGCGGCAAAACTCAACATTGTCTACCTCTTGGGCAAAATATGGTCTGTAAATTTTTTATTAAGCTGGGAGGTACTTTTTTCGTCAGACATAGGAGGAATTTTTCAAGGGATCAAGTAATAGTGGTGGCTAGAGCACTGGACTAATGTCCCAAAAGTTTTGTATCGATCCACGGCAGAGACAGAGATTTTATAGGGTGATCTGGATATCTAGTAAGGTACTCTTTTAATTGTACTTTTAAAGTCAATCTCTGTCCGTTGGATATAAAATAAAAAGTGAAGTCCTTGTAAATTCCCCATATAATAATATTAATATCGACGCCGAAATTTTCTCCTCCCATTTTTCCATTCCCCTATTCTCCTATCCACAAATATTTCCGATATAATTTATACCTTGTACGACAATGTAAGATTTCATGAAATACTCATCCCTCAAAACCTTACGTAAGCTTTCATAAATTTTTAGAGCCATCCACATGGACTAACGTCTTGATGACCGATGTTTTGCAGAATTTCGGCAATTCTTAGGGCTATTAGTCACAAGATTTTAAAGTTTTAGCTTGGCGACAATGGAAAAAAATTTCCCGTCTTCCACTATGATCAATACGTGGGTCAGTAGTACGTAAATATACTCGACACACTGACTTAGTAGCCTTTGGGACAGTTTATAAGAAAGATTGCAACCATGAAAAATGTTTATTACTTTAGTTTAACAATATTGAAGGCAAGCTATGTTATGATAAAATGATGATAACAATGATATATAAATTTAAAAATAAATGATGAATAAATAAGGTGATGGTGAGAGCTTAAAAAGCTGCCCATACAGTACCCTATAATAATAAAAACAGGTATTATTTCTGCTAGTCAAGCTACGTTATGTTTTTTATGACACTAACTAGCTATCGAAACTAGATATTATTCTTGCTCTACACGAAGAATGGAAAAAATAGATTAGCTGACCTTTTGCAAAAGAAAATAAATACCTGAATCTCTTGACGCAGCGGTACGCATGACTAATCGTAAAAATCCTTAATATCACTTCTTTAATTTCATCATTTTGGATACATCTAACTCTTAATGGTCGTTTTTTTTGCAAGCAGCGTATGCAATAAATTGCACCGACATTTCAAAAACCGATATCTATATCTCAAAATCAACATTTACAAGTTCTATGAAACAAATGTCTTTAAAAAATATAAAAAAGCGAAAGAGATGATGCCAATATTTACTTATTTGACATTTTTTTTACTTGGAAGTTACGCGCTGTTTGCAGCTTCAGAAAGTATGATTCTCCTTCCGATTATAATAAAAATGGTGGGAAAAACACAATTTAGGGAGAGAATGAAATCTTACACAAGACTATATTGGTCATCGTCTCCCTCTACGGAAAGAAAACGATAGAAGAGTCCAAATCTCTTCCCAAATCATTTTCCGTAATTCATGAATGATCCAAATAGTGCAAATGACCATCGTTGTCATTTGCCCTTCCCAATGTATCATACAAACCAAGATTTTTCCATTCCACGTGGTGAAATATTGAGCGCTGATGTCAGAAGCTTGGCAATTTAGGATAAAAAGAAACGACGTTAGACACAATTTAACCTAAAAATAGTAACATAAAAGATAATATCCGCAGGCATATTTTTAAAATTTTCCAATATTTAGACTTAAAGGCGAATAGTTTCTATGAAAATTTTGGAACCACAATGACTGTATCAACGTACATACAGGCATGGGATCTTCACGCTAGATGCTGATAAATAACCACTTGCAAAGTATCTGTCGTCTGTAAAATTAGCTTATTACCTCCTTTGATTTCCAACTTTTGAGGGTAAATCAAATGTATGTGATTATATGTGAATTGCACGCAACCCATAAGAGTAAAACGAAGTTTTATTTCATGATCGCACAAGGTCCATATCCGTTTACCTCAGTTTCATTTTTTGCCCATTTATGCTATCTCTTGCTCCTCCAACTATTCCAGAGATGAAGCCGAAGCAATGAATAAATTGATAGCATGAAACAATGATAAGCACGTATAGCGACGAAAATAGGCGATAAATTCGTTCATTTGGGCTTCATAGGTTGCCGCGCGATACAATTTAAAATACAGCTTACAAACGGAATACCCTCCAGAGGAAGTGGTAGCACCATGCAGCATATGGGCTATTTTCTTCCAAAATATAATTACTTCTGTGAGTTCCCCATTATTAAAGTACCATTATAAGTCGCAGAAAAACAACTCTAACATGAAAATAAAGGGTCTTTGAACCCATAAAATCAAACATATTTTCTTCTTCACTGTATTAGGTACGTATTGTGATAATTTGGCCGTACCTTTTTGTTACACCCAGTATAGGGAAAATAAAAGCCATAAACGAATCAGTTGGAAATCTTAAGTGGCTTTTACCACTAGGGACGCATTAGGGAGAGTAGCAAGTTTCTTGGATTGAGAAATTGGATGAAAGATTATTTGAAAAGCTGTTAAGACAATGGTATTTATTAGGTTTAGAATACTCCATACGAGATTAAAGACGATCGGAATTATACAATTTAAACTAGAAATTATGAACGACTTCACTTAACTGAATCATAGGAAATTTGTGTCATCAGGTTTTTCGACGGAGCGTTGACAAACCAATTGGAAATATGTATTGCCGGATAGGATATCCAAATATTATAATAAAGGTATCTGCTTCAGGAAATTTTATATTATTCCGAACTTAAAATCTATTTTCCATGAATTAAAAATAACAAAACTTCAACATTTTGCGCATTATGAAGGAAGTGTTAAGGAATTTGACAAATATGTTTGCATACATAAGAACTGATTTTGCCATGGTCGACGGGGGGAAAACTTAAACGATTAATTTAACCTGATAATTATAGCATATAAAACCCAAAGGACAAAAAAATAAAGAAAGAAGAACATGATTTTGAAAATCATTATTATCGGTGGGAACAGCGAATCGGGAATAGGCGGCTCATTCGTCTTCCCTATAATTTTCGCATGAAGTCGTAAAATTAACTCGCGAATAGCCTTTAATATACTTTTGCTGGCGCATGTGGAATGCGGTTACAGGACAGAGTGGAGGCAGTTGGGAGCCGGAAAGTGACTCCCGAAGAATAGAGGATACATGGAGTCGGGTTTCGCGGGAGTTCCCCTCATTTAAGACAGAGAAGTACAAGAAAGCCATGAAATAATGACAACAAACGATATTTAGAAAGATAGGAAGATGGAGAGCGAAGAGGAAACGTTAATTATTCCTTGAAGGCTGAGGACGTAAAATCCTTTATACTTATTCTCCCTCTCAACGCTTTCCTCTTCAAGATATCGAACTCTTTAGGCCAACTACCCTGAGCCGGGTCGTTATCGGATTTGTAGAGACATGTTTTAAAAGGAGAAGCAGTGAGTGGTTCGATGATGAATGAAGTAGCTGGAAATGAGACAAAAATTATCTTTGGATATAACAAGGGAAAAAAGAATATTTACTCAATAGGAAGCGGGAGTATTAAGACCTCAAATTTTTGTTAATAAAATGAAGTAATATTGGTAAGGAAATCTCTTTCTACGTTTTCAGATACAACCAGAACCATACTCCATTAATTTTGAGTTCACCACTTCACTTCACGTCGGCTATAACCTTGCTTCAGAAATACTGCGGTATCCCTACGATCATAGTATGCAAATATGCGGTATTCCAGAAAGCGTTTCCTGATACTTCAATTCGATAAATGGCATATTTCACCGTTACGGAGGATAATATTACACAATTATGAAGAATCTTAAATACCCAATTCACCTTTTTTTCTCCATTTGTTTCTTTTGCCCTAAAAGACCTCACTTCTTATCTCACAGGAATGTAATCATAATCCCTCTCAGTTATGAATTCTCAGTATAGGAGGGGAATAAGTGCCAAAACGAGGAAATCATCAGTGATAATTCATTTGAGGCATCTTTGGTGCATCCATCCTCTAAATTCCTCTCGCATATGGGCAGCGTTTAACCAATGCGGAACGCTGAGTCGGTGAGTGACTGAGTGACGATATTTCTGACAGAGAGTCCAACAAAATAACAAAATAAACGAAAGCTCACCACATCATACATAATAAAAAGTTTGGTATCATTATTTAATAACCATACCCAGGCAATTTCTCAGTCATCTATCTTAGGAAAAAATTGGAGATATAAAATAATGTGCTAATAATAATTTACAGATATAACTCAATTGATGAATCATGGCACTGGATAACTTAATACAAAAAGGATCAGATTGCGTCGGTCAACAGGTCGCAGCGCGTGGTTGTGAGATGAATAGTTTTCCCTTTTCTTTCAGTCCAAGGGCGTAAGTTTCCATAGGAGTGAACATAATAATTAAACGAAAAAAAGAGCAAATTGAGAATAGATATTGGGATTAAATGGTTAAATAGGATACTATTATATGCGAATAAGAAGGGAGTTGAGACACATGAAATTAATGAAAGGATATGTTTGTATAATTAATGATACGAGGTGTGTGAGAAAAGTAATGAGACTGGCAACACTGCGGGCGATCTGGCAACGTCGTGTCTACCGGCCTGTGCTAGACCGGTTTGTTTATCCCTTCCACTTTCTCAGTCCGAGTTTCTACTCCGTACAGCTAACACATTATTTTTTAAAGCGCCATCAGTGAACTTGTGATTTTGTTGTGTGTTACAAAAATGGAGCATCGGAATTTAGAGCAACGTTGTGCAATCAAATTTTGTGTTAAACTTGGTGAATCCGCGAGTGTGACTTTTAAAAAGTTGAAACAGGCCTATGGGGAACATTGCTTATCAAGAGCACAAGTGTTCCGCTGGCACAAATCATTTTTGGAAGGCCGAGAACACGTTGAAGATCAACCTCGCTCAGGGAGACCTTCAACTTCAAAAACTGACGGAAACGTAGAACGTGTGAGGACTCTTGTGAGATCAGACCGTCGTTTAACAATAAGGATGATGAGTGAACTGTTATATTTAAAAACTTTCACCGTACATCAAATTTTGACAGACGATTTGGGCACGCAAAAGATTTGTGCCAAAATGGTGTCAAAAAACCTCACAACTGAACAGAAGGGCAATCGAAGAAACGTGTGCCCCGTGTCACGCGGCCATTTCCATCAGTGAATTTTTGACCTCAAAACGCATTTCTGTTGTTCCTCAACCCCCCTATTCACCTGATTTGAGCCCTTGTGACTTTTTCCTTTTCCCGAAATTGAAACATATCTTAAAAGGACGTCATTTTGAAACTCTGGAGAACATTCAAAAGACTGTGACCGACCAGTTAACAGCCGTACCAGTTGAAGACTTCCAGCGCTGCTACCAAGAGTGGGAACAACGACTCCGCCGATGTATAGCTGCCCAAGGGAACTACTTTGAAGGGGATAAAATTTTTTGAAAAAAAATAAAAACTTTGGTAAATGAAAAATCAGTCTCATTACTTTTCTCACACACCTCGTAGACAATGAAAAATTAAGAGTGAAATAAAAATGTAACAACACAAGTATCAAAACCGAGAAAAGCAACAGAATGATATGTAGCCAAAATTCGCAGAAGTTTAAATAATTATGTTTAAGATAGGGGAAATAAAGTGTGAAAAGGAATTTTTTTGGCAATATTCATTAATTTGAATTACCAATGAGGAAACTGAATTTGATTGATTAGATATCTCTCCTGTTGATTAATACGTAAGCTTATTCTCTTCCATTCCGTCCACATTATCACTTGCTTAACTAATACTTCCTGCTATTAATTTTTTCACTCAGTACACAACCTTCTATGCCGTTTATGAATGTGTAACTGGAAAGAAAAAATCAACCATCAGACACAGAGATAATTCTAGAATTAGAGCTTATCCTGATCTAAAGTAAGAACCGGGAGTTGGATGTTGCTCGGCGACGATATTAGTCATAACTATTGTAATGGATTCCAAATTCCACTGAATATGGCCTGGAAAGACGCCAGAGGAGACACTGTAACGTATTCTCTTCTGGATATGGAGGAAAATATCTTCCGGTGTCAGATGTAATGGATGGCATTCATAATCACTAGATAGGCGCCTCCCCAGCGGAGACAGCTCTTATCTACCCGGTGTTAGCATGAAAGTAAATGCCCTGGGTTTCTCGAGTGACATGTCTGGAACGATCACGATGGAACCCTTGTTCCACAGTCATCAGAATTGTGTTATTGCGCCGTCAGTTAGCCAAAAAGGCTTTGTGTCGACCCTGCCATTGAGTATTGGAAGAATACAAAATGGTTTCCGCTGTTTTATTCAAATTTAAATGCTACTCAGCCAACCGCTGCACAGCTTATTTCTATCCGCCAAAGTTTGCCAATATGTTTCTTTGGTTTGTTATGGTCCAAGGATCTCAGCCTCATTAACTTATGGCGTGCTTAAGATTAGCTATAAGAAACTTAAATATCCTATCTTATTTTTTCCCTTTTATTAGTCTCACAGATGTCAAGGAGGAGTAATAAAACAAAAGTCTCTCTTTAAATTGGTAGGACGTAAAACTTTTTGGGTCACCTTAGTATATTGTGGACCGTCCGAACCTGTAGCGGATTATTAACCTCGTCCGTCAAATACGAGGGTTGTTCAAAAAGTAAATTGCCCTATATGAAAAAATACCTCTAAAAACAAAAATCAGTGCACTGAAATAGTCATTAGACGCATCTCCATTGAGCTGAGTATTCTGACCAATTTTTGGATTCGACAGTCTACAAGAATAGGCACGCAAATACCAGCATGGCACAAATTAATTGCGTAAAAGAAAGTAAATTTCTTCGTAATTCATCTTCTTTTCTAATCCATTTCTTATAACGATACTAAGTTGTAATGGGTATCACATCCATTGCCTTCACGAATGCCAGTCATTTGCGTGTTTACTGGCGTTTGTTACGTGGCGTGTTTGTCTGGAAGGTTTTGGGTTGGCTGCCCTTGGAGTCGTTCGATCGGTTGGCGGCCCTGCAGGAAAGGTTTTAACTAAAAGTATTGTTGCAATTTGAGCATGGAGTGGTGGGTGAAAGAGAGGGGGGTATAAACAATGAGGTAGCAACGATGAGGTTGTTGAAAAAGGAGAGAACACGTGGAGAGTGTGTCGATCCAAGATGTAAAAGGGTGTAGTGGTGAAATTGAGTGTAATAGGTGAGGCATTGGTGAAGCCAGGAGTCTCTCCAAGAGATGGTGGATTTGTGTGTGGCTCCAGAGGCACTGTCAGCGGTCACTGCCACGTACTGTTGTTGTTCCAATACCCGGGTGGAAGTTGGATTTCTGAATATTTAAATTAAATCAGTTACAGGATGGTATCCACAACAAGCATTATTAACCCCTAGAAGAGGAGAACAAAACTGAAGATTTGCGACAAGCAAATTGTATAATAGTGGCAATGCATAGCTCTGATGTTTGTTGAGTGTTTTGTCTCAGAATGTAGTCATATAAAAATGCTGAAAAACTCGAAATAATATCTCAAATATAATGAAGTTACAAAGCATATACATTTTCACACATGTACTTTGGACGATGAAGAGGTGATTAGCGCATTGAAAACCTGGCACCTTAATCAGAGCAAGCACTGGCAACGAGAGGGCGCACACGCCAAAGTGAATCGCAGGAGGAAGGCAATAGAATTTGAATGTGGAACTATAGATAGAGTAGATTAAACATCATTCTTTCATAAGTGCACATTTTTTTGTATTGAATGAATTGTTTTTGAGAAAAAATGTCAGGCATGACTTTTTTGGTGGCTCTCGTAATTAGTCACACTTTCTACTCCCTTTTGGGAAGTTATACAAAAAGCTTTCCTTTGAGTTTGAGCGGTGTGCACTTTCACACATTCCGAGCTGAGTCCTAAGTGCTTGTGATAATCTAAATGGGGTTTATGCCTCGCTTTCTGTCTCTCAGCACTATTATTCGCACATTTGCCTAATTGTTTTCGTATACCATTTTCTCATTCAAATTTAAGCCTCTATTCATACACCTTTGAGCTTAGGTATCTATGTGGCATGCAATATTCCACCAAAGTTTAATAGAAACCAGCTAAAAAACCGTTAATGTTCCATTTTTAAAACGCTAAATAATTGGCAGCAGCAACGATAATTATTAGGGCCGACGTATTGTTAAACATTATTTCCCTTCAAGGTTCATTTCAAGGGGTGGAGAATTTGAGGCGTAAATAGTAAGGACCTTCTTTTCCTTTCTTTTCTATGCATTGCTTTAAACATTACTGCAATATCAGAAGCATATTTTTGAACTTAGTATTTTAAAATCTTTATATAGTTATTCATACTCAAATTTGATAAATATTCCAATGACCATCAGCGACAATAAGAAAAGCATAAAAATTATGACCCAAAAATGTTTGAGCCAAAAGTTAAGAGGATCAGGGTGGATATTAGTAATTAAAATCATTAACTCAGTTTCTCAAATACTTTCTTAGGCTGATTCTATTATTAACGCATAAGATTGACAAAAAACGGGCCAGAATAACGCAAACTAGTGTCGTATGAGTAAAATTCCTAATCATGGGAATGTTGTTTCCCAACTGGTCTGCCGCGGGCCTGTTTTCCGGTTAGCACTTTGGTAAGCCCTCACTCGATAATAATGTTTGCCAGTTGCGCAACTACACGGTGCGCTTAGTCCAATTAGGAATTCCTGCTCGACAATGACGGCCTGCAACTTCAAATGCAAATATCACGTGCAGTGAGCAAGTATAAAAAAATGACAAGGAATGAAAAAACTTCATTTACGATAACAACTGTGTGTTAAAAATGAACTAAATTTATGTAATTAACGCAAAATTAAGGAGCCGTAATGAAGGGAATGCTTATCATTGATCTCATTTGAAAAAAATGGCTCAGATGAGGACATCTGAGTGTAAATTAGGGAGGACAGATATTTTCCATAGAGTAAGACAGTAGTGTGCGTTATCACCATTGCTCTTTAATGCTTATTCCGGGGAAACGGTTAAAAAGGAATGAATATGGGAAGATAAAAGCAACAAGGGGAGTCGATTAGGTGAAATTTCCGGACGAACAAATATTGTTTCACCATACGCTTAGTCTAAAAGTTTACAGCATCAGAAGAACAGCCTGGCATATATGGGAATGAACCAGTAGAAGGCTATGGTAATGAGGTAACTCCAAAGTAGAGAAGCTGAAATAAATATTGAGATAGGTGGGCATAAATTAGAGCAGGTGCAACAAACCAAATACCAGGAAACTATTATCGTTGGCGTGCGTAGTTCTGTACGTTGTGCAAAATGCGTTCGTAGGAAGGACATAAAGAGAGGGATCGCTTAAGTAACGGGGAGTGATGCGATACATTAACTAAGTAAAGTGGAGGTAATTTGAATCAACGCATCATAAAAAAGTAAACAAGAAAATCCTTGATCATGCCTCGTTTGGTGTGTAGGCTGATTAGTATAGGCGAAGACCTCTCGAGATTTTGGCGTTGGGACGGATAAAAAACGAAGCTGATTGGAGAAAGGGAATAAATTAATGCTAAAAAAACTAGGAGAGAAGTAAGGCCGATAGAAGAATTAAAAGGAAGCAACAAAGTGAAAGGAGTATGTGATGACTGAAGAAGTAACGAATAGGTTGACAAAAGGAATGAGAGGAGCGGGAGAGAGAGTAGAACTCATTAATCTCAGATTGAAGCTTAGGTTCAAATCGAAGTCTCATTAATTCTAAGAAAATTGCACAAGGTTTATACATTTATCAAGTTATAACTTCAAACCACATCGCCACAATCTTCAAAATCAGTTCGCTCACTCCCTTTCACGTAGTTCACTGTTTCGAGCATGTTTAGTTTAAGATCACTCCCATGCTATGTCAAGCCCACTTATTTGAATTTAACCCCATTCATTGACAACATAAAATGGAGTCGCTGTTGACTCCCAAGAGAGTTCTTTAAATAAATGCATCAACATCTCTGACAAAGGTTTGAGTATTCTAGAGGAATGAGTGACTATAGAGTCTTAACATTATCATTGGAAACTACACAACGTGATAGATGAATACGTATTTGAGTCCTTAGTATTTACGTTCTATCCCGCAAGCGCCATTGGGAGCGTATGCAAAGTAAGGACAACAACAATCCTCTTTCCGAGTGACGACGGTGCCTCATGGGTTTTCCTTCTTCCGCGACGCCCATTAACTGAATCCGCGTCCCAGGGCGCAGCACACGGAGTTGCTTCGATATTTATCCTAGTGGCGTCGTGGAATTCTTCCGCTCGAATTCCTGGTGCGCACCCTGGGTGCAGAATAAAGGGGGGATGTGATGTGTAGAAGAGAAGGCCGCACTAATGATCCTTCCGCCTTCATCTTGAACTAGTGTCTATAGGACTGAAGACATCTCCCTCTCCATCCGATAGATTTCCCTCTTTTCTATTTCATGAGAACTACTTATTTTTTTCATTAGGTAATGAATATTTGGAGCATTTCATACTGAGGCTAAATAGTACAAAGCGAGGCATATATTCGTTATGCTGTTTCTCTTAATCCCCTCTTCAAGGTAGGAATTTCAGATCGGTCGACCACCAACTCATCAGTTTTTAATGTTGTCGCCCTTTTTAGTTTCATTTGAACCCTGAACCAACAGAAATCATTGCTATCAAAAATTACTGAGCAATGAAAATTGTATTCTATCGCGTAGATGATAATGCAGAGTGCTAATCAATTCTAACTAGACCAAGAACTTTTGGGAACAACCATATTTTTGAGAAGATAGTTGATGAATGATTTTCCGGAAGAGGTATTCTAGGCTCCTTCGGAGATATTACAGAATGATCAAAATTTTCATAAAGAAATTGGAGAAATGTAATAAAAAATGGAATATTCCCCAAGAATTAGATGAGAAAATATTTTACATCAGATCACGAGGAAACGTCGAATTGTGCAAGGTATTTTATGGTTCCGTTTTTGGTTTGGCACTCGAATTGAATACTTACTTGTGTGGTTTAGCAATGAACATGCGTTAAAAATAACATGTATGCATTAATATTACAATTCTTTGTCAGATGTGGAAAGGGTGATAAGTCCAAAAGAGGCAAAAAATTAGTAATGTAAATCAATCAATCGATTGGTGGGTTCGTCGAAGAGGCATCAAGGGAACGGGGGGGATGAGCCGGTAGGAAAATTACATGACTTGCGCTCCCTTCTAAGACATGGTTTATTCGTCTTCCAGACTCGCAACCAACTGCCGCTTTTTCCATGTCTCTCGCTCGCGCGTCCACCCGCCTCGCCTCTGCTGACGCCGACACATGCACATTCCAACTCATCCCCCTACCCCTAGGCAGCGAGTACCCAGAGGCATGGGAACCCAAGTCAGCATTAGCAACCGGCGAACGGGAGTCGGGCGGGGGGGGGGGGGGCGGGAGGAATGTGGAGCGGACTTTATAGTAATCATATTTGACAGGATAGAAAAATAGATCTACTACATGAATTCAATACTTTCTGGCGTAACTTTGTGGAAGTTCGTTATTGAATAAATAATCACAATACTATATTTTAGTGACGCAGTAGCTTGAAACTAGTTGTATCAATGATGAACGCTGTGAATTTAAACATAGTTAATATTATCATTATTTATTTGAGCTATGGTACAGAGTTATAATTTCCATCATGTTAGAAAAATAAGTAGCTTTTCATTATTAACCTGCCAAAGATGATCACTCATTTTAGCCCATTTTGGACTTACACCCTTTACACAGCTAATACAGAATCGAAAAAAGTTCTGAATAACTATCAATGCATATATTAAGATACGAGCTTCTCTTTAAATTTCGTATAAAATTTTGATGGAAAACTTTCATGCACCCTAAAGCCATGATGACCATACAAGAGTATAGCTAAAAATGCTTCGGAAGAACAGAAAAAATATCAAAGGAAGGCTCTCTATTTTCTGAGGGGAATCATGAAAGTTATTTTAGCCTAGAGCCGAGTCATTCGTCGGTTTGGTATGCGAGGCCGTTTTGGCTACCGCAGGGTATATTAACCCTCAATGTATAACCACAAAACAAGAGATTTATGCCTCTGCCGCTCGCCAGATGTCGTTTTTATCCCATTTCCCTTCCTTTCTTTGGGATTCGTTATATATGTAGACCTCTTTTTGGCTCAACTTACTATCTTCTCTTGTTATATTTCCAAGCTTTGTCCCGAGTAGAAAGGAGACAGGAAGTCGAGATAAGCCGAAACTTCCGATTTTACAGCCTCCTCACTTTACGTCCCGAGGGCACGTCCACATTTCGCGGAAAAGAGAGGAGGGACACGGAAATTAACAAAAATACATTCCCTCCTGCTTCACTTGAAACCCCTCCGGCGGCATCTCACGTGCTCACTTCACAATAAATTGAATTCAAATTAGAGACGGTGCGGCGGTGTCCTCATGCGTTCATGCCTTCCTTTCAACTACCGGGCGAAACAAGAAAAATTAATCAGATGCCAGCTCTCGCGAGCTTATTTGAAGCAATAAAGGTCACTTTGAGGGAGAATTCTCCCATTATGCAAGTGAGGAAAACGAAGTGGAACTTACAAGGGGATTTTAGATAGTAGAACTTGGAGACAAAGCACTTTGGGTGCATGGAGACATCTCCTACGTGTAGTGAAGAAGGCGTGCCATTAAATCCATCAAAAGCCCAAGAATTCTCTATTAACGAGCACTAAATTGGCAATAAGGAAAAATTAAATTATGCAAGGTCTGAATCGACAACAGAAATGCGGAAAATGGACGAGCAAAACGTAATTTGCGATATTTAGGCCTGATATTACTTCAGCCAGAAGCATCTTACAAGTTTTATTATATCGTATGAGTATTTCAATAATTGTAAGAGTTTTTAACGCTTATTTTTACAGAACATTTAAGTTTTACAGAAATAAAAGATCAAGGCCAATAATAAAATATTAATGCAGACTATCATTGAAAAAAATTGGTTAATTCTGTAATAAATTGAGAGTAATCATTTCTTTCAGCTTTAGTGTTTAGAAAATAGCAAAGGAGTATTGGCACAGTAATAAACATAATTGGTATCATTTTAGATATTATACAATAAACACAATCTACCTATGGAGCGACGATATCACCAAAATAAGCGTCATGACTACGTATGCAGGCCAATATGTGAAACAAACGGCATTAGACCCTTGGAGATCCATTATTTCTCCATCTTAAGTTTTCAGTTTGTTTTTTCCAGACCAAAGTTCTTTTCCGACATAAAAAATAATATTTAATGTGTTTTATAATAACTACTATTTTATTATTCTATTGGTGGTCTTCTTCACTTCTGGAATCTATTGAAAGATTAGAGATAAAGTTCAACAATTATCGACATATGCGTCAGATAATTGTGATATCCGATATACAATTGATAAAATTAGATACCTCCGCTAATAATTAATTATTTTCATAAATATTTTAAGGTACAAATATCTTCGAATTACTAAGGCAAATTCTTGTCAATCAATTCTTTCCTGCACACAGGCATTCCTCTAGCCCTCAAATTCTTGAATTACATATGAACATATCGAGGTAACATAATAATTTGAACAAGAACGCTAACTACACTGGAATATTTCTTAGCCATAGCCACGTTTGTGTTTCTTTCATGAAATTCCAGGAATGCTATGCTAACAAGTAATTTCTGATCAGCGGTTTAAAAACTAATCCATCATTGAGTTTTTTTATGAATAAATTTACTGTAAAATAATTTTAGTTTCAGTTCTAGAATGTTTCCCTATCTTGTGTCTATTTTTTATTATGAAGAAACTAAGACACTGGCAGAATGAGAAAAATCAAGCAGGCCTTATCTCTGAGCCTGGATGAAATATTTTTACCGAGCGCTTGAGGCTAACTGCCAAACTTTTACCGCACTGCTCTTTATAGCTAGACTTGTTTCAAGCTAGAATCCTCGTTTTAAAACGTTACCACCTGTTCGCTATAAAAGCTTGGGAGTGAACGATATTTTATCAGGATGATTTTTGCTCATTTTTAAGGATTTTATAAATTAACTTGCTACTGTGAGAGGCAATATTTATAGAAAAAGCATTTTCCTCCCTCAACACCAAACAAATTTACCGTTTTTCGCCAGATATGTCAAAAAGTATAAGATTTAAAATTTTAATATATGGTCTGCTTTGAATTTTAAAATACGGTTTTTTAATTACAAATTAGCATTACCATGCCTAGATAAAAATTTAAAATTCACCGGCTGTTGAATCAGATGAATGAAAATCTTATTAATTTTGCTCCTAGCGTTGAAGAACTACTTAAAAGTTAAGTGCAGTAAGTACGAAGGAAAATGTGATCGGCAGAAGTTTGTCGAGAGAATATGTGTAATCTATCGCTGTGAAAGTTCGTTAATTCGGGTTTCTTTATTTTAAGATATCCCTTATTGAAAGCTGATTCAATATATGGCCAAGATTTCACATGGAGTCAAATTTAATTATCAGAAGTTTTAGAATTTTATAACATTATTGCTTTAGGATTGTTTCCTAGTATTAGTAAACTTAACAATCAAACTCTTTAGCAACATCATCTCAGCAATGAATCAATTGGGATTTTATGCATTTGCTAAAAGTAACGAAGAGAACATGTAATTGAATATTTTCATGCACAAAAAGATTTCCTTATTGAATACACTTTCAGATATAGTTTTTAGTTGGGCCTAACATGTTCGCTAAAAATAAAAATAATATCTTGGGCTTCCACTGGTTAATATTAGTTACTAATACAGTATTTTCATATGCCCAAAAAATGTCACGAAGTTTCTAGAAAAATTAAACCGTTCCTCTCTGAACTAGGCATACGTGCCAAATAGAGATTGGGGTTTCATGTGTGACTTCAAGCCGAGGATTGACCACACGATCGTAAACTGTTGTTCTTGTCTGCCTGGGGGGACTAATTGTAAAGGACTACTTGACGTCTGTTCATTGTATGTACATGTATATATACCTCTTCTCGCGTTATCGCCACAGCGGACGTTGTCCCTCATTGACACGGATGATGTGTGATGAGGGAATTCTGCTACTCTCCGTTGAGTACATAGGTTTCGCGACATGACTGAGCTATATCTTCATTTCGCTCGAGGCTTCGCTCCCTTCCAGTCCTGTGACGTACTCAACGCGCGATCTTGCCTCTCCGAAGAGCGTCTGTGATCACTCACCGCTAATGCTCGGGGAAACTGGCCGGAAAAGGGACGAGGCGATACGGGCTAACCACGCGCGACAAAATCTCGGCGAGAACTCTTTCACGAAAGTAGGAAGGCAACAGGGCGAGGGTAGAAGGGTTATGGAATGGGGGAGGGGGCGTTTAAATTGGACGAGGGACGGAAGGATACTTGAGTCGTTGTGCAAAGTGGACGAATGAGGATGAGTTCATGAGTGGGGACGCGAGAGGAGATACGAGGGGGAGATGACGACGGAAGACAGGGGAGGAGGGTGGAAGGAGGAGAAAGAGCGATATGAAAATCAGGGAGTGAGAAGCGACAGGAACCGTGGTTTGTACTCATTCTGTATGGAGGAGTGGCTCTCAACTAAACAGGGATTAGTAATAACTTTGGGAAGGTCTTCAATTCCGACGAGGAAACTACGGTATAGATAATAAGGGAATGTTTCTGCACATGCAGCGGCACGTTTGAAATATGGGTCAATAGTCCTAAGTTGTAAATGAGTGGGATGAATCATATGAGCAATATTGAGGTCATGAATGGGATGGCGAAAGAGAAAAAATGGCAAATATCACGAAAATTATAAAACGTTCGACCTTGAAATATGGCACTCAGAAACAAATCATGTCCCATATCAAATTATCCAAGAATAGTGAGAGGACAGGGCCCAAGAACATCTTAAAAGACTTCATTAAAACTTCAGAAAGATTTCGGAACTAAGAATTCTCAATTTTCAGGCTAGAAGAAGGGATTTAATGGTGGCCGGTATGATATTCACAATTGACAAAACGGATGCACCACGACGAGAAGAAGAAATAATGCAAGGAGGATAAAGAGACTCAAGAACCATATTTAACGGACAAAGACCATTACATCCATTTCAGAACTAATCATATTTCCATATCGCTTGTTTCAGAATAGTTTTTTCATAATAGTACACCGAATGATGTATTGCGACAGGGTCCACGATAGGACAATGAATTAGGCTCGTATCTTCGCATCGCATCAGGAATGGCACACAATGGGAAAAGCCCTGCTAGTATAGCGATGTAGGAGTTGAGTGACGACTGAGGTCATTGGCACTATTGAGGGCATGAGGGTAAGTTGGTAAAGGAAGGATTACTCAAGGCACTGAGGGCTAAAGAAAAAACCAGCATCCGCATTAATCTGCTCGTAACGGAAGGTGATAAGGAGTACACAGTTTAACGTTTCATCCAGCTGAAAGAGTATTACACGTACAGTTCTTTTCACATAGCGTCCAATTAGAATTGGTGATATCTAAAGAAAACCTCCACCAATTCCGGTGAATAAGGCTAAAATCAGTGCGGAAAGCTAAAAAAAACTAACCCTATATCCATAAAGTATGAAAATCTGACCTGTGGTATAAGAGGATCGAGTAAGTAAAGAAGCGCTGGCTGCCCATCCAGAGGGTCCGAGTTTAGATCGCAGCAATGTAGATTTATCATTGGAATCTTGTTTCTGTCTGCTGTGTGGAGACCAAGTATACTACCCTGTTCTTTGGGTGGGACGTTTAATTGCGGACCCCTCGGAGGCTTTCTAAGAAAATAGGATGTAGCCGACGCAGGGTTTCTCTCCAATCTTCATCTATTCTCCAGATTATCATCCTACTACTAACCTACTCACCAGTCCTCAAAGGCACATGGATGCCAGTCGCCTCCCAAAAATAACCATTTAACATAGGGTATGAGTTTTTAAGTGCGAAGGCGAAATGGTAGGAATGGTGGAAGACGTGGGCACACGAAATGGGTGCTGGAGACGACGGAGAGAGGAAAGGCAGAGAGATTATGGAGGGACTAATGACAACGAGGAGGAGACAGAGAGAGGAAGTGTGACTTGTTGGAGTCGGGTTGAAGTGGAAGCGAGTGAAGAGAGTTGAGAGCGGGAGACGACGGATGGAAAGGAAGAGAAGACAAGGAGGGAAACAAAAGGCCAAGCAGTCACACTGTGAAGCGGCTGAGTCTGGATGAGAAAGCGGTTAAGTTTAGAGGAGGAGAGGCCGGAAGACTTGAGTGTTCGTAAATAAATTCTTCCATTCCTCTCACATCCTACAGCGAGGGTGAACTGGTAAAGTCATAAACACGGGGGCGTAAACTGAGTGGGATGATGGCGGAGGGATGGGGCAAAGGGAACTCAGCGGTGTAGGATGCGCGGCGACCCGGCGGGGCGAATGTCCGGACGAGATGAGCCCAGAGTGGGCGGGGCATACGAAATGGAAGCCATCTCCTCAGCTCCCTCCTAATCCCCTATTACCCTCCCGCGAGCACAAGAACGAGACTTTGGATGAGTGTTAGATTAAATAGGAACGTACCAGAAATAAGAAAAAAATATCATCCCCAGCAGTCAATAATGCGTATATATATGCTTCGCTGCAGCTCCCCATTCAAATATCAGGACAGATAATAACTTTTTTACTTCATAATTCCTCACCTTGACATCCTCGTAATTTTATGTATGCATTACGATCTTATTATTCCTATATAATTTTTATCAATCACTTCTCAATCATTATATGATCACTTTCCGGCGTTGTGTCCCAGAATGTTGTCCAGCAAGTTCATTTCTCGTGCCTTGAAAAGTTTTCACTAATCGTTTTTCCTCCCAGGATATTTGTAGAAAATGTTCCTCGCTGATTCTCCACTTTAGCTATTTCTTCATTTCTATTTAGTTGTCTCACATCACTTGTCTTTTTATCACAATCTGTGCAATTTTTCATGCATCTTCGCAATAAAGAAACATTTTTCATTCTTTTATCTTAATAAAGGGCTACCCTACTTCCACGCTAAGCTTCCGGCTTTCAGAAGAGTTTTCTTCCACTAGAATGCCCTCTTAGCTTGGGTTTCCCTGCGTATCATATGTATATTTTCATAATATCTGCGGCGGTCCTACCTCTCCGATAGGAAAACTTTCCAAGTGATGCAAATTTCTACTCGCCAAGTTATTCGGTGAATCTTTCATCTTGATTAAACCGAAAAATCATTTTTTTTGGTTTCCATTACTAATGCCTCCAAGACGTTTCTTTACAGAATATTCGATACGGCTTAGCATTCGAATAATGACTCAGATAAACAACAAAAGCAGCATCAAGAAGGTAGAGAGGAATGCCGTAATAAAAATGGAAAATATGACCAACTTTGCTTCTGCACAAGTCATGATGAAGTAAGATGTAAGCTATAGATAATTTAAAGAAGGTCATAAAAACAACACAAACTTTTTTGGCAAGCGCATCCGCAACCAAAGCTTCGCTATGAAACCCCTCTCACTCCTTCTAGACGACGACTTAAGAAACATTAACAGTAAAACACCATGCGTGAAGCTCCTGCATGCAGCTTAAGTTTTGGAACAATGACATATCAATTTCAATGCCTCTGCAGGTACCGTTGTTTAAGTAATATAGCAAATTTTCAAGTAGTTTACGAACTGAAATCTATAAGCACAGGGGTATAGTAAGAAGATGTTCATGGCTAAATAATACTGTATGACTTCGTAAAACGTATGTTATATCTTATATTAGGTGTAAAACGAATTATTTTAAGTAAAAACACATTTGATAAAAATCTATAATCATTTGTGCAATATCTGCATGCTTAAGTGAGATAAAAAAGATTCCAGGAGAATTTAAAAAACGAACGGCTCTTTCAGCTCGTTACTTAAATGTAGCAAACGAAGAAAAAGGAACCTAGGCCGAAGCAGGAACGAAATGACCACCCCAATCACGAGCGGTAAAACAATTACAGGTCACAGGAATGATCCCCACATAATTATCACAAAGTCCTGGAATGATTTCGGGGCTCGCCGACTATTCAATCCCGTGAAATAATATAACAGCAGTATGCTATTATCTATAGCAATATAAATAGCGACCAATCCACCACTATTCGTATATTATTAATAACAGATCCACAGAGCGGATATTAATTTAACCCGGCACCACATTTGTAGGACAAAAAAAAATAAAGAAATGACCTGCGGAAAGGCTAGACTTAAGAACTATTTCTCCCCATGCACCATTAATGATCACAGCTTACCTGGAGCGAGGCACTTAGGCGTCAAACAACTAAACTGACTTTTTTCATTTCTCTTACCGATTCCCTTACTTATATCCTATATTTCTACGAGTCAAGTTCTCACACCCCCAGCCAAACGCCCTTGCAATGGTACGCAGAGTATAACATAGTTATAGATGGCTACTCACAAGTGATACCGGTAGAGAAGTTTCGTTTTCGATTTAGCTTTGATTAGGTATATTTTTTGGCGCAAATCCTTAGTTTTGCAAAATGCGTGTAGGCATTCGTGAATTAATTGCCTGCAAAACGAACTGCAAATCCCAAAAACTTTTACGAATATTACAGTCAATTGCATAATATAATCATTTCAAATGTTTGGCGATACTCATTTGCGAGTAACGTGAATAGCTTTTCAAATGTACGTTTAAGAGCACAACATTAATACATAAATATGATTGGATTGTACATTCAAGAGATGCATTCATCTAATTTATTTTGCAATTTCAATATCCCGTAAGCAACGAGGAATCATGGTAAATTTAATACCTGTACTTTCCTTCAAGATTATTACTTATCAGCGTATATGCTCATCAAATTAAAAATTGGGGGCACCAGGGGGCAACTAATGGGAGAGGTTGCATCATATATCTTTAATTTTTTGGCTTAAGTGCAGATGATTTGTGAGCGGAAAAAAGAATTGACTTAATCGTTAACTAGATCAAATTAGTGGAATAATACCAATCAACGCAGGAAAGCATTTAAAAGTTACGTATGTTATAAAAATATCACGGTTGGAACAAAAATAGAGGCTTAATGTAAAGACAAATTGAGGAAAAATGCTGACATTTTAATTTCGCACAAACTTCCGTCTCCGAATGAAAGCTCTGCTAAAAGACAACTCTAGTATATCTTAAATATGCCTTTTACATGTATCTCCAAAATAAAAAATAAAAATAACTGGGGATAATTAGGTAGTATAATACTATCCATGTTATCTGTCTGATATAACAATATCCGAAATTATGGCATATTTGAATTCATTTAACATGTGTAAATTTAATCTCATGAAATAATCTCATAGTTGGAGTCATTAGTGGTACGCAAATATTTTGGGCTGCTTCGCTGGCGATTCCCCTAATTTATCAAGAGAGAAAGATCAGTAATGCACAGCGTACCTTTAATCTCCTGTTTATGAGTTTCTAGGCTGATTATGGTGAACTATGCCAGCAGGATATTTTGCCGGGGTCAGTTTTGCCCGTTTTATTTTAGAGCAACGGGGTGCTATGTCACTAATTTGCATGATTCCATGCATTTTGCATGTTTACAGGCTTTGAAAATGTTTCATTACTCTGCCAGAACTCTTGACACTACCATTCAAGAAAAATACACTGCCTTGGCGGGAACAGAAATAAAGACTATTAGTTTAAACTCCCATAGTGATGTTTCCATTTGTAAGTGTCACGAGGCAATAATCACAGAAATGTGTACACTTGACTGGTAGGCCTCGCAATAATGAGGATGGAAAAAATATAAATCATTTCGCAGTTACGGCATTTAAAATCGATGAGAGTAATATCTCCCCATTAAATGGCACTTTGAATTCTGTCTCGCGAACACATGTGTTCAAAATCTCATTCATTGTATGTACCTAAGAGTTAATTGCAGCTTCGATTAAAACTTAGAACGTTATGTTTACCCATTTTTATCTCTAGGGCTTATACCTTAGGACTTCAATACTTAATATATTTCTACTACCGATACCTTAGAACTTCAATAACAATGTTTCAAAACTAAGTTAATGAGCGAATTCTTGTAATTTTACGATAGAAAATCAATTGTGTTTACTTTAAGCTATTTATAAAAATTCGTCTCAGATTCTACGTGATAGATTGATAGTAAGTTCCAGCCAGTTGGTGTGTCTACTCGGCTACAAAAGCCCATATCAGATTTTCAAAATTTCCATTTCGGCTTGAAAGAATTTTTTCCAATGCAAATAAAATAGTTAATGAGATACAAAAAAACTCCAAAACCTTGAATAAATTCTTCGCCTTCTTCTTTTTCAGCTATTAGTCCTATTTCCCCAATTCAAAACGCGTCGCAGAAACGTATCTATTTACATAAAATTGAATAAAATAACAGGACAGGCGTAATCATGAGGAAGATTAATAACGACCTCCCAGAATCCAAGGCAGACCTCAGCAGTCGTCGGATGAAATGTGAGAGAGGGGATGGAATTAGGCTCTCGAAATATAGTTTTTAAATCAACGAAGGGGAGCCACCAGAGATAAGCGGGGGAGGAAACCCATAAAATTCTACATTAATACATCCGTCAACGAATTAATTGAAATGAAACGGAAAGGGATGAAGCAAGAGGATATTGGAGTAAAAAAATTGGAGACGGGAATGAATTGGACTAGCGGAAAACGGAAGGAGAAATGTCAGGGGACATTATTGGGATTTAGTGAATACCATCGTTTGACCCCTCAATGTAGATGGAAGGAGTAGGACCTGTGGAAAATTGAAGGGACAGGGATAAGAGTGGCCCTAGGGTGATGAAGGACTGAGGGTGGTGAAGGGAAGGAAAGGGAAGGTGCAGGAAGGGGATGGTTGATGAGGAGAACGCTAATGCGAGGAGGGTGATTTGGGATGGAGTGAGAATAAGGCTTCGGTAAAATGAGAAGAAATGTGACAAAATATGGAATAAAACTGCTCCGCTGAGGCCTACGATTTTCCCACAAAAGCATAAGTAAAATCAAATAGACGATATGATTCCCATACAATCAATATGATTATACTCAATCTGTCCATTAATTTCAAGATTAGGTTTCATATTTTAATTTTATCAGAGCCACCACAAGAACGTGCGGGGGTCGGAGGAAGAGTTGGTGTCAAGGGATCAAGATAATTTTTATTTTGTGGAAGTAAAAAATTTCGATGGACTATATAATCAATCAAACATTTTTACTCCCACGTCTTAAAATATGAGCAGTTTTTACTGGTCAAGACAGGATGACAGATAAAGGCATGTACAAACCTATCACTCTGAGTGACTATATTGTATATTTCCTCGGAGTGGATTATTTTCAAGATGAAGTGAGCGAGTGTCAGGATCCTCGGAACTCCCATTCTAGTTTAACAATCAACGAAGTATATTTCCTCATATATGCCACATAATTAATACAGGCAGATTCATTTATTTTACTTAAAATAATTACTCTAACTAATTCTCCCTTAGGGTCGCAAATACTAGCTCCTAATCTTAAGTGCGATCTAACTAGAGCTCAACGACATCTTTCTCTGGGTTTTTCATTTCTTTTTTCTACCATTTGCCTACCACAATGCACCATTTTTTTTAGCTTTTTCCCAAAAGTGAAATAAGCAATTCCAGGTAAGATATTACGGAAGAACTCAAGTTAAATCGAATATTTAAAAAATACACTAAAAATATTTTTAGCAAAAATAATGTATTGAGAAGCCATCCGTCAACTCTTAAAAAATCCTAACAGTAAAAAGAACTATACCAAAAAGTAAAAAATAGACGCCCTATTGGAGGTAATGACACAGTCGATGACTTGCGGTTGCCCTACGCTCCTGTGGACAGAGCTGGGTCTTACATTGAGCAACGTAGGAACTTAGAACCATCACTTTTGTGACACAAGACGCGGTGTGTCAAAGATAATTCGTCTGTAACTGGTATATAAGATCAAAACCCATCAAGCGGAATAATACAGGCATTAATGCTTTTAAAAAACTATTTCAAAATTCTCTGATATCACCGTTAAAAAATGCTGCCGGGCTCTCTATAGACAGGACTATGGTGGGCCACAATAAGTCTTAACTTTAGTGCTCTTTGGAGTGATAAGAAATAACATTGAGGGTTTTTAACCCTTAGCTGTGAAGTTGGTTTATCTCCAAATGAGTATTTTCCCTTCACTGATGAAATTAAGAATATCCCCAGAGTTGTTGAATTCATGGAGCAAAATTTTCTACCATGTTAGGGTGGTTTTACGATTTGAAATTTCTGCGTATAACAATGCACAATGACATTATTCGAAATAAAATGTGTACATTTTGTGATTGGTTGACATAAATTATGAGTGAAACAAGTTATCATTCTAAGCAATGAAAAGTGCTATAATAGAGTAAAATCTTTGACTGTCTCAAGTGTAATTTAAAAAGGTCGACTTTGGTGTAGTACTATCCAGGCCCCTATTGCTTCCCTCAGCTTTTAATATAAGCATAAAGATGACTATATTTAATTTTCCAGTCCACAACATGCGTTACATTTCTTCCAGTAATAAAATACATAGATCTGACGTAAGATATGAGTTAACAGCCAACTCAAATGAGTGACCTCATCTTAGATGACTCTTATTTGCTGTAGATGGTTTTTAGTTGTGCCAAAGATAAGAAACGAATTTTTAGGGATGTAGCTATAAAGTATAATATAAAAAACAAACCCCGCAAGTGGCCGAACTCGTAAGAAAATAAATGTGCGTAATACAATTTGCAATCTGCAAAAATACCTGGTAAGGTGTTTTCATAGACAATGATCACTTCATTCAACTTGGAATCATACGGACCGCTCAGTTCAATAATGAACAAAGTATACCGCAGGGAACTGAGATCCCCAATTAAAAAAAACAGCCATTTTGGAAACAGGACCATTGTCATATGAATGCAAAATACCTCACCCACGGGAGGACTCAACAAGTCAAATCCCACCTGAGGCGACATTATTAGCAGATTCCACTTAAGCTCCATCTAAATAAATCCAAGTTTATATTTGCTCTAAAATATTCAAAATGCTAGAGATAATAAATATTGATGCTAAAAATTTTTATGAGGAATAATTTACTAAATTAGTACAAATGTCTACAATTTGCAACGTTTTCGGCATAAATTTAAATATTACCAAAAAATATAACTTATGGCTGTTTTAATTGAAATTTCCTCTAGTAAGTCGATTGGGTTGTTAGCAGTTAATTCTTTCAGGTATTTATTTGGACAATTTTTATTTAAAACAAGCGGAAAATTATGTAAGTACAAATTCAAAAACTGGGGCAATGATCGAAGGTCACACTGAAATTCAAAATAACTGCCCCTAAGGTTGATCCGATATTTGATGAAGGCCAGACTAATCTCCGCCAAATGAAGTGCGTATTCCTGACTCAGCATACTATTTTTTCTTGAAGTCGTAGTCAGTTAAAATTCAACGGGGGAAAAATAATTACTCCCACAAAATATAGTAAGAACACTACGCTAAAAATCTGTCGAAGAAATAAACACAAGTGCACAACGAGAGGTTAGGGAAAGAAAATGCGAAAATAAATCTCGCTTACAATGTAATAACGTCCTTAACTTAACCTAATCCCTAAAGGTTGAACGGTACAAGGTCTATTAGGTCTATTTTAAGCCGTTGCAGCATTTGCAGGGAGAAGAAACATTTTTATTGCTAAAATAATAAAAAAATGGAAGTTTTTGAAAAAATAGCGATTTTGGTACCAAAATGAATGGTATTCTATATGCAATGAACAGATGAAAAGTTCCTCGTTTTCAGCCGTCCCACATTGAAAAGGACACCCACACGCTTTCCGTGTTCAAATCCTCGGACATCCTGCCAGTCTATATTCGCTAACAACTTCCCTTGGGGCTCCTGCGGAGGATGTGTTTTTTTCCTTTCAGACATTTCCTTCATTTCTCATTGAAATAATGTCCTTGTTTACTGAAATGAGAACCTCAAAACTCACACGGAATGCTTTAAATTAAAAGCCACTGTTTTCACGAAACTTCAAACACGAAAAATCAAGGCTAAAAATTTACTCTTCCTTGTTATAACGCGTGGAATTAACCGTATAAAAAATAATGCAACAAAAATAACCCCAAGAAAACTAAATTCCTCTCTTTGTTACTAAAACAGCAAAAAAGTGCTAATAGTGCTACAGCTGGGAAGAGCATTTTGTAAAATAAAGGGAATACTTCATAGCATCATTATAAGTGTTGTACCAAATATACGGCAGCTCGTTGCCCATACTGCTCGGGAGATTCCCGACCATTCTTCGAATCATTTAAATATAGTAATTTTTCATCTAATATTTTGAAATTTGAAATTGCCTACTTATTTTTCTTTCCTTTCCACACTTCAAAATTCCTATCCTTCTTATACCATTAGCGTGGTTACAACATAAAAATACATCCAACTACAATGAAATATAACATGTGGAGGAGAGTGAATGGCTCAGAATAGAGCTTCAGGCGCTTTACGTGGTAGATGAAGATGCTGCGTAAGGAGGAAAGGTCAAGGGTGTCTACCTGTCAGAAAGGGTGTTGAAATGAGGAATGCAATGAGATGAGGACCATTTAACTAGCCGGCGTCTCTCGCCCGCTCATATTGTGAGTATAACAGCTTGAGATGGAGTTGAGAGGCCGAAAGGAGTTTAGCAGACAAAGCTATCATCGAAGGATTGATGCATCATTATTCGGTTGCGGAGAAGAGGGGTGTGTAAGGAGTTTAAAATGACATAATTACTTCTCTCACGGTTGTTGCACGCGTAATAGATAGTTCCTAAACGTCACGTGGACTTCTCCGTCAGCAAAATTGTACTGTAACATTGAAAACTGCGTGGTTGCATGCGTGCAATGCATGCACGATAAGCTGAAGAGATCAAATAACCGGAGCATACTATTACGTACTATGCGACTCAATCCAATCAAAGATCGGTATTCAGATATTATACTCCTTATGAGTGCAAAAGCACATTGTTAAAGGAATTAATATCAAATTGAAAGCTGTGTTAAATTGGGTTAGTTTTCATGAAACTCCATCGTAATGTAAAATCTACTGACATTCCAAGTTCATCCTGACTATTCAATGTAACTGAGGTGTAGGAATATGAATCTACATTCACTCGCAAAGGCTCCCAGGGCGAATCAAATTAACACAATCACAGGCCTTAAACCCTCATTTGTGTTACTGAAATTCAGAACTGAATTTCATTTTAAGTGATATCATCTTTTTATACAGTCTTCTATAGGAAAATAAAAACCTTCTAAATTTGGCTATTTTACTCCAAAAATCATCTCGCAGGGCAAAATAAGTGGGGAAAAATATGTTGGGAAACACTCTCTTTGGAACCTTCTGTTTTCATCGGGATCGGATCCACGTCAAATAACACTGATTGCCAACTAGTTTTTTTTCAGCGTGGCGACATTGCTCTTCCGTAAACGTGGTTTGGGGAAAAAAAACCTTTTCATTCAAGGATTGTGAGTGAAAAGGTGGGGGGAAAGGCGGAGGAGACGGTGGCACACTCGTTGATTTCGTCGCTTCTCTCTTGATTTGCGTCCATTGAAGAAGAAATGCGCTGCGGAAGAGGGTGGGGGGGGCGCGGGGCTCTCTTCGTCGGACGCCGCCGCGGCGTGGCGTGATTCCCGCACGGCGGCCGTCCAATTTGTCGTCGCGGCGAGGGCGGGCGTCTGCGGTCAGTATTAAGGGAAGGTCGCTAGAATTGATGGCAATCACTCCCCCCTCCCCCACCTCAGCTGGTCCCGCTATTCCAGTGGACGAGCGGATAGATTGTGGGTGTCGAGGCCTGTGTACGGAAGGAGTGTACGTGAAGCTGTTACGTCTATTGCGAGTTGTACGCATTTTTGTTTGCAGGGGCGTTCACGATCTTCGGAATGCGTCAAGCATAAACATCTGCTGTTAACTTCAAAGCGTAGTCTTCCCGGGATCTCCGCCGGGTTAAATTTTCAATCGTGAATGGGTCTGAGTTCGGACGGAGAGCTTCTAAGCCTGTTACGTCTATTACGAGTTCTACGCCTTTTTTTGCAGGGGCGTTCACGATCTTCAGAAATCGTCAAGCGTAAACATCTACCGTCAGCTTCAAATTGTAGTCTACCCGGGATCTCCGCCGAGTTAAATTTTCCATCGCGAATGGGCCTAAGTACGGAAGGAGAGTTTCTAAACCTAGTACGTCTATTACAAGTTCTACGCATTTTTGTTTGCAGGAGCGTTCACTATCTTCGGAAAGCGTCAAGCATAAACATCTACCGTCAGCTTCAAAGTGTAGTCTACCCGGGATCTCCGCCGAGTTAAATTTTCCATCGCGAACAACGCGAGTTTCGATTTTGGAGACATCTTCAGGGCTTGATGTCCATTGAGAAAGTGCATTCAGCTCTGAAGACGAAGGATAACCCGACCGTCGAAACGTTTGCACCGATGAAAATTTCGACCTGCTGGGCATCTCAAATGGATTCCTTTTCATTGATATACCGGGAAAGCATCAGTTCTATCAATTTCCTAAATTTAAGAAGATTAAACTTTCACGTGCACTGTTGCCCCCAGCGCTTGTACAGTACGTGATATAAATTGAGCCATTCATTTCTCAAGTTTTGCGTGTCATCTTTATGTCTACATTTACAAGGCCGTGCAGCGAAAATTTAGGAATATGAACGATGATTATCAAGGCCAATTCCCGCCTGTCAGCCGATCGGAAACCGAAATCGTAAACGTGACTACAAATTTCAGTTCACGTTTCAAGCTGATGCCGACGATGAATTAGGCTTAACTTGGATGAGGTGACGGAGGTGACGACACGGCCGGAGGCGAGCGGTCTAAAGCGCTGGCAGGCAGGTTGGGAAGGAGGAAGACTTAAGAAAGCGTTGTAAGGTTGCAATCCAGTTATCAATGTTCATCAAATTAACTCTGCAAGTAGTTATTCTGTCTAATTAACTTGCGTAGTTCCAAATTCTGTAAACATTTCGTTAACCATAAAAAATTATGACGTCCAGCCGGAAACTCCACGACTAGCAAATATGTGCAGACGTGTTCTAGCTTGGGTGATGTCAAATGGTAGAATGGCGTCTGTGTGCGTGTGTAAACCGTTTATGACGGAGATGCCAGTTATTGTCCACACGCGTAAAAGGCAAGTAATTTTGCAAGGCTACGCAAGGGAGATGAGCTGGGGTGCAATTAGACGTGCAAGGGAGATGAGCTGGGGTGAAATAGTGCATGTGTGCGAGTGATATCCGATGGTATCTGTATATTGCTTAATTATGCTCAGTAAAGATTGGATGATATCGGTCATAAGACGACAAAGGCGTTAACATTTTCCAAAAGGACAAAAACTGAAGCATAGATCTTATCTCTGTAAGTCGGCCCCTCAGTCACGTCAATTCCAGGGTCTTCTGGTCTACATAGAGAGTTCAAATTTGAGCGTTACTCAGTTTTTGGCCCAGAATTGGCCGAAAAGATAGTAGAAAGCATAACAGAACTTCAGAGGTGATATTTTACCCCACATTTTTAATCTTTGCTCCCTTCAGGATTCAATTTGGTTCAAAGTGTTTTGTTATTTTGCTTTGAAATTTTCAACTTGAGACGGCTGAAAACAAGGAAATTTTCATTATTATACTCTATGTGAGTAATAGGCTTCAGTGCAAACAAACAGTTGAATCCAAGATTTTCACCCTTTAACCACCTATCGTCTGGTTAGTGGTTAACATTATATAAGTGAAAATCAATTGATAAAACTATGACTGGGAAATATGTTTCAAGGTTATTTATCTCATCACAAATGTTTTGATACACCTTCAAATTCTCAACATTTTTACTGATTTACTCTTTGTAAGATCCAATGAGTTCCGTCCGTCTACCTGGAGTTAAACTTTTGGAATAAAAGAAACTATCGCTTCCATTTCCACAGAGTACTGCTGTTTGAACCTCTGTCTATATTAACAAAAAAAATTTACAAAAATTCTTACCTCTAGATAATCAGATGGCATATCATTACTGACCTATGCTGAAGACTTTAAACATAACTTCTGTTTAAAGTTCCAAGACCCGTCCCAAGAGTGACAATCCTAGAGCATGTTAATTATTCGCGTGCACTAAAACGATAGGTGTCGGCGATAGTTGCGAAACAAATTTCTCAATATTTTACTCCTCTGGAAGAACACCATTTGAGCAATTCGCACTCACCGTTTTTATGGAGAACTAATTTTAAGCAATATTTATAACTTTTACCATTTCACAAAACCATTTTCACTAATAATTTGTCGGGGTATTTTGATAACTTTTTATTAGTGTGAGTTTTAATTTATAGCCCAGTTATGGAAAAAAATATCTCTGGATGCTAACGTTTATGCTTTAATTCTTAAACTACTAAGGTGTTCTTTCAAAAATCTGTAGTGAGTTAGGGTAAGTAATAAGATAACAAGATTCTGCATAATAGATTATAATCGCCTCTGATAAGAGCAAAACTATCCGTTCAACCACTCCCCGCTTTCTCCTTTTAGGATAGAGAAGGAAAAAATATATTTAATGGGGCCGAAAAAGTAGGAAATAAGGGAATTGAGGGATAGGATACGAGGCTGAGCAAAGCGAGAAGGTGATGGAAAGGTACGGAGAAACGGGGGAAAGGGAGATCCTATGGAAAAAAGAGGAAATTGGCGTAGGAGAGAGGAAGCATTGGGTGGGGGAGGGGGTGGGGCAAAGAGCATGAAGAATGTGACGTCGTATCAGAGAGAGAGAGAGAGGGGCAGGCGGGCCGGAAAGAGAGGGTGGGTCACGGCGCAATAGCGGCCCGCTGGCTCGCCTCCGTGGAAGAAGGCAGTGTGGGCGGAGAGGGCGAGCCTGAGATTGGGAAAAACTTTCGGGGAAGGAATCGATAATAGATTACCGCGGGTGAGTCAGAAATAGTGAGACAGCCGATCTAAAAAGCAGATGAGTTTGGAAAGGAAGAAAATGGCCACTGCAGCCTCTTCCGGCTCTACTAATAGAACTTCTTTGAAAGTTTGCTCGACAAATCAGCCGATTAAGTGCACAGTTGACGCGAAAATACAGACAGTTGCTGAGAAAAAATTCGTCTTAGTGGAAACACCAACTATTGATCATTCCACTGTCCTCTTGCCTATTAAACGAATAAACCAGGGTAAAAGAAGGAAAAATTTGAGCACAGGAAGTTTTGTTTTGCCTCTCAATCATAAGATTTTGTGGTATTTTAGTAAAAGCGCAGATACTCATCGCACTGGCTAAAACCGAATATCTTACCATTGGTTAACTTCCGTTGTCCTAGTTTATAAGATCCAAAGAGGCTTTCAAGCGTGAAAAATACCAATCAGACGTCTGAAAACTGTTCTTACAGCTATACATTTGCACTTCAGAAAGTATGAGTGCGTAGCAAGTTTTTTCACTTCAGAAAGTATGAGGACGTAGAAAGTATGAGGACGTAGCAACTCAACAACACGAATGTGTAAATTATCCATAAATAGCGGTAATATAATTCAACTAATTCATTTATTTGCCTTTAATATTGAACACATTTATCAGTCGAAACTTAAGTCAAAAATAGATGCAGTTTTACCGGGATAGTTCTAAATAACGAACAATATTGCCATTTAATGTAAAAAGCGCGGGTCATATACGTTCTTTAGAAGTTTTTAGGCACGACTGCTCAGAAATAAAAGGAATATGAAGCAATAAAAATTTAACCTTGGCAGTGAAAAGGGACAAGTCTCTTCCATCGGGGTTAGGAAATTAGGTCCAAATAAATAATGAATCTCGCAAAGCTTTCCTCTATTTGTCCTGCAGATAGGGCTATGAGACATCAAATGTATCCATCTCATCAACCCCCCCGCTGAAATTCAAAGCGCACTTTATCCACGGCGTCACTCGAATGTTTCGGTCACGACAAGGCTTATTCTTTACGACTATCAATCTTACTGAGGCAATGCTTTTGATTTATCACCCAGGAATCCACTAAAAGTAAGGACTGTGTCACGATGAATTATTACTCCCACTTTCTGGCTATTTGAGATGGAATCTTTGTTGACTCACACAAAGACCGTAAAAAATTTCTCTCTCGAAGTAAGAGACGGAAGCAATCCTGATATTAGGGGCTGGAACATTTGTGAGGCAACTGAGCATAGCCTGCATTTAAGGCATTCACAGTACAGAAATAAACCACGAGGGAAAAAATACGAAATATCAAAGGAATGCCATTGACAAAGTAAAACGGAAATTGAGAGCTTTTTCATTTTTTTACAGATTGATTAACTTTTTCAATTTTTCATTTACATTTTTTCATATATAACAGGCTATTCCATATGAACGTAGGAATAATATGTCTGAATATTTTATACACTGCACACAGCTCACATACGCACGCTCTTACATCAGCTTAGAGTATCTGAATACAACGCCTAACCTGATACATATACGCTACTGAAAAAACGCTATTATCCACTGGTAAAAATTGTGCGTACTTATTGCATCACTAGTAGGTTAAATCATATTCCATGCTTTCATTTCTTTACCACAAAAGAGGAAATTCTTTGGATTCCTTCACCAGAAGGAGCTGGAAAAGTTCATATTATCAGCCGTAGCTTTTATTTCCATCAAAACCTAACTCGTTTCGTCTTCACTACTTCAACGACATAAGTCGATTTCCACTGACGGCATCACGATTACTAGTCATTTAGAACAGCAAACAATCATCTTTACTGCTGACTTAGGCAGCTGCTCTCATCTGACTTGAACAGCTTGACATTCTAATTTTTCCAAGGTCGTTTCTAAATCGCGATTATCATAACCAATATGTATGTCAAATCAAACGAACCTGGATCTCTACTACATCTAAGCGCTATCTAAATTTCTTTGCATTAATGGACACGAGTTTTTCATCCCGCTGGATATTAAATGGATTTACATTGTCTGCAAGGACTTTACCTAACCATTCCTCATTATCGAATAGGGAACAATATTTTGGACTGTGATAACAAAATTAAAGGTGGCTACTTACCGAGGCATATTAGTAAAATGCCACCACAGATTAATGATATCACCTCGAGTTCAAGAAAATAGTCAGGGTGACATTATGCCAGAGAGACGGAGTATAACGGATACCAAATTTTACACGATAGGCTTACTGTTTATAATATGTGGTATTCAAGGCTCGATTCAGATTAAAGCACCGAAGATGGCGACTGCGTTTTAACTTTTATTTAAGCACATTTGTTGTAGAACATTGTGGCAGAAGACCCTTTTCAGTGGAGGATTCCATACAGCTTTTGAACTAGGTTACACGGTGGAGTCTAGTAGTACTTACTAAGATACTCCACGTAATTGACAGCACACAACTTTGGTGCCAACGCCAAAGTCCTGCGTTTGTTATTCACTTCAACTGTCCAGCTCTCAAAACTTCTTTATCCAGTACATACTTACGATGGGTTCCGAACATAATCAGTATATGTTGATTTTATTTTCGTTTGGATCATGAACATAGCCGTAAAACGCGCTCCACACACTTTCCCTCCTTCTCAAGTCAAATACAGTTAAGTTGGCAGCGTTGTCTAACATGTTCTGCCATCTTCCTTTCAATCGTTGTCCGACCCAATATACCGCTGAATTTCACGCATCACGCAGGTAAGTGCCTCCAAGAAATCCTATAGGGGAGAAAATCATTCGCCTTGGTAGGGATACGGATCTGACATGAGTGACCATAACAGTTTAGTCCTGGGCGTCTCTCTCATCAGCAACTTTTTGAGGGCTTTAGAGGAACAAGATGCTCAAGACTGCCGGACATACCACTCACAGATGCAGCCAATAGTGCGCGTGTTAGATTGAGAATCCTATCACCTCCATCGTCAAATGATGGTCAAGTTGGTCAAGCGGTGTGGGCAAGGGCCTAGCCTCATTGAAACACCAGTTCCCGAAAGATCACTGAAGTTAAGAAATATTGGGCCCGGACGAGGGTTGGATCAATGACCATTCATACCATCACCGTGGCGCTCTTGACCCCTGTCTGCATGTGGCAGGCAGATTAAAAATGGGGTTGGCACAATGGACCACTCAAGGTACCTGAGCTCCTGTTGAAGGCTCCCCCTACTAACATTCAAACTAACATTCTGGTCTAGCGGCGTGGACTGGAGGTGTTGCCTTAGAGGTGAAGAGGAGAAAATATAAGGTCACCACATTCTGTATATAGTATATATAAGCAATGTTACTACGACACACAAGAGTCTGTGTCGAGCAGTTTACGTATGGACACGTGCCTTCGCGCTCATAAAAGTACCATTTGTTAAGTTGAAATCAGAGATTACCACCACTTCTAACACGCGCATAGCGCCACCGTCCACGAGATTACAGCTGAGAATAGAGCGAAATGAGTGGTTCGCTCCCTTGATAAATTTCGAAGTAACAGTGGCTAACCGCGACATTACGTTTACGGAGGCACCCGAAAGTGCATATGAATACGAAATACCACCGACAAAAAAACCATTCACCATGACCGGGTTCGTGTCCCAGGCGAATGATTTTTTCTCTCTGGAAATGTCGCCACTTCAGTACGCTTGCGTGGCACTACATTAGCCACGTAAGGATAGGGAATTATCGAGAAAATTATTGAATAAGGGCCAGTTTCCTAGGCTATACGGAAAAAAATCAGATTTTGGATGTTGCCATTCTCGAATGGGAATTGCGTGATGGGGACAAGTTATTTCAATGCTAGTATCAGTATCCTAACAAGAATTCCACAAAGCTTCTCAGCCACTGTAACTGGCCATGAAAGAAAATTCGACTCCATAAATATCCAAATAAAAATAATAACCTGCTTTCATTCCTCATCATAATTAAATTCTAAACGGCACAAAGGGATAATACTGAGTGCGATATGACTGGAGCAGTGCAAGTAACCATGCAATCCTACCAGACCCTGAAAGAAGCTGGGAAGGGAGAGTGGCGAGATTCATGAGATGGCCAGGGAGTGAAGTATATCATTGAAGAAGCAAAGATGCAGTCAGCGGGGGTATATATGCGTGCCCAATCCGATACACGGAGGAACCGAAGGTGGAGAGGGTGGGAGAAGGGTGTGGTCTAGACGGCGGCGTCAGGGGCGGGTGAAGTCAATTCGTATGATTAGACGCCACTTGTCCTGGGGGGTGGGAATGACTCCGCCGCCGGTGAGTTCTCAGGAGGAAGTGTCAGAGCGGGGACACATGGAAACAGTGAGGCGGTAATGGAATGGCTAGTAGAGGGGGTGGGCGTGCCAAGATGAAGGCGAGCGACGATTTGCCTCGCGGCGCATTGGCTGAGAGAAAGTGCCTCCCGCACACGGGAAGCTGATTGCCGCCGGAGCGTGAGGGAACTCCGTCACCTAGGCAAAGGATATCCACTACTACACACTTCCCTGCAAGACGAAGGGTGGGGCAAACTAAAATGATGCGGGGGAAGGGAGGAATCAGGGAAAAGTGGATGAAAAAGGAAAGGACGAAGAATGAAATGTGCTTTTACGAATTAACGAGCTCGATTTTGTCGTAATTATCAATTTCTCATCTTTTAACAAATTTTTACAGACATACTTAACTTCGTTTGGGAAAACAATTATGCAATGAAGAATAATTGAGATAAATTACTAAGGAAGGCTAAGGATGAAGTACTTCAGAAAAATTGTACTGGAAGTAAAAGTGGATATATATGAGGGGATGAAACGGTTAACCGATGGGAGATTACAGGGGAGAACTGAATCAAACCGGTCTCCCATAAATGGCTCCTACTAATTACGTACCATTTTATTTCTCTAATTTAGCTGTTCCTCATGAAAGATCCAAAATTCATGGTAAAAAAATCACTTTCCTGGATAGGTATTCAAATACAGATCGCTTGAATTCGCGTCAAGTGCTCTAACCGATTTAACAACCAACGTCACTCATCTTAAACATGAGTTTCTAAAATGCGCTAAAATCTTGAATTGGTAGGTTCAAGTCCCATCACAGGTAAAAGATTTATCCAATGTGAATTTTGCATATTCATGCATATCTCCTCAGCGGATGACGCCGCAAATACCATTTAGCTTGTCATTTTTTTGCCTTTGCCATTTCAAAAGGTATGTTTTGAGGTTAAATTGATATTTTCCATTTCACCATAAAACTGCGCAATTTAAGCCTAGGACAAAACTGCAAAAATTATGATGAAATACCTAGGTAAAGTTAGGAGAGGAGGAAGATAGTGTAAGCTGATGAAATTTAATAGTATCAATGAAATAAAATCCACAATTGCACCGCGTTTACAGCCTCGCTGCCAGCTTGCAGCAAAATCCCGTCAACACCGTTTGGCTGATCACATTGGTCTGTTGAATTGCAAAATTTTGAAATGACAAATAATAATTGTAATTTTGAATCATAAACTCCGTGTTGGCACAATTGACAGAGCACTCAGCTACTCATCCCAAGTTCCAGATCCCTAATCTAGGTGATAGGGTTGGACTACACTTCGATTGCACGTCTAGATCTCGAAGCGGTAGGTCCTATTCCTGCGGTAGGTTTAGCTTTCCAATGATAATGGGTCGGGAAAAGTTACTATTCTTCTCTTTATATCGTCAACTCCTATTCAACAACATCCAATCTCAACCTCAGAGCACAATGAAACAAACCACCCACGGCAAATAAACAACAGAATATAAAAGCCAAGAATATAATAGGCAATTCCTTCCCCTATGTAGCATGGTTAAAAAAACACTCGGGTTAGGATTTGCAGGATTTGGCAGGAGATCTCAACTGAAGAAAACCGGTTTTCCGTTCAGAAGTCCAACGGTCTACTCACTCTACAATAAAAACGTATTCAAGGCGATGAAGTCCGAAATAAAAACATCTATACCCATTTTTCACTCAGCAAAAAGAACTAGGCTATGTGTATTTAATACGCTGTATATAATGAGTTGGAACTGAGAAATATTTACACATTCAGTGGCATCAGACGAAACATGATGGAGGTTCTTCATGATTAGTCAAAAAGAAAATGCACTGGCTAAGTTCCAGAGATATTAATTTGATGAGACCGGTTTCGGCAAAAGGTGTGTGCCTATTTTTAAGTTAAAAACGACGAAGGTTTGATAACTGCCTGATGATGGTACGTTGTATGAAAACCGGTTGCATCAAATAAATCTGTGGAACTTAGCAATTACATTTCCATTTTGATCAGTCATGAGTAATATTCGACAAAATTCATTCATTATCTTACGCTTGATAATTGATTAACCAAAACTCAAATTTCCTTATATAGAGAAGGATTTATTCCCACACCTCCGTTCCAGGGTGCCTGTCGTTCGGCTCCAAAACTTCATCGAAATGGTCGTTCTTCAATGCTTCCACCCGAATTTATAAAACTGAGTAAACGGTTTTAAATAAATAAATAAGTTCGAATTTTTAAATAAAAATTCGAACGCTGATAACCAAGAGAAAATACCAAATATGTATTCAACTATACCGTTAATAATAAAAATGGATGATAATTATAAGTATTAAGGAATTGCATTAAAAGTGGGACTGTATTATAGAAAGAATAACCACTTTAAAAAAAGTCGTAGATAATAATCTAAAATGTCAGCGTACAAGAACGGTATCATTTAAATTCAATGGAGAATAATTGAAAAAAAAACTACTTATGACTGAGGTAATTGTTTCCCAAGGGTAAGTAAATGACCTCAAATAGTTTGATGCATGGTAGCAGAACATAGCTTAAATCACCTAAGTAATTCCTATTGTTTGTTGAGTCTGAATTATTTTCAAGGTAAAGCATATCGAAAGTAATGAGGTCGTCTTGTTATATGATTTGGTGAGATTTCCGCTTGGTGAATGACTTTCCGGTGTGCTCACATGGAGGATATTACTGCTATGAGACCCCTAAATGCTCCCAAGGGCATTATTTGATACTTACGTGAGTTAGTTTATACCCCTACTTAGCAAAAAAAGACACCGCTGAAGCAGATATTTTGCATCAGTCAATAAACCCGGTAAAATTGCTAGAAACTATCTCCGTTTAGCCTAAAGGGTGGGGTCACACTGGTGTTTCTGATTGCTATTTAATGGCGCATTCCTCCAGATGGCCTGCGGTCACGAGACATAGATCGAGCAACCCAAGCATGCAACCTCAGAGAGAGGCAGAGCGAAATAGAGACAGAGAGAGAGGAAAAAAATGTTGGTTTTTGAATGAATGATGACGCAACCACGTTTTGGCGAGCACAAAAAAATCACGATGAAACGGCGAAGATAAGTGACTAGCGTAGTGAAAAAAGGAACATCCATTGAGATTGATGGGGCCGGGCGCGACGTCTCTGAACTTAATGAAAACTAACAACGCCGCCGTCGAGCATAAGGGCCAGGCAAATGCATAATGACCTCCACCGGAGACGCCGAGTGTAGTGCACTCTCTCCATTGAACTCCCAAAGACGCATCTCAAAAGACCACGAGATAAAAAGAGGGGAAGACGGATCGCGAGATGAAAGAGAACTACACGACGCACACAAAACGGCCGTCCGAGACGGGAGCGAACGGGGCGAATAAGAAAAATCGTGCACTTGGGAGGGCGAACTTATGGTCAAATGTGGAGGACTCGTGAAAGAAACAAAAGGCCAAGAGGTTAGCCCGATGGACGAGGGGTGAGGTGGGGACGGAGGTGGTGAAGGTGAGGAGAGTATAGCTATGGAAGAGAAGGGGAGAGAAAAAAAATCAACAACGCTTTATCGCCGGGACACTAGGAGACGAGCCGCACGCAATGCCCGCCACCTGGTAGATGGCAGTCGATCAATCTCCCTCCCGGCTCACCGCTCGCGCCGACGCCACTGCTGAAAGAAGCGGCCTCCGAATGAGAAATCGCCCATCGCGCTGCTACCCCTTCTCGACCATCCGTCCCAAAATCCCTCCCCCATCCCCCTATCTTCATCCGTCCAACTTCTCAGAAACCTCCCTCGTCCCACACTTCCCTCCTCTTCCCCGATACTCAGCGGCAATCGAAATGGGGGGCTTTGTTAGATCCCGATCATCCAAGAGTGGCCGTGGCTCATTCTATAAATCCTTTCTTCCCCTTTCCGGTTCTCTGCCTATCTTTCCCCTCATCTTTTTCATATCAAAAATCCTTCCTCCGTAAGGGTGGAAGGGATTGCAAAGTTACGTTCGACCTCCGATCTTCGCCCGGATCGCCTCTCAATTCTGAGACGTGGCTTTCACGTGTTTCTTGACAAGGAGCATGATTTTCTTCAACATACGGAATGGTCGTGATTTTCCAATGGTGAGGCAGTTACAAAATTGCCTTTTATAGTCGTTACAAGATACCTTAATATATCGTAGCTTCAGTATTCTACTTGAGAGCATACATTAAAAAGTTAGTGTAGAAGTTCGGCTCTTGCTATATTTTTTGTGACCATCACTAAATTATCCATACAAAATATAAAAAAAATAGGAGGATTTTGCAATGCAATGAATACAATAGTGACAGCGCCCCCGCGAAAAAAGGTTTCACTTGGAATAGGTTAACTTTATAAAATTTTGCTGACATGTATCGTTGCGAAATTTTCGAATTTTACGTAATAGCATATGAGTTATCAGATTTGCTAATACTGTTATAAATTTTTTCATCCTGTCCGGGAATCGGCGTCGTATAGTGCTGCATAATAATATTCATCAAAATTTCATTTTTCAATGAAAACGCCAGTCAGAAAAAAATTTAACCTCTTACCTATCATCCGAACTGATCGTGGCACAAAGCACATTCACCACGGAAAAGACGATTTGGGATAGCACTTCAACACCATCACCGCAGAGAGGATGTAAATTAGGCTTGCATGGAAAATTGCTTGATTATTTTGGGTTTCAACTTGGAGTTCATTTGGTCCTACGCATTGACTGCCAAGGAAACCCCTTCACTCAGGTAAGGAGACAGTAGAACGACAAATTGGCTAAAAGTGAGACAACAGATATGAAGACGGAATTTTCCACATAACTACAGCTAGGCAAGTCTTGCATACAGCTAAATCATTTAAAATGCAGCTGGACTACAGCACAGACTCACGGAGTGGTAATTTCTGAGGGAACTGACTGAGGAATAACTGACAGAGAATCACGGCGCAAAGAACTTTGACCCCTGCACTTTATCCCGGAGAAATTAGGATCTGGATGTAGTAACCTCAGAGGAATAGGGGGAATGGTCGATGTGGGAGGAAGGCTTCCAGAGGAGGAAGTGCCTAATGGACGGTTTTTTTCCTTAACCCAAGAAGATTTATGGTTAGAATTTTTTTTCCAGCTCCTGGCATTCATTCTGTGCTCTCTAAGAGGAATTTGAAAAATTGAAACTCAGGAGTGCGGCGTCCACGGCTTACGCCATAAGGTTTAGAGGTGTCGTTTCATACGATTAACTTGGATTTTCCTTGGAAAGGGAAATTTGGGATAGCTCATTTTTTATTTTAAAATTTAAAGACGATTAGCTTAGCATTGCGCAGTTATCTTTCGAAAAATGTCATGCATCACGCTTTAAAAATCAAAGATGCTCAAGTTTATAGACAATACGGGGCACGGAATTGGTAATGCATATCGTATTAATGGTACTAATAGAGGAAAAGCAGTCTCTCATGGAGAAAAACAGGTTAAGATGGTCAAACGATTAGTGTGTCCCGATAAAGATGAGAGTGACTTACGTTCAAACCTGGGGAAAATTAAAACTAACCAGCACATAACTATTATAGGCGTGCGTCCCTCCGCTTACCGCAATTTCCTGGTAAACTGTGGTTGTCACTCGTATGGAACCAGGATACCCACTCCGTGTTGGTGAATTTTAAACTCAGGAGGGATGAGTTTGTGGTAAGCACTACCTTCACCCATCAAAACTGACCTTCTGGTCGATTACTGCGTTATTTAGTGAGGAGCGATAAGTGGTGTGCGGGTAATGCGTTCAAGTTATGAGCGTTTACCGAAAAAGCGCGGAAACATGAAAATCGGTTCAAATGGAGTGTCATGAATTTTGCCAAACATTCACTGGTGCGTGAACCTCTACAAATGCTGTAAAATTGCTTGACATATCACCGAGGGAAACGGAAATAATCAAGGAAGAGTGATTCAAAATTTATTTCAGTGCATTCCGTTTCGCCACATCCAAATCCTATTGCACGCGTTTCATATTTATGCACAGTATATGTCGCGCGGAATTATGCTGAGTAAATGGACATCGCACACTGAGCATTAAGCTCACGAAGGAATTAAAGCCTCGTGAAAGGCACGGACTGACGCTCACCAAGCCACTAAAGACCATTAAAGTGGATATCATTCAGGAGTAATCCAAATGCGAGGAGAGGTGACAGGGAAACGATTCCAAATTAATCGATACGATGTTTCATTAATGAAACTTCGAACTGATTGCCTGATTCAAGCACTAAACATGTGCTTCACTTTTGAAAATATTTGTACACAACGTTTGCACTTTGGATATATCAAGGAAATGCAGATGAAACAATCACAAGAACTGTCAATGACATCAGGACGATCTAATTACAGACAACTCCCTCTTTTATCAGCACATTCAAGAGATTTCGAAGACTTGCCTCATAAGTACTGTTGAGTAAGTTAATTTCACCATGTAGGTTTGTCATTCTGCAGCTGACAGGCTGCAATAGCGACGTAAGCTTCTGATTTATTCATAGCACGAATTTAACCGGGAGTTCAAAGTAAATGGCAACACGAGGTACATTCAGTAATTCATGATTCGAGTAGGATCTGCCATTACTCACGCATTTCTAAGCTCTTAATGTAATGCACCCGAGATTTTAGTTTTAGAGAGATTAAAATATATATGTATATTATGAATTAATTGTGATGAATGTAAAAGAGTTATGGAGGAAACTAGGAATTTGAAATCGCTTCAGGAATAAAGCAACTTCGCTGACATTTTTACTAATGAAAGCATTACATTAAAAGTAAAGAGAGAATAATAAGTTTCTTGGAATTGTTTAACTTCAGTGGAAATGAAAAAATTACAAGTTTCGTACCTATGTGGACACACGAGAAAAAATCACCCCAATTATTCAGAGTCGGAAACACGTAGAGTTTAATGAAATAAGATCAAAAATTGATTATCGCAAAAAGCAAACGAGAGAAAGAGGCAAAGCAACTGGTGTGCAATAAATATTACGCTGTTCAAGTAATTTCAAATTATTTAACAAGAAAGAGAATGATAAGATAAAAATAGGACTTGACAGCAAGAATGACAATATATTTAATGGGTTGAGGTACACCGAGTGAAATAACGCTCAGCGTAGAAATGTTTTGTAAAGTTTAAAACTATTCTGCAGTGCTCATGTAATATGAGGTGTAAAGCGGCCACAGCTCGAGTCCTTACTGCTCTTGATGCTCTTTGCTCTCCCCCCTTAAGGTAGTTTGAGTGAAATAGCATTTCACTTGGAAATCAATGAATTTGGTCTCATATCAAAGAAAAACATCTCACACTTCCAAATTTACCAAAATATCAGCCCCTTATTGAGCTAATTCTGAGATTTTTGACGAAAAATACCAGCCATTTTTGACGTAAAATACTAGCCAATATGGAAAAATGTTACGTGTATGCACTCCAAAGAGAGCTTATTTTTAAAAATGGGGAATTTCTAACACCTAGACCAAGTCGAAAAATCAACAGTGTGTAGTTTGTATGTCTTCTCAGATTTTTGGAAAATAAACTATAAAGTCATCGTAGTAATATTTTCAGAATCATAAAAAAACCTTCCGTTATGAAGGAGTTTTAAACGTACCGCGCGAAAAAATGAGTCAAGTTAAAGACATGCGTATATATTTCTATTTAACTACTTAGAATGTCATTCATATAAAAGTATATTCTTTCACAATTATTATAACAACATTTACTTATTGATTCCTACAGCTTCGGAAATTTAAGCGTAAAATTCGAATATGGTCTCCGTTATGACTAGGGAGATGTTTCGCTCAAACTACCTTAAGAAACCTCGAACCGGCCTCCATACTCCCAACTCTCTCAGTCGTTTCTTTTCCTCCCCTTTTCTAACCCAAACCCTAATCCCCGTCTACTACTGTTGTCTCTCTCTCTCCCCGCTCAACCTCGCATCATCCCGCCTCTCAAACGCCTTCCACTTCCGGAATAGGACACTAATGAGCCACCCATACACTGACGCCGCATGTTCGCAGGCCATGCATCTTCCCGAGGAGGAAGGGTGGAAGGACAATGAGTGGAAGGGGGTGGGCGCACGCTTTTAACCTCATCCTCTTTCCTAAACGTCTGGGACTGTACGATCCTACAATTATCCGACGGATATAGAATTTGAATTATATTATTCATCACCCCAGGAATATATGGCTAAATTTTTGCAACGAGATGTAATAAAATAAAATGCTCAATTCATTTACCAACAACAAGAAATGAAAAAATTTACCAAATTTTTCCTTGAAAATGGCCAGGTTCTCGAAGTTAACCAGAAAAATATTGAGTGTTTTTTTCATTTGTTCTATTTCAGTAACATTTTTCATGACGCCAATAATTATTACTGCCACAAAAAATCCTATGCAGCTAACACGATGGTGACACAATTCAGTCCATGAACCTCTAATTCCTCCGTAAAGCTTCCCACGATTAAATTTATAAACGACTAATAAGACGCAAAGAATACGAAAGAAACAGCATACACATTATTAATGCACCACGATGGGCAACGTACAGAAAGACAGTGTGGTATCAAATGAAATTCAAGGTACACATCGCCGTTTTGCGATTCGAAATTGTAGCTTGAATGCCGCACAGATCAATCCACATTCCCAAGAAATACGTTTCCACCTTCCGGAATGGGCAAACGGCCCGAGAAGAGGAAAAGAGGGGAGAGGGAGGAAGCAAAGGGCTGAGAGACGGGTGGAAGAAGAGACGGAATGAGCGGAGAATAAAAATCTCCTCTCTGAGGGAGGGAATGTCCCTTAGGCGAGCCCTCACGAGGCGTAATTGGTTGTTTCCAGCGAGCTCAAACGGCCAGCGCACGCTATCACGAGACGTGGGGAAGAGAGGTATCCCCACCACCCTCATCCACCCTTCTTTACCCCTTCCCACATTTCTAGGCTCCTTTGTTGAAGCTGTGGGTGGATATACAACCCTCCTTAAGAGTTCCCCTCCTATCCTATTCCCCGTTTCTCCTGCCGAAACTGTCGAACATTTGCTGGCCCAACTCTCGCCCTCGTCTCTCGAAACTCGAATACTGTATCAATTACCAATTTTCTTTGCTTCTGCCGTAAATTCCGACAAAAATGTGAGGTGGGAATGATACTCGAGATAAAATTCAAATTTCTGTAGTAAAAAAAGCATCGTTTAATCATGTGAAATCTTTTGGTATCTGCGATGATTTTTTTAAGAGCAACAGTTTCGCCGTGCTATTCTGCCGGCTTCGTCAGGTTTATTGTTTCTTTGCCGTTGGTGGTTGGGCATTTATAGGTCCGAACAACAATGGTCTTCTTTAAAATTTGAAATTTCGGCTGTTAATTTTTTAAAGGCTCAACTTGACAGTTTTTTTCTTTTCCAAAAGTCTCCTCCACGTTAATGGAAGTTTATACCCATCATCTCTGTTCAGGTTATTTGGTCTTTTTTCTATTTCAATTGCTTCTCTGATGATCCGTGGATAATAGCTGCTTTCTTTTGATAGAATTTTTGCGGACTTGATGTCTATGGTATGACCCTCTTCCATGCATGTATATTAAGCTACGACAGAGTGATACCAGTCCTTAGATATTGCCCTTTCATGTTCTCGAATTCTACAGATTATGGCTCTTTTTGTTTGCCCCACATACGATTTTCCACAGCTACAAATGATTTCGTTTATTCCTTCTGACAGAGACGGAGGCAACGGATCTTTAGCTCCTCGAAGGTAATCATGGAGTTTGGAGACTGTTATATCTCGCTAGAATATTATGCCTTTTCATTATTTTGCCAATGCGATCAGTCGTTCCCGCGACGTAAGGCAGCATGACGTATCCCAATGGCTTAGGCGTCTCCTCTTTTTGACGATTTTTCGTTACTACACTTCAAATTAATTTGCTGCTGTATCCATTTTTCCTCAATGTCTTCCGTAGTTGGTCTGTTTCTTCCAAGATGGAATCAACATCGGAAACTTTTTGGGCACGATCAAATAACGTCTTGATGACTGCAGCCTTCTTTTGAGGTTGGTGGTGTGATCGTGCGTTCAAATACTGAACAGTATGCGTCTTTTTTCTATGTATTTGGTGGCCAAGAGTACCATCTCCCATTCTCTGTACCAAGACATCTAGGAACGTAGGCGTCCGTCTTTCTTAATCTCCATCGTGAACTGGATCGAGGAATTTTGACTGTTCAGGTGTTTTAAGAAATCCTCTAGTATTTCCCTTCCATGCGGCCAAACAACGAAAGTATCGTCAACGTATCTTAGCCAAACTATTGGACTTTGGCTAAAGGTGTTTACAGCTTCTTTTTCAAACTCCTCCATCTATAGGTTGACGATGACAGGGGAAAGGGGAGAGCCCATCGCTGCACCTTCCGTTTGTTCGTACATCTGTCCGTTCCATAAGAATAATACGGTTTTTAGACAAAACTCCACCAATTTTGGGTAGTCACTCGGTAGACCTTTTCTGTTAGTTTCTTCAATATGCTGATGAAGTCTGTAACTGGTACTTTAGTGAAAAGTGAGACGACGTCGAAACTGACTAGTATACCATTAGATGTCAGTTTCATTTCACGAATAATTTCGACAAAATGCTCTAAATTTCGAACATATGAAGAGGTTTGACCAACAAATGCTTGAATGTCTCTTGCCAGATGTCTCGCAGATGTGGAAGATCCAATCGAACCAACGATTGGTCGTAGAGGTATGTCCGGCTTATGAATTTTGGGCAATCCATAAAGTCTCGGTGGTTTCGAGGCTGATGGTATGAGAAATATTTTTTCTTCATTTGGAATAGAAGAAGATTTGGAAAAGAAAAAACGGTCAAGTTGAGCCTTTAAAAAAATTAACAGCCGATTATTCAAATTTTAAAGAAGAACATTGTTGTTCGGACCTATAAATGCCCAACCACCAACGGCAAAGAAACAATATGCCTGACGAAGCCGGCAGAATAGCAAGGCAAAACTGTTGCTCTTAAAAAAAATCATTGCACATACCAAAAGACTTCACAAGACTAATTCATGAGCTGCGAAAATTTACGAATAAAGTTAAAAAAGCATCGTATTTTACCTACAAATTATTGATATCCCTTTCGCCAAGGACTTTGGCTTTCAGTGAAATAGGGAATCATCAAATGACGAAGGTTCAATCTTCTAAGGGTTGGAGTTGCTACTGGATATATTAAACATTTATAATGACAATGAATTACAACATATGAAGGCTTTCATGAGGAATAATAGTCTTTCACTTCTGATTTCCATTCACTTTTCTTAAAACACGTTTGATTCACGTTGCTTAAAAAGTAAGTTTAAAGGAAACACTCAAATCAACTCCTCGGACTTAAGGAGTATTTTCACTCTCGTACTGTTTAAATCCAAGAAAATACGTGGTCAGACTTATGCATGGTCAAGTTTAAAATGTCAAGTACCCAAGGGAATGTAGTTACTATTGGACACCTAGGACAACGGCAAAAGATGAAGAATAAAGGTAAAGGTGTCAAGGATATTACATCAGTGAGGTTTTCTGAAAAATGATAAACCTTTTTAGGATGTTCTGCAATTTGGCTCTTAAAAATTTAGACAAGAGAAAGAAAATGGAGTTCTTATTACACTCGTTACGGTATTTTTATGTCACAGGTTTTCCCTCCTCGATTAATTAGTAATATATGAGGAAAGAACACTGACTAACACGCTTTGATTTATAATGGTTGATAACTTCAATTGACCATAAAAAAGCGCCAAACTCAAAAGAGAATGTGCTTGCTATTAGCCAATTATTCTGAGACAAGTTAACAAAGTATGGGATGAAAATGGAAATTAAATCATATACAAGGAAAATAATGTGAGTTTTTTTCACCGATTTGTAGAAATTCAAACTAACAACGGCGCATACTGTGAATACTCATGAGAGAAAAATCAGCCCCATGGCTAACAGTCTATTGGCCAATCGATTCATCTTCCCTCTTGTAATTAGTAACCTATGCGTCGACAAAAATTAACAAGAGGTTGTTTCATGGTAATTTTAGAAGGGGAAATCTGATCAATGTGATTATTAATTTCGCATAATTTCGCGCAAGAGATCGTGCATCCTCGGGGGAGTATTTGGTATTACCAGGACTGGCAAGGCATGAAAAAAAGTCAAAAATGTATTTTCTGAAAATAATGCCCTTGAACAGCAATAAAGTGACATTTGCACTGTTGAAAATATAGGTGAGAATAAAACTCGAGAGAAAATCAAATCTTAAAATTCTTGAGGTTTATATTGAAGAGTTTTGCACTCTCAAGAAATCAGTGACCTGGGTGACGAGAAAAGTGGAAGAGAGACCTAAAAAAATTAATTGAAGGTGTTGTTAACCTTATTATGGCAGTTTAACCAGCGGACGACCCAGCGACTAGGGACAATCTTCCAAGGGATTTCATTTGTCACTGAACAAATTGTAAATTTAAAATAATTCATTCATTTGGTATTGCTCATCATGGATGATAAGTATCACATTGCGATACCTATAGCTGTCCGTACATTGCAGAATTGCTCGGTTCCAGACGAAAAAAAATAGAGATATGAGATGATAATAAATATACATAACAAAAGACTAAATATCAGGGATTTTCAAAATCATGGTTTTCCTTATCTCCCGATTTGTCCTCAAATTAGGCTGGCAAATGAGGAGAGGTAGAATTTTACTGAAATTGTTGAAATTACTGAATATTTTCTCTTTTCATCTTATCACCTCAAGTAATAAGAAACCCATTCTCTGTGTAAATTTGAAGAAGCATCTACAAAAAGTTACCATTAAAGAAGCAATTTTGATTTAGACGGTGAGCCCGGTGAGACGGTGGACGACCAAGAGTGACAAAATAAATCACCAAAAGGAATGTACTTACAATAATAATCAAGGGAACACCAGTAATCAGAGGTGGGATTAAGATAATTGACAGAGAAACTATAATAATTGAATATTAAAATACAAAAAAGTGGAGGGTATAATATAGGAAGTCATGGATTAGAGTACATAACTGCCTTAGGCTGTATTTTGTAGACAATAGGCGGAAAACATTTATCGATACATGGAGGAGAGTTGCATAACCAAAGGAAAGGATATCAACCATATGGCTGATGATGGCCGACAACCTTACCAATATCAATAAGGAACATCAAGTTAAGAGTCACAATTAGATCTTGAAATCTAATGATTTCAAACATGAACCTTAGCCAGTGAGGGCAAGGAAACAGCATGAGAGGATCTGTAGATAAATTTATGAAGTGCGAACTTAAAATGACAGCAAATACTTTAGATAGTGGGGATGAGCAGAGCAGTAAATATAGCCTTGGCTCATACATCATCCTGTATTTCACAATTGAACGTTGAATTTTAATGACTGAAGATTTTTTATGGCAAATGTAATGAAAAAGTGTATTTTAGCAGAGGAGATGAGATACTGAAGACCGTTAAGTGCAGAGAATGGCATCTAATAAACGTATAAGAGCCGTTCTAAGGCTCCACTCTTCATATGAAAGAAAAAGGGAGAGGGAAGCATCAGGATATGACGAGTGAAACGGTGTGAAACAAAAGTTCTTCTTAAAAGAGACAAATAGAGTAGCAGTGGTTCTTTGAAGAGCAGCCTGGTCGGTAAGATACAAAAGTATAAATAAATGCAAAAAAATAAAAAAATCGGAATCGCTTGTATTCTATCATTTAAGGAGTATCAAACAGTTTTTGAGCAAAAGGGAAAATTATTTCGATCAATCATAAAAACATTATAGTCAATTCATACTGGTGAACATGATAGATACTATTTGTTGTATGAAAAGTCTCGCATTTTTTCTTATCTATGAGGGATAAATTATCTCAATGACGCTTCCAGCACGAGGAGCGAAACGTTGAGTTTAAAAAATGAACACAACTAAATTGCCCGAAAAAATTATCCTTCACGTTAGATAATAATTTTGTGTCCCGTAATATGTATAATTCATCTAGAATTAAGGAGTTTTTTTCCAATAAGACAGATATATTCTCCATTTATATCTAGCCGAAAAGGTTTAGACCAACTCGTTAGTTTATCTATTTCATTATTTTATGATTACGAGTCATTTTGCACGTTTACATAGGCTACAAAAATAACTATTTATCGAGCTCCATTAAAAACTATAGTACTACCATTCCTTGAAATAACGCTGTTAATATACTGAATTTCAATAAAGTAATAAAATTTTCATTTTCCATTATATTTACAATAAAAAATCTTCAATAATTAAAATTCAACGTTCAATTGTGAAATACTGGAGGATGTACGAGTTCGAGGCTATATTTCCTGAGTCCAAACGACCGCATTTTATGAAAGGCAAAAAAATTATTTCATAAATTTGTCAGAGAAGGATTGAGGGGTAATGGTTCCAAGTTTAAAAAATAAATGATTGTATTGAGAAATTCTAAAATCAAATGCTGTAAATGTGAGTTGGGCTGACAGACATTTTATAGTTCGTAACGGGAGGTAGGGACTAACAAAAAAATTCATGCCGATTAATCACAATAAATACGATGAATGCATGGTATTAGTTATAAATTGCTCAGGTCAGCATTCGGTGGAAATATTACATCAAGCATATTCTGCATTGCGTGCCGCGGCATGAACTTGATTTTTTTAGCAGCTTCCGTAGCACGCCCCTTCGCCGAGTCGTAAATTTCCGCTTTTGGCAATCGAAAACTGCGCCAACCTCTGGCCGGTTTCCACCCAGAGGATTTATTTTGGAGATGGATCACTTCAAATGTATGACATAGCATGCTTGGTTCGTGAGTGACGTCATCGATGATAACTTTTACTTGAGGTGCCAAAAATAAAAGAATAACGAAATAAAAAATAAATCATTTCCAAAAGATACTGGAAAATAACGGCAGAGTGACAAAAAATAGGCGCATTTCTGGTACAGACACAGTGAAGCTATCCGGGTGAATTTAAATCACATTTAATAATTGAGCAAAGTGACATCCCCTGATTGAAAATATCATAGGTAGATACGTAAATTTACCCATATAGATACCAGAACGCAACTGTTTTTTTTACAGACCTTTTAGTTTCTCCCGGTATGCTAAAAATCTAAAACCCCAATAATTTTGAATCGTTTGTAGCATACCTAAGCAAATTTAGGCTACTTTTATTGGATAAAAATTAAAATATTAATCACAACAGCCTTTTATGGGTAAAGCAATACTATATTAAGAGAAAATAAAACTATTTTGCACACAATAGTGTCTTCTAAGCATGATAAGTTAGGTCTACCGATAAAATATCTTTGACGAAAATGTTCCAGCAGCTATAATTATCAGTCGTGCATAACTCAAATGTTTGAGCAAAACGTCATTTGTTAAACGAAAGGAAAATTACTTGCAATAAATAGCTAAATTCTTGTAGCTATTCAATTTACATCGCAGTGCATTCTCATAGCCCTGACGTATGAGTTAATTTAATAGTCCGTATAACCCACTAAATAACCGCACAGTAACATTTGACACAGAAATTGGGAGCTTCGCACATAAGATAGATAGATAAACTTATTGCTCCACTTAAAAAACATTACAGAAAAAATTTAGTAATACAACAGTGGGGCTTTAGGTAGATTCAATGATTTACACCAGTCTAGAACCTACCAGCACTTATTTATGCGTTCAAAAATATCATTGAAAAATATAGCAATAGCTTGTTTGACAAGACATGAGCAAAAATTAAAGAATAAACCAATAAACGAGAGCATACAAGGATACCATTAGCTGCTTACAATGTTTTAAGAATGTTATAAATTTAACAGTGGCAAAACAAATTACATTAAAATTTTTTTTACACAATACACAACCATGAAATCATAATATAACTTCTATATGATTATGAGATAATAGCCAATCTCTGACCTTTTTACAAAACATATATTTACTCTTTACTTTCTTAATGTCACTCGGTAAATTATAATTTTTTAAATTAAAGTTTTTGGCCCAATGAACAAAAACGACCTTTTGAATAATGAGAGATTTGGCTAGGGAATATGAAATTCAATGCTTCTGCGTAAGTTATAACATTTTACTGTACAAGGCCTTTCTAGTAAATTACCACTTCTTACAAAGAATAGCTTTAAGACCTAAAAAACAAACATATATCTCAATGGCAACAACTTCAGGCTAACAAACAAGAGGTAGGAATGCTCAAAGCGCTTTTTATTAGTAATTATTCTCACTAATATTAGTAATTATTCTCACAACATAACGTAGAACCTAAGCTATAAGTGAAAAAGGGGGAAAGTTATATAAATAAATATATTCTATCGGTGCGGAAACGACACATCTGATATAGTTCTAAGAACAATTGAGGCCGTATAAGGTTTGGTACCCATCCAACTTGCAAAAAGTCTATGTGGCACTTTATTAATTTAAAACATTTGACACTTGACAGATTTGTAATGCAAGCTGATCAAAAAATATTCTAGCAGAGCCAAGAAACTTTGACTGAACCCCAACAATATTACTGATATCATGAGTAATACCCTTATCGCTTCCTCCGTTTCATTACTCTTTCCGGGTAAAAATTCCGTAAATATTGCATTAGAAGTCAAAGAAAGTACAATTTCTCCAAATTAAAAAATTCAAGGCCTCCATTTCTAAGGTTCATGAGTACCTCCTGAAATATATTTAATAAAGAAAACATTCAGTGATTAATCGCAAAATTCGCGTAGCCTAACTATTCTGTAATTAGCGTCTGTTCAAACATAAAGACTTTCGCGGAAAACAATGTTGTTTTTCATAAGCACATCGGAATCATGTGTATTAGCCACAAATGGAATTACCTTTTAGATAAAAAATATAATAGAAACAACAATCGTACTTTTCCACAGGTTTTTATTACAAGTACTCCGTAATTTGTCTCATTGAGTCATCATCAGATACAAGACACTTAAGCATAAGGCGACATCATATTTATACGTCTAAAAGGAATGTCAAGTAGAGAAAACAAGAATTAGGTAGGGAAATCAACAAAAAATGAATATGATAGGGGGACTTAATAAACCAATCACTAGCCATAAACCCTTTCTTCAATAATACAATTCAGAAAAAGTAATCACGTTCTCCCCTCACGCAGCCTCTCTTTCCCAACTCGATAAAAGTGAAGGTTTGTTGAGGCGGGCACGTGCTGCTGAGGGCCTTGAAAAGGAGGCGGAAACTCGTCCGATTCGAAGATGGAGTGGTTTGTGGAATTGTTTTCTCCATTGTCCGGATGCCGGGCTCTTCTCCAGATCCCGTCGAAGCAAAAGCACTCATCCACAACGACAACGTGAGAGGCGCGTTGATGGCGAGAGCAAAGAAGCACGGCTACGTGTAATGGGCTTTCAAAAGGCCAGGCCCAGGAAGACAATGGGTGCAGGAGCACGCATTGCCGCTTTGTGCCAGGGCGATGGAAGAGTGCGACTGCGTGTACAATGGATCCGACTAATGGGATGGAAGGGAAGGAGTGGGCCAGAAGGATTCAGAAAACGAGATAGGCTGCGTGTTGCGGCCATACTCGTAGGTGTCCTTTCGAAATTGGAGGGATTTAGGTTCTTACCTAGCTCTTGATCCCGAAATTCATCGGTTCACTCCGAGCTAATATTGTTGCGAATCGTCACACGAGTCCTGCGTGATCATCTTCATAAACTCTCCACACCTCCAATTTTCGTCTAAAACCTCCACTCTCTTTCTAACTCTTCCCTTCTTGCCAGTGCAATGGGTTACGAGATAAATTAGATAAAAATGCTACAATATATAGTGTTACACAGAAATAAAATTTTATGGCTCACTGCTACAGTTATGTATATGAACCATCATCAGAGATAAACGGCGTAGTGAAAATATCTCTTATGGCCCGTGCCAGGTTCGCAAAGGCGAGTCTAATGTTAGCTTGGGTGAGATTTCTGTGCATAGCACACGGTTGGATCCTGATCATGTAAACGCCAGTCGCACGTAAACCTCATCTTGTAGTGCGAAACCTTGAGCCTCATCGTCGCCCCATGTGGAAATGCCTGGATCGGTGAGCTGCCTTCTGATGACCAAAGAGGATGTGGCTTATCTAAGGTTTAAAGAAAGACTCCCCTCACGTACAGGTTTGCTTGAATATGCCATTATTAATTCTGGGAAACTGAAGAGGCGAACTAGAGAATGCTAACATTATGATCGATGACTGTCGATAATGACTTCGAGCTCAGTTTGCGATCCCAAAAAACGTTTATTTAGCAATACGAGGTGGAAATCAGCACCGAAGCAATATCGTTATCCGATGATGGCATAAGATTTAATGGGCATATGTTAGCTAAAGTTTCTCGATTATTATTTTCAGCGTCATTGCAACATCATTCAATTTTTTCTAAACCAAAAGCATCTTACACACCATCAAAACCTCTTGATCAAATAAAGGACCATATTTCACGGCGAAAGAAGTACCGAAATTTATAAGACTATTATCAAAGAGATATAAATGTTAGTAATAAATATTGTAATATATGCCATAGAATAGATTTTTTATGGAAAAACCTGTGGGAAATTGATGTAATTAAGAATGAAAGATTTATTTTAATCTAGAAATAAACTCCAAGAAATAAAGGCCGTTGAAAACGCTGTAAGCTTTCTCAATGGCAAACAAAGGTATTTAAGTTTATTTAACAAAGGTATGGATGTAATCAATTATTGCCGGATAGTGAATGAAATTATGATAGTATCAAAGATAAGAGTTAATGACATCATAATGGGAGGCAATGGGTGACTTACTTTTAGATTTATTACCCTAGGCATAAATTGAGGCATACAGAAGGAGAGAGGTAGATAAATGCAACAGAAAACGACTAAAAATTATAAAAGTCTAATAGTAGCAGCCTTCGGAGGTTGGCTGAATTAGCACTGCAAAAACTGTTTTAATCCAGAGGGTTAATAAATCTCAGCCCAAAAGCTTTGGCCAGTATTCCCGAAGGCCAAAATCATTTACAAAATTTATAGCGAGAATATAAATCAGTATTCTTTCTGATCAAACCCCAGATAATGCTTTAATATTTCTAAATTAGAAAAATACTCCACAGCGTAGCTTCACACAGTTTCTAAGGGTCAGAATCTTTACCTCACCCTATGACTGAACACATCTAAGCAGTCTTATCAATCTAAAAGATGAATTTACCCGCAAAGAAGTGACATGAACTTTCTCAGCCGTTCTATTTATTGAATCTTTTGTCAATATTTGTTGAACAATATATTTAAGTGCAATCCAATCAATGCAATAAAACAATGCAAAATTATATAACGATTGCATTTCTTTTATATTTAATGATCAGGTTTCAGATCTTAAAGGACTTGTTTTTTCACTCGAACGCTCCTTTGGCCAGGTATTACAGCCAAATTATTTTAACTGTATCCTAGGTATGGAACGATATAGGCTAGAATTTATATTCTATAGGCTATATACTAACAGAATGAAATTTGTGAGTCTCTTAATATTTGGGTCCCGATAAAGCACATTTACAGCATCAGAATCTCTCTCTGTTATTTAGAGCCTCAATTAAGAAGCCTAAATTAAGAGCTTAAATTGAGAATTTTCTAATGGACTTTTTAAAGTGCGTAGTATACCTTTCGCTTTGAGTTTAGGCAATGCCCAGAGGGAATTAGTAGTATTTGATTGATAGTGTAAATCTAAGCTGCTTCAAGTCTCGTTTCATCTACTTCCTGCATATGATAGTATTGAAAAAAACCATTGTTTACGAATGGCCCTAGCTTTTACGTGAAACATCTTGTGAAAATAAACGAACCTTTCAATTTATAGTTGGAAACATTAGTTTGAACCTGTGCTAATACTTTTAACTCCTAATTGTGACATTCTCTTTTAAGTTTTTGATTACATATTTCCTGACTCTACTTTGATGAAGCTCAAAAAGGGCTAATATTTAAGTCTCCCTTGATTTCTAAAAAACACTAAATCCATTAGTTTCCCTTGGTTAATCGCCAAGGGGATTTTAAAAATAAAAATGCTATCGTTATGAATTCCATACATGAATTTTATTTCTCATAAATTTTTAAAATCTCTCATGAAAGCTCAAAGAGAAGAAGAGAGTTATTTGAAATTTGATTTATAGACGAATGGAAACCCTACCGCCAGATGATCTTCAATATTGATTCTGACACTTTTTCCTGGTTTTTCTACCGGAGATGGCAGTGCTAATTTGAAAATTATCCCTTTCCAAATGTGAGTTCAACAGATCAATAAAGGCTTTAAGTCCTCTAAGCACAAAGATAAAGTAATCACGCTTGTGCCGTCGATGAATTAGGTACTCCGAGATACCATAAGTAATGCTTCTTTCTCAAAATCCCTGGCTTGTGCAACTTGGGCGTCAAAAGGGGTCAGGAAAGCGAGAGTTAAGTTAATTTCGTCTGTAGAGTGCCGCATTATGACCTTAGAAAATGGACTACATTGAAAATTCCACATAGAATTACAGGCTATACCCCCGAAAGAGACACGGTTTTACATATTTTTGTTCCACTTTGTAATCTAAGAATGATCCCTTCGCTAGCGCTCAACTATTGAAACAAGGTATTAATAACAGAGAGAATAACAAAAACATTATTGCTTAGTTAGATTATTACGGCGATAACGAATCATTTGAGGAATATCTACCACTATCAGTCAGGCAAGTGGAATAAATAATTCATAGAGTCCCATTATTGACAACAGGTTGTATTAAAATATAGAGGCTAATATTCTAAGAGGATCTCTTGTAGTCCTATAACCATGTGCGTTGAAATATTGTTAAAAACAAATTAATGAAAGCATAATTTTTATATCTATGGATTAACATTAGTATTTTGCATACCTTCCTGTTGATACCTTTCACAATAGGAGTCATGAGGAAAAAACGATAATTTTTTGCATCAGAAATACCACAAGAGCACTGCATGAGCCTGATATACTTAGCCAATATCATGCACTTAAATATTTTCAATGTGTACAACGATGATGATGCCAAAGAGAATAATCAAGCATCAGGCAAAAATTATAGTATCCCACCAAATTAACGGAATGTGGAGGCAGATTACTCAGCATATACACATCGGCATCAATAATCGAACCGAGGGAGCTAAATACATTTCACCGCACATCAAATCCAGGCGCCGATCCGCGGCGATGACAAATTGCAGGCAAACGATCGGAATTACGCCTGATGTGCAATCCAGGTTTAACCCCAATAGGCGTTAGGCGGGCAGGCGGACAGATCGGGTCACAGTACGTCAAGAGGGAGTGCCCTCGGCCAATGGGTGACCTCAGCCAGCATCGCGCGCCCTGCATAATCCCGTGCTCATTGGATTCGGAGCGCGGCTATGACTCACGGCGTTTGAGAGGGCCTTACATTTCTCCCGAAGCGCCCCGATACAAGCTGTAGGATAGGCCTCGGCCTAGCGTCGTGAGTGAAAAAAATAACTTGCGTCCATATCAGACCGGGAAATTGGATTCTAGTATAATCACTACCAAAACATATTGTCTGAATTTTGTTTCTTAAGTTTCCTACCAATGTATTTTGGCAGCAACATACAGAGGAATTGAAAACTGTGTACCATAAAAAGTATCTCACCTCACGTCAAAATTAAAAATCTAAAGGTGCCGTGCTCAGGCCTCCCTGAAGGTTAATTGGACTAAAAGTGCATGTAATGAAAAAAGTAACGTTGCATTTAATAATTGATAAATTTAATACCACAACACTTTTAATTACCACAAGCAACAGAAAAATAATATGAAAATCAGAATCAATCATTTGCGTATGCTAGAACAGAATACTACGGAAATTAAGATTGAATTATACATTCCAATATTCAATGCTATTACTTATCGGTTGTAATGAATTTTCAAGTCAAATATGAAATGCGTCCACATAACGATGGCCGGATTTAGGGTATAAGGGTTCAGTTTAGGCTAAACATTTACCCTAAACTGAACCCTTGTACCCCGGAACCTATTTTAAAGAGGATAGGTACGCCCGGGGAGAGGGAATGCTTTCATTTCCCTCTTTTTCCAGTTCAACACTTAAAGTCTCGAACCTGCCGCTGAACCAACCTCCCGTCATCGCCATATCTGCACCGGGCCTCCAAGATGCACGATGATACATTCCATCCCTCATTTCTACTATTGTCACACCTTTCATTAATATGCCCATGTCACATGAATCGCTTACAAGCTACACGCGTTTATTACTAAATCGCAGTAAATATTACAGTTATATTTGATGTAAATTTATTTATTATTATACATTTAGGAGTTTTGTGAATCGATAGATAAGGTACTGTCCAGTTGATTTTACTTAAACGACATGTGTCGGCTTCCAACACAACCATCATCACGCTTTGTAGTGGATTTCTATACTTATATTTCAATGAAAGGGGGAAGGATTTTTGGACATTCTGAGGGGGTGGAGGTGTATAGCAGAATGCCATGGCAGCGATAGAATGATTCAGGTTGCTTGATATTTCTCCTTTCCTGATTTCGTCATGAGAATTGGGGAAGGGAATGAAATAATTGCGGGGATAAGATATAGAGAGGGGGTATGTCATGTGATAAGGTTCTTGCCAAATGGAAGGAGAGAGGAGAGAGTGGTATTCAAAATAAATGTAGTTTAACAGTTTAACTTTATTCTTTGACTATGTAACAGGCCCTAAACACGTTTTGCTTATACAAATAAAGTGGATTGCACCAAATCTTTTGATTTTCATTATTACAGAAGACCCGAACGTTAGCATTAACAAACAGCTTCACTTGGTGAATATTAAATTTCTATATTTTTAGTTACAGAATGGATAATGGGCATAAGAACTCCATGCTGTTCTAATATGGTAGGAAAACATGGAAACGTAAGAGCTTCCGTGACTGTGTGCAACATCATGATTAATGGAACAACTCGGCATTACATGGTGGTGGCATGCATAGAGCGAGCAAGATTAGATAACTATAAAATTATTGAATAATGGAAGATCACGGTTTTTTCAGTGCTACATCAGGACCTCCTTTCCTACTGAGAAAAAAGGTTAGAATTATTAAAGAATATTTGGAATGAACTTAACAGCCATAGGGCCTGGACTGCAAGTCACTTATTTATTGGCAAGCAGACACGTGCGTTTGGCATATCTCCCATTGTAGGAGTCTCATTCGCAGCGCAAGCTTCACGGCGTCGCCGCCGCGCCGTCTGTTGCTCGTCAGGCGCTCGGACGGGCACACACGTGCCGCGCCTTTCCGGGTGCGGCGACCGCGACCGGGTCAACGCGAGCGGGAGAGAGCGGGAGTATGGGGGTGGGGCGGACAGGAGACCACACCCCGATTCTATTAGTCCTCCGAGGGCCACCGACCGGTCGCGCGGCCGCGGGGCAGGATCACGACGGGAGAGAGAGGAGGATTGTGGCTCGAACTGTAGCAGTTTGTTGGTTCGCGACCAACTTTATTCTCGGCATTGGTGAATGAACGGGTATTGAGATGCAGGTGGGGTGGGGTCTTTAGCATGGGTGACAGAAGATTGACTATGACGTGACATAGGCCCATTCAATCACGAAACCAGACAAAGGGGGCAAGGCACTCGCTCAATTAAGGTCTAGGGTTCGAATCAGACTAGGATGTGCAAGACAGAAAAAATAACAAGACTTCAAAAGTTATTTACTGAGCGCCTCTATCTACAATTTTCACTATTTGCGCTGAAATTGCCCTCAAGTATCAGTGGCCCGCATTCTTTGCCTGTGTTGCTCCTGATTGAATGGGAAATCACAAATGTTGTTCTAAGCCGAATATGCCTCAGAATACCCGGATTTAAAACCAGAGCTTCCACTTAGTTGAGCCCAATACTCCACTTTTATGGGTTAAGCCATTTTAAATTCTATGTAGACACTCATTCCTTCTTCAATCTACTCAACTTAAGATTTTATAGACCATACTGACCCTATATCCACCCCTCCGAAAAATCGTGTAGCGCGTAGTTTGTCATATTACTCGGATGATTCAGCCACTACCCTTGCTTCTCCTCTCCATTCCCATGACAATATCCTTCCACCGCTCTTGTCAGAGAAAGAAATAAGAAAATGCCTCAAGGGGCCAAGTCTCTTTAAAAAGAAAAGTCACGTCATAATCGTTTGTCATAATTCATCAAACTTCCCATTTTGAGAAATATGTGCACATTAGGACGCTTACAAATTGAAGGATGAAAAAAGACTGCTTTATTCTCCAATTGAGAGGGGAAGGACTCCAGACAAGGTGCTGCACGTAAGACACTTAAAAGACATCGCTATTAAACTAAAGATATCGCACAACAACGCACAGAGTTTATACAACCAATTGCACATAAATATTGGACTCTAGTTTCCTGAACTTCATAGGACTCCTTAACCATAGGATGAGGATCTACTTTTTACCATCAGCTGAATCCACCGATGTTTTTCCATGCATAAAAATATGCTGAACAGTCTATCAGTAAATTAAAACTTCCACCATTATTCATCAACTATCTTCCCGAATTCCCTTTTCCTACTTCCTTCAATTTTTTTAAGCATGTCCTAAAAACTTGGGGACATCCACCCTACGATCGTACGATCTACGGTAGTGCGAGTGTGCCGGTGCAAAATTCTGAAAAGTAAGGGTATAAAGCGAATAAAGTTCTCCCTAAAGCATATTCAGAAAATGTTTACGCTGTCTATTTGTAGAAAATGGTTTAAAGACATAAGAATATCAAAATCCTGGAAAAAGTTATTAAAAGTTGGGCGGCCGAGTTCCGTGCAAAACTTCGGACGCTCATCTGATGGATCAGAAAATCGGGACTTAGCAAAGATGGGACGGATGAAATGAGGCATGTCCAACGTCACATATAGTGTTTTTGCATTACTGCATAAGTTTCATCATATGGCGAAGATAGACTCGCATAGATTGCCGCGTGGTAATATTTCACAAAGTTTTGTAACATCTAGCCAGCCCTGAACAAGTGAGTAGATGGAGTGATATGTAAAAGAAATCATAAACCCGTAGCAGCAGCCCCCAACCTACATTGACCTGAGTATCTCGCAGTATCTTATATCCCAAAATTGTTTCCGCTATTTCCAGAAAAATGTTTATTACTTATACATTCGTCGCGTTTCAGTTTAACTACTGTCATTATTAACTTTATTCCGTACCACTGAGCTACTACGATTAAACCCATCGGGGTATGAGTACTACCTCGAGAACCGCTGACTCAGAGGACATGAGTGATTAACATTCCAGTCAAGTTCCGTCAGGCATATTTTAGAAGCATAAAAAATTCTGGTAACAATGATGGAAAAATAAAAAAATAAAAATTACCGAGGAACACCAAGGATAAAGTCCCTGAAGCAAATTCTGACACATTTAGGAATAGCGAAGAAGTGGAGAGGTTGATGAGAAAAACAATGGAGATGAAAGCAACAAATATTCTCATTGGAATTGAATGCTTAAGATAATCAGATAGAAAACACATTTATTACTTTAAAATTATGAAAAAACTGAGCTCCCTCGCTCATTACTGAACCATATTGATGCATGACAAATTTCCAAGCAAGAGCCGCTCGCGCAGCTCGAGTTATTTTAACAAAAATAATTTCTATCGATTCCTGCAATACCATCTCTGGTACTCGATCCTAGAATAAAACAAATGAGATCAAATGGCCAATATTTCAATATTGGATTCTTTGTAGTCTTAACAAAGAAATTTATTTTTTATAATTAAAACACTCAGTCGCTGCTTTTAAAATCATTAAAGTGGTGCTTTCAAAGAAACGTCTCACACGCTGTGAAATTACAAAGAAAAAAGTCTTCAATTCTCAATATGAGGACTTGAAAAAAAAAATAAATCTCAACGCTTCATAAGCACAAAGGTATCCGATGAATGAATGGTTAAAAAAAATTGGTGAGTTAAAAGGCCCCGGCTATACACTAATTATTTCTCGTTTTCCTTTTCTTTGAAACAAAATCTTTTATACAATTCCACCGTCTTTCCACAGGCGATGGCAGTGCCTTTTGTTACGTGGCCTCAAACAAAAAACAATTCCGGAGAACAATGTCTTTTTTTTACATTTTCAGGTTGTTGCCTTTGACACGGGTGAGAGGGAAGCGGGGCGGAAAGTTTGCTGAAATTCCTATTTTTTTTCCTTACTTTCAGAACTCCCCGCTCGTCTTCCTTCCTACCCTCTCCGATTCTTCTTTTTCACCTCCGCTCTCTTCATTCAACGAGAGCCCCTCAGCGGGTCCCGACCCGCCCGCAGACCCACTCTCTCCACCGGCGGCAGCGGTGGCCACTCCACCCGGCTCCTCCTCCAGCATAATTGGCCCTCTTCCTTTTCGCAAATGAGTGCAATAATTTAAAGGGGCAGGAGAAGGGAGAAAAATGGCCAGTAATGAAGGATAGGTAGCTGAGAGTGAGCGCAGGGTTTGTGGAGGGAGGGTGGGAAAGGTTCAGGGGTACGCTAAAAGGGTTCCCCTCTCTTCCTTCCCCATACACCCTCCAGGGTGTGAGGAATCCACTGTTCAAAGGGAATTGGGTATTTCTTTTTCTTGACCTTATTTCCGGGGGAGAAGAGTTATCACTTTGGCGTACAGGGGGCAGGGTGGATAAAAGAGCAGAATTAAAGAGCAAAATACTTGAAATCGATGAAAGATTGAGAAGTTAAAAATAACGCATCATGCTAAATGAGAGACTGAGGATGTTTAGCAAGTTAAAGCATTTAAAATAATAAAACATGTCACGTCGTCAGTCATCATTCTAATCAGCAACTGCCAATGCGATGGTTTATTTACGGTAGCTATCTGCACTGTTTTTCCTAACCAACCACTAAACTCATTAATACCTCCTTATTTTAAAATATCTCATAATTTGCATTCACTCCATATTCACCTAAGCCATCAGTTCCTTTCATATCTCTGTATCCATTGTAAATAATCCTTCAGGAATGAGGCAATATGGTGACGCACATCTTTCTCCACTGGCTAAAGAGACGAGAGTCTTCGAAAAAAATTGGATTCTTCGTTTTCTTGACCCGGTTTACGAGGGGCGAGGAAAAATTTCCTTGCCATCAGAGAGACGGTTTGCCTGAGAAAAACGGGAAATCGAGGAAATGAGAGTGGTAATCTTTAAAATTTTTCTCCAGCAATCATCATAATTGAAGCCGCCTCGCGCTGCAAGAAAGAAAGAGACACCAAAAGCGTTTATGCCAAGCCACGCTGAAAATTGGAAGGACGGTAAATTACTTTTTTCGAGTTATTAAGAAAAATAATGCCAGCATAATTACGGGACTTTTGCGCTTCGCAGAATTTCTTCGGACAACGTTCTTCTCACAAAAAACAGAGTGGAAATGCTAGCCACATGAAACTGTCACATGCAGGGATATAATAACCGTGCGGTCCCTTATTTTAATTCTGCTTTAACTCCAGTTACCTTCCTGAGAGACATGATGTATCTGAGCCAAATGTTTTCCTGAGATGAAAATTACTGTAACGGATCCGTTCCACAGTTCACCATTTCACTTATACTTCCATACAAAATTACCTAATTTAGGAATTGTAGTTAGTCCAACATCTATTGCTGATTTACCTTTCTAAGTACCCTATTGTCTATACCACTAAAACTGGGTGTACTCACGATCTTGGTAGTTCTCTTAAAGCGTTTTATTTCATTTAGTATCATATACCATACGTGATGTAAACTATGGTAGAAGCCAGTTTAAATAAAATCACTTCTTGTCATTAATATGAAATTTCCTATCTATTATTTTTCCAATAAACTCTTCATCATAACAGAACCTTCTCTTCATTCTCAAAGTCCACAAAAAAAGTAAACAACCGTATCTTAGATAACATGTAAATTAACATAGCACAAAATTTTGCTATAGGAGGAGTGAAAGGTTATACCACTAGATCTATGGCTTCCACATCACTACTATGGAATTAAACTTGGTAGGTGGTTTCCGAATTTTAAAACAAGAGAATAAACTTGGCCCCCTGGAATGTGTATGGATTCTTAACCCACAGGACTAAAATATGATCCCTTTCATCCCATGTTTATCAACCTGGATGCAATGGAAACAACCTGAAATAGATCTTCAACTAGGCAGGAAGTGGAGCAAAGTGAATGTTTTGGATTCCTTAATGATCATGCGCTGCTCTGCTAAATAGCCGAGGAAAATTACCATTTCCGATCGAACGACATTCAGTGCGGACGATATTGAAGAGACATTGATAGTTAAAAATCGAAAGCGATTGGAAGAAAAATTAGGAAAAAAGCAAATCTGATGATTTTAGAGAAAGAGCTTTGAGTGCATTTGACGGAAAAATTTTTGAATTAATTCGGAAAAGTGGCCATTAATACAGCGCAGAACTTCAGTCCTTAATTTCATGGAAAACGCTGGTTCAAAAGTCGCTAGTATTTTGAGAATAAAGCCTCACAAATGTCTCACTAATTTACAATGAAAATGTTGTAACGTATCTTCAAGTACCTTGTAAAGAGTAAGTAATGTATATCATTTAAGGATAAAATATTGCTCAAGCCAAAGCAGATTTACCACATATGCCCCTAAAACGACTAGGACAGGAATGACTTTATCTGCAGCAATACCATCCTTAAATTTCGTCGCGGATGAGCATTCATCAGCATAATTTATACCGTTCATTCATTTCAATTCTGATTGGAATGATTTCGGTTTTTCACCTTTATTTCATTGATAATTTTATTTTCCAAGTTACATAAAAATACTTAGGCAATCGCCAATACTGCGATCAACCGTTTCATTGCTCATTTTATAAAATTATTTAAAGTCAACAAGGAAGAGTTTATTAGGCAAACCACAAGTAAATTTTTCCACCCAAAATATTGCACAGACATCACTCTACTACATCATTTGTTTTACCAGTAATATTTAATATTTTCAGTTGCTCGAAATGTCCCAAAAACTTTTGATACCATATAACGCACGAAAATATGTTCGAGGGTTGCCCAAAAAGTAGCGCCCCACTTAAAAGAAAACCTCCCTAATATTAGGAATTAGTGCGTTAAAATGGTCATCAAGAGATGCAACTCCATTGGTCGAAAAGCCTTATCAGGTTTTCACGACGCAATCATATTTTACATCTGAGAGTCCTGACTAATTTTGTGGACTCTGCAGAAGACAGAATACAAGATTAGGTTCGTAAATACCAATCTGGCCCAAACTAAAGACTTAACAAAATGTTAATTGTTTCGTAATTTCTCATTAATCATATTCAATTATTTTGAATAACGCACTACATAAAGTTCCAAACGACGACTAAGTTGGACGACTAAGAGAATATTAGCACAGTGAAAACCTGGCTCCATAACCAGAGCGAGGACTGGTACCAACGAGACACACAAGCCCAAGTGAATTGCTGGAGATGGACGATAGAATTTACAAAAGTTACATTCTAAATTTCAGGTGTAAAATGCCTCAATTATGAATATTGAGGAAATGAATAAATTGCAAATATGAGTGAAAAAGATACTTTTTTCTGACTAGATGCCTTTGCTTCGACGATATGAAAAATTGAGCCAAACGCAAATCTGTTTGATAATGTTTCTGCAATTAAGGATTTTTTAGATAAATTTGTGACAAATTTTCAATTAGTAAATGTTGACTAGCAGCTTTCAGCATTCAGAGAATATTCTTGTTTAGGATTTTAATTCCTGATTAGCTAGCAAAGTATGGTATGAATATGGTTATGATTTGTGAAGAAATACTAAATAGTAGAGTAAAGCTCTCCCCTTTGTGGAAAAAATACAGAGACAGCTTGTATACTTTCAGGCAAGTATTATGCTACACTTCCGACTAGAACAATTAGGAAATTACACCTAAATATAACGACTGATAATTGGTTTACATCTGAGAAGTATGCATAAATTTGTTAAAGGGAGATCAAACATTTACAATTTTTGTGATCTTAGAAGATAGTAAAGAATAAATCCCACCACCGATGCATCATGTTTGCTCATGCTAATTTAATAAGATAAAAATTAGGATTTGGTGTAAATTTAAGCTGATCATTAAAAAGTTGTTGCAAAAAGAGAGAAAAAGCATAGTTCAATTCGGAAACGAAACCCAGCTGCGGACGCATTAGAAACCATTTTTCTGCTCTCTTGGGAAACAAACAGGTAGCCTTGTCGATTTTTTGACAGAATCAACGTCATAACCATAACTTGGGAAATATTGAACTCCAAACGTGCAAAAAGCAACCAAATTATACGACGCGTAACCACAAGAGTATACCTAAACTACCGTTGCCACTCTTCGGTTTTACTAAGACAGAGTAATCAGACATTTTCGGCTCTTTGCCTATAAGAAAACATGCGACAAAGAGTGAGTAGAGGAGTATGAGGCAACTTATAACGGTTTCGTCCGTGATGGAATGATGGCGATCGCGACGTTTCACCGACTCTACGGCAGGCGTTCTCAGGTCAGGCTGAGGAGAAGGTTGCTGCCGAGAGGCCGCTATATATACACGACCGCGGAGGAGAAAACGGGGCTGCTACTCTCCGGTCGATTTTCATTTCCCATGGTCGCCTACTGTGTGGAAGTGTAGTTCCGAGCTGGGGGTAGGAAAATGTCTGTTTGAAAGGATGTAGCAGGCCTACCTGTTCATATTTTTTTGTAGTTTTATTTCCACTGTTACTCTTATGATTATCGGGAAATACCACTTTTATTTGGCCAGCGTTTTTAGTTCCATAAGAAGCGGCCTTTTGAAAGCTTTAATCAAGGTCTGAGAAAGCTACAGCAGAATGGGTGAATTGTCACCATCATCGTAATACCAACGCGGTGGATACCCTAAGATCCACCTGATTTATCTAGATGCCTTGAAACGCTTCGTCCAAAACCAATGGTACAGGATCTTTTTCGCTAGGTCAATTTATCCAAATATCTAATCAGTTAAACCATTCATCGAAGAACTGTTGGACTGAGCATGAAATCTCATAAATTTCAGGTTTATGAGTCATCGTTAATCAAAAGATCGATCACATCTAGTCAGGCTTCGCGATGAGAATTAACAAAATACGCTCTCGGGACTTGAAAGTGTGTTTCTTACTTGGATATTTCAAATTCAATTCAATTCCATTAATTAGTTCCAAATTTATTAATCGGTATTAAAACTGCTACACTATTTTATGTGCCAAGAAGTACCAACTTATTTCTTGAGAACTGGAGGAAATATAATGATGGCAGATGAAGAGCGGTATTTAGACCATCTATCTTTCACTCATCCGAGAACACCGAATGTAATGCAGTTTACATAGCTTGTGCGAGAAAATAACACTTGGAGATGATACGAATACAAGAGTCCTATTGCTTGTCGTTCTAAAATGTTTAACTTTGGAGGGAGAATCTGCGTAGTTCGATTGAAGCCAATATTCAACTTGTCAACATTGATGAAGATTTGTCGCTAAAAACTACTCAAGTCCGACTTTTAAGAATATTCCAGACTTATTTTTTGCGCGCTATAGTCATTACATGGGTAGAAGAATGACAATGGGAAACAAAAATAATCACGCCTGCAAAAAATGGGATATAAATGAAAAATTTGCACGTATGCTGGCACTCTATGTGTAGAGAATACATTAATGTAAGGACAATGCAGACACAGTAATATGCTTTGAAATTTGAACTCCAAAGGAGGGATATGAAGATTTATAATTTATTCCTGAGAAAAATTGCACTCTCATAATTATTAATCAGCAAATTAATTGCAATGAAAACTAAGTATCATAAGTTAGCAGTCAGTAAAGACAAATCAAAATACTTCGCTGTTTATTTCATTCATCCAAAAGTTACTCCAACTGATGGGTCAGTCATGAAAATCATAATTTTGAAACGTGTAAACAAAAATAAATAAAACAATAGAAAATGAGCGAAACTACTCTAGGTGAACAGTTCCGTTTCTATGAAACGTATATTCCTGGGAAATTACTAAGATGGCGACGATCAGTATTGAAATTTGATCCAAGCTTCTGAGGTAAGTTTTAACTGACATCTGCATAGAGAGTATGCTCATTCCCTCAATCATCATGTATTTATTCGACTTCTTGAATCTAACTATAATTTAAAGAAACTAAAAACTCAGCACTGTCTAAATGGCATTGCAAAATTTTGCTACACTTCAGTGAAAATATTATTCACCTCACATCACCATGGATCATGAACGTATGTTCAATCGGATCCGTAAAATAAAAATAGAGCGAAAGACAAAAAGAAAAACAAAACCGCTCGTTACAAAAAGGAATAAGCGAGCCAACCTCCAAACATATTGAAGTTATCACCAGCCCCATCAAATTAACACCCCAACCAAAGTTATCCCGCACGAATAAAGTGGGGTTGTACACGTGATGCATACATGACTGTCTGCCAGGCTATAAGAATGAATGGTTCGCCGCGGGAATGAGTCAAGCAGAGTTGCATATCGATATGGGTTACGTCAACCGTAATTAATGAGGACAACACGCTCGGAAGATAGACCAACTACAGTGCAAAACCACCAATCCACCCCCCCACACCGTCCTGGAGATGATGGAGAACGTATTTCCAGGGAGGCAGGAGCCCATCCCAGCCCCTCCGTTTCATATGCACATATTTTATCTCTCCGCGCTCCACAAAGCACTGCTCCGCACCTCCGTCTCGCTCCATCCATTGTATTCCTTCCACTTGTATGTTAAATCTCGCCTACCGCAATTCTTTTTATCCTTATCCCGGGCACAACAGGCGGGGGCAAGCACTCACCCCTGCCGTCTCGGCACACTCTTGAACCAAAGCCGCAGACGGCCGCCCCTTTCGAGAAGAGGAAAGATAAAGGAAGAATCGAGAGCTCTTCGCTCTTCCCTCGAAAAGGTTTATCCGACAAAGGGATCGCGATGGGTGCAACACCGCCGCATGGCATCCCGGGAAGATGGAAGCAGCTCCAAACATTCGCTCATTCGTTCCCTCTACATATATATATACATCACGTCCATCACAATGCATCCGCTATCCTCCTTATATTAATCCTGACACCTTACCAAACACTATAAATATAGCCTTCCAAAGACTCCTTTCCTCTTAGCCATCTCTTCTCATTTAAACATCAAAAGAATCAACGCGCAAACATAATTACGCTACAAATGACGTCACTACGGTAAGTCTTAATCTAGAAACTACCTTTATATATTAAATGTTGTATTTATTCAACAAAATTTAGCCTGTTTTCAACATCTTTTATCATTCTCAAGAAGAATGATAATAATTAGAAATAATTGTAAAAATTGAGCTGGTTTAAGATATATTTCATTGAGATATACCGTTTACAGCACTAACTATCATAAGTTACCAGTAAGTAAAGGCAAAATCAGTATACTTCCCTATTTACTTCATTCATCCGAAAGTTACTCCAACTGATGGGTAAGTCATGAAAATCATAATTTTGAAACGTATAAATAAATAGAAAATGAGCAAACTCTAGGTCCATTAAAATGGAAAACTTGTCTTAAAACAGGGAAAGTTACCTAAAAAATAGGCGTAGCTAGTTTTTCTGCTAGTACATTAAAATTTTTCCATTGCCAACCACATTCATGAAGATACCTTTTAACGCACATAAAAATAATTCCATTTGGTCACAAAAAAGCTTGGGAATGACAGACAATAGTTTTGTTGGATGTTAATCCGAACAAAAGGGAAGTGCCGCACAAATTAACAGATACCATTAGCAGGCATGATAATCTTCGTTTTTACGCACAATAACCCTAAAATTGCATATTTTCAAGGTTATCTATGGAAAAAATCGTTTTCATAATCACATTGGAAGGCAATGAGTAGTACTTGAACTCTTTCAAGTAAACTTGCATATTTCTCATCCTTTGGACAATCTCAACGACTCTTCCGCCTTAGGAAAAGGCATGACTTCAGCACTGAGCTAAAATTCATCCATCCGTCACCGGTATTGACGTCAAAAGTTAAAGGATAATTAAGTACAACAATTGGATTAGGATAAAAATAATATGAGAGAAAGACGTAGAAAACATTAGCGTTATAGTATAACTCTTCAGGTGTTAGTCGAACCAGAGATATTCTTCGAAGGATGCATGGGAGTTAATAGTACTTCATAAGAAGTGTAAGACTTCCACGACATGAGCAGTACTTGAGCTATATACACGAACATCCAAATGGTCTGTACAGTTGAGTGACAGACGATTATCTAGGAAATCGAGCACTGATCACTAAAATAGGCCTTATTTATAGACTAAAAACCTCCATTAGAATACAAACCTCAAAGCGTTAAGCTGAAACTAAAGAGCTCTCCATTCATTTAGAATTTATATTTTTTTATCTTCAATACGGGAAGCATAATGCGCTAAGACATGTGATTAGAGCTTGCACAAATTGTCCGATAAAGACAAAGAACAGCGAAGTACTAATTATTCACATTAATTACACCATATACATAACTACCCTACATGCTGATACGGTAATAAGAACTTTTTAAGCGGTCACTGTCACAATGAATACTGGGGAAATAGCAAATAACACACTGGCAATTCACCTTATCAATTTGCGTAGTAAAACAGGGAAAAATGAATTTGTCCGAACTTTTTATGTAAAAGACTTCCAACATCTGAGCGTAATGATTGATTACAGCAGCAGTCCGAAGAAAGTCATTAGCATTTGGAAAAAATATGAGGCGGGAGCAAACCAAGGTTACTGAGAAATGACGGGTATATATTTAGTAACCTTCTCGATACAGACGAGGAAAGGTGGACTGAGATCACGTGTATCCTGAGCGTGAAGTGGCAGGGTCACGAGACGGTACAATGTTTGCGCTTTTGCAGAAAATGATGGCTAGCAAAGAAAGTAAAAGAAAAAATGAGAAAGTTACCAGAAGGAAAGAGTAACATTTCAGAATGCCAACGGAGAGCACGCAATTTCAGCAAATAAGGCTGCAAAAGAAAATTCAAGACATATATTTTGTGTTACATTATATAATTATTTACCAATATAAAATTCATAGCCATGACATCTTAGAGGTAACTACCATTGGTCAAATATTAATTGAAATTATTTACACAAAAATGGTCTTGTGACTTCAACGATATCAAGTTTAATCATTTACTGAATTTCCACATCAGGTACTTTAGCCAGAAATTCCGCAAGAACTGAAAAAATGCGATATATATTAAGCGAATAAATGGTTTTGTAGCCAAATTGATGCAGAAAACTAACCTCAGGAATGATGACTTATGGTCAAGTGATATCATAATATTACACTGTTTTTCAAGTTTGTAGGAAGAAAATGAGCGATTAAAATTTAACTTAGCAAGATTTTCCCGGCGTAAATGAAATATATTCTAGCCAAATTTAAACCCTAGTGAATTCTAAATTGTAAATATCATAAACTAAACCAAAACATTCTGAAAATGTTCAACACATATATTAGAGGTTTATCCGTAATAGTTCTTTCATCTATAATAACACGATAGCCTCACTATAAGAGCAAAATAATATATGAATGTATGCACTTAATAAGAGTGAAAGAAATGCCTCAATACTTATTCGTTAGCAGCCATTCGTGACTTCGCGAGCTTTGCATGACTCCATCGTCGAAACCTCACCAAAGAAAATATCATAGAGTAAAATTAAATGTATTTATCAAACAATTAGGCTCTAGGTGGTATGAACTCGGATTACAGCAACAGGTTATTAAGATGACCAGATTTCACCTCATCATCATCTTATGACTTTTACGAGAGCGTCAGCAACTACATCAGAGCGCCTCCTGAGAGCACGCGATTACGAGTAAATTTGGCGCACGAAAATAGCGTCTTCTTTTCTCTCTGACTTTTATCATCCAATGGTACGTTAACCGATAGACATTCAATGATAAATCAATACCCGAGCTCATTGTGCTAGTGTCAATCAATTTGACAAGAGGCGGTTTCATATATATATATATATATATATATATATATATATATATATATACACCGTATGAGATAACTGCATCAGGAGTTGATTTCAAATTGCACTTGGGATAGGAAAAAACTGTACCTGGCACGAAGAACCTTGCAATGAGCCTGAAAAGCAGAATAACTGAAAATATTGTGACTAATAGATGCGCTTGGAAAGTAGACTCACAAAAAAGATCAAGATAAAAGAAGATCAAGATAGAATTTTAATCAAGATTAATAATATTTTCGCGCCGAAATACATCACTTAGATTTGTATTTACACCCATACTCGAGATTGCGTACCTGATAATTTGTAATTTCCTCAGTTGTGAAATTCAAATTGCCTTTTAGTGCAAAAGAAAGAGTTCATGAGCATGTTAATAATTTCCCAGATTGGTAAAAATCCTACGTCCAAACATTCAAAGAATACCTAATGTATATATTTTACACGCTAATCTAAGAACAAAACAAAATATAAATATTTCAATAAAGGATGTGAAGTTCAAGAGAACAGATATCAACAAGAATCAATACCTATATCGTCCAAGAGCAACTATACTATATAAAGGATATCAATCTCTCACCGATAGTAAACAAGACATAATGACTCAACAAGACATGCATTTCAGAGATAAAGTCTATGACGTATAAGAAATAAATCCAGAAATTCAACCAAAAATTCATTTTTATATGTCTGGTAACCGTTGCTGCATTTGCTCTTCATTTGAATAGGCTTCCAAATAATACAGGAAAAAAACCGATGAGCCCAAATATAAGATCATTGAGGTATACTGTATACCGAAAACATAGAGAAATAATTGAGATGTGTTACTTTGAAAATAACCTGGTCAAAACGCTCTATGTTACTGCAGGTAACATTAATTCCGTAACAATGGGGTGCATCTGTCAAGGAGCTTGTGGTTCCGTTGTTAGCTCCTCGAATTACGTTTTAAAAATTTGAATTTCAAAAGAATTATATGACCAAGCCGTATAATAGGCAAAATAGGATAACTTTGCAGATACCGGAGTTATAATGAAAGAGCAGATATTGAAAAAGTGTTAAGAATACCATACCAAAGGCATGAGGATCGTAAGAGCGCGTCAAAAATATTTTCCGAGGTGCTTAATTTACTGGAATTTTATCCCATGAATATTATAAGCTCTTTGTCACACTTAATTTTAAATCACCATTAAGTTTTTGGCATTACAGTGCAGGAAGATAAAATAGTGACAATGCAAGCGACAAACGGGAATGTTGAATTTCACCGCAGTAAAACGATATCTATCCTTGGGAAGTCCTCACGTCCGTACCATTACATTAATTAGTTTCATCAGATTCAAAGGAACAAATTCAAAATTTAAGCAAGCGAAAAAATGTAAAACACCTCTCGAGCATCCAAGATTACCCGATAAAAAGAATGCTCAAATGATTTATCCATGCAGTCGCTGGCGAAAATCTTGAAATATCACCGGGACCACGCGAAACATTAATCTCAAACTCATACTCTAAAATAAACTCCTTAAACTCGCGGGAGGATGCTTTGTTTTTCCCATTAGCACAAGAGTTGAGACTGAGAATGACTCGAGGGAGAACGACTCAGGAGAGAGGAGTAACAAGGCAGAGCGAGAAGAAGGGTACAAAAGAAAAGGTAAGCGAGATAAAAATTCACCGAGTCGTGGGAAGGTGGTTGCTTGCGGAAGAGCTTAAAACATGACCTAATTGCGTCGAGAGCTCAACCGCACTTGTTTTGATGGATTATTGCTTAGCGTCAACGGCAACACGAGCGCTAATTTTCATTCGTCACGGAGGCTTTTGTCCACAAGTGTTTGCGCGGTACAGTTAAAAAAAAGAGCGACAAATTGCGCCGAAAACAAAAAATATTTCCACCAATCATTCCCAGAGTGCTACACTTGAAAAGTGGCCGCGCCGCCGTAGATAATGTGCCGACTCCGTCTCTCTGCCCGACGGTCGAAAATCGTTCTTACGCTTCGCCTCTCACATTAATGGCATGAAGGCGTGCTCCAGAAGACTTTGCTTGCGAGCGACAGGAGAAAGAAAAAAAAATTACTTATTCAAACGCCTCTGAGGTTTGATTCTGCGAGAGTGTACGGTAGGCATGACTGCGTAAAAAAGTCACGGCACGGATGAGACGATAACTTAAGCATTCTAATGGTCCGATCACAGACATGGGACGATGACTAATTAGCATTGAAAGCACACTCATTAAGATTGGTGTTTGATAGACTATGAGAAATTATATAGGGTAAAGAACCAGTATATGATTAAAATCATCATACTACTTCAAGCTATGTTCACTCTCGAGCCCTAAAAGTCAAAGACATGTGGTAAAAACATGTATTGATTAGCAGATTCTAACATTCCGTCGTCGATGGGTCTTGAATCACTTAGCAGCAAAACATTCAAACCTCTCTCACAACCATACAATTTTAAACTATTTATTTAGAAATATAAATATTTAATTATGAATCACCATACTTTACAGAGATATAAATCGGACAAAGTTAATATTATTCCTACAATTTGAACTTCGATTTTCACACGTCTTCAATTTTTTCCGATTTCTGCTTTTATAGCATCACACCATTCTCTATATGGATGGGAGCAAGGGTCGATGGATTGGGGATGAATACTCGGATACCATCAAAAACGAAATTCATCCCTGGCGTTTTCGCGAAATTTTGAAATTATAAAAAATCATTGACCTAGTAGGAAATCATTGAGTGAACTCTTTGATCTCATCAAAAGATGCTACTACAAATCTGTGGGTTCCTAGATAAGCTACAATGAAAAATAAGGTAATATTATTTTTTAAAGTTGAACTCAACGTCTTAGATATTTTATACGTTTTTTTACTCTATTTCTATCGCATTGGATTGCATATCTTATTGTTATTTAATCTTTTCGGTTAAATTTCACAGCGATGAGTGGAGAATGTCAAGTGATCAGAGACATAAGAACAGTTTCAAAGTGTTTATTCGTACAATGGTTTAGCTCGTTAATAGTACAACTCGGTCAGTTTTGACGGAAAAATCAAAGTTTCTGAACCTTAGGAAATATTGCAAGGCGGAAATTCACTCAAATAAGTATCGTCATTACGCCATGTAATTAGGGGTGGATCAGGGAGGAGAAAAGCGTAATTGTAGGTGGGAAACGGAATGAAGTTATGGCAATGCGACCCGTAACTCTAACTCGCAGACACTTCCATTTGCCATACAGAAGGCTCATCTGGATGGAAAGGAAGGTGATGCGAATAGAAGCATCAGATTCAATTACGCAACATACCATTCGCAGCATATGCTCCCATCCTCTGCTCCTGAGAATTCTACACTTCGGAAATTCCATCCCAGCGGATTCCTATCACACGTGCATATGAACTAGCTTCCAGGTGTAAGACCGACGCTTTCCCTTAACAGTCAGCAGATGCAAATGAGGCCTTTTGTTCGCCGCTCTTTCCAATTTCCTTCAAGCTCGTCTACCTCTGAAATGCGAGTCATTTCCTCCCTATGCCCGGGTCGCGTGATCAAGGTATCTGGAAATACAAGCATTGGGCGCCCGAGTTCTCTCGCTCTCATCTTCGCTCTGCCTTCCAAATTTCTGAGTGAAACATACTAAAAGCCACTCTATCCATAATATGAAGAGGTAAATACACGCTCGGCATACAAACAGCGAGGTTGGTGATCCAGAAATTCACTTAATACTTTGGACGGATGTCAGATCTTTCCCACCACAGTCAGAAAAAGAGTATGCACGAAAATCCGGAGTCTCTAATTGCTAAATAAGCCGAAACTCTCGAATATGAATTTTCTAGCGACCATGGAAAGGCAAAATATCCTCAGGCTTTCCTTTGTGTTACATGTTTATGATTGGTATCATTCATATATTTTTTATCCAAGGGCACTGTTGTTAGGTGGGAAAACATAAACGTTCTTGGTGTAAGGTCAGCCAAAAGAAAGTCCGTAATCAACCGTATATTGTGAGCAATGGTTGCAAAAAGCACCATTCACATTTTGCGTGCATCAGTCAGACCTAAGATTGATTTATTAGTAAACCACGAGAAAAAATCCTATGATGAAAGTTTCACGATACCATACTATCAGGATACTATTAATTGCGTCATCTAAGATAAGATACCATTTTTGTCACGGAGGAAGGATTAAAATCCAGTGATTCAGCCATTTTTTAAGTTACTACTATTGTAATTTATTCACTCTACAACTAGTTCTTGCTGACATAAATTAGGTATTTAAATGACCTAGAGAGTATGCAATGCACCAGGAATCAATTTCAGCTTTCACTAGTATTTACATAGATTTTTTCACACAATTCCCTGAAATATTAAATGGAAAAAGGATTTATTAAAGGATTATATCTTTATGTTCACTTTTTTCCACGGAGAGAAATATCGATCAGGTATAAATTATCACAAATCTTAGCATTACGGCATCCGACTCTTTGGTTCAAGGATTTTCTGAACACCGGCGATTAAGCAAAACCCCTTACTATTACGAAAAAATACCCACATGATTAATGGTGATCTTAAAACGGGTACAATGGATTTTTTATAGGGTAGTATTAGCCCCAAATAGCATGTAGATCATGGTTGATTTCTACAATACAGGTAAAAAAATCTTTCATTTTAAGAAACTTGGAACATTTCTCTCCGATGGTGGTGCGGCTGAACTTGCAGTAGGACATTGCTCTGATACAAATATACGACTACGCATTAGCCTCCCGCAGAAGTCAGTCAGAAAACCCTGAAAATTGGAGAACAGGCTCCGCTGAAAGCAACTTTAGGCAGTGGTAATTATCCGTAAATTAAGAGCTCACTAGTCACTAAAGAGAGAATCCAAGTCTATAAATGATTATCAGATGGAAGGTATACCAATATCAATTTTCGGATGGAACAAACGGGAGTGAAATCTCAAAACTACAGAAAATCATTTTCATCAATTACTTCAAAAAGGGAATAAAATGAAAACTAGAAGCTTTCACGTGGTGAAAGAACGTTATGATAATCAAGACAAAATTTGTGACTTCCACAATTTATTGATAACTTTCGACCGGTTTCGGCTGTCACGCCATCATCAGATTTTCGCCTGATGATGGCGTGACAGCCGAAACCGGTCGAAAGTCATCAATAAATTGTGGAAGTCACACATTTTGTCTTGATTATTAAAAAATGGAGTTAAAATACCGAAATATTTTCTGTAATCTAGCATAATGGTAATTAAAAATCTATGAGGGAAATGCCACTCATTGCTAGTTGTAATGGAAACAATTTGTAGAAACTTAAAATTTAAATTCCTACCTCATATTTTATAATTTCGAATTTTTTTAAACATAAAAATAGGGGACTTGAAGTTGAATATGCATTAGCGCACATGTCCGAACAAATAATGTTAATCAATACCTGCGCAAAGAGCTTATGTGCATAAAAATCAGGTCTTTATATTTTTATGGGGAATATAGAACTAAATAACGTTTCAAACTCTAGTGAAACAAATGCTTATTAAAATTTTCACGAATTAAAGAAGATATTTTAGGGTAGAAAGAGACTCCTATTTTAATGTAGTGGTGACCGGAGTAATTTGATAAGGTCAATGACTGACAGACAACCGATTGGCAGGGCCAAATTCCATTTGGCAAAGATCGTGACGGGGTATTTTATCGAAAAGTTCTAACCTAAGATTTTTCTTTCGTTGGATGGGTATCCTTGAAGCGATCGAAACTAATTGTCATAACTGGCTACTATACGAAAATTTACATTTCTACTCCCCGTTTCACTGGCTCAACCTGAAAAAACCTTGACCTTTTTTCACTGGGTCGAGTTTTTGGTCACGCGACGTTGCCCTGTGCCTTCAGAAGCATTTTGACCTTTCGGAAAAATCAATTTATTTCCTCTTGGGTGACAAGGCGAATAAATAATTCATATTTTTACACTTGGTTTCTGGATGCATATGTTCAAAAATTGGTTTCGACTTAGTATAAAATAAAATTCGAAAATAAAAAATAAACATCGAGGAATATCTATCAAAAAAGTAAAACAATCCGTGACGTGAGACAAAATATTCTTAAGTAAAAGCAATCTGTAAATATTTTATGACACAAAAAGCACAAAGGGATGTTGAATTAAGCCTGCCACCTTCTAGCTAAGAAAGAGAAACTGAAGAAGTCTAGCTAAATATTCTATCAATATAAACACCAAAGTCAATACAACATCCCTTCAATAACGCTCACGCCAACTTACCTTCTAATCCGATGCAATAAAATTAATCCTCTACTATAACTAAATTCAGTCAGCGAAAAGGCTACGCTGCTTGCGATTAACATTAACCAGATATAATGAAACCATAAGTTACGGAGGCAACGATATTATTATAAACGAAGCATAATCAATGTTGTGCTTTAATTTAAATAATTCTAAAGGGCTTTAAAATAGAGGCGTTTAAATAAAATGGCCGTCTTAAGATTGAAATAATCGTTTACACACCTGAGTAAAGAAGAACTAGTATTAGCTTGTAAATTAAAATACTCTGCAAGTAACGAACAATTATGCGGAACTGCAAGACAAACCGAGGAGTTTGAGGATACGGTGGAAAAACTGAAAAACTTGGTTCCATTAAAGAGCACGGAACAAAGTGGAAAATGGTATTTCATTAGCATTCATAGATATTTTCCCAAGGTACATGCACGATAAAAGTTCTCCCTCGCCAAAAAATATTTAGTGAAGAAGGAAATGGCCTTGTAGATGATCTGGATCCCTGGAAAGCTGCTCCTTGCACGAGAAAAGGGATGTACGAGACAGGCACCTCAAATGCCGAATACTCCCGTGGTACCATCGTCATACGGTAGACCAATGATATTGACGCAAAATTTATCAACGCATGATGTGAATGTGGAGGCATGAAGAAATCATGGAAGGGCGGGATCTGCGGCAAATAGGAAGGCATACGAGTCATAAATTTACTTGAAATACAATTAAAAAATTCAAATTTAGCTGCAATGAACTTTCCTAAGCGTAACCTGAAATAACTGAGAGAAATATCCGGCACGCTAGAAAAAAATAGCCGTACACTCCAACATTCTACGCCTAAAAAAAGTGGTTTCTATGTTTGCTAACGACACAAGACAGTATCGAGTCTGGGAGTTTGTGCTCATTTAGGAAGTAACATAATTCTATCATTAGGACTCGGTAATGGAGAAATATATCAACTGCTCCTCAGAGGTCAAAAGAAGAATGGCATTAGCAGAAAAAGACTTTTAAGTAAATGTCTCCTGGTACATACCTATGGCTGTGAGACAAAAACACGAAGAAAGTTCGAAAAAATTCTCCAAGCAGCAGAAAATTGGTTTTAGAGAATAGTGATAAGAACTAGATCTACAGATAAGAAACTTATTAGCAAGTGTTAAATCAAGTTTGGGCGAGAAGAGAATCATTAAAAATGATTATGAAAAGACAGGAAATGCTCATTGGACACTGACTCCGGATCGACAACATCATGCAAAATATTATGATAAGGAAACATTCAAGGTAAAAATCTGAGAAGTCGTTCAAGATCATCCTATTTAAAAGTTATGATAACAGATATGGGATTAACCACTTATATGGGAATGAAGAGATTGGCTGAATACCGGGAATGGTGGAAGTCGTGGCTGCAATTAGACTGTTGCCTTAAGGTTATCATAATGATGTTCGTCGACGTCACCAGACATACCGCGTCCACTGGTTTGTGCACATTACTTACAATGGAGTTGCCGGGACTTGCGCAAGCGCCAATAATTTCACAAGAATTTTTAATCAGAAAGGTGACCAGGAAAACTATTCTTTTATTGTAAGATCTTGTCCTTTCTCGGCGAATAATATGAATAAAAAATTCTCGGGCTTCTACCCGGCTAGAAGCCCGAGAATTTTTTATTCATATTCTTTTATTATTCCAAAATCAGATTCTCAGAAACGGACTTCCAAAAACAAGGTGAAGAACTGAACGCGGCTGGCTTCGGGTTATTAATTAATGTATAATTTATATGCTTTTGGCACACATGAATATTTTATATGCCCGTTGGTGTTTTCTGCCGAATGAAGTCTAAATCAAAGCCAACATGGCCTTCGTTAACGATGCATCAAAATGTGTTCTGCTAAAGAGTTATACGCTTAATTTCTATGGCTGTTTGAATAATACCAGAGATCGTAATTAGTATCATCTTTTCGTCATGGACTTTCAGTCACAAGAAAGTGATTACACTGTCCTACAAACCCGACAAACTCCGTCCATTCGCGGTGAGCTGACGTCCATTAATGTCACTGTCGTAGCCATGGCTACGTGATTCGTGAGCGCCACATGACGGGAAGCTGAAGCACGCAAGGCTGACGGCCTGAATGCAAAATGCACCGATAGCGAACCCATTACTGCTACTACGCCGGAGTCGACGCGCCGGGCGACTTACAGAGCGTGGCCTTCCGAGATAACGAATATTCGACGCCATGGCCCGGTTTTACAAGTTCTCGTTTAAAATTTTACTCGGTATGATAAATGATGTGACTCGCTCCTACAGAGATAGCGGTCGCTTCAACTAACCGACAGCCCCAGGCAATTTACAAAACATGATTTCCCAATATCGAGTGAATGTAAGGTCGTCATATGGTTACCGCTAACCAGGGGTGGAATCACGGTTCTTTACTTCGCGTTGGACTTTTTCCAATACCAAATTCAAACCGCCCAAGAAAGACAATGCTCGGAGATACTTTACTAATAACCCACTCCTGCGATGAAATCTCATGATTTTAAGTACCTGAAAAAAATTGAAGAATAAAGGTCACCTATTTGATCCCGAGTGCAATTCAAAAGTAAAAATAATGCGAGCGAGCGCACTTGTTATAAAGATTTTATTTTATTTATTAGAATTATTAAATTTGGAAAACTGGGCTTAAATATCCAAATGCATGCAACTGACCTCAGTTGGAAGCTGGAAATGAAGGTGCGTCTCTTAAATGCGAAAAGGTATTGACAACAAATTGATGAAAATAAAACTTATGTTTTACGGTATTGACTTGAATAGAATACACAGGAATCGTTCTCTGGATTCCTATCAAGTTAAATGCTCAACTTAGTACTTGATTTAACCCTCTCAAAAACAGGAATGTCGTCTTCATTCCGTTGACAAGAGAGCGCATGGGAACTTTAAACAGTATCGCCTTCTTCCTCCACTGTAGCTCAAATAACTGAATGATGCAATATCCGTTCCCTGTATAGATGAATGAAGTAAAATCGAGTGCATGGCCGACGAATGATACTTCTAGGTTTCCCATTGGGTCAATGAATTCATTTAACCTACACATGAACAGAGTCTTCATCCCTTTGGGAGAGTCAAGAGGAACTTTTGAGTCTAATTTGCCGTAAAAACATAGTATCTTGCTTCAATCAAATGTCACTCATTATCTACAGAATGATAACAAGCAAATCAATTCGCGCGATGCATAATTTAGATGAAATTTGCATGACCCAAACAGAGAGCTGTCATAATACGTTCACTACTAAGCCAAACAACAGACATTAAATCCCGTAATTGATTTTTGTCTCACGGTATTTGGGGTGAAGACGCGAGAGACTCAAAGGCTAAACGCTGTAATGATAATATGCAAATTCAAATATAATGAGTTTCTACCTCATACGGAGGAGAAAATAATAACATCTAGCAACAAGAATAGACCAAATTATCGAAACAAATAGTAAAGAGAATGGCTAAAATTAAAGTACAATGGTTCATCTCACACTGTCCACGACTACAACAAACATATGCATTCTGTTTGCAAATTAGTGTATTAAAACGCCTTCACCTTGAAAAGGCCGTAAAGTTAAAATCACTTGATAAAAAATTTCATTGCCAGTGGGTTACTACTAAGAGAATGAATTTCAAAATACAATCCTTGAATTGAACTACTACAGAATTTAAAAACAAATCTTCTCATATACACCTACTTGAGGTATTATATATATTTTTTTTTTGAGCCTTCTCTTATTTGCTTATTTCCTTTTTTTCCAATATTCCCTACTTTCCCGAGCACACTTGATCCTTGATCACTGCTCATCAACCGAAGCAATTAATATTCACTGCTCACCAACTGACGCAATTAATATACCCTGCCTCTCTCAGATTACCTGTCTCACTGCTCAGATCACCAAATGTAACTTGAAAAAGAATCTCGAAAGTACGATATAACATTTTAGAATTCGTTTTTGAGAATCGATAAATTTCAGGCAGTTCAGTAGAATTGTCCCAAGTCCACCAATCATCGTAAAGCTAGTCCTATAAATTGCCACGATTTTTGGTTCCGATGTAAATGTTTCCCTGCAGTTTCCATTTATCGTGTGTATATAAGTCTCATCCATTCAAACCTGTCCAGTTTAGTTTAGTTTGTCGGTGGATTAGGAAATTTTCAAATAATTTTCCAAGTGAAGAGTATTTCTCGTAGAGTCGAAGGTAGGAAACTCTAGGAATAGCTATTTACACGGCTTTAGATGTAGTGGATGCTGATTATATTTCCATCCCTTGTGAAGGCTAGCAATTACCCAAAGTAAACATCCGAGCACGGATGAGCCGATTCACGAAGCAAGCGCACTCACGCAACAAACATGGGCAAGGCCAGGCCGTATAATTCCTACACTCGCCATTTTTAATCCCAGCGGAAGGCACACATTCTTTTCATTCCGGAAATAATACCTACTTCAGCTACTAGGTTCGGTGAATTACGGAATAAAGCCCTGGTATGTTTTAGTTTATCTGCGTTTGCACTTTGCAGCACTCCTATAATTCGTTAAAGCCCCTCAGAAGCTGATATTTAAATATCATTAATACACGAAATATATTCCTTATTTGAAGTTTCAAATACTACTCTTCCATTGGGCGGCAAGGAGCAATAAAATATCAACGCAGCTACAGAAAAAATCTGTCTATTCCTTCGATAAACTTACGCCTAAAGGCCTTAGAGTGGACAAAATTCGATAAATATCTGACCAATTTAACGCTCTCATGTTATGTTTAACAGAAATAACTCATACTCTAAAAATAAATTTGAAAATAATTCCTGTTGTCATACTAAAAATGCAGCTATTCAATAACGAGAATCAAATAACAACAGGCAAAATGTTAAAATTCAGAAGACAAAAATTAATTTAAAATTGGAATAGGTAATGATAGACCCCAACTCACCCTCATTTAAAATTCACAAATAATAAGTAAAATCTCGCAAAGGAAAAATTCACCAGCATATAAATCTTAAATGTATGCAGTGGTGGAAAGAGGTGCTATACTTTCGACCAGAAAGGAGAGTTTCATACTGTAATTGCTCATTATAATTTTTTTCAGATAATCCAGAAAAGAAAGTTTCATACAATAATTGCTCATAATACTTATGGCCCAACCAATTACAAAATTATATAATTCCGAAATAATGAGGAATTCCAAAAATCATAAAATTTCTAATAGTATTGCTTCAGTTAACGTCAAAAGTTGGAATTTAAATAAACGTTCGATTTCATCATAACTTCTAATGACACTTCTTTTACATCTTGAGGAAAGATATTGAGTTGTGCGGAATACAACTGGAACCATTTTTTGTAAGAATTTCACTGATTATAGGGAGTCATAAGCCGCGTGAGCATCATGATTTTTTCGCACAGCATGAAAACTGAAGAGCCAGATGAAATCATTTCATCGCAAAGATTCCTTCGACAGCATAAAGCATACACGAATGATGATTGGGCTTATCTTTTTTACTTTTCCTTTCCACGAGTCGTAAATGATGCTAAAAGCGAGGACCTCTAGATCATCTTCATAAAACATGGCCTGAACTCAGTTTTGTTAAACCACCTATCGAATCCCGGGCAACAATTAGCAGTGGCAAGGTAATTCAGTTCACCACCAAGGGGATTAAAGGGAGCTCAAGCGCAAGTAGGAAGCTGCATAGGTTGTGTACGATTACGACGGAGAGCCAAGATTTCGGAGCGAATATGGGGAAATGCCACCGCTCGGAAACGAAAAAAAAATAAAGGAAACTGCGCTGCGGGAGGATTTCCAGAGGATTCATCGGAGATATGGTATAACCGCGGGCTATACATGAGCCACTCCCGACTGAGGAGGAAAATTGAGGGGTGAAGATGGTGGGGAACAATGGGGCTCGGACCGCTTGAATGGGAAGAGAATTTCGAGTGGGTGAGCGGAAGTGGTGGCGCAAAGAGATGGGGATGGGAAGACGAGCGCTGCTCTGGGGGGGTGGAGGAGGAGGAAAAAGAGAGGGGGAGGGCGTGGAAAGTGTCTCTCCAAGGATTAGTGGAGACGTGAGTGGGTGGACGAGAGCTGAGCTTGGGGAGAGGGGGCTTGGTTTACTGGCAGATACACTTTGTCGGTCGCATGCACTAAAGATGTGGCTCGCCTCTCCGTCAGCTTAAGAGGGCGAAAGCAGAGAAAATAAAGCCTGAGGTTACAAAGGGCGGGTGGAAGGAAGGAATCGGAGATTAAGCGATGCATCTTCCAAGCCACGCCCATTTCCCACGCATTCAGGGGGTAACGCTACAAGGGAGAGGGACAAAGAAAAAAAAGAAACGATTATGTATCATCACTAGGGATGAAAGAACCATTTAATGATAGTATAAATATCGATAATATGATATTAATTGCCAATTCCAAGAAAAAGTCAGTATTCAATAAAAGCTATAGCGCTACCTTTTTTCTTTTATAAGGAATTCACTACTAAAATAAAAAACTGGAAAGTGCTACAGACTTGAAAGGAAATATCAAAGCTTAAGCAGGGCGAAAATAATTTTTTTCAGGTTTGAATCATCAGCGGTAGTTTGAAGAGTGGTTAAGTAAATTTTAATTTGATGATGAGACAATGAGGTAGTAATTCTAGTGATTTTGTTTCCGAGATTGGCTGGGCACGTCTACAATTCGCAGTCGATTCGTACTCGATTCGCAGTCATTATAGATAACTACATCACCAACCAACAGCTGCGAAAGCCTACACTCTAACGTCATTATACTGTAAGACATCAATAGTTTAAATAAATCCAAGGAACTTTAAAATCTTTAAATTCAAACTGCGGAGGGTCAAATATTTATTTCGTTGATTTTAGTTTCACCGTCTCGATACCGTTAGCGATAAAAATTCACACCAACAGGATGAAATTAGCCATAAAGAAATCATTTGACTTGGCCTAGATTCGAACCTGGATCTCTCCATTGCTGGTCACGTGTGTTAGCCAGTCACGAAGTTGGTATATCTTTGGAGCCCTCTGCATGGCAGCATATCACATAATTTGTACAACGCAATGATTGGAATGTAAATAGCTAAAAAATTAAAAGAGATAAAAAAGTTAATCTTGTATGACCAAACTCAGCACTTACTGGGATACGTGATGAAATACGGATGATCGGTTTCAACGTCCACCTGACTTCAAAGATTTAACGCTTACAGCTTTGAAGTCAAGTGCCACATGACGCCAGGTTATCTCAGCAAAATTTATACTGCCAGAAAATATGGGTTCGAATGACTGGACTACGTTTAATGAGTTTATAAAAATATCCTACCCATGGATGACTGCATGAATAGAATAAGTCACAGACAGCATTTTAAATTATTTTTGTCTAGTTTTGCACCATCGTGGAACACAATAACAGGTTTTTCAAGTCCTGGTTTTAAAATTGCTGATTAGCGTTAGCCGCAAGATAACGTACACTTTTCGCTGCAAGAGTGTTCACAGAAATGTCAGGTTTCGTATATTACATCAGTAAGTTGATGAAAAAATATCGAAAGAAGGGTGCACTAACTTCAGTTTCCATGCTGAGAAAAAATTAAACCAATTATTAGAAAATTACATGAACCTTCACAAAAAATCCAGATGTATTGCACGAATCACCTAATTCCGACTTCTTTAGCGTTTTTAGCCCTCAATGTCAGAATGGTAGCTAACTAGTGAAAAGGAAGTTGGTCAGACCGCCTAGGGGTATTTTTCATTATTTATTTAGGAGAACTTAATATTATTTAAGAGCATGGTTACGGCATGATCCATGCCCTTCGAGCAAGCTTTGACCAACGAGCGTTGAGTGATAATATAAAATAAAAGCTATCTCAACTATTACTTATGTTACTTCATGTGGCTTGGAATAAAATTCAGAGCTGAGTAACATTGACCTCTCAAAAGAGAATTCTTCTCCCTAAAGCCTCCATTTCCGCGATGCGGTTTTCGAGTGCGATGGAAGGCTGCAAGCCGATCGGTAGTTTCGGAGAATTCGGAGTAGCGGAGAGATGCTATGTTAGCGGCCAAAGTTCGGTAATTTGCGGTCTCGAAAATGAGATCGATTCTTGGAAAGGATCAGAAACTCCTGACACCGCAGAATTCAAGGAGGAGTTGAAAGAACAAGGCGACCAAAAATTAGCTCATTGATTCTCACGAAAGCAGACGAAAAGCATTCCTTTTCGGCTGAGTAAAAGAATAAACTACTTTTGAAATTAATATTTTCACCAAAAACATCCAATTTTAAAAAAATATTTCCCTTTGGCCCGTGAAAATGTGTTATATGGATGAAATTAGTGAAATTAATTTTCATGGGTTAATTTAAGATTGCAGCGCTTTAAAAATAAAAGATTAAGTTAGGGCTCTCCAATAGAAATATACCTTTTGAATGGCACTATAAAGTTTATCAATATATGAAAAAAGTTTTATTCAATCAGAGAAAATGTATGGAAAATAAGTATGGCCTATTCTTTATATGTAGTGTTGGTGCACTATTATACATGGCCACTTTCAAAACACTGTTTACTTACCCAGCAGTAAACATCTAATAAAGCTTGAAAAATCATTTGCTTTTTCCACTGGTGAGCAAGTCCCATTGGCAGCTATGTAGCTAACAAAGCAAAAAATCATATGTACGCAGTTGAGCCTTGTAACGCTACCGAATATAGCACCTAGGTTTTTTCATACAAGAGAATTAAGTAAAAATATCATATAAGTATTAATTTTTGGTGTTCAAAGTGCTAACGCATTAAAAACTGCAATAAACTGATTAAGAATAATGTGATTTTACATTTCCCACATTAATTAGTAGCAATTTCATTGTGTTTGTTGATGGCGTAATTTAAATGTAGATTTCAGATATAATATTTGAACATAAATTATTTTAATGGAATCGATAGAAAGTGAATAGCCTCAAGAAAGGCCAAAAACGCATAAATCTAGTAAAATGGAATTTGATATAGTGGCGCTAGAGGATGTAAAATATTTATGATAAAAAATACAGAGGGAAAGGAAAAAATGGAATAAATGCTTATATCTAGGGGCTGCAGGAACGACAAAAATCTAAAATGCCTCAAAAACCAGTGAATGTGCTGAGGACTGCGGATTATCAACTAGTAACTTAGAAGAGGACATATCAACCCCTAGAGGACAATAAACAATGGTGGAGACATATGGGTGGGTACAGCAACACTTTTGCAGAGCTTGAGAGAGAATATTGACATTAATGCTAAGCGTCATTATCAAGTGCTTAAAAAAACTTCGTTTCCCATCACTATACTGTTAACATAGCGCAAGGGAACTATTATCACCATCTCATCACCGCAAATGATTGAGAAGAGATCGTTTTCCCGAATTTGAAGGCAGGAGAGGCGTTCGCTCCTTCGGCTGTGCGATGACAGGGAAGTATGAAAACCACAATGCATGATGACAAAGATTATGAAGACTGAATTTACCAACAGAAGTTATTGCTTTGTTCTTATGGGGGAGTAATTAAGCACATTCCAATCATTCCATCAAAAGTTAGGTGGGCCAATAGGCGCACGGGGGCGGTTAGGCAGCCTTGGTTCCTGCGGTAAGGCGTGCCCTAGTACACTTGGGTAACTCGCGACTGCGCATCACAGAGGAGGAACAGAATGGCCTCATTGGCTACTTGTGCACCTGCTGATTTTCTTACGATCATTTCAGACGTCGGGGGCGATGGTTCCATGTTGAGCGTTCATTGTACAATAAACAACGAAGGTTTTTGACGCATTAAGACATATGTAGCATTCGAGCCTTGAAAGTGATATATCTCACTGTAATATATTCCAAAATCATTTAGTACTAAAGCGCGCTACTTACCTATATAAAATACGTGTCCAATGTTTGAGATGATACAAAATAACCTCGTTTTCCACACAATTGTTGTAGAAACTTAATAGACTTGACGCTAAATGAGAAAATGGGTAACATAAATTTGAGAAGAATTAATATTTTTTACAACAAATCATAGAGTACATTTTTGCATATATCTAATTATATGGAACACATCTTGAGAAGGTCAGTTTATTCGGGTTTTTCCCGCGTTGATTCATATTAACGAACAACAGTTTCGCTAACATTACAGCTAGCGTCGTCAGGTCCTGAACCTGACGTCGACGATCTGACGACGCTAGCTGTAGCTTTAGCAAAACTGTTGTCCGTTAATATGAATCAACGCGGGAAAAACCCGAATAAAGTGACCTCAACAAATCACTGCGGAAGCCTCCGTACCAAATCCAAAGAAGTTATCCTAGGTTATAAATTGACCATACAGTTAATGCATGAATCCACCTTATTATTTTAATAATTAGCAAATAACTATGGGAAATCCTATTTGTGCACAAAGCTAATTATATGAAATAAATCATGAGACCTCTTTCTAGGGTATTAAATGATGATACAATTAATGCACCAGTCCATATTAATGTTTTATTCAAATTAGTTAAATGCAAATAGCCTTGCAGTCGGTTCCCAAGGTCAGGTAAAGATCTCATTAAAAGTTAATTGGATACATATTCTGCATACATTGTGACGATATTTTCTTCTCCGATAGATAAATAGAATTCCAGCGGCAAATGAAATATCCTTTTACCATAAAAGATCAGAATACTGCATTCATTATTTGTTTTCCCTTAAAGAGTCGCCATGAGACATCCTCACGAGGAACTGAGAATACAGACTAAATATCGAAAACATCGCTGGAGTTTTTTAGTTATGTTAACCAAGAAGTTTTCTTCACTTTGAAAGATTCGGCATATTTCAGCCACGCTGCATCCACCGGAAATAGTAATGCAAGAGATGTTGCACTCATTATTTGCCAATCTGCTCGACTACATGACTAGGTCTGGTAACTTTAATGTCAATAGCACTATAGAGTTTCCTGAACGAATGGATCTCAGTCCTTCTCTATATCTATGGAATATTGGGCAATTGTGGAGCTTCAGCACGTGTGGCACTATGGGTGTTTCCACCATGCGCGAGCGATATTCGACTCAGACAAGAAGAAATCATGCACATTATCCTGGATAATGATCATGGACAAAAGCAGCTAGGAGCACAATGCAAAGTCAGTACATAATAAAAATAGTACAGTGCAATGTCATTAAGCATGCTTATACATGATACTGATCACGACGCCTCTATGGATTAAAAAGACATAATAAATTAGGACTCGTGTGATTATCTACTACGTCTCCTGGTGGAAGATCTTGGTATTAATAGTAAGATTAATTCATGCACGGGAGTACTTTAATTACAAATGTTAAGTAACAATCTTGTTCAAGTACCAATTAAACTCCAAATAACGAGAGCAGCATTGCCAACTATAGTATGAGAAAATCGGATGTGCACGATTAAAGTTGCTCGGCCAACTATATCGCATGGAGAACCACCGAAGGCCTAAGGAATCACAAGCAGAGGGAAGAAGAGGGAAGCCCAGATTAAAGCTGAAAGACACCATAAGGAAGCAAAGGAGTATCGTCGGCTAAAACCAAAGATATGGAGATATGACTCTTGACAGGAAAAGATGGCTAGCACTATACAAACTTTGACCCACAACGGGTATAAGAAGATCGACTACGAAAATTACTATTATGGTCCCTTAGAGAGCGCAAAAACAATGAATCTGAAATCTCGCCTTTCAGCTTTTCCGTAAGCTTGTACTTGTGAACGTTTCTACCATAGAACATACGTGATATAATCTAAAAGGCCAGTTTAGATCATACGGCCCGCCAAGACGCGGGGAGATCAATCCTCGACAAAGCTTGGGAGGAAAATGGCGCAGCGCGGTTGATGATATTATATTTGATATGGTAAAACGAGTTGGATCAACCTCTATCGCGAGATCCAGTCTGCGTTTCGAAGACACTGTCATGCCAGCTTGAGGATAGTCGGTGCTTGGTGGAGAGAAAATGAGACGAAGGAGGAAGTAAAGCAGGTGGCTGACTAACAGGAGAACGCAACGTAGGATGGTTTTCTTCAAGAAAGAGGGAGGAGCGAGTGGCTGGAGGGGGGGTGTAAAGGGGGTCGGGAAGGGATGGATTGATGGGGTTACATTGGGGTGAGAGGGTTGCGAAAAGAGTAGGAAAAAAGTTTCCCTCGAGGATGAGACAAAATGGGGTTGTAAAAAAGGGTCATGATATGAGATTGCTAAAGGGTTGGAAGAAGGGAGAAGGACACTGTGGTGAGAGTTAAAACATCTAGATTGCGATATGTACGTAGAACAAGGACAGAGAAACAAACGAGGAGCGAATTTCGTCGCAAAGATAAGCTGAACCGAGGCGTGATGCTGCATTTTTCTTGCAGGGAGAGGGGATGGGGTTTCCCATATCGTCCTTGCGTCACCTCATAGAGAAAACACAGAACTGGCTCCAGGCGCTTGAGGTCACACTTTCAAGACCTCCGGTGATAAAGGTAGAACCTGGGGCTGATTTGAGCGTTATCCGTCGGTCGCGTCACAGTACGTGATGCCAGTCTTCGTTAAAAACTATTTCTCGCGGCGTAGATTAAAGGAGAGAATAGGTGGAGCCATAACATACGATAGCACAGGGGAATGAATATTGAAGCCATTACAATACTCATTCAACCTTATCCTCGTCAGCCTCAGTATAAGCAATTGGGCGCATAAAAAATCTCAATTTAATTGCCTTATCCTGGGATGTTTAATTTCCTATTTGAGTCATAATGTTGTCCATTTGAATAGGTAAATGTTACAGAATCATTCCTGAGCTCTCTATAAGTGTTAAATGTGCTGTAGTGATAGTCAAATTGTTTAATATCGAATAAATAATCTCTCAAAGACTTTTCGTGTGTGCCTGAGAGGGTTATTGAATGGATCAGATTTGAAGTTAACATGTCGAAAACATAAGTAATTGTACCGGAAATGTTGCGGTGCCGTAATAATTTCATCAAAAACAGTGAAACATGGTATTACAATAATTTTAGAAAAAGCAAAATATTATTTATGAAATATTTGGACAACTAGCACACTATAGCCCAGTTAGGAGGATAATTTTTTACAATGCAAAAAGATTCACTTTTGTTCGTCAAGACTTTATCTATTCTTTTCCATATCCTGTGATCTCCGACTAAGTACCGGAAATCAAGGCACAAATATTTTTTTATGAGATCGGATGTGGTAAATAGCATATTATTCTCCAGATGCACGTAGGATAAATCATTTAGAGCATATAACTCACAGTCTTTTTACTTTTTCGAGATTAACTGTCAAGTTTCCTCAAAAACTCGACTTGGAAAGGCAATCCACATTTTTCCGTGTGCCGAAAACGGAGTTTACAAAAAAGTTATGTAATTACACCAGTTTGATTGCAAGTAAAATTCCGATATAATGACGTGACTGCAAGCAATTGCGTTTCCCCATTTCATAAAAATTATTATCAAATAAAATAATTTAATTAAGCTGGAGAAAGAGGAAATAGTTTAAAAGCGTCATGCTAAAGTTGGAACGTTAATTTTTCTGGGTGGTCACCAAAACTAAATATACGGCCTATTTCGCGATTTTTAGGGACTGTTTTCTGATTCCTGGTTGCTCTGAACCTCAGTAGTCTAACTGGTGTTAATGGACGGTTAGTTGGTCGTCATTCCTGCAGCTACTCGCGTCGCTGTCACAAGTGGTAAGATCACAAACCGCTAAATAAAGCCATCATTGAGAAAACTCCCACTTCCAAACCATTCTTTTGATGGCACTTACTTATACATAACTTCATTCATCACACCACTGATTTAACTATACAATTTTTAAGATCTTGAAAACTATGCTTAATAGGATTCTCAAACCACATCATTCGATTAAATATCTTCTCTTGACCCACAGGCTAACCAAAGCCTAAAACTTATTTCCGCCATGAATTAATTTTATATAGTTCTCAACGGTTATCCCAACAAATATATAATTCAAGAGACAATATTATAAAAAGGAGCATCGCTAACACGCAGCAAAAACAAAAAAATTAGATACGAAGTGTTCTAGAGAAAACAGCGTTTGGCTACAGAGCGGAAAGTCGTAGGTTCAAACACGATCACTATCTTTGAAATGGTCGATCAAACAACCTCACAGTTAGATTAGAACTACACATGAAATAGCAGATGCCTCAGGTGAAGAAAAGGATCATCTTTTTAAAACCCGTCAATCAATATTTAGGGAATGTAACGAGTTAACCGATTCATACGCCAGGATAAACGTCGGGTTGATCGACGAGAGAATGAAAATGAAATACATGACGATCGCAGGGGAAATGCAAAACGAGAGTATTTTTCAGAAGAAAGAAGAATGAAGGTATATAGAAATATAGTTCACGACAAACTAGAAACTAAGAACGAGTAAAACAGCCATCGTGAGTCAACTGCTTCAATGTAGGTATAACTTATTTTTTTGTAGCATTCGCAAACAGTTGTCCACAATTTATCTGCTGGGCAACCATTGATAAGCACTGCCGATTTTAACGCCGGCTAGTGCATTACCTATTCATAAAAGACGATCCGAGAGGGTTTTCATGGAAGTTCATTGTCATGGTGAAAATCCACCATGCTAGGCCACGCAGCTATGGATCTCCACAATTCCAATCCATCTCCTAAATTTGTACCAGTTTTATTAGACTCTTAACCTCTTGAAATTCTTCCTTTATGCATCAAACCTCCTGGTGCATTCCATATCCTCCGACGGATGCGAACAAAATGTCTGTTTGACGAGCACTCACCGGGTGCAGATTGGAGCGCAGGGGTTTGAGCGGCAGCCGCACGCGGCGGAGTGGCACTCACGCTCCAAACGCTTCAACGACCCTCTCAGGGCGTGTGCGTACGCGGCAAGTGCGTCGACCTCTTCGGCGCCCGCTGTCCCGCTCCCCCCCGGCACCCGCACATGTTCGCTCGCGCCCGAAACCAGTCGGGGACCGTCGAGGGTGCTATTCGGAGGGCGCCGTTTCTCCTTCATCCAATTTACCCCACATATCACCCCCAACTCCCTCCACTTTCTCTTCATTCTCTTCCGCACCACTTATCTCGTTCCAACCAACGCTCCTCCTCATACGCTCCTATATATATATATATATATATATATATATATACTATACCCTCGTTTTCCTACACAGTTAAAGTATTTTATTTTTCGGGAAATATAAGTATGTTTTGGGAAAGAAAAGAAGACTCGAGAGTGATTGCGAGAGTAGTAGGAAGTTTACGCAAAAACAAGAGAGGGAGTTTGAGTAGGTTCCCTCCGGACTCGCAGTTAAATTGAGAAAATCGCATCTAATCAGCTGAAAAAATACAGCTATCATTTAGTTACTTGAGAACAAAAGGAGGACAGTTACCACAAAGAAATATTTCTTGACGAATTAATTTTTTATAAAGAACAAACTGGTGGTTTTCGGCGACTATTCATCACAGCTTACCTCGGGCTTCTCACTTCTGTATTATTGACCACACTAGACAGAATCGTGAAAACATTGGGAGAATTTGAGAATACACTACCCTGCGATCTGTTGTGGGGGCGCGTAGGAAGGAAAGTTAAGGCGCGAGACATAAAAAAGGGAGGGAATAGGTAAAATGAATGGGGAGAAGAATAGGAAAAATGTATGTCAATGAAGTGTGAAGATACTCCGTCAGTTTTGATGCAGCCACTAACAGTACGATGAGATTTTCGATCGATCAGGTCGACGATGTATCAATTTACTTTGTCATTGCCATCAGTTACTAATCATATCTACATCACCTGGCGGGAGGCCCAAAAAAAGATGACTTGTTATAAAATTTAATTTCAGCCAGAAGAACCAACTGTGGCACGACTCCCATTTAATCAGTACCAGTTGATTTAATAATTGCAGTTATGAATTAATAGCACAAAATTTACTATGAGTCGGCAAATTTATTTAGTCACTTTTGAAAACGCCTGTTTTGTACTTTTCAGTAACAAGTTTTTCAAGAAAACAATATTGACAGAAGAAGGAAAAACATTAGTTTTCCGATTTTTCTAAAATTCTGACCTGCAGGCCAGTGAAATTTCACCTTTATTTTTTTCCAGAAAATTGTACCATGCAAGAAACATCAGCATTACTTGGAATTGTATAATCAAGTACATGTTTTGCCGTACGTGACATGAATATGACAATTGAGACATGAATTTTATTCAGCGAGATAGCCTTTATCAGATTTACAATGTATTTTTAATTGGTTAGGAGAGAGAACTTTCAAAGAAAGGGGAGTATGGAATGATTCTTTCTCTTTCCTAGATTTCTATACCTTACAAACATTTGACGTAAAGAAAGAACAGGGGGACAAGGCGGGAGCGAGATTCTGGCAAGACTTGGATGGCGAGAATAGGCTGATGGATTAGGGAAGTTTTTTTTATAACCGGTCATTATAAAAAGAAATACTATTTTACTTTGAACTTTATTTGAAGTAAGATTAAAGGAATTGTGTAGGTCAAGTTGAGCGGAGGAATGGATTCTTTGGAACTGGGCGTGTGTCATAGAAAAGCTCTTGGTTAGGCATCCTCGTAGAAAAGTGAAGGAATTAAGTACGTTAGAGGAGCAATGGTGCGGAAATAAGGGGTAGACAAAGGGAACTAATCAGGGATATCGAGAACATGAGAGCAAGTGTGAAGAATAAACTGAAATAATAGAATAAAAAGGAGTAGGCGAGGTAGTAACAGCAGAGGATTAGTAAGAAACCTTTATTAAGAGAGCTAGTTTCGGAGGCCTGGAAATAAAAATTTAGCTCTTTGATTATTTCAACCGCAAATAGAAATGGCGCGATGGGTATATATAGGGAAGGAATTGCAGCAAAAAAAGCTTTTTATTCGATATTTTTGACACAATAAGTACCGGCAGGAAAGTTTCCATTGAAAATCAAGTCAAAGCATAGGATTCCCCACCTCGCGCAACCGTTACGGCTTATTTTGAATAGAAGTTTTTTAATGATGTCTACTGATCAGAAGACTTTTAAAAATAAGGAAAAATGAACCCATAAAAGTCGCTTCCCATTTTTGCGCCGATTCTAAATTTTATTTTTTCGACTGTGATTGCAAGCTTACGAATTTGCAGGTAGCTTACTGTACAGAGTGCTGGCTAATTACGAAGCAACAGCATGTTTACTTATAATTTAGAAAAGTTTTTAAGGCAAAGTTTGTGCAAACATTTTTCAATTTTCTTTTAGCACTATCATGGTGCTTAACTAATTGATTTTGCAGTAACTTACTTAAATAATTGATTACTAGCACTTGGAGAGGCCATTCAAATATTTATCACGCACGAAGGCTGCATCTTAACTTTCCTGGCGAGGATAACCATTCGTTCCGCATTACGTCACTCTTTCGATCCACGCATGTACTACCAGTTTCGGTTTCTCATCCTTCACAGCCAGAACCTGCCCCACATCCTTCCTTCAAACGTCCCCCCTTTGCCGTAGAATTTGTTAAAAGGAAAAAAAAAACTTTAAAAGCGGTTATTTCTTCCAAGCCGCCCATCACTGACTACAACTCGAAGGGCGGAATGACAGACGGTCCGGCGATGGAGACAGGAGAGCTGAAGAAGCGAGAACGAATGAATAAGCGGGCAGCGGACGAGTCCGAGGAGAAGGCACGTGAAACTTTTCATTACCATCCCCTCTCCAAAAATCCCTCCCCATTTTTTTCCATGTGCACAGGAGCAAATGTGAGCATTCAAAAGTTCGCATACAATCCGGTGAGAGATTACGGGGTGAGCTCTTTCTTTTCATTTTTTTAATTCCCCCGCGCGCCCATTACTTGACGGCGTGTGGCTCTCGCCCGAAAAGTGGGACGCCGCTAAAAACGAGCAGTGCGCCGGCGTAGCACTGATATAACTCTACTCTAGTCCGTCGAGATTGAACTCCGAGAGCTATTAAAGCGTACATCAACAACGCAGGCGGGACTGTAAAAGAAATCAGGCATGCCTGCGAGAGAGACGTTTCAAATAAGTTTCATTGAACATTTTATGCCGTCATCGGCTATTTTTGTTCAGAATTACCCTCATACTGCAAGGGAATAACGCAGTAGTTTTATATGAAAATGATGCTATAATGACACTCCTTATCTTTATTTTCATACAAGTATTGAAACGCCTTTCGTTTTTGATGTCTTCGCTGCTACTTAATGGGGTGCTAAAATGTACGTCAAAATGAATCTCTACTATGAAAGAATACTTGGTCATTACACACAATAAAATTTATGGCATCAGGTCTCAACAATTTTTCAGTTATTTTCCTCGCTAGTGATATCAAAACAGCATTAAATACGTTGAAATTATAATTAATCACGGAAATATCTCAGTCATACAAGAAGAAAATACTGTAAAACATGCAATAGGTACTTGCACGGAATATTCTCCTCTCATTTTGCAGTATATCTTGGAGAAAGAGTTAACAGTTGAGTAACATTCCATAAATTTAATGAGAAAAACGTTACGTATGTATAAAAAACCCGAAGCACACTTCATAAAAGTACTATGCTATTGAATTTTAAATACTATTTCAAGTGAAGCCAAACTCGAAACCTAAAAAAAAAACCTCAATCATCACCTAAGCAATTCCAAAATATAATTATTCAATAAAATCACAAATGGCATTATTTGAAACATCTTTCTTATACAAGAAGCTAACGGAGAAGGTCAAGAGATCCGAAGGGAGGAATGTCTTATAATATCGAACTCGATCGTTTGGCGGTTAAAGTACGGATTCATACCTCTCTACCTTATCGGTTATATAACTATGTAGTACTTCTCTAAGAAACTATCTATCTACAATATCTAAAAAAAGTATTCAACAGAATAAAAAGAGGAGGTACAAAACTGGGAATGGAACTTCATCATGGGCAAAAATTTATCACAGGGATGGGTGTCTTAGCTTATTCATCATTTTTTTGATGGCATCAATAGTAAAATATTTTTTGGGAATAAATAATACGGAATGCCAATTAATTATTCGCCTTTTTAATGAGGCTAAAGTGGACTAATTAGTTTAAACTGAATGCATTTTATCTCGCTGCACACTTTAATGGATATACCCATTATCGCATTTCCCAGGATGAGTTTTAAATGACATTGAAAGATACGAGAATGGATGCAGCGAGGGCAATAGTCTTAGGTCAGATAAAGTTATGCTACATATAGTAACTTACGCTGCCTAATAAAAATATACCAGTCAAACAGCGCCTCAAAAAAAATCGTGGTGGAAACGAGCAAGATAACAGCAAAATGCTCCTACAGAGAGAGCTGCCTCAGTTTTCAAGAAAACAAAACCGATTCGCTGCGAAGGTCACTCTTGAAATGGTAAAAAATATTAACGAAAGTAAAAAATGAAGGGACGTTAGAAAAGTTGGAAAAAAGCAAGAAGAAAAGAAGACAACTGAGAAGAATCCGGAATAATTACTGCGAAGCGGGGCGCGTAGATAATTAAGTCTAACGACCCTTACATGTCTCCAGTACGGCAGTTTAACGCCCCCACCCCCGCACAAAAAACTCACTCTAAAAAAAACGCAAAAAAATAAGATGCTTTGTTACTTATCTGAGACGCACAGCTTGCTCTTCATACTTAAAAAGTGTTCATTCCGAAGCAAAAAAAAAACCAACGTGGAGACAGGTTAAAAAAAGGTGGAGGATAAAACTGCGTGGTAGAGGAAAAGAAAATGACCTCGGAAGAATGCCTAAGGTAGAGAAATAATTGCAGAAATGTCCCACATTTTGAGGAAAGCGGAGTCGCTACTATTCCCACTCGAGAATGCCGCTTTAGCTCCCTGAAGCTACCGACTTCCCTAGCCATTCGCCACTAAAACGAAACTGGGGGTCACATGGGTCCCGTATTTTACTCGCATTACGCCGAGTACACCCACCACGCTCCAGCAAAATTACTGTTTTCAGAAAGAGCACATATCTATTTGCATTATACTCAACATATCCATGCGCTGAGTTTATAGGCAAAATTATGATACAACGAAATGTTTAATCCAAATAACGGAGTTGGAAGTTACTAGAACAATACTGCTCTAATTGTGGTACGTATGGATGTAAATTTATTCAGACAAAATTGGATGGCTTAAGCGTCCATTTTATGCAAGAAAAAAGTGCTTGCAAAATAATGCAAAACTAAATGCGAGCTGACGCATTAAAAATTATACATAATTTTTTTGGTCGTCATCGCTAATTTGTAAGCAAAAACTACCCCGTGTACAGATAGCTATGTGATTACCCTTTCCATTTTTCCATTAAAGTTATTATGGCTAGCATACTCTTCTAGGACAATCTACGTCTCCTAAGAGATGTTTATCAAGTTATAATGCATACATAATCGGCGATAAATCCCAGGTATTCCAAAATATTAGTATTCCAAACTATGCCTCAATAAGTCCCGCTAAAAATTTTTGCGGCCTTTCATTCAGCACGACCAATTTCTCCATTATCACTTTTTATTATTGGATTTTAAAGCTATGCATCTAGTTTCTAAAGTAACTATGGTAGAAGTCATTTTAATCCGTACTGAAGGCAATGGTATGAAGGCAGATATCAGTGGTGCGATTTGCAAGACACGGCTCTTCCAAATCCCTTTCATTTGCCAGAGGAAGCTTACGAAATCCGATGGGTGAGACGGTCCTTACTCTTTAATTTTAACTGTAGTTTATTTTGTAATTGAAGCTAATACTCCTTTTAATTCTTGGTGCCATTAGTTTCCATTTAAACAAAGCGGTATGAGGCATTATGGTGATATTTTCACTGTTATGACCCATATAATCGTCATGAGACGAAACAAAAATCTCAGCAATATAAAAAAATACATTGTGTGGAAATACATACAAAGTGGAATTTTATTTAAGCATGTAGCGTAATTAAATGCATTCATGCGAGATGACCCGTTATTTAAAGATACGTAACTAAATGAGCCATACACCATGTTGACAATATCATTACCCAAGAGCCAACTTTAACGGCCCTCATTCTGCTCTCTTATAGCCAACGGTAAACATGACGATATAATCTTGCTCGTTAACGCCCGTAAAAACTCAGAGAAAATAAAGATGTCTCGGATTCGAGCGAGGGGTTTAGCCTGCATTTTCACTTACGCCCCCATGAGTGATTACCAGCCATATCTCATCACGATTTGCGCGGTAAGAAATCTGCGGTTAACGAAACATGTCGTGAGAAGATACTCGGAAATTTAGGCCCCGCACCGGTATCATCCGGGAACGTGCACCACGCGCACATCAACCCAATCCCTTCCCCATGGCTTCTGCTCTTCCGCCACGCTTTCCGAGTTACGGAAAAAAAACGGGTCCAACAATTAGTAACTGATGGCGGAGGGCGTGGTTGAGAGTTGGCGCGAGGGGAGGAAGGACCTTTGAGCGAAAGATGCCTCCTCAAGGTTGGGAAGATCAAGAGATAAGAGGGAGATGGAGAGGGAAGATAATGGGAGAAGAGAGACGGACTGGAGTGGATGGAGGTGTAGCTGGGTGGGATGGGGGGGGTGGGAGTGAAGGGCGGAGAAGGACGATAGGGAGTGGGGATGGAGGGACGTGGGTCAAAAGAAAGTGAGCAGGGGAAGGTGGGCGAGTTGAGGAGATGGAGGAATGCCCAAAGGAAGGGAGCGAGTCGGAAGAAGATGAAAGCGACGAAGGGTTGAGGCGTGAACTTTTTCTTCCTCTCCAGAAGGAGGAGTGTTTCGATCGATTTTAGATTAAATTACTCGGTCAATAATGCTAATATGAATTTTCATGAAGGGTCAAGTAGAGGAAAACAACTCTCGCCTTAACTAAAATAAGTATCCATTCCGATATCAAAGGAACAGTTTCATCATGTGCTTGTTTCTCATGTCTATTAGCCAAAGCACACCTCATAAATGCATAAGCATCCTCATAAATGATTTCAAAAAGAAAAATAAAGCATTTAAATTGACGTTCTAAGGGTTGTAGAAAAGATAAGATTTAACCAAAAATTTTTCTCAAAATGAGACGAAGGAGTGTGAAACATAAATACTCCAGCATATTAAAACACAAAATTCATGTCTCGAGCCTTGACGGCTAATGACTCGTTTGTATTACACTCCAGATTCCAAATGTGTAGTCACCAGATGGAAGCATAGTCACTTAAAATATGAAACTCTAGCAATGAAGCTGGTTGAGGGCCACATGAAGCCAAAATCCCACCGATCTCACTTCATATACAGACTTTACTTGATTTCACACACTGGAGCAGGTAATATTGGAGCATTACCCACGGGTTGCCATCGTCATTCAACCCAAGGGTTAATGCGAAGAAATAGGTGATTCAGAAATCGAGATGGTATAGAAATTGATAATCCTTCACCTTACAGAGTTAAGTCCTCTCTCTCTCTCTGTTATATTTATGCAAATTTTCACGCAATTCCATCGTTTCGAGCCCAATGTTAGGGGCTTCACCAATTTCCAATCCATAATAATATCTCGAACCACTGTAAGAACATGTTCACTTGTTTTATACCAGTCTCACCACTCCGCTGGCCTCAACTAAATCGAAGACACACCAGCTAAATCTTATTTTGTACCCGATATCATAATGTAGCTACTCTACATATTTTGGGGTGGTAGTAATTATTTTAACAACAAAAGCTCCGCCAAGGTCACATGGGTCGACGACGGAAGATTCATTCACGCGATATTATTATTGAACGCATGCATGTAACAATTTAAATTATAGACTAAAATATATATACAAACAAATATCGCGCGAGAACAACTAACAAACCTAACAAAAACGTTTTTAACATTTTAGCTATAAATATTAGGTACTGGGGAGAGTAAAGGGGAATTTTTGGCGACTCGATTCAAGTAGGAAATAGTGATCAGACGCAGTCAATGAGGAGACAGTTATAAGCATTCATTTCTCTGCGTGATGAATACCAACTGAGACGCAGATTTGTGCGTGGGAATCTCATCAATCCTTGACAACGGAAAGGATATTGCGAAGAGAGCCTCAGTGGACATGAACCTGGACCTTTCGTCAGGAGAGCGGTGCTCATTACATTGGCATAAGGGAAGTGGCCTCATGCATGTGTGTCAGTGGGCCAATTATATTTCATTGTAACTAATTATCTAGGGGATACCACTCAGAAAATGGAAAGGTTATAAATATTGGAAAAGGTGATTAATACATGAATATTCTCATCTATTGATATCCTAATACTGATACTGATAACTTGCTAATGAAAATTATTAAAGGTGATTTATCTTGCGTCTGACAAATCTTAAAGGCATTTATTTATTGCAAATTTATCTAATGTGTAACCAAGGTGAAGAGTATTTTATACGTGTGAGTGAGTGTCACCCCTTTGAGTGACACAATATTTTATCTCAGCCAATGAAACTGTTGAAAAATATGTATAAACAAAATTAAGAATCTATGCAACATGAACTATAATCTGATTACCAAGAAACTTGTTGTATGTGCCATATGAGTGCATTTTTATGAATCAGATATTACAAACTTCTGAATAATGCGCTTGTCGACGAAAGAACTGAGGAACGTGTTTGGCAAGCGTATGCCAATCAATTCGTTCTCATTTAATATATACAGATGCTGAATGTCTACCGACGATAAAAATATAGCATGCATGCAAACCATCAAAAGTGACTTTTTGGGTACAATAAAAGACGGCGATCGATTAAAAAATACTATAATTTCGGCAGATTCACTGCAGGCATCGATTCTTCCGCAGAAGATGGGCGGGCCGAGGTAACGGGGGGGGGAGTCAAGGTTGAGGAGGGGAGGTGACACAGAGGGGATGGCGAGGGAGAGAGAAAGAGAGGGTTCTTGTTGATTGGAAGTTGTGGCCGTGTCTAGAGGAGGGGAGAGGTGGCGTGGGTCGGTGAAGGAGGAAGAGAAATAGGATTTACAGCAGAAAGGGCAGTTGGTAGAAGTTGCGGAGGGAATGGAAAGAGAGAGAGAGAGGAGAAAGGTTAGTGGATTACGAATGGCCCAAGAGGAGCTGAAAGTAGAACGGTGGAGGGGGGAAGGGGAAGAGAAGTAGCGACGGGAAGTGAGGAATTATGAGATGGAGAGGAGAAGGGCCGGGCAGGAAGGATGTTGGAGGCACGTGCAAATGGGGGAGGAGAGGGGAAGCCGAAAAGACAAAGTGTTTTAATCACGTCGGCGATGCTGCGTGAGCACTCTCGCAACGCCGCCTAATTCAAAGGAGAAAAGGAGGCATGAAAAGGCGAAGGCGGCGGGGATTAAAATACCAATCTCTAACTTACTGCAAGGAGCGTTGCTTTGAGCAGCGGCAGGTAGCAGATAAAGGTGTAGGGACAACATTTTTCGTGAACAAAACGGTTAACATCAAGTACGCTCACCAGGAAATACGAGTACATTTATAGAGAAATGTTTTGGAGAATTTCATAGGCTATTTTTAGTTCCAAACTAAGGCAACTGGACAGATGAACGAGTGTTTGAATTCGTCGCGGAATGAACACCCACATACCGCTAATTTGGGATAGAATCAAATGATGCAGCGTGGGACCTCGATGGAAATTTTCTCAAAACTAAGTGTGAACTTGCACGCCAAGAGCCTTCAAAACTCATCGCTTATTCTTGGCAGGAAGAAAGGTCCCCGTTCAGGTTTTATTAAAGCCAAGTTTAACTCACTTTCTTTTGCTAGGAAAGTAGCACATTTTTATATAAACACAATTAATGATTTAATTTCACAGGAAAGGGGCGTGGACATCAACATCATATTCTGATCGGCACTAATAAACTCTCCATAACTCTTGTATTGCCTCTATCTTCAATCATAATGATATCGAGGTTAGCTAACACAATGGGCACAATGGGCATCTGCATAGTTCAAAAAGATAGGCGGCGAGAGAGAAATATAGGATGAGAGATGAAATATCACTCGAGAAGGAAATCACATTTAGAATCATTGCGCAGTTAAAATCTACTAAATAAACAGCTCGATCAGTTCAGAAGCCATTTTTAAAGGTTACGTTTATGGATAAATAATTTTCAAATTGTCAGCCATCCGAAATGTAAAATGTCTTTGCATTATCAAGATATTTTTGGAGTCTACAGCAGTAAGATAAACGTATTCATCAGTAACGACGTAGGTATTCAGAGAACATGTAAGATATCAAGGTCTAACATACAAGCACAATTATGAAGATCATATACAACACCATCTATGAAATTGGAAGATATAAGTAATCACATTCCAACGGAAGCTTTAATTCCTCAATAGAGAACCTTCTCCAATAGGCCTGAGGGATCCCCTAAACTTAAAAATGTAGGATCAGCTGATTAAATCGTTACACCCCCGAAAGATGAACATAGCATCTTAGAACTGATTTCTAAGTAATTTTTTCATGATAGTTCAGGGCTTACTTGATAGTGATGCATGCATTAAGAAAATAAAATTTATTTTGGAAAATTGGCATACTTCTTAGCGTTAACTACCCGATTTTGCAGAAAACCTCTATGTATTATTTTCGCAGCAATTGAGTTTTAATACGCAAGTACAACGGACAATTATTTTTTGAGGGACTGAAAGCATGTTTTTGGAGAAAGTAAATTAAAGTTGTCTGTTTTAGCCCTCAGTATTTGGCTTATTTCCACCAAAGTACCGCTTTGGTATTCGGTAATCGTGTATACATTTATATCTGCCAGGAATGTTTCTTTAGATCTGGAAAATATCCAACATAGGGTCACCCATAGGTTAATTTAAGGGAAGAATTAGAAAGCTAATTATCCAAAATGGTACTTGTGGATATAAACCTTTGCAATGTTAACTGTGACTATTGCTACAGAGATTCGAAAGCTACAAATGAGGATTTGAAATATAGTCGCAGAAATCACCATGAACTTTTTAAATATCCCAGAAAAAACTTTATCCCAGAAGTGTGGGGGATAACATGGATTCTAGATGATATAAAAGTATTAAAAACTCGAACAAACAGTGAATCGCAGGTTTCATTTTGCGGTCTGCAGCTGAGTTCATCCATTTTGTACTAACGATTTGCAACCCGATTCCTTACCTATTCATAAACGTCCTTCGATGGAAATTTAGGTACATTGCTGAGCTGTCAAAAGAACTCAAGAGACCATGTACAGGATGAGTTTATTTTAAAAACTTTCTTTAAACCTTTTTTTTAAACGTGCCAATAATTGATAAATTTGATTGTACAAGGTCACCGATGAATAGTTTCCTTCCATCGCTCACGGCGAGGACTATTCGTTTGGGTGAAATGATGTACTTAAACTTTCCATCGAATAATGATCCGTTATCATTTCCATCTCCTCAAGCTCATACCATTATTCCGGAAATTAATGAGAACGTGGTGACGCAAGGAAGTCATTAATTATGACGTTTATCATTCCCCAATTATTGTCTCCTCGACGGAGCTGGGTCTTTGTCGACAGGCAATTTCATTAATATACTCGACGTTCGTATGAGTGAGTGGGTTTCCTCCAATGTTGTATTCAATTAAGGGCACTAGTTATAACAGTATCTTAAATCACACTAAACCAGTCCTTAGCATACAGTTGGATGCCTCCAGGCATCGTCAATGCCATTGAATCAAACTGTCGACTTTTAAATTTTTCCTTCAGATTTATGTCTTTTGGCTTGCATTAAAAGAAATGCAGACAAGTTTCCTTACTTCACCACCGCAATTGGGTTGGTTGGTTGGTTATTTAGCAAGGCAACACAAAACCAGCCACCAGTTCCATTAAGACAGGAAGGTAGTTTGGTAGGGAAAGATTTATGAGGGGAATGGAGGAACGGTGAAGAGAAACTCGGTGTCCGAATAAACCCTTTCTAATTTGCCCCTTATCCTAGTTTTTCGTCCCATCCGATACATGAACAACAGTATTATTAATGCTCGACACAGAAAACTCAAATCATGGTTCCCCAGAAAAATCTCTACCACTGCCGGGATTTGACACCTGGTCTTCCGCGATGGAGCGACAGTACTCTAAGAAACACGTAAACTCGTACTCCGTCACGCTTAGGTGACATGAAGCGTGAATAGATATCAGGAATAAATTGAAAAATGCTATTATATAAGATAGTTTCACATAGTTCAATTGTTGAAACACGCCACTGAAATGAAATAAAGTGGATGTGCCAGTTTAAGCACGATCGTTCCGGTTTTTTTCACTCCCGGTTCCGTTTCCCGACTGCATATTGAGCAGAAGCTCCTCTTCCGGCAGTTCAATCGAACGAACACAAATGGACTAGCTGACGATAGAGAGAGGGAGAGAGGGAGAGAGAGAGAGAGAGAGAGAGCAGGGAGGGTGCTGGAGATAAAGTACGGACTACCCGTAGAACTCGGGACATTTGTGACCTGCCGGAGGACAAGAGGACGCTCTGCCCGCTGGTGGATCTTGTTAAGGGGGAAATGAGGGAGACAGAGTGAGCAGGGGACATTCGCAGGCGGGCCGTTACCGTCAATGCAGACGCTTCCGAAACCGCTTGTAAGCCGTGAACACTGCGTGTTACCGAGGCAGGGGTAGGAGTGATCGTTTATGCATCGACTGGACCGAGGAGGGTAGAAATGGGTTTCCGCAGCGCAGTATAGAGAGCGGTCGCCTGTATGGGGAAATTGGTTGGTAATGTCGCAGCCTGAATAAAAAAAGATGGAGGCCGATTGGAACAAAACAAATGGATTCGTTGTCTTTCCAATAAAATTGGATAATCCGTTCACATGTTTTCGATTCAAAATTAAAATTATTACATTGCATTAGGCAAGGAAAAACAATTTCTGTGAAGGGGTCAGATTGGACAACAGTTTTCGTTACTGAGCATATGTAGTTAAAATTTCCGAGGGTCAAATATTTTTTAGAATAAAACACTTCCCTTTAGCTTACGATACTGCATATATATTCGCCTTTTTCGTTCATTTGTTTGAAGAGGTATAAAATTATAATATTAAATAAATTGAATCATCATCACATGTATCGTTAAATCATTCACGGGCCACTCAACAATAACAAGCAAGCCAGATCCATATCGTAGGCTGCTGTATGACAATGTCTGATGCCATCAAATAAACTGAATGATTGTTCATTTATTTTCTTACTTTATTTTTTTCAATAAAATGCGATCTCTCGTTATTTTACAGTAGACAGGCTTTCTAGGTTTTTCATTCAATTTCTTCCGCGAGATGTTTTGGTAAACGTCATTTCATCGCGGATGTCGGTCTATTCATCCTACTTTTATCTCACTAGTATTTATATATCGTTTCATCTCATTTGCAAGATTTTTAACTTTTTCATCAACTGGTCTGAATTGGGATACCGTTCAATGATTTCAGATCATTGCGAAGTAATCCGCAGATTTAGCTCAAAGCTACAACGAAAGGCTCCAGGACACTTAACAAAATGTAAGGACTGGATTAATAATAGTATAGTCTTAATGCATAAAAGTCAAACAAAATATACAAAAGCTACCGATTTCAAGAGTTTCAGATGGTTTGGGAGGGCACTGTTTAATCCCCACACCACATCAGTGTAGCGACAAGAGCGATGGAATATGAGAAACCGCTACCGTAATCCTCATCAATGCAGAAACACAATGGCAGCAGAGGGAGGCAAAGGCTCACAAAAGCACTCTCCAGCCACTATCTCTTCCTTATTATTGCCTGTGTCCTAATAGTCCCTGCCATTCGCCCCGGCAGCGGCTATTGAGGCCGTACGCCGATGTTGTTACGTAAAATTTTCGTGCTCGACTACAAACCTCAAGCCACTTGCATTCTCTTCCTCTGATCCCAACCTCATACAAAAGTCCTCTCCGCAATGAGTTTCTTTCCCCTAATATTTCTTCACCTTTTTTTTTAACAATCACCCAGCCATTCTATCCATCCCGCGTGACTTTTCATTTACCTTATTCCCCAACACTCCACGCCCCGGTCGAGGCAACCTTTCCTGAACGGTTCGAAAATATCCTTTCGATGTCTATCGATCGACTCCAATTATCGCCTCAGTCCCTTTCTCTTTCCCTTTCTAAACAACCCCTCCCCATTTTCCTAAGTCGCCCGTTCCTTTTCGGGGCCACGTGCAGGTGACGTCATTTTTTCCGTTTGCCAGTTGTCTTCAATCGGGCGCCAGGATAACGGGAACAGAGAATATTAAGCCACCCTTTGTTTGATTGACGAGCGTTTGATTTCTCCCACGAGCTTCATCGAGAACAGATATTTAGGAAGCGGATGGAGACAAGTGGATATTACGGGAGGCAACTGACAGCCGAGGGCGTTTAGTCCATATTACAGAAATGTTGGCAGGCTAAAACAGCGGGGAATATATTGGAAATTGGAAGAGGGGAGAGAAATCCCAGCATTGACGTGAGCTTACTCTTAATGCTGGAAGTTAAAGGCCACTCGTTCTCGCTTCCATGCTATGGACGGCATGCAGCACTACAATCGCACTGCACAAAACATCTCTGTAAAAACTAGGAACACCACAAAAAACCTTTGACATTACTGGTGTTTGAACTCAGGCCTTTGAGATTGCATGTCTCCTCAACCGGCATGATTCCTGGATATTCCTGGTAAGGGCCTCAATAACTACCACCGATCATCCGAAAATTTACCTCGGTCCCGCGTCACAGATTAGTCCAGGTTTCCTATCAACGATAATCTCTTGGTTGTCCCGGAAGACAAGAGGAACTCAACGTTTATAATGAATAGAGAAAACAGCAATAAAAAGATGTTGAGTATATTTCAAGAAGCCACGTAACCGCAGATGAAGTCGAGCCCGACCTCCAAAATACATTAAGAAATCGGCAAGCTCATCAAGCGCTCATCCACCGCTGAAGAAGATCATCGATGGCTGCTTAAATCAATCCTACTCAATCAACGATATTCTTCTACTCATGTATTTACTTCTACGAACATTTTCTTCTAGCGTACTTCATGGACAATTAAAAAATTCTACTAGCTCTGGTTTGAAAAAGAAAAAGGCAATTATAGCTTCTAGTAAAATAATGTCATCGTAACAATTGAAAAATGTTGTTTCGTCGAGAAAAAGCACGATATTCAAATAAATCTCTTCGACAGGATTTTGCTACATTTATTTCTTAGAGAAAGCAATTTAAACTACGACGGAAGATGGGAGGGAGCGTAAATGGAACGAGTTCCGCCTGTTGCTGAACTAACAGGAACTGTAGAATCTTATTCAAATTTTTTTTCCTGCTTCATCCCTTATGGTGCCAATAAATAACTAGTCAAGCCCGAGATTCAGCCAGAATTTGGTTAGCTCTCCTAAGGCGACTAAAGCTGTCACATCTAAGCCACTCTCAAAAACCTTTTACATTCAATTCATTACGCCTGCTTCGGTTCAGCGACGACTCCCGTCACGCACTCTGAGCAGCTCGATCCCGATAGCATCACTTGCTCCTACGATTCTCCGAGAGGGGGATAGAAAAAGGACCAAGATAGAGATGGAAAGATCCCCCTCCTCCATCTCCATCCCCGTTAATTGACGAAAGGAAGAGAGCGTGAGCCATGAGATGCGCATAAAAGAGAGAATTTAAGAGCAAAAAGGGAGAATGGGAGAATGGTGCCGGGTGAAGAGAGGGTATTTCGGAGGGAGAGGGAGGAGAAGGACGCAAATGGCTCGGGAAGGAACGGGGGAATGTACCGCGAACGCGGAGAAGGGCGCCTCGGCTCCGAGGACGGGGGGCGTGGCACTTTCGACGGAGTTGAATGGCGGACTTGGGCGGGAAGAAATTTGAAGGGCGGCTGAAGCTGTAAGAGAGAGGAAGAGAGGAAGTGAGATGGTTCGAAACGGGTGGCTCAAAAGCGATTCGATGAGGAGGGAGACTCGGAGCGGAGAGGTAGGACAAAGGGGAGATAATTTCAAGCACAAAGGTTGTGCCAGTTGAATCGTAAAATTTTAAACTAAGCCTCTCACACCACAGCCAATAGGCAGATGAGTACATAGGTGCACTACTTTATAGACTACTTCCATTATCATTTTTCCGTAACAGATAGGTTTGAACAAAAATATTAGAGGCAGTAGGATCTGGGACTTTCCCGTTGAATTACATTTATGAATTCTTTATGGGCTATCCCCTTGATCAGTTAATCTGGTATAAACGTTTTGATGATAAAAATCATGAAGCCAGAAATAGAATTTGTCATATTTTTGACAAATCTAGTCTTTGCACCTAATGCCTTGAGGACAATGGCGAAATAAGCCATCAAAAAGTCGGTGTCTAAACAACTTACCTTAGGGAAAGCCCGAGAAGAATACATTCAAATAGAAGCAGTAATTGAAATACGGCACCACCATGATGTTTATACGTAATTTATCAACCAGACATATTTACAACTAGCCTTAAACCTAATTAGGATAGTATTTTTGTTAAATATTGCAAAATCTTCATATCTTAATATTTCACGATCACGGCTGCATTGATTATAATTGATTGATGTACACAAGCCCTTTCCATTTCTCTTCACATCCAAATAGCCCTAAATGTTATCCCATTCTCCTTCATAAACATAATATGTAACAATAATCACTTTAGAAGTGTTTGTGAAAGTAATAGCAGCTATAAAGATTCAAAACTATTCCGAATAGGTAATTTTTGCAGTCTCAAGGCTCTAAATTATATTTAGATAACGTAAAAGTGACAGAGAAATCGTATACCTTAGGAGCTACTCCATTGAATTAAAACACATGCAAAGGTTGAAAACGTGGTAACTTCAATTTTTTTGTACTAAATATACGTAAATTAGGACAGAGAAATAATGGCAGAATGAATCAAGTATAAGAACGAAGAAAATATAGAAAAACATCGCAGCATTAAATTGCTCCAATATGTTTCCCTCTAAATAGGTTGCTACAAATTTGATATCAGTCCAGATGTTCGACTCAGTTCGTCGGGGAATCTCTCGAGGGCGTGATCCCGAGGTGGGGGGGACTGGGGAGGACAGACGGGCAGGAGGGAAGAGAGGAAGAGGCGAATAAACGCAGTATATGGGGCGAGGAGGAGGAAGCGAGAATAGGTGAGCTGAAGTGAGGTGAGACAAAGAGCGGGAGAAGTGCCGTATCGGAGAGAGGGGGGGGGGAGCGAGGGCGGGGGAAGTTGTAACGGCTGGTTGGAGGCTCGTGTAGGCATTTCGTTCGGGGGCGTTTTGTTAAAGGGATGGCGGAACAAGGCATTCGAGGACCCCCCATCCCTGCATCGGGGGTTTGGGGAAGGAGGAATAGGGGAGTGATGAATCATCGACTCGGGGAGTGGATGAATTCATCGGCGTGATGAAGGTGAGAGGATTGGAGATGGAGTATTGCCGGTGGAGTAAACCTACATTAACATACATGGCGTACAATGCGAGTAATCTCAAGGGAGTGAGATAGGTGTTTGGACACCAGTCAGTGAATAGCGGAGCGGAGGGAATTGAAAAAAGGGAATTGAGAGAAGAAAGAATCGGAAAGAGTTATTCCTTTTCTCGATTAAAAAGGTTCTTCTCACAGATGGTTTTGGACAACATAACACTTTTATATTCCTCTCCTTTATAAGTATAAACGACATTATTTATTTACTTATGAGCAATAAACCACCACGTGGCACAAATATAACGTCATGAGCCAGAAATAAAGAAAGGAATAGGGAGAAGGCGTCAGGAGAAAGGAGGAGCAGAGGGTAAGCTGTGTTTTGATAGAACGTCTTACTTTCTCACTTTGTAGTTGATGAAATCTTTCATGCTGCCCGTGAAGAGGTAATTATTGAAAGTATCTTTTCTGTTCTCTTTCATTGTGTCGCATCCATCTGCACTATGGATGAAGTATGGGGCCATAAATATCCTCCGTGTAATCCAGAAACTCATGCAATATCAATTTTTCAGCATTCTAAGCCTTCCGTTTAACTTTCGAGTCTCTGGCGGTTTCCAACCCAAAAATTACAAAGAGTCTGGTTCCAAATTATGCTCGCTCTTCAGGTTATTTTTTCCATATAAACCGCTATATTTTATTTTAGTGATATCTGCTGGTTCCCATATGCCTGTCAAATCCTCCAGATAAGATCTAACTACAACGAAGAGAGAAATTTATTTCTATTTTTCATCGATGGATTATATTAGTTTTTATTTGATGCATCTCAGTCTCCCTATGGTTGTGCAACATTCCACAGAGAAAAAATCATCCACTTTGACCGGGAATCGAGGCGGCTGATTTTTTTCTCTGTGGAATTTCGCACAAATGTGCATTGCGGGTGACTCCGTAAAAGTGGAACTTCGTGGCTAGTCCGGATAGCTTAAAGTCTGTCCCAATGGTCGCTTAATTTCGGCCGCGTGAATTAAAAGAATACTCACGTTTCCGTTTGTTCCAATTGAAAAATATTCATTGCGCAGATGGGATACTTATCTATGAAAAGCAAAAGAAAACAACACGAATTCCAAAATGCAAATTAATTACAGAATCAAGGTTTGATTAATATTTTTCTTAAGTATCCATCTTGAAGAACAAAGAAAGGCGCTAATTCTCTTAGATGAATTCGGCACATCGGAAATAAATTCAGTAATTGGATGATAAAATAGGTTGAAGGATTCACCTTGGGGCAAATTAGTTCCCTTAAAAACTCGCATTGCGTATTTTTGCAATAATGCCATTAGATTTAGATTCTAGCTCTATGATGCTGCAAAGCATTTTTGCCTTGGCGATTGAAAGTTTGATTTGGCGAAAAATAATTTTGAAAGACAGGATTCTGTAAAAGTAATACGATAGATAGGGTTTTTTCAACATTATTAATATGAATAAAACGTATTTTAAATAATTAAAACGCTAAAAACCTCTTTAATGAGGCGAAATATGAACTTTCTATCCTGTTTTTCCAAGAATTTAGAGGAAAAATACTTTCCCGGAATAGTTATGCTTTAACCAGACGGTGCCGTCGAGTTGTTTTTTCAGCGTTTAGTTTTGGCGAGGAGGCAGGCAGACGTGAGGGTAAGTACGTTCCTAAGGGGTCGGGGGACTCTTAACGACTTTGCGTGGATGTGTGGAGTGGATGTGTGCGGAGCGGGGGCGAATTTAGATTGTCTGCCGCTGAGGCGGGCCCGCCTTGTGATGAATGTATAATGAGCGCGGAGTGGATGACGAGATTCCGCCGTTCGATCTTGCAATGCGAGGGAGCGCGTGAGTTTTGGAATTGGGAGGTGGAGAGGCGCGAGTAAAATGGCACTTTTTGGTTAAAATGTTAGTTCGTAAAATAACTTAAGTCCAACAAATCTTTCCACGTTAGCTAAACACATAAAAATTGACGTCACGGGCATCTTTCACATAAATACCATGACAGACCATTGTCATGAATGATAAATGTGTTCTCAGAGTTCAAGGTGTAGCCCGTATTCCGATGGAACTGAAAATTCTTCTTACTTGCTCGCTTTGATTAAAATAGATTTAGGGGATTGAAATGGCAAAATGTGACAATATTTCTTCAGCCACATCATTCCAGGAAAGCATAAACAATGCTACGATACGGAAATGCTTTTCTCCGCTTGGGGACCAGTCTTCCTCTTCTGGGGGTAGCTTTATCCTAACCCCTTCATTATCCCCATCCTATTGCTGCAGTATTGATAAATGTGAGGATAAATGAAATGATAAATTAAAGTAAATGCAGAAGAAGCCAGAGGCACCCATAGCTTGATTAGAATTGTTGTTCCATTAAGACTGCCAGATTTAAGCAGAGTGGTTGATAGTTAAATTAAATAGACAAGTAAATGGCAAATAGACGAAATAGCGAGATATTATTCCTTAAAATTTTGCTTTGTTCACGACTTTTTATTCACACGAGAAGCTAGCTGCTCACATATTAAGTCATTCCTTGAATTGCTTGGATAATTCACGCTAATAAAAATCAATCACAAAGAGAGTAACTTCTCTCTAATAAGCTCATTTGGATTGTTTATTACACATGAGTGAGTATGCACAAGTTTTGGATCCAGTTGTAGCGTTCATTCAAGGCTAAGTTTGGTATGATTTCTTTTAAAGAACCAACTTTTTAATGAATAGAGCTAAAAACGACAAGATACTGTAAACTATTTTGCTGAAACCGGTCGGCGATAGAGAGCATTTTTCAAATTTTTTAAAGGTTCTCGAAAGGATCGTCATGACAAGTACGGCTTTAATTCCGCTTAAAATGAGTCCATGGAAATTGATGAGTACTCTAAGGGTAGTGTGGGAAAAAAAGGAGGGTTTTTCTAAAACACCTGTTTTCCCCCGAGAGAGACATTAAGGTCTCATTACCACGGATACTGACTTTTTTCGAGTGAGTTCAAATATATATTATCTCAATTTAAGGAAGAGGTTATTTGATCACAAGGAGAGCATTCCAAACAATACCCCAATACAATGAAAACAAAATAAATGAATAGATAAAATTAAACGGATTTTCTCTCAAACTATAGAAGTAAGATAAACCAATTTGACAATGCATTCTGAAGTCACGAGAGATGCGAAGGCTGGAAGAAGACGCGAAGGCTGGAAGAGGACAGTGATAAACCCTGCATCAGGAATAGTACCCACCTCAGGCTAGTCATCAGGCTAGGGAAAACCGAGGATGCACAACATGAGTAGAAAGACTGCCACTGTTCTGAATCGACCATATTTTGAGAAATTTTGTACGGGGCAAGTTCCAACGGATATCTTCATTCGGACTGGGATTGTGATGACGGGGGTAATTTTGCGTGCCATCCGTAGGGAAAATACTTGAAGGGGTTTGGGAAGGAAAGGAGGTTCTAGGGAAGGGGATTTCTTTCAGCCAAACACGTTGGATGAGGAGGAGAATAAGTCATATCTCTGCTTTCCCAGGCTGTTTCAACTGTCTAAATACAATATCTCTGTAATATTTTGAAGGAGTCTAGATGCATTAACACATGCGTTAGCCCATAGCAGTGACGTCATGGCCCATGCTAATAAACTGTAAATGTAAAAAAATTACTAAAACAGAGCCAAATGATACGAGGTTTCTAGCGCCAACAGGATGTTTGACTGGCTAACGCGAGTTATGCATCTAACTCTACGACAATGAAAGCTGAAATTCTAAGCAAAGTGAAACTTATGATGGAAATTGTCCATCACCTCGGAGAAGCCTTCAGGTGTTAAAATCCCAAGGATACAAAGTCATATTGGAGAAGGGAGGCGGCGGTTTATGACGACCAAAGGCCCTTGGAAAAGCTAGAGATAGATGCTCAATAGGCAATATTTTTACTGAAAGAATAAGAGCCCACGCACATTACATACTTTTAATCGGCCGATGAGTCGCTTAATTTCCATGGAGGCAAATGCGAAGGCGCGCACTCAAGGGATTTGAAATAGGCCGAGAAAAAAGTTTAATGAGCAGCGGATTCGGGTATCTCCTACCTCCTGGCTCGGCAGGAAGCTTTCGCTTACATCCGAACGTGGGTGGTAGTGAGAGAAAGAGAAATGGATGGGAAGGGAAAGTATGCGAGCCACAACTCCGTCGAGGCCGACACCGATGAGGCGGATTGAGGTCAAAAGGACCTCAATTGGGCCTCCGCCTCCCCGAAGTACTTGTATTAGTTTGGTTACCCAAACAACTGAGACGAGTAGCCTACCGCACATCTATGAGAACCGGAAGAGCCCGTTGCCCAAAGATGTGGGATTAGGTGTCTCCCTGGCTCCCTTTCCGGATGAGCAGTACGATTCCCTTCAAACTCAATAATCGGCCAACTATCAGCCGACTGCTTACACTGTACGGCGCATTATACTAGTGTGCAGACTCGCCGACTGTTTAGTCGGCGCGGTGCTCTCGGTTCGCCCTGAGCTTCGGTGTGAGGCAGTGCGTTGGGCCATGAGTGTGCGCCGCAATGGAATTCATAACAGAAGAATCAATTGAAACTTTGATAGAAGAGATTGGGAAGCCACCAGCTTTGTACCAAAAAAGTTTAAAGGAATACTTTGATAGTCTAGTGCAGGGGTGGCCAACCAAAATGATCTAGCGGGCCACTTTGGAAAGGCATCATAACTCCGCGGGCTGCATATAAAACTATATATCCCCATATTAGATTGAGACCCACAATATACATTTTTTTGGAGTGAAAAATTGAAACATAATGAGTTATTATCATTGTGTTAAAGTTATTATATTTAAATGTGATGGATCTCGCGGGCGGGAAAAATGTTCAAGGCGGGCCGCGGGTTGGCCACCCCTAGGGATGTACCCAATATTCTCGGCTTCTTTTCTTATCAATTCTTCTCATTCGTTTTATAATAAGAGTGATGATAGCAGCTCTTCTCGGAAACATTTGCGTCAAACATAAGCGCTCAACCCGAGAACAGCTTATCGACTAAAGCAATCGGATGACTAGTAATCAGCCAGTCTGCGGACTCACCACCAACCGAACTGTTTAATCGTAGCAGTGTGTGGGGGTACAGTCCAATCCGACTAAACTATCGTACGATAGTTTGGTCTGTAGTGTGCCCGAGCCCTAACCATATTTATTTTTAAAAGTCGGCGTCTGAGGATGAATTGTCAGTAAGAACGATCCTCAGTATACTAATTCTAATAACTGTACTTCAACAACTTATTGATTACATCAATACAAAATGCTCGATAGGCAGAGGATATTTCCGTCCTACTACCTATCACAGGTAAAAATGTTTTCATTCCGACTTCGTCCCTTCCCCGACCGCTCTTATCACCACCCCTTCAACTAATCCCTTCGTGACGTTGAGTCCTCGAAACTCATTCGGCATTTTGCGAGGTTTAATCAACAGGCCCAACAGCAACGCCTGTGAGACGAGGGCACCCTATTAAATTAGGGAATATGATCCCCCTGGACCACACTTGGAAATGTTTTTTTTCCCTCCTTCCTCCCTGATTCTTTATCCTTTCAGACTTTTTCGCCCCGTTTTTTCACGAGCCGAAGAGCATACGTTCGTGTCACTCTGGGAGCCCATGTTAGGGAAATTTTCGAGGCTCAAACTTTTTCCACGTTCCTTAGCCATTCCTCTGACTGAAATATAGCTGAAAAAGTGTGAAAAGTTTTGATGAGCATTCGTCCAGAATCTACTTCGAGTCCAAAATCAACGGGAAGTGACGGGGTCTCGTAACGTTACGCGAATGCCAAATACTCGCAAAAAACCTGTGCCTACTCTTATTTAATTTGATCGATTGATTCAATACTGTTAACTAAAAATAAAACTGCTGCAACTGGGTGGGGTTGGGAAAAAGATAGGAGTAAAAATGATAATGAAAGAAATCAACCATTTAAGCAGCGATTGGAGCACATATCGACCTAATTCGTGCAAAGGAGGACTTTACTAGACATTTTGAGGTGATGATTGCACGCTAAAGTAACAGACCATTGTATTTGCAGAAGAAAGGCATTAGCTCCTCTTTAATAACGAATTACTGAAACAAAGCCAAAAATGTTATTCCTTGCAAGTTTTGAGAACTGCTTTTGGTGATTTAACAAATTAGGATACTCAGGCAGCCTCTTACATTAATTGAACGTCTAATTTCCATCCTTCATGAAAACTAACAGATGTAAGAAGATGCTTCATCAGCAAAATACTACAATTTCAGACATCCGGGCTTAAATCCTTTTCCAGGCGTCCGCAATTTAAGTGCTTCTACTTGCAAATGACTCCTTTAAAGTTCCAATTGCAGTGAATTGGCTGTAATAAAGACTTCACCACCCATTTGAGCGCAAGAATTTGGAGGATACGCGCTGTTCATAAAATTCTTCATAGGAATAGATCGCAAATGCTTTCGTGAATCGTCTGCTGGAAGTTTTTTTCAATAGTTTTCAAAGTTGAATCTCTCAAGTTAGGCTCTTACAGCACGAGCACCCTCCTGGTCCTATATACACATAATTACAATGCAAAAATTTACAGTCTTCAAGCAAAAATTCCTTTATATGGGAAAAAACTATTTATTCTGCTACCAAACGCAATTGCATAGGCAATAGTACACGACCAAAATGGACCAATATGTTGGCCATTGACAAGCTACTTTCATGGGCGTGGCGGGGTGTCCTCTTAGATACTCTTATTACTTCAGATTGAAATTCATTAAACTAAACCTAGGTCTAGAAAATACTGATAATAAACAAGAAAATATAATATCAAGGAAGACTTGAGACGTCGATTAAAACAATTGGTATTGTTTTAAGTATATCAAAGTTTATTTTACGGCTACTCAAGGAAGGGGAACTGAGGTACAAACTTGCGACTGCCAGTTGATGGAAAAACTATCCCCAATGTAGTTGGAAAGACCACACACTGTTCCTTAAGTTTGCCATTTTTGGTCCTCCTCCATCCTTAACAAGAGAAAATTCCGCTAAGGCTTGCAAAATAAAAGAGAAGCGAGGTATTAAAGAAAATTTAAATTGGGTCACAAAAGAAACCGTCTCCACGAATACTACATCGCTTCTTAAAAGGGTTTAAATAACTCTGTCTTAAGAAGCAAAATGGGAAAAAAACCTAATCCCATTACGCCCATTTGAAAAGTTCGCCGAGCTGAGGACTTAATCGATTCCTTGGAGATATTTTCGGCCGCATACTTATTCCGGTACGTAAGGGTACGAGAAAATCGAAAATTAACCTCACTTTGTTTCTAAAGTACAAAGTTTTTAATTAGAGTAGGAACTTAAATATCAAGCAGCATGCATAGTACCAAATAACAAACGAAAACCCTTTAAAAAAGTTACGCAGCTGGTTGCGAATAGCGGTTATCAAAACCATAACATATGTACTGTAATAATTTACAGTATCTCAACGAAATCATGTAAAAATACCTTTGATCTATAAAATTATAGTGTAGTAAGAACAAAAAAAACTTCTTCAAAACTGAGCAGCTCGTTTCCAAGATAAAACTTGTAAGTTTGAGGGTAATCGGTCAAGATGTCACCAAGGGGTTAGGGTTACTATTGCTTGGCAAGCTTTGATCTCCAAGAAATATATCACGAAAAGAATAAAACAACACTAATTATCCAAAGAAAGCTAAATGCCATAAGACCTGCCCTGATAAATCATTTGAAAGGACAACATTTATCATCAAAGGTTCACGAGAAAGCACTTTTACCTCAACCAATCAATTTTTAGGCCTAACAATCCTTATAATGACCAATGTGTACCAGACCTAAATGCATAACTACAGAATCACATGGTGCTCAGAAAAAATAAAAACTGAAAAATTTAGGCTCAATGAATAATGCATCATTTTATTCTTAAGACAAGCTTTTCCTAAATCATACGATTCTAAAAAATTGTAAAGGTTCAGCTTTTTTAAATATAATGCAGGTACAATCATGATTTCGGTAATAAAATATATTTGGTCGACGAGCATTTATCTAACCTTTATAAAAGAAGGAATGGTTTTAGCGCTATAAACGTTTGTAATACATCCGCAAAAAAAAACTGCATATACATAAAGCAAGAGGAATGCAAATATTGGCTTAAATTAAGCTTGGACTCGTGATAAATTGGAATCCATCACGCATGAAGCTTTAATTGGAGCTTTTATTTGAAATCGCGATTTCCTTTCACTTTCAAGTAACGATTCCATGAAATGAAAATTCAACAAAGAAGCTATGATATGGGAGGCGCATTTACATCCTGTACCTGTTAAACATGGATGCAGTTGGAGTCAATTTTTACTCCTAGTTATTTCACCAACATTTTAATCCAGCTTCCTTTTGGTTTCGAGAAGTATAGAGCAGAGTTTTATAACAATAAGGATATTCCTCTGTCTTCCTAAGCTTTGATCACCTATTTGCTATAATAAATCCAGATTAATCGTAAACGTTTCCGAAAAATAATAAAATTAGACAAATGAATAACAATAGAGGATTAAAAATACTGCCAAAATCTGACGCAACATAAAGGTGACAGAGAAGGTTTAGGGATACTTACATTTTTCACCGAATATGAAAGGTAACACAGAAAAATATTTTATTTTTATAGTAATTAAAACAGAGCGACTAATATGTCAATAAATTGGCAGCGTCCAAAATAATATTAAAAAAGGCAAGAGGACGCAATTTCTATAATAACGAATATCGTCATAACTTCACTGATATCGAATTATTTTGATGGAATTATGAGACAAAATATTATAGATAGGTTAATTAAAACATTTTCAATACATCTAAGGAAGATAATGGCTCCTTCAATCTTTCTTAAATCTATAACTTACGAAAGATACCGTATCAATGATAAGAAGATAACGAGGCTAAAAGAAATCTATCGATTCTCCCAAGCTTAGAGGCATCGGCTGGAAAACGGAGATCCCAAGTTCAATTATGTTGAATAGTATGGACATTTATACCTCCGGTTTTAAAATATTTACGGCATAAGATAAAATGGGTTGATGACGTAACTATTAAACTCAACTGATAGACATCCGGTAGATTCAGGTTCAAATTAGTCAAATCAAATGGCCTTATTTAAGATGAATTTATACACGCAATTAAGGAAACTAGAACAGAAGTAAAAGGAAACTGCCACACACTCGCAAATATTATGCTAGTGTAAATCGGGTTAGCCTAGAAAGACAACCAACTGGTACAAGACAGTGGAAGTGTAGATAAATCGGCCGCGGAGCAGAAAAAGTACGTAAAATAGTTAATATTCTTCGAAGTACAAAAGATCCCGAAAAATGTAGTCAGTGCGTTAACTAAAAATAAATACAGAGTTTATTGACGCATGCATAAGATCTCGTAATCCCGATTCCTGGGATCGAATCTCGAAAGTTGAAATTTTTCATTGAAGCTCCAATCACTAATAAGGTACCGAGTGGAGAGCACTTCAAGTGTAAAAATGACTGTTCTAGAAAAGCTTAATAATGACATCCCAGGAGAAAAATGGGAGAAAAAAGTTTATTAAGCTTGGCATCGTGGAAGGGCAGGGATTTTAAGATTTATGAAGAACAGCCAACACATGAGCAGTACTTTTGCTCTTTGCACCGGTTATAGGTCTCTTCTCAGCATCAATCTTCTGGAGTATTTGCTTCGACAAGCTAGAAAAATAAGGCACATTCAAACTTGTGACTGGCTCTTAGGGACTTTGAGTTTAACTGCTAACCGATTGGCCTAAATACCAAACTTAAAAAGCTCTCCACATCTTTTCTTATGTGTTTTATATTCGTACGTATTACCTCTGATAGATCCTTTGGAGACATACCAGCAATTTATAACTCATCCCAAGGAAGTAATTCACCATAAGGGTCAAATCATTTTCAAAATTCCGCTCATGTCATTTTTACATAGGAAAGCTTACGACTGAAACAGTCCAGCTGATTTGACAATACGTGACCAATTCTTCAACCTGGTCACACCAGGGTGATGGTATAGTGATTCGGTCATACTTTTACACCATTATTAGCAACAGTACTTCTAATCTAACGGATTTTCACCAAATATTCTAGACTATTCACCATATAGTGGCAACTAAGAGGTAGGTTTAAGTCTTATATTATGACTAAGTTGTATCCTGTCGATAAGTTGTATGATTCACATTGATCTGATTCAATGTGGTATTCTAAATGAAAGAGCACTCCATAGTTGTGGACTTTCCATTCTCTCCGATGGGTAGACCCACAATAAGCAGACAAAGATGTAACACAAGACTTTGCGAGAGGCAAAATGGTAAAAAATATCAGAGAGAGAGGATGAATTTGCGCTCCGTCTCCATGACGAACAAAGAAATGTGATTTTTTCCCTTTTATTCGAGCGCGAGAAGAAATCAATTAGTTCTTTAAAATAGATGAAATAAAGAGAAAGCCTTTTGACAACAGAAAGTGACGAGGGAAGCACAGAAGGGAGTGAGGGGAGGGAACGGGACGGTCGAGGGCAGAGTTGGAGAGGGTGAACGTTTTTTCAAGCGAGGGAGGGAAAAGAGGATTTGACCGCAGGGCATCCTCTCAAATTAAAACCCATCATCGGAGCGAAAAAGGCAAAAAAACTTGAGAAGCTTCTGCAAAGAGGGAAATTAAAAAGGGAAAAGAATAAATGCGGGGTGATTCCGGGGACGAGGGGGGAGAGGGAGAGACAGAGGTCAAAGGAAAGATGAGACGCGGTGGGCAGCTGTAGGAGAAAGGACGGAGAATAGAGAGAAAGGCTGGACCGACCGAGCGACGGGGGAGTTGAGGAAAGAGTGTAAGAGGCGGAGCGGAGGTCGCCTGCTCGTAAAGGGAATGCAGAGGGAACTGAGCAGTGGAAGGGAGGGGCAGAGAGATTACACTGGAAAAAAAATGATAAGGCTAGAAAAACTTTGCCCGACTGAAGATGTTTGATGAACGAATAATGTTCAGTTCGTTATCTAAAATAAAAAAAGCAAGTGCGACATGGAATGAAAAAAAAAACGGTTAAAGGTAGGCTTCTCTCCTATGAACTATCAAAGGTCATGGACCTTGGAGACCACCTAAGATCCCGCCGTTAAACATTTTAAAGCTAGTATATGATGCGCGGAAGTCAAAGTGTAATAAATATGATAAAAATGACGAAATTTAAATAAAGTATTTACAATGTATTTTGACGAGAAAAATAAAAAAAGTCATTTTCCATTTGAGTTCAGTTGAATAATATGTTAACCGCCAAGTCTAGCCCGTAGAGGTCGTACCCTTTTATTTTTGTGCTGCTGTCCAATAGGTCGTGCTTTGCAAGATATCCCAAATGTTAGTTATCGGCCCAAAGTGTTTTTCGTAGATAACCGTTTCTACATAGGATATGGTACTAAGAAACTCTTAGGCCAGATATAAAAAGTTCTCACAAATATACATATTTATTTCTGATTAGTTGTACAAAACTGTAGCATCGTCCGAAAATAAACTGTAAACAACATAATATTTGGATTTCTTCCATGGATTTGATAGCACACGAGCAATGTGTGTGAAGCAAAAAATAACTGAAAGTTGTTGTACCGTCGCAATTGATTTCCTAAGCAAAAATATCGTCATGATTTTCTTTCCGCAAGTAATAAATATGACGGAATATAAACCCATGGGATTCCCAACCGAGTGAGTTTTAATAAGCCCGTCTGGGAAAAAATGGAAATGAAATAGTCGGAATCACTCTTCGTCTATTTTTATTCAGTGGTCGCTCCAAAAATCTTAGAAAAAAGGATGGCTACATGAAGAAAAGATAAGATACTTTTGCTTTTAAAATACGGTGAATACTGAGAAAGACATGAACGGATTAAATAAGAAAATTAGGGGAAAGATAGAAGAACATCAATGGAAATCAACTTGGAGTGGCTCGTATTAAAGACTTGGGCAGATCTTAAAAGGTGTGACGCAGTGGTGGACATTTCTATAGGGAGAATAGGCGGGACCTAAGAAAGCCTAAGGACTTCAAATATTAGACAAACACAGATATACTTCGTACATTTTTCGTTCCTGGGATATAGATAACTGGAATTGCGTAGATTGAAGGGCTGCTATTACCGAACTAAGGGCTGAAAAACTCATGTCTACCACGAGGTCCGATTAGCATGTCCTAACCATTAATAAGTTAAACGTGAAGCACAGTGTATAAGCGATCCACCTAATATTAATATAAGATAATTATATTAAATTATAAAATCAAACCTAACTTCAGCTACATTATTTTAGATTTTAAATCAAAATTGTATATGATGTGCATCCAACTTATACTCGACTTGAAAGAATCGACAGAAAGGGCATTGACAGAGCCACATTACAAAAATTCTAGGATGCACGTTGATGACGGTAGGGGATCAACAGTCGGAGAACTAATTCCAGGGATCTATTTTCAGCGAGGATGGTGGCGATAGGGAGGAGAGTAGCAGAGGAGACTTGTGGGAGACGAGGGTGATGGGAAATAGGTAGGCCTTTGAGGAAAGAAGATAGGGTTAGACCAAGATAGGGTGATTGTTTGTAGAGAGAGGACGAAGGGAAGGGGTCATTCAATAAGCACCAGCCGCGTGGAGGTGACTGGCAACGTCCAGGGTGGTTCCCTTAATTGGAACGCGGAAATCAATAGAACGGGGCCGTAATATAATGCCCGATAGGTAGACAGGTGCTCAATTAATTGTCCCGATGTGCAAGCGACGTCTACTTCCATGCCATGCCCTGTCTTTTGGGCATGTTGCAGGTTGTGTTATTATGCGCAAGCCTTTAATCATTGCCATGTGGGTTGGTTCGAGGATGGCATAGGCGTAGGAAGGTATGCGGAGAGATGGTGATAATGAACGCGACTACTAGAGTAGCAGCAGTGTTCTTTCCGGACTGAAAACGAGGCTTGCATCCGTGGCCGTTTGGCCCACTATCCTTCGTGGTGCTAGGCACGAACTTGATGGTGGGGCCCTTAAAGAAGCAAGTCTTTATAGATTGAGACCGCAAGATAGCTAAAATTTCTTGCAACTCCAAGGAAAATTGAGCATAGTTACGACGGTAGAGATGACGGATGAAAATAATTGAAAAAATATTAGATTTAAATAGATATTCCAACCTGTACGACTTCGTCATGGGTAATAAAATTTGTCTCATCTGAAACGCATTGGATTTTTCTTTGAATACTCTCAAATCTGCAGCAAAAAACACGAACGATTAGTCAGCATGGAACCAGATATTGATGGAGTAAGGCAACTTCAAAACATTTTCTCTGTAAAGTCAATTCACATCATGTATTTAAAACGATATAGCTACGAAGTGTTTTTACCCCGGAGCTGGAAGGCAATATCGGATTCGGGGGAATAAGAGAATAAATTTGCGGTTAATATCCGAGGAATTATCATGAATATTCTTTTGCACATATTGACCATCACAAACCATAAACTGGAATGCCTATAAAATACAGGTAAACATTCACTGCCATCACAACCGTACCTCCACTAATAGAGAGGTGATCAAAAGAAACAGACACATTCAAAGAAAATGTATCATTTAATACGCTCTTCTAGGTTAACGATAAATGTAACGGACTTAAAATCTACTCCTTTACTATTAATACACTTCAAAATGATCCAATGCTCAGGTCAGTATCTCAGATCAGTGTGCTCCACATGCGTTCGGAGTTACAGTCATGGATATGGGACCCATAATAATAAACGAATACTTTGGAGTCTACAATGATAGTGCTAGCATATAGAAAATACATACTAAAGCATTTAATAATTCTGGATTCAACGGAGACTTCAAGTAAATATGATAAAATTGCGATAAACTAATTATTTCAGGTCAACTTGGATTAACTGCCTATTTGGTTAGAACTTAAGTTTCAAGGTAAGCCGACAAAAGATGGGCCATTTGTTAACCAACACATACGCATCGACCTAAATGATGCTGTCCATAGCGGAAAAAGTTGCACTCACATACTTCTGATTGACACTGTAGGCACAAGAGTAAATTTACCATATTCGCTGAAATAATAAAGACTACTAAATATACGTTTAGGAACAAACGTAACTAGAAAGTGCTCTGACCATGTAATTTCTTAATGCATGCTCTATTACCATGGTGAAAAATGCAGACTAGTAACGTACTGCATTAAAATTTATTGAATTGAATGGTTAGACATTAGCATAAAACTACGAAATTCTAAAGGCAGAATAACGCACGGTATATCAAAGCTGGCGGTGTTCGTAAGGAACATTCCCTATTCAGCCTCGTACTCGGCTCTTCATTGAGTTCACACTCTTAAGGCACCAGAGTTAGTGTTAAAGTGTGACTTTTTTTAATGACAGCCTTCTAGGGAAACCAGGACAGTTGATGGTCAATGGGTATCATGGGCTAATACATACCCTTGAGTGAAGCCCTTGAATGCTTATCCAAGGTAACCAAAGTTTGAACCAAGATGAAGACGGCTACAACTTTTGTTTAAATTAGAAAGCTATCCCCATAAATAATCTTAAATTTACAGAGGGCTTTGGTTTTAAAATAAGTGAAGGGATCACCTTAGATTGACTGCGCTGTCATTTGACTTTTCCCTTTATAAAATGGTTAACATAATGAGAAAAGAAAATGTAGTGAGTAAAAATTTTCACCAAGAAGTAAAACAAATGTCGTTCTTGAGCTCTTATAGGGATGGCACTGAGATAAACCAACACATGTTCAAGTTGCCTGGGAAAAACAGCGAGAGCAAGGCGAATTTAACACCATCCTGTGGGAAGGAAGGGTGGAACTGAGAATGTTGAGGGCGATAGAAGTCACTGGAAAACGCGCGTCGCATAGCTAATGGAGGGGGTGGTGTCCTCTCCGATTCTCCAACCCACAAAGTAAGGAAGTGAATGGACCCGGAAAAAAAGAAGCGATGTGTGCGTCATCGAACGAACACTCGGGCAGATTGTTGGCTGCTGCCGCTGCACTCTTTCCAACCGACTACCCACGCGAAGGGATACACGTGCGGAACAAATTGGCTGGCGCTGTCCGGCAAGCGGTGGAGGACAAGGAAATAAACGGAAAGCATTGGGTTCACGACAAATATCTAACCACGTAAACTCAGAAATTTTACGGTTGGTTAAGTCCAATAATAATATTTCATCGGGCCTTCTGCTCCTTTCAGTTACCGCATAAACTGCTCCTTCAAAGGATAACATTCTTCCATATAATTAAACAAACCAGGGTTAAATTGACGCCATTAAATTAGAAACAGAATTTTTTCGCCAACACTCCGGTAGCAGTTCTTTAAATTTCTTTAAAATCTAAAAAAGACATTAAGACTAAAATTTACTTCGACATATTAACGGCAAAGGACACATATCCTCTTTTAGAACCGACTAAAGGATATTGTTCGAGACATATAAAAATAAATTTATGGTAATTAGAAATAGAAAACATTGGTTATCGTATCCCTCTAAAGAAGAATTGCGTCGAAAGATACGTAGTAAATATTTAAGCAGAAATTTCTGCGGTTCTTCGTTTACTCGCAGCAAAACATATTGCACTAAAATGGCCCTATTTGCGGAAGTCACATTTAGCTTATATTGATTCAGAAATATGCGTATTCATTGAATAATAAGCAGAAAAAGGTCACCAAACATTCTCTAGAAGAAATGGAATTTGTAGAACACATTTCTGGTCATGCTAGATTGGATATAAGCTCCGTTTATGTTCAAGGTAGGCACACAAAAACCATTTGCCAGCAATAAAGTATAATCCAATGAAGTATTTGTTAAAACTATGCATGTAGCAATGAAATGAAGAGCTAAGTATTTTTTTCTTGCGTCAATTGTTACTTTTACATTTTTCTTTTCTATATAACATAAAACAGGAATATTAATCATGTGAAAATGCATTAAAAATTACCTTAGGGAGGAAGATATATTGTCTAATAGAAATACAGTATATAATATTAACGAAGTGATTTCTTTATCACAAATAAATAAGTTATTCTTTCTCTCGGAAGAGTTCCAGCGTAACCCGACTAAATATGCCAAGGAAAAAATCAAGGCCGTATCATCAGCCAAATATGTACGCTGGGCGATACCTGAAAACAGCATCAGGCGCCTCTTGAAAGTGGGACATAAATATAATTAAGGGGGTAAGAAATATGAGGTGGAGGGCTAGCCTTTGATAATTAACTCGACTGGCTTGAATGAAAATTACTTGTAAGGATTTTAGCTTAAGCACTATAGGAGGATCATATCATACCTCGGGAGGGTGATATATCTCCATCGCTATACATATTAATCGATCAACACGCAGATTGGTCTGGAATATATGAATCTAGATGACTGAGATCGCTTAGTATACCAATGCGGACAGAAAATACCGAATATTGATCTCGCAGTTGAAGCTTTTCCGACTAGTGATCGATGGAATTTGCTTACATAGCTCAAAATTGGAAATATTTGAAAGGAACAACTGTACAATGGAGATGCAATTGTATCAGCGACGTTCCGTAATTTCATTCTCAATAAAAACCCCGCCATGAACTATAACAATTATATTTTGCGCCCCATTGGTAACTATAAGAAGAAATAAGAGGAAAAAGTGGGCTGTCAAAGCTCGCTTCTCGGATTGACCTCGCCGTTCCGTTTATCAGACCCAGCTGAGCCTGTCAGATCGCGGTGCAATGGATTGTTAAATGAAGGCTATGACAGCATTCTTTATGATTTTAACATACTGGTTGCCTCTTTTTAATAAACTCAAGATTTGATCGCCGTTTACGGTTAATTTTAGGAGTTAATAATACCAATACGTATACAATGGAACTGATGATGTATCTAGAGACATATATAAGCTACTAATTGTACTTACGATCCCATAGTCTAGGGTTAGACTCAAAGCGAGATACCAATGTGATGGAAAACTCACCTGTGAAAGAAAAAGGGAATATTATCAAAATCATTAACACATAAAATCAATGGGTGGCGAATGCACTTGGTGGAAATTATGATTCATGTTAAAAATGAAACCACTTAGTTATTTCCACCAATATATTTAAAACACAAATCAACCGGTTTCGACCTTTTCAGGCCATTATCAAGATTACAAATCTGTAATCTTGATAATGGTCTGAAAAGGCCGAAACTGGTTGATTTGTGTTTTAAATATATTGGTGAAAATAACTAAGTGGTTTCACTTTTAACATGAATCATTAACACATAGCGAGAGATTCAGTCATTCAGCGTAATATGTATTTTTTTATAGGTATGATAAATTATCGCATATCATGCATATAAACTGCAACTTTAAATCAGGAACGAGAGTACTATTTAACCCAGATTAATAATTCTATCTGCCACTCCGCGGAGTTCGAAACACTTCAGATGGTGAAACATAAAATAATACACCAATTTTTTGGTTTTAATGGAAGAAAAATGAGCTCACCCGATCAAAAATCGACAGGTGTGTAGAAATAACAGTAATTTTGCGATGTCTAATGTGATAATAACAGCAAATATGACTTAAAATGACTCACCTGCTGAGATGTGTGAAGTCTGAAGATCATGATTGAAAAATTTAATTTTGCCGTTCCCTGGAGAGTAAGGCACAGTTAAAAGAGTTCGATAATCGGCATTGAGATCTAGATGACTGACTGTTATTTAATAATTTAATTGTTTCGCTAATTTTCCAAATTTTTAAGAAGCTCATCTCTGTTGCATCAATAATATTAATGCTCTCAAGAGTAATGGAATCAAATCCCATTCCAGGCGAGTGATTTTTTTCCATTATAAGTAGATATGCCAAGGAGAGATAGGATCATACGAATTATCAGCAATTCTCAACTTCGGACGCAGCTATTTTAATTGTGTTATTTGTACATAAGGCAATGACACCTAAATTTATGAACTATAAATTTTATGAAAAAACATTACCCAACCAAGCTGCATAGTTTTATCATATTTATCTGGATACTTAAAGAAAAAAGTCCATATACAACGGGATGAATATAGGGGGATTAAAGGCCCAATTGAGAAAATAACTGACGAGAGATAACGTCGGAAAGTATGTCGAAGTTGGGTGTTACTCATGTCATCTAATGAGTATGCAGATTATTATGCAAGCATCACCGAGCAATCAAAAAAGATATAAATCTACGTTTCATCCAATAACTTGTACAAGGCTATTCATTATTCGTTTCCATTAATTATCAGCACAGGCAAGGATGTCCAATGAATGGATGAATAATACGATTGAAATTTACTATGGTTAATTTAGGGCGGAGACAAGACGATAATCATGACGTTTAACTGCATATTAGGAACAAATGGTTTACCGATCGTTAATAGTTTAATGACCATGCTTTTGTCTGAGGGTACCTCAGGTTTCGGAAACGGTGTTTTCAACCAATTGAACTTACTTCTATATGAATTTTGCTGAAGAAAAATGACTTAGGTGCCCAGAAAAAAAGAGTGAAGGACTATGTCCTCCTTAGTGTTTTACTAATACTAGTAAGACTAAGGTATACAACCAGGAAAAAAATTTTTGGTTCTTTAGAGGTTGTAGCCAGAGGACCCTAGAAATATTCTTTTACTTGGAATCTACATCCACATATTACCTAGTGAGCCGCTGTATTGGCGTGTGGTTGAGGGATTAGGACAACATGCGTATAAAGATGTAGGGGAGAAAGTGTTGGGAGGTGAAATTAAATATTTTATGGGAGTGAAAAAACGGAGCTTAGTTTTTACCATGGTCAATCATTGTGCGTGAAAGAACGAATTATCGTACCTATCTTTTCGGCAATGTACTTATTTTATTGCTTTTGCCGGACCTAGAGATGTGGATTGGCGTCAAAATTATTTTCTCTGTGTCGCTCTGAAACAGAAGTATTCTGTATTTCTCATGCAAACTTAGCCTATCGTGTAGCCTTCAAGTCTCCAGCGGCTCCAAATCTAATCCCTCTAAAAGCGGTAAAATACTATATGCCCGATCGTAGCAGTTTTTAACGAAGCGCGCTGTTTTCCTTCGTACTTTATTTTTTTATCTCTCTGTCAATAGTCCCAAATGTTCACGGCGTATTCGAAGTGTGACCTATCAAGCATTAAATAGCACCTCTCTTTCACTTTTTCATCCGTGGACCTTCCAATTATACACTTGATAAATCCTAGTCTCTCCACGGCTGTGGCGTTTTGCAAGTGTATTCCACACGCAGTGACTGAAGTTAAGGTAATTCCAAGGTGTCTGACTTCATCTGAGGATTTAACGTGATATGGAGTAATTCTAGTTCCTCTGGCTCATTACGCTTTTGTTCATCAGGTCCGGTTGCATCATTATAAAGGCTTTCGGCACTTTTTGAAAACTCAATAATAACGCAGATAATTATAAGACCAGATGCCGGATAAAAATGTTCGTTTGTCTATCTCTCCGTGGTGAAGAGAAAAATTTGCACAAAAATTACATCCTACGAGAATTTTACACCTCCTATTTCTCGCGTGTGTACTCTTTAAAATCCTCTGTTTTGACAGCCGTCAAAATAAATATTCGTAGCTCAAAAAAGCGAGGAAATAGTGGTGCTCGACATGCCCCCCATGAAAACAGGGACTTTTTAACTGTGATGTTTTCAACACGCACTAGTTTCAACCACGTTCATTACTATTTTTATTTCGGGACGTCACTGATGCCAGTGATTTAGTGGGTCGGGAAATTCGGGGCATTTGGAGCGGAAAAAATATGCACGCCAACCAGGGCCACGAACCAACATCCCATGCCCTTATTTTATACTCCAACGACCCCTCCTTCCTTCCCAGCTCCCACCCTCTTTTGCAGTCACGTGACTCATCGATCGGCGGGAAATTTGTACGAGAGGCAAGCGTTTCACGGATCACCTCCTAAGTAATATGGATTGGCAGCTTCCGCACTATTTTCGGAGATAACAGTCGCTTCCGACAGATCATTTTGCAAGGAAAATCTCATTACCATTAAATGAGCACACGAAAAGAAGACAATGGTACAAGAAAAAATTTCTGAAGATAAATTCCGGAGGCAGGAATGGAGAGATGAGCTAAATTATCTGCTGCTGCGTTTGTTTTCAACGTTCATTTATGAATGAACCCACAACCACACTTTCTGCAAGAATTCTGTAGCCTCCGGCGGAAGCACTAGCTCTTCTTAGAGAAATGATAGACTTTTGGGGTGCTGATATTCTTTCTTATTCAATAAAGTTTTTTTGAAACCAATTACTGTCGGCTCATCAAAATGTATAATTTTCTTCAAGAGTTATACGATAAATAACGCCTCAGAAGCAGGAACTTAATCACAAAATATGTCCATTTATTTTGGTTATGGATAACTCGACATCCAGAAATGGGAAAGTATGTCTATATTTTATAAATATGTCATTAAGTCAATTTGAGGAACATTTTAATCACTCAGAATACAACCCGATGAAGATACAATATTTTCCAAGCATTATAGTAAATCGAAAAGTAAACTATATTCCTACGAGGCGGCACCTGTAATTTTTAAGGCATAAATCATTAAGAATGGTACGTTGAGTTTTTGTATTATCAAGCTCAATTGTTGAGATTTTGAAAGAAAAACATAATATCTAACTTGAAGAGATATGAAAGAACAAACAAAACCACAGTTGGACCCAACAAAATATCCTCGAAGAAGGAATAGTTGAATAAATCAAAGACAGCGTTCCTGTTCTAAGTAATTTTTTCTACGGTCCCCGACTAAAACCTGAATGTTTACAAGTGAAAATAAATAAAAATATTGCTTTCATTGCCCGTGATGCTGTTGAAGTCTCTCTATTATGGCCAGAAATGGGTGTGAATGACAAGACGGACAGTTAAAAATTCAGATAACTAACGTTCCTGGTCCAGGCCGAATTTTTCTCATGGCAATTTCTTCATTCCACAATAAGTTGAATGAACTTTTTCCCGATAAAATGTGCATACTTTCGTGTAGAGGTTCGTACAAAATTAGAACACAAGTAAACGCCGCTCTGGCGTAATCTATAATCCCGATAAAATCTCAACTAGATTAAGCGAGACAAGCCTAAAGTTTTCAGTTGCATATTACTGTGGTATCGACCGGTTGTCAGTTCACTCGCTCGACATTCGTCCTCATAAATACACAGATTTCAGTTTAAACGGCAAGTTAATGGGGAAAATTCCACTCTGTAATCGGTTAAGTTCATTGAAATATTTATAGCAATCTTACTTACTTACTTCCTCAGCGATACAGCATGGCTTGGGCTTTGGCCTCCCTCAAGACGCCTGTCCATTCTCTTCTGTTCTGTACTTTCTCCCACGATTTTACGATCCTCTTAGTATTTACGTCTTCTTCCAAATCCTGAATCCATCGTTTCCTTGGTCTTCCTCTTTCCATCCATATTTCCATGTAGCAGCCTCTTAGGCATCCTTTCTTCACTCATTATTTCCACATAACCTAGTCAAGATAGCCGTTGGGTCTTCACAAATCTCACTCTGTCTTCGCCTCTGATAATATTTTCTATTTCCCTGTTTGTTTTTATCCTCCATGTTACACCATCTGTCACGGGGCCATTTATCCTTTGTAAAACCTTCCGTTAAAATATCCGTAGAGCTTGCTCATTTCCAGCAGAGATGGTCCATGTTTCTGCTCCGTATGTCACGACCCCGATAAGTGTCTTATAGGTCTTCATTTCTATCTCCTTAGATTTCAGGGTGGACTCAAGGAGCTTAATATTAGCAAAGTAAGCCCTATTTTCGGCCATTATCGTCCTGTTGATCTCTTCTGTCATTGAGTTCTTACAGTTTAAATTAGTACCTAGGTAACTGAAATATTTTACAGTTTCAAAGTTGCACTGCTCAAATGTAATGTTTTGACTCCACCTTCTTTTTTCCACGGTCGACATTTTTATGCATTTCGTTTTTCTCTCATTGATTCTAAGCCCTTTATTCTTACTCTTCTGTTCTAAAATTTTGAATATTTCTTACAGAGAATCCATACTTCGTGCCACTAGAACTACGTCGTCAGCGTAGGCAGAGGCCTGAGTAGATTTATGTACAATTGTTCCCTCTAATCTCAGTTTATAGCTAATTAAGGTTGATAATTCGTTTCCTGCTAAGTTACTTCTATTACTTAGTTGGAAAATGTCTCGCAGTGAAACACCAATTTCCATAATATTTGCAGAAACAAACATTAATCCAAAAAAGGCTATGCAATGCCATTTACCAATTGTAATTACTCCAAAAATAATGAGAGAGATGTTAGTGCTTCTTCAATATAACCTCTCCCGTAACGCACGAAAACATTCCCTCAAAAGGCATTTATTTATCATTTGGAATATTTTGAGCCAAAACTAAAGTTCGTGAAATAGTTATACGTATACCGACATTTTAGATATTTTCCTTGATTCCTCCAGATAAACTGAATAGATTTCTAGAAGTTTTTTGACTTATTTCGCAGGTTTATCGAGCAAATTAAACATTTTTCTCACCGTGTGAGCAGAAACAATATAGCGTTGACTATCTTATTAATGAATCACCATTGATGAGCTCACGCTTACTAAAATATTCAAGAGCTAAAATAAAACTACATAGACTATGACTAATATAGTAACATTAATTTACGCAAAATCGGCACAACCAAGTTTTTATGCCCGATACGTTGAAGTTAGAGCATTTGGTTTTGATGCAAGATTAACTCGGGAATACACTTTTTCAATCAATTGCCCTTAATACCCACTGAATTCGGTCGGAATTTAACAGACGGAGAGTAAACAACTTCCCTGCGAAATCTGCAGACTCCAGTGAGACCCTAAAAGGAATTGGGGAGGAAGAGAAGCTCTTCCTCCCCAAACCCTTTTAAGGACCGCTCACCCCATCCTACCGCCTTAACAACCAACTTTTTTTCTTATTCCTTCTTCCCGTCCCACTCATTTCACCCCCACCACACTCAGTAGTCAGCTCTCCTCCGTCTTACTATTCTCCCACCCACCTCCTTACCATTTCCGTCTCCCCTAAGCATATCTCTTTTAACAATACAGAATCTTTTTCCTCCAATTCTTTCTTTTCCAGCCATTATCTCAACCCCTAGTTGGATACATCCATATATGCCTGCATACAAACCCATGACGCATGTGTAAAACATTGTTATTAACGATTTCTTCTATTTTTCCCAATCATTTCAAACCGCTTTTACCAATTGATTACGTCCCGTTGCTTCCAGTCCTTGTAACATTTAACGTCACTCTTAAGAGCGTCTTCCACCACTCTCTCCATAGAGTTTCTCTGTCCACTCCTTCCTCTCGCAACTTTCAATTATCTATCATTAAGCTGCTTATCTATTCAACATTAATTATTTGGCTCTGTATGGCCATACAAATAAAGGACACTGCTTTCACATTCCCATTATAAAAATATCGGTTCTACTTTCTGTCATGACTCAACCTTCACATTCCATATATAACCCAGCAACTCCTACTATTACAGACTCTTTACGGACAGTCCGTACTCATTGCATTAAGCCTGCATGTACGCTTATTGAGTCACAACACACAAGTTTCACTGCAATTCAATATAGTGGGCACGGGCACATTTTAGTATCATGCAATTTTTACTTCCTTATCCTAGCATTCGCTCCTCGGTATGTTCCATCAGCTACATACTATTTCCTTTCCAGAATTCTCACATCTCGAAATCTTCTCATATATCCTACACAGAGTACACAAAACTATCCCATGGCTCGTCTATTTCATCATTCACCCTCACAATATTATTGCTATTCCCATTTACCTCGCAATAAACCAATACTTTGGTCGTTGTCACATCTAACCTCTATTCCATTTCCTCTGTTGCTTCACAGCAGATATAACGGAGTCCAACCCTCTCCTTCCCACTGTACCCCAGTAAAATCGCCAGGCCAACACGTCCCAATTCCGTTCTGCTCGGAGCAATAGTTGTATTCTCTACTCTGCCTGGCGACAAAACGCCAGCCGACCTCCCTTCCCCTTGCGTTTCATTCCTCGCGTTTGTTTACCGGAGCAAAAATTTAATTTCGGGATCCTCTTTGCCTCGCCGGACTGAGAATCAAATCATCCGCCGCTCCAACGTCCCATCAACTGCGCCGACAGAAGAAATACCCATTCTTCTTTCTTTCTCCTCCTCTGCTACATTCGCCTCTCACCCACCCCACGCCCTCCCCAATTCCACCTTATCTCTTCCCCGAAATAATTTCCTCCCCGGGTATTCACGGGTTGTCTCCTCTTGCGTCTCTTGTCCCCATTCGCAAGCAGACCTCGAACCCCTTCAACAAAACTTGGACTATATGGCCCGTTAGGGATCCCAAATGTACTCTCCGCGTGGCTCTCTTCCAAGCACCATATTCTTATTTTTCCTTTAAAGCATTTGGATCGTGATTACACGAGTAAAAAGCAGAGTAAATGTGCATCATAGCTTTGATTTGCTGTTTAAAGAGTACTGCATACAATGAAGATTAGTCACACGCTATCTAAAATGATAAATGGTACTAAATGAGTTAATGAATCACTATGCAAGTACACTTGGGATCGTTTAGCCCGTGGACTGTTGAGCTCTGTTGAATACACAAATGTCTCCATCGACTTTGCTGTGAATTGGAATTCACAGTAAGATACGTCTATCTCCTTATTTCATCACATTTTTATTTCTAGGAAACAGTACACAATTGGCCAGATTTTCACGAAACACGCCTTTTGCACCCTGTGATACATCAGTTTTTCCGAGGGTAAACTTATCTTTGCCCTTCAGTCAAGTAAAATTACAGAGAAATCTGCAAAAAGTGTTGGGGTTTGAATGCATAACGATATGTTAGTATAGGTATATGGGGAGCACGTAAAAAAGACCTTATGTTTATAAATAAAGACATGGAATTCATATTACCACTAAACCATTCAAATCCATTCCGCCCTCGGATCAAGAATGTGTCCCTACCCCATCTAAAACCATCCCAATTAAATCTCTCCATCTCTCTCCCATACCACCACTCAGTCCTCAAAAATTTTCGGAAGAATCCGCTTTTCTTCCGAGTTCCGAATCCGATGCTCACACGGTAGTCACGCGATCCGCATTGTCAGATTTCCCGGGTGGACACGCTCTCTGGGAGGAATCATTCTGGATTGGAAGGAAAATTGGAGGGGGGGGAAACGAACCCACTGAGAAGAATCGCAGCTGGAGCGTTGGGTCGAGGGGAGGGAGGAGGAGGAAGTAAAATAAGGAGATGGGAGAGACGGGAGGGTAAAAGGTAAGAGGCTTATCGAGAGGGGGTGGAGGGAGGGGGAGTTTGACTCGAATCACATAAGGTGCGTGGGAGGGGGGTGAGCGATGGGAACGGAGAGGAGGATGAGAAAATCTTGAGTGAGGAGGGGGTGGGGGGTAAATCCCCACGGGGTCAAATTGGGCGAGACGCTAGAAACGCCCGCTGCTCTGTCCAACCCCACTGTTTGCAACGTATGTCGAGGAATATTCCCATCCACCCCACCCCCTTTACAAGACAACCACTAAATTCCTTTCCTGCTCCCCTCGGAAAAATGATTACGATTCTCGCATACTGATAAGGAATCGTGACTTAATGTGATATTTCGGGTATTGCGAATATTTATAATGAAGGCCATGATACACATTACCATTCATCAAAAGCGTCTTGGAACGCTTGCACTTTCCTTGTACAAACTTAAAAGTGAGACAATTTTTACAACTTAAATTACTTTTGCAAAAGGATGCGGATATGATGCTTAATAGCATTATCGCTGTTTTTAAAGCCATAAGAAATTATCAACTGAAAAAAGTGAACACATTTTTCATTTTGATAATATAAGGTGTACAACACGTCACATTTATACCCGAGAGATGTTTACACAGTAGGTCTTATGAGTGCTGACGTCAAAATTAATAGTAAAAAAGAACTGGAAAACACCAACGATTCAATTATGAATTATAATTGCATTTTGAAATAATATCATTAAATACTTCATATATTAATGACCATATTTTTTGCCAAATCTAAGTCGAAATATAGGGCCCTTACCCTTTAATACTGAGTTTTTTAAATATCGTTATTTTACTAATAATACAATTTTACGCTGAAATAATGACGCACAAACATTTTTGTCTCAAAATATGGTTAATTTTAGTGGTTTAGATACATTGAAAGTGAATTATGCACCTCAGGGCGTAGTGCACTTAAGATAGATGTATTTAGAAATGAAATGAGAGAAAAGACAAACTAAAAAGACCTTGACTTATTTTAACCAGAGTTCCGGAAATTATCTAGATATTTTCTATTTTTTGGACGATACATCATATGAGAAAGCTAAGTGCCCTCCCTGTATTTTGTACGGACAAGGCTAGTCGAAATTTATCTTTCTCAGGGGTTTTCAGACAAAAGCGGAATAAGCTCTATTCGAATCACTGCCGCCAACTTGAGAGTTGGTCACAGGCAACGAGACGAAATAGCGCATCACACAGATGACGGGTCTCGACCTTTAAACGGAGTTGGAGGGCTCTGCGCACGACGACTTATGGTCCTGCTCGGCCAGCGGGGAGACGGAGTACTGAGCGCCACGCTTTCACTCGAGTTGTGGAAGTCAAAACACTCTGAACGGTGGAAGATGGTGAATTTCTCGAGTGGATCGCTCTTGCGGGCCAGATGCCGCAGCACAATGAAGAGAGGGTCAAACCAGAGCAAAGCCGACGACATCGCGGGGCAATTGCTCCTCCTTCCCGCCTCCCGAACTTCCTCCGAATGTGTTCTAAAACCTCGGCCGCGGGATGCCGGGGTAATTTCCATTTGCGCCCATCTCTCCTAAAAGGGGTCAGCTGTGGATTCAGAGGTCTGTAGGAAATTCCCGGAAGGCTACCATTCCAGATAAAAAGAACTGTGGTACAAGTACTAGAACTTCATGGTTTCACATCATCACAATCAAAGTTCTTAGGTGACTATAGAATCATACACATGGTTGAAATTCTCTGAAAGTCAACGTGGTTTTTCGAAAATAAAACTAAGCATGCAACCTGCCGTTGTAATGCGTTATGAGAACTTCACATTTCTAGCTGAAAGAAGTAGAAAGACTATGAATAGAAATCAGCAGAATTCAAGGATATAAATGAATTAATGAAATAAAAAGGGAATAACAATGATAAAACATTTTCAACCTTAAAATGGAAATTATGACAATTTGCAAAGACAGAATAGTCGTCAGAAAACTCCATAAAGAGCATAATATTTGCACTTATAGTTGATTACTTTAAATCTAGTAATCAATCACAATGTTGTATAGAGAGTCCCATTTTGGACAGAGATATTATAGGACAGAGGAATAATTATCTCTAATGGGCAATGCCAACACTAATCTTAGACAAGTCTATTTCAAATATTTTACTTCTAGTGGTAGGGGTTCAAAAATTATTTTAAAGTAACAATAGTTTGTCCACTCACCACAATTATCTAGCCCAGGATTCATCCGTTTGGAAAAATTTAAAACCTTGATGAAATTCGATCACTGAGTTTGGAAATTTAAACGGTTAGCATGATAGAAACTATAACTTTCATTTCCCCTTGGGGTATCATCAATCTTTTCAGAAAAACCTGATATGTCTCGCTCTTAGTTACCACTAACGACGAAGGATAATAAATTTATGCAGTTCATCGCTAGAAAATATTACTAACTCCAATAGGCTAAAAATCCAAAGAGTTTAGCCAATAATTTTGCTGAAGAATGTTTTTAATTTGATGCATTCACAAAGTAAGGCAGAAATGACGGTTCGGTCAACATCCTTAGAGCAGCATTAGTGGTTGAAATAGGAAATAGAAAAAACGATCAACCACTTAATACTTTTTCCAATCATTGCATAAACAAATGATGTGGTACGAAGTCACTCGCACGGGTGTATATATACCAGGGTTGAAATTCGCCATGAAAAAAATCATTTGGCTTGACCAGGATTCGAACCCGGATCTCCCAATTGCCGGTCAGATGTGATAGCCAGTGTTGTTAGCATAAACCCTATCGTATTTCGCTTTAAAGGAAGATGGCTTGGTTGTGTAACTGGCTAACACACCTGACCGGAAATCGAAGATCCAGATTCGAATGCCGGTCAAGGCAAATGACTTTTTCATGGCGAATTTCAACCCTGGTGTATTTGCACTTAATACGTTTTGGGCTTTAAACAGTTGCAAGAGCTACAGTCAAGTTTTCGATCAAAAACTGAGGTAGGAAAAAAAGATTTTGCACGGGATTCATTAAAAGTCTATATCTATTTACTTCTCAATATTAATTTCCTCATACACTAAGGATACGCAATTCATGAGTTTGTCGAATAATTAAATTCACATTCACATTCTATTACTCCACCAGGCTGACCTCATAACATATTCTCGCACTTCTACCCATTTGGGTTTCTAAATAACTGTGCCATGTAGGGATCAATCCATTAATAACTGATGCGCAATTAGAATAATTATTTCACAATTTAAATATAAAAAATTTCGATATCTTAGAGGTGAGAAAAAGAGCTGTCGCAGATTGTATTGCGCTTTCAGTGGAAGACCTTTTTGGTATCTCATTTTACAATAGTTTCACACATATAATACATTCCAGTTCAATGGAAAAAATAAACTCCAAAGAGCAAAACTTATAGCATTAATCCAAGTACTACACCGAAAATATCTCATACGATGAAATAAGTTACTTCAAAGCATGCCTTACATCTGTGATTCCCCAGCGCTCATTTCAGTCACCACGTGGCATTATCGCCCGCATTATATGTCCAGTCAAATGCAAGAAGGAACAGATGAAGCATGATGAAATCAAAAGCTTTATCTATAAGGGAGGGGAAAAATCCATTGATCCTCCGCAGATTCCACGTCAGCACTAATCCCCTACGGTTCTGCTTTCATCTACCATTACCTTCAAAACCTTTCCCTCTCCCACTTTCCCTCGTCCCACGTCCTAAAGCACCCTTCGGGTAAAATAAGATCCCCTCCCTTCAAACCCTACTTCGACTCGGAACGACCGGCCATCCCTTTCGTCCGACTGGGACAACCTATGGCTTAGCTACCGCCCCCTCCATCCCCTTGTCGTCGCCACCGTCGCTTCCGGTTTTCTCGACGTCGTCGTCTCAAACTCGTTCCCATTCCCTTTTCCCGAGCCGCCAATCCCTTTAGAGATCGGCCCGACCCTATTGCGACAAAACTTTTGCCCTTCGCCGCCAAAGGACGGCTCTTTTGGGAGCGATCGATGGAGAAAATTTTGGCTCCCTCGGATGAAACGAAAGGGAGAAAATTAAAAAAAAGAGAGGGATTACAATGCGCCGCAACAGGGTTGGACCACGAAAGGGTGCTGGTGGGCGTAAAGAAAAAGAGGGCGATTGCCGAGAAAAATTCTAAAGGAAAATATTAATTCACGTGGTAATTAGCAGGGAAAGGATAAAGATAACGGTAGGAATGCGTACAGCTGGAATTAAGAGTTACCGGAAGGTTGGATTCCCACGCGCCTGTTTCTGTAAATTTTCTCAATTTTTCGCACCGGAATACAGAGAAATTTTAGTCATAAAACTGGAATATTTTTCTATGATTCCAATTACAACCATGTTGAATGCAGTTTATTAAAATTCCAAATACAATACAAACTGTACCAAAATAGCCTTGAATATCAGAACCGACGAAACTCCAGTTAGCATTCGGGGCAGCGAAACAGCAACATAACTGACGATCGACCACCGATTAGGACCTTACGCTCAATCTGCTTGATTTTGGGACAAAATTGCAATGTTTGGTTCCACTCACACAACGGATTTGCTTACCATTAACTAGAGACATAAAAGTCGAAAATACTACTGTTCAATTAAAGAATATACTTATGAAATCTTGGGAATTCCTCTATTATATTATATTATTTTATTTTTTTAACGTGAATTTATAAAGTAAATTTTGATTTACCGGTCTCGTTTCCTTAAGGTTCCAGAATGCAGGAAATGAGAGTAGATGGGCATAACGAGAACCATGTAAATGCCCGAGAGAATTTATTATGGAAATAGTTGATTCCAACGGCATAATAAGTAAGCAAAAAGGAAAATAGCACAGTCGGAATATAAGTGGTGTGGATCAAGGCAGAAGGGAAAGGGCATTTTGGGAAAGATGAAACCACTGACGTCGGCAAGAGATTAAGGATGCCTTCCACCGGGTAAATGGAAAGTCAGAGCGTGGAGAAGGGGGATGCGATATGGAAATGGGATAAAAAAGCAGAGAGAGATATGGAGGAAGTCTATATCCGGCGGGTAAGGACATTGACCGGTTCCTTTGGAAAGTAGAAAGCAGCGAGGATGTCACAAGATCAGTATCCATAGCATTATGCTGAAGCTGTTTAACACAGAATCCATCAATGGTATAAACATGTCTCGTCAGCAAATGGAAAAATAGCACCACCAGTTAAATTACCAGTGCTTGAGACACAAGCTGATAGACTAAAGTTAATGCAAAGAAAGCTACCTAGTTTCGCGTAAGCATTACAAACATGTACAAACTTGTGAATTTCTGGTGACTGAAGGTAAACAGTACATAAATCAATCTGCTTGGATATGCCCGAGATATGGCAGTTAGCCAAGCGGATGAGCGATAATTGTCATAGAATTTGTAAAAAACATCAAGCCTTCGTGAGTCTGAGAGTACTCACATATTCAAAATAATGTTTGTATTTATGTTAAGGGGACATATATCGAAAATATACGCCAGAAATTTAAAAATAAAAAAAATTAAAAAAAAAAAATATCTTTTTCAGATGAACTTATTTGAAAATGAATGTAATTCCTAAAAAGAGAAATCTAAATCAATATAATGCTTTAGTCCCACCCCGAAGCAGACAGGGAAGCGTTACTGACTATTATGCCGGGAATGCAACATTAAAACCCATACTTAGAAGTTACTTCACGAGGGAACTTATATGCTGGTACCAACAGGGAAAACTATTACGGTAAAGGCTCATTTACATATTCTGAATTATCTCTGCATTATTCTCAACATTTCTTTTGAATAACACTTAAAAATCGTAGACAAAGTGAATACCAATGACTTTGCCTTTGAATTTTTTGCCTCAACTTCGCCTTTTAAAGATTTAGTATAGCTATCGCATTAGCTGACGGAGGATTAAAGAATTAACAGGAAAGGAATACCTATTTTTCTCTGATTATGAATGCAATCGATCTCTGGTTAGTTAACATTTGATCACTGGGAAAGTTGTCGTCTTATTGCAATATTACAATAACTTGGCAAATTATTTACGATCTACGATAGATATATCATCGAACTAGTCTTCGTCTCATCTAACCAACACCGCAAGGATTTCACTGATAGAGTTAATAAATGCACAACAAAATCATCTGGTAAATAACACATAAATTCAATCAAAATACTAGAAACACAATAAATCGTCATCGGCCAAATAATACGTATGCATTTGTCTAATGACCACGCACGGTTGTGCTTTGGTGAGTTTTTTGTAGTGTGTTGTATCCTTCTCCTGCTAAGGGTCCCCGGGTAAAATGAGTTTAATGCGATGTTTTTGCAGTCACCTAGTTCAGGGGAATTATTTCACGGGAAAAAGGAAGAGCATTAGCAATTTACAGAAGAAATCTGCCGGCCTGAAAGAGATCGGATGTTTGGCTGATGCTTTTCAGCAAGAATTTATTCTTGACCCGCGAGTCATGAGATGTAAACAATGACCTGGATCCCATACTAAGGATTCTTTTCCTGAGTTTCCCAGCCGAATTTATGTTCCAATTGTTTTCGCCGGGAATGCAACTCCCATTTCCTCACGCTATATCCAACGTTCCCATTAGGATTAAGAATTCAGAGGGCTGATGTTATAGTTCTCAACATTTTATCAGTCTAAAATCATGAGGAAGAAACTGGGGTAGTAATCTTTCTCGCTAAAAGAATAATGAACCATCAACACTGATTCCATTAATCCGAAGTATCCAGTATTAACGTGTAAGGAAACCATTGCTTAGCACAAAAACCAAGCTACACCCTGGATTTGACCCAATTTTGAAGAAACGAGTTTGAGAGTACGGAGATGAGACGGTTTCCACCGAGACCTGGCATTAGACTGCTTCAGTAGTGGTTTTATTTCCTGACCTAGAAGACAAGAGAGGATATAACCCCAACAAACAACGTTAAAATGCTTGAAGCTGGACTAATTTTTGGGGAGGGACTTTGTGATGCCCGGCCCATCTCATCAAATACTTGACGTCAATGGTCGAGTGAGAGATAAAAACAAAAAAGGGAAAGAAATTACTTCAAGTAGACATAAAACGAAGCCAAAACATTATAAACCATCTTATTTCCAAAAATTTTCCCGATTCCGCATGAAAAGCGCGACATTGGAGTCTTCTTCAGCCCATTTAGACGAATTGATGACGGGAAACTCGTAGCGCTGCTCTCGGCAGCAAACGGGAAGAGATTCAAGGACAATCTGATTCTTGTGCTTCGAGAGGAAATTTTTCGAGGCAGGTCTCCCTCGAAACCACCTGGGCCTGGGTTGAAACGAACGGCGGAATTTATGCACTGCGCAGCCTGCGATGCTTTCAAGTCAGCGCTTTTACGGGCACTGATTTTGCAGAATAGCGGCATTCCAGCGACGCAAAACTCATATAGATCTTGCGGTCTCATCTGCGAAAGATAGGGCGCCATGGAGCTATTTTTGCGAGAAGCAAAACAATATTTGAACCAGATCTTGGTGGTTAACGGAATATGGGTCAAACTTAGTCATGAATCACAGTGAAAAAGGATAAGAAAAATTCAAGTCAAGATAAAGGCTATGGGTGCTGGCGGAATTTATTTGTAAAATTTTGGAACTGTAATGTTTACTAAAGTCTTGGCATCCCTATAAAAAGAATAAGAAATTGGGAATAAAAATAAAAACAAAGGAGAAGGATGGAGAAGAGGCAAACTTGAAATAATATTCCAAGTAAAGCAGAAGGAGAAAAAAACCGTTAGAAAAGGAATGTTAGTGAATAATGGAAAAAAGATCGCGGCTATATTCATAATTCAATTATATATCATAGTAGCATGACCCCGGGAGAAGGTAGAAGGCAGGAGCCAATCATTGTCATTAAAAAATTGAAAAAGTTTCCGATTGAGTTCGTGAAAATTTATTTCAGCATTCTTACCTCTTTGTACTCATGTGATTAACCATTCGTCATTGGAGTAGAATAAAAAAATCTAACACATTCGTTATAACCCAAATAATGGAAAGCGTTGGCATACTAGTGAATTATCACAGAAATGAAAATTTCCCTAGAAAATGGGAGTCGACCGGACGCGACATTGTTTTTAGGGAGCAAATCATACAATTTGGTCAGTAAATTAAACCAAGCAATGAATTGCCTCAGGGGCAAATAGAAGAAAGCCCTTTCATAGGAAAATGCATTTTAACCAGAGAAACAAACTCATTGAACTTTTAAAATGGAGGTACAGAAGCAATTTCCATCATTTCTCTTTCCCGAAGGAAGGGAATAAGAACTTCTTGTGTAGTTTAAGGCATTTCTCTCGCTGAGGATGTTCTGGGTAGATATATTGGTCAACATTTAACTTTGAAGCAGAGCTCATCTTGATTCATCATCATCCCAATTATTCTCCAAGGCAAACATGCTTTTTGCTTGCCGGGCGTCTCTTGAAAAGGCAAACAATCCATCCATAACGAGCGCTGATTTCATCTCCGGCGGTATTTATGCATGAAGGAGCTGAGATACTAGCAATCAGGGAACTGAGCAAGTAAACGAAATTAGCGGAAAAAGTGATACAAAAATAATTGTTTCCATAATCATCATTCATCACTAGGTTACAATACAAAGAGCCAGCTCCATCTTCTGAGAATTAAGCAGCGGAAATATTAATACTTCCAAGTACCCTGTCATTAACGCGGTAAATACAAGCATCTTTACGGTGATAGTTAACTTTCACCACGGCCTTTAGATATGTATCAAAAGAAATGTATAAGAAAAATTTGATACAAAATTATAGCTGAATCCTAAAGTTTACATAGTTGGAATTCATTAAAAATTTGAAAAAGTAGTACAAATGTAAATTGTGAAATAAAACTACTAATTATAGAAAAGATCAGATTGGCGTAATGTTTTTGGCAATGGAACGTCACACAATAAAGAAAATAAAATAAACAAGGATGGATGCCTAGTCGCCATAATATAACTGGTAAAACATTTTAAAGGGATATGACTACGTTCTTTGCATGGAATGGAACTTCAACGGTTTTAGTTATTATTTATCAATTCGTAGCAAATTAAAGACGCAGAATTTTCGCGCAATCATTAGGTGTAATTTAATCACCGTTTACGGTAGAAGAGAAACAGATTGGTGGCTTTTTGAAATAGAAAGTTAACAAATAAAGTCCACAGAGTTAATTGGTATGGCAGGAGATAAAAATAAATGTTACCGTGATTGGTTGTGTGAATCAAAATCCTATCTCTTGAATTCTCCAGATGGGTAACATTCGTGCTTTCTAGCCATAATGTTTTGCATTCATTGTATTTTCTAATTCATCCACATCATAGTTTCTGCTTTTATTACATTTTAAACGATATTGAGGGGGAAATGAAATTGTATCCATCTCATATAAGGGATGAAGGGAATGAATACGTAGTTCGAGATGAAGCATGATTAGTTCGAGATAAAGCATGAATACCTAGTTCGATATGAAGCATGCAAAGCATGATTATGCCCTTATCCAATCCCAAAGCATTAATATAGCTATTTGTTCTTCAAATCTAAATCTGGTGTAAACGAATTATGACATTTTGCGAAATGCATGAAGAGACTGAATATAATCTGTAAGGCTTTGGACGAGAATGCCACTCACTAAAAGAAACAAAAACTACAAAAATACGCTAAAATTTAATCCGGTAGAGCCTTTGAAGGAAAAGAATAAGATAACTGTTTTCAGTTAATAGCATCTATCATAGACCTAAGGTTAAAATTACCAGGTAGTCAGAATCAAGTCACAGTCTACCTTCGTTATGCTATATGCTAGCGTGGCGTTACCGTTGTGTAGTTTCAGTGGTCTAAGAACGCATTCATACTATGTGCGAAAGCGCAGAAAAGAGCAATATAAATAATAATGCCGTCTAATTAGTCCCTTACATCCGTATTTATCCATCATACTGCATTCATGTATTACATATGCATGTTCTGTCACAGCATCACGTGGCGATTCCCTCGCCTGAATCAAGTAGGATCAACTCACTGCAGTACCTTCTACCAATACTACTTTACCTGAATATTTCATATTATCATAAAATGTCTTATTTGGTATGAAATGTTCAGAATTTGGAAGATAACCACTATATTTACTACCACGACTTTCAAGGAGTTAGTTAAAGCGCGTTTACACGCTGAATGTAGATCACAAATAAACTCAACCGCATGGAAATATTTTGCCAACTCATACATAAAATTGTAGAATCCATAAATTTATAAGGAATTAATTATAAATTCCTCTTCGATAAACACAAATGAAACACACAACACACAATGAGAAAAAATCCAACGTCATATAACTGAATTTGGAGATAAAAATTATTCGGAAGAAAAACATGCGAGAGCCATTAGCTTGTTTAACGAGAGTAATAACCTAACACTATCGCAGTCTTCACGAATTACTATCCCGTTACATTGATATGTGCATACATTGAAAACACAAGGGCGTTCCATGGGGATTGTCAGGCTAAATTTACATCTGCATTTGACCCTAGTCCCCGCATGGTCGCGCAAGGGAGATTGTAGGTCACTTGTCATGAATAAAAGAGAGGACTCTAGGAAAGAAATCCGGAAGGAAGAATGAAACAGGGAGATGCATCAAGATTCCTTCGTATTTTCAAATGACCAATCCATGGCTCGTGTGCTTTCATTGAGGGAGAACCACAAGATACAACACCAACTACATACAATAGTCGGTGTCGTATCACGTGTAGCCAGATAGCCCATATAAAAAGGATCTCATTATATCTTGGTTTGAATATCTACTAAGATTATTTCCCAAAAATACTACCTAATTAGTTTACTCATTGACCAGCAGCACGAAAACAGTATGTTTTCTTACTTCAAGTTTTCAATAGCGGACAATACTGGACATAAAAAAACATTTATATAGAATGAAATCATATGGATTCCACAAGGGCTGGATTCGAATCTGCGGCTCGTGAGCTGGCAGGAAAACGCTATTCTTCACTGCCACCAAGGCAAGGTTAAATATTTCCAGGGGGAAGGACAATTTCCAGTGGTGGATCATGGAAGTTATCGAGCAGTTAACGGTCAATGCCGGACTCACATTAAAACGGAATGCATTAGAAAAATTGATTTTTTCTGGGTCACAAATCGTCAGAGATTTATGTTTCCTGAATTACTGTCTAGATTGTTTTGTATGGCATTATGTGTGAATATCCCAAGGTCTCAAAATTAACTTTACTAGCTACATATTTTAAAAAAATTTAGTGGAAAGAGTATCCACCATTTCGCTTGATAACAGCATTTTAAAGGCAGTACTCATATAAAAAAACATAGGCAGAAAACTATTCTATCTTACAGAATCAGTTTTTATTCCACCTCTTAACAACAACATTTAGGACAAGCTCGACTTAACTAATATTCAGTGGAAGTTGGAGGTAATAATATTTTACGGAACTAGTTAAATTTTGTAATTCCGTGTATTACTAATGCGTACTGACTGAAGCAATAGGCTTGCATCACCTAATTAAACAATGACTAGAGAGGCTATAGAAACATGATCATTTGATGTATCTGCTTTTTGATAGTTTGAATCTATCTGATAGTTTGAAAAAAAGACTTTTTAATTTTGACCAGCTTTTCTGATTTCAACCCAGTGCGGGGTGTGGTGATCGCCGTCGATCGCAATGAATGGAAAGTACCTACCCAAAGAGGAGAGTTCAAAGTAAAACTTAAAAAACACTGATCACAGAAACGATTACATAATTTGACTTAAAGCGAAGGTTAGAATTATGTTCATAAAACGTACTCGGGACTACGCTATGGCTTTGAAACCTAAGCATTAAGCTAGGTGTATAATGACTAAGGACGTGTGTGTGTGGGATTTACTTTAGGAGTCTGGAGTAAGCTGCAAGATAGAAGGGCAGTTAGTGGAACACAAAATACAGTACAATAGGATGGGAAGTAGATGGATAAAAATTTGGAGGGGACAGAATGTTGTAGAAATTAGCACATTGGGTACAAAGGCTGAAATGTAAGGAGCAAATACTGGATAAACATGTTAGAAGTAGGAAAAAGGTTTTTTTCGTGCCTCTGCACATGGAAATTTTGTTGGAATGAAGGAAGGAATGGGGTATTGGTGACATAAAGAAGATATAAAATGAAAGAATGGGTGCTTCGAATAGATATAAAGTGCTGTTACAAGGTGTCATTTTCTTTTAACTATGCATAAAACCGTATGGAAATTTTGAATAAATAAGAGAGAAACAACATTTTCCATCGCGAAATTCCCAATAGATATTCTAACACGATATCATGAAAACAACTATTTCACTTTTCCATAGGTTTTAGTAACAATTATGACGTGTCTCAACTCACAGAGTCAACATCAATATTTTTCGAAATATGCAATACAGATTCTGATGAGACATGATGGAAACACAATAGCAACAGAAGCAAAATGCAGCTGCAGTTTGTGATGCAGACTATATAGTAGCATTGAAACTAATCGATCATGTCTTTTATTAGTGGAAAACAACGCGTTTTTATTTTGTCACTACTAAGAAATATTCAGAGTAACATTCACCGTCACCAAATATGGATCATAACATTTTTGGCCTTCTTGGTGCTATCACTACAACCACAGTTATAATATTCAAAGACTTATTTACGATGTCTGATGAAATATGCCTTATCCCTTAATACCAAACTGCATTTTGACAGTCTGAGCGTAGCTTCTAGTATTGATATCGTAAACAATACTTTTACAGCTTCGTAATCAGTGTTTTCTGTATCAGACAAAAAATCGGCTCGACTCCTGAGAGTGGCTTGTCACACACACGGCTGTAAGTAAAAGCGGTTTCCCGGGTGATGGGGTGTGTACCTTTGAAACTTGGGGACGAAGATATCGAGCGAACTTGCCGAGTACGGCGGAAGATAAGCGCAGGATGAGGAAAATAACGGTGAGGGGAGAGAAATTTTGAAGAGAAGGAAAAGGAACGAAAGTGAAATGGAAGAAACATGGGGAGGATAACGGTGCAAATGGGGAGGAGGGAAGAGGCGAGGGGGGAAAGAAGGTAAAAGAATGGGAAAGGAAGGGGTTGCATTTTTAGGGATTGGTATTGCGCCGAGGAAAGTTGACTCAGTTTGAGGATTAAGCAAGTCCTCACGGCTCTGCAGGAAAATAAAGAAAAATAATGATAAAAAAAGGAATATAAAAGCTGGAGGCGAGGGGTGAGAAGTGGCAAGGCAAACGAAGAGTGTCGCAAGAGAGGTGGAAAAAGAGGATGGAAAAGAGCGAGGCGGGAAGAAAACGAATAAAGAAAAGAGAAGGAGTCGTTTAGAGAAAGGATCCGTGTTCATTTGCGAGAATGGGAAAGAAATTGGAGTTGTCAAGTGAGGCTAAAGGAACTGGAAATGAGTTTGAATTATGGTCCACAAAGAGAAGGGAGTGGGGTGCCAAGAGGCACGAGGCAGGAGGGGGTGGTGTATGAGAGGGGACTGGCGAATGTCGCCTCTAATGAAACAATAATTAAAGTAGAAATTAATAACCCCCTTTTATAATATGTCCTCGCTGGGTTTTCATGGTGTTTACTTAGAGCACTACGAAGCGATTGAGGCCCACATCATCAATGAGCGGAAAAGTCTGGAAAATTTCAGTGGAGAAATAATGACCAAGATTATTCGTGATATTATTTCAGGATCTCGCGGGAAGTGCTTTTTGGAGTTATTTCGAAATCCAAAATTGGAAATGTAAACCAATAGAGGCGGTCTTATTTATTTTCCATTGTATTTCGTGTTGAGACAGGGGGCTTTATGAATTTATGTCGCTGACTAGGGGAACGAAACAGAGAATTAATTTTCTTTCCGAGAACAGTCTCCATCCGCAAGCTTTTACACTCTCTCACTAAAGATGCCTTTGCTTAATTCTCCGACTGATAATTCCGCCGAAATGGTCTTAGGCATCATATTACACAACCTTAAAGTGCATCTAATTGCGTGGTCATCTCTAGTCAGTGATCATAACGATGGACAGGGCTTGTAATGAATGGATACCGTGAACCAGGACGTAAAATACAAGTGTAGAAATTGGTGTTGAAGAGTTAAGACTAGAACATTTCCGATTAATTAATAGATATAATGAATCCGTAGTCTACAAACTAAAAGCCATACACAGCTATGAGAGAGTAATATTACTCAGATTCGCATCGTATTTTACCATAAATTACATTATTATATCGTTTAAAGAATTACGTCGGCAATCGGTAAAAATTGGACACAATACTTCCTCCAATTATATGGCTTCTTTAATTCTTTTCCCAGGGAAATTTTATTGCTGCTTATGTATGTGAAGGAAAACAAATTTACAACTGAGGAGAGTAACTATTTCGAAAATTGCAATGAAAAGGTAGAATTGATTAAATTCTCTCTGAATTGCCATTTTTCTTTCATTAAGGTCCAGTAAAAAAATAAAATAAACAATATTTGTACCGCAATGGGTTTTGGAAATATAAATAATAATAACTGTTAGGGGACCTACGATATTATTCTATTATTATAAATGCCTAAGGTGAAACAGTTAGAATGTGATAAATAAAACAATAATTGTTTAGAAACCAATTGTGATGAGATTCAAACAACAAAGTGTTAGTGAGAGTCTTGTCAAAGGAAGTATGATTTTACACTTAAAATATTTTTCCAGATTACTAAATTTCATCATAGCCCGTTTTAAAGTTCAACTACAAAACATTTCATGAGAGTGAATATGAATTCACGTTCAATGCACAGTTTTAAAACTACTTCATTAAAGAAGAAATCCTTTAAGCATTGGCCATTCCATAAATTAAATTTAGTTGGTAAAATGTAAATACTAAGAAAGAAAGGCAGTAAAAGCTATATATGATGAAAACGAGAGAAAAATTTTCACGTGATCTCTTTTTGACTAGATAAAATTTTATAATCACATCTGCTGGAGAGAAACAGTTTCATAATTGTGAGAATAATGGAGCATCCTAATTACGCAACGATCATAAATTCGTACATCCCGCGCGAGCTGTCAGAATTTTTTCAATTCTCAAGAGGGTTTTTTTGTCTTAACCTCACAGGTTTTTTAAAAACATGAGCGCATAAGAAGAGGAGTAAACTACATACTATATTACTCGAGAATTTCTTTAAGCAATTATATTTCTACCGTGTAGCTTATGGTAGCTTTAATTAAAATAAACCCAGAGTTAAAAATTGACGAAGACCCTTCACTGAATACCATTTAAATTAAAATCTTGTGAGTGAAGGGAATTTTGGGGAATTTGGTTCATTTCCGTCATTTGTTGAGAGATGTAAATAAAACTAATATTAAAGAGCAAAGGGGACTTTTCCCATCTTTCTCTACGTAAACCACTCACATTCTACCCTCAGCACCTATCCATTGCTTTTATGAACTTTTACTCACTCCTTAGGTGCCTTCCCATACTCCTTAATACTTTAAAAAATAATATTCTTATAAAATAATATGGAATTTAACTTTTTTCGTATCGTAAAAACTTCCACAACAGCCATTATTGAAACTAAAAACGATTTTCTGAAATAATATTTGCTTTCCGACCGAATGGACACTTTCTACAGCAAGTTGTAACGTTTAGGGAAGACTCGCGCAAAACTTAACCTGAACGGACGACATCTTGATCATTCTCTACGGTAAAATTTACCTAAAAGATGCTTTGTGATCATTTTAGAATAAACTTTTCAAGCCGCTATCCCTGATTCTTAAGCAACTTTAAGGGAGGGTCTGCTCTTATTAAGTTATCTTATCGCTCTATTATCTATCTCTATCTTATTGCACTATTATTTTACTCCCCTTAATAATATTGCAAGAAAAACTTTTTTTATAAACCATTACCACCGTAGACTACGAGAAACCCGACATGAAATTCCTATAGTTTATTAGAAAGAGGTTTAATACTAGTAAGTCCTCTCATAGCCTACGGTGATAATGGCGAAATATTAAAAAAGATTTCCTCGCAAGATTATCACCCACGATAACAGCAAACTTTCCTAAAAGGAAACCTATTGGTATTTCAATCCCTACGTTTCATGAAACGTGTATCATTGAGGTATTTTCTACTGGAACCTCAAATCTTTTTTCCAATAACCATCGCCGAGACTGGAGCCACCTTTAAGAAGGAACTGGAGAATAAATAAACAGGTCGAGATTACTTGTTTACACACTGCCATGCCCGAACATATATACTCGTCTCGAACACAAAAGGCAGTCCCATGCCATTTCTTGCGCTCCTCACACGGGAGACAACTCATCTCCTCTCTACACTCATTCCCTTATGCTCTCTCACGGGCTCTCCCCTCTTTGTCCCTCCGCTCCTACAAAGGGGAGAGGATTGACGGTCGCCTTGGAATGATGAAGCGGAGAAGAGAACGAAGTGCTTGGAGAGGAATTACAAGGAAGTATGAAGGGGGTTCAGAGGGGGCGAGGACTCAGGACGAGTTGGGGAGAGGAGAGAGGTGAAGGGGTGGGGGAAGGACGAATGGGGTGGGAAGAAGAAACAAGAGAAGTGGAATAGTGAGAGCATATGTGAAAAAGCAGGAGGGTGGGGAGACAAGAAGGGGGCAATGGTGGGTGGGGAAGAAATAGAGTTCTCATTCATTCTTTCATTACAATTATTTAGGTCTGACAGGTATCTCTAGGTCTCACAGACGCAATAAAATAACAGAGAGATATACTGCCGAACAGATAGGTACAAGAACTCGCTCTTTCCGCGAACAATAAGCGATCACAATAAAAATTAAGCTCACTAAATACACTCCTATAATTCATGTCACCATTTCATCACCAAAAAATATTTTACACCTTTACACGGCTGGTGACCTAACACCCCCTGACACACGGCCATGCGGCAGCTCGGCGGGGTATTATGTAGATGCAGATGTAGATTATTCATTGGCTCATTGATAGGCTCAGTAAATACAATTACAATCGTATTCAATTCAATCATTTGCTCATTATTCAATAATTCATACGTAATTTGATATTTTAATTCATGCCTACATAATAAGAGCGCCAAAGGTCAATAATAAGAATAATTTGAGAACAAATAGAGCATATAACCAATAACACTGGCATTAGCACTTAATTTTTATGACGCTACCACCACGACTGAGAGTTTTTTTTAAAATAAACAACAGTCCGGTTAAGTTTTATATAGAATTGAGTACAATTTCACTAGATTTTTACGCGTACGGAGCCCTACCAACCAATGATACTCATTTCATCCACTCAGAGTACATATTAACCGTCATCACCCTGCTCAGAAAACTTTTTCTCTTCCTTCCTCTTCCCCGCTTACTTAAATCCTCTCCTACCTCATAGTCTTCAGCAAATCTTTCGTGACTACTCACATCTTTCTCCCACCTACCTCGCCTTTTCCAAATCTCATTCAGAATTTTCCGACACCAAAACCTGCAGTCCTTAGGTAGTAACGCAAAAGCTATGATGGATTAGTGCCTGAACTTATGAAGAACTTATTTTTTCCGAAAAATTCGCTCCTTATGGACAATTTCGGTGAATTTAATTAGTTCGAGAAATGAACGGGAAATAGAGAAAAACATACTGTCGAACCTCAAGGAATTTCAAGTTCAATATCGGAAATATTAACGCAAAACAGTAAGATTTGGTTGTCCATATCAATCGGAGGACATATTAAAGAAGCCATAATATAAACGAAATGACAATGACACAGTTTCCCGGCAAAACTAAAATTCTGACTGAGTCAAGAAAATGGACGACGAAGCCAAATGAGTATTACATCCATTCCCTGATAATGCCAAGATTTCCTTGTAATACACAGCATAAAAACCGACCTACGGAAGAGTACCAAGACTTTCATTCAAACGAATGGAGACACCTAAAGAAGGCAAAAGCATGAAGAGGGCGGGTGGGGAAAGGGTGATCCGAGTGTTTGCAGGGGGAAATTACGAGAGGATCGGAAGGTGGGAGGGACCCGAGAAACGGCGACACAGGACCGGGTGAAGAATCGAGGCGAAGAGGAGAGGAAAAAGAGACAAAAGAAATGAGGAGAGGGAGAGAAAGGAGGGTGCAAAAAGAGAAGGCACGGGCTGGAGAAATTAAAAAAAAGAATGAACTCGGAGTTATCATTCCCCGGGAACGGAGACGGAGAGAAAGTAAACGCACGCCGGACGGGCGAGGATCGTCCCGTGGCCTCAATTAAACGGACAAACCTTCATATCGGGGTCCGCACGGATGAAGATTTTAAAAAAATGAAAGGGCGAACTCGTGTTTGAATCCAGCTGATTTATACGCCCGAGGCTCTATGGCGAGAAAAAAAACTTTCTGCGAGGGTGGAAGGTTGAGCCACATCGTTTTAGCTTATTTCAAATTCACTCAAAACCTTTATCGAGATATCCAGTCAAATTGATGCGTGAAATAACTCTACGGCCGAAATATTTAATGGATACTGCTGAGGATAGGATGTAGCGAAATAAATACTTGCTCTCAAATATATTCTACACTCTGAAGAATGATAAAAGTTCGCGAAGTTTATGGTGTAAAATTCCTGTAACAATCCTTGAAAAATCTTCAGACGATGCCAAAATTTCATGTAGGGTAGGTGGAATTTAAATCAATGATTGTAAATTACATTCAAAGTTATCTAACATAAAACGTGGAACAGCAGCATTCGAGAGGAATAAGACATTATAGAACATCTCTGTTTTGTTAATTGTTTGTATTATTATTGTATTAAGTTCTTTTGTATTATTTTTGTTATTATGATTAATTGTGAAAATAGTTTACCCTGTTATTGTGTTTTCATGTTGGGTGAACTTAAAATTAAATAAATAAATAAATAAAAATCTCAGGTAAAATGTTGCTCACCATGCACTCACTCACATTCGAGTGACATAATAGAACTCCACAATAACATGGACACTTCAAAAAGGATGTCCAGAAAAAATAGATTGGCGCTCTCAGTCAACACCTCTAATGTGTAAATAACCAAAATTATAAATTATAACAAGGCAAAAATAGCGGTAGATGCTTTAAAGAGAAATGGGGATATCGCTCTCTCGTGACGAAATGGATGCGATGGGAGAGAGAGGAAATAATCAACAGGCAAATCATGTTTGCTCAGCTGAAGAGACGCTGAGATGCGAAAAAGCTGTTGAGAAAACAAGGCCTATCAGCTATGCATTCTCTTTTTCCATATACCCCGTTTTTCGCGGCTCTAAATTGTATTTTACGGAATTTCTTCACCACTCATTCCGTTTGTTTCCCTCCATTCTCTTAATCCAGTTTTGTCAACAATGCAAACCTTGCCCTCTTCACGCAGGAGCTCAAAGAGATAATTTATGATAAATACTTAAAATGAAACTCTTAACTTTTAATATTTTATCTCTCTAAAACTCATTACTACCCTGAGAGTAGGAAAAAAATGCGGCAGCGGCGAGCAACTACTTATTTTTACATATTTAAATTGCTACTGCTATGGCTCAAGTCAAAACTGTATCTACATACCACCTACGACCGCCGCAGGAGCGTCTGGCACCGGGTATTAGGATTGCATTAAAGAGGAGAAAATGGGTAAAAGGAAAGGAGGACACAAGGCGACTAGCATTTACACGGTCTCTTGGAGTCAGTTTTTATTGCAGACATAGATGATGGATGGTAGCGGTGAGCAAAAAGTACTGGTATTCGCTGCTGACGGATAATGTTTTTTTCCATTTCGGTACTACCGCGTACTACTGGAAATTGGTATTACCGGAAGTACCAGCACTGAAATTACCAATACTCGAACAGCATCGCCATCTCGAATTAAAAGCGTTTACCTGCCAAGGGATAATAATAAGATGATGGTAATGCATGTAACAGGAATATGCTGAAATCATTCATGATTAAAATAAATGGATATTTAATGAGACTGTTCAATAAATTTCTCATGACTATTTATTGATGATATACATAAGATACATCATTACTTAAATATAGCTCCAAGAATTTGCATCACAAGCTACGGATGCATATCCATTGTCCGTAGGAAAACGTATTACGAGCTTCAAGGAGACTATCCGACAAGATTCAAAATTCAATTTCCGACTCCAGGATTAGTTTCTAAAAAGTTATCATTTTGAAAAATCGAATGAGTAGTCAATTGCTCCTCAATGAAGTGGAAACAGTATGATGCTGCCGCAGCTCATTAGCTTCAAATTTAATTCCTGGATATACGTTTATCTGAAATGTTCTGAAAACGTACAGAACCGGGTTCAAAATACTGATTTCGTGGGTATTTTTGAACAAAATCTTCTCACAACCTTTAAAAATATTCATGCACAATTTGTTAGGGTAATAATGGCAAGCACGAAGTATAAAATACCACTGACCACTTTTGCAGAATTAAGATTACCTGCATCTCAAAGCCTCATTTTCAAAGCCCATACTAGCTATTCTACTATGGATCTCCATAGCAATAAAGAATTTTCGGTTGAGAGAAATATACTCTCCCCAAAAATTACCACAAAAAATTATAGGAACTCAAACTCATAATGCATTTGAAAATCTCAGGAATATTGTGCAGTAAACACCGAAGTTTATTAAAGTTACACGCAGTCATAGACAGCTCTTTGTCTATTTAGCCAAAATAAGATGTAAAAAAGTGTGAATTTATCGTGGTTTTTACAGAAGTATGTATGACATTGTTACTCACTATTATCGAACACAGTTTTGATACTCAGTTTCACTACATATATTTTGCTATTAAGATACTATTTGAACATATTATTTTAGCATGCTATTAGTCAATGCTAAAAATATTCTTTTAAAAATAATTAAATTTAGGTGATGATTCATTTTTATGGGACTAAAATTGAATTGTCAGATTTCCAATTTTCTACGAAAGATACATTTAACGCTTGATTTCCTTCTTGGGCGGTAGATACCGCTTGTGTGACAAATTATTTCCAATGGCGTATTATGAAAGTAAATCGCCTTACCCACAGAACGCAATATTTCCTGTGCTCCAAAGATAGTTACTAGTTATTGAGGTTTGGGTATTTATTTTCATTGGGCCACTGTGCAGCGGCGCACCGATAGAGCACCCAGCCGAGCGATACATGATTGCAGTTTCATGCACTATTCTCGAACCTTCGAGAATAGTGCATGAACCTCGAACGAGAACCTTCATTTATTTTTGAAGGCAATTAGATAATATGTAGGCCATATCATTCAAAGTGCAGATCCATCCACTATTTTAATGTATGACTAGATGTAATATTATTAGTAAAAAAAATTTGAATCAAATCAAAAGTTACCGTAAATAATTAGCATAATTGTTCAAATGAAGGCTTTTCAGAGGTGTTTACTTCTTGGACATAAAGTCTACTTGAAATATTCCACAAATGCTGTAAACTGAGACCAATTACAAATAAGAAGTGGATTGGATTAGTTCCATTAGTCGATTTTCGTTTCATCACCTGAATGTCTTGAACCTATCAAAGCGAATATGGTGAATTCATATAATTTTAAAGTAGCCAATGCAATAAACTGAAGATATTTTGCAACCAGGTATTGCGACTGGTCATTGGGTATTGAGACCAGCAAGTTGTGTTCCTAATCCCCTTCCCATATCCTAGAGTACCTATTGGACCGCTTCCCCGCAGGAAAGTGGAAACAATAATTATGTAACGTTAAGTTTGTAATCATAAATTGGAAAATACGTACAGTTGTATATTTCTACGAACAGTTTGTTAACGGTAACTCAAGATCCTGTTTGTAAAACCATGGTCCAGTTACCCCAAGCACCTTATCCCATATATCTGGTGCAACATTATTGAAAGTAATTACCAAATAGTTTTCACCGGCCTATGTTGTGCTTTCATCTAAGGTCAAAAGCATTGCTAATGGCAGTAGCGAATGGATTCTAAATGAAAGTACAAACCAAAGCAATTTCTAAACAAAATATTCCAGTGTACAAACAAAATATTCCAAACAAAATTCTAAACAAAATATTCCAAAATATTCCAATATTCCAGCCGAAAATATTCCAGTGATAAACTGCATAGAAATCAACATTCAAGCATAAAAAACACTCATATTTTCACGCAAAATGATTAGGGTATGAGCGGCTATAGCTAATGCAGATTATTTCACCATATCGAACCAAGAAGATTGCCTTTGACCCACGGAGGATTTGAAAGGTCAATGTAACCGTCTGATATCATTCACGAGTATGAGGAAAGCAGGGGAAACGGACGGTCCAGAGGAAAGCAGCAGGCAGCTGCTTACTTTCTCTGTCTTACTTTCCACGCAATAAAGTCGAGCAAGGAGTTGAAACTGGAGGGAAACCAATTAGACAAAGAGACACCCACGAAGAGCACTTAGAGGAAATGAAATGTCGAATAGAGACAAGTTGAACGAGTTCTAAAACCGTTAATTCTGAGCAAATGTTTGTCAATATGGCAATAAGGCAGAGAGTAAACTGTTAAATTGATGCGTCTCATAAAGTTTTCCATAAAACAAGTTTTATTATGCGAATCGATAAAATTTTGAGTGCCCATTTCAAATCACAGGAAAAAACCTTTTTATAAAATATAACGTTTTATACTTGCAGTGACGGAAATTGACACACAAGAGAGGGAAGATTTTATGGCGGATATGAAGAAGTGAGTTAACTCGTTACTCCTGTACTTAATCTCTTGTTAGCGATTTGTTTCGCTCATTTGATGATTTTACGGTGCAAAGTATGACGCACGATTCACAATAGGATTTTATTCGATTCTGTGAAAGTATGAAGGCACATAAAAATCATTTAACGTATTCCTTGAAGATTATAATAACAATAAAATAATGTTTTAATTAATGGAACATTTTATAATTAAGTACTAAATTTACTTTTACAGCTAAAACTAGTATAATATTCATTAAAATTAACTGTTCTAGCTGCAAATTTGTGGCATTCTTCCATGCAAATAGTATTGAATAGTAATATGACGATATAAAATGTTTGATTCACAGCCTTGGTTTGGAGCACCCGATGATGTTGTACTACATAAAAACCTAGGTCGTGAATAAAACATTTGATGCAATTACATCAATTAATTCATTGAACTATACCTCCTGATATAAAATCGTTATTTTCAACAATCTCAGTGAATTGCAGAATATTATGTGATTTAATTTGATTTGTTGCTGTGTTCTAAGTTTCAATATCTTGTACAAAGTGAAAAGATACTATAAATGTACTGTAGCAGAACATTTATAGCTCGTTGCTTGGCTAAATCTGGGTCATGCCTTTGGCGTAAAAACTAAGGAAAATATCAAATATTTTTTATTTTGCATTAACATCAAGCTGAATTCGATTTCAAAATGTTTTCTTCAGCCCTGTTCTCATCATAGAATCGAATTGGATAGTAAATAGATAATAAGCAGCACTTTCCCTCGCATGCCCTAAGAATATTTCCCAAGGATACGTGAGTAAAAGGCAGTTCACGGCTCTCTAAACACTGGGATAACAAAGGCGTATTTGAAACTCTGTTGAGACCTGCATAAGGCTATGGAGTAACAAAAGTGTGAATACAGCCGCCAAAACATATTTCGGAGGAAATCCACAAGGGATAAGGGAACTCACAACATGGAAACAAAAATTAGGTAAGCCAAATACTATATTATTTAGCACTATAAAATAGATTGGTAGATGAAATAGGTTTGTATGAAATAGATTGGTAGCATTACCTAAACTACTTAGTTTCGCACACCTCAAATTAAAAGATATATTAATAGAGGAGAAGATAGTAAGCAGAAATTATAACAATGAATACATATAAACGCAGCATTGAATTTAGCAGAGAATCCCTGTACAATCAAGCGCAATTCAAATACAACGATGTAGAAGTGAACCATATTTTAGAAGATCTTGACATGTAATTCAGCACTATGAAATACATTGATTCCGTAGAATCACCTTAGCTACTTAGTTTTCACACTTTAAATTCAGAGGATATTTCAGATGGATATTGAGAATTCCTGTCTAATTAAGCGTAATTAAAATACAATGATACAGCGGAACCCAAAATACTTTTTCAGAGGCGGTTAGAATAAAAAGAGGCTGTAAAGAATAGAGAAGAAGAAGTTTCCAAGAACCCGGGATCCAAATGAGTAAAAATAAATAATTCTACAAGTCACTTTAAGTCAAACCAAGTTTGTCGGCTATCTGTAATTGTTTCTACCGATAGCTTATTAAACTAAAAGTTCTAGAAGATCTTGATCACGATGAAGGACAGCCGAATAAGTTATCAAGGTTGCCTATAAAAGTTCAAGACAGAGAGAATTACAAATAATAATTTCATACCAAAATAGGAAAGAAAAGCCCAATTACCATGGGTAAAAGAAGTACCTAAATCAAAACAAAAAATATGGGGTAAACCCAAAAAACCACCATCCATGTCTCACTTCAAGAAAGCGTACCCATTGAGGATTGAATCCGAGGACCCCTGGTTGGTCAACGAATGCTTCACTTACTAAACTACCATTGCGGAAACTCTTAAACTTTTTAATACAAAATACTCATGAATGTCTTCTATTGCATTCAAAATTAAGTTAAAAAATTTCATCAATGGATCTGGCTCAGAGTCTATAAAGGGTGAGAGGATATCAGATTCACAAAATATACCCCAGTATTATAGAGACAATACGTACTAAATACATATCTGTTCAATGTATCAGCTGTATAAACCGAATATCGTTCCCCTGCAGAGCTATCAAAGACTCCACGGAGCGCGGTGGTCCACACTCCATCATATCTACTGCCCTCGCCAATATCCCGGAAAATACATTCCACTTGCATAAATATGTATATGCAGATGGCTTGAATGTGGGCGATGGCATCACAGCGGGTTATGCGTTTGGCAATTCAATTAGCACGAACGAGCGACATCTGTCCCAAAATAGTGGATTCTTGTGCTCAAAGAGGCCATTTTGCGGCGGGTGACGGAAAAAGGAAAATGGAAGAGCGGCTCAAAGGTGATATCAATTCCGTTTAAAATGGCAAGGAAACGATACCACAGCAAAAGAGGAGAAAAGATGACTACCGAGAGAGACCGAAATACCATATGAGTTGCTCATTGCACCCGAATAACTGATAGGAAAAGATAAATGAAACGATTTGAATTGATTAACAAATGCATTCATTCCCTGCAAATAATTTTCCATGCACTACGAAGGACTATAGGACTAGGTACAACTTACAATGCCAATATCGCCCGTCGGGGGAGATAATCCCGATTCGCATCATGGAGAGCCAATGATTATCATGTGAGCGTCCATACATCAATCCATAAATATTACCCGGATAGTCTCACTTACAAGAACAATTCACTTTCATAAATCTGATTTGCCAAGCCCTCAAGAGCAATAGAAAATATAATAATGCATGCAGTTGTGCGTAAACACAGTGAAATCTGGAGATAAAATATTGTCATCTGCTAACTCAAATTATACAGGACCTCCATCATATTTATGACAGGCAAAGTTGAATGATTTTTCGCGAAGTTTATCTATTCTTTGTTTAAATCCGACGGCGTAAAAATAGCCCGGGTATGCGATCGGGCAATAAATTAGTCCTGGATTAGGTCTAGAGGAAAATATCTTGAGGAAAATCCAGATTAAAACAATTATAGCAATTTTCAAAAAATAAGATCTTACTGAAAATTCACATTAAATAAAAAGAAACAGTAGGTCTCTTGTTTGAAGTCGTGAAATACACCGAATGTAAGGCTTTGTTTCACATTAGATTTTCAGAGGAAGGGTGATCTCAAGTGGGATGTTAGCCTAGATGAGTTCTAAGAAGCGCTATGAACGGACATCTAGTATACCTTCATAGTTTGACGCACTCGATGGAAAAATACAAGAGTTTACGACTAGACAGGTATCCCTCCGCTCAGTGCCACATAAATCTGAGAAAATGAGAAAAATCCTCTCAGTGTATCAAACCCACCAACGAGAAGACTAGAAGTAGGTGGTCAAAGACATACTTCTACTGGCAGCTATGGCAATAACTCCAAAAAGAATTGGAGTCTTGCAAAATTAGGAGACTGCAAAAGAAATTTTCAGAAAAATACTGAATAGAAATTGACCTGCTTCATTTTAACGAGTTTCGACACTATCCCCAAGATATTTTGTAGTGTTATCAGTAGAAGAAGAATATGCACACTAATATCCTTTACTCATTCAATAAAGGAATATATTTACCATATATTCCTTTATTGAAATCACTAGGCCCTACAAACCGTAAACAGAAAGAAATATATTTTTGGACAAAGGCTCTTAATAAGCACAATTCTGTTTGATAGCACGCGGATGAGAACAGACACGAAAGTCGGAAAAAGGTGAAGCATAAAGTAAAATTTCCACCCTTTATCGCAATGCCCAAAAACAGCAAATTCACAACGCAGACGGATGTGAAAAAACGCGAAGAGAAATATACAGGAGGGGACTGATTTTTTTCACAGCATCGCTCGCGGTAAACATTCACATTCACGTCAAAAGCAAGAGCATACTGCCTCAGCGTGATCCTAAAAATATTCATGGGAGTATTTACAAGTGATAAAAATCTCCCTCGCTCACCGCACTGGACTGATTGATTTTTTCAACGAGGTGGACGAAAAAGTAAATGTGATGGAAGTGAACTGAGAGGGGATCTTGAATAGCGAGGTTATTTCAGCGTTTTAATTTGCAAGGAGGGGGTATTATGCGGAGAACGGATAAAAAGCAGCAGCTACGGGTAGTGACCCCAATCCTGCATTGCCTGGCGAGCAGAGAATGCCACTGACTGGCCATAAGGTCATAAGTTCAAAGCGCAAACTCCCAGAGGAACGCTGCATCATTATACTCCGGTTAATGGGAAGTCAGGATCACGACAGCAGCATAATAAAGACCACAGGGCATCATCATCTATTTTTAAACAAAGTTTTTGCAAAAATTTACAGTAAAATATGTTTCTAGAATAAAACAGTTTTTAATTTTAAAATATGAAATAAATGTAACAGTGCTATCAAATATCAATCTGTAAAACTCATGGCCAAAATATTTATTCATATAGGTATCAAAATGATTCAGTAGCAGCCGATTTACGAGGGTTTCTTTGAAAATGATATAGGCCATATTTGCTGAATTATTTTATTCCCATGCAACTCAGTTTTAAGCTTTGTTTCTCACCTTGATTACATATCTAAGCCATAAGTTTTAGGTATCTATTGTGTAATTTCCATGCTGCGTGATATCTCACTAGCGGAGGAGTATATTATGCAAGGACCCACGGGTAAATGCTATCAAAACGAGCAGTTAAGAGACCAAATACGAAGTGTCAACCCCAGCTCGATATTTGGCGCAATCCTCCATTATTTGCCTGATATATCCATGCAAATCAAATGATTTAGCAAATGGACTTTAATGCAGTATCCCACTCATGACCCTCTTCATTCGGTATTTAATCTTCAGGCGTAACTGGCTGTTTCACTATAAAATTATAATTCGTGCCTTCATTAAGATTCCTCAATGTAGGAAAAAGGTTTACCAGAGTGATCCAAATGAACGTGTCACCTCAAACAACCACAGAGAAATTAGAGTAAACATGAAACGAATCGAGCCAATCGAGTTTAAAATGAGTGGAAGTCAGCCATAGAAAGGTCGGAAATATGATTTAATGGATGATCTCTAATGGAAAATAATAGTTTCTCACACAAGTTTACAGTTAATTTATTACGAAAAACTAAGAGATTAATTTTCGAGAAAAATTACACTAATGAATTTATTCACATTAATACACCAAGTGTGGAAGTATTCTTTAATAATTTGCGTAATGGAAAACGATTGGATTCCTAAAACCACGATTCCTAGTTGGTTTCATGTACCGACCGACGAGAGCCAATAATTGAGGCCTGACGACTCTTTCAAAATAGGTCCTTAATTAATTATACAGAAATTTTAATTCTCACGGGAGAAGGATGATGTCAGATATGATGTCGGCCCATAAGCCTTCAAAAGTCCCTTCTAAAAGAAAAAACCTTCAAAAAAAGAGGAGGAAATACAAGAGATAAACACTAATATAATGACCTTATATCCACTGTACATTCACGTCCAGAATACCAATCACCACATTAATGAAACATTCTCCTCCAAAAACAAGCCCATTACTCTTCTTTCCTTCCAATTGCACATGGGAAATACATCATCCTTTGCTTACAATTTTCAATTCATGATCACATGTTCTCTCGACAGAAAAGTGTATTTATGAATCATCTCTTTTGTACTCCATCCACTTCCTCCTTTTCCGCTAAAATTGAGCTACCAGGTCCAAAGTGGGAGCCCAATTACGTGTATTTAGCAATTATCTACGGTCAGCTTCAGGCATAAAAATACCTTAAATGAAAAAGGATTAGGGACATTCTTTTCTCAAGTCCACGGTGTCAATACGGTCAACAACGCCATTTTTCGGAACTGATTGTATGAGTCAGCCGATCCTCAAATTCGCATATCATAGGCTGCGACCAATGAAGCCATTAAAATAAAATAAATTTTATATCTTCGTCTTCGAAAGATAGACACTAGAAAATAAAGCAGTCCCCCACTGGAGCACTGACAACATGGGCTTGAATACGGCAACCGCATTCATCTCCAGCCGTGAGGTCTTTATTCATACATTTCCTAATAGATTTGAAAAAAGGTGCTTCACTAAACCTGACTTCATTAGATCATTAAACATGCGTACATAATTTACATCTTCTCCGACGATTACTTGTCATACAGGCTGCTGCAAACCTTCATTCACCATCAGGTAGCAAGTTCCTATAGTTAACTGTGAAATAAAAAACATAACCCAATACTCGAACCACTTACCTCTGCAGCAACATGCAAGAAAGTCACTAGTTTTTGTATTGAGAACGAATGACAGGCTGAATGATTCGTGATTTGATGTTTAAGAAGAATTTTTCGTGAGATAACCTCTAGATCGGTGGAATCTGTGGCTAGATTTGTTGTGTCAGCTAAATGCTAGCCATCCTGGGTTGAAACTCTAGCAGGAGAAGATTTTTCATTACGACACCAAACATTAATAGTCTTGCACAGACAATATGAAGTGCAGTGCTTGGTCAGATAGCTAGAACGGAAGTCTAAAGAACCGCTCAATACTTTTCGCTGAGACTACCGACCTGTTTCTCTTAATACCCCAAAAACTCCTACCAACCTATTTGTATATTCTCATTGAAAGTACAGGAGAAGGGCAGAGTAATGAAGAAAATTACCGAAGCTGTACGCATTCCTTTGACTTCATTTTTTTTAAGCTGCCAATATAGCGATCAACTAGTAGCATTTGCCTTTAGGCTTCTAATAACCGGTATTAAATCTCACTGTTAATTCTAACAAGCACGCTGATAAAGGTGGGCTGCACCGAAAGAAAAATATTCTAAAATGTAGAGGACAGTTCCTCTTTCCAAATCCTCTCAAAATTTCCTCTTACTTATAGAATATTCCTCTTCCCTTAAGAGGATCTATGTTTGCATTCTAGGTGACGTTCCTCTCCCAATATTCCTCTCAATACAAGACTATTATTCTAAAATTTAGAGGAATAAAAGGATTAAAAGTAAGATGAATTGTATGAAGTGAAAGGGAATACAGGGTTGGCATCCAGAATCAACAGAAGTGCTGTAGTCTTTTAAACCGTAATTAGGGGAGATGAGGCGAGCGCCGCGAGCGGCATATTGTGCGTGAAAATTGGCATCGTGCTCTGTATTTGGCTCCCAAAACAGAATAAATCAGAAATATAAACAACAGCTCAAGAGTTCTAGTTCCAGTAGAGGAATATTTGAGAGGATTGCTCTTAAAAGTAGAGGAAATTTTGAGAGGAATCCTCTGGATTGTACAGGAAATTGCCTTCTATATTGAATACAATCCTCTAAGTATGAGACGATTCCTCTCTGGAGATGAAATTCCTCTAATACCATATAGTAGCGGAAAATCCGCTAATATATAGAGGATTTCGCTAATTTTTAGGATACTTTTTTTCGGTGTTGGGTACCTTAGAGACGTTTAATGCGCGAGTGTGAAGGTGAATAGATATAATTCGATTGATGTAAAATCTTCTGGCTTCTCTAATCCAGACCTGAGTTATCAAGTCCAGATCAAAACCTTTCATTGAGACCTTTTTTTCTGCATTTCTAAGCATTGCAGTAACAATAAGTCTTAAAAAGTAATCGAGATAAAGAACACGCGCTATTCTTAACCTCCATAAAAATTAAGAAAAACATATCCTAGCGCTGGATCAACTTCCAGCAGGCTAAAGCTTTTAAAGGATCAACCATTGGAACGGGCTGGATTTCATTCGCGAATAAAAGAGGCCGACAAGGATTCTGATTGGAATCTCGGCCGTACGCTAGGGAGATTATCGATCAAAGGCCCTCCTCTCCCTCTAAAAATTCTTAAGGCGAGTCTTCGGAGGATAGAATAACGAGGATCTCGCGCGAAAATTGAAAAGAAGCCGATAGATGGAGCGGAGTCCAAGCTGGCGTTGGCACGACAAGCAGCTGTCATTTTTTTTATTAAGTTCCATGGAACTGCAGGCCGGATCTCAGAACCGAGCAGCTTGCATTTCGTCTCATCTCTCAGTAAGGGAATGACTCTCCTTCTCTTTGAAGAATGTCGAAGCGGGAGAAGGAGCTCTGGAGAATACCGCCACCAACGTAACCTCCGACAAGTGTTCTCTCTGGTTAGGCCGCAACTCAAGTATGCCGCCAACATTTGGGGCTCAGCAAAAAAGGATTTTAGGGATTCCGTTAGTGGTGTGCTAGAGTTATGACTCCTCATTCCGATTGTTCGTGTTTTAAACCTGGCCGTAGCAGATTTCATTGGAATCCCAATTTTTACTTGCGTTATATGCAATCTACGAAGAGAATTTTTCGTGCTGCCCGAGGGTAGGTTAAAATAAGGAGATTTCGACAATTTTGCTGAGTGTAGGCTTGTGACGAGGCCGTTATTTTACCCTCTATTTCCTTATAATCCATCCATAAAAAATAAACTGCCCATCCTAATTGCAGAAAATCAACGCAGTACCACGCCAGCAATTAAATCTGACGAAAGACCAAATTGTTAGCCGAATAATAAAATACTACGGAAACCCGTCCATCACAAAATAACATCCAGATAATTCGAAGTATACAACAGATACTTGAATGGGAGCAGCTAATGGCTCTCACCTTTAAACAGAATGTATAAACTACGATACACATAGCGTATAGAGCAGAAAAACGCGAAAAAGCGTGAAAGTAATATTCTCGCAAAAGAATACACAGCCGAAAAGAGGGCAACAGAATTCCATCTCGCACACAATCTAAGCAAATACAGAGAAAGACGCTAATCAACCAGAATAGTCCTCACTCTTCTTCTCTTCCCTCATCCAAATGCGTTTTTCTGTCCTTCCTCTTTCCACGGTAGGCCTCTTACATCCCCTCCAAGAAGTCCTTGCTCGGAGAACAGCTTAGGGTGCATGTGTGTGTATTTATATGCATTATTTCGTAGCTAGAGAGCGAGGAGTCAGGCTTTTGGCTCGTTCGAATACAAAAAATATGATTAATTTTGATATAATATGAGGTGCTGATTTCAACGGAGAAATCAACATTTTATTGATCTCACGGATAAAATTTGAAGATAAAAGGAAAAAAAGTTAGTTATAGTCCCATTGTCTCATCACCCATTGATAACGATAAAAAGTATTGTTTTAATTGAAAAGTATACCAATTACCATTACAGTTACAAACTTGAAACTTAATAGATTTCATGGTAAAGCTATAAATCACAGTCTTGTTATCAATTTCCTATTTTTCAAAAGCTCTCATTTGTAACTAAAAGATGTCAAAGTTACATTTGTCCCCGTGTGGCTGAAAGTGGTACATTTCCTAAAAATCTAATGAAAAAAATGGACAATAATTTGCTTGAAAAATATTTTACACATCCAGTAGAGAACAAAATAATCTAATATTTATGTACGAACAGAGATATCGGGAATTCCGAGCAAAGCATTACCATGCTGACAGAAATCATCAACGAGGAAATACATCTCCTTTGATCGAAAGTCGAATTAATGAATTCCGTTATTAATTAAGCAACTCAATTATTCCGAATAAATTGAATAATAAATGATATTCCGAGGGAAAATTTCAGGCAAATGAGAGAGACTGCAATGATTTAATGTAAGTACATAACTTCTCGCACCGTTTGGCCACGTGAATATGAGAAGCATTCGAAAGCTAGAAGTAATAGAAAATAATTAGCTGGCAATAGGAGCTCTTCAACTAAATGATTTGTATGCATACTTTCATGAAATACGAGACAAAAATATTATTGAATACGTTAATCAATTGCCACCTAATGCAGATTAAATGAAAAATCCCAATTTTAGAGTCATTACAATTTTTTGAGCTGATATAGCCGTGAACAACGACGTAAAACCGTAACGTGGAACTACCGGGAATCGGCAACAGAAATTTTTACAAATAGACTCAATAAAAATTTTGAGTATTCACAAATTCTCATTCGCTTTTTAAATCATGTTAATTCAAGTCAAAATACTGAATTTCATCTAAGGTTTCTGAGTATCCACTGTAACGTTATCAATTTTAACGGCTATAAACTTTAGGACTTAATGTGCTACATCTATTGAGTGACTCACATGAATAGCTATCCAGATAAAGTAATGGAATGTAGTATTTAGTAACATGCTTGTGACATAACCCCACTGTTTCCTTACACAGCATCCTGACATGTTCTAAAGCCATCGCGTCATTCTTAAAAGTTTTACGTTGTGCATTAGCGAGTTGATATTGTTCATTGATTGTGTCAACAAATCTCACTTTTCTACAATTGTATCTATTTTTAACCACCTACATGATGCTCATGATAGAATTTTTTACGTTTGTAGTGAGGATTCAAAGCTGCAGTTTTTAAAAAAGTTCGAAACTTTCCCTTAAATCAAATGATGTTGAACCAACCTGTTAAGCGACCCTGTTTCAACAAACCATTCATTTCCTATACAAGTATCTGACCCTCACTAAGTCCCTATTCCCTCTCCTCCATGTTTTCAAAACGACTTTAATTGCACTCCTGCGTTAATCTCAACCTTTAAACTTGGATGAATCCTAATAAAACTTTTCGCCACGAAAGTTAAACCTTCTAGAGAGGGTTTTTCACTAATTATTTGATGAAAGAGAATTTCAGCCCTGAGCCAGCGAAGATGGAAACGAGAATTTCAGCCGGGGGCTAAAATTCTCGCTCCTATCATTGTTTTAGTTTTTGGCATGCGCGGAGGGAGACACGCATCCGTGAACGGTAACGACAGTGATCGCAGGCCTTCCCCGAGATTATGCTTCTTTAAATAGACACATCGACATCGATAAAGGAACCTCTCCTCAATGGTCGATCTATTTCATCCGTTAGAGCATAATTAAAGAGCGTGAGGGCGTGAGATCCCGTTCTCTGTAATAACTGATACCTCTCTCTTGCTCGACATCATTAAAGATCTCAAGTTTCAATAAGCCAGGAATATTTCATTAACGTTTACGAACTTTGAAAGTCAGCCCTTTGGCATTCAAAATAAGCTAAAAGATATGAATAAGTTAACAAGCCTATCTTTTACAAATAAATAAATTAAGAGCTCTCTGAGATCCATTAACGTAAAATGTTTTAGTAATTAATGCAAAAATTGTTTTGCAGCTTCTCCAGGCCCCGTTCTCTCCAACTATGATCCACGTAATTTTTTCAGATTCAGCTCTTTTTCATATTTCTTGAATTATTTTTCTCTCGATCTACCAATAAAACGATCGATGTATATATAGTTATTTTTATCAGATTTAAAATGCATAGTATTTTTATCAGAAGAGGCTTATATACTGTACTCTACTTTATATGGTAAATTTACACATTGAAATGCCTTCAGTCTAGTATAATCAGACTTGAAGTCTGACGCCAACACTATTCATTTATTTTTTTCTTAAATAATCATTTCATTTATTTTCTTGCTCAATTTAAATCGAACTTCTACCATTTAGAAAATTCTTATTTCATCACCTCCAGGTAATTTATTTTCGTACATACTTTGCGACACTTCAGCAATTCAGCAATTTACACGAATCAAGGCATGCATTGATATTTGACTGGTGACCCTTCATTTTGTTACCTTCCACCATTTCATTCGCCTTAGCATAATGGGTCTGAGAGCAGAAGTTAGATCCAATTTACAGATTCGTTTATCTGACTCGCTAACTCTTTTGACACCTACATGACCATCACCTCACAGATAAGAATACATGTAACAAGCATATATTAAGACTGCCTCGACGCATGTACTTCTATATCAAGTTTTATTGCCGGTAATCTTGCATCCAAGGTGAAAGGAACCGTTCAAAGCCATAGTCAGAGTATGCTATGTGAAGTTAAAGATACATAATTATTGCCATTAATACCTGCATTTTTTTCTGATTTCTGTTAAGTTTCTCACAGAAACTGCAAAAATTCATTCATTAATTCAAAGATGGGTTCAACTTTTACCATAGGAAAAAAAGAATTAGTAAAAAGGCAGGGTATGAGAGAAAGAATCAACGGAAAAACTGACAAAAATGGAGGCCAACGCAAAGGTAGTGTCGTGGAAGTAAATTTGGAAGTGCGAAAAAATATGCGTATTGACCACACAAAGATGATTTAAAATTTCAGTAACCGTGACCTTAGCACGTATTGAAGTCCTAATTAGGCCAAACCCACGTACAAACGCCATATGTACTAAGTGTGCCAAGTAGTCTTAAGCCACTCTGGAGTGGCTTAAGACTACTTGGAGACCAGTCGACGCTTTGAGCACACGCGAGGACAATTTTTTACCTTCACTAGAGCACGTTGTGAGACTCATTATGTGCTTGAAAGCAACAGATAGTGAGGCCTTGGGGTAATTTAAGCATAATTGAAAGCAGAATCATACCCATAATTTGCCTACAATTTTATAGTACAGAAAAGTATATTTCCAAGGAATTGCTCCAATGTATTTTCAGTTTACGCTGATTTTAGTCCCGCATCCTTAAATATCAAATACGCAACAATGCTTACAAATAGTTTTACCATTCTTATATTTCATTAGTAAGAACATAAAAGACTGTAAATTAATTTTAATTTTTTTAAACTAAGCAGTGGGTCCTAAGTCAACCATTTCTCAATGGCTAAACCTGCAGAACTCGCAACGAACACAGGTTTGGCATTATTTTATAGATTATTTTCGTATTTACTTGAACTTAAGTATGAAATAACATAAATATGTAGACGTACGTATGATGTTGATATGGACTGGTACTTGAAATTATTTACTGCCTTAAAACGGAGAAATTAGAACAACCTGTTTTGAAAAAAACTGATGTCGAAGCCACTTCAAATTAGATGCGAGTACACGACTAATGGAAGAGCTATAGGCGTTTCTGGAGTGTTGAACGTGGACTTGACAGAACATCCATTCCCATTGCCATATTAACTTCGGAAGAAAGTTATCCAAGTAGGTGAAAACGGAAGAAATTCATGCGATATAGACACTCTTTCGAAAAATGTAATCGACATACGAGAAATTTTCCATCATAACTTAACGACATACGAAGATTGCATTATGAGGTAGAAATTTGCGTAAAAGTATACTTGAGAAACGCCAAATAAAGACTTGGTCTATTTGCCTGATTGGAGTTAACATTAGTCTAAGGCCGTCAAATTATCTTGATATTGGCTCACTGTTAAAATATATCTTTTCGTAAATGATAGCAAGTAAATTACAAAGGCCTTAGGTTTAAAATAAACACTATAGTATAGAATTTAATTTATATATCAAGAGGGCTCATATTATTCTTAAGGAAACACTGCAATGTAATGATTCCATCAAAAAACTTTATTAACAAATAGCACGTGAGCGTAATTTGTAACAAATAGTTAATTCTTTTTGTTTAGTACTTACTCGTGCCTTGCATGTTATCATAATAAGCGAGTCTGATTTTCACATTATAACACTGGTGATTATTCTTTTGAGCTGTTTCCCATAAAGAGACGCTAAGCACTACATTGACTATTATAACATTTTAAGTCAAATATATGAGTTGAAGATTTCACAAAAAAGTTTTTAAAATACTGTATCTTTGCTTGTTCCAAGTATGGTATTAAACATAGCATTCCTTTAACAAGGACCGTAAAAATGAACTATTTGACGATCACTATAAATGGCAAAGGATAATACCAGAGATCCGAGTGAAAAAATGGACGAAGGCTTAACGAAAATACCTTTAGAAAGTTTATGACAACGGGAAGCAAATTCTTAACAACCAGACACGAAAAATACTTCCCTCGTCTGAATCACCTTTGTCAAAAAATTAATCATCGCTACAGATCCCCGAGGAGAGATTTACAGGAGACGTAATAAAAACGCCCAATTGCAATCTTCGAAAGTGGAGTGGCTGATGGAGGGGCAAGGGGGGCGGCGTTAGGGTGAGGGGGTGGAGAGAGAGTAAAAATTTCAAGCCTATTTCACATCCAGACGTAACTCACTGGAGAGAAAGAGGAGAGATTCTTAATAATGATACCCTGGGTGCCTCTGAGGCGCCATAACAGGGAATCTCCAATCTCCTTGGCATCAAAGACATGTTAGTGGGGGAGGTGGAGGCAGAATGGAGGTTCATAAAGGGTAAAAATCACATAAAAATATATTGCCTTTCCATGAGGAGTCTTTTGTCAGGAATTTGGCGACGCCGTCTCCTCATCGTCACGAACGAAAAGCAGCACTCAATAAAAGAAATAAGACTTCGAAGGGAGTTCCAGAATGACGGTTAGGAGCAAACAGTTTAAGAGGAACGAAGGGGGTGATAAAAACTTTACGCTGCTCGATGGGTTTCTTTCTCGTGTTTCACAAGAGAGAGAAAAGTGATTCAGAACCTCAACGAAAAGAATCATCCGCATTTCAAAGGCTAAAAGTGCGCGAACGTCAATTAATCCAAAAATAGGAGTTGACTCAGTGACTCAATCCACAAATATCCATAAAATTACCGATTTTTAGTTTAACAAATTGGTAGAATAGCAAGGAATGAAGTTGACGAAAATTGTGAAGCATGAAGAATAATGAAATAATAAAGTAATCATATAAAAAGAGAAGAATTTGAGAGCTTCAGCGACTTAATCTTCCGATAAATTACTGCTATCAACGAGTTTTGGGGCTAAAATCATTGAAAGTAGAAGAATAAATTGGCAAAGAAGGGTGTTTTTCGTGTTGAACGAATTTGTGTCCTATTTTGTTTATCCATAATACCACCTAATAATGCGTACCAAAGATGCCAAAATATAGGCATTCAATCCCCTAATGGTTCAAACAGATACATTGAAAGAAAGCTTCCAGTGATATTAATGCCCAAAGAATGAGAGGCAGGATATAAACTCATACATTGAGACAAACATTTTCTATTCAAATTTAAGTTTAAATTTTTAACGGGAAGTAAGGGCATCGCCAGTATCATCATTTTCAGAGAAAGCATCTAAGAATCTCGGAACTCTTCTGTTTGATAATTAAAATTTACATGCCAAAATACTTCTAATATCTCGGGAATTCAATTAATTACTTTAAGTACCATCCAGAATAATTCACATAAGCCAACTTTTCCGTAAATTTTACCAGCCGTTGGTTCAGCTCGAGCTGTGGTACTCTAAAATATGGGCAAGGCTCATAATTTAGAGAACCACAACTTAGCAATATGGGCAATTGTTCGAGCTGTGGTACTGTAAAATGTGAGTAAGGCCCATATTTTGGAGAACCACGGCTTAGCAATATGTGTAATTTTTCCTCAGTTCAAACGAATGTCGTTTCGTGTCAAAAATGATTTGACTATTCCATAAATTGCAAGTTGAAACTTTCACACTCAGCAAAATGATTTATAGTTGTGAAGCTGAGCAATCGTTTTAGATTTCCTGAAACAGGGTTTAAAATAAATTATTTACGGCGGGTAGAATTAATTTAATGGTATAAATAGAAATGCCTCACATTAATTCAGATTATAAAGTAGCTCTTAGGGAAAAAGCACACTTTACTGAGGAAATTCCATTATAGAGATTCTAATTTTTGCCTTCCCCATTCCATTTGCAAACCATTCATAGAACTCATAAGTAAACCACACCGACCTTAGATTAGAACATCATATCTCTTCCCTGAGAGAATAATTTGATTACTCCTAATTTTCATCCTATATATGGTTACAATACTATTTTCATTAGGCTTTAAACAAAAGCAGCACATTTATCATAAGATACTAAGGTAATACTGCTTTTTCAACCACATAAGCTCTCTTCTAGCTGATAGTTTGTTAGCATCATCATATTATATATCACATTCTTCGCAGTTTTCAATTTCCCTGTCAACATTCTTTTCCTTTTAATAGCTAGTAGTTGAATGCCTTGCAAGAATTTAACTCGATGAAATTTTGGAACAAAATTGATATAGGGAATTGTTACCACAAAAATTGGAAAAGCAAATCGAACAATTAAGCCAAGCCAAGCCATTAAGCCAAGTATTTGAGATGTAAGGATTATTTTGCAATTGCAAAGACGAAAAGAGGAGCATTAATAAGGAAAGATCGATTTATGCGCTTTGAGGCAAAGCGACGCTTAAAGAAATAAAATAAGATACACTGCAAAAAATGAATCATAATTGGAAATTCACGAATCACAAAAAATTAAAATTTTAGCGTATGAATTTCGAATTTTGTTTTGAAAATTATCTTTTCTAAGTGTTCATGCTAACTATAAACTTAAAAGTCAACGTACTGATGCGAATCTGCTGACATATTCACGGTTTGGGGGAATTTACCTCCAAAGGGTAGGTTTTAAAATCCCAGGTTAAATATTTCCTCGACTTGAAAACCAGTATAAATGCATTCTTCCATCGATAGCGCTCACTTCAAGTCACTGACAGCCTCATTAAATATACAAGCTCATAACTTTGTTTTCATCGAGTTAACGTCCAGGTTAAGACCTTAACGTTAACCAGACGTCATGTAACCGGCCTTAGGTTAAACTGCCGATTGTTAGCAGAACAGATCAATTTCGGTAAGCGTAACTAGCCCTACAAAAAATAGAAGGATCAATTTTACTCGACACCCCATATAGTTTAATACCCCGGCCAGATTAACTTCGGAAGTAATACGTTAGTTTACATGCCTATAAACCTGGTTAAAGATGGTTAGATCCAACGTCGGCTCATAGCGCAACAGCTTGATGCATTGTTTAATCTAATTAATGTTTGCAGTACAGCATGACCTTTGGCTGTAGACAGCATAAAATACTAATAGTAGCTACCAATGCAGGATTCATAGACACATGTGAAAATCCCACGTTACTCCTAGGATAGCCGTATTCATGCATGAACTGCACAGTGCCGAGAGTGGACTAGAGGCTAGATAATAAACCAGAGCACCAAAAAAAGTTAAAAGACCAACAAAGCTCGGAAAACAGTTCTGATCATCTACGCGCAAGGGACTTAAAATAAATATACACCTGCAAAGGTGAACGTTTAGACTCATTAGATTTGGCATCGGTACTCTTCCTAAAGAGAAATCAACTACTAAAATATCTGTTGGATTTAGAAAAGTTAGAGTAGACTCATACTAGTCTCTGAAATTACTGGGGAAAAGTTCACGGACACACAAGAAAGAAATTAATATATTAGTGGAATCCGTAGACGTAACATAAGCGCAAAAATCGGAAATTATACTCAATGATCAGCAACGTTTATATTCTGAAGGAAGATTTGGAGATTACGGATAGGTTCATAACACTTGAAAATATCATAACGCAATTATTATGGGTGTACTTTGGTTAAACAATCATGTAGATTGATACCTGCATCTGTCGGAAAAATTAGCTTCGTATAAGTACTGCATGAAAAATGTTAGATAATAGCCACTAAGCGGCGAATTCCTTGAGGGCTTTAAGTAGAGATATAGACCGTGGAGCCAAAATTTCCTACACAGCGCAAAGAAGGTGGTGTCTCATAGATAAGGTTGTTTCCGACATACATAGCAAAAATTTGGGGATTATATTAGAATCTACCTCTATGCATTAGAATCAGTGTAATTATTGGCGATTATTTATGCTCGGCTCTCTACCTAATACTAAGCTAAACATCACTTAAATTTAGAATTGCAATGCGGAAGGCATTGAGTATATTTCCAATATTTTATGCGGGGTTAACAGATGTATTAAATCCTTGAGAATTCATACCTATGAGGAAATAGAGAAGTTAATCGAAAATAACATCCCGGAGACAAATAAAAATATGGGTCTGGGTATTCCATGCGAAAGAAGTTTATGAAGATACAGGCGAGAGATAAAAGTGGCAAAATCTAATAAGGAAGCGGGAGAAGTGTCGCAGTATGCGATGATGAAAATGAGCCAAGGAAAAAAGAATTGAATTAAAAGAGAAAAACAACATCGGCTAATAAACTAATGGCCGAAATATAGGGCCAAAATTCTTTTACTCTAACGCTAAGAAGGCGCTTGGAAACAACTCCAGGGACAGCATAAAGCCATGCCCCAAAGCAGGAGAGGTTAAAAGATCTCTTGCATATTGAAAAAACTACCGTGAATCGGGGTGAAGATGGTAGAGATAGAGAAAGTAAGATATGTAAGAAGTAACAATATGGTAAAGATAGAGAAAGATGGTAGAGAGAGAGATGGAGAAAAGTTTGAATCTGGAATGAGTTGGTGGGCAAACCTAAACAGAAAAGGAAGGTAAAATAAGGCGGTTGGTTCATGTGCTGGACCCTAATTGGCAAAATCAGGTAGTGTATAAACCACGATTTCAAGCCTACCTCCACTTGGTTACTTTTTATTTGTCTTCAGTGCTATCACCTTATCTCTGCAACATCGCCAAACCTCAGTTTCTGTGACTTTATCTCCAATTATTTCGCCAGATATGTTTCGTTGCTCAAGAAATTATTTGAGAGTAATGATCTGTTGAGAAATCGTAAATAAATGTTTAACATTTTTTTATTCTTTATTTATTTTATTTATTTATTTATTTGTTTCACTGCCCCGAATACATCACTCTAGGCCATTTTACGTCGGGTGAACAACAGTAACAACGGACGAGACACAGGCACCCATGTCCTGGGCTAATATTCTACCCAGGCGGGACTCGAACCCGCGACCCTCGGGTTAGCAGGCGAGGACTTTACCCCCCCGCCACCGGGGCCGACATTCTCAAAGAGGTTTAAATAATACAGTTAGCGGCGTGAATATGACACATTAAAACTTTATGTTAATCACGTTTTGGCCGTTCTGGCTGCTATTATTCTGGATGCCACGGACTAACTAGGAGAAACAGAATTCTAGAGGATTATGCGTAAGTAATTTGGGTTGCAGTTGCCCCCAAATATTTTACAGGAAAACATTTAGTAATGTTACAGACTGGGAAGTGAAAAGTGTGCATGGGCATTTTTTCTGCTTAATTTATCTTATCGAGTTATTAAATTCAAGAGATTAAATAGAAAATAAAGAGAAAATAGACAATGTTAATCATTCTGCAGTCGCCAATGGCTCTCTAAAGGCTTTAAAAATCTATCTCCTGGAACTTTCCGATATTCATTGTCCCCCAAATTAACAAAGAAATGGCCTACACTTTGCTATGGAGAATCTAATGAGCACAGAGAAACACAGGGAATTTCTGAAGGCATTTTCAGGTGCGCAGACATAGTAGGAGGTATCCAAGCATAAAACTAATAGTGTGAGGCTGAAATAGAAGCCAATGTCTACCAGTTTACAAAAAATGGTTCATCACATTTATTCCACTTTGTGATGTGAAGATGTCACCAATTAAACTCTTTTGTCTGAGATTTAGAAACTTAAAACAATTAATTAATACACCCAGTTTTCTCATGAAGTGTTTAATAGGAAAAGAAAGAAAGGTGGGTTCAGGAGGCCTAAATAGCCTCAAAAACTGTGCTGGCTTCTCCCTGTTTTACAGTACCTAAGTAAAGAAATGCAACTAAAATTTGTGATTGAAGAAGAAAATACTGATACAATAGTTAACACCCTAGTGGGGAAGGCAAAAAAGACATGAAACTAATTAAAAAAAGGTCTTGGCTTGAAGGTCAGAAATAGGAGAGAAAATATTTGAAATAGAGAACTATTTTATAGCATTTCAAAAAGGCTGTTCATTCTGCGGAGAAATAATAAATAACGATTGAAAGATACGGAGGAACAAGAAAAGCAGCAAAAAATGTGTTGAGGGTACTAAATTTGTACTGGAAAAGGACAGGGTAATTTGTAACAAAGTGGAGCTAATACAGTGAAAATGTGAATAGTCGACGCTTGAATTTGGTGCGAGTTATCGCACAATGGTGCGAAACATTGCCAATGTATCCAAAACTGCGATATATATGCGATAAATTCGCGATATACACTAAAAACCCACTATATATCAATAGACAAAGCAGGATGCAAGACCAAATTATGACTCAAAACAGTAATACACAACGTTAAGAGGTAAAGTTCAATTTGAAAGTATCTTGAATCTAGACCTATTATGTGACACATCGAAGTTGGTAATGAGAAATTCTGAGTTCGAAATGGGGAGACATGAAAAGGAGATTATGGGATAAACAAAGGACAGATAAAATTTATTAAAAGTTATGCAAAATAAATTTTTAAAATAAATCAAGTTTTATACTAAATTATACAATAATATCAAATAATATGTAATTATAACTTATTCTTTGGCCGCCATATCGACATTTCAATGCAATCGATCGATTTTATCGCAGAGAGCAACGTACAGTTGCTGGATTGAAGGACATAGCCCAGAAACTCTGACAAATATGGCTCAAACTCACAGGGCTTATATATGTACATAATTAGGCTCGTATCTAATGTTTAAAGCTACATACAGAATCAACTAATTTACACAAATTGTCCGCAAAATAAATTGAAAAACGAGAATAATCACACACTAGCCAGAGAGTAGAAGACAGCACTAATGATGACCACTTATCATAGTGCCACGACAAGAACTTATATTCATATTTCTAACAGGAAAAGGAACTATTGCAATGGTACTCACTCGGATACTTTTATTAACCACAAATGGAGAAAGACACATACCTGGAAAGAGAAAAAGGCATATTACAAAGTTGACCTTTACTTAGATATCAACTGGTTCCTTACTGAAACCACTATACAGGTAAAGGCATAGAATGTAACTTTTACATGCATGAAAGGAACAAGAACGTCTAGACTAACACAAATAACAACGTTGTAACATAACGCTGGCCTCGCCATTTTTTCTTTTACCACCTCATGGTTTATAATAACAATAAGGGACCCACCATATTGTAAATTTTGAGAATAAACTATAGACCTAAGGAGTGGAAGCGTCGGCAAAAAAAGAGATTGTACAGGAAACCGTCGGAGTGTACGGTCGTGCAAAGACAGCACGCAAATAGGCTTGGTAGATCAAACCCTCGCAGGGAACGGACGTGCAAAGAGAGAGCACGCAAGTTTTTGGTAGAGGAAAGTTCCAGAGTGTGGCATCGTGCGAGACATAGCCTACGTAGAAAAGGAGAATTGACAAAGGAGCTGGAATTAAGGAGAGGAACAGGAGGTTTTACAACAGGACGAGACCCAAAAAGCTGAGGGCCCACCAAGGACGAACACCACGCAGGCTGAGAGGATTTTCCAGACCACACAGGGACAAACCAACCTGTGTCGTCGAATAATTGGGTTGTAACTATAAACTTTTATTTTCATATAAGATACAAGAAGCCATAAGGAAAGAGGTTTTAATTGGCCAAGAATTAAGTTTGTGACTGGTATCCCTTTGTATCAAGTAATTGGATTTTGTGAAAAGTTTAAGTGATGAAGTGTGGCAAATAATTAGACAATATAGTTAAAAGAAGGAATAATTATTCATATATCAAATTTGTGTCTAAATTAGATTATACAGTTGGTCATGACCTAAGGGTATAAGGAATTATTTTGATTATTTAAATTGTCTGTAAATTGAATATTGCATTTTGTCAAGTAAATTGCAACCGTATCTCTAAACCTGCAATGTTTCATGTATTTTCTTTTCCGACGAGCAAGCTGGGGCAAAGTAATTACAATATAAGGTACGAGAAGATATCGCAATCGTGGTTTCTTTCCAGGTAAGAGAATCAATAGTTTTTCGTGTAACATGTTTATCCACAACGTGTGGCATGTCGCGTATTAATTTGTAATAATACCTTTTACATTTTTGGCTCCCATAACGTGGGGCATAATACAAAGTAGAAAAACTACAAACAGATTACTTGTTACAACGTAGACTCATTCCACAATACATCCATTTAGCGCCACCGTTCAAGGTATTAATTTCATGTCTTCAGCAATATTTCTATCGGTTATTTCATTTTTATAGGAATCATTTTAAAAGATTAGGAAATTTAATTATTAAAACACATTAACTTACTATTTGAAACTGACATGTACGTAGCTGCGACGCGGGATTCTTGTATCCTTGTAACTGTACAATGCATTACCCGTTTTTAGCGTAGCCAATGTTTATGATGGAGCCACAGTGATAAACGTCTCTTTTCCAGCCTGGAAACATTTTATCACAAGGTTCACGCAGACGATAACAACAATTCTTCCATAAAGAAAGCCATTGATTCATTTTTTATCGAGTAGTAGGAGATAATGCGAAGTCCCAAGATATACAGCAATGTGACGCGCGGGGATGCTTCATTTGCTTCTGTTTTATAGGGCCAGCATTACAACCGCATTTCAAGATGGCGATTTCGCGCTCCCGGCTACATGAAATTCCTTCCTCTTCAACTTCCCGGGAGGAGATGAGTTGCAGCTGAGGGGGAGGGGACAGAGGAGCAATCTCTGCTGCGGTCATCGAAAAGTGCTAGCGAGTAAGCAGCGGATGAAAGAGCCAGCGTGGGAGGCCGGCGCAAAATCCCCATCTGTCCGACCGCAGTTCACTGCGGCGCAGAGCATTTGGCATTCTTTAATTGAATTTAGAGGGCAACAAATCTCGCTACCCCATCTCTACACTCCACAAGGCACTTGACATTAACAAAGGGGAGCGAATTAAAACCATTTAGCCAATAAAGTACGACCGCGTTGGGCGAAAGTCTAATTTGCGAGAATAAATTTTAACCGAGATCCTAACTGGAGTGCCTAATGCAGTTCCTAAATGGAATTCATTACCATGATTACAACCAGTAATGCAATTCACTGTCTCATAAACTAAATTTATTTCATCATACAACCGTACTGCATTAATCTCATGTCATGGAATGGGTAGGTAATTTTAGTATATTCAAAATATTACATCAGTCACAGAAAACTAGCCATTTAACAGCAGAACAAAGGATGGAGTACAGATCTGAAGAAAACGTATTTGCGGACTGACAGTTGCTCAAGGTGATATGAGTACCACAAAGTAAAAATGAAATGCGCAATTTTTTAAATGAGTCGTGGAGGCTGATTGAATAAAGTAGTAAGCTCTTGACAGGATATTCCCAAATGAGATCATATGGACGACGCGTGTTCCGACATTCCTACTCCGAAACGGTTAGCACGTAAACTGGCAATCAGATATTTGAATGGACATTCCAAACGATTCCCAAGTAAAAATAACTTGATCCTATGCCTTAAAGGCTAGTTTACCTAAGTATAACTTGGCTGAATAACGCCAGCACCGCAGGAACACCATTTGCAAGGTTTCGAAAAGAAACGGTGAAAAGCGAATGTACCAGTTAGTAGCCGTCTGTTAGTTTTGAAGCTTAATCGGTAAGGTACCAGCTGAACCAGCCACATTTGTTCGCAATGGGCTACAGGAATCGCACTAGAATAAATTTACTGCCAGGTACTTGATTTTATTCCACTTGCATATTGAATATTTTGTCCGAATAGCTTAAAGAGTAGATTGGAATAGAAAATAACCTAAATTAAGATATTTCCTCTTTTTACTTACTTTAAAATTTTGTGCGACAAAATTAACCATTTCCAAAGTGCCTGATGGCATGACCAAAATTCAGCCTTTGATAAAAGGCTGAACTCAAAATTAATAAATAAAATTATTCAGTGACTTGGTTCAAAGATATTTAAACCTGATCAATAAAATCAATATTGGAGTAAAGGTTCTCATTACATTTTATGTGATTTTTACATTTTATGAGCTAATCACATCTATCACATCAGGTCGTGTACCTATAACAATTTTGTACACTGTATCAACTCAACTTAATCAGGATTGACTATTGGCCTCCCTTAAAGTTAAAAATAACAAATCAAACTCTAGCAGTAGATTTTGAACATCAAAATTACAAACCAGACAGCTAAAAAAATGAGGAATTCGAGTAGTATATTTTGATTATAATTGTGGATATGAAAGAGGTGATTTTGGAGACAGAGGTACAAATAAATCATAATCTGAAGGAAGTTGTTACTATCCTCTTGGCTGGGACGCACTAGCTAGTAAGACGACGTAATAAAACTAGAGCCCCCTTTTTTTTCGAGATCCTATCCGCACAAGAGCCCGGTCCAACTCTTTCACTTTCGTAATAGCTCTGGGGAATAAATTTGGGATCTTTTTTGTGGGTACCCGGAAAATTTTAGGGAGGTCAACTTTGTATCCGCAAATCCGAAGGCGGAGTCGCAAAGGAAGCCAGTGGGCTCTTTCAAAGAGATTAGAATAAGAAGCAGAGAAAGTAGTGGGCATAGGCATGACGGCCTTGGGCATTTGGAATGAAGAAAGGCTGAGAGGAAGACGTCGAGAAGAACCTCAGTTTATTTGGTAAGCAAGTGAACTCCTGAAAATGGTAGCACGACGAAGCGACATTGAGCATTGACTAAAAGTATACGGGAGAGAAAAATAAAACGTAGCAATGATAATTCTGCCAGTAAAACATACTATGATTGAGCTGATTAAATATAGAAGAGAAAGGATAAACGGATGACCCAGTTGAGTAGGGAGATCACTGATGGATATATATAAATTACACACTGGTCTACTGATAAGCAACGGTAGAAGCTGCGTATTCTGAAAACTTTTTGTTCTTTGTGAATTATTTATATAACGACATTATCAATAATTCTCCCCTAAGGAACCGAAAAAAATTATAAAAGCTTTCTCCCGAAATACTAAAAATATAAAGATACTTAATATAAGCTAACTTAAGACAATTTTATGCATATAATTCGAACATACCATGGAAAATGTACGCTGTAGCCCATGCAAAATAACTAAATGCTGTTAAGAAAGTAAAATATTCTATGAATCCTCGTCACCACAAACATAGAACCCGCTGAAATAATCAATTTTTACATATCCATATGTTAAGATTTTCTTCAATTCTCAAAGTAGGAAAAACCGGATAAATTTTGACTTTTCAACAGGTTCTGAATCGGGTTGAACAAGTATTGAATGCACATAATATATCTTTGCTTACCAATCTTGGTACTTTAGCGGCATTAGAATATCAGAAACAAAGAGAGAAATGATGAATGTTCTTAAAATTCTCGATTAATTAAAAAAAATACATTACAGCTTCTTCCAAAATAAATTTTTTCAGAGCAACGAATATTTTTATACCTGCATTTAAGGCATTGGTATGCACAACGACCATATGACGGTAATACTTCTACGCATTTAAATAACAATGCTAATAACATTATAATTGAAATCACTAATAAATATGACTTTATAGTATTTAATTTCTATTATTCTATCAAGGCATTGATAGTTCAATTCATTAATAGCATGAATTATCAGAGAGTAAATGATTCAAGGCAACTCTAGTATTTTACGGACTATCCTTTAACTAGCGACCATGACCGGGCACATAAGTATAGCCTTTGGTTTCCATTCCTCACGGTCTCAAATTTTAAATATTTCGGAATATTAAGAACACCCACTCATGATGTTGCTGAAACTGGTTTAAAAAAATACGAGCAATTTTGATGCTATAAGAATAATAATGGTGTTCTATGAAGGTTCATTAAAAGAGTTATGCAGAGTCCGTAGTATAATACATTTTGCTCCGAGTTATTAATGTGTCCATGTTAACTTTCAATGCAAAATACAGACAATATTTTCAATGGCGGTAATAATATTGAAGCCTAAGACGATTAGTAAACATTAAGGCTTAATTAGTAACAAGAGAGAGTAATTTGTTATCACCACCATCTGCTATTTCTCTAAAAAATAAAGATATAAATTGAATATTTTGCTTTCATTTAATAATGATCATAGCATTTTAGCTTGAATATTAAGTGTGATGATAGAAATTCATTTCAAACTTGAACGGTTAAGTCCATGATGATATTTATTTGGGAATACCACGAAGTGCTACTTAGAAATATAACTGGCAAAGAATTAATAAGGAATGCATGATTTATTAACGGAAAAAATTGATAGGAGGAATTTTCGTCAGTTTAGCCGTGTTGAGAGGATAGATTTTTAGTTGATACACGGAAAATATTGACAATTGACGATTGAATGGTGCAAGAGGAAGGGGCAACCGCGAAATTTAAGATTTTTAGTTCTAAAAGAGGATAAGGATTAGAGATTTTATGAGTCTTGAGAACAAAATAGGATTCATGTAGAAATACCTTGATATAATGAAAGAGATAGATCAGTGTGGAAGAAACGAGCTCAATTCCTTGGTCTAATACCAAAAAATATGCTCTTTTGAATGTGACAGTCCCGAAATGGAACGGCGCGGCGTGATAGGAATCCCCAGGGTTGAATACGTATTAATTACAGAGTCACTTACCTCTTATGGTGCTAGGGAATATATTGCATGTACGATGAGGCATGTCAAAAGGCATTATAAGGCAGCGTAAAAGCATACTCATAAATTATGCTTAAAATAATATTTAACTCACCTGCAGTACAATTAGAGAAAGACCACCAATGGCATGACATCTACGTCACCTAAGTCATCAATCTTATAATTTATTTAGTGCAGCTCTCTCCTTCTCACTACTCCTCTAATGTAAGCTATCATCTATATTCTATTACTAACGTCAGGGATGAATTGCACAATGCATTTTATCCTTGGCTTTATAGTTTATTCCCATTCTCTTACTTTATATAATTGATCTCAGATGGCTCTTGTCTTAGCCTTTAAGTATCTAATTTAGAGCCCAATATGGGCGTCTCATTTACTTCGGAGGTATTTCATTCCATAAGTTTAAAAACTTGAATGCCTTATGATCGGGTTCATGTTAATTTGTTCTCGGGAATACCGAACGATGTAATGAAAATTCCTATTCATACTGTGGATCAGCTGCTTGGGTTTATGTCTCTTCTGGTTGAAACATTCGTTAACGGCTGGCGACGCGAAAGAACTTGAAAGTAAACGGTTTAGGATGAAAGTGCGAGAGAGGGTTGCTGAGAAGCGACGGAAAGAAAGGTTAAGGGTTCCACGGGGTTGCAGGAGAGAGTAGAGAAGAGGAGAGCGGAGGGAGAATGGGAGGGACGAGGGAGGATGAAGAGATATATAGGTCGACGTGAACGGGGTAGGTTCGGCGGGGGTGGGAGGCGGAGGGATGGAGGGAGAAGGCGGGCGTCGGCGGGTCAACCGTTGGGGAGGATCAATAAGGGGGTTGGAATAGGAGAGGAGCCGTGACATGCAAGGGGGTGCGCGGGGGTGGCCTCTCCTATCCTCCAACTTCGCCCACTTCCACCCCCTACCCCACCCCGTAATGGAACAACCCCCCTCGCCCCGTTAAAATGCCGCATCAAGCGCGTGTGGTGGGGTGCGCGGCCATTGGGAAAAAGTAAGGGATGGAATCTGAAGATAAAGAGATCCACTTTTTTGATGCATTTGCTCCCTTTTTTGTGCGCAATGGTCTCTTATTCAAAGAAGGAAAAAACGAATGCTTGAATTTATCTAGAATTCTGATGGAATTTCATCCACAATGTTGCCAGAAATAAACGATCGAATGATACCAAATGCATGCCTTTAGAATAAGTTCTAACTGTGAAAACTTCGATAGACAGGAAGCAATCCAATGCGACGTAAAATGAAAACGTCACTGGAGATATTCCACAAATGGTACTGCAGATTTAGATGTATAAGTTCTCAGAATTACCTAATTTTATTTTTTGCAGCTGTTCAACTATATCTGCATTCCTTTGTCAAAGGGTTTACAAGATATGCGTTGGATTCCTCATATGACTATTTAATATTTAACTTTAGTTTACATACAGTCTTATTGAGCGGAATCAAGCTTAAGGGCTTCGGATTTTTACCAATACGCATATTTCATATTCTATTTGGTTTCCAAAACTTTCAGAATTTAGAGATAAAAACTGGAACATTATACTTCAAGTAAAGATGTTTTATACAACCACAATAGCTGATCCTTGTATGCAGCCATTTCTGGCAGTGAATTTAGCAATCCTGAATTGATTCAAAGGATCGTAAAATGCAATGCGCTTATCCATCTCTATATTTGATCCTTTTTTTCTTCAATTACTATCAATTTCTGGCTCAATTCAAGGTATTTCATATCGCGTCTAACAGTCTCCAAATATTTACCAGAGGAAAAAACTATACTGAGTTTTTCATACTTCTACGTGCAAAATTCTAATCTGCCGGCCTATATTTCAACTGCTATTAATTATTTATACATTCTTCATATAACTCTGCTTGTTGCGTTAGGGACGGCCTTAGCTTTAAAATTTGCCCCGTTTCATCCTGGTGATAATTCCTAGTGATAAGTAATAATAAAATGGAACAAATTTCCAAAATTTAACCTGGGGACTGTGGTGCACTGTTGAAAAATAATTAACATGAAGAGAATGTTTGTTTACAACATTTAACAGTGTGCTCTGAATGAGTACATTAATTTAGAATAAATGTAAAGCTCATAAAATTAAAAGTCATTAGATTTTTAAATTCCGTTCCAACATATCTTTCCATATTCTACGCAAACATAATTTCCTCTTTATTACCATTGGCAGCCATTAATTAGTTAACTTATGACCTAATGCAGATCTCCACTTCCTATCATTTTTAGAGAAGCACGATTGATACCCGGTCAAAATGATTTCATACAAATGTAACACCAATAATTGATAGAGTCTTTTTTATAGCTACAGGGTGACAGATAATACAAATTTTTATCTTATAGAAACGAATTCTGATTAATTTTGCTTTACTTAAAAAATGTTTTCGGACCTATTTACTTACTGACATCTCAGCGCGGTGAAACTAGGCTATGGTTTATCACATACTGGGTGCCAGAATGGCATTTTTTATGCCATTTACAGATATACGTCCAAGTCGTGACTAATGGTAGACTTGTGAATAATATATAAGTAATTCAATGCCCACTTAAGTGAGTAAAATTACGGAGGAATTGAGTGAAAGTTTCCTCAGACATTCCAGTGAATTTTTAATTCCTAACTTCAGTGAATTCCTAATCCGCCACCCATTAAAACGACTCCTTGGCAAATTTATTTAACGGAAGGATATTTAATTACTCAATCCCAACATTATCTATTTCCATCCTATCCACTTCGTTGAAATAACGCATGCCTTTCTTAAGCCAAACTCAAACAAACAATAACAAAGCCAAAAACATATGATTTATCTCTATGTACAGAGTTAATCCTATATCCTATTTCCAAAAACTATTTTTATACACATCTATTTCTTCTAGGCACTCTCAAAATATGGAGAAAAAGATGAGTAGTTTATCGCCAGAAGGAGAGAGTGGCAGCTTTGAGGTCAAGTACGTAGGCACTATTTCAGGTTGCCCAACGGGAGGCAAAGTTGGCGACTTTTGACGGTGTTACTCATTGCTCGAAACCTTAACCCCCTCGTGTTCCCATCCATTCCTGAAGTTCACCGCACCCTTGCAACGACCGGTAACCCGAAGCCGACCGCATCACGAGGTAAGTCCACTCGCTTGGTACGAAACAATGGAATAAAGGTCCCCCTTCCAATTCTGCGGTCGGCTGGGTGGGGTCTACATAGAGTGGGACCCAGCCACCTTCTACGTTGGCCTTTCTCCGCAGCCCCCCACTCCCAGCTCCTGCGTTTCTATCTATAACTACCTACCCTTTAGCTACGGCGGCTGAAAACGGAAAGGTTGTCGCGAGTTGAGACTCGTGTGAAGGAACGGATTTTACCGCATGAAGCTGCCATGTGCGCAAATACAATATGTTGGTCTAATAGCAAGGTAAGCAACATGGCTCCATAAGGAAGATTTGTTTCTACGAAAACAACCCGGTGGTAAGCAGTTACCGTTGTCGTAAAAGGGTAAGCTTTCTGAGAAGAGGCCAATCAACTTAAAAGTGAAACAAACATTTTTGATGGAATTTGTTTTTACGCTTATCCAACATTTTTATGGAAGAAGTTAGATTTATACTGCGTATATGTTTATATTTTGGCAAAAATAAAAGATCTGTAGACTGCAAATAACTTCAAGAATGAATTTGAGGAATATGATTTGAATATCTGTGTAGGGAAAGCTGATATGTTTTTAGGGAATAGAAAGAGAAATACCGTCACACCTGTACTGCTAAAGCTAAAGCTCGCAGATGAATTTTTTTTACTTGAGGAAGGGATCAAAGTAACGTTTGCAAGTGGTTAAAAGTTCACACTAAGAGCTTTCTGACGGGGAAATGAGATGGTGTTTTAATGCCACGTTTAGGATAACCTAGGACCAAAATTCTGCAATCAGTAGCTTCATTAACACTAAACTTTATAAAAAATAATTTTTGATATCATACTCAGGTTAAATGCAAAGTTATACATATAGCGAGACTCAAATTACTGATTCTAAGAAATCCTAAAAACTTGAAATAGAGAAACATAAGTTTGATATGCTTCAAATGTTATACCTCTAAGAGCATTTCAGCACTGCATTTTAATTTTTTACGCCTTTGACAACGAGAGCAAAAAGTTCTCTGAGAGCCAGGAGTTGTAGTTGTTCAAAGGGAAACAACTAATAGATCAAAATTGTTTATGTGGAAGTCTGGAATTCTTTCCCAACTACAATAGTTTTGTACGGTCTGCTTGAGTCATTGCCCTGCCCAACTCCCAACAGGAACGAGTTAGTTGATGCGGGCGACGCTACGCTTCTCTTTCGGGTGACCAAGTTTTGAAAAACCCGTCACGATCTAAATCCTCGCCAAGACACTTTTCAAACCCGGAATTGTTTTATCCTCTAAAGGTAAACTTTGAATGGAACCCACTCTACCGCATCGACCTGTAAGAGTTGGGTGCGAGAAATTTACTACTCAAACGTCCGTATATTGCTTTAGGTTTGCACCAGTTTTTTTCTCAGTGAAAAATAATGACACGTTTTTATGCAATGTAGACTTATTAAAGCAAAGCTTCTCACAAAATGCAAAATTCTCGACCGATAACCTCACAGTTTCGTTAAAATTCTATAGTCTACAGTCCGTCGTTTTTTTTATCGAGTCTCTTAGAGCCTAATCAATAGATAAAATTGTATGAGCTTACTAATAACTAATTTAGCCTTTAAATTACATTTGAATCCTTAGCAGATTTTATATTGTTATTGAAACACGCAAGCAAAAATATTTGTGCTAAAAATCAGTGTCACTCAAACAATTACGCATATATTCCTATGAACATTTTAGTTGCAGTTTATATTGTAAACACTTGTTATTTACAGTGTTCGTTAATTTAAGACTTGAACTCAATGTGAACATGTGAAGTACGTATTGAACATAAAAATCTGCATCATCGATTAAATATTAGCCCTCTTACCCATTATTATCCTGAAAACGTGTCTACAATCCAAATTTTAAACTCAAAAGAGCCTTACATCGAGCTATCTGATTAAGAGATTAAAGTTGAACGATCATGTACAATTCATTTGAGTGAAATTCAGGAGTAAAATTTTTTTCATAAATGCTTCCAGAAACGTCTCAAATTACAAAATGCATAAATTAAGCCGAGTTCATGTATGCAGCATATCTTTCTATGTCCATCATCCTTGGTTATTGCACATTTTCTTCATCTGCATTTATCATAATTCACTGATTTTATAATGCCCTTTCATCGTTAGCCTCTCAAATGTTGGTGAAAATGGATAGCACTCCTGATTCCGAAAAAAAATTACTGAGCCTTAGAATGCATCACAAATTATTACTTTTCAATTTAATTCCACAAATCATCTCATCCTCTTTTCCTCCAACATACATCACAAATTGTTGTTTTATATGATTTTCTGTTTTTCCAAACCCTGCTACAAACAATTTCTTATAAATTATTTAAAGGATTTCTCACTTGACATCAGCAATATCCACTTATTAAAGTGCCTTAACGTTCGTCTTTTATATTGTAGACACAAGATAATAGATAATTTCGGTTTATTATTCCAATGAAGATAAACTAAGTATACGCTTAACGTTAAAACATATTTTCTATTACCAGAAAATCATTTAATTCACAAGAAACTCCAGCGGAATATTTAATTTCTGGGCTCAAAGTGTGAGAACTGTTTTGGTAATCACCATCCAGCACTCAAAGTTTCCTCGATCCGCGGAGATTTGAAAATGCAAAATAACAGCTGCAGTAATGCAAAGAAAGTGGCCAGCTTGGGAAATAAATGGGCAAGATAAAGGAGTAGCTCTGCTCAAGTCGTTTACTCGATGGGTGATAGCGCAACCTTTTGCATGCACAGCAGAAGCTCCGGAGGTGCACTCGGAAAAGGAGAAACTAGAATGAAAATTCCGTGGCATAGATGAGCGACCGGCGTATTAAAAAAATAACGCTAGACTCCCGAATAAGAAAAAAAAGTATACTCATGGCGTGAAGTTCCCCGAGTTTCGAGTCGCTTAATAAGACAGTCTTCATTAACATGCCATGGAGGGCGGTTCCAGGCGAGAGGGACCGAGGTAAGGTGAGGTGGGTGTTGGGAGGGGGTAGAAAAGAAGTTATCGGGACTAAGGTGGAGGCTATATAAGAGATGGATTAGGGAGGGCGAGGTGGATGGGGCGTGCAGGAGGAATAAGAATTAAGGGACAGGAGAAAAGGTGAAGTGGATGGAAGGGTTAGGGATGTACGGGTGGGGGACTCTAATGAGGAATATAGCCGTAAGTTCAATGCCGGAGCATATGCCAGGGTGAGAAGGGAGAGGGAACACATCCATAAAAGATGAAAAAGGGAGAAAGTGCGCTATCTCATTAAGGTTCCCTACAGATTCCTAAGTGCAGCGCTAAAACATTTCTGCATTTTTATTCAAATTTCCGACGGCATAAAGAGCGGGGCGTGGAAGAAGCAATCAGATGCACTTCTTGATCGTGGCCGCTTGATATTCCAAGCCCCTCTTTCCTTCTGCGACCAGGTACTTCGCTTGGTGGCCATCTACATCTACATAATACCCTGCGAGCCACCGCATGGGCATGTTGCAAGGGGTGTTAGATCACCAGCCGAGCAAAGATGTAAGTTTTTGGGAGGTGAAATGGTGATATGTATTATGAGAGTGTATTAAGAGGAGCTCAAGTTTTATTGTGGTCGCTTATTGTGTGCAGAAAGAACGAGTTTTTGTACCTATCTGTTCGGCAGTGTATCTATCTTATTTTATCGCATCTGTCAGACCTAGAGATGGAGTGAGGAGTCATGATAATATTCTCTGTATCACTCTGAAACACACCAGCTCTGAATTTCTCAAGCAACCTAAGCCTAACGTGTGGCCTCTGAGTCTCTAGGAGCTCTCACCTTAATTCCTGTAATAGTTGTGAGACACTATATGTATGATCGTGGCCATTTTTAACAAAGCGCGCTGCTTTCCTTTGTATTTTATTATTTTTTTGTTAATTGTTTATGACCAGGGTCCCAAATGCTCGCGGCGTATTCGAGATGTGGCCTAACCAGAGCGAAGTAGCATCTCTCTATTACTTTTTCATCCGAGGACCTTCCTATCATTCGCTTAACAAAACCTAGTTTCTTTAATGCAGTGCCGCATATATTTTGTATGCGTAGTGCCCACGATATATCAAAATTTGAGGTTATTCCAAGATATTAGTAGATTTTATAATATGAAGTGCTGGGTGAGATGCCTACATCCGAAGACATTACTTGGTTCCTCCGGGTCCTTTTTCTGGGTCTCTTAGGGCTTGTCCCACCGTCGGGATATACGTCTCAATTATGAGAGGAGTCTCAGGTGCATAGTCTTTGGCCATGCAGCCGGCTGAAGTATACTCTAATTTTTTAAAGATAAGTTACTGCCAAAAGATGAGACTTGAGTCGCAGTGCTAATGTGTTTTAGCCAAGTATGGAGGGCTATCAGAGATGCAGACACTTGAAAAATTCTTCTAAGTAAACCACTACGTAGACTTTTAAACAAATATTTCAAGCGTAAAAGAATATTTTGATAAAAATTACTGAGCATGCGGTTAACCTTTCAGGCTCAACTGTGGCCTAATGAAAGATTTACGCCGAAAAGTCACCGCAAACAAACGTGAGCATAAGTGTGATTCTTGCGATAACACAAAATTTGTAACTTGAACAATTTTTTTCAGAATATTCCATCGGTTTCGGTTGTTATGCCAACATCAGGGACGCTGAGGTATATCGGTTTTGATCAACTACATAAAAGCAATCATATTAAATCGGGGGAAAATATTGTGGGGGAAAGGATAGGTTGGAATGAGGGGGAAAGGAGGCTGAGGGTGAACAATTGAAAGAAAAGTCGGCGGGTCATTATGGGTTGGGAGGTAAGGTAAGGAATTCCAAGACGGAGAGATTAAGGAAAGTTATGTAATTGAAAAGAAAACCGGTTTCTTTTTTAAGTCCGCTTGCTCTTTACTCGTAAGCGACCAACTTTTAGCCCTGCTTGGTACAATGTAAACTTCCGGGTTAAAAATCACGCCTACGGCCCAGCTCCATCAGATAACTAGCGAAGGAATTTGAGTCACCTCTTTTCTGAAAACACGTATAGTGCTCCTTGGTTCTAGTTTTGAAGTGGCTGCCAGTTTGATCAATACAACTGGGCTCACATGTTTAAAGTTTGAAATTGAAATAACACAAACTTTGCTATCCTCGCAATTTACTACAGAATGTGCTACCGGTTTCAGCCGTCATGTCATCGTCAGGTACACTGAGGTATATCAGTTTTGAGCATATACACTAGTTTGAGGGGAAATGGTGAGAGAGGAAAGGTAAGAAGGAATGAGAGAGGCAAAAGGCGGTTGAGAGGAAAGCCTGACCTTCGTTTGAATTTATCCAGAACGTGAATAGAAAAACTGTGAGTTACTACACTGTGTGATACTTTCCCCAAGGGAACTTCATTATTTAAGTATCAAACATTTTGTACAATATATGATTAAAACTAAATAAATGAAATAAAATACGAAAAAGAATAGTTTTTTAGATATCTGCTGCATAGTAAACAAATAAACCGCCTCATAGTTAATAATTTCTGGCAATACCGTATTGGAAAATTATTTCACTAAAATCTCTTCTTAAAATCCATTTTTGCAATACATTTTCTACGCCAATTAGCTGGGTGAAATGAAATTAACTCCAAAAAAGAATTTACAAGTATTTTATTATGAAACTTAAATGAACGAACGTAAACAGAATATCACAACTAAAATAGGTCACTGAGATTAAGCTGAAACGATGGAATATAGTGCCGTACGAAGGCCAGAAGTAGTAGATGAGACAGCAAACATATGGTTAATACACCAAATAAACAACTAATAATAATGAAATGATGTCAATTTAAATATGGAGGAGCATAAAAGCTCCTTCATTGAACACATTCAAAAACCATAAAACTACATTCATAAATATAATAACTGCATAAATATTCGTCGAAAAAGTTAGTTTTAATTTCTATCTTCCTCAAATCAGAGACTTTGACGACTCTTTTTTAACCGTAAATTCAAACATCTCGATCATTTTATCTCAATATCGTTTAAATATTAAGTTTCTAATCCAGGAATGTCTAGCCAAACACGTGTGAAACTAGAAAAAAAATGTTAAGTCCACTCAGTTCCCCAAGGACCTTTTCCCTTAGCAGTGCAACTCATGCACAGATTAAACGATGTGAATAATACGTTGTCTACGATGATAAATATCATATTTTACCTTGATCCAGGCTATGGGAGAGCCAAAGGTTCAATTCTTTACTCTAACTTTGGCCTTTCGTTCTGTTTCAGAAAAAGGGCCTCTCTTCGAAGCAGCTGAATCAAGTTAAACTTATATGGCTTAATAAACGTTGAACGCTAATGAATGACGGAGAACAAATAATAAAACAAAACCTTCCAACAACTTCTACCGACTGTTCATGGACCTTCGTCAAGATTGCAGGGGTGATCTCATCTCCCTAATTACGTTGCAGCGGAACAGGAACCATTTAGAAAAATTATGCCTCATTATTCCTCCGACACGCCCTATGACGCAGAACCTTCAAGCTGTTCTGAGGGACGATAAATTGATTAACTGTTTTAGCCAAAGGCGACCATCCCAATTAATAAATAAAGAAAATTAAAAAACCTTTAACTATCTACTACCTTAAACGGATTACTTCAGCCATAGCTTAAGTTTTCAGATTCATTATTCCCAATAACGTAGCCATTTTTCTCTTGAGGGTTTAGACTCCAAATGAGTTAATTCGTCTCATGAAGAAATTAATATTTATTTCCAGACGTTTGCACTCACATGCTCGACTACTAGAGCACTAGCAGTTTGTCTGGCAGCGTCCCTAGAAGTATTTTATATTGCTCCCCACGAATCATTCTTGTCCGAGAGTTTATACACAAAACATAAACTTACAAACTTAGAATGAGGACAGAGGTGGAAGCGGAGCCAAGGGACAGCTGCCTTTCAAGGATACAAAAGAATTCAGGTTTCCCGCTAATATAATACACGAGCATGAAAGTACTTTTTTATAGTTTAGTATCATAGCGCCTGTTCTCGGATAATCACAAAGTTAGATTCAGGATGACTCTTTCGCATATCGTGGAAGATATTGACTTAGAAGTGTCGTTAAATAGGATACACAAAAATATCGCTCACATTGTGTATTTTCCTCAGCGGATGACATACCACTTTATTTTGGTTCATCATGCTATGACGTTTACAGACATTTTACACTACCTATCAGTCACTTTCAGACAGGGAAAACAGCACTCGAAAGAAAAGGAGGTATACCTCTTCGAATTTAAGCGGAGACTAACGACGATTAACTAAGTAGAAACTGCCCCAGCGGGTGAATCCTTCGGTAATGAGTCCGACATCGCTCAAAACTTTATAGGAATACGTCTAGAAAATAATAAAATCTACAAATTCTCTAGAAGCGCGAATAAAAACACTTTCCAAGCCGAGAACAAGGAATCAGGGGCCTTATAATAGAACAAAGAGTTTATGGTTTCCACTTCAACAATTTCCCACAGTGCTGAACATAAAAAAACCAAACCTCCCTCCAACAACTTATGATGGTGCATAAATACTGGTGATGCGACCTCCTTTCCCATGTACTTCTGCAGTGGAGGATTGAAAAATATTCAAACTACTACTAATATGGCGCACGTTGAGCAGGTCTTATCTGTCCCGGGTTACGGGCGTTATCGATGATCTGATTCAACAGAGGAAGATGTTTTGCCATCCATGAGAGATCACTTTCCATATTCAGTATTTTAAGAAGTTTACAAGTTTTGGGCTACAGGGATGGCTATGGTACAAACTTCTCATCCCATCTTCGATTCCCTGAATGAAATGTCCTAAATATATCATTATAATCCACATATTCTGGTGTTCTGGGTGCAGATAGCTTCAATCAAAGTACTTCTTTTGTTGATAATTACGTATCGACGCTCGGTTTCGTCCCTGCCTACAAGTCGTATTACCCTAGATTCAAATGTTAAAGTTTTTACTCGGCGGAAGGTCGACATTGTAGTAATTACCTAACTTTGTGACTTCCACAGATTTATTATTACAGGTACAACCGGTATCGACAGTTACGCCATCATCAAGTACACTAAGTTATCTAGTGTATCTGGTGATGGCGCAACTGCCTAAACCGGTTGTATCTGTATTAATAAATCTGTGGAAGTCACAAAGTTTGGGAATTACTACAGTATCATATTATCCTGCTTGACAAGCTACCTACCTGTCCTAAATATCCCAAGAGTCCATCCCAAAATAACCCACTTGGCAATAAAAGCTTTACACGCATTTGATTGCACCGGGAAGGGAGAAAAGAAATCTCAATCGCGACGCGGTCCACCATTGGATTTGGATATTAGGGGAGGCGACCGACAGCTAAGGTCATTTGCACTATAGGAGATAGGTAAGGAAGGATAGGTGGATGGAAACCCGGCGTCGGAATTAGCCTGCTCTAAACAAAAGGCGTCGAGGGAACCACGGCTTAACGTCTCATCCGACAGACGGAGTACTGTACTTAAGCGCTCTCCACAAGACGCTCAAGTAGGGACCGGGTTATCCCTGAAAAATATCCTCTTCTACAGGAATTTGAACCCTGGCCGTCAGTGTGGTTAGCCAGTACTCTAGCCACCACACCAACCCGATCCCTCGGCCCATCATTATTCTCCACATTACACGGATGCACTTCTTAAGAGGAGAGGAGAAAGATGTGAACCGAGGAATGGTCTACGAAGTAACGGGGATATCTTAAGAGATGGTCTCCCGCACTCGAGACGGTATTCAGGAGCGGAGAGGGCTATGTCTTCCTCTTCCAATTCTCCGCGCCGCCTCCTGTCACTCCTCTCATCTCCTCCTCCTCCTCGCTCTTTCGTCCAAATCTGCCCGCCTAGAGCTCTCCCGCTCCCCCCCGTGGGACGTCCCGCGCGACCGCGAATGGCAGACGTGAGAAACGCTAAAGTCGGCTGACAGCTGTGGATTACGCCGCCTAATGAAAACGTATTCTGAGGCTCAGAAAGGGTTGGATGATGATGTGGAAGAGAGAGAGAGAGGCGGGGAAAGATATAAAATAAAAAAAGACCAAGCCGGCTAATAAATCCCCGAGCATTCATTTTCCCCTGTCACTTGCGACATGCGCTCCGATGTCTGTTTTTTGTTCTTTTTATCGTTGCCACGAAACACGAACGAATAAATGTTCTCTCTACACCCGCATCCCCACGGCAGACTTCATAGAGAACTATGTTCTGCTCCGTGAGGCTAATTGGCTGCGGTAAAATCAGCGATAACGCTAATTAAGAGTTATCGCAGGAATAAAGTTTCATCGCAGGCGCACTAAAATAAAAGATCCACGAAAAGCAATTGAAAAGAAAATGAAGGCACTTTATTTCGGATTCCCTGCAATAAAATTCTCATCCGAGGATTTAGAAAGGTAACGGCTACGTAGACATCACTTGAACGGGTATTTGAGTTGCTCAAATACTAAGGATTTTTAAAATTTTTTCAGGTTATAAATTGCTTTCAACACGTATGAAGAAACCCTTAAAATCTCAAACAGTGCATGGGTTTGAATGATTTGATACTCAATGGGCGAAAAACTGAATTGATTTCTTCTTGGTATTCACATCGGGTAAGGTTTTTCCATTGCGGCCATCGATAATAGAAAAATGATCTTGGCCGCTAAGGAAGAAATAACTGGGTAAGACTCCTAAGACGAAACTCAGTGCATGGCTTTGTTAGTCAATACATACACGGAGAACTTAATGATAACATTTACAATACCACATACTTAAAAATACACACACGACTCGGGTTTCAACGCTTAAGCGTCATCTTCAGGTGTTTTTTACCGGGTTTACAATGTCTTACATACAAGCTTGGTGGGGGGAGGAGTTGAGCGATTAGGGTGGTGTGGATGTGGGTTGAAAGTCAGGAGCAGTGATTGGCAGGGAGTTCAGTGGGGGAGAGGGGAGGGCAATTTGGGAGGCGGCTGTGAGCATGGGAGATGAGGACTGGTACAAAACTCATTTTAAATCTTCAAATCTGGGTCGTGCAATGTCTTTAAAATTTCCAGCTGCTCAAGTGCATACACGGCGGTTTTACAAATATAGTAGGTGTACTACACAAAACCGTAAGCTTTAAGTCACCTCTATAATAGAAAAATGAAATTTTTATACAAGTACCCGTCAAAGCAGCATCCTCTCCATTCTCTGTTCCACATAACAGAGTAAGAAAAACTAGTAAAGAAATTGCATTCCGCCTTGCCGAAGCTTAAATACCGTAAACCACTTTCAAGTTTGTTTTATTTAAAAAAAGCGTGGTTTTTGTCTGATCCAACCCATTTGAAAACTGTGCCGTCTGCGTACTACTAGAGGCTAATGACCAAATTTTCACCTCGATATCTCAATTTTTACGAAGGTTATTGTGCGAAGCGACAGACAGACAGACGGACATAGCTAGATTGACTCCTAAGGTGATGCTGATTATTTCTGTATATACTTTTCCATAACTGCCACGCCTCCTTCAATGCGTTACATTTCTGCTGTGACAAAATCAATATACCCTGACTAAGCAGTGGTGTAGGGTATAATAAGACATATAGCATTATCGCTATAAGAAACGAGATTCATACATGCTTCATTAGATAACACCAAAGAACGATATAGAATGAGCATTTTACTCCATCATTTAACATTTTTTTGGAAATTCTGAATGAAGATATGCCTAAAAGCGAAAATAAAAATAAAAGGTAAGAAATTTTTTCCATTGAAATGTCGTAGCCGTTTTAAGTTCTAAAGCACTTTCCTCCTAGATATACTATAATTTCTGATCAGTAGACATTCTTTGTCAAATTAAGTCTCATAATGGTTTTCTAATTTTGTACATATACTTGCTTTCCAATGAAGTACTCCCACCGCTAAACTGTAGAATATGTTTCGGTAATACAAGGGACACCAGCATAAATTATATCCTGATTAGTTTGTTTGCATCAAACCTCGGGTAAATTTCTGTCATGTAGGATATTGTTTTATTATAGTGATAGGATTCAAGACTTCCTACAGTAAAATAATCACAAATTAGAATGTACATGAAATACATAAATGTAGATGAAAGTTGATCATTACATACAGATTACACCTGACGGGTTCAATAACTCAGGATTATTGAAATAAAAATAACCAGCGGCTAAACAGCTACTTATCTAAGTAGAGACCACCAAATTCATGGAAAATGCAAAGAACGATTGTAATAGGTCCTCTATATCCATTTCACCGTCCTTCAACCGTTTCTTGGCACGTAGTTGACTGGAGCACTTACTTGACACGCAAATCTGCTTCAGTGTTTTCACGCCACTTTGCAAAAGGCGCCGTCACGAAGGTCATGCAATGCGTTGCAAGTTAAGTTCCAGACTTGTTCAAAGGGCCTTACCGCATAATGAGGAAAACAAGCAGAAACACCTTTCATCATCGTACGCTCCACCGGCTGGAGGTGCGCTTTTCACGCAAGCTCGTGGAAAATCACAAAAGAAAAAAGTTGATCTAGTTCAACATATACAAAACCATATTTACATGAGAATCGAATAATCAACCTTGATATTAGAGATTGAGGATATTCAGCATTCTCGTCATTTTTCGTTTGAGTTATTTTAGTCAGATGAGATAAAACATTTCACCATTCGCAGGAAACAAAAAGCTTGTTGATGCCGGCAACAAATTCTCGTTTACATATGGATTATAGCAGATAAATGGTCAACAGGCATTTAGCTCTAACGCTCTATCTCTGGCTCTACAATAGTATTTTCCCATTGAGTTGAAGAGAAAAAATTAAATTTTCAATTTCATACATATTTACTGGAATGACCGGTTTCGTAACATTATAATATGTTACATGAATTCGTGTGTTTTACGTTAAGGGCGTTCGATATTTGAATTTTGAACGGACGGGTTGAGAGATTCGAAGGTGCATGCAACAGCAGCCCTAAATTACTTGATCTCCCGATCTAAACTGACTCGAAAGTCTTGCGCACGACATTGCCTTTGGTCTCATCCGCATTATTATTGCATGTCTTGAGCATGACAGTGTATAACGCCAGTAAATCCTAGCTAGAATTTCATTTAGACCTGACGAGTTATTAAACTTTCTTATGCAGGAATTTCAAATATTCAGTGACTTTTCAGGTATACCTTCAGTGAGATTCAAAATTCATTTTCATCTAGGATATCGTAATTAACTAAGCGGCAATAACCTCAGCTGAAGAGATTAAAGAAATGACAGGAATGACTTCACCATTTAAAGCATGATGAAAGAAATTAAAATTTTACTTCAGCTCTCAACTGTAGACAAAAATGTGTCCATAGTAGGTTTTTTCATGAATTGGCTACAACAGGACTCTCAGTCAACATATGTGTGCCTCACAAATCCTTTCCATACGTTTGATCAACAAGGGTGTATGCATAATAGATAATTTGTACGTACCAGGCAAGAGTATGAGGGAGAGGCCACTTAGGTGGAGATGATGGAGTGTGGGGTTTCAATTGAGAGACATAGATGGTTGAAATCCAAGTTGATAAAAGTATTCCGCACGTTTTCACCATAATCTCTCTTCAATTTGCGGGTCTAGGACATCTCGGCGGAGAACCGTCTCGGCACAGGCCGTCTCGGCGCAGGGCCGTCTCGCCGCAGCCGGCTTGTCGGTAACTACTCGGCTAGTAACAATGATCTTGTTCATTTATGACTAGTGATAGCATTATTAAATACTTAAATAATAAAAAAAGAATGGATTGGCATTTTTAACCCATCCCTACCGCAGTCTGTTTCCCTCATATATTCTCATGGTTTATCGTAGAATGTAGGAGTTCGTAACATGTAAATAACTTCGTCTGAAGTTAAATTTGTTTTGAATTTACATAAACGATTGTCTAATTTTCAATCGTTGGACTGAAAGTAATTCCCATACCAGTTGTTGCAAAAAGTCATAAAACAAACGAGACTATCATAACGGCTTTTTTCGCATCTTTTTCATCTTCCTTGCACGCAGATGGTTAACCGTCTTAGTTTTTGATATGGTGGTTATTGCTTTTCTTTCATTTAAACGTTTAATAATTCTATCACTAGTCATAAATCATTGAAATCATTGGTTACCGAAAAACTGGCTGCACCGAGACAGCTGCGCCGAGGTGTCCCATTCCCTCAATTTTCAGCTGTATCATTACATTTCTCTCATATCCCAAACACAATTATCTGGATTGTCAGATTCATTGATATTGTCTAGCTTGAAGACCGAAACATGACTTTAACGACGAATTTATGTATAATATGAAACGATGAATTTGAATCTATCAAATTGGCATATTTGCAGTGAAACCTGACTCCGTGGCCACCTCCCTTCAGTGGTCATCTCTCTTGGTGGCCGATTTTTTCGGGTATGGATAAAAAGAATTCCCATAAAAGCATTGTAAATTTCTTTACAATAATTTCTAATAATACATATAAATAATAAAAATAAACTTCACATTTAGCATACAAATTATAAATACATACATAGAAATTTGTATTAAGCGCACCCACCAGACCAATTGAATAATGACCGCTTAAGGAGGTGACCGCTGAAGAAAGGGAAAATGTACATCTCATTAGTACGAATATAATGGGTTGAAAACCTCATAAATGTTAAGTTATAACTAAGTAATGAACTTTCACCTTGTAAAGTAAATAACTCAAATGGTATATATAGTCCTTAAAAATAAAGTCCTTCCACGGATCTCTTTGCTCTCACTCTGTTTCCCAAGATAGAAATTTTGGAAAATGATTGCGACGAAATACAAGCAATAAGGTCTTCCCCGTCAAGAAGAGTAACAGAGTTTCATTGGTACAAAACTGAAGAAAATAGGACAACATAATTTCATGCATTGAATCGATAAGGACGATAAATTATCATAGATGCAAAAATGAAAGAAAACACTTGGTTTGCCCCATTTTTTGGTAACATTACAACTATGACTGCATAATTTTCACGTATTATTATTTAGTTTGCGAGAGAAATCTTTCACGTGTGCGTTAAATTTCCCCTTGAGGAAACACAACAATGAACCGAAATGGCTCTGATCAATGAAAATCTAGCGTGCACTGAATTTGAATCACATTGTATTAAAAGATAATAAAATTAGCAGCAAACACAACGATGACAAATTAAACATTCAAGAGCAAACAAAAAACCTCCCCGTGGGTGCAAATTTAAACGCAATCGTTCACTTTCCCTTTTAAAATAACAATGCCGAAAATTTATGCTGTGTACGTACTTTCCATCACGATTGAAAATAATTTTTCGGTAAATCTTCCGCAAAACTTGAATGACACTTTGACATATGCTTCCACGGGGAATTCTTATTTTTTGCTCTCGGAGTGAAATTTATGACCCAAAGGGCCAATAAAATCCCGATAATCTCAGATCTGCTTGTCAACGGGATTTCCGAGAAGCCCACACAAAGGCATTTACACAATATGCATACCAGCAGCTAGCAAAAACCTCAAAAAATATAAGAAATCATGCGGAATATCTGTTGGGAAAGAATATGCTGCCGCCATTGACCTGGCACTCTATTTCCTGAGGATCAGAGTGCATTGCCACTAAGCCAAAATTTATCGTTAATCATAGTCGATAGGTACTTCCTCAGATTCTTAATCACAGTGATTCATATTATTTCATTTTTTATATCAAGAGGCACCGCGAATCAAGCTCTGCACTAGGGTGAAAAAGTGTGTTTTCCTATACAGATTTTGTGAACATGTTGTTTAAATGTATTGGAAACATTTGTATCATATCATTTTATGTGATTTGAACGAATGAATTTCTACCTTACAATTCATAAAACAAATCTAGGACTAGCATTTCAAGGAACCAAATTTAAAAAATGTTTATTTTTCTATTTAGACCATAAATATTTTACTCAGACAGTTTACTTTATGAGTAGTTAATTCTGTAAGGGAATCATTAACTCTCCCATCATGTCATGAGTGTATCGTGTAGAGCCTAATCAATGTTTAAAAGCATCTAAGTTCATTTTGCGGAAGTTATCCAATTCAATTGCCATGCATTCATCTTTATAGCGGGCTAACAAAATTGAATAACTATATCAGAAAGTATCAGAATATTTCAATTTATTCCTCTAAAGCTAGTATCAGGAGTGTGAAGAGTTTTGCGATACCCGCGTCGACTCCATTAAATTGTTCGTACCATTTGAAACTGTAATAGTGAAGAAAATACATTTTTAAGACATATAAACGGTACATGGGATCACGTGACATTTGTCCACCTTGACCTGATTCTGAGAGATTAAAATCTCTCCTATAACAATGAAATTAAGCCATAAAAGATTCTGACCAAAATATTCTCTTTGCCATAATAGGCAGTTTATGTAAGATAGGAGATAATATGAAACGAAATAAGCACTTGTGTTTCGCTATAATTTCCTTTTGCATTCCCCTCCGGGAACCAAGAAGGATAAAAAAAAGCTTTTCTCGTGCGGAAGGAGGACGCGAAGTGTCACGCCCTAATTCACTCATACTAATTTGGGAAAGAGGTCGATTTTTCAAGGACAAACATCACAATCTAATGTTGCTCTCCTCCAGCGTAGAAACGCACATTGAGAGCAGTGTGCACTCCCACTCCCCTCACACCAAATGCAGAGGACATCTGTGTCTGCTTTTCTTAGAGTCAAATTAGGAAATAAATGATATTAATATATGTATACTCAGTAAATAACGAGAAAGAGACAAGTCGACTCTCGGTTGCGGGGTGAGGAGCGTGAAGAGCTAATGGGCTTCTTCTTGTAAAGTACAAAGGAAACTCAAAGTAGTTCAAAATATGCCTGGGCAAAATGGAAGCGCATAACTACCCAAAGTATTCCTGGTGATCCACCTAAGAAACAGGAAAATTTAATGGCGATTTAGTATATTAAATCACGATGCAGAATACAAAAAACGTAAATTTCTAGAAAATACTGAAACCACAAATAAACATTTTGCAGAAAATTTTTTCTCTGCCAGATTAATCGATTTTTCTCAGGCAATAGCTTTTCAAATCATTAACTTCGCTTTACGAGAAGTAGCAGCATTTTTTGCCCACTACTCTTGTGTATTTCTCACCAAAGCATATTTGTCCATCACACGTACAAGTGACAGCTTGGTTTTTGTACCACTGTGAACATACATCAGCCCTGCATTCAAAATCGATATTGAAGGTAAATTGAGGAAAGAGTTCCCAAAGAAAGCACAGGAATAGGTTCATGGACCGAATAAAGAGGAACTAGTACATAGGAAGAGATACTAAGAGATAAGGGAACTAGCATTAGACGGAGAAAAGTGGCGGACTGCAGTCAACAAATCTAAGGATTGAACTACCGACGAATGAAACATACATTTCAAGACTCATAATAAGGTTCACGCATCCGTTATTAATTTAAGCAAGTAGTCAGAAGGAGGATGAATCTCGTCCCAATGCATAAATTTCTTAATTAGATTATATTGAATGTTCCACGAACGTAATTTCCATGTACACGTAAACTTTTCCTCATTACACATAAATTTTCATTCATTTTGGCCTTCGACCGATACGCGGAGGTGGTTAGAGTGGAGGGGAGGGAGTTTCAGAGGGAGGTAAAGGGAGAGATATGGCTAATATGTATAAGGAGGCTGTTAAGAGTGGAGAAAGGCCCCAGTAGGTGGAGAGAAGGCAGCACTATTAACGGCGGGGTAAGGAGCTGTCGCGGCACTCCTTCGCTTCTGCGGAGGCCCGATAAGGACAAGTCTGCGAGGGTGGCGTGGTAGTGTATGTGTGAGTGTATAAATACATATATATATATTTGGGTCATAGTGCCCTCACCTCCTTGCCAGGCCCGCCGGAGCCCGGGTGACTTGGCACATTTTAAGGGGGATTTCCAAGTATCAAAATTTTATTCACTTTGCCCAAAGACGGAAGAAGATTCTGCGGGAGTTGCGAGCTAAAAGTTGGTCGCAGGAAGAGATAATGGCAGAATTAAGGGGTCTGAGGGCAACTGGGTGTCGCCCGCATCACTTCAAGTCCTCAATCAAGGTTGACTTCTGATTTTTTTATTTGAAAGTCATGGAGTATTCCCGGTGTTTTTGTTGGTAAACTACGCTTTTCAAGAAGGTTGTAATACATTGCAATGCCGGCTGCTGACATGTTTGATTTTTTATGTAAGGTAGTATGAGCGAGGTATCAATTTGCATAGGAGTAATCAAATTTCTTTTCATTAATAATGGAAATTATTTCATCTTTTAAATGTTACCAGAAGCGTTATCTTTGAATGCACAACTTTTTGAGATATTTATCCATAAAAAAAGCCATATTCCCCTGGTTTTGGCATGGCTATGCGCTCAGGAGAGACATTATTAAAAAGAAAATATTCTTACGTACACATCATTTCAAAAATGTATCTGTGTGTGTGTTTGGTTAACTTTTTCTATTATATCAACAGCACTCCTTATAATTTTTAAAATATAAATTCGCAGGAAAAACAAACGTTTGTGAATGTGTTCTATACAAATTTTGAGTTGTTTGTACAAAAAAATATAAGGAATAGGCAATAGTTTATTCAAACTGATAGGGAGTTTTTGTAGTACCCTTGACTTGCAAATAATACATGTTTTTTTACGCGCAGGAATACCTGTGTATGGTAATCTCGGCGAATAATTTCGGTTCTGTAATCAGAAGAGCCCGTATTGCTCTTTTAAGCCATTAATAAGATAAAATTATTACAATCTGGGCGTTATAAAAAATATATTTACGCCCGGAGCAGATGTAGGCAAATAAAGGCCAAATTCGCATGTAAATTAAAAACAGAAATTTGACGCGAAACCAGGTGGTTCTCTAATAACAATACACAAGACCAAGCTCGTAATATTTCACGATTACCCTGGCATCACCTCTTACAGCTACATATCCGATAATTAACCGGGTTTTACTCAAAACTAGGTTAAAAATCGAAACAGGGATAAAACAAAATTACCCGATTTTTATGGTAAAGCAAATGTCGAGGCGTCTATGCGGTATTCATGAATTTCAAGGAGGGGTGGCCATCTTGATTTACTTGCAACGTGAAGGGACGGTTAATCGTCACCATACTGAGGAAGGAGGTCGGAAAGGAAGCGATGCATTATGGAAGAAAAGAATAGGGTGGGTAAAGGCGCTTCGGAGGCGCAGTATATGCAGATGTCTGGCAGCCCGCTACTCCCTCGCCCCCCTGTTGTGTCAAAGCGGATACGAAAGAGAGGGAGAACCCACCCACCCAGGCTCCCACTTTGAAAGGGTGCTTCTCTCTGTAACAGGACTGTGGGACTCTTTTTTTCTCTGTCTCTCTTCGTTTATTTTTTGGTCGGCTCAAAGGGGAAAAGGAGTTTCCCCCCGAGCGAATGCGATCACTCCGCTATGTAGCACCGTGTGTCTCCCGAGGGAACGGTTCTTTCCTATAGTTACCGGGGAAAGGCAAAGTATCGCTTTGAAAAAGGTCCCTAACGCGATACCGCGATAAAATAAAACAAGAGTTCGATAAACTTTGCCTTCCTCTGTGCTATAGGCTGCATCTAAGCCTCTAGCAACCATAATCATTTTAATAATTACAGAGACTGGTGCGGCAAAGGCTGCTAAGTTTCCCAAGCGATCAAAATGCATCAAAAGATAAAAATTATTTTCAAAAGGATAAAAACGCTCACATGACTGCTCTTGGGAGTTTTCATGATGGAAAACCTAGTAGTGTGGCCAATATTTTATATTCAACCGTAAGAGCAGCTGTAAAATGCGCACAATCTATCGTCAAATGCACTAATTTAAATATATAAACCCGATAAAAATTATATTAATTAATATAGATAATTTTTCATCGAACTGCGGCACTCACTTCTCTGGGAAGTCACTGCAAACTTGTATCCCCAAATTATCAAATCAAAGTATTCATTTGGTGTATGGCTAAAAAAATATTGCTTTTAAAGTAATAAGTTCACGTTGAACTGATTAAAACAGAAAATAACTTTGGCGATAGAGGGCTGCTAGCCTGAAACGGTTAAAAATGCAACACAAACAGATGTGAAATCTGTTTCCGTTCCGTTCCGTTTCCGAAAAAAAAAACCGCTTCAGCAACAATGTGAGCAGCAATTCTATTCTCTAATTTTATTCTAAGCTTAGGAGAGATAAGAACAGTTTTTGGAAGTATTGGTCGAAAAACCATAGCACTAAAGCAGAATAACAGCTTACTTGAGCATAAAGAGTAAAAATAGTAGAATACATGAGCATAAAAGAGCCGGACAATGACCAGCATCCGCTGCCCATTGCAGACTTTTCAGAAGAAATATAGGTGTGGAAAAACCTGAAAAATCTATTATTATATAGCTTACTAAAAGAAATAATTGATCGAAAAATATATGCTTTTTCTCCAAATTCTTCTGTGCCAATTTATCGCAAAACCTGTCAAGACTACGGCCGTCTCTAAAGTCTCCTTGAGTGAATCACCATAAGCTCACCCACTAATTCTCTTCATCTATTATGTAGACCTAAATAACTTTTTCAATTCCACTGAAACTTCGTTCTAGATAAAAATGGGTTTGCTAATTACTGTATCTCAACGAACTTCCATTGTTCAATTTTGAATCACTCGAAAATTTAAAAAAATCCAATTTTCGTCTTTCGCTTAAGCAATTATTCTCTATGACATCCTCTTGTTGCTATCTCTCAGAAACTACTAAACCCACTCTTGCTACTTCCTTCAAATTACTCACATAAACCTCTCTCATTCCTGCTGCGCACATTTTTTACTTATTTGTATTTCCCTACAGCATACTCACTCTTCTCAGTTTTTTCGGAACAAAATTGCAGTAGCCTTTAGAACACGCTCGCTCTCCTTTTACACTATCAAAGTTTTAAAAACATACTTTGAAATCAATATATAACATACCAAGAAAATTGGACTCCATGATATCGACAAAAAATGGAAATTTGACCATCAAAAATCCGCATCAAATATATCTCATACAATCATTGGCAGCTGAATCCACGATGCAAAGTCTATAACTTCGTAGTAACACACAAAAAAACGGAATTTATGGGAGACTTATATAGAGAAATATTAATTAAATTGTTTAATATCCATAAAAAAGTAGATACCAGGAAAACAAAAGTATGACAAGTGAGCCTTTTCTTTTTACTTACTTTTGGCAAGATAAATTAACCACGTCTACACATAAAAAACCACGCGTTGAATTTCGTCACACATTACGCTGGGAAAACAGTAGCGTGCCTGGATTCTCTCCAAGAAATTCATTGCATGTTTACTCCGGTGTTTCTGATGGGACTATTTCATTGTGCACCAAGCGGCTCTGAAAGCGTGAATAAAATTGAGTTGAATAGAAAACACGATCCAGAAACTTTATGCTCTAGGCATTGACGTAAAAGTCCCCCAGAAGAAGTTGAAAGCTGCCTCTCACGATCTGAAATTGAATCATAATGCTTTTCCCACGCTTCGCTGAACTAGCGACACGACTCGGCTTTTATTGACTCATCTAGCTAAATCAGAAACGTGAAATTCCAAGGTAAATTATCCCAATTCACCAAGAGGTCAAGAGTAACAAAGAAAAACGAAGAAATGAGAGCCTTTGATTACGTCAAGTATCATGATCAATTTTTTCTTCTTATGTGAATTCCTTACCATTGAGCCGAAAAATACAGCTCAGTTATACCACACCCAATTATTATGAAACTGCTGTAACTGGATTACATTTTTCAATTACTAATTTTAACCATTAAGTCTATGAACTATTTTGTACATTTATATTTTATAATAGCTTCTAGTGATAAATATTGTCTAATATTTTACAATTTAATGGATTTAGTTTTCCGGGTGGATCCCTTTAATACCATTTTAGTCGTTCCATAGTTTGAGGCTTAACTATGTGGAAGTTGAATTTCTCAAATGAAAAAGTAACTTGGTTTTCTTCCACAGATTTATTTTCTTGGTACAACATGTTTCGACAAAGCGGTGTCATCCTAAGGTACAATCTGAAAAAAGTTTTTCAGATGTATATATGTATATCATGAGGGGTTTGTGGGAAAGTAGGAAGGGGGGGTGAGGAGGGAAAACCAGGGGGAGGGGGGTAAGGGATGGCGGTTGGGCTAGGAATCTGGAAAACCCTTAAGGGACCACGTGAGTGGTGGGTGGGGTGGGTGGGTTGGTTGGGGTGGGGGTTGACGTGGTGTGGAACTTAGAGGTTTTAAGGATTAAGGTAGCGGTGGGTTAACAGCATGTGGTGAATTGGGTGGGAGGGTCATTGTTCTCAGTTTTTCCGTGAGGGATAGGGACACTTCCAGGAGGGGGGAGAGTTTTTCAAAAAGGATATCATTGAGTAAGGGACCCTTCTTCAAGTTCTTTCTAATTTCCAACTCCTCCTTTTGGTTCATCTTCCTCCCTTTCGTCCCTATATGTAATATATCTGGTAAGAAATCGCTGCTGTGATTTTCTTCCCATAGGTGTTTGGCAAAGTGGGACTGGGAAAGATTACATTTCCGGAAACACCTCCTGTGCTCTTCAATCCTTTTCTGGAAACTGCATCCTGTCTGTCCCACATGCGTCGCACTGCAGCTGTTGCACTGTAATTTGTAAATACCACTATTTTCCAATGGTTGCACTTTGTCTTTTGAGTTATTCAGGAAAAACCTAAGGTTTTTATTGTTGTTAAATGCAATTCTAAATTGGTATTTTGGGAATAGGTTGGCTACTTTTCCTGAAATTATCCCGTAATATGGTAATTTGCACCACCGAATATTTTCACTCCCCACTTTCGTTGGAGTGAAGAGTATTTGCTTTGCTCTGATGGAGCGTTTTTTAAGGAGCATTTTGTCGATAATGTTCTCGTTGTAACCATTAGATATGGCTATTGATTTAATAATTTTTAATTCCTGTTTAAATGTTTCTTTAGAAAAAGAGATATCCATTCGTCTGTTTAAAAGGGAGTGAAAGACGGACAGTTTTTGTTATATGTGATGTCGGGGGTTAGAGGGAATGATGTGGTCCGTGGTGGTGGGTTTGCGGAAGATTGCAAAATCAAATTTCTTGTCTATTTTCGTCACTGTCACATCTAGGAAATTCAGTTTTCCATCTTTTTCTTTCTCACTAGTAAACTTTATGCTTTTGCACTGGGTATTTAGAATCGTCAGAAAGTTATCCAATTGTCTGTCCGTGCCAGTCCATACTGCAAAAATATCGTCCACGTAATGGAACCAGCAATAAAGATTCTTGAGTTCCCACTGAATAATTTTTCCTCCAAGTCGTTCATAAACAGTTCAGCTAAGAGTGGTGATAATGGGGAACCCATTGCTAACCCTTCACTTTGCTGGTAATATCCACCATTAAATTTGAAATAATTCTGGTCTACACACACTTTCAATCATGACACAAATTCATTTACGACGGTCGCTTCCGTACCTGCGTTTTCCATCACTTTTCTTGCCACATTCACTGCATCATATGCTGGTATGCTTGTAAACAGGTTCTCCATATCAAAGGACACTAGTTGGCATTTGGAGGGGGTTGGGGTTGAGGGGGGGAGAGGGGTGTACCTGAGGATGACACCGCTGTGTCGAAACATGTTGTACCAAGAAAATAAATCTGTGGAAGAAAACCAAGTTAATTTTTCATTTGTGACCATTTAAGTCATTCATCTCTCAACAATTTTCTATTTTCATCTTTCGCGAATTTAGTAAATACATTTCATTTATTTTTCAACACTTTTAATCCGATGTTCCATCAGACACATGCCTGTCGACGGGACCTATGTATATTTAAACACAAAAAATATATTTTTCTTCTTACCAATAAACTATAGCAGCTCAGGCTCATAATACATAAGAAAATCGACATAAATGCACCTTGAGATCAAAATAACAGCACAAGAATTACAACAATAGAAATGAACCGTGATACCAAAAATAATATTTTACAATTCCATTAACATTCGTCTCTGCAAAGACCCTTTATACAATTTTTTTAAAACTAAGTACAATTTTTTCCTTTTCTTTTTCCAACTCTCCAAAATATTTATTCCACAACTTTGGGAGAATATACTGCCTTTCACGTTCACCATATTTGTTATTGGTTTAGGCACAATACAAAAAGTTCCTCATGTGTTGACATCATTTAATGCAATTAAGTAGTCTTTCTTGTCCTTGTACTTACAAAGTAAGATAGAGTAAAGTAGATATTTAGGTAACGGAACGTTATTATTTATGTACAAGGCTCGTATATCGTTTTGAACATTACCAAAATTAATAATTTTTAGTACATTCTTTGGTATTGTATTGACACACATAAAGATAAATATAATATGAGTAAGTTTAAAAGCATGCGAACAAAAAATGTTTAGGAGTCATTTGTTATATTATACCAATGCATTAGATTAAACGCAGAAAGGTTGTCCTTTCCCCAGTGGTTTGGCCACGGGGAGATTTGAGCGGTGAATTTGTCATAAGCCAGTGCGATGGCGAGGACGGATGTCCTGGATTGGTAAGGTTATGTCTCTGGGCACATGGCCCTTGAATTCATTCTTTTGTGGTTGGCTTAGATACATCTTTTGTGAAGTGCCACACCATCCAAAAGAGCTGTCAAAAGCCTCGGGTGATTGGCCTATTTATCCGCCCTCCTGTTGCCCCTTAAGCCGAAGCTCACGTTTTCCAAAAACAAAAAATAGAAATAAAGTATAGAGGCAAAGAGTACGCACGGGTGAAAAACTGAATTATTCCTTTCATAGTAGCCGACCACAAATAAAAGCGTGGAGATGTAGTTCCTACTGCAGAATAAATTAAATTACGAGCGAAATATGCGAAAATATATATCCTGCTCCAAACAGACTGCCTACGGTCTACAGGGAAAAATCATTTCCGAAATCAGTTCATTTGAAGAAAACTACATAAATATTTTCTGGTTAAAATTTTAATTGTACATTGGATGGAACATCAAAAACGCATACAAAAACTTTCTATCAAAATACCTTTACCTAAAAATTGTAAGTAACACAAAATAAACATAACAATTAACTAAGGAATGGAGTTTTAAAGCAAATCATATATACCTAACAGAAGAATAAACACCAATTAAGAATTTACTTTCTAAACTCCTATTAAGAAAATATTCCCGTGTGTTAGGATAGTTCTATTTTTGCGACCCCTGTTACGAACGTGAATTACAATACCAATAACAATGGTTCTGGTACCAAAGATAAGGAGACAATAACCATTGTGAACCATAGAGATCTTGGAGGCTAATCCCAATAAAATATATTCCAAGCATGAATATTCTTCTTGTTGGTATCGTTAATCCATACCCAACGTGAATCTACTACGCGTCCTTGGAAATTTGTAAAATAGTAATGATATCACTTCTAAATATGAGGCAAAGATTAAGAAAAGCAATCATAGGTTTGCGTATGTTTGGCAAGCGAGCTAGGTTCTCTCAGACTTAACATCTAGTGCCCATGCAAAATTCCTTCCTGGCAAAAAATTCAGTAATGTAAAAGCTCAGAGTGACTGTGCGATAACATATATTAAAAATAGAATTTCCAAAAAACTCATATTCACAAGAATATCCGTCACTTATCAGGAGTCAAAGTAACTCTAATGCATGTTTTTAGGCTTTGTTACGGACGAGATTCTGATTAACTATACAAGTAATTGATTCCGACCTTATGTATAGTAAAACCTCCATTGTTCACGCATAATGACTTTCATTAAGATACAATTACATTTAAAAATACGTTAAGTTTAACCTTTTATATGCAATCGGATAGATATTAATTTCAATTGGCGTAACTGTCCTCATCAACTTAAGTATGGTCATATTTGTGAAAGTTCACGAAGAATTTTACTGGCATGGATATCAATGTACAGAGTAGCAATCACTTAAATTAACGTATAAAAAATTCGAAGACGCAAGTCGTTAATTTATACCAGAACTAGTAGTTATTTTTATTTATAGTTCACTAAAGAAATATAAATGTCGACGAATACTGCAAAAAAAATCTTCGTCATTCGTGCGTACATAACCGCTAACCGCATAAGTTCTAACGCCCACATATTTTATCCATATTAGTTATTCCCTACTTTACTAATAGGTTGCTCAACTAGTCAAAAATAAGTTCAAAATGACTGCTTTCCCCTATTGCGTCATCTAAGTTATGCATACAAACGGTATAACTTAACTGTGCCACAAAGTCATGCCTTAATTAATTGTCTTAATTTAATAAATGCTCCAGTAAATGCACATAAAGCACATCTTAAATGTTTTCCATACATTTCCTCTACGATAGTTTCCGATTACCATCTAAATCATTAAATACATATGCTAACATTCAGACCTATATTCACTACCATAGAACGCGGTAACTCAGGGACGACTCATATTTTTTAGCTTTGGAACTTCCCACCATAGCTATTAATTTTTTATTAGCGTACAATTGCCGCAACCGTAACCGATAATGTTTGCTGCGACCTCGGGGATCCACTTGGAACTTGTCGCTCGACAGTCATCAAACTACAACCTACTTGTTCCTCAGTCCATATTTTCAAGTTTCTTTAGTGCTCCGAAATCTTTTATGCGCAAGGAAAAAACTGTGTACTCAACAGTACCGACAGGCATATATTTTAAGAAGTACATGTTTCGATACCTTATTTTCTTTTACAGAATTTTTAATATGTTCATGGTTCTCAATAATGTCAAAATTGTAAATAATCAGCCTTAAATGGAGTAACTTTGGATTTATCCCAATGCTTCCCTAATAGGTGTTACACGTGTCATTTCTTACATAATTTTCTCCTTTTCAGATTCAAAGCGGACACACCATGCCGAGAAAGTCCAAACGTGCTCTTTGATAACGGACATACATGAAATAAACAAGAGAAAGTTGGGACGATTCCTCTCTGGCAATCACAAGCAAAGCTTTGCTGATTTGTAGAGCAGCATTTAATTATCACATTCCGAAATAGACCTTGCTGTTCAAGAGCCAGGAAAAACTCTCCAGTTCGGTAAAATCCCATAAACACAATCCAATAATTACTTGAAGGATGAAATAAACCATCTGATCAACCGGCCCAAATAGCTTGGCCGACGGATAATATCAATGTGATTAATCATAGGGCCGAAAAGGAGTATTTAAGGTCTAAAACCATTAATTTTAACCTTTCAAAGTAAAAAAAGTACAGTCCATACGATTCTCCACAAGAAGCGGTAAGATTGGGACACCAGCATAGGGCAACTATAGAAAAGTTGTTGATCGTAGATTAAAATCATGCCGATACTTAGAAAGTAAAATTCAAATTAATGTAAAATGATATTTTCATCGAAAAAACTTAATAAGTACGAACAACAGGCTTAAAAAACCTGAAAAATAGTCCCAAAGTTACCCCATTCCACGGTAATTTTTTCCAGACTTTCATTAACCGCGCATCTGATATTCACCAGTATACTCTCTTTCATTCTATTTACTCTATCCGGTGGAAAAAAGCCTAAGGATTAGATATCAGGAGGCTTAAAAACGGGAGAGTTTGTATTGAAGGTATGCGAAAATGTAACAATGGCTAAGGAGGCTTTGCAAAAATGTTATGGTATGACAGAAATAAATAAATTGTAGCCAATTTTCTGGATCTAATGCCGAGATTTACTGCGCCTCGTTAGACTACTTCTATACCGAAAAGGAACAGCGAAACTGATTTGTACATGTATATTTATTCCCATTATTTTATCTCTTTTTCTCCATGTAAATCATTACAAGACCTCGATATTTTAACAGAATAAATTGTCACCATTTTCGAGTCAAAAAATGAGCAAAACCAGACAGTATAACACATAGTTTCACATGAAATACTTCGTTTTAAAAGTTGATAAGACCAATGAAGAGTAAACTTCAAACCCTCAACATAGCCAGTAGAGCCAGAGAAACAGCATTTAAGTGTAAAGGCCGGCAAATTCATTTTCAGCGCTTGAGAGTCCTGTGTCGAGAAACATAATTATAGAAAATAAAGGGTATAATTATCCTCATTGCATATTTATTTCATCTAAACTATGCAAATATATCCTTTGTGCCTCGATTTCTTGCAGAGTTTTGAGAATTTATTTGTATGTGATCCGACACACTAAGCCATTATTTAGAACAGTATTTCGCAGAGTTGTTGAATAAAGAGTTCAATCAGGTCGACTTACCAAATAGCCGTTTTTGCGAGGAAATATAATCATTAACAGCTAATGACCAAATTACGTTCACTCTCAAATTAAAAAAATGCTATCCCATTCAAATAAGATAACATTTGACTGACAAGCTTTCAAAGACAAGGGGTTTGAGTGTTTAAATTTATAACTGGTCTCCCAAAAATTGTAATAAAATTTGTTTCGATCACGCAAAGAGCTTTTCAGAAAGAATCATATCACCGATGACTATTACAGACCAGTAATCTCATAATTTGACGTGCGGAGCAGCCAGAAGGGCCAAAAACTTTTTTTCAGGGGGCACGGGATCGCAAATTAAATATCGGTTTTATTAGGTTTACGCGCAGTTGCGACCAAAACTGTGGGGTGGTATCACACAAGGAGAATTTCATAAACGGTCTAAAGCCATATAATTTTTTTCAACGTATCTCTTGATTCTTTTCCTTACGTATAAGCCTTTTCGATCGATCCCCGGGGGATCCACAACGAATTCTAATTCGCCTGTGCCCTCGCAGATAAGGGAAGGTTGAAGGGAGGCATTTGGGCGTGGGAGGGGGTAGTGGCTGGTGGAGGGAGAACTACGTAGAGTTGGCGGAGAGATTGAGGCTGGCTGGAGGTGGAGAAGGGAGGGGAAAGGATGGAGGGGGGAGGAAAGAGGGAGGCGGAAGTGTAACGCGACGAGAGGGGGGAGGGAGGCGTGGTGGTGCCGACGGGTGAAAGGGCCGATGTGGGGTTGAAGGTAGGGTTGCCAAACGCTGAAGATTTGTCTGGCTGTTCGTAGACATGCGAGTCAGCGAGGTCATTTGCACCACTGAGGAGAGGTGGGTTTAAGAGTGATTACTTGGAGAATATTGAGAATGGTAGAGATACGACATTAGTCTTCCTCCAATTGTGGGCGCTAAGTGGTCCACAGTTAATTGTTCAAAACTAAGTAGGACGTATTTCAGACTATCAGTGAAGTTCAAAGTTGCTAGTCTGAATATCTACTTTAAAAGCCGTTGCCTTAAATTGGGGGTCACCCCAAGTTACGTGAATATCTCAACCAAGTCTTCGTCGGAAGGGCAAAATATTCTATCCGGAAAGCAGAGAGAGCTTGGGTTAAAAGAGAATTGAAGATCTGGTATGGCAGAAGAGATTCCATCTCCCACTATCTGCTGTTCCTTCTCTGAAGAAATCACCAGCTCCCTCCACAGGACCCAGTGGCTGTTCCTGGATGAGTATGTGAGACAACGCGTGAGTGACATCACCTCCAAAAAGCTTGCTGTCATTCGCAGGAAACTTACCAAACTTTGTGTGACCAAGAACCACCACCCTCTACCGAATCCCGATTCTAAAACTGAATTCCATCCACGAGTGGTGAACCTATCCTCGCACACGTTCTCCGATCAACAAATGCAATTACTAAACAAAGGTCTTAAATACTCTCCCAGACCCTATTTATCATCCAAACTCCTCAGTAACGTTGTGATCGACTGTGAAACCTCCCTCCGGAACGAACCTCTCACCCTTAAATACTCACTGACCTCCACTATCTCCAAGTGTGTTTTACTAGTGACGAGAAAACAGACCCGTGATAGCTCCTTAAAATCAACATCCGACGTGATAAAAAGCATTAAAGAATCTTCCGAACGAGAAAACCTTACCATCACCCGAAGTGACAAATGCAATAGTTTAGTTATTCTGAACCGTACTGATTGAATTACCAAGTTCCGTGATTTTATTGATAATAACAACTGTGAAATTTTACTAAGAGACCCCACACTTGTTTATTAACAACAAATGAAAGACCTTAAAAATTGTAGCTTCCTTTTAACTGAGAAAGAAAAATTTCCCCTCATCAACGTGAATCCCCTGCCGCCCAGATTCTATGGCCTGGTAAAAATTCATAAAGTCAATCATCCCATTAGACCGGTGGTATCACATATCTCGTCACCTACGCACAAGTTGCCTTTTAAGTTAAATATCCTCTACCGTAACATGTCCACTTACTCCCCCAGATATGGCATCAAAAACTCCATCGAGCTGGCAAGAACTCTCAAACTCATTCAACTTCCCAGTAATTCAAAACTGGTATCATTTGATGAGGCTAATTTGTTTACATGTGCACCGGTCAACGAAGCCCTCAAAGCAGTAGAAAATTTTCTAGACACTTTGGAGGCTGCCATCAAATTTTTGAAACTAATGCCAAAATTGGTGGATCATCTTTGAATTTTTTAGACTTAAATATCTCCATTCAAAACAATAGACACAATTTTATCGATATACAGAAAACCAACCCATACGGATGCAGACATACCAAAAGATTCATGCCACCCCCATTTTCATAAGCATGCTCCCATTCCTTGATCCACCGGCTTATCAACATTCCCTTATACACAGCAGATTTTAACTGGGAACTTAATATAATCAAACAGATTGCCCGTAATAATGGGTATGACGACATTTTAATATCCAAGATTTTGAATAATAAATTAAAACGTCTTGCATCTTCAACTTCCAGTTTCTTGCTACACGTCCAACCAAGACGCAAATTAAAATGGTTTAAAATTCCCTTTATAGGACCGATGTCATATTCAATTTCAAATACTATCCCGAGGGATGTTCTTAATGTATATTTTGTAACAATAATACCCTGGGACGATTGTTAATTAATTCAAATGATATAATTGAACCTGGTTTTAAAAGTGGTGTATATAAACTTGTATGTCATGATTGAATGGGGTTCTATATTGGTCAAACGGGGAGAAGCTTCGATTTAAGAGCCAAGGAACATCAGGCATGTTTTAAAAACAAAAAAGACGACTCATCGGCCTTCGCCCGACACATGCTGGAGTGGGGGCACCGAAGTGACTTTAAGCCTGAAGTATTGTATTGCGTGGAAAAGGGATGGAAGATAGACGCATACGAACAACGGTCAATTGTCCTTGCAAGTGACTCTAAATGGCTTCTAAATGACATCACCTTCTCCAACCCATCCCCCCTATTACGCATCACACTACCCTCCTCCACCCTCCACGCCTTCCACTTACCCCCTCCCCTAAAAATTCTGGACTATATATACTGGCTGTATAGATTATTTGCACCTGAAGAAGGCTTAACAGCCGAAACCGGTCGTCTGTCAATAAAAGTCTGTGGAAGTCACAAAGTGTGTCGTTATTAATCATAAGTAGGACACTTTTAAGTCCTCCACGCAGAGAACCTGAAGTACGCATCCGCCACTGCAGTGATTCGAATTTTAAAGCTCGGGATGGAAATCACACAATTCTAATTCCTGCATGCAGAGTTGTTTACAGGAATTTTTCCGTTTCAACAGAAGGATATTCCGAGAGATTTGCGAAGATTTAGATAAGGAAGTCTAATTGCAATTACAATGGAACGTGCAGCAACAATATGTGGCATCTTGAATTAGACGAATACTGATCTACTATATCCTAAAGAAGAAATTCTGGATGAATTAACATAGTATTGTCAATAGAATGCTGGAAATTGAATTACAGCGCAATATTTCACACAAAATCCCAAAGCTGAAATCATCTTGTGAGAATGATGGATTATATAAAGGCATAACTTGGGAGTACTGATGACATTAAACATAATTGGAAAATTTATTAACTAATAATCTAGTTAGGAATTTAAGAAACTATAATAATATACTATATGAAACCTCAAATCAGGTGTCTATAGTATCATCGCCATGATTAATAAAAACTCCTCAATCTGGGAAATGAGAGATGTTATGCCTCGTTAACCGACTCCGCGATCCTTCCGGATAATTCAGGAGAGAAGTTGAAGCCCTAGGTAAAGTGTGTTTGAGGGCGATTGAGGCCATGTGATCCGGACTGCGAGGGACAGAGGATACAATTCGCACGGAGTTAGCGAACCGCGGAGATGGGAAGGGTCTGACTCTGCCCTCGTGATTCTCTGTTTTGCTTTCATCGCGTTATTTGCGAGGGCAAAAAGTAATATGTCACGTGTTGGACGTCACTCTATTGCCTTTGAGAGATCTACCAATGGGGATATATCCATCCCGTCACGCCAACACAAGTGGTCCATGCCAAAGTCTCTGAAAACGGAGAGGGAGTGGTTGAATATGAATATTGAAGTTTCCATAAAGAACCTTCCTCTGTCCTCGCTAAAGCCCGAATGACATGCGCAAATTTTTGACTGGTAAAGCGTACGTTTCCTCCCACATGTACCTCTTATGGAACACTCCATCGAATAGGTCATTTACACAGGATTCATTACGCAAGGGATCCATTCAGCAGCTAGTAGTCACAATACTCCTATTTTACCAGTACTAGCATCGAAAATGAGAAATTTAAAATATTTTTCTAAATTAACTCCTTCCAATCAATATCTTTACTATAGCGAAGTAAACAGGTATACATCAATAAGCAAGTTTTCACGCACAAGCTAAATGAATCTATTTTTTATCAATATTCTATAATAATCTATACAGCTGAAAACGCCATATTACTTTTATTAGACACGATATTAGTTATTGCAGAGCGCTTTGTATAACATTCATAGGAGAAAAAGCGTTTTAAAATCTTGGGAGTATACCGGTCTTGCGTCACTAAAATATTTGGAATATATTTCAAATTAAAATGGAAATCTATTGGTAAAATAACGTTTGAAATCAATTTAAGTATGGCTGGATCCAGCCAACCCGTGATTATGGTCTCATTATATCATTAAAAGACATAGATTAACTATTAAAATGGGGTATGACCCAACGCAGAATTAGCGAACAATAAAATAGCCAAAGCCTGTTTCGAAATACCGATAAGCCAAGCCTAGATTTCCTATGCCTTCATTATCTGACATAAATAGCCACGAACAAAAAGTTGCCTCAATTAATTAACGCTCTATTTGTACTGCTTAACAATGGCCTCCCTAACTTAGAGCAATTTAAAGCCAAAAAAGGCCCGTTTTCACATCGCAAATAATAGGTTATTCATTTAACCTCATTGGGCGAATAATAATTATTGGGTGAATTGGGTGAATAATAAGCAAGGCAATTGGGTAAAATGAATGGTACTAATTATCTTTCATGATTAAAGTGAGAAGTGAAAGAAGGCAGGTATGGACTACAATACTCAGAACACGAAATATTGAGTAAAATGAGCATAAAAGCTGAATAGATAAGTCAAATAAAAATAGTAAAGAATACAAAAGTGGTCCACAGGAATGGGTGATATGAATAAATCTACACCAACCAGTCAGCAAAAGAATGGAAACAATTCTATACTCGTCAAACGAAGGAAGAGAGGCGAATAGCGATACAGGGTTTTTCATCAAAATTATTGCTCAGTACACGTGAAAAAATATGCATATGAAGAGGTATTTAGAGTTTAGGAAAAATGAAAGCAGTATGAAATAATATTTAGCCACCTGAATCCTTCTATCCTCGCCATTTCTTCCCGATATACTAACTTTAGCTAAGGAAATGTTACTATTACGGAATACAGGATTGTTGGAGCGAGGATATTTCATTATAGAGATACAGTCTCCATTTGGGCCGAATAAAAGAATCAATGGAATATTGTGATACGAGAAAACAGGGGAATGCGGAAGCTTAAAATACAAAATCTGCCATTTCGAATGGCTCAGTTAGAATCAGTTGAATGGACCTTTTAGAATATGTCGAAACTGGAAAAAATGGGAATGGGTAAGGAAATTCTCATGGTACCAAAATGATTGATGTATTGTAAAAGGGTAAAAATGTAAATAATTTCCGAAGAGCACTATATTTAATAGCATAAGGTGCAGTCTCCGGCGATACTTCAAGGAAATCTTTGATATTATTCATCATAAAAAACTACATTCAAACAATCATACACAGTTACTTATTCGATTAGAATGGAATTAATAACATTTATGGACGAACTAGTATTGTCCCCTTGTCAAGATTGACGGAATTCGTATAAAATATACTTATTATTTCCAAATAAATTTATTTTATATCGTAAGCCATTTTCATGTTTTACAATTTGAGATTCTAAACCAATTAAATTTTCAAATCGAAAATATAATATCCCCTAGAGTAGAAACCATTACTATAATATTCTCTTCTCCTTTTCGGTTCCCATAATTCGAAATTTCTGCGACTTGCACGAATGTCGAAAATCTGATGACACGAATTTTCTGTGATCCGCTTACGTCTGGTAATTCATAAATTTCAGTCTACTATGCACAACCCCAGGTCATCTGTAGTCTCATATTAGATAAACTACAAAATATACCCTTAAATATTGTTTGTTTGATGATGTTTCATCCCATTTAAACGGGTATTTTGAGCAATTTACGCATATTTTTACTAAAAGTTCACGGATTCAAAGAGAAAACGATATTCGCATGAAAAAATATGGATCTTTTCTTTCGTTTGACGTTAGTTTCAACATTTTACGACTAATATTATTAATTTAAGTAAACAAAAGGAATGAAGAAAAAGCGAGCAAAATGCTCTCGGTACGTATAGTTCCTTTTGGGGAGGGAATTTCCGGAGAGATATATAGACGTAGAAACTTTGCTTTTCACATTAACATTTGCGCTCGAAAACCAATTTGAGTGGATCATTTTTCGTAAAAAAAGATAGTTCATTTTCATACGCCAATACGCCATCATTTATTTATTTTTATTCTCTTATTACTTATTTAGTTATTTTTAACTTTGTAGTTATGCATAAATTACCCTTTCCATTATTATTATCATTCATGTGCATTTCATGGAATTTTTTTGTTTTGTTTGTGTTACATTAGTTTAATCTGTCTGTATGTTTTTGCAGGTTTTTCACACTCCCCTTCATGTGCGGGTGTTTTCCTGCCGTGGGTTTTTTCGCCAAGGATATTTTATTTCTTACTTCCTCATGTTTTTCCCACAAATGCATATATTTTTCTTCACACTTATTTCATGTATTTCTCTGACTAAGAGTTAGATTGAAGAAGGGATTCTTTTATTTTCAATCTCGCCTCATTAAAGAAGCTTTATTATCTAATCTCCTCTGCAATACGACATCCACTGATTATGGTTTTAGGCTATTTACTGCACACCTTACTGAAATAAAACCAAAGTTCCTCACTCCAGCATCTACAGATACGACCAGAAATAAACGTGCAGGCGCTCTCTCTTAAATAAGGCACGTGCACACGAATCGACGGAATAGAGACAACGAAAACAAAAATAGCAAAAGGAGGACGAGATAACTTTTTTGCGTCGAAGCTCCCGTGCCAGCGGAGGACGTCGCGTCACTGGATACTCCGCGCATTCGGGAAAAAGTGCAATTTTTCCGTCCCAGTCAGTACGGAAGGAGAGAGAGAAACAGGGAAGAGGAGGAGAGAGGGGAAGTCGCAGAGGTACAGAGGGGAAGGCGATGGGCTGACGTCACTAAGGGCGCGGGTGGATTCTGAAGTGAATGGGGACTGGAGGAGAGGGTTTCTGAAGAGCGGAGGGGAGGCATGGAGTGTGGCGCCACAGGGCACACGTGTTTCCCGATGGAGTTAACCCCGGGGAGTGAATGGGAAAGAGAGGGTGGGTGGATGGGCGGCTAGGGGGTGGAGGGACCGGATGGAGGAGGAGGAAGAGGGGTGGGGACGGGTTGAGGGTGTGGGAGTTGACAACGGGGGAGGTGGTGAGAATACGGGGTGCAGGTTAAAAATAAAAAGCACGCGATTTGAGAATCAGGAAAGGGTAGCTTGTAAAAAATAATGTTTTTTCTATTTGTGGAAAGGTTTAAATACGAGCCGTGACGTCATCCGTCGGCACCGATAACGTTTAAGGCCGAAGATTACGTCCGTGTCGGCGGCTGTTCGCCCCGCCCCACCACTGCGCACGGCAGCGACGAGACAATGCCTCTGAGTCCCTTAGCAGACGGAGACACGGCTGACGATAAAGCAAGCCGTTCCATTTTTACACTTCAGGGTTTTGAATTTAGCTGAAGTAAGATAATCGGGAGCGTGTTTTACCTAATGCATGAAAAAGATAACCACATTTGCTGCGTCAGTAGACGTCACAGTTGATCACCCTTTCAATTGTAGTCTCCAATCTGTGGACTAAAAGATTGAGATAAGCTAATTTATCAATGCCTATATGATTTCAAGAGTGGAGAAAGCAAATAAAAAATTTTATTGTTTAAAAAAATATCTCTGTTGGTTTAGCTACTTTGTCTGCTATAAAAATTAAGTTTCTCGGTCACGCGCAATCATAAATCAGTTGTATTAATTAATTGGCAAAACATTTATCATTCATGCCAAACTTCTATACTCCTCCTTTAAATATTATTTAGAATACATTTCGTAAAGTAGTGAATGTACTGACTACTGACACATGTTAGGCTGCCAGTCTTGTTCTGTTCCAAGAGTTGAACAATAAAATATTGTCGGCGAAGGTGAACCCGTCATATTGTTAAGTAACTCGGCAAACACAATCGGAACCGAGAAGCCAACCGGCTGAAACAAAGAATTTGCTGATTGATGACCTAATGCCAAGAGACTAACAGAGGCATTAAGGTCATAAAAGTTGAGACAATAGGTTAATTAGCACCAAAACATCTTTTAAATGCAATCTCGTAGTGATTGGACGCGTCTGGAGTTTTATGCTCTGAATGGATGGTTTGGAAAACTCGTTCTTTCCGCGCACAAAAAGCCTCCATTAGCCACAATAAAAACTGAGCTCCACTAAATGCACTCCCATAATACACGTCATCATTTCACCTCCCAAAACCTTACATATTTACACGGCTGGTGCTCTAACACCCTCAGCCGCACCCATGCGGCGGCTCGCAGGGTAGTATGTAGATGTGGATGTAGAAAAGCCGATCAGGAAATGTTCGCACAAAGGGGAAAATCGGGAAAGAAGTCTTCAAGAAACGAAATAAGAAATTTAAATCCAAGAAACACCCCAAGGTCTACGCCGGACAACGAATGTTGCGCAACTAAAACGGACCCGAGATTGACCAAACCAGGATGACCAGGATCAAGTGATCGCAGGTGAGCCAACCGGAACCCCAGGAGGACTTACACCACGTGTGGATGACGGAAAGAAATAACTTATCGGTATAAGGCATTCTACTTAAGCGTCTAAGAAGAAGAGGGCTAATAAAGGGATAGAGATTCATTTACCTTACTGTAAGTGCATGTACGCACATTTGCAAATCGTTATCATATACCTTTGTTGAATATAGAATATGTTTGGCTTGACCAGAGTAAGTTCTTCAGAGGGTTATATACAATACATCAGAAGCAGGAGATTATCGATGTTGAGGAGTATAAATTCTGATTAGTTCCTTCTGCGCAAAGGTGACACAAGGGTAATGCTGATGTCGATCATATACGAAAAGATTGATTTGGAACATGCACGTATGTGGTACTACATAGCACCAAAGCTGAATATGCTTTGATTTTCACGTGAGACCATTATTCACTACGGTAGCCATCATATTTGACCGAATGAATGTCACGACGAAGAGAGAGTGCCCACACAAAGTTTTGCACGACACGGCAGTAATATAATGTGGCTACTGTACGATTAACCATATATGACTTACTGCTAACGGAGTTCGGGAAATTAAATCCCTAGAATAGTTAGGGAAATTTAATCCTCATTATACTGTCACAGCCACTGGAGTGAAATGCTGATTCAAAGTTGGAAGATCAGTTAGACTCCTTTTAATATCTGAGGAGATTTTCTAAATGCATAGAGATCTTGAGAAATCATTTTACAAATTTTTCACGCTCCATTCTTGAGTAACGAGGAGTCCAAAACAAATCCAGGAAAATCGAGTCTGTGCAGTGTTGAAGATATTTTATAATCCCGGGGACTCGGGTTCGAATTCCAGCAGAGTAATAACTTTTCAGCGAAGTCCTGATCCCTCCATATGACCTATGAGTACCCATTTAAAGTACAGCTACCAAGTTCTCAGTCCATAATATTGGACGTTCAAGTAGTGCACCACTTGGCGCATTTTGATCATATTACGCTCTTGCCAATGTTTCCTACATTCACCAAAAATAATTCTCTCCACACTTAACTAACCTCCTCTTCGTTGTGGTAAAACAGGAAAATAAAACTTTGAATGAATGACCATGAAGCCTCTTTATTGCCATGACTCATTCGCACCTGTTTTTGGCCGTCTGAGCTCCAATTAGGTGCTAATTTATCGACTGATCAGCGTTGTGCAGTCTGTATTACCCACTGAAAGTTTAATTGCCTCAGTTGTTCACTCGATTCTTCTTGATGCGGCAGAAGAGGCCTTGGAATAAACGTGCAATAACTCTTCGCAGCAGTGAATGCATTCTGGTCTCGAATGACCGGACAAATTGACCCCCCCCCCTTCCTAAGCCCAATCGCCCCTCTTCCGTCCGGGGACAGAGCCATGCGCATCGCAGAACGATTAATTAACGTGCTTTTTAACGGCGATCGCTCTGCTAAATTGTTGCGGCTCGAGAGATTCAAAATCGAAACGTTGAAACAGTCACGTGACTGCGTATTTCATTCCTTTTCCCTCCCTCACCTCGGTTTTGGGACCGTCCACGAGGTCGATGGGGCACTAAATGAAATCGTTTGTCTCCGTCGACTACGAGCCTCACAACTGCACAATCATGTTATTTATACAAAAACGGGTATATGTGCTCTTATATTTTTTTAGCGTAAATAAAAAAGCAAGTTTTCTTTTTGGGTATTTCGAGGCTTTATGAAGAACGATGGTAGAATTAGTTCCGTGAAAACCAAATGGACAAACCAAAATTTTACCGCACATTTGTTTTGCATGACCAAAACGTGTAATTAATTCGAAACCAAGGGACTAGAGAGTCACCGTGTCCTATTATTTAATAAAAAACTTCACGTTTCCAGGCGTCACTCCGTATGTAATATTTATGAAGTAAATAAAGAACTTGGTAGAGTCCACACTCAGATTTTATTCCCGTCCCGCATTTCAACTTAAAAGGTACGTTTTAAGGGATATATTTATCTAAAAGTTGACAATAACTTAATATTTTGATTTGAGTATGCCATTTCCAGTTGATATCCACGTCAGGAATGAAATCTAAATGTGAAGTATGAGAAGTTATTGATTTGCTTCGTCATTAATAGCTAACTTCTCATCTAGGACCAAAACAGGGACACTATGATGATTAAACCCCTAAGGAGCTGTAGTCAATACGCCCTTTGGATTAGTTTTGGAAGTGTTGTAGACAACTCGACAAAATGGTAAGGAGGAGAGAGTCAGGAAAGATTAAAGAGCACAATTTAAAAAGTAGGACAGGGGAAGAAGTGAAAATTCGACAAGAAAGATGACGAAGGTCATTTCATTGACTGTTCATTTAGTTGAAACATATACCTCCATGGCTAGACGAAGCTGCCGATCCACAAGATCTGGCAGGCCCTTCGGCTCTAAACCTTTGAAGTCCGAAGTATAGCTTGAACCATGGCATTACGAATATTTGTACTACCATGGCTGGAACTGTAGACTATTCAAAGTCCATCAGGGTAGAGGGATTTTTTGACTTAAAGTCTAACTTTGCTGGTATCAACTAACAGGCTTCATGGTGGAATGACATGAATTTTCTTTATATTAATAACTTAGGAAGGTGAGCAGGAAGAATAATTCTTTCGAAAGAAACATTATTTTCAATGAAAAATCAACAGTCATCTCAACGACCTCTTCCCTGGTTAAAAATCATTATAAATGATGTATCGCCATATATTTTATCATACCCATTGAGAATTTCCTGAATAAAGAAGACAGCAATGGACTCCCTTGTTGACGCCAGATACCTTTCAAACAATTTATCGAAACATGCAAGACAATCTCTCCCTCAGCGCACAGATTGAAAGACGCTCGACTCTTCATAATCTAGTCGATTTTACTTTTTACTCTCCCGGAAAAGATAAAAATAAACGAATAAGGAAATAATTCTCCTTTAATCCTTTAAATTACTTTTCTATATTCTATTACAATGTTTTATTTGACTCCATCCTAAGTGGTGAACCTACAGATCTCCATGTCATGATAAAAACACTACTAATGGTTCTCCTAAGCGTCCACAATGTCTTCCCGCATGGTACCACCCAACGATGTGACAATGATTATATTTTTAGAAAGATTACCACATTCACTGAATTATTTTTGAATAATTGATTTATGTAGTAATTTTATGATTTAATTTGGTCGATTTTAAGTCAGTTGATCGATAAACTTCAATATAATTGTCTTTTCACAATAAGTTTAATGGTGAACAATTTAATTAGTCGTCATACATCTCATCCAAGCCCATAATCATTTTTAAATGAAAATCGGAATGCTTGAAAAAATTAAACTGTAATCAGTAACAGTAAACATTTTTTTGACGCTTGATTCTCTTCCTCTCTATGAATCGAAAATATATATCTGGACAATTGAGATAGCGTAACGTGCACAAGCCTCCGGAGTTGCACACGCGACTTCGACTTCTTCTTGCGACTACCCGCCTGCTTAAGTTTCCTCGGGTTCCTTTTGTCCATCCCACAATCCCCTTGCCGCGAGACTTGTGTTGGTGAGTGAGTGAGAGAAAACAACCCGCCGGGCGTCGCTGTAACCGCGTCGGAATGGCACAATCGGGCAAACAAGGTGAGCCGATCGAAGTCTTCTTCTCTCCCGCCCTCTCACTCCGCTCCCACTCTCTCTCTTTCTCTCCTCCCCTTGCCTCTCTCCCTCCCCCCTCTCACTCTGGGGCGGGCCAATTCACGAACCCTTCGGTCGAACACGGGGCAGAATTCAGACCTGTGACGCAGTGGCACAACATCTTTCCTCCTTCTTCCCCCCTCCGTCCCTTCATCTCCCCACCCCCAACCCACTTTCCGACCATCATTGCGTCCATAATCCCTCCTAAACATTCTCCATTGATAACCGCTTTCTTCTCTAGAAAATTACTCAATCACTTCTGCGTATTATCATTTCTATCTCAACCACTTACAGACACAGGGTATTATTCCATTTCATTACTTAATGTTCTCCAGGGTATATTTAAATACAGAAAAAAACCATTACTGACGAGGTTTCCGAATGATTTCTTTTGCAATATCAGAGTATTGTCTTTTTTTTGGCTCTTTTAATGCTTAGTTATTTTAATAGTCTACTATTTAGTACCCTAGCCCTAATTTCGATGGTTCTGTCGAAGCATATATGAGAAAATTTGGAAACCATTTAGCTCTGGAAATCAACACGAGATATCATGATTCATTTTGGTAATTTGTGTTTCATTATGTGTCGCATATGACCTTGTTCTACACCAAAATATACGCGGTCAAACAAATATTATGACCACATTAAGTTACTTTAGGAATAAATAGGTAAAAAGAATTGAAAGAAAAATAAGTACCGATAAGAACTACTTTAGTATTTTCTGCCTCACACCCAAAAACATACTTTTTGAAAATCATAATCTCAAGAGATAAAATACAGACATATTTTAACAAAATGGATTTGCTTGGATAAGTACGCACAAAAGGTACTCGAGAGGAAGAAAAGAGTTGAAGTTTCTAGTTTGATTTGCACGAGCAATGTGGTAGGGAGATTTATATGAATCTACCTAGAACTGCGAACTGACCTCAAACCTCAGAACTCCGTCTACCTATTAGCTATAGTTGGAATCAATCAGTCGTTTAAATCGCGGAAATGGCTATTAAATACTCAGTACTCTTCTGTTCTAAATCATTGACTCAACAGTTTGTATCCTTTCCTATTAGTCGTAAAGTCTAGTTTAATTTTTTACTTAAATAAATAACACTTTCTCGACCATCCTGCAGAAGATTTGTTAACCTTTATTGTGTATTCGGTAAATAGGTTGTAGAGTCTAATTGACCTCAAATGTTTAATTACCTGTAAGCCACTAGGTAATTTGCCACTCTATTTCCCCATATTTGTCATAGCTTAATTAATGACAACTCTGGGGGACTATTGTGGCTGGGAGGTTGGTATCACACCGCCGGACAGAGTTCTCGGGTCACCGCAGCAGAAATTCCAACTCCAGTGATTATGAGCTGGGAGAATAGAGTCGCAATCGGTGGGTGTAACGCCTCTTAAAGGGGAGGAAAGTGTGAGATCTGGGGTGGTGAATGTCACGGTGGTGTGAAAAATAACAAGTTCTTTGAATTCGAAAATAATAGTGGTCAATGGTGAGCGTTCATAGTTGAGGAATTGAGATGCTCAGTTTTGATTTAGTACTCGCGAATGGAATTGTTAACTTCTTAACATAAGTACCTTGTTTAATAGTTAATATACACTAGCAAAGTTCGAAATAATAATCTTTTTTATATTATACTCGGCAAGCTGTTAATCTCAAACGCTTAGAATGCGGAAATAAGTCTGAAAAACGTTGGTAGAAAGAAATTATCGAACTCATCGATAACCAATCCTCCAGATCAATTAGAAATACGAAGAAGGTGGTGAAAAACTACTTACATTAAAGTTAGTATTTAATGGAAATTTTTAAATCCATAGTGGCGTATTTATTTTAACTTAAAGATCATTCAATGAAAGTGGAAATAATAATTAAAGAATGGTGACATGACTCCACTTGCCCGTATTTCACCCAAGTTAAACATAGTTGGGCTCGGCCCGAATTTGGAGGGGCGATCCTCCTATTCGTCCGAGTGCTGTTGACCCTGTCTCCCAGTATGCGTAAAACTACCTCAGTCGTCGAAGCACGGATCAAATAAAAATACCATAACTACTCCTGCCCCCATTTTATGGATAAATTTGGCAATGTTCCTCGTCATTAGGGCTTGACTGCTGAGAGTGCCACTCGTTTTAAGATGGGTCCCAGTTTATTAACCTCCACTCCGTCATCCGCTGCCGCATCAACCATCCGCGTCTTGCATTACCGCCAAAAAGAGAGCAAGCATAACTCCAACTCCCACAATAACCACTCTCCACCACCCTCCCCCCTCGTCTGCCGCCTCACTTGGACGAATCCTCAATTTCAGTCAACGACCGGGATATTTCGATTAGGCCCGCCGGCGATGGGAGAGGCTCAGCCGTGCCCTAAAGGCAGCAGAGGGATAGCAACGAAGGAGCAGGGAATATATATGTCTCACAAGAGATATGGGACCGTCTCTCCTTCCTCGGGAAACCTTTCTTTCCATCTTCGTATGCTATATATTTCTTTCCTCTCGTCCTACGTTCTTTGTCTTTTTTATTCAGCTTGCAATTTTTTCGTGAAAATAAAACAAACAGAGAAAAACCCCCGTCTCCCCGTCCTGCGCTCAGCAGACCGTCCTCTCCGTCGCAGTCCTTTCTCTTCTTCCTCCGCTACCTTCTTTCTTGCTCCGTGACTCCCTACCGACGGGGTTCCTCGGCTCCGGAACGCCCCCCACAACATTATCCTCCTCCCCAACTTGACGCGCACCCCTACAACCCTAGGCAGTCTCTAGCCTCGCTACGGCCTTTCCTGTTCTCCATTACTTGGCCCACTCCCTGCTCTCGGTTAATATACATCTTTCCGGGAAATGCATTGAAGGGGAGCTCGAGGATTGACAGGGGGATTGCCTCACTTGCTCCGTGGATTTTTCTGCGAAAACAAGAGGATGCGACGCTGGAGGTAAAACTCACATGCTTCGTATGCACAGTTCCCTGAAGAGTCGGCTGATTTTTGAAGACCCAAACCCACGGTTTGTGGATTGTGCTGAGATTTACTCTGGGGAAATTTCCTTTTATCCATCGAAATCCTCTACATTTGAACCATCAAGCTATTGAAAAAAAACACCTAAGAAATTACATAATCAAGTACGCCAACCCCTCAAGTTGGCCGCCATGAAGAGTGAAAATATCGGACTTCCATTTTGCCAAGTGGAGAAGATTTAGTTAAGCATAACGGCAGCCACGACGATTAAAAGAAAAAATTACAGAAATATACAACTTGTTGGCACGCAGGTAATTCACGTTTGGAAGTTTGGCCCGCGCGACATTGATAGGGGAGAGAAACGAAAGGTCTTAAGCGGCTGCTCTCGAAAGGACCTCATCTTCCTATATACCAACAATTTTTATGTGCTTTCCCATCCAGGTCGTCACATACAGCAGTGGCCCTATTGCCATTAGCAGCAAAGCAAATGGCCTCTCTTTGGCGTCCCTCATTCACATGAAGGCTCCAATAAAATAAAAATGCCCACAAAATTATCCTGCACTATCTCTCATCAAACCTTGAGGAATAGTGACCCACTTCAGCATGTGGGAATGAGAGAAAAGGGCGTGTTTGGTTGCCAACCGCAAATTGTCTAACCGTAGCATTGCAAAGTCACCTTTATGTGTCATTGGCACAAAAATCGTGGTAGAAAGTTTCTGGGACAAATATTCTATGAAATTCATGGCCCCTAATTCACAGTGGATCGAATGAGGGGCTAAATCAACTTTAAAGGCTATCTAAAAATGGGAGAGAGATCATGATTCACACGTTAACTGTGGCATAGCATTTTTATCACATCAATTATGGCTTTTCTTTAATTTAATCACAACCATTATACGTGTGTTACCATTTGACAACCATTATTTCGAAAGCAGAATTAGTAAGAAAAACCACAGTGACACAATCTGAAATCATTCGAAAACATTTATGAGTCGTATGATGATTTCAAAGGTACACTTAACTCCAATTTCTTTTCATCTAACTTTCAAATATATGAAAAATGACATTTGGGCTAAATTCTGCAGAGTAATAGGTAAATCGAGCGAATTTATAGTGAACGCTACTTGAGCATACAGCTTGAAATCATGAGCAGAAATGCGAATATAGCTACATAGTCCCTTCCGCAATTGGAACGCGATTCAGCAATCATTTTGAAAACAAAAGATTTTTCTTCCATTCGGTAAATACATTTGTAGGGTAGAGTACAAATTATATTAAGTTGACCAAGGCTCTGTAAAAATATGCATAGAGGAGAAAAATCTATGCATCAATATTTATCCATCTATCTCTTCCGAAATCTATGTGCTTCTGAAAATAGCTTTCATAAGCTCTACGTACTGAAGGATAAAAATAACCAGGCATTCGTTAGGATGAAGCGCTGACAGAAATAATAATTCATACTTCATATTATACAGCATAAAACAAGTTTCTATGGATGGTTTTATATTAATATCTCCATCCGGATGATTCCCATAAAAAAGATCTCTCTCTAAACATGACGGGAAGCGACTTTTTGATTTCCTGGACTCGTCTTATTTCATTTAGTGCAGTCACGTGAAACTGTGTTTACTCTTGTACTCTGAGAATGACGTGTGAGCAAAGAATACGCACAATTGGATCTGTGTTTGCCATTACGTGCGAGCCCACTACCGGATCTGTGCCGTAGCCCTTTGAGATAAAATATTTTCTTCTGCAGATTTTATTTAAAAAATAATTTCCTCAGTTCAATTCACCAATGCACTAAGCGTTAAGATATGAATTAAAAATAAAAAAGTACTACATTCATAGTAACTAATCAACCCTCAAAGAATAGCATTCTCTCCTTCGTGATGATGATGATCCGAATAGCATTTGGAAAATATTATATGGAAATATCGCATTACATGGGTCACTGACTCATAGCCTCGACCATTCATACTGCTGCTCTCATTATATATGATATCAAAAATTAACTCCATAGAACAACTATGACGGTGAAAGGGTACCATAGAAGTAAATTGTACGATTAAACGTATAAATTTCATAAGAGGTACAATGTTTTCAAAGCTGTTCATTTTTTTATAACACTTGGCAATTTTATACGAAGTTTCCGTCATTATTTACCCCTTGTTATATTTACCATAAAGAAATAATTATTGTAAACTGAAATTTTTTATATCCATAGCCTTCCACCAGCATCCAATACTGCAATAAATTGTAGCGCGAACTTCAGAAGCGATCTTTAAGCCATATTTTTATAATTTCCAAAGAAATATTTTACGATATTATTAAACCATTAATATGATGTGTTTTCCAAAGTTCAGCAGTGATCTTTTTAGGAGACCTTAGCCGCTATCTAAAATTTAAATGGAGAATAAGATTGGAATGAAGTAAGAATATCGTGAAGGAAATGTCATTTTTATACATTCTTTATAGTTACACGAAAGTAGAGTTAGGTTAGCACTAAATCTCTACATTCAAATATTCACTTTTTTCATACCCTGGAATTTTTATTCAATGATACGATTTATTTTTAAATAATTCACTAAAAATAATAAAATTTTAAATATAAATTTGTAAAAATTTTAAAAATAAAAAAAGCACATTTACTACCAGAAGCTTGTACCGAGCTAAGTCTAAAAATAGAGCTTTATGATAAAGGATTACAAGATTTGTCATAATTCGTATCCTATTACTTTATCAACCATGGATAGAACGAGACCATGTTCTTCACGCTTAAATTTGTTATACTACCGTATTGTATGCTTTTTAAAGCTGGTAGTGAAGGGGTCAGAACCTCATGTCACAACTTGTCAAAAAAGAGTTGCATCATTTTTAAAATTTGCTTCCCACACCGCAACGAGTCTCTGACATGAAAAACATCGCAACAGAATCACAACTAAAAATGCCATCGACACTGAAAAAATTAGGCATGTTTGGTTTTTATGTGCGAGAATATTTCTTGTTAAAATTTTCTTGCAAGCTTTATGCTAAATAATCCTGATAATCTCTCTGGGGCGGCATTAGAATTCTTTATTCCGGTTGTGCTAGACACGTCATATTTCAAGAGTCTGATCTCTTTACGGTCATGTAATTGCATACAATCTAAACCGTGTTTCGAGTCTCAAAAACCCACAACAAACAACTCAACGACAAATTAATTTGGGTAACATTTTGCAAATAATTAATTGATAAAGTTTATCAAATGATACTCAATCACACATCAAGAGGTAATTTATAAGAGTGAAATAATAAGAGTGAAATAGTTGATTTACTGCTATCACTACTATCAACAACAATAAATAAAGAGAACATGTCTATACGAAGGAATGAACTAATTTAAAATTTTCACAAATTTGATTTGCTTACGTATGCAAAATAACATCTACCTAAAGTTGAGAATGTAGCCTTTCTTCTTCTTCACATTCGGACATATCGCTCAGAATAACGGATACGGGACCTAGTATGAGATTGAGAAGAATAAGCAGTGACATTAATAAAACGGAAATTCTTCACCAAATTCACCAAATTTTCCAAAAGCAATTGCTGCTGTAAAACTACGAGTAATTTAATCTGTAAAATTGATAAAAACGCCAGAATAACCATTAAAGTCTCTAAAGTAAATAAAGAAAAAGATTAAGTAAAAAAACAAACGACGGTAGTACGGTTAAAACGTTCTCCGGTCTCGTCCTTCGTCACCAACTTTCTACATTGGAAATTACATTTTTGCACAATTTCGCGGTTTCTGTCTCTCAGCCCTTTCCGACCGAAAGCCCATAATATGTTTACCGCCGCTCCTTGTCAACATTCCTCGCCGTCAACCGTGACAGTTGGCAATTTTTGGGCCAAATATCCTTCCCCCGCCCCCATTCGACCCGCCCCTCGTGCCGAACTTCCTCGCTCATTTTGTCCCTCCACCTACAACCCTTACTAAAAAAAGACCTTTCTCTCCCACCCATTCCCACCGCCTCCCCCTCTATTCGCCCGCTCGTAGTTGGGGCTCGAGGGGGCTGGTCGGCAACACACCCCCTCGGCCGGGACTTCACCCCAATCGATCGGGACTCTCCGTCGCGGCCAAAGTCAGAAAACTCCGAAACGCCGCCAGTTGATTTGTTACACTAAAAACAAGGGTAATGAGTTGCCTTCGCACCAAATGGTAAAAACGTCTTCACCAATCAATTGATTCCACAAAGTCCCAACAACGCATCGATAAAAATGAAGGAACGTCCAACCACGTCTCATATCTGTTTGGATGGATTATCGCTCTCATTCATCGCATTTAATTCATAACCTAAGCATTTAGTAAATCAGGAACAACAGCAAGCAAATGCTTCCTCTAAGGTGAAATGTGTTGGAGCTCTTCATTCCATAGTAATCCTTACGGTTAATCATTATGGAACAAAACCCGAAAGGGTCTTTATCTTTTAGGGTTATAGTTTCTTAAATTAATTTATTTCACTCCCGAAATTAAAGTGAGATGATAACTCAGACCCTGCTCGGGATACAGCCTTGCAGTTAGAAACCATGCTCTAGAAAACCTTTAGTAATCAATGTCACATGCTTATTAGAATTATTCTTACGGCATAATTGTTAATGAAATATCGTCAATATTGAAAGCATGACAGAAACCAAACGATGGAGAGATAATTTGGCTAAATACCCCAAACTAAACATATTTTATAACAATTACTTGTAAAAACTAAGAACTAACACGTATAAATAATAAATTACACTTGGTTCGAAGGCTCAATTCTGAGAAAATTTTCAAGACTAAATTATATATTTATATCATCCGGACGAAATTTTCTCAAAAAGTAGTAGAGTTAAAAATAGCTTGTAAATATTACAGACTATTGCAAGGTCCTCTAAAGTGCATATGATTTCTAACAACAGAGCTTTAGTGACTGAATGCCACGTAATTCAAGCGAGCAAAAATGAAAAGCATTCCGGTACTCGATATCATAATGATAAAAAATTGGGAATTTCATTCCAAAGGAGAGTGCTTTCGGAGATAAGAATCGAATTTATTCATGAAGTTATAGTAATATACGCTATTGAAATATAAAATATAAACGACATTTAAAAAATTTCTGTCATAATATTTTTTCAACTTAAATATTACAAGAAAATGACATATGATCACAGTAAATGAGGAATCAAGCGAAATAAGAAAATTTTCTCAAAATCCAAGTTGCCCAACATTTTTCCACATGCGTTTACTTTAATTCAGCAAATACACATCAACTATGATATCTACCAGGGGTGGCAATTCACTTTTGAAACAGTTGTTGGAAAAAAAAAATCATATGCCGACCCTTATATCTGACACTAGCTGATGTTAATGTGGATGATTTAAGATAATGATGTAGGCGTGGATGGGACTTTTAAGCCAAAAGAGCTAGAGTGAAACCTGTATTAAGCAACCTTAATCCATGAGATAATGGCCTCTTAAGGTGGCAACCGCTGAAGGGAGGGAAAATTTACATCGCTCATATGAACGGGAAATTCACTCCGTTCCTGAAAAACTTAGCCGCTAAGAGGTGAGCACAAGAGGGATGTGGTCGCGGAGGCAGGTTTCACTGAGCGCAGATAAAAAATAGCGGAGTAAATATGACCAGAATGAAATAGCTAACGCGCTTATATATGCAGTACACCTCTATGCAGCACGGAGTTTTAAAATATCTATTGCATCTTTTTAACGTAATATGCTTTCACTGATTTTGAATAAAAGCATTTGTAATGCAACAGGCATCTTTTCAGAGGCAACAAAACCAATAATTCATAATGTAACAGACGTACTTTTCATACGCATCACAACTAATTTACTAAAACTGAATCATCGCCACATCATTTTACATTTGAAAAACTCCCACAAATGGTTCTCAATTTGAGACAAAGTCTAGAAAATACCAAGTGTTGTCCAGTAGATCTAGAAAAAATAAATATTCTAGAAATGTATGCGCTCAGCTGTTGTTTTACAGTATTGACGGGTATGAAAAGGAATATGGAGACTCATGGGGTTTAAGAGTTACTGCTGAATCCGCTCTGAAGTGAAGGCAATTTTGAGTAACAATAAAATCAGACAGTTGACAAAGACTTGCAGATCAAGGGCTGGTTAGCCGATACATGACTCTCACGTAAATTTACCCCTCAAAAACCACTATTTTAAGACGAGGCAGTTTGAGTTTTGAAGCTGAATCCAACATCCATACCTTTTTTTAAATGACAAAACGGCCACTATATCACAAATAAATAAAAGGCATTTGGACAAGGAAGTAATACCACCACAAAATCATCAAAAGTTTCTGTACTCTATTATACTAAATGGAAGGTGAAGATTTATCAAAGGGAGGTAACAAGAAAGGAAGAAACTCGATAGCTTGACCTGGCTTTCCGTAGGAGGCTACACAATGACAATTTTAAAAACCCTTACCAATAATTTGGACCTTTAATGTTTCCAAACCTGCATTTTTACTATACAGTCCTAACAAATACAATCTACCTTCACTAATTTGCAAAGAGCATAATCATGTAAAAGGCATAGATGCGAATACTAATTTCCTGGTTATGTTATTTCCTTTGAATTTATAGAGTTATATATTACGGTCGCATCACTATGTCATATCACGAGAAAAAGTCAGTTAAAAGCTTGATGAACCGTGGCAGTGGCAGAAGACTTTTTCTAGCTTCAACCCTCCATCGCCATACTTTTACAGTTTTCAGCTTGCATTTCCCTATAGTTGCGCAAGAAGAAGTTAAGAAGAAAAGTTACTGAAGAATACAGGCCTGAGGAACAAGGCACTACATATGATTATTTGAATCAGTATTGAAATTTTTCCTTTCCTCAAGAACCCATTTTTAAGGTATTATTCTAGGAACACCATGTTTTTATTCATCCTTACGCCTTCATTTAAAACCTGAGATTAGCCTACAATCAAATGTTACCGGGAAATTCTATGTTTATTGCACAGATTTTTCGAGAAGGTTGGAGTATAAGCGGTCTTCTTTCTCATGATCGGAGTTATAAGAGCAGTCATGGGACGCCAGGAGATCGATTTTCCTTCCGCTGGAATGGCGTCGAAGGCAATATATAAGGAGGGCAAATTTCGGGGACTGAGTAATAATGGGACCGAGGGCAAAAGGGACTTGACAAAAGGGGCTTCAGAGAATGTGGAAAGAGGGCGCGGCTCTGAGTCTGCAGAGGTGCAGAGTCAAAGCCGAATTGGGGGTCAAGGAGAGAGAGTGAGAGAGAGAGGCTTGAGGGAGGAGATGGTGACGAGGAGAGAGGAACTAGGAGAAAGAGAAGAACTAACTTAGAGCAAGATATTAGAGCTGGAAAAAATTCCTCCCTCGCATGAAGAGATAGGAGCGGTTAAAAGAGGCAAGCGATTGCATCGCATGCGACGTCCACCACTGTTAGAGATGGAAAAAAATGTGGAAACTCCTTTTTAACTAGAAGAGTGCACACACCTCTCTCCAAAAAATATTGACCTTGGCCGTCGGCGGAAAAAATGGAATGACGAACTTTGACATTTTCACATACATCTGGCCTATTTCAAGAGTGTTCAAAAATAAGGGGAGGATATTCCATGCATTTTTGCAATCTACCCACCAGCCAGTCATTTACGAGCGTAGCGTCAAAATATTTATCCTGCGAGATGAGATCCAGCAGGCCTTATGTTTTTTAAGTCAACCTCAGGTATGCCTTCATGCATGATGGATATATAGCCGGACCAATGGAAAAGAAGTGTGCCAAAGAGAAGTAGAGAAATGAAAATTGCTCTACTTTGAAGTACATAAAACCCCAGGGATATCCGGTAAAATAAAAGTCCCTAAATAAATATGATAAAATTGAGGATGCAAGGACTTAGACTAGCATTTTTGCAGGCACTCAAATAATTTAACTCTGATAAATTACTCGTTAAAGAGTGCATAACCAGCATGAGGAGATATCTTTCAATATATTCTTCCTAGACGTCTGATCAAAAGAGCAGACTCAAGTAGCCGATCGATATCAGAAAAGTAACAGAATAAATTTAAATTGTCTCTTTGTTCATGCATAAAAGAAGTAGCTATCAGAAGTAAAGCTTTCAGAGGAATAAAAAGTTTTAGTAATTTTTCAAAATATATATTTAGATCTATTAATACTTACGCCGCTTATATTAGTTTCTAGACTGAGATAGAGAACTACATTGTCTCAGCCGGTAACAGTCGACGAAGCTACTTCAAATTCATTCTAAGCACGATATTTCTCGAGTATTAAAAAAAATATGAAATGCATTGCAAGTTTACCATCTGTATAAATTTTATGCGGTGTCCGTATTTAACTATAAGTTTTAGCAAGCACTGCTGCTTAAGAGTACTTTGTGGAATTTCACCATTATGATTAATAATTTCATTGAAATAGGTTGAGCTGAATTATCTTTAATTCTTGCGATACTTTCCAGAAAGAATAGCGCCCAATGGAAATAATAAAAATAAGGCGTCTTTATTGAGGCGAGATTGAGATTATGATAATTGGTCAGTGATCAATGTTGCGTCAAAATATGACGTAATGCGATGTTACATCATTCACCAATAATATGTGATTAGACCAACTGTCATGTCCTTCCATCTTTCTAGCTTAAAACTGTGATCTACAAAGCATAATGACTCCGTGGTTAGAAGACAAAAATTTTGAGGTGTCTGCATAGAGCTTCAAAAGAAGTCATAGTTAAATTTACCAACTTCGATACATCAACACCCAATAGCAACGGATTTAAGACAGATTTCGGTCCAGTTGTTTTCAGCACTAAACGAAATTATACCATTTACACATCGGATTCCATCAACTGTTTTATTCCACATCACACAAAGTTCATCTTCAAAAATCACTTGACTCGAAGGATTTATCCAAGTCATACACGGAGTAACTATCGGCACTTTTTGGAAAGAATAAAAATTGAACGAATTTACAATCGAGAGGGAGTCTATGAGCTACATCAGTTGCCCTGATTTTGCGTTTCGTGGTCCTAGGCCACTAGTTGGTTCCACTTTAACTGCTCTCTCCTGAAGAATACAGCTTCAAGCGGATAACTTCATTTGCTGCCACGACTGACCACGCTGAGTTCATAGGGAATGCCGAGACACCGGCGACAGGTCAGCGGATAGCGAGGCAAGAAGTAGGTTGACCGTGACCGAGAGCATTCATTGCATTCGCCCAATGATGGGTTCAAATGGCTATGCCGCGAGGAAAGGGCAGTTAGGGATGATGCTCCGTTCCGACAACGGTTTTCGGGTGTTCATTGAGCTCGATCCGAGTTACACGGTCCACCATAGCCATAACATTTGGTTTTAACTGCCTCAAAGGCAGAACCCACGAGACCAAGATTAAAAAAAACCTCGCCAATCCACGGGACCCACACAACTAAACGATAACTGGCCAACAAGACCCACTTGAGGAGGAACAAATTGCATTCGAAGACAAAAGGCTATCCAGGAATGAATAGAGATAAACTCTGGAGGGATGATCAAGGGTTTTTTGCGATATAGGAGGAGAATGAATACGACTGTCTCGTTTGATTCTCTATTTTTTCAGTCTCTGGAGATAGTGAGTGGGAGGGATATAGTCAACTGATGTTTTTTCATTTTATTCCATCCCTGCCTTTACCCCTCAGTCTTTGCTTCCCACGGCTCATCCAAAACGGTCGCCAAATAGGACGAGCCCATTATAAGGCGGGCGAGGGCAGGAGATGCTTATCACCGCCGGCCGGAGATTGACGGTATACCCTCTAGAGAGGGATGGAGGATGCGTGGGCAGATGTGGGAAGGTGAGGGTGTAGCGTGCGGGAGGAAAGGGTTGGGAAAAGAGAGAAAGGTAAAGGAGAAAGCGAGTGAAGAGGGATGAGTAGAAGGGAAGGTCATTGGAAGGGACAGAGATATTTGAAGAAACTGGGGCGCGTTGGAATACCTCTGCGAACAGAGTATAGGGATTGCCACGAAGAAAGCTCTGATACGCCACACGCAGTAGTTCATCACGTGCAAAATATAAAGTTATGCATTTATATTTATACAACGCAACAACATGATGAAGACATGTAAATTTTAGAGCTACGATTCTTTTGTTATTTAAGTGGACCATCGCAATAACAGTTACCGGCACTAAAATAATAATGAGCCATATTAAAATGAGAAGGAACGTGGAATAAAAAAATAATTCTCAACGGTTTTGAAAAGAAAAAAAATTAAAAATTTTTACTATTATTTCAGGCTATAGATGCGATTTTCACTTGTCTTTACCGATGCCAAAAATAAACGCTGACAAAACAGGCAGAAAGTAAAAAAACATATAAATGTCGTAAGAGATTGAATTTTTCAGCTCTTCCAAATCATTAGAGTGGAATGCATTTCTTTCGCAGGGAGATAAATAAAAACACTTTTCCGGGACCCTCAAACTCACGCCCCATCAAAAGTATACGAGACAAGATGTTTGTACAGTATAAAGGCACTCAAAAACTCGTTAAACCTAAGTTTAAAAAACATGCCAATATCAAGACATTTTTACAATGCTGAACACTTACAATGAGCAAAATGTTTAACCATGATTAGGCATGTATTTAATTTTTGTGAAATGTAAAATATGAAAGGAATATCATAAAAAAATTAGTTCGTTTATAAAACTTATTCATTACGACAAGATTGAATGCATTGTCCCTCCCTCATTTCATTACACAGGAAATAATTTCCGAAAAAGTTTTCCAATCGAATTCTGGTGCTTTACTTTAAGACTTCTTTTCGTTATTTACAGCATAAAAAAGGAATCAATCAAAATTTTTATCGAAGCTGTAACATGTTATAGCTTAACTTGACTTATATTCCGTCGCATAATGAAAAACACGAAATAAGAGAACAAGATTCGGTACAGCAAACCAATTAACACAAAACCACCGTCCATGACCGAACGCAGAATTAAAATCCAGCTATGAGTTTCATTTCATTTAGTTGACCATTAATTCAAAATTTTTAAAAATACACCATGATTTCAATATGCGTAGAAGAGAACAAAAGCACGTGTCTAAGTTCTTATCACAGGTATGTTATAATTAAAATGAAAAAAGAAACTCACAAACTAAGTACTAGATAAATTTTTCTCCAAAAAAATACATTCGGAAAATCCTCATATGCCAGGATGATTGCATGAAATCTAATCAACGTTTCTCTTAGTCAATATTACTTTAATGAAACCTGCATCAATCACAAATTGTAACTAATAAAACGATAAAAATATTCACACAGAAAAAAACTATTCCTCAAATGGCATTTCCACTATCACCTTCATAAAAAGACATGCGTACGAAAAGCTTATTTATACATAAAACCTTGATAATTCAAAGAAGGTCCTGCACAAAATCATGTGATATGCACCTAAAAGCCTTCAAAACTATAAATGTATACTAAATTTGTTCCTTCAACGATAAATTTTCATTATCTTCATCAAATGTAAGTAATCAAAGAGAATAAATATCAGGAGCCTGTACGAAGACAGTGTGGATAATGATGAAATCGGATACTATATACCTATATAATAATTTAATAGCAAAGTAAAGTTTTTATTGACGCCAGGAGTCAATGGAAATCCCGCTTATCTGATCAAGCATTCAGGAGTCAGGACCCTGAATTCAGTATACCAGTTAATCCGTGAAATTAATTCAAATTAATGGCATCAAGTAAATTGTGGTAGTATCGTGAAAGACAATATGGAAAGGGAAGGACGGGGAAAAGCAACGTAATTGGACACGACTTCCAAATGAGCCATGTTCGAAAACTATTGTTTAACGAAACTGAGCGGTAACGAAAACGCGCCAATTCGGGAGCCAACCAATCACAGCTCACTTGGACTTTGCTCTAGAGATTTATAAACCTAACAACTTCAGGCCAGCATTCACTCTACAGACAATGGCAGACTTAGCCTTCCAAACGTAGATCCTGCATGAAATTGGTTCACGGGGGAAATCCGAAAACTCTTCCCCTATCTATTCACCCGGAAACACTCAGATCCTTCATACAAATGGATGTTATGAAAATCATTGACTTTCTCGCAGAGATTGGTGCAGTGGATCGGATGGTTACAGCAATCAGCAAAAGAGCAATATTCACGTCGAAAGGAATTTCAGCAAGGAGTCTTGCGACATCCGTGTATGCATATATGAGTAGTTAATTAATTTTTCATGGCGGGATAGTGAGTTTTAACGCTGAAGTTTTAACTGAAGCAAAATAGCTGTGTAACTTTTCACTTTATGTTTTATTCACAAAACGGAAGATATCCCACCTGAGGATGTCACTTATGCGATGAAACTAGACATCCTAGATGAAAACATTGTGAATAACTTAAAAAGTTGTTTGAACTCAGTGAAAATGATTTTTTACCAGGCTACGCCTCATAATGTCGAGTTCAGCGGAAATTTTTGTTTCCCAGTAATGAACTGAATCTAAATAAAAAGAAAAACCATACTTTCAATAAGTGGGCTATGTACTTTTGGAGATAGATATTATCTAACATATAATGTAGAATGTATGTATGTATATAAATAAGTATGTATATAATATATGTTCGCTATCTCCTCGAGAACCAAATGCAGGACAACTTTCAAATTATAAGTACAAATTAATGTATTTCCTGCACAGATAATAGGCTACTTTTTTGTGTAATTTATGGTCTTCGATTCGAATTCAGACGATTAAATGCGTTTTCATAAGAAATATGCACATATAAAGTTCATTTTTATTGCCTGCAGACCATTTTTCTTTTGAATATATAAATTAGAAATAATGGTCTCACTGAGTCACAACAGAGACTATTGGAAAGAAAATTGTACGAAAAATAAAGTCAATTGCGCCATAGGGGACATGGAGGAAGGAAGAGAGTAGAGAAACCCGGCGTCGGAATTCGCCAGCTCTTAGCAAAAGGTGCCAAGGGGGCCACAGTTTAACGTCTCATCCGATAGACTGAGTTCACATTAAATGCTCTCCACAAGATACTAAAGTAGGGATCAGGTGTCGTCTTAAAAATATCCTCCTCTGCAGGGATTTCAACCCTTAAGTATTAGAAAGAGCAAACACCCGAACAAAAGAAAAAACAGTACCAAAACCTTTCCACCATAATGATCGGATTGTACTAGATTAGTAAAGACAATACCAGTGAAAGGCTTAATCATACGCTTCATTAAGTGACAAATCAGGAAAATTCCACTTCGTAAAAAATCCTAGAGCAAAACATGGTGAGTAGGTATATTCATATTATGAATAAACCTATGAAAATACCGTAAGGTCTTTACCATAACACATCATTTCCTGAAACAAATTGCCGTTTCCATTGAATTATTTTAATATCATTAATTTCCGTTTGATTTTCAGTTATTTGTCTTTTAGATGTCAACTCAACAGGCTTTTATTTTTATTTTATTTCCATTTTCAAAAGTAATCGATCGAAAGCAAAGTTAGTTAGACCTCATAGGATTTTTTAACTCTAATTAAAAGCAGTTTCTCAGTCGCCGCATGTAAATCAATGGCTGATTAACTAAAAGCGCAGCATAACAATGTTAACAGGCTTTTATTTTTATTTTATTTCCATTTTCAAAAGAAATCGATCGAAAGTAAAGTTAGTTAGACCTCATAGGATTTTTTAAATCTAATTAAAAGCCGTTTCTCAGTTGCCGCATGTAAATGAATGGCTGATTAACTAAAAGCGCAGCATAACAATGTGACTGTGTTATTAGCGTTATCCGCGTCACCACTGTCAAATTATTTCTAAATTGATGTGGCAAAGTGTCACTGAACGGGCAACGATTTCAAAGAGGTATTGTTGCTGCCATAAGTCATCCATTTACGTTTAAATGTCGAATAAGTTAGCGTTAAGATTATAAAAGGGAAGTAACATTCTTTTCTGTATACATCGAACTTCCATGACTATTATTTCTTACTCTCATCCCTCCCATTGAGAATCAATGGGCAATACGGCTAGTGTCCTATAAAAGAGAACAAATTTTTTTAGCCAAGTTTTAACTTGTGATAGGAAGCTATAAATCATTTTCCCGTTCTACTCAAAATGATAAACTAGTGTTATTAGCGGGTGCGACTCATTCAGAACGAAAACAACAGTCTCTGGAGTACCTTACCGATAACCAAAAGCAATTAAGCTATTAAACCCACCACGAGGCGCATGTTCCTGCTGGTAACTAGAGATTATTCGGCAGACTGTACTTTACGACCGGCCAACGCCAGATCTCAAGCGCAAGAGGAGACGTGACACATCGCGCGGCAGATGATTGCACCGCCATCTATAGCACCCACACCAGCACCATCGCGGCGGCGGAGGATATGGACGCAACCACGCTAATCCACGTCCTACGGCCGCGGCCATAAACACAGAGAGAGGGAGAACCAGCCATGACGAGCGAGGCATATATATATATTCCATGCATACTGGAGCCACCGCCTCCCATACAACAACCCTCCGCAATCCGAAAGATCAACCCTCCACAGCAAAGGGAAAGTCTGTGACATTTATTTGCTGTATGCACATGACTGCTAAGGATATTGCGACCGTTTACTCAGACATAAAATAGCTAAGCATTTTATTCGTGATGTACCCTAAAGAATATTATAACAGAGGTGATCTTTGGGTGAAGGGGCTAATATATGAAATTAGGAATAAATGTCCAATATATAAGGTCCTACATTCATTTTTAAGTCGCAGGGCTTTGCATCTTTATACGAGTTCATTCTTTACCTAATTTATCGTCCAGCCACTCTTCAACCTATCCATGAAGCCTATTCTCATTCTTCTCCCCGCTTCCTCACTCTCCTCGGTTCAGCCACAGTCCCTAGCATTCCTATAATACTCATTATCTGTTCTTAACACCAGTACTACTTTCTCTAATCTCCCCCGGAAATTTTCCCTCCCAAGAACTTGCTCGCCCGGTTTTATTTATGCGCATCATCTTTCTTCATCCTCCTCCAGACCATTATTTCAAATTTCCGCAATATATTCTCATTATCTATCTTCAGGCTAATTGTTTCTGCATTTCCCAAATAATTTAAGGTAAAGTTTGTTTTTCTTTTTGTGAACCCATCCATTGACGAAGAAATCTAAAGTATGTACACCCTTGACTACTCAATCAAGTACGATGACAAGCCTACTCAATCGAGTAGGATGTCATGCCAGTATTACGCAAAACTTACTGTACGGGAGGAGGAATGGTTCCATATCACTCTGTCCTATATGGAGGAGAGTGGGTAGAGGGGGTTCTTGTTTATCTAACGTTAATGTTAGATGGTAACTTACATGAATACATATATACATACCAATCACGCCATTCCCTTCTGGGGAAGGCACAGTCACAAAGTTTCACTCACAAACACACATTTGTACTTCCTAACTCTGCTTCAATAATTTCCTCTATACTGATCTATCCTTGCAAACATATTTTGCCTCTCCTTTCATATATGTCCATTACTGGAGCATCTAACCCACATTCATTTATTACCCACTCATTCTTGACCCTACCCTTCCTACTTTTGCCGCAAACACTCCTCAGATAACTCATACCCACGGCGTTTAGTCTACTCAAATTGCTGTTTACTCCTTACCACTTTGTTGTATGGTAGTGAAACATCGGTATGTCAGAAATGATAGCAAGTTAAGAGAATAAAACCGTTTTTTCCACCATTCTCTAATAGTAATAATAATCATGGGCTGGAAAGATCTCGATTTAGCATACCTTTAATCCTATGACAGGAAACAAATTTAATAGTTACCAGTTATATTTATTCAGCCGTTCCAAAGAGCAAACCCTCTTTCTTATGACTGAATTGATGCGTTCCCAAGTGACGAATTGTTTTAGTTAGGTAGACAGTAATCGCCATGCATCTTAAAATAAACCATCAATGTACTTCACTCTATCCAAAAGTTACAGAAATTTTGTGAAACATAATTGTTTGAGAAATTTCTTTCCATATATTTTGTTCCATAAATGGATACTACTTATTGGATTATTATAACTTATTGGAAGTGAGAGAGGTTCATAAATCCTGATGCAGTCTAAGAAGGGGAATGAAGTTTGATAAAGTTGCAAAAACCGTGTTCCGTGTTACTAAACGGCTACTCGCCCACGTAATAAGGTATCAGGAGAAATTCCTAGCTTAAGGAGAAGGGCCACTGTAAATAGCGGCTCACAAGTGAGATAGTGAATTATGTACCGATTTTTACTTCATAGAGCACTAGTTTACAAACAACTACTGCACGCATATAGGACGATTCAGGCATGAGGCTCAGTCACGGGAGGACTCAACATTCAGAAGGAATCATCGTCATTTTATTATTTGAAATTCGCATTTGGAGTAGTTTTGCACTAAACGCCAATAATTTGAGAAATATGACAAATATTAAAGAGCAAAAATAGTAATCCCTCACATTTGATGTGAATATGACTTAAGATCCGTTGGCCAAAGAATGGGAAGAGGCAATGAATTTCTTCGAGATTACAAATTACAGTAATAAAGAAGAGAAATGAAAGTGGATTAATTCCATCGGTGAAGCAAAACACCGCGAGCATGGCCTTGAACTGGTGCCCCTTGACTGGAAGTCTGAGGTGCCTGGTGGCCTTATTATTTCGAATGAGAAAATTACTGCATATAATATCACATTTCACGACTCCGTGGTGCTTGTATACTGATTTTGGACGCAAGCGAAATACTTCAACTAGATCCGAGGATTTTGACCATACTCTTGAATTTCTTGATCATTTACTGAGACAAATTAATTTGTCAGCAATATGACTATATGCATAGTAAGTATGGATGCTTGTAATAAGTGAATTAAAAGGTCAGATCACGGATAATTCTCCCAGATAAACTCAGAGGAAATGAAAGAGACGCATCTCAACGTGGATTAACATTAAACGGGCTGTCCCCCGGGCACAGGCACATGACAGTTTTTCAAACTCTATCAGTGTCAGCTGTAAAAATAAAATTATCGAACAATATCGTCATTCCCACCACAGGCGCTATTGGACGGGGGTAGAGGACGAAAAAGAACTGCATGTATGCATACATAAAGGGTTTCACAACATTTATTTCGAAATATTGGTGGCAGCTTCAGAACAGAACGGCAAGGGGGAAGAGGGAAAAACGGAACGGCCTGCGGTTCGTTGCGAACATGGAAGGTGATAATAAATAATTCCTCTATCGAAAGCACGCTGAGATGCGCGCGAGAGGAATATTCCGAGAAACGAATTTTTACGGCTTTTCACAATAGTATATTACCCTGTGGCAGTCCATTTCCCATGTTATTTTTACTAGCGAGCAAGTTTTCAATCGTTTTAGTTAGTTTTTTTTCGAATTTCCCGCACACTGCCCCTGGTAACAAGATCATGCGATAAACTCAAGCCTTCTACACTTGGCCCGAAATTTTCTATGTGAATTATTTATTGAAATGACTGCCACCGTTCAGAAACAGCCGCCATGCCAGGGCCTTGCGCAATAACGAGGGCCAATATAAATAAAAGAGTGCCAAGGGAGATGTAGGTAATTTAAATTTAACGGTAAAAACTAAAAAGTACACTTGTATTGAAATAATTTGGGCAATATAAAAATACCAACGAGTGGCCATGAATATAAATACCAAAACCGAAATCTACATTAGGTAAATAAAATCTGTACACGCGTGAGGAATCAAAAGATGTGGCTGAAAAGTAAGGGAGCTAAAGACATAAATTTAACATTTTCAAGCAAACGTTTCCAGATTAAACAAGAGAGAAAAAGCATGTAGTATCCCACGACTACGCTAGATCTGTTGAAAGAGGTAATTATTGATTCAAATTTAATATTAATATAAAAATACCCGATCAATACCTAATCACCACTAATATAATATTAGTGGTGATAGGTTATAATACTAATTGCTTTCACTTCTTTTCAAGCTACTATCAGTAAACTCACAAGGTCCTATTAAATGGACAATCATTTTCTGGTAAATGCCATTGGTGTAGGTTGTTAGAATAAAGTAAATGTTTAAAATGAAAAAAAACGGTAAAACTTCGAGGTAGCAATGTAAATCGATTACACAGAACGAACTCTATCATTCAATTATTTTTTTCATACACCTCATTCAGTGGACAGTATTTGATTTCAGCAGACAACCAAAAAGTGAAAGTGATGCCCACTTTCTCCGGTCGGTTTTAACGTGCCTCAACCAATTTTAACTAAATTTTACACATAATTCAGGAAATTCAGTTTCATGCTTTGATATTCACTTAATACGCATATGCATATATTTTTTTAGGAGGCTTACCCACTCATCTTTTGATCGAGATGAAAAAGTTACCCCGGTTTTCCCGGCGAGTGTACTTTCCCCCAACGAGCAGACCCTTCGGGCTCTGAACAGGAGGCAATAGCACAAACGAGCCAGGAAGCCAAGCCTATGATACGACTGACCATCCAGCTGGGGTGATTTCACAAATAATGAACCATAGTGCTACAGTCCGCACCGTAATTTCGATACCTCTGGAATTTTCCAAATGCTCTTTCTTTGGTTAAACTCTCACTTCCGTAAGGTTTCGCACACTCATTAGTCGTTATCATCTCGTTCCTTTTGAGACTCGATTATTCATTGCAAATTCATTTCTCTGATAAAATTGTCCAATCAACACGAAAACTTTCGCTGGTTGAGAAGTCCAGTAGGAATTTTAGTGTTTATCATAACATATGAAAACTAAATCTGGCCTCTTGCATATGTAAAGTGTGTTTCATATTTTGAGATTACTCTCACGAGGAAAAAATTTTTCTTTTCTTTCGAAAAATAGAATTTTCTTGACGTAAATCGTCAATTCATGTCTGAACTCTGTACCGAAGGTTTAAAAACTATGTTATAATTAATTATAATTTCTAATCAATTATGAGTTTAAACCTAAAAGTTTTCCTCCCTGAAATAACTTTAGCATTAGTAGATTTGCAGTAATAAAGTTACTCGCAAAAGTCTCCGTACTCTTATGAAATACGACGAAACAATAGCTTTTTGTGACACTTCAATGGAATTTCGTGTAATATTTTTTTCATGATTTTGTTATTAAAAAGAGCATATAGGAATAGTTATTAAGAGATGTATTCTTCAAAGAAAATTTTATTACTTTTAAAGTGGCTCCTCTGCTGCCTATATTCAGCAATGCACTCTACATAGGACTATAAATTTAGGGTATAATATTCGGGAAGATTAGCTTGGCTGAAAATACTCTGGTGATACGGGATGGTGTGGTGGCGAGAGTACTCGCCTACCGCACGAGCGGCCAGGGTTCAATCCCTGCAGTGACGGATGTTTTTCAGAGGAACCCGATCCCTACTTGAGTGTCTTGTGGTGGGCACTTCAAGTGGAGTACTCCGTCTATCGGATGAGACGTTAAGCTATGGTCCCCTTGGCGCCTTTCGTTTAGAGTAGGCTAATGCCGACGCCGGGTTTCCATCCACCCTTCCTCCCTTACTTATCTCCTACGGCGCAAATGACCTTAGCCGTCAGTCGCTTCCCCAAATATCCAATCCATCCATGAAAATACACTCCTGAAGAGGATTTAATAAAAGTATCCACGGGTAAACACTTTCGATGAATAATTTTCCCTTAAAAGCCTGCAGAGTTATGGGATTGTTGCTGTCACGCTAAGCCAGGTAGGCTTCCGCTTTAAACTATAAACTATTCACCATGCCATGATTTTCGCAAAAAATCTCTATCGAAGAGATATCGAAATTTATGAAGCCTGAACCCTTTCGGAACCAAGGTACGGTGAGATTCCCGTTCGAATGGAAAGAACTATCCCGGTTTTGAAACAAGTAGCCACGCAGCTGACTTGCGAAATACGCTTTGAGCGCCACGCAGCACACCAACAAGCGAGGGAGAAGCGTGGGTTTTCCGCACTCGCCGCTCTAAATCCTCGATACTTTCGCTCTTGATCCGCATCATGGCAAGCATTCCCTCCCTTCACCTCAACCCGCCTCGCGAGTAGATATCAACGTCGACCCTCGCAATGACCTCCGGGGGCAGCGACGCTGCAGATGTCCGGTTATCCCTTTCCCCAACCACCAGTCCCCCCCACCCCCAGACTGTTCCACACACAGACCCCTCTCACCCTGGACCCCACTCACTGTAAATCCCTATTCCGCGCATCCTTCTCGCAATGACTGATGTTCCTTCGACTGGACTCCGACCCTCGCGAAATTGCGCCATTTCGGTCTCTTCCCATGGCGAACTTCCTCCCTCCCTCCATGCCAACAGCCGTCGTTCTACCCGGGTCCGCTATCTTGCACGAAGGCTCCAACACCGAATATTATACCCCTCATTCACCCCTCTCCCCTCCCCCTTGGCTCGGGACTTGAAGTTAGCTAACACCCTCCCGGCAACGCCTCTTACTTGCAGTTCGACGTACGCATCAGTATAAAGGGAACACTTCTTTTGCTAAACCAGTAGTTCTATCCATTCTCTTGTCGTAAATTCAGGGACTATAGTTGCTTTATGTGTTTACAATGCCCCATTTTACTTTATGTGCTTTCGATTAAAGACTTGTAATTTTACATGAGTATACGCGTGTTTACTAACAGAAAAACTTTCAAATGTTAAACAAAAAACTAATTAAACATCTGTTATGAGGCGTCCTAAGGAAATTAAACGAGACGGGGGGAGGCGAGTATGATAATAAATTACAAGTATCAGTGGTAACGGATGTGGAGTGTGATTAAAGGCCTGCGACGCATGGGAAGACAAACGTATAATGACTTGATATGGTATAGGAGCAACAGAAGCTGCCAGATGTTGGAAAGAGGGTGAAAAAGCATGTGAATGACACAAATGGCAAGAAAATTAATTTAACTGACTCAAGCGTAACTATATAGAGTTGCAAGAACATTTGCCTAAAAAATAACGCCATAGAATGAGTATTACATTGGTCAATAAAACATTTACGTCAAAATACAAAGAATTTCTACGCATCAAGGTAAATAGGGAATATTCAAATTGATGACTTAAGGTTGACGTCTGATAATATGTGTAAGAGAAAAATGAGACGGGTGAGGCTGGTGTCACGGGAAAGGATAAGATTTTTAAAAATACACACCATCGCTCGGAGGTGATGATATCGTCGCTCGAAGCCTCTTCAAATTTCAGACGCTCCAGACGTACCCAAAACCGTCGCATGCAAGGACGTGGTAAGTTTTAGGTCCTATCTGATGAGATGTATCGGATCTGGTACTTTCAATTGGCTTTAAACAAACAGAGTGAAAAATCTCAAATCACAGTCACACCGAAGTTTTGAGGTGTGCTGCGCGGCGAAAATCGCTCTCGTCCGATCTCCATCGGTAGCCACCCGCGATTTGCGCATGTGTGGAGCAAAAAAGTACGATATTTACGCACTCAGGTCGTAAATCCTTACAAAAGAGACCGCAGTTATTTCAATTGTACCATTATTTACGAATTTAATCATAAAGCCAAAATCCCCGAGAGACCATACACCGTATCCGTTCTCTCACCCCATCGCCAGATTTATTTTAGAGAGGCATCCAGGTATAAAGATATATGTTAGAATGAATCAAGGTTGAGTAGAAATGTGCTGAGCTGAAGAGAAAATTGCTTGAAAAGAGCGCAGTTTAGATTTGAAAGAGTACTGTGGACCAGCACCTCAAAACCAACCGTAATAGCTGGAATACTAATATGTTTTGTAACTCCAAAACAGTCACCTCCCACCGTACCGCTCCTCAAACAACGATGAAGGGGCGTTTCATCCCTCTGGCTACAGGAAAATGCTTTACATTTTTCCCCGACCCTCACCTCAAAACTGCGACAGCCATTTCTTCGAAAGAGGAAAACGCCTGATTCGCCCGTACCTTTTTTGCGACTCCCCCCCTTCCCTCCTCTTTTATACTTTCCCTCTTTGTTTTAAGGGAGACAGAAATGTTGGGGAACCGGCTCAGTTTACTTATTTATTCCTAGGGGGCTTTTTCTGGATGTCCTGTCGTCGTCAAAATGACCCCTATTACGCTTTCATGTGGGTTCTGCGGTTGGCCATTCGCGATGAATGAATGAATTTTAAACGAAAATATTTTCCACGAGCCTGGGCTGAATTTCTTTTCCTTCACAGCGCATCAAAACGACGACCCACTAGTACTGGCTTTGAGGCAAACGAAACTTTCAGGAAAGGGGATACTCTCACTCAATGGCCCTCTTTTACGAGGTCCGTGCATGGTTACTTGCTCGTAAGTACCTGCCTACCCCTTGAGTGTCGACGCTTTTCATCCTAAAACTCAATTGGTGGAATAAGAGTATTTTATGAGGAAAGTCATACAAAACCCCCACATTCCTTTTCATCGCAAATATACTAAATATAAAGTAAACACCGCGCGACAAAATGAACTATATTCCAATACTGAATGCAGACTGAAGAATAAAAATGCCAGCAGTAAAGCTCTTCACGTTGGCTAGGTTAAAAATAGGAGAATATCATCCATAGAGGTGCATCAATAACTTCATTTTATACACCGCTGATACAAGAGAGTTTTCTGGTCAATGGGGCTTTTTCCACTCCTTCTTTTTTCAATTTTTGGGTCGAGTTTCATTGCAAAGATTCTTGATGAGTGAATAGAATAAGCTTGGTGCATATGTATTAATAATCGGTGAATTAATTTTCGAGTCAAATCAAAGTTCCTTTACAACCCTTTTCATATAAAAAATTAATGCATGCACAGCATTCAAAATACTAACTACAAACAAATAACTAATTACATTCAAAACACTTCTTCTGTTAATGAAGTTCAGATGAAATGATATCCCTTGTTTTTTTATCTTACCATCGTATGAGTAAGACGTCGTAAAGACGAGCATATCTCCCACCACCTTCACAACTTGTCATGGCTTAAAACCTCTTATCGAAGGAAATATTTACTTGGGTCATTTCTCTTCACTCTCTTCTGCAATGAATATTATATATTCTATCTTTTTTTCACGTTCAAATCCAAATCGGTCTCTGTTCTTAGAACCTCTAGAACTGACCCCTCCTACCTCTTACACCTTATACCTCGGTCAAATGCACACCTTAAACGTTTCTGACCTCTGGTTCTAAACTCTCAAACTCCTTGCCATTATCCATAAAAAATTCTTCCTCTCTGTATGTTTGTAAGGAAAAACTATTTTATTATTACTATAAGCAGCATATATGCCAATAATTGAAATTTGTATCCTGTTATAGAATTGTATGTTTCCAAAATGATCTGAGAAATTATTTTTTGTCTGTTATCTCTCTGTTATTGATATTATATGTTCCATTTTTATATATTATATTTTCCATTGCATTCAGTGTTAATTTTCTGTGACTGTGAACTTTTTTGTTTTTCATCACTGTGAGATGTTGCTCAGGTATATATATTTTTTGTTATTTTTTCGTTCAAAGCAGAATTTGATTGTATTTTCTTTTTTGCTCTTATGGGGAAACCCAGAGCATAAAAAAACATAATCTATTATTCTATTCTACGAGTATCTTGAGGATACATCGAATTCTCTTTACAGTAGCGAATGTAGATTGGTTGATGCATTCCATCAATTGGAACACGTAAATTGTAGGGCTACGTTATTTTTAACGAGTCTGAATCCCATCAGATTATTCATAACCGCTGAATTGGCAGTATATTAAACTTAAAACTACTATCGTGGTTAAAAAATTTGTTTTGAATGAAATAACGACAAAGGACGATACCGATATTTCACTACTCCACGTTTTTGTAATTATCTTTTCAATACTCCAGTTACCCCACAACAATTGAATACCTCCACTGAGATAAGCCCACCATGAGCGTCGTTGATAAGCGCACAAATAAGTGAGATAGTGCTCACATTAGACCGACCAAACGATATCCTTCTCCACTTCTAACCGAGACCACCTCAACCTAAACAAGAGACAATCTAATAAGCAACCATGGCATTCATCATAGAAATTACCGATACTTTTCACGAATAATTACTATTTTGGTCTATATTTCGGCTCATTTAGAATTGAAACAGTTTTTGGTAAACCCTTGGTAAATGTGAAAAACTATACTCTCGCTTTGTCGCAAAAGGCTACTATGAAATTATCACATTTCCTCCACCATCACTATGAATGAAAAAAATACTGGAGAGGGATAGTCAAGTCGAAACTGAATATGATATCATGTTACAAGCGGTATCTTCTCCGTAATGCTTGTAAGGCTCAAGCATAAGAGTAGGAGGGCAAAAAGTAGGGCGGGTTATAAAATTATCAAAAATATAAATGCTATTGTCAATTAAGTTATTATTTAATTAAAATACTGCTTCAGCTGATACGATTTGAATACTTTGATAATATTTCCATCTCTATTATGTGGAATATAGTTTCAGAAATACTGTAAGGTATGGTTCGAATATCAGCAATGTGTCAAGTTACGACAAAGGTTGGCGGTAAGCTCCAACTTCCCTTGAAAAATGATAGATGCCCTAATTCGCATAAAAGAACATGTGCAATATCGGGCCTTTTTATTTGTTTCCAATTCTAAAGAAAAATTATCAGGATATTTTCCTCATGTAAGAAGGTTTTTATCGGTTTTATCGCACTATTTGGCAATGCGTTGTGGATACACTCAGATGGTTGGTATCCCTCTCATGTTCGTTACGCCGATACACATTCTGCACTCTGAGGAGGAATAAATATTTGCAAAGCATTTATCATAGTATTCTCTAGTTTAACGCTATAAGGGTTTTACTCACCATTTAAAATTGCAAACACATGTTAAAATATTACATCTCCAGTGAAGTCATATTTAATGGTAACGTTTACTATACCACAAATTACACAAAAACACGACCCGGGTTTCAATACATAAGTATCATCATGAGGTCGATACCGACTTGATTATGTATTGAAGCCCGGGTCGAGTGTTTGTGTTTTTTGTGGTGTAGTAAAAGTTACCATTAAATATGACTATGGAAATATACCACCAAGTTAACCAAGATACTGTTTTATCTCCAGCGTAACCTACTATTGGCATACATTCATCTGAAAAGACGAAAAACCCTACAAGGTACCTCGATGCTCTTCCCTCACGCCTCGCCAGGCCCTTCACAATTCCCTGTGTCCACGCGAAATCAAAACTGAAATAATAGGGCGACTACATCAATAGACTGGGCGGACCTCTTCCCTGACTCCTTTGCATTGCCTGCTTCCACACGAAGGGGAACCCTCGCACAGCCCACTGGCACTCGGAGAACAGGAGATGAAGGGACAGACTGGCGCCACACGACCGTCCCTTCGATCTACCCGCGGATGAAGCCCTACCGAAACCCCGACAGAGCTCTATCGCGCCCTTGTCACTTCGCATACAACCGCTCTCGCCTTTTCCGTCGCCTGTTTATTAAGATAAACGGATCAGGAGGAATCGAGTGAGCGGAGGGGTCCCGCTCAATCAAATGAAGCCCTTTCTCTCTCTCTCCTCACTCATGGTTGTAACAGTATTTCTCTTTCACCTCTTCCTTACTTCTCCAATGTCCCTTTATCCACATTTCCTTCTTCTCGATTTCCCGAAAAGCCGCACAATTTTGTCTTTTCTGGCTTTTCTGCTATATTACCTCTACAAAGGCTGCAATGTCCGCTCTCAAGAAAATAATTCCTCACCGAGAAAGAATTACTGTATTTATTTGGTGCAACCACGCAAAAATAATCTTTTGACGTTAGAGTAAAACTATTGACAAAAAATAGAAATTAAAAATTAATGGCTAGGACCAAATTTCTACCGAAAAAAAATCTGCAAACAAATTGATAGCGATGCGATTGAATTTATGCGATGAAAATAACTTTTCTGGAGTCAAATTTTATTACCGTTTTTAATCGGGGAATATGAGCTGATAGAAGCAACAATAAATTCTCTCCTTTAAAGAAATAAAAATGAAATCCTCTTTAACACACGCACAATAGAGAAATAGATGAAGACTCACAGAAGATATAAATTCTATACGCCCTCCTTTAAAGCAATTGCTTCCTTTACGATTCCCTCATCCATATCCCTTCTCCCACCTTCGTTCACCTGCTCCATTGACAAACCTTGTCCGAAATGTCACGCTCTTGTCGTCCCTAGTTGATTCAAAGGAGACAACACAGTTAAAGTTTCCATGTAACTCACACGTAATACGCGCTAAATCACTTCCGGGTGGTCACATACTCATGGGGTCGATCGAAGCGACACGAGGACCCGGGCAAAAGAGGCGACTTGGTAATATTCTATATTTTATTATTTTTATCTTATTTTATTATTTATTACGGAAATATTTTATTTCCAGAATCCAGCTCTTCTTGTTTTACTGATAGGTGCTTTACTTTAAATCTTCTTGCACACCAACTGCCCAGGGCGCCGCAACGACTTGCAGAATACGCGTTATACGGGAGGCCGCCTGAGTCTCCGTGGGGATGGGTGGTCTCGGTGGGGAAAGGTTTCCGGTTGAGGGGGTAGCTCAGGGGAATATTAAAGCCAAACCTCATTAGAAAAATAAAAAAGTACGAAGAGTATATTTCTAAGTGATAGAAATAAGGTGAATGACAAATAAGAAATTATAACGCTATTTTCTCCGGAAAGAGACCAACCGAATGAAAACATTTTTTCGAGACATTTTCCCTGTCAGGGCATTTAATTTTTGTCACTATGCTAAAATTTCCACAAACGCAAATTTTCAATTCTAAAATGAGATCGATTATTTTTATTTGAGAGCGAACAAACAACCTTACAATAACCTACCAACCCATTTTTTCGAAATAATTCTCATCACCCCTTAAAAGATATCCAAACTATATCCGATCACAATATCAGATTTTGACAACTGAAAGAAAAGAATATTTAATTCCCTCTTTTAAGTAACCACTTAATCAATATTAAGGAATAATAGAGATGTAGCACATTGAACTTGCAGATATCGATAAATAAGACTTGTTTCATCATGAAACTACCGCAAACTTATAGATGGTAAATAAACGAAAATTTAAAATCTGTGGGAATTGGTGGACTAATGGAAGAGGAAGGTATACGACGGCGATTAGTTCGTGCACTAGATACTAGCTGACAAAACGAATTAGTGCTTAACCCACGATTCCGAGCTAAAATCCAGTTGGTTACATTATCTTCGCCTTCGAAGTTATCACGCTATCTCTACAACATCGCCAAGCTACAACTGTTGTGCCGTCCTCGATAATAATATCGCCAAGTGCCCATTTTTCCTTGCTCAAGAAATTATTCGAGGGTAATTATGCGTTATTAAAACGAAAATTTATGTTTTGCAGTTTTTCTATTCCCTAAAAGGTCGAAAAAGTACAGTTAGAGGGGTGAATACGGTACTTTACGGTGCATACGGTACATACAACTTTTTTGTTTTTTATATGTCTTCGAAGTTCTAGTTACAATTTTCTAGATGCGACGGACTTAACAAGAAAAGTTGGAGGTCGGGAGCATGGGCGTAGACGATATGGGAGTGACAAAGGGTGGTAGTTGCCCTTCCATTATTTAGAAAGGAAATTTTATTCCTAATGTTTCCAAACTTGGAAATACAAAGTTTACACGGACATTTTACGTAACTCGGTTTAATTTATCTCAATGAATTAATTAAATTAGAGTGATTTTAAAAAAATTCAGGGAAAAAACACGATTTAGCGATAATATTAGAGTTACATATTGCTCTCTACAGAATTTTAAATCCATGTAACTAACCGAACCTTACACTGATCTTTGCCCCCCAAATCAAAATTCTCAAATTTTGCTCATACCCAGACCTTAAAGACAACTTTCAGAAAATCGTATGAAAGCAATCAAGGTAATCCCTAAAAAAAGATTAATTGCAAATTGCAATGGTTTTGAGAAGTTACCAACGCTTTGTTATGGAAAATTTAATACACACAGAGGGTTAATAAGGCGTTTCTGAAGTGCACAAATTTGCAGGATGTGTCTGTGCAGGAAATTAACGGAGTGAAGATTATATAAAAGACAATGTGTATAAGTTTTAAACGAATAACGAAGGTGAAACATCTTTACCCCACTTCCCGGGATGAGGTAGTAAAAATTTAACTCTTCTTTTCCGAGCTTAGAGTGGTTGTATTGTTAATATTGAAACGTGAAACGACTAGGTAATAGATGAAGTGTTCTCAGATTAAATTTCATTGAAAAAAAAGAAAGATGAGTACGAATGACCTAAAAAAATAAAAACAGTAAAGGCTTAACCCTGGTTTATGGTACATTCACTTTATGCTTATCAAAGACAACGCAAATATGACGCAAGATAGTTCGTAATTGAAAAATGCTGAACGGTAACGAACTGCCAATATGACAGCAGAAAAGGATTTTGCAATATCGTGCTTTCTATATCGTCACCAGCTCTGCCCAATAACGCTTGTTTGCTTATGTCAATATGGATACGCAAACATCACATCTCACTCAATATCGAGAACGGTCAGAAACATGCATATATCTCATCAAACAGAATTGCACAATTTCAAGCTAATTTTACAGAGGATGCGGAACTCAACTGCGTTGTGTACCATTTCAAGGATAGAGTCGGCTATTGATTAATTAATTACTACCAATTACTCATTAAAATAAGACATTTATCATAAAACAGTAGAAAGCAAATAGATTACAGGAATGGTTGAGGAAGCTTGGACAATTTTAAAAACAAATTTTAAAAACAGCAAGATAAGGAATCTAGTTTGCTTTTCCATCGACTTTCCACATTAAGCAATGTAATATTTGCCATGAGTTAAGTATTTGGACATAAAATCAACGTTCAAAGCGACTTCATTTAACAGCTCATGGTGGCAAATAATGGGAATTGATTTGATAATATATATATTGATATAATAATATATTTTTACATATGTTAATAGAATGTGTAATATAAAATAATCAACAAGTTTCAGTAAAATAGTATTTTTTACACGTTATAAAATAAAATTATTCGATTAACACACAAATTTATTAGCAACTTGAGTACCTCTAAGTGAATTTTGAAACCTACAGTAGATCACTGGGAAAGGATCGTGTTTGAATGGGAAAAATTTCATCAAATTAATAGAGCAGTAATTTTTCACGACTGCACATTTACCATTAACTACAAAGAAAAGGGATATCACTTCGCTATAAAAAGTTTTCCGAGGTAGTGGATGAGTGTGTAATCAGAATATATACCTCTAAAGCATGGTGGCTATTTGTAACAAAGCTTCAACTAAAGGAGTATAGATAAATTGCAGAATGGAGCTCCGAAAAAGATTGTAAAATATTATTATCTCAATGACAGTTATCTCTGGAAACAAAATAACTGTACTTTGAAGTGAGAGGAGAAAAAAATGCATTTTTCTACTGATATTTAATTATTTTATTTAACAGACACAGAGGTTTAGAACATAGTCATGTAACTGCAATTTTAAAACAAGTATGGAAAGATTTAAACTTTTTCTCTCTCACTTCAAAATTCCACATCGTCAAGCCTGATACCTTAAGATAGTCATTTACATAGATGAGAATTCACTGAGTAATTATTTCCATGTTTAAAACAATTTTCAAACTTTCTACAAGATGCTTAGGAAAACTGGGGCAGTACAGTTAATATCCATGAGTTGCTAGTCTTGGTTTACGGTTATACAGAAAAATTTCACCAATTCATCAAATACAAAATTTGGCTTTCTTAAAGAAATAGTATTTAACATTATGTCTTACAATACTTATGAGAAGATAATAAATTACCTGAAATTTGGAGAGGCACTGGAAAAGAACGAATCGATTTAGGCCCTAAGAGTGACCTACCCAGCCTCACTTAAATCTTTTTCCACGTACTTACCACGAAAGAGAACGCAAGAATTTCTGAGCTCAATTCCCTACAGCCACAGGAACATTATCCTTTGAAATTAATTGCAATAAGTTAAATATAAATGGAAACACATAATTTGGATGTGAAACTTGAACAGAAAAACATCCTACACATTATAGCGAAGAATAATTAGTAATACTCAAAATAAATATATCGAACATACCGCAGCTCTAATTTTCTGGAACGGCCGTGAGATTTTAGAACATGATAATTAACTTAACCTTAGTAAATTATGTAGAAATAAGTGAGTAACAATACATTATGTTGCAGGATGTGCAATGGTATGTGAAGAGCAATCAACTTGAAGTTGCTACGGTGGCTTTGAAACCGAGGAGATGATTATTCAAGAGTAAAGAGTGCTTTCAGCCTAAACCATGCCGATGCTCATCGCAGCAATAACGGTTAAGTTGTTCCAAAAGGACCGAAGGCTTAATAGCCTCAGGCATTCTGTTTACGGTGAAAGGGTGCATCAAAAGTTCATTATGTGGAAAAGACCTTTACCAGACAAGCAGCAGAGTTCCTTGAATGACACAGTGATAATAAACCTAGAAGCTTATAATAACATTGAAAGCCACTAATTCACTGTTAGAGGCTCTGCAGCTACGGCGATGGGGTGAATCATCCCCCGTCGATTAATGAGCGAATAAGGGGCAAGTGGAGCCTCAAACGCTATGGTGCATATAATAAAACTAGACGCAGGAACACGGTTTACACCAAATTTCACGAGAAATACAGAGTTACTGACCGTGCTGGTATATCTGATCCTCAATTACGGGCATATAGAAGTATTAAGTGGCTCACTTTTAACATGAGAACTTACTAGTTTTAACAGAAACAGACAAAAGAACATTATCCGGTCTTCAACTGACAGTTGGTTTTAAATATTTAATTTACAGTTTGGGGTTGCAACGGGGAAAGTTCTTCACAACCGGAAATCAAACTACGTCCTTCATTATATTCAGAGCGTTAGGAAGGTCCATTACATAACAAAAATTACCCTCAGGTAATTATTGACTGCCAGAAACTTGAAATCATACAAGAATAGCTTTTGCATATCAGCATATTGTAAGAACGGAACTCAGTAAAACAGGTTTCAGCCCAGGAAATTATTTGGTTGGTTTGTTAGTTCTAAGGTAGGTTAACCCTCAACTGCTATCGTTGGGTCTTTTTTAACCCGACATAAGTTGTTTGTTTTTGCTGTAGTGGTAAAACTGCCGATCGCAGCAACCTTGGCTATAATGTTATCCTAAGGGGAAGGGGGAGCGGGCCAGTGCGGGTGATGGTGGTTGTTTACGATCAATCTAAATATCGGGTCAAAAAAGACCTGAGGATAGTGTTTACGTGGCCAAAAACCACAATAGTAGTTAAGGGATAAAATACTCCAAATGATGCGTCCAATCCTTCGAGTCCAATGAGCCAACCAACAGAAAAATCACTATTCTTGATATGGCCTTCAAAAAGGTATCCATGTAAAAGCAGGATTACAAAGAAAAATATCTACCACAGTCTAGAAACAAACACCGGCTTCCGGGACGTGGAGTCAGTGATCTGGCCATCAAATCAACCAGACTCCCAATCCTGAATGTTCAAGATCCGACTTCCGGTTCAGGAAGCCATTTTCCTCTTTCAATTGTCAAACTTGTACTACAACGTTGTTCGCGGCAGATGAAAAAAATCTTGTATCACTGAGCTCCCTGTTTCCCACACCCCCTCAACGGTTTCTCCCCACCAACTATTTTTCCTTTTTTTATTTTCATTTTTTCTCCACCTCTAGGCCATTTCTCAACTCATATCCCGCCCACCCGTTACGAGGGAATTCCCCTTTGCTAGGGCACTAGGTGCTACTACAGGAGATAAAAATATTTAGGTAGCTTCACCGCCGGGATTCCAGCACGGAGGAGGAGGCTGTGCAGGTGGCTGGGCCCAAGTAGGGTTGCCAACACGCCCGCATTCTCCATGCGAAACGTCCGGAATTGGAAAACATTTTTTAAATCTTCAACTTTTCTTATTGAGGCGTATCTCTCCTATTTAAAGTTTAAATGATATTTAATAATATGCAATTTTCATGAATTTTACCGTTTTCTATGTGGTTTATGTCTTTTTCCATCTGTCACATTTGCTTCTTTAAAACCAGAATGTAATTGCATCATAACATTCCTCGATTTCATATGCTCTCCATACAAATCATTGACATTCAACTCACTTGTATTTCCTTGCATTAGGATTTGCTGCGTTGTGACTATTCCAAAAAACATTCTTGCTCGCTATAAAAAAGGGATTCAAATTGGCACGTGACCTGCCAATTAAATACAAATTAAATTTTTTATAACTCTGATTAAAAAACATACAACCCAATAAATAATATAAATAAAACAGCCATCGGAAAATTTCGTGCTCAAGTTAAATAATACTGGAAAAAAATAAATAGTGAGTAAGTTTTGGTTAATGTATTGCAATGTCCGTAGATTTTAGGACTAAAAGTTGTTTAAAACTCTCGCAAGTATACGGCAAATTCGGTAAACAAATGCGGGATGCGTATTCAACCTATCTTCCAGTAAAAATGCTTTTATATTCAATTACCGGAAATCTACAAACGTTGGGAACGGAAAATACATCCTCATGAGTTGGCAATCCTAGGTTCAAAGGGGTAAGTGGGTAGGGCTTCCGTTGTCCCAGGGCGCAGGGGGGTGGAGAGGATGGCGGGGGCAGGGGGCAGACTGCATCCGGGCGTTGGCAACACGGGTGGCGCAGGCGGCGGCGGGGAGGAAGGACTCCACCGTGGACAGCCAATAAATTTGAAGTGGACTTTGGGAAGTGTTATGGTGGTGGGTAGTCGAGGTTTTGCGTGGGACTTAACACGAGACGAGGGACGCTGCGGTTAGGTTATGAGGGACAGAGATGGTTCGAAGGGGCTGTGAGAGATGAAAACCCTTAAAGCGCCTACGTATGGAGAACGAGAAATAAGTATAAGGACATCCTATTTCCCCGGAAGTGCTCGTAAGCATTAAATAAAACCTCTAGCAGTATTTTAAGGCAGAATATGAGGGGCGCTAGATATTCCTGTTAGATGAACAATGATGTCAGTATCAGTGGTTCGGATGTTTTAGTAGGACACGAGGCGTCAAGCATTTCGAGAAAATGGTGCTCCCTTGCGAATGTTTTTACATACCGTAATGGACACACACCGAGTTAAACTCCAATGTATCGACACAGTTGCGACCGAGGTTGTTCTTTTCGGCGAGAACCAAGTGAACAGTATATTCAAAAGTGAGACTGATATCCGATCTCACACCAACTGCTAAGTATCACTGGGATCAATCTATAAAAATAATTATCATCTTTTAATATATATCACCATAGGAATTCTACCAAATATATTGTAGATACGTGAATAGCTCAGTCTATAATTTCCTCTTCAAAAGGTTTTATCCATCGTTTCCTTTTTAATGTGTGTAACACACATATCCATAATTTATGCCTTTAGCTTTGCATCTTGCGATGTAACTCGCTATGATGATATTCTGGCCGAAATCTATGGAACTCTGTACTACTACATTTACGGTAATCTCTCCACAAAGATTTTACTGAGAGGAAGATTCATTAATACAAACCTCAAAACTTACATAAATGTAAGCAATGAAATAGTTATCGAGGAGAACATATTTACACCAATCCAAAATAAGAAACTCAATGGGGCCATTAAATACCTTCATGGGCAAAGCACATCGCTTTCATTATTATTATTTCACCTCAGCAAGACGACCGGATATTAAGGACCAAGTTTAAATAAAAGTAATGATTATTAATGGCTGAGAACTTAGAAAACCATGCAAATACATTATCCACAATGTCAATTTCATTTCTTTTTCTTAGCAAGAAATTGACACGAAACTTCTTATATCTTGGTTCTAATATCTGCACTAAATCATATACAATATCCCAGTTAATTGAGACTACTGTGGAAATAACATCTTTTTAAACGTAAAGATCGGTTAATTTATGCTGGATATTTGATAGGCAGTCCAACCCTTGGTCAAAAAGGCATTTAACCTGCAATTCTTTGAAAATCATCGAAATGGTGTTATATGAGACACTATAAAATATTATACATATAAAATAAAGTATAGTTTTAAGATATTGCTGTTTTACGCCATGCAACATACAGGTGTTTTGATAAAAATAAAACCTGCTCCTTTACGATCTCATATCTTCTTAATTTTTTAAGAATGCTCTATGAAAGTAAAGCTATAATTAACCCGTCTAACAACATTTGACCAGAACCCTCCGAAATAAATCCTTCCTCTATTTGGTATTTGTGTATATGACTTGTCTGAGTGACGAATAACGGGGCGTTAAGACATAGTGGAACTCGCTGCTGTGGTCACAGTTCCGAACTTTCCCAGCCGATGCGACGGGTTTAAATGCCGTAGTTGGCGGATTTTTCAGTGGTGATTCGGCCGTTGTAAGTGCGTCGTATGGAGGATGCTTCAAGTTCAGTATTTGGTCCGACACGTCAACTGGAACGTTAAACCGTGGGTTTCTGGCGCCGTTCGTTTAGTGCACACTGATACTGGAGTCTCACCGCTCTTTTCGCCATGCCCACACTGACATTGACCTAATTTCTCATTTTTCCAGAATTTTCATGGAACAAGTCACGGAGGCACTAACTACTGTAACAAAATTAGGATGCAATAATAAGTGAAACCATCGAATATATCAAGCAATCTCACTGAAATTCCATTTCAATCCCGATACCTCTTTATAATAGAAGACACTGAGATAAAATTATATGTCGCATAACACTTTTTAATCGATATTCTCCTTTGTTATGCATATTTACGTATTCCACCAGACAAAATGCAATGAGTATCATAGTTCACAGAACTCTATTCGATTTTTTGTCGATATGTTCAATTTTTGGAGTCATAGTTTCTTAAATTAAAACTACTGAAGAAATCAGAAAAAAAATGCGCCGTGTCACATTAATGTTTAAGTTCAGGAAAATATTAGCACACAATTTTCAGATTTTTCCTCGCTACGCTAGTTATGTTAATGACATTAATTAGCATTTATTGATGAGTAGCGCAACACTTCTTTAAAAAAAGAGTAGGGCTCATTTTTATATTCATTTCTAGGATTAAGAGTAAACGAGAATCCTTCCTGATATCAGAATATCTCTTCCGAAGGAAGGGCACTTTTAGGGTAAGCTTCAATAACTCTAAACCACAGACAGGGATTTTTTATAAGCAACTTGTTTGTCCAACTCTGTGAAGAACCGGTCTCGCAACTTTTAATGGGCTGGATAATGGCTCTTTGCCTTCATTATTTTTCTCCCAGTGGTAAGGTCTCGAAAAGCATATTACTGCAAAAACTGTCTAGTCTCCGGAATGATTTGTGCTATGGAATTAAGTTATTAAAGAATTAGAACCAGTTGTCAAAACTACTAACGTAAAGCAGTTACAAACATGGTCCCTATACCATTATTTTCAAGCAAGGAGAGTATATGGCTCACATGCCTCAAAATAAAAGTAGGAGGAACAGGCAAAAATTCTGTGATAAACATTCCTTGCCCTTACGTTATTTTTTTGTCTTGAACTAACTCCAGCGCATGTTCTGGATGACGTAAGCTCTTTCACCGGCCTCTGCTTCTTTTACCACCGAAAAACAAGTTTACCTTCCCGGGGAACTCAGACAGCCACACATTGAGAAATGAATCTTGGAGACATCCTCAATATCCGGAGAACGCCTATAAATCTCGATTTGGGAGAGTTGAGGCAAAGATTTCACTGGAGCGTAACTCACACTGGCGAAGAATTTCTCGAATTTAATGCGCACCGGTGTGTCAAAGACGGTTGAACTAAGTGCTATCGTCCACCTTAACTCTCCCCTCTCGATTGCTTTCAAACAAAGTTACAAAAGCATTCGTACTTTTCCACGAATTAACACAAAGTTATCCCATGGAATATGTTATGGTGCATCAATAAATTATGCTTTTGAATTTAAAAACTCATTGCAAACTGTGACACGGCGTTAGCACTTCAGCCTTTCTTTTTCAAGCAAAGAACGCACCTTACAGGGAAAAAGTAGCTCTACCGAACAATAATACCGTGAAGTAAATTTATTTTGCACACTTCCAGGTTTATTTTCTATAGAAGTCACATAACCAAAGCACAGAGAGAATATACCTTCAAGTTTAAATTGCATTCATCATTATAGGTCGTTAAATTCTAAGATTGGTTGACTGCAGCCCTCCACCCTTCCCTATCTAATGCTAGTTCCCTTTCCTGCTGGTATCTTTTCCTATGTACTTTCCTCTTTAATTGGTCATGAACTTATTCCTGGGTCTTCTTATAGGGAATTTCCCCTCTATTTTTCCTTCAATTATGTTGTTTACAAACTCATTGTGTCTCGGTGTGTGTCCAATGCATCCGGTTCTTCTTTTCTCTATGGTGTTCAATATGGTTCTTTCCCCTCCTACACTTATGTACATCATTTCTTATAAATATTAAGTAGAGAAGGAATATTGTCAAAATAGAGTTCCAATATTTTGTACACTAGGTACAGCATTAATTTCCATTAAAATTAAGACGCTGGCAAGATAGAATGTTTTATCTTACAGTGGTTTTCGCAGAAACAAAGCTTGAGTTTTCTGTTTTTAAACTATACTCTAAGAAACATTCTATCCAATGGTTTCATTTGTTTAAAACTTGGGAGAGTCATGCAGAAATTATGTGAAACAACGCTGAAGATGGTGTTAGGACTAAACAGTATACAGTACCCAAAGAAAAAAACCTTGTGAGTAACTCCATACTCCTTTATAGGAAAATTTAGATATGATCTGTTCCAAATAAAGTTTGGGTTAAGCCAAAGTTTTTGAAACAAGTTCTCACTGTCCAAGAGGCTGCCTTCTATACAGAGAAAAAACTGGTTCTGGGGCAAGGACGCCTTGATAATAGTGGAGGGACGTGAACTGTTCCGCAGAAGTGGCAGAGGAAGGAAACGCTGGTAGTCTGTTGCAAGTGCATTCAAACTGGATAAGGACAGAACTTCTCGTAGTGGAAGGAAACGGCAAGAATATTCAAGGTCGCAGCTAGAGGCTCGCAGGAATGACAATAGTCTCGAGGGAAACCTACAACTTTCAGTGCATGCTTCTGAAAAGAAAAAGGACGTCCGAGTCTTCCATCTCTGATAAACAGACGAAAAATAAAGAGTTTCCAGCATTCATGAATGATATTATTCAAGTGCAGAGAAACCGCATCCAAGGCAGTTCAGAAGAATCGGAAGAGTATAGACATACACTGCACTTGAGGAAGCAATGACGAGTGGATAGCGATATGTGACGTCGAGTCGAAGGAATTATATTGAACGAATTTACAAAAGTCTTTGTGATTGATATTACATCTCAGTCTAGCAGTGACTTTTTTCTTTTATCCATATTTGTTTTTCAAACGGCTCAATGCTTCGTTTTGTGGGCCGATTTCTCAAAAAATGTCAATCTTCCCGCATAAAATCCTTAATTTTCCTTCTCAGAACCTTTTTTCCCGTTAAAAAAAACTATTTAATTTTTTAACCGATAAACGGAATTTACCGGCTCTAAAGTACTCTAATATGTATTGCTTGCAGCATGCTATCTTTGTATGAATATTTCTACAACATAAAACGTAGATTTTAGTTTTACTTTTAAGCCCCCTTTTGAAATTTCCAGGAGGTACAAAATTAAAGCTTTGTTTACCCCTAGTTTACATTCAAAAGAGCGTGCATATTAGTACAATATAAGAAAATTAGCAGAGAGCGGGTCTTATCAGTAAGCAAAAAGTTAATTAATATGTTTACTACTTAGTGGCGTAGCAAAAACATTCCTCTTTGCTCGATTGTTTTCGTTTTATGTAATCCAGTTCGTCGATCAATATAATACTCAGAACTCATTGTAAGATGAGAAGCAACACATTATGTAAAGCAAAGAGGATAGTAATAATCCCATGATATTAGATATATTTACGTAGGCCAAAGGGGAAACTATTTGTAGTGGTTCCTTCTTGCAGCCATTTTATACCTGAAAATATCTGCACATATTTCAAACTTTCAACTTTCAAAATTTTCAAGTTCTGATAATGATAGAGACTAGACAATATTTTGACTAATTATTAAGTAAACTAACGGTAAGAGTAGGTGTAAGTTAAATTCAATATAAATCTTCTGATATTTTTACAATTGGAAAGCCCTAATAACGTACAGTGTTTCATTCTCCATTTCAGTGCAAGTCCTACCCTTCTTCATCCCGTCCATAAAACCTATTCTCTTTCTTCCCCTTCCCCATGGCCCAACAACCTTCTCTAAATAATGGAGCAACAAGCTTTTAAGCCAGTCTAAGTATATTGTCAGTTAATTCACCTACACTGCAGTCCTCCAAACCCGATGCATAAACTCAGCCATTTTATTACAATTTACTCTCGTCTTAAACCCTTGATTCAGGTCCGTGACGATCTGAGAGAAAGAACTACGAAGTACATGAGGCTGGGCGCTAACGGGTTAACTAAATATCCTGATCGTGAGAAAGGCTGAAGGGCTGCCACCTGAAGAACGTTTTTCTATATAAATTTCATCCCTTCCTAAGTTAGCAAAATTTAAACATGAGGATGCCATTATTTAACCTTCCAAAGCCATACATGAGTTGTAAATTACAGAAAATACTGGAGCCTCAAAGGACACAGATATGTGGCGTGGTTAACTTCCAAGTTAATAATGCATTGGTGCACCCTCGTATTTTCTTCAAGGTCCATGAATAAATACCCCAACGTGAACTTGAACACCTTTAGGCACCAATAAATGATCAAATTAGCAATGATCTACAGTTAAATTTATTTCTAAAAAATATGGTTATAAATTACAACGGAATGATCAATCGGTGAAGTCCTTATTTCCAAATGCTATTTCATTTTTCAGTTCGGCATATGTCTAATCTTTTCATTTCCATCCATGAAGCCCATTTACTTATTTACCTGATCGCCCTACATCCTACTGTCTGTTGCCACTCTAAAAATCCCTTTGCCTCTTATTACCTATTCTCATGAATGCGATGATGAGTGTATAACATATATCCAGTTTCCCCATTAAAGAAGTTCTCATACACCTCATTCCTCCAATAAAAATGGTTACCATTAAAAAATGATAGATTTTAAGCACGGAAAATGCCTCTTATAAAAAATGAAACACTAAGCAATCGGGTTTGGTAATGGGGTATCGTACGTTCGGCGTAAATTATAGCATGTCCATAGAGTGCGATGTACATCAACAATAAGATATCTTTTCCAAATCCTTTAACATTTAAGAGAAACCAAACTAAGTTTATGAAGTGCTGGAGTATCCAGTTTGAATCAGATGAAGATAGGCTGATGAGCTTTCACTAAGCATCAAAAACTCACTCTCGATCCCCGTGCGATCACATTTCTACGAGGTAATCAACACGTCTGCCACAGCAAGGACTACTTATGGATCACGCGGAATAGTTACCGATCGGAGCAAACCCCGGGCGCGCGCGACATCAAACGGGAGAAGGCTCAAAGGGAGAGGAAATTGACTTTCAAAAAGAAGAGGGATCGTCGTCCCTTTTTTTATCATCGTTTTTCCTCCTTCATTCCCGGAGCACAAAAGAACGATGGATGATATTGCGGCTAAATACGACCTTTGGGGTGGAAATGCGGTGGGCAGGCTCTCCGCCACGTCCCATTCTCTTTTCGCAAACCCCACCACCTCTCCTTTTCCCTCTGAATGAAGGGATCGGTGCGGCGGCGAGAATAAAAAACAGTCGGCACGCAGCGATCAAAGGGGAAATATAATACATTTCTGTGGTCATCGGAATGAGAGGCTGGACAGAGCGGAAGAGCACATTCCTCGCCGCAACTGCAGGGAAGTAAGTAGGGGTTGGTCGATCTTCGCGATCGTGAACGATCTTGACGATAACCTTAAGGTTATTACCCCATTCTTCGCGCAGCAAGAATTCGTATCCACTCTCTTCCCTTCTGTGATCTCATTGGAAAATATTTAAAATTTCTCACGCTGAATTCTATGCACGTCGATAGAAAGAAAATAAAGCGTCATCAGAGTCTAGATATGATGACGCACATCTCACTCTCCGAGCTTGGCAATTGAATCCTCAAACGTTAGATCTGTTTCCCTTTGAGTACTGCAGCACCATAATTATATCGATTTTTTACGACAATTTTGCATCGCATACGCGCCAATCTTTAAGTCAAATTTTAGCCCACAGTCCTCGCGAAAGTAAAATTATAGATTCAAGAAAGGAGACAACGGCGATATGGCTAGACTTAGTTTCGGTAATTTAGCATAGTCCGTCGATAACTCTATCATCTGCATTGGTGTACAACTATTGGTAGGTAGTCTACAGCCAATGATACGCCATTGTGAGGTCTTATATTATCTTCTTCTTACAATCTCCATACAGTCTCTAACGTTTTCTTCTACCAATTTTACCATTGTAAACCATTTCCTCACCGATTATAAAAATACTATATCAATAAGCATCGCTCTCAACTACGCTCAACCACTCGTATATGCACATTAATTATAGGGATCTTCAAAATATCAGACATTGAGACAGGAAAAAAATTCGTAGTTACTACTTAGAAATATAACTTAAACAATTAAATGCGTTATGTAACTTGTATAATTCATACTTCTAAAAAACGGGATAGTAAAAGGAGGCTCAGGAAAAATAGAAAAACAATAACAAAATAGTAATCACACAACAGCAAAAAGGCAGGCCCCACTTCAATTTGGAGAGATAATATCCAACAAAGATTATAAAAATTACATCTTTAAGCCGACACTCACTGTGCATTACAACACTTAACTCGAGATCAACTCCAGAAGGACATTTTTCAGGCAAAAAGATGCGCATCTTTCGAGTACAGAAATATCAAAATGCATTTTCCATAACAAAATTCCTCTTGAGGCATCAATAATAGACACTTCATGTTTAGCCGTTTGGAAGCTTGCCACTGTGCTTTGGCATACTTCCAAAATTGTCTGGGGCTTCCAGGTCAGATTGTCACAATTTTTTCGCGAAACTATACTTGTTTTTCGGTGGCCATGACCTTGAACCTGAGCAGGAAAACATCCTAGGCAATGCCTCTCTCCGTACCTTACCAGCATGGCTGCCAAATCAGGTCAGATAATAACGATGAGCAGAGAAATGTGAGTATCTCAGAGATCTCTTTCCGAACCAGGTTGACACGAAAAAATTGTGAAAGGGAAAAATGATAATGTGCAGAGCAGAGTAACACCTCCCATTTACCTTTATTTTTTATTGACAAACTTTATTTTTGGATTTATTTCTCAAATACTTATCATATTTCTCAAAAGAGACGAATATTTACTTTCCACACGACACAATGGAGGATTTTAGTCTCACGTAGGCTGAATGATCGCAGATACACAATGGGCGTTGGTATTATGCATCGATAGATACGTAGAAGTCTTGAAGAAGCACACAATAAATTTGACTGGGATCAGAAAATAAAAAACACTTTCTATAATGAGCTATAAGAGATTTAAAATAGCTATTCCCTTTGTGAATGGTGCGAAGTATGAGCCAAGGAAAGCTGAATCACCATATGCAGATGAATAACCTTCCCCCGTCAGGGTAATCCCCTGATCATAATGGGTAATAAAATACACAAAACGACCATATGAATACTACAAATATACCATCTCGAAAGTTTTCAGCCTGAAAATTAAGAACCAAAGATGTTAGCACACTAGTGCCCACGAATAAATGGAGCTTAAATAATGGCTCGATATGGCCTTACGAACTATGACAAAGAGAACAAGCACTAATCGCATATGAGTGCGAAAGTTCTTAGAGAATCTTAGAGAGGGTGTACACTTGTTTAGGTGTGCACAGGAACCAATGATAGAAAAGAGGGCTATATTTTTTAAGCGTCCCGAGCGTAGGAAGATGGAGGGTGGGGGGGCGGTCAGGATACATCCCACTGGCCTCACGCTGTAACAGGGGAAGAGATTTCCAGATGGAGGATGGAGACGGCGGGTGATCTCCCGCCATCCATCAACCGGGAATCCTTCCCAAGAGGCAGCTGCGAGAGGCGAAACAGATTCATCGCTTGGTATCTGCGGTGTCTTATTCAGGGCAGACTAGGGAATAGGGTTCCGTGGTTGAGAGCAGGATACACACAGGGGAGGAGGAGTGACGTAAGGTAATGCGTTCAGGAATTTTCTACCGAGAATAGTTAAGAATACTAGCCAGCCGAGCAAGTGGGAGCAAGTTCGGCATGAAATTTTGCTATTAACCACAACAGACTATCCGTCTTAAAACTAAGTAATCCATTTTACATTTATCCTGATTCCTCTTAGAAATCTTACAAATAATTATCTTCTTCGAAGAAAAATTTTATGTGCTTTTCAGGAGTTTCATTTTTTTTGAGGTTATTATTCCAGTTATACAAATAATGAATCACTTATGCCATTCAGCAAAGGTTCTCTTTTTAAAATTATACAGCCTTTATAAATAAAAAAATGCCGAAAAAGCACGCGTAAATTAAACAATTTCAGATTCATGACCTCTTCCTCTATTTTTCATCCTGTAATAAATTTCAAAAATGTCTTTCATACATGTACTAAGAAAAATACTTTTAGAATGAGTTTTCACAGATTTATATGATCCATGGCGTTATTCAAAATGATCCATTTTCTGGAAAACTGTTTTAAGTGCACCTGAACCTGTTCAGTTGGCAATTGGTGTTTAACTTTACACCCTCCGTACAGCTTCTGAGCGTTCTACTCAATATACTCTCTTATGTATCGGTGTCTAAAAAAGGTTCCTATTACTAAGCAATAAATACATTGTATACCACTATGCTGACGGAGGCCTAAAGAGTTTTGCACGCCGTATTGTTAAGAAAAACTCTAAACGTTAAACAACTTCTTACCTGAAGAAAATCGGCAAGCACTAATTTTTCTCATGAAAAAATGAATCATTAGTAGAGGTTTTATTATTTTCCTATTTCTTCATCAACGACAAAAATGACTCTGAAAAATTTCACTTGGGTGCTAGGAAAGGTGTGAGACAGCCATGTCTTTGCCACAGTTCCAATGTCAAGTGTAGAAAGTTAAAGTTGTCTCGAACGCTTATTTTTTCGATCGATTCATGAATTCTCAACAGCGAGATCATCTTTCATATTGGTTAATTATCTTCTACGATCAGTAATGCTCACAAAAGGGTTCGTGTTATACTTCGAACCATTTGACGAAATAAATGTCAAGACGTTTTATCAGTCAAATTACATCATGAAAGCAAAACTTATTATAAAATAAGCTAAGGCAAAGAAGTACTGAAGCATGAACATTATCGAGAAATAAACAACTTTTCTTCGACCTTCATGAACTCTTATACAAAGGCAAACAGATACAAAGAGAATAGGTTTCAATACCCTTGAGGAGCCTTTAAACGAACAGTAACTTTCCAAATACGCGTCAATAATTTACCATTCAAGAATCAAAAGAAAATATTCATCCTCGACAGAACAAACACGCCGCCTCTTATCCCGAGGCAAGGAAATGAAAACAGGTGTAAGTTCGACGCTTTCCAACTCTGAAGTTCTTCATAAACGCTCTTCCGGCTCCACGCGGCGGAGAAGTAGCGCACAAAATTGATGTCTCGAGGCTTGACGGCGCTGTTCTTTACGTTTGAGGAGCAAAGCCAACCTCTTTCCCCCCGGCTTGGAGAGTTAGGAATAGAGCATACGGAGAGTCAAAGGAGGGAAAAGGTGGGAGATGAAGACTGGGAATAGGGGAGCTTCCTGAATTTCCCTCATCCACCCCACCTCCTCTGACGTAATCTGTTTCGCGTCACAGTGAAATGCCACCCAAGTACTACCTGAGTGTGGCTAGATGGCAGCAGTGAAGCAGGAAGCGGGGCCGGTAGGATGAGAGTGGCAAGGAGGAGCAATTGTGGGAGATAGGATCCGCGTCTCTCCGTTGCGAGGAAATTTTCCCGTGAAACCTTGGACGGGACAGGTAGGGTGTGATGGACGGGTGCGTGTCGGATTGCACATCACACGTGGAGACGCCAAAATTTAAGGATCTGGATACAGAATGGCAAGATTCCAGAAGTATTCTATTGAAAATAAGTTATCAATTTCGATAAAAGAAAATGCCAGTGTTTTGGTGCTCATTAAACCAAATCCATGAAAGTAGTAACATACGCATTTTTGTCAGGATCATGTGGGTTTGCACGTAAACGTAAAGCCGGAGTTCTAAAAATCTGAAAACTAAGTACTCGGAAGACATACTCAATCGAAAAGTAATCATTGTTGTGGGTAAAATAAAATATCAAAGTTCTGGCACTTATTTATAATGTCTCTAATGAGTGTCATGAGTGAACTTAGCATCACATGCATACAGATGTAATTGTATTTGAGAGTAAGTTCAAAGAAAAAACAGGACTTGCCACGCAGTAACTTTAAAACAGTCACCTGACAGTGATCACATAATTGTGGGAAATTTACGATGAAAAAATTGCCTAAAATCATTGACATGGACTTGGATCAAATGCCATGAATGATACCCATTTTCTATGAATTTCACATTATAGAGGGTTTAATTAGTAAAGAGACGTAATTGATGGGGAGAAGAATTAGACTGCGTGGAGAACAATTTACTGGCTAGACGTTTTAGGCTCTTACAGGTGCTTGCTTTGAAGCATACATCATTCACCAGCAGTTATAGCTCAAGTAAAATACAATTTCTTAATTAGGTTCACAAAGTTGTTCCTGACCATATAATGAAGAAGTACGGAACGAAAAATCATTGGAAAAATCATTAACTGCTAAAACTTACCTGGCAATTTAACGTTGTTATGGTATTCAATGAATGAAATAATTTCAATTAATTAATCTACTTAATATGCTTACACACATGTTTATCTAACTGATGCAGATAGGTATTTTTACATTAATAAAGTCACTTTTGCTTCAAAATCTCTGGTATATCACTCTCTTTTTTCAACAACCTCTATCCTTAACTATGCAAATCAATTCACAATGGTAGCTTCAAAATATTTTTGAATATTTTTAAAAATCTTCTTCCTCATTTCAAGACAGTACAATTTGTCCACCAGATCTAATACTCTATCTGAAAAATTACTCACTTCTTATACTGTAATTTAGTATTACGGTATTTTATTCTCTAAGCATTTCTATCAATCAATTGCAGATGGTTTTCTGTGCCTAAGATTAATTTGCGGTAATATTAGCAGGCATAGGATGGCAAATATACGGGTTGCGATATGTAGCCGATTCATCTAATTATGGATCAGCGTGCTGTAATAAAACAAATAAGCTTAATGAGATGGGATTAAGCTTGGGGTAGATGTGAGTTGAATAGCCCGACAATATGAAGGAGTAAATGGTACGAGAAGAAGCAGCATGCGAAGAAATTCATGGATAAATGGGACAGAAGAGATTGTTTACCGTCGTGGATAAGTTATTATTCCCAATGGTTTATGTAAAATATTATTCATTAATTGTTATTTATGAAGAAAGAGATCATAGACTATTTATGGAAAACACGACATGGATGACGATGGGGCGGATAAAATACTTTCACAAAAAGAAAAGTAACCTGAGAGAGCACGTCTACCTGCGTTGTGGTATGGTGAGATAACAATTAGTTTGAGGAATGGATATGTCATAAAGTAGTTCGGGACTTTCCGGTATCGTGCTATCAATTAAAATGAAAGGGTTGTTGAGGCGATTGTTTTTATCCGCTATAAAAATTTTTCCGGGTCATTTAAAGAAAGAATTAAAAACAATGGAGTAAGTAGTCACCCGAAAACATTATTAGAATAGGTGAAGGCAAAATCTCTTACAAGGAGGGAATTAGGATCAATTAGTCTCACACTAAACGACACAATCCAGATTAGGTAGAATAAGGAAGTTACAGATAGTTGGCAGTTTGTTGGAAGTTGTGAAAGATTAAAGGATATTATACGCCTATTATCATCGATAATGATTGTAAAATAGCTATATATTTTGAAACAGAATGAAGTGGAAGGTACATGTGGCCACTGTAAATATCTTACAGAAAATTAATGAGTTTACTTTCAATTTGTCAAAATAAGGGGATCTATATTGTCCCATTGAAAGACAAGAACCAAATGTAAAGAAAAAAAATTTGATCCATGAAACTACGACAGGAGAGATGCTAAGATGAGGGACGAATTTGACAGAAAAGATTCATATGAGGAGTAATAGGGGTGCGTTCTCACGACATTATTTTTCTAAGCAATGCATGAATAAAAAGGAAGCGAAAGATGTACGTAACGACCAAACTATGCGGAAGAATACCGTCCCCTTCAGTGATACCATAGGTGATACTTCAGTGATACCATAGGTGATACTTCAGTGATACCATACGATTGCCCTTTTGTGATGGCAAAATTTATCCCCAAGTGAACAGGAAAATAAATGGACAGGGGAATGCCTGAATGCATATTGGAATCGCCAGTTGTACCCGGCACGTGGTTAACTCTGTAATACAAACTCACGCTCGAGAGCGAAGAATGTCGAGAGGGGTGGGGATTTACGGGTACCTTGAGATGCGCAGTCGTCTGGGAGCTAAGAGATGTGCATGCCTGCAGCACATGCATCCGTTGGGATATCATTCGGATCCTCCATGCGAGAAGATATCATCACTGTTCTCACTGCACTTCTTACGGGTGGGTCTGAAGACGACGGGACCATATCTCAAGAGACGGGTTGATGCTCAAGGAGAGAGGATTCCGGTTACATGAGTGAAAGCATCATCTGTCCCAATGTGTGCTCACTTGCCGGGACACAATGTGTAGTACTCCATTCATCCACGACGCAAACTCCGAGCCCTAACAGTTGAAATTATATCCGTTTTTCGGAGTGGGACTGGTCGCATGGAGAATTGGCAGAAATATATCTAATATATAAAAATGAATATTTTTTTGTTCCTTTTCAATGCTCTCCAATACCATTCATCAGATTACGATGAAACATTGGTGAATTTTTGTGCGCGCACCTGCAAAGGCCACTAAATTATTAAATTTACTGTACAATAGGGGGAGCGCGATTCGTTTCAACGAATGAGTATTAGCGAAAGCATAGATAGGAGCAATAAACAAGCAACGAAGCAGATCGTTTACGAGTCGCTCAGTCACGCGCATCAGAGTCGTATCAGTGAGACACAATATCACATGCGCCATATATCATCAGTAAGAATCACCAAATCATATCAGAAAGACATAATTTAAATTGAAAGGTTCGTTATTTATTCCTGCGTCGAATAAAACTTGGCGAAGTTGTCTCTTTGTTTGCTTTTTCTTAACTCTTGCATTCGATTTTCGTATACGCTTCGCTTTTTCCTTAAATTGAATTTTTAAGCTCAAAAATCTTAAATTTTTGCACCAATTTAACAATTAAATATTTTATTTACTTGAAAACCGCAGCATATGAATGGAATGGAAACAAATGCTATCATTTGTGCTTTACGAATTCCTGTACAGGTTCGAGGAATTCATTGGAATAGGTCTCAAATTCGTTTGGGACCTATTTTGGACCCAGAAAAAGGCATTGCAAGGCATTCCGGGCGCAGATAGAATTATATAAAATATATATTGAGCCTTATATTACCTTTGTTTGGGCATAATGAACCACTGATTCCTTTTTTTGTCATGTTAACACAGATACAAACTATAATAGAAATTCATACAAAAGAAATAACTCATATGTTCAATGAAAATATACATGTACATGTCGTTTTTCTCTACAAGATGTATGGACAAAATAAGGACGGTGAATTCAAGGCTTGATTTTTCTAAATTTCAAACTTTTTATAATCTAATTCCTCTGATTCCCCAAGAATATGCGAGCAAGCATTTTAGCAATCGCCCAGAAGTCAAGAAAATTAAATCCCGTGTTAAAGTGCTCCTACAAAACTCAATCAATACCAAAATAAATATCTCGAGCATAGGAAAATTATTATATTTGATTTGGAATAAAGACAACTAACCTGAGAAGCTTTCGATAGAAAATTTGAATGAATAGGGATAGGAATGAGTGGGTGAAGAGCAGTAAAGAGCATAAATAAAAGGGCATAAAGGGAGTGCTTCAATGGTTAAGCCGGTTGTATAGAGTAGGACAAAGTCGAATAAAAAACAGACATAAAAGGAAGGGAATAGTGTGAGAGGATAAGGTAGACCGAAAAAGTCACGGGTAAAATTGGTTGTAGAACTCCTAAGAGAAAAAATATAATTAGTTTTAAAATTGGGAGAGCGTTTACGAAGAAATTCATTGAATTAGGAGAAACAAAAGCGGTATTTAACCCTTTGAGTGCCAACCGATTTTGCTAGGTACTATGCTAAAATTGCCGAGGCATTTTTGCAGATTTTGCAGCTGTTTAGGGAAAAAATTGTCTCAACTACAAGTGAAGGTAAATATTCAAAAACTCAAGGAAAACTTTATTATATGTGGTTCCTGCATCTGTAATCTGCATTAAATGCCATCTGTGAACAATCAGTGAAATACCAGCATCTAAGAGTGACATTGCAGGAGGAGCGCTATCGCGCTCCTGGCAATTTTCGCGAGAGACGAGAGACAGGAGGAGCGCGATAGCGGTCCCCGGCACTCTAAGGGTAAAGGAGAACGGTTTTACGAATGAAAATTTTATATTGAAGGACATTATTATGGACCCAGTTTTATAGAGCTAACGGCATTAATTAAATTATTTGAATATTCCTGCCCTGAAAAGATGTGTTGTGATAAGTATGCAAGTATGAGTGTAACAAAGAAGGATAGATAAATGTGTATGCTTTCACATTTACATTTTACAGAACCAAATATAAATAACGAAAATATGATAGCATTGCATGTTGCGTCATGGAGGTTACAAGCACCATCTGAGGGTGAAATAAATTGTTTACTCATTCCCGAAAATATTGGCATCAATTTCATCACTTATCCGCACATTTGGCCACCCTTCAGGCGGTACATCTATCCACGCCGGCCGTCTGGGCTTTGACCGCGCCCGCTGTCTTCGATGTCGGTCGTATACCACCGCTGGCCCATGACTGCTCGGCCAACACATCCGCCACTAAGTAAACGGAACTGGGTCAAGCGTCCCTCGGATTGCGAACACACTGAGAGGGCTACCCACACTCGGTCATAGTGGGAAGTCAAATCCCACTAACACCCAGCCATCCGAGACTGAGCATTCCTCCCAAAGGCTCATCGTCAAATCACGTCAAAACCGTGACTAGACACTCACATGGTTTTTAATATTTAAAAAACTGATCGCCGACGAATGGCATTTCATGAGACAAATTCGGTACGAAAATAATGACGTGAACATGAATCTTGGTCGCGGATCAGACGTTTGTTCATTAACGATGAATGCTCCATAAAAGGAATACTTTATTCTACTAAGAATACTGATAGCGAGCGGCAGTGTAAATTGCTTTAATGCTAGCAGAAATTGGGCAGTCATTATTCTCCAGTAAATCATCAATACGGCGGTGATGAGACACTCCATGATGGAACGTAAAATCTACAACTGTAGGCGTGCCGAAAAAGAATTTTACGGTTTAATTCTGCTAATTTGAAAAGTTACAAAGTTATGATCCATTTAATGTTGCAGAGTTCACTCTGCAGACACGGTTCATTTTTAATGTTTTTTAAGCTTTTCTGTTGATTTACCTATCCAAGGTTCATTTGATCGCTATCATTTTCAAGATGTGCTCTTCTCATTTTCCAAACCCCACCGCTGTTAAACCCTGTCAAATGAGCTCATTCAAAACAATAAATGAGGAATCAAATTAAAGGATTTTTTTAATTACTTGGTATTCAAAGCGTAAATTAGGAGTTCACTCATGCGTAAAATTGTTTTTTCTTTTACTTTCAACTAAATATTACTGGAGGAATTCAACAACTACTTAACCAATGATGATACCCAGTTAAATTATTGTTCAAATGCAGGGATGCTTTCCATTCACTTTATTAGAAATGGGTGATTTTCGCCATGTTAGAATAAATATTGGAAAAATTCCACTATTTACTAGCATCTCTAAAAGGGAAATTTTTTACAGCGGCATTTTAAGTCAAGTATAATAAAATATCTACCATTGGTTCCCAATGGCATCACTTCAAGGTGAAGTTTCTATGAACTGCTGATATTTTTCATTAAATTACAGGTGTTACTTTTCTCTAAGGATGAACTCTGTCGTATCACGATCGGAGTCTGTCTTTAGGTATCCCAAAGGTAGTTGGGACCATATTTTATAGCCAATTAGTTGATTCTCATTGAATAAAGTGATTCACAAACATGCAGGAGACTTTTAAAAGAGGCTTTTACATTCTTATAGTGTTTTATAGTGTTTCGCGTATTGCACTCTTGGAACTAACTTAAAGTCAATACCAGCAAGCATTTGAGGTTAGTCAATAGTAGTCAATTTCGAGTCAATCAAAAAATAACTCCTGGGTAGGCAAACAAAAGACGCAAGATGCCTTCCCTATGCGCCATAACTTTCCAAAGATTGTATCGAGATCGTTACAAGGTATATTTAGACCGGCTGCCTAAAGTTAACAAGTTTTAGAAAGGTGAGGGAATTCTATACGGAATTTCGGTACATTAGTGTTTCGCTCATAATTGTGACCGCGAATGGCACGTGAAAAACAGAAATTCCTGATCAAAAAGAAAGACCATGGTCTTGGCATTACACATCTCGTAAATAATCAGCTTTGTTTGATTAGCAAATGCCTTGTAGGATATGAACCGTGTATATGTAATCCTTAAGCAAGAGGCCAAACCTAATATAATAATATTACCACAGTATAATAACTATTTTCGGTCATTAACCCAGACTCTGCAAACTCGCAGGAGGATGTATTTTTTGGTTTAAATGGGTAGAGTATGTTTAAGTGGATAATTGCACCAGATATCCGTTTACCATTTTCATTCGCCTCCTACCATCTTTTCAAGCGCTCCAACCGAATTATCTTTTTCTTCTAGTATATTTTATATCTTCTCACATGAGATTAAAATAGCCAACCTTTTCCAACCGCTTTCTTCCGTCAAAAACCGTCGTCAGACTCCCGTCTTCCTTTGGAATGGAGACTTAGGTATTGGCTTCTCATCCCTAAGGATCCGAACTTCATTCACGATGATAGCCGAGATTTTTCAACACAATACCAATCCAAGTTCTGGACTTATGTCAATAGAACTTCAGTTATTGTATTGCGTCCGTCGGATGGGGCATGAAACTGTGGACTCAATGGCGCTCAGAATAGGCTAATGCCGACGCCGAGTTTCTCTTCCTCCTTCATCCGCACCCAAAATACCCCTCCTCTAACCGAACTTCCCACCTATCTCCTGGGGGGCAAAAGGCCTCAGAAGCAGGTCCCCGCCGCATAAAAACCAAACACTCAACATTTAATTCTCGTCTCATCCTAATTCTAACGAAGGAAAAACCTGGTGAAAATATTCGAGCTAGCGTTGAAAATAGGCGATCGGTAGAGCAGGAAAGAAAGACACTCATGCAGCCACCGAGCAATAAATAATAACGATGCGTGAGAGGGCTAAATGTGCTGCAAGTAACGGCACCGAGGCTGCAATGCTGTTGCACGGTCGTCCCAAGCCAGCCGTGGCCTAACGACTTCAGTCCCCGCCCTCCCCTGCATTTGCAACCTCGTGAGCGGTCGCCGCTTACCTCGGCCCATCTGCATGGAATGAGCTCCAGCGAGTGTTGCATGTGAACGCAGGACAAACGGCGCTGTGCTTGTGGAAGTCGCCGCACGGCCAACTAAACCCCCAACGAGGACCCATATGAAGCTGCTAGAGTTATCATCGTCGGGCGATGCAATCACGCCCCATGAATAATTCAGCCCCGCGGTCGCATCTTCGCGTGGATTTTTGCTTCCGTAAATGTATTAAGTCATCATTTCTGCTCTCTTCGGCAACCCTGCGCAGTGAGACGCAATGTGGAATCGATTCGAGTGCACCATTATTTCAGTTGAGCAATCGAAAACGTATAACGCAGGGAAGACTCTAAACAGGTCTCACGTTTTGGCAAAATTGCTACACCATTTCCGGTTCCATAAGTTTCACACTTCGATAATACCGTAGGAGCACGCCAAATTTTGATGTAATGCGCAAAAATTTGGGCTTTTATGGCAGACAATAATGTTTAATGGAGGGAAGGAATTTTATCACCTCTGTTCATCAGTTTCTTATTTTGTCGCCTCCGACAGTCTAGAAATGCATAACGGGGTTATCATTGAACATGTCACCACGACAGTCTCGGTATATGAAATTTTCTCGTAACCTCAGCGTAGCGAGTAATCGCCATCTCTAGAGGATTTTGAAGTGGTCTTCCCATCAACTTTGTAACACTCTGGCAGTTTTCCCTTAGCAGCTATGAACGTAACGTAAGATTTGCCTCAGTCTATATTTTATTTCGAAGAAGTAGTGTTATCATCTTGTGTCCCAAATATTTAGCTCAAAACTCGATCGTTCAGTTTTTAGGATTTGAGAAGGTTCAATATTTTCATCTCATAAGTCCTCATTTGAAATCGTTCTCGCTCCGGCGAGGTTCTTTATAATCTCGTTAGATTATAGTAGTGACATTTTTGGAGTGGATAATACCATATCAAAAGACGTGAAATTCAATTGCAGGCGGGAACCACCGCTCCACGCTGCAGCCAACGGCCATTTTTTCCATGCCAGATATCTTCGTTGGCACTTTCGTGTGACTTTTACGGACCAAAGCCATGACCGTTAGCCACGGAAAAGTTCGTTCTAGTACGAACGGTATTGGCGTGGAATAAGCCATAAATCTAAACTCCACTCCCCTCTATCCCTTTTCAAATGATACAGTACTTGGCTACACAAGGAACTAGAGCCACTAATTACGCATCTAAAAATATATAAGTGACTCAGCCGAGGAGTAGTCGAATATATTTATCCCTTTTATGTTTCCTCAAGCACTCAAGAAAAAAATTAAAACTTCTAATTTTTAAGCCCCATACAAGTATGAAGAATCTATCAGTTTGACTCCGAGTAAGCCGCATGAGCCGCCAGGGTGGAATTGAGTCTGCCCACGCCGCCAAAAGGATGTGAACGGCTCCCATCTACGAATCCAATACATCCCTTTTCCACGACTTTTAAGTCCATTCCATTCTTTGTTGTGCATTTCCAGCTTTAATTAAGAGTATGATAAACCAAAATCGATATTTCCGTTAAAGTTTCAGTGAATATTTTGCAACTTTTGAAGCGTTACTTCCCCATATCGTGATCTAAGTGGTAGCCGAATGGATACATTGCAAGATGCTTGGCCACATACCAAAGGATCTCAAGTTCATATCCGACTGATGCATCAGAAAATCCTTGCGATATTCCTCGCCAACCGTGTGCTCCTGACTAACGGAATGTAGAACATGGATCTTTAGCTTAGCATCCCTTTAACGCGCTGATTTTGCGCACCGTAGCGATTATTTCAATTTCATAGGAAAATTGTATCTACCTCATAAATTAAAACTAAATAGACATGAATACCGTTTAAAAGGTCATCTTTGATCATTTGTAATAAATAAAATCCAGAAGTCGACGGCCATCGGAGCATTACAAAGAATTTCCCCATTGAGACATTTTATTTCAGCTCCTAAAATAAAAAAATGCTGTTTCATTTCAGCATGAAAAACTAAGAGATGTCTATTTTGATAATGATTTTCAGATATTAGCTATAAAACTTATAATGCAACTAAAACTTTAAATATTAAAAGCTTGTATTCGTGGACCAATTTCCCGATTGCATTCATTAAATTTATACTTAGTCTTTCCTCTGGTTCGAGTACGTTATCCACTGTCTCATCGAGCGAAAGCGTAACTTTTTCAAAACATTTGCTGTAATATAGTGTTTTATTCTCATCTAGACTATTTTAAGTTGGTTGGAGCACGAATCGAGAGTCGTTTCCAGAGCTTGAAGGGAGCGTACTCAGTCCAGAGCTTGAAGGGAGCGGACGTGTTGAAAGCTTCTCTCTCTCTCTCTCTCTTATGTGTTTGCGTGTGCGAGTGTGAGCTACAAAGTGTCCTTGAGATCTCCGCCTGGCCGGATTGCTAGACCATGCCTGGCAATTGCATCAAGTGTAGCACATCAATCAGACGCAACCAGAAATTTCTCACTCGTAGCAGCTGTAAGGATCTGTACCATCTCTCCTGTACATCTGTGTTCGAGAACGATCTGCAAGTGGTGGTGGACCTACAGAAAAACTGGTACTGTACCGTTTGTGTCACAAACTTGCGTTTAAATCGTAGAGATGACACTCCAGTAGCCCTCATATTCAGACCACAGTGATGAAATAACTATTAAGTTGGCAGTCCCAGTGAAGACTTAAAACCCAGCTGAAACGATACATTTGCAACTAAGTGAACTGCTGGACAGAACCAAGAGTATTCAGAACGAGCAGAGTGGATTCAGAAAAACTTTAAACGCTTGGCAGATGACCATCGATGAACATTCGAAGTCGCTGGTGTTATTAAACGACTCGCTGGCTAAAATATGTGATAGACTGGATGGTTTAACGGACAGTAATAGATCGTTAATCAAACGTGTCGACTACCTAGAGTCACAACTCGGTCAGATTGATCAGGAGTCCCTGAGGAATGTGGTGGAAATCCACGGCATTCCCCAGGGTGACGAGGAAATTACTTAAGCAGTGATTAGCAAAGTTGGGGTAGTACTAGGCCTCAAAATTGACTCGACTGACATTGATTATTATTTTCGGTTAAAAAGTCGACCAGGAAACAAAAGTATTGTAAATCCGCCAATACCTAAGGTAAAATTTATGCGTTTTCAAACCTAGCGCAAGAATTTCTGAAGGCCCGCCGAGTTAAGAGTAATCTCATCACTATGATATAGGTCTAGGAGTTACTACTGACCAAAACATATACATAAACGAGGCATTGAGTGGTGCAAATCGTAAACTCTATACGGCCGTAAGGAATATTTAAAAAACTGGTCAAATAAAATATCTCTGGGTCAGAGGGGGAAGGATCTACGCACGGGACAAAGAAGGATCCGAACGCCACTTGATCAGCGGTGAATCTGACTTGGAAAAGTTCAAGTGAAATAGAGTTCCCTGTTCAAATGACCCAAACACTGGCTCGACAAGAATATCTAGTGAGAGTGTTATGTGCCTCCCCTCCCAACCCAACTCTCAACCTCCTCCAGCATGAGTGTCCTCTAATGCGTGTGATGTTTTAAAGATGTGTCATGCGAACGCCCAGTCATTGCCAGCACGCATCGACCAATTCCGAGAATTTTTTCTTGAATGTGATTACCACATTATTGCTGTTTCGGAATCATGGTTAAATGATAAAATGTCATCTGACTCTGTAAAACTTGATGGATACCGATTGGTTCGTAATGATCGTAGGCATTGAGTTGGTGGTGGAGTGTGTATATATGTCCATGAATGTTTAACTTTTACTGTGGTCGAGCAATCTAAAACGATGCCTTTTTGACCTGAATTTATTATTATTCAAATAAATGGTATAAGTGAAAAACTGTTGTTTGCAGTGGTATATAGACCACCAAATGTTGGTTATTTGAGTGAACAATTCGAACCTGCATTATCAAATTGTCTTGAAACTTTGCAAAACAACAGAAAAGTAGCCTAAACACAAGCATAACCAAGAAAAAGATAGTGTATACCAGAAAACTTGCACATTTTAAAATTTCTAGCTCATAAAGGAAAAAAAATGAAAAAAGCGTAGGGATGACATAGGGCTACTCAGAAGGTACTTAGTATAGGGGGCACAAAGAACGGGATTAAAATAGACCTGAAAATATTTATATACATGCCGAAAATAATAAGATTATACCTAAACCAAATAAGTATCACTAAATGTTATGGCTTACTAAGGCTTTTAACCTGTTCCCATAATTAAACACCAAAAAGATGTCTCAAATATTCAGGGAACTGGATTGTTTTTTCGACGTAACGATTTTCTACTTGTTCAAAGAAATATATGACAATGAATCTCTTGAAATAACATTGTCTTCAGTCTCCAGCCCAGTTGGTCGTGAATATGACTGAAAGTGGCATATCTTCATCCTCCCACTTTCATCGATTAAATTGATAAATGAGGCAATTAAATAAAACCATGTAGTTATAAACAATCCAAGGATCATCATAAGGTGTCGCATAACAGAAACCAGACAGCCCGCCAGCCACTACAACTCATGAAGGATGACAACCAGTCTTACAAACCGTCTACCACGGTCGGAGGCGAGCAGTTTATTTAATCCCGAGTATTTGGAGCACCACGAGCGTATAGATCAATCCCAGAGCGCGCGCCAGATAATCATTTCACTCGGATTCCGGCAGTTGCAGCATCCCCTATCGCCGCCGCCACCGCAGCGGCGGCCGACCCTCAAAACGAGAAATCTCCTCGCCAGAATTCCCGACTCAATTCGGATACTGAGGAGGACGGCGACGGAAAACGAGAGCGACTACTCTCGCAAACTCTAAGCGCTCTTCCAATCACCCAGAATCCTTAATCAACCTCCTTCCCTTTTAACCATTAGCCTAAAGAGTTTGTCTCACTCCCCTTCTAATTTCTAAACCAACGCCACCATTCAAAAGGCATGCCCCGCGGCACAAGTTTCTACCAAATTTTATCACCCACAAGGTACCAATAGCTCATAATTTCTCACGTGATAGCTCTTTTCGTGTGCTTTTAAGATGTGAAAAAGTCTGGGAGGAAATCGGGGAAGCGAATGTTCAAAGTGGAATATGTTGACGACCAATCGTGCAGGTTGAGTAGTCGCTTCCTCGCTCCACGTAGTGTGCCAAAATTTCCCCTCTCCGACTTTGCAAAAACCACTCAGCTAGAAAAGCCACTCATCGCCAAAAAACTCGCGAATGCCAAAAACTCGTAAACGCCGTACACAAATATCCCTCGCGCATTTGGCCTAGCGAATCGCTATCTCGCGTTCGCCGTCCGCGACGGAACAATCAGCTTACTTTTATACTGATAGGGATAGTGGTGCACTCTATTCTGACCAACTCAACACTAGCGTCATTTCCTCCGCCAATCAACGACCAGACATGGATTATTCTACTCCCCCAATTCCTGCGTTGGTCAGCTGACTCCCCTCAATCGCCAGCCGCGTCGTCTCTACGCTGGGCCCGGCCTCTTTTGAAACTGACCGCGGACGAGAAAGAACCTGCTGGAGTGATGACATGTGATCGTCTTCTATGTATCAAGTCTACAGTTTTTAGCCTACGGGCTTGTTTTCAATTGTGATACTTGTTTGTTATATAATTGTTCCTGCTTGAAGTTAATCAAACTGGCTAAGGTTGTTATTATTTTCATTTCATTGTTCACTATGTGTACTGTTCCCTATGTACTGGTACTATCTGTACTGTTCCCTGTGTACTGTTGATATAATCTTCTTTAAATGTAACTTTGTATTGTACACTACGTTGTGTTTGCAACTTATAAATCAAAAACAATTGTCACGTAACTGAACAACCTCATGATTTGTAAACGTTATTCCCCTGCGTACTGTTTGATATAATCTTCTTTAAATGTTACTTTGTATTGTGCACTATGTTGTGTTTGCAATTTTGTTGAAAGACTTCTATCGTGGCTCTTTTTTGGTTTTGTGCACTTTGTGACGTTCAGTCGTCTTCAAGCAGGGGCATGTGGAGGTTTGTGGGGACATATTTTCCATGGCAGGTCATATAGACATCGGTGCGATGAGTAGAGGCAGGGGAGTGGTGCTTGATGGCGTTTCTTATACCAGGTAGTCATGGATGGTCGGGAAGATGACAGAATTGCAGTAGCAGTGTGATGTGAATTCGGGTTCTTATTGTGATTCTTTGGTAATTTTTAGTGTTGTTTTATTTTTTTTATTTTTATATATTGGGTTGTTCTGAGATGTGTTGAGGTTGACCTTCTGTGTACCTGTTTTTTTGCACAACTGATGATGGAATGAATTACGTTCCGAAACGTTGGTCGAAAATTGCTGTCTTATTACTTGTACAAACTTTCCTCGAGAGAATAGCCTGTTATTATTTTCTCTCGTCTCCACCTACCATTCGCAGTCAATTCACTCGCGACGTCAAGTCCTAGTGATTTGCGTTGCAGTAGTTTATGTAACTACTGCTACCAAAAATCGCGCAATAAAAATACAAAATGCAGACACCCAAACGGTTTATCTGCAGAAATATTCGCACAATCGGTGAAATTAGAAATCTAGGAAATTTTTTTTCCAACGCCGACCGATAATATGTATTTTTTTGTCTTGACACAATGCTACAGCAAGATATTTTTTCTCGCTAATACCTACGATTTTAATGGAAACTGTGCATAGTTTAAAAAAATCTATTTGTGACTAAATTTTGTATTTTTTAAATGAAAAAGATTAAAACGTAGCTGAAAAAACGTTTAATTAACACATTTCCCGCTATAAATATCGCGCGCTCTGCAGGTTCAAAACATTTCGCCGTCGGGAAATTTGTATATGATGTCTCTTAGCGGCATTGCCTACAGTAAGACAACACGTCTGCATGTGAACTTCAATTAGTTTAATCATATGATACGAAATTAATCGTTTTTACTTCATTTAAGGAGACAACGATTCCGCAAGATTAGATCCCTTGCGCTAAAATATACGTTGAACAGGGATCAGACACCTTACGGCAGACCATTAAGATAACTTTTGAGACACGCGACTATATAAATTATTTGCGCTTTATAATGGCCACTATTTATGTCCGTGGCTATTTTATAACACTGGATATGGACTATATATTTGATTTGGCTTGACTTTCTATCATTTTCTCTACTTTAATGACGAGAATTATAAAGAGAGACATGACTGCAGTCATGTTTCCCATTTCTGGGAGAGCTCTATTTTTTAATTTAAAGATTTTAAGCAAATATGAATCAGAAATAGGAAAGGAGACCTAACGCCACTCGCGGGAAGTACACAAACTTTATGGTGGTATGATGGGCGTGATCAGGAATTGCAAGGGAACGATACCCAAAAAGAGAACATATGACAGTTCATTCCAGCGCGTTAGTACACACTGCTCACGACCGCATCGCCCATTCCTATAAGGCAACCTCCAAGTGATCACTTTTTTGCACAGGACACCACATCGGTCACTCGTTAACAAGCAACACTTGGCGTCCCCTTGTTATATTTGAATTCAACTGTCTGCTAAAGGTTGCTCTGTCTTTGCCTATCATTTTCAGATTCCACCTTAATTACCATCTTAATGCGATTCCACTTCCTGTAGTTAAGATAGAGAGTCTGAGACGACGCTCAATTGGAACAGTCCCAAGGGCTTTCCGTTTAAAATACTTCTGTACCTAACCTACTAACCTACTATTGCATATTTTTGCAAGCGATTCATAAAAATAATCAGTCACACCCCTTTCACAGGTATTCAATGCGAATCAGGTTTTGGGGTTCTTTACTTATTTGACCGTAGGTTCAGCAGGAATATCAGTGGTCCCATTAGTGTGGTCACGCTTATCGGGTGGAAAAAGGAAGCAGCTATGCTCCGAAAATTGGATTTTCTCCCAAAATTTGTTGTATCGCGAGAATACGCGGCGAGAGTAACATTGTGTGCGATATACTTCTGAAGAGAAACTCTCTGAGAAGTTTGTGCCGTGGGACATCACAATGAGCACGCCTCTCTGTCACCCCTTTTCATTTCTGGAACCCTGACGACAATCCAAAGAGCAGCCCACTTATCGCAGAGGCGACGACATCTGGCTCAAGTCTATTACACGCCCTCTTCCCGGCACGCCTTTTCATCTTTCGTCTCCATTTCCTCCTCCACGCCCTTACGCCCATCACCCCCTCTCTCAACCCCTCTCCCTCCGTATAAAAGGGTTTTCGATCAAGCATCCTACGACATCCATCTCTTCTCCTTTGTGCTACCTGCCGCCGCGCCGTGCAGATGACGTGCCGAAAATAAATAAAGAAGCTGGTGTTGGAGTTCTTTTTTATCCCTTCCATCTGGGAAACTAAAACAACCACAGCAGAAGAGAGGTTTTTCCTCCTCTTCCATTTTCCTGCCGCACTCGCGCACAAAAAAAAGCTGTCGCTTTTATTTTCCTTCACTAAATCCCTATTCTATTCATTCACCAAACATAGAGCACATTCACGTCTCTGAAACCATCGCTTTCTTGAACGCATGCAATTATTTCTCATCTCTTCAGTCTGATCTATTTCTGTTGCTTGCATTTTTTTCACTACCTCTTTCCCCACCGAATCCCATCGTATCTCTCCCAATCTTCTTAAACTCAACCATTACAACCAATTTCATCTTCTGTCTTTCTTCATGAACCCAATCCATATCTCAACTTCCTCCCACTCTATATTATAGCATCTTCACCTCTGCAATCACTCTTTCTTTCCTTGATTCTCCCTCAATACCAATCTCATTTCCTCAAACCTTCCACCTCGGCCTCTTGCAATTCAGCTGACGCCCCTCCTACAAAGGCACCATGAAATCATTGAATATGTAGCCGCTTAGTTTTATGCTCACGCTTGGTTTTCTGAAAATTGAGTTTCATTAGAAGTTTTATTTAATCAAAAGAATAAGAAAATGGATAAATTAGTTAACATTTAAAATAATAAAATAATAGTAGGTACTACCTAAAAACGACAAGACTTGGAATTTAACTAGTAACACTTGCTTATGATCTCAAAGCACAAATTTTAAGAGCGAGTTGACATGTTTCCGTCGACTTGCTACCAGCCATTGAGATGGGAAAGCTAAGTTCATTGATACATTAAGTATGCATATGAAAACGCCATTAAATTTGTAGTCAGTTTAAAAACCATCAATGGCACAATTTAGCAGCTCGTCCTTCAGGTTAAAAATAAGTACATTCACAGGTGGTCTCCCACAATACCAACTAGATATAAAGCGCAAGGCACTTAATATAGTTCGTATTCATCCTACACCACAGGTCATTCAACTGTTGATTATAGAAGTGATTTAAAAAAATAGAAAAAAAATTTTACGCCGCATCCAGGAGAAATTCAACAATATATTATCACAAAAATCAGGCGAAGTTTTTTCATACACACTTATTTAACGATGCTAATGCTTCATGGAGGTTTCCAAAACATGCATTTTATGTGGAAGCTATTTTATCACATGTCACAATTCCAAGATTCAGGGGCAGGTTAGGCTATACATAAAAATAATATGTAATCGCGTTACGGTCGTAGCATCACAACCGCCCATTTCATGGCCCTGATTTTAGCCATCTGCTAATTTTAATTTATAATGACGAAAATGTGATTCGACAATAAATTGACGTAGTACGACGAATTCGCTCCCTAATTTAGGCGACAAAAGGTAAGGGATTTTCAAATTTTGACAGCACGATAATGGACGTGAATTTATACCAGAGGAATTTCATATAATTTGGTCATTTTCGAAAATCCTCAATGCAGCGCACTCCCCATAATAATGTGAGTAAAAAGCCCTTATAATGCTCACTTATCGTGGAATTAGTTTGAATGGTAGCATCCCTCAAAATTATCCACCTTAATTTAATTCTACAACCGGCACCGGCATCAGCATGACACATGAAATTAAATATTTCTTTGTACTTTCCACACTGGTTTATATATACGGAAGACCATTGATGACTGGTGCCCTTGATAATGACATGATTTTGTCTAAAACCAGGGTCAGTATTAATGGACTAGATTGGAAAGTACAATTAAATATTTTATTTTATCTTTGAATCTAAGTATTATGCTAGACGGTGACAAGATTATTAGTAGTCATAGCACATAAAGACATAATTACAAAAATATAAGGTACCAACCACACCAAGTCTGAACAATAATGGTAATATGGCATCAACAGCTTCAAAAGTCTTTTTGAAAAAAATCGTGGGCCTTATCCTAACGTCCATTTCAGGAAATGATTAAGTCAAAGGGATTCATTTGCCTTTGATGTGCTGGTACACCGCTGGGAAAACCAGGCTAATTGAGCCCGAAACAGCTTTAACCTTTCGTAGAAAGTTCTGCATCTCATTTGTTCCCTGTTATCCAAAACTTGTGAACCGCTCTACCTACTCATGAAAATATACGCTACTATCTAAAACGAGATGCATGAATTTCCCAAATTACTCTCAGATATATATCACAGACAACTCTAATGCCTCTGGGAGTTAGATAATGATCAATCTCTCAGTCACATGATACGCATTCATTTCCTTGCACATAAATTATATCAGAGCGTAAGTGTATCTTAGTGCCATGAAATTGGTTTATCAGCTACCTCCTCTAAACCTTTTCAACATCATAGAAATAATAATGATGCGAGTAGGTCAATGAATGGTGAGAACCAAGGGGCGAATGTATACATTGGGTCATTACCATTATTTGATCTCGATCACAAGAATGCCTTTGTCGCTAAAAAGATAAGCTTGTACCACATACTGGAAGCAAAATATACGCACACACACATTTACACTCACAATGAAAGAAGTAGAATGAGGGAAGAAAGGAAAATTCGGAACACCGCCCTATCACAAAATAAGATGGGAAATACACGTCGTTTACAATAATAAGAGAATCTCGCCAGTCTGGTAAAGGCTATCTATCCATCTCGCTTTCCTCGCCAATTTCGTCAGTCCCCACCATCGTAGTAACGAGGACAAATGATTCTGACCCCGAGGAGTGGCCAGGAAGGGAACCAGCGGGGTGGGAGGGCAAAACACGAAACCCCTGCGACACACTCTGAAAGCCCTCCACTCCATACACTCTCTCGCGACCCCGTGTTTTGGTTCATTATCCTCGCTCAGTCTTTTCTAATTTCCACTCCGCACCGGACAACTCGATAGCGGAAGAAGAGAGGTGTGGGAAGGAGGAAGCGTCGAGTGCAGGAGAGGTCTCCCATTGGAGGAAAAAAGCGATGAAGTGGCGAACGGCTCCGGAGCTCCTCAAAACCTTGGGATGTGGAATTTGGCCTCATGGCCCCCTCAGCCACCTCTTTCCTCCACCCTCCGCAATGCCTCGACTCACGACACCGGAAGCCACTTCCGCAAAGAGGAAAGAACAAAATAATGAGAAGTAAATTGGAAGAGAATGCCAGTTGTGGGACCCATCAAGTGTCCCTATGCACAAACCTCCCCCTATATCAATTAAGCACGAGATGAAATTACTTCCGCTATCACTTGCGGTGAACGAGAAGAAATGAATAACTGGTTTGGAAAAAGATAAGAAAATACTAACTCCTGTTTTTATAAATATGTATTCTTGCGTGTTTGCGAAAAAATGGTCGGGCCTTGGAATAGAGCTGGAGACGAAGGTAACAGCATTCGAAAGAATAAAAGGATCACGTCCCTGAATCCAGACTGTAAGGAACGTTACATTTGTTACTGAAATGCAGCCAGTGAGTGGTGAGTGAGTTGGTATAAAAGCACGTTCAATCTTAGAACGCCGGGTATTTTAAGGGAATGGGTAAACAAAATTAAATGATTTATCTCTTGCGGCTATTGCTATTCTATGGATTGGGACGTGTCCTAATTCTAAGGACGCACCGTACCCTATAAATAAAAACGTACTGAGACAGTAAATATTCAGTCGAGCACAGTATCAACCAACGAGTAATAAAAGAGATGGTAGGTGAAGACATTTGAGGAATCACAATATAATTTAAGAATAATATTAGATCTAAAATAAAAAGAACTGATTCCCTACACTTAATACATAAGAAAAATCGTCTTTAAAGTCAGAACATTATCATCAATATTCGAAATCGTTTTCCGCTTCGAACTCTTATGACGATGAAATAACATAGAAACTGGTTAGACATAATCAGAGAGAAGTGTGGAAAATTGTAATTTTTCATTCTTAAACTCAACTCACGAGGCTCTCAACTCTTGCTCCGCAATGTGAGCGCATTTCCAACCTGAATTCCACGATGAATTGATTTGCAAGTTTAATGAGCGAATTTTATTAAAAATTCCTAAAATAGAAGCTTTTTTATAAAAGAAGGTTAAATTCATATTTTGCGCTTATAATAAAACTTTTGTGGCATTCCTTTTCTAGAATTCCCTCTGCATTATAGCAATATCCTCGCTCCCCCACTACTCGAACGACTTTCTCCACGGCAATCCACCACCGCAATAGAGATTTCAATTTATAATGGGCAAATTCATAGCTTGACTTTAGAAATGGCTGCGCGGAATATTTATTTGCAAGACGTGCGCATTGTGGAAGGGGAAAACATTTTTTATATCCTCGCATGGAATTGTTTCAGCGCATTGCGGGACTCGTCGCCAATTCGGAAAAGGGAAAGAGAAAGGGTGAGGAAGTTGAGAAATGAAAGTAAAAGGCCGAGCGAGGCATGGAGGAGGAGAACGAGGAAAGAGAAACGAGAAGGGAAGAGGAAGTGTGCGGAAAGTGCGGGCATAAAAAAACCACAAGAGAGAGAGTGAGGAGAGAGAGGAAGGAGAGAGGAAGCGACAAGGGAAATACACCGAAGGGTGGGGAACATTCTATCTCCCTACCTACTCTACACCTCAGAAATATTTTTTTTTCAGCATCTGTCTCAATCTCCTCCTTATCTCCTGGATACTCTCGTTCGGTCGGTAGTTTTTGGAGAGGCTCCAAATAGGGGGACTATGTTTCGGGGTGGATTCCGCCCCGAGAGAGGTTGCTCCGGGGAAAGATAAAAATGTATCCAAAGGGGAAATGGAAGAGTCTGACCACAAATGTTTCCATGAATATGTAAAGTTTAGTTCGAAAAAATATCAATCGTCTGGACAGGAATACTACACATGTATCTCCGACGGAAGGTGAAACTGATTTATAATAATAATAATAATAATTTATTTACTCCCAAAAAATTTTTGTTACACAAACTGGTAACAGCAAAGAAGAGGGAGCTTTAGGTGGTCTCCAAGGTCATAAGACCAGAATTGAGCCACCAGCAAATTACAAAAATGTATGCCATAAAAATAAACGCAGTAGCTATTTAGTTTCATAGCCTCGAATTTCACAAATATTTCAATGACATGAGATCCATCTTTTGGTCAGGATAGTCTAGATGTATCACCACTCTTTAGCAATGGTTGCAGAGTATGCCACTCTAACTCCCTAATCATCCATACATCTTATTGCAGATACTTTTCCACCCTCTTTCCAGCACTTTACCAACAGAAACGGCCTTTAGGTTCACATAGCCCTGTGTCACCACTGCCAACTTTTTTTTTTCCTACTGATTCCCTCCAGCAACTGTCTTCCTCCCCGACCATGCCATGAAAAATTACGTCTTCCCTAAGGTCGACCGTGATTTTTCTACACCCTGCTCCAACCCTAAATCCCCAGCGACTCCAGTCTCTCCTCGTCCTCTTTTTCCAAGGGTCCACGTTTTGCTGATCAATAGTGCCACGCTCCTTTAACATGCTCATTACTTAACTTTTTATGAATCATTTACTCTGGTTTCCTCAGATTTTCTAACTCATAATGATGAACGCCTCATTTGCTGAGGTAATTCTCCATTTAATATACTTTCAACTAGTTCCATTTTCGTCCAGAGTATACGCTGAGTGACTAGGATGATTGAATGCATCCATTTAACTGGTGCCTTTCAACTCTTGCGGTTCATTTTGGTCTTTCTTAGCAAACTTTAATTTTTTTCACAAAGTTCCAATCTCTTATTGCCTTCTGATAGTTTTTTCTCATATCATCCTTAATTTACTGATTATAGTGAATTCTCATAAGACTGCAGCCACTAAATTGACGCATTCACCAATGTCTGCTGGTTCTTAAGCCTATCAGCCACCATCAGTTCTCTTCGTACATTAAGCCCAGCCTCACACTATGGATAAGTTTCTCTCACTATGGCTCGGTGAACCCAGAGTATCGAATGGTTGTGGGATCCGACCCGCAGTGGCAGACCCCTCCGGGACACGAGGCTCGCGATTGACAAAATGGCCGCCTCCAAACCTGATTTCCAAAAGGCAGCCAACTCAACTCTTCTTCGTCCTTCCATGAAGGACCGCACCCTCCATTTTCCTTTATTGCACACACGAATGCTATTCGCGCGGGAATCCCTATCACGCCCCCTTCCTTTAAGGTGGGAACAGTTGCGTGCTCGGCACCTGGGGACGCTGCTGCCGGAAATGGATTCAGTCTCCTCCTTCCGCCTTATCACCCCCCTCCCAACAACCCCTCACTAGCTAAATCTCTCTCTCTCTCGCCTTCCACTTCCTTATCAACATCCGTCATTACGCAAAATGAAATCCCTCCCGCAACGCCTCAAGGGGAAGTTGTTCCAGAGATGGGCCGACAACTGCGGAAAAGGCTCGGAAACATGCTCCCATAAACACCGAGGTTTCATTTTACTGTCAAAACTATTCCTTTGGCCCTTTCAGAGACCATATCCTCCACTACTTCCGGGTCGGGACGCAAAGGTTTCGTCTGATATGTCGTAAACATTTTGCCTTACTTCCGCAAGGAGGATCAAGAGTCATAAAATATGGTGGTTAACTAGTTATTATTTTGAGGGAAATGAAGGCTATAAATAAAAATAAGACAAATTTCCTAATTTAAGAATAGCTTATAATGCGTGGAGCATTTTGTAATCTAGAAAAAATGAACAGAACTGCAATAATATCCCTAAAAAGGGGTGTTACTTCGCTACGTAGTATTGCGTCCGTGCTTAGGTGTACGTCACTAACAAAGGTGCAGCCGTTATTTGCACGCACACACACATGGCAAATTGTTTCCAAATAACCGTTTAAGCAACATATACCATGAAAAGATAACTGTGATGCACGATAAGCTAGTTCTTACTTCTATCACTAAATCGGTGAAGCATTAATAAAAGGCATAAGGTTGATTTTCACTCAAAAGGGACGTCAATACCAAAACAAGCGTGGCCGCTTGCTTTTTTCAGCGTAGATCCCGACAGTTCTCTTTAAAGTCTATCGTTCACCATTTTCATAGTTCAAAAATTATCAAGGTCTAACAAGAGTATTTTATTTTCGGCATTTAGCTTTGGATAGCAAAGATAAAAAGAAGCAAGAACACAACTCTACCTATATAACCTTTTTAAAACGCAATCTGCGAATATTTGCCGGCATTGTTGAAAACAAGTAAAGGACCTTCACTGTCAAATCATGTATTAGTTGATTCAAGTAATGTGCTCATTGGATTTTACCCACTTTGAATATGGCCGTTTATGCTGCTTCATCTGTTTCTCGCTCACCACTGAAAAGCTTATTTGACTACTTTTGCGGTGGATGAAGCTAAATTCAATTTCTATGCTTCATTTCATTTAATGCGCATACATGAAGGCAATCAATTGTAAAACTTAACCAATATTTTCCATAAGTTGGTAACAAGTAATAAGTTGCGTTCCTTATGCATAGGATTAGCACACGTCATAAGCCCTGCGTGCGCCCAGGATATCATGTTCAACTCACAAAATTTTATAGCTAACGTTCATGAAATGACTCGCTGCTATAAGTGAATGAGGTAATTAAACTACAAATCATCTATAAAAAGGAAAGTACAGCGATTATTATAAATCGAATAATGTAAATAGCACATCCGTTCAACCTCATCCACGATAAAGAATCAATGGTAATGAATCCATTCAGATCCCCATTTTTTCCTATAAATCTTTCATACGGTTACATTGCCTAGATGCATTGATTACACTTTGAAATCACAATCAATAGTTTTATAAATGAAGCGATTTTGAAAATAAAATCACGATGCATCTCATCCAGTACATTAATGAAAACTAACAGTACATTTATCAAAGATACGGGCACAATCATATAAGAAAAAAATTGATCGAACTCAACAGAAATGCTGGGAGTGGTATTTTTTCCGAATTGCCAAATAAATTTCATCATAAATCACTTCAAGACATCGATACATGCTGCAAATGGCACTTTTGATGAACATCCCAAGCAATAATTGCTAGAGTTCTGAGTTAGCGAAAACATTTCCATTATATCACACATCGTGAAAGGGTGGAAAGTTTGGTATCCACGAAAACCTACGCCACATTTTTTCAAGAGCTTTTTCAACAATCTGGTACTAGAAGTAATATTTAGTATTCCAGATAAACACGAAAGTTAAACATTATCTGTAATTCAATCAGACATAACTGCATAATAAGTGCAATCACTGGTATGCCCGCTAGTTTGACCTGAATTTTGAATAAAATGGTTTTAACAATCATTTACAAGCTCTCATTCGCTTCTACTAAGTTACTCACGAGAGTTATTGAATCCTATTACATACCATTCAATATTTTACATAAATATACTGTTAAATATCAAGTAACGATGTGTTTTAATGGAAAAGTCAGATCTAATGGTAATGGAATTATGCGTTGTGATGGAGGTGACTATATGTCTCATGCCAAGAAATAGAAAAAACTGTAACCAGAACGGGAACAAATATGTCTGCGCTGACACTCGATCTATGGCATCCCATCAATTGTTTCTGATTACTAATCTCCCACGACACGGTGAGGTCTTCTCTCTTCGGTGCATCCAATTCAAACGCGCGGAAGCGAAGGATATCGATGGTGGACGGGCATTTGTCGCAACCAGCACTCGAGGAGAATCAATGGCCTAGCAAACTTATTAAGACAACAGAGGATCCACTTCAAACAGAGTGGAGACCGAGTCTCCTCATGTCACCAATCATTCAACTAGCGCAGCCAGTTCCGTTCCCCTAATTGCTTCACCTATAGAAAAAAAAGTATCTGCGTACTCGGTTGTTCACAAATTCAGTTTCAAATACACACTCATCATATAGACGCAAAAATAGCAAAAGTTTGGACGACTCAAACATATATTTCGATTGTTCCACACAGGAAGGAAAACAATGGCTTTTAGCTAAATTGTCAAGTTATGATAAATACCTTTCTTATCAACCCCCTTTTCCTTTGAAAAGAGCCTGTCGCGAGTGGATGTCACTTGATTCAGTAAACTTAAGACAAAAACAATATCAAAACTTAAGAAGTTAATAATGGCATTTACTTTAGACTTCTCGCGTGCACAGCTGTCATGTATTGTAAAATTATCATTCAACGAGAAATTGAAGGTTATTTAATTTATTTAAATCTATGAAAATAATCTCCAAAACTCTTTAAAAATTCACTTTCACCACACTTCAACATAATTAATTTGAATGATGCTCGGAACGGCATATGCTTGCAATGTATCCTGCAATGGAATAAGCATTTGTTTTCTTTACTTTAAGTATCATCAACATTTGCATGACATTATAATGATAACATTCGAAGACAGGGAGGAAGAAACATACATTAATTTAAAAAGAACATGGATGCCTCCTTATAAATGGGTATTAATTTTGGAAATATGCCGAACACACGATAGTGAAGATTCATTAATTCAGTTTCTAATACATATCATATAGACACAAAAATAGCAAAAGTTTCGACGACTCAATCATAACTTTCGATTGTTCCATACAGGAAGGAAAACAATGGCTTTTAGCTAAATTGTCATGATAAATACCTTTCTTATTAATCCCATTTTCTTTGAAAGCCTTTGTTGGAGTTTCTACAAATATGATTAGTCACCAAAAGTTAATTGTTGAGACGAAGATTTTGCATCTGCGACGCTGTAATGCATGAAAACTTCTGGAAAACTGAAGTATTTCCGGAAGGGAGTAATTTAGTATTAAATTTTTATTTGCACCAAAAACTTCTCATTGGACTACCTCTAAAAGAAGGAAAATTTTGCTCTTCACTATTATTTTTACCGCATATTAGCACATGTTTGGGAGTTTTTAGGTTCCTAATGGTGCAATCTTCTATAAGAATAATGTTCAGCTATTTTGGAAACGCCCAAAGAGTTAGGCTTGTGATCACAAAACCTTGTTTTTCCACTCGCTAAGTGTATTCATTACAAGAACAAAAATTATTCATGGAGTAATATATACATTAGAATAAAAGCGGCCGTTAAGTGAAAGCTTGCAGGGGTCGAGGTTAAAATCAGACCCACCTACAAGACCAAGAACTAGTGCCGGCAGGAACAAATCGTTCGCATGTCCCAAAGCTTCCAAGCTGTCCGCATACCAACTCCACCCGCCGCATTCTCGCCAAAACTACGATATGCCCTTTACCACACCCGTTGGTGACATTTACAGCCTCTCAAACTCAACTCGCATCCCTAGATCAACAAAGAGTCCATTGTCTGTCTGAAACCAGCCGCACACTGCACCCATATCCCATTTTGTACACCAACTCCCTCGCACTCTATGGCCGCCACTATCGCCACCTCTACCTTCATTTTTCAGATTCGTTTTTCAAACGCCGTTTAGTTGCCTGTTATGAAAAGGCCCGCAGAAGAAAAATCTAAACCCGTACGTTTATCCAATAGCGATTCATTAATGCCTCCGCATGAAAAAAAAATCAAACCGAATGGTCTGTTTGCAGGTCAATTTGACCTCTCTGAATTCCAAACTGGTGTTGAGGGTCTAAACAAAGCAAACGCTGCTCAGTCGTTGACACAGGACGCATCGGTCCGCTTTGACCCAATCGTGAATTTAGGTCCTTTCGAGTTCCAGAATGCACAATAAGCGCCTGTGGACATTGTTCTCTTTAAATCTATATTTGTATATTGATATATACGAATACCATGAATGCTAATCTACGTTAATATAGTAAAGAAGTAAATATACGATTAATTTAAGATGTTAAAATTAATAGCTCACTCATATGGTAGTAACATGGCTTCACTATCACGAGTCACGTATCACTTACCTGTAAAGAAAAGAGAATATCACACATCAATATAAGTATGCTTTTTAATAATTTGCTACACAAGAAAATGTAAACAATTGCATTATAATTAGATACAGGTATTTCATTCAGTAGCGATGAAGAAATTTGCTCCAATAACCATAATGCACGCAAATTTATAAATATATGCAAATGATAGTGTACATGCTGAAAAGAATGGCATTTTTTCTAATAGTGCATTGATATACATGGTTTACTGATAGAGATAAAGTTGAAAATGATACACAAAAGATATCGTACTACCTTTTATTACAAACTCGTACTACATGTGTTTCGACTGTCTTGCAGTCAGGAACGACCTGATGTACCTGATGATGAACCTGTCGTACCTGATGATGACTGCAAAACAGTCGAAACACGTGTAGTACGAGTTTGTAATAAAAGGTAGACAGTACGGTATCTTTTGTGTATCATTGAAAATGCTGTTCTACAATATCTCGCCTGAAAAAGTGGAGATAAAGTTGGTTTGCTACAAGAGTAAATTTTCGGTCGGAAAATTTAGCAAAATGTCCCTGTAAGAAGGTTTCACTAGCCCATACTGACATGTATCTGGTTTAAAAGGGGCAAACTGAAAGTTCGACGACATCTGTCTTTCTGTCTGGAGAGAACTGACTTTCAATACATAGTGAAAGTATGAGAGATATTTTAAATAATTCATCGTTAATAATCAAAAAACGATTGTACATAGATAAATTAAAACTTTATAGTGATTTGTAGAGACGCAACAATTTCATTTGTGACTTATCTTCAATAGAGAAGGGATAACTCACATCAAGCGTTTTCATGGGGATAGAAGCAATATAGTGCCTTTATTTCATGACAAAAGAAACTAAATTGTAGCTTTTCGCAAAGCTGACGAATGCTTTATGACTGACAATAACAGAAATACTCATAGTTAAACTAAAAAAAGAGAGAAAAATGGAATTCTTCAACTGTCATAACAATTAAAAATGAAATACAAAATTAGAAAGATACTTTTACGCCCGAAAAGAGCATTACAGTACTTCACTTCCGCATTCACCATAAAAACCAACTGCACCTTTTCCAAAACACTCTTTTTTGTTAAAATATCACCAACAAACACAGCGTGTTAGGATTTGGTATTAATCTACACGTTAAAAAGTAATTACACACCGTAACCATCACCGAAAAAGTCCAATGAGGCAAAAAACGACCCAAAGTGACTAAAATTTCCCATATTATAATACGGTATCTGATGAAATTCAATTACTCCGTTCCCACAAAACACGATATACTTAGAATGACCTAGAGACCCCAGGAGTCGACATGACTTTGAAAGGATTTGACGCTAAAATAGCTATCAAAATCACTTACATGTACTTGTATGCAGTAAGCAATACATTATTAAATTGGATCTTACTTTTTGACGAGTCATATACCAATAAAAGAGATTGTTTGACAAGTAAATACATTTCCAACATAATTTTCAACCAACTTCAGATCGAAAATACACTGCCTTCTTCCCATTTCAAATTAAGACTCACAAGACTCAGTAAAATTAATATTAACATAGTAAAATAATAAAACCTTGAAACCAATTGAGTTTATTTTTTGCTTTTCCTTTTATAATTACGTAAACTGTAAACTAAGAGGGTCAATAAATGTAATTAAGTTCTAGAAATCAACAATTAGAAAATTTAAGTGGCATATGCCTTTAGCAATGGCTGAAAAATTTGGCACAAGAACCGAAAGATGGAGTGAAATCATGTCCAACTCAGTGACTCCGAACTACTTTCGAGGTAGAAAACAGAGTCATCAGTATTCGGCCGAAGATTTCCCTTCAATTTGAGTGCCTCAATAGCATGCTCAGGGTATGATGGTGATAGAAAAAACTCGGCGCCACTGGCAACGTGGATTTGGCATAACATGGAAATGGCTAATCGACAACTCCCTTTTTCCCAGCCAGATGGCGAATTTCATTCGCAAGGGACCGACCGCACTAAACCAAATCCTCACCATCCCTTTGCAGTCCTTGAGCGGAAGGAAACCTTTCGCCCTACACCCGCCACCCTTCCTAGGTTTCTCTCAGGGAACTCCGCGTAGCCTGAGATCCCATCTCTCCCTGAGCCTCTCTACCTACCCGCTGATCCCGCCCTCCGACGGCATTCGGCCCATCATATTCGCATTTAAGGCGGCCCTCCCTCCCAAAACTCCATCTGCCCTCTTGTCTCTTCTTCTACAATCCCTTCCTCTCAATCCTACCACCCTTTACCCACGAAACTTCCAGTGTCGACTTCTTCCATATAGATATGGCTCCAATTCTCGTACCCTCGTACAATTCCCTAAACGACTCATATCTTCTCCTCACCTCGGATCTTCATTTTCTTTTGTGTCTCGGAAAATCAACTGCATACACACGAAAAGGTGTGGCCGTTCGAAGGAATAAGGCATGGTTGGTTGAAATTGGTTGAAAACCACTGGTCTCTTGGACTTGATGGTTACGCAATGGCTTCATACTGTCGTAATTTGATGATTACAGCATAAAATTCGTAAACTGACTAGATAGGGACCTTTTAAATCGGAGTAAAATTGGAAACTTAACTGCGTAGAAAACATAGTGAGAGGTCAAATTTGTATGAGGTTGTCACCAAAATGAGAAAATTAAAAAAATACTGTATCAGAAAATACGTAGCGGTTTTGAACATGCATATAGACATCAGTTTTACCAGGTCTGATTCCAATGAATTTCTGACAATAAAGTAACAGTAGTAAAGGCGAATATGTCATGAATGTTCTTTCAAGCCCTATCATGAGATAGAAAAGATAGGCTAAAAAGAATAGGGATGTGGCATTTTTAGTTTGAGAAGTGCAAGAGAGATGCTATGAAAATACGTGCTACATCATGGTATTACTTCAAATATTTCATGATGTACGAGATATATTAATTAACCATGACTATTTTACAGATAATACCAATATTTACCTAAGGATGAAAATCGCCAAGAAAAAAACATTTGACTTGACCGGGATTCGAACCCGGATATCGTTGAGGCCAATATCTCTTGGTTCTCATGCACCCATGTAAGTGACATCGCACCGAATCATTTTCATATGCAATTATTTTAAAAAAATACCAATTATTTTATCCTTTTGATACCTTTCGATAATAATCTATCCGAACAAAACTAATACTTCGATTGGACCTCACACCACATATAAAATTTAACTACTTAAAACTTCCCAAAGAGTAATTCATATCATTAATTTTAAAGGGTTGTGATCCTTGAAGTTTTTTATCGAATCTGGTACGTTCATTGAGTGGTAATTTTTTTGGAGCGGTAACAAAGAAACGGATCGCTCACTTTAATAAGTGAATGATTTTTATTTTTATTATTTTGTTTGAAAAACAAATACATTAGCAAAAAGATGATCTTTGGTTCAGTAAACGTTGAATATCCTACCTCATAGGCATTTAAGAGACCTCTTTCACTTCATACCCGGCGCAATGAGATTTACATAATACTCTGAATCTCATTATACATCCACAATTTTTTTCTTTTATCCGGAGAAGCTTCATTTTCTTCCCAAAGTTTCCTCCCTTGACTTTCTCTATTCCCATTTCTGCCTCACATAACTGACTCGTTACCATCTGTTTTCTCATTCTCTTAGATTTTACCACGCCCCACGATGTCAAGTGTTTTTTCATCTCCCCGATCATTCCCTCAATCCGCGTCGCACTTTGGGCTGATTTAGCACGACCCGTGTTTTTTTCATTTTGATTCAGCAAACGTATTTGGGGAGAATAACCTTTTCAGCTAGACAGAGTCCGTCGAAGTAATAGTACCTCATAATCGCAACTCCAAGACGCTAAATTCTGAACCAAAATTTTATTACAATTATAATCATAGGTAAAATGCAACCTGATTCAAATTTTCGAAATATCTAGGCATCAAAAAATAATTTGAATGTATGAGGCTACCTTCGCGTATTTCATTTCCAGAATGTTTCATTTCTGCATATGTCGCGATTTCATTTCCGGAATGAAATTTTGCGCTACCATGTGGGTACATCTAAGGAATATGCTTTTTTATGTTAAATACTAATATCAGTGCCGAATCAGCTGCATTATAATTTATTTCAACTGATTTGGATGTTGATCAGAATTTCAGGTAAACAACGCCTTACTTCTTGTTCCTTTATCGACACCAAGGGTACGAAAGCTATAAATTTTTATATTATTGAGCATATTTTCCACCGTTACTAAACTAGTGAAAATTACATTGCACTAAAATATCCATTAATAGTAAACAGCGAAATCAGGTATGTAGCTATGTACAGATTTAGCGATTTTGCAGTAGAACTGGGGTGAGATGGCTTTATAGGCGCCGGAAATTATGTTTACTTGATTAAATCAGTCACGGTGACGACGAAGCATATTGAAAAATGATCTTTATACAAATTCTCAATCAATGCTGCTCATTAAGCTCGGCTAAAAACATTTTCCCCGCAAATACAGTAATAATTTAGCGTTAAACAGTACTAAAATAAAACTCTCAGTATGGCAGTGGCCCTTGGCCATTCAAATTAATAATCCTCTGCTTCTATTCAAAGTATAACGATGATCTTATCCAAGCACAGCGCGTATCTGGGCTTTTCCTAGCAAACAGTCTAGTATGACGGCTTTTAAAATTTTTTTATTTTGGGATCCGACTGCATGCATCCAAGTTCAAATTTCCGAATATGAGATATATTCACTCATATTCCTGTTCTTTTCTTATATCGCGTCGCGGTTTGAAAATTCACTCGAGAACGCATAGTTTTCTGAATAAGACGTTTAAATCTGGCGAGCACTATCAAATATATTTAGCAGGCAATTGCATTGGAATTGCTACTTTGTGGAGGAAATAACGTTGATCATAATACTGACCCTGCACAACCAGACTGAATTGCATGACTCTCAGTTTTGAATTAGTGGCTCTGGACAATAAGAAAAAAGCTGGAAAATAGAGAAGCAATGGCTACAGCCCCTCGCAGAAAATAAAAATTTCTTCCTTACCGTAAACACATTGTTCCAATAACTTTCCGACAAAAATACTATTCTGAAACAGGATATTTCGAATTGAATGTTTGCGAATCCGACACTGAACCAATCCAAAACAAATGCAGAGACCAATAAAAACGAGCAATAAAACGAGCTTCGAAACAGAGCAATGTGGTATCTTTCGGCTCTGTTCAGTCTGTTAATGCGACGGATATGAAAATACATTCATGGGTAATCGTTCCATAGTTGAGTTGTGGAGAGTTTGAGATCCTTCAATCCATAAGCGTGTGCCTCTGTAATGGTCAATTTATTACTTCACTTTTTGAACAATACAAGAAATTAAATCCGTAGTCTCCTCTTTCAGTCTCCAAATCTCTTTTATCCAGATAATTTCCTCAATATAAACCTACAATGACAATCCTCTCTCTTCTCAGAACCTGCCGCAGACACAATTTGGTGAATGGTTTTTAAACCTTTCTTCGCCATTTTTCATGCTTACCTGCACCAAATGACCTATTTTTTCCGCTTAAGGTCTTCAGATCATTACCATACCATACAATGATATTATAGAGATGCTGAAGATAGTTTGCGCACATAAACTGCGTTTAATATTCACCATTAGCACCAAGTTATAATGAGCCTTCCGAATATGCAACAACATCCATGGTCAGAATCCATGGATCCCCAATTCGATTCAACAGTAAATCAATTACAATTATTTTTATTGAAAACACGTTTGGAGCGGGAGGGATATAGACAGTGAAGTTCAAATCAGACACGATGGAAGCAAAAATAATACGTTAAGAGAATCCTGAAACCACTGACAAATTCACACGAAATTCGCGTTTTACTTAAAATGCCTCGTGATGGTAATGGTAACAGTGATGGTATCTCCGTCCCGGATTTCCGCATTTGCGCAAACTCTAGCCACGAGCTAATGTTTAGATGCAAATGAAATTCCCACAAAGGATATAAGGTGGAGGAGACACTGCGAAATTTAGTCGAGAGCGAAGGAAAATGGCGGCCTTGTTCCCTTTCTCGCCCGTTATAACCCCTCCCCTCCCTCCAGTGTCCCCTGTACCACCAACCGGTGAGACGACCCACTCCATCCAGCAAGGGCATGAGTGTCAGTTGAAAACTTTTTCAGATAGCGTCCTCACGGGACTTTTTCATTCAAATTACTCCTCCAGCCTCATCCTCCCTTTTCTCAGTCGTGCACTCTCATCTAATGAGCTTTAGTTTGAGGTAGCGGTAGGTTAAGTCCTAGTTTTCATCGGCGGGAAGGGGAAAGAAGGGACGCTTCCCAACACCGCAATTCCTTCATTTCCACTTTGCCAAACAAATATTTTTTTAGGGCCTGACTTGTCGCGTAATCCGGGGAGGACGCCCCGCGACGAACTGCTCATACATGAATAAGTGATCGGTAGATTTTAATGAGATGCAGCCTCTTTTAAAGTAAAATGATAACCTTTTTTGGCAGCTCCAACGACCCTTTATTGCTGACCCTTGAGCTGCATCTCCAAGTAAACAAAGACACAAAAAATATGCGAATTGAGCTGAGAGTATATGTTATTTCCACAACTTAAAATTTTCACTATTGCTAATAATGAGCCCTGAAAAAGCCAGACAGACACGATAAATGCTTCATCCGACATTTCCCATAAATTTCCATGTTTTGTTGCCCAAAAGATATCCGTAACATTTCTAAGAGTGGAACATATAATTGAGTCCTGATTCAGGTAACCTCATCCACTCTTGAGTCTATTTGCCCCTTCTAACGAGTTTTATCAGTTTATAAGCACTTATCAGTTAGTATAAAAATGCCCCTACAGCTATAAATATGTCCAGTTGCGCAGCAATCCCTCCATCAGTTTTACGCAGTCGGAGAACATCTGGAATGATACAGATGTACACACTGTGAGAATGAGGGTAACAAGGCTATCGTACTAAAATAAATGTACTTTTTTCAAAATTATAAATAAATCATAGCCAAATTAGAGTATTTGGTAAGAGTCGACATTAGGACAAAGGTGGAATGAAGAATCCAAAAAGGAAATTTTTACTTTCCCTACCCCAATCAAGAACTACTCTGAGTCGTTTCCCGGTAAACAAATTAATAAGGGGAAATTGAAATAATTGCGGTGGTTGATTATTAAAACAGTATGGGGAATGAATAAAGCCCACCCCAACTTCACGCTCGGCGTCAGCACCCCATTCCATTTCTCCGTCCCTCTACCACTCAACCATCTACTCCGTCATTACAACCCTCCGCGAGGGCGTGCTCGCACTTCAACCCCTTGAAAGAGGCCGACTTAATCCCTACCATCCACTCCGTCTCTCTCACCCCTAGTGAACGCCACTCCCACTAAAAACTCGCCTCAGCAGAAAAGCCTCTAACCCCCTCCTCAAAATTCTTCACCCACCCACCACCAAATTCTCGGCCCGCATCGTCTTGCGGGACCCAAATCGCTCGGGGAATGGTTGAGGTGGAGTGCACAAGTGGTCGAGGAGTAGTGTTCTAATCCAGAGAAGATGTCATGCATCGACTACTACCTGTGATACGCCGGACATCGATTGTTCTGACCGCAGCGTATTTCCACGCAATGCAATTTAGTGCTATGCAACGCGACAGGCGACTTGAATACCATAGATAACACAGTCATTAATTGAAGGAATGGTTTTCTGCTCCTATTCACTTCTCCCTCCTTTATGCCAAGCGTTTAATCTCTTTAGATGTGCTCACATTACCCTTCCTCATATCTATCGCTGGTCTTCCTCAGTAGTGCTTCTTACTAGTGGTATCTTCCGTTATTGCTTTCACAAACCTATTACGCCGCAGAGGGTTTTTTTTTAATTTCTCACTTCTTCCTCAAGAGTTTCAATGGACACCAATGAAATTCTCGATGCAAAATCTTATACAATGCAACACTACTGAATGTTCCATATTTCATTCAAATATACTCAATGCAAAGTAATACGATGCGGTACATCGTATCATTTGCGATGCAATATCAATACGACACCCAAAGTCGAGCACCAGGCACTCCTGACGAGAATATGTAATAGGGTTAATGAGAGAAAGAAATAGAGAGGAAGCAAAAGGGTAAGAGAGACGGAGTATATAATAAGGGGCCAAGGGAGGGTGATCGGTGGAAGAGAGGAAAGGTGTGGCAACAACCCTTCTCCTGAGGGAATGGAGGAAAGAGAGCGTGCCGCAGAAGTCCTCCTATTCCCAATTCTGTATCCTTTCCATCCGTTCTGAAACATAAAGGGAACAGAAAAAAGGAATGTACCACCACGTTGCTTGCTTTCTTCGACTTCAAAACCATGACCCAAATCCCACCCGCTATCCTCTCTCCTGTTTTCGCTGCTTCCAAGGCCGCGTGTCCTCTTACCTCCGATCCCCTTCGACAATTCCCATTATTATTCCCATTAGTATGCCATAAAAAGAGACACGATGGCGGAAATACACGTTCAAAAAATCAATCCGACTGAATCAAACCTGAAAGTAAAACTAAACGGCTCACTATCATCACGCAGTAAATCAAGCACTGATAACTATAAGGATTTAAATGGATATCCTTTTTGAAAACGTAAAAAAAATTTCAGGCGAAACTATGTCTTAACGCAGTTTGATGAGATAAAAAACTTTGCACTCCCCGGTATGTAGTAACCAAACGAGATTAAGAGAGCTGACTCCACACCCCGGGAAAATGAGAATCACCTCTCGAAAGAAAGGTCAGTTATCAAGTACCCGAGTATTATACAAATTGTTCACAGCACTATTCATAACACTTGCTTCTTCATTACATGGAGCTGAAAAACAAAAGGATAATCATATTATCATTAGTCAGATATCTGTGGACTGGTGGTTCCTAACATGATAAATTAAAGCTATTATCCATAATTTATTGCCCTCTGTTCTTCACTACGAACATTTTAAATTGATTCGTTGATGTAAATTATGATACAAATTTATTATTGTTCTTATTTTCTTACAATTATTTAAAATGCTCATATACGCAGACGGGGTACGAGGAGGAAAAGAATAATGGAAAGGTGGATTTTTATAACCCTTTCCTCAGAAGAAGAAAATAATAGAGAGAGGAAAGAGACTGTCTTTCCACTCCTCTCTTTTCAGCCTCATCGTCTCAAGCCCAAGAATACACAGAAAAAGGGAGGAAAAATAAAACGCAGACTCCCCTGACTCATCTTCTGCTCACCCTCTTCTCAAACCAACGCACTCCTCAAAATATCGAACTTCAACCCTCTGTTACTCGCACAGCAGGCCAAAACTGTCCACCCTACGTTCCCGATCAACCTATCCCCGTTGCGTCCTCCGGTTATACCCTGATACACCGTCTACTCATCCAAAAAAATTTTCACTTTCCAGCCGCCCACCAGCTATCTCTCTATTCTCTTCAACCTCCGTTTAATTTTAGTGTTCCACGTCGGTTTCAGAACGTTGTAAATAATTCCGGCTACCATTACAACCATTACAGTCAACCTGAAATATGAACTTCTCGATTGTCCATACCACTCCGTTGCTTGTGCAGGTTTAATTAAGGATAGGAGACCTGGTGGAAGGAAACCAAGAGTCCTTATAAGCCCAAAGATGCCAAAAGGATCTAAGTTCTACGTCCCATTAATACTAATTATTCTAACGCTCAATTTTATAATGGTTGGTAAAATTTATCTAGAAAACGATGCATTGATTTAATTAATTTGCCTAAAATAGTTCAGATTTTTATGACACCCAATTTTTGGTTAGAAGACGCGAGTGTTATGAAATATCAGTGCATAAACAATAAAATATTCAATTACTGAATATAAAACCGAATATTTAAGTAACTTCTCCCAAAATACCCAATCAGAGATCAAGTTATCAGAAAAAAATCACCACCTCAGGCGGGATACGAATCCGAGCCTTTCAAATAGCAAACGAGCACTCTTCCCACCACACTCAGCCGATTCATTTAACGAGCGTTCACAGACCCACATTTTATAAGACCAAAACCCCTATCCGTGCCTCCAAAATATCACCGCTCCCCATCTATTCCACCCCCAATTCTCTTTTCCTCCACTCACCCCCGCCCAACCCTCCGAAAACCTCGCCTTCTCCCGTCTGCGTTCGCCCCAAATCCCCTCTCCCTTTCCCTCCCCCGAGTCCCCGCCCCTCTTCACCCCCTCTCGCACCGACGGACTGGCAGCAGCCGAAGTTCCACCCCCGCAATGCGGCACTCCGCCTCGCACCCCCTCGCCCTTCCCTCCTTGCCCCACGCCTCACACCCCCCGTCCGTGTACATCCCTCGACCCGCCCCACTCCTCGTTCTCCCTCGCCCCTCCACCGGTTACGCCCCCCTTTACACTCATTCCCCATCCGAACCCTCCCCTCCCCTTCCCTTGCGCCTAAACCCTCTACAAACCCACCCACACACACACACACACACACACATACAAAGACACACATTATCCATCTTCGCCCACCCCCTCCTCCAAATCCGTATCCTCTCCACTCATAAGTGGATATTCCTTCACTCTTCAACTCCCCCTCCTCCTTCCTCCCATCCCTGTCGCCTTCCCATCCTCCCCGTCCGAACGCGCGCCTACCTCAACCCCGATTTTTTTTGTACGGGCCACTCCCATCCTTCCTCTCCAAACCTCCCCGTGGACGATGTTTCAATATTTTTTGCGTGTAAAAGTAAACTCGTTCAGTAGGATAAAAAAGTAATCAGGTCCTCCATTTTAATTGGAAGATCCTCTTCTAAGTTGCCGGGAAATCTTTGAATCAAAAAGACTGAAAATCGTTCAAAACGGAAGTAGTGGGATGAGGAAAAGAGTCTTTCTCATTATTGGTGAATGATCAACGTAAAAAAATATAAAAAATTCCTTCACAGAATTTTTTCGCATTGATGGGGTAGGAAGAGTAAACTAGAGTTTGCAGTAAATTAGTGTTATTGAGCCATCTCCAAAGCTAAAGAATATTATTTAGCAAATTTTAATACAGATTTAGTTGGAAGAGATGCAAATGAAAAATCATAAAACTCTTAAACCAACAATTCTCGGTGGATATAAAAAAAGAAAAAAATCCTTTACCAACCTTTAAGAACTAAACCACAAAGCAATAATCAGACATTGGCTGATTTAATTCCTTATTATTTTTTTAATATTTGAACGAATTTTCGGGAGGAAAATGGGCCTACTTTTGTTCAAAAGGAATATAGTTACATTGGTACATTCTAGATTGGAACTATCCTATATAAAGTTTTTAAATAAATATATCCGTGGGACTCTTATGGATAACAACTAATTCATTTTAGCCGCACCTCAATTTTCTAGGTTATTTTCAATGAAAAAAATACAATTACTGATGTCTTCAATAAAAATTTGATAGATGAACAAAGAGATAATTTGGATTTTGGCACACTGTTTTACCAAGTATCTGTAATTTTTTTTCCCAGCGTTGAATCTCGAAAGCATGGTCTAAAATCAGAAAATACCGTATTTTGAAGCTGAGTTGCGGTAGATGCATAGTGCATACTGCAACCAATTGAAAAGCTCTCTTTTTCCCTAAACACTTCTTCTAAAGTAATATATAAAGAAATCTTCCTAAAAATTACGGGTTTGACAGCTCAATGAGCATTGAAATGGGTTAGAATATTGAAAGCAACCGCTGTTCGGATTCCTACTACATAGCTTTATTGAATAAGTAAAACCAATAATACATAAATACCGTAGCATGCCCTGTAATTGAAAATAAAGAGATACAAATAGGAAATGAGGTAGGTAACTTAGAAAAAATCTCTTGTAAAGTTAAAAATAGATGTTGATTAATTAAGCGTAAATAAGCACTCTAATACCATGAGAACTTTTTATCTCTAAATAGTAAGAAATATTTAAACAAGTAAGATACGTACATTTGAAACAATTTTAACTGATGCAGTCATTAACTTATTTCTCCGCGATTCCTTGCCGCCAAGATTCGGTCACATATGAGACGTCACATTTCTGGCGCTCCACTAATGGGAGAATACGTGCCCTTACTCTTAAGTGTTTAGCAGATATAATGGATCATTAGGCGGTGAAATTGTGATTGTGACCAGAATGTAAACCGCTGCGTAATAGCTGGATGGGATTTTTCTGCCTGGCGATCAGTAATGTAAATCGAGGCATTACAGTCTAGATCATCCGGGAGCATTTACAGCTATTAAACTGCAATCTTTACTAAATACTGACGTATTACCAATAAGCGGAGCCAGTTTTCTGGCGCAGTTATTTCTTCCTCGCGAAACAAAGATAAATCAACTTTAACAAATCTTTTAATTATTTTCAACGCTCTGCAATTAGCTAATATTTTTTTAGATTTGGATCTTTCGATCTTTACTTTTCAACCCATATCTGTCCCTTGAATTCAGACGTTTTGGTGATGTATCGTAGGACGATACAAAACCACCCCAAGCCTTGGCCGCAGCGAAACTTCGTTGCAAATAGCAAATACGACAGCATAAAAATTTAATTTCACCCTTAACAAAATACCGTTACAAAACTTTAACGATGCCTAGCAAAGTTATCTAGTTAAAAATATCTAAAAATGTGCAAAATGGAACAGATAAGAGATTTAAGGAAATCGCATTTGGAATTTTTAAATTTTATTAAAATACCCTAAACCAAAAGCTTCGACTATTGACGTTTTATATCATACACCATTATTTCTTTTCAAAAAAGTATTTGCATTCTGAAATAACTTGTCCTGAGAAATTGAAGATGAAAACATACTTACTGAGAGCTCAATTTTCAAACTCCCCTAGGCACGGGATGAATATTAAGCAAAATAATTCATCTGGGAATGTAAATCAAAGTGTATCGAATTAAGCCATAGAACCCTTGTGATCATGGCTAACATCACAGTAAAAGAAATTGATCCTGCAAGTTTGGTCAAAATCGGAGAAGTTAAGGGCATTTTGGCCTTTTATGGTCACTAAAATACGGAATTACTCAGCAGCCTTGTGGTTCTTGCTTCATTTCTCAAAGCTAGTTATTCTAGACCTAAAAGTGACATATTAATTGTTAGATTTGTGGCGAAAACGTTTGAAATGAGTTTAGTTAGACCTAAATCAATTGGTAATTTAGAAAAATGGCTTAAATTTTAATTGAGAACCAATCACAATGGATTATATGGGAAAAATTTATCGCCATATTTTTGTAAAATATCAGCATAATCAACCTCTTCAATCAGTCTACTCGTAACAAATACAGTTGAGTATTCACCGATTGCCAGCACATTTAAAATAATTTTATTCAAATCTTTGGTAGCTGGAAACAATAATATTTTCGATTCCAGCGATTGATAAAGTGGAGACATTGGGCAATGAGGGCGTTAATTTATTTATATCAACCTCACCTTCTTGGACAAGCATGTTGAAACCAGATCTATTAAGTGAGCATCAAAAAGCTAGGGTCAAGGACGCATAAAGGACAAAGCCTCCATCGACTGAATTATGAAGATAAGGTGGAAGAATATGGCCAGGGAAGTCATCGCTAATTCTGCAAATGACACCAAGGTTTCACAATCAGGCAAAGTGCCCAAACAGTCGGATGTAATGCACAGGTAGGTCACATGGGAGGCTGGAAGGTCGATCACAACCAACGGGTCGATGACGGAAAGTTATTTTGGTCTTAATTTACGCAAACCTGAGATACTAGCCATGAGTTTCTCGTGGTATAGTTTGAAAGAAAAAATATTCAGGAGTACCTGCGCAATTTTACGCAAGAAGTGACCGAAGTTGCACGACATTATATAAAAGCTACCGTAAAAACTGCTCATTTATTAGAAGTCCACTGCATCAAAACCCACTACAAAATTCTAACATTTAAATGAAAAAAGGGAATAAACATAATATCTCTCATTCTGATGTAAAAGTAGCTTTGCTATGTAAATTCTGATGTAGCTAGCTAAAATATTATGAGCATAAGGTGCTCTAAGTAAAAGAAACTTTGCTGAAGGCTTGAAGTTGAAGTGCCACCAGAAATCACGAATAGCCATTAATTCTTGGATTATGAATTTATAACACCCATGGAATTTATTTGAAAAATGTATATCGAGGACAGATCACAAAATTTTCAAAAATGTCAAATGAATGTTTATAGGAAAAGAAGAGTGGAAAAGATGATGTGTCGATTTCCTCCTATTTGAATAATAAATTAATTTCTTCAGGACAATACAATTTCTGAAATGACATTCATACATTTGATGCATTAACATCCGGCCGTATGCCCATACGCTTCTCTTATCCCCAATCACACTCTCAGATGCTTAGTCTTAATTTTTTTTCCAAGGAACTCATGAGAAGCCATTTCGTTTCCCCAATACATTTTTCTCCTGTTATAATTAATACCAAGAATTCGAGTTTAGACCTCAGGGCTTGGAGGATTTGCATGCGGTCACATTGGATGATTCTTCCCAGTTCTCTTAGTTACGCTGAGCCATTTTGAAGAACTAGTTATCGGTGCATCCAACTAAAAATAATTTACATTTACATCGCCATCCTTTTTCATTAATGACATTGTAAGTTAATTTTTTCTGCATCTTTTTTTCTCGCCACTGCAGCAATTTTTTTGCGGCAGACTAACTCCTCCCTCTGCATCTCTCTCTCATTATTTGCATTAGTCTATTCAAGGCGACTCCCTACCGAGAGCGTTTTGTCTCCCGAACACCGCGTGCTCGTTCCCCTTTTTGCCTTCGCCCCATTGTCCTCCTCAACCATTATGTGGCCTGCTCCCCCAAAGCATTACTTCCCCACTAGTCATTGTCAAGAGACTTCATTCTTTTTTTAATTATTTATTCTTTCTCCGATTTTCTTCCCAAGTCCGCTTTTCAGTCTTTATTCTTCCCCTCTGGTTCACACAGCTCTCTTTCAGTGACCTTCGTATTTTATCTCTGATAATTCTGTGAGAGCCTGCGCTGAAAATAACTGTTTTCTTGCACAATCCCGCTACTCCTCTCCACTATTAGTATGAAGACGAGAAAACATGCTGCGAGTCTTACGTCATGCCCCGTGCGCGTGTTTCTTTTGCCAAACAATTCCCAGAGCAAGAGGTGTTCATCGGCATATCTTACAATTTTTCGTTGCTAAGGAAAAAACCTAGGCTCTCCGAAATTGGTAACTGTGGACAACAAATTCGAGTACAAGATTCAAAGACGGAAACCATTAACGCGTGAATTTTACTCACTTCAAGAAGTGCTAGTGAGCGGTATTTGATTTCAGTAACAAAAATGAGGTTAAAGACTTGGGGTCCGCTGGATATTGTTACCTTTTATTATATGTCGCTCCGAGCGCAAAGACCTTAAGAGAACACAGGACTCCAGAACAAGGACTCAACCTTGAGTTTTTAGGTTTCCAAGTTCATTTCTGTTCAGATATATCCGAAAATATCGCAGGCTATGGTGCCTCGACGTCTTTTGTATATAAAAGCTGAACCGGCAAAGAGACAAAATTCATGATACTCATCTCCAATTAATTTCGGTAAGTGGGATACAGTGTATATACCATGCTAAGCAAAGAAATGATTGTCCCTTTCCTCATCTCCAATTAATTTCGGTAAGTGGGATACACTGTATATACCATTCTAAGCAAAGAAATGATTGTCCCTTTCCTCCTTGACAACAATTCACCCTCAAATGAAAAGCATGCGACGCAGGATGCCAACGCTGGTGCTCTCTTCGACCTTTCTTCTCTAAAACCCTGACCAAATAAGCCAGGAAAAATATTCTTGGCGCCAAATGCTTTTTACATCAACTACAAATTCCCCTACTCTCAGGGTCTCCATAAGGTTTTATGCGAGTAAATTTTGATGTGCAGCTCGTCAACCCGTACCACAATTCATTCGCACAAACTTCAGGATGACAGCTAGTTTTCTCAGATATGAAACCTTAAACACTAACACCAAATCTTTTTGTAATTTAAACTAATTCAATTATTTTTATATGCACTTTTTTAACCACCACCATAGCGCAATAGGGAATATGCACTTTTCCTCCATCGTGAAGTTTGAGCACTCCTGTTTCCCTATCCATTTTTCTCCGAGATTCACCATTGATCACTGTATTTGAATGATTTGACTCGCTAAAGAAAGTGCAAATAAGAAATATTGATGAAACCTGTATCACTGAAATACTAAAAATAAATTCCGATGGGCAAGGAAGACCTTACTCCCAAGAAGCGACACTCTTTGAACTATTAGCCAATATATCACTCAAAACAACTAATTGGCAAAAAAATAAAAAGTGTAAGAAAAAATCGGCAATAATCACGTTTTAGAGCAGCGTCAAAATAAATCCCCGGATCAAACGCTTTCAATTGAAAAAAATATGTAAATGATTCTAGTTTCCTCCAAAAAAAGTCAATCACTAACGATTCAAATAGTGGTCAAAAATACAAAATCAAAGGATATGCAGAAACAATATAGACGGTGACATTTTATCACCGTTCACAGTATCTACAAAACATAGGTGGATAAATTCCTTAGATTTTATTTCACTAAATAATTTAGACTGTTAGATGTCAACGGATACCATATTGAAATTAAAAATCCCGTAATTATCTTAGCAACCGTTTTTTACTCTGCAAATAAATCGGTCACTGAGCAAAACAATTTCGTTATTCGGAGATGAATGGTTGTATTTTGATCGCTGGGAAAATAAAATCCATGGCGAATAATTCCAATCCTGATACAAAATATCCTGGAGAGACCTAAAATATGGTTTCGATAAATATCTAGTCAGCTTTTATACTTTGAATGCACACTCAATGGTTCAATTGCGTTAATAATCTGCGGAAAAAAGCTTCACCCTCCTTTATTGTGTACCCAACAAGTATTCTGTTTTCATGCCGATCCCGAACAATACCTGTGCTCTTCTGTATTTTTTTAAAGGTAATTTTGGGGCTTACTTCTTACGAGAGTATAGGAATAAATACGGGGGTATAAATTAAATAGCATCCATATATGCGTATCACCATTTTATTTCATTCTCCATTCCTAACTTCGACATCACACTAATCAGCTTTTATTGGAACCCCACGACCACGCAAAGTAGGACTTAGAGGAAATATGTTCACCAAACATTTCTCGATATCACATGGAATGGCAAACAACAAATGAGGAAAATCTACAGATACAACTGCCTATGCTTCAAAAAATGGTAGGGATATAGCTTTTAGCATGTCACATATGCTGACGCAGGTAAATGGTAATCCCCTGTTAGGAATTTAGCCGTTTACGCAAAATACTTCTCCCATGGGTACGCTGTGGTCTCAACCAGACTTATTCCATAGAATATTGCGTTCACAGGCTTAGGGTTCTGAAATTACCGCGAAAGGAGAGTGGCGGGGCGCCCCTAAAATGCAGTAAAAACAGCGTGCTAGCAAAGCCGCTCTAGGGCCGAATCTCTAGCCAAAGAGGGCTATGATAATCTCCCATCTTATCACTCAAACCATGTGGTGTTTTGAAAATGAAAAAGGTTAATTGACGGATTTTTTCTTAATCTCTCATTCTCATGGTCAGCATTTTTGTCAAAATGAAACCAAATGTCATAATGAATAACATTTCAATATGTGAGTAGAGAAAGCTACAATGCAAATTCCATGCATCCAGCATCCAGTTCGTCAATGGAAAATATTCAGTTCTAGAATCTAGTTGAGTCAAAAATGTTCATGTGATTCCATGAAACATTACAACTAATTAGCCCTTACGTAATATTACTTTTATTTTATATATTAAACTAGATTATCGTACAGTATACCGGGATGAAGTTGGTACAGACACGAAAATTTAGAACCTGGAAGGAATTAGCTGATTTACGGAAGATATTGCTAAACAATGGCGCGGCGATTAGTTGATATACTAGGCACTTGTTGGTAAAAACAGACAGCGCTTAAATCAAAATTCCGAGTTTCACCTCCAGTGGTTTACATTATACTTTTACTTTATGTTAGCACGAAATCAATACAACATCACCAAACTTTATCTGTAGTGTCATGACTAATAATATCGCCGAATAAATATTTTTCTAGGCTCAATAAACAATTTGAGGAAGATAAACCGTTAAGAAATTGTCGATATATTTTTCACAATTGTTATATTCTATAAAAGGTGAAAAAGTGCAGTTAAAGGGGTGAATATGGTACATTGAAGTTAAGTGGTTATAATTTGTTTTCGTCGTTCTAGTAACCTATTTTTGGATGCCACAGACCTACCAAGAAACCTTTAAGAATGGAGGCATAGGCGTAGGTCATTCAGGGAAGGAAAGGGGTGGTAGTTGCCTCCCCAAATACTTTGGAGGGAAAACATTTTCATAGTTTTACAAACTCGGAAATAAAGAGTTTAAAAGGACATTTTGTGTTACTTTATTCAGTTTATCTCAATTGAACTATTAAGTTGAAATGATTAAATAGAACATTAAAGGGAAAATTGACAATACAAAAAAAATAATTTTGTGATCTCAAATTGCTCTCAAACATCATTTAAAATATACCTATCTACCCGGACCCCCACTAATCTCTGCCATCGCAACAAAATCCTCAAATTATGCCCACGGCAGGAGGATAAGGGATTAACTTCCGAAAAACCTTAAGGAGGCAATGAGGGCGATCGCCACCAAACAATTCAATAAAGATTGCAATAGTTTGAGAAATGGCTAACACTTAGCTACGGAAAGTTTTATTTATACATAATGTTTTCAGCAAAGTTCCAAGAGAATTTTTACAAGAGCAATAACAACTGGCTAAAAACATGCGTGGTCAATTTATTCGGTGAAGTGGCGTCTCTTCTCTCGCCAAAACTCCTGGCTACATCGCAAATTCGATTCCGCCGCACAGTGCGAGCAAGTATGTCCATGAGCTCGCATCCTTTGTCCGTCAACTATTTCCTGCTCCCTCGGTAAACTCTCGCTTGCCTTCCTCACCCTCCGTCGGGGTATCCATTTCCGCGGGTCAGCAGCCGCATCTCCTAGCGTTTCTCACACGACCGTAAAGGGATTAATGCGAGGAATGGAGCCCTTTAATTTCCTCGGCCAAAGGGAGCGAGGCAGAGCTGCAACTGTGTATGCGAGAGAGTATGGTGCAAAAAATACAAGAGCAGAGCGAGATGAAGGGGTAGGATATCCGAGCGCAAAGGGATATAATGTAAAAAGAATGGAGGAGAAGGAGGCATTAGTTTAATTCGCTTTAAATGAGTGCGGGGCCTGGAAATGAGGTTGGAGAATGACTAGACAAAGCCGGATATATTCTGGGGATCATATAATCACCGGTTGGATAATATTTTAGACCAATAAGCAAACGGCTCATTTCAATTTCATGAGCAACTTGGCGTAATGCCTTTGAGGTACACGTTCAACTAACGCAAAAAATTGAGCATTTCTGAACACGGAGCATTATTACCATAAACTCTTTTGAAAATTTTTAATTACGTCACTTAAATTATGAAGGCTTTCTCTTCTGAATTAAAGGGAAATAATGTAAAAAAATATACGCATTGTATTGCTAAAAACGTTCTTTATTTTCTCAGAATCCCTTTAGGGATTTCATTACATGGAGTTTCTTGAAAAGCTGCAAATCCAGTGGCGTTTTTTTATCGTAAATTGATCAAATTGCATTGCGGAGCGTTAGGTCAAAGTTAGATATGAAATACATGTACATTATAGTCATTTTTAGCTGAGAACCTGGGCAGATTAAATCAATAAGTGTTAATAAGTAATCAGCGATCAATCCTGCGGCAAAATTTTTGAATCTGAAGAACAAAGAAATTTGATGCATTTTGTGGAAAATTGAACAAGACGGCTAAGATTTAACAGCAATTCATCACATTCAGATCACAATTAAATGCATATTAAGCTTTCTAATACCCTCTTTACTTCTACAGAGTCTAAATGTAAACACTACATTCGGTACCAAGAACTTCCCATACTCTTATCCCGGCTACATAGGCAAGCCTGCAGCTTGGTCGACACCTATTGTAATAAAGTTCCTAAGCTCGGCGAGCACGAGGAATAAGCCTCGAGTAGCAGAAGGACCCGGCACATGGTGCATCATAAACCATCATTGTGGCCGAGTGGCGCTCCGGCAAAAACAAGAGATTTGCTCGGAAAGATTTTTTCTCTTCACTTCCATAAAATCTCCGACGTATTACTTTGCTGCTGAGAGTGTTAACTACTTACTGCTTAAGCTTAGTGAAGAACAATAAACATAAAATTTGCAAGGAGTTAAAATAAAACATAGAGATAATGAGGGAAATTTGTATTTAAATCTTCAAACCCAGATATCGATCGGGTCCCACCGCGTAGTTCGTGGTAAAAAAATGTGCAAAAGTCAAAACACCAAAGACAACTTAGCATACACGCGGAACCCGATAGTTGAAGAGAGTTAGAGTTCATTGGGTATAGGTCATCCAACCCAGAAAATAGGATCTCATAAATGATTTTATAAGAAAATTACAATAGTTATTTCACAAACAAGATGTTTCCACGGTTCACGCTGAGAATCTAAAGATTTTCTGAAACTCATTAGAAGACACTACTGTCCACCCAGAAAATTCAATGCTCTTCACACTTATTATTATTATTTTGCTTATTATTGCAATTATTTCCCAATTAGCTAGTGTTTTAGAGTTACACAAGAATATTATCATGACGCCTCACTACATCTCTAGGTCTGACAAAAGCGATAAATAAAATAGACACATTGCCAAACAAATAGGTACAAAAATCGTTCTTTCCGCGCACAATAAGTAACCAAAATAAAAACTAAGCTAAAGAAACTAAAAACTAAATATACTCCCATAATACTCTTCACCATTTCACCTCCCAAAACCTTATCCCTTACATTTTACACGGCTGGCGTCCTAACACCCCCTGCTACACGCTCATGCGGCGGCTCGCAGGGTAGTAAGTAGATGTAGATATAGACGCACACTTATTCGAGTTGACAGGAGAAAAATGGGATCGAATCTTTTGAATCATAATTAGAATGGAAGGCCCAAGAAATCGGACTCGCCTAAAAACAGTGAATTAAAGAGAAAATTCTTTAAAAGGAAACGAAGAATCGAATGATCCTATAATAAAAATTAATAGACGTTATAGAATCAGTAAACTCTTCTCGGGCTCTGCACCAGGTGATTGGCTTCATGTTTGCCGACGTTTCGGAAAACGACTTGTTTTCAATCAACAATCTGACACGGACAGAGTAACACGCCTTGAAAATGGAAAACAAGTCATTTTCCGAAATGTCGGCAAACATGAAGCCAATCACCTGGTGCAGAGAGAGTTTATTAATATTATTCACCAGGAGAAACTTAAATCTTTTGTTATAGAATCAGCTTTAAATACGGAAGCAAAGGAGGAATGCAGTTGGGATCTCAGAGTTGGGACGGATGGCACAGCTCCACATATGTAGTTTTTCACCAGATAAAGAGGTAGCTAGCGCCGAAAAATATTTTTTAAGTGTTCACCCCCTCCAGAAGGGATACAGCAGCTGGACCGAGTCAACACCAAATTGCCCTCTAGTCACGAATGCCTAGTCAAGTAGGGATAGATTTGGTGAGTTGGTTTGTCTACCAACTTCTGACCTCAAGTGTCAGGGTTCGAATCTAGGCAAAGGGGAAAAGTATTAACATATATGGGACTCCTAGCTCAAGAAGTGTAATCTAGGAGTAATACGGATGATAGGATGCACTATGGACTTCCAAGTGTCATCACTTAGATAATGTCTGTGCCACGTTTCTCGCCAACCTTCCTTCATCGTCAGGAAATCCTACTCCCATCAACCAATCCACTTACCTGTGAAGTCAGCCAATAACATCGGCTGTCGGCCGCTCCCTCGAGTACCCAACCGACCAAGACCCGTGTGTAGCAGTTGCAACGCCACCCTCCAGTTCCGTATGCCATTCCGAATTGAATGTCTCACAGGACGCACCGCTCTAGGGACTTAAAGGAATGCAACGTGGGCGGGGACGAGTGAGAGAACGACGAGGAGAAAAGGATAAACCATCGTTAGGGTGTGCCTACGCCCTTTTGTTTCCCTTTAAGCGGCCCTACAACTGTCGAGCGAATGGGAATGTGCGGGGAGGGGAAGGAGGGATGGGGTGGAAGTGGGCGGGGTTTCGTCGGAAACGGGAGGAGACGCCCCCTGGGCGAGTGAATGAGGTACTTGCGAGGGTGAAGGGATGCTTCCATACCCCCCTGCCTTATCCCCTTTGCCCTTTCCCTCGACCCTTTGGGACCGCCAATTCCCACCTCTACACGTCCCAACCCAAGGTCCGGCACTACCACCGTCCAGAAAGATGCCTCTCCTACTCATTTCCCTACCGATGAAGATACGACCTCGTGTCTCCCGCAGGGCGAAAGTAATGAGAGATCGCTAGATGAACCACGAATACAATTAAAGAGCGAAGTGTTCTCGAAGACCCACTTTTTCCTTCCACCTACCACACCGCAGAGTAAAACCGAAAATCGAAAGGTTGGTGCATGCTGAAAGCAGCATTACCTCCTCGGTCCACCATAGGATAATATTAAGATATTTCGTCAAGACCTAATATGATGCTTTCAGATACTCAGGCAGCTCATAAGTCCTACATTTGCTTGCATACGTTCACCAATGATCATCATATTTCCTCATTAATATAATCTCATTACAATAAGTGTTGGCACTTGGCTGTTTTCATATTGATAGTAGGTAGGCTCTAAGATACGCGAGTGGATTTATCTATTCCAGTATTAAACTTAACACCCTAAGATCGCCTATGTGTTAAAGATATCCTTATATGGGATAATGTACTAAATTTTACCATGCGATTAAGGTCAATAAGAATGGGAGTTGTTGGAAATGGGTCAATTTAAAGAAAATTCTTCCTTGCTATTGGTCAGAAGGCTAAAAGTTCAAAGATAAATTCAAGGTTTCAATTTACAATGATCATTATGCATCTTGATACACTACAGTTTGTATAGGCTTTGACACAAAAATTAACAACAATTGCCACTGAGTATATTACCTACAAGTGCTAATTTGCAGAAAAAGTCCAAATGAAATACTTATCACTTCACTCAAGAGGGTCGCCAAAATAATCACAATTTATTTTTCGTCAATGTGAAAAAGTTTTCTCAATACATGAGTAGTATTAACTTGTTATAAACGGTAATAAATTATAATAATTCTTGAATGATTATTAAACCTTTCGTGGTCAATGTATATATAAGCACTGTTTTTTTTATGGGGAACCCGTGTCAGGAGAAGTAGGGTTGGCTCAACAAATCCTGACGCGGGTTGCCCAAAATCAACAGAGCTCATTCTTGAATGGTGTTATTTTTCACTATTTTACAAGAGAAATTAACATTACCACACTACACATTACCCGGTGGCGAGCCCAAGAAATGTACACCAATGTTATTCATATTCATTATGGGAAAGTGTTAAATCATACATTACCACACAACTTTCACGCATTGTAATATACGTGTAGACACAACGCACAAACCTTTCGCAATTTACAAAAAGTATCAACTTCCTTCTTGACACCAATAGTGGATTTCGCATGTTAGACGAACGCACGAAATAGATGATTTCGCATCTAGTATTTTTTCTCTAGCACACTGGCGTTTTTATTCAAGTGCTTGTATAAGTGCTTATTAATGACTATGTAGTTTTGGCTCTGGATTGTCTATCAAAACAGGTTATCACGTAGCAACTTGAATTTGCAATTTGCTCGTTGTGGGATGTTTATTCGGTTTCTATGTACACGCTCTGCTGCGGTCTGGATTCCGTGCGGGTCCCTGGTGTCTAATATTATTAATGAGACTGTGGGAGTGAATCAGTGGACGTCATCGGTCAATCATCAGCACTGAGGCAAAACTAAGTGGAGAGTGCAGGAAATAGACTCAGTTACTGTCACAACGACTTCATATTTACTGTGTAAATAGCGTTCGGAGAAATATTAATAAAGTCACAAACCATAATTTCAATTTTCGTATACATAGGCCAATAAAAAACTATTCAAAGAAAGAAAAATAGCAAGCATATATGGTGCACACGTTTTTACGATGAGTATCTAGAACCAGACATTTCTCTAGGGTAATAACGCTAGTTTTTTTGGGAAGCATTCGGAAATTTTGGACTTAAGTTCGGCTTCAATGCAAGGGAAACTTCATGTCTTTAATGAACTTTTAGTATTACTTATATATATTGATAGATACTGATTTACTAAACTTCAGAGAGAAAATTCAATAAAACATTAAATATATCAGCAACTATTATTAAAAGAATGGATCTAAATGGATGGGACGTTTAATATATCAGTCACTCAACATCATAACATGCAAAAAGGGCACTAAGCAGTTATAATCAGCCCACATAGCGTATAGAAAAGCCCATTTGTATCTTACTATATATGACGTTCACAGGATCATCATAAATACACACGAAAAAATAGAATAAAAATGCTTTCATTGAAATAATATGTTGCTCACAGAACTTTACTGCTTAAAAATTTCAGAGTTAAAACTAAATTTACAAAAGAAATCCAAATAAATGGGAACATAATTAAATACCCATTAAATTAATACATATCTATTTGCGATTGTACCGGGTCAGGAAGCATTACCTGTTTTATTTATTTTTGTATCGGCATTATGCTAATACACTGATGATAAGAGCAAAAAATTGAAACGATGATGCAAGCTGAATAATCCAGTAAGCTAAATCACAGTATGGTCGCTAATATTACTTGAACGGTTAGTTATAAATAACATTGTACATAGAGAAATTTAAAAAAGTCAATGAAAAATGTTCAGCATTTCGAAATAAAAAAGTAAAACTTCATCAAAAGGCTAGTACAAAGTCCTTCAGCGAGGTAACAGAGCACATTATAGAATAAATTTAGGCGAATGAAAATCTTTCACTCGAGGAAATAGAATGTATTACCACATCATGTAGGAAAAAATATTCGTAAGAGATTAAGATAAATGTTAACCAATGACATTACATAAAAATAAAGTTTTCCGGGAAGCTATTAAAGATCTTTTTTTCGTGGCACATGTGCTAACTCTGCAGCATTCTCAGCCGCTTTGATAAAACAAAAGCGTACGTCGTTAGGTGGATGACCCTCCTATCCAATTCGCCTCTCTCCAATAAAGGAAATGTTACGCAAGACACATAACATTGGTAAGTACGGGTACACTGCCACGATTTCCTCTCAACGAGACGACACCCAGCCCTTTCTCCACAAACCGTTCTCTTGTTGTCCCCCTAGCGACCCCTCTTCAATCTCAAGATTGGATAAAACACTCGCCAAGTCCCAGAGAACTATACTATACGTGTGATAATCTCTTTACGGTCCACCATTATGGCGTGAGACTAAAGGAGCCACACCAGGAGTGAATCGACCACTCTAAACGCAGGCTCGCACATATCCTGGCTCACAAAATCACACTCATGAGGCATAAAAGAATCTTCGCGTCATTTTCGCGACCCCAACGCAAAACTTTTGATGACGGCGTAAAATCCTGCTCGAGGAAACAATACTTGCGTGATAATTCTGAGAGCCTCGAAGGGTCCCAATCTCCCGCGACTATATCGTTTATCCCCTACGTTTTGTGTCCCTTCGGTGCCATGGCAACCATTAAACAGGCGTCCGGAAGAACCAGGTCTTAACTGCTTCCACTTTGATAACGGCACATGATTGAGGGCATTCTGTCTTCCTCCGTCCGCTACAATAAAAGGCGGCGTTCGCTGATTGCAAGCGGTAATTGCCAAATAAATGTTTTGTTAATAAGAGAGTTTTGTAATAATGAGATAATCTCAAAATTTTAACGAATTAGAATTCAATAATTTTACCTCAAGCACATCACTCCACATCAGGAAATTAGCCACAATTACCAACCTATCTTTCTATTGCCACAGATATGTGCCTAATGGCAGAAAATGGCATACCCTTTGTCTTAAGAACATGATTAAAGGGGTATAAAACGTGAAAAATTAAAGCCATGCACCTAACACACCAAATAACACTCTTTTAACGCTACAGGAGACCAAAAAAAGCTGATATTAAGCTTTTTGTTCCATTTAAATAGTTTTAAAGAAGCTACAGGAACTCAAAGGAAAAAGCAAATAAAAGTATCAAGCCTCTCGTTTGCGTCAGACAGATGGTAGCGTTGCAGAAAAGCAAACGAATAGTCGAGCAAACATATCTGTAAATGAAATACATTCTCGTGTTCCTCTTGATACAAGATATCGAGAGACTAGCGCTCCGCTTCGTACTCAGAGAATCAATTGAGCTAACATGCCCTGGAAATCCACAAGAACCACACGATGGTCATTTAAATGGTAACTCAATAAGCCTAGCAAGAGAAATGATGTCAATTACGCGAATTGGAAATTCTGTGCCCACCGAGAACCTCGGAAAAAATCTCGGAGGTCGGTAAGCGTAATTATCGCCAACAAAAGCCCTCGCTACATCGATCTGTTCCAATGAGCAATGAACAGTGCAGAGGGGAAAATATGCTTTGGCGGTATTAGCGTACACCAGCCGAGACAACCCTCATTTGTTTAAATTCAGGAAAATTTTAAATGATATTTTTCAAATGAAAATAACTCACACTTTAATTCCTGACAATCAAACCAAAATATTGTCTAACACAAGTCCTTAAGCGGCGGGGCGGCCTGAGAATACAGTACAACCTCATTCTCAAAGAGTAATACTCCAACTTCGCCGAAGGTAATTATACCTTTCAGGGACACAGACATTTACAAATAATTAAAATGGAATTCTGTTCAAGGTTTCCGCGGCGAGCAGGTATTCTTCCCATTTCTCCTTTCGGGATTCGGCTGCGTCGCTGTTTTTCTGACGTTACTCCTCTCCGGTAGGCGTCAACAGGTCGAAAAACAACGACGAGGCAAAGTCTCGGAAGAAGAAATGGGAAGAATTAAAATGGAAACTTTTTGCAAAAATTACTATAAAATTAAATATGAAGTCCACGCTGTTTGAATGGCATTTTGAGTCACTTCGGAAAAAGCAAAAATACCTCCATGCCAAGAGTAAATAAACCATTGCAAAAGTTTTGCAGGAGTAGCAGAAACATACACATCCGCACAAACATCGGCGTTTAAGTTGGCTCTCAGTTTACATTCCCAGAATATCCAATTTAAAAAATAATAAGAAAGTATGCATGAGTGATTTGAATGAATGTTAGACAGGAATTTCTGCGAGATGCGATGTAAAGAGTATGAGAATTCCTGAAAAAGTTAGGAACTATTTAAACAGCGCAGTGAGTTCATTTGAAAAATGAAGACATTCCGAAGGGTAGCGGACTTAAGTCTCCGGTACTTCATTATACCCGGAGCCACTCATAGATGAATCGAAGTTACCTCATCTTTCATGTTTTTGAGATGAGAGTCCCCATTCGTAGGAAGACCAAAGTTCCTATTATGATGAAAAATATAAAAACCTCGGTTATCATGAACGTGGAAGAGAATGAACGAATGAAAGTGAAATAGACTTTGCGCATAGCATAATAATTTCAAAACAATAAAGTATAGCTCTTATTAAGCAGAGTTTAGCTACGTGAAAGATCTGATTTATATTTTTGACAGTTTTTTTACCTAGAGCATAATTATTTGAAAACAATAAAGTATAGCTCCTCTTAAGCAGAATTTAGCTTAGTGAAAAATCTGTTTTTCATCTACAACAGTTTTTTTACCTAGAGCATTATAATTTCAAAACATTAAAGTCTAGCTCCTATTAAGCATTGCTTAGCTTAGCAAAAGCTCTCTCTTTTGATCTACGACAGTTTTTTTACCTTGAACGCTGTACGAAAATTTATTAAAAGCGCTGGAGACACGGTGACCTTTTGCTACACAAAGAACCATTGTGACTACTTCTCAAAGGGTAAATTACATACTGATTGTAACATACAGAATTCCATAACGCTTGTAAATCGAGTAAATTTTTAATCCCAAATAACTTGACGGAAAAATAGCACTAAAAAATCCTTCATGGCTTATTTTTTGCAACCGCGAAGAAGTTAAGAAAATCAAAACAGCGAGACAAGGAAGGATTTTATGTAATTTGAGCCAGAAGGATTGTGACAGGTAAGTAAAATCTTAGATACCAAATTGAAGGATAAAATGCAGCAGACGACAGTATATATATTTCTATACCTACACCTGCGAGCCACCTCAAGGGTGTGTGGCAGGGGGTGAGCTATCACAAACATGCATTTCAAAATACTCTACTTACGTTGATGTTACTACAACTATAAATGCATAGGCAAAAACAAGAAAAACGTTTCAGAAGAAGGATTTTTCTCAAATACGAGCTACACCAATAGCATGCTTCACTTTTTTTAACGTGTTTTGTCAATGAAAAAGTAGACTTAATTAGAGTAAAAAAAACATGGATTTGCAGGAAACACAAATTCATCATCAAGTCTTATGGAAGCAACATATATATAAGGATTGATTCAATTTTGCAGGAGAATGGTCAATAATAGAAACAGAAGAACTTTCAACTCAAAGTTAAAGCAATAAACACTGAGTAAAACAATTCTGAGGAAAGGAGTCACTGAGGATAATACCCCCAGGAGAACTGCATCAAAGAAAATTTTAGATTTACTGTAATTGGTAATGGCGATTGAGGTTAACAAAAAAATCAGGATGATGACAAAAAGTAGAATGAAGTGCGTAATTTATTGCAAATAGCCTTAGGATCTAATCCAATACAAATGGCTTCTATTAACCCAAGCATCCTAGTTCATTAAGAAACGATATAGCCCAGGCTCTTCAATTAAGGCAATACAATTTTGAAGCTCTCGAATTGCGGCATGTAAACCTCTTCACTAGACTCGAATGAGGGCGATCACTTATTTCTCAGCCATGGTCTTATGCCAGCATCTCAATTCCCAGCAAGGGTTCTCCACCACTGACGCCCCAATTATTCAGGGATATGTCAGGCTCCTCCAGGAAGGACTATGTGACGGCCACGCTTTCAAATTCAGCAAGGAATGGCAACTGGAAATAGGTCGACACGCGGCTCGCCATAGAACATCCCGCGGGGTCCCATCTTATCACAGCGGCGCTCTTTCAGCTCAAAGCACTCGACTGAATTGGACCCAATGAACATAGCAACACTAACCGGAAAATTTCAACCACCCGGGTCCAGAGTCACAGGCGGATTTATTTATTCAGGCGACGGGCTCTTAATTGGTGCCGTTCGTTTGGACATTAAACTGAATCGTTTGCAGAGCAATTGATGGCCTCAGGCTTCTGCAAACAAGTCTTATTTTGCCTCCATTCCGGCAATCCGAAGTTAATGGAGCATGAGATTTCCGTTTCAATCAAGAAAGTGTTTTTATCATTAACAATAAGTATTACTAATTGCGTAGTTGATGCTGTTCAGATTAAGTTAAGAAATTAATCATACCAAGCAACATCACTATAGCATCTCAGAATTCCATTCGAGTTGGTACGCAGAAGGACATCAGTCTGGTGACAGCAAACTGTCTCTTAAAATGTACTGTCCAAGGGAGGCCAAATTTAATTATATTTGAGTAATATAAAGTTCATTTCTGAATGCATTCAGAATATGTAATTTTTAAAAATAAAGTGAATAATGTATACTCAGTGGAAGTTTTTAAGGGAATATTTCAAGATACCACACTTTTAATGCAGCTTAAGTGCGATAAGAGGAAAAAAAACTATTGCCCATTATAAGGTTTGCCAAATAAAAAGGAAGGAAATAGGTCCCGAGGAAAGGCTACTATTCTTGCCAATTTTTTACATCTTCCTTAATAATCATTTTGACCAGGGTATATAGAGGAGTCCTTTAGCTTGAATACGAGTTGCAACATGTTAAAACTGCAATTAGGGTACGAAACTCTCATTTCCTTTGGAGATTAAACATCATTACGCAATGTGCTTCGGTTTGGAAACACCTATCGTTTTATACAGTATTTTCAGTACCCCAAGTATCAACTGTAGTAGCCGAAGAATATTCCTTTCATTTAATCCATAATCGATTCAATTATGTGAACGATACATGAGCAATTACGCGCTAGTGGATTCCGGGGTACATACAAAAATTTATTTCAACGCAATTGACCAATGATAGTGCAATTACTGACATCGGTATTTTATGAATTAAGATATAAATTCTCTCCTTACGTTCATCACGGGTTATTGCTCTTAAATTTAAAAGCACAGTACAAAACTAAGTTTTTAAAGACATAATTCATAGAGTATTATTGTCCCTGCAGCCCAAATTCATAACAAGTAAGCGATTCCAAGCTAATTTGAAGCCAGTATTAATTAAAAGGTAATTGTGAACTGCTATCTGTGCCCTTCTCCCGTGAATTTAAATTGACTATAATCACTTTTTTCGCCTAGATTGCGGGGGATTTGCGATTATCTCAAGAAAAAACTACTAATGATTTTTAATTTTCATTAACAAATTTCGTAATTTCTCCATTCAGTTAGCACAAAAGCACGTTCACAGAAGAAACGATTTTTGCATGATGAAAACTCGTGCGATGTGATGATAAATCAACAATTTGTTGCCTTCTGTAAAGTCGGAATATACACACTGTAAGAGTATGTACCAATCAGTATGGACCAATAAACTAACATAGCTTTTTTAATTTATTCTCACATTCTAAAACAGGATGCAATCTGTCGAGGTTTATGGTTAAAATTATTTTTCATCTCGCTAAACGTTCCACTTTTCGAAGTGAATTTCTCAGTACCATGTAATTTATTTCACACATCATGTTACGATCAACAACTACAGATAAATTAGGGGTGGTCGATTAAGAGAATCTAAAGAATTATTCAATAACTCATGCATACAGCAATATTAGTATTTTTGACACCAATTTGACAAATAATGGATGATACTAAAAGGTGAGTGGCGCCGAAAGATTTTTGGCATGTTAATCACAGCAGAGAAGGAATGTTCCATGGAAATAAAAGTAGCAATTCAGATGTAAAATATATTAAATCCAAACCACCTTGTGAGGGAAACTTTGATTGGATTGTATTGAAGTTCTCTGAAACAAAGATGCTTCAAGCATGCGAAAGAAAGTCTCGACAAGAGATAGCATTGTAAAAGTATTACTCATGATTGGTTTCGATTTGATAGGCAAGGAGAGCGGTTTCCTTCTTTGGTTGAGCCTACAGAGTGGCACATTAAAATATATACTAGAAAGGTGAATAAAAACAGACATGTAATGACGTACCGAGATATCAAGAGGGAAGTGTTGCTGATGGGCTCTTACGCTCCAAATCAATATAAAACTTTTTCATTGATGGGCGTTCGGCCTAGTACGGTGGACCACGTTCCATCAGGTTCTGTAGCGCGTTAAGTACATCTACGAAATACCCAGTAAGCTAGCACTAGGGTGTGTGGCACAGGGCGATTCCACACAAGCCATCTAGCACTCGTCCTAATCCAAATCAGAACCTCGAACATTTCCACGGCTGCTTGACGCAGACCGAAAGTCAGTCTGGAGAACAACCCGCTGTCAGACCAGAACATGGAATAGTGTCACGTAGACGAGAATGCTGACATGGGGTAAACCAACTAAGATACAGGAACTAGTTTGAATTCATAATTCGACTAATAAACAGTACTACAAGATACTATATTATGCAGGAAATTTCATGCGGGGCGAGTTACTAATAATTATGGTAAGTTATTAAGAACCTGTAAAAATCTACTACACCTAGTGAGGGTCAGACTTTTATAAAGCTGAAGTATCGCAACTATTACGGCCCCCTGTTAAGGATGGAAAATATGAAATTTTATGTATTTCGGTTCTGCAATATATTTCCTTTTTTATATGCCTGTGATCGTTTCTGCTGTAATATGTTGTCTATAGCAAAATATGTTTTATGCATCAATCATTTACATGCATTTTAATTGTAATTTGAGATCTTTAAGAAAATGCCCAAATAAAAAAATTGTCATTTGTGTAAAACAATGACAATTATTAAGTTTTTATATGGAAGGAATGAGACTCGGCGAATGATAATAAAGTTGTTCTGATGTGCTCATATCTGCGCTAGCTTTGGGAGGCTTTCGTAGTTTATTGACGAGTATACGGAATTTCTTGTAATCATTCCTACCCTGAATACAAACCCATATCTCTGAAACTGCACCGAGTACCTTAGCCAATTAGGCTACCTTGACTTCCTCTCCCATTGTGAATTCATAGACGATTCAATGGTATTAAATGCTCTTCCTAGCATGCAATGCCACATAGATATGACTCTCGTGCAAATGGCGTCACAATGAAAGAGGTTGGACATGCTTTTAAACAGATGGTTGTTAGCCTAAGATAAATTTCCATGAGAACTTCACATATCCGTGCGTCCCCCTTTTTACCGAAATCCAGTCCAGTAATTTTGCTCATTATATTAATATGCTTGATTCCCATTTTATCCAATTAAACATTCTTTGAGTCATAAAAATAAACTAAATAGCTTCCACAGCGTACGTACTACAGTTTTTTCAAAGATGACAGTTCCCGAATATATATACGAATTTCTATGTATCAGAAATATCTGCGGAATTTTTATTCTATTTCCCATGTAAATTGTATTAGAGACCCTGATGGCTATCCGGGTCATGATAAAGAAAAAACGGTCTTAATTTGTATTCCCATAGAGTAACGTGCTAGATGGGCTAATCTGGAATCACAAAGTGATAATTTGCCATGGCCAGTGGGATTTTCAGGAAGTATCAGACCCATTGGAAGATTCGGAGGTGGATTCGTGTCACAATACCTACTTATCACCGCATAGTCAGAGCCAATACCTTCTAATTCCCTGATGATTCTCTCGCTCAAGCTCAGATCCTTCTCGAAGAATATTCTTCTTCTCTCCCCACAATCATTCCTGGGAATATTTGATACGAAATATTACTGTATTTTCCGGCCTTTGCTAAATCCCACGACAGCATGAAAGAGTTTTAACTAGTTGATGCACCAAGGAAAAAATAAGAAAATTGAGAGAAATACTAGTTCATGATCTATCAATACCAAAACAGATCACGCGTCGTAGAATATCCCGAATAATCTTGGCCTATTTCCTAAAATTTCTTTCGTACAGTTTGTACCGCATTTACAGCGGCATTAAAATAAAATGGAAATTACAAGTACAAAATGAATAATGCAACATAACTTGCTCATAAATAAAGCACTAACGAAAAGCATGCCTCGCCAACGAATCTCACTCAGCCTAAAACTGAGTGATGGTCAAGTTGTTGGGGGAACAGATAACTGCCGAATGCCATGTACAGTTCTTTCAACTAACTTCATATTGCCCAAAAAAACAAGCCCCTAGCATTTAAGAAAAATTTCTCCTGAGTTCACTTTCAAGGAACTTGAACCGAGATCCAACTATCCGTCGCAGTGTTCCACCTTCTTTACTTGACGCCAATTTTGCTTTCCGTGAGGTATCTTGCACCTAATTTAATAATAATAATCTAATCAAATAATGTAGAATGATATAAACTGAGGGAAAATTTTAATTGACGTTATAGTGAAAACAAGAAATTGAATCAGATTAATATATTATTGACTAAAATAATTAGTGATAATTAATCGCTTTTAGACGAAAAATTGCACGAATAATAATATGAATTGAAATTCTAACAGATAAGATTATATAACAGCTAACCACAAGGAGAAATCCATTCACCTGATGCATTACAGAGATTGCTATGGTCCCCTGGGAAAAAAGGTATAAAAACCCATAACTTAATGTTAGAAAATATCTCAATCATTTTTGTCAACCAAAAAAAAGCGTCGTCTCATTCGGCCACTGGTTCCCATACGTTCTCTAACCTTCAATTTTTTTCTCCAGAAAATGGAGGCGGCAGCGGAAAAGGCCGAGGCAAGGCTTCTCCTTCCTCTCCACTCACTGGCCGAGCGTCGGGAGTCAAACGACCCTCAGGACCTCTCCGTCTTAAGGAAGGTTTCTCCACTTCCCTTTCTTAAGCCCTCGCCACACCCTTGCTTCCTTCCTTTCCTTCCTATTTCCCATCTTTGCCCTTTTCTTACAGACCGCTTCGTTCTCCTTCGTCCTGCTTCCGTTTTCCTTTCCCGCCAGCCCCTTCTCAAAAGTCTCCCTCCTTTTTCTCTTCCGCCTATTCTTATACTAAGCTTCAATCCGGCTATCTCAGAGCTAAAGGCTTTATTATTACTCTTCCTGATTCAATGTACTCCCCTTAGGCGTTATGTATTTCTCGAAATATTTCACCGGCAGTAAAATAAGAACTATTTTGGGAAGAGCAGAGATAGAAGGAAATACAGGAAACGAGCTAAAATCCAAGGCTTTAGTCTTTTTCTTTTACGTAACCCCTATTCAAAACTTTCTACGTTCCATCCGTTTTGTACAATTCTTTTCATTTGATAGAAGATTTTAACGTACAGCTTCATAGAAATAACTCTGTATACCTGCCATTAATATTCACTGCCTCCATTAAACATACATTCCCCATGCTAGATGTTAAATTCAAAGGTTTTTAGTAAGAAAATATAAAATATACCTAAACTGAGGAAGGAATTATAGATAAAAATGGCTTGAGTTGTCGATTGCATCTTCACATAATTGATTAGGAAATAAGAGACCTGGAAGTAGTACAACTAGTTTTCTCTAGAATATGAATAGAGCTCTTCTTGTTTAGGTGTATCTACAGCGATATACTTCACCACTTCACATAAAGTTCCAATCCTAAGGCAAAAGGATTAAATGATAAACGGAATAAGAGACTTGAACGAGTTACCTTTACATTAATTGGACAACGCAATTGGACAATCTGGTGACTTGGGCCACTAGATGGGTAAGTGCTAAAACTATAGGAATAGTATTTTTTGTGCTAGTTAAATGTAATAAGTTGATTCAAAATGACCGAATGGACGTAAATTGGTTTCATTAAATATGACTAATAGGAAAATAAACACATTTCTTGACTTTTAATCTGAAACCCGAATAAATTTACTCATCTCAATGTACGAAACTCATTGCGTTCTTCGAAAAAGGGCGGAAACAATCCACTTGGATCGGCGTACAGGCTGGAATGGATGACGACAATTCAGTTTCCTTCCTCACAACTTCCTCGTCCTCCTTCGCACGCGTCCCACATTCTTCCTCTTCACATCCACTTTCATTCCCTCCCTCTCCTTCACACCTCTTACCCCTCCAAACTCCTTGCCATTCCCCGCCCCCCCCCACCTCCCCAAGCGGCTCCGAGTACTCCTCCCCCGGGAGTTGTCCCTCCTCGGCCGTGCACAAGTATTTCCAGTCACGTCCTTGACTCTCCCGGGTGTCCCTCTCTTCCCGTCTTTCCCCGGACGATGCCCTCCATTCGGCTCAACCCCCACCCCCTCATTCACTCACCCCTCCCCACACTACTCTCGCTCGCTCAGCTATCTACGCACTACTCCCTCCGTCAAAACTCAAGTCAGAGGATCGTGGTGTGGTGGCCGGAGAACTGGATTTCCAATGCGAGGACTTTGGCTCGATTCTCGAGAGACACCTAGATTTTTCGGCGAAACTCCGTTCCCTACTTGGAAATCATCTCGAGGATAAAGTTCAACGGACTGTATATCTACATGCCCTACGAGTTGCCGCTTGGGCGTGACGCAGGGAGTTTTAGGACACCAGCCGTGTTAAGGTGTACAGGGTAAGGTTTCGGGAGGTGAATGGTCAGGAGGCCGGGTTTTCGTCTCGACGGTTGTGGATAATTTACATAAGCAATACGATTTCTGTCTGGTTACACTTATTAGGATGTATTGCTTTCACCACTTCTTACCACCTATCGTTTATATTTCGCTAACACTATCTTCGGCTTTATATTCAGCCTTTAGTTTCCGCCATCACAATAATTACCATTAAAACCTCTTGTAAAAATAATGGGAAGAAAGAGAATGCCTATAAAATTACATTACATGGAATTACAAGGAAAAATACCCCGTGGAATACAGGGGGATCGATAGGCAAAGGAAATGAAAGAGATTATAGAGAAACGAGAGGAGAATTAAACGAGAGTTACAATACGATAAAGGTCGAAGGGCATGAGAAAATGGACAGGCTTGTGTGCAAATCAGACCGGGCTATTGTCAAAAATATGCGTGAGATCATGATGATGATGATCATTAACTTCATGCTCTCACATATACATAAGTAGATGTAGATGTAATGATGATAATCATTACATCTACATCTACTTATTACCGCGAAAGCCACCATAAAGGTGTTTGTTAGGGGGTGACTTATCATCAACTTGAACAACAGTGAAGAAATGTACTATTACCAACATGCACGACATAATTGGTACGCTACAAATGCTACAGAAAGTACTACAATTATCTATAATTGTTATCACTACTCGGCAGATTGAAAATCACGCAGTAAAGTGCGTTTGAATTAATCAGTTACACTACCTGTCGACTAACCTACTTCAAATTTTAAACGCAGCCATTATGGTCTCGTATCGATCGAGGGAAAAACGACATTCTAAGCCTTCAATTTCTACAATCTATTTCCCTTTTTTTTATTCTCATTCATTTTTTCATATTTATTCATTCATTCATTCATATTTATTATTCTCATGACCTGATATACAGTAGTATGTTGGAGTTCGCAAGATATTGATAGCTAATTCGGAAAATAAATCGGTGTTGAATTTGTTTAAAAGATTGAGTCTAATTTTCAATCGACGGTCTGAAAAAGATTCCCGTATTCATTACAATCAATGACGCAAATTATTGCGATTGTCGGTCACCTCAACAAACATCCAACCAGCTTAAAACTCAAGTCTCCGCATTAATGCGGATACACAATAATTTTACGCAGCCCATTACTGTTTCACGGATTAAATTCCTGCCGAAAAATCCGCCGCTTCGCAATGTTAAGCATTTTCCATACCAGCGTTCACTCATCTGTATTCTGACTTCATGGCGAGGGAAAAGACGTGGCGAGCGCTCACTGGCGATTAATCACCGGGGGAATAAAAAATACAGCTTCGAATGACGTGGTGCGTTCGAGCGCGGCCGAGGTTGTAGTTCCAAAATTGGCCAATTCTAATTACTTACACTCCTTTCACAATATACATTTCGGCAGCATATGAACGATTCCCAAGAACACTCAAAAACATTTTTAACAACTTCGGGTAACTAGGATATTAATCATCCTATTAATCTCTTATTTGAGCGATAGAAATTATAATACATATTCAAAGTTTAAATTTATAAGTCAGGCATATAAGCCCAGACACCAGGCGAATATTAAAGCGATGGTATAATCATCATTCGAAGTGAATAATTGCATAGCTCACTTTCAAGTAGGCTTATCCTCAGGAAGATATAATTTAGCATCATTGCATATAAAAAGATTCCACTACTACACGAAAAAGAAACAGTTTTTTCCACGAAGAAATTGTGCTTTCTGCACAGTGTTCAATCTCTAGTAAGGAAAACGTCCGTTCTTATGGATATTCTAATTAGTGAATCATTGATAGAAAAGCCGAGATGACTCGCTTTTGCGGCTTAATAGAAACATAGGTGGCATGTTTATTGGCATCAAAATTTATGCCAGAAGTTCTGAATTAAGGAAAGCATAAAGATGAATGAGACATACAAAATTATATACCACATTGCAAATCACAACCTGTAAGACAAATTAATTGATATAAAGTACTGAAATTTCAGAAACCTCGATTTTCACTAAATAGAGGCAACATGAAGAAATTTGGTCTTCATGTTTTCTGGGTCAACTTTGTGGAAGTTCATTATAGATAATGAAAATGGAAACTTTGTTTGATTCTACAAATTTATTTTTAGGTACAACTAGTAGTTTTTGAATATTCATAACACTTTCTGCTTAAATATGTACGATCTCTCCGCGAATAATTGCCACATGGCAAATTCAATTGCATCAATATCATCCCTTTGTATCAAGTTGGTGTTCTAACGTAAAAAAAGTTGGCTGCTACTAAGTGTAGCGTTTATTAATTGATCTTTGATTCAAAACTACGCGGTTAATGGATGAGAGAGATTTACTTTTGAACAGCAGCGTCATCTTCAGGTGAAGATGACGCCGCTGGTTTGAAACTAGTTGTACCTTAAAATAAGCTGGTGAAATCAAACTGTTTTCTTTTTCATTATTCATGAAGAAATATCTCATGATTGTTTTCTATACATTTGAAGCTAAGTTGAAGCAGTTTTCCACGTCAAGCCAACGCCACATTTTAAACATTCAATATTAGATATTTTCTTCGTTTCTGAAAAGGAACTCTAAATTAAGCATGCTATAAATGAGGATTTCCACTTAGCCAATACACGATCCTAACCTTTTTCTGCGATAAAACTGCTAAAGAAAATAAGTGACAGCTCTAAAAATACATCATTACGCTGTCGGTATATAGTTTCTGAAGTAGATATACGTTCACAATCATTCAAAAAATGGTCATTTTTTGACCGCTACGGAAAGTATCGATCTCGCTCAACTTTCGTTCCATCCATTTCATCTGGGAAATCCTTGAGTTAAATCTCTCTCAAATTCAGCTCAACCATCTCCCGGAGCGGCAACCATCTTGTGCCACCCACTCCGGGATGACTGATTGCATGGGAGTCCACTTCCGAGAAATATTCACCTCCTCGCAGCCTCATTCAATGCTCAAGATCCGTAGATATTTCCAAACGAAGTTTTGAGCTACTACGATAAAAGAATCGATGGGTCGCATTCATCTGCCTTCTGCTCGAAAGTAAAACTCTCTTACCCAAAAACCGCGAAATAATGACTCCGTGATTATTCAGTAAATGTTTCATTTAGCATTTGCTAACTTTTTTAACGTAAGGACACCAAATTGATACGAAGGGATGATTTTCATGCAACTGCATTTGTCATGTGCCAATTATTCGTGACGGGAACTACATTTTCAAGCACAATGTATTATGCATGCTAAAAAAGCGGAAATAACCATGGTCAATTGATCATAAAAGCGTTAAATGCTTTTCCGTACGGATAAAATTATTTGCATCAGAGCACAAGTTATACCATCATCGTTTACAAATATTTCGTCAAATATTTATTTCTGCTACGAACTGAAATATTCATGAGGAAATATGATGACCTTTATGAAAAATTTACACATTCCGTAGAATATGAAATTCAAATTCATTGCATAGTGTATTCACATTTTGGATTCTTTCATACCTTTTGAAAATATGGTTAGGAACTCTTCAGCGACTGAATTATTCAGGTGCTAACATACCCATCTATTTCCATACGTCATGCCTACCGGAAAAAAGGAGATTCATTCAGAAAAAAATTGCTTCTGATCGGAATCCCATTTAAAGAAGATGAAATCTGTAATTTATTCTGAGAATTGATCGACAAGAGATGAATGCGGTTTCAAATCCCACTTTCTTGCTACACATTTCACCGAGATGGATGTACTTATGTTTGAGAAAGTGAATTTCTACAACTACTACTGGAAAAAAGTACAAAATTCAGAATATGGAAATTCTAGAATTCATGAAGAGGGATTTTCAGAGACAAATCGTTAATTCAAAGCAAGTTATCCGAGGGAGAAAGGCTGAGTATTTCAACCAACAAGCTATTCAATGCAATTATACATCAGTTTTTTTTCACCAAATAATGTTTTTCATGAATAGCATTATAATTAAACGCTACGAACAAAACTCTGCAGATAATCGCACAAAATGCTGAAGCCAATGACGGTGACTGAAGCCAGGAAAATTTTACTCAGTTAAAGGCCATTAACAGTTCACTTCTCGCAAAGCGTAAATTACTTCGGATTCATGCTACTGTCAAATTCCCTCGAATGTCTCCCAAACACGACCCTATACATATTCAAAGGAAGTAATTTTCAAAGGGATTACTTAAACGATGAAAAGATTTTCGTAAATAGACAAAAAATTAGATTAAAATACATAGTTGAGACGCTGCAATAGAGAAAATAAATTAGGCGATTATAGTTAATACATTTAGGACGTAACTTCTGGGTTATTTGAAAGAGATATCTTCCATTCCGATCAATACACCCTACAACATTGATAATGAATTTAACAAGCACAGCGAAAAGCTGTAAGAACTGGCAGAGGTATTTCACAAACAGACGACGTTTAGGTAAATCGATTCATTTAGCGTTTTTAAATGAGAGTTTTCGAACAAATAAACTCTAAGAAGCTTTTAAAAAGTCAAGTTTTAATTATTACAACCACATGGACTGTTCAACATTGGCTATATTGAGGTAAAAATATCTTACATCATCCATCATTTGTAAAATGAAAATATCTTTTGTACTCGTTTTCCTTATATGTATATTACATTTGAATTGATTTTCTTCTTTGCACTAGTCAACAATAAACGCGGACATTAGTGTCCTTTTATCATTTACTGTTATCGTTCATTTTGTTATTTTTTATTCACATGAAATGGATGTGTCATGGTAATTATTTTATGCCTAAACTATCTATAATGTTTTTAATCGGTTGAATTTTTTATGAATATACGATTTCAATTGGCTAAATAACGTATTCACGTTTCACGTAGTTCAAACAAAAGGACTCTAGCACCTCTTTACAACCTCAACATTTCATCATCATACGCCCATTTATATTCGGAAGGGGTATCTGAAATACGGGCATTGGATATATTCCATAATGATTTAGATTTTTTTAACAAGTTTTATTGCAAAGAGGCTATACGGTAACGAAACTTTTAGCCACTTTGGGAGTAAAACTATGTCCATCTGATGTATTTGGTGAAAATATTAGCATATTTCTCATTCATACCATCCAAATTCACAATTATTTCACTGGTTAAAAGTATAATCGTCAAAATAATAGAATTCATTTCCTATTACTATTTCAGAAATATCATTTACAATTTAAGGAATATTATTGCGAGGACTCTTTCCAAGAAAGACGAAGCGATCCTACCCCTTAAAGCTTCTGCGTAAAATCCATTCAGGCTGAATTCTGCTTTGCTTGATAAAACCACCTTGAATACCCTCATGGCATTCATCTCTCACCTCACTGGGTCTCACGGGAGACCTAAAACCAGCTTCTGTATGTCGCCAGATTCCCATGCCTGGGATGATCGCATTCACTCCGCGATCCACCGTCCCAAATCCGCAGCAAAAAAATATCACAAACTTTTTGCGCTTATCGCGAAATCGGCATTCTATTCATAAGAAGCGTTCGAGCTTAGAAAATATAACGAACAAACCCACGCAGAGTGCGAGAGGGGTCGGTGGTCCAGTGGCAAAAGGAGTTGAGAGGAGAGAGAGAAAGCGCGGGTTTGGTGCAGGTATGGGGGATTGGGGGGGGGGATAGGGGAGTGAATTGCGGCTCACAATGGACGTCGCCCTCGCGTAACAAGTAGGCTTTCGAGCTAAGGGGAGGGAGCAGGTTGAGGGCAGGGACGCTCTTCCTTCCCACCCCTGGCTCTTTTCCCGGAGCATTCCTTGAAAGGGTCCGCGGGAATTCGAGGTCACCGCCGGGAGTGAGGCACACAGACAGACGGGGGGAGGCGGATATGGCTGGGGGGGGGCGGGGGGGTTGGTTGCGGTCGGGGGACGGCTTGGGATGGGCTGGTGTAAAGCGACTCGTCTTCTCTCTCAAATGGGTCGAGTGGGTGTTTGGCTGCAAGAGGTGGTGTCGAAGACACGAGCGGAAGAAGGCCCCCTATCGGAGGAGGAAGGAAAGAATCGGACGTTGAGACCAGGAATGACGCTCGTTGGATTATAAATCGATTAATGGCAAATCAATGATGGGGAATCGATTCGGAATTTATTTCCAGCCCCATTTACAACTTGTCGATTCATATTTTCTCCAGGCACCTTAAGTGCTTCTCTACAAGCCTATAATGGGCCACTTGGAGTCATTATTTTCCCCGCGTCTTGTATCTCTCGAAATGAGTGAGATAGGTAGATAAATATATTATCATATTAGTTTATATAGGATGGTATCAATTGGGGATTGAAGATAATCACTTTGGGATTTTCAGTCGCATTCATCGCTACGGCTTCACAAGAAGATAATATTACTGTGAAGAGAAAGATTGCATTAATCAGGATACATAGGTAGTAACTAATACCCACGTCTAATATCTATCGTTAATAATATTAAGAAAGGAGTATCTTTGCTATACATATATTCTTGCTCTTAAATTCATGCAGAATTGCATGCTTTTTGTACATGTCAACCTAGAAAGCAGATTTAAAAGCAAACATTACTCTTCTATTACGTCACTCTTGATGAATGGTGGCCATTTTAAACCACGTCGTGCACCCATTTTCACTTTTCGTCCACCCATTTGGCCCAACTTATTCTATTCTCTGACTTTAAATGATGACTGTAAATTTTCAGATACTTGGACTCAAAATTTGGCACAATATTTTATAAAATGATTGATAATTCAAAGCCTGAGTTTAAATCTTGCATTAAATTCAAAATTATACATAATGGCCACATTCAATAGATGATTTGTTCGCATTCTATCGGAAGGAGATAACAGTACTATACGTTACTCATCTCAAAATGAAAATCTAAAAGTTTGCACAATTTACATATAAGTGCGTGTACACAATCTTCCTGAAGAAGTTTCTTTTGGTAAAAGAAGTGCAGGCTTGTGTAATCTAAGAGAAAATGAATAAGTTCCGGTCATAGCGACGGATGACTCTCCTTCATGTTTCGTCAGAGAAACTATTATCAATCTCGCTAAAAATGTTCTGTTACTTTCGAATGTCCATCTGAACCTATCCTCAGATGATTCCCGAATTATCGAGAACCATTATGTGCTTACTGGACACACGGCGCATGTCAAATGCCCCAAGGTGAAGCGAAGAATCTTAGAATCACAAGGACCAGTAGAGGCATGTTTGGGAGTTTTATGCTCAGCTGCACGGCATATGAGATTCGAGGAGTTGAGGGTATTACAGGATATCTATGGATCACAAAGCATCTGTACGCGTTGGATTGAGGGAGAAAACCGGGATTATTCCGTGAAGATAAAATAGGTCACCTAGAAACCGGGAACAGCACCAAGGTCATAAATTAAAAACTCAAATACCAAGTGATTTATACCAAGAGCACTCCATGTCAGTCGCGCGCAGACAATTTACGTTGAAAGTCGCCTCGGAAAGGAATTCATGTATTTTTTATCCCGAGGATGACGGGTTTGAGTGACAATAAGAAGGTAGATAAAGGGTGAAAATCCCTAGTCATGGAAAGCATTCCCTCACGCAAAACGCCATCAAGGACGAATAAATTTCCGCGATGAAGAGAAAGAAAGAAAAAAATTCTTAAGCGGATGACATTACATATAAAGTTTGCCATATTTCAAAATAAAAGTTTCAACCTGTTCCATGAGAGGCTTAAGAGAGCTAAAATATATCAATACTTTACCGTTCAGCGTTACGAGTAATTATTTCCTTTTTTCATTTTCTATTGTGCATTTTAATGCATTAAAACTTCTAACGATAACAACGTGTATCAAAAAAGTTAGATTATACAAAAAGGCGTAAAAATTCAACATTATAGAATTCCATAAACATCGACATGGCATTTAAGAGGTTCATATGCTCTCTCCTTCGGCTGTCTGCGTCAAAATCCCTCGGATAGAAATTTACCCTGAATTGAATAAGAACCACATCCGTAACTAAGGACACATTGCGACGAGAACACGCAGCGGCCACGTTCGGGTCACCTATGAGGAATATCTCCTTCAATCACTCAAAGTTTGAAGGAATCGACGACAAGAAAGAGGAAATGAGTAGATGAACAAGTGGAGGAGCAAAAGAAGGGGGAGGGAGAGAGAGAGAGAGTAGAGATAGCAGGGAAGTTTGAGAGGGAAGATAAGAAGAATGATCAGATGCTGGAGTGGACGGAGAATGACGGCAGTAAGGATGGAAGCGTGCGGTTGGATGTGGGTGAGGGGTTGCAAGTGAATGGGCGTATAGGGGGTTAGGATGGAGAGAATTCGCGTGGGAGATTTTTGGGGAAAAGACGACGTCCTCTAGTGGGAAAGGGAAGAAAGGGAGGAGAATTGAAGAGGCCAGAGGGGAAGTTGGGTTGTCGAGGAATTGAGGCGACTTCCTCGGTGATCAATGGCCTGTCTCGCCATACACCCACCATCCATGCGCCCGGCTTAAGGCCCGTGGGAAAGTGGGGAAGGGAGAAGGCGGGTGCCATAAGGGGTAAACCATTGGAGAAGGCTTTCCCGTCAAATGAGAAGGGGGTCGGACAAGGGAAGCAGGGCAGGAGGGGGGAGGGAACGAATGAGAGGAGGGCTCGCCGATAGATTGATAAGGATAGGTCGCGAAAGGGAAGCGGGAGGAGAGTGATCCCCAGGGTGGAGGGGACGAGGAGAAACGCGGAGACAACATCAAGGGTACCTTGCATCAGAGCAGCAGCAGGCCGAGGGGGGGGGGGTAAGGGTGGGGAGGATTCGTTGGGAGGCGAGTGGGCGACCGACATGTGTGTATTTGGCTCGGATGGGGTGGTTAATATAACGGACGGAAATGTGGTCGTGTCGAGGGCTTCGTAAAAACCTTTCAGGAGTTATTTGAAAGAGCGGAGGTTAGGAGGGGATTGATACACGGGGAGGAAAATAAAGAAAAAGAGGACTTCCAGGGGAACGCCGATGAAAATTTCATGTTGTACCGCTGAGCAGACGGGTGCTTTCACCCTTCTTGAAGGATGGAGACATATTTTCGCCGGCGTTCTCGAGATTAAGTTCCCGGTCGATTGAAATTTTATAGGGAAATGAAGTTATCCAGAGTATCGACAGGCGAGAACCTATTATCTTTTTCAGATAAGCATCACAGGATGTTGCACGTATTATATTTTCGCTTGGTTAGCAAACATCTTTGACTGGGATCGGAAAAAGGCATTGAAGGTGACGCTATTCCTGCATTAAGGCGTATTCCTGTATTAATAGATATAGTAAAGACATTAATTATGATAACATTTTCGGTGGCAATATCAATTTTTTTAAATTGCGTCTGCATAATGGCTCTTGGTGACGACAATATGTACTACACTTCTACAGCTATATTTTTTGGAATAAATAATTTTCCAACAGAATAAAAATTATAAGATAAAGGAATCAAAAGAAAATTTGTGATGTAGAAAATGGTTTATACGGTGAAAAAATGATAAAGACAAATAGTTCTCCAGCCAGAGGTGTTTTACATTGTTAAGTACTTGTAACGCCCAAGCGAATATATCAAAAAAGGATATTGTGCAATGCTACGTTCATTTAAACTTCACTTCCACAATTTTACAGTACTACTTATTAAATATTATAAATCATCGCGATAAAAAGAAAGTGCAATAAAGTGCCCAGGCACAAACAGAATTTAAGTCACATAAAGTAAGCCATCTTACGAAGGGTCTATCTATGAATGAGGAAATAATTGCTCTTCATAAGAACTTAAGTGTCCATAAATTTTACGGAATTACGTATCGCTTTGGGATAATAACCTACAGAATGAAAGCACACAGGAGTTTGTCTTGCCTGTGAAACAGAACGCCTCGTTTTGTCCGTTAATTTGAGGCTGCAATTGGTACCCACAAAGGCTCGGAGTCACCTTACATAACTACGTTTAGCTTTACGACTAATCTAATTGCCACCAAATTTTATAGACTTAAAATATTTGACAAGCACATAGTACGGATAATCAAAGCTACTTTAACTTTTAGGCGAAATTTAGACATTTAGAGATAAGTGATGCTCTATAATACAAGCATTACGTAACTTTCTTAAAGAATAACAGCAATCAAAATTGTCATTAAAAAATTCAAAAAATAGAACATTAGAGACGCAAGATACTATCTCAAGGTAAAGAACATAAGAGGAATACTTATGCGTCCTTTTCGAAATCTGCTAAATACAGGATGTGGATCATAACGGCTACAACGCTCATTTAGTCCTGCAAAAATATGTGAAAATCATAAAATAGTAATGAATGTGCATGCCCTTGGATCTTTTTTTCTCCTATAATTACACGATAATCAGAAAGTGTAAAAATTCGGGAAATTCACACCTCAGGGCAGCAAGGTCAGACACATTCTTTACGTCGCAGTTGCTTCCCCCGACATGATAAAGTGCCCAGGCACTAACAGATCTCGGATTTTGCAGGATGTTCCCTAAGAGGCTCCTTCCAGGTTTGGACTTGGAAATACGTTCTGTAGCCCAAAGTTCTAGGCAAAAGGTCGCCATGCCATACAGCGTGATTCGTAAAATACAATACTCTTGAAGTTAGATAATTCACAATAATTGTAGATATTGTCTTAAAAATACCTCATAACAGTAAACGGAGTATGGTACAAAAATTATCCTTATTGCTTCATAAAAACAACATTGTGCTGAATTCAAGACCATAAAGAGTCCTTAAAATCACAGATTCTCAGACCGTGGTACGCGTTCCTTAAAGGGTAAGCACTTGGAGGTAAAGAGTTACGCGAAGAAACCTGTATTGTGTATGTCAGTTTGAAATATGAGACATAATGCAATTTAAAATTATAAGGGCGTGCGCAAATGCAAAAATATTGAGTACATCTGAAAGATGATCAGCGGGTCCTAACTACATTTTAATTACGAAGCTTTTTGACACATATTTTAAAAAATAGCACCAGTACACGTTATTTAATGAGCTACTTCACAGTTTTTCAGCTACTTCAAATTTGCATTATCTTTTAATTACGTTTTAAATGCCCCTGAAGTGTCATGTATGTATCCCTTTTGAGAAGGCCTACAACATATTGAAAACTGCGGCTTTAGAGGGAAAAGACTCGCATAAATATTGGGAGTAAATGATGCGATGAAGTCGCAGCAAACCGATCATTTGACATGATTCGATCAAATCACTGGGGAAACGTTGAAAAAATGCGCTACATTTGGCGAAAGGAGAAGAATAATAATTCGATTAGGTGGTGGCTCTTCGGGCGAAAAAAAACGGATTTTAAAGGAGTCATTTGAAGTCTCGTCGATAAGACGAGAGACAGAGAGAACGGAGATATATTACACGGTGCGAGGGGAAAGGAGTGGGAGGCAGAGGAGAGGATAGGTAATGGGTTGGAGAGAGAGAGAGAGGTTCGGGAGAGGAAGAGGACGCAGGACGAGTAGACGCGTTATTGAAGAGAAGGGTTTCTGGAGGTGAAACTGATTAAGCGCCATCTGTCGGGAGGTGAATGAGATTGACGCGATGAACTCGTTAAGGGATGGATGGCGCTGGAGTGGGGGTGGGGATTGAGGGATGAGAGGGGATAAGAGGGAAACTAGGGATAAGGATTATGATGATGACGTAATACGAAAATGGCAGATAATATGAAACTTTGGGCGAGGGGGCGAAGCCGGGGGGAAGGGTGGGAAGGAAGATTGAGGGAGGGTGGAAAAGAAGGAACCCTTGCTCGGAATGAGAGAATATAAATATATATAGAAGGATGCCAGGAAACCATTTAGAGGCGGGGCACTGTAGGAAGGGGGAGTAAGACCTGAAGTGGCCGCCGACAATGCGATGTGAGACGAAGGTGCAAAAGTGGGTGTCGCACTTAAGACGCAGAGCAATGCGTGATGTACGGGAGGAAATGGGTTGAAAGAAATGGCATCATTTGGACCCCTGTCGTACCCAATGACCTCCTACCCCTTCATCCCTCCCCCTACTACAACCTCTTATACAGTCTCAATTCCCGATCGTCTCCATGGAGGATCCCATCTCGCAGGATGTGGAAACCTATTCCCGCCGAAAATATTATTCCACGAAGAGAATGATCCGGGACGTTTTTCCCGGACCCTGGGAAAATCGCGGAGGAAATAGATGGGAGATAATGCGTGAAAGGGATGGAAAAGAGTAGATGGTAATCCGGAGTGAGCGTAGCGGAGAGATGGGATGAAGAGAGGGGATGTATTAGCGGGAACAACTGGGAGGGGAATGGATAGTGTTAGGGGGAGGCAGATAGAACGTACAATGGGGTGGGAGAGGAGGGTTCAGGCTGGCGCCAATTCGGCGGGGAAGGAAGGAGATCCCAAATCGACGCCGCTCATGGATCTGCGAAAGAGAAGACGTCTTTTGTCTATATCGCCAGAGAAAAAAGAGAAGATTGGAAGTTGGCCCATTAATATTCAAGGTCTGGGATTAATAGCTCAAGTCGTGCCCCCTCATTTCGTCCTCCACCCATCCTCATCGGTTTAGCGACTTGGTCGAAAGTTAAAATATCGATTTTCAAACTTTCAGGGCCATCAGCTAAGAATGTTTTGCTTTCTCATTGAAAATGAGATACAAACACTGAACTTCATACCCGTTCTCTAAATTAACGAATATTCTACTGAATGAGTCAACTAGAAACGGCATTACAGGGAAAGACCGTAAATGAGAAAAAATCTACCAACAAATAACTTCGCTACATGATGGAATCAATGGCAAGGAGATAAAAAATTGCTAATTTAAATCCTATTAAAAAGTATTATCATGATAAGTAAAGATAATCACTATATTAAAGGAGGTATTAGTTTTTTTATACGTTTATCACATGGCGTTGTGAGTAAAATATTTTCTACAGTAAGATTTTTACAGACAAAAAAAATATCAATGTAAATCATGTTTACTTATAAATAAAATATAAGGGTTTCACTTAACCATATGATATCATCAACAATTAGTGAGCAAACTGAAAAGGGATTCAAATGACAGAAAACGTTAGTTATGTTCAAAGTAAATTAAAAACTAGGTAACAGGAAACTTGGCAGTAGTAAAATTCGTTAGAATGGACATACATTCATTGCATAAACTATTCCCGAAAGTTATTGTGGACAATCTAGATACCACTTGGGTCAACTTGGGTTGAATCATTGACAGCCTAAGAAGAGCGGGCAATATTTACCCAGCTCCAGCTAATAAATGGAGGGGTCGATCATCTACCAGCGCAAATAGCTTCGCCCTCTTCCGAGCTCTGGAGGGCAGAGTCAAAAGGGTCCAGGGCAACCTCAGGCCATTAGGGGTCAGAATCACTTAAAAATGTGACTATACTCAGAAAAGGGAACCGCATTAGATGGCTTACGGAAAATAGGCCATTAAACTTTCAACTTTCAATTCAATCATTGACCAATCACCATGGACTCGTGGACGCACATGGAATACTTTCGAGGAAAGAATGGGTACCTATGAAAAAGAATCCAACGCATGGGTGTTGTTAAGTCAACGTGGGTTTGATTAGCTCATAAATTTACACATGAATAAACATTTTTTTCGAAAGATTTGTGCTTAAAAAGCTTGTATTTACATTAAGTTACTTCAAATTACGATTTTTATTTGTCTGTTGCCAACGTGTAAAAAAGTTTATTATCCTTCAATCACAAAACTTTAATTGAAATATGTTTTGCACTTATATTACTGGCACTTTATTTTGACATTGACTTCAGAGAACTTTATACATGCATTTCAGAGACAGAACAAAAACATCTATAATTGACAATAATAATAGTTAATGTTGCATCCAATCTTGAATTATAAAAGCTAAGTAAGAATAGTCTAGAAATAACTCCAATATTTAAACCATTAGCTGATCACCAGGAGCATTATCTCCTTGAGAATAGTGCACATCGTTTAAAAGAAGAAATCTCATTCTTCTCAAGCTCTCTTAAAATGTATACAGCATTAAGGCCGGAGTTTCAACGTAGTAGCCATTAGTGGCAAAGATTGGAGATCTTTAGTCCGCTAAGTATCAAAGCACTTAAAGAAGCTACATCAAATATCTAATCAAGAGGCTCCATTGTTAACTAAATATTTATGTAGGCCTCACTCTTTGAATATCCAGCAAAGGAGATCATGTGATAATCACATCGCTATGATAGTCAGCCTAAATTCGCCTTCTTCGCCATCAAAAAAGACGTTTCTGGACTGCCACTAATGAGTAATTAATTACGACTCGGACGCGTTTGAAGACGATAAGAGCGGAGAGAAATGACCGCCAAGGAAGGAATCAAAACAAAGTGAATAAGAAATAGAAATATGTATTCGTATTTATTCTTGTTGACATAATATTCCTTTAAAATCAGTCCTAAAACGTAATAATTATCAGTACAAAGAAGGTACGTAAAATATTCAGGGTGATCAATACCGGTACTTTAGATAAGTGATTAATTACAAAGTAAAAATATGTACAGCTTCGGTCAACCGGGTGTATAACTACAAAGTGGGAACGTCCTTGGCGGCTCGCCCAGCGGTTTTAATATATGCGAAAAAGACAACTATAAGACATCTGAGGTATTTCAGGAGCATCGAACTATATCACCTTAGAATCAGAGGCTGCGTATGTGAAAATTTCTCTCCGAAGAGGAAATCAATGAATCCGAGTAGAGACCAGCCCTAGACACGACTCACCGCAGAAATTCTGTCGATTCAGGTTCCGAGGATTTGCCGGCGTCGTTTCCGGATTGAATGCGTCAGTCGACTGAAGAGCGGTCGCGTGCACATCACTCGACCGTGAAGACCCCTCTCTTTCAGTCTAGCGATTACGCCCGGAATCAATGCGCGCATCTGTTTGCAGCCGGGCTGCTTCGAACAGCTATCGGCTATAGATTTCCATGACGCTGAAGTAATTTCGTGCCGTGAAATTTTCTCCCGGCAAAGATATTTAAATATGTTTGCCGGGAATCACTACTCTTGGAGATATATGCCACGATAGCTGATACGTGGACGGAAAATCATTTGATATAGGAAAAAGAAACAGGTGGTAAAAAAAACTCTCCAATTTTGCATCTTTAACTCATCAGATAATTGATGAATACTTACGCGAGAAAATGTTTTAAAGAAGCAATTTAATATTTCGTTTAAAGAATATATGTCTTGTAATGAGTAGTTGGCTTCCAAAGTTCAACTGAGTTATGTGTTCTCATTGTGTTCCTAAAAATGAATTTATGCATAATCGGACTCAATTAAGAACTAAGACATTAACAGGATTAAAGTGAATGTTTAAGAAGCCTGTACAAGTATTCATCCTACGCAAAATTCATCCCGAACCAAGAACGCAAAATAGAACTTCAAGTAACTTCATTTCAACATAAAAATTTAATATTAACGTATATTTTTCGAATTAAAAGTCACCTCACTAATTATGTACCAATCTGTCTCGTATTTGTAATGATTAATATCAATTGCTTGAGGTATTATAACCAACAATTTGCAGCTTATGCAATTGATATAGCTCAAAATATTTAACACGTAAATCCTTATTTCTATTACTTGAAGAGAAAGAGAGAGAAAATCACTAAGATATCTTAAATAAAGTGAAATACCATTATATTATGATTTATCTTCTTTAAAAGGCACACTTACTACCGTTGCTTATTGAGAGAATTCTTTCAGCAAACTGATAATTTTGAAAAAACTAGAAATATCTTAGGAAGGAATTTCTCCGGCTCTGAGAATTATCAAAAAGATATTCATCACGTCCAATTAGTTTCGTAAATAATCAAACATTCGCAGAAATTCACGCCATAGTTACCACAATCCAGGCAATCCCCGAAATAAAAATTAGATAATGATCGTTGAGGAACAGCAAAACCTCTCTCGTACCACCAGCTGGCCCTACTATCACCAATGAATTAACATATTTTCCTTTTGTCATCATTTCTTCTTTATCCACCTTAAATTAAAGCTGCAAAAATATCACTGCAATCAATGCAAGAAGCTAATCAAAAGACTTTTATTTTGTTACACCTCCTTTTATACTTCCCAAATTGTAAACTTTTGTATAGGAATGGAGAGCGTTAAAATAAATGAGGATATCTTTATCTCAGTCTGCATGAGGCTACGCATTTTACTCTAAACACTTTGAAAAGGGTACGATGAGGAAGATGTGAGGTTAATGTCTGGAGAAGGCGAAGGAGGCGAATGCTTGTAGGTAATGATAGGAAAATAATTGTTTCAGTGTGATGATAGCATAAGACTGAAAGTTTGCAATTGTAATAATTATTTGCGGGCGAAAGGTTACTACGGAGTAGTATGGAGTAAGCGTACAGCGGAGATGTCTCTGGTAAAGCGCAGAGGGGAAAAACAGTGTATTTTTCAAGGGAACGGTAATTGACTAATTTGTCCTGGCTTATGGCTACAGGGCGCAGGTAAGACCGGGAGAGGGTAAGGAGCAGGAATATTCAGGCATATGACAAGAGGAAATAGTTATAGAATTGATAAGGGATTATTCATAAAAAAATTAGTTTCACAAAACCAATGACAAAATGTGTTGTAATAAGCAAACAGAAGATTTACGAAGTAAGTAGGCCGTTATTAGAAGGAAACGTTAAAAGAGGCCTCACATGGAAGGGTAAATTGTGGATAGAACTTTCCAAAGAAGTGACATTCGTTGGGCTAAATGCTCATGATGATGGGGGTCAACTTATTAATGAGGCAAAAAATATGAGTAATAGGAAAAAGAGAGCACCCACATGAAGTTGAGGAGTTTGAATGCAATAGTACTTGACGTTTTTAATCCCTTAGCTAAATCGATATTAATGAAATATGTTTCACCCCTAATTAAATGGCCGAGAAATTGATATATTGTACCAGCTAAAAAGAAATATTTCAAAAATGAAACCTTGACATTATTTTCCCTTAGCTTGCATGAAATATAACTGAAGAACTCAACAGGAAATGAAAAAATATAAATAAAACATAACCATCCACGTTTACCACCCATGACAGATGAAATACGCAGTGGAGGCGGAAACCGTAAAATTATTCGACGCGCTTCGCTTACAGCAGCCTGCAGCACCGAAAAATCGATATCAAATACATAAGGGTTTGAGCGTTAGCGGATCCGCGGCGAAAGTCGAAAATAATTCCCTAAAGTTATGCGGCAATATGTCTGCAGGGGAGCGTGGTGGTATTCGCTGCGGTCGGACAACCGAACGGACTGAGGTGGGGAGGAAGGGAGAGGGAGGGAGGGAAGATGGAAGCACATTGGGGGGATGGGAGGAATGAGAGGTGGGCAAATTGTGGATAGGGAGAGGGAGGTCGTCAGTAGTTGGAGGGCAGAGGAACGCACGGGTACTTTAAAGGGGAAACTGGCGAATATAGGAAGAATGAATACATCGCCGGAGGCAAAATTACCCTGCTAAATGTTTCGCATTCCACCAAAAATCTTAACCCTTTCGCCGCAATATTTCAACGCCTGAAAGTTATAAGGCATGCGACAGGATCGGATTGAGAAATTATGCAGAGTTTAAAATATATCCCATGATAAAACACTTGGTCGTATCTCAACGAGTTGCGTTTTAAAAATGGTAAATGCCTTCGAGATGTAAATGCCATCAGTTTCATTGATTAAATACAACGTGCACATATGTATATTTCCGCACGCAGGATTTGCATACCGATGCTACGACTGGAAAAAGATGTTCTCAAAATTAACGACGAACCTCAGGAAACATTGCCAGCTGCGCAATAAATTAATGGCCCCGGGATGATTTCTCTGTGTTTCAACAATCCACATTTTCAAGCAATAAATGTAAGAGCACGAAAAAAAGGAGATACATATTATCTCATGATTCTTATATGAAAAAAAGCTAGCCATGATAAAGGAAATTTGGGCACATGTCAAAAAATCTGTAAAAGACTCAAAAATAAGCGGCAAAAATAGGTAGAGGAAAAAAAATAGACTTGATTAATTTAATGTATTTACTGCTTTCACATTAGTTTGTTCCTGCAACACGTTGTATGAACACACTGTCAATTAAAAGACCATCACATCGAATAATTACACCCATTACTAGCTATAACCTATTTTTGTAGATAGAAGTAGAGTTATATAAAAAAGATTTTCTGAAAATTGCAGACAGGTCTAATTAAAACCTTATATAACCAAAGAAATGAAAAAAAATACAATTGATGCCTTTCATAGGATGTTATCGTTTTTTAATCCTCTTCAAAACAAATGTTTCGGATAAATTACGGGAGTTTAACAACTATCTTGACATAAATTCTGGAGAGGAATTCACATTTTATACAAAATGCTTGAAGTTATATTTCCTAGGACGATTTTGGCCATCTATGGAGCACGTAATCAAGGAAATAAAAAATTGTCAAGCGTACATCAATTGAAAATGTTATGCATCCCACGAAGATAGAAAATATACAGTGCGGGGCACGTAAATATTTACGGCGTACCTCTACCCTGGAGAAATTCTTCCTTTCAGAGGAAGAGCAAACATGCGGGACTCGAAAATAAAATGGGACTCCAGACCAGTTCGAGGGTATTTATTTAGCCTAAAATACGGTTGAATAAATTGAAAATCGACAACCGTAATCAAATAGAGAGGCAGTTTGCTTGTCCAAAACAATTAAATGTAGAGTGTCATGCCTGGAAGAGGAAGCGATCGCAAGCGAACTCAATGGGAGGAAAGAGGGTGGGGGGGAGCGGGTGATTCACACACTTGAGAGAGAGAGAGAGAGAGAGAGAAAAGAGTTATTTCAGCAGGAGACAACCGAAACGGAGAGGCTGGATCGAGGAAGAAAGAGAAAAAATGCGGCCGTAATGGGCGGTGGCAAGAGGCAGAAGAGGAAGCGAACGATAGGAATCGCGAGGAGAGTTAAAAATCGCATGGCGGTGAGACAGAAGTTGGGTTACGGGAGAAGAACGTTAGAACACACTACGTACTCAACATGCCATTCACTTTCGGGAAAAGCAAAATCAAAGGCCTATATTATTACTCCATGCCCTTGGAAAATCTGGCTCTCATTCAACAATATCCTCCACAATTCCACATTATTACACACGATTATCTCTCCCATTGTATTCGCGCATTGGTTCATGAACTCCTATTCTTGAGACTGCGAAGATTCCTTCTCTAAACCTATCGCTCATTGATTCCTTCGGTTTGACCACCCTTACGCCACATTCAACAATGACTCGCTTAGTCTACCTCTTGATCTGATACCATTCACACCGCCATAATAAATCTGTTAAGTGAGAGATACCGAGGGAGATAAAGGTTAGAGAGTGAATTTATTGGATTGGTTGATTGGCTATTTAGGAAGGACAGTGGTGGTTAATTCGCGCCAATTGCAGCGTAATTTGGTAAAGACAGGATAATTTGGGAGGGGTGAAAAGAGACCTGGCGTACTCATTCCAACTCAAACGAAAGGGACCTGATATTTCCATATTTTAACGTACTGCTACTGGTAAACTGCTGTTGCAGATAACCGGGTGCCGCGCGAAAATAAAAACAAACTTACGAAAAATCAGAAAAAACAAGTAGAAAAGTATACGTGCTCATCCAGTACCTAAGGAAAAGTCATATTTTCCTAGTAAAAAATAATCCAAGTTCGATTTTTATTCAGCCACTACCCAGGAACCCATAGAGTGAGGTGGAAAATTAGCACGAAATAATTTACGTTTGATAAAAAGTTCAATAAAACCGGAATTCATATGACAGATCTTAGTATTTTTAAATCAATCAGCAAAGAAAAATTGTGGATGGGTGGTTATGGTACAGGTTTTACACCCTTTGGGCCACGGTTTATTTCTCGGTAAAACCAAACATTTCACAGTTATTTTCCGGGCTCAACTTGAGTGCTGTATTGAGATTTTTTGAACTTCAGGAGTCGTATTCGGTCCGTCAATTAATTTCGCCGTTAAATTGTGAACCACTTGACGCCTTCCTTTAGGATAAGGCTAACGCTAACACGGGAAACAATACTATTCTCTCTATATTTCCCTTAAAATTCTTCCGTTGCCAAAAATACCCATTCTCTTACCTTATCTTTAAAGAGAAAATGGACTCATCTGCCTCCCTTCGCCTCTAACCAACGAACCAACCAATGAGAAACTTGCCACGCTCTTCATTTTTTCTTTCGTTCCTATTAATATTTTTCTTCGGCAATTTTAAGACACTCGAAGATGTTCTACGGAGCGTCATGATAGTTAAATGCTGTAGATGATCAAGGTTCACCACTGGGGTGTTTACAAAGGTCTATTTAATAAGAAAGAGGAAATGAGAGATCAACCACTCTCCCGGCGAATCTTTTCAGTAACGTCTTCCCAGGATTTTCCCAGCGTCACGTTTCCAATCTACAACCACGTTTCGAAGAACGACCCGCTCATCTACTCAGTCAACTCAGAAGCCCTGGGGACGATGAGAGAGTCGTTCATCGAAATTTCGGATGAGATGGGGAACGTGTTCGGGTTAAAAACACAAAAAGAATTAACTCAGGAGAAAAGGGGGCTGCAAAATTGGATTGACGTAAGTACCTACATACGGTTTTCTAGGAGTGCATAGAAAGAATAGAAATTTGATCACAGGTAGAGAGTAAAATAATGCGTAAAAGATTGGCAGCAGTTTAACACGGATCGCATCACCATATGATTCTGACACTTGGTCTTTGAAAAAAGAATGTAATTATAGGGTAATCGAGATCCAGATTTAGGAGAGGATGAAGTTAGATGAACGACATTGTTTGATACCATAATGCTACTTCAATGCTGAAAGAAGTACCAATCGCAAGTACCAGGAATGAATCAGCGAATTTGACAACAAGCTGTACCTATTATTAATTAACATTGCCATGGTAAAGAATGCACACACATTATTATATTTGTTAGAAGAAAAATATTAAACGTGCTTAGATCCGTAACAATTTGAATAGCGCTTGCAGCATTAGCTACGTGTCTGATCTCCAGGTGGTAAACCCAGAGTTAAAATCAAAGAACGCCTCCTAAAGTTTATAGAAAACAAAAAGGTTCGGTCATAATCCATCGATAAGTATCCATATTTACGGGTAACTACTGCATATAATTCCAGGCCAAATTTTTTAAGAATGAGGATACCAACCCTTACCGGTTAGCAAGCCAGTGACAATCAGTATCAAGTACTGAAAGGTCTCTCTCTCGAGACTCACGGTTAAAAACATTTGAGCGGAAAATTTTCGCATGATGGTAGGAGTGTGTTCAAACGCTTAAATAACGCTCACGCGAAAAAAAAGTCCATGTAGCAATAGATTGATGTAAAGTTACAACATGAATAATATTAGCAATTAACTGATCTCCTCCTGCTTCTGAGCTCCTGAAAGTGTCCTTCATGTAGCAATAGATTGATGTAAAGTAACAACATGAATAATATTAGCAATGAACTGATCTCCTTTGTCTTACGCAAGGAACCAACTTCTAAAAGTTCTCATTGGTTTCCGAATGAGAAGGTCCACGATGGCCGAAGTTTCGATACTTCTTTCCGGTCTCTGGCGGCTTGTTCCCAGTCACGGCATTCACCTCTGCCCTTAGGACGACGCTCTAGTCGAGGATCTTCTGGTTGAAACCCGAGACGCCGCAAGCCATTACTAGTCGACATGATACAAGAAAATAGGTATGCTACAAATATATCCCAGAATAAAACAAAATTAGAGCGTAGAATAGCATACTTGCGATAACAATCCTTATTTTGGGAAAGCTACTCAAGATTCCCACCGATAGGTTCCATATCACGCCATAGAGAGAATACAAACCACTACTTTATGGTGAACTTAAAATTATAAAAGTTAAATTCAAGTATTCTATATTTCAAAGTTTTTCATATCAAAGATATGCTAACGGTGGCATGAGCTGTTCTTACCAAGGATGAGGTAACTAGTGAGGTAGGATAAGGCAGACAATGAGGTAAGTTGAGATATTTGGATAGATCAATAATGAATATAACCCGTGTGCTACGAAAACTTTATTTTAACAGAAGCTCAAGTTCAGAAATGTATTATAAGCGATAGATTATTGTACAGTATTGGCAACGATTCTGGTCTCTTAGTGGTAGACGCGTGATAAATAAAATCTTTTGTACGGTCATTGAAAACCATGAATAATCGAGAATGTTAATCGCATATCGTGTAAACACTATCAATATTTCTGCTTAACTGCCGAAAATTCATTCACACAACACCCAATAATGCGATAGACAGAAAAATGTCACTAATCAAGTTAAAGTAATGAGTAAGCATAATCGCCAAGTACCATGAAATCGCTACTAGAAAATATCCTGGACCCGAAATCAAACTAAAGCCCTTCGGCTAGCCGAGTCAATGAAATGATCTCGACGCTATTCTGGCTGGAATAGCGTCAAGATCATTTCTGAAATAGATATTTCTATAATTGAAATAGATATTGTCTGAGTATCTGCCCAGGAAGCACTATGACTGTGGTTTGTTACCTGATTCGTGTTGATATTTTCCTAAAGTATTTATCACTGTTCTTCAGCGTAATTAAAATTCACGAGCAGCACCAAGTATTGGAAGAATTTGCGAAACGCTAAACACGAGGAAAGAGGTTGAGAGACGAATATATGCGAACGAAAGAGTGAGGAGAGGGAATGTACGGTTCTTCTCCGATAAAAAAATCCCCGCGCGACGTCACCGCTTCCAAATTAAACAACGGTGGCATGAGCTGTTAGGACGGTGGGATGCGTCAGTTGTCCGCGGCTTGGTGTGTGTGTGTATCTGTGTGGGTGGGTGAGGTGGAGGGAGGAAGTGGACAGCAGTCGGCACGAATGAAATTCGTCAGCGAGGGGTTTGTTGCAGGAAGCGGTGCGGGGAGGAGTGTCGCGGTGGGAGTTATGGAGTGGCGGATGCCGCGATGCACAGGAAGAGGCGGGAGCGGTGTGATGGATCGACGCGCCGCTCGCCGGATAAAAATATTGCCCTCTCACCGGCGCGGTTCCATCACGGGGTGGGGATGTATGAAGCGAAATGGATCGGAATGATGATGCCGGAATCTTGTTTATTATTTTTTTCGGCCTTCTTTGTTTTCGAAATTGAAACCGGGAGCTAATGACAAGTGAGAGAGGCGTCGCACCTTGGCGCCATAGCGGGGTAGGAGGATCCGATGTGGGAAATATGGTAGGGGGTGTGTAATTTGGGATCAAATTAAACCCATTCCCTGTTCAGCACCTCTTTTGGAACTCCCGCTTTGGAAAGCGCCGGGTCTCTGAATTCAATTCGTGAGTTATGGGGGGCGAAGCGGATTGATGATTTTCAGCGAGGAAGTATTGAGAGAGAGAAATGAGAGTGAGCCATTCTCTATTTTTTTAGCCATGACTAAGTCAATTTTTTTTATTGAATCAGGTGTTGTGATCACCACGTAGAGAAACCCTGTCCACACACAAAAAAATAATTTAGAGATATTTCCAGGGCTGTGCGGAGTTGGCGAACCATATTGAGTCCATGAATTTTTCATCGTCGTTTCTTTGGTCGAGCATCGCTTGAAATGAAGAGCCTTTTTGGCAGGGCTTTTCTAGCTACCATAGCTAATCAATCATCGACCCCACTCAATTCCAGAGGAGAGCATAAATTATCCAAAGTTATGGCAGATGAATCGAAAGGGTCGATATCGATGCTGCTCTTCTAAGAGTACCACTGAGCAGTCGCCTTAATTCTTCGCAATAAATTCATAAATAAAGTACCAAATCTCTGAAGGCGGTAATCCCAGCTCTGAAGGACATATTGTTCTATTAAGTCCATCTATTAAGTCCACGCTACTGAGTAGTAATACATTGTCAACAACTATATTCACAAGTTGGTATCACTAATTTCAGGAACTATACAGTACATTTCATGCATTTAAAAAAAGAATCATGAAATTCAAGGGTATTAATTATCGTAAACACAAAATTTGTAAGCCTTGACTAATCTCTGGATATAGTCAAATGAATGTAAACGTAGCAATGAAGCATTTTCATTAACTATTTGAATTTCAAAAAGCAAATTTAGAGCTTACGCATTACCTCTTAAAACACCTTTTCCGTCGTCATCACACATTGAAACGAATTGGACAGTCTTTATCACCACGTTTCTCAGAACTTGAATCCATCAGAACTTGCCCAAAAATACTCGACTTACTCGTTGCACGGTGTCAAATTTTAAATATTCACGTTCTACTCTTTTTGAATTCTTAGAATTTAGTCCTTTCCCAATTTAACTGAGTGAAACTAGGCGAAGACAAAATGTACATTTACAGTTTCTTTTTCCCGTGCCATCAAACCCTACTGATACTAATTAAATTGCTGCAAATAACATATCATTCTCAGTAAAATAGTTGCATAATTTCATTTTGTGAACCTTTGATGCAACAGAATCGAACTGTCACAAATTTACGTGATTGGAAATCGAAGGATAAGTAAAAATAGCATGCATCATGTATCCTTAACTGCACTCTGGGAATTATAGGATTCGTTCATAAAACGTCATGATGGCAAGAGGAATGATAAGGCTTAATCCCGCTAATTCTCTGGGGCGAAACCTGTAGGTTAATTAGTAATCAAAACTCACTTTTGAAGAGAAAGCAGCGAGGGAGTGTTCAATTTCAAAGCAGTAACTTTTTTCACCCTTAAATCCATGCACGATCAGATGAGGACCGAGCAGTCAAACCGCAGGAATGAGTGGGTCACTCCAACACATACGCCCACTACATGCGACCAGCGTAGAAGGGTGAATGTACGGATGAACTTAAATCGATAGTTCTTATAACGCTATCTTTTAATGTTTATACTAATAAATTTCCAAATTTTCGGGAACATTAATTATTTTTTTCGATACTTGAAAAGTTTTCAAATATCCAAATAATTCCGATTTATTTCACCACAGTTTCCAAAAAAGTTTTCTCGGGTCAAAAAAATCGTGTTTTCACTTTTTTTGGCGTGACGTCTACATAAGTGACAATATTAGTATCAACGGAGATGCTGGGACCTGAAAAACTGCATAAACGGTAAGTAGCTTTGTAAGACTTTCAGGTAAGGTCTAAATGGCGAACGAACTGCGGTAAGATAATGAGAAATTCATTAATGAGACAAAAACAAGTGCATGGCTAAGAAGTTCCGATAACAAGGAAACTGACTGAAAGTTAAATAGGTTGGAGGAAGTAAGGCGAATCCGTTAGTAATTAATTATTCATATAATAAGCAAAGAGTCTCTGTCTTACTCTCCGCAAATTCACTTCCCATAACAAAATACCCGCATTGAGTTCATTTTATTAGCTCGCAGTCTTTTTTTCTTTTGCAAAATAAAATAAGAGATACTAGGCGAACAAAGAAGAGACAAATAGCAAACAAAATATTTTGCAATAAAAGTTTTTACTCTTTCATGTTTTCCTTTCAAATTTGCGAAACGTTTATAAAAACTTGCATAAAATAAATCAAAATTATACGTTTTTGGAACAACCGTTTTATGTGCCCTTGATGACCACCAGTTATGTTAAAACCGTTCCATACATATATGTATATGCATAAAGCATATAAAGGTCCAGGACGAATCAATTGGGAATGCAAAGGATATTTTATCATAATGGATGCGATTCCGAGCATATCACGCTTCTTGGATGGAGACGAAGAATTAAGTTGGGTGAAACATTAGCAAAAAAGCAGTTAGAGGGTGGTAATTTGTAGGCAAATAGTATCCAAATGGGACAACAGACAACTCGGGACTGTACATGGTAGACTTGAAAGAATGAACAACTGAACGAAATATAATCACAGGAAATTCGTGTCATCAGGTTTTTATACCATAGAAGTATCATAAAAGCTGCAGAAAACGCCATTAATGGGAACCGAATAGGAGTTACGAATTTAATAACAATCACTAATATTCTATGGAACTTCACACATCACACACCAACTTGTGTGATCACCAGTTGGTGACTCCGTTAAAGTTACTGCGCGGCTAGTTACGAAGTTCTTTGAAAATTTCGAGGGAATATCGCATTTTCCCATACCGAAACATTACTATCCAAGAATCTCAATTTACGATACTGATTGATTTTTCTCATTTTAAAATTCTTGTATGAGAAAAAATAATGACTATCTTTCCTTACATTAAATCAACTTCCATCATGTTTGACGAGGTAGGGGAGTCATACTAGTATAAATATAAAAGCCCATAACAAATTACTTAGGAAAGATAAGTAGCTCAGTAAAACATTTTTGAGAATATCACGCCTCTTAGATGGAGAAATAGAATCAATTAGGACAAAATGTTATAAAACAAGCAGTCAGATGATGGTATTTTGTAAGTTTAGAGTATCCTATATGATATTACATACAACTGGTGATTATAAATTGTACACTAAAATTATAACTTGAAATTTTAGACAAAGGGGAGGAGATTTCGAAGTAAAGCGTGCATTTCAGATGAAACAGAATTTATTTGGGTTAGAGATTACCAAAAACCAGGTAGATAATAATATTTATTTGGTTTTGCGTATATATTATGGGATTACAGTCACCATACGAAATTCGGGTGATGGGTTTGTGACGCATGTACATACAAGTCGCAGAAGATACGGTTTTGAGGATTAGCCCATTCAAGAACAAATGATATTATAAAAACGGTTACTACTCAAGAAAATTACATATTTTTCCAACAAAATATCATTGCCAAAGAATCACAAATCATGAAACTTTCGCATATTACCATAGGTATATCTATTACGAAATCTAGGTACCTTTCTGTGCATAAAAATCAAATTCCGTCATGCATAGCGAAGAGATACTTTGGTAGTTAATACAATTTCAGCGCAATTACAATTCGTAGACGTTAAGCATAGCAATATCGTATGGGGTTTGAACGGAATCTAGCGAAGTAAAAGTCACACCCGACATGGTGGCGTGCATGGGTGCTCTTACAAAATAGCCAACTAAAACATGAAGCAAATTCGTTCCCTAATGTTTCGCAAGCTATATGACCAATATTACTAATGATTACCCGTAAATCTTTTTCGAAATGAACTTTTGATTTCAGAAATATAAAAAGCCTATAAACAATAATAATTTGTCTTAATTGTGAGCAAATTTAGCATTGTACAGTCCTCTCTTACAAGAATACTATCAGTCTCATAATAATGTTCACTAAATTAAAACGGTTTTAACGAGTAACTGAGGATAAAGAAAGGCGTATGAACTATGGATTACTTCACATACCTGGACATTAGGCCAGGAAAAGGACAAAAGATTCAAGGGTGAGAGATGAAAGAGAGCAGTGATAAGATTGGTGGGCACTTTTTGAAAGATGCGTGATAAAGATTTTGGTTTCTAATTGGAATCTAACCTTTCAGACAGACTAAGTGCATAAATTAATCGCTCTATTTTCCAGATTATACTATTTGCCGTTTATACGCTGATCTGCAATAATAGCATAGCGAAATCGCAAATTTGGCGTCGGTTGAGCATTCCCAGCGTGGGACCGAGTGGATGACAGGAGAGAAAGGGAATCGAGTGAGAACAAGGCCGATAAGCAGGAGGATGGGATGGTGACGTTGGTGGGGTGGAGAGGATAATCCGAGGGTGCAATTCCAGTGGACAGTGAGTTTGCACGAGACAAGGGCAACCGAGGGTGGAATGAAAGTGGAATCCCACGCGCGTGCCCAACGAAACCTTTCACCTCCCCGTCGATCGAGGCCTGTCCAAAACGTGGTCCGCCGCCGCATTGGCCGCGCTTCAAAATAAAAATGAGAGCTAAATCCACTGGATGCGCAGGCCGCTCCAAAAGTGCAAGAGGCCCTTCCGGAGCTGTACGCGATTCAATTCGCATCAAAAGTGTCCCCCAAAGGGGATCGGGGTCCGCCAATTGTTTTCACACCATCACCACTCTCTTGCACTCCGCTTTTACACTGTTTCGCCATTCGGCATTCTTCCTTCCCCGCATCTACTCCACTTTTCCCCACCGAGGGCCGAAGCTTGGTACATCGTTCACCAACCGGCCATTTCACCGTTTTAATTTTTGTTTTATTTTCCTAACTGGTGCAAAAATTCGGTGAAACCATTCCATTATCATTTGTTTAATTGACGAAAATATTGATGCAAATTAGGTTCAACGCAGTCGGCTTCTCATTTCTCTTCCTCGATAGTTCCTTCATAACACACAACTTTGCTTTTTTTTCTCAATCACTTTTTCTGCCTGGTTGGATTTATTACTCCTTCAGTTTTAATCCTCTTACCCTCTATTCTGCTGAGGTTGAAAAAACGTTGAAAAAAATCCACCGGGTATAGACCAAAAAGACAATCTTTGAACTTCAGAAAATACTAGTTAAAGACTGGAAATTGTTGAGCAAAACTAGCATCATATGGAAAAAGTGGAGGCAAAACTTATGGGCAAATAATGATTATAATAAATATCTTGAATTCTGAGAATGTAATGAAATATTGGGGGATGATAGGAAAATGAGGAGGGATCCAAATATTCTAAATGCCATCCGGGAGAAACCAATCGTAGAAATCGTGGTAATGGGGAGAATAATGCAGCGAGGGGGGAGGTTACTAACTCTATTGAAAGTGTAATGATGGCCTTGAATGTCATCTTTTTTGCTGGGTGAAAGCACATAAAAAAACCTAGGTAGTGTAGGAACCTAGATTTGGAGCATAGTTTGTCGGGATACTTTCTTCAATTGGCCTCCGCAAGATACCATCTGCAGATAACGATCGAAAGATAAGCTCCCTGTATCCTTTGCCCTCCATTTCCTTTTTTAGCTAAAGGCTTCATTTCTTTATTGCCCTTCAATTTAACATCTCTCTCCATACTGGTAATAATGAAAAGACGATATTAAATTTCCACATTGTCCACTTTCATACGTTAACATCCCTCATCTACCCGATGAATTACATTTACGGCCTACCTCGGTCATTCTACAAATTCATTTCCCATATCATTTTCGTTTTATGGAAAATGTCGACTAAAAAAATGGTACATTAATTTTTTTCGTCTTTCCCTTTATTTGACTCAACTTCAAGCAATAGGTTACTCGCTTATAAATGCATAAAACTTAATCTTCCGCACGATGAAGCATAATTTCACATTGTTTAAGGCTATTTTTGTGAGACAGAGCCATACTTCCACAAATGCATCGCATTGAAGTTTCTACAAATGTGCGAAACAGTCCTAAAACGTTCGGCTATTGTGAGTGCACTCCTTTGCGCGATCGTTAACTACTTTTGCAGGAGCTCACATGAGTTGCACTTTCAGGTTCGCTAGTCTGCATTTAGCTCGCCCTTCAGTAGCAGACGAGTAAAGAGGGCTTTCCGGCTTCAGCATAGAGATCTTTGAGCACGCTCACAAGAGCGGCTACAAGAATGTCCCGTTAAGTCCTAATAGGCGCTGATATGACCTATTTTCTCGCGTTTCAGTTGGGTTCTCCCGAACAAAATTATTCGACCAATCATTTTCTATGTCATCCAATCCGAGTTACTGATGAATTATCATTTACGTAAAATAGAACTTTGGAGTTAAATTTAAGCCAACAGAAAATTTATTCGAAAGTGTTTTTTGTGGTATAAACGTATGTAATGAGGTGATTAAAGCTCAACGCACCATCCAATCTATAATATGTGATGGATATTTTCTGTACGAATACCACTACAAATATTTAATGCCATACGTTAGACCGCGGAGTGGTGCTATGATGAAAATTAGTCCTCATTGAATTCAAGAAATGGTGAAGATGTTATTTGAGATAAGAGACATGATTTCTAGTTCATGAAAATTCATAGACATTTTTATCCACCACAATTCTTTCAAAACTAATGATACAAGTGAGAATTTACGACTTAAGATAGGAAAAGAAATGAATTAGGTACAAGCGCCATGCACACATGATTAGATATGAAGGCATTGAGTTTAAGTAGTCTGATAATATCCTTCTTTTTCAGCAACAAGTTATTACGGAGATCTCAAGTGTCACACCATTGAAGTAACATATATATTTTATAATTATATATTTTCATAGTGAATAAATATTAAAGAAAGTATGTCCACATTAAAGACAAATATCACTTCACACACGAATGTCATAATGACATTGACTTTGAAGAAATAGCGTACATTTAAATACACAATGAAAAGACGGATCCACCGGCCGTGTTTATAGAAAAATGTACACACGAATAAGTATTTAAACACGTGGGGCTCAGAAATTAAATCAGATATGTAGCGCCCCAGCGGGGAATTTAATCCGAGCGATAAAAGTTTTAAGCCAAATTATACTTTACTGAAGATTTCCTAAGGAGTGGAGGAGGGCTTTTTAATGATCCAACTAGATATTTGACGACAATACTACGGAAACCTCTCTTCAGTATAGTCATTATCATTATTCCTAATCCAATGCTTCTTTTCTGATAACAATATAATTGCATGATCTCCGAATAGAATGACGGGTCGCCTAAAATACACATTCTCTTCAGCCGAGAAGGACGCCAGCGAGATTTGGCGATTGTTTACTTATGGGGTACCTATCATTTTTACGGTCCAGCAGCAGCTATAACTACATGCATTTATGCAAAGATAATTTTCAAATAGCACGTCAAGTTTGATCAAAAACGTGCCGTAAGTAGACCAGTTAGAACAAGGGCTGGACACTCTCCAATATGAAGAATTTGAGTCCACACCAAGCCACAGCGTGTCTCCCCAACGTGGCTTCATGAATGGCTAAGTTGCCATTTGTCCGCACTAACTCTCGCTCCACCACCTTCACGCAATTTCGTCTCTTAGTCCCGGTTGTTACCTCCGCCTACCATAACTTTGCATATGATCCGGGACTAACAATGTACGCTCGGTAATTGGGATTAAACCACCTCAAATTCACATAAGCTTGGATGGTGTTCTAAAATGCCTTGCCAAAAATATTTATGGTGGAGCTATGGGAATGATCAGCGCAAATCTTTTACTTGAACAAAGCGCTAAATATCAAAGAATACACATTCACTTTTTGTCATTTTTTTCAATTATATAATATAATCTTTTGATCAATTGAGGCTTTTCTCTCTTCATCTCATTTTAAAAAAATGTGCTTTCATGGATAAGGATATCTTTTAGCAATATTTCATAGAAAAAAATACCCTCAGAAAAAAGAGCGAACATGAAAATATATAGTCGAGTATGTATAGTGCTTAAAGAGGGTCCGAAAATGTACTTTTACCAACACGTAATAAAGGATGTGAAGTTAAAACGCATCAACTGTTAAGCAGAAACAACATTTCTGATAAATGAATATTTTAAAGTACCATTCACCTCCTATTCCCGATCCCATTTAATGCAAAATAGAAAAATGTATGCAAAAAAACCTCCATTATCTTGTATTCTTAAAATTAAATGCTCATTTCCGTCTCGGAAGCAATCGTTGGAAATACACCGGCTAGAAATTGAGTTCAAAATACCGAAAAATACATTGCTGAGTTACAGGTAAATTTGTAGTCAAAAGAATGATTTAGTTATCGATTATTTATTTACCTACATATTTTACTCCTCATTCCGAGCTCATCAACTTCAGCCGCGACAGTGGAGGTGGTTCCAAATGAAGTGCCAAGTGATGGATCTCAGATGAGACGACATACATTGGTGACAATCTAGCCTCGCCAAATATCCCTAACCAGCGTTCCCCCTCCATCCAACTCCCTCGCTCCCCATCCATATGCGCTTCCGTCCCCTTTCCCACCTCCACCGAGGGTTATGTGGCGGGACATCGGGCGTTGGTCACCGATACCAAGCCAACCGCCGCCACCTCCCGCCTCATCCTTTTAACGCAGGGCAGAGCAGAGTAGAGAGAGAGAGAGTGGTGGAGTTGACCGCAAGTGGGCGAGCGGTGAGCCGGCAAGAGTGCGTAATTATGCAGAATCCCATCCCCCAACTGCGTGCCGGTCTTCCCTTGCAAAAACCCTTTTCCCCTCTGCCCACAACCTCACACCCTTCGCCATCATTCGCTTACGCACGCCCTCCCTCCCAATTCCAGTCGGGGAGGACACCTTTCCCCGTCCACTCCTCATCCCTTACCCGACTTCCCACATCCTCTTCACGGTGACGAGCCATAAAACTCAAATTCGCGCGGGTCCAGTGTTTATGCGCGTCCGAAGAGGGCGCTAACTCGCTTTCGACACAGACAGACACAGGGTCACACCCCCGGCCGTAGGAAAACTTTTTTGAGGAGCATTTCAGAGGGTCACACGGCGAGGTGCGTGGGCGATGTGATGAAAGCCCACACCCTGGCCCCCGCCCACTCCTCTAATGACGCTACCGCCATGAAAAGTCCCACATCTCTAAGCTGGAGATGACCCGTCCACTTTTTTAACCCCATGCCCTTCACAAACTGTCGGAGACTGGAAAATTTTGGTCCATAAAAAGTTTTGTCTTTCTGGCCGGCAACCGATTTCGTAGTTAAGCCATTAAAAATTGTTATCACTGAACCTTTTTCTGGGAGTTTAATGGATATGAATATTTTACAACTTTACAAACTCCTCAAGTTAACCTTTACCCCATCGAAGTAAGCTCTCATTAATCATTCTCCCCATTTGACGAATGTCCCCGAGAATGGGTCTAAAAATATTTCCTACTCTGTTTTCTCTAAGTTCAAGTTTTAGAGTGAAAGAATGTGTAACTACTTTCAGTATCCCATTTTTTATCTTCAGCCTACAGTATAAGTTAAATCTCATTAGAAAGTATTTATTTTCCTAAAGAACTTTTCCTTCTAATGCTCCCCCCCCAAAAAAATAAAATTAATTAGCAAGATAGAATTCATTCTAAAGCCAAATTAGATTCAATACTTATTTAATATTTTGTAAAAGAATACGTTTTCCCCAAATAGAAAAAAACACCGGAAGGCGAAAAACACTATTAAAAGCGAAATACGATACGTACATATGGTTGTGTTTGTCTGTAAATTTAAATTCATTCACGAGATGAATAGCATGACACAACTGGGTAGCCAGTTAGACTGACAGTCAATTCAGTAAATGAAGTGAGAAGCATTTATACCCTTGCATGTCTCAGGCCTTATTCAGGCAATCAGCTCTCCATGAGAGTAATGGCTCGTAGCAGGATACGGCAAATTTGATTGAAATAAGTGAACCTGGTTCGGGGAAACGGATCGACTCTCGATCATGATCGACTGACCCACTTACGACTTATGCGTTTGATAGAGGTCCACGTATTTATTGAAAATCCACACAGCAGTGATATTAAACGTATAACAGAAAGTTCCTAGAATGGAAAAGCAAAAAAGAGGTGCTACTTCGCTCTGGTTTGGCTATACTTCGAATTCGCTACGAGCATTTGGGCCCCTGAACAGGATTATTTAAACCAAAAAAGCAATAATACAAAGGGAAGCTGCGCGTTTCGTTAATAACTGCTACGGAAAAACATAGTGTTTCACTGCTTTCAGAGGGATTAGGTTGGGAGCCGCTAGAGACTAGGTGGCTACACGCTAGACTTAGCTTATAAAATTCGGAACAGGTGTGTGTCAGAGTAACAGAGACAATATAATTACGACGCTATACTACATTTCTGGATCCGATAGAAGTAATGAAACAAGTGAGCTGCATTGCCGAAAAATTAGTTACAAACAATAGTTTTTTCCTCACACAATAAGTGACAATCATAAAAACTCAAATACTCCCATAATACACTTCACCATTTCACCTCCCTAAAAACTTTACACAACTGGTGTCCTAACACCCCCCGCCACACACCCGGAAGGCGGTATGTAGACGGAGATGGAATATAACATCTTTCACGAGCTTTGTAAAACGATGTTATACCAGGTTTATATTACACTAATACAAAATTAATATTAATACCATCGTACCAATGCAGGGAAGTTTAGAACTCAACTTCCTAATACTACTTGGCAGATCTCGCCGTAAGCCACGACACTACCAATGATTGTTAATTCGATAGGAATTTTTTTAAAGATCCTATGACGCAATGGATAGAACCGGAGTCGATCTAAAAGAATAGTACCTACAAGGGTGCGGAAGAAGTGGCCTTCAAAACAGCCTCAAGCTGCATCATTAGAAAAAACATCCTGAGAGTAAAACACGATATTTGCTAACGACGTGGTTTTCCATCTTTTATATTAATTTTCGTGAGGAAAATTTTACAAGTCATAGCATGATTACACTTCACCTCCATTCGGGTTTCCATGCAAGAGCATCATAACTAGGTGATTAAAATAGTTTAACACTTCCCATATATACCCAACAGTGAGTAGAAGGGGGTGAGAGGGAGGACTTCATTCTCACCTTCAATCACAAAATGTAATGGTCTTCGGTCGAATTTTGAAAGTGCATATGAATGAAAATTCTGGTGGGCACAAGATCATATAGCAATGCGAGAGATTTAGACCACTCCACGATTGGCTCAACTATATGTGACAAATCTGAGACACAAGCTCCATCCTTATCCACTTGCTAACAGAGTCACAGACCCAGGAAAGAATAGAACGCCGATCCGCTCAAACACGAGACGGTCTAAATGGTGCTTAATTTCTGTACCCTCACCGGTATTTACTTCATGGCGGTACAGTCAACTACAATAACGCAATTTTAAGGTACTGATGTGAGTTGAAATCCCACTGAAACGTTTAATTGAAGGATTGATAGAAAATAAGAATGTTATAAGATATTAAATTCGACTTTCGGTGACAATCTTGCTGATTTTAAATTCCAAAGGATATATTTAAGACTTTTAGCTCATTGTAATAGAGCTAAACAAAGACCTTAGCATTAGCTGAAATCATATCCATCCAAATCCGCCCATGAAGCCGCCATGTTACGACCAACAAAACTGTCAAAAACAGCCCTTAAAAGGAAATGTTCGCATATTATATATATTACTCGTCCTTCCATCACATCCCATAGACAATTTTTCGCCCACCATTCCCAAGAACCATTCATTTAATGGCTAAAATGCTCTGTCTTCACATCACCAAATGGCCCAAGCCTAAGCTGCCTTTCAGCGGAACCCCTATCTCTCATTTTCCACTCGTATTTCATTTCGTATCGTGGCACTCATCCACCATCTCATCCACATATCCTCTCCTCTTCGCTAAGTCAACCTCCAGAACACATTTATTCTCTCCCATCGTGACAGACTACCCTTTTGCCGTTCAATTAAGCGAGAGAGAGAGAGAGGAAGGGTGAGAAGCCGGGGTTAGTAATCTGAAGGCGAAAGAATCGGGCCCCTTTCTCTTCGGATGAGTCGACCCATTCCACTTATCGCCTAATCCCGACCAGTAAGCACCAATCCTTCCACAGGCACTGCTACGCAAACAACCCTCTTCATATGACGACAAGGTTCACAAAAAATAAAACCATCCGCATAAATCCAGTATGTCTCACTTGACATTAATGCGAAAAACCTTATGAGTCCTCCATTGCTTCCGGGTAGCATCATATCTTAATTTAGAACACCTCATATTTAGTGCATGAGTACTTATAGAATAAAGTATGTTCAACCATTTACAGCAAATAATATTATCATTTGACACAAATATTTAACAGCAATGTCGTTTAAAAAATATATCCATCTATGGTCTGTAATTTATTGCAGGTGAGGAAAAAGTACCACCAATATTTTTTATGATAATAATTAAATTCCTGTGAAAGTAATTAAATGTGAAAATATGAATCCGCAACTTCCACTAGCTATTCTGTTGTTCATGACTCTCCTATTTCGTACAACGTTTTAGCACGTTAGCATGACCGAACTCGAATAAATAGTCTCCGTCATTTATGAGAGTAGAGTTCATCTCGTAAGAGTAGAGTGGTGGTTAGAAGTCGTGCTGAGGGTCCAGTTCATTCAATTTACCTAACTTAATTTCACATGTTTACGTATATTCATTAAAATAGTTAATATTAGTGATTTTGACGGTTTGACATTCTTGGTGTGGATTACCTATTGGCACATACCCTTCAGATGGCTTGTAGGGCACTGCATAGTCGTAGCCGAATTACATTCCTTCCGTATAAGGGCCATTAGCATCAAGCCAACGCTGCAGGATAGACGATGCGATATAGCCACTGTAGTTGGAGCACCTGAAACCTAAGTCCGCGATTTGTGGAGTCTTCCCACTTCATTCCTTGGGCTCCCGTTCTCAACTCCGTTCAAAACCACTCGTCTTTCCGACCGCTTTATTTTCGCCGTGCCCCCTTTGCCGGGTCAACTGATCCTCACCTTCATCTCCTTCACTCCCCCGGGGTCCCGGCAAGTTCACGCCACCACTCGAGCACCACCTCGTTCACATCGCCACTCCCGCCCGCGAGCACTCCCTTCCCACCGCGCCTGCTTCCACCGCACCCGACAACGGCGATCCCCCTCCCCCTACCCCCCCTTCCGCCCTCATCCATCTCACTTCCGCAAAGGAGAGAATAAAAAAATATCCTTCCCCGCTAAACCGCGCCTTCTCTTCCGTAGTTCTGAAGCAGCATTCCTTTAAGATCCTTTGAGGCGTTAAGCCGGTGAAAGGGTTTGAGGTTCTCTTTCAGACGACGAAAGGAAGAGGGAACTTGGTAGGTTTAAGGGATGAGAACGAAGGGTTAGAGTAAAAATAGAAAGAGCAAAGGAGTGCGGGAATAACATTTTGGTCGTAAATGGCAAGAAAATATGTTTTCAAGGTTATCATAGTATTTCAATAGATAAAATTAAAAATAAAGTCCAATGAATCAACATACTGCAAGAAGATCAGATTTTGCACAACACGTTTTGCTACGACTCATTATACCATTTCAACTCTGACATCAAAATTACCATGGGTTAAGAAACAGTACATTGTCCGAAGTTCACGTTCTCAAAAATATAAAAAATGGGGTCTACATTTTGGTAAATTACTGACGATACTACTTAAACGTAAAATAAGATTAAGGAAAAGATTTTATTTAAACTTGGAAAGCCATATTTAGATTCCACTGGAAGCAACAATCGCTGGTTAAATGGATCTAAGCATTTAAACTATAGGATTGTTAGGGCATCTTATTGTCCAATCCCTTCAGGAATAAATTAATCATTTCCCATTAGAAATTAATTATTTGCAATTATATTTCAGCCACATTTGATGATTGGGTAATAAAACAATCGTTCTTCATTGAAAGCGACAGGCTTTGTATAATTTTGCGTATTTATGGAGTTTACTAAGTTCTCAATTGTTTCCGCCTTATTTGGTGGTCCTTTGTCACTCCGTATTGCAGTTGAACATGTTCACTTTCAAAAGATGTCAATAACTGCACCCAACTGATAAGTACAGTTTGCAAAAATGTGAAAATATTTCAATTACATACAAAACTATGACAGTTTTTTTTCTTACAGTATTTTTAGGCCTCTAATTATGGTCAAAAAATTCAGCGCTCACATTATACGACAGCATAAATCATATAAAATGATAGTTTTTTCTTATTTATTACTCCAAAAAAATCATACTTAACACAAAAAACAAAGTATTCGTACCATATCAATAATTTTCACTTTTATGCACACTTATCTTTGATAATTGTGTAGGTATTCATATTATTTATTATGTAAGATAAAAATAATAAAAAAGTAAAAATATAGGTATCACAGAAAGACCAATGATGGACATGAATGATTACGAGAATTATAATACCGAGTTCCTTACAAAACAGAGAGTCCTTAAATGCTTGCAAGAATAAAAAGTAATTCTGTAGTTTATCTTACTAGGGGGTTTTTCGAAGACAAATTTTAGTTAAAATTAAGCTCATTAATCTTCCAAAATTAAGTCTTTAAAAATAGCCACGGCCTAGCTCAATTAATTCTGTTTAAGCAACCGAGGCCGTTCTTTGTGGAAAAGCCCTGGAGCTCGAATAGGACGTTCATGTTAAAACCCAATGGAAGTGCTAAGAACAAGCATGTGAATCCTTTATGGAGTTTCTACCGGGTAAACTTCATCACCATTACATGGCAATTACCTCGTACGAGCAATGTGCTTCATAACACTTCATATGGCTAGGAATTTTAATAGGAAGCTTCCATACTAGCACTGCCACAAAATGAACGCGACCCCATGTCTCACGCCCCTGCAATTCGGACCAACAGCGAATCACGTGACTTCAGAGGTTAGTACCGAAAGCCTTCACTTGAATTTCCGGCACGTAGTGCATTCAAAAGGCCATTACCTCCACGATTGATAACTCTGACAGCACCGGTTTAATATGCAGCCCCATATGTAAAGAAGGGAGAAAAACTTAGGGCGTACAGCACGCGATCGTATAACCAGATAAAATATAAATCGTTGATGAGGTGGGATTTTTTCAAATCCACACAGCAGTGAAGCTTTAGGGCGATTGCGTTTTGCGTTGATTCTAAGTGGAGACAAAGCATCTTGACAAGAAGAGGTCTACATGAAAAGCTTTCTGTTCTTAAAAAACATAGACAATTATAATAAATATCATAATATACAACAAGACAATTCACTTTTTGTAATAATGTTGTTAACGAGACAGGAATAATAATAGTAATTAGCTCTGAGCTACAGACTCCGAAAAGGTATTACCATACCTAGTCCCGATAACGAAAAAATTCGACAAAAGTGCGAAAATTCCACTGTGCTCCATGATTGGCTTAAACCTTAAAAGGGCGCTAAGGCGCTTCTGAAGCACCAACTGTACCGTAGACTTCATCAATTTGTTCATTCAAAGGCCTTTCAAATATCAAATGGAAAAGAAAACAACTAGCATAAGCAATTGGCACAATATTGAGGCAGCTCTTGTCAGAAAAAAACAAATCCCCGTCAAGGAAATTAATTTTTACTAATAGAAATTTCACATATATAGCTCTGTGTTAATATTAGTATTGGAAATGAGAAAGAAATACGAGGAAAATATCACAATAACTTTTACAATAACTTCTAAACCACTGACCACTGACTCCTCAAACAAATTATCGGTGAAATACCTAAGTAAGTTTTTAAAATCATAACAAACATATTAAACCAATAATCGTTCTTAACTTCACATAAAAAGTGCTAATACCATATAGAAAATAAACCGTCCAAGTCAATAAAATTAAGCCTTGCAGATGTAAGTTTCTTCACAAAAGGTAGACAATTTTTAAAATCTGCCAAAAAGAAACCACTTCCACCATACGATGACAGTGACTAAATATATATCCAAGAGAACACGCTTATAGCATGCTAACGTGCTTATCTGCGAGGCTATTTCCGACTAATCTTTATCAAGCTGTCACCAAAGGAAGCTAATGCGATCAGTGCGATGAGGTTGACTTGTAGATGCGTTCAGATAAACAGCCGTACTCAAGACTCACTTTTTTCCCCTCCTTCCAACTTTCCCGGAGAAAATGCGGCTAAAAAAATTTTAAATTCTCCGCTGTGCCGATGTAATTTGGCGACTATTTCGTTCTTTGCATGGCAAAAAATTAACCCGGGTGGACTTGCAGTACATATTGAGGCATAGAATATATAATTTAAGGCTTTTTAAACTAAAATCTATTGACAGCACATTTTAAAAATTTTTCGCGACTGAATAATAAAACATGGCAAAAAAGGGGAATCGATTCTCGAAAATACTAAGAGCTTACTACATTTAAAAAGGATGTCTTAATTCTTTTGAGTCTTTCTTATGCAGAATTGGATTCTTTTACTTAAAATGGAACGAAGGAATTTTTGCCTTTTTCCATGTCCTATGCTAATGACATTCAATGTACTATAAGCCCAAGCAGATACTCGCGAATAGCATAATCTGAAGCACGGAGTCGCTAATGATGGTGCGACGACTTTTCACAGTGATTCCACGATGTTCAAGCTACCCTGGCGATAATCTATTTCATTCAATTGAAAGAATCAGTATCGGATTTGAATTAGACATGGGTTGCATGAGGAGTATATGGATGAATGAGTGTTTGTCAGAGTAAGTGACAATCACAGTGTAAAAAACTGCACTCCAACCAACTTGATTGAATGGTTGCGAAACTTCAATATATCAGCATAAGCAGCATAAGTAGGCTAAATAGTGGGTGCATGTGGTATCTGAGAAGTGCTTGCGATGAAAGCCAAAGGTTTAGGGTTAGCAATCAGAGAGTGATTAAGAATGCGGGTTAAATACTCCAGTAATGGACATCTACGAAGGAGCTTTTCTTTTTAAGAATATTAAAATTTGACGAGTCTTAAGAACAGGAGGGCGTGCATGAAGCGTGTGTGTGTGTAAAGCCGAGGAGGCAAAGGAAGCAAGAAGATGATAAAAGCATAAAGATAACTGCAAGAGTAGAGTCAGCTTTGCATGCTTAAGGCCTAGAATAATACTTTTTGACAGTACCAACCCCAGAGTCAGCGACGTGATGGTATGAATATAGTCACGAAGGATATCGACTAAGCCAACATATTAAACAACTATTTCGAAAGTACATGCACTAGATTAGATTGAAGTTGGGTGGAGTTCCTCCAAGGAACTCCACCCAACCTTTGTGCTAACCACCGTTACTGTATCACCCAAAGAGTCCAATGACCTTGCTGAAGACCAGCATGTTCTCTATGGGGACACCCCTGACTTCGACTGGTTCCAGAAAAGGAGACCCCAGGTGCCTGATTCTAGTCCTCATCAGAGTAGGACAATCGCAGAGAAGTTGTTTCGTCCTCATCTTTGTACCATCTACATCTGACGGAGTCCGCAAACTTCAAATGATGAAGGTGCCTCATAACCTGATAGTGTCCAGTAAGGAATACCACTATCGTGCGTAATTGAAGTTTGTTTAACAAACTAAGTAAGTACGTACACTAAGAAAGGAACTGTTCAAAATCAGGCATTCCAGTAACTAATGAGGCGATGGCTGACATCATTATTCAACATGATGGAATTGCTGAACGACTAAGTTTCATCAAAAGTAAAAAGTCCCCAGGTCCAGAAGTAATTCCAGAACGTGTGCTCAAAGAGTAAGTGCCACAGATCGCACCATACCCAGAGGTCATGTTCATCAAATCATCATCCTAAGGAAATGCACCATGGCTGGAAATCAAATAATGTCACAAATATTTGAAAAGGGAAATTATAATTACCCAGGATGTTACTGGCCAATATTGTTCACGTCACTTTCATGCAAATTTCTTGAAAATATTATGATTAGCAATGTTGTGACCTTCCTGGACAATCGAAACTTCTTGCATGGCAGTCAGCATGGCATCTGAAAAGGTAGATCATGCGAAAAACAGCTGATGCTCTTCCTTCGTGACACCCTAAAATCAATTGAAGCTAAAATGCAAGTTGACGCGATATTCCTCTATTTCAAGAAAAAATCATGTTAAAAGAATAATTATGCAGGGTAAAACAAAAAGTTAAAACTTGTATTCGTGACTTTCTCGGCAAAAAGCAGTCATTGGCTTTAATATGATTACAGTGACATCCAGCTTCCCACAAGGAAGCACGATTGGCCCTTTTCCCATTTTTATTTAAATGACCGAAGTCCTAGAGTTAGCAATACACTAAGATTATCTGCAGACGATGCAATCTTCAACCGCAAAATCGGTGAAGGTCTATCATTGGACCTAAACAACGTTCACTCGTGGTACTAGAAGTGGGAGCTAGAACAAATCTTAGTAAATGAACTGCAGCACAGTTTTTGAGTCAATCATGACCTCATCGCTACATCCTCACCGTGAGTGGAGTCAGCATACGTCGTCAGATGAAGTAAAATGCCTGAAAATTTCCTTAACATCAGACCATTCGATTATAACACATTAAATCGTAGAATAGGAAGGTCCTTCGATGAAAAAGTTGGAGGTGCTATTTCACTCTGGTTAGACCACACTTCGAATACATCGCGAGAATTTGAGACCCTACACGGAAATATTAAGTCCGAAAAATGAATTTAATGCAAATGAAAGACGCGTGCTCCGCACGGAGGGAAAACATATTGTTACACAGCTTTTATAGGGATTAAGTTGGGAGCCGCTGGAGACTCAAAAGCTACACGCAAGGCTTAGTTTGCTTGAGAAATTCAGAGCAGGCGTGTTTCAGTGTGACACAGAGAATAACATGTTGACGCCGCACGACATTCCTACGTCCGAAAGAAGTGATATCATAAAAGTGAGAAATTGCCGAACAGATAAGTGCAAAAATAAGTTCTTCCCTTGCACATTTAGTGAGTATAAAAAAACTTAGCTCTACTCCAAACACTCAACACTCCTAATATATACCTCACCATTCCACCTCCATATATCCATCTTTACACGGCCGGTGTTCCAACACTCCCTGCCAATTCTGCCGCTCGCAGTGTGGTACGCAATTGTAAATGAATATCACAACCTATATTCAGGAATTTTAATAAACAATCAATATGATTCAAGTGCAACAAAATTAAATCACATCCATAGAGTGTCAAAAATCCATGACAATACATAATAAAAGCAAATCATATGCTACATATAAACTGAGTCTATAGTATTTAGAGACCATTCACGGCCATATTGACCATTCACGTTACGGTTACGGACGCTGTGGCGTTAAAAGCGTCAATACCTCATCCACACACACCCCAAAAGATAAGCGGCATAGTTCTCTTCGTTGTTCCCTCCAAAGGATGCCCTGTCGACACCCATCCGTTCATGCTTCCCATTTGTCCACCCATCCATATGCAAGTGACCGTGTTTGCATGGACGACTGCACGAATAATTAATCCGCAGGCAAGCCAGCCGGGGTCGCCGCTGCTCGATAGTCGAGAGCAGTTTCGTGACAGTGCCCCGGTCTCCGCGCCCTTGAGGACAACGCATGCGGCGGCCGTGAAGGGAGTTTGGAAGAAGGGAGACGAGAGGAGGAGTGGGCATAAAAGGTTGGTTCGGAGGTAGGCGACGCCAACCCCGCCCGCCCGCCCGCGCTCTCAATCGATAGTCTAAATTCTCCGCTACGCCCGCGAGGGACTGAAAGGGGGAATGTCGACGTCGTCCAGAAAGAGTGAAAGTTGAAGATTCCTGATCGCTTCTATCCACGGATTGAAATGGACGAGAGTGAAAACACACGAACGCACCCAGTTTCCCACTGAGAAATAACGCAAAAACTGCCCGGGTTGATTGGCTTTTTCTCCATGCATCCAACTAAGGAGAGGTGGCTTGTTTAGCGAGAAAACAAGTTACTTTGAGAACGTAGGAAGAAAGTGGATAAAGCCATGGTAAGCATCAATATATTCCAAACGATAGGAACCAAGAAAGTCAAAGTTATACGTCCCATTCAACGAACGAAGTAATTTTCATGTATTGGTCTCCTTAAGGCAATGAAATGGATATCAAAATTCCACGCAAAGATCTACACTCAAGCCAGGGTCCTATTCCCGATTACTGAGGTTGGAAACCAGAAAGAACCCATGGTTAATATTCATTCGTCGTAAGTTCATATTTTCTTAGATTTGCCACCGTTAATTTCCTTTAATATCCATAATACTTTCAATATTCAGCAATGTGATGAATTTTACTGGTTCTAGATGATACATTCTGCTGCTGATTTGTAAAGACACATAGCCTCTCGTAAGCTACAATTCGTGGAGTTCAGCACAGGACGGAAACACTGTCTTGAATATACAAAAAGATGTTGACATTGGTTTTACAGAAAATGACGGGAACGACAAGTAAGGAGCGATTTGTTTGAACTGAGAATTAGCGTCGGGCACTGTTTTTGTAGCAGTTGCGTGCACAAAAGTAATGCTTAAGTCTATATGATATTATGAGGTTGCTGTTGTTTTCGCCCATCTTACAACTATAGTGCGGGGTTATCGAATAACATCCTCGAGTCATGTAATCTATACTTTCCTATTAACGTAAGCAGGGTGTGTAACTTGATGAGTCCTGGGGACTTCCTCTCCATTCCATCCAATCAACGTACAATTTTCCTATCGTTTGTGACATGAATATTTAGTTCAATAACATTCGCGTATATGAAGTTAAAGTTTTAAAAAATTGTCAAGTAATAATATTGGCACGAAACTACAGCCGGCAATCGATTTGAATGAGGTACGTAATTAACTACGTTCAACTGATGAATGATGTTAGTGTTTTGAGATGCACGAAATATTAGATAAGGAAATTCCTCGAGGGTAATGAGAGGAAAAGAGAGAAAAATAATGCTCATGAGTAGGAATGAATGTATTTACTTAATCACCCATCAACGGATGTAACCGAAAACGTTTACTGTACTATTTTTGGTCAGAGTAAGCCGTTTGTCCAGCCGAGAGAGCGATCTCAGTGTCTTAGGGTATTAAAACTCATTCCAACGGCAACAAATCCAGCAAAATCTACCCCGAGGTTAATGAGGAAGATAACCGGGATTTGATGAGAATGTTGGATAAGCGAGCGAGGGAATGAGTTGAGGGTAGTGGAGATGAGGGAGGAAGAAGTAAGGGCGAATCCAAGGCAGAATCGTCGGAGCACGGGTTCCAAGTGTTTTTTGTTCATACCTAACCTTGAAGAACGCTTAGCTAGGGAGCTATCGCCGGCGATGGCTTGTTCGTAGGGTACGCATGAATGTCCGGAGATGCGTGCGAATGACAGAGAGCGAAGAGTTTTCATCAACGTATAATCTTTTCTTCTTTTTTTCTTTCTCTCCCTCGCTGATCCCCTGAATGGAGGAGAATACCCACAGCTCGCTCCAAAATCGTCCGGACAAGGGTTCAGCCCTTTACCTTTGGGAAATTGCCACAAGAGTTTTGAAATACGGGAAATAGTTGACGCGACATAGGCAATGCATCTTAAAATTAACTTAATACGCAAGCTTAAGTTTTGTTATAGAGGTACAAGCAAGAGGAAAATCGTTATCAACTTTGGAGCGCTTGAGGTGGTCGGATCCAAATAAACAGTATCACACTACTTTTATACACAGGCATATTTATACAAAATATCTAAATTTTTCATAAAAACCTACCCGGACTACAACTTATATGGTAAACTACCGTTAATAGTGGCATGTTGACCAACTACATCTCTGCAGCAAACCTTTCTTCTCCCTAATCTCTTCTCAGCATTACAGTTTTCAAAACGGTCTCAATTACCCCATTATTTTTTAATCTACTTTCCACCATTTAATTCAATTAATTAAACTTATTTCCCTCCCAAATACTCCAAGGACTTCTTAGGTCTGATTTCCTTTCCGTCCACTGTACTTTTTCATCTGCCTACTCACCCACCACTGCAGTCACTCTCTAGTTACTTCAGACCAGTCACATCTCGTCTTGTCACAAGATATTTACCAGCGTTCTTAACATTGTTGTACTCGAATTTGCAGAAGCATTGTGCAACAAAATTTCATTTGTTTGGGACACGAAACTAACGCTAATCACATCTTATACGAACGGAACTCAAAGATGATCATCTTCGAAACTGAACAAAAAATTATACTTAGGAGAAGAATTATACGCTTTTTTAAAGTAATATCCTCCTGTGCGCTTTCCGTAAGCATTTCAGAGATACAGCCTGAAACTGAGTTTGGTAAAAGTAGGCAAGTATAAAGGTTCCACCACGTCCATTTAAATGGGAATATTGCAACGAGGGTTATGGCATGAGCCGATCATTTATTAAAGAGCATTGCGCTTCCAACAGTGTAGAACCGAACATTGAAGTATCCCCAGTTGAATTTCTTAGACACTTAAGGTTATATTACGTACAAGACGCCTTATTGTAAGCTCTAATTAACAAACAAAATAGCCCTAAAACCAAATGGCAACTCAAATTCTATGGTCTAAGTAATACTAGAACACAAATATTACGCCAGCCTTTAAATAGGAGCAACCATTTTCCATCAATTTCATTAGGACTTACTCTAAACTATTACATTAGTACATTTGTAATTAGTCAAACGTAAATTGGTTAGATGGCCAAACTAGATAAGATAATAATTACAAAAACAGGTCAGTGTAATATTAACTACTCCATACGATTTCTAATTAATAAAAATCGGGTGAAGTTCGTAGGAAAATCGACTCCCAGATGTGAAGAGTAAAGCCCCTGATGGACAGGCGGCCTTCCGTACTCCTCCTTGTGGTACCCCATGGTAACTGAGACATATGTGCCTCCTGCGAGTGGCGGGAGTCTCTTGCTCCAAGGATCCAACAGACCCGTGTGGCAGGGGATGACCCGCGGAAACAAGCTTCTTTCGCTGTTCGTTTGAGGAGGCACGAATGGCTGCCGGCGAATGAACTAAGGCTCATACATAGGCAAGGGTGACTCGGAACTGCTTTCTTCAATAAAGCAGGCTTCTGATGCCAAAAAGTAAAGACCAGGTTTCTTGGTTCACTACGCGGCTAAAGTAATTGTGACTGGGTTTTGAGTCTACTGTTTCCTAAAACCCTGTTTTTACTCTTTCCCTCTTGGTTCGAAGCCACTCCTTCTTTTCCCTATGTACCATCCCACGGGATTGAATGCTCCGCATTTGTGCCCGGGGATTCGTTCTGTGGATCCTTTCCTATTAACCATTAATCATACAATTTCTACATTGATGGTATAGCTAATTTCGAATACTTTTGCGACCCTTACTCACTATAAGCCACATTAAAGAGCTAAGGAGTTCTTTTGAACCCGGGCTGAGATGCATGGCCGCAGAGACTCGTTGATGGCGATGCATTTTTACTTACATGTGTAACGCTAGTTCCCAGATCATTCTACAGTCTAATTGAAAAAGAAGTTTTTGATTTTGAGTAACAATATTACTGCTCGTAGCTATATGATACGTTATCACCGGAAAACCTGTAAACAGTAGGCGTATTTTATGATCCAAAAGAAGTCTTTTCTAGACGGACGATACCGCCAATTAACACTAGCTTCTTCGCTGAAACAACCACTCTACCGATACTTATGCCTGAAGGAGTACGTCGTAAAAAAATGCCATAAACAGTACGAGGATACGCTATTAAAAATAAGCGCCGAGGTTATTTATTCATATGCGAATACCATAGGACCCCAAGCCAGGGTAATCATCATTTTTAAGTGCAAGCATTATAGAGATATTTTTGCCATATCCTCTACTGCAATGTTTGAGCCACATTTAGAGTCATTAGGGGTGACATACTCTTGAAAACAATATTTTTTGCCGGTAAAATATAAGTATCTAATTATAGTTGGCAATGGAAAGATTACGGTGACATCATTGATCAGTTATAACCAATATAAACATATTATAATAAAAAGCTAACTAAGGGAACATTGCGAATTAAACGCTATTTCTATTCAAAGATAAATTGATCGGTGCATTTACATAGTACTGCACATTTTTTTAAGAGCTCCATACCGAGCGTTTGTAGTTCACCACCAAACCGATTATTATATTTTAAAAACATATATTATAGTGTAAAAATTAAAATTCTAGTTTTTAGCAATTTAAGAACTCGACAATATATCATTCATCATTTCAACTAGGTCATTAGATAGCCAAATTTGAAATTTAAGTATTTTCATGAGGACCGTTTTTGATTAGTGCACTCATAAAAGCTAACTGGAGGTATGCTGGCAAATGAGTCGAAAAAAAACTAGATTAACAATTAAAGCATTGCAGCAGTAAATTACAAAGCAAATGTTTGGCGTTGGTCAAATTTTCATGTTCAATGATCTGAGAAACTGCTGCACTGTGGTCTCTTCCAACTGTATCCGACGTCACTCAATAAAACTGAAACAATTCCTGCTTAAATTAATTAAATATTACATTAAATGCAATTACAGCTCGCTAAGGGGAAAAAATAGGTCACTCGATCGGTACGCTTCCATGGGATAAAGAAAGGAAAAAAGAAATTCGCTTCGTCACCCAGTGGCCGTCCTCGAGAAAACCAGCGCGTGGGAGAGCCGAAAGAGACCAGTATTCGGGACTTTTCCGGCTAAAATGAAAACATCAGCGAGAGAAAAAAAAGTTTTCTGCGCCTTTTTTTTGGCTACTCGAGCATTTTCAGAAAAGTAATTCGCGCAAGCATTTGGATAGCCGAAATTTCCTCTCACTCATCAATCATCGCCGCAACCATTCATATGCTCCGCATTTGTCGCCGGGTCACACTCCACGCCCAACAGACTCCGTCCCACCCTTTGAATACCACCGCCGCGACAAACCTCCTCCCCCACTTTTCAACTCCAACCACCGCCCGCCCCACTCTTCAATTCCCCCTCTTGTGGCCCGCCTACCTTCATCGCGTTGGGGGAATAAAACCATTAAAAAAATTAAAACGCACGCGCTCAGAAGCGTTCCCTAAAAAGCGATCGCCGCTAAACCTATCTAACCGTCTCTCGGGGAAACTTCAGGAAAAAGGGCTGACTCACAATCAGGAATAAATCTACACGGCTACAAACATAAAATTTGAACACTGGAAAAAACAGAGGGTAGATTTTTTTCATGGAACCCATCATGCTCTGTTCTGATAAATATCATATACACTGGACATTCATTTTATGATATTAATAAAAATTCTGCTCCATGAAAAATTAGGGAAGTCCGAAAAATGTACAAGAGATTCCGTTTTGTGGATTTTCCGCTGTTCCATAAACTATAGGTCATAAAATATTCTTGTTGAAGTAAGTGCCACGACCTACACAGTAATTGGACCTGTTAGTTTTTCACATACGCCGAAATGTGAATGCAAATCATCACAAACTTGCATTCTTCAAATGATAATAATGGCCCTTAGAGTATATTGAAATGTATTTCTAGTAGGAAAAGCTCCTACTGAATACGATTCTGACAATACTTATACCACAAGGTCAGAATACATTTCTGTGTAATAGATAGTAGTCATTGTGAAATCCATTACCGATTCAGTGGCGAAATGCTATAAAATATTTTGCTGTGATTTTGAGACCTCCAATTTCCAAAAAAACTGTGGTAAGATGCTCGATTGAGTGCACTACGCATATTTCGAAAATATTTGTATTTTTAAGGAAATGACCGTTTTCCTCGCCAATGTTTTTCCATTACTTAAATGTCAATTACTTTGCAAAATCGTCCTGTCAACTTGACAGTTAGGAGTAAAATACTAAAAACAGGAAGTAAATGTTAAATTTCAATACTACTCTCTCAATATTTCTCCTTTCAGTTGATATTTTATCTCTTCCTTTATTTGTGCGATTGGTGTCAAACACACCATTGTCATTAAGAAAACATATAAAGGAAATTTGAATATCACTTCAGCGGATGCCTGGAGTACTAAATTCATTACGATTGGTCAATTTATGTACATATACGCATTAAATTAACCCATAGCGTTGCATTTCACAGAATTACATCAAATAGCTAAATATGCATAGGCAATTAATTTATTATTAAGTTCTATCGTGCAATCAGAGTTATCATAATAAATTATCAGGCCAAATTTCAGTTTTCTGTAGAGCTTACTCAATTGTCTTTTCAGCTGAACTCAGGTATCATTACCATTCCTGATTACCACATTCCTTACTATTTTATCGAAGAATTTCTGTATGCCTTCGTTTGTAACTTTCCGCATTTTTTTGGCCTCCCATTTTTAGGAGACTGATACATGGTAAAAGGTTTCCAATAAGTTTTTTATCCTAATTTTTAGTTTTTCTAGAATATTTAGCCTATTTATAATCGCAATGCTTCATAAATATCGTCAATGCACCAATATACCGCCAGGAAATTCACCAAAACACATCCCCCTCCCTCTCTCCTCTGCCCCTTTTCCATTAGAAACCACACACTAGCCGGGAACCTTTCCACCCGACCCCTTTACCTGCCATCTCGCCCAACGAAGAAGCACCACGGTCAAACCCATTGCTAAGACCAACCAACCTTTTCCACTTTTCCCTTCTCTCGTCCTCCTCCAAACACACCCCTTCCCCACTTCATCCCTAGCGGCTCGACCTTTTGGGACCGCCCCCGTGGGCCGAGGCGTGCAAGGGGGAAACGGAGGAACGTGGAGGGCGAAAGTAGAGCTTCCAGGAAGCAGAATAAGGAGAGGAAGATAAAAAGACAAGAGGGGCCTTGCTCTCTCCCTTCTCTCTGCGGATATGGAAAATAGGAGGGGACGTCGACAGGGTAAAGGAAGGAGGCTGGGGACAGAGATCGTGAGGAAGAAAGGGAAGGAATATTGAGGTGGGAAAGGGGAGTGAAGGTTAAGAGAGTTGAAAGTCCTCCTTCTCTCCCCCCAATTCCTCTCTTCTTCTCTCCATCCTCGTCGGAGAAAAAAACGCGAAACCGACTGGCAGCTGTAGGAATGGGATAAAAAGCGAGAAAGCCATGGTGAATTGAACCGATAAACGTGGACAGGCAGAGGGCGATTCTTCGTTGAAAGAAGGAAATCAATGGTGCGAAATAAGGGCAAAGAGAAACATCAATGCAGGCGAAGCCTGGGTCGTTTATTCGGATCCAAAATATCTACTCTAGTCATGAATTCGCTAGATGGACACAAAAGTGAATGGTTACTAAAAAAATACCAGCTGAAGTATTTGAAAGTTACTGCGGACTCTAGTGAGCAAATAAAATTATAATATATAATTTTTGGCATTTTACTTCCCGAAACAATGATATTATCAAAACATCCATTCATAATCTGTGGGAGGTATCACATAAACAGAATGCGGTTTTAATTATTGACTACAACATATGTACAGGACGAAGGAAACGGCTCTTAATCTCGGGAAGACTCGCGACATGAGGAGTTACACAGAGGTCGGGGAGATGAGTGGAAAGGCAAGTGGTATTTATTTTGGCGCACACTACTAGATTAGCTTGAACACCATCGGGGTAGATACATACAATGTCATTACAAATGACTGAAGTACATGGACATAGATTGAAGAATGGAAACATGGTGTCCTAAATGATACATAATAGCAGATACCTACGGTAATTAAAAAAACTGCGAAGGAACTCATTCGATGAGAGATGGCTGAAAAAGGACAGAACGAGTAAAACCAAAGTAGTAAAATGCACGCATGGACTTAACTAAGATAAATAAAATAATCTACATGACTTCATCAAATTAGATCATTGGAGACTCCGTTGCAAAAAACTGAAAGGGAGTCGAGGGAAGTTTCAATAAGACGCTAGCCGTTTCATGGGTACATAAAGACGCAAACAAAATTCTCAGCACCTCAAAACTCCACTCATAACCAAAACAGAAACTCTATTGTGATTTACCGCGTCATCTTATGACTTTAATGAAGATTTTAGAAATGAGACAGACCTTCCTTTAGACGCTAGTTGACCAAGACCATTTTTTCGACACATGAGGCAGACACCTAATGGGTGGTTAGCTAATCAATACTGGTTGAGAGTTTATGAGCATTAAAAAGGTATTTAATATTTGTTAAGAAGATACTAAAATAATTCCAGCTATTGAATGCTCATAATGTAACAACAAATCGATCCTGTGAAAACTTTCCATAGTAGATGGTTTTCGTAAAATTTGTTTCGCCCTCTATTTCGTTTCACTATCATTTGCATTAATCAAAGCCGAGGTTAAATCTCCTAAAGACAGAACAACATCCTACAACCATCAAAATTTATGGAAATAGGTAGTATTTTTTTGCTTTATAATATATAGATATGAATGGAATACATTATTTCCTTTCCAATTGCATTAACACGAATTATACTGGATATCAGACCACTTTTTTTGTATGATCCCAAAGCATAAATGCAGAGCGAGGAATTTCAACGGCTAAATGAGGAATTAGGTATCATCATTAAACTCGCAAAACGCTTACTTACATATCTGAGCAAATCTTTCCCTCACTTCTTGGAATGCTACAATTTTCCTAATGATAGGCCTATTTGCAATATAACCGCAAGATTTTACGCCACGTTTCCGCCAGGAAACGTAATTAGGGTTTTAGAGAAAGTTCAGGAACATTTTGCGAACCGAAAAAGCAGTATATTCTGTATAAAATATCAAGCTTGTCTAATTAGCCGAAAATGTTGGCAACAGAAAGCCCCTTGCAGTCACTACCAGAGAAATACCTACAGCCATTTACTTTGTCACATCCTCTCGGAAACACAGCCATAGGAAGAAGCGGGGAAAACCAGAAGGTGCGGAGACGGGGTGGGTGGAAAAAAACAAGAGAAGTGAGGATAAAAACGTGGAATAGCTGAGGCGGAGGAATGCGTGGAAAGACGGTGAAGACCAAGATAGGATATTGCAGAGGCAAGAAATGAAGAAAACAGGAGGGGAGGAATGTTTGTCACGTAGAGAAATAAAAAGAGTTTTACGGATCCCACGGAAAGCAGAAATGCGGGGGGTTTTCTCTTAGGTTGCATGCGCTTTCGAGCGGAAAAGGGGAAGTGTAGCCAAAGGAAATAAAGAGGGCGGAGAGGAAGGAGCAGAAGGAAACGCCAAGAAAGATAGAAAGAGAAGGAAGAATGAACTAGAAAGGTAAGAGGCACGAAGGAAAAAGGATATTCGAGAAGGGCTGGGAGGTGGAAGATAAAGCAGAATAAAAGGGGCGGAGAGCAATTTGAAGAGCATGCTTCATGGGATTTCAGGAGAATGAAATCTCATTCCTTAGCTTTTCTAAGAAATGTTGTGGAGTATGCACTTACATTAAAGTGAGTGAAGGAATGGAGGTAAATATTTTTTGCCATCCGAAAACTCCAAGTTTAGTTTCCACTTGCCATGAAGTGCCATAGCGTGTTGTTAAGAAGTCAATAACTCGGCAACAATGAACCAGCAGCATTGCACCGAAAGATATAGCAGTAAGATTGAGTCTCACAATTTAGGGCAGCATTAAAAATTGTCATTATTGTTTATTTCAAACTCTGAAAAGGGTGTCATTTCTTCTCTCTACAAGCTTAACAATCATTTTCGTGTTTTTCAATTTCCCTTGTTTTTTAGTTATTCGTCCATGGATTTAACGCAGAATACGTTTCTAGCAGGAAATAAGGCGATAAGGTTATATAAATTTATTTATTTTGCCAGGTTTATACGTCAAATATTATCCAAGAATAGCAATAAAAACAGTTGATATTGAGTGCAGAGGAACTCCAACGGTGCAGAAAATATAAAAACTCCTCCGATGGCTGGTATCTAAGCGATCCTCCGGGCAGCAGCTGTTTTGAATAAGGGGCAATTCTCAGGACCACTTCGGAAGCCCGCTCGGTACATGTTCCATTAAACTCTTCCATAGCACTGATTAATCGCAAGTCTTACCTCACCGCCGAGATAATTTTAGTACATTTCATTCCCACTCCCAGCCAGCAGTGAATTTTATTACCCCCTAAGGAAACTACTAAAAACAAGTATTCTTTTCACAATTCTTCCAAATATTCCATCAACATCCATTATAATATTTTCCCTATTACTCTCCTCTCAATGTTATCATGAAACACTTGGGTAATATATACGCCTATAGAAGTCCCTCTAGCAATGCATAAAGGTAGCGTTTGCTCAAGGCTCTTGAATTCTCCAGTTCATCCCTTTTCCTTTCCCTATCTCCTCTTCCTCCTTCCCCCTACGCCTTGTCTCCACGTTCCTTACCCTCTTCATCTTGTCCTCCATCGATCTCTGCGCTCCATTCCAAAGTTTTGCCCTCTTCGGCCAAAGAGGTGAAAGGCCAGTATCCAGTAATTCGTTCCTCCCCCCCCCCCACTGCAGGAAGTCTCCCTCCACTTTTCCGGTGCGCAAGTGCAAACTTCGAATGTTTTGAAACGTTTCAGGAGATAGTACCCGCTTCGTCGTCTTAAATTAAGTTCCTCCGAGTATATACCCCGAGGCATGCGATCCCTTAGCTTTACCGACAGAAAAGGATGGGCGGGAGACGGGAGAACGATTTCCATTTGCCTCAATGGTAGCTCATTAAGCATATCGAATACATTTCCATTTTTCGCGAGGGATATCATAATCTATGGCGAGTTGAGATGAGCCAACTCCTAAAATCTCTCAACACACAAAATCGTGGAGTAAAACAAACATTAAAATAAACAAATAGCTCAATTAATATTTTTACACAGTTATTTCTCCTTTGCAGCAAATTATACGATAAAGGCTTTCAATAATGATTTAGATAAATTAGGGACAAACGGGAAAATTTAACAAAAGGCTGTGAGGGAAAATTGTGTCTGACCATCTTTGGAATTGGTTTTCACGCATCTATCTTAGTTTACCTGCAAAATGAATTACGAGGTTTACTCATTTCGTAGTGGTCCAAAGAGCGTACGGCCTAAAAAAGGACATGCTCTACATGGCTTAGATACATTCGATACATACTCTCTTGGGTAAATTTTCTTTAAGGATTTTCTTACTTGTTCCTATCCATGGTGATAGATAAAATGGATAATATTACCGCAATCAATTCAATATCTTCCTCAAATCTCAGAAATGTAAATATGAGACGCTATGATTACATTCAGTATATTTTCAATACAATCACACAATAAGGAGGATAAAAGGAGAAAATTCTGAAGTGAAAATGTGGTATCCATTCGATTTGAGGGGCGGCGTATGGAGGAGGAAACTAAGCATACGAATATTATAGAAAAAATGGAAGGCAGTATTCGAGTATTGAATGAACGACGAAGATAGGTAGCCAAGAAAGAAACAGAAATGGAGATATTCGGAAGATGTGAAAGAAGAATGAGAAGAATTGTGGAGGTATCGTAGAGAAAGGTTAGCATATTTTAGCTGCTACACAATATTATAGACCCATAATAATCTTATTCTTCAACAATAATGAGAATACCCGGGACTTCTTTCATCAACTACAGACAATAATGCTATGATACTGAATTTAAATGACCCAAATATAAATAGATTGGAGTGTGTTTAGGAATACTTGTTTCAATTTGAATTTCCGCCTAGAAAGTGTATTTTGTGATTCTTGTCTTATTGTGGACAAGGAAGTCAAATTTTTCTGTTTAAATAGTCACTTATTCCTGTGTCTTGTCTCCTAGTCAGTCAGCAGTAAGGCATTGGCCTGAATAGTTGCATATCATTGGAGCTCTTCTGCTATATAAATCATATAATAAGAATTTTAGTTATCATTATTGGAATCCACTTGGTCCTTCGAAATCTTAATCGCGTACAGAGTGTATCCGCAAAGATCCCGAAGCTGCTCTTTCGATTGGTGAAAATTCCTCCCACAAGAATAAAATACGGGGACATATAAATTTTTTTTACGCTCTCACAAGATGGAATGAAAACATTTTCGAAAGCAAACAGTATTTCCACGCGGCCTTTTTAAGCATGCTGACCTTAGATTCGACATTAAAGCAGAAATTTCGAGAGAACCAATTCCAATGTGTAATAATCTGAGAAGAATCAAAACCTTATAAATTACAGAAATAAATAATAGGATTTCGCAAGTTGTCCTTAAAAAAGACTACTACTCATTATTGACTGCACTGGCTCATCAAACATTGAAGCAAGACGCATTATGGATTAATATTAATGTGCAATCATTACTCAGGATTTTATTTGATGAGCCTCTCATTTATGGCACCAAGCTGTGCTCATTTACTACCAATGGATAGTAAATCATTGTATGCTGAAATAAAACATACAAGTATTGCATAAAAAATAAATAAATCGGATGCTTTACGCAATCATTTAACTTGACAATCTTCCCGAGCCGTGCAACAATACCAATTTTGCCGATTACATTGCAGGCACCGCAAGGCTCAATTTTTAATACTTCCATAGGAGCAAACAAAATCAGGAATCAATTAATGCATGTATCCATATAGTATTCTACATAAAAACAACGCTTCAATGGTGTAATGCCCTATTTATTATGGGCAACTTTTTCTTGGCAAATTATTACTCACGTACGTATTTGGTTACATCAACTTTTGCCAACAGATACTCTCGTTAAAAGCGATAGTTTATTTTTTCAGAGAAAAAACTAAAACGTAATGCTTGTTGGATTTTATGACTCTCGAAACGTAGGAAAGTAAGGAAATAATCGGAAAACGATTGCTGTAAGCGTGAAAGCGGGCCTTACTCAGCCTAGCTCCGAGGCAACTGTAACTGCCACTCATTCCTCTTCCTATTATCTCCTTAGATTCTCCCCATGTTTCTTTTCTAAGAGGCTTTTCTTCGTGAAGTCTTTAAGGCTCATACATCATTTGAGATGATCGAATAGTTTAGATATAAAATAAATTATTCTTGCTCTCCGGGATGATTGAAGTGGCGCGATGTGATGGGCCTACATTTTTTTTTCCTTTTACTGAGAGACTATCTGGTTCAGTTGACTATTCAAAAGATTGCACAATCACGAGAAAAAATGATTGATAGGATGTGTTTAAGTGACTCACTCATCAGCTCATTTATGAAAGCTGGAGTTAGGGGACTTTTTTACACGGCAAACACAGACATAACGAGACTATATTGTACTCTTACTTGATGTGAAAGTCCATTACCCTCACTCATTAATATCAGATAATTGGCGTTTTGCGGCAATTACTTTTGAAATGACTGCTCTGAGACTAGTGCACCATTTGATACCTTTCAATACTTTAACTTTAGTGTAAATACAGGTTTATTAGTTTTAACGTTGACGTAGTACTAAATTTAAAAGAAAAATATTAATGGCTAAAGCAATCATTGATAAACCAACCGCTCTTTAATGATTCCATTTCCATATACATAGACTAGCTAGATGTCAGGATACGATTTGACTTCAAAAGCAAAAAACACATAAAATATTGCCAGATCTGCGTGGATGTACAAAACTTATACACGATATCACACTGCTAGTGAATTAGTATAAAATTTCGATACACTAAAAATTATGAATATCATAATGAATGTACAACATACAGTGGAAAATCATATCTAAAATTTATTAAATTCCACCTACACAGCACTATTTTCAAAATAACCTACACTTTTCTTCAGGAGGTTCTACTGAAAGTCTTTCCAGTCAAAACTGAAGAACATAAAATATAATGCATATGGCAATTGGCATTTAATATGCATCATTGCATCAATATTATAATGTGAGGAACTCAGAATCTGTACGAACAGGAAAGCATTAGAATTGCATTCAATCACTGCATGGAAAGATGAAAATAGAATGCAAATCTTAAATTTTCGTAAAATGTTTTCTTTAACTTTGCTCTGGTTAGGCCACACCTCGAATATACCGCGAGCATTTGGGATCCTGGTCAAATAGATTTAATCAAAAAATTAATAAAATACAAAGGAAAGCAGCGCGCTTCATTAAAAACTGCTACGAGCGTACATTTAGTGTCTCACAACTTTTAGAGGAATTAAAGTGGGAGCCCCTAGAGACTCGGAGGCTACACGCTAGGCTTACGTTGCTTGAGAAATTCAGAACTGATATTTTTTCAGAGTGACATAGAGAATATTATCATGACTCCTCACTACATCTCTAGGTCTGACAAAAGTGTTAAAATAAGAGAGATACACTGCCGAACAGATAGGTACAAAAACTCGTTCTTTCCGCGAACAATAAGTGACCACAATATAAATTGAGCTCCACTAAATACACTCCTATAATACATGTCACCATTTCATCTCCAAAAACCTTACACCTTTACACGGCTGGTGACCTTATGCCCCCTGCCACACGCCCGCGCGGCAGCTCGCGGGGTATTATGTAGATGTAGAACTTTGTTGAAGAACAATGTGTCTCAAATTATAAACTTATCAAGAAATTAAATTCGAATTTTGCGAACCACGTCAGCAATAAAAGCCCTCGTATTTGTGTGGTACACAACAATAGCGATAGCGGTAAGCAAATGACTATAACAACGTGTAAAATGCTCACTTAAACTTGGGAAACTCTCGAAAGAGTATTTTTTCGGAGGACTTGTCCACATTCGTTGCAGGGGCGAGAAATGCGAGAAGACAAAACGACGGGAACAATAAATCAACCAGCTTGTTGTATTGCTCATAGGAAAGATGTCCCATTTCGATGGGGAATATATTCCGTCCGCAAAATGAAATGGATTGGCTAAGGCGACTTTAGTCTTGACACAAAAACTTAATGAGGAGGGAAAAGTGGGGGCATAACATTACGGAGAGACAAGAGAACGGTATTACAAATTTATTGATGAAGGAGGAATGTCACATCAAAGGAAAATGTCCCCATGATAATATCAATTAGCAATTTCAACTTTCAAAACAAGGTTAACAATGAAATTCGATAAAAGTAACAAATATGACCTTGGGAGTAGGGTTTATACTTGTCCATTGTTGAAGTGATGAGAAAATAAAATAAATCTAACGATTTTTAATGATAGTACAACTACAACTGGTGAGAAAATAATTGTTGGAACTAGGAAATCGTTTGCCACGGTGCATGAAAACATTAAAGCAATGTTGCTGGAAAGCACATGATCAGGAGTGTACTCCAATTTGGACATACTGTCAATGTGTGATATTCATATAACAACATGCAAATTTACCATTGGTTATATGTATCCAAAAATTTAGGAGAAAAGGCATATGACGGAATAAGAAAGCTTACGCTGTTTACGCAGCAATTTCACAATCAATCATAGACCGTCGTTCGCCAAAGGTATTAAACGACGCAAGAAGAATACAAGGGGCGTTAGAAGATAAAATACAGAGTTGAAATTTCATAAAATAAATAAGACCATCAAAATCAAAAGAAAATTTATGAAGGCGCTTCACGCAGGGACAAAGGGATGCGGGTTTAGATTTCTCATTTCACTTACCTGCAGAGGAGATAAGAGTTCGGAAGAAGCGTTTGCGACGAGAAGGCAGTGGGTGGGAGGGCTTTGAGGAAGGACAAGCTCTGGAAGGGACAAAGACAGAAGAGAGGAGGATGAGAGCTAGAGAAGGGTGGGGACTAGTGATGGAGGGCATGAAACGTGGCAAAGAGCGAAAACGAGAAAGATAAAACGACAGGCGTGAAATGGAAAGGCCAGGGTGCGGGGAGAGAATACGATTTGAGAGACTGGGAAAAGAAACGAATAAATGCTAGCGCATTACGCAGTTGGATTGGAAGAAAAATTAGGTGCACGACACGGAAAATTTTTTATAAGATAGGGTGAGGCTTACAAGAATTCGCCTTCTGTCGCAAAGCTTTAAATTGGACCAGAAACTATATTTGTGCATGGGTGAACTTGGGATAACATTCATCAATTTTCCGTTACCAAGGGGTCAAAGTGAAAAGGCTCAATGTAATACCATATTTTTATACAGGTTTTAAGAGCCATTAGCATGACCCGAAGCTACAAAATTATCTACATATAACGGTAGGCAAAAGATGTGCTAATAAGAAAAAATAGTATCTTCAGTTTGGGGGATAGTGACTTTTGTCAAACTAAATGGAGAATTACGGATTCGGGACAGTTTCAGTTGCATGAGGACAGATTTTGCCGTAAAAACCAAGAGTTCTAAATCAAGATTATGGAAAATACATATTGGGATAAAATGAACAGGGATACGTTTGGTGAGGTTACATACTGAAGGGGAACTGACTTTTTTTAAGGCCGTAACCACTCGAAATAATGCATCTCACGTTCTCAAAAAGCGTGACATGGAGGCTAAACGTTGAAAAAAATAGATGATTACTAAAATAAATACTGCAGTTTTAACATTGAGGTTTCAGGAGAATTTTTCAGGTTAAGCATTAAAAAAAGAGGTCTCCGTACTCCATCGGAATGGAGAAGTATGACTCTAAAAGGCTTATATGATTCTATTCGTGGACTGTTATTTTAAGAGTCGATATGTCATATCATACATTCATAAAAATGAGACGATGGAGAAGAGAAATTAAGAACCTCACTTCCAGAAATGGATCTACGCTCAACGTCAGTTTAGACATCGAAAAATTAAAAAAATGTCACACTGAAAGAAGTGAACTATCTTCTGTATGCCAAACGGAGTTCTGACAATTTAGTATTTCACGAGAAGTTTTAGAGGCTTGAGCGGCTCTCCTCGTTGAAATTATGCTGCGGCTGCAGACGCAGTAGCCAGAGCGGTCCCTTACGACGAAGTTTTAGTGCTTCAGCAGCACTCAAACGAGAAGATAGTAAGGTATCATTTTATTTTACCCAAGGGAATAGGAAATGGAAGTCACATGGCGGAGTTCAGCAATACGGGTCGAGTGGGATATGGCAATAACGAGAGAGTTTAGGGGCGGACGAATATTGGGAGAGGTCGGTAATATGACATAAGGACAAAATGGAGGAAAGAAAAGAGATGAATGGATTTAAACTTGGGTAAAAATAATATTTAAAAAAAAGAACAAAAGAGAAGGGGTCAGTAAGACAAAGGGCCAGAGAAAGAAAGACGTATATCGGAGGTTTAAATAAAATACGTAGGTTTTACAAAGTATTTTCAGCAATTTTTCATGGATATTTTGTAAGATAGCAAAAAATTAGATGGTTCGAAAGTTGATTATACGATATACCTTATTCGCTACACACATTTAGCACTATCCGACCCGCCAGTACAATACGTTTATATAAGCCTCCGGAGATGCATCACTATGCAAATTAAGTTTTTTCCCGTGAAAATCCGAAAAATTACAACATGCCTCTTCGTTATCCGGTAGAATTCTGATGGATAAAACTAGTATACGGAAACACCACGGAATTTTCCTCAGATGATAAATATCTCTACAGCAAATGACTATTGCCAGTTGACTGCTTCATTGCAGTGGCCAGGCAGCCTTATCAAAATCTGATGATTTTTTAAGTCTGAAGGCCATGATCTTCATGAACTATTTCATTTTGAGGCACTCATAATATGGCCTGCCACTCTACATCCCATCCATTGATCTTATTCTCCACCTCTTTTTCTCCACTACATCAGCATCTTTCTCCTTTCTCCTTCATTCTCCCCTCATGCCACATAGCCAGGTACCACTCATTCAGACTGCTTCTAATATCCTCTAGCAGTTTCCTTTCCTCACCCACCATGCCGAGGACATTTCTAATCGTCTAACTTTCCGTTCATTGGACTAAGAGCTGCGAAAGAACATTGAAAAATGAGAGCCAAATAGCCGAAACACACAGCGCGGTATAATATGTTGCTCTGAACGTTTCGAAGCTTCACGACTGGTGAGCTTTCAAGCTGACTAAAAACCGAGACTCGTTTATAATAAAAAGTGAATAAATTGCGGGCCTTGAATGCCTGCTCCTTCATTCGTGAGCATATAAGTACTCCTGACAAACCAGATGGCTCCTTTACGTAAAGAATAGAATGACACTCACTTGAACTTGGCTCCTCTCATTTTACGGGTGTACTGTCCCTGCTAGAGGCTTCGGTAGTATGAGTCCCATTTGAAAGTATGAGACTATTGTGAAAAGAACCAGGAAGGCGTTCCGGGGGCGAAGAGATCAAACATGCGCGGCAAAATGAAGGCTGGCGTTCAGAATTGAGTTTCAGCTGGGGCTTCAGTAGGGTACAAATTTTGCGTTTGGTGGGGAAACCAACGGAGCCTGGTACGAGAGCTCGGAGGGCCAGAAGTAAGGCGACCTCTTAGAATCTGGGTCATCGGTTAAGTCGACGAAGAGGTGGGAGCGGAAGGGTTAAACGTCAAGAGATTAAATAATAATGACATGCCATTTAAATTATTGACAAGATAATAACAAGGATGACTTACATAAGTTTAATGGGAAAAACAGCGTTCCAAAGCTAACTAAACTTATTCTCCATCATAAATTTACTTTGCGCTAATACAATTTGCATGATAGTTTCAAAGAACTTATCGCCACTTACGTAGAATTTTACGGAAAGCGATAGGTTACACCTATAAAATTACTTTAACAGGGAAGATGGTTTCGAAAAGTGAATTATTTATATGAAAATTCGGATAAGACTACGTCGGGGAAATGGCCACGGTATTTCTCTAATCGCTAATTGCGAATACGTCAGCGTTGTTGAGCGATGTTTACCAGCCTTAGGCCACCGGAGTTCGCGGCGCCTACCGTGTAAACTCTCTGATGGTATGAAGACGTCTCATCTGTCCCTCCATGGACGTAGCGGTATGTTCGATGACTAATTATACGCCATTTACAACAAGATGAGTTGCTTTGTATTTCATCAAGGTTTTTTGGTGAGTGTAGGCACGAAAATTTCATTTCCAAGAACTTTCATTACATATTTCTGATTGATCACCAACATAAGTATTGAAAAGTCCGTTGATTGGCATAAATTCACAAACATAAATGATACAATGCGTTTAACACAAAATTCACCGCACTAGCACAATGACGTTGCGATATATAATCCGCGAATAAGTTTCACCCCTGTCCAAAATGGCTATCTGTCTCCGCGGCCACCTGTGCTTCGCGAAACCACTGCGTAGATTTGAGGTCACGCTCGCATCGTAGTCGTTTCCTCAATCAAGTGAGAACGGATTGATTGCAATTGTTTGATGAGTACCGAAGATATGGCATCAAAAGGGATCGCCCTATAAACGATACATCGCCGCCCTAACCCTGGTACCGCATTGTCCAGATGATAATAAATGCGTTAGCAAGTAAGAAAGTACGGCAGTTTTCGCAAAGAGAGGACTACGGGCCACCGATAGGAGGATTAGAGAGTCTGATAACACGCGCAAAGAATAACGGCCAGAATGTACCGAATTAACAGCTTCAACCATGAATACGTAGAGAAGCATTATTCGACATGAAGCAAACCCAGCAAAAAAAGAATCCAAAAGGAGATGGTCACTACTATTTGTGCATTTCACCATCCAGTGGAGAATAAAAATGAATCGGTATCAATTTGTTTCTCAGTTATCTTTACCAAGCATGCCTTTTATAAAATAACCACTGACCAGATTAAAACTAATAGGTATTCACAATTGTGAGTAATAGCCAATAACATTTACGCACCGTTAGGCCTACGATGCAGAAGCAGCAAATACATCTTAAAGGTTAGGACCACTACACCTAAATACACAAATTCAAAGCTAACGATCAATTCTTGGGACCCATTACGTGTATCATTGGTCGCTCTATAGAATTAAGTGGGAGGCGTGTATCTGGCAGCCTGACTGGAGAAGTCATTGTGGAAGACTAATGGGACCAGCAAATAGGGCCTGTCTACTAAATTTAACTGCTGGATTCTCCCGCAATACATTTGAGGTTCGGGGTGTCAAGTACTAGGAAGTCTTGAGCTAGCGCCTAATTACAGCAATCCTCTGGAATTAGAGCGCTGTAATGTCTCCATTATTAAGATGTACTTAGAGTGAAAAGTAAGATGTTTCAACGAATTTACAAGACTATCAAACCAGACAGATTGCTTAACAGTATTTTTGTAGTGACATAGAAGTAAAGGGGCACTAGAACACTAGATGATAAAATATTTGTAAATGTCATCTCTAAAAAATCGTACAATAGAGATATGTTTAATTAACACATACAAGCAGCGTAGACACCGAGGATAGGCCAGAAATTATGAAAGTTACCTTTGATAGATATTGACAGTGATTCTAGCAGATTTTAACCTGATGCCTCTAAACTTGAATTCACAACCTATCCATTACAAAATACGATTAATTTGTCTTTATTCGTATAAAGATGCCACAGTGAAAGTTTTGAATTTAAACAATTCAACCACTCTAGGCTTAAAAAAAGGTTAAATTTATACCTACTTCACCCCGCGAAGAGCTAGGACTCATTTCACAGACTATGGTGCACTTAGTAAACACCTTTCCAACCTTCTGTGAACGTTGCATTTTCCATAGCAAAGCGTTAGCCACTACTTAAACCATTGAAATCTTCATTCTTAGTTGCGACCGCCTTGATCGCCCTTTCAATATTCCCGTTTTCAACATTTCTATGGTACGGTGGTATACAGAAAAACAGTAACTAGATCGACGAAAACGTAATAAATGTAGAACTTAGATGTACCATATCCACCACTCAAACTACACTTTGAAGGACATTGTAGAGAATACAAAAGGTGATAAAACTATAATTATATTACGAGCAGAGATAATATATTGAGCAGAAAAGTATACTTGCTCGCCGATTTTCAAAACCAGGACGGCAAGATAACGGACGTTAGGCGATGCTTTAGTGATCACTTGATAACATTGAAGACAAATATAATGCAACCAACCTGAGTCGGAATCGTAATATAAGCACTATTTGGTTTTTTCAACTAGTGTCCAGTGCGTGAAAACCCCTCCTCAGTCTACCACACTCTTCCGTTAGTCCGTCCATTCCTTCCAGCTTAGAAATTTTCATATTTGTACCATCCTACCCCACAAACCGGTTTCACCATGGTAAGGATTTTCTGAGAAACATAAAGATAAACTACGTTTTAGACAAATGTTTGTCCTATTTTAAAAACCTTGCTTTTGCATCAACTCATTTGATATGAAATTATATGAATGGGTCCAAAAAGATCTAAATGGATTTAAAAGGTAAAGTTCAATATTTTCACGCCAAAAACGAACGAAAATAGCTAAAACTCATATGATGTCAATCTCTTCAGTGTTCTTTACCTATAAAAAAAACTTCAGATGAAAATCACAAGTGCCGTCCATTAATGAAATTTCCTATTCATTTTTAGCTTGGTCAATTAATTAGCAATCTAATTTTACTCTTTCTTGATAGCCTTAAGTAAATAGTACAAATCAGAGCACTGCACCAATATACAATGCATATTAATTGAAAACAATTATAATTTAGACAAATGACAATCACCAACAAAAAATATCTCACCATCAACAATACACATCTATAACATTCCCACAGAAAGAAATACTTCAGCAGCGAGCTGGTTAGAACAAAAACTTACACAAGTTGCTCTCGCTACTACCGTATGTGCAATTCTCAATTCTGAAATGCCACATTCTTCCAAGGATCAAGGGCTCGCGCCTATGCAAAGAAAATTGCCACGTACTACATCGAAAATTGGGGTTTAAAAAAATATCCCAAAAAGCACATCATAAGGGCACAAGTGAGGGGAAATAATTTACATCTCCAAAGGCCTATCGGAATAAATAAATAAAGGAAAAAAAACACACGGGAGACGAAGGGAATAAAATATATCCTCCCGCATCAAGTTCGTTCACCATGAATTTTAAGCGAGGAGCTTTCGGAGGCGAGAGGCGAATGGGCAGGAAAGGGTCAGTTAAAGAGAAAAGTATGCCTGGAAAAGCGGTAGGTGAGGAACTTAAAAGTCCAGTTAACACCAAGCATAAGAGAATAAGCCGAGTATATAACATAATTTAAACTCTAATGAAAATCGTTTGAGTCCTTAAACTAATCAGAATGCTTTCTTCTTTACTTAAGTTAACCAATATAAGGGGTATATTACTTCTATCCACATCTACATCTACGTAATACCCTGCGAGCCACCACGAGGGTGTGTGGCAGGGGGTGAAGATCACAAAGCTTCTCTATCTTCGTCTATGATGCTCAAAGACCGAAAACCGTTCCAGATACATGCCATGCATCGAATTTTACTCCAGAATTTCAGAATATAGATTCAAATTCACAGGGAAAATGCGAACTATTACTCCTAGAAGCGACTTTATCAAAATATAAATTTTGACCATTTCTCTCTTTCACTTTCTCATCGATGGTGTTGGAAGAACATTCGCAAGGGCAGTATTAGATTATTCGACTCAGGAGATCACTATTTTGGGGCTGGAATATTTTAAACATATCTACCGAATGAACCAAATCCATCCTGAGACGCATTGTAAATGCTACCTTGTTCATATTTTCAAGTTTCAGTTCAAGACACGTTCCCATGTTATGTTTTAATGCACCACGCGAAGAATTCCTTAAGTGTAAACGTAAAAAGAACCATAGATTGTATACAGCCAAAAGTACAATCAAGCATGCCACAACGACGATAAATAGGTTGTCATTACTCTTCTACTCTCAATAATTGAGAACGTCGCTTAGTTATCGATTGCGCCCGATAGTACTTTGATCTTTTCCAAGGGAAAAAATATTGATTTATATAATCAAGAGTAAAGTGAGATGGTCAACTTTAAATATGTAAGTGCGTCGAAGAAGAGCCATCTTCTGTAGTAATGAGAACGATCTCCATCTAACTCACTTAGATTCAAGCGTCCTGAGTTATGATCTTGAGTTATATTCTTGGATTCAACGTGAATCTATAAAGGTAGTGGTATGGCGCGGAAAGGAATCAATTTCAAGGCGGGTGCAGTGGAGAAGAGGGAAGAAGGATGTAGAAGGGGCACAAGAGCTAAACCCTGATATTGACTTGGATAATGGGTCGAGGTGATGTCGGCGAGAGACACACGGGACTCCGGGGAAGTTGGGAGTAGTTTCATCGTGTGCGCATATCGCCTTTGCTCTCTACTCTTCACGGGCGAGGGAAGGGGTGGGTGCTAAAAGGCCGCCTCAAGTGCGGTGCAGATGAACCTTATGGGCCCAAGTTTGTGTGCTTAGAACGGAGGGCGAGTAGAGACGTGGAGGAAGCGAGAGAGTGCAGGCATCTTGAGAGTATAGTAGACTAATAAGCCTTTATTATGCGAACGAACGTACCAGCCTACCTGAACCCTAGCATATATGAACTCATATAAAGTCACAACAAAACTGTATTACCTACCGAGACACCCAACCAATGCAGCCGCATATTTGATAGAGCGAATGTGAAAGTGGAAATTAATACACAGATGGATAGAGAATACAATTTTCTCCAACAACATTTATATTATCTTATCTCATATCGCCAACTTTAATTACACCAATATTTTGGAGAAATTTTCGCAAGCGTAAATTTGGCGGAACTTGGAAGTAAAATAACGGTTAGTATTCACGCCAAGAGAAGGTATAAAAAACAGGGAGAAGGGATTAACTATTCCGAAGGTACTTTGCTGGACTGGGAATTGTAGGGCTGGAGAAATATTTCATTACGATAAACAATCTTTAAAATCGTACACGGTAAACTTTCAAATTTTGGCACTTACGAATAAGATTACATGAAACTCATATCATTCAGATTATATGAGTTTCGAAGTACATATTACCATTTTTTTAAATTTATAAATGAGGAAACATTTTAGAGAAAAATCATCTCTGCCTTTTGATGCGATGAATTTTCATTATGATGCATAAAAAATACATTCCATATTTCACTTGAATAACTCGGCCACTTTTCGCTCAGTATTTTCCAAGCAAAGGTGTCAAGGTTCACATCATTATACGCATTTTTTGTGTCTGAAGAAGAAAATGAAGAGGGGCTTGAGCAGACGCAGCACCAAACTCGGATTAAAGACCTGTTATGGTTTCTGATTCGATGATAAAAAACGTAAGTGAAAACGCCAAGGCACCAAAGCCCATATTCCTTTGACGCGATCGCATTTACTGCGTAGCATTATCGCTAGTGTTTATCCCAGCGAAAATTCTCTCTTTTATAAGAGAAGGGGAGAGAGAGAGACAGAGAAAAGATGAAAGCAAGACGCGCAAGACAAGGAAATTTGCGACCTGAAGCAAGAGGGTAGGGGGGTTTACGAGGTAACGGGTAAGGTGAGAGAGAGAGGGAGAGAAGAGGCGGCGTTACGGCTTATGTAAGCGCGTGCCCCGGTTAAATTAGATCAAGACACGCGTACAAGGGCACAAGCGTAGCGTGTGCGACGCGGTTGGAGGGGCCCATTTGACATGGGAGAAGCGGGGCTGGAGTGGGGGGTGGGGTAAAATGGCGCACGCTCTCCTGAACGGAGCCGCGACGGTATTTATCACTCCCGTAGGGCACGACAGACGCGCGGGCCGCTTACGCCGAGCCCTGCCAACTGCAAGAGCTCCATGCTGCAACCAATAAGGGCAAAAACCGATGCGGAATTGGTCCTCACTCCGCTCCTCGGAGATCTTTTTCATCGCTTTTTATCGACGCAAAAACATCGGCAAAAACGTCGGAGTTCCGGTCTCTTCAAATGCAAGAGAATGAGACCCACGTTGCAACAGTCGAATTAGCCTTAAAGCTAGAGGGCGCGTCATTTGCAAAAAGTCAGTTCAGCCTCACATCTTAACGTCAAAACAGTAGAAACATAATTTCTTGATAAGAAAACAATCACCAGGAGCTAGATTGCTTATGTTCTTGCTATAAGGTCGAAGAACAGAATTAAATGAATGTCAAAATTTTAATTTTGAATTTTATAACTATTTTATCCAAATAGAAAAATTATCTTTCATCTACTCAAAATTCCTCGTTTTATGCAGTTTGAAACTCGATAAGTTAAAAAATGACATGATTTACCATAAAAATTATTTTAATATTTGCCTCAACACCTACCGTAACAGAAAATGAAGATTATCTTTTTCCATTTTTCTTTCGTCAATATTGCGTATTGATCGCTATGGCCATTATATTTTATTCATATATTCACCCATTCTTCCCGATATTCTAAAGAAAAAGATCATTTATGCCAAGGAATATTACCTCCATCCAGGAGTTAAAAGCAGCTAAAATATAGCGATTTGGAAGACTTATGCCGATTTGCGTAATATGAAACATTTTTGTTCGCATCTTACTTACCTGGGTTGACATATGATGGCTGCATTCCCTTCAAGTTTAAATGCGAAGAGTTATAATATTTCTAAATTGTTTCCAAAGGTATGCTGTATGACAACTTCCTGCATTTCAAATGTTCGAATAAAGTAAATGGGTGTAAATTCGCTAATTTTTATGTAAAAACGTCAAGTTAAATAGAATAATCATAAGGATGTTCTCGAAATAAATTAGGTTTCCAGTGAATTGATAATGACCCCTTCATAAAATATCAGTTTTTTGAGACTCCCCTATGAAACTTGAGCAGGGCGTTAAACATTTATAAATATTATCTTTACTTTTTAAGATCTTAGCCATTAATAGGATATTCAGCCAAATTTTATGCAATGAGAAGAATTGAAAATACTTCATCTTGGAAAAAATTATCACTTAACAGGCGACACGCCGCAAGGGTAATACCTATCTTCCTTCCCTCCAAGTCTCTTACACAAATGAGTGACTTGCATATATGTCGCACACAATTCACTGAAAATGTACTTTCGCGGACTGTGGAGTTCGTTCAATACTATAAGAGTGTTCAATTTCAAGGACTAATTTTACAATCAAAGTTCAGTCCAATGCCTAATTTTCACTATACATGTAATTAATTACTGCTATCTGGCTTTCTATATGCAGTTTCTCATTAACGAATATTTAAAACAGATTGCTTTTCAAGTAATAGGTAGGTGGTAAAGAATAATCTACACATAAAAAACCTATGGTGCCGAGTGATCAGACTTAGCAAGAAATTCCCTCCACGCACAAGAATGAAATGGCTGTATAAAAGTGAACAGTGGCTCTAACAATAGCCAGCTACATCACAGAGTAAAGAATTTTTGGTCTGCTGATAAACTCAAAGAGAACCTTTCGCAACCCTGCATTACACTTATAGGTAAATTCAATGAAAGGTGTCGAAAATTATTTGTGCTTGACAGATTATTTCGTTCGTTTAAATAAAGTTATAATTTAATTTTTATGTTAAAAAAAGAATTCTGCGAAAATACTTAACACCTATGCCTTGTGGTACCTTAATTGGAACTCAACATATTTAGATGATATAGTAGTATTTTTCGTGGACCCTAGTCATATCAAATTACAAACGAATGGGTGGACTTTAAATCGTACTACCATGAAAATGCGAGGATGCCTAGCATATCTATATTTCAAACACGCTTCATAGTATAAATAAGAAAGAGGAGAGTTGCAGCATATGGGGTGGGCCCATTTCTAAGCCAGTGGACCGTGGTCCACGGCACGCCTTCAACCCATCATCCCCCAATCCTCCATGAATAAACAAAGCCATATTTCTCATTAGGGTTTCAAACAAGCCTCAATTTTCGAGGCGCTCATATCCGTTTACTTAAAGCCGTAAACACAACCTCAGTTACACAGGAACTAAAGAAAAAAGTACTTCCCCCCCACTGCTGTCCGTCCGCCATCTTGAGCCTTCCCGGCACGCCTTGCGCACGATCTGCTCGACAGCGATTTCCGGAGTGGATTGCGCGGGCCACCGACTCGGGTGGGATGTTGATTGGATTAAGCGCTCCTCACCGGCTCCCCTCACTCCCCTCCCCGAAGGGATTTGAAAATCCAGACGGAAAAGCCTCCGGGAAACCCAAACTCGAACGAACCAAAGACCCATTCCTTTCCCACAACCCATTCTCCTCCGCCAAATCTAACGACGACCACACCACTTCCCTGTCGTCTTCCGCCTCCTCCTTCCCATGCCACGCCCCCATCCTCACCCCCACCCTTAAGGCCAACACGAGAAGTACTATTCCGATTCTTCAATGTCTTCCCATTTGTAAGCTGCATGAGTTTTTTATTAAGAAAGCGTTTTACCTCGTCCAATTATTTCTGTTGATGTGCATACTGACGCCACCCCCAAAGGGGCTGTAGCTATCCCCAGTGGGAATTAACTAGGCAATTTCCCGTACCGGAGACATGAAAAATCAATTCATTTGAAATTTACGCACCCCTAGTGGGTCTCAGGGAGACCAAATTACTGTTAAACGATTTGAACTTAATATGTGTTAAAATTAATATGCATATAGACAACCAAGCTGCTTTGTATACCTTACGTACGGCGTCATGTTTGGCGCCCACCCGGAACTTGTAAATTTATTCTTTGAAATAATAAAAGAAACGACGTCACAATCCGGCCGACAATGCGCGCGTCGGCCATATTGGTCGCTCGCATTCATATTGCGAGGGCGCGAGTCAGCGTGGTCGAGTCTTACGGTAGTGTTCGGAAGGGACGTTGGTCCCAGTAGCAGTTTATTATATTTTTATTATTGAGGTGGTATTATCACTAAGCTTCGGCCCCAGCTCTTTTTGTTTACTCAATCCATTTATTTTCATCTTTTACATTTAATCATCATCATTTTATCGGGTTTCATGTGTCCAGAGGGTACCGCGCACAGGGGAGGGTCCGCCGAAGGGGCTCTGGTTACCGCTACCTTGCACACCCATTCCCTCTGCGAATGTGGTACCCTCCTCCTTTCACACCCAACGTATCACCTCCCACCTTTTTTGTATATCTTTGTTATTTACAGAACTCGCCTCATCCTAAATCATTCCCTCCGCATCATTTTGTTTTTGCTCACAAATTCCTTTTAAAATCACATCATCAGTCTCTAACGTGAAAATCACACCATCGACGCACCATGATCCTTTGAAGTAGGTCAGGGTGTTTCTCGCTCTCTGGTGTGTTCTCTCTGGTGTGTTCTCTCTTCTCAGGCGTGTTCTCTAGTCAAACGTTTTATCAGTTCTCTTCGAAATGTCTAGCTGTATGTGTGTGCAATAGAGTTGTACACACGAACTGCTCAGGACAGAGCTAGCAACACGCTATTCCAAACTTTCCCCGCAGATAAGCATGATTCACGTTTAGGACATATCAACGAAATATGCAATCACGCCGCCCTAACACACATACAAGATTTTATTGAGTGTATCAGTGAATAGAGAGGCCTTTAAATTTGAAATTTCAGGTGTGGGTGTTGCTCAATCAAATTAAATACGCAGTAAAATGAGCTATATAGTTCAGGCCTTAAAATTACACCCAACATGGCGATTACTTTAGTAATTCCTTTCTAGCGCATGCCTGAACTCGAAGGTCATACCTATTAGGAATATTTTCGCTCTCAGTATCTACTTTGAACTAAACTAAAGTTATTGATGCTTTTATATGCCTTTGTCTCACATTAGACGTTGATTTGGTTCTACAATTTCGAACTTCATGAGAAAGGCATTCATTTAACCAATCAATCTTAGCCACGTGGTTGACGTGAAAATTGAATAAAAAATTTACTTGAGCTAGCGTAAATTGAATGGAGTCACGCTGGTTTAGAGTTTTACACTAACATGCGTACCAATGCCAAATTTAGCGTAGTTCTCATCCCAAAATGATGATAAGGGCTCCAATTTCGTCTCAAGTTACACGCGTAAAGCATGAAAATAAAAAACGAGTAAGATGAGAATAAACAGTAAGAATGAAGTAATATTGGAGCTGTATTTGTTTCACTGACTTGTTTCCCCATCGTTCATTTATCTTCGGATACAAAAATCTAAATATTTCATTCCACAGGCACATGTGTCATGAACTACTACAATCGTGCGCAGGTTTCATTTAAATTATAAAATAAAATTTAAGAACTAGAGATAACATGAAAATCAAGGTTGTAACACAACGCGGGCCTCCATATTCTTTTCCCACCGCGTGGGAGAAATAACAATTAAACACCCACCATGTTTAACTTTTCGCGGTGAAACAATAGGGAAACGGAGGGCAGAGCCAAAGCCGACAATGATGAATTGGGGAAGGGGACGAATAGAAAAGCACGAGCGAGGTTTGACAGCAGAGTTCTTGAAGGGAACGGACGTGTGGTGGGGTTCTGTGCCATATTCCGGAGGAAGCGGACATTCAGCCGCGATACTGGGGCCAGAAAGAGAGAGACCATGATACAGGACTACCATTCGTGCAGATGCTGTGATCACAATACGCCAGGACTACGGGTTCCGGAGGCTGTAAAGCTAGAGTGACACCAGCCACGTATCAACCTGTATTGTCAACAAGAGCGTAAATATGGACTTTAATTCGGAATTTTAAATAAGCCATACAACCCAGTTGGGTACAACCCGGATTAGAGGTTGAAGCTAGTTTTGTTTTATTTACATTGGAGTAATGAATGTTTAAAGAAGATACATGGCTTAATTCAAAGAAGTTGATTACCATAAAATGTTTAAAGATAAGTAAATCATTTGAAGTAACTGTATGAGGTGCAGAATATTACAATTGTCTGGGTCATGACCTTAAGTTAAAGGTAAAGATATTATATACTTTGTTTTGGTGCGTCTTGATTCAATGATATGATTTTGTCTGATCAATTAAATTGCTAGTTATCACGTATCGCATGTTGTTTTGTGTTTCTCATGTTATCTACCGCAGAGAAGGCTGGGGCAATTGAAAAAGGTAGGAGACCGTGGTTAATTTATCTCACATTTATTTTCCATTTTGATACTCACCACGTGGGCATTTTGAGTTAACGATAATAGAGATTGTTTCCATTTCCGACCCACAACGTGGGGCTGTCGGGTTGCATTGTTAATATTTTACAAGGTATTGGATGCAAAAGTCGTTGAAAAAGATTTCGTCCCTTAATTCATGTTAAGTAATATTCAAAGTTAGGCTCCCGAATTTTTTCCCACACCAACCACAGATTCGTCAACGCCAATTTAAGCCAAGAACGTGACGGTAGCCTACGAAGGAGGATATAATATTGGCTCATTTCCAGGAAAAATCCTCGAAAAACAATCGCGGACTAATCATGAGATACACCTTAAGCCTACCATTTATGATAATGATGAATTTTAATATCCTGCCAAGTTTTAACCCGACGAGAATATTTTTCAGTCTATTTTGAAGACATTTTTTTTCTTGGTGTCAGATTGGTCTTGATATGAAGACTTTTTATCTTGGTCTCAGACATGATACTTCATTCCATAGTGAAATCGAAGCGCCCTCTAGCAATATGACAAAATTTAACAAAAAATGCAACATATTAAATTATTGGCGAAATCTTATGTGGGATAAATATATTATTTTACACCGCGCGTAAGACCAATCGTTTTAGTTTCAATTTCAAAAGTGAAGCAGAATGTTTTAGTCTGTTACGCAGACTACCATTTACCAAAGGATTTTCAAATCCTCTCCGATGAATATGTGCAGGCCCTGTAGAGATAATATTGAGACCATTATGTATATCTTCTTATGGACTGTTGTTAAAACAAGATTATACATTTCAGAATACACTAAAACTGAGATTTATATACCTATCAGAATGAGTGACAATATTTGCCTGGTATGTCACACGTACAATGAAATGCACAGGAAAATAAATGCAACTTAGTCATTGCAGGACAATGGGACGACATCACAAGGGCATGCAAATATATCGGAACAGAATATTGTCTCATATAACGCTAGTGAATAATGTCAACGCAATAGCTAAGTTTCTAATCAAAGCGTTGTACTCATAACACCGTAGGAAAAAATCACCACCAGGAGGCAATTGTGAAATTGTTGTTCGCCCCGGCAACGATTTGTTTTAGACGGCAGTATTACAGCATATGTTCAATCTTAATGTAAAAATTTTTCGTTTAAAAAATACAAAAATATTTTCTAAACATTAAATTCTTGATGCAAATTCATTTTTTTAACACTTCTATATGCAAATTTGATACAAAGCCAAACACAAGCATGTAAACTGTTAAAAGTAGTAAGAACGAGACAGATTACCAAGCACAAATATATTATATAAATAAAAAAACGTCATTCAGAAATATATTTTGATATGTAGTTGAATTAAAGATGAATAGAAAAAGTGGAATCGAATGAATTTTTATTTGGATAGCACTCATAGGAGATCGATAAAATTATTGAGAAGCTTCACTACCTATGTGTGGTGAGGCTATCAATAGGGCTACGTGGAACAACTACGGGAAAATGAAGTCTTTCCAGAAAAATCTAACGAAAGAAAAAAATATAATTATTTTGACAGAGACCACGGTTAGAAAACCCTTTCGATGGCAGTTTCAAAGATGAGTCATCCAGCGAGTTCTATTTTTGCGAACTGGAAATGGCTGGGAGACATATTATACCATTTTAACATTTCCATTGCTCAGTTTTTCTCCCTCTTCATTTCTTTTCCTCTTTCGCCCAGCGTTTGATCCTTTATACTGTGCTGTAAATCAATATTGCCACCCTAAGCTGTGAATTTTTTATAACTCTTGAGGATACGAAGATCAACCATGGTATTAGCTCTACTCACGATTTTTCTTTCTCCCCTTGAACTCTCTCTTGACTTGTAAACATATATTAAACGTGCGAACAGTAAAGATGGTTTCACAATATAAGTGCTGACGATAGATGCTTTGGAGAATATAGCATCGCGATTTCCAAGGTCGATGCAAGAAAACTGATGACATCACTTTCCTTTCAAGGTATCTATATGGTAAAAGGCATAAGTGATGTACCATTTTTACCTTCAAAGCATTCATTACACTACAAAACTAACTCACTAATGAATAAAACTCCATTTTGTTGTAGTCTCAGTTTAATTAATTATCATTAAAATAATTATTGCCTACCATGTTCTCATTGCGACTTAAGACTCTAGAAAGATGACAACAGGCCAGAGCTGGGAAATACAAAACATTTCAGAATACACTCCGAAATGAGTAACTTGTGTTTCAATCGTAGCCAGCTAGCTTCGAGTCTATTTATATCGAAACATGCATACAAGGGCACAAGCGTAGCATACGAAAAGGACAAAAAGTTATAGTTATGAACAACTTATAATTCCTTTACGTTGTGATCATACCAATAATTTTAGTTTATCTTCCATCACTGTTTCTGAAATAGGCGATATAGACTGATTTCTCTTCCCAGCTATAGAGGGTGTTTCACGAGGGTGTAAGTTTTCATGGGTCCCTTCACTCATTTCCTGTCATGTTAGGACGACACGAAGTACTTGAAAGGGTCCGTGGTTAGTCACACCAAGTATGCAAACCGACTACTTCGCTAGCTACTTCGGCTCACCATCTAGCCATATCTCCGGCACTACCACGTTTTCCGCCTTACATTGAGCGATAACGATCCCTAAACCTTGGCGTTCTCCCAAAAGTCACTACATTCCACGGTTTACGACATGGAGCCTTCAATAAACGTTTTGGACATGCCCGTTCATTGTCATTGCTAGGGAATTCCGCCGGCTCCAGTTTTACTCCACTCTTGGAAGTCGATAGCCGTGAGTGCAATTTAAAAAGAGTAACAAATCACCACTTATCAATAAATAATGATTCAATATGATTTGAACATCATGCTGACAAGAAAATCAATAATTATTCCAAAGGATGAAGTCAAGTAAGAGTGTTAACGCTGCGATTAATCTGACGCTTTTTCCAGTATTTTGTTAGAGTTCCAACCTACACACTCCTAAACACTGGCAATTTAGCTATAATCAGTCACCTAAAATCAATTTCCCTTTCATGCTTAAATTAAATACTCAGTGAGAATGCGTTCTATCAACACTAAGAACCTCCACATTTTTTTCTAAAACCTATGTCCTATATTAGTTGCGACCAATGAGGAAAATAAGTAATTGTGTGAAAACCCAGCCATAATTAGATAAACGTAAATAACTACTGTATATGAACAAAAAGAAAAGTCAGATTTTTAGCCAAATCTTCTGTAGGTGATAATTCAAAGACTCAATTATCAAATTATAACTTCAAACAGGACTACGTGTATGTAAATAGCCAATGAAAAGCCATGTAAACAGGAAATAATGAAAAGTACTTCCATTCCCGTAGAACATATTCCAACTCGCAAAATATAGAATGCATTACAGGATAATCAAATCCACCTAGTAAACCTTGAAAGCTGCGATTTGTGCAAAAGAAATGCTTCGAGTCTAACTTCCAAGAGGTAATCATTGCCTTCGGAAATCATTCCTCTTTCCCCTACTTTTTTTACCCCAAACATCTTCGCCATCTTTCTTAACCTTTGCCAAGCTGTATATTCCGGTCCGTACCCCGCTGACCTTGCCATCAATCCATCACTCCCCAAGCTCCCATTCTCTTCAATCTGATCGCGTATTTATTATTCATTATTCCTCCTTCGATGCCTCGTACACTACGGCCGTGCATCCATCCTGAGACGGAGAGGTCGGTAGCGGAGCGAGGGAGGGAATAGCGGCGGCGAGGGAGTGGGAAGATGAAGATGGGCAGAGCGCACTAACACGCAGACACGCTGAACGCGAAATATACGTCCTCATGTGACCCACCCTCCTCCGTCCCGGCCAAATCAACCCCCTCGACCCCACCGCACTTTATTTCTGACTCCACCACTTTCTCCCCCGCGAACATATATACTTCCATGCCGAAGCCCTCAATCCATTATTCCCACTATTCCTTTCTTTCACCTCAGCCCTTTCTCCCTATTCTATTCTCCATAACTAAACAGCATGAGCATTACCGGCTGCGTTAGTAAAATGAATTTTACGGTGGCATTGCGGTTAAGGTAGTCCGAGCGAAATATCATTTTACTTAGAAGTCAATGAATTTCCTCTCCTTTTTAAAGAAAAGTATGTCATCTATCCAATGACACCAAAAATTCAACCCCATACCACATTACTTTTGGAGAGATTTGCCAAAAAATACCAGCCCGTTAACATGGGAAACGGTACGTGCATGCACTCCAAAGAGACATTATTTAAAAAATGAGGAATTTCTAACACTTAAGATGTAAAAAAAAACAAACAGCGTGTAGTTTGTATGTATTCTCAACTATTTTTGCAAATATGGTAATCATTGTCACCGCAGTAGGTTCTTGGGTATAACAAAAAACCTTCCGCTTTGAAGGAGTTTCAAACGCACCGCGTGAAAAAAATTTGTCAATTTAAAGACTTATTAGGATATTTTCATTTAATTACGTACAATTTCTGTCATATAAAACTATATAATTGCACCATTAACAATGCAATATTTAATTGATGTGTCCTACAGCTGGCGTAATTAAAACGTATAATTCGAATATGGTCTCTATTATGACTAGGGAACTATCACGCTCGGACTATCATAACTTCCGATGGTAACGCGGTTCATAATTTCCTTCCGGAAACCTTTATTTCTTATAGCTGGTACAGGCGAGCAATATTAATGAAACATTTGATGAATTACTCTACATTTTTATTATGAAATCAGTAAATTGCAATTCAAGTCAAACATTTTGCTAATGGTGAAAATTCTCTCCATCAATATTGGTATTTTACGAAGTACAACCCCGATCCTGACTGAAGGTTTCCTGAACGGGAGATGGGGGTCATATGTGAATTTCTTTTCACCTTACACTACATTTTTACAATGTATATTGCTATTCAACTCGTATTATTTTTTCCTTCGTTCATTCCATCAAAACCCTATTCTTCTACTCTCTCTATCTCTTACTGCCCCCTTAACTTTATCTGGCTCTTTCAAATTTCTACTAATTTCTCATGAGAAATTTTACACAACATGACTACTTCTTGAACCAAGCTAACCTATTTATACTCCTCTGCACAAAGATCTCAAAGTACCTTTTTCTATACTCACTCCTTAATCATCATCAAAGTTAAAAACATATAAATTACAAAATTAATATAAAAGAAAAAGTCAACATTCGGCATCTATATCGTTAAGAAACATTAATTAACTTAACTGAGTTTCATTGATAAACCGAAACTCTAAGAATGGCTTCCTTAAATGTGCATCTCCGTAAGAATCGTCCGTTTACACTATAAATAATTCAATAAAGTAAACATCAACAAAATATCATCAAAAAAAACATCATCATAAAAACAACATCAAAAGTAAACATCTAGTAATGAAAACGATCCCCGAAGCAAGAGTTCTCTTGCGTTTCACCAAGTCTCCCGCAGGAGCAAAGGCTCCAAAGCCCTTCCTTATGGTTCATTCGTTTTTAGATTAATCATATTCCCAGTCATTATCATCTCCTTCCGTTTATATGAAGTGACCTTGGAAGGTGTCATGCTTCGAAAAAGCGATACGACTAAAGAAATTCGATTCCGAATATTTTTCCGAAGTTCGAATATCCTTAGGAGTAGTGATTGGAAAAAGACACAACCCATGAATTTGGCTGAACATTCGAAAAAACAAATCAAGAGCCATTATTTTCAGCTAAATTCGGACATAAAACATATAACCCTACCAAGATTTGGAGATAATTGTGTCGAACTAAAACTAATCGGAAAAACGTAGCACGACAACAGCCTCTTACAAAAATTAACCCAGCGAGAATTGCTAAATCAAGAATTACCAAAGAAAAGAAAGGAAGGAATACATCAGGCGCATAATAAGGGGTGTTACAATATTGACTAATGACCGATAAAAACGATTAGCTTAATGGAACCGGGAGGGGGGGGCAGAACTTGGCACACCAATCATCATGTCAATGGCGGCTGATTAATGATCATGAGTGTTTTTCATAAATCCTTTAAAGGCTCTCGGCATGTTTCCAGCAGAACTAAAACTGCATTTAAAACTTACAAAGAGAGAGTCATTGATAAATTTCGAAGGTGGTCTGAGTGGATAGGAAATTCCACAACAGCAAAGGCCTTTGGCTTAAACTATTTTCCCTCTGTGCTCCTCTTATTGTGGTCCACATTAAAGACTTGCCAGCCGCCGCCGTGGAGGGTCACTCGGGACTTTTATCCGAACCAAAGCGTAGGGCACAATGCAAGGAACTTCCAGAATAGCTGCGGCTTCAGGCGCAAGAGAGAGCAACTAATCTAAAAATATGACGTAAAGATATCATAAAAACAAAATATGGGCACATACTGCACGGAGAGTAATGCAAAAAGAGATATCGTCTTTGTAGTTTTGTCTAAAACTCGGAGGAATCTATTTTGTGAGCAGCTATGAGCGGCGGCAAGGAGCGGCTGGGCTTTCTGGTAGGAAATGGCATCCTAGTGATGCATATTGCATCGGTTTAGCGGCTGCACACGCTAGATCGCAAAATATTCCCATCCGAATTCCAAGTGGTGTTCGTCGAAGGCCTGGAAGTCCAAAATAATGAGGTGGTCGTTCAAACGAATACCCACCGGCGGCGGTTTGGAGAGCACATCCAATATCTGAAGGCGGTAGAAATAGTATCGGTTCACTGATAAGGTGTAGCTCACCTACTTATTCTGTGGCTAGCTATGAGAAATTCTTACCACTCTGTCTGAACTCTGAATAAAGCTGGACTATGGGAAATGATCTGATTCCACAACAGAAATTCCAATTCAATTAATCCATCAATGTTTTACCTGTTTAAGGAGAGTAGGGGTAACGACTAAAGTTTGCGAGAAAATCAATGCCAGCTACAAATGACGTGCTATCCAGTATCTTACAATGGCCCTTTAAAGTTCTGAATATTATAGAATTTCGTTGGATTTCGTTCACTTCCCAGAATATACTTACAGTAACAACAACGAAGCCAGCTCTCGTCGACGTTGAATATCATCCATAAAAAAGTTAATAACGTTACCTCAGAGCCTTAATGCAGCACTATTTCCAACGGTTTTTGGGACGAAGTCTTCCAAAATTTCTGATTTCTGATAAACTAAGTCAATTGAGGATAGCCTTAGATTCAGATAATTAACTTCTCCAAGATATAGGGAAAGAATTATTTTCTTAAGAGAGGAATCTGCTTCTAATAAATCAAACCCTTCATTGTATGAGGAGTTTCCAATCCAGCGATCATTTCAAAAGGCTATTCAGGGCAAACGAACCTCAGTGCCACCTTATCAGAAGCACAGCATGACGTGTCTTGCTTAAAATGTTGGAACAAACCTCGGTTACTTCTTATGATACCCTAAAGCGGAGGTCACTTTCCAAACGGCCGTATATCTTGTATGCTATACGCCTAATGCGTCCAATAACCATGAACTTTCGCAAGTTAAGGGCAATTGACTTAATTTTTTGTGTATTTTATACTCGATTATTATTTGAAAACATAGTGCACATGTATTTTAACTGTATTTGGGACTCAACAGTAGATAAAATCAGGACTAAAATAAAGATTTTATCAGCAGTGAATATCCTTAAGTTACATCCAGACACACTAAATATAACAGGGGGTTTTTACCTCATAGCAGTCTTAACTGTCCCATGGATAACGGCACACTCAGACCTCAATGGGACCCTTTCGGTCTCACGAAATGGTGAAAAATTTTCCTGGCTCCACAACACCCTTGTGATTTGTTTTCCAAAATCCACATAAGAGCTCTAAAATTACCACCCAAATGTTTACATCAAAACGTTTTCCTGAAACTGGCAAAGCGCAGAAAGCAATTCCAAGCTTCAAATACACGCTCTTCATATCTCCCACCTTTTACTCATCCTTCCCATTCGCCCCTCGACCCTTCCGGTTTCATTCGTCATGATCGCCTCTTTCTCTCTCTCTCTCTCAACACCTTCTCTCTTCCTGCAGCCTCGCCACTTAACTTGATGAGTATCATCCCATCTCTCCACAAGTGTCCGGCCCCATTGCACGAACGTTTCCTCCCAACATTCACTCTCACTAAATACGTTCCTTCCTCACTCCAAGCGCCGCTAATAACGCTCACTGGAATACCTATCGTGATACAGTAAGATTTCCCAACCGTGAAAATTGGTTGTTACAGGCATTTGGAAAGTATCAGTTACACAATCGGCCATTTAATGGTGCAGGAATCCAAGTCCAGTAAAGTATACAACCGACTTCCATCAATAATCTCAATACTATGAAGTCTGATAAAGATTATAATGACTGCCAGAGAAATAAGAAAAACACAAGGAGCCAAACTAATGTCGAGATCAGTCCTGAGGATGCAAAAGTTTGAGGTGGTGTAGAAATCGGCGCTCTACCGTAGCGGCAAAAATATATGCCTGGCGGCCGAACTTTTATGACAGGAACTGCGAGTAGTTATTCATATATCTTAGCTACATGGATAATAAAATTTTGTTCAACCCTTGATGGAAAGACATGGTGAATTTGCAGTGAATAGGGACGAGACGACCAGGTCCATGGTTTCTCGGTTCTACTGGTTTTCACAAAAACCGAATTACGGGAGCCAGTGGAAAAATTCCTTTTTCGGTGTCATTCATAATTTTTTTTCGAAAAATATTTCAAAAACTTAGAATTTTAAAATCAGCCCGAAGATTATGAAAACGACGAAAGTCGTGAACACAACTGATATTCACAATTTAGTCATTTCAATAAAGATTGATGCTTATCAAAAAGCAAAAAAGTCGAAATGACCAAGGAATAAAATTCACCATGCAAAAATCATTTTATTTGACCGGAATTCGGATTCGGAACTCCCTACTGCCGGTTAGGTGTGTTTGCTCCCAACTTCCGGTAAATTACATCACCACGGCTTGGTAGTGTATCAGGCAAACACATCTGACCGATAATTGAGAGATCGGGATCGGATTCCGGCCAGGTCAATTGTTTTTTTCATGGCGAATTTCATTACTTGGTATATCCGTGCGAGAGAATTCGTACCATTTCATTTGCACATGCAATGATTGGAATCGAAATAAAATCAACTAGCTCCAAATGTTCGAGCTGGGAGGAGCCAAGAGAGCCAACTGTGTGTGAGAATGTGTCCAAGATCATATCGCAGTTGGCAGAAATGAGCCAATTTTATAAATATGTCCATAGCTGTTTGAGGAAGGGAATCGCGCGACCGTAGAACCCATGATGCTATGAACTCATGAGCCTTTGCATGAATAATATTATCGTGAAAAAGTTCTTTACAGCTCAATTCTTTTAACACATATGAGTATATTTCAACTGCGTTTTTGTCATGGACGGACTCGGGGGCCAATAAAAGAGAGCGGAGGCGATAGAGCGCTGGAAGCCACATTTCGCGAGAAAGCAAATTCACTAGTTCCTCTCGAGCCAATGGTGATAATATATACCGGAACTCACTTAAGACTTTTAAATCCAGTCAAGAGCATCCACTCACTTCCCCAATATACCCTGTAGTCACGCGACGTAATTTAAGACCAGAGAAATTCCTGGAGCATTGTTTTTAAAAAACACAATTTTATTGTTTATCTAGTAAAAGCTCACTCAGTCTTCACCTCTTACAAGAATTTAGTCATATTCCAGAATTAAAACTTCAAAAATCACCACATTAACGCACATTAAAAACAGTAACACTTTAAGTTTCTTTCTTCCTCAACAGCTCTCCTGAGATAGAACTGTAAGGAGGTATTCAATAAACTGTTAATGTTATTTTTCTGCTTGACTTTTAAAATAAATTCAGGAACGAGACTCTTTAGGACCCACAACACTTATTTATTTTATTTTTGACGAGTCCTAACGACATTACAGTAACTCAGTTTATTTACCAAGCTACAAAAAGCACAGCATTGTCAGTAAATGTATAATTGTATGATTTGAAGAAAAAAAGGAGTGGGCATTCAAGTGCTAATTTCAATGTTAAGGGGAGATAGAGATCTAATTAATATGCGAGTTGCTGATTAGTTATACCCAAGCCCACGATTAAAGAAATCACTATTAATATTGACTACAGTGAGTAACTGGACTACACATGATTTACCTACGACAAGAATCTTTTCATGTTACTTTTTAACTCCCACTTATATTTGGCCTACAAGCATTGTGAGAGGTTTGGAGCCCTTCATAGCCATGGTAATTAATGACAAGATACCGTAGGACAATGTCAAAACTCCACTGAGCCATAAAATGTAACACCCTCTTCCTGATTCCAAGACGAGCGTTTCGTGCACAAGTGGCGATAGTCAGAATAATTCAATGAATAAAAATCAGCTTGATTACGATATCGCCAATCTCAAGGTTGTGCAACTAATTGAAAGTCGTGCAGTCGTTTTCGGTCTCCAAAAAATCAATTTCAGTTCAGACTGCGAATTTCAGTTCTCTGCTGAAGCATCATCTACACTTGAATCTAGGACGCTCCGTTGATAACCAGGCTACCTAATGGGCTACTACGCCATCGAGAGACAAAAAAACTTAAGAAATATTAAGACAAAGGGCTAGACACCCAATTCAGGTTTAAATTTCCGGTCACGCCTGGCCGTGACGTATGCCCAACGTGCAGGAAAACATGTTCCCATGGCTGCATCCTCTCTTGCTCCGCGCTCATGGCTAGGGCTACGTGCTTTGGCTGAGAGATTCGAAGCTCGGACAGCGGCCACTCCGGCCAAAGTGAAAGGTCACCTGCGAAGCGCTCAAGCATGGCACCCGAACCAGCGACCGTGAAGCCACTCATTTAGGTCACGGCGTCGCCTAACTCACTCGAGACCCGAGACAAGTAGCCTAAAATGCCTCCAGAATGAGTCATGCTGTGGAATTTTGCAAGTCAGCCATAACCCATAACAGGGGCCATCCTGGGTCAAAAACTGAATTTTAATGAGTTTATAGCATGAACATGACACGCTCTTATCATGCTAAGCTAGAAGCAGATTTAAAGGCCCTGTATTATTGCTTAGATGAGTACCTACGCTCCAATTGTAAACGTTCTGTGAACAATTGTTTTTATTAAACTTTTTCGCTCTAAACTTTGCCAAGTTTTTTCATATAGATGTCATTGAAATGAAATACTTGAACTTTCTTACAATTTTGAACTGCAGAAAAATTCATGTATAATATTTTTCTCCTGAGAACATGCAGTTATAAAGATTTATCAGTAGTTAAATGCTTATAATATTAAGTGAAGCATAAAAAATTTTGAAATAATCAGTTGAATTCGGATTAAGCCTTTAATGTTTTGGGAAAAGAATCGATTTCATACGTCTGAACTAATTTCAAATTTCCTTGACTTGAATTTATTATGAATACTTGGTTAAATGAAATTAACTTGAACTTCCTGTCCTTTATAAATAATTATTCAGCGTACTGGAAGTAAAAATAGTTGATGAAGCAACTAAAAAATAACTTAGTCTCAGGGCTTTTTCAATCAAATTCAACCCCAAAAATAATTCTCTGAGAACTTTGGTTAGATAACTATCTTCACAGTTTTTGAGACTATTGTGCAGAATTAGACATTTAGTATGTTCATTCACATACCGCAGAGAGATTGCTAGAACATCTCAATATATAAAGCATTGGCAAAATCTTTCCACACATCTAAAGGGAGATTTGACAAGTAGGGAATAAATAAATGTCTCTCCTCTTTCCATGAACTATTTGCTTAGTTTCTAATTTAAATTTCCGCTCTCTGAGGAACCATTAATTCCCGGAAAACGAATTTCATGAAGTATCCAACTAAAGGATATCAATTTATTTAGGTAGTAGACTACGCTAAACCTATCACTAAAATGATACGTAGAAAACACTGCATGATTTCACTCCAGTTTTACAGCACCGATGGATTTAGACGACGATCGTTCAGTCAAAAAAATCTACTGCAAAATTGAACAATGAAGGGAGTTCTCTTTGCATAATGTCAGCGATGTGAAATTTCACTACGCAAGACCTGTCTTCCTCCATTTATGCAGCAATAAAATGTAAAAGTAATTAAATCGATGTTTATAAAACAGGGGAAAAAAAATAAAATCGGGAGAGCCTTTATCCGGGTAGATGCAAATTATAAACACGAGAGAAAGAGCATCCGGTTGGAATGAACCAAACCGCGACAGGCTAGGATAACACCACGAGGATGCAGGCGCTGCTCAAAGAGAGATATTCCAGTATTTTGAATTCGAGAACGAAATGCATTTAACTCGGAGTTTCACGATTGAAAAAAACTACTCGGGAGAGATTTTCCAAAACGCCCTTCAATCAGCCGAACGAACCCAATCCCCAAAGGCTTAACTCAATCTTCCTGCACGTCCACACCCCCGCACTAATCTCCTACCCCTTCTAACTCCTCATCCACCCCCCTCCCCCGGCCCGCCTCGTCCCCAATGTGCCGGCCTGACAAGAGAAAATTCCTCGCGACGGATTTCCAATAACGGCTGCATCTGGAGCGAAACTTTCAATCGATATGTGAAAGATTTTTTTACTCCGAATTCACCCAAAGAATTTTCGTTATTTGCATGTATTGGATACCACAGTGGGAAAGGAAGACAAGGACGCCAGAAATAGTCGGAAATTGAAGGGAGACGTTAAAGTTTTTTAATACAACTTGCACCAAATTTCTAGAACGGTATTTAAAAGATGAAAAAAGTCAATGAGTATTTCAATTAAAGTGCTCATCCTTCTACTCAACGAGATAAAATTCCACTTTTTGTTGAGAATTTTACTCTGAAAATCATTCGTTTCTTTGTCTTAAATTTCTGCAGCAGATCGTGTGCATTGCAGCAGGAATTGACGAAAGTTTTGCTCCCCCCCTTTTTACAAACGAAAACTCTCGAATCCTTTATTTATTCATTCAGCGTCATGCTAAAAGCTGATTCAAATGTCTATTGGAGCCGAGAGAACAATGGTAGTAAAGGAGTGCATGGAGGAAGATTTTTTTTATTACAAGGACTGAATTGCAGTAAACTATGGCCAATGCAAAATTAAAAGATTTATTTAAAATAAACGAATCAAAAACTGCTGTTTATCTAATAAATTTAAAATTGTTTTATTAAAGTTGAGAAAATAATTGATGGACTCGACTTAAAGGCTGAAATGTCCAAAAAAATGAGTTAAATTAAAATTCAGCCATGATTTTTTTCGCGTCTTATCTATTCTCCATACTGCATTCAATGTCATTCTTTGGCTCTCTTTATATTCCCCATTTCACCCTCCTACACGCTGCTAGTAAAGATTTATAACTCGAAAGACACGTTGTAGCGAGCAAGGGAGAATAAAAATGGATTATACATAAAGTCCACCCTGGCCAAAGGTTATAGAGCAACATGCTTGGAACGACACAACATAATGGTGCTGGTGTGAAACTTTATGACCCCGGCGAATAAGTATAATTTAGACCTAGTCGAATCTATAAAAATTCTCTGCGTCCTTATAGGAATGTCAGAAATAGTGTAAGATTATCTTGTGGGATTTCAATGAGATCACATGACGTTGGCACTTGCCTCATCACTTTTGTAGCTTACCTGAAATTTCTTTAACTTACATGATTCATTACAAGCTAGGTACAAGGGGTTCTCATGCCTTTAATGGCTCACAAAGCCCCTCTCTACCTCACAAGAGGTACTTCCCGACCAAATTTCCCTTTCCAGAGGCACTCTTCGAGCACTCGATGCAGACCTGCCCACTTACAGGGTGACCACTCGTTAAACAAAGACAAATTCTAGTTTATACATGGTTGTTCAAGGTCGCGATCGAAATTTTCACGGTCTTGTTTGAGATAAAGCTTTCCTCATTCAAAGTAGAAGTTTTTGTCAAGCATGACAATTCAGAATTTAGAGGGAAATTACAGTAATTTAATAATGAACATCCAGATAAGAAGCCGTTAGATGAGCAGAAAGTTAGAGTCTATTTTTAATTAAGTTAATAGTTAAGCCCGAGAGAACTTCATTAATACGATTCGCCATAATAGAAGTCATAATATTTCGCAGAAATTTACAAGTGAAAGCCTGCGCTAGAGCGATGTTAGGTGATTCATATTGAACAAAAAAAGTCAAGGCCATCGATTCTCTCCATCCCGCCTTAAATCTATGCCCGAGAGCAATAAATCTTTTCTCGTCCCTTTTCACGCCCCCTTCGTCCTCCCACTCGTTCTTTACAGTTTTCGCCTACGCCTGCTGCCCTATCCCCACTCGGCATTATATCCGACCCAAGAGCTGTACACGGGTAAAAACACGATCCGTCGACGAGAGGACCAATGCCTAGAAAACTTACAATGGTGGCGTTGGGGAAAGATGTTGAGGAGACGCTAAAGGAGAAAAGGGACATGGAACGTAGACAGCCGACATGGAGGGGAGAAGAGAATCTACGGACGATGAAGAATCCGAGATTTTTTACATGATGTTAGCCAGTTGAAATGCAAGAATTTTGTGGGCTAGGTCACTCTACTCCATGCAACTTCTGCAAATTTTATTTGAATGTATACAGTTATATCGTTCATAATAATAAATCTAGCGCTTTTAAGACTTTAGTGTTCAGATATTCAAACCCAGACGATTGGTATGTGAGGAAACAATTGTCCCCACCACACATTCTCGATTTCAGCACTTCGCAGAGATAATTTTACTACAAATCCGTTACGTGGCTACCTCCAAAGTATCTTATCTGGCTCAATCGCCAAAACTAAAATTTGTGCTATGCAAAATGGAAAGTTTCCTCATTCATTCAATTTTTACATTAAGTAGTTTAGATAAAGTCATGCCAATAAAGTGACTGATGTCAATCACTTTTGATTAACTTTACTGATAAACCTAAAGTAACAGTATTATTTGTATGATTCTACTAAATAGCTAATACCGATTTTCATATTAGATTTATCGAGGGAATCTGATCGCGAGGTACTAGCTGATTTCAATTTTCCTCTCCAGCAAAGCTATAAAACGTTTTTACCAATGTTTTAAAAGAGAGGTTGATATCTACTTTGAGATAAATTGATAACGTAAGCATCTATAATTTATAATCGATAGTTTATGGTAATGGACAATCATACATCGTCTGAAGGGATTGTAAGGACTTGCAATCACCTCTGACGATTCCCTTTCCGCTTTCGTCCTTCAGGGAAGTGTTTGAAAAGAGCGCACGTGCCACAAGGGAATTGGCGCGGATATCAAGGTGAAGAAGGAGTAGAGGAGGGAGTGCGTGGGTGGTTGGAGAGGAGAATATCCTGCAAATGGGAAGGAGAGGAAAAAGGGTAAATCTCCCCCATTCCTCCCACTTCCAGCTCCGAGAGCAGAGTTTTACTTTCCCATTGCAGCGACCGCTTCCTCACCTCAAGAACGCGCACGCCTCCAGCCGACCGACGGCGCACTTTGAACTCACCACGGCCCCCGACGAGTGAATTTATAGTCCCACAACCGGCACTTTTACGTTTTCACTTAAAGTAACGCATGGGTCTCTGAAGGCCCTTTCGGAATCCCCTTTCATAAATATCCTCGCCTTCACAGCTGCATGTTTAGAATTAAAAGGCCCGAAGTTAAGAGCAGTGGAATTTTCCTTTGAAGGGCGTACTTTGCAACGAGTTATTGAGAAGAAATTGAAAAGCCATAAACTAATCATTATAAAGTTGTTTTTTTAATAAAAAGGACAACCTGTTTTCTTTTCCGCGGATATTTTTGGTAGTATTAAGGAAATAAAAATGAATAGAACAGGAGAATTAAATAACTATTGTCAACGTTGTTTGTATTAATGCGAGGGACGAATGATATCTGTACGTTCATTCGTACATTTATTATTAAAACTGCCATTCCATAAAAATATTTCGCAAAAAAGGTTTGCCAATTTATAGAGTTAATCTTACAGCACAGTGAACACGTGACGATTACGTCCACAGTAATTATTTCAAGGCGTTATAATAATTTGCGACACATGACAACAATTGGTCGATTCAAAATGTGCCTAACACAGATACATGCAGCAGAATAAATTATCATTGGCCCTCAAAATAAAATAGGACATCTTCCGGAATGTGATATAGCAGCCTTATTGTCCAACTTGCATTACCAAAAACGCAAAAAATTTCATTTTAGTAGATTCGATTGTTTCGATTCTAAGAATACTGAAAACAACTTCTCTTTTAAGTTATACCTTTAATTGAGAGCAGTAAGATATCAACAAGTAGGAGCCAAAAAGTATATAAGGTAAAGTGAAAAGGTATTAAATGATTTGAGGAGTAACATAATTTTTTATCATACCTATCGATTCTTTATTCTGCGCATATTAGGTCGAACTCACACCGTATTTGCCTTCATATAAAGAAATTATTATTTTAAGTTTTGATGCTGTTAAAATGGAATATTCTCTCAACATTATGCAGGATTATCACCAATCACTCAGTTTAGAGGACTTATTACCAAGGGTGTTACAAAAATACTTTCTGTAAAATATTTTCTCGGAATGAAGAATAATGCTATTATGTTCTCCCTTCAAAAACGTTCACGCCAATTAACCCAACTTCTTAATTAACATAGTGGATCTACATTCATAGTTCGCAGAAAATTAACGTCATCTTGCGAAAATCTTCAACTTAAGTAGAAATTATAAATTTGAGCCTCAAGGATACGTATACCATTGACAGTCATATATCTTTCATAAATTGTATTGAGGATAGTAATGCAGAGTCGGCTGTCTTGTTTCCTACTACGGAAGGATTTCTACCTCGTGCGATACATGAGTCAAATAAAAATGCTTAATAATAACATTTTGGAAGCACACGCCAAAGAGGCAACCAACTGATTGCCCACACAGATTAATTTTCTTGATATACCACATCTTTGTTGGAGATATTTGGGAGAATATGAAAGATTCAGGGTAGAATTTAAAGGTATGGAAGCTATGAGGGCTCATCAGTTGGTGATATATCTCTTCACGGCAAGGGAGAACTGAAAAATATCTCGGGGGTCCTTCCCATCCAGACCGCATTGATGAAAAGCGTGGACCTTCAAAAAGGAGATAAAACCTTATCAACCTCACAATCCTAAGGGAAATGACTCAACGCCGGCAATGTCTAGAAAGAGCTACATGGGTAATAGCACTTTGTCTTGTCATCACGTGCAAATACAGAGATGATGAGTTTCCAGGGGGCGTCGCACGGAGATTCATTGTTTAGGTATCGCCAATGGCCTGAGTCAACATCGCCTATAAGTGGGTACAATGTGTATGTACGCTGAATTTCAGCTCTATAACGAACTGTCACAGATTATGCGAACGTAGAATATCGCTTATATTCAAGAGAGGAGTGATGAGTAAACTGTATTTTTCACAGGCAAAACGCGAGTATACTTTTTTAACCAGGCCACAGAGGAGGCAGAAAGAGTGGTAGCAAAACATAATGGAAGGAGTCACAAAGAGTTTTGAATAAAAACGATAGAACCGGAAGGAAATTTCCAATAAGTTTAAAATAATAGTTATTTTCACCTACACCTACCAGATTATAATAAAACTCATTCCAAAATCCTGAGTAATAGTGTGCCACGACTAGAAATCTGGATTTTACTCGATCACCGACTTTATACATCTTCACTCGGTTTGAATTTTAGGTATATTGCTCCCACACAGTGAGTGACAGGCAAAAAGAGTAAAAATACCCGTAGCTGAGGAAGCATATTAAAGTTAAGATACATTGCTAGAGATGAAAGATCTTAGGTTTTCATGATGTATCTGCTGGATAAGTATTTTTCGGGTGTTCCACCGGGTAAGCAGGTCTATAAGTGTCGACGTTTCGGAGAACGACTTGTTCTCCATCTTCATGAACCCCTGAAGATTACTTACTTCCTCGAAGCTACAGTCCGGTATGGGCTTTGGTCTCCCTAACACCCGAGGATGGAGATTCATTTTTATGATCAGAACCCCTGAAGATGGAGAACAAGTCATTCTCCGAAACGTCGAGACTCATGGACCCACTTGCCCGGTGGAACACCCGAGAAACATTTATACATTGCTAGAGTTCGAGCCTTGGAATTCAGATTTTATAGATTGAAATTCAAGCACGTAAGTAGGTTAGATTGTTTCTCCCACCACCTCGTCTTTCCCCCATACCCTTCCCTAATATGCATTTCCCATATATGCCTTATCTTCTCTCGCGGGGGATGGCCGATTTAATTATAAAAATTATCATGATGGTTACGTAAGGGTGGGTATTACATACCCATGGCAAAATATGCCACCACAATTCGGCTTCCAGGCGTAAATAATTTATTCATACTGAGGTTATGTCTTAAGGGAGATAAATATGACGACAACGTAAACTTGGCTGCAGAGATGGTCCTTATCACTCGCAATCATCCCGAGGCAAACTCACCCCCCACCCCTCAACCCTCGCGCCTCCCCTCAACTCTCGTTCTACCACACGCCCGCCGTCCGCTTTGTAGCACACACCGCCTTCTCAGGGATCATCCTCCCACACCCGTAACTCTTCGAAACTTGGCGACTCCACGCGTGCAGTCCCTTAACGGCTTCCAGGGAAAACTTTCCGGGATCGCTCGACAAACCCTCTCCCATATACCCTCCCTCTCGCCCTGTCCCCTTAAGCTGTCCCGAATAGTCCGATGGAAGGAAGAACGAGAGGAGAGTGGTTGATGTGAGAGACCGAGCGAACGGGAGGAGAGGAACCGTAAAGACTAGAAGGGGGCGCCCACCGTTTCTCAACTAGGTGACGCATGCAGCGTACTCAGCTTATAAACAATGAAAGGTTTCTCGTAAGTTTCATATCCATTCAAAATGGAGAAATACTCCAAATTTTTGAGTTAGAGGAATTGATTGAAGGACAGCTAGCGTATAAAATAAGCTACAAAGTCATGACAGTCATATTTATGTTTAGGAATGTTATTAATAATAAATGATTTCGTTCTTTCCCGGTGAAAATTTTGTGTGAAATTCTCTTGGGATTCACACCGGGTTAAATTTTTGGCTGCTACCAATCTTTCAATTGATAACACTTCCATCGCCATGATTGTAATGATCATTACCCTGATGTCATCATTATCGTGTCATGTCATCGTCATCATTACCCTGATGACGATGGAAGAGTTATCCATCGAAACGTTGGCAGCAGCCAAAAATTTAACCAGGTGTGAATCCCGAGAGAATTTCAAACATAATTAATAATAATTCGAGTGCGGTCGCATACACAATAATCGCATACCTCGAAAAGAGCACGTTCAAAGCATGCTGCTGGTGATAACTATCGCTATGGCGAACATCATACCTAAAATACCTCAATGAGAGAATTAATTTACAAAAGATATAGGTCTTTAAAGCTCTTCTGACTCGTATACCGTTTTACCAGCCATAAGTATTTGCACCTCTGTCCGCCTCGCCGGACGTAACGTTTTACTTTCCCTGCGATTATCCTCCATACAATTTTTTTGTGTCCCGAAGTGTGGGGTACGCACCTGGACCATGCCTTTCTGAACATGTAAGTACTGGAGAATAGGAAAGGAGAAATACTTTTAATACACTGGTTCGTTTCTGATTGTGAACATCCAATTAACCTTCAACATTTACCTCCAGCACTAATTTTCAAAAGTCTGACGTCTATGCCATCGGTCCATGCCTCTCAGACATAAAGCACAAGAGTCCACATGAATGTTTTCAGGCACTGCTTCCTCATTAGTAATCCTGTTTTCCTTTCAAACAGAAGTTGATCTCCGCCATGAATGAAATCTTGGTTTGAGCTATCTTTCGATAAAATTGTGTAAAAATCTTCAACCCCTTTTCATTGAGATTCACTGAGATCAGCTCTGTAGTTCTTTTCGTTCCACAACTCTTTTCACAGTCCCCTCACACAATGGAAGCTCACAGGGAATGGAACTTGCTCGTAGGGCTTGGACACGTATCTACGGAAAGCTATGTCTCAAATAGGGCCTCGCCCTAAGCAAGAATCATGAAAGAGCCTCACTAAGTTGGGGAAACACGTGAAGTTTTGGGATATTCTTCGCTGATTTGGAGGAGATAAGGCGCTTAGAAATGCTTTGATGCCCGAGGCGATAGTCACGCATCACACCAGCGTACTCACACACACTATAGGGAGGGATCCAAAGGAACCATTTTCCTCACCCCGTCACCCTTCCCCCAAGGCTATGGTCGCTTCAGAACTACACAGCTAATCCTCCAAGTTTTAAACTTCATCAAAATCCCCTTTATGGTCGACTTTAATGCTATGCATGGAATCGATTCCCATCTTGCCTCCTTTTGACTCTTCGACTTTCCTTCCCCATCCCCTCCTCACGCTCCAAGCATTCTCCACGTATTCATCAAGAAGAAAGCATGAGATAAATACTAAAAGTGGTAGCAAAACCCAAAAAGTGGCTTTATATAGAAAAAGGAACGACACGGAAAAATTACTGAATGTCATCCCACAGTAATTTAATATTGGACATGGAATTTTTGCGCTGGACACAAGCTATTCGCAGGGAAGAAACACCACCTTGAACTTTGATATTGAGTTACGCTCAGAGAATAAGCAGCAATGAGTTAAGCATACTTGGCTTTACGATACATTATCCTGCCAGATTAATCATAAAATCATGAATACAACTGGTGAAAAAAATTATCGCACTAGGCGTTGGCTCGGTAGCTCCAGTTGCACATCAGCCAAAGGCTTGAATCCTTTCACATTTCATTTTTTCGCACGCCAATAAATATGAAAGCACCATATTTGAAACAACCTCATCACCTAAGCTGGCCATGCCATTAATATATGACCGGTTCATTTGCAGAATTGGTGATCAATTACTATTTGAACAACGCTGTTCAGCAATATATTGCATTTTATGATCGGTCATATTAATCTCCTAATACCCAGCAGTCGATGCCTAATGGAGCAAGACATAAACTCAGATTATGATGGCACGTTTCCATTTACGGCTCTCTTATTTGGATATTTATTACCATCATAATGCGTGAATCATATTCAAATTTGTCAGCAACCCTTAACTCTTTGATACTCTGCTCATATGGTTCTTCTAAAATCAACGAGTGCATTATGCTTAGCAACTCGTTATTTCTAATAATAATTTTCTGCGTGATAAAGAGAAAGTCGTGTCATGCAAACTTAATCATGGATTTCGATATGTAAGTCTTCCATTCCCCATTCCATGAGGCAAAAAAGTTTTTAATGCACTATGACAAACTGGAAGTTAAAGCCGACCTATAATTGAGGTATTTTTACTCACTTTCTAACAAACTGAACATGGTCCATCAATGTTTAAAGTATTTCCAAATAGGATCACCAAGCATTACATCTGCAGTCTTCAAGTAGGTATACATGGTCACAAACTGAATTCATTGACAGTTTTAATAGCTACGAAAAATCTTTCATTTAACCGTTACCAAGCGAAACAAAAGGCGTTGGTAATAGACACAAAATAGAATCAAATTATTTCTTTCTATAAATGTGGATATAAAACTTTCACATTTTAGGATTCTCTGACGATAGCATCAAAATGATTTCTCACAATTTCATTATTCTTCTCCCAATGATGAGTAACTTCCTCTTTTTCCTTGTCATTTTTTTCATATCCAACACGGCCGGTAACCCGTCCTCCATGCCATCTCTCCCTCAGTATCCATCAATTGAGTTTGGGTGTTGGCTGTCGGAAATTCTCACACCCCCTTCCAACCTGTCGTCCCATACTCACACACACAAACCTCCGCCACCGACTCAACTCCACGATCTTCCGCTCCTTCCCGACCGCCGTAACAGCCTATTCCATAACCGACCTCTGGGAAATCTCCTCGATACGGCGCCCCCTATCTACATTTCCCTCGGCGGGCTAAGTCGTCCGGGCGAAAGTTCTCCGCGGATGGAAACCATTTGGAAATGTCCTCTCAGCGTCTCCGTCCGAGTCAACCCTTTCTTTCCCCCCGATGCTCCACACACTCAACAGAGTCCACGCCAACGCTCGGGGCAATGGTCATGAATGTTTCCTTTTAAAAACAAATTTGAAAAAAACAGCAACTTATTTCAAATATATAAAGCAGAGTTATGAATAGTATTCTCCAGTTTATTTCACCGGCTGCGGACATTTGACTCCACAGAAAGAGCATTCAGAAATTTTGGTCTCGTCTGGATGTTGACCGTAAATGAGCACCTCGTGCATCAAAACTCTCCATGAACTGCATGTATGAATCCCAGGAGAGTTTAAAAAAAGTAAAATCGGCCTGTGGCCATAAAGCGAGCACTTTGAACGATCAAAACCTCCCGTAAGACCCATTCTCACACGGATCGTGAAAGGCGAAATCCTCCGCCCCCTCGTTTAAACCAGTAACCAGGCCCATTACGATAAAAACACAGAGATTAAAAATCACCGAGTGAAAAAACCGATGGACTGGTTCTGAATTTGGATGAAGGATCGACAGTTCATTTGTCATTTATGTTGTCGTGTCTACACCTGAAGGGCAGTAAGTGCTCATTAACCTATATCGCACGAAACTTGATTCTGTTCAGGACCGTCTACGGTAATTGACGGTTAATATTGAGGTAAAATCAATGAATGATCGGAGCCGTCCTAGAATCTTAGACGAGGATGCTGACCCTGGACAAGAAAGGAGCATTGCGCCTATAATTAACTCTGAAGATGGTATATCACTCGTGAAGAGGACCTTTATTTTCGACAGACGTTCGCTTCTACAAAAATCAATCACCAAACATTACCACATAAAATTATATCGAGCACATTTTTCATTTTTTTCGATATTTTTTTCTGCACCATCGTATATTTTATGATACCTTAGTATATCAGCAAGTTCGCAATTTATTGTGCGTCGTAGAATACTAGTATTGTATCAATTGAAATATACCGTAACGCAAATTCAAAATTGAAAATAGAAAAACGAATGTGTTCAGGAACATATACACACGTGTTAGTTTCATTAGCTGTACCCGAAAAGTGGCATATAAATAACACCACCAGCATAGGATATTCTAATTTCCACGCCCTTTAAACGACGATTCTCACCTTATATCTTTCTCAAACCCTACCTCTAGTAACGTAAAGGCGTTTGAGAGAATGAGGGTAGGCTAGGGTACGTGGCTCCACCCACCGTAAAAATCTATTACCAGAGAGGTTCAAAGTCCTCCACCGATCATTCGTGAGACGGAAGGTGTGTGCTATCGTCCCATTTCCCAGCGTCAGAAAAAGTCCGCATTAAGCTGTGCTCTCCTCTTCTCCAGTTTGACTGAATGCAAATTTAGGCCCGCAAGAAGATATATGAGGCCGAGGCAGTCAGTTAAAATTTCCTACTAGTTTCAATACTGTCTCTAGGAAGTAAAAAGGAAAACTTAACAAGAGGCTATATAGATTGAACTTGTAAATAACTAGAAGCATGTCTGCGGAATAGAGTCTAATATCCTTAGCTAAGGCAGTCGCAATCCGTTCAAGGCCAAAGGAAAACGCGAAGGCTTATTGATGGGTCAAACTGCGGTTATGGAAAAGGGATTCCATAACTTGTTTTTTAGAAGAAAACTCTTAACGGCTTATTAACGAATAAAAAATACTCCCACGCCATAGAAATTGAAGATACGATAAGTCGGAGATGGTGCAAAGAGGCTGAAGAGATAATATACGATTTCTTTCGCAAATATCCAGAAAATACAACGACTAAAAGGCTCTGCTTGGGTATGCTCATTCCATAACTTCAGTATATTAGGGGTTCATCCATTGTAGATATCCCAGGACACCAGGGTAAGAGTATAGACCTCCAGCGGTAATAACTAAATAAGTTGAATTGTACAATCCCAAATTATATTTGCCACCCAACAGGCCAAATTATGTTAGCCTCAGGACCCAGGTCATAGATTTGACTAATCCACTAAAATCTAATAACGTGACTTACAGCGGTGTAATTTGAGCATATATGTAAAATTGAGACAGTTCCCGATAAGAGCGTTCCCATCGTAAGAGCATTACACAGAAAATGGAGATGAGAACTCACTCATCTTCATGTGTCTAAGTTGGCAAAGTATAAGTAAGATAGGCTTCTTCAGCTGAAAATGAGAATTTTACCTCGCGTGTCGCTACATATCACCAGCGATCAGGCTATGATGCAAAGTAAAGCACAGAATATTGAAAATGGGGTTCCCTAATCTTTAACTCAGTCACCGGGCGATCACATTTGTATGTACATAAAATTTGACTGTATATTTTAAGTTTCTAAAATCAAAGCCAATTTTAGTGCACAGTTTGAAATTGGAAGGATCGATGAGCATTGGACACTAGATAAAAAAAAAACATTGGTGAACTAAAGGTATATGAAAACCATTCTTACAACTAGGTAGGACTGTGGCGGGGAAGCTCAATTAAGATATATCGAGTTGAATTCGATTTCCAAAATCAACTTAAAGCCTACGTTAAGATATGATCTTCAGTTATTCTCAACACAAAGCGTCCTCAAGGCCAATTCAGCCAATCACGCGGACCCCTTTCCTACTCGCGTGACACCCTTTTGATAATGACGTCCCAACTCCCCTCGCCTCTGAATAGTTCAAAAGCTCGCGTGTCGTCGATGGCTTCATCCAAGCGTATCGTTCACAGCGAGTGTGGGTGAATCGAAAGCTCTCTCCACATACCACGTAAGTCATGCTCCATTTATTTTCAATGGAACAAGACTGATTTAATTCCACTCGATTGCGTTTTTTTAAATTTCCCCCCATTCGCATTCATAATTAAATCAGGCTTGCGAATACTTCAGGCTGCACTCGATTGCTAGCAAATTTCGACAAAAATATTTCAAATCACACGTAACGGGGTCGATGCGGCGGAACATTGTGGGAATATTTTCCAAAGCAAAAACATAAAGCATGCTTCAATCAATAACCTTTTATTGAAAAAACTCTCACAACTGTGAACGCTAATTATCTCTGTCTTACTTCAGCGTCCAATTAGACAGATTTCTTTCTCCTATGAGTCATGTTGATTGTCAACGATAACCTCAGATCACAATCCAAATTTTCAGATGAGCATGAATTTCTACAGAGAACTTTCAGGCAAAGACTTAAATACGCCTCAAAAACGTGGATTAGTAATAAAAACTATTGTTCTTTAATTGATAAAATATTTTCTAACAATTCTATAAAAAATGGACTATATGCGGCTCACACGATGAAACCTTTGCCATTCTCATCCCATGATAAAATATTTTAACGCCTCCATGGAACTAATTCCACCACATATATCTACCTATAGAACACCACCACACAATATCAATAGATTTATGATGGTATACAGTTTCCAAACAATCACTTAAGTTTGGAGATGACGGGAAATGCGCCTATTTTGAAGCACTATCAGTGTATTACAAGGACGTAAAAAGGCAGGCAAACCGATCAAAGCACCCGTTTCCAGGAGTGAAGAATAGAACTTTTACTGGGAAATATTATTGTAGAAAGGAAACTAAAATTCAAGGATATACAAATTCACATTTTAAAATAATTAAAACTCCTATCAAAGTTAAACCCATGTTAAAAATGACTACTATATAGAAACATTTTACTTAATTACTGCATAAAGTCACAGAGTAATTTGTGTCGTGACACTGGAAATGCTTCCTCGTATTTTGCTTTCGTTTACTTAATGAACCCTGGGCTTAATACTGTGGATATGGTAGAGAGAAAATGCGAGATTAGTTTTAAAGTGGGTAACAACTTGAAAAGCGGATAAGCCATTAGGTTACCGACTTTTATTACAACATCGTGAAAATTTAACCACTACTAAGCATTTACACTTAATATTTTTGATCCACTAGACTCGAGCTTAGAAATTCACTAAACGCTTCATGTTACCAATTTTTTAATAAATTATCCCATAATTTGGTTAACATGTAAAAGTACATAAAGACATTTATTTAATTTTCCAGGCCTTTTGCGTACCAATTATGGTGCTCGTTATCACGGCCACGATATTGCTTCACCCGTTACTTAACGTCACTCTTCTCTTCAGGCAGAGATATGCCTTCTAATCAGCGTTCTAAAGTAGCTTTTAATCAGATTGATGCATTTTCAAACATCTGAAGGGAAAACAAGTGAGAGGTAATTACGTATAAACGGATTCAAGGGCCATTAAAAGAGTTCCTTCGCATCATTTTCGGCAGTACCGATTGGTCAAAACGAGAGCTCTCATTTCATTGAGTGCAGCTGATGAATCGTGAAAATCATAGAAATAGTAGAAATAACTCAATTACGAATATTTTTTGGCAAATGGGATTTCAAATTTAGACTAAAAGCATGCAGTTGAAAGAGTTAAAACAGACTGAGAAACTAGCTTTCAATGTTTATGTTACATATATTGCAAATGCTCCATTATATAATCAACAAGTAAGAGTAAATACATACATTTCCTCAGTGTAAGACTGCTATCATGTGGTTAAAAGAATAAGAAGCAAACGGGGAAACTCCTTGGATGGATACGTTCCGACGATGGCATTTATGCAAGAATGAAAGTAGGAAAGTGCACTCTGAAATCATAAGCTCAGTGCTGTATGTTCGGTGCTCAGACACTGACCAAGCATACATAAGGACGTTTAGCAGAGAAAGCCGTCACTCATGCAGCTATGAAGATAGTGCCAATGTTTTTCTAAAAGACTGGTGGTAATTATTTTCAGCGGAAAATAGCCATCGGTAAATAATGGTATGTACTAATTTTTAATACCTGAATTGCGAGACACTTTGACGCCTTCTTTTTAATATGCTCTAGGAATTTCAAATTACACAAGTCTCGCCTCGTCTCGCAAGTCACAAGTACATGCCTCGTAAAATTTTCCAACCATATTAAAGACGTCATGTTTTGTCCGGGGTCATTCTTGTGCAAGAACTATGAAGAAATTGATAACAAGACAGCTGTTTAAATTTCCAAAATGCTGAATATTTGATTGAGCATCGAGATCCGCAGCCAAATTTCGACGGAAACTAAAATTCACATGTCAGTGCCATTAAGCTGATTAATTTTAAAGGCAAAGTATTTTTAATCACCATGAGTGATTTTTACCATTCATCTGTAGATGAGAAAATTATTTTCCTCTCACTATGTCAAATATTCGGATATTAAAATAGTAGTTATTCAAATTTTTAGCCTGTGATTTGACTGGCGTTTCTTATCTATCGTCTTAATTTAACGCGCCTTATCAATATGAATTGGCTTATTAACATTACAGGTAAGGGTTGATAAATGTAATATTCAGCCAAATACCATTTCAACTTTTCATTATATGATGTTTCCAAATCCTAAACATAAAGATGATGGAGTCTTGTGAGACAGCAAGCCGGCTGTTACACAAAATACAATGACATTTACTATAACGCATCTATTAAAAAAATAAAAATCACTAAGAAAATAGCTATTTCCCCCAAATCAACAAGAAACTTTATCGAATCCCTTTAGTTGTCAGCGAGATTCCATTAAATAAGGAAAACTGAACATCTATAATACCTTATCTTGCAGAGTTTGCGCAGAATTATTATTGACAAATTATTATTATGACTTTCTTATTATTAGCTTAAAAAGCAGGCGAAAAACCAATCCAGAATATTGAGGGAATAAGTAATGTGGCGCATTCGAGACCTCATTTTTTTTTAATTGACGAGTTGAGAAATGCCATAAACAAGAGTAATTATATATCTCATAAGCATAGTCTTGAACATTAGCACCAGAATTCGCATTTGAGGGTTTTAAAAGCATTAATATACCGCGGCTATAATGCAGACACCCATTAATCCCAGCAATTAGATAAGAATCAGAGACAGGCAATGAACGCCATCAAACTGTCTCTATTATGTCGGGACCGCGAGAACGGGTCCATTCATCCCGCGTATCGAGAGATCAAAGCGCCGACCTTTGCCCGCTAATTTCCGAAGGACGTCAAGCGGTGCGTTTTTCTCCGAGGGATAAAATAAAACCCCCGAGCACTTTTCCCCGAATCGATATTCTCTTCCAATTTTTTTCTTCCTCTTCTACCCGCCTGCTTCCACTGGGAAACAGAATAGCAACGCCCCGGACGCCCGGAGCCTATCAATCACTTCGGCGTGCGTTGAAACGGGGAGCCGCCGACCAGTCGTGCTCGCAAACGAGAGGGTCGGGACGGGTATCGCGGCCGGCTTCCAGATGGCTGACTGCGGGTCCCCACTCCAAAAAAAATAGATACGGGTTTGCGGGTGGTCATTCGACACGCAGTCGAAGTGGAGTGGACCCCGGGTATTACACGGAAGGATGGATACATTCTCCCTCCCACGATATGCGTCGTTAGATTCGCACCGTCGACCCACTAAATATGGAAGGGGATACTTCAATCAAGTTTCTTTTGTATTCTACCGCTACTTCTTTAAATTTACTTCCTTATATCAATGCATCTGCCAACTCGCAAAATGAATTGAAATCGTGGGCAACGGTTTGGGGTGATGGTTAGAGAACCGGTGTCTAATCCTCAAGGCCCAAGTTCGACTCCTTGGTGGTGGTGGAGATTATTTGGAGGTAATATTGTGTGCTGAGCGGAGAGAGGTTAAAGTATAGAGCTCCATCTGCCGTTTGGGAAGTTGACTCATAGTGTTGGCGTCTATTTTCGGCATAGACTTTTACCAACTCCGATCCGGCTCTCTCTCTCTCTCCACTCTTCCTCCGTTTCTCAAAAAAATCTTCCGTACCCAACTGACCTCAATTGTGCAGATGACCTCACTTATCAGTCACCTTCCCATTTAACCAACTAAATAGCAGCAAAACTTGCTTTACCTCCCGATGCAACTCTCAGCATAGTCTTCCCAGTAATTAGATGAAAAATACGAAACTTTCCAACATTTCAAGAGGGCCACTCTTATCCGGGGTATTTTACTACTTACATATAAATCGTTTCTAGCTTGGAAATCGAGATCTACGTCAGAGTCAAGCAAAATGTCCAAGTTATTCTAAAATGGTACTCCACATCAACAATACTCCATTGATTCCTCAAATTTTTCGAAATTGTACAAGTTAGCAGCCGAATTGATTTTGCGAATCGAGTCCTAAGAGTCACAAATCAATTCTTCTCATCTGGTTGCCCCGGTTCAATTCTTGAATTTTCATATATATAGACCGCATGTTGCTCCAACGACATCGAATCCGTTAGGACGAAAGGAGTTGAATTGCAGGTTCGAAAGATCGTGAGGAGCCTCTCTTGGGCACATCAAGGATAAACGGTGGCAGCGGGGTAAAGTCCTTGCCTGCTAATCCGAGGGTCGCGGGTTCGAATCCCGCCTGGGTAGATTATTAACTGCCCAGGACATGGATGCTTATGTTCGTCAAATGAGTTAGTTGTAAAAGAGGACTCAACAGTCCTAAATTCGCTCAATAAAGACAAATTATTATTATTATTAAAATTGAGCACATATTACGCATACTCGACAATGACAGTCATTCATAGAGGTGAGCAGTCAGCTGTTGGCATGGTTACCAACTCGCTGAGTAAGAAGCTCGAGTAATTACGCAGTACTGGTAGACTGTTTGATGTTTATAAGACATTCACCGGGCTACGCTTCTCGGGATTCCGTGGAATACATAGAGCTAAAGAGTCGCTAGGCCATGAACGAATTCAGGCTTGGCACTGTGTGATCGTAAGATAGGTACTGAGTTTTGTTTTAATCCTACCATATCCGGAAGGTCAGGAGAACGAGAAAGAGATCCATCAGAGTTTTTCGCTTTCAAAAATCCGCCCCCACATCAATCTAGAAAAGTGGAGCTCGACTTTTTTGCACAGTTCGAAAGTTCAAGCCTAAGAGAGTGATATATGGGAGAGGTTTGGGTAACCGCAGGAGAGAGAGATGAGAGGATGAAAGGAATTTCGTACGGATTGTAGAGAGGAAAAGGAAAAGAAATATTTCGATTTAATTTTGAGAAAATTCCATTGGCCTAATAGAACTACTTAATATACCATTCATTTGTCTAAATAGATTTCATGGTGACGGAGCGCCTCATCCAACCAAGTATAAATAAAATGAAAGACAAGTCAGCAATATAACACCAAACCAATCAACAGATCCCGCAATCAACTCTGGAGAACGGGTGTCGAGAAGTAGCCAGGCCTACATGGCTCGTTGGATGGTCGGAAATATAAAAGAAATATCCGAAATAATAAGAGTATGCCCATTAGTATTCTCCAGCATTATTCCCCGTTATCCGAGTATTTACAGATGAAATTAATACGTTTCATTGATACAAAAAGACACTTCTACACCAGAATGAGCTTTTTATATGCGTTCAAAAGAGTCCAATATATTTACTTAACTGAGCGGGAATTCACTTCTTAGAAGTTCTTTGTATCCATGACTGATATCGAAATACATGGTTTTTTCAAAAAAATTCCCAGAAAGATATAATTATTCTGATTTCAATTATGACTTCTATGTACACAATACTTATCCCATGAATTCTCCGGCGCAGGGAGGAGAAGCGATGGCAAACGAACGCACAGGAGAGGACAGAGAACGAGAAGAGGATGAGCAAGGCGTGGGGGAGCAGAATACGGAAGAATGAGTGGAGCCTCTCATTTCGCCGTTATCGCGCGGGGCTACGTCCCCGAAGCAACCGCCGCGCCCCCGAACGGGACTCCCGCCCACGGCCAAGGCTCTGGAGAGAGAGTCGCCAATCTCGTAATTGCCTCCCGTCTGCGTCCGTCGTAATCCACGCGATGGACCAAAGGAGGCGGAGGGGGGGAGGAGGGTGTGTGTGGGAAACATTATTTTGGGGCGTCCTAGGGGGTGAGGATGAGGGAATGGAGGCTTGGGCGAGGGAAAAGGAGATCCAGGGGTGGGATGGAGAGAAAGGCGATCGGAATGGCTGCAGGGGATCACGAGAGCGCACAGAAAAGGCTCCCACTGAGCTGAGAGGAACGAAAGCCGCAGGCATTTTACAAAATTGGTGAGTAAAAAGGGGGATTTGAGCGGAGTTTATGGTTGGAGAACACCCGTGACCGGAAGTATATATGTACGCGTACAAACAGGCGTACAAGTACATGGGAGAGAATATACCCCCACGCACACATTTATTAATAAAACGATTAAGCGGGCATTAATTTTTGTGACGGCGTTTATAACCAGGAAAGTGTGGCCGCTTGGAAGGAGTAGGCGGACAATGAGGACGCAGATGCTCGGGCAGGCGGCGGGAAGAGACGATAAAAAATGTGTTAAATATTCGGTAAAAAGAATATCATCGCCAATTTTTCATGATCCTCCACCGCATAGTTAAAGGTATTTTTCTTTATTTTCACGTTCCCTTAATTTCCTCTGATTTATGACATGCACTGGAGGCTGCTCAGAAATTCCATAATCCGTTCTCATTAATCAAATCAAGGCATTTATTCATTACGGAACTCGTCCCAAAAAATCTCATTATAACCTAATGAGCATAATTCAATTGCATAGAAGGATATTGTTAAGATGGATTCCCTTGCCAGGATAATGATGTTTAATGGATCTATCTGAGGAAGATGGTCGTCTTTCTCAAAATGAATTTAAAATATATTTCCCATACTCGAAGCCATTATTGCTATTTACATGGCAGAGGAAGGAATAAATTGATCCATGTACAAAGACTTCAACCCCGTCAATTTTAATTTTTCATTATTTTGTCTCTTCCCAAAGTAATAATTGAAAAATAGGAAAAAAGTAAGGTACTAGCACAAAATAAAATTGAAGAATGGATATCAACCCTTCCAGCATAAACATTGCTTATACCAAATGGCAAAATGAGTAAAAATTCGCAGAAAACCAATAAAATACTCAAATGCCGAGAACTAAGTATGATTCATCGCTAATCCTCTTCTTAGGATTCTTCACTCACTTCGCTGTAAAACACACTCATTTATTGCCACAATAGCTACGAAATGGTTTATTTTCAATGTAATCACATATTAAATTGTTGCACTTTTTCTAGATTCTTCAAATGCTCGCCCAGATCCTTAAGATCTCTTCAGCCGCGTAAGTCAGAGAGTTCCCGTCCACAAGGAAACAGAACGCTTCCGATCTTTCTCGAGAAAACTTTCTCCGCAGACTGTCCGCCAAGAAGATAAGAAAGACAAGTGGCATTAAAGGCTTAATTAGGTATTCCGCTCACTTAGTGGAAGCTGAAGCTTCCCAGAATTAATGGAGTATTGAATCCGCACGCCTGCACGCACACAAGCAGCCATTGGAGAAAAGTGCCTCTCACGTAACTTACATCGTATATATGATAATAACCTTACTTACACAGCTCTTCGTATTTTAAAGGAAATGATTAAATCATATTTTATCTATAAACGTCATGATAGTCATTGAGAAAAGCCTTTGTTTAAATGAAACAACAGAAATCACTACTTATCGATTCTAAGATTTTTACAGCAAGACTTTCTTTTATTTCATAAGGAAGCAATCCCGTCTTTTTTTCATTGACCATCAGATGGCATTTTGCGCTATCTCGGCATCTTCTGAGGTGTAGACGCCAATAATTCCCATGGCGACGATCTTTAAACAAAGAGTTTGTCTCAAGTTGGACGGATTTCTTTGCTAATCACAAGTTCACCCAACTTCAGCGCAGCAATCTTCAGCATCTAATGCTGAAGGTTGGAAGTCCCTCACTTTTTTAATCGGAAAATATGATGCAATAAAAAAATTATTCTGCTGATGTCAGCGGTGTGAAGCATGGAATTAGGAACGCCTAGTGACTATAAAATTTAGAGGATTGACATTTTGGAAACCTGAAAAAAATCAAAGCCGTCACGTCAAGCTGCAAGCAAAATGATAAGAACATGTAAGGGAGATTGAAAAGACCAGCAATAATAAATAAACCAGAGAGGAAAAAAATAAAACAAGCAATATCAGATACATGCACTGTACACAATGTACAAGATGAGTTTTCTCGAAATCCTTGTTAATTTTTAAGGAAAAACAATTGCGCGATACTTCAATCGATTGGCGGAATAAATTAAAGGAGGTATATTCTTCACCATCCACTGCAATGTGTCAATTAATTTTCGTTCGATGAATTTATTTTTGAAAGAAAAAGAGCCACGAACTAATTTATGTATCTACATGAAATATTCCCCTTGAAGTCACAAATATCAAAGGAACCGAAAGTCAACAATAAGGGAAAAAAACGCTAAAAATTTCTATGCACCCGTATTTGACGGAGTATCTTTTTTTACTGTCTATATTGAGAGAAGCGAAAAGAAAATTAAGGATAAAAATACAAATTCAGAATTCAGCGGGTTTACTCGACGTTTTTGCATTACTATGTTTCACGAAGAATATAGCTACAAAAAATCAGTTTGTTAAATCAGGCTGAAGTATTTTAAAGGAGGAAATACGAAAAACCTACATATTTATGATAAATACTGTTTCAATGAATAGCACAAGGATAAATTACAATTAATTACAAGGAGATAACCCATTCTTAATATTTTATGAGCTATGAGCCCATGAGTGCCTACTGCCACTTCAAAATGCTTATAGCTCTGCGGGAGAGATCGGAAAAAAATGGAGTAGGGAGAAATACTAGACAGACAATATTAATTCAAAATATAACTGAGTTTACCCTATGACTTATCTCATATTATGTGAATAAAAAATTGATTATGTGAAATGAGCTAAACTGTTGTCTGTAAAATCAAATATTATATAGACAAATCATAGAAGTTTACTATGCTCGGGGGAGAAATCGCAAAACGCACCAACTCGGCAATCAAACCTAAAGGGAAGCTTTGATGGATGAGGGATCAGTAATCCAATCACGTTCATCCCTTTCCATATTGAAATAAAAACTTTCATCCCAAGTGGGACAGCCAATTTAGTCACCTCTGGCTTCCCATTGTAATTTCGGTGCCCAGAAAGTAGCGCCATTCGAGTTATAGAGAAAACCTATGCCACTACTCATATTTAAGCCAGGGAGCATAAGTTCCACTAGATTTCACCACTGCTAAACTAAAATCTCATTCCATTAAGGAAACTCATAAAATGTGCAATATTACTTCAGCGCGAGCCGCATCAATGACGACATTTGTTAGTCCCAAAAGTGCCAGTGGCCCATTTCCGTGTTTATGTTCAAATGAAAAGTATTCCAAATTTAAGTGTTACCGGTTCACTGATAGTAATGGGTTCTTAGTGGTGGTTCTGCAGTGACTGAGAATTGTGAGAAGAAAAAGGTGTATTTATATCGGTAGGAAGGTTACTTCGGGAAGCCACCGATAACTGAGAATGGTATAAGAAGAAGAAATTGAGTGGTTGGGGAATGTTTGTTTGGAACTGGATGAAGAAGAAAAAAAATATAGCATCAAAATAAGTGTACCCGATGCGAATGGCGGCAAGGTAGCCACAGATTAGCGTCCGGTCCGACGGAAGGAGCAAGAAGTACTCTCCTCATAGTGAGTAAAGTATACTATTGTAGGGATCGGGCTTCCATTGAAACTTTTCCATCACTGCCGGGATAGAACCCCGGACCCTAGATGTGTAAAGTCAGAACTCATCCAACGCAACAACCCAATCCCCTTATTGGAAAATACCATTCAAATAGTCGATCTCTCTTTATTTTATGTCAGTAGTGCAATCTACCGCTTTAGGAAGGAAGCCAAATAATCTCGAGAGCGTTAGAGATACACTCGCGTACTAGTGACTTTCAAAGTGACTTTCCCGAGTAATGGGGACTCCATCCTCGTTCATCACAAAAATCACTTTTTTCTCTCACAAAGATTTAATAAATATGAGAATTATTATTTAAAATTAAATTAAAATTCTACATCAATAACAAGGATGAAAAACTCACTATTACCACCGTTTATCTTAACGGTTTTCCATCAAAAATGATTTCAACAGATAAACGGATAACCTTTGAAATAATATTTTCAACCTTGGTCCCGGAAAAAATTTTAACATTACCAATATTATTTTTTTCGAAATAGAACGATTCCAAAAATCCAGTCTAGGTTCAATTTCCTGTTATTCTGATGGATCCAAAATAGCTGCTGCATATTCCGAGTAGGAACGATATAGAAGGAAAAGCATATATGAAAGTAATCATATATAGTACCTAACAGGAACACTTTGAGTAGAGATGCTGACTCGGAAAATGGGAAATAATAAAATAGGTTAAGAAATCAGAGCGAATTCCAGTTGGCAACACCTAGCGGAGGCACGAGGAGAATGCGACAGCAACAAGGAGGGATGTATGAGGAGTAGAAAACAAGGGGAATGATATATTTCTGGGACATAAAACACGAAAGGAGAGAGAAAAAGGCGAGCAGAGAGAGAGAGATGTGATGGCCGAACAAGAGCGCGGACAGGCGGTGGGAAGGGAGACTAAAGAGAGAAAAAAATGAGGAGAAGTGGGATGAATGGAAGCTTACAAGGCGGCAGTCAAGCTTCCGGAGCGTGCTCAATTCGACGAATGAACGAGGGAAAAAATACATATATAGATATATATAGGTAAACGCAAGATTTACTCCATAAAAACTTATCCCCAGTCAGACGAGATAAAAGATTTTTTTTAAAGGCATGCAAGGAAAGTAGAGAGAGGCAGAGAGAAGAACAAAAAATAGCTAGTGGCGAGAAAACGATAATTTGAGAAAAAATACGGATTGGATGAAGGAGGGGGAGAGGGCAGGGGAGGTTGGAGAATGGGGAACGGTGGAATTAGTTTTCCGAAAGCTTTCTCAAGCGACCGTCGAGACGGAGCGGCGCCACAAGATTTACGGCGATAGCTCAACCCCTGAACCCTTCCGCATTTCTTCTCCACCTGGAATCCGCAGGGCGAGGAGAGTAAAAGAGAGGCAGGAGCGGACCCTGACTCGTGTGAGCCTGCTCTTGCAGAATGCAAATATCTCCACAGACATGGACACTGCGTAAACGCTGCCGTAAAAATAAACACGAATGCTCTATTTTTTCAGTTGGTGCACGAGGGTGTGACCCAATGTCCAGCAAAGAAACAGATAAATCATAGAGAAGAAGGTGAAACTTACACGAAAGAGATGTCTACTGGCCTCTTAATATTAAATTAGAAAATAAGAAAAATAATTTATCAGATCAAATTTTATGGACATCAACCATAACGGCAATCTCCTTTATTAGAATGGACAGAGGTTCGCTTTCAAGAGGCGAAAGTCAATTATTAATGGCTTACCACTTTCGTGGTAGCGAGGTGCGAAAAAGCTCCCCTTTCTCTAAAAGGCAGGTAATGGTCGTTTTTTAAAGCAGCTCATTTCAGAAATATTAGCATCAATGCCTCGAGATAAAAGAGTATACCCCATAAATTTTCCTCTCCAAAGAAAAGTTTGACGAGACTAAAAATGATTGGCAAAATGATGAAAAAAATCAGCTCACCATTAGTCAGATAACATTACTCCCAGAGTTGATGATAAAACTATTTTCTATTTCTAAACAGATTTAGTTGCGTAGTTGTACGTTATAAGATTAGACTGCTTCTTTTGGACAAATCGTTAGGACCTTGTCCAGCGATGCTGATGTATTAAGCGTATAAAGATGTATTTGTTGGAGGAAAATCTTGTCAGTCATCACTAAAAATTTGGGAATTTTCATTTTTCTTGATAAATACATGTGAATCATTTGTTCAGCGCTTCTCTCCGTATCATTGATTATTCTTTTGTAAGCGGAGATATTACATAAAATGTTATCCACTAATCACCGATGAATATTTTCGTGGTTGACGTAAAATTTGCGAAAGAATAAGCCACGAAAACGTTCTAAATTGGTGCACGTATGATTTAATTTTTCCGACAAGCCTTTGATACTGAAATTTGCAATTCAATTAATAATTTTCTGTTCTCGCAAAACTTTTTATGAAAAATAAAACAATAACGATCAATTAACCGATATCAGAACGTGACGTCTTTTCAAAAGTAGGTTAACGCAGTTTCAAAGTCTTTTAACTCAATGCCAAGAAACAAAATCCAGATATTTCACCCGTGCCATGAGTACATTATAGTTTTGGTACCTCTAAGCATTCCAGGACCTGTCTCGTTTCTCCTCGAGAGTTCCTTTAATTCTTTAAGAGTCAATCATCAAATAAACCTTATACTCGTAATTTATATAACTCATTTTATTTTTATGTGTCTCTAGCCTAAGTCAACTGACAATGATAACGGTTATATTTCCCACTGTCCTCAATATGTTTTTTGTTTCAATACCCGGCTACGATTTTATATGTCCTTAAAAGAGTTTCAAGAAGATTAGAAGCTAAAAATACCTCAGAAATATTTTTATTTTATCTAAACAATCAATTGTCAGGAATCATACTTCGAAGAAGAAGTCAGGGAGGGGAGAAATCAGGGAAGTGATGAAACAAGTGATCGCAAGGGAAAAGGGGAAGGAATGGCTTAAGCTCATAAAAGAGGACCATTTTCATCGTGGGACGATTTTAGTGGGGGAGGGAGATATAAGACGAAATAAAGAGAAGACCAGAGGGGGTGCGGGGTGTGTAATGGGGATGTGCCCGCCGGTTGAGAGTTTTGATGCGGGATGAGAAGTTGGGTGCACCTCATGGTGCGGAGGGAGGGAGGGCTCACTGAGATGGATCGCAGCTCTCGGGCAAATATTAGGGCTGGGTGGAAGAGTAACGGATGGCCATTAATGGCGAGTACAAAGCGGTTCCTTACCCCTCCAATCTCTGTTCTTCACCAACGTTCCCACCCCTTTCTCTATCCTTCCCTCTCTTGTCTCAACATCTTCCTCTTCATCTTTTACTCCTTCACCTCTCTCCAACGGAGCTACCATGCAAGGCTTCCGTTTTATAAGGAGGCTCTTTAATTCCCATCAAGACATTCTACGTCACCCCGTACCCCCACTTCCAGTGTAATAGTCTAACATCCAACAACACTTCCACTAAAAGTAAGAATTAGTGATACTGAAACTCAGACATTGCACAGTGTCCGTAGGTCTTAAAATGCGCTTGTCTAAAGCATCCAACGAGATTTTCACCTGGCCAAAAAGTTTGTCACCTTGGTTTTCTCAGTAAAGCGGATTTTTCTCTTCGGACATTCAATTTTAATCGCCAATTAATATAATGCAGGAACTATTTAATCAAAATCCAATAATGAATGTCCCTCAAAAACTAGCGTCTATTTCACATGCCGAAAATTACATATGAAGAACGAGAACATCACCTGTTTTTATCAGAACGGTGTAGCAAAATAAATCAGTCAATAGAATTCTTTCTTGTGAATCATTATACTGTAGTAAAATAAATACTATGCATTAAGTAAACGATCTGTAAAATATATACGTTACAGCTGATATTTCATCTATAATCAAATGCTGATGCTATTCTACACCCACTGCTTTTATAATTGTGGTCAAAGTAGTTGGTAACTGTGGTCAAACAGGTAGTTTCTTACTCCAAGCTCCCATATTCTTGCCATGCTCTCATCTTCAGAATTCAACCAGCAAAACCCTTTCTTGTTATATTTCAACCCCTTTAAATGAATCGAAACTGGTTGAGAATTTAAAATAAAGTCTGAAATAGCCATTTGACGTCTACGAAGGACATGTGACTTTCATTCCAATTATGGATGAAGCCGAGGCAATCCAGGGGCTTCAATGTTGAATAGGGACCCAAACAGACTGTCATTTCACATAAGCAGCTTAGAAAGCTAATATAAACCCAAATTTGACGTAGAAACGGAAGTTTCAAGTGAAATTAATCTTGCTCTAATATTTTGAACCAAACTTATTGAACAAATCACACCTAGTATGATATATGCTATGATTTAGCTGCTTATTTTATTCGTTTTATACTGGGTTTAGAAGAGTTTGCAGTTTTTCAAACGACTGCCGTTGCTAGGATGCTAATCTATTTGTATGAAGAAATTCAACTGAATTTCATGTGTCATCATATAGATGTTTTACAATACTTACTCGGTTTTCCCATTGTTTGATATAGTGTTATCACCACATTTATGAAAAATACATTACCATTTTTTAATGCCTCCACCATCGTCTAAAATTGTACATACCTTATAATAGAGCTTCAAAATTTTTCCTTTACCCCTGAAAATTTAGAATTATTGATTCACGTTCTGGAGGGAGGCTAAATATATAAGATAATGGTGCCAATGAGACTGAAATCATCAAATATGTACCTCCTATTCAGGGAAATATATTATTTAATTATTACTTTCGATTCTGTCTCTCACTTACTCGCCTACGCTAGTACATACGATACAAGAGGAACCGAAAAACATTGCTAAGTCACGTAATTGTTGATTTTTTAATATAGAATTATTATATAGAAGATTACGGACTTTTACAAATACAGTAAATGCCGTCCATTACAGTCTTTATGAAACTTGCAATCGAGCTGTTAACATAAATACGAATTTCAAATTCACTCAATAATTATTCACAGATCAATGAGTATTAAAAAAAGGTAATTATTCGCAAATTACTTTATCATTTAAAACAACCAAGCCCTGGTCAGATGTATGGGAATATTTTATAGAAAATGATTAACTCTATTAGTTGAAATAGGTTACAAACACCTTTTTGATAATATGCAAAAGTTGAATATTGTAGGCAATGTCTCTTAATAGATGACAATATATAATATTACTCATTACAATTCTGATTTAGAAAGGGACAAAACAAAGTTATTCACAGCCCTTAAGGATCAGTTGATCTCACTTTTTGGCGTCATTGTTAAATAAACAAAACTGTATTTGCACCACTAAAGAGCACCAAGTACTACCACTACTTTGAATATATTTCAGGGTAAATATATCCAGGAAATGTATTCTTCCGTCGCCTACCAGTCAGTAATTGAGAAGCACCCAGAATTTATTACGAGAACTAATGCGATTGCTCCTAGTGAAACAAGCTACCTCAAAGGCATCGGGACGCTTTCTCCCTAAAAAAATAGACTCACGCTTTTATGCCATCAATCCAGCACATTAGCCAGCTGTGGTTTACTCTCAAAATTAGGGAGTGGTTAATTGTCCTTGGCTAGTTTAAATCACGTTAAGGCTGCAGGCCAAAGGCCAACCTTGAGAGTGTAATAGTCGAATAATCCACGAAACCATTAAATTTGAACACGAAGAGACCGGAGTCAAGCAATGGTAAATGATACACAAGGAGTACACAAAACCCAAAAAATTCATTACCTACCTTTTCCCTTTTTTTGGAACACTGTTCAAAGCAAGTGTTACACAATCGGTAACCCTTGCAGTTGACCAATAATAGAACTAAAATTTACCAGCCACATTATTGTTGTTATTCAGATATTTTGCGTAATCCAAACAAGGCGAAACTCTTCAGGGTACCCGAAATAAAGATTGGGTAATGCTGACATAGATGATTTTACGGTGAAATTTTTATCAGAAGTATAGTAGCTGCCTTAATGAAACAGGGAATGATTTAATAATTCCTAGAGCAAAAAAACAAATGAGAACGTTTTTCGTGCATTGACAAAAAATAAAAGATACACCATATTTCAATCCTTGTGGTATGCAATCAACATCAACGCAAAAGCTACCGAAAAAGAAATAATTTCCTTTGGCCCAATTGGCAATGAAGAAATTGAAGCAAAGTAGAAAAACTCGATTCTGTTTTTACGACAAAAAATGGAAGTATAATGGTCCATCCTGATAGGCACTGAAAACCTTGAGGGGAAACTCTTTTACATATTCTCGGTTTGTAAACATTCTAATCACCAGTAACGTTGAAGGCTGCATCACATTTATAACAAATAATCACAAAACAAATTTATGTATAAGTAAAAAGTGACTCAGAAACTTACCATTGCCGAATTTCTTTCTCCGAAACTGCAAAGAAGAAAAGATATGATTAATGCTTAGAATAATCACATTTATTATAATTATACCTAAGTGCATTTTCAGATCAATTTTATGTAATACATTTTTTACAAAAATTTTTAAGATAGTATGTATAAGTGTAAAGTCTTTTTGTATTCATTTCATCAGAGAGTAAGAAATTTCAATGACAAAATAGATTTTAAAATATATATTTGAATACCTTCATTACCTCTTTATTATCTTGTGTTCAAATTTGTTTCGAATCTCATCATTAATCATACGATTTCTTTCAGCAATATAAACATTAAATACTCAAGGATCGTAACTTTCAAACCAAGCAGAGGAATTCAAAATCGTAAATTGAATTGATTTACTTGATTTAAATGTTACGTCCACTATCTCCAAATCCGTATGAGGCTGATTATAAAAAGGGCGTAATTAAAGGTACAATAATATTTCTTTTGATGTTAGTTAGGCTACAACTTTTTATCACAGAGAATACCAATCAGGAGCTACATTCACTTGCATTCTATAGAAACACAACCCATGTTCACTCACTAGGGAGATTTCTTGGCTTCAGAAGATAGTAAAAAATTGATGAATAAAGAGCTAATATCCTCGAAATATTACTCGTGGACATTTTTTCATCACTCAAAATGCTGCTAGATGCCAATTCCTCCGTGATCACCAGATTTCAAAAAAATGCACGTATTAACCTTTAGCAAATTAATACTGGCAGTGAGATATTCGTGGCTTTTACCCATTTGAACGAGAACGGGAAGATAAGAATGCTTCAAAGAAAATTCAAGGATACGAAAAAGTTTGAAAATTTTTCGCAGCATTTAACGCCCTATTTTCTTTCCAGATTTCCCGGAGCATTTTGAGGGCATCGCGTATTTCGAGGAGCGCACGTACTCACAGACTGGCCACTCAAACTAAAGCGTCCCCTCGCTCGAAACGATATTGCCCCCGAAATTTGTCTCCCTCGCGCTTTTTTTCGTGAAATATTAATTGAATCCGCGACGCAAACGTGGCGACGGTGCGCAAACAAACCGAGCAGAGGGTGAAAAGGGAAGGAGACAAGAGTTTCGAGTAAAAAATTATCACGTGAGAACGATCGCAAACACACTTTTTCGCAGAAAATCGCGCCGCCTTTCAGTTCTCCGCCGATGCTTAAGAAATAAAAGGCTGAAAAAATAATAATGCGCGCCGGGAATTTTATTGTATTTTTTTAAAGCTTGCGAGGGTGAAGGAGAAGGGGCAAAAAGAGCGGAAGAGAGAGGTTATGTGGGAGGAGAGGAGGGGGGATAGGAGACGGAGGGGAAGGGAATAGCGGCCTGAGGAAGAACGGTGGGAGGACGGAGGGGAGTGCCGGTGGGGATTGGGACCAGGGGGCGGAAAGGGATGGGGGTTAGAGAGTGGAAAGGGGAGGGGTGGGGCTCTGTCCGGAAGACGCAGCGATAACATCGAATGGAGTTGGCCCTGCGGCGACACGGAGGGAGAGGGGTTTGAGGCGGCGGTCGACGCAGGGACAAACTAAAAGGGAAGGATTAAAGTGGGGGCAAGAGAGCGCACGAGAAGAGACGTAGAGAGAAAAAATCGAGAAATGGAGAGGACAGAGAAAGCAATAAAGTCCTTCTTGGGCCGGTTGAAATTGAGACCGTCAAGTGAACTATTTCTGGTACATCGAATTGTTTGAAGCATGTTAACCGGGGTTGCAAAAATCGTGCAGGGTAAAACACAACGTGATTGGGAACCATAAGGTATTTAATTTTGATTTTCACATTTGCGGGACGCCTCAAATGTAGCTCGCATTCCCAAGCTATCCTTGTTATGCGCGACTAGTTTCTCTGGCTATCCTCCAGGCTTGATGAAGCCACCAAGTTGGAGGGAGAAATTGGCGTCGTCTAGAAACAAGGACCCCTAAAAACAGACGGAAAACCAAAAGATATCGAAGGTAAAAATGAGATTTTTTTTGGGCAAACATTCTCGTTTTCCAATATGAATGGAGTCCCAAGTAAATTCTGCAAAGGTAAGACTTCATTAAAAACGACCACCCAACCCAACGGTGTAAACCACCCAATTATCATGGAACCTAACATGAATGATTAAAGCAGCATGAATATTAGATACACATTAATGTTTCTCCGTGCATTTATTTTTCAAAATTTACCCAAGTGTCCAATTAACAACAATTCAACAATCTACAGTTAGATGACGACTTCCCGTTCTTGGAAGTTTATCCACTTCCTTATACACAGACTAAAGAATCGCCGTTTGAAAGACAGTTCAGTAATTTGAGAGCATTAATGTTCAAACGAACAGGGTAAATAAGAAAAATCTCTTCAGAACGATTGCATGATCAGAGTCTCAAGGAATAAGACTCAGACGTATGTGATCAAAGGGTGCAATTGATAATGGTAATGACAATAAAGAAAGAAAATGAAAGGCGAAAGGATAAAAATAAATTCCCCTTAAGGAAGAAAGCAAATGGGATAATCCTCATCTTCTTCCACCACAAAATGGCCACGCAAGCAGTTTTCTCGTTCCGCTTTTCCTTTCTTCACTGCCCCTTGCTCCCACTCCCGACCCCCCGCATGCCTCTCTTCTCTCCCTCTCAGAAGAAAACTTCAGCCCTCTCGATTCTCATTTATTTCCATTTACTCTCTCCTTCTTCCTCTTCGCTTGAATTCTCCCTTCATCCATTTCCTCCTTTATTTCTTTTCCCTACTCTTTCGTTCTGCCTTCCTTGCTTTACCATCACCACCCTCCTTCCACCGTCCCTCCTCCATTTCCCGGCCGAGGCGAAATGAAGTTGGAGTTTAAAAAAATGGCAGGAGTCACGAAAGAAAAAAGCAACGACTTACGACAAAGATATACCGGCCGGAAATGGTACGTACTTACTTATTTCGTATAGTAAAATTGCAGTGTAATAAATATAACGACTAAAGCAATATTCTCCATAATAAATGAAAACAAAAACTTGGACTTCCATATAAGGAAGCAGAGGCAAGATTTGGCTAGGTACGCATTAAAACTGCTATGATGTTTGTAGTGAAGGTTATTGATGAATCGATTTTTCATTTTATAAGTCACTCATCAACCAATGATTACGGAATTAAAATGTGTATCGCTGGAATCATGATACGATAAACAATTTCAATTCTTTTTTACCCTGTATTACACCATTATACCCTCTATTTCTCGTTTTTATGCTCTGATGGAAGGTAAATATTCGTTTCATTTACATTTTCCGAAAAAACAGATTGGACTTTCCATTATCTATTCATGTATCCGAGCATTTTAGGTAAATAGCTTCCAGCCAGGAGCAATTGGTATTTTTAAGTAAGCGTTGTTATGTAATTTATTTAGAAACAATAAGCCGGGTATTATGGTATCCGGCTAAACATTTGTCAGTATGATAACAGATTATACTCCCATATCGATAGCTCTCATTTCATGTACTCGACAGTTCGATGAACGTTAAAAACCCTTAAGTAGGTATAAGTGAAAATCAAATTAACGTAATAACTACGCCATTAGACCATTAACGCTAACCAGAAATTATAACGGCCCTAAATTTTTTAAATTCATTATCAATCAAAGCAGAAGTATTTAATCCTTGTCGATTTCAGTGACTGGCATTTCCTCTCTACGAATGGGTAATGAAATGGTAGAGTGATTCATTAGCTATTCAGTCCCCGCAGTACTTAATCGGATGTGTAGTGTCTTCTGGTCATGACAGTGGTACATAGTGTTTTGAGAACAGTGGTGAAAGACCAGCAAAGAGATATCACGATTAGCTATTAGTCGTCTGTGAGCTACAATTATGAGGAAAATGTAAAAGACAGGTAAAAAAATGTTTAGGCATTGCGAGCGGATGCACAAGTAGCACTTAGCATAAAATACGCAACAATTAAGAAAAATGAGTCCAATTCGTGGTATATAACCTAAATAATTATCCCTTATTCCCTGCGCGACGATTGGGGAATATATCCTTTCTCATCCAATAACCTTCGTTTTATTTAAAGAATGGTTAAATTTAAACGTGTTAATTTCTCGGCTTCATTTAATTCATTCTTATAATGCCAGTATTATTGCGATTCCGGAAGTCCGCTCAAGATTACCGCATTTACGAATGGGAATCCATCACCATTTCGGTTTCTACGCTGACTTCATCTCACCACATTTTTCCTCGCTTTACGGTCTTTGCCGCAGCTCATCCCATCTCGCTCTCTCTCTCCTCGCGAAGCAGTTCCTCATCCCTCCAAGGATTCCTTCCTCCTTGCCCGCTTCACCTCTCAGTCCATCCATCTCCAGTTGCTTAGCCTCCACTCATCTCATCGCGCCACCACCCCAAGTAAACACCCCACCTTAATTTCCCCCCATCACTCATCCACTCTTCGCTTCAGTGTCTTCCCTTTCTAACCATTTAATTTTTATGACGCATTCAGTGATTGCCTAGGAACCCAAGGAATGCGTGTCATCTCAACGAAAGCCAACAAAAGCGGAATTACGGCAAGATAGCGCAAAGGGTTATGGATAGAGAATTTGAATAAAAAAGTAACGGGTCTTAGAATGACCAGCTATCGCGTACTAATCGAGATAAAAATCAACTTATAATATCAAATTTAATAATTCTCAAATAAATACCTCGCATAGAAGCTTCCAAACAAATTTCCCACCATTTTGCCAAAGGTTTTGTAGAAAAACACAACAAATCATTATGCTTGAAGACTATGAAGTCATATCGATACGAGAATCTAGTTTTATCCTTTGATTTATATGCATCCTTTGAAATAGTTCCCTCAAAAACGTACTTTTCAACAATAAATTATTGGCATAAAACGATACTATTTCATTTTTACCGATGTCGGTTAGAAAATTATATATTAGGAACGTATATATAATTAAAACAACAAAGCGATCATTATGAATAAAATAGGAGATTTAAAAAATTACGTGGACACTAAAATAAATGTTCGGTCACTTCTGCATTCGCAGCCATCTGTCAATATTAGATACGAATTCTAATTCGCTCGTTCAACAGATGACACGGTTCTATATTATCTATTCACCACCGTAAAGCGTTCACACAGGTAATCATGACATACAAGGATTATGAATGATTAAGCTCATTCGGAAACTTGTTTAATATCTATTGACGCGTCATTTTTATCTAACATAGTAGCTTCATAAATCTCGAGTAATCTGTTTACAAATGTTGCTTTCCTCCACTCTAGGGAGCTGAATACGCAGCACTAGAATAAAAATTTAAAACAAAGCTTTCAACAGTCATTTTATAGTGAACACGGCATATAGTCTTTTTGAAGAGGCCTGGTGTCATATCAGCTAAATATAAAAGCCATAGTCGAGAACAACACGAGGCGCGATGCATGAATACATCAGCCAGCTATTGAACACTTGCAAAAGAAATACTCGTTAATCAATGGGAATCTCGATTGAACAATCTTCATTGACTAAGCGATGAGATTGACGAATGAATGAGCACTTTTGTCAGGTGCTATTTTCCCCACTTTCAGCAATACACAAGCCTTTGAATAAATTCAACGGCTTCTAACTTTCCGACATGAAAATAACATTTGACCAGCGGATAAGTAAATTCATTTTCAATAAACCAACAACCTTTGAACTCTTCCGGCACAAAAATATATTTTTTCAAGCCTAATCAAAAATATTTTGCGAAAAATTGCAGCTATGATGATAAAAATGGGCAGACTAGAGTAGCAACTAAATATTTCAAGCCAATGGAGCACCTAATGATAAATTACACAGCATTTGTGAGGAATATATCGAACTAGTAACCGCTCTATGCGAAAAATAAAGCTGATACATACAAAAAAATGGCTTATTACATCACTTTAACGTCACTTTGTGAACTTATACTTAATTTATATACACATCCTGGGTATTACGTAAGTACAAGGAAAAAGACTAATCCGAGTGGAAACAATTTGAAAACGCAAAGTGGACCTCATTTCTAAGCTGCTATGACTTAGTAGGTTTAGCTTAATCAGAAGCTTGTTTTATATCTACTGACGCGTCATTATTATATAACATAGCAGAATTATAAACCTCGAGTAATCCGTTCACAAATGGTATGTTTCTCCACACTCGGGTGATTAATACGCAGGGTTAAAATAAAAAAAATCATACATAAGTGAGGAAAAAAGGATTCGAATCATGCATTTTTGCGTGTCATGCGTCACCACCTGATACATATTACAAATAAAATTTGAAACTAATCAATCACTTCATAATCAATTTTTGCATGAAAAGGTCTTGACATTTTATAAATACATGAACAGGCATTGTACAAGGGAAAACGCAGAACGATTAACCTAAATAATTGGGTTTTTCTCCACTAGCAGATTCTTTGGATATTTGGAGGAGGTGACCTACAGCTGAGGTAATTTGCCATATTGAGGACAAGTGGTTAAGTAAGGTTGAATTAGGAGTGAAAAAAGGAGGAAAGACACCTGGCGTCGGAATAAGCCTACTATCAATTCTTCACTCTAAATACCCTACACTTGGAAACCAAGAAGGACAGAGAATCCATTGATAAGTCTCCTCCACCTCCGGGATTCGCAATAGGATTCCTCGAGATGAAGAGTCAGTGTTCTAACCGTAAGCAGTACGGTAAAGCGGGAATAACCAATAGCAAGGCCATTCAATATCGATTGTATTCTTTATTTGATACAGGTCTTATCAACGTAAACGTTATACATATACGTAAAGGTTTTGTTAAGGTATAGTAGGAAAGTCCGAGTATGAAAAAGTAAAAGAGAGATGCTACTTCACTCTTGTAAGGCCACACCTCGAATGCTCCGCGAGCATTCACTCTCATTCAGTTATGACCCTGGTCATAAAGACTTGACCAAAAAATTATTAAAATACAAAGAAAAGCAGCACGCTTCGTTAAAAACTGCTACGAGCGAACATATAGTGCCTCACAACTTTTAGAGGGATTAACTTGGGAGCCCTTAGAGACTCGGAGGCTACACGCTGGGCTTAGTTTGCTTAAGAAATTCAGAACTGGTGTGTTTCAGGGCGACACATAGAATATCATCATGACGCCTCACTATATCTCTAGGTCTGACAGAAAATATAAAATAAGAGAGATATTACCAAACAAATATGTACAAAAACTCGTTCTTTCCGCTCACAATAAATCACAATAAACACTGAGCTTCAATAAATACACTCCCATAATATACGTCACCATTTCACCTCCCAAAACCTTATCCCTTACATCTTTAAACGGCTGGTGTCCTCACACGCCCTGCCACAGGCCGATGACGCGTCTCGCAAGTTCATTTGCATGCAGATGCAAATTTAGATGTAAACAAGTTTGCAATTAATGTGATTATGCTGGAGCAGTATTCATAAGCATAGCAGAGGTTTTTCAAAGATTTCGTTGATTTTTCAGAGCGTTTGTAATCGAACTGAAAGCTTGCGCCGCATATTCGCAGATTTTCTTGGCTGCACGAGGGCAATAGATGATTAGTAAGTACATTAATGGTGGCCGTGTGGTGTAAATGGTTGCATATATCAATATCAATGGAGCCGCGGATATACGGAATCGAACGACCCTGAACCAATAGTTAGAATACAAGCCACACCCAATTTACATTTTTACAAATACAGTACACTTCTCATATTGGCCTAAATAATTTTCTTCAAAAAAAATTCTTTGAATTGAGGTAGGCTTTGAAACTTCAGAAAACATATTTTACAAGAAATCAGGCTGTATTTTAAGAGTAACTTAGGTATTCAAAATGTATTCATTTGAAGTAGTTCATTATCATTTATTTATTGACAAGTGAGGAGAACTGATTAAAATGTTATAAAAAATACTAAATACTAATGCATTAGATAAACTTCACTCATCAAGAAAGATTGCTAATACGTTATCAATATATGCACTCTGATTCTAATAAAAGAATATTGGAGACTCGATCGTCTGAAAATAGCAACTGTACATGAAGAGTGTTCAGTACGCTGAAAATATGTCTGAAAAGTCCCGTTTTTTACGGTGCCGAGTGATTTTCTTGGTACCAGGTTTTTATATTTAACTGCAGACTGTTTAGGAAATGGAACTATAATGCGCAAATTTCATACGCCGATGGGCTTAGCTTCTCTCTCACCCACCACAACGACCTTTAGCTGGAAGAGTATGGTTTCCACCGAGTTATCATTGGACGAAAATAATTGAGGGCTGCTCTTACCCGACCTTGGGTGAACACGGATGATGAACCCTTTGAGAGTTCCTCTTCTTTCCATCTGTAAACCTCTGGTTTTTTTCTTTTGTGTCCTTATCCTCTGCAACACTTGGTTGCGGACCATTCAGTTAGCTGATAGCCACAAGGGTTTGCATAATATGCTCAATTTATTTCATATAGGCGCACATTACTCATCGTTGTGTATAAAATTTTGTCGAAGGTTCGGATCGGCGCAGTGACAAGAGTGTTAGCTTCCCACACGAGGGCCTCGAGTCCAAACTATGCTGATGGTAGGAATAATTTCATCGAAAATCTATCTTCATATTTGATGTGTAGCCGTAGTCGAATGCCGTCAAGAGAAGTAAATATTTCGTCCTTCATTTTTTGGTATTATCTGGATACCGCCCCGTGGAAGCCTCCTCCATTTCACCCAACCCATCTCTTTATTCAATAACCCTTCCTCCTGGTAGGAAGAGCAAAAATATGTAGCAAAGGATTGAAATATGTAGTTGGTAGTATACATTTTTGTCCATCCCTGCCGGAAACCCTGGCCAGTACTCAATATCCCTCCCCAAGCCCCTCTACGCCAGCAGCCCACCACCCCATTTCCTCCCTCCAGACCCTTTCGCCTAACTCTTCCGCTACACTTGACGCTGCCCCACTCGACCGATTTAATGACCACACGCCCACATCTTCTTCTTCCGCCCACTCTTCTCTGTCTCTCACCCTTCTCCCTTTCCCTCCTCTTCCTCTCACTTCTTCGGAAAACCACCGCTTGCTGACCCACCCACTCACTCATGCTTCACAAAAAAATATGAATGCCTTTTTCCGGCAGAGAGCACGAAAACAAATGCCAAGTGAACCGTAACACTTTACATCCAAGCTGTATTCCGGGATTACTAAAAAAAATAATAGATGGGATTTTTATTTCCACCCTCCGAGCGACGAAGATTCCTGCAAGGAGTTAAATTCAATTTACCAGGCTCTGAATGGCCTCGTTACTGTAGGGAAGCACGACGGCGATTGACGGCGAGTCGCCATCTAGATTTTGAATGAGCCACGTTGAATCGATACGCTCGTCCAATGGAAGAAGCTTAAGAATACAAGGACATTTTTAGCTTTTACAAACAGTACGAAGTTTTCATTATAAATTATCTGCCCGAATTGATAACCATTCCCCATAGAAGTAGCAAAATGCCTAGTTGTTACCGGAAGGGAAATAAAATTCTCCCCTCCAGCAAGAGACCTTACTTACGAAAAAGAAGAAAACATTAAAAAAATTTTACTTATTGACTCCACATTTTTACACCCTAAGTGCCTCGAATTATTAATGCTCCATGTCCTTCTAAACGTTCCCATCATTAATACTGTCCTCCATATTCCCGAATCCGATGGTGCCAATAACACTGATTTTGACTGCAAAGAAGTGTTCGCAAGTTACAAAATTTCTTAACTCGCTGATTCAACTCTACTTAGTCACCATTATCTCTTGTAAGTCCCTATGAATACTGAATACAATATACTGAAATTAGGTGACAGTAATAATTATGGGTTGTCTTATTCGAGAGAAAGGTAATGATCGTTTAATTGGCCAGTCTAATCATCCAAATAAAAAATTTATTACCAACCATGATGTACTTAATTAACGTAACCATGTACCAAATTAGAAGCTACATAAATTGAAATTATTCTTCCGGAGGTTGAATGCATTAAAAAACTGAAGTTTAACTCCCAATCATCAAATTAGATATTTCCCCAACATTTATGACATGAAAAATACGAATATTTTAGTACTGAAAACATATACTTCTACTGTATATCCATCATAGATTTTGCAAAACGCACTAAATTAAAATTTTATCTGGATATTCACCAAATCAATTGTTCAGTTTCAGTGAGAGCGCTTATTTGGTAACATTAATAAACAGATAAATAAATAACTATCTAATCAGAAAAATAGACTTACTAAAGATCTCCTTCCATCCGTCTCCAATAACAACTCTTTCCAATCATCTCCTTCCAATATAATTTTTAACCACCAAATTTTGACGCATAGCCTAAATGAGAAAGGCATAGGAGCAGCAAGAAAAGCAACGCACCGATATAAGAACCTGAATCGGAGGATATAAGGTTTTTGCTCAAAATGAAGCCCTCTGCCTGATATTGGTTTAATTCAAACTCGCCATTTGAAGGAGCAAAAAGATACTCTCGGGACCTTTCGGGATAACACAAGCAAACAAAGCGATTAATAGCCATCAAAGTTAGCAAAAACACATCCAGTTAAGCTAAAAAAAATTTTAATTGGTAATTATTTGCAATATTATGAATTATAAATTAGATATTTAGGCTAAATAATTTGTCGCGAAGTATATATCAGAAAGAAAGAATGAGCAAAAATATAAACTCGACTTCGTTAAATAACGGCCATCTGCGGTGCTTTTAAAATCTAACTTCTAAGTGCGTAGGCAATAAGACTATCCTAAATGAGAAAGGCATAGGAGCACAAGTTAGGTAGTAGCTACCATTAGATTAGTACCTTAGTGAGTTAGAGCTACCATAAGATTAGTAATGAAGTCACCGAAGGAAAATCTATCTAATGAAATAAATGACCGCGTACCATAATTACTAAGCTATATTTTCACCCTGCAGAGTACTAACATCAAACAGAACTTTTAAAAACTCATCAGACTGTGGCTAGAGACATCACTTTTCCGATAAAACCTGAAAATGGATTAGAAAACCTGAGAACTGAATTAACGCCATGGATTCCATGACCGTGGCAATACAATAGCTATCAATTCATGTTCTTCATCTTCGCCATATGATTAAGAGTTTGAGCCGAAGTCACCCCTTGAAAATATTAATGTGATTCAATTAAAGAAGAAAATATACTAAAACTACAGTATTGAATATTCCCCCATGTGTTCATCAGGCCGATGCAATTAAAATGGGATTGCTGCATAGACAAAAAGCCGGGTAGTATACTTATTTTCCTTCCAAACATATCTGACTATTATTAGAGAATAAACGATACAATTCCACCATTCAGTGCGTGAAACCAGGATTTTTAAAAATACAAGCCGATGAAAAGAACTAGGCATTATGGCTTGAATTCTGGCTAGGCCGTTAAAAAATAATGTTGAACTACCTCAAAGACTAAAACGCAACCTGATATTGCCGAAACCCTTCAAGTTCATTTAAGCCTTGAGCGCTAATGAAGCCTTAATTGCTATTAACTCTCTCAAAAAGGAAGAGTTGGAACCCTAAATTAGAAAGCCAAAATTAAAGAAATCGATTACCTTCCAGTCGGTGAGTCTAATTATATCGCAAGACGAAAAGAGGTGGAAAATCTTCATCGGAGAAACGCAAGAGGGAAGACTAGGAAACAAAGACCATCTCCGATTGTTCCAACGTCAGCGTTATACACTCCATCCCACTCCACACATAAGACGCAATCTCATTAATCTCCTGGGACGGCGAGGATTCCCGGGAAGAAAACACGAAGAGAGGGAAGACTGCGGGAATGAAGAGATGCACGGGGGGGCGGGAGAGGGAACGGCGGCGGTGAAGGCAGAAGAAGAGGAAGCGGAGACTCTTTCCACGGAAAAGACCCGAAGGTGGAGTCGTAGTTTATGAAAGGAATCGCTTCCGTGAATGGATGAACTCGAGCTCGAGCAATGTTATCCCTGGCGCAGAGAGAATGACCTTTTTATCCCTCCGTCTGAAAATTAATTCACCCGAGCCTCGCCTCGATGCACGGTAGGAAAACAGTCGGAGAGGAGGAGAGATATACAAGGTTTAAATCTTCAGCCCTCGAGTCGAGACTTGGAAACGCAAAACATCCGCTTCGCAAAACCGGAAGATAGTGAAGAGCGATTCGCCAGTCATGAAAGCAAATATTCTCATACTAGATCTATCAGACGCCGGTTTTGTCTTGCATTTTTTTATTTTCATATCCATATTTTGGCATCGATTTAAACAAATCACTCCACGCTCAATAAACAATCGTAACATATGAGCTCAATCTCTAGCCCAAAGTTTGATATCCCTATCATGGAGGGATTTCTTTTAAGTAGTATTAGAGAGGCGGCTAAGACCCTGGGTCGCCCGTATTCTTCTGAAAATAAATGTTACAGTGTCTGTTCGAAACATTTGAGACCACTGAGGCTTCTGCTTGATCCTTCGGTGCCAGGCATCGCGCGTCATTGCGTGACACACTATTCAGTGAGCCACCGAGTCACTCGTTTACACATGTGTGTGCAGAGGACATATATTGTGTAATTTACACGTACGTCTTCACATATTGCCAATCTTATTCAAGAGCCGACTAAATTCTAATGTGAATTTCACTAGAAAATTTCGGAATTACTTAAATTAGAATTTTTATCAAAAATTAAGAACTTATTAATTTAGCAAAATAGAGTCGTGTTTTTTTTCTTAAGAGTTCTTTGCCAAAGGGCCGCGCATTTTGGAATCACCACAAGTTAACGCCCTGAGAGCAGAGCGCTACATTTGGACAGCCTCTCTGTCGTTATGAAATTCAATTGATATGTTTACAATACCTTTTAGAAAATGATATTTAGTAGCTATGTATCAGTCAATATACCGTCGAATGAACAATTGTAAAGAAAATTAATAGCTAATCTATTAAGTGAATACGGCAATCCTAATCTTTCACTTGCAAAATCACAATTAATTTCATTAAAGAGTTATTTATTTAGCAGCTCAAAGACAACGTACATACTTATATTTACCAGAGACAAGTCAATTCTCCATCATGATCAATACACTCTACAAAGTCGAAGGATGGTGCCATAATCTATAAATATGTAGCAATAATTCTTATCGTTTCCCATTAACATATAAGTATATATCGTTACTTAAACCGCATGTTTATCATCAACCCTTTCATGATGTATGAAATGATTAATCAGCTCTAAATATTGATATTCATGGTAAAAATAAAGTCAAAAAAGGCAAAGGAGATTAAAGAAAACCTAGGTATGGTAATTCATTCAATAACACAAGATATACAATTTCTTTGCCTTTATCTCCAGTACTACGGGTTCGATCACGATTATAACTTCTCAATTAACTACGTAATAATTATCCACCTTCCATCGACTCTCCCTCATACATTAGCACTGGAAATAACTTTTTTCCACTCTATCGGGGTAAAATATTCCAAAACTACTTTCGACTCGACACGGTACCTCGGTTGAACTCTGTAATACAGGCATGTACCCATTGTCCATCTCGAATAGGAGCGAGCCGAAACGCAAGGACCCTTTCCATGTCATTCAGCTCCTTCGACGGCAACTTCATACTCAGAATCAAGTAATTGCATGGTAAAGTTTAGGGCAATTAAACTCGAATTAAGTAGCTAGAGGAGACCGTATTCTCTTCGGGTCTCGTCACTCTTCTTCTCTCGTCAGGTCCTGTCTGACGAAGCCAGCTGGAAGGCAGGCGAAACTGTTGTCCCCCAAAAAATGGATCGACGCAACAAAAACCCGAAGAGAATACGGTCATTAAATAACCGTGGAAGCCTCCGTACCAATTTTAGCTAGAGGAGAGCACGCATGGGGAGCCTTTGAGCACATAGATACCCTTGGCCCGCAGTTGGCCCAAGTGGTGAGAGAGATCAATGGAGGGGCCAAGACTGAGTAAGGGAAATATATACCTACGGGATCTCCAGAGTTAAATTTTAAATGAAAAGCAGAGCTAGGTACATTTCAGACAGAGACGGGATTATAGAATTTTCCTTACTCGCATATAGCACACAAGATGGAAGGAGTTTCCACAACGATAGGCACACTCAAAATTAAAGCTAATATTTCCGTTTAAAAAACTAGTATATTAATAAAATAATATGAACAGAGTAATTTAAAGTTATAAGACTATTAACTACAAAAGGCTACGTAAGCACTATTGCTTACGAATATTTGAGGAAAAATATTTCTCTTCAAAGAGAAATGAATTTGAACACATGGGATATGTATACCAGTGAATGCTGGAAGAATCAATTAAACATACGATCCTTTAGCGTGGGGATGAGTCCGTAGGATGAACAGTAGGGCATTGAAGTATTTCGTAAAAAGATGTATCTCTGGATACTACTAGGCCGCTCCAGTCCACACTCTCCTTTCATCAAATAACACTTCATATCCTTGACGGCGAAAACAACCAACAAACCTCGGCAACGCAAATTACAAAGTTGTCGCACGCCATCAGTTTGCACGACTTTATTCACGACCCAACAGTCGAACCACCGCAAGTGCTGGTTGCATCGGGTGATTAGCAATGTGTCAAATGGTTTAGAGTGTCTTGATGTGTTCCATCATTTATTGGTCTTTCGCCTCTCTGGCCATGACTACTACCATTTTCAACAACCATAGAATGGTACAGACTAAAATGTATACATTCACTGGTGAAAATATATAGAGGGAATGTTAAAGATATTCCCTGGTGATAAATATTGATTGATATTTATACGTAAAAAACAGCATAAAATTTTCATCTCCTTTAAAAAAATACCAAATATTGTATCGACATGTAGTTCCATAATATAGGCAACATGTTCTTCATAGTTAAAAGCTGTTACACCTTGAGAATGACTCAAGGGATCGCTATCATGGTCGGCGTTCATTAAAAGTGCGGAGATCTACTAATTTGACTTCTCCCACAACTATAGGGACTATATCATTGGTACCAAGCTGAGCCTAAAACTCTCTACCACGAAATTATAACACAAGTACATGACGCTTGCGGTTCCTCTTTAATTCCACAAATAATCCAAGCTCTATTCTTCCCATCTGAATTATTATCGTGCGCGAGCAGTTAAGTATTTATAACTCAACGACTTTATTTATCACTAATAATTACGCGGTGGAGGAATCCTGTGATGCATGCCTACTTGCACTGCGCTTCGGAAGGAAGGTATTCGTGCACTACGCATTCACGCTGGCCGGCGCACACATTCTCAAAGCCATGAAATACTTGCAATTCTCGCAAAATAAAACACACACTGGGAAGGGGGAATGAGTAAAAACGGACCGAGTGTGTAGGGAGAGCAGACTTTTAAAGGGGAAGAGATCTCAGAGGGGCGCTCCTTTAGGTTAGAGCTAGCTGAAATTCGGTCGAAGGAATTTCTACCGCGGAGACGGCAGGTGGGTGGGGCCAGTAGCGTATGACGGATTGCACGGAAGGAATTCGGAATTGGGGAAAAAGAAGAATCGTGATGAGAGAGGAGAACAAAAGAGCAGAAAGAAGGCGTAAAAAAGGAGAATTTCCTATGGAATCGGCTGCATAACCTAACAAAGTAACCTAAAAAAGCGAAAACCTAGACAAACTTAGAAGCGCATTTATACATATACGCCCTGATGTAAGATGTGCATTGTACCTGTTATAAATACAGTCACGAAAAATTTTTCTGCTCGTTGTGATTTTACTGTAAGCGGAAGATTATGGAAATACACACAGACGCTAGCGACAGTAATAAAGAAAATGTGAGTGTCTTTCTCCACATGGTGCAGCACCTCTACTCTATTGTGCCGGGTGTCAATCTAATGAGAAAACTGAGTAACCGGACCTAAGTCTTTCACACCTGTCATGACATGATGGCATGACGCAAACTAGATTTATATGCAATTTTTCAAGAAAAAAATGCATGAGGTATGATTTTTAAATGGTATTCTACATACCTAACCTTCTAGTGGGACCTTATAGAGGAAAATTTATTATATTTCATAACTCCACTGAAAAGAAATGACTCATGACAAATGAAAGAATACCGTATCATATAACGTCAAATATAACTCTGTGGCAAGCCGCGTAAAACATTTGAGTCATAATACATAGCGTCGCGGATACATGACTTGTCAAAATTTTGTATGGGAAAGTAAATTTCCTATTTCAAACAATATAAAAGATTTTTACAGGGCTTTAGCTCGGTGTATGATTTTAGCGATCTCAATCAGCCGCATTCTAGAGAATGTAAGCCGCTAATTATTATTAAATAACTATTGATGAAAGAATTAAATGCTTGATAATTTATGGTGCGTAAATCTAGCGAATTCTTACAAAAACTTCGAAGACATCCGGATGGCGAATACGTTTATCTCTAATATACAGCTAACTCTAAATAACCTTCAGCCCTGAAGCCCAAGTTATTTTTATTACTTCTCAGCCCTTTATTGTCAGATTAAAGCAAGTAAGGACTATTTATAATTCTGATTTGTTTCTGATGCTCGCTAGAATTGTAGAAATCGAAGATTGCTGTTTGTGGTACTATTTCGAATGATTAAGCTATTCATGTTGTTTATCATAATGTTGAAGATCGCATTAATTATTCAATTCAAATATAATGAGGAAATTAATCTCAATAGCCAAGTTTCACCATTTTTATACATTTAGAGCACTAAAAATATTTTATTTATAGAGGTTCACATGTGTTGGATCTTAGAAATTTTTTGTGGAGGCATGAGGAAGTAGAAAATTGCAGGGGTTAAACCGAAATTTCATACAAAAGAGATGAAACAAGCACGGGAGTAAAGAGTTCAATGGATACAGGTAGTTTTTTACAGGGTACTATGATTAATGTCCGCATCTAGGTACGACCCTGTGAGCCACCGCATGGGCGTGTGGCAGAGGGTGTTGGGTCACGAGCCGTGTAAATATGTAAGGTTTTGGTAGGTGAATTGATGACGTGTATTATGGGAGTGTATTTAGTGGAGCTCAGTTTTTAATGCGGTTGTTTATTGTTTGCGGAAAGAACGAGTTTTTGTACCTATGCGTTCGGCAAAGTATCTCTCTTATTTTATCGCTTCTGTCAGATCTAGAGATGTCATGAGGCGTCATGAAAATATTCTCTGTGCCGCTCTGAAAAATAAAACGGTGGTAACGAAGTGGGGGCTGAAAGAACGGGTCAAAGGATTTCATATTGGGGACATAAATGGAAAGGCAAGAATAGGAATGCAACCAAGTGACCGGGAGGGCCTCCTGTCTCCTTGTCTTCCATGAAGCTCCTGGGACGTAATAAAAATACAAGCCAAGAAAACGTTGGAGATGAACTCTATCTGTTATACCGTGAAGCGAACGGAGATAAGGTTAATGGAAAATGCTTAAAAAGTAATAAACTTACGTAAGCAAGAGGATAGCAGGACTAATATTCTTTCGGAGAGCCATGTGAGGCCCAATGTTACTCAGACCTTACAATTATGTTTCGTCAACGACACCCTTGGTATGAAGCCATGAGTGAGAATGAAAATAATAAATGTATTAAATATATTCTTATAGATTCTACACACCTAAGTCACGTGTACTCTTTCCGCTTATGCTATCCGGTACGCCAAGTTTTTAACCGCATTACATATTTAATGAAATTGTAGCATATTTGATAAAACTTGCGGGAGACTTGCTTAAAAAACATGGAATCAAATCATTATTTCAAAAGTATTAAGTACAATAAATCAGCGTAATTTGAGTAATGTAAAGGAAATTAGATAAAAAATATTTTCAGTGTGGTTGAATGATCCGATTCTAATTACATAGCTTTCAAAAAGGATTAAAAAATCCAAGTTAGCAAGAATGATTTCACCTAATTAAATTGTTTTTGAGTATTCCAAAAATTACGAGGCAAAACAGCATTCTCCCCACTTTTTGTAGGAAAATATAACACTTTCTCTTTACTTTTTCACACAAGAAAGCAAATGGTCGTAATAAAATCGATTGAATTGATAATTATACCTAAAAATAATTAGTTTTTGATCGATTTTGAGATGTATACACCAAAACTAAAGGCATCTATATAAATGATTTAATTTCGGAAAATCCATATAAATGCCAGTAAAATAGACGGTACATTTCGACCGCCATGGAAACCTGGACGGATGTTTTCAAAAAGGGAAACATCAAAGGCGGGGAAGGGTTAAATGAATACCGCTCTTGTTTTATTCCTGAATTTCCGAAAGGATGGGGTTTTCTCTTTAACAATGCAAAAGGTTTTGTCGAGGAAATGCTTTGAGTTTTTATCCACTCCAGCATCTCAAAGGGCAAAGAATGGGTTTTGCAGGTGTTGTGGAAGGGGTGACGCCACAAGCGCGTGTCACCAACTTCTGCCTATTGAGACAAAATGGAATTTGAACGGAAAAATGTAAAAAATTAAAATAAAAGTAACTTATACACGGCTACGAATATCGATTTAAGGACGATTCCTACTTCCAAAAAGCAAATTATCTCATATTACAGGTTAAATTAATCAAGCTACAATAACTTAGGTAATTCATAAACACGGTGCAATTTTATAATCCAGCTACAGGTAGCGTATCGCATTATTTAATAAACTGAGTTGCGGTAAGAGATTAATTACAACTGAACAAGAACTCGAGCGATAAAATGAAGCACTCAATTACTCACAAATTCAACCTAATACCCATCATATACTGATCTGCATGTTAGTAAGCAAATTAAAATTCATGTCTTATACTTTCATGATGCCTCGAAAATCTCCAACGTGTGGTTAGGGGTGTTCAATTGTTTTAATTCAATCCGAAATCGGTCACATTATTGTAAATATTAATGACAAGAGACTAAGAATGAGGCAGCATCTTCTGAATCCTAATATGGCACAAGGAAAGAATGATAAATGAATATGGCTTTAAGGAAAATAGAGGAGAGCTCATGAAAATGATCGCCTAATAACGTTACGTTCAATAACTATAACCCAAAATTTAGCAAAATCCCATTGGCAGAGGTAAACTATAGAGCCGTATATATAATATACAACATCAAAAGGATTCGATAATGAGGAAAGATTGCATAAAAACACCAATATCGTTAGTCAACACGTAGGCTTTGAAAACTCATAGAGGACACAGATGATTTATTTACCATGGCAGATGATTGGACGCAGATATCCTTTACAATCAGTCACCACCATGGCAAGAGTGAAACATTCGATGCTCCGCGATGCGATTCCTCAATAGATACAAAATCACTTCTGAAGAGCAAAATAACAACAGTTAAGGATCAATACTTCCTCCAGGATTGCTCAGCAGCCTTCAATAAAGGTCACACCAGACCAAGACGCAACCCCAATACGGATAACACAAGGACGATATTTTTTGCAGTAAACAAAGAAACCATCGACGCGCGATTAACATCGTGCATTGCTGCCGGAAACTTGATGAACTCCTCCAGTCATTTTGATGCAGTAAAAAAACCTAAGAGGCCACAGCGTAAAAAGATACGGAGGTGACAACAATGACGACAACTACGAGAACGATCCAAGCAACGCCTCCGTAACGACGGGAGCGGACACCTCCTGAGGAGCTCCCCCGCCCACCTTCGTGGAACGCCGGAGGCGGGACAGCTTGAGCACGAGAGAAAAAACAAAGGAAACGACTTGGAGCGGAAGAAAGGGGAGGAGCGAGGGCCCATGGCGAAACTCGAAGGGTAAATAATGCCAGGTAGCCCAGGAGAATTTTGAGGGAGGAAAAGGTGAGAGAAACATGCAGACGAAGAGAGGATGGGATGAAAGGAAAAACTTCGGAAGATTGGGCTGGCTTGGCAGCCTAAGTCTAGGCCTCCTATTCGTTGGGTTCCATTACAATTTGCAAGAGTGACCCCGAGGATATTCCTAGTGTTATACGACTCCAGGTAACCAAAGAGAGCTTCGAGAACGATAAAAGAAAGGGATGTATCACCAAAGAAAGGAGAGGACGAAAACTATGATAGTTCGATTGAGGGCAAGTTTTGGTAGTTTGAGTAATTCCTATTCAGAGTGCCATCGTTTGGATCTCAGCGATGGCGGAGATCTTTTAGAGGAATCTCCATCCACACTTGGGTGCTCGGTGGAGGTTACTCAAAATGAAGAACTCGGGTGTGGTGCTTAATTTAAACTAGTCATATATCATTCGTCAGATGAATATCGATTATACAATATCAAAACACGAATCGGGTAGGGTCAGTGGCGGAGATTTTAAGTTATTCTCAATCCCACATTGTGGCTATCCATGAGGCAAGTGCAGAGTAGTAATTGATAAACCACATAGGACGTAAAACGGACTTCTTTTTTACATAGGTTTTATTGAGTAGGTTACTGCCGACAACAGGATTAAATTCACCCTTCTTCCAACCCTGAACAAATCCTTTACTATTTATCTATACGTATAGATTTACCTGTTCATCACAATATACCCAATTATCATTAATAGCGCAAATAACAACAGTATTCAATCTAATAATGCCTAATAACCAGCCAACAGAGAAATGCGAGGCGAATGAATGCAATGGGATAGGTAGTGTCGTATAAAAGATGAACGAAGAGGTGTCATGGGTCGATGGAACACCAAAAACAAGTCCCAACGACCAGCCTAGTCGCCACACTTAGTAAGCGATTGGCGAAGAATATTACGAGTCTTATGCTACCCATTAACATGGCAACAAGACGAACCGATGAATAAATGCGACTATGACTCATTCGTAATTCGTCCACTCACCGATTTAATTGATGTTTCAGAAATAAATTTTTAGTATATGCGTTTAGAACGAGTCTACCGTGGAAATGCACCTGAAACAACTTCAAAGATAAGACATGGGGAGACAGTGAGAGAAGTGGAGATAGGGCAAGAAATTTCAGCAAGATAGCCGGAAGAGAAGAGGGAAAATTCCGGCGAGAGAGAGGAAAATGAATGCCCCGTGGAGGGCAGGGCAGTGTAGGCGCGATAAAAACGGTGATCCTCGATTGGACCAGCGGAGAAGGTGGGAGTGAGAGGGTGTTGTTGGATCAAGTGGGCAGGATCAGGTCGGGAAGGTGTGGAAAAACGAGGTCAGTGACAAACTGGGTCAAGAGCAGAGAGAGAGAGACCAGAAGTGAATAACGGAGTGACTGGGAGGGTGGGGTGATCCCCAAAAGCATACAAAAGAGAACGAGACCACAGAGAGGAGGTTCTTGAATAGGGAAGGGTATGAAAGGGGCTGTAAAATGGGTAGAGGAGAAAATTAAGATGGTCGATATCAATAAAAACAAGCCACTACTAGGGGAAGGAGGTTAGAGGAGCCAGCTTTCAAAGCGGTTGTGATGCTGCAAGAGTAGAGTTGGGTGAGGAAGCGTAGAGCAGCTACGTAGTATCCTGCATACCACTTCAAGAGTGAGTGGCATGGGGTGAGCTGTCACCAAAAATTCACTCAATTGAATGCTATGAAATTTGTATCGCCCTCAATCGCGCCAGGTGGATGACTGACCTCTCATCCTGAGGGATCAGTTACGCCAACCGGAAGATATGGTGTTTTATTCAGAACTCAGGAGTTACAGGTCTAGATGGTGAATACCATCGAACCGCAACCCACATCTTTAGTGAATTAAACAGTATAAAAAAGAGAGAAATACTGTGAAATCTATGCGTTCAAGCACCTATTCTTCCTGTGCACTCTTTACGAGTTGATAAAGAGACTAGTTATTGATCATTTCTTACCTCCCATCTTCCCTTCATCTGATTTCGTTCCTTCGCATACAAGTGTCTTTAAACTGACTGAAAAATGCCAATATGATGACAATTGGGCTATCCGTTGATTACGAGGTTGGTAGCCACCAAAGACTTAGAGGCTACGTGGTAGGCTAAAATCACTTTAAATTGTAGGTGACGACAGTTTCGGGGCGAAAAAGTGGATAAAATTTATTTATATAAAAAAGTGGACAACCACGCACAAAATCTGTGGATAAGACAAGAGTAACAAAATTAAGTATGTAAACGCCGATTTGATTTTTAAGCATTTAGGATGAATAGGGTAAACTTACCCAATTCATTCAAAATGTTTTCCAAATTCCATAAAGTATCGCTGGAGACCATCAACTTGATTTTTAAAATTTACCTATTTTCTACACACCATCAGTGACCAATTGCAAAATGGAGCCATTCACTGAGACCCAACGCCAACACTTATTTATCTCCTTGCCCTTTCTATCTTCAAATTATTTTTTCTTTTCCCTCCCTTTCCATGGCTGGTGACTTAAAAACCCCATGTCACTCGCCCCCTGCGGCACTCGTATGTAGATGTAGATAGACAGACGGTCGGTGGTCGAAAGACGGAGGCATCCGGATAAATATTGGCCATAGAGGGGGCGTGCTGGGAAGTGGCCACCGGGCATGCGGTGTTTGGCCGAGACAGGAGTGAATAAGTGTTCGTCGGATTTAGCGCTGCACGGCTGCCCCCGGGATTCCGGGCGCGGAAGGCGTTTTTTTCTCAGGTGGGGCGCAACTCGCTAGAATGCGCGTGCGTGGAGTAAAGAAAAACAAGCTCAACCGTTTCACCTTGCGTGAAAATATACAGCACTCGCAATTTACTGTGGAATACGAAAAAGATCTCCGTATACTTTTCCAGGGCAGTATGTTACAACCCACAAGAGGTTGAGTACACAAAAAAAACATTGATGGAAAATTGAGAGTTTGGTACATTGCAACGCTTCACACTAAAAGTATCCACTTATCTTTATAGCCATATTTGCAATGCACTCACATAAAGTGGTGCAATAAAATAATATCCAAATATGACAAACACTAAAATAAGAAAATAGAGAAAACACATTCAGAGATTGTGACTACCTTTTAAACAATTAGAAAACACCTACATTTTGAAGGACATAGAGATGTTTATCGGTTGAAATGTTTCACTAAGTTTGTTGTTTAGGAAGCGTAAATTTATTTGCTTTGTTGTTACAGTAAAGTTGGCATATAATAACTCCCAAAAAGCAATAGGAAGAGTACGTAAGTAATTGTAAAGAGAAAAAAAAGCCTTTGAAGTGACATTATGAGCGCACTTGATTACACGTAGTTAGCTCTTCAAATAAAATTTACCTAGAAACGAAAGCAGCGGCAAGGGTGGTATTTAATGAAACAGTTCGCGGAATGTTTGATCGGGGGAAACAATTCTGCTTTTAAAAATATAGCGATACAATTAAATGGGAGTAAAACCTGGATAGAATTCATTAATTATATTCAGAGTAATGACTATGGTACAATATCCAAGTTTTTTAAGTATTAAGAAAAATATACCACTGAGAATCACTATTATTACTGCACTAATTTTGCAAAATTCCCTTCATATATGAGCCTAAAACGTTTGGAATATGGCATTAATAGTTTTCTTTCGCCGTACTGTAGCCAGTTATTGGGGAAAATTCAATAGCTAGGCATTACACATGACGAATATTTAACTACTAAAAATTCAGTAATCGTTCTAAAATACTCACTGATTTTTAGCGCCTGTTAAAGTTCAAAAATGCCGATGGAAAAGTAGTGAATATTAATCCAAAAGATTTAGTTACAAGAGCGGTTGTATACAATTTTCACAAAAATACATTTTTAATCGTCATAATAATGTAAAAAACGGGTGGCACAATAATTTGGACCGCACAGAAAAAAGTAATATGCCAGACAAACCTCAGAGTGACCACAGAGTAGACGGGTTATTCTTTATCCTCCAATGGCGCAGAGAGATACGGGGAAATTTTGACGGAGAATTGGCTGGAGGCTAAATTCAGATGAAAGAAATCGAATTTAAATGTCTTATCACGGCATCCCATCTCTCTGCCACTCGAGGGCTTAGGGTTTCGTAGGAGATCAGTCCTTGACAATGTTAGTTCAGCGACCCACTCCCATCAAAGATACATTTCGCATGACGCTCAAGTCACTGAGGGACGAGCAACCACCAGGAAATGTGGGAGATCCGAGATATTGTATGGGCCCCAGGTTTAGAGTCGCGAGGAAATAAAACCGGCTGCGCATTAAAAGCAGGAGACAGGATGTTGTGATCCCGGCTGCATTTGGATCTCCAGCTGGAGTTACACGTGACCTGCCACTGCTTCCACTATATTCCAACTCCCACCTACATTCTGATCCTCGTGGACGGGTCCAGGCAGAAGTTTCACCGGCACTGAGGGATGATACGTCAGAAACTTGATGATTTTGTGTTAGATTGGAATTGATGGGAGAGAGGAGGACTATACGACTGCAGCTAGGCAAGAAACCCCGCATCATCCCTATCTCGAATGTTTCTTTCCGATCTCTCTGCCTCTGTTTACGAGTCGTAAAATCAGATCTCTGCCAAAAACAGTTAATCTTGATCCCAGTTTGGTGTAATTCGAAAGATCGGCAGAGATTTTTTTATAGTAAAAGGCCTTTATATTGGATATACGGGATTTGTCTAAGTGCTCTCAAGTGCGGAACTGGGTCAAATGGCTACAGTTACTTCAATAATGACTACATACCCGGTAAAATATTTAATACAAACGAAGTTTTCTGCATTATTATAATCTAATCTGAGCGGATAGCGTGAATTTGAAAAATGTAACCCGGGAAAAAAATTGGAATCAAATTTTTTTAAATACAAAACTGATTCAATGGTAAAAAGGTAAACCTTCATTTAAAAGCATTTTTAGGCAAGGCTGAACGCATCGTTCGTATGTAGATGTAAAATGCTTACAATATTGCAGGTAAACTAAAGTGATGACGTATACCGTTTTAGAGATATAGCAATACTCATGTTCGAATGAAAACAGATAGCCACAAATGTTTGATAATGAAGCTACACCACAGAGCGAGGTCATTTATGATTAGATTGAGTTTTTCAATCTATCACTCATAATAGTGCTTTTACAGAATAATTTTAAAAATCTTCACGCACTTCAATCAACCATTTTAACTCTCTCAAAATATAAAGATCAACAACGATTTTCTCTCCGATCAGACAATATTTCGAAAAAAAATTACCCATAGCTAATTTCTTCCCCAAATGCATCGTTTGGTTTCACATTTATACATTATATGATTCTTAATCTTAACCTCCATAATACGTAAGAAATAGGCACATTTTGCGGTCTCAAGACGCAGCAGACATCAGCTGACAGAAAGTTATCTACCAAGGAAATACACGGTAAAAGTCACGACGTCACCTTTTAACTTTATCATTTACGGCCTTCCAAAAAGACCGAGTTTTGAGTTTTGATTTAGTTTGTAGTTCAGAGTGGTCCTAAATAAAATTATCTCGTTTATAACGTTAAGCATTGCAAGTATATTTAATTGATGGTTCATTCCTCATTTAAAATTGGATGTTGGATACAATATATAAGTTTAAAAAAACATTTTTCATTAAACATTTAGACACAACACAACATTAAGACATTTAAAACATTGATTTTACCCTTGAGATTACCATTGTTACCATTTATTTACATTATACTCAGCCTGCTCTGCCAATGAACTCATCACAGGAGTTAATGTCACGGTAAAACAGTGATTGAAATTTCTAATTGTTTGTAAAAGATGTTATATCACTTTCACTTGTACACTATAAACATTATGATGAAGAATTAAAACTGTAAAAATGGAAAGGACGTAATTAAACTTTCTTTTTAACTAAACTAAATTATGACGAATTCTCCAGGAGAATTGTCTACACACGTATAAAAGCGGTCAAAATTTACTAACATGACGCTATAATTTATGCCATCGCACTCGGTGTTGTATCACTAACCCGTAGAGATTCACATAAGACGAAAATACTTTACCACAAATAAAAACGAGCGTAAACGCATGGTTTAAGTCAAGCTAGATAAGTGATTAAATGATGAACTGACCACGGAAGAGCCATCTCGAGAGCCTGTTGCCGGAAAATGTCCCCGCATAAGGAGGCCGTAATATGTTCGTCTCACCCCTAAACGCGTCGTCACTTCCTCTAGGGCGGTAAAATTCCCGCGGGAACCGCCGCACCACCGCCAACGTCAGTGTCGCCATCTCCCGCGTGCCGACGATTGAACGTCCCGTGGGACGAAACCGCAAAAACTCCCATTTCCCGAGGCCGCACCTCCAGCCTCTTTCGCTTGCAGTACCTCCACTCCCCCTTTCGGGTCCCCGAGCCCCCTCTCCCTTGGACAATTAACCGGAAGCCGCCACAAAAATACAGCGTGTCGCACAGAGCCCGGAACGGAGATGGATGACGGGCCACGAGAGAACCCTAGGGAGCTTAATTTCCAAGAGACGACAGCCATTCATTATCGGTGGATACAACCAAGTTTTAACTTTCAAGAGAGCACAAAACTCACACTTTCCTCACATGAGCTCTTTAGTTTATACATAAATTATATGCACAGAGAAAAAACTATTCCTCATGTGCAAGAATATTTTTAATCCTTTCCAGTGTTAATCAGCTGCTACCCCAAAGATATATTCCAATTAAACGTAAAAAAAATGTTTAATGGAAAAATCAACGGTGAAAATATCATTTTCTAAAAAAGTTAAGTTTTTCCATATGCAGTTTTCCCAGATATGTTGTATATATTCAATTTGCCATGAATCCGATTCTAACCGTGGGGATGAAAGATGGAATATTTCGTTCGCTTGGACCACCTCATCACTTCAACCCAATCCTTAAGCGTCCTAAAGTGAGACACCGTTGTTCATATTCTGGATTTAGTGACTTATGAGATAACGAAAGGACATTAATAAATGCTAAAATGAAAAAGAGCTAGTAGACATTGAGTTCCAACTTCAAAGAAAAGCAATTTTCTGGCATGACTAATATGATGAGTAAATCTTTTCGACACACGACTAGGGATAACGTGATACAAAACTAAAAGAATAGTCACAAGCAAATAAAAGGCCCCTATCAGTTCTATTGTTTAATTCTCTTGGCAAAATAATGAACGCATTATTTCAAATTGCCTCAGCGTCCACCATTTTTTCCACTCTTATAATTTATATGCGTGAGTCCAAATTTCTACATTAAGTCTAAAAGTTACCTACATGCGAGTCGCATATTCACATAAAAAACTTATAGCGCCATATCATGCATGTTGAGTAACTCCATTTTACGGTACGTGCAAACAATTTCAGGGACCGACGACTTTTATTTGCCTAAAAAGTTGTTCTTTCCCAAGTAAATTTCTAATTCAGAAATTAAATGAGTAGGGAAAGTACAAACAAGAAAATTATGGTATTTTTAATCTCAATGCTCACGCCACATAAGAGTAATTAAAGGCAAACAACACAGCAATTTGCCTGAAGCAACACGTTTTCCACAATAATGCTTCATATCTACTATAAATCTAAAGATATAGATAAAATAAATTTAGGAAATTATTTAGCGTCTAGAAAAGAATAATAACGTTTTCCTATGGGGCTCATATCAGGATGTATTCGGTGAGAAATGGTCTCAGCTGTAGGAGCATCGTAACTCAACCACTTCTTAGATTTCTTTGTTCCGCAGCAAAAAGAATTCATTCCCTTGACTCGAGTCGGAAGTAATAATTTCTTGTACTATATTAATCCTCACTCAGTTCTCGCCTTCGTCCTTTTCCGCTCAGGATAAGAGACCATATTTCATACCACTCCATTCGAACACTCCGCGAGTAACGCCTGAGCATTTTCGCCCATCAGCCTCTATTTCGAATTAGAGTATCTTTGTAACTTTTCGAGTTCCAAGGGCCCAATACGGACCACACCCTGAAGGAAATAAAAAAATTCTAATTATTTATTCAACCTTTCAAGTGGAACTCCGCAGTACTTCCCACTCGCGGGAGCCTTTCACCTTTTGTATATCTTCTTCATCCGCTCGCTCCACGTCTATCCGGCCAACGAGGCTCCCCCGGCCGCAGCCGACACAACCCTTGGCCGTCCCTCCGCCCCTCGTCCCCCTCAAAAGCTCATATACTCACTCCGAGGAGCTCTGTCCACACATAACGCCTACCTCCCAGCAAACTCCTCCCTCAACGCTTGAGCTTCCCCACGCCTACGGGGAGAAAGAAAACACTCGCCAAAGTTTGCAGCGTCAGTTTTTTCTTTATTTCGTTCACAGGTCAAGAAAGAACTTTTTGAAAAGTGGCATGTAGATGATAACGCGCGTAAGGGTGAGATGCTATGGTGGTCGAAACTCAAAGTGTAAGATGCACGCTGGGAAGAGGAAAGTAGAGTTTGAAGGAGAGTGGAGAGTAAGTGAGGGAAGACGATGCTGAGAAACTCTCGAAAGGAGAAGACGTAAGGTATCTCGGGCGCTGCCATTTTAAAACTTAAGGTAAGAAGGCCCTCCTCGAATGACGGTTGGTAGAAGTTGCCAAAAAAAGGGATAGCTCAAGACATTAGATTTACTTTTTTCTCTTCATTCAAAACTCGAGTGCAGAGCGGAATATTTTAACAACACGCCTACGTTTATTTCAGTGCTCTCCAATGGACCATCTTAAAGGTCAGCGGTGTTTACTTTCCGGAAATAACGATTTTGGACGCGGTCCAAACGAATAACGGGGAAGGAAAATAACTCTTCATAACAAATAAGGGGGGTAGGCATTTGAAGCTTTCTTCTCTCTTTACAAAATCATTCCATAAATATCAAAGATGTATCCAGATTCGTTCCCTGGGATTGAGAGCACTTTAATTACTCGCCCATACGAGGGCATTAAGAAAAACTTCACTGCTTTCCTTGTGAACGTTGTTCAAATTTATTAACAGAAAAAAAATCATTTTGGGGATGACTTTTGTAGAAGACATGAAAAGTAAGAAGGTATGATTAAAAAGGTAAAAAAATGGATTTTGGTCGTTTCGAATGAGGGTGAATTCTATGCGTGCATTCATCTTGACGACATTAAAAATGTTTCCGCAATGGAATTTCAAAGTCCCTTGAATAACCTACACACCCCATATTCATTTAAAATGCCAACAATTGATTTTGAATTTTCAAAATTCTAAACCTGTTGTTTTATAACAGTAATACGTAAGACTTAAATCACAAGAAATACAAAAATATGTGCCCGAGGTGAAATAAAAACACGTGACTTTCTGGTTTCCACGCTTGTTATCAACATTGATATCACATCTTATGAATAATCTTAATGACCATCAAACGTTGCACACCTCTTAATATAAAATATATACACAACATGTGAATGATGACTCAGGATCGGGCAGTTTATAGTACCATTAACTTCAACAAAGAACTACCACATCCCAAATGCTATTAATACTCGTTTCGCTGCAAAATTGAAGCATCATTTTTGCCATCTTTGTCCTTTATCTCCGTGCCATTAACAATATTTTCAATTCTACAACAGGAAAAAGCAATAATTCGCCATGGAAAATTATCAACACAGATTGTGAATGCCGAAAATACGTTGAATACGGTGGATGTGGTATTTCAAAAGCTGAGTTGATTGTACAAAATGTATTGAACTAATGGTACCCACATTTCACAAGGATACAATTTAATATCATTCAAGTTCAAGTTAAATGTTGCCAAATAGAAGCCCAAACGAGAAAATACTCCACTTTTAAGCTGGAAAACGAGGAAGGATTCTGTACCCCGCAAAATCGACACCCAAAGGAAGAACATAATTAGGAAAGCAGCGTAATTGGGAGCCCGGATAATATTAGTTTGCGAGGTCAACACGGTTCACAATTGATTCAACCCTAGGGAACATTTCTTGCGGGCGGAGATGCGGGACGTCAGCCCGCCCGACCTTGCTTCATAGCCTCGAACGGAGATGGCACCTAAGTCACCACGCTCAAGAATTCCCCCACTTATCTCACTTTCACTGCACCGCTCTCTCAAGAAATGCGTACAACATGCTCCCCGTCATCCAGCATTATACTTACTAAGGTCCTTAAAACACCTCCCCTCACTCACAGCGTCCCTCATTCAATACATGCTGTTCACATGCACATGAACTAGAACTCGACAAATTGGGTCTCAGTGGTGATGTCCCTGGGCAAAAGATTTCCACAGAGCCTTGCTCGATGAAACAATGGTAAAACATCCACCCACTCGTGCTAGAAGTCCTCACCACCGCACGAGGGTCGTATGTAAGATATTTCAAGGGAAATTCTTGCCCGCCTGTAGGAAATATATTGGAGGACATTACTTCACATTCTGTTTAGGACCAGGCATCTGCTTAGGACCAGGCAGGCTTGGGACCAAATCGGTGACGCGTTGGTTCATTGCCCCAGGCATAGTAAAATATGGGTGAAATGGGAACGGGAATTCACACAATAAAGTAGAAGATGGGCTTATTTGGTATAATTGATTGACATATATATAAAGTAAAAAAAAAATCGGATAGCTCAGAAAACCTAAAGTTCTCAAACTATTTTCATTTTCAGCACCAAACGAATAATAATGTCATTAAAGATACATTCCTAGAGGAAACCGCACATCCACTTATTATTAAACTAAGCCTGAACCAATGAAAAGTCGCTAAGAAGGCTAACTGATTACAAACAATCAAACTGCGTATAAAATATGGAGTGGTGTCTACATATTTGTCACTCCTCCCCTTCCAAACCACAGAATCAATTGACCTGAAATTAGGTATGATAACAACATTTTTTCCAGACGGATCTATAAGATATATAAATAAGACCGCGGAGCTTCAAGAACACCAGGACCCCAAAAAAGGGCCAAAAATCAGTATTGAGGTTTCTTTTATTGATTTTTTAAATTACTTTGAGTCAAAATATCACTGTAAATTTTCATTATTATAAGGCCAAAAGGACGTATAATTTAATTATTGTAAAGCATTTGATTGTACGCTTCGTATTTGCTATAAAATCTCGTTTTTGACCAAAATTTTCAACTACTCTCTATTCTACTTGTAGTCAAGATAAATGGTTAAACTTAACAATATCGGATGGGTTAAAGTATAAAAAATTTGATCCTTGCAAATAATCTTCATGTTTGCTTCATATTTGCTTCATATTTGCGAGCATTCTCAATTGTCTCGAATTTCAACAATGGAAGCTTTCCTTAGCAACCAGAGAAATACCTCTGAATGGGATATACCGCAAGGGCCTTTTATGGCTAATGTACACCATATAGTGATTCGTGTATGTTTGGTACTCTTCTCCTTGAAAAATACTAGACCAATTGACCTGAAATTTTTGAGAGGTTTTGTGCTTTGCTTTTTAAATTAAAATCTTGAAATTGAATATGTTGTACGTTTCGTATTTGCTTAAAAACAACAGTTTTATGCAACAATTATTCTCCTGTTTCAAAAATATGTTCATTTCTTGCCAACCTGAGGAATAAATCTTAACGCGAAATAGGCGCTCTCCTTGTTATGGCTAATCTATACTACTTTTATAAATCGAGTGGGTCCTGCATGTTTGTTATAACTACAATCAAAAAATACTAATACATGATAGTTATCCTTGCACATATATGCTATTCCATGTATACAATATTTTGGTATATGTCTGTTAGAACAGTTAGACTCCAAACGTGTCAAACTGATCCCATAAAATATACGCTACGTATGCCTTTCAAGAAGTTTAAAAATTAAAATACACCGTCACCATGATGTCATAAGTCTACACCAAAATGAAGGAAAAAACGACAACACATTACTTCGATTCAAGTGTATTCCGACTAATTTTTTAGTAAGGTTAAGGTGAATACGCCAAGAGTACAAAATTTTTTGTATCCTATACAACGTGCTCATTTTTTAGGGCGATAAAATAAGGGAGCACTGGAACATACGCAAGAGGTAAGGAGACAGTGAGGAGCGTAAAGGATGTAAGCAGAGAGCAGCAGCCGGAGAAATGAAGAGGAGAAAGCAAGGTTGAAATAATGTAAGCTGAAATGTAAGGGCGAGGGGAGGAAAGAAGAAGGAGAAGGAGATGACTGTGGCGATATTTTGGGTGTGGTTTCCCGCGTGCGGACAGGGAGCGGGACGGCACTCGGAATGGGCGTTGGCGGCATGACACGTCGGCTTGCTCGCCACTGAAGATAGAGGAAACGGCCAAATTGCTCGGGCGCCAAAGATCGGAGGGAAGGTGGAGAGTGGGCAAATATGCAGGAGAAAGATGACTAAATGCAATTGAGAGATGATTGCGGAGAAAAAATATTCACAGAAAAGTGTAGTGGGTCAATACATTCTCCACCAATCCGCATCATAACAAAACAACCGTTATGAGTCAACATAGAAGACCTGCAATGTCCATGACGGTACGCGCTTCGCGGATATAATGCTCGCACTACCAATTTCATTAAATTTGTAATATGCATGTTTACCATAAATACCTCACGTCAAAGAATATTTAAGGGATTATTTGAGCTACGATCTGCTTCAGTGGAAACATTGGTTTCCTCACAGTCACCGCAATCAAACATTGTTGAGCTAAGCTCGAATTTGGAAGGGTAATCCACATATTCGTCCGACTGCTTTTGACCCTGTCTGCAAGTGGCACGTAGAAAGGGTAACCTGATCAACCGCTAAACTACGATTGTAATGCTAAGTAGCAGGAACCATTTACTTGTTTTATGCAAAAATTGCTTTACACCTTGTGGGTTATGATCTCTCGCCGGCAATCTGCGGATATTTCTTAAAGCTTCCCAATCCCCTCTTTTCTGCCAAGCGGAGAGCACTTTTGGTGCGTTACTCCGTACAACATTCGGGATGTAACACAGAAAAGCACTTGATGTCTTTCTAAAAGTAGAATACCAAATCCGAATTTTTATACTGCCATTCTCCATGCCTCACGCAATCATCCCCAGACAAAACAACCCAACTATCATTCTCACCACGAATTTCCCCTCCAAAGTATTACTACTACTGACCGCTTAAGTAATCCAAATACTGCAAAGTTGGATGGCCACTGAAATAAAAAGAGTGGAATCAAATGACACACTCCGGCCCGGCATGCGTAGTTGGAAATGCACTCGTCATTTAACCGTAAGGTTTGGTACATTTGCCTCTTTTTTCGAATGCTGTTGCTCTGCGGACACATACATAGATTGCAGGGGACGTTAATACTACGCAGGAGGGCAATAGACATCTAATTGGTTATTCTCAAATGGAAGATCCGTAAAAAGAATGAAATTTTCAATCATGATGTGTCATTATCTTGAGCAACTTCTATTATTTCAAATGCTAAATAATTATCAGTAAAATGTCAGTCTTAATTGTAAGAAAAAATTTTTTTAGTCGAGTTTGAATATTTCAGGAAGGATAAACGTTACTTCTCTCATAGACCCGCTATTGATATTACAGAGAACAGGAAATTAATCCCAAACACATTATCTTTAAGGTCGATCATAATTATGACCATGTTTTATTTTCAGGTAATAACGCACAGTTGAACAAAAGATAGTTACAAGTTTTTCTTTAGCATCATCTTGCGGGTATCCTGTGTGCTATGCCATTCTTCTTCACTCGTGTATTAGTACATGCCTATACGTCAGGATGCTATTCGTATAACACTAGAACGCCCAGGCGGGTCATTTTGACCCAAACGTGATTTTAAATTCATTTTTTATTTCATTTGCAATGAGAGCAGGATTTCCTCCCGTGACTTTTATTTATTGTAACATGCCTTTATGTCCAAAAAATTTCACCTGCCTGGAGTAATCCGTACATTAGTTTTTTTTTAATTTACCTAGAACGCCCATACGGGTCATTTTGACCCAGGTATGTATTTGCACTTTGTATCATCACCAAAACTTCTTTTTTATCAGTGTTTACTAGTTATTCTGCTGCACATGTTGTCCGTCCCACTTTGTCCTATCTTCCTCATTCGGTTACCTTGCATGCATGGATCACCTTTCAAAAATATTCTCATATTCCTTCCTTCCACTTCGTATCCCTATCCTTCTCATTTTTCGTCAGGTCGATTCATGGCATATTTAGTAATTAATTTGTTGGCAGTGCACAGTGTACCTTATCACTATTTTAGAGTGCAGAGAATACAATATTGCTCCTTACTGACGCATGGACTATGCTCACTTTGTTGCCACCAGCTCTTCTTTTTCTCTCCGAATGACAAGTGGATAATACAAATTCTTCCTCTTTGTTCCAGAGTGAAGTTTGTAGCTAAAATTTTGAGTTTTATGGTGATAGTGATTTTGAAGTTCTCTGTATTCAAGCATGTCTCTGAGTTGCTCATTACGATCTGGTGAAATTCGTGTAGAGCAGCAAATGATTCAGGGGGATGAGTCGGATGGTGGAGAATTTTTATTTCACAGCTCCAATGATGAGCAGAAATTTGAAACTTGCAGAGAATCAACCGATTCTTCAGAAAATGACGATGAATGCAGTCAAGAAACAAGAAAGAGTGCATCTACATATGAGCTAAATATTTGGCAAAAAACGCCATATTATTTTGATTAGTGCATTCATATTTTTCACAACTTTGTTGTAATAGGTATGTTTAATTTCGGTAGGACGAAAACTTTGTCATAAAACAGTCCTACATCTTGTATGTAGAGGAGGACGACAAGGTCAAGGATAACTGTATAAATAATCAACGAATTTCAGACTGTGTAGTATGCGTCTCATGCTGACTTTTCTTCGCCAATGCAGAAATATGAACACAGACAACTTCTTAGCATCTCTCAAATTTGGCTCAATTTCTAGAGGAAAAATCCACTATTTTAGTTGGAACTGTGAATTGCTCTAGAAGAGAAGTACCGATCTCTCAAAAAAAATGCATGGAAAACTATTCCATAAGAGTACTGAAACCTTACCATGTTACATTAACGATTTAGCAATGAAATTGTGGGGAATATGTCCTAGTAATGAGTTCTCTTCACTCCAGTGTTAGTGTAACTAATTATGAGAAAATATTCCTCACCCTTTGTCGCACTATAATGCAACGAATATGGGGTGGACATAGTGGAAAAAATTGCAACGCAGTACATAGTCAAAGCGTTTTCAATAAGATGGCCTATTCATAGTTTCCATAACATTCTAGACCTGGCAGTAACCAATTCCGTTGTGATATACAAGGCCGTCACTGGGAGAAAAATGTCACAAATAAATTTCAGCCAACAACTTGCAGAGAAACTACACAATGGTTACACGAATAAGAGATGAGGTCTGGAACAACCTTTTGACATTATAAATGCAAACAGGCTGAGGTGTCAAACTACATTAGGAATTATATAGGAAATAAAAGGCCAATTCTGCAACACTGAGGCCAATGCCATAAAACAATTATATACACATGTGCCAAATGCATTAACAAAAAACAGTAAAATTATTATTATTATTATAAACAATTCAATGTATTTTTATTCCTAATACATCAGATTTATACATGTGCATCACTGAAATAATAATAATACCAAAGTTAGTTACTACTGATTTTCGGGAAAATTCGGGAAAAATAATATTTGGAACTTATTTATTGTAACCAAACTTTGAAAAATAATAGATATTTATTAAATAATGTGAAAAGTCATCGTATTATACTGAGCTATGACACAATGAGCAAGAAAAATGAAATAAAATTGAAAAAACGATAAATTGACACAAATGTCGTAAGTTTATATATCAATAAATCATCGATATTATCAAAGTAATGAAAGTTATAAAGTGAAATAATCGTGAATGTGAAGAGAAAGAGTGACAGTTTGTAGTAAAAACTGTAAAAATGTAAACTTAATAGTGCAAAGTGAGGAATAATTTCATTAATTACAGTGGGTCAAAATGACCCGCTTTGGGCGTTGAATGATGTTAAAAAGTCCTGGCGTCCTAGTGATAACTATATATCAAAATATGAAGAGGAATGCCACAGTAAGTCTCCGTGGAGACGATACAGGACCGAAGGGTATTAAGAACCATGTGCAAGAATATTGAGAAAAGTATGAGACATGTTAATATTCAATGCTAGATGAATTGAAGTTCATTTGGATGTGGATGAGGTTGTACTTAAAAAGATGAAAATACTTAAGGAGAGAATAACAAAAAAATATGGAAAAATAGCCTTCGTGAACAAGAATACATCGGAAAATTAAGAGCCAAGTGGCTAATGTGAAGTTAGTACATGAATAAAGATTCATCCACGAGTGAAGATAGAAAAATCATGGATAAAAGAAGAGAGAAAAATGGAATAACCAAGAGCAATCGATTAACAAAAAACAGTTAATAGAAATATTCTTCATGTAAGAATAACTGATGCAAAAGCAAACGATTATAGATGTCACAGGAAGAATTATCCTTTGAGAAAAAATTAAAATTAAAGAAGAAATCTTCAATTCGTAAGCACCTGAGACAAGGAATAATGAGAGTAGATCAAGGAAGAGATAACGTTTGGAATTGGCATCGGAAAAGGTTCCATAATGCGAAGAGAAGAGACATGAACTTGTAAATATTGGATGGCGATGGGACTGAAAAAGCAAAAAATAGGGAGAAGAGTGGGAATAAATCAGCAAGAAGGTATATTTGCTCAAGAAAATGTAGGGTCAAAAGAAAGGGTGCAGGCAGCGAAGATGTGGGAAAACGGAATGCGGGAAAAAGGTTTCCGCGTGGGTACTTTTAACTCCAGTCTCCGTCAGTCTAGAAAGACTAGAATCCCCAAGTTCTTTATACGGAGACCCTAAGACCTTGACCTGAGACCATAGCTATACCCCGAGTCGTCTCTTCCACTGCATAACTCAGTGTCAATAATTTAGTGGTGGTGCCAGTATGTGACAGTTTTGAGAATTAGAGTGTTTTTTCATGGATGAATCCATTGGCAATAATCAGAAAAATGTGCCATCCAAAACAAAAATATATAGGTGAAGCTGATGTATCGATTAATGGCAAATTTGAAAGGAATTGTAACATATTTTTCAGACTTCTCATGACATCGTAAGTGAGGCGAGATCACTAGATATGATGCAAAACATTTCTTACCCCAGTTTATTCCATTAATCAGTAGTCCACTCCAGCCAGATAGTGGTAAATAACCAGTAGGCAAATAGTGGTAGTAAAATGAGTGACAAACAAAATGACGAAATGAGATTGTGAAATGGAAATAATTATAGACAGAATCTGAAATCAATAACTCATTCGGCCAAAGGTAAAATGATGCATTCTGCAAAAAAACGTTGATCTATACATATTCTCACTTCTACAAGCACAGACTTATGAGCCAATTGCTAAACATCATCTTTCGGTAAAGTTTGCCTTCCTTGAGAAGAGAACCCTATCATGTTTCATCACACAATTAGGAGTGTATAGGTAACCAAACATTGTGCTAAACTCCAGAATCACCACAAAACAGGGATAAGTCTCACTAAATGCAAACAAATTAATAGATGTTCAGGACAATTCAATTTCCTCCACTGGCTGAGGCTCAAAATTAATTGCATATTGAGAAAGATAAAGCAAGAGAATAGCAGGATATAAATGTTTATATTAACAGATGGGATTATATCTCAGGTCACAAGCCAGTCGTATTCTCCATCAGTAGGCTCAACAGGCCGGTATTATGTGAATAGATAAAAATATATATCCCACAGTGAATCTACTAATATCCTTGATGGTTTACCAAAATAGGCAAAATTAACAGTCCCCTAACAGACAATAGAGAAAATTCTCTATAAAAGCAATGTAAGAGATACAGAAAAATGATTTATTGAATAATATTTTTATTAAAGTAGAATCAAGGGAATTCGTCTCTTTTTGTAATTTTTAGTATGCTCTATAGAAATTTGCTTACAGAAGTTGAATTTTTATAAAGAACTAAACAAGATCACTGACAAATTTACGATGAAATTGTTTCTCTTTCACTATAACAGAGAATTATGCCAATGTGTCCTTCAGAAGAATGGTGAAATTTTACCAATAATAATCAAAATATGCACTGGGGCCAATCGTTTTGACTTTTGTGGAAATGATAGCAACCAAATTTTTCAAAGGAATATAAAAACCAAAATTGAAACACCCACAATTCGCTAAATGCCTTTGCGTTGAGAACCTAGAACAAAGCAAGCTGGAGATCCTTCAAAAGGTACACATTTTTCAGCTTCAGCGGACAACAGAGAGTTCAGAGACAACAAAGTTGGGCAGTAAGGGTAGGCAAGGAACTGAGAGCAAAATATGGCCGAAAGAAATGGAGGTGACAGTAGAGGAAAGTGCTGCGGAGGGAATAAATTATGAGTTGAAATTCAAAAGAAGAAGAGACGTGGGTGAATTTAAGATAAGGTTCGAAAGGATGTGGTTAGAGGATACACGTCGCAGGAAAGGATTAAATCTAGGCGCTATCAAAACTGTAGAACACCTTCCAACTTACTCCACAATTATCACACCAGAATATCACAACCCTGCCAAGTCAAGGCTGAAAATGGGAAGAATATTTTGAGAAATCAGAACAAATACGTATAGCATATAGGCAGTCCTACACATAATACATTTCAAAGAGTATGAAGGTAAATGGTTGGGTGGCCATGTTGTACCTTAAGGTATTTTTAAAATTATCTTGAGATGAAGAATGAACAATCGATCTTGAGATAATATCTTCGGTTTGATTCTAGATTAGAAATAGAGAAGAAGCCAAAAATATATCTAAGTAGTGAGTTGCTTTAAATATTTTACGTCAAAGAATGAGTAGCAGAATTAAAATTCATATCAAGGTATGGGGAGGGTAAGATTCCGGGCTTTTCTTCCCTGGCGTGACGTTAAATTTTAATCGATTTACCTTCTCTCCAAGATCCATAGCAACATTGTAAGAGGAGGACCTTTCAGCAATCTAAACACACTTCTTGGAGAGAAGCGTTCATATTGCCACGGTCATCATGAAAAAACATTGGCCCTTTCACCACCAATGTCTTCTGTGCTAAGCTGAACTCCCCCAAAAATTCCTACGCCGTCGAGAACCCATCACCTTCTCTTAACTTCCTCCGTGTCGGTAAATGAAGCACTAAAAAGCCAAGTGTTAACTTTTCAGCGACTTATGATGGAGAAAATGAAGATTTGTTTTCAAAGTTTATAGCTTAGAGGAGTGAGATAAATGTTTTTTCAGATGCTAGACTTCATGGAAGCTTACGGCACACTCAGCCGCGGGCTATCTACAAGAAAATGAACACGGAAGAAAATAAAAATGTAGCAGACTCGAGAAACCCATTTAAATTTTAAAGATGAAAATCAAAATAAAGGTAAGATCAACACGAAAAAGACATAAAACACCTCAGATAGGGGTATAAAATACAAAAGCCCCATGCGAAAGATGATCGCACAACAAATAAGAAAGCCACAAAAAAATATGACGTGGCTGCATAGACCACGGCTCTAAAAGGAAAGTGAGGATAGTAAAAATGTAATAGTGCTGCAAATAAAATAGAATATAAAGAATAAGAAACAACATGAATAAACTCATATTTAAAATAACTTGACAAAAAATGGATTAGCGGCGAGACACTTTTTCTCTGAAGTGAAAATTAGAGAGTCAAAATGAAAAGAAAACATTCTTTACTTATAACAATGCGTTTACTGCAAGTTTTTGTTAGCTTTAGCGCGCTCAATAGCCATGTGTGTCGTTTATAGCCCAATCTGAAAGCAAAAATTCATTACTTGTCTATATGGATGACGGAACACGCAATACACAGTGAGAACGCGCACTGCCAATTCCAGAGTAAACGCATCGGGAGTCGGCGAGAGACGCAAACCGAGGAGAGGTACGCAATAGAAGGCAAAGAATGAGAGAGAGGGAAAAGGAAGGATTAAGCTAGAAAGGGCAGTGCACTTGAGATAGTTTCGATACGGGTGTGACTCTCTCCGGGAGAATTTGAGGAAAGTGGGGAAACATCCCCAACTCATCACCCCCGTCCCATGCGCATCCACATCCCTTCCCAAGCCATATCATCCTCATTCTGCCACTCCCGTCTTCACTGGGCCTAAATCCACACCCGTACTCGATTTCCACCCTCCGACGCGTTTTTCGGCTTAGCTAGTCTGGAATCTCGGGGGCGTGGGTGCGGATGTTAGCGCGAGCGATATTTTCCGCGGGGATGAATGATGTGGGAATGTGGAGGGCGGAAAATGGAAGGGAAGATGGAGATGGGAAGCTCTAGACGGTCGGAAAGATGCGTCAGGAGTAAGAGAGGGGCGTGAAAGCATTTAGTTTTCTGAACAAAGGAAGAAATGTCCGCAGGAAAAGTGTTTAACACGGGTAGCAGAGTTTTATTGAGAGATGTAGTTAGAATTTGAACGTGAATGCTCATTTCAGTGAAATTGCATAATGAGAATAACGATTTTATAAGGCATGAGAGAAATGAAGATTTAGGTTTAAAATGAGCAGAGAGAGCATAAATTTCATTGACACTCATTCACCATCATTTTATTCCGCAATGTATTACGCCATTTGTTTGCGTCAATACGGTTGATTCATCAAGATGATCAACGATTTTTAAAACGCAATTTTAATGATACAGGTGTACTATGTTCAACTAAATAAACATAAATCTTCGTTGTCGTTTCTACAGGCGAAATAGAAATTTATTAAAACCTAAATATGGATGTTTCACAATGAAAGCACTTTAAGGACAGAAGGAAAATCGAAACATTCATTAAAATATGATTACTTATGCATAGTTTATTGAATTAATCTCTATATTTTGGCATAATAAGCAAATATTTGTAATTCATTTTAAAGAAAATACTAAGTTGCAATCATTCAAATAAGAAAAAGCGGAATTTATGTAAAATTACCGATTTGTAAAATAAATTCTGAATATTTTGACTCGAAATCACGTAATTTTGGAGCATTTATGTAGCCAATAAAAAGATGAACTTTTCCCTAAAACTTTACGCATGGACATTTATAACCGATACGCCACTTCCCTTGTGAAGCCATGTCACTTGCATGAGAACTGAATAAATCAGTGCACAGGTTATTTTTACGAAACTGTTTAAATATTGCATATGACTTTGTGATAAGCTTTGTTTTGCTCGAGCAGTAAGTTTTAAATTCAATTGCTATCAATCTTTCCATCATTTAAAAAGTAGCATTTCTCCTTGGCAAACTGAAGGTTGGCTGAGAACGGGAAAATTGGCCTAGGCATTTTATGACTTAAAATTTTAGCCCCGTTCTTTTTATCTTTGATTGGAGGAGTTAAACTTTTTCAAAAAATTAACTCTTATCCGTGCGAAGCCAGGTGTATCTGCTAGCATAAGAATAAAGAGAAAAGCATTCTTAGAAAACTACGGATCATCTATACAGAGAAGCATAAGTATTATTACTAATTATTTAGAAAGTCGGTGACTGCAATTCTATACCCAGTTCTCATTCGCAAAACGATAATTTTTGCCTCGGTTTCCTTTTCCCTTTCGTAATCAACCGCTTGGCGAAATTAGAGTAAGTTTTCGACGTAAATTAAATTTAAACTCCATTTTAAGAAATATTTAACCGACATCTTAAAGTATGCAGATGATTGTAGACCACTTTCTACCCATGTACCCCCGCTAGTAGCGTCAATTGGCAGTGCCTGGACGTTGAGGAGGAGAGAGGGGGCGTAATCCTCTCGGGCCATGGCGCTGTATGTCATGCAGGTGCGTCACTCCATAAAATACTCAACCAACGCTAAAATGGATGAGCTTTTCACCCCAGAGAAAATCTATTTATTCTGAAAAATCTTTGTTGGAGGTTGTTTTACGCAAAATAAGATTCAATCTCCAACTACCCGACCTTTGACCCCTGTCACACGGCTTCCACATACAGGACACACTCTCTAACAGGAATGTTAGTCCTAAACTTCACTGAAATGCTGTAAAAGGGAAAATAAAAAGTGAGGAAAAGGGAAAAAAGTTCATTATTTTTAGGTTAAATATAAAGTTCAAATTTTACTAATATTGCTTTGCTTTCCTTCTTGACGATTGATGGTTGCATTTATCCGCTACAGCCTTTATTTTCAAAGATGAATTAAATGGATTTAGATTTTTGAATTCCATTTTCAACAAAAGGAAAAATAATCTTAAGAATAGATTTCAAAAACAATATATCAACAGATGGTTTATCGTGGCCTTCGATTCAAAGCAGTTTCTATGATTTCTCTAGCGGTAGTTTCACTTTATCTACTCACCTCACCCAGTAATTATTCAGATAGTTAACACTCAAATGTTCATCTATAATAGTTCTCTTCCCCTCATTTCCATTATCCCGATTCATCCCTTAAAAAACCCACTCGATAATTTTAATTCACATTCAGTATTAAACAATTTTTTATCTTCTCCTGATGGCGCTATACGTTCTCAGTCTTTCCCTATTTTTCTTACAAATTTTTCACTTTATATATCAGTTAACTTATTGTCGGCGTTCATTATAAACCCTTCATTCTTTTCCTTCTTTGCATAGTTCGTAACCCAAATCACGATCAAAGTTATTACGCCACAAGTCATGCTTCGGGAGTAACTATGTAACAAATATGCAAAAACAATCTCGTACGGTATATGATCTTCGAAGAAATAACTGTATGGACATGGACACCGTATGAAAAAGACTGGATTAAATGGTCTCCAAGATCTTTGACCTTCATCTCAATTATCATCGCCTCAGGTGCAAAAGACTGAGAAGTAGCGTAAGGCTCCGTCCCTTCAACCTTAAGGTCAACTAATGACGATATTTTTGCGTTCAACAAACTATGCTACATTTTGTTGAGCAGTATGAATAGTCAGGTGAAAAATGAGGTCATGAATATTGAAACTACAAAAGTAGAGCCAGAAAATCAAAGTTGCGAGTAGTATGCCTTGGAAGGCGAAAATAACGATTCCTAGGTGAAAGTGCGCTTAAATGCATGCCTCGGGACTGGAGATAACAGCGAGGTTGAACAAATGAAAGGCATTCTGAAAAATATACGCTCAATGAAATTTCGCCGGTGCAAAAAAAGCAGGTCACGAGGCTAGAGTGAAATGCAAAAGGAAAAAAATAAGAGAGTGAGCTGGTGTTAGAGCAAGGCAGAGAAGCGCTTGTGCAACGACCCACGAACTTACGAGAACTGAGTGCATTTCAGTGCAGTGATGCACCACCTTATCGAGAGACAGGGAGAGTTCCATGGATGTACGGGAAAGGAAATACAAAAGAATGAAGGTGATATTGATAATTTACGGTTGCAGAACATGAGAAACGGAGAGAAAGTAGTCTAAAGCGAGCCAACCAATAGAAAATGGGGGGAACGGGAATTTCATGTTGAATGGGGAAATTAATACAGTGACACAGTGAAGACGGCAGGAATGTCATTACGATTGGCAATGTGAGAAAGTAAAAACAGGAGTTAATCGTGTTCAACGACAAAATAATGGTTTTTTAAGGCACGCTGAAATGTTGATGCAAAAAAATAGGGGAAAGACAGAGAGTATGCATAGAAAATTGGTAAAGAGAATAAAAATAAGATCACAATATAATATGGTATAAAGAGATGTTAAAATTTTCGAAAAATTTAGGAATGTATTTACAAGATACATTTATAATATTAAAAATGTTTAATAAGCTTAAAAGTGACCTTAGGCACCGAAACTATTGACAATATTCTTCATCAAGTACTAACCATTTCTAACCGGCCTTAGTTACATTAGGTTTGCTTTTGAATAGTGCTCAATAGTGCTCCGGTATGTGGTCAATGCATAAATTGCCTTTCCAACATTTTTGGTAGATTTATGTTCATTTATGTCAAGTTAGAGCAGCAACTTAGTCATTGTTTATTAGTTGAAAAGATACATACAAACCCATCGCACCATCCCCTTTCGGCAAAGTTCAAGTCAATTACTTTTTTCCTATCGCTAGCTCTATAAAACTGGCCCCCTTTCCAATAACATAATCTATAGTTTTGATAAGAATGAAGAAATTATAATTTAAAAAATAGACCCATGATATGCGGCGTATTCATTTAAGACTAAATGAAAAAGTTTTACCAATAAGACGGGCAAACTTACCAAAGATACCACGAAAAACTGTAATACCAACTTACTTCTCTATTGTCAACATTAACAAAGTAACCATGGTCAATTGTTTTACTTTAAATTCCCTCGTTGCTAAGAAGTCGAAGAAGTCTTCAAAGTTACTGAGCGACAATGGTATCTTTAAAATGGATTTCTAACTATATATAAAAACATATGTCTGATAGTCCAAATGTAATACTATCGTAGTTAATGGTTTGAAGAACCGTGGGGGAAGGTGAAAATGAAAGGAAGACTGATTTTCATATTGAAGGGGAGACGTAAGTCCTTGATTCCAGGACGGGATATTTTAAATAGGCCATTTTTTGGCAATCGCGTAACACAAATTTGCGGTACACACTTTTCTTACTTAAAGAGAGAGCAGAGAAATAGGAACAATATTTTCGAAGGTGAATGGAGGAATCAAAATTGTTTGGAACAGTCTAATTAGTGTAGATAAGCATACTGAAGATCTTCAACGAACTAGAACAATGACAAATAATGACCCGCTAAGTACATGTAAGTTACCTCTCGTATAAATAATGAGGAATTTAGAATGACTTCAGAATATTCATGAGATAAAGTTTAAAAAGCCGAGATAACTTTGCTCGTCTGGCTTAAACAACCACACTAAAAGCAAAATAGCTCACGAGAGAAAAGATTCATTAAGTATAACATTCTTCTTATCAAGGGTATCTAAAAAAATGAGCGAAGACAAGCGGTAATATGATTGACGGAGCGCAAGGGAGAGGGTGACGCTAATGAGGAAATCCGACATGTAAAAAAATCCTGCGAAGAAAAATTGGATTACCGTAATAATGACAGAAAAAGAGAAAAACTTTGCAGGATTTCATTTATTAAGGGCTCGGCGAGAAAGTCAACACGGCTATCGCAGGCTACATCGCTTTTCCACAGGCTGAATGAGTATAATGGGAAAAAAATACACTAGAACTAAAAAATAGAAAAGTTGGCAGATTAAAATTCAACCGATAAGGGACATCAATGAATATTTTATCGATCTAGAGAGAGACTGGCACCTCGCCTAATGCGGATAAAGAATCCCTAATGACAATCCGCCGACTAGGCCCACGCAAACCCTTGTCAAGGATCTTCCGTCGCAGTCGTACTCCCGTTAAAACGAGCTTTTTTAAAACTTTCATGCTCGGCAAAAAGCAAATGCGAAGGATGTAGAATAAACACAGCCATATACTATGGCTCCACAACTAAATAGCTTAACATCAGGGGGAAAATGTCAAATCAAGATCCACTGGCGGTATACTTTCCATAAATTGCATAAAAATTAACACTCGGTTAGCGGAAAAACGTATCAGAGAGCATGATTAAAGTACCTATTACATTTTAATTACATATTATGTAGGAACCTCAATTCACCCATTGACTCAAAAAACTACGATGGACCAGCTAAATACATTTTAAGGGTAAATCTGAATGAACAAGGGCGAGTCAAATGAAAACTGGAAATATTATTTTACAGCTCCTATATTACAGACAGAGTTGCAGCAAGTACACTATTTTTCAATATAGTCCCCCTGCTTTTCGATACATTTCCGCCACCGAGTCAGGAGGACATGCATACTTCGGGAAAAAAATTCTTTTGGCTGTGCATGTAGCCACTCTTGCACCGCCTGTTTCACCTCCGTGTCGGTCGGAACTTTTTCGGCTTTGGCGATGACGGGTGACGCCATTCCATACTGGAGCGCTTGGTCTCTGGTCGGTAATGATGGACCCAGGACTCGTCTCCAGTCACAATCCGCTCCAAAAATGTGTCACCATCAAGTTCGTAGCACCGCAGCAGCTCCTGTCAGGCATCAACTCGCCTCTCCTTCATTTCGTGAGTCAGCCGACGAGGTACCCATCTTGCAGCCACTTTCCGGTACTTCAACCCATCATGGACAATATGCTGAGCAGAACAATGACTGACCTGTAATTGTGATGCAATTTCATCGATAGTGACCCGTCTATCCTGCAGAATCATCTCCTCCGCCGCTGCAATCGCCTCAGCTGTCACAACACAACATGTCCCTGGCGCCTCGGCGCTCCGCCAAACTTTTTGTGCCGCCGCTGAATTTCTTACACCATTCGTACGCCTGAATCTGCGATAAGCACGCAGCCCCATACTGTGCCAACATGCGTCGATGGATTTCTAGTGGTTTCGTGCCTTCACTGTGTAGGCGACGGATCACTCCGCGCTGCTCGTCTTTGGCACACTCCAACAGAGGGGCCGCCATATTGGAAACTTCCGTATCACGCTGCAAGAGTCACGTGGGGTCTCCAGACCTATGGCAATTGATGGACAGAGAGTCCACCCGCATGCGTACCGGATCTGATCGTTATGAGAGAGGTTTTAGATTTTCTATAGCAGTTTTCCAGTTTTCATTTGATTCACCCTCGTAAAAATGAGTGTTTACAATATTACTACGGATGCACCTAAAGCAGTTTCGGCAGCAATTTTAGCCCTTATCCTTATCTAATGTGTGTTACCTACTGCAAAAATGCAGACAAAAACACAAAGCTAAAAGAAGTTAAAATCTGATTGCATGGTTATTTTTCGGAAGGTGGGGAAATTTTACCAAAAGTTGTATTTCCACGTTTCACGACAGATGTAATCAAATTACGAATATTTTATCTTATTGATTCTTTAAATTCTAAAAGTCATACACTTACGGCAAAAACGACATTTCTTGATACTCATTTATTCTCAGTTAATAAGCAGTTAAAAAAATATGTAACTACGATGATAAACTAGCTCCTCCGATGCATACAATTAGTGCTGTCCAGAAAACTGACTGTTATTCAGCCAATGTGACTCACGAAATATCGTATAAAATAAAATGACATTTTTTTCTCTCCCGTATAGTATGAACCAAAATTTCTACTCGTAAATATTGCCCCAGCAATGGAATATATTGTTAACAAAGGATTGTAGCGTCACTGCATTGGGGTACCAACGATTAATTCAATCAAAAAATGAACTGGTGAAATAAAGCAATTAAATTGTCTAGTACAATAATGAACGGTTTACACAGCGTTTACTCCTGCAAGAGAATTTTTTTAGCTAAAAACTATAAGAGACAAAACTGTATGAAATAAAAAAATTGTAAAATTTACATTAGGCGTATGATAAAATATAAATATCCAATATCAACAATATTCAGAGCCTGAACGTCTCTTTTTGCTAAATATGCTTCCATATTTCGTCGGAACTATAATTTAGTAAATTATTTATTCAATTAGCGGAGAAAGAGTTTATAGTGAATCAAATTTTTAATCGTTAGGGCGAAACGTTAGGGCGATAAAATACAAGAAGTGGTAGATGATCCCACATAAATGAAGGATGGACAAAGTTTAGAACCTCTACTACGTTGAATAATGATGCCAGAAAATGACGTTTAGCGGCATCGTAGCAAGCTCTTCGTGATTGACGAGGCTGTAAGCTGATGAACTCGATGATAACAACGATATGTTTTCCAAATTTCTCCCTCAATACTTTATTTCCTCAGCTAAAAATATGCTACGGATACACCTAAAGCAGTTTCGGCAGCAATTTTAGCCTTTATCCCTTTACTACCCTACCCTTTATTTTTCGGCACCAAATTTACCCTTATTTTAGGTTTATTTCACTCCAAATTTGTAGCTATACGGTGTAAAAATTCATGTACAAAATAGAGCTAATTCTTATTCATATCGCTAATTGCTGATAATTTATGGCATCCTCTTGCGCTTGTCCGAAAATAAGTACATCTATTTTTATGACTCTAATTTTATGGTCAGATTTTATAATCCCAAATATTTAGCTGAAGAAAAAAAGGAAAAATGACGTCAGTTTCGACTTTTCCCCGCAGGGATTCATACGCTAATCAATGAAAGAGTTGTATGACATAAACGTCGCCATAAGGATGATCTGTTTCGGAGTCGATGACGCAGCGGATAAGTGAAATTGGGCATCAAGTTCCGCCTCATCAGCACAAAACACAAGCTCCTTATGGCAAACGTATCCCATTTCGCGGGATCCTTCTTATCTCACGGAAGCAATGATAACTTGAGATAGAATGGAGAGTATCAGGATGGATTAATATACGGGATTACTACCCAGGGTTCATATTCGCTCACTCAAACGATTCGAATCTTCGATACGTCCAGGGTGCGTCTCTCCATCTGTCATCCTGACGGCGCGGAAATTGTTCATTCCTATAAAGAGCTGTAAAAATAGAAGGATTTCGACGATATAAGGGCGCCAGAGGCCTGAACTGAGAGACTAGACCAAGCGACCAAGAGAGGAACGTGATGGGAAAACTTGAGGCGAGATGAAAAGCACGAAGGAGAAGAGATAGCAACTATACTGAAGCAGACAAGCAAAGAAGAAGAGACGCATACAAGAAAAGCGGGAGGAGGGAAGCAGCGGGAGAGAGAAAGAGTGGGGGTTGGGAATGGAGTGGGAAGGAATAGAAGGGGCTAATGAAGCGTATAATTGAATCCGGCCGGAATGGGGAGTTGGGGAATTCTTCAAGGAAAAGGGAGGAAGAGAATCCTGTGTGTTCTGCGCGTGTGAACGCGTGTGACGATGTGAAAAAGGAAGCTTGCCGAGATGAGTGCGTAGACTTGCGTGAGTAGGGTGGAGGACTTCTCCCCGGTGGGTTGGAACGGGGTTGGAGGGGTGAAGTGAAGCCGGGATCCGCAAATTGGGTTGGATGCAAAAGGGATGAAGAAAGCGAGAGCAGTCAGAGGGGACTCGGTGAAAAAAATGATTTCGAGGAAAGAAAAAAAAGTGCTCTTTAACCTGCCCAAATTTCGTCAAACGCAACTAGCGCACATAACACTTATGTAAATAAATAAGGTTTGTTTCCCTTAGTCACTTCAAGTATTTGGCCTCGCCGTGGTTTGGCGAGAATACGTGAGAAATGCACAGAAAGGAGAGACGTAAAGGTAACGCAACCATTACCACGACCAACTTTCTCGCTCACGTGGCGCAATTCTACCATGCACTAGTTTAAAAGAAGTCGAATAATAGTGAATTGATTCCGTTCACAAGTAAAATTTCGCTTGAAAACAGAACTAATACTTGTTTCAAACAGAAGATTTACATGATAAAAAGCTAATAAAATATTTATCAACTTAAGATTAGAGAACTTAAAACGTTTTCTTCTCATGGAACCATAAGAATAGCTAAAATATTAAATGGAGCCTTTCTTCTGTAACAAATTAGGTGTTTTTTCTAGCAGTAAAGTACAAAAAAAGGGGACACAAATATAATCACGTCAATACTATAGTGAAGTACGAAACTGGTGCTGAATACAAAAAACCGTTAAGAAAAATTCAAGGAACCCTACGGAATGTGGCGTGGAACCCAGTTTCGTGAAACATCAGATGTATACTACTAGATGAAGGTCAATGAGATTTTTTAGTTTCATTTTTAACATAAAGATAACATAAATTTTTAATTTTGCACTTAAATAGAATATTAATTGTTCAAAACCTTTTTACAATGCCTACAAATATGAAGATATAAGACGTTAAATAAATGCTAAGCCCTGAAAAAACCACGTGTGCAATCTTTAATCGTGGGTAGGTTTAAGCGTTGTTTTCTCGACTCTCTTACACAGACTAACCCATAAAGTTTGACTAGACAGGATATTCTGCTACGGGTAAGCAGCATCCATTTCAGGACAAACTTTAGTTACTATCTCCTCAGTTACTATCCAATAACTTCAGTTACTCTCAGTTACCTGAGTTATCCAATCTTAGTTACCTGAATTACCTAATAACATTAGTTACTCTAAGTTAACCTCAGTTACTATCCCATTTAAGCACCAGAGCATAAAAGTCAATGCTTTTTTACATGATTTTATTTCACGCCTATTCTATGAAGCACTTGTAAATATAAATTTCCCATCAACGGATTAGAAGTATCTAGCTTGGACATACGGAAGTATCAACGAAATACACTCTTAAGCTCCAATTAGACGTGCAGAGAAAAACTTGTAATTGCTACACAAATGAAACTAATAACGTGATATTCCGTGAAGCGGATACTTGGGGAGTAATAAGCGGAAAAATCCCCAACTTTGGCCCCAATGACGAACGCTTAGCACGAAAACAAACTTGTAACTCAGTTTCCTCGAGCAGCAATGGGAGAAACTAACAAACAACATCATTCGGGGAACTTCGAAGAGAAGTAAATCCCTAAGAGTGTGAGAGAGTAAATGGTGAGGGGCGATTCAGAAAGTGAAAGCCAGATCGCACACCCACCTCCGAATCAGTTTCCAATTAAAGCAACCACAGGGCACCCTTCCACACTCTCCTCGATGCTCATACGGGAAAGGAGAGCAGAGGAAACGAGAGGAGTGAGAAAAAGGTTCGGCGATGTTCGATTTCCGCTCGGTATCGTACAACAAAAGGAATACCCCCGGGATTCCTTAACCTGAGCAAAGTAATGAAGATGATCCAAAAGAGAGACCGAGGGACTAATTGGCAAGTAGAATTCCCCTGTCGACTTTCGAAAGTCCACTTATTACTCCGAAAGTCGATTATTTTGAGGTGGACTATTAATTTTTAAAGTCGACTTAAGTCATCAACTTTCGACTTTCGTACGACCGTCAGTTTGATTTTCCGAAAATTTTATTAACCCCTTTTCACAAAAAATAATTTGTTGAAGAGTATACTTAAGTACATATAAACGCAATATATAATGTTTATAGGAGCATTAACGTCGTCGGATGGAGGGATTGGGTGGTTCCGATTTACGGTGATAGCTGGCGGTTGACTGTGATCGCCGCACCGTGGTGCTTTCGATTTGGTGAAACAGCCAGCAGCAGCCAGTGGCTGTCCTCTTCGAGATGAGCCAAACAAATGAAGTAGCATAAATGCAGTCTAACTAGACCAATGAAATAGATTTAGATGGACTTGATGACAAGCCGTTATGAAAATATGAGTAGTGAAATGCGTTATTGGCTGTGTTTCATGTTATTTATCAACCTGGCGATTGTCAGCTGCTGCATTCGATATTATCGGCTATATCCATGCTTTAATTGAAAGCGCACATTGTGGTGCCATTAACAAACTTCTAGAAGGTCCCATTATAAAACTTCAAGAAGGGCTATTTTTCAGGGAGACATAAGATGATCCCAGTTTAGGCTGTAATAATTTAATAGAATGGCCGAGAGTATCAGCACTGCAGTTCAAAGACGATGTGCCTCCATCACAAATTTATAAAAAAATTAAACATTCCTCACGTACCTATTTTTTTATTTGCTTATCAGGTTATTAGATGGAAAAAAAGACTGAGCTCCAAAAACCTTAGAACCCCTCATACGTCTCACCCATACTGTTTGATGCTCCATGGACCCTTCTCTATCCTTCAATGACGAAAACAGCTGCGCTTAGCCACGCCTAATACTTTTGGTCTTTCATGGTTACAATCAGCGCCAAGCACATCAGGGCCAGAAGTTTGTCGCAAATGAAAGATAGTGTCTAACGCGCTGAGAATCCACTAGATTTTTATTATTTATCCACTTTTATGTATTATTAACCATCACCGTCTATGTGCAAGTATACCATCTGTAGTTACAACTTTAAATATCCTCTAAGTATCACATCAAGAATTACACATTACATTAATATTGATAAACCATTACGTTTAAATTAAAATAATATAACTGAAATGGTTACTAAGGCTTCCGCTGTTTTCTTTTCTATTGGAATTTTTTGTGTTCTCCCCGCGTCGCATTTTTGTGGACGACGGTTTCTCCAGCATTCCAGACGGCAAAATGAGGTCCTAATGAGTTGGAGAATTGTTTTCCGCTGTATATATATATATATAATTATAGAGGAAACTTACAGGGGGTAAAAAGACGAGAGTAAAAAGAAAGTCTTACTTAAAAACGTTTCGCGTGTTAGCCCTTCCTCAGTCACAGAGAGAATGTCATGTCATTGTGGCCATTTGGCGAAGTTTTCCATTTTGTGTGTGTGTGTGTATATATATATATATATATATATATATCTAGTCCGGAGCCCTTTTGATTGGCTGAGAAGTCGGATGGTCTTGGGTTGTTGAAAATTCGTTTAAAAATCCAGTCGTCCACAAAAATGCAGCAACGCGGGGAGGATCCAAAAAATACCAATTAACATTACTGAAAGTTAGGATCTGTATAAAACAGAATTATCAAGAATGTAGCATTATTTCTCTGCTCAGTATTTTCATACTAGCAGAGAATGGAACAGAAAGCTCTCCAGATAAACGGTTTCATTTAGTAACAGCTATGTTTATGAAAGTATATTTTTTATTAATATACGATGAGTTCATTTTCATCGTCAAACAAAGTAAGGAAATCAGAAAGGAGGAGAACGAGCTGGACGAAGGAAAATCACCGATTTTTTCCAGTATCAACAGTTTTGAGGCATATCAATCTATTTTTTGTATGCGTAAGAAGACATTCTAGTGGAAAATGTATGCTTTTTTGCGTTTTGAAGACAATAAGAGGTTTTCTACCCCATCATGTGGCATCTGGCATTGTCAATGGCGCTTAAGAAAGTTATTTTAGAATATTTTAAATAATAAAAAACGGCAAAATGATGTGCAAAGTTATTAAAAATTTCCTTATCTCCACGATGAGGTCATTAAATGCCTTCCAACCTTGGCAACATGGGCACCATGTGAAAGGTTCTTTACCAAAGAGAGAAATAAATTTATGACAGAAAGGGCTTGTATGAGGGGAAACAGTGCCACTGCGGCTATTTCTTGGCTTTATCCTCCTTAGGCTATTGAAAAAGTAGGCAACGCTTTAATCAAATCAGTAGCGTTTTGTTTAGTTTTTGACAGCTCTGTTTGTCCCTACGATTGCTTTTTAATTTTTAAAATTACTGAATTTAAGCTACATGCTAAGCTATATGCATCAAGTCTTGATAGTTAGATTTTTTTTAAGTTTATTATTCTCTCGTTGGTTTGGTCATTCTGAGAGAATGGATGGGAGTCGAATAGCGAAACAGATATAAAAGAGAAAAATAAATGGTGCGAGAGGGAGAGGTAGGCCGAGAAAGTTGTGGTTGAATATGGTTGAGAAAATTCTTAGGAGGAGGAATATTAGGAGTCTTAAAAACAGGAGGGCGTGTATGAAGCCATGTATGCGGGTAAATGAGGCAAAAGAGATTTGCATGGATAGGCCAGTATGGAGGAAATCATTGAAGCAGAGCTAGGTGTACAAAATGTATTTATGAGTGAAACTTTGTGACTCTGCCAACCCCGAAAGGGAACGGCGTGATTGGTATGGGTGTATGTATACAATTTTGTACAATTTATGCTGAAATCTACTATATTCGTCCAAATGCCATAGCACTATTATATACTTTGGTAAAAGATGATTAAATAATAAAGTTTTGGTTTTTCTTGCTCCATTGAAGGATGTTAACTTATTTTTTCAGAATTAGGGCTAAAGTCAAATAAAGCAGACGAAAGTAGAATTTCTGTACGGACTAGATAATGCTCCAAGTCTGAGCGTCAAAAATTGAAGTCCACGGGCTTATTGTAACGACTCCAACTCCTGAGCCAATCAGATTCCTAGCGAAGGCGAGAGAGCGTAGTAAAAGAAGGTAGTAAAATATGTGAAATGAAAATCAAACAAAGACGAGATACATTAGAACTAAACGAAAAATCTTATTAGGTAAAAATAATCCTACAAATGTGTCGTACTTGCGCTTGCTACGTCCCTAACAGATAGTGGGAGGAATATGCTTTAAATGTAGTAGTTAACTTTTAGAATAAAAAATTTGCTGCTCGTGTTGATGTCTTCCTTATTTGGCTTCTCATTTATTGAACTTTCACGCAAACATTAAATTCAAAGCTCCAAAAATCAATTATGTGAGATCGGGCTTATCTGTTAGACTGCAGAAATAAAGGCTGAAACTATAAAGGAATCACTCATGTCACCGGATGAATGAGTTTTTCTGCGCCGAAAATGGTGTTATGTAGTTTAATCTTTGTCCCCTTTCCTTTGTCTCCAATACTGAGGCTCCTCGCTTAAAAAATTGATCGATAAAGCAGAGTTACTGAGGAAAAATAACTTGGAGGGCTCTTTTATTCACTAAGATTCTCATCATTCAGATCACTGACCTCGCGGAGGCAGGTTATTTTTCTTTCAAAATATGCGCATAATGCCAACATTTTTCACGCCTTAGAATATATAATCAATATGAGTCTACGGATGATTTTATTATTCACTGTTGATGCTACACTTTTACAGCGATTTGGTATTTTATAACGAATAAAATTCATAGAATTCAGTAAATTCAAACTTCAGGGACAGACAGCCAAAACACTTTGCTGCACCAAATATATTTTCGTTACATCCGACCATTTAAAAAGCACGCATGACCTAAATACTCCTCGGAGCATATGCGCACGACGACGAAATAGAATACTTTAAAATTCAACCCGAAAAACTTCCCCTTTAAGAGCGAGGTTTATCCTTCCCGTCCCTGTTGTGATATTCTTTTTATTGCTACGGCGCACGTGCAATGCACAGCGGGAAGCGGATTCCGGACAAGCGAGAGGCCGGCACTCGCCTCGTCGTGGAATGCACACAGCGTCGCGGCAAAATGTCTTGGAATGACTGCTTCGACTCTTACACGACGGAGAGGTGCTCGTGCAATCTTCAGCCATTGAGTTTGAGCGTACATATGAGGAAGGGAAGGATAGGCAGTGCGAGAGCAGGGAAAAAAACAAAGGATGAGTAGACCTGAGCAACCACATGCCACCATGTAGGCTACCATACTGTGCACGTGGTTCTCTAAGAAGTCAAGAGCTTAGAGAACAGAGAGGCGCGATTCTCGTTGGCTAATCGTGGAGGTAAAAAGGCATCAAACTAAACTCGGCGAAGCCCATTTCCATTGGCCAGTCGCAAACCGGCAAAATCTGGGACTTCATAAGAGCTTCGCATCGTATTTTCTGTTAAAAACATTACCGTTTACTGCCACCACAATTAAGGCGCATTTCAAAAGGTAACTTTTAACGGCTTTGTTACCACTAAGATGCATTGCAAAAGGAGCCAGTCAAAGAGCAAATATTTACAAATGTTTAGCAAAATTATATATTCGAGACTCGAGACCACAAATATATACAACGGAACACTCCTTTTATACGATTATATACCACGTATATACTGCTAGACTATATCGTAAGTTATTGGTCCCAGGGTGCGACTACAATATCACATTCGTGACACGATTTGGACTAGTGGCGCATGTGCAAATGGTACGTTCCCAAATGTGCACTTTCGTCGTCGCAGATCCGGCATTTGTTGCAACACGAAACACTTGCAATTTTCTGCATCCAAATTGGCGACCAGGTGATATACAGGAGGCTCAAAAAGAGTTCCCTCACGAGTTTCAAAGCATTTGTGAAACCTTGTACTTAGATTGGTAATTCATTTACAAGCACTCCCATTACAGATAATTTTAAAGGCCGTAACGTTGTAATGCCTTGTTAAAAACCAATCAGTTATGGGGATACAAAAGTTAATATTCAACGTACATAAAAATTTACGATTTGAAGAATTTATAAATTCTTTACTGCTGTCCATAATGCAGTCACCAGCATCAGAATTGAACTTCAATCGAGTGAAAACGCAGCTTTCGTAAAAGTCGAGCTGTTTACAGGCTAACCGCCTAATACACCTTTTATTAATCACAAGGTATAAAATTCGATGATGTTTGGCTGTCACAGACATCCAGTAAAAAAGCTGGACAGAAAAAGTAATAAACCTCTCATAATAATTAAGCAATACAGAGGTCATGTAAGAACATCCAGAAATTATCGTCAATTATATAAAGCGGATACTTTTAATCACAGCCATCAGCATTTTATGCCAGCAATCCACCAAAGAAAAACGCATCATACGAAGCGGGACGTATGAAATAGTGAGCGATTGATGCTGGGTTATCAAACCGCGTTGCTGGTGAGACTGCCGGAAGGAGAACGTCAGCCTCAAGAGTTTGAATTGACCGAGCCCCTGCAGAATCTTTTTATGAAAAATACATATTCTCGAAAATCTCTCCACCGTGGAAGTTAATACGCAAAGGATATGGGATAGTCTAGTTCGCCCATTTGTGCATATTAAAGAGGATTGGAGCTCAAGTTCGTTTGAGAATCAATTTTATAGCACAAAGGAAATAAATTCTAAACATTTCCACTTTGCGAATAGCTCCTACAGAAGGGAAATGAGTCCACACGGATTTAAGAGCACCAAGTAGGTATTAAAAGAATCAATGGATGAGGGCAGGTAGACATTTTTTAAAGCGTTGCATAATTGAATTCTCACATAATTGCAGATCAGTTTACTAATTTCTTAACGATAACTCAACTAAATTAATATGCTACTTGATAATACTAAATTCAGCATTACAGTGATATTCACGACATTTTTAAGACAATTTGATTGAGAATTACCATAAAGTAAATATACTAACTTAATTACTCTATGGAAGTCCACAAGAGGACATCATCATGAAAGCGTGGAACTGCAGCGCTGTCAGGTCCAGGTGCAAACATAAAATTTGGACTGCGCAATAACAATGAATCAAAGAGTCTACATTTTACGTATTTAGGTCGGTACGAAAAATCCGTTCCCCTCTTATGGACCTATTTCACCATGATTTACGCATATTCGTTCTAATCTCCACAGCAGATGACGTTGCTAAATTTTGACCACTTTAAAATACTCACATAATTCAGCTCCAACGCTCAAAAAAGCGCTATATATCCAAAGTTTTCAGTATCCCAAAGGCATAGTTAGCGGAAAAAATCAATCTTAGTTTTGTTAAAGAAACTTGTACTTCTCTTCTGAAACGAGTACTCACTTAAAACAATCAGCTTCAACGCACAATTTTCTATAATTTTTAACCAATGCCCTACGGATACGCAGGACTCCCAATGAAATGTATTTCTAATCCATTTCAGTTTAAAGTTAAAATTATTAAAATTGGCTCAAACCATATATATGGTTTGAGCCAATTTCATTATCACAAACAAAAGAAACTGGGAAAAGAAATGGAATGTGCAATCAATTCATTTCTCAAGGTATATTAGTAAGTGACAAATTGGAGATAAGTTGGAATGCTATCAAGAATTTAGATCGTCCCAACAGTCCTAGACTGCAGCTAAGATTAGGGCAAATGTGCAAAAAATTCTATTCAGTTGGTATAACGAAATTGGAAGAGGCACGCAGTGAAATGCGGTCCCAGGAAAACTTATCCAGTTCCAGAAAGCAATTCTATTCAGAAAAATTTTCTAGACCATTTCCACATTCCACAAGCGTTTTGATTCAGAGAAAACAGCAAGCGAACAACGGCCATGAGGGCGGAAAACTAAAGCATACCAAAAGACTCTAGCAAACATGGGAGGGAGTAAGGTCCTAGATACGTGGAGTTGTAATGGCTCGGCCGCAAACACACGCGTTGAACGTGGAACATTCAACTAACTCACCCCAACACAGCAGTACGCGCATTCAATTAAGAGAAGGGACGGCGAATCCCACTACAAGCCTGGACTTTTGCGGCACGCCCGTTCCACAGAAATGAATTATTCGGTGGCGGAGGACATTTTTCTCCCTCTGGAGGGGGATAAAAACCGTCTGCCGCCAATCAAACGAAGTCACAGAGGCACTGTTAGCTAGTTCGTAGGGCAATTTTTGTTAGGTAACAAAAATTTATTCAAGTAAATAGGGAGAAAAAGAGAAATAGTTCAAGAGTAGGAATGCCAAGGAATCTATCATCAAAAAGTACATTTTACTGCTTAAGAGCTACAAACTTAATACATATACGGTATAAATAAAAGATCATATTCTGTTATTTTCTCAGAGGAAAGGCATACTCTGATAACGCTTGTGAACGACAAAAATTTGATTATATCTTTTATAGAGGTATTTAAGCTCAAAAATACAAAATAAATAACTAATCTAATTCAAAGGGCTTTCCATTCAGAGCAATTTTGCAGATAATGATAGTGTTTGCAGATTTGTAAGTAAAATTTAAAATAAACGGCAGTGGATAATTAGTAGAGGTATTCAGAAAAGAAATTTAAACATAATAATTACAATTTATAGTTTTTTCCAAGATACTAAAATAATAATGCATAGAAGTTTTAAAAACCTTGAATATGGGACCGCTGACAGATTATCACTACTACGCCAAGATATTTAGAATGAAGGCTTCTTAAAATTTATTTGGCTAAAATACTTTGATATCTGTATGATTTCGATTGATAATGGGTTTTAAGTTTTCCTTCGGCGCAAAAATAACCCACAATGCCAGGATTAACACGAACCACTCTTAAAATATCTCGGAAATTACAGTGAGCGAAATAGGACGATAGCTTTCCGCAACTCAATCTGGGGACAGATAAAATGATTCTATCGATAAAACAACGACTCCTTCAATGAATCAGATGGATAGCAATATGTTTCCATCTACAGTTCTTTCCGGTCGAGGTCACGGTAATACCAATACAAAGCCAATACAGGAAATATTGAAGGCTGTACAGCACCCGTTTAGGCTTATGTTATGATTTTATTTGAAATATAATTCCAGACAGCCAGCTCTAATCTGTTACGTGCTTTGCCTCTACATTTCCCGAAACATAATTCAAATTGCAATCTACATGGGGAATGGGGACGAATCTTAAGCCTCTCTCCGCATAACTAGAAAAAAGACAGTTTCAATAGGAAGGAGGTATTTGGCTATTGGCCAGAGCCAAGTATGACTAACTCAATTTTTCCGTAGAAGTGGCTGCCATATTATAATTGCAGACATCGATGAACTAAAAAGGGCACTTTCTGCGTCGCACAACGGTAGGCCGATGCTGTTATTATATCTCAGTATTTTAGATTCCAGAAGTCCAAGATTATTATTAAGTTCAATTTATGAATAAATTCAATGCAACTTGGTGATCAATTTTGAGATTCCTAAAGAAAGAGAATTTTTATCTATCTCCATTAGAACCATAGCAGCAAATAAAGGAGCAGGTTATACTCGTATGTCATCAAAAAAGATAGTTCCAGCTTGTCTGTTTAGAAAAAAAGCGTATAAAATCTTTCAATGAAATGTCAAAACTTTTGTTATATTTGAAGAATAAACGCAAAATTATAAACTATACCTTATGACAAAGACTTCAATGAGCAAACTAAGTTTGCAAATATTTGAAAACATAAGTATCTATGACATTTATAATTCCTTCATTTTATCAATATTATTGGTTAGTTTAATTCTCCTTCCGTAAATGTATTCTGAAAATTGTGGGTGCTTTATACACCAATATAAGATTAAGATTAACTCCTCGATAAAACGCTAAACTTTTTACAAGAACCAAAAAAAAAATGATAGTCTTTAAGAGGACTCCTAACGATATTCTCCACCATGTCTCAACCAAGAATAAATTAAGTTTGCAGCAATATTTAAATTATTTCAATAAGAAGCGCTTCAACGTAACTACAAAATAATTTGGCACCGTGCTGGCAAAACTGTCAATTTCATTGGTCTCAAGTTATTCCCAAGACTTGTTTTGTTCTTAGGACAAAATTTTGACCTTTTTCTCAGCTTATTACCAGATTAAGGAATAAGATGTTCACAGCTGAGTGATATACCGTTTATAATAGAGTAAAATACAACCGAGGAACCATTCAAGCATTTCCGCAGGTAAAAATAGTTGTATTTTAAAAAAGAGCGAATAATTCTAACTATCCAAATGAGATCATCAGCATGAAATAAACCTTCGGGTATCAAAATGATGGTCATTGATTTGGCGCATTATCATGCAATAAACATCATCTTTGAAAGTAAGTTTAACAAATATTTTGAATATTTTTACACGTAATCCTTTGTTTTCCTAAATTTACTTTTAACGCAAAGATACTTCCGCTAGAGCTCGGGAAAGATAACCCATCTATAAACCAACCATGTAGCCCAGCATACTGGTTGATGATGCTAATTACCGGATGATGGTAATTACCATCCGCTGCATGTATCTGGCACATTTAATGGTGTGTTTAGTATATTTAATTTCTTCATGTGTATCGTTCATTACGTAAGTGTTCACTAGTATACATACAATGCCCCTATGAGAGCTACTTTGAGAATAGACATTGAAGAGTATACTTGTTGTAAATATGCATTGAATGTGTCGATTACCCCCCGCAGCTCTTTTGGGGCCCTTGAGACTCAGGTTCCTTCTCATACAGATTTTCTTTCTACGTGCTCTCATGGGCCTGAAGGAAAATGGATATTTTATTGCTAGAGGCGTGAATATCCTTTGAAAATAAAATCTCTGGTAGCCAAGAAAATATGCAATTGTTGATTTCAGAGAAAAATGTGACATTTTTCAGATAAAAACATGATTTTCAGACAAATATGAAGCGTAATAGAAAATCGCTGAAAGAATAAGAATCTTCATTTATTCAGTCCCAGCCCTCCATCCTGAGTAAAAGTACTTTTAAAAAGAAAAAAATGAAACCACTTCACCAAATCCAATGCTTACCATGGGCCACCAGGGGGGCCTTTGGGAGCACTGAGGGATTTTAAAAACAGCCTATTTTACGACCAGATATATTTTCTATCTACATGCCAAATTTCAGCTCAATCGGTACAGTAGTTTTTGTATGACGGAGCAACATGCAGACAGACAGACACCATTACATTTTTACATATTAGTAACGACTTGTGTCATTCTATGATCAAATGTGCGAAAAACATTTTACACGATCACAGCCATTCATCTGATGAAACTTCCTTCCATCTCATCCCTTATCTTAAGCTAAAAAAAACTACACGCCTCTTTGTCGTGATGTGGTCGACAATTGCTTCAGCTTGGACTAGGATTGGAAAACAATAGAAAATAAGAACAGAAGCCATTGAGAAAGTTTGACCTGGTGCTAATCCAAAGAGTCGAATCTATTAGAAACAAATTCCCTGCGAATTCCTCTAACTAGCATCCAAAATACAATTCTTACAAATTAATAGTAAGATAATGCCATGGTGTTCTATCAAGAAAATAAATAAATATCATACTTTGGTTAAATTAAAACCCTAAACCATTTCCCTCAGTGAATTGGCATTTTTCATTTATCCTGAAAAAATATAATTTCTCATGAAATCAGTACATACTCGGCGGTATTTACGAAGTTTGCACTGGTGGACGGGTAGCTCTTTTTAACCTGGCCACGGGTCATTCTCATTCGAGGCGTATTTTCTCTTCTTTGGCGCCATTTGCAGATTCCCTGGGCGTCCCCACGCCCTTTCGACCCATTCCAACCTCGCCACGAATTCGATAACAAGCCAGGGATTCCCTTCGCCCCATACCGAAATGACTACCTGCTTTCATGCCTCCTACACGCCACCCTTGAAATCCTAATCACCGAGTGCTTTCCGCCACTCACCCGTCAATAATCCGTCATTGCCAAGTTTCCAGTCGGCTGACAAGGGCTCCGAAGGAGAGATGCGGGACTCCCTATGACGTCAACATGGACGAGAAGTTAGGACGGAGTTTCTTTTTTTATTTTGACAACTTTTTTTACCCCAACCAATCGCCGCTGCGGCAATCATTTTACGACTACTGCCGTTCCAACGTCCATTCTTCGAATATAGTTAAGAGTGAGATATTTACAAGAGAAGGAAGTCATGTAGTAACATCAAAATGTCAAGCCATGACAAACGAAAATGAAAGTACATTATAACACTTTACCATCACTTCTAGAAAATTCTCACCCATGCATGAGGAGAATCTCGGGGAATAATTACTGACAAAAGCGAATGGAAAACTTTTCTTTGGTTCGTTGCTATCCGGTATACATGCTGTATAACCCTTTGAGTGCGGAATGACGTGATATCACGTCATGTTATTCTATACGCTGGTGCTTATGACGTGATATCATATCATGGTATTCTATACGCTAGTGCTGATGACGTGATATCACGTCATGGGCACTGTGAGTGAGAGAGAGTGAGTGCCCACCATCAGGGGGCCTAGTGAAAGTTCCCTGGGGAAAGCTGGAATGCTCACAGTACCCATGACGTGATATCACGTCATCAGCACTAGCGTATAGATTACCATGACGTGATAAAAAGACCTCAAATATTAGAAAAATCTATATATTGTCTCGTTGTAACACCCAGTTTTAACTAAACCTAAGTCCTAAATACCATTCCAACTTTATGGTAGCTGTCACAGGCCCGCCATCTATGTACTGCGACTTGGAAGTCACACAATGAGCACTAATCCTTGATTAATTTTTTCACTGATATTCATCAACAATCGATGTTAATTTGCGTGAATTGGATGGCAAAATAAAGCTAATGTTCTACATAAGATGGACGGTAGAAATATATACCAATGTAAAGATGGACCAGGACAATAAGCAGTTTTGAATGATACGACTAGAACCTCGGCATTCATAATGCTATGAGAAGCCTTCCAACGAATCAGAGTTCCTTTTTACAGTTACCTGGTTGCAATACAAAAACATATAAAAAAGTCCCTCTCTCTCAAAATTCAAAATCAAATATTATAATTTATAATCTTCTGATTCTTAATGTTGTAGTTGTATCTCTATATCATTAACTTTTTTGCTGATTTTCTAACTAAATTATATGTAATACTTCGCACTTTACCATGAATACTTGTTAACTGTTTTTTTTTAATAGTAAAATTTCTATGTAAAAATGTAATGCTACATACAACGGTGCGCCATTCGTCTTTGCCATTTATAATGTTTATTTTTGTTCTCTAACTCGCATTGCTGTGCATATTTTTGTATCTTAAGTGGTATGACCCCAGAATGATCAAGAAATATTCTATTCGATTAAATTTTTCAAAATATCACAAAAGATGCTTAATAATTGGTAAATATCCAAAAATTGGGTGTAATTGGTGAATACCCGTGTATGAATTAACATGGGACAAAAATACAGTAGAATTAAGATATAATTGAATTAACATGGGACACAAATACAGTAGAATTAAGATAAAATGACATACAGAGAGCACAGGAACAAGAAGGTCAACAATTTTTAGAAAAATGTTAAAAAAGAAGTAGAGTCGGGACAAAGAATACTAATGTCAGGTTGAAGGGATACATAGTTGGAACTTTCCTCGGAGATGTTCTAACGTTGACTTTAAAAAAGTCATACATTTCAGATGAGAAAACAAAGAGATGACCTCTTTTCTTGGTTACATTTAGCTTGTAGGTGTTATTTTTCACTTTGCTAAAAAAGGAGACGTCAATTTCCGTGAACTGACTTTCTTTTCACCTCGACATGCAGGTAGTCGAAGTTCGCGGAAAGAAAAAAGTGCACATTTTCTGAAGCTTAATTTCAGTGACGTTCTCCTCCACCTTACCGTCTATTATAGGAATATTGATCCCACTCCGAAAGGAGCATGCATGAGTATGCATTAAAGTGCTCCGTGCGCATGAATAGTTAGCGTACCTGGAATCACGGAGGAACGACGTTGGAGGGAAAAATTAAAAATGCCGGTCCTGAGGGTGCACTAAAAAGAGATCTGTAATTGACGTCAACGCCGATGAAGTTGCGAGAGAGCCACGGATCGCTGATTTTACACTCTTCTCCGGGTCTTGCAAGACATTTTAATGAACTCGCTCCGAGATTCGAGAAGGCGACTCTTCCAGAAAAGTACGCCGCTCCAAATTTGAGCACACACGAGGCATCAAATGACGGAGTCCCAAAACGCTCGCTTCCTGCAAATAACGACTGGTAATGGGAGCCTTGAAACTTACCATCATCACATATTTTACTTCGACGGGGAAAAAATCCAAGAAAGTTATTTCTACACTGCTTTCAGCACAATTTTTTTCCGCAAAAAAGTGATAATTTTCTGAGAGCCCAAGTGCATCGATAATATTGCTCACAAGTAGATATCTTTATATATATATAATTCTTCTGTGCGTGTGTATGTCACTGAACTCCTCCTTAACGATTGGACCGATTTTGATGAAATTTTTTGTATTTGAGTGGGAGGTGGCGCTGCGATCGGGTTCTAGGAAATTTATTTTGACGACATTTTTGTGGCGACCGTAAATGGTGCCATCATCTTCTATATTGTTGCCAAGAAGGCCTTACTGATTTGTTGATGCTTATGTACATGGACTATATGAGCAAACGAAATCAAATGTGAATAGCTAGGAACCTTATAACACAATGCTCATCCTTTCCAAAATATGTACTACGGCTAATATTTAGCTTGTTTCAAGGAAATCATCCGGGGTTGAACTAAAGGGCATAATGTTACATTTGTACCGTAGAATTCAGCGGAGAATAAAATCACTCTCCTCGACTGGGACCTGGCAAATGCCTCGATGTCGCACCGAGTGCTTAAGGCAGTGAAGCTACTTTGGATTTTCGTGGGCACAAGCAAAAAGATAATAACGAGGCTAGCCCCAATAGCATCAAAATTTCTGTCTTATCTAATAGAGAAAAAAGCAATTGTCCATGCGCCATTTATAAAAATTCACACCATCAAAACTACTTAGCAATAAGTTCATTCAACCTAAAAAAAATATTTTTACTCTTGAAAACAAGAAAATAGGAAAGTATGTTGCTATGATATTTCACGAATCAGTTAAGGGCTTTCTTTCATTGCACTCTTAACTATAATTTTGATCAAAGACTCAAGAAATATTTAAATTCATGCACAAGGTTCAGAACGTACAACTCAGCCCAGCCAGTCAACTCTATCTTTGCTAGAATTTCATTACATTAATGTTTTCATTCCCTTGTTTCACTAAAACTCCCTTTGAATTCTTCTTAAAAAACCAATAATAATCGATACTTCCGAGAAGTATAGAGAAAGAAAACGGAAAGCAAATTATTCCATTATTTTATTGCCATACATTATTTGTACAAGAGAGGGCAAACATCGAACCGACACTAGCATCGCATTGATCAATTTGAGCACGCTACTGCTGGCGAGAGACGTTATCACATCTTTCGATTGCCGGCTGTTACAGGAATCACTGCATTTATAACGGGCCGTGCGGAGGAAATAAGACTCTCCCGTTGGGCCGTATCCTGAGGAATCGGGAAAGTGTTTACGGCTTTAGTGAGGGGCGGGAAAGGGGAGGAAGGGATAGAGGAGGGGAGGGAGCATAAATTTCAGCTGTAATGCCCAGGAAAGCCAAAAAGTTTGGCACGGACCGATCATAGCGAGGGCGACATTTCTCCGTCGTCCCCTCTCTCCCTTATCGCCTCTCCTCTTCCCTCTGAGTTCCCCACAGCTCTCCAATCACTCCGCCGCCAACTCTCCAAACTTTTATTCCCGGACCCAAATATACTATGTATTAGTAAATGGTGGCTCTGTATACATTTTATATATCTACCCATAAAAAAATTCGAGATCATGACGCTAGCAAAAAGGGAAAGGACACATCTATCGTTTCTCTACTCAAGACAATTACCAAGATTGGATTTGTTCAAAAAGATTGGAAGACTGACAGTCACGCGCTGTCCGAAATTATTTCCATTATTTTCAGGTGTAAAGATGCAGCAAAACTTGGTAGATCTCACTTGTGGAAAGTATAGAGTCATGGAGAAGAAACCATGTAAAGGTCCCTCAAAAGGTCCATACTGAAATACTTCTTTACCTCTTGTCTGCATATCGACGCTTGACTCACTTACGCGGGTTACATACGCTCCGCAATCGAGCGCCATTTATGTGACGCAAGTTTCTCTGTAGAAACGTTTACTAATACTGGAGCCAATTTGGGGTATCAAATATTGAAAAAAAAGCTCATATCTGTTAAATTTATCGCTCGGAATTCAACTTTTTCAGTTTTTCAATCAATAAGCGATTAATGATTTGAGGAAAAAATCAATTAATACTGTCACTTCATTTTGGCTGAGGTCCCACGCTTTTAAAACGTAAACTTTTAATATTTTACTTAGCGAGAACCGTCCATCTTTTTCCTGTTATTTGCAATGAAAGAAAAACAACGAGGCTGGACTCTAGCTAAGATGATTATCGATGTTTTCCATTCTCACCGGATGCAGAAGACTTCCCCATTAAAATTCTAATTTTATAGGTCAAGTAAAAGTACCGAGTAAATCATGCCAATGACTGGGTGAATGTGAGTCAGCTTGTAGCTTAACATTACCGAACGAAATATATGTATTTTTTCTTCTTTCAGCCAACTCTCTGAGCACTCGCGGCTGACACGTCATGACGGTTCGATCGAATTTTCTTCGTGAGGGTGGCTTGGGTTGTGGATGGGGTGGATAAGCGGTTGGAAAGTAGGGAAAGGAAGAGAAGGAAGAGGAGGGGTATGAGAAGACAGAAGCAAAAGTTCTCCTCGAGTAGATGGCGTGATGTCCCGGAAGGCCATTTATCTTCCTCGGGAGTGGAGTATGTTTGAAGATCGGAGTGAGACGGGGAGGAAAGATCTCATGTTAGTCTTCTCGTCGTTAAAAGGCAGAGAGGGACTGGAATGTGATTCATGGCCATGTCAGAAAGACTGCGAGAGTGAGGGAACCGATTTCATGAAAACCCGATTGGCGGAATTTAATTTTATGCCGTAATATATGAAGCTAGATGCGATACAAGGCAATTGTGGGACATTGACGGATCTCTCTCCAGATCCGACTTCCTTCAACCGTCCTCATCCCTCACTCGATGATCAATCTTGCATTGGTTTCTTCATTGTTATCCCGACTTCAAATGGAGCAGTCATAAAATATTCTGAATTATCGGAAAGATCAAAATTTAGAGTGAAAGTATCGTAAAGAAACAATATTTTGTAAAAGATCACTCATCAAAGGTAATAATATTCTTAGGCCAAAAAATAAAATACTTCAAGAAACACAAAAATGAAGCCCGTTTCTGGGTAAAAATGGCATCCCTTCAATTCATCTAATAACTTAGTGCATAAAAGTATGATTTTTTATAATCCCTGCCGGTTTGCATGCACTTGAAAAAATCATCGCATGATCACGACATTTGTTAAACTAGCTGCCATATCAGAAGCATAGAAGTTGTAAACCAGAGCCGTTCAATGTAACTGATTATGCATTATTACAGCTGCAATATTTCTCAGTGCTATCATAGGGTATTTTTACATTTCTGTTATCACTCAATTAATGGTTCACGTTCCATCAATTTAGGAACAGACCACATACCAATCTCACCAAATGAATTCGCCGCCCTATATACGGTAAATTTAGTGTATATGCAGCCATCCTGCAGACGAGTAACACTGAAACTAAAAATTCAGCATGGCTTCCGTCCTTTAACTCTCTTTTCTTGCAAAATGCAGTGTTAATGAACACTTGTAACCTATGTTGACACTGAAATTGCCATCTCAACCACTTTACAATCCTGAATAGCTCATGAAACACTACAAGAAATATTTGCAATAAATAGCGTGGCAGGGTAATAGGGCAGGAAGGGAGGGGATGCAAAACCTCTCATGTACACTGGGAGGGACAAGATTAGGTGATATCACTCCCACTAATCCAAAGAAAGTTCTGCTAGCTGTTAGCGCATTCTAACCTACGTCCCTGTAAAACGCAAGGCTGCTTTAAGAAACCTTCAACAAAGTTTTAATTAATAAAAAAATAGCAAAATTTTAGAGACAATATGGAAACTTAGCGCAAAAAAATAATGAATCATTTTATCATCAAATTCTCCCGACAGCCATGGTGCATATTTGGATACAAGGAACAATCAATGATAAACCTGAACTATATTTAGTAAGTTAGCCCTCTAACAGCCTATCAATCTATAACTACGCAAATAATAGTTTAATAAAATGAGAACCAACTAGCGTGGCACTTCCGTGAGCCTCCCCAGGGGAATTTTGAAATTACGCTGAGATTGAAATTCGGAGAAGCGAAAAAACAAATTAAATCAAGCATCGCTGGAATATATATCAGTCCCTCCAAATCCGTTCATTATACCGCCGCGCAGTGCACGTGTCTGCGTGTGCTTGGAAGGCCCGAATAACTTTTCAAAGGATGAAACTTCACTCGAATGCCCACGGGAGGATGCTGCCTTCCGCCCAGGAGGGAAAGGGAGTAAAAAATATTGAATTAAATCAGCCGGGGAAACCTACGAGACCCAAAGGCCGAACGGAAACTCACAAACGGAGCAAAAAATATTAAGAGCGCAGGAAGTTTAAATAGAGATACGGCTTCGCGCTGCCTTTTTTATTAATCAAACTAAAATTACTGCTTTTTAGTGTAAACAGGCAAAAATACTTGCAGTGCGTAATTAAAAACCGTAAATATTACAGGTGAGGAGAAACTAAGAATAATTTTGGCATTCAATATCAAAAATAGTATTGAGTCGTTATGAGTCAAATAAAGGAAAAGACACATTCAAAACACTGATAACCTTATTCAAGAATCAGATAACGGACGCAGATTACGAATAAAAATGACTATGGCTATCAACAAAATAATTTTTAAAAACTGTTCTTAATTCTCATTCAACAAAAGCAAGGGCTTGAATTAACAGTCATTCATAACCAATGTCTGCAAGTATACTATCCTACATCAACTACACCTACCCAATAACATAAATCCAATGAATCCTACACAGTAAAAAAATTTTATTAACAATATTATTGTTTTTAGTGCCCTCAGATGGCAATAAATGTTAAATTCATTTTTAATGAAATGAATGGACGCAGGTAACTACGATGAGATACGTGTTATGTAATGAAGTGAAATAAAAATATATAATGTGGTCATAAATACAATGTGGGAATGATTAGAAACTTGGAAAAGCACACAATGAACTAATGTTGTCTAATGAAAAAGTGTGGCATCACAAGAACACCAGCTAAAGTGTATTAGAGGTATGGTTCATCATACATATCAAATGGCATAATTTGACTCTAATTCCACAGTGTTGTTTTCTCATCGAAAATGTAAATCGAGTGGGGATAGAAATATCGATAGATCTCACAATAAATAAAAATGACACGCGTATATAACGCAGAAAGCCAGGAAATATGGCTCTTCTAATCTTTGACAAACCCATTGGTATACACGACCCAGTAAAATCATTGTAAGCATCCGCAGTGAATTGAATATACACTGCAAGTTCCAGTTTTATAGGAACCTAGTATAGGTAATAACACAACGAGGAAGAGAGGGAAAAATTGTCAAATTTATTACATAAATCGTTCAGTAGGATAAGCATTTCATGTTTAGGAAAATCCAGAATATCTTTAGTCACATTTTTGGCTTCTCTTTTCCTCTCTCAGGGACAATTCACGATACCTCACTACGACCAGTTTTCATGAATTAACATAAGAAGACAGAATTTGATTGAATATATACAAAATACATATTAAAACCATGTTTAAATTATAACTAATTAACTAAATAAATGTCTAAATGTTTCTTTTTCGTGACCTCTTTTATTACAGGAAAACCATTTCCCTAAAAAGCTAATTCACTCTATAATTTATTCTAAAAAAATTCGTCTTCTCAGATACAAACACCAATCAATACAACTAACAACACAGTATCGAGGAATTATTTACATAAAAGGTCTATCTGAACAAATAGCAAGAGTTTTCAAAAACACAGACTATAAAATAGCACAAAGGAATCATAAAACACAACACAAACTCATTTATTCGAAGTTAAAACCTGAAACTCCTAAAAAACTAAAAAGTAGCGTAGTTTATTCAATACCGTGTGATGATTGTGATAATATATATATATATAGGACAAACATCCCAATATCTAAAAAATAGAATCTCCCAACTTAAAAGTTCAATATAATCCAAAAATCAACTATGGGCACTAGAAGATCATGCAATAAAAAATAACCACTCATTTAATTTCCATAACACTAAAGTAATAGATATAGAAACCAACCAATCCAAGAGATTCTTTAAAGAAATGATACACATCGCAAAAAACAAAACATCTTGCAATAAAAGAACAGACATCGCCAAATTAAGTAAAATTTATCATAAATTGATATTCTTTAACAACATAATTTTATATCGATTTTTAACTCCTAAATTTATAACAATTAACCATCAAATAATAAATAGCGACGAAGGTATCAACAAAAAGTCATTCAAAAGGAACTCTCTCTGAGGTAATAGCAAAAATCAATTGTAAACATATTCTGTAAAAATCTAAATACCTAAATTGTAAACTGTAATCATTTTATGTACAATACAAATATTGATTTTCATTGTAGCCCTGATGAAGCATAATAAATATGCGAAACGTTGGAAAAAGAGGAACAGACTAAATATGAATTAATGACCTAAAAGCTTCAGGAAAATAACTTTATATTATTAAATAAATAACATGAAACTTTCAACAATAAAATACACTCCCATTTAACCTATTCGTATTTTTTTAAGCTTTTAACTAAAGCAACACGATAGAATATTGCCAATGTATATAAAGCAATAAATTAAATGATAGCTTTTTATTTGAAACACAAGGGCAAAGTCACCATTTATTTAAATAGGCAGCTATCCTCTACTTATACATACACTACCTTGGTTATACGTACCATCTCCATGCCATTTCAGTGCAATTGTTATCACTCACATATGTTCCAAAATAAACCAAATCTTCTTTTACCAATACAATTTATATTTATTGATTGGCCAATATATTGAGTACCAATCTGCTACATTACTTCCGTTTTAACTACAAAAATAAAATAAAACTCAGTTTCTAGCACATGTTTACCCACACGACTGGAACAAAAAGTATCCAACTAAGCCCAGAGTCGTTCGCGCAATTTTTGCGTTCGTAGCCATAATTGATTGTTTTTTTTCCAGCCGCGAATAATGATCGTAGTGGTCGAAGCGTTTGCCCTCGTCACCCCTCAAATTCCCCCTTATGCTCCCAATATGGTCTCAAACAACCGTCCGCGTATAAATTTAACGCATCGTTAACCTCAATGGCAGCTCACCCCAAAAAAATAATCCATACTCAGAAGCGAGCTGAAGGGAAAACACATTAACGAACTCGTGGGGAGGGAGCCAAGTTTGCATTTTTAACGAGACGCCGGTGAGAACGGTGATGCCTAAAAAATGATTACGTCACCAACTCAGCGGAGAGAGGGGTAGGGGGTCGGGAACCCAGTTCATTACCGGCCCTGGCAGATTCCAAGGTGGCGTAGGAATGACAACAACAGAGCATCGCTTCGCTCCTTCGAGTTCACTTTTTTTCCTCCTTTATCTCCTTCCTTCCCTCCTCTCGACGACGCCTGTTCCGCTCCACATATCTCGTTCGCGTGCCCTCGAGGCGCGGCGCTGAGGGTGCGCACGCGTGCCGGGCCATCTACTTCACGACCTGTGAAACAAAACACGGCCGAGGAGCGCTTTTAATTGCTTCACGGTGCATTTCCCGAAAAAGGCACTATTCCTACCACCCACACGCAATCCTCAACGCCATTACCATCCCACCTTCGGGTACAGCTGGGTCGTACGAGTGTTTATTTTCTCCGCTGTAAAGACAGAAGATTCACACAGCAATTGCATTGTGCTCTCTATCACAAGTCCCTTTTAACTGCACCAGAATCCATCACCTTCTCTTTCCCTCCCTGCAGCACCCTCTAAAATTCTTCTCCGCGGGGTTCTGATGGTCTCTGGACGTTACGCGGAACTGACTGGGAGTATATGGGGAAAGCGGAGTAGAATATTTACGGACCCCCCACTCCTCGGGCGCTTAATTGATGCGGAGGTTTCCGTAAGTTTCGGAGGCCGCAGAGCTGCAGCAGCGAAATGTGACTCGGCGGTGCTCACGCGAGGGGGCAGTTCTTTAAAAGCGTATTAATATGAAGGAAGAGACGCTTCCGGCGGCGACCTAATGGCAAAACCTCGTGGAATGAATCCATAATTCCTTGCGAGAGTAAATGAGAAAATCTTGTGGAATGCCGCTTCTAAACTACAATATATTTGCACCTCGCTATGAACTTCAAGCGATTAACTGTAATTAAGGATGCAAAAGACAAAATTTATTGAATTTACTCGCATAAAATGCTGATTTTACTTGCAATCAAGCGAAAATCGTTCACCCTGGACATCGAAAAGTAGCCATGGTATAAGGTTAACATAGCTGACTCTGGTTAAAAAGAACTTAATCATTACTGAAAACATTTTCTTTACATCTGTCTTCAACACACTTAATACCATTATACAGCATATAAAATTTGAAAAGAAAATAGCATAAATATAGCAAACAATTTCAGCAATTTCAAGGTTTTAACGCCCAAACGACACATTTGAACTATATCCAATTTAGAGCCACCCATCGTAGTAAAGGAACAAACAGTGAAAGTAACAACTGGCATACTATTTATTCTAATAGACAACTGCGGTTACTTTCATCGGCTTTAAGAAAAGTATAGAAGAACAGAAGTAAAATTATAGCTAGATTCGGGTACACGAATGAAAGTAAAACTATTTGCATTTAAAAGTAAAATGTTATCGTTCTTTATTAGCTTATGATATGATTTATGTTGAATCATATGTTCTACAACGTTTCATATCAGCACAAAAATAGCTAACTACTCGACGGCGATCTAAACCTTTTTGTTGGCAGCTGCAATTTAGTTTAACCAATGGAAGCAAGTAGGTAGTTTAATTTGAAGTTCATAGGTCACAATATTTTTCTCTTTTCATTACGGCACCATAAAACATACTTTAGTTCAAAACGATAGATATAAAACGACCACAGTGATGTTGAATGTCAGTATCTACCCTGGATAAAGACATGCAAAGACAGATGAATGAATTACGTCCATAAAAGTAAAAGGACTTATTAAAGAAAAAGCAAAAAGAGCACTAAACTCGGAGAAACCAAAAGTCAGTCATGTTGGAGCACGTGATTGGAAATATAACAAACCAGGTAAACAACCACAGTAATAGTAAAGATTACCATGAATTTTAAGAACACCAGACGGGATAAAATGGAAAGTAAAGTCGTCATAGAGCGGAAAACATACACGCAAATAAGGGAAATAAGAAAAATATACATAATATACATTTCTGGCCTTGTATGCAAAGCCATTTGTCCGAACCCGAACATAATTCTAAAACAGTATACTTCATGTAATCATCAGGTCCTTCTTCAGATTCATTTGAAATTATCCACCGCCCTTGAAAGTACAGGCCTGTAGACCTTGATAAGTGCGTTATTCTTGTGAGAGAACCGCAGAGAATGAAAAAGCAGTTGAAACAGCTGGGTTAGAACCGCAGAAGGAGAGAAGACAAAATATCATAAAAGGATGGCCAAGGGCCAAGATACACTGGTGAAGTTGGGCAGCTCCTAAATTGCGACTCCGTGAGAAGGAGAAATATAATATGGCTGAAGGTTCTCTTTTTGGCCCCTCGTCCCTACAGGATACTCTCATCCCCGAAAGCTATCCAGTCGATAATTTTCTCTTACGCTTGTAATTTTGTGGAACTAATCGCCAAAGGCAACTTATGACTTACAGTAACAAGGATATTCAAATCCTGCAAAAGGTTTATTGGTATCAACCCAACTATCATACCAAATATTTGTGTATTTTGAAATAAACTCATCCAAATATGGCGCATATTCAATAGGGAATACAATTATTATGCTTCCAGATCCATACCTCAACAGCTCTGCAAACAAGGTTATGAACAAAAATTCCCATGCTGTAAATTATAATGGTAAATATTTATATCAATTATAACAACTGAAAAGTTAACCTAGAAGCAGCGGTCACATCAACAGCGGTTGACAGTATGAGATTTCTACTCATAACTAATATAATCACCCTAACATACTTTAGTAATTCTTGGAAAAGCATATCAGCACCTAAAATTGATAGAATCGCCAAGTTATCTCACTCAAAAAGTAGAGAAAATTTTTAGAAGATATTCAGAGAGAGGTCTGCATTATTCAATTAGATCATTGTTCTAAATGCCTCCTTAAAAAGTCCAAAACACTTGCGCATGAATAGAAAAATTTCATATCATCTTTTAAATCCAAACCATTTTCAGCATCAAATACACTGACATGGAGGGCTAGTCAGGACGTCAACGATTCTACCAGCCAACCCAAAGCTCGTGGATGTGAGTCTCCTTGACATAACTGACGTGTTAACTCCAGTGGTTAGTCTCATAAGAAACCTTAGGACACGCCCAGGATGGATCATTGGTGCCCAACTAGCCATTGATAAGCCGCCAGGAGCGTCGGGAAGGCAAAACAAAAGTCGTCATACAGACACGTTCACATCCGTGAAAGCCAGTTCCACCCAGAACACCATTTAACCCGCACCGCGGCTGGGCTTGAAGCTCACCGATTAGTGGCTCATCGCAGGGGCGAGAAAGCGAATGGAGTGTAGACCATTCTTTGGCCATTTCCTAGAGAAGGCAGGAACGTGAAGTGAGAGGAGCGTGGGTTGCAGCAGTGAAAGGAAGGGATGCTGTGGAGGGAGAGCCACCGAGTGGCGTCCACTGGCGGGCGGGAGGGCGGTCGAGTGCGGGAGGATTAGGGCTGATTGCGGACCACGGCTGAAGGGTGGCAGCGGGAGAGGATTAGAGTGCGACGTAACTTAGGGCGAAAGTAGCCGTGGAGGACTGGGAGGACAAGGCGGAGGAAGATTGTACGTCAAGGGCGCCGATGGTATTTTTGCCACGACTGGACGGAAAATTCGTTTTTCTGCCCTGTACTGCGGGAGAAGAGTGGCATTTAATCTCCGTGTAGTATTCACGTTACATCGAATAAGGTTAACCTAGGGACGACTGATTTACACAACTGAAACTCTTATTGTAATGAAATAGAAACTTTTACCGAAATGAATAGATTGAAAATAACCGTCAAATTAAAATTATTAATAATAGATCTAGACACGAGTCCATCGGTAGATTGTAGAGATGGCAATAGAGAATAGAGAACGCCGAGAATATGGTCAGTAGATTCCGAGGTTAAGTCCAAATATTCCCGAGTAATTGTCATTCGAAAACTCTTCGGTCGATACAATGGGCATCATAATATTCTTTTAAGGTGATAAATGGTCATTACTTGGGAAAGAACTTAATAAGTTCATCGAAAAAATTCCAAATTAGTCAAAAAATTACCGTATTTAATAAATGATTTAAGACTATCCCGGTGTATTATATTTAAATATCTTTCTCGGGCTTCGCACCGGGTAATGTTTTCATACTCCGCCGACGTTTCGGAAAACGACTTGTTTTCCATTTTCAAAGCACGTGTTATTTCCGCCGTGACCACTATAACACTAAAATTAAACCAGCTGTTGATGCCTCAACAATGAAGGTTGCGATCCCTATGATTGGCTGACGTGTTCCGCTGGCCGTTGAATCATTTTCTCGTCTTTTTAATACATTTGAACACTGGCCACCAGGTATTACTCAGTTGGAATCCGGTGTCTCTATTAAAATTATGCGGATGCAATCGTATCTCGATGGCCTCTTTGATAATGCGGTCCCAGTAACGGTGTGCGCAGCAAAGGATTTTTGCATCGGTCAATTTAATGGCATGGTCTTCGTTGATGCTGTGTGTGAGAAAATGATTCAACGGCCAGCGGAACACGTCAGCCAATCACAGGGATCGCAACCTTCATTGTTGAGGCATCAACAGCTTGTTTAATTTTAGTGTTATAGTGGTCACGGCGGAAATAACACGTGCTTTGAAAATGGAAAACAAGTCGTTTTCCGAAACGTCGGCGGATTATGAAAACATTACCCGGTGCGAAGCCTGAGAAAGATATTTAAATTACCGTATTTTATTTCTATCACAGATAAAGGAAGTATTGACAGTGTGAATAATGATAATTGACAATTATTAATGAGGAATATCTACAGTGAACTTTCCATTCAGATGTGGTAAAAAATAGTGAAAGTTACTCGTGAAAAAATAAGGTTTTTTACCTCGCGCTTTAGACACCCTCGCCTACCACTCTTGGCAAGATCACACGGTTCAAAAAGCCTTAATTCTATCCCTAGTAACGAAATATACTATTTTGTCGGCGTCACGGCGCGGCGCACAGTGGTCTGAGAACCCACTTCAGCGGTCGAAAACCGATTTTCTCAATGTTTCTCATCTACGATGTTGAATTTACATCGTAGATGTTCTTATGATAAAGAGAAATGATCAATTCATTATAAACCAAATGAAATTTCATCCCTTGATGAACCATGTCCGACTAGTACAGACGGACATGGTTCGCCACCGCTAAAGAATTATTTTCTCGCGCTCGAAATGGAAGCAATATATAACTCGACTTAGGCGTTGCATCAATTAGACTTTTATAAAATATTTTACTTTATCTTGTGATGAGACAATATACTAGGGCTAGTGAAGTCCTTTGTCTAAAGGAAGAAACAAGAGGTATGTGCTTTTAAGAGCCATTTTTTAAGCTATTGGCACTTTTATCCCGAAGCGCTGCCGAAGTGCTACCGCTAATTGCTCATTCTCGCGCTCCATTTGAGGAGTACGTGCTGAGAAATAGCTGTCTGTTAACATTCTCAAAGAAGTTAAGTGGCTTAGAAAGAAGTAAATTCATTACTTTACACTATAAATGTAATAATACATATCATTTGGCCTATTAAATAGCATAGCTATTAGTGCTAAAGACTTGGTGTAGATGAAAATCGACACGCTCCCATTTGCAATATTAACAAACACGACTTATATGGGTTCATGAAAATAAATACGTTGCAGTATTTTTCTGTCATTATTATATATTCACTCTATAACCTGGAAGTTATTTTCTTCTAAGTAAACATTTGAATATACGGAGAACTTTGGCTTGGTTTGAGTTGCATCTTCCTGCTTATTTTCATCGTTTTACGAGTGCTAAAACCTGATATAACCGGGACCGAGCATGTTTAAGAATTGACAGTTCTTCGAGTTAATTAGGGAAAACTCGAAGGACTCCGATGCAGAGAGGAGTGAACGAATTTTTCAATTCATAAATAGGTAAGATATTTTCTATTCAATCATGGTTTATAAGTTTTTGTTGCTAGTCGAACGAGAAATGGGAAATAATTTTTCGTCGCACAACGGAACGGAGCGAACGAAATTCATATCCTTGGTATCCAATGCTAGTTACTGTACATGAAAATCCTCATAAATGGAGCTGACATAATAAATGCCATGCCCCTTCCAATCGGCTACTTTTCCGAGGAAGCGAAAGAACCTAGGAATAAGGACTGCAAAAGGTAGAGAGAGCTTCACAGCAGGAAAATGAATTGGGAGCTAACAAACGAAGACCTACTCCACATCCTCCTTCAGTCTTTAGATCCATTTTATTGCACCTACGCTAACTGCCTGAAAAGAAAAAAAAAACCTTATCCCTAAGGTATTGGAACTTCTTCTTCCTCCATGTGTGGAACAATGACGGATTTTAATTCAAACGATGAAGAGGACCAGGCGTAAATTAAGCCTTTACTTATGCAGTGATCAACTGAAAAATTGTCTTTTATGCGGTTAATATTCGCCACCGGCTACTACGATAGTAAAAACATACAGGGCCTGCAGATAACCATAAATTACAAATCAACACACGCTCTCATTTCCATAAATATGGGTTTTTTATAACTTTTGGCAAGGATAAAGCAAAATTAAGAGTGAAAGTAAATAAATTTATGACAAATCTGTTCGTAATAAGCAGCATATGTCTGTTCAATTGAGGAAGTTGCAATGAACAGGACCTCGACATGATATATTAGAGTAACAACCTTTAAATTACCCCAAGTGAGATTCTCTTCAGCAAAAAAGCGTCTAATATTCTATTAAACTCAGTAGCATTATGTTGCCAAGAAAGTACCATAGCCGCATTTATTTTAATGAGCCCATATAAGACCATATGAGAGTTTTCAGACAACTGTGCGGCGGTGTCCCACCGTTTTCCTGCCCGGCTCCGGAAGAATTCACGGCGTGGTCGGCGTCCATCTATTTAAGTTTCCCCATACACGAAACGAGCTTTGATAGAGCTATTCTCAAAATTATTATAAGAGTTTAAGAAAATTATGAAAAGACGAAGGGGCGAAGATAAACGGCAACCCAATGACTATAACGCTTATAAATGTTCCGTTTTGAAAATTTTATCGCCTCAAGTCAGAACCAACACATAAAATATGGGTACCAACTACTATGACCTACCATAAAACTGAAATTTTTAAACTAATATCTAAGATTTAGAAATTTTTTCACTTTCGTTGCTATGGATATATTTCTCCATTGTCGCCTGGCCGAGAGTCGATTCGAGGTTTGGAACTCAGCGAGGCGGGCCAGTTTCAGAGGAGGGTTAGATTTGTGTGTCGATTTGGGATCAAATCGGAAAAGTTAAAAAAGTCGATTAGGCTTCGAGATATTGCAATCAATAGCTTTACATATATGAGTTAGGTATCCTACGTGCATGTTATTTAGTCTTCTTTATACCATTTTTCGCACTGTTAAGTTCTGGGTATAATTTCTTCAAGTTTTACCTCTCCTCTACCGTAGCTTTGATGACCAATTTCAACCAACCAAGCTTCATGATATTGTAGTTTTCATTAAAAAAAGATGCAGTCCATGTAGAAAATTGGAAGAGAAAAATTGAATATGAAAATTAGTATATTAAAAATCTCGATTCCGATCTAATTTATATAATAAAATTCTTCACTCGAGCTCTTATTAAGTATGCTGTACTGAAATGAAATATATAACGTAGAAGAGCGTCTTATATACCGTCAAATTAGATTATGATCTTCCAGTGATTCCACGTTCGTTTCCGTATTTTGAAAAGTCGTTAATAACTGGATGACATACAATATAAGTTTGTACTAGAACTGTCTGGTATCCATACCTCATGGGGCGCGTATTTCATTTTCGAGAATTATACTTTTCATTGCTTGCATGTAGCACGCAGACTTGAGAGCTTTCATTGTTTTTTTTTCCTTATTTAAAGAGTATCATCATATAACACTTCCCCCTGATTGCAAATTGCAAGCACCCATTTACTCATTGTTTCTATACTGCTAGACTAGACAACAAAAAATTAAAATTATGCCTCAGAGAATAGCCGTTGACAGATTTGGTAATCAGAGGCACACACATAAACTTCGCAGCCGAACATCTGTTCTAATAAAAAATATTGTGATCAGCCGCATTAAGGTTCACATTCTAGTCCTCCACTTCGTACAGCTTATGAATTTGGCTAAGTAATGAAAGAAAGGAGGTAATAAATTAGCATTAAAGCTCAAAACCCTCCGGCCCATTGTCTTGTCTCGGATCGATTCTCTGCTCGGTGTGATAAACTTTGGAATTCCGGCACCGCCCATCCCATTCCACACCCGTTCACTGATTCCCATTCCCTAACTCACCCTTCCTGCTCCCCTCGGTCGCCTCCTCATTCCTTTTCTCTGAAATCATTCCCGAGTTAGCTGAGGTATCCGAGAACGAAAACCAGTTAGAGGTTTTGCACGAAAACTTCTCCCAGACAAAATTTCCAGAATGTTTCTCCCTTACAATAAGGGAGCCGACGTTCTGTTAAAACCATAAATTAATAAATAAAGTTAGCTTAGCACGTTATAGCTCACACCAAACTCACGAAAGGGCACATGAAGTGAAAGTCATATGATCAAAGAGACTTGCAATCATCACAAATTGATTCTTCGCCCACCAATTCCCTGTGAACCATTTCTTAGGCTGTTCTTCCTATTCTCCTCATTGCTTTGGAGTAGTAATTCATTTTTGGAGTGATATAGAGGAAAAACACACCTTTGCAAAATTGCAGGAATTTTAAAACCCTGTGTAAAAATGTTTTCTTAGGTGAAAAAATATTCATTTAAACATAAATTAGTACAATTTAAACATTAATACATGATACATTTTCCACATGTTTCAGAACAAAGTCGATAATGTACTCCTTAGTTCTAAGAATATCGCTTAATTCCAACCATGATACACTGTATCGAAACCACGGTCCGAGGAAATGTATTTCCTTTACCCAAATCATGAAGGAAGTTCACCTCAATAAGCATTAGACTGTTACTTAAATGCCGATAAAGCATTCCTCTGGAAGCGGTTTCTATTAAAAAGTATTATATTGAAAGAATTGATAAGAGTGCATGAATTATTGGTTTATTAAAACCAATATCTTTCCTACCTCATCTTACGTGATACAAATAATACATCAAACTTTTTCCTCTACAATCAGCAATTCTTAAAATTGAGGATTTTAAATTAAAAGTATAAATTGGAAATGAACTACATTGTCGGTCCCAGTGGCGGCGGGGTAAAGTCCTCGCCTGCTAACCCGAGGGTTGCAGGTTCGAGTCCCGCCTGGTTAGATTATTCACTGCCCAGCACATGGGAGTATGTGTTCGTCATAGGAATATTAAAACACTTGTAATTGGGGAAAACCCAGAAGTGTTAAAGAAATTATTATTATTATTAGTCTCAGATTAGATCTGATATTTAAACTCTGGAGCGTAACATGTGTTATTTACCTGGTTTTAGAATTATGAGAAAACGTTTTGAGAACATTAGCCACTCCCTGAGCAGCAAAATAACGGATATGAGGTGGTAATGGCATTAATTGATGTCTGATGATATTGTATTTTAACTAAAAATAAAGTTTTTAAAGATATTTTATACGCTGCAAAACTGTGTAAAAATAAGATTAAACGTCAATACCATCACAATACAAACATGCTTCTAAAATTTACATCAAATCAAGTAAGAAAAAGCTTTAGTTTACTTATTTACTGAAAAAATCGTTACAAATGGCACCCAGATAACAAGAAACTAATTGAATCAGTGGATACATTAAAGCAGGCAAAGGGCATAAAATTCAGATCTTCCTATGAGAGAATGGGCACGGCACACATTTAATGAGCACCCCTCCTTGCCCCCCCCCCCATCCCAAACCATTTCACCCAAGAGTTTGGTTAGCTTTCTCCCGCGCGTCCAGCATTAATCTGCAGGGACTGTAACCGCAAATTATTCTCAATTTCACACACAAAGCAAGGTCCCAGCACCCACATAAACGGCCGGCGTTCAATCTCTCACTTATATCATCTCTCCTTGAATGCTCGACCCCTCTCTCGCACGCTTGCGACCCGCCATCTTTCACCAGCGCTCGACCAAAGGAGAGAGAGGGTGGCCTTCAGCCCCCCCTATCCTATGCCCCCCCCTCTGCTTCCCCTGGCGCCCTTTCACCGCCAGACCCCAATTACCATCCCACTCCACCGCCACCACCGACAAAACCATTCACCCTCGCAGCGAAATCTCGCCGTCTTCTCCATTATAATTTCACCCCCTTAATGCGATCCTCCAAATTTCGCCCTTTGCTTCATTCACCCTTTCCCATAGTCGAAAGAGAGCAACGACCAGTTTACGCTCGGTACCAACGTAAACTTCAACTGCAATTGCAATGCATGGCGTGTATGGAGATATTTACGATCGTACGTAAGCGTCGACCGTAAATGTCATCTGTCAACTTAAAAGTTCGACCAGTTTACAATCTCAGGTTGACGGCTACGCCAGTGCATGTGCAATACATGACTTGAATTTTACCATTTATTTGTCAATATTTTCTCCTGGAGTTTTGGCTCCAGATAAAATTGAAGCGGCCAATATTATGGCGTCGAAAAAATCGTCGTAGTTATTTCTATCCATGATGCAGGACGCACGTATACCGTTATTCACGAATATAAGTGTATCGATTTTTCAATTTATAGTTAAAGCCGTGGATGTTTACATGTGTCCATGCAGTCGAGGATTGACGAATATGGACAACGTAAGTTCCTGCGTAAGTTCCGGTTGTTATCTGGCGGTAAACCGAGAGGCTGAAAGCGATTCCAAATCACCGTTGGCGTTTCAAGCTCACACCAACAGAAAACTAGGATTAAGAAAAATGACAATTCGCTCACGTTGGGCCAAATCTTGAGAGCGTGCAAGCAATTGGATGAGCTTCTTCCCGGGATTCCACCTTAACGGATGAAATCAATGCTTGCAATCACCAGTTTTCTTATCAGTATATTTTGTGATTTTCCTAACCTGGGATTACATTTCAAAATACTCAGGAAGCCCATACCCTTTTTATAAATTCAAAGTGCATATAAAAAATGTTTAGGTGAATTGGGTAGAAAGTTGCTAAAGACCCGAAGGTTACCGGCCGGAATACGGTAATTAGAAAACTTCTGGTCACACAAATTTTAAGTTGTTACTAAGAACGAAAATTTGACACCACACTACAATTCTGCACAATGGATGATAGCTGAAATTTATATCCACTCGAACATTAATAATTCTTTCCATCCGCACACTAATCATGATATAAACGAAATCAGACCAAGGCACTTAACCAGATAAATACACCTCACCATTTCATTTCTTGCCTTGTCATTTCACCATTACTTCACTTTTAAATGTTGGCAACATAACACCGTGGACCACCTTTTTGGCGGATCGCAGGTAAGATCGAAGATGAAGATTGTCCATTCCGCACAATATCCATCGTGACATAACATCTATGCTTTTCCATGAACGCGAATTCTAAAATCGTCAAACTTCGAAATAGCCTTTCAAAAGCGCTAAATCTTAGATAGAAGACGCCCTCAAACAGTATTGAGACAATAAGGCATGAAAACACATCCAGTTGTTCGTTTCCTTCTTTTCACCATTATTTTTTCAATTACTTATATTTTTCTTGGTCGCTCTCACAATCTTTCCTGCCACTAGCTCTGGCATCGGCTCAAAAGCTTGTCTCTTTAATGCGCTTATACCTTACAGCCCTGGTACATAAATCACAACCGACGTCAAACATCCTATTCCTACGTGAAATACACTAATCGTTCCCCTGACTCCTGAAGTGGGAAAAAAGGTAAACTCAAATGTTCGATAGCAATTGTACCTCGAACGTCTACACCAAGATATTTCCGCGCCAGTTTGGTTCACTTTTTCGCCATCCTTATTTTCTACTCCTCATCAAGGGTTAACGTCTTGGCAATAAGCTGTTTTTTCTCTCATACGATACTCACACGGCACTCATTGGCTCAAATTCCAGCGTATTACCACGCAGTCCACCACTTCTTCGAGTCCCATTTCAAGGAAATTAGTGCGTGGACTGGGAAATAAAGCGCTAAATTCCTTTCAACCGTACAAGCATGTGCTTTGATGAGCTATGGGGGGATTCCGCTGACAATTTTATTTCCCGCCCAGCCAATGGGTCGTTAATATTTTCCGTAATGCGCACAATGGTGGTGCTGTCCAAAATAGCAAAAATATGCTTAAGCATTAATCAAGTTGGGGAATCCCAGCCGGTGTCTCTGATATACTTAACTAAAACCGTATTTTTTCAGCGATATAAACTCAGTGGACTTGATAAATGATTACATATGTGATAACAAAATAATTATTTAATGTTTATAACTACAGTAGGAAATATAATACTTAGTTTTTACGTTTAATACACAGAAAATTAAAGAGAATTCAATTTCCTTGACAAATTACTCTCCGTCGCCAAAACTTCAGGTCAAATAACCACTTACCGCGGCATAAATAATAATTGCAAATAATTAATTGTGGCTAAAAATCTATATGCCTACATGATTTACAAAGTTTTTACCTTCGAACAAGGGTATTCTGTGCATTCAAAACAAATCTATGAAAAACAGATATCAAGCTCTCAAAATAATCAATTTTTTGAAGTTTTGGGGATAGTTTGCCAAAATAAAATGACAGGGTAACATAATGCTAAAATAAGATTCAGTAAAAGTAATGAAGATTAAGTAGCATTACATAAGAAAATTTTGGTTTTCGCCATGGCAACTGGCAGCTCTCTCGATTACACAAATTACAATTATTGAGATGAAGAATCTCGTAAAATTCAATGAATATGAAATATAAATTCATATTCATAATATAAAAAGACTTACATTTACTTACATTTCACCTGCTACGACATATGATTAATTTATAGCGCTACTTTAAGATATATTTCACAGCAAATCGCAGCCGTTTTCCATAGGATATGACGCGACTGCTAGCTTACGGGAAACATTGAAAAAAGGATATTCTAACATTTATCACGCGTTAGAAATGGATAAGAATATTTCGTATGCTTTCTCAACTACACATACCAAAGGGTGTGAAATTTGCCATGAAAAAATGTGAATTTTCAATTTCATCCCCTTTGGTGGATAACTTTGCACCCGAGCACGTGAATGGGTGCAATATCATTCGTACCACAAGTGCAATTCGGAGTGAATTGGAAATTTACCCAATTCATATGAATAATTAATTTATTACTCATTGGTTTAGTATTTATGAAAAAAACAGAGTAGTGAAGGCCTTAAGAGTAGCAAGTGTCCGCTTTTAAAATAAGAAAGCCACCTTTAACGGTGCCTGAATTCTGAGAGTATCGATTAAGCCGCAGATACCTAATATAATGCCCGCAAATAAAACGCCAACAATATCCTTTTTGAGCATAAACTTGATTAATTCGCTCACCTTTCATCTACAAAATTACAGCATTAAGTGTTTCGATGCAGCAAAACTTTGCAATAAAGGAGAAGGAGTTGAACATGACCAAGATGTCAAATCTGACCGTCAGCTGAGGCTTCCGCTCATAGTTTTAAGGAGGTTGGTACGAAAACTAAAGTCCATGTCATTTTCTTTATATTCGCAGGACTTATAGAATACAAGGCCCTCTATCGATTGACTTAATTAGAAATACACCTTTTGGTCCTGGTTTTTTCAATAATCGCAGTTGAAAATAGCTATATTTACATTACGTAGTACAGTAGGAGCGGATCCTTGGTACATAAAATATAGATTTAGTGTGTTGAAACTCATGTTGTTTATACAAAAATCGGATATGATATAAAAAATGATTTACGAAATTGATTAGTGCAAACATTATGGTAGGTTACCGACTTAGTTTTTGAGAAATTAAATGATTATTATCGAAATTTTATCCGAGAGACAGTAGTTTGCTGATCTGGGCGCTGGGGTCGGTCATGCATGTGGCAGCGTTGGAAGTGAACTTACACATACCGAGGGAATTCATACATAGAGGCACGTTTCAGAAGCTGTAAATTGTTCGTTTGAAAATATAGTACCACCTCAATCAAGTGACAAACATCGGTCAAAAAACGAAGGACTTCATATAATCCAAACAGGCCCGGTAGATATTCCTAAAACATTTTTTTGTTACATAATAATAATTAACATCACTTATAAACGGCTGAAAAATGCGGCACTTACAGCTTTAATGAACGCTTGTAATCATAAATATTTCTGAATAATACAAACTAGTTGTTCTTAAGTCCTACTGTATACCTTTGTAATTTTGAATTCATGTCTGTCCGTCGTCATAGGCAGGAGTAGGCATAAATACTTGTATTATGACCATAGGTACCACTTCTATTCTTCATTTCATTAGCCCATCATCTATATAAATTAATTTCGTTACTCTGTTTTCTACATCATTTCTCACAATTTTGAGCTTTAGCGACTGAACAGTCGATCTGATCGAAATTCTGACATTCAATTTTTTGTAGGCAACGAAACGTTCATTCAACCGTTCAATTTTCATTTTTAAAGCGAGTTACAATAATGAAAACAAATTTTTAAAAGATGTTAGTGAAAAAACCAAGAAAAAAGAAGAAAAGTATTCTCTCCTCCAGAGAATCGAGTCTTAATCGAGATTTCTACTCCACTGTCCGCTACCTTACCTTTCGTCTACTACTCGGTTGGCCGTAAGACTGAGTAGCAGCTATTAAAAGAGACACAAAAACAATGTATAAAGTGCATTATAGTACTGATCTCCACAATGACACAATTCAGTGATCAATTTAGTCCTGAAAAGGACTATTATGTATTATGAGAACTACTAAAAAGAACATATTCAATGTGTTTAAAGTAGGAAAGCACTTGAGCACACGCACAACATACACCATTCACTGAGGACATCAACCAAGTTCAGTACAGCGTTGCCAAAACTTTTAGAAATTAATTAACCTTGAAATAAATATAAATGTGGGGTTTACTTCAGAAAATATTGTTACATAACAATCACATTAATTTTTTAGATATTTCTGGTGATATATATAGTAGAGAAGGTTACATAAATCGAATTATTTATTCAGGCATAATCGCTGCACGACTCCATTCTTGGCGTTAGATAAAAAAATCTTTTCGTAGACTAGTCTTCCTTATACTTATTTTTAATGCGATATTTCTGCTTTCCTCTAAATTAGTATTACAAGTGTAAGCAGTATTCTTTAAAGGCTCATGTATATAACTAAAACAATCAGGATGCCGCTAGAATTATGACCCACTCAGTCGCGAACCAACCTCCTTAATTAAATTGAACAATCATTGTAATTACTATCGCCGCGATTCAAATTTCATCATACGGCTAGAATTTTAAACACCACCGGTAGCATTGAGTGTATCATACGTCTAATGACAAAAGGACTACAGACGGAGCGTCAGAGATTTTCAGACAAAACAGAAGAAACAGCCAGTTCCCACCATCACAGATCGTAGACGAACGAGCTTCCTGTATCGTTCGCACAGCTACATCGTCCCATCTTCAGCGACATCGCTCTGTTCTAACTCTCTTGACCGCTGCACACCCCGAAAGTTAGTATTCTTTGGAAATCACTCTACAAAGACGCCCGGCTCTACAGGGCTACCCATCGCGTCTCTCCTTCTTACCATCTCGACCTCAGTATTTTCTCCCAGCTTCTCCGATCCTTTCTTCACCTCCTCATCTTCCCGCATGCATATTACGAAGCCGCACAAAGAGCTCGTCCTCCTCCCTCAGGCCCCCAAATACCCCTCTCCTTTTTCGCCAATAAGGGTCTGAATTTCCTCACACCCCATCTTTCCCCTCTTCTGCCCCACCCTCTCTACCCTTGATAAGTTTCCAACGCGGGATCTTGCAGTCCAATCATGGGCAGAAGATAGCGGAGCTTACAGGCCGCCGATGAATAATAAGTGACCTCTTTTCTGAGCCGCATCATTTACCCGACCCGATTCCCAGATTCTGATATCATGGGGACTCGTTTATTAAAAGTGGCGAAATTAAATCCTAGAAAGATAGTTTAACGGGCTTAGACTTGGGCGAGGAGCTAATTCGAAGACGAAGACACTAGCACGAGGTAATTTGGTGAGAATGTAAGAATGACTGCATACATACAAGAAATTCAAGCAAGGTCCTCACTGAAATTAAATTCACAGCTTTGACGAGATACAGTGGTTGGCTTCCATTTCATTTAATTGAAAGGAGACTTTTCCCCGAAAAGTAGACTATACTTTCATAGAGCGTTTTGGCTTTCTTTTCCTTTATCAGTTACTGACAGACAGACTGACAAGTTAAATTAAGTTAATTATATGAAGAAAAAATAATCGTACAGAATCTTCTATCGCATCTTCACCTTCAAGACCTTACTGAAAACCAAGGCAGAAGCAGCAGACGAGCTGGTAATCATGACATTTATGGACTTTAAAAAACTTAACGATTCCATAGGGCGGAATACACAGATAAAAGAGCTTCAAGAGTTTGGAATAGGTGCCTGATACGACCACGACACAGTTATAAGGAAAATATGGTGAACGCTCAGTCACAAATATAATTCTTATGAGCAATATGGAAACAGTATGAAATAAAAATAGAAGATTGTCTCTCCATAATCCTACTTAATTGTGTCATGGAGAAGGTAATCCAGGAGTGGCGGAAAGAAATGAAGCAAACGAAATTAACGAAAACAAAACTCTGAACGGAATTAGATTTGGCCACCAGAAAACTGGGCTTTAATTAAACTGGGTCACCTTCGTAGATAATATAGTCTTCTTGGTGAGGAATCTTGAAAATGAAAACAAGCTGAAATCTCAAAAGAAACAGCAGACAATACAGGATACAAATGTCGTTTAAAAACAAATTTCATGGATATAGCCGCCAAAGATCCAACCAGAAAATTAACGACCAAATATGGTGATATCAAAAGGGTCCATAAGTTTAAGTACTTAGGTGAATATCTAACCCCGAACATAAACGAGAAGGCAACAACCGCAGAAATGGCAATAAAGATGTAGATAGCATTCACACCATTCCAGAGGACTTAAAAATCCAAATCCCTAACCTATCAACCCAAATTCAGACACTAATGTACGGTGGTAAAACCAGAACGCCAATATCGCGGTAGAGACAAGAGCCACACAGGGACTCTGGGAAATAGAATAAAAATAAAAGAAGTTTCTAAGGAAGATCCTGAGATCAAAAAAAGTTCCAGAAAACGGTATTATATTCCACATGAGATAAAATCAAGAGTTGTACAAAAATTTTGAGAAAATTTCGGCAACTATTATTCAGAGGAAGAGAAAGAACTACGTCCCATGGGTGAGTGAAATTCATACAGGGAGAAGAACGGGCAAGAGTGAGCCAGAGAATGAAAGGATTCTGGCGAAAGAGAAAGGATAAAAAATTGATCAAATGGAGAAAGTTATGTGATTGCAGATTATAGATAACTGAAGAGAAAATTTAAAAAGAAAAGAATTGGTTAATTTATTATAACCATCTGAAAATGACCAAGTGAGCCTAAACACATCGTGGCATTTTTATTTCGAGGAAACGTGCCATTTCATTTTTAAAATTTTACAGAAATGCAAATAAAAATACAAGGGATGGAAATTTCCACTATAATGTGCCCAAAGATATTCTTTCAAAACGTCATGACGATGTATTATTTACCCAGCTAAAATTAGCTAGATTTTATTAGGAACGTGGTGTCTTTACCATACGGCGTACGGCGTTTACTTTACCATGCGACGTAATTCAGCACTTACGCATTAAAGCATCCATGGCAGCTCACATTTGTCTAGAATATTATCCAAAATGATCAGCAGGAGAAATAATGTGAAACTTCATAATTTAAGTCACTAGTATTTCCCAGCGAAAGAAACATTCAGTTACTTACTCCAGAACAATTAAACATTTTACATATTAGTACCAATGGACAAAAAGCGGGTTGTGAACTATATACATCCTGCTGAAATACCTGTCAAGACTTAGAGTAACAACTTCCATGTCAAATACATGATAATCAATTAAGCGGCATACCTTAGCAAGACAATCTCAAAAGGGTATTATACGTCAGCTAACATCGGGAGGAATTTATAGAGTCAACAGTTTCGGGCGAGATGTTCTGGAACTGCATTATCAAAATGAAGAACACTAGGTGTTGTACTGTCCACTATTTTAAATACTAAAAACTTTACTACACGTACTTAGGCACTTTATTCGGGATAATTACTTGGTATAGTGTACCTGATGATGGCCAAAACACGTGGTCTAAAGTTTTCAGTATTTAAAATAGTACAACATCTAGTCTTCTTCATTTTGGGAAGAGGTTAGATCCAACGCACAATTATGAAAACATTATAACACAAAGTGGATGGTAAAACAAGGGCATGCTAATGAGTTTGTAAATAAAAATGCTCAAATCGACCAGATATCGAACATTCTGAATTTGCAAAGATGGTATTTTTTATTACGAACCGCTTCACTGAATCCATGGCATAACTTATTCAATTTCTCCCAAAGGAAGACCTACAGTTGAGATAATTATTAAAATACAGCTGAAATAATCGCAAAGCTAAGTGAGATTAGAAAACTTCCCGACGAATGCAAATAATCAAGGCTGTTCTCATTTTCCACAGGATGAATTTAACCAGTACAACCTATATAGCCTGTATAATTCTTGCCATGCTTAAATTTAATTCTTGGAGTATAACGACATTTGTATCAACATGAATTTTCACATGAGAAAAATTCGAGACAGACAGCTTGAAATTTCTTACTTCTTAACCGAATGTCACAAAAGATTAACCAAAATAAGTGATTACACTTAGTCGTACAACCATCTTAAATTTATCTCGTCAACATGTTTTTCTATCTTGTATATATTAATGTTGAATAGCAGTTTTTGAAAGCAAGTATGCCGAATTAAATGGTGTATTTTTCCCAATTTTAAATGTTTTCATCCACAGCGTGAGTACAATCAGGAAACTTGTTATGATAGGGGCACGCATATCTTAGGAAATAAAATGGGATTAGATTCAGGAAAAACTTTACTTGAAGTGGTGATAAATATTTAGGGGTTGACGTTTTCTTAAGCTGAGGCTTTTTTCGAAGTTACGCAAGGGAGATAACGCTATGAGTTAACGCAAATGCAAGGAAATAACTTTTCGTCACGCATAAAATTTGTCAGAAAAGATGTGGCAAATTCTCTTGATTCCGTAAACGCATATTGAACGAATGAATCACGCAGTCCATTCAAAGCATACAACCCCCATCGGAGGTTATTAAGGTTCCATACCCTACCGCCAAATTTATTGGATGAAGAAAAAAATGAGTGCAGGACGCCGTCCCTCGGTGAGGGCGACCGCCCGCCCGTCCCGCCTCATTAATAAGCGCGCCCGCAACCGAATGCCGGAGTCGAGTGGAGCCGCACTCGGCGTTGGACCTAGTGTTCCCCTCGCTTCATCTCATCCCTTGGTCCCCATAATCGCCTCATTTTACCGCGCCCGACTACCTCATCTTCTTCGGCACTGTCTACAAACTCCCCGACCCAGTCCATCCCACAGTAGTTTCATTCCTCTAGCCCTCCCGTGCATCAAGCACTCAACACCCAAGACTCATCCTCCCTCGCCTAACGTTTAGCGATGTTACGATCTATCTACTGCGACATGCTACCATGATAAGATATCATATTGCGATACGCTCCATGGTTTGAGGCTCAACAACGTGTAAGTCGATTTTTACAAATGAAAAAATAACTTGGTGTTCTACCTCTGATTTATTTTCTTGGCACAACATGTTTCGACTCAACGGTGTCACCATCAGGCACCTTATGACACCGTACCTGAGGTAGGTAGCTGATGATGACACCGTTTTGTCGAAACAAATTGTACCAAAAAAATAAATCAGTGGAAGAAAACCAAGTTATTTATTCATTTGTGATCACATTTTGATATTGAGTCACCAGGCCACACATCACTTAAGGACATCAACCGAAAGGACAAATCGAGAAACAGCAGGCACCAAGCGACGCAATCGGACTCTGAATAAATCTAACGCATAATTTTTATCGTGATGCAGTTCTTCGATCTGAATGACGCCTAAATCCACATTACCCTCGCTGTGATGCGGTCCGTACAATGATTTCCAGGACCAATAAGTCTCCCTGCCCACTTCTATTTCCATTCTCCTTCCGCTTTAAGGTTCTCTTATTTGAACCTCACCATCGCCAAGCGATTTCAATATAAGATTGGAAAAAATCTTAACATTTCACACTCCATTTTATCTGATATTATGAGGTAATGTCCTTCAAATGATACATCACGTTTGGCCTATTTTCTAGCGTCGTTTCTCCGTTGCTGCACTCAAATATAAGATACAATGCACAGAATGAAATTAAATCCAATATTGGGGACATCTCTTAAGATTTCCATGTCATGTGGTAAATATGGTATGCTATGCTTATGCTTTTGAGACAAATTCATATCGCGCTCGAATCGTATGCTGCATTACTAAACTCACCCCATTCAAGTCAAGCGTTGAACATCACATTTTTGGAAGGAAGTAAGCAATCAAAGCAGTAGAATCTATTGGCAACGGCAGAAAACCGCAAAAAATAATAAAATCACATCACAGGATATCACACACATCATAGGGTATCGTAAATCCATGCATCGCAACATATCCCAGGTCATCGTTATATTTCATAAATATCGCAATCGATGCATCGAAATATCGTGCGAATCTATCCACCTTCGCCCACGATCCTTCTCTTTTCCTGCCCACCTCCAATCCCCCACGAAAGCTCCACTCCGACCCACCCACTAACTTTGCCCCCCTCGACTCCAACGGATCCCTGTGTGCGTTTATTATTCATCTCATGGTGATATGGTGTGAGTTATGTGAGCGGGAAGGGTTGAAAAGATGGCGGAGGAGGAGGAGGCGGCAGAGAAGTTTCGGCGGGAAAAGAAAAAGAGGGCGGGGCCCACCCACCACTCTGCCGGGAATGGAGGATTCGGTCGGCAGCCGGCCTAGAGGAACAAGCGGGGGATGAAAAAAGAGAGAGGGAGGATCCAGGCAGCGAGGTGAGGCGCCTATTTCCAAGGATTTATACCAAGAAGCCTTGAGCCCGACTTGCTCCGTGAAATAAAGAAGCGAAGCGGAGGAGGAACCGGCGTGTGGAGCACAATGAATGAAGTGCTTAGCCGTGTTTTTGGGCAAAATACGATCCCCAACCCCTTTCAATTAGAAAGGGGCGTCGAGAGAGGCATGGCACCATGATATTCCTTCTTTTGAACGACGATGCACTTCAGAGCATCACATCAATTAGAGGCGGTTAGAGGCGCTCAAGAGAGAAGAATTACGGTACATGCACACGTTCAAGGCTCTACTACAGTTTAAAAAATGAAATCAGGAAATTAAACACCCGGGAGTATTTTTGATGGTTAAATAATCGGTGATATCACACTTCAATGTCTTCAAAAGACAGGTAGTGTTAATTTTAAGTACCACAGTTAAGTAATCTTCAAAAAAGGAAAAAGAGAAAAACACTGGTACACTCACACACTTCTATTTATCACTCAATCATGTTTTCCACTCATTATGCTATCATTAGGGCGACATTCCCATTTGTCTTTCCCTAGCATTGATCAATATTGGTGGTTGGGGGAGGGTGTTCATGCAAGGGGAAGGTAATATTCCTCGTTAGTTGAGGTCGACCAGGTATTTGAAAAAAACCTGATGTCCATAATAAATTTACATTAAAAGAAAATCATTCATCATTGTAATAAAAAATATCATCTCATAGCCATGTCTGAAATATTTTCGACTCTGACCCTGAGTCCCTTGACGCCACGCTTTCTTTCGAGGATCCTGGAAGCACTGTGGGGTTCCACCTAACCACCGCAAACTCATCTTTGCTGGTAGATTTCTTGGAATGACCTCAACTGCTAACTTGAACTCACCCCTTGGAGCGTTCTTACCTCATTGTCTCCAGAAGAAGCTTTGTACTTTTTCTACAACGCCATCGATAGTGCCATAAAACACTTCAATCCTCTTGTGGCACTATAGGCAAAAATATCCATCCTGGTTCAAGTCTGACACCATAAATATCCTTGGAAACAATCACCGAACTTGCTTTTTGTACGAGCATGGACCGCACATTCACAAAATTACGCCGCCACTCGAAAAAATTAATACGATGTGACTATATATGACTCTACGTTAGGCTTATCACCTTCCATAACCTTTTGCCCCAAAAAATTTGGTCCTTCCTCAATCAGCGCTGTAGTCTCCCACGGATTCCTAATGCTGTTGGGCCAGATAGGCCAAATTTATTTCTCAAATATTTATATATAAGTCTGGCGCCATTATCCAATCTGCCACTCGCCACTGACCACTTCTTCTCTCCTATCAACATCCAAAATATATCACAAATACATACCGATCCGAGGGTTTCGCAATACCTTTTTAAAATCCTCCTTCACCTCCTAGCCCTGATGGTTTCAACCAACTTTCCCTTAGCAACTGCGCTCGCACATTTTAAGTTCCAATTTTAAGCCTCCGTTTAATTCAATGCATTTCCCATAATTTTTCCTTTCCAATGGAGAACAGCCAAAGTTGTTCTTTCGTAAATCTGGCCAGAAAAATGGCGTCGCTAACTACCGTCCCATTTCTTTAATTCCTGTTCTTTTCCCACTTTGCGAGAGGATTATTCTAAACTGTCTTATTACTTCACCTCTCCCATTTTTATCCCCAAATTAACACGGTTTCCTTCCGGACCGGTCCGGTTAAATCGATTTTGCAGTCTTTCAATACCATGTTATCGAATCAATGACGATAAAATCCTAACTTGAAGCCATTTTTCTTGACTTCTCTAAGGCCTTTGACACACCAAGCCACAACCTCTTTCATAAACTGAGCCAGCGATTGAATATTCATAGCCCATTCCTCAGCCTCTTGTCTAGCTTCCTCACTGATATAATCCTGCGAGTGATAATGTCTGGTTTTTCATCAAGTTGGTCCTCTGTTAACTTCCAAGCTCCTCAGGGCAGCGCCTTAGGATCAGGCTGCTTCAATTTCATTATCGATTTTAATGTAAAGTATCCACATTCTCAATGAATACTTTCCATTTAAACAAATGTAAATATAAAACATTTTTCTAATCGCAGATTAATTCCTCCGCACGGCATAAAATCGCCCATTCAAGAATCAGAGCCGTCTGCTATTGAGGGCATGGCTGTGAATTACGGAAACGTGAAGATTCGAGCAGTCGTGCTGAGGATAGGACTTCCTCTCTTCCATCTCTCGCTCTGGTCTCGAGGATTGATATCGAAATCCAATATGAATAATGCACCTACAAGGACGCGATGCATTGAATTTCACTTTACTCAATATTCCAACGCTCGTCGAGTATATTAAATATCTAAAACTAACGAATGTCGATAAATATCGCACATCAATCAAATAATGTAAGTCAAACAATTGATTCGTTAACACAAAAGCCATAACAAGTGACTTCCGAGTGTTTTCCCGAAATAATACGGAAATACTATTTAACCAATAGTATATTGCGATCTAAGTATAATATAATGAGTCGTAAAGAAAAAAAACAATTTTGCAGGTAACAATTTTGTAAATCTTCATTTTGAAAAACACTCAAAATGCCTCCTAAAGAATCAAGCAAGTCAAGCACAATTGTCATTCTTCCAAAACATTACGCAGTTAAATAATACGTATATTCATAAAAAAGCAACATTTAAACTGATTTATTGATAGGCTGGAAGCTGTATTTACCATACCTTAAGGTAAGGCATTACGTCTGGAATCACATCATTAGTTTGGATATTTTGCGGAGACGATCGACAATTGAGATCATTTTTTTCCTTTGCCGATAGGATCGGAGGTTGATACGGGAAGGATAGTGGGGCGAATGGAACACGGGTGTAGAGAAACCCGTCAGCATCCGATAAGCAAAAAGAGCTCTCGAGATCACTAAACTAGGATCGGGATTGATCTAAATAAAATCACCGCCATCTACTGGGACTCGAACCCGGGATTTAGGAGAGACTGCCACAGTCTCACTCCCCTTGCATTATTCCATAAAATAATAAAAGAAAAAGATGTTTGGTCTAGGGGTGAATGGCAAAAGAGAAAGAGATAAACCGAGAAAGTAATGGTTGGACATAGTGAACTTTTAAAATAAGAAGAGCGATTTGTATTCTAAAAAAACAAGAGAGCGTGCAATACATGAATGTAAGAAAATCAAAAAGTTAGGCACGGAAACGGAAACAATTTTTCCATTTAAGATCTTCTCCTAGACTTAACACTTTCAATCCTCCAGTCCCGAAAGAACCGACGTGATGGCCGTCTATGAATGTATTTTTTCATCATATCGCATTACCCAGGGGCGGACTATTACTAGGATATACTGGTGAAGATCACAAATTACAATCATTACTTTGGAAAATCGCACCACTCTAAGGCTATGTTCCAACGAGGGGAAGCTGCGCAAAGACGTTACTGGAGGAGACGTAAGGGGTGGGTTAGGCCTGTTTTTTCCCTCCGTTCGGGGGCGCTTCGGATATGCGGCCTGTCTCCCCTCTGTCGACTGAGAGAGCGAGGAGAGAACCACTGGGGCGGCTGGAGGGATTAAGGCCGCGATGAAAAGGGACGGGACTTAGTCCGCGGGCGCGCCGGGGGTGTTCTCTGAGGGAGGGCGAAGAGGGAAAGAGAGTCAGTGGCGGCAACTCAGGGATTGGGGGGGGGGGGGGGGCGGCAGGGATGGAGAAGGGCTTGAAGGGATGAAAAGGATTTGAAGTTGCACGACGAGAGGGCTGGGAGGTGAAGAAAAAGGAAGAGTTGCTCGAAAGGAATCCGAGACATCTCAGACTCCTCCAACATCGTCTGAATCCGATACGCCATGAAATTTATCTCGCATTCTCCGCAGCCAACTGCTCCCACAACTTCCAACGCTATAGGTTATCGCCCCATTTTTTTGAAAGCGGCTGCACCCGTAGAATGATATGCTCTTTTGAGGATATACCTCACAAGTAGAGTAACGCTTAGAAAGGATTTGTCAGAGTAGATGAATGTACTGTCAAGCGATAAAATAGGGTAAATGGGGGTGAATCGGACCACGAAAAGAAAAGCATCGATTTCTCCATCCATGTGAGTAAGTAAATTTTAAAGTCAAAGCCATAGGAAGACCTGATACCTGTCTAGCTTTAAATTTAATTTGCAGCCCGATTGCTCGGAAGAGTACGGTGCTGGAACGATTTCTTGAAGTAACTGCACGGACCTATTCACCCGACGACTGGATGACGAATAGGACCAGATAAGAGGCTGAATAGGACCAATAAAATAATGCAAATATTAGTACAGTGGCGGAAAAAATTAACGCAAAACTCATTGGCGTTTAAATGCGGCGTACACGGGAACTAATTGAAATCGCTTTTCCTTCGACAACTTGACAACAATGAGACAGCATATGGAAACCGGGAATATTCAAACTCTATATGAATGGATAACGATTTTACGCGTCATGTGAATAGTCATACTAATAAGGTTTAGGTTCGCGAGATCGTCTAGGAGTTGTAAACGTGATGAGCTTGCTTCAACCCGCACCCAGTCGAGGTTCCGAAGTCGTAGTTGATTATGTAGAGATGCTTACCATATTTTTTTTAGCTTTGGACCGTTCAAAAAAATTTTCTTGGTTGAAACTTAAGAAACAATACGATGAAAGCATTATTTGTTGGGACATAAAAGTTTTTTACTCTCCAGATCAAATTCACTGACAATAAAACGTATTTCCTCGTGCAGGGAATAGCTGTGGATGAACATCGTTTTAATAGACCTCAAACTACTTCCGAGAAATATGATGCATTACAATTAACACTTTGGCGTAATATCCTGTGAATTTCAAGTAAAAGTATGGGAAATCTGGTTGAATAGAATGGTTTCCATGTGGAGAATAGTTTTCTTTACGAAAATTTCCAATACCTTGAAACCCTACGTAAGTTTCCGCCCTCGTGCATACAGGTCATCTCAAACACTTAAATTTCTTAATTACTTCTAACGTAATATTATTTATTTTCTGAAAACTACTTTCAAAAATCCAGAACATTTTATTTGGTCCAGTTTTTAAAGGAAGCATTAGAATTCCCTTTTTTCGTTGTATAGTAAGAACCACTGGACGCGAATTTCGCTTGATCGATGAAGTAGCCTAGAGGGAGAGTGTTCGTCTGCGGCCAAGAATGCCCGGGGTTCAAATCCTGGCGTGGCCTCTTTTAGTGCCTTTATAATTAATCTACGCGATGTGACTTTATTGCAGCCAAAACTTCGCAGGAATCCACGGAAGGCCCAGAGAATGGATATTGACCTCAACCATGAGTGTGTGAGTTTTACGCATATTCGGGCTTTGTAAAAGAATCAGAGCGGTCTCCTTGGTCGTCGAATGAGACGTTTACTTCCCATTCTCGGGTACTCGGCCCCACTTGATGTCTACGTCCTGTCTGTCGTGTGAATCTCATACCTACTTATTTGCCAATTTACCACTCAATGAAAAGCTATTCATGAAGGAGGGAATAGACCGGATCTCTGGTTGTGTCAGTTACTCGATTTAGTGACCTTACCTGATGCTACATTCACCTTTAAATTACTTTGAAATGATTTAGTAAAGAGGGCAATTATTTTTATTAGGAATTAGAGTTTGGTTCTATCTGCCGAACTTGTAAATACCGATTACTTATCTGAGTGAGAGACCAAACAAGTGTGGAATTTTCTTCAAAATATCTTGAAAACGGTATTTGAAGCTTTCCCAGCATTGTTGTCTAGGTTTGCTATGAGCAATACATTAACCGTGTAGTTCAACAGTTCAACTTAGAAGATGGAGAATAATACTTAGAGGATAAGGTAAATTAATGAATCACTCAAATACCATTTGACATATTCGCAGTGAAAACTGTTTGGCTAAAATTACGCAGTTAAATTTTATGAGGAGCACTTTTATACCCACGCCTTAGTAATACTCCGACAAAAATGCATCGCCTATCTTCCCCTGTGAAAGTGATAAAATACTCAAAATCATCTTTTCCATGTAGTGACTAAGCAGGAATTAGATATTTTCCCTATGGTCATGTGTATACTCCTCATAAATCCGCAGAGTAGTCAATGGAGTGCAAATTAGGAATGTGCACCATCAAAGATTATACGATTGATACGTTGCTAAAGAATCTATTCCTCTTCAAATGCGTCGCAATATTATTGCTTCAATGGAAGTTAAAGTTGTGAGTGCCCCCACATAAAGATATTAATAGACTTTTTACCGGGTCATAAATTTCATTTCTTAGTGGTAATTTATTTTAACGGATGTTGAAAAGGGACTCTATAATGCTTTATTTAGAACGAGTGAATTTAAAAATAATTCTCTCAATTTGAGCTATGTGTGCACATAATCACAGCAAAGGAACATCGAGAAATATGCTGGTATTTGCATAAAGAATGTAGATTTTTATTAGTCTAATTATCAATCAATCCCCCTCCATTCTCGATTTCCTGACCAAGTCTTTGTGACATGGAGTTGCCCACATTTTGGTATCATCTTACTGGGTTCATTTCCCATTCTTCCTCCACGGTTTTCCTCAATGCATCTTAATTTGGGATTGTTTCGTTTGAGAGGGTAGAAAAACGTTTGTTTCTCGCATTTTTCTCATTATGAACGCTGCGCTCCGTACAGCCCAATCCATCTATGTTACATGATTGATTTTGAACCACCGCCTAGAATTTTGACATTTGTGAACTCGTAAGTATTCCTAGTTGCAAGCGAATAATGAATATTGATAAGCATTTGATAAAACATAGTTCTTATTATAGCGGACATGAATTTAATGAATTTCGTTTGATAGTAGTTAGAAATTTTTTTTTAACTTTTAAACACCAAATAAAAGTTCAGTGAGTGAAAGTCGAAGGCGCAACACCTCTTCGGATAATTTTTCGACAGATGTTTTTGCCTTTTACAAACCTACTATCCGATTCCTCCGCCTGGGAGAAAGATGAGGCATACTTAAAGACTAATGAGATCTTTTTTTCCTCCAAGAAGTTTGGGAGAGACCGCTAAAACTTTGAACAGTATGTCTGCTTGCGCTGTCCGCTCTGCTTGATCGTCTATCGACGCTCGTCTCAATGAAGTAGTCATCAGTAAACCTTGGCCAAGTTCCGGGTGGTGATGGTCGGGGTGGTTTGTTGTTGTGAATAACGCACAGGTTTCAAATACTTGCTGCACCAGAAAGAAAAGGCTCGTAGCGCTTCGAAAAAATTGGAAGCCCCCGTCGAATACTTTTAAGGGCGTAAGAGAAGTCAAATACCACTTCTTACCTGTGAGTTAAACGCCTGGCGTTCAAAACATTATCTATGGCAGAAAAGGTATCCCCCACAACACAAGGGGAAAGTAAGCTCTTATTAAAGGCATATTATTTCCCAAATCAATATAATGCGCCCTTCATACATTCCGATTTTGAATAGATTAGTATTGGTGAAGCTTTGTATAGACACGGGGAAAACTCTAGGGATCCTCAAGAGTCCTCCAAGATTGCTCGTTGCTTTAACACAGACTTAAGGTAGCTGGCCTCCAAACCTATGCATGAGGGGAACTAATGGCGTTTGATTGGAATGGTCTGGGCTGATGAGGTGAAATCCGAGAACTACTTCTTTCTGTTTGTATTCCCGGGAGAGTAGTATGCTTTTTCCTATCCTTTAGTTATTTTAAACGTTCGTAGACAATACCAAAACTCATTTTAAAAGTAACTTAGTTCACAGTAACGCATTCGGACGCAAATAAATTCACCAAAAGGATACGAAACATCATCATAAATTCGCCTTGTCATAAGAAAGCTCAGTAGTTGTTACTGGGTAGCAAACCTGAATCGCAATCATGGTTCTTCATAATAACATTGTTTGAGTATGCTCATGATTTCTAAAACGTGATCGTCATCAAGAAAGATCGGGTGCTACATAGCAATGGAGTGCGCTCCCAGGACCTTATGCATTGCCCTACCAATGCGGCTTGCCTTTTGGATGACAATAACGACCATGAGAAGATAATAACCGAAATCCCACCCCCGGTCGAGACATTTTTGATTTTTTTATTCTATTTCTGGTCGAGTAAAATTATTTTTATTCGGCAAATTTTATCTATTTTGTATTTAAAAAATTTCATATTATCAGCCAGTCATTGTAGCTACACACTACATTCATTCATATCGCCAATATGAGGAAATTTATATAAACCATCATTTGCGTTCATTAAAAATCGAACACGGACCACTCTTAAGCTAGCCAAATACATCTGACAGCTACAACATTAACCGTTACCTATTAATTTATCTCATTAATGATATTTTACTCCAAACTGAACTCATTTAAAAGGCTTTTTGTTAATTTTATATGTGCGGCGAATTTATAGCTAAGCATGTAAGATAGTATGCAATCAGACGTAATAGAGTTGTTTATCCATAACTACACCTAATTTGGGTAAACTCTTCTGAATGTTTATTCGTATATCCTATATTTACTAGATAAAACTTAACAGTGGACAGCTCGTCACCAAGCTTCCTGTGATAAGATGAAAGAAATATCGGGAAAATATGCCTAGATTATTCGGTATCGATGCGAGCACATTTATTTTTATCTCGTGAAATTATATATGTTTACGTATGTCTTCATAGTTCAATCCCATTATGACGAACTATAGACGGATTTATGTTGGGTCAAGAATGATTCATTAATAAATATCCGAATTGAATTTAATAAATATCCGTTTAAGGAACTTCGTCAATCTACAAATGGAAAATAGTGAAAAATTACATTACTTAGACAATATACTTATTTTAATTAAATCTTTTTTTTATCGACATTTGGTGCGGATAAATCTCGATTTATATTATTTCGTTGAAACAGACACAGTACGCATCATTCAAAAAGATCCTCGGAAAGTCGACCACAATAAATATCCCTTGGTGGTAGAAGATGAAGATTTTAGCATATAGTATACTGAATTGAGGGGGGATAGTGAATATTTTTTATCATCAGTCTTTCTGTATAAATGATATCATTCGACGTAAGAACCATGCTGAAACAAACAGCGATGCGCTGCGACTGAATGTGCAAATAGTATGAGACGAAAGCTCAAAAATGAGGCGATTGATGACTAAGTTCTAGGCTCCGACAAATGTGAGTTCCATTGCGGATTTCAAATATTTGCGGTAGACGATGTTTTCCTCAGTGTTGCCAGTCTTTCGAGTGTGTACTGCTCCTAGAAGTTCCCAAAAATGCCGCATTCTGGCGCGCGAAAAATTTTGCGTTAATTTCTTCCGCCAGTGTACATTCTCTGCAATTTTATTCCATAAAATTTTTAATTTAAATATTATTATATTTATATTTGCAACATTTTTAGTAGAGTGTGGAAGCCTCCCTCCTCTTAAATCTCTTGACTGGATTAACATGTATTTGATTAAGCAAATACTTGTAGTGTGATAATAAATTGTGTAGAAATAGGTTGTTTCCACTTAATTTCTTATAAATTTGAGTACAATAATTCATTTGAACTTAAAAATGTAATGCTTTCAAACTCTCATTCAAATGTTCTTAAACGTATTTTGTGTAATCACTTTTCAAAATAAGTTGTAGGCAAATACTTGAATAATATTGGTTGTATATCTACTCACGTTTCAATTGCAGAGAAGCATTTCCAGGTCTCAATAGAGTAAGAAGTAGTGTAATGCCTCGCATGCAACCCACGGCTTGGAAATGAGCACCCGCGAACGCTGGTCCTTTTCACCCGACTGATTATTCTGTTTTTCTAGGGTGTATTGCAACACCGAATGCGATTCAATGTATGAAAAAGGAACAAAATTTAATAGCTATGGTATTCATTTCACTTTCAGTAAAGAAAGAAATAAAATACAAGCAATAGCTACCTTCTCACCATGTTCGGTACCTATTCAAAGTTTTATAAAGATCCAATTTCCTACCTCTCTCTTATAGAAGGCCTACACACGATAGTGTATCAAAAAAAGAAATGCTGTGAAAATGTTCTAGTTTCGACTCAACTAGCAGAATATGGTTACAAAGAAGCACTGTGTTTAATTCTGTCAGTCTCAGCACAACCATTTCGGGTTTAGGCGCACTTTTTGAACATTGTTCCTATTCACTCGCTAGTCCGATTCACCCCCTCTACCCTAAATAACTCAATTACCAAATTGGAGGAGGAAAACACGTATTATTGACACCAAGCTATCACAGGGACGGCAATGATTATAGGCATGAGTCATTAAAATTGCTTCATCGTGTTTTGTGATTCACATGCGAAGTAATATTGAGCCTTTTTTAGGAAATCAGTTATGCAATTAAAGCTTTAGTAGTACGTTATGCAACCAGCATTGTGATTTTGAATGATAAAGTATCACCACAGTGACGATTGATGCCTTATGAATTTTTTACGCCTGATTTTAGAGCAAAATACTCAAATTTCTTACGATTCATCCGAAAATTCTAGACAGGTTTTCGAAATACATTTTACGTAAATACGCAATTTAATGAAAAGAAACATTGCTTCATTTTAATAGACTATGAAGAATTAAGGTAAATAAGTGTCATTTAAAAAACAATTAAATAAAATTAGTGTCTAAAATGCGAAACGTTTTACACGCTATTTAACTGTAAACAATGGGTACAGTACGGCTGATAAAAAATGAGTATTTGGGGCATTGAACAAAACCACCGTAATGCCATCTTTAACTACGACATAACAGCTGGCATAACCTACCTAAAATATTGAATTTCATCAGACTAGCAAAACAAAATAACTTTCTCGGAGAAAAGATGAAACATGGATCGGGTATTTGGGAAAAAATGGCGCATAAAAATGAAATGAGTACTGGTGGTAAGTGTTTAAGTAGCCCTTGTCCAAGAAAGAGGAATAGAAAAATAGTTGCAGAAATTGATCGACAGGACAGAGGTTTCCGTAGGGCCATTCTCCTCTCTCACTTTCCCCAAGTACATACTTTGTGTATGGGTTTTCCGGACTCTGGATCCTATGCCTCAAGTGCGCCGCAGACATGAAATACCGGCGAGGACGAAGAAGAGCTGAAGGAGAACGGGAAGGGACCGAAAGTTCATATCGAGGGAATGAAGGGGGTGAACATTTGTATCGGAGGATCCTCGAGAAAGCAAACAGCGGGAGAGGGCGATATTAAAGGGGCGATGAATGGAGAAGCCGAATGGGAAACAGCAGAAACGAGGAGTATCGTCCAACGCTGCTCCATAGAGTTAAGCGGATCTACATGAAAGACCGAAAACACGAGATATATTGAAGTAGTTGAAGCGATGTAATTTTTGGTGACTACAGGAACGACTTCCGTATTATGAATCCATAAAAAATCCAAAGAACACACAATAAAATATTATGTTTCAAATTTGTCAACTTTAAACTTAAAGAGAATTCACCATAAATGGTATCATTATAAGATGCGCCAAAACCTTAGTAAAGCACTAAAGTAGAAGATTAAAATATTAGAGAACTTGAACATGCTAAATAGTTCACCAATCAACGAAAATTTTCCAATGACAAAAAGTGACCAGTTATCCAATATATGTTCCTGGAATCTGGGCAGTCGAATACACTGGAAGGTAACACGATAAGTAGCAAGTAACAAGTAGAAAGTAAAATCAAAATAAGTCTATTTAAAAGTAGCATAATAAAAATTTCTAGTCTGAGGCAAAGAGGTTCAGGCATAAGTTACCGCATATTCTTGAAAACTTTAACCTATCTCCGAGAGAATTTTGAGTCTATTACGCGCGAAAATGAAACATTTTTCTGGTCAACTGTTCCAACTCCGAGACCACATACTTCTCATATATCTCCGAACCGCAACCTTTAAGTCGTTCAATATGCCAATATGCCTTCTTGCTCCACCCCACACCCCAGAAACCAAAAATTCCTACCACAATGACAGCTTCCCGCATCCCACAGTTTCGGAAAATCTCTCCTCTATCGACGTTTTCTCACTCTTAGAACCTCAGCCAAAACTCTTCTACCACCAACTGCCTTCAATACTCATTTTTTTTTCTGAACTTCTTGTCATCTCCAAATTTCGATTTACCCACAGTTTGAAACATGCATAATATAACTATCCTCTTCATAACAAAGCCAAGTCAGAGGCATACGATCATTATATCTATAACCAGTTAAGTACTCTTTGCTTCTTTGCGTGAAATTCCTACGGTCAATCTCAATAAAATTTCAAACGTTCCCATGTAATGCAGTAAGGCAGAAAATAACATTTCCGCTAAAGATGTATTTGGAAGGAATAGCATTCCGTGGTTGTATTTCACAAAAATCAGTAGCAACCACACAAATTCCGATTCATTAATGCAAACTTTCATGAAATTATTAATTTTATAGTCAAATGTTTCTTTCTAATTTTAATTTAAATACAAATATGTATACATTAAAATGCAGTATAGACGGTAGCAAAAATACAGGTCTTGGTTGAGTATAGCCACGGACCCACGGACACTGATCCATGGCTGAACAAGCCAAGGATTAGTGCTTTTTATCATCAATAATGTACGTAGCCCAATCTCGGTAACTAAAACACAAATCAATAATGAAGTCATTTCCTCTAGAAGATCAAGGAAGCAGTTTCACTAATTAAAAATGCTATTCACTACTATATAAAGGGCCCGTAACAACTGCGGCGACCAGGTAAATTAAGGCAAGATTTTAAAAATCAAAGGCACAAAACAGCGTAAAGAAAAAGCCCCAGCATTATAACACGGAAAAAAGTCGTGGGATGTTAACGCGAAAGAAAGGTTAGGCAAAAATGATAATAAGGTACACATCTGTAGGGGCAAAGCATAGTTTTGTTTTTATTAAAAAAAAATACATTCATGAGGATACAAAAGAAGCAAACACAAGCCTGGTGAAGGGAGGAAAATGAAAAAATTCCAAAAAATCATGATGGGTGGAAGTGAAAGGGTGAAACGATAAAGCAGAGGGCATAATAAAAAGGGGAAGAGGATGAGGACAAGAACAAAGAGGCGCGAATGTCTGGGAGGCACTTAAACGGTCGAGACGACAAGACGAGGGCTGCACGAGAGAAAGAGAGAGAGAAAGGGAGCAAGGAGCAAGCAAGCAAGTCTGGGAGAGAGAACAGAATACCCGAGATGTCAGCATCCCATTTTGGCAAAAAGGCGGAATTGCTAGCAAAAAAAAAGTTTCTTTTTTTATCATCATTCGAGTTCCGGAGAGATGAGAGAGACATGCGTGGCGAAGTCTTGAAACCACGAGCACTCACATTGATATGAGATCGAGGGAGCGGCGACGGGAGCAAGAAGCAAAAACAAGGGAAAAAAGAAAAGATGGTGGGGGAACAAAACAAAAGCGCAGCCCCGCGAGAAAGGCACGAGATGCGCATTAAAGTCGGCGACGGCGTGGAGAGGTCGATGCTCACGATGATTCAGGTGAGGAAATGGCATTGAGAAGTGAGGGAGGCTGGTTTAGGTCGACCGAATGAATATGCCAGGTAAGACCTAAAATTTGACATCACGTAAGAGTCTTTCTACTTAGCATATTCCTTGAATTCTATTCTTAGTTTCTTTTATTTAATTAGCCAATCACTCAAGTCGAAACATCATTTGCGTCTCCGATGGAAAATTGTCAATGTCTCAGTTTTTGTATTAATTTGCTGCAGAATCTCATTTGCCTGTTATTTTTCTGGATATTTTCTTTGCATGGAAGTAGTCCTCACCATACCTTATGGTAGCCAACTGGTTTCCATGTTACCTCATCGACGTGGTATGATCATCACACCAAGGAAGTTAACCCTCACGATAGTTTTAAGGTAAATAAAAACAGGCTCTTAATAATGAACTACAGCTTTGAATACTACCACTTGCTCTACATCGTAATAAGTGCATTTTGTTCGCTTTCACCTATACGCAAGCATTTATTAGTGCTAACCGGAACTTTTTCCAGTGTGTTTATGCACCTTTGGCCAAAGGCGACTAAAAAAAGTCCCACAACATCCCTGGTCGGATAGCCGAGATATCCTTGAACTCCTGGAGAACACTGGGAATGCATCATCAATGTGGAGAACTTTCTTATATGTTCCAGGATTTTCAGGTTTATCATGAAATCCGTAATGGACCGGGATATACTAAGTAAGCAATAGTATTCTACATCCGACATGGATAAGTATAAAAAAAATATAAACGTAGCCCTATCTATAAGGATTTTAGAGCCATTCCAGAATTATTTCAGTGTTCTCCAAGAGTTCCAGGATATCTCGGAAATCCGACCAAGGAGGTCGTGGGACAATTCATCTTTGGGCAAAGGCCCACGACCACACTGAAAAAGGTTCCGCTTAGTACTAATATTTTTTTTTAGGGTCAGAACCTAAATGCACTGGACTAAATGTCGAAGTTTTACGGAGTCACTTTACCCAACTTCATATTACTTCATTTGATGATATTAACGAAAGTTGGTGCATAAGGATTCCATGGAATTAAGTTAATTGGCAGCCATTACTGCATCACACCCTATTTTATTCTGCTCACTTATCTCAGTTTCCAAAATGTAACCTATGAATGTGGTTACTGATTATAGTCACGCGACCTAAATCCTCTCCTTCGTGATTCGACGACTGAAGGGGGCGTTTTGGCGAGTAGCTGGTTTCCTTAAGAAGATTGCCTGGCGACTGGCGACTCAAGAAAGATACTCCCCACATATGGTGATTATCCAAATGACAGTCCTTTCAATAAAAGTATGCCAATACATCTCGTAAGTTTAAGGAATTTAACATGCAGTTTGAGATATGACAACATATTTCAGCCATTGTTGCATTCTCACTAAGCAGCTTACGACTTTACAATTGAGCTAATGCACTTTGTCCACAGCAGTAACTAGCAGAACAACCGCAATGGCTTGATCATATTGATGGCAATCTCATCCAAAAACGCATAACCATCACCACTTTTACACTGATTAAGCATTATGTCTTGATATACAAAAATATTGCTTTCGCAGCGCCACCATTCCCTTCTCCGTGTGGTGTAATTTAGAAGCTGACTTTAGGAAAAGTTGTGAATAAGTGGCAATTCATGCATATAAATGAATAAAGTAAAAAATGTCTACTTTGATGTGAAGTATAAGTAAAAATGGAATACTTCTCTCGTACTATCTTATAATTGTTTGTTTTGAAAAAATAAAATAAAACACTAACTAAAGATTTTCCACGAACAGTCCGCGTTTTATCAGAAAATTAAATATATTCCGTCCCCAGACGAGTATTCTATTCCAAAAAAATATTCGAAACTCATTTTTTTACACTCCATGTGAACCTAATGTGAGCGTGGGAGTTGTATGTATAAAGGGTCAGTTGCGAAAGCGACGGTTGATTGTGTGAGTGCGTGGACATCTACCGGGACGATGGAATACATGGGGCTCAAGGGATGTGGCGGGAGATTTGCGAGACGTTTGGAACAGGAGATAAATTGGGATCGCGGGCATAGCGAGGAAGTAAAGCGATCGGACTGGAATGGACGCTACTGGGCGGGATAAAGCGGCCCAACCTCCTTCCACGTCATCTTCCCTCGCCCGGGAGGAGTCGTGCACGCTCTGACGCAAGCGTATGGGCTGGCGAGTGAATGAATTCATCGCACCGCGCAGTAATTTCAGTCTCATCTCATCTTCCCGCCCTTGTCAAATTCCTGTTTTACACCCACCACCACAGCGTATAAGTTCCCGCCGAGAATGAAGAACAAAGGCACAAGAACTGGTTCCGCTCAATAAGGCCCCGCTGATAGAACGAGCGGTGCATGTACGGCCACTTTCCCCCGAAAATCCCGAGCATAATCTGCGCTCCACTTCGTATATATAGCGGCTGGAGGTGGGTTCTGATATTACGAGAATTAGTTTAATGAAAGGGCCCGAGGAATGAGGCCTTTGAAACGTTAGATGTGGGATCACGCGCTCTGCCTGTGAGTGACTTCAAAGGAAGCGCACTCCACACAAGTAACAAGAAGAAAAGGCATCAAAAATGCTGTCCAACAAAGAACTAGATATCATTGCTAGGTCGGTATGTTGCTCTATGACATCTCTAAGATAAGGGCGTAACTGCATGACCTCGGCACAATCATAAAAGAATACATGTCAGTCGAAAAATTACACACCCCCCCTTCCCAACCAAAAAAATATTAAAAGTGAAGATAACCTGACTAAATAGGATAGTAGGAAAGTCAGCACTAGAGAAGACCGAGAAGAAATAAGCAAGTCTTGAAAGACTGAACAGAAGAAGAAATCGGCCAATGAGTTCCACGAGTAACACGATTATGCAGCTAAAACACTGTGATTTACAGCAAACGCTGAAAAATACATGACATAAATAGAAAACAAGCAATACAAATAACACTAACCTTTGTCTAAATGACTCTGTTTATGCTTGGCATGTTTTCAATCACTTTTCAGTCATTCTATGTTTTTTGCGCAATGGGTAGAACGAAGACGTCAGACCATTGCAGGAAGCTTCAGCGAAAAGCAACAAAGTCTCTGCGACCGATTACATGAAAGACAATCTAATTTGAGCGTTTAAATCGTTCTATTTAAGTGAAGTATCAAAGTTAGCAAAAAGGTTTCGCATTTTTTTATATTTCTCATTCAGCATGTTTTCTTCCCTTGAATGGTGCTCATATTGGAAATTGTTTCTCAGGACAGAGCATTGCAAACGTACGGTGTTTGGTCATTCCACATTTACTGCACCGTATTGTCCACCGGTCCTCAGTGATGAGAAAGGCAAGTAGTTTCATTGTGTATCAATGATCTTTTGAAGAGACGAAAATTTTGATGAAACCAACAAATAAGAATCAATACAAATAACTCTTCCTCAGGATGATTAATTTCATTTAGGTAGCATCTGAGAACGTAAGCATACAATTACGTTTTACTTTTTTTATATTAAACAACGATTTGGTTTGAGAGAAAATTCTGAACTTCGATGTGACAAAAGGTAAGATCACAAAACAAACACTTCAGGAACTCGAGCGTTGTTGAGCAAAAAAGCTTCTAAGGTATGTCAGCGTACAGGGAACCGAAACACCCAGCGCAACTCACGTGGAAGGAATTTTCCAATAGGAAAAAAAGATACCGCCCAGCTAGCCTACACCCCTTTACCAACCACCCCGAACGATAGGAAGGGTCTGATTCCGGTCCATGGTCATATACACGAAATAAATTTTACCACCTTCTGACTGGCCACCCATGCCGCTTCCGGCGTAACCAGTTTATTCGGACATTGTGAAAAAATAATCAGGGGAACGAAAAGGGATGCAAGAGTCGCTGTGCGGGAAATGAGAAAAATTGGAGGAGAATTGCGAGAAAGAGTGAGAGAGAGAGAAAGGGGTTTTAGAAAACTTCGAAGTCGCATTAAAAATTTCACGCCTCCGCGAACCCCGAGCTTTTAATCCCGGAGAGGAGCAGGGAGGGTGAAACACAACAAAGGGTTTGAGCTCGCTAGGACATCCTTTCCACCAACCCACAGAAAATTCCGCAAAGGAACCCTCTTTCGTCGACCGTACGCAAGATTCTAACGCTCACACCTTCTTCCTTCGGCTGCCTCCTACAACTCTACGATAATGGACTTCATGGCAACGCTTGAAATTTCAGTACAAATCGCACAAAGAAAGACACACGCAGAACACAAATGAATAGAACGTATCTTTAAGCCCGTCTAGAATGAACATATGCCCATGATATGGGCAGGTTTATTTAAACCAGTTAAACTTGTGCATTTGAGTGACCACAAAAAGCCGTAAGAGCTTAATTTAGTGCAGATGATGACCCACGTTCTTCTAAAGTTATTTCGTACAGTTAGTCAGTCAAGAGGAAGAATGATTTCGTAATTTGCTCAATCAGAATTCTCCGGTGCAGATACGTGAGCGCCAACAACAATGAGAAAATCAAGTGCAACATCTTTGTTATTTTTTGGTGAAGCTCTCATACTCGAGCGACAAAATGGATAGCGATTGAAAATCGAAACGAAAAGTCATTTTTAACGTATATTAATAACCATTCTAGGACACAGGGAATCACAAAGAGCTGCATCAGAAAAACATCTCAAGTTAAGTCATTGGGTAGGTCAATGACGAACACGTGTCCGCTTATTAACGCCAATTAAACACGCGCCATAACTGAAAATAATTTGAGATGCTGAGGTTAACAACAAGCTATGGACCAACTGGTCATCTAACTCATTAAGGTGTAATGCGATCGACCACATTCACTAAACATAATGGCTTGCTATTTCATATTTTTGTTTGCAAAAGGAAACATGATTTTTAGTGCGTAGTATAAATAATTGTTGGATGTCAGTCGCAATAACTAGACCGATTTCTAAGGCCAGCTTTAAACTATCAAACCCCCAAAAACCGTAAAAAATACCAGCAAGGCATCATTCTTCGAAATTGCTAGGCCGTTAAAATGGTGTGTTCACTCTTTGTTTTCCAATGACATCATTTCGAAAAAGTTATCTGCTATGGATGTTGCATCTATTATTACTTTCTTCAAAGTAGAAAAATCAATAAAAAGTGAAGGAGTAACAGAATTGGAACTTAGGGTGCTCCGGGAATTGAGAAATTCCTTCATCAGTTAGTTTGAATTTATGGGTGAATGTAGACTGAGATTAATTTGCGTTATGTTCTCAAGTAATGTTTCAAATTCTAAAGAGAAACGGCATTCAGTATATAGCTTTTAAGGGAAAGAACGGCACAGGTCCGAGCAGAAATTACCTTGGATTTTGGGGGCGTGGTCTTCACACCAGAATGAAACCAGTGCTTTCCCGACCCGCGGTAGCAATTGTATGTCAAGTCGAAAGGGAAGGTTACTGGGGACTTTTATCCTGCTATTCTTTCGCTCTTTAGAATACGGATATGGCAGGGAGGATTATATTTGACTATACTTTGCCAGGGCTCCCACAACGCGAACGCTTAAAGGACTGTTAGGGATAGTTTTGGAGTGGGGATAAAGAACTGAGGGCCCAGGAATGTCATATGGAGTGGATTATTAGGATGGCTTTCAACGGAAAGTAGAAGTTTACAAAGAAGAATAATCTTCGTGAGTTGATTCATGTCCCTCCACCGAAAATTATAGTCTTTGGAAGATATAAATAATAGCTTATCTGTGTGAAGGAGAGAAACAAACAGAAAATGAGATCTGCCTCCAAGGTGATATTCACGCACAAAAAACTTTTTTATGGGCCATTTTGTGGAACTTCATCTCACTTCACATAAAATAGCGCTAATATTTCATTTATATTTGCCTTTTCATTCACTGAACAAAGTGGAGGGAGCTGAATTATTTGTGGGAGGATTTTAAAAGTGGCAATTCAAATGAATAGAATATTGATGAAATCATAAAGAGGCAAGTATTATCTATGAATTTATATAGAGATATAAAAGTCTTATAAAAGTCAAATAAAGTTTGCAGTTAGCCATAAAAATTAATCTACCATATTCATATAAATTTGTGATCAAATAAAAAATTTAAGAATGGAATCAATTTTATACGGCAAACAAATAGTATCCCTGAATTCAGCCAATGCTAAGTCAACTCGTAATTAACAAAAATCAAAAATAGACAAAGACACTGAACGTTTAAATTAATGTGGACATAATAAACATTCGGCTTCTCAGACAGTTAACATAATAGTGACAGTGATTATGTGTTATTATATGTGACAGTAAACATAATAGTGACTCTGCCGAGGCCAAACTACTTAGTCCTCCGCAGTAAAAATCTAACATTTTTAGATGTGAGCCACCCAAGAATGTGTAAGCCATAGCCCTAGAAAAAAAGCAACGCTCTCCGCTAGATGTGTCAGGTAGCAGAATTGACGCGAAGGAGCTGATCCCGACACATGTGCAAACGAGAATAAGGGAGATGTTGGGAAAGGGATGGTTTTCGTGGACAAAACCTCGAGCGTGAGATGGATCGTATTTCCCAGGATCTGTAACTAGAGGGTAAACCCTTAGGAAGGTGGGGGGGAAATAAAGAGAGGGAGAGAGTTGCATGAGAAAGAGCCATTGCGAAAAGCGTATCGTAAGAATAGCCTAAAAAGGTGTCATAACGGGGGGGAGATGCAGTAGATTAGAGGACGAGCAAAAGGTGAGAAGTTTGCTTTAAATTTTAGAATTTCTAGCAATGGAGGAAAATACCTTTCCTTCAATGACCTTTTTATCAGCTAATTACAGCTAACATATGCATTTTAATGCAATCTAATTCATTCAAAACGAAAATCGTAGCGTAACCCAATAAAATGTTTAAATAGCTCCGATTTCTGAATGCATAAATAACAACTGTAATAATGCGGACAATAAAGCCTTTACATAATTGCAAGCCCAATCGTGTTTTCCCATGTCTAGTTGGCAATTATTTTAACAGAAATGCTTTTTCAACTTAAATTCAAATGATTGACAATTTGAACATAAGAAATTACAATCAATGAAAAAATAAATCCGAAAACACTATAAATATTCTGAAAAACATTTTAAGCGTAAAAATTTCATGCGTCACATTAGTCAGACATTCATTAATACATCTTGTGTACTACGAGCCAAGCAGTTAAACTTTACGGAATATTTGAGACTTAAAATTCAGGCGCAAGCTCCCCTAATTTTGAAAAACAAAGCTGGGAATTGCATATTTTGATCCATCTAAAGCCAAATATACGCCACATTTGATCTCGGAGCAAAAACTAAATTTAAATCACACCACTGCGTGTATAGGAAAGAATACCCTAGCGTCTTGATAAATTTTAATGAGAATAACTAGGCGCAATGACAACCTGCATCAAAGGTGAAACCTGCGTAAAAGATACTCATGATCTGATAATCCCGCTATTGAAATAATGAAAACAATACAACTAAACCGAATAAAAGCCATACCTACGTAACAAAAGAGTCATCCCAGAGGCAAAGAGTCATCCTTGAAGAAGCATTACCGTGAAAGTGGAAAAAGAATGGAAAATACTCTCGGCTAAGAAAATTTTTTTCAGGGAAACATTACGCATTAACAAGGTCGGAACACGAAGCGAGAATGCCCAGAAGTTGCGCACGGCGGGGAGACAACTTACTCTCCACTGAGCTGGAGCGGTGGAACTCATTTTGACATCCGCCCCAGAAAGGGCGGGTGGGAGAAACCAGAGTGAGTGAGAGAGAGAAAGAGAGGCACGGTGAAAGGGAGAGAGAGGGAGAGAGCCGTGGATCGAACGAAGAGGTAGAACAAATAGAAACGCAGGACGCTTGGAATCAAGTCCGAGGCGGACAAACAGGGAGCGTGGTTAGTCGCAGCGAGAGGGGGTGGAAAAAGGACAGAAAGGGCTACATATCAGCGCGGTGGGCGGTCCTGCGTGGCGGGGGTGAGCCGGGTGATGAAACGCTGGTTACTACAGAGAGAGAATAGAGATGGGAAGGACCGAGCTATCGTTTCTCTTGGGTGGAAAAAAACAAGGGAAGAACACATCCGAGGGACTGGTGGATCTGCGTCGCGGGTCAGACACTGGAAACGCCATTTCAAGAGAGGAGAGGAGGGATGGAGAGCACGAAATTGTTATTTCTGTTCGCAAGAAGAGCAAAAAAAGTGATAAAATGGTGGAAGAAAGGTTTCAGGTAGCACGAGGAGCATATCACATAATTAAAGTTTGCCTATGACACCAAATATCATCATGTTGAAAAGGGCAGCGAACATATATTTTGTGGTAATGAGACTTTAATACACCATGGTTGTGTTACAGTGGTCACGGCGGAAATAACACGTGCCTTGAAATGGAAAACAAGTCGTTTTCCGAAACGTCGGCGGATTATGAAAACATTACCCGGTGCAAAGCCCGAGAAAGATATTAAAACTTAATACCCCAGTTTAAATATTGAGCTAATGACTGCTGAAAACAGAGTACGATTGTGTTTGTAAGAAAAAGAAATGGTCAAGAAATAATGCGCATTAAATTCCCACATATGGATACGTAAGAATATAGCAGGTTGGGTGATATTGAGAGAATGGATGAAATCAGCGCAGTAAAGCTTTGCTAAGCTGTAATCATTTTTATGTATTCAATTTGTATGTAATCCAATCATTTTTTTCTCCTGTCAAATGCATTAGAAAAATTGTAAAGCCGGAGGGAGCTGATGACGGATACAGTCTAGGACAAATAAGATGAACAACACATCCATAAGGTAGAAACTTGATTTAAAGAAGAAATTGCATGAAGCAGTGAATACGTGTAAGAGAAACGAAAAAGGAGAGAATGTGCCGATTATATGTTGAATTCATGAGAAAACAAAAAGGGTAATTCCCCTAACTTGCTCTACTGAGTACAGCTGAGAATGTTTTTACCGCTGAAAGTGCAGGAAATGGGATTTTTGCCGATTTTTCACCGGCGAAATGTGAGCCAAGGTACATACCATTTTTATTAGGCCATCTACATAAAACACAACTATTGATTTTGAAGTTATGCAAATCTCCGTTGCAGCTTCAATGCGGATCGAGCCAATGAAGCGTCAATTGATCTACGACCACTCGTTCTATCTTTCATAAGGAAAGCAAACATCACGCAACCTATCTAATTTCCAGATAAATGTGAATTGAAATGCGACCAAAAATTCTGCAAACGAGAGTCTACGCTCGAATACATTAAGTTAGTAAATATTTCCTCTGCTATTTCTGCAAGAGTAATTCAAGAAGCAATTTGTCAGCTGATTTATAATGGTAGCGTAAAATTTGATGCTAAAGGTGAAGGATATATCTAAATCGTGTAACTCCAATTACCCCACCGCAAAATTTAGCAATGACACCACAGCCCTCACTTTGAGGGCTGTGGTGTTTCCCACCGCATATCAGTGCTGTTCAGTGCCGATTTTGGAAAAGGCTATTATGGCAAAATCGCGAAAGGCTAATACGGCACGCGTCTAGGTAAAAGGTTTACCCTGAAGACGATGAGAGACTTGGTCCTCGACACGCCGGTTGATGCTATCACCCTGAAGACGATGGTGGAGTTAGCCCTTCCGAAGACGGCTACAAACTACGGAAGAAAACAACACTACCACGAGGAAAAAATGGAAGGGGAAAAGGTCAACATGACACGTACGGCAAAGACAGATATATTTGTAGACCTTGTAAGCAAGCGATGGAATGGGCCGGGAGGCACGCGAGGAGGAAGAGGACGAGAAATAAACCCTAGACGATACTGATCTGGGTTCGCCCAGTCACATCCGTTCTCAGCGTCTGGCTCAAGAGAAAGTGGCGAGGATAAAATACGCACAGACCGTCTGCCTTTGGGGTGAAACAGAGTGAAGTTAGCGCGAGAATTAAAGATGCAAATAAATTTCAACGTGCCCACCGAAATTTCCGTTATTCACTGTACATACTTGAACAACTACGCTGAGAGCCGTCAGGGGAGGGTATGGAAAGGAGTGCTAAGACATGATCAAGAAAAAAGAGAAGGGAAAAATGAAATTGGTGGAGAGAGGTCGAAAAATTTGGAGTATTTTGCCAAATGATTCTCACGCACTGTTTCCACAATTTCAGCCAATTTTTCGGGATAGCTCGCAGTATGAAATTAAAGTTTTCTTCTTCCCTGGATCTGCTCTTCTCATTCTTGACCGTTTCTCGACCATAAAATTCCATGAATCTAACCAAAAACTCCAGTTGCCTATAAATTTCAAGGGCCGAGTGATTTGATTACTTTAGAGTCGGTGGATTGTTGCAGGATTTGTTTTATTCCGGCGTTAATTGTTGGCAAAGTTTTCACGGGTCTTCCACCAGGTGAGATAACTGTTGGCTGATGTTTCAATAACTGCCTCTGGCATCGACTTCATGGTATTGGTGGATTATTCTTCAAGCATTGGAACAAACTCCCATTCTCTAAAAGAATTTTAACATTTATTTCATTATACCTATCCTGTCAAAAGCCTTCTTCAAGCCACCAAGTGCCACATACTGCGGAATTAGCACATACCATATTTTTTATTTGGATTGCACAGAAAAAGAATGGGATTTCATGTTCCTCACTTCTTCCTAAGCACGACACAGCTAGTCAGGATGTTTTATTCAATTTACTTCAATCATTTGGCTGATAATTTGTGAGAATACTTGGAACGTATGTGACAGGAAGCTCAGAGCTCTGAGATCCACGGATCTCTCAGTGAATATTTTCTCCGAAATTGCACTCTTCTTTAAATCTTGCAGAATTATATAACTGCATCAATCATCATCAATCATAGATCATCCCACAATGGATTTCTTTGGTAGAATTTAAGTTGCCCGCTCCTTGTGTCTTGATCCCTGACTAATTTAATGCCCTCTCAAATTCGTTCTTTAGGATATGAGGGTCTCAGCCATCTTCGTCCATTACTTTTTCTTCATTAGTCCATCCTACATGTTTCTAGTCATTCACGCAGCTTTGATGTGTAACGAAAGAGGCATAACTAATTCAACTTCGGAAAACGGATAACTATTCGCCTGTCCAAGAGGAAACAAGAATTTAAATTAAGCAGTCCAATTAGGTGCTTAAATCGAATAAGTAGAAATACATAACATTAAACTGCAATGAAAAGAAAGCCCGCACAGATTAAGATTTATCTAAAGACGAATGGGCGGTGGTTAAGGAGATCACTGTGGACGCAATCGGTCTGGGGAAATGAAAAACGAAAAATATGGCGACGCAAAGTTTAACGCAGAAGACTGGAAGGCCAAGTGTAGCCAGTGGGAAGGACGGTAGTCGAGGGGGGATTGGAAATACATTTCCGGGGTGCTTAGAGAGATGGGCGAGAGATAAGATAAGGAGAGGAAGAATGAGTAGAAGGAATGAGAAGTGGAGATGGATGGACGTGAATGGGAGGGAAGGACGAGGGATGCGGGGGAAAGTATGGAGGATCGATGGGCATCAGATGAATGGGGGCGATAAAGTGGGAGAAGGCTCCGAATAGGAAGACCGGAAGGAACATGGAGAGGGATATAACAGGGGTTGGGAATGAGAAGCAGGGGGTCTGAGACGGATTTTGGGAGGGGGAAGAGTTCTGAACAAAGGGCCTTGGAGAGAAAAACGGTGCCGGGCAGGCGTAGGGCCGAACTACGTCGCGATGCATCGACAGCGATTGGCGAAATGTCCGGGAGGAATGTCGAATAGCAACTTTGATCGCACGGACTAAGCGATATACCGCTTTGGGATATGACGTGATACCATGAATTCCGCATACGACGAGCGGTTAAATGATATTCTACGCTGTAAACGACGCAGTGCGATGCAACAGGATACATAAACTATACAATTTCTAATGTAACAACATACAGACTTCGTACTATCCACTCTATTTCACTGATACGACGCTTGTTTCAGTGTTTTTTATGCTTTAATAATATATATTCATTCATTTAAATACGGATAAATTCGGCCTTTTAAATAAATAAAAAAGGTAAAAATAAAATATCCTCTTTCGTCACTACCTTTCTATGGAATACTTCGAAAATCGATATAACATCATCATATCTGACTGCCTACCGCTGTCCAGACTGCTTTTGGAATTCGGGGGAACGTGCACGGTTCTGATTTGAACTAAGGTGAGTGCTGCATGCCTGGTATGGAATCACCCCGTGGTGGTGCCACACACCCTAGTGGTTGCTTGCACGGTATTTCGTAGATGTAGATGTAATGTAATGTGATACCCAATTCAATGAGGTGCACGGTGATAGTTGCAAAATAAAGCGATACATACGATGCTGTGCGATTCCTACATGGCGTCTTTCGGAACTCAAATTTCATACCACATCTCAATATTAAAATGCGTACATAATGCGAGCACAGCCTTGAGCATAGGGTGGGGGAGAGGTTAACTAATCGAACAAAGAAATGGGTGATTCGGGGGGCGGGAAAAATTGTTGCGCGGCAGTGGTGGGGGGGCAGTTTTGGAAGGGAGGGGAGGTTGCACAGCACAATGCCCATCAAAAGAACGCCGGAGCGGCGGGAAAGGGGGCGGGGGAGGGCAAGATGGAAAGGAGGATCTTTAATTGCAGCGATAAAGGAGGGCGAGGAAGGCGAAGTGGGAGTGGGGAGAGGGGAGAGAGGGGAGTTGAAGACTACTTGAGGAAGAGCGAGGAGAGAAGGGTAGAGAGAAGAGGACGACGAACGAAAAGAGATGGGTCTTTAAAATGCGACCCCAGCGCCGTCGAAAGAGCCTGCGGAGGGTTGGAGAGGGACCCTCTCTCGAGTCGGCGGGTATTGGCGTAGGGGCGCGGGGGTGAAAAGGTGGTTGGCAGGGGTTGGAGTGATGAGTTGGTGGTGAATGGGAAGGAGAGAAAAGACGAGCGGTTTGAGAGGAAGAGGCGAGTGGAGGGGGCGGAAGAGAGACGTCGTTTAGGTCTCATTATGAGGAAGAATTTCTCCTTTAAAGGCAGAAAACGGAAGTCTTTTGCTATAGATTCACCGCGCCGCTTCCTTTCAAACTGCCGTACGCCCATCGCCCCTTTTGGTTGACCTCCCGCTGAACTGAGACCGGTCTGCCCAAACCCTGCTGTGGCATTAAAGGCTGACTGAATCTAGAGATTTGGTAGGTGTGGTCGTGAAGAGCGTTGGCTTTGAAATCCTTCGGCTTAGTTTCAATTCCTAGAGGGGTCTTGGGCGTCACAGGAATATTTAGCAGCCCATTATGAACCTGCCCGCTTCTACGCTGTCAAGATACGACATATCTTAAAGTATTAAAAAAATTCTGCATTTTTACGTTAGATTTTTAGGAGTGAGACTTTGAAATGCCACCTAAGATAGATTTTCTGCAACGCCAAGCTTCCCGGATTCGTAAAACTATACATGAGAATATGATCCGAGCACCTTGAGTTACCTCACAAATCTAACCATCTACTTTTCCGCCAATTCTCTGAGATTATCTCCAACAATAATGGGATATGCATACAAGAGCGCTAATTAGAGGAAGGATTATTGCCTTAAAGGTATACATAGCCCAATTAATTTTCAATACCTACCCACGAGGCGCTTGGAGAAAAGCTCTTGTTTTCGCTAATTACGGGAAAATACGAAGGGGGGTACTGCAAGAAAAAGCGATGGAATTTTTCAATCCTCCCAACAAAGCACCCACATGAACTTTATATTTCTCAGCACCACACGAGTCAATCATTTGAATTTTTGGTAAGCTTAACCGGCGGTAAAATGCAGATATCTACAAAGAACGTCTATCTTTTCACCACAGCACTATTGTAACTGAACAGGTGAGTTAGTAGGCGATATCACGATCAATTTAAGAATATAATATTTGATACATTCACACCTGAAGAGTTGGAATCATTTGATATTCATAGAAAATGAAAGGCTTAAGAAGTCATTTCACTACTACACTAAGCTGCAAGACGTATTCCGTCACACTGCGACATGCTCGTACCTAAGATTCCTTCATTTTTCAACGGCATATATACTTCAAAGATTGATGCATAGAAAGGAACGTGCTCATAACAACGCGTTTCATATTTGCATTAAAACAACACAATACTACACTACTTCAATGTTTGGGAAAATATCAAGAGTAAATGCCTTATATAATTCAATATTTGAGATCAGCAATAAAAAAAGGAAAAAAATATACCATGTGAGAATATTTTAAAGAATTTAGGTTCAAGTAGGAGTGTCTCATAATCGAAAAGTATTTCTCATAATACATAAGGCGAAAGAAATTCATTACAGGGAAATATATATAAAAAATATAGTCAATTTAGTTTCTTTATTCGTGACCTGTCTGCAAGTACCAGCAAATCAGACGGTTTTACTCACGTATTAAATGAAAAGTATAACTCAGTTATTCCACATAGATTTATTGACAGTGCCACCTAGAAATCTAGGTCGTACTGTCAATAAATCTATTTGGAATAACTAAGTTATACTTTTCAATTAATATGTTGAGCGAATTCCACAAAGTCACGTCCGAGACAACGGTTTTACTCATCTTTTGTAATCCAAGAATCTGCAATTGGAGTAGTGAGTATTTCTACAAATATTTAATGCCCCTGGATTTCAGATTAAAAAAATAAATATTACGTCGTAAGAGGAACAATACTCCTATGTTATTTTCCAACTAGGTCAATATTGTAAGTTTATTTCACATTCTACCCGTTCATCGAATTGAAGAAATAGACAGAAATTGAACATTATCAATTTTCCGTTGACTGGCCGTAGTAAAGAAACGGCTAATGTTGTCACGGCCACGTTTTTGTATACTTTAATCAAGAACTAATGTATTCAAGCCATTCTATTTGAATTAGAATGCACTGGGCTTACGATTAAATTTAACTCAAATTAGTGAGAAGAATATCAGTAGGACGAGATAGGAAAAGGAATTGCCTCTGTACTATAAGATTGAGAACCATCGCAAAGTTGTGATGCGAAGCTTTCTCCCGAGAGCCGATGGTGAATCTAATCATTCCACTTACCCCGCAAAAGGATTCCTTCGGTTATGAGTTTTCATAAATTGAATACCACCAGGGCTGAAACTTTGGGTAACGAAAGACCGCGTTGGAAGACAGTATTCACGCAGTACGGGGAAGGAAATACACGCGGAGGAAATAATGGATTTTGGACTAGTTTCAAAAGTCTTTTCGGAGCAAAAAGAGTCGCAAAAGAAAAGTTTACCACCCTAACCTATACTCAAATTCTACCACGCAGCAAAAGTTTCATATGTCAAGGCACACTTAATGATTAATGGCACTAGCGAAATGCGGCACCTGCATAATTATCAATTAATGACAGGATGTCGAAATGAATTCCATACTTCAAGTGTTTGATATTTAAGAAAATATTGATAGATGATATTGCAGTGTCAAAAATTAATTATTCAATGAAAAAAACTTGAATTCATTTTTCGTCTTCTTTCATGCTAAAATCTCAGACAAGTCTTTGAAAATGCCAAAATGCTGTTAAACTTAAATGTATTTTTACATGAAATGAAGCGATCCAAACATTTCATCGTGGCATAGAAAGGTTTTGTGAAATAGGACACACCTTAGAAAAATATGTCGGAAAAATCTTTCAAAGAGATAGTATATTTTTCCTACCGATGGTCTCCATAATCATTTTCTACCAGTATATCCTTCGTGAAATCATATTTTAAAAAAATATTCAAGGATTCTTTTAAGCTTACTCGAATGATTCGGGATAAAAGACTCGTGAATATGTTCCCCCCAGTTTTACCGAGGCCTCCGTCAATTATCGAAAAAGGGGAACAAAAGAGCGCTAATTTTCCTCGAGCTTTCATAAAAGCTGTTTTAAATTTTTTTTTAACTGCCAACTTGACAAAAGAATGCACGGGAGCAATGAAACGGCTCCGGTCTGAAGAGAGCAGGCACCGGAATGAAGTACCTACCCATTTCCAGTGCCTTGAACGCACCGCGTTGTAAATGAGGCGTTAGGCATGGAAGGGAGTACAAAGGATGAGATATCCAAATGATGGGACGAACTGGATGACGGCTGAGAACTGAATGGGGAGATGCGAGAGGTGAAGGGTCTTGCAAGGGAAGAGGTCGGCATGAAAGCGAAGACGCTTTCTATTTTTGGAATATCCTCGGGAAAAGCAAGATAGTGTCATCCTCGGGAATTAAGAAGAGTTCCAGGTTAAGAGGGTGAGGCGGGAGTCAGAGAAGGACTGCAAGCGAGAAGACCAGCGAGTAAAATAAAATCTACATGGACATCTACTTAACTCACATGCAAGCCGGAGAGAGTGGGTGCTCTGGAGTAGTGAGGTCAATAAATAGTAATGAGGTGAAAGAGAAAAATGATACACGGAAAGAGAAGAAAGTCGAAAAAAATAACGTTTTATTGTTTAATTCTGTAGGTCTTAGATTCTTAAACGGAGTTCAAAGGAAATAAAACCTTGAAACCATATACTCGACTGCCTATTAGTCATACACTGTGACAAAGCAAGACACATCGAAGCAGAATATAAATGACATTTTACGCAGTTGGTGAAAAAATAATATACATTCAATTTTAGTCAAACAAAATGCAGTCAGAAACTGGAATTCAGATTGGTACGTAAAGGCAGTAGTCACAGGCCAACGAAGTTTGAAATACACACATTAGGTTACGTTGAGGGCAGTTACCAAGTGCCACCCATCATTTTCCAGAACAGATTCCCAAATTTTTCACCCGGATACAGCACAGCAGTCAAGCGAAAGCTCTTCTCATTGGACGCTACAGCAATAAGTCTATTATCGCTGTCTTTCATATTGATATTAAAAAAATATTTCATAATTACCACTGACGCCTGTCTCTAACTCGAGACTGACAAATACAATTTATTGAATAGTCGTCGATAACTCCTCAAAAGTTGATATTGTAGAAATATCAACATTTAATATGCATGGATGTTAACCTCCAATAAATAAATGAACAATGACTCGTTTAACCCACACTTCAAGATCCACGAAGGCATCTCTATTCCTAATCCTATAAACTCTCCATACACCTTCTTGTCTCCTTCAACTCGTGTGAGGTTCATTCTATGGCAGTGAATGGATGCACTTATGTAAGGTTTCAAAATAGGGTGATTCATTTTCATACACACTGTAATTGAAAAGAACACTGTTTTCTCGTGAAGTATTTCCGCAAAACGACTACTTTTACCGTTGCTATGATCAAAAGAATATCCATGGAAAAGAGTTCGGCAAATTAGGGGAGGGAAGAAAGGTCCATGAGGAAATATGGAGGATTTAGAGTAGGCGAATGGAGTAGGCTAACAAAAAATAATGGGATGCTGAAGTCTGTTTCGGAAGTTGAGCAGTGGAAGGAGAGACAATAAAAGAAACGGGAAGTTTGTCTGCAAGTAACGGCAGTAGAAATCATCTTGAACAGAAGATAGGAATGGTAAGAGGAATGTGGATTAGATCAGCAAAGAATTACAGGATAGTAGTGATAATCCATCGAAAACAACCAGGTAAAAACTAAAATCAACATTCTTGTTGAATGTTGTTCCAAACGCACTTTGTACATTTCTATTTATATTTATTTAAAACATAACCCGATAGTCACAAGGTGCATTGCGATGAAAAAATGTTCAAGACATATATAAGATAAAATTCCTATAATAATTTTGTTTGACATGAAAGTTAGAAAGAAAGCACTACCAGTAATGACGTCTAACAATCATGCTTACCAAATAATTATTCTACGCTACGGAATCAATAAAAAGAGCATATTTTCGCGATATCTTCGCAAGGAATTCAATATATCCAACTAAAGTCTTTGCATCTTTGGGGGATCCACTCCGAGATTTTCGAGCGAAATACAGGGGCCGGGAGAGACATGTAAGGGGAGATAGTGGGCGGAGGTGTCAGGTGGGGAGTAGGAAGGCGTGGGGATCTCGGGAGCGGGAATGGAGGAGAAGGAAACAGAATAGATATTCCCTCGCCAGGGAGGAACGTGATGGGTGAGACGGAGAGAGGCGAAGGGAGGCAGGATACGGCATATCCAACCAACCCCTACACCACCCACGTTATGAGGGGGCATACGTGTTCCTGCGAGGGGGCGGGATGGGGTTGTTTGTCGGAGGACTCGTCGGAGGGGGAGACATCAAACCCACCACCGCCTCCTCCTCGCCCTTGGCCTTACCACCCCACCTCCCACGCAGGTGAGGGGGTGGAGGGGAGAAGGAACGAGAGAGGCTGGGGGAGTGGGGAGAGACAATGGCTTTGCGTGTTATTCGCGGTTCTCCGGTTAAAGTGCCTCCGCCACTGAGGAGCGATGTTTAGGGAAAACTTTCTCTTGCGAGCAAATCTTTTCTCCAGTTGTTGACATGCGCCCACGGTTTTCCTAGAAAAGTTTCTTGTCATCGTTTCTTCTTTTCCCTCCATTGAATAAACTTAGGAAACGCGGAGAGAGGAGAATGGCAGGCAATAACAGAAATACAGATCCTGGGCGGTATAATGCCGACGCTGATTCTCCAATATCTTCTTCGAAAGGATTCTTTCAAAATTCCAACTCAGGCATTACATGACGATAACCATAAGATCGATAAAATGTAATTCTGACATGATACGGTAAAATTTAGCAGAAAACGCGCTCATAGTCGATTGTAAATGCTTTTTATTTAATGACTTCATACATGAACGGAGAGTTGTTCAACAATCTAAATAGGAAACAATCTTCGCTTTAATGCAAACTATTTACTTATCCCAGAAGATAATCTTATTTGTGACAAAAACATTGTAGTTAAAGAGTTACGGGTTTACAAAGGGGAAAAGGGAAAAATACTGGTTTCTCAATCTCAATATCTATTGCATCATTGGATGCAATTCGTATTAGAATTTGTAATTCACCTATTCATCCCGTGTTCCGTTGCACACGTCTGCAAGAGACATTAAAGTAATGCCAACTGTCCAGAGTTGTCAAACCATATTAAATCATTGCACTGCCACTTCTGAGGAAAGAATTTCACACTCAATACATATGTGTCAATGGCTAAGCTGTTGCGAATTAACCCAATTTTTCCCAGTGTTACAAATTTGGAACACAAATCCTGATCTCAAGAAATGATTAGATCTTTTTTCCTGATTGAATATTATAAAATTATATGGCTGTTCTTAGTAAATGGCGATATAAATATTACCATCATTGCAAATGTACTGCATTTCTTCCTTTATCTTCGAAGTTACAAAGAGCAGAATTTATGGTTTTAAATTTCAAATGCTATGAATATTGATACTAGAAAAATAACACTTTTTGATACTAGGATATTGATTATCTTGTTATTCATAATATCAAGCAGAATATCTAGTTTATGATTTATGGTAATTAGATAAAATTTGTTTCATGCTCACATTGTTACACCAACAAAAACAACAGTGTTCCATTTTTGGAACACTGGGAACGGTTGGGTACACCCTTTTCATCCTGCTTATAAATTGAATTACTTTCAAAAGCCAGGGCCCTGTGAACTTATGTTCATTACTTTTTCAAAACTAAGTGTTACATCACCATTTTGTGTGAGTAGCAGTGCAGAAAATGTTTACAATGTTGCTAGACTCGTCTGGATCATGCACTTCAGTCTCTATTTAGATGCCTAATAGAGAAGACCAAGTGAGATCTTGCAGTAGATGAGCAGCATTCAGAGCAATGACGAACCACGGAAGGTATTTTTATTGTGTACCATTGATTTATTCGATTTTAACTGTTGATAATTTTCTAATGTACTTTTTCACGAAAAATAATAAATAATCAGAAATATATAACAATAAAATAGTTTTTTTCAGATTTCGGTAGCGCGACGACCTCCATCAGATCAATAAATATTTATAATTTAGACATTGTACATAGATTTTTCAGAAAATTTTCAAAAGTTTTGAACACTAAAGACACACACACACACTTGAACACTTAAAATATAGGAAGACGACGAACAAATAACGTTTTGTCCATTGCTGTGACAGTAACAATCTGCCAAAAAATGACAAATTTGGAAAAATGAGGCCTCTATTCAATTTGTTGATCAGACGCTTTTTGAAGCATGCCAGTATGGTTGGAAGTTTATCAATCAATGAAAGTATGGTTGCTTACTTCGGTAAGCATGGGGCTAAACAGTTTCTAAATGGAAAGCCTATAAGTTATGAATATAAAATGTGGTGTCTCTGTGAACCATTTGGCTATTTGATGCAATTTGAGCCCTAACAAGGAAAGCAGTTAGATCGCCCTAATTCAGAACTTGGCCTCGGAACATCAGTAGGTCTAAATTTAGTCAAACATTTGCCGAAATACATATCATTTAAAATACATGCGGACAGGTTTTTCTCCTCACTAAAGCTGGTAGATAGAATGATAAAATTAGGTCATGGGTATACAGGAACATTGATGAAAAATGAATTGGAAGGTTGATCAATATCTGATGGAGAAAGAAAGGGAAATTAATTAGAGGAAGCTATGACTATCACTCTGATACTTCAACAAAACGTACTATAACTTCGTGGAATGACAATAGAACGGTTCTTTTGATAAGTGCTTGCGACGCAATAATTCCTATTGGTACTGCTAGCAGATGGGTTTCCGTGGAAAGGAAAAAAAATCCCTAAAAATGTGAATGTCAAAACTTGGAAATATTTCGATATAAGTACTACCTAATAGTTTTTCACTAGTAACTCTCGTGTTAATAACATGTTGTTTTTTGCATGTAGAAGTTTTTTATTACCAGAGAGGTAACATCAAGTGTTTCATAAATAATCGTTTGCATTCAATAAAACTCTGTCTTAGTAAAAAACTCTGTGCCATTCCTTCCACACATTTTGTCACAGTACAACCGTTTCATGGGAGGAGTGGATTGGGTGCACGAAAACATAGAAAATAATAAGACATTAAATAGATCAAAAAAGTGGTGGAAGCCCTTATTCTGCATTTTCTTGGATACCTGTGTCCACAGTACATGGCAATTGTTCAGGGAAAGTAACAGAGATGTAGATAACCTAGGATTCAGAAGGCATGTTTTTCAGGTGTATTTAAAGAAATATGGCCGGCCATCAACTTCAGGAGGGAGACAAAAGTCGTCAAAAGACTCACTTCTACGAATTACTAGTGAAATAAGGTATGATCGCACTGACCACTGGATTGTAAACGCCGCAAAACAAAACAGATGTGCTCTGTCCAAAAAAATTCAACAAAATGTTGTGAAAAATATGATGTATATTTACATGATTTCTGTTTTTATAAATATCATTTTGAATAATAAAATGAACTAAGTGCTTTCTCATTTAAAAACGTAATATTAAAAAAAATATTCACGAAAATACGGATTTTTCTTTATGCTCCCATTTGTTCCCAGTGTTCCAAAATTAAAACATAGTATTACTGTAGTTTTAAGGGTAGAAACTTCTTGTAAATATAATTTATGTACTTAAAATACATAATACTAACAAAAAATGTTTATAATTTTAAATTTATAACGAAAAAATAATTCGGGCAAAAATGGGTTAAGGACGTTGAAATGAAATTTCTATCGCGAAATGGCCAAGTCTCCATAACTTTACTCCTTTACAATGCACAGGCCCCACCAAGTGACAACCAAGACTATTACTTTTGACTAATATATCATAAGAACACAAGGATGAATTCCGTTTTCATTTGGTTCCACTGACATATAAATGTTAAAACAAAAAAGAATCTTTGGAGGACCCCAAAACTTTGTATCGCATGACATTAACCTCTTCAAGTTGTCTGGTGGATAATTTTTGACGGAAATAATTTTCAACAAAAAATTCACACATTTTTATCATTTCAAAATCCAAAGAAAGACTTATCAAAATGGACGTAAATATACATGAAGAATTCTCTTCATGGCACCATCAGCCGCACAACGTGCAACGAGCGATGTCAAATACTGTCCATTCGAAGAAAGGAAAGAGACACATGGATGACTGACATATCTCATTAGAGTGTGTGCTGACGCGACAATTCTTCCAGTTTTTTCCACAAGGTAAGGAGTTAGGAGGACACCATTGAGTTCACACGCTAATTGCTCGCCAGTACGCCCCTGGACACAAAAGATGACTGATAGCGCACGTGCATCTACTAGTAGAGCGCGCATTCAGAAAAATGACGAGGAATCGGGTCACGGCACTCGCTTCTTGTGGTCTCCTATTGTTTCCCCTTTGACTTTCCGCTGCGCATTACCATTCTTCCCTCTCTCTACCCTCCCCACCCATCTCAGCTCCACCTTCTGCCTTCTCACTTCCTTTCCGGGCTTCCATCGGACTATGAACCTCGTATTAATGCTTGACCAACCTTGAAAACGCTCTTCGACTCTTAAATAAGTTTTAAAAATTTTGTCCTCGCCAAACCACAACGTTCTCGAATATTTTGTCTTTATCAAGTAATATTTTCAAGTAACTTACACCAATTATATAACCAGCGTGACTAGCAATGCCGTTATTGGTACCATTACCAAGTTTATCATTTTGGAAGACAGCCCTGTATATATCTGACAGGACAGCAATAGTGGACGGGGAAGGGTGGGGGGAGCCATTGGGGGTATGTTAATTTAGAGGCCATTGAAATGCAAAGAAACAAACAAGAGGAGGTCAACGTTTTGTTGGGTCGAGAGTAAATAGAATAGAATAGAAAACAATTTTATTGTCCTGACACAAAGTCCCTTGGGACATTGCATTTTTTTTTTAATAGGAAGAGGTGGGCGTTGGCGAATATTTAGGAAAGGAAGGTGGGGTTTGAACACTCGGTCGTTACATAATTCAAAATCAGAGGGTTGTAACTATTTCAAATTTCACATCCTTGTTCGGGTTGTCAAAATATAACTCGATGTTTCGCGCCGCCTGCGCATCTTTAGGAATAAAGTGTAATGGGGCAGGCTGTCGACATATATGATGCTCGACTATATATATCGGATTTCCATCAATAATGTAGAAAATGCAAAACCACAGGGCGATGGAGGGTGCCTTACCGCATTTCTGAGATTACTGCCAGACTTAAATTCAATTCCGTCATCTTACCGCTCTCGGGGGTTATAACTATTTCAAATTTTACATCCTTGTTCGTATTGATAAATATAATTCCACGTTTCGTGTCGTGTCGCCTGCTTAGCGCATCGTTAGGAATAAAAAAACAATGGGGCAGGCTGTCTACGTATAAGATGCTTGACTATATATCGAATTTAAATTTACATCAATAATGTATAAAATTCAAAACCACAGGGTGATGGAGGATGCCTTACTGCCTGTCTGAAATTACTGCCTGACTGAAATTTAATTCCGTCATCCCTACCGCTCTCGCAGCGAATAGAAATATTCGCTTCTCAATTTACTGGCTCCCGTCAAAATGGCTTCGATCGTCCTCTCCTAGAGGGATATCTTGGCATAAGACAAAAGTCCCACGGACTCAATTCCACTCTTAAAACCTAATTTTCCTCTTCCCAGGCCATCATCCAACGCTTATCTGAGTAAAGTGAACACAACTGGCTGCTGCGCTCACGGTTTCTGACAATCTATTCCTCGAAGAGCGAAGGCAGACTCCCTTAAGTCCGTCGTTTAAAGCAACGTATAAATGAGTCCAAGACACGCAAAGGGTTTTCTCTAGGGGTCTCAATTGCTTAGGAAATGGCATTTCAGTCCAAGTGTGACGACGCAAAAGGCAAGAAAACCGAAATACCAGAGACTGAGGTAACTTGTAATAAAATATATTCGTTTCCTGCCACAAGAGAGGAAGGGTAAATGGCAAGAAAATAAAAATTTGCTAACAATTAGAAAAGGGCAAAACACCTCTGCTCAGGCCCACAAATTAAGCTCACTTGCAGCACTAAGTAAAACTAGACCAGATTTCATCCGATTTCGGCTTTGCCATGTACATGGAAATTTCCACTGAGTATGAAGTATGCTACGACAAATAGAATTTTAAACGAATTCGGATTTCATGAAAACATATTTCTAAATTGAAACACATATACTAGCAAGAGAGATTTCCTTTATTAAAATATTCACGGTGGTAACAAAGTTTTGATAGGCAGGCTTGCCACAGAAAAATATAGATTGAAGATAAAGCTCTTAGAATCGATCCAACAAAAATATGACGTAGAAAGCTGAATACATACCAGAAATGAAAAATTATCGCTCCCAGCGCTATTCAAGTTATATTTTTATGCACCACTGTGGGCCAGTTATTCACGCGTCAGTTGCAGGAAAGAGGAGAATTCCTGGACAAAATAGCTCTAAAAGCATACCACATGAAAAAGAAAACGAGAGGCGAAAAGGAAAAGCCGTCAGCACGCTACGGAGAAAAAATCCAAGGACGAATTTTTTCAAATTTTGTATTTCGTCCTCTAAGCAACGTGAAAGGTAGCTCTTGAAACTTTCAGAACAATAGTCCCCGGGTTATGCACATGCTCCAGTCGCGCATTTCAATTATTTCCCCAAAATCAACATTAAATTATAAATTCCAAATAGAGTATTAATAAACTTATAAGCAGGGAGCTTGGAAGAGAACTGCCAAGGTGGTGCGACAGACAAGAGTGAAAAAACAGCGTACAATTTTTAAGAGACCAAGAGCAAAATCGAAAACTTGTATATTTAGTTATTAAGAATAATTACTTATGCAGTTTCTTTAAATTTATCTTATACATGTGCAAAACATTCACGGTGGAAAATTCCTATGTAAGGATAATAGAGAGGGTACCATATTCGCGTAGGCTTGGCCAAGATATCTAAAGACAAATTTGAAATAATACGTGTAATTTTCACGCCCTCCCAGCGAAATAATCGTATTTTATTACTTAACAGAGCTTCAGTGAATTCAAATAACAAGATACCAGAAAAACCCATTTCTTTTCATAAAGATCATAAAGTTCACAAAAGTTCATAAAGTTGTACCAAATATGGATGATAACAGGACAGTGAAGAAAGTGGTCAGAGGGAAAATGGAATGAAACAGAACAGAGGGGAAAACCCAGGAAAACATAGGTGGACAAGGTGAAGAGTGATGCAAGGGTTATCCTAGGAACAACGAACTGGGAGGTAGCAACGAACAGGAATGATTGTAGGCGTCCAACACCCATAGCTTTAGCTTGAGCTTTGGCTCCAAGAATGGATGGATCAAAGGCAATGGAATCAATGCCGAGATTTTTTTTCTTTTTTAAATAACTGGAAATCAAGATTTAAGGTTGAAAATCACATTACCGAAAGGTAGAAAGAATGAAGTATACATTGATGCCATCCATTTTACTGTACGCTTCGTTTCTTCCAAACAATTACTTTTTCAATCCCAGATTTATTACTTTGTCTCAGATTTTAACAATAAAATATTTCCTTGGGAAGCGGCACAATGACTTTGAACGGGAAATTCTGTCTGGGCCTTTTATGGCTGACGTAAAATTATATGATCGTAGTTAGCAAATTTTTATAATTAACAAATTTGAAGGTAATTAAAAATAAGCAAAAAATAGAGGTAAAATTTGCAAAATGCAGATTTCAGTTGGAACATTTTGTACCCCAAATTTTTTATGTGCAATAAAAAGCTTTTACAATGAATCTGCCCGGCACAATGCGATTCTTAAAGTTACTTACTCTTTTATTATTCTTTTTCGATTCTTAAAGTTACTAAAAATATTTATCATGTATATTAGGTAAAACGACAAATATGAAAATATGACTAAAGCAGAGCTCTTTGTGCACGCCAATCCGCACTTCAGGACACCTGAAAAAAAAGCTAGAGCAGATAATCAAGCGTGTTCGTCCTGACGTAGAACTCGTCTGGCTGCCGGTAACTCATTGTGAGCTCAACCCCATAGAGCTGATTTGGGCATTTATAAAAAAATAAAGTAGCCAAGATAAATATTGCTAACCAGGTGGATAGAGGAATATCCATGGAGGTGATGCGAGATCTTTGTCAAGAAGCATTGAGGTCCATAACTCCCGAGCTATGGAAATAGAATAGCTCCCGAGCTATCGGTCATACCATCAAAATTGAAAATCATTACTGGGAGAAGGATGGGCTTGCAGAAGACCACTGTTGATCCTGTAGTTATAAACTTGAATGACAGTTCAACTAATTCATCCGGCAGTGACTGTGCAAAAGAATAAAAATATTTATCATGTATATTAGTGACGTTTGAAGAGGCAGCGGTAGCGCAGATTTAACTTTGTATGTAGGTGCAGTGTAAATATGTAAATATGATCTGTAGTGTTAATTGTATTGTAATGACAACAGCTTTTCAGCTAGCAACCCATTTTTAAACCTGCCGTTGGAGGTCCACAGCCCTCATAGGAAAAGGTGATGGGAAATGTTGATGTTGAAAGGTGACGGAACACGGTAATTGCGCGAAGTCGGCAACGTCGCACGAGTTCTCTCGACCGAGCGCACTGTTATCGTCGCCCGCGACGTTACTTTCTCCTCGCGTAACTACCCGACTGAACATAAATCGAGATAAAATCAACAACTGCAAGTAGGCAAAACGTTGTTTTACGTTTAGCCTAATACCTTCGTGAGCTTCATAACAAACCAAATGCCGTACCGCTACGACCACCAAGCACTGAAAAAAAGTTCTTTCACAAAATGTACAACAGCGCATAAATAAATGATCGCATTAAATTAAAAATTGGTACACCCATTAAAAATACGTTTTTGTAAAAGATGCGAAAGTTTTGTTACGATATAATTCATAGTTTGGGAGTATTAGGTTTTCTAAGTTGGCGCTCGGGTGGAAATAGCAAAAAAACCGGCTCCTTTTTTGTTCAACCTACAATTAAAATCTTACAGAGAAACAATACAAACTATTGTGTCATATCATTGAACGCAAATAGAATAAGATAAATTTTGATGTAGTTTTCTTTAACTTACGTTTACGGGTAAACTTATTATTAACATCTAAACTCGACTGTCTATACTTTTTTCCTCGATAGTAGGCCCCAACGATATACGTAGTAAATCGCTCGCTATGTAGAATTTTGCACATTGCTGGTGACCTACACACTATATCTTTAAATATTTTATATACCACTAGAGTTCAACCGGAATAGTTGGGATTTTAAAGGGCTCCGAGTCCTAAAATCACTATTCTCCATTAAGCCTCGGAACTAATAAAGTATTGAGCCACTAGCACAAACTAAGCTTCATTTTATTAATATTACTGCTATTAAACGAAAAAATTTCAATATAAGAGTATTAAGCGACTTAAAGCGTAATTTTTTCTTTGTAAAAAACATAAGTACTATAAATGGGACGCAAGGCTCTCTCCTGTATGGATAAAACTAATACATTTATTCTTGATTCCTACTCTCCCGGTTGAGAATCAACGGGCAATTCCGCTTTTTTTAAAATAAATGTTGGATTTTCTACCCATAAAAGCTACATCAAACCTTTCCAAAATGACTCTTTCCACCTCTAGATGAATGGCAATAATAATATAAAAATGATGACGGATGCAAAATATTCAAAATTAGAGTCCTAGAGGCCCAGGATTGAACAATAGAAGGAATTTTGAGCTTCTCTTTCTTCAAAAAGTGTCCTCCCCAAGTGACCCCAAGTTACTTTCATCAAAAAGACTACACAAATATCTAAATCAATGTCATAACCTGTCAACGCAATTCAGCCGATCGCAATATGAACAAAAAATTGGGCAAATATATCGAGACAGAAAATAGGAGATAAAGCAACTTTCCCCAGCGTTAGATCCCCGAGCTATCACACAAGCATATAGGCTCTGAATCTATCACCCATCTTCCTGATCCTTACTACTAAAAGAGTATTATCCCGTTTAGCGCACTACTTTTTCGCGATCGCCAATCCAACCCATAACACCTTTTTCTCTTCCTGAAACAAACCGTTTGAAAGTAAGCAATACGTTAAACCAGTAAAATAATGCTTGTTGGCAATAAATAGAATACTTACTTCTAGATCAGGCCTACACACTACGGCATACCTTTACATATTTGATTTGAAGGCGCCCCACTAATTCAAGTGCATGTGCAGTTTTACTTCTTCACTGATTTAAGTTGCAGTGGGATCGTCAAACCCTTTTGAGACTATTACTTTAAACAAACTCTCAGCCAGTGATCGAATCGACTCTGGAGGCAAAGGGAGGAATTGAGGGAGAAAAATGCGCAACTTTAACCGAGGCGTTGGAGAAGAATGAACTAGCGGTTGGGAGAGGGTGAAAGTTTCTAATAACAATTCAAACGATCGAGTGAAAGCGGAATTGGGACATGAGAGGGGTGATGGATGAGAGGGAGATTTAACCACAGGAAAGGAAAAAGGGTTGGAGGATGATTATAGTATGCCCATTCATGTACCCTTGTACGTGCTGACGTAATTTATCAAAGCAAATTAATAATAGTTCTGACTACATTCAACTTCAATTTGCCTTAAATCAAACTTCCCTATGGTGTGACACCTGGAAACTTAACTTAAACCGTGGAAAATGCAGCATCATGACTCTTGCTCTGAAAACAAAACCCCTGACTTTCAACTACACCATTAACTCAACTCCCTTAAACAGAGTGACAACCATGAAAGACCTAGGCGTTTTAACCGACCAAAAACTAAATTACTCCGACCACATTCATACTGTAAAAAATAAAGCGATGACCCTATTAGGCCTTCTTTACCGCTTCACAGAAATTAAAGATCCAATAGCACTCCATTCCTACCCCTCAACAATTGTCCTTCCCATAGTATCATACTGCTCCCTAATTTGGTCTAAGTCAGCCCCAACTAATTTAGAATCCCTCGACTGACTCACTTCTTAGCCAAAATAGTCAAGCACAGAGTCCCACATTTCCGTAATATGTCCTCTGTGCTGTCCTCTCTTTCCATTTCTAACCTCGAAAACTACAGACTTAAAATGGATTTAAAACTCCTCCACAATACCCTTAACTCGACCATTTATTGCCCTGCACTGATCTCTCTCTTCAACTTCAGGATGCCACCTCTATCCACCCGAACCCATACTCTACCTTATCCACCCATTCCTAGGATATCTCTCACCAAGCGTTCACCTTTATGTCGCCTCCCATCCCTTCTATATTCACTCCCTCACACTGTCGATCCTTTTTATGTATCATGTAACAATTTCACCACCCAAGATATATCCCACCTGTCAACACATTAAATATTTTCCCTTTCCATGTTGGGCTCTCGTTGTTTATTTTTATGCTGTTATTGTGTTTTTGTCCTCTTTCATGTTTTTTGTTATATATTTCACTGTAAATTGGCGCTACTGCTGTATTTCAACAATTTTTTAAATAAATAAAAAAAATATAAAATTAATTCACTCTACTTATAGAATTACCCCCATAACTCTATGCCAATGTCTGTAATGAACAAGAGAAACAATTTTCATGCGAAATATAAATTATCGCATTACTTGGACGACTATTAGTTTTCCAGAGCAGAAGAGCATGTCCCTGAAAGAGAATGATTCTTTATGCCGACAACTGAACAACGAGAACACGGCTCATTTTCATAGCTGTCCCTCAGCTCCTGCACTGAGACCATTGTCCAACAAATATAAATACAAGCAGTCATATTCGCGGTAGTTTCACTGCTGTTGTAAAATTTCAAGATACGGGCTGAAGTGCTCATTACGGTGAGCTTTCGAATGTGCCAACCAGATGCGAAGAGAGAGAATTTTCAAATGAAGATCCAATAATGGGGACTCCTGTTGGATCACGCTTCCCGGGAGCGGAGAAAAAAGGCACTGGTTCTATCTCGAAAAATGCACGGCTTCTTTGCAATGATGCGCATGGCGGATCCCAAGGTGGATCGCAGGGAGAGGAAGGGGGAAATGTCCCGTCTAATTCCAGCTTTGGGAGGTGGCACCGCGACGACGAGACTTGATAGGGATTACAGCCGGAAAGAACGGAGAGAATTGTGGAGGGGGATAAGTGGGGAGGGTTTTGTGGAGGACGAGGAGAATGAGGGGGACGGGATGAATGAGAGCTGAGAGACGGCAACTAATCCTCGGCAGGAGAGCAGACCCGCGACTCAAACACCGCTCCTCTTTAACCCTGTCCCATTCCCTTGTGCTATCAGCGAGAGACGACGCGAGCGCACCACACAATTTTTGTCGTTCGATAAATTGAATCCTCTTCCGCCGCGTTAATTCCACCCAAGAAATGGTTTCGCTCTTCAAATACGATGTTCCTATGAAACACATACAACAGACGTCCAACGGATATTCGGTCGCGACATTTTCTCCCAGGCATCACTCAATGATAGCGTTTCTCATTTCTAAATAGATGATCCCAGCGTATAGTAGGAGCTTCAACGTGAGTGGGTAAAGACAAATGAGCGCAAATCGTTTAATGTCTTGCAGCATGTTAGATTCATTATGACCGAGGCAGAACATATTTTACATTTTAGTTGTTAATTATTTCACTGTTGAGCACTAGTATCTGAAAAATGTATTTGGTAACGGACATCTATCGGTATATTTGGAGAACTGGAGTGTCTCAGGACATAATGAGGTGATCTTCGGGAAACGTTACTCAAATATGGCTTTGGAGCTCAAGACGGTATCTCAAGAACTTATTTAAAACGAAGAGCTTCGTTCGTCTTTGGAAATTAGAATGGCTTTCCATTTGTACTTTACATCGAATGATTGATTCCAGATTATCAACTTTTTAGCCAAAACGTATGGACACGCAGTGAAAATTTCTGCTGCGTGTGATGAGTTTTTTCGCGAATTCTAACGAATCTCGAACTATCATTATAACCAAATTACCAGTGAGCTTTCAGAGACAGTTATGGGTTTTAAAAGAATTTTCTCGTTATTGTAAGAATCATAACCGGTCATAGTCATATCTCAAACTCACTCTTCCTTAAATTCCAAGAAAAACACGAAAGATACACACGTTACAATACCAACATGGTTCTGACATAAGGGTTAATAAAACTTCTGTTGCCTCAGAGGCAATGAGATGAAATTAACTTAGCAACGCAAATGATATGATTGACTTAGAACCTCTATATGATTTTACTCAGATACAAAGAAATTTCATCATCAAAATCTGATAATGATGATGCCACGTCGAAACCCGTCGCCTTTGAATCAAATTATGCGGTATAGCTAGGTCAACCTCGTCATTGGCAAATTTACGAAAAGAATGAGAAAAAGCATACTAATAAAAATCCTTCGATCCTGAACGTAAACGTAAAACCAAATTTAGAGTATGAAATAGCCAAGACATGCCAATAAGATAAGGTGTGAGGGAGGTTGCCAATAAACAATAGCAGGTGTGAAATATTTGGCAAATCTCTCGGGGAGAGAATAAAAACGGCGAGGAGGGGATAGCCCGCTAATCCTGCTCGCTCCCAAAAATCGTTAAAACTCTTCGCGCGCCCGGGGCCGAAAGGCCGGCGCCGGTGCCGCTCCCCGAGAAAGCCTGCGACGCGGCGCTCCGCCACTACAATAACACATACACGCGAGACTACGCAAACAAAAAATAAAAAGAGAAGAAATGACCACAAGAAAGCGTTACGACCTGCCGTGGCAAAATTTTTAATTCCACAGGGTTGGCCCCTTGGCCCCCTCAACACGTGTGCGAATGGAGGCGGTGCCTGTTGAAATAACGCTCACTTCACGCGCGACCTGTCAAACGGGGAGAGAGAGAGATAGGTGGGGCAATCGAGGGAGAGAGAGAGCATTGGATCGTGTCCAATGACACGGGGAAATTTACCTCCCAGGCGGGCAAATGTTTATCCACGTGGACGGAAGGCAAGCACTTGTGAAATGAAGCGGAGGGAACACGGAGATATAAAGAGATGAAAAGGGATGAACATTACTAAGTTCATTGTAAAGACTTGAGGAGATGCTTTCCGGAAGGAGCAAAAGCAGGTGACCTACAATCCTTAAGGTAGTGCGAGGGAGATAGTTCTCCAATCATAATAGAGACCATATTCGAAATATACGTTTTAATTTCACCAGCTGTGAGACACACGAATTAAATATTACATTATTAATCGTGCAATAATATAGTTTTACATGACAGAAATTGTAAGTAAACAAATGAAAATATCTAAATAAGCTTTTAACTTGACTCATTTTTCTCACGCGGTACGTTTGAAACTCCATCAAAACGGAAGGTTTATTGTGATCCCGAAGAATTTACTGCGGTGACAATAAGAATAATTTTCAAAAATAGTTGAGAAAACACACAAACTACACCTTTGATTTTTTGATGAGAATTTAGTGTTTCAAATTACTCATTTTGTAAATAATATCTCTTTGGAGTGCATACACAGTACCATTTCCCATATAAAAGGGCTGGTGTTTTTTGGCAAATAACTCTGAAAGTAATGTGGTAAGTGGTTTAATTTTTTGTGACAATGGAAGGGTGATATATTATTCTTTAAAATGAGACCAAATTCATTGATTTCTATGTAAAATGATATTTCGCTCAAACTACCTTAAGTGTTATCGGCTGGTCTTTTTCCCTATTTCGTAAAATAAAACATTTTTTCCAATCGACACCCTGCGGTACGTCGAAATATATCCTTTCCATTCACATCCTTCCCATCAGTCCTTCACAAAGATCCACAAGACAAAAGTTCTTCCCATCTCCGCATCCCATTTGCCCTCTAAAGCAGCACAAATATTTACTAGCATGTATGGTCACAACAGCAAATTATTCTGCAATCCTATTTTGGATACTTCATTAGTTTCCATCGCTTGTAGCCTCAACTTGCATGAAAGTAAGAAACCTCGCTCGCTAAAACTCGGACCAAACCCCCTTTGAACAATCTAGCATTTAAATAATTATCCAGCTTATATTCAATATATATTAGTCAGGAGTTTCCAGTTCCATCCAGTAAAGCATGCGCATCTCTACCGGAGTGTATGAAAACAAAAACGTACACCTCAAGAGCAAAATCATAAGTGGTTTTGTTTGATTTAAGCAACACAAATGGATACCGGAGATATTTTAACTCAAACAGAATACGCATAAATGCCACTTCATACATAAATATTTATGTTTATCAGAAAATAACAAGGTTTCATCCGATTTACGACGAGTAATCTTGATTAAAGTAATATTCATTACGGTTGCCACAAAAATGCAAATTATTTTAGTAAAATACTCGAATTACAAGAGATACCCACAATCTAAACCCTATTCTAATTTTTTCGACTATTTCGATACCAATAGTTATTATTTACCAAGTACATGGAGGACACCACCTTTTTCTGTTCATAGTATTTGGCACTAGCAAGGTAGTGAAAATTATATAATTAATTTTACTGATTTTTTCTATGGCATCGCACGGCCATGTTTCAACTGGTATCCACTAAGTGATCTGTTTCGATAAAAGGTATTATCACCGGGCCCAATGGTGATACGTTGCATCGAAACCAGTCGCCAAAAAAATAGCTCTGAAACCTTGGCAGTGCCTTTCCTTCTTGAAAAATCATGAATGAGGTCCTTCATAAATTCAACGATATGAGGCTTAACTTAGTGACAATCTAATACGATTATATCAAAATAATTTAGTAAATTTTTCACAGTTTCATTCTAAAACGACCAGGTTTCTTCGATTTCAAGACACCTTCAGGTGATAGGCGACATCTCACCAGAAGATGTTGCCTATTCGATTTAAGCGGTCGTCAGAGAATAAAACAGCGTTAAAAAGTTTTCAGGTCATTTTAATTTAATCAATTTCCATCATATTCCGCGAGATACCATTGAAACTTTAAATGCCCTTAAGGAATCGCTAGTCCAAAAATAATATGCGTATACCAAATAAAAGTATCGAACAAACCAGCTATCACTCAAGTGCGTGACATTACTATAATAAATGCTTTTAGATATGAAATTTGATTTATATAGCTCACAGTATTACATATGGTACATAATCAATATGAACTAAAAATATTTCACTCACTCCACGAACGCAGGCATGTCTAGATTAGCTGCACGAGGACGGCGATGGAAAAAAGAGAAAAGTCACAAATAAACAAACGCACACGAAAAATACACATAAGAGATAAGCCAGCAGCTGGAAACATTCCGACAAAACTCCGCCTCTCCCCTCCGAAGGGCAATTTATCCCGTAACCTCCCAACCAATTTTTCACGGTAATACGAAAACGGATGGCACGAAAAATATAAATGTATGCAAGCGAATACGTGGGCGAGCGTGGATAAGAAGAGCGAAGAATAAAGCAGGGGGAGGGGAAAGTGGCAAAGTTTTCCTCGCCGCCCCATTCACAGGAGAGCATTCATATTTTCGTTCCTTCGCTCTCATCTCTCCATCTTCCGAAGCCCAAGAGAGACGGTTGGGTGAGGGATGGGCAACAGTGAGCGAAGGGAACAGAAGGAAGAAAGAACGCACAAAGATAAGTCATGGAAAGGAGGGGCGAGGATTGAACGACACGCAGCGACATTCTGTCCCACCTATCTGCGAACCGATCTCCATGCTCTTGGCACGACACGCGGTATTTCCGAAAACGGATAAACCAAGGAAGGAAAGAGAACAGGAGATGAGGAACATATACGCCATGAAAGAGGAGGGGATGATGAAAGGAGGGGAGGTTATCATTCACTCGGCTCGTTTCGCACTACAACAGCAAATTTGCTTCCCTTTCACATCCCAGCGCAGAAGGCGACGCGCAAAGAAACAGCAGGGGAGATGCACTGAGGATAGTTTGTTTGCATACTGATTGCTAAAATCCGAAGCAATTTATTAAGGTATACTGCACTTTGAAATTTTTTTTAAATTTCCTTATCCTTTATGAATAGTTGCCGGGCATATGAACTTATAATTACAATTATGATAAATTATAACATCTAGAATTTTGCGGCTAGCAAGTAGTGCAAAATGACTCTCGTTGTCAATGCACCCAAGATAATAGTATCGTTCTATTAATTTAGTAACCTATATATTTCTCCAAACGTTGAAAACTTCGTTAAAAAGAGATCAAACTTATCACGCAGCACTTAGACCAGTGGTTCCCAAAGTGGACGCTACCTTCCCCTGGAGGGCGGTGCTTTTATCTGAGGGGGCTTTCATCGGAGGGGGCTTTCATCTGAGGGGCAAGAGGGGTGGTGGAGGCTGGGCGCTAACTGAATATGTCCAGGGATGAGTAAACTATCTCTCTATTAGATTTTGAATAAACATTAGTTTAATCACAATTGTTTTAGCTTTATTTTTACAAACAACTTGCTGTGGCCATGTAGTCCATGACTTAAACGCTCATGGTTGGGGGTGCTGGGAAAAGGTTTGTGGAAAAAAGGGGACGGTAGCTTGAAAAGTTTAGAAAATACTGATTACGACCCTCAGCAAGGTCCACTACGGTAAAATTCAATGAAAAAGATGAGTGCTGACTCATGCTTATCCACTTAGAAAGCGTAACTGCGATCAATATTGCAGTACTCTTTTAGAGAGTAAAAAAGCGTGATATACCTCCTAATAAAGCTATGTAAAGCAAGACTGCAAGGTGAAACTGAACTCAGATGACATGTTCTAGAAGGAAAATGAGAATTTCTGCGTTTTGTTTGCGGAATCAAACCATCAACGTCGCAGCTAACATCAGCAGTCTATCCTTAAACAATTCAGGAGTCCCAAATAGCTAATGAAACATACATTATTTCTGCCCAAATCATTATGTATAAGATTTATATTGTGCTGATGAGCATTAGAAAACAAAATTTACATCTCGTTTCAGAAACTATCCTTTAGGTGAGTAAATGAACATTGAGCAACTTTGACTCCTGCATGGTAATGTAACATTCTTTCGGAAGTATTCCCGTGAATAACTCATCGTTTTATTGCCTTAAGAGATAACTCTAGCGTGATAGTAGTACTAACCGTCATGAAAATAACAACAGAGCGCGTCTCACTCGGGCACTCAAAATTCCATTCACAGAAGTTCGCCATTCACTGCGACGCGACCTTACCTGTTTCAATCTGGACCATCTCTGACGCACAGAATTGAGAATTTCCATTGTTTTTTATACAGGCGCGGGGATCGAGGGCTCGCGTATATGCTCTTACGTTGTAAAATACTCCGTCCGCACGGTATACGAAAGGGAACGGAGGATGTGCGTGCTCAGCAGAAAATTGAGAATCGGAATTGAACGGAATGGAAAGGAAGACTTGACGGAGCTCCCCCTCCCTCAGACTTAGATCACTGCTCAGAGAAGCTGAGAGTTGCAAGAGGTTGCGAGCGGGGCTGTATTGAGCCTCCCTCTATCCTCTCTTTTCAAAAGAACGGCCCCCAAGAGCTGAATAGGATGAGTGTGGCGCGGGACCAAAGCGCAAGGGCGCGTTACGGCGGCAGACGATAGCAGTGGGGGTGCGGGCTGCAAAGGCTGAATAGATCGAAACTAGTTCAACGCACGAGAAGCAAGGCTGGTAAAGATGGATGCGATGCATGGAGAGAAAGTGAAAATATATATATAGATCCATTCATCCATTTAGAAAAATATTGAACCATATCTGTATAGTGATTATTATAATCTTTCACAATCAACATTAAGAATATGCAACCAGATGAAAGCTCCGAAAAAATTCAAAATTGGGCATAAATAAGATAAATTCTAGTGGAAAAAGACCGCCAGAAAGCGAAGTAAGCAGTGAAAATAATGACACAAGAGAATAGGAAAAGTAGAGATGTGCTAATCAGGTATGCGCATTACAAGTTCAGACAGTAGCGAAATACGATGGAACCAAGAGAACCTTGGTATTGTATCACCAATTAAATCAAGAATTTTATCGAAGAGTTACAAAATATCGAGAAGCCAAAGTGAATTTTAAATTAACCTCAGTAGTTGTTACATTACGGTCATAATGCAGTATTCCAATTTTCGCAAAGCTGTAGTTAATATAATTATCAACTGCTTTATTTCGTCAATTCAACCCCACAATTATTAAATGAATAGAACTAGTTTCTAATTCCCTCGCTGAAGTTATCAATGATCTCATTGCAAATCCATTTATGGTGCCTGAAAAGTTCTTTCATGCTGGATTATCACATGAACAAATTTTTTACCTTGATGATGGCAATACTTCCAATTTCAAAGGTTTACACAATTATTTGATGTCACTCTTTACAATGAAAATACAGAAACGTAAATGAAGAGACTCAATGAATGGATAATCATCATCGTAACTGATAAATCTACCAGTTGATTAGTACATTAGAGGAAGCTCTTTCCATAACTTCTCCATTTCTGGGACGAGACAACACCGCAGAAAATAATTATTAAATTATATTAGCGTCATCAAGAGCAGAAAATCATTTTGACAATACGACTCATCAACAATTTTTGCCGACACCATATTGCAACAAAATACCACTACATCCTACGCCTTCATTTCATTTATTAGTTAATAATTATTCCTAGCATAGTAAACAAAGCTAAACGTAACAATTTGCTACTTATTACCCACTGGCTTTTGCCCCTATTCCGAAGGATACCAATCCAGATACAAGTCAATCTAATTAGGGCTGTAAATGGCGAATATTACTGTCGTAGATTTGTCCATTGTGGGACCAAGCATAAATTCCAAACGCAGGGACTATAGTAATTTAACTAGGCAATATAAGAACTTAAAGTCGAGATCAATATACAGCATTGGATTAGTTGATTATTGGAGGATGAGATAACCATGAGGAGGGAGCGATTGAATGATTCAAAGACCTATGAATTAATTATGGTAAATTATTCCAAATAACTCTAAGCCACAAGGACAACATATGCTTATCACGCATTCGAAGTGACCATCTGAAATTCCTGTTTTAAATCTAGATAAAAGCGTTAAGATCTATCAAACGCATATTGTAATCTTATAATTAATAGAATAATAACAACGTTCAATTTAGTAGGAAAAATAATAGCGCAAATTCATCTCAATGTTGCGTTTGGATCCAATTTGGATCCAATCCAAATAACTATTGATGAAAATAAATACAAATTTTATTAATTATTATTTTTATTCTTAATTACTGTACATCTTTCATTACTTTCCATCTTATGAAACCTTAAAAGTAGGAAATACAGTAGTCAACTCATTATCGTCGTTAGAGAGAACTGCGATCGTAAATGAGAATTCAAGACTTTCAATTGCATTTTCTCTGTAATTACACCAAGCGCAGTTACTCCTAGCTTCTAATAGTTATTACGATAAGCCACGTGCACATTATTTCAATATGTCACACGCCTAGAGGGAATTTGAAAGAATTTTTATTTTTCTTCGGCGTGAAATATTATATAACCAATCCTTACCCTTTAAAACCCTCACCAGGATGATGAGAGAAAAGAATCGGCTTGGCGCTGCTGATTGACGAGGGACTTGAAATGCGAAGCAGGGTCGATGGGATTGGCAGTCGGACGGGCAGCGGGGTGGGGAGGAAAGAAGGGCATGGCGTCGTCTATTACGAGATGGGGATGAACGGCATGTGTGGACCGCGGGTGGGAGGGAGGGAACGGAATGCGGACAGAGAGGAGTGGAAAGGGAGAGACGTGGGAGGGGGCGATTCTCCCACCCCCTCGTGGGCCATTCGAGAAACTTCAGAATCCATTCAGGATCCGCGGCCACACCGTGCCCCCCCTCTCTCTTTTCACTCACTCCGCCCACACGCTTCAAACCGCCCACCCTTCACGGTGTTCCCTGCCTCCCGGGGGTTGCGTGAGGGACATTCCCACTCACCGCTACCTCTTCTTCTCTTCCTTGGCTCCCTCCCCTACGCTACCTTTTCCTTTCCCCTCCATCTCTCTCACACATCCGTAGCGGGGTGAAAGTAGGGCTTATCAATTATTTAAAAATTGACGGATTCTATCGTAATTTTCCGCCAGAAACTCTTTAACAAAACGCGCTCCGACGTTAAAACGTAATCCTTAGGAAGATGCTACTATACCAAGGCTACACGGTTTTTTCAACATGAATTTCCACCTGAGGTTATTCGTGTCGTATGGATCGATGCTCGCATATTAATACTTCACGGTGAATTAAATTCTGCATCGCAAGAAAAATCGAATCACCCATCGACTTGTATCGAAAATATAGAATTCATCAAATCGCAAAACGTAACGCGTATTGAATTCAATCTCATCATGCATTGTATTTCATTTACCTGCATATGGAATAATATCGGACACATCGCATTGAATTTTTTACCATACCGCGTTTCATACCCCTGTGCATATAGCACTCAACCGTATGTGTTGAATTTCATGTGATTGCTCCATAAATGGCATTTTTTTGCATTATATCGCAATTCGATACATCTGATATTCAGGTAGATAAATATCGCGGGGCGTAGCACATCGAATACTGCAGTCGATACATCGCAAAATCGTGGATCCCCGCAGCAAGCACTCCCTCCTCTTATCAAACCCTCTCTTTCTATCCCTCTCATGTCCCACTGAATGAGTTCTCCTAAAAATTCCGCGCCACACTGCTCCGCTCGTATGCCATCACTCCTCAAGCTTCCACACACGTTCACTCAGCTCATCTTCCCTCCTCTCAGCAGCAGACATAATCGGGGTAAAGGAGCAGAGGGCTCACTCCCTTCCCTCATTTACGGCGCTGCTCAAGTGGTTGCTGACCCTTTCCTCCTATTTTAGTACTTCAGCCATGAAACAGCACCTTTATTCCGTTCAAACACGGCTGTGAGTTCAACGCCCCAGGGTGTGAAAGGTCAAAAACTGGTGGTGTAATTCTCAGTTTTTCCACAGTGGAAATTATACAGAGGGGATCGAGATGGTGAGGTGGCTAGAGTACCGGCTAACCATACGAACGGCCAGGGTTCAAATCCCTGCAGAGGTGGATGTTTTTCATAGGAAACCCGATCCCTACTTGAGTGTCTTGTGGAGGGCACTTCAAGTACAGTACTCCGTCTGTCGGATGAGACGTTAAACCTTGGTCCCCTTGGTGCCTATCGTTAAGAGTAGGCTAATGCTGACGCCGGGTTTCTGTCCATCCTCCTTCCCTTACCTGTCTCCTATGGCGCAAATGACCTTAGCTGTCGGTTGCCTTCCCAAATATCCAATCCAATCCAATTGATACAGAGAGGCAACATAGTCTCAATGAGGAGGAATTCCTCGAATCACATGGAAACAATTCATGATGTTTTCTTGGCTAACACATGGTGCTTACTTGCCACTACATAAAGGCATAAAGAGATACCCAATGAGTAATAAGTCATAATAGTTCAGGTCAATGAGTAATGAGTCAAACATTACAGATATGAGACTCATAAGTAAATAAAATTGCCCAAACTGCCCAAAAACGCAGGAGAAATAAACTACAAAAATTAAAATATCGATGTCTAAAAAGGTGGAGACATGAAATAATTTCTTGTTTTATAAAATCTATGTGAAATTCTTACTTGGAGGACTAATTAATTATATAATATTATCGATTGAAGATTAGATAACATGACACATTGTTGGGGACCTAATATGTTAGCGGTCACAGGTGTTTTAAAATAAGGCTAGAGTGGATTATTATTACTCAATAACAATAGGAAAAATGGCTTATATCTCTAGGGATAAGTACAATAATTTCAAAAAAAGGGAAGTGTATTATACATTAAAATGGGACAGTTGTGAAACGAGGTACATTTGCCAGACCGGGAGAGATGAAAGAATATAGACTTATTTTTAAACCATGATGATCCCTCTAGAATATCAAGATATTTATGAGACGAAAACCATTGGTGCACCCCGAATTTTACATGTAATGAACAAGAGGCGGAAACTGGACTGCAAGGAACAGTTCAAAATAGTGATTTGCTCCACGGATTTAAACTTAAAAATGACAACATGTCCCCATCCCATTGGCCTCTCCAACACATAACCTTACCACCCACCAGCCAATCTCAAACTTTATCTTGAGTCACCTTTCCTCATTCCTCTCCTAGTTTGTTTACGCAAGCGTCCCATAGCTATCTTCCTCACCTTCCTCCCTCAGCCAGTCACAATCACTCTGGTCATTTCATGCTTTTTCCCCCCTCTAATCCTCGGCAATGTATAAGAGCGAATCACTCAAAAGCATTTAACCTTTAAAATATCATAATATGACATCGTTCGGGACGGTTGTTGAAGTAAAGAGAGGAATCTCATGCAGTAACCTCTTTCATTACGAAGAATATAACCTATTTCCATTGAGTAACGCCAGAGTTTTTGTCTTATACGGTATTTTTAATTTCCTTTTCAGCGCAAATACTGAAGCCACAAATGTTACTTAAATTGGAAAAATAGATTTCATCATCCTTGTCCTTAGCGTCATAAAAAATATTTTATCCCTCTTTGATCTTTCCACGGTTATTTAATGTAAAGCTGCTGAGTTAAGAAACGACAATAATTGTCGCATCGCAACCCATATATCAACAAATAATTGCAGCTAAATATTTAAATAATTATTGAAATCAGGCAGAAAAAGATGAGATAATAATTGCGCCGGAAAAATTATATTCTTTACGGTAGAATATTTTTGTTACTTTATTAAAATGAACAATAAGGAATGATATATATATTATACTTGAGAAATAACTGAATTTTTGTTGACATTCCCCCTTCACTGCCACAGTTATCAACTTTAAGGACGTGTTATGAGCAGGTCTCAATCACTTCGCCAAATTTAGACAGGAAATATTCCTCCCAAGTTAATAATTCAATCAAAAGTTTACACTCAACGAGCGTTTTATTTCGTTTTACAGAGACATTTTCATTTTCGTTACAGCCTGAAAAAATTGGAATTCCCTATTCGGCTCAGTTTGATGCATATTCATTGCGTCGAAATTTTCGAATTAACATTCGTCGTCTTCCCTAATGATGACTTCCTCGTTTGAATTTGAATTAATGTAATTGGAAGACGTTATGCTCCAATTGCCTTTTATGCATACGGTCAACGCGGCTCGCGTGGCGACCCTTTGAGATAAAAAACGAAATGTTTGTCTTTATTTTCTCTTTATTTCTTTCGCTTAACAGCGGTAGATAGCTGATGGCTGGGAAATTCAAGGTTTTTTTATAAAGATACTCGTGGCTCATCGGAAGTTCAGGATTAGAGGGCAGAAATCGAGAGCAGCCTCCGAGGAAGTTCCTTTAATACCCTTTTAACAGCTCAGTTCGGCTTAACTTAACTTCAGCAGTGAAATAGAAGAGGAGTGAAAAATTTTGAACGGTACAAGCTATTCACTCTATACTATCATCTCAAGTTTCCAGTTAAAATAGCAATGGCCGAGGTCATAACAGAATGCCGCGAAATGTACCGAAAGCTTTCACTAACATCGTAAACCCGGCAAATCGAGCTTGATTATCATCACTTTTTTCCATCTATGCACCATGTTCTGTCCATAACTTTATCGTTACCACTGCCTATCAAGCACTTTCGCACATTACCGAGAATTCATCCGCAGGGGGCTAAGGAGAGAGGATTTTTTTTAGGATTGGCCAAGAACTAGGGAGAAGAGAAGGATGTAATATTTCGGAAAGGTAAGGGAGGAAAGGATGTGCGATGCAGAGAATTGGTTTTTCTATTTGAGATGCTCTCGGGTGATGAGAAGTAGGATCTTCCCCCTTACATTCTATTCGACATTCTCGACGCAACATTTTGTTACCATTTTCAGAAGTATAGATGAGGTCTGGGGTCAAACTTTTATCTTAAACGCACTTCAATACGAAACACTGAATATTCTTCGCAAAATAATTTCGGACGTCTCCAACACAAGTAGTAGTTAGCGTTGCAATGAGCCCAGTAACACTTCATCTTCCATTTAACCACTCCATTTATTACATGAGTCTGCATTGATCTTACATTATATGGTATTTCATTACTATTTGTAAGCGGTTAGTATATTTATCAGTGCGCCTCTCCGGTTTTTCATCACACTTTACCACTGCGGGAACATTCTTGTCGTAGATTTCTCCATTGAAGGGGTCAAGGCAAAATCTTTAACGAATAAAGACTTTAAGTCATAAGATTATAAGCAACGCATTGGTTATCATCTGATTCGCGATATAAGCTCCAATATGAAACTAGGTTTCGAGAGGAAAGAGGGGACTCAGGTGTAACAGCATCGCTCTAGAAAATTAAGACACACATCAAATAAGTTTGGAATAGCGAGGTCTCGTCGCTCCTACAGCGGTTCCCATGAAAGAAGTTTAGCGATCATAGTAGATGTTTCGAGGCAGTTTTTTAGCGTATTTTTCTCTAGATTATAATCAATCATCTTTTCCCCTTCTTTCATCACAATCTCCCCTTCTTACCCTAATTTCCTCCCAATCGGAATCCCCTCGCTTGGTTACGAACTGCTATTAGGGAACGTAGTTTTTGACTCAGCTGATGAGAGGGCTAAGGTAAGAGCCACTAGAGGTACAGGTGTTACACATGAGTATGAAATTACAAAAATGTTCAAAACACGCGAGTTTGAGGTTGACAGGAGGGATATTTTGCAACGCAAGGTATTTCTAGAACTGATAAAAAAGACGAAACAATCGCGGAGAAAGGTATTTTTTTTTAAATATGATATATGATTTGCATTCTAAATGAGGACATAAAACCAACCGAAATTCATCGACAGATCAGTGAGGTTTAAGGGGAAAATGTGATGAGTGGTAAAATTGTGAGAAGATTTGTGTGGCAGTTCAATGACCCTAAGAAAGTTGCATCACGCAATACAGAACAATCGCCGAGGAATGCTTCCTCGCAGTACTGGTTTCATTTATGATAATGCCCGCCTTCACACAGCGAAGGTGACATAAACACTTTTTTCGCCGAGAAAAATTTGACCACCCTTCGTATAACCCTGACCTTACCCCCGGCGACATCCATCTCCATTTGCAACTGATGTCGTTCCTTGGTGAACAGATACTTGATGACGATGGCGAGGAAAAAGAAGCTATGATTACGTAGCTGATATCAAAGGCGGCAACCATTAATGAAGGCGACTTACAAAGGCACGTTCTCACCTCGAAAAGAGCCTAGAAATGGCGGACAAAACATATGCGGCACAGCTTTAAAGAAACTAGATTTTGCTAAGCGTGTAATAGGATGGTACTCGAATGAAAAAATGAAAGAGAAATGCCACATCGCTCCGCCACAGGCCACACCTCGAATTCGCCGCGAGCATTTCGGACCCTGGTCATAAAGATTTAACCCAAAAAATTACAAAATACAAAGAAGAGCAGCACACTTCGTTAAAAACTGCTCCGAGCGAACATTTAGTGTCTCACAATTTTTTGAGGTATTAAGGTGGGAGCCCCTAGAGACTCAGAGGCTACACGCAAGGCTTAGGCTGCTTGATAAATTCAGAACTGGAGTGTTTCAGAGCAACACAGAATGTAATCATGATGCCTCACTACATTTCTAGGTCTGACAGAAGAAATAAAATAAGAGAGATACACTGCCGAGTAAATAGGTACAAAAAAATCGTTTTTTCCGTGCTTAATAAGCGACCACAATAGAAACTGAGCTCTATTAAATATACTCCCATAACACACGTCACCATTTCACTTTCAAACACCTTATCCCTTACATCTTCACCCGGCTGGTGACCTAACACCCCCTGCCACACGCTCAGGTGGTGGCTCGCTGGGTAGTATGTAGATGTAGAATTGTAGACTTGTTTAAAAATAAATTATATTTTTATGAATTCATTGGATTTTTGTTGCCAATCGAAACTTACTTCGTGGACGTACTTCGTAGATGTACTCCAAATCGCTCATACCCCCACTCTTCCCTCTCAACTCTCCAAACGCCTCCTCAAGATTCAGGTCGCTGGGAAAGCTCCTCAGAGGGAAGGTTCGTGGGGACGTTGGAAGGAATGCTGAAGGGGAAAAGTAGAGTGGGAAATACTTTCGCTCCCTCTCTTCCAAACCACCCTCCTCCCGTGGCCTTTTCCTCCCGGCCCATCACGTGCAGGCCTCACGGGGAATGAAGGGCCGCGGACGGGACGAGGGGTGAAGAGAAAAAGAGAGCGCCCGCACGGCCGAAATTCTTTTCTTTTCTCTCTCTCTCTCTCTCTTATACAAGATGGAGATTCCGGCCGACCACTACCACGTGAATGGATTCCCGAGGCTTGGAAAGAGCGGAATGGACCTTGAGGAAGCGGTTAAATGGGTGGGGCCCTGGATCACTCTCATATCGGGAACTACTCTTCGATTGTCAACAAACACTATGGAGAGACTGCTTACAAGAAAATGACCGCATGCCATACACGCATAGAAACCTACATTTTTTATTAGGAAGCTCAAATCGAAATGCGATAATTTGCTTCGGCCGACGCCCTAACCGCTTATCTTCTGTGAGTGCAAAAAAGGCGTCTCTCATCACGAAAAACTGATTGAATGTAAAAAAAATCCAAATAAGACACCATTATATTTGGTCATCACTAGTAAAGCAGTTGCATAGCGCAGATTACATTAGTTAAAATGAGTAAATTTCCAGCAACTAAATGCAAAATACCACTAAAAAAATATATTAAATTTATAATTTCAGAAAGAAAGCCTCCCAAATACTCGTAATAAGATTACCACACGTGGACAGTTTTAAGGCATAGGATATAAACTCTTACACCTTAATAATTCATTACAGTAGAAAAATATATAAAAACCAAAGTCCTTTTGTAAATACTAATAAGGTAAACTACATCAGTCAAATATAACAAAATATTTTAATCCAATCACAAAAAGTTGAAATGATCTACGAGGAAGCACCTCAAAACAATTCATCAATGAGGATCGATTAATCAACGAGAATTAGCACAAGGAGGGCCAAAACTCTAAGTCTACCGTGAGTAAAGCCATCAAAGTAAAGGAAGTAAAGTGAGTTGGCCTGCCTTCAGAGAGTAAAGGACTCCAGCGAGTCTCCAACGACACGGAATCGTTTGGCACGGTGAGTATTGATTTCCATTGCCGTGCTGTTGTTTTCATACAGTTCAATTTCACGGTGCTATCAGCAATATAACCTAGAATTTCCAACTACAGCTCCTTCGATTAAGATTACACGCCCAAGCTGATTTGGGGCAGCTTCTCATACCGGACTATGGCTTGTCAATCCGATCTGGTTCTCAGAAAATCGGAGGACAAGGCCACAATTGTGTTGTTCCGCAAGACTAATGAACTCATAGAACGATAACTCCGCACTGTCACGAGATACAGCAATGCAGATGGGGTTTCTAGATAGCAGGTCGCGAGAACCGACAGATGCATGTACTTTCTCTGCCATTCTAGTTGGCTAATTAGAATAAAAACATTTCAATTCACATGATATCTTTCAGCATTTTTTCTCAAGATTCCTAAACCATCAAGATTTTCCTACAGATGTGGGGCTATTGCCAAAAATGGAAGGACAGTTTTTCCGCGATGAAAAACAACGAAATATTATCTGATCCCGGGTGTGTGCTGACATGAATATGCCGAAAATTGCGCCAGAAGATTGAATCATTTCATTCAGATGACCTAAGCTTTTAGAAGTTTTGATAGATATTTTGCATTACAGTAGTATTCAATCAGTTTAGCCATAGATTTGCAAACTATTTCACTACTGCTGATTCAACTACTCGTCAATAGCTATCCAACGTTAAATTTCTTTAAACTTCAACATAAAAACTTTCATCATGAAACAACGAACGTTTATTCAGGCAGAATATAAGCCACGGTGGTTTTCTGCAGAGCAGTGGCGCAATCACAGCTTATGATGAAAGGCTTTGTAAACAAACTCGTTATTTTCATCTCTTAATTATCTCCACACCAAAGAGTTCCGAGATGGCTCACAGAACATCGAGAAATAATTAGAACTAATACCTATGAGAGAAAGGAAGAGAATAAAAAGGTCAACATCCCGTAACTCCACGCATTTGTTGCCAATATTTTTCAATTGACGTTACAGATAAATGGGAGGCTCGCAGGAAGTCTTTATCAGCAGCTAAAACGTATGTTACTGTCCATTTAGTTTTTCTTGATAAAACACTAGTTAATCGCACCTCTAACTTAAATGCTGTAACTGTAATGCCGCCGAAAAATATAACACATTTGCTAAAAATAGCAACAAATGTTCAAATTTATATGTATACAATTGATTAAGCAGCGCAAGGCTTTCTGGCATTGAATGTATTAGCGTTTTAATACACATGATATCATGGTTAAAATTTTTATGATGAATCGGTCGTAAAATGACATTAACTAACATATTATAGTAATTTAGTCGCAAAAAAGTTTATCCAAGTAAAGGATAGAAGCATGTAATAAAGAGTAACATCACAAAAGGAAATGTTACGTACATTGGCACTGTGTATGGCGATTCTGTATTTCTCTGAAACATAATTTAGTTTTATGAATATAAACACATTTATTCCATGGATTGCAATGAAATGGAATTGACAGAGCGAGGGAAACAGCGTAGCCTTTATTCAATTCTTTTCGTAAGAACACGATGATGCCAACATTAATTTGCATCCTATAGGGTATTCATTCATTTGCAGCCCTCTCAACAAATACAACAATGCCACGAGTGGATGTTTAGCATTTTAATTAGGGAGAAGCGAATACCGAGCCAGCAAGTATCAGAGGACAATGAACAAGGGGTCTCGGTGGTATCAAATGTGACTGCGGAGAGAAACGTAACCAATGGCCTCTCTCCATCTCCCAATATTCCAAACAATAAACATGCCAATGTTATCACGCTCTTTAAGTAAGGTCCGCAATTCACTTTTCAATATATTTTAATCAGAAAAATTGGAAACACGATTTAATTAAAAGGTATTAGGGAAACGCATTTATTAATAAAAAAATCGCGGCACGTAATTGAATCAATAATCATTAACTCTCTGTCAAAAAAGAAACAATTATAGACTGATTTGCCCGAGGGAAGCATTAAGGGATAAGTAACTCACAAATTATTCGGATAAATCTAAACTTCACCAAATAGTATGGACTACATCTCCGCCTAAAGCGTTTGACTTACTAGTTGCGTTTAAATAACCACATCAAAGTAATGTAATGAAAGCTTACCAATGTCATATGATGAAGACCAGAATCATCAAAAGCATATCAAAAACCTGTAGCTAAATGAAATTTCCAAGTTCGTTATCAGAACTTCATATAACGTCAAAGAATTAGTTATTAAATTCTTCCAATTAAATTCTGTCAAATTAATGGAAATCTAAGAAAAAATTGCAATATATCAATAACATACCAAAATTGTTGCAGAGTTGTTACTTTTCCGGAAAAAGGGAAGCTAATGCATTTTACATCGGCCGTGGTCTCAATCTGCTTTGAAAAATCTAGCAACAATACGGTCGAGGCCTAAGCATGTCTTGACTAGAACCACATATGTAAGCGGTCGGCGCACGCGGAATTTTAAAAATAACGCTCTCTGTTACCGATATAATGATTTTCTTCAATTGCTAATGGAATCTCAACTTAGATCTTCTTTATAACTTGCATCAAATTAAGCACCTTCTGCGCTCTATATAATCACAGGCCTAAAATTTTCGTTCACGAGAGGCGCACTCAGTTCAAGAAGGATATTCTCGAAGGATCTACTTATCTTAGTTATACAACACACAGAGTAAATGTAATCCTACACAAAACTTGAAAGTTACACAATATATAGGTACCCATTGACATTAATTCATGTTAGCCGGAAGCCAATTTAACTGTCGCAATATTTATGTTGGACGTACTTCTATTCCATATTCAAATATTATAAAGTCTATATACAGATCTAAGTACAAATAAACCTACAAAATAATTTCCACAAATGTTGTACACAAACATGATATTGTACCTTTATTACAAATATAATTCGTGTCTGTTCTAGATGTATCAAAGATGCGGAAAATTTCACCCTACAGATAGAAGAACTTCATTTGAACGTTGCATCAATACAACAGCAAGATTACACTTAATATATGCTTCAACTTTGGCATATTTATGGCACAATAAAAGTTTGTACTGTGCGGTACCATCATAATGTGATTAGCCCGTTACCACGGTAAATAAAGCAGCATCAAAGAGGCGAAGCTACGCAGAAAATGGATTCTCTCGGATTGTGTGAGATTCTACCAAGTACTGAATACCTTGAAGTAATAATAGATAATTTAATATCCATAAGAGACCATACTTATTAACGAAGGCTACATAAAGGTGCCATATTCATTTTTTAAATGTCCTGTGGTGAATATGGACCAAACGGAAAGGAAAAAACTAACAGATCACACAGAATGTAGAATGTTGGATTGTTTAGCTGAATAAAAATGCATTTGAAAGATTATAACTTTTAAATTGAGCATATTTCTACAGTCATTTAAATAAGAGAAAAGCAAACATAGTTACAGAAGTAACAAATGCTTGAAATAAATGGTTTATCTTGGAAAGGCGCAATGCAATGCAGGCTAGTAATATCAACAGGTACTTACTCCGAAAAAGCCGGTTATTTACTCTCATAATGTCCCTGATTAAATGACAATTGAATGCGAACTGATAAAACCCACATTGAAATTTAAATCGTAGCTTAGGACGAAAGTAATCCAATTAATTCAATGTAACAACGCTTATTCTTGACTAACTATACTTCATTTCAAATGACTTGGCGGGTGAGACTTCGGCCGTACTCGTCAGCGCCCGCCTACTCTCGCGCCAGAGGGGAAATTTGTGGGATGGGCGAGGTAGGGGAGGGGAGAAGCGAGGTAGGGAAGGGGAAAAGCGAGGGAGGAGGGCTGGAAGGCGTTTCCATACCTATGACAATGCGAAAGTGATAACGGGAGGTTCAGGGGTGCTTCGGAGTTTAACTTGTCACGAGGATATCATTGGCAGTAACATTGTATGCACAGGACATTGTACGATGATACAGAACAAGCAGAGTAAACAATTTAATATTTTATGCGCTCATTAAAATACTTTCACAATACAGGGCTGGAGGAAGAGCCTTTTTTTAAGAGAGAGTTTATGCCTCATTCAGCCCAGGTTGAATAAAGAATATCAGTATCAATATCAACGTAATACATTTTCACAATGGCAGAGCTAATTTAGAATCGTCGCTCTCTTTCTCGACCTCTTCGTAATCGCCTTTGACACTAAACGTACCGATGGTACGATAAGTACTAATGACACGATAAGCGCACCAACCCCCGCAGTAATTAAGCAGCCGCACTTAAAATGCAGTAGCTGAGTACACAGAACACATTGCAACACAGGAAGAAGAGAGAGATCTTTACACGACAGAATCCAGAGTAAGACTGAACTCCCAGGAGAAGGAAATCCCCCACCCACGCTCCCATTGGTTACCTCCGGACCACATGACCGGCTTCAAGCTCCTCTTTCCGGCTGCCCCCGCCTTCCCACCCGCCAAGTCACCTGAAATGAATGCGTGGTTGTTTTCCGGCCACATTTAGTAATTTGATAAATTCTTCCAAACATAAAATCAGAACTAGAGCAAGTGAAAACATGCACATCGTACCAACAAAGCTTTCCCTAGACTTACAAAGTAAGTTGATCTAGAAATGTATCCCGAGGGGGACTTCACCTTATGGTTAAGTTTTCAGTATTCAATTAATTCAAGAATGCACAATTAGCGATGACAGCTTATGTACCTGGATTGCCCCTTAAGGAAATGTCCACAATCTCAAAGATTGACTCCACCAGAATGACCCATGCAACAATGTCATGCAGCACGTAGAATGCATCAAAAGTACGCACTTCTGCGTTTTAGGTGGCTTTCACCCGATGGATAATGACACAAGTCGGACGAATAGCAGCAATGGACTCTCGTTACCCCGTTATAGTATCTTAACCATTTAAAACCACTTATAAATTCACATGGGAAAAGGAAGTTTGGGTTTTCTAAAAAGGTAAAGCACTAAGCGCTGATTTTAAGGGACTAGATTTGAATCCCGGTCCTGGCAGATGACTTTTTCACGATAAGCCGAGTTCAAATGCGGATGTTTATGCCGAGGTTACCGACAAGGTTGGTCTTGCAGTTCTTTGAATTTCAGCTTTAACTACTCCTCACTCTTGAATTCGGATGAAGACGAAACCAGTCCTCACTCATTCGTAAAAGATGGAGCACTGACACTCTGTGAGTTTTCACAGAAAAATACACGAGTTTGGTGTATATCTATGTACCTGAGTCCGTTTCACTAAATATGCAAAGAATCAATCGTTAAGGAACATAGGAAGAAAAATGAGAAGAGTAAGCCATTGTCATTGTGATTCGGGAAACAACATATTACCAAATAGCACCAATATGTCTTAGCTTAGAAATTAGGACCCCCTCCATTCATTAAAACCTAAAATAATTAGACGTAAGAAGTAACTGTTTCGTAGTTCACACATGGAAAAGCATATATTATTCGAGAAAAGCAAGTTGCTAGAGGAAGTTGGGAAGAGAATGGAATCACTAATTGGAGACGAGAGGATGTCGAAGTGAAAAAAACCGATGTTGAAGGTAAAATATAAGGTCAGCAAGATAGGGGGAAGAAATATATAAACGCATGATGCGAAACCATGCGCAATATAAAATACGATGAAATATTACGGGAAAAACGACGAAAAAACCTACCGTAACCGCTAGAATATCAATTAATTACAGAATATCATCAGATCAAAGCCATTAAGCATGAACAAATAGTTGCAACACGAAAATAAAATAATTTATCGTAATTCAATAGCTTCAGCCTTAACCTTGAAAAAAAAATTTCATCATGTTTAGGAATTAAGAAAAACTTTGTCAGTTTTACCTACCTGATGACGTCGATTATTCGACGAAACCGGTCGTCCAATAAATATTTTCCGTAAAACTTACAAAGTTTTTGTTAATTCCTCAACATTACTTTATCAGAAGTAGGTACGTAAATACAAAACTAACAACACCCTTGAGGTTTTCTCTCACACACTCTACTAAAAATCTCACATGCATCAGCACTGAAGGTTTATATAGGCATTAAGTCGATTGCTGAAAAGATAACTAAATCGAAATAAGCAGCAAACCAATCTTTGGATAGATGAATGCTGGTGATGAATATTCTCATCACCTCCGTTGATCATTAGGTCCTGGCACACGGCAAGTTAGCTCACGTATGTTTCCCGGCTCCAAAGAGGAAGTAGATCCAACGTGGTAACTAAAAATGGGCACGTTTAGCTACCTAAGCTTTCAAACCCCATCACTTCATTGAGTAAATTAACGCCTGATAAGAACGACTTTGGTGAGAACCACGGGTTTGGCAACCTTAAGTCCGTGAAAACAATGCAGATCGTAGTTCTATGGACACAGACGCACTCACCCTAGCAACCCTATTCTCAGGTATCCTCGCCTCGAGGGAATAAATTGGAGCACTGCGAGAGAATCCCCATGGCGACGCCACCGTTGCGTGCGGGGATCACGGTGGTTAGTCTCCTGGGAGCGTGAGAAAGTGAGATCCGTGTCTATACGCGGGGGAATATCGGCGACGAGGTCCGTTCTCATCCCTTAACAGCCTCCGCACCAGCTTTTCTCCTTAAAAAGGATAGCTACGCCCACCGCGACAGGAGCGAGAGGACGCCCACCCTCCCTGCTCGCCGACAAACTCTCGAACACCTCCTCTCCCACAAAATGCTCGCATCCCGTCCACCCTGTATTCCGGCGATTTGATGGATTGCTCTACATCCGAAAAAGTCTCGAAGATGGTGACATATTATCGCAATCGCTTAAATTGGTCGCTGCTTCTCCATCACTAGCGCCCTTCGCCGTTCGCGAGAGGCGTCCAGGGATCCGGTTCAGAAAAAGGATACCTATGTCGTATACAAGTGAACCTCTCGATGACGAGAGATACTCGTGCATGTGTATAAATCACACGTATAGAAGCATCCACTGTATTTATCACCGTCAAAGTAATGCGGGAGACTCATTTCAGCGACAAAAGGGTGGCAAAAACTCATCGTTCCCGCAATGAGTGGACATTCACACGCTTAAGTGGCGGTAATCCATTAACCTAAGAGGGATGGCGCTTCCTTTCATAACAAAATTGAGGGAGGGAGGTTATTGCGTCATCGGAACAATGGACGGGCGACGGCCGTCGATCAGAGGACTCCATTTAATTTGGAAGTTGAGAATTTGTCAGGGAGAAAGGTTTGCCAAACACGACCGGATATATAAGAGATTCAATTCCCGAGGCGACAAATCCAAATTCTGTCTCAGTTTTCAATTAATTGGTATAATTCAAAAGCTAAGAATGATCAAATGGTGACTTATTCGACTAGAGCCATAAATAAACTATTTTACCAAATGCAATAAACACTAACCATGCCAAACAGCTTTCCCTACCAAAAGCGCACGAAAGAACAAGAATAATCATGGCAATATTTTCCATTGATTATACAATTTGGCAAAAGTTTTAAAAACGAAATAGGTCAGAAAAAAATACGAATTTCCATTGATCATTAAATATGTCCAACATAACGCATTTCTCAATTAAGTGATGAAATTACAAAGCCAGAATAAAGGACACCGCAATGAAGCATCTCAGGTATCGATACCCAAATTATTTTCAGAAGTTGTAGTCTAACTAAAATAATCTCGACTCTGCATAAATAATATACCTGGTATAAAGATACTTCTGTGGGATGCAAATATTAGGGCATGACTAAGATACTTATTCAATAATTAAATATCTAATTCTATCAAATTCCATCTCATTTACAGTTTCTCTAGGTCCTCTGAAAGGAACAGAAAAACAAAGAAAAAAAGAAAAAATTAAATGGAAAATGGAAAGAGAAAATTAAATTTTCAGCAAGATACGAATGACATAGACATGTCGACGTCGACGGTTCTTTCATCGATAGAAAAGTCATCCGTCGAATGAAACGCACGTCGATTCTAATTCAGGCGGAATACGTCTTTTGAGCGGTGACGAGCATTACCGGGACCTAGCGTTTCCATTTCGAGAGCGCCGCTTTACATTTTAGCCAAAAAAACCTTTCAATATCCGTCACATTTACCCGCAACCTCACTTCAACCTACCCGTAGAGCGCTCCATACATCGACAGGAACCCCACACAACCTATTCACTCGTGTACCGGAGCCCTTCGCTGCCTCCACATGACAATCACATACATACAAACATACATAAGCCTCCCACGGCTCCCGCCACCATTCCACTATCGGAGCACATCGACCTCAATCCGCTATATTCTAATTCCCCGCTCCGCCCCCTTGCCGACCCACTGTTCGCCGCCTGTTCACCCCGTCTTTTGCCTCTGTCCCCCGCCCCCCCCCCTCCACACAGTCGCATCCAATCCATACCAAATCTCCGGCTGGATCTTCCCCCTCCGAGTAACCCTCCTTCCTTCCACTCACCTCTTTCGCCAGTCAATACCAATTTCGAACCAAATGTTTCTTTCTTTTTTCTCTCTCCAGCCCTCATGACGTCGACGAGTAGGTGTTGCGGAGCATGTGCGACCAAACTTTGTGAGCGCGGGAGAACATCGCAGCTTATTACGATAGCAAACGAAAGAGAGCATGCTCACTCGCTCGCTATGGTCGAAGCATTGCCGGAGATTCAATCGATCGTAAGGATAGTGAAACATTTATGGAAAAGCGGCGAGTTCTTTTCTGTGCTCGCGAGGAGAAGGCCGCAAAAACCTGGCCGAATCGGACGGAGAATAATTGTGTAAGAGCGACAGCTGGGCTGATCCGATAAAAGTGTCGAGCCGTGCCGCACTCACAGCCATTAGTGAAAACCGAAATTAAATTGAATTGGAAAGCTTCTCCCTTTCAGATGTTAGGGAGAGAATGCTCTTAAGAGGGCGTCGCCTAGATAAGAGCTTTTTTTAAAAAAAATAGTACACGATCCCACAATTCCTCTCATATTCTTGAACCTTCGATGACCATCCAGAAACTAATAAGATTTACGCACAGATATCTGTGAGGAAGGCATTATTATTGATAGAACCTCAGGGCCAATCGATGAAAGTAAAAGTAGCAATATAAATTCTGAAAACTTTTTACGGGAGTAGAGCAGACACTCCGACCATTTGTTTGGAAAAGATGTATCATAAATTTGAGAAGGATACAAAACTTGAAGAGTCTCATACGAATCTGGCTAAAGGGCTTGAGACCAACGGACTAGGTACTAAAGGATACGAGTTGAGAATAAGAAAAGGAAAATAAAATACAAAAGAAGAGTACGCTGTGCATTTTTAAAAAGAGAGGAGCAAACTGAGTAACTAGAAAAAGTGCTGCAATTAAAAACCTTCTTCGTGATTATTGTGAAATATCACACCCGTTTAACATGTAAAATGCTGCATATTAATCTCTCAGTTCGCGCCTGACATCGCATCTCAGCTTTCGTACTTCTTTTTGATGGCGTTACTAATTAGCCGCCTGTATCCTTGATTTGTTGATATTTATTGATCTGTAACCGTACCACTTAGACGGTTGAATACAGTATAAAAAGATCGTTTAATAATCAAAATACAGTCCACTTCATTCGTATTCAATACAATTGCTCTTACGGTATATTTAACATTTCTATTTATATACGCAGGTTCCAAGTTGTGACTATTAACAACGGGAACACCCACCACTCATATCTCCACAGTATTTATTTTTTCATTTAGATAATTTTCAAAATCCTAAAAGCTCTTTTTTACGTAGAGTGATTTCTAAAAACTTTGCACTGAGGGAAGAGGATGTGACGAGGTTGGAGGAATTCCAGGGAAACTAGCCCAAGCATGCTAATGATTTCAAGGTAATATTATTGGACCAAAGAGGAAATACGGAATATCCAATCGACATTCAAGAGTGACACAGCAGATTTATATTTGTTGACCAAATCACCTCTTCACGGACAAATCTTAAAATTGAATCTAATCAGTACTAAAGCCTCAATTTGCCGCAAACCTTACGTCCATCATATGGGGACTCATGAATAAATCTTAGTAGAGCCGGAGTCCTTCGTCAAACGCAGGCTCATGTCGTCGCTGGACTACTTCGTGTACACAGTCTATTACTTCTCTTTAAGATATCCGTTCTCTTGGTTTAACAGTCCATTGAAGCTGACGAGAATTTCACCGTAAATGCTATTTATGCTACAGTGCTCGGAGTATTGGGGAGAATTCGCATTGTGACATCCACGTCTGACGGCGACGGATAGGCGGTTACCTTGCTGATGGATCTTAACCCGGAAGGCTCTGAGCCTCATGCGTTCCGCAAGAGCCTCCATTTTCTGATTCAGGATGCAATGCCTTCCTAAGAATTTTCCGCAACATTTCGGGGTCGTGATAGGACGGGATGAAAATGGCCAACATCAACACCGGGTGACCTCACGATATACAATATAGACGCAACTCTATTCCGTACCTGCAAAACTCCATGGAGTTAGAGAAGTCGAGTTTATGGGTAAAAATAAAAGCAGAATATTGGAAAGTGCATCTGACTGAGCGGAATCTGAATAATTTTACACATTGAATGAGAGATATATATCATATAACTTTAAAAGTTTCAAAAGAAGAAGGTCAGCTTGAATTCAAGATGTTATTTTTTTAATTTGTAAGTATTGTGAGTTTTATTGAGAGTTCAGGAGCAAAACACGTTTTAGAAACCGTATTTCATGTTAATACACCTCATGATTTATATGTAAGTAAACGTGACGGCCAGAAAATTAAATATTACATGAATACGAAGAATATTTTCTAAACACCTGCATTTTTTGGGTTGTTTGGTTGATTAGGAAGGCGACTGACAACGTTTATCGCTGCTTACTTTCAGGTACGCGGATGGGATGATAAGAAAATTGAAGGGAGAGTGGAAAGAAATCTAGCTTCGGCATCAGCCTATTATTGACGAAAGGCGCGAATAGATACCCAGCTTAAAATCAATACTATGGCCGGATTATTGCCCCAGAAAAGCTCTCTATAAAGTACCCGATAAGGATTGGAAAACGACTTAAAGGTTTCCTTCGCTTTCCGGATACCAACTTGGGCCACCGGAGTAGCAAGCCAGTGCTCTAACCACACACCAACTCGTTCCACTAGCATTTTGTAATAGAGACAGGAGCGGGAAATGTTTACAAACGCCAGTTCCACCACCGACTTTCTCAGAATGGATCCCATCCATAGTAGTAAAAATATACCATCCTATAATAGTAAAAAATATTGAATAAATTGGTACCCATAACTTTCCTATGATTTAAATAATACAACGTAGATTGCCTCGGGACACAATGCCTGCGATAGAAACAATTTTTGAAAAACTTATCATCCTATCAGAAGTCAAGTGGAACCCCACTGAAATACGACACGATATAAATATTATAGCCACAGAGTAGAGTCGAGCTAAGAACGTTAGCGATCCCTTTTTCTATTTTTGCAAGATAAATTTTATTTTGACCCTTGATCGATAAACAAAATACACTAGAACTAGCAGAGGGAAAAAGGAAATAAAAACTGAGTAAAGATGACAGAGCGGAAGATGGGGTGAGGAGGATGCGGGATTTGCTGACATTTGCAGACACGAAGACGCCAAAGGCGTAGGATGACACGTCAATGGAAGGTTGTGCAAGGATCAGGGAAATGCGAGCGTACGGGGATAGAGGAAGGGCGGGGAAATAAGAGTGATTTTCCCCAGAATAACGATGACTGGTTTGCTTGCTCGCGACCTCCATCCAAGTCGCCCAACTCTGGTCTCTCTCTCCAAGGGAGGGGGCGGAAGGATTTGCGAAGCAGGGGAAGGGACAAGAGGAGGAGTTGGGGAGGTTCGCTTGGCTGAGAGGAGTCCAGATAAGAAACGCCCACAAGTCCGACACGTCCCATCCATCTAAATAGGAGAGAAGGAGACTTCCGGTATTTCCCTTATCCGACACATGGAAGGATTCGAACTCCCCCGCAAACGCTCCCTCTTCTGCAGCCCACACATACCATCTCTTCACAATCCCGCCCATATCGTACGATTCCACCCGGCACCCCATTTTCTTTATCTTCGCAACCCTCACATCTTAGCATACGCACACACCTCTTTCCCACCCCATCACACCCCCAGCACGCCAGAAACCATCTCATTCTTCACGCAACCAAAGACTCCCTCTTCGCCAAAGTTTTACACACCTTTCCAACGATTCCCATTTGCATTTCGTCAACACTTCACTCCATAAGCATGACCGCCATCTAGTCTTGCTTGAGAAATCAAATGCTTCAGCCAGCTTGCCTCGGTATCAGTAGCACTTATAAGCTTTCAATGTGTGTGAAGCTAGCATATCCAAAGGTTGCTTCGAGCTCAAGGCAAATTATTTGTTTCGTGGCGTAAATCAACTTGAAATCAATCTCAAAAGCTATAACTCCCACAACCACGGTAATCCTTTCGTATCATTTTCGGTAGATTTATGATTAAAAATATGCTGAACTAGCATACTGAAGCTAAGAGGCTCAGGCGCAGATTTGAGTAAATTAGGAGAGTTTATCATGTTCAAAAGAAATTAATGGTACAAACTCGCATTTATTTGACCAATCGACTTCAACGCCTATGGTCGCATCATGCATTGTACCAACCAACTATACATGGCGCCTCCAGAAAGACGCAATACACGCAGCATTCGATTGGTGAATTAAAATACGAAAATAAATAAGTGTTTCACTTTCGTCACTAAGTTCACTCCAAAGTTTAGGAATGGAGAGATAGAGCATTTGTTTAGTCTTTGACTCTGCATCCCTCTCAGTCTCAGCGGATCTTCCCACTTTATTCCGACTACTCTTCACTGCTAAGGTCTGCTTGCTCCCTTGACTTAGTTGCACGTTCAAAAATTTCATAGCTAGCTTAGGTGGCCAACAGATATTTAGAACAGTGCTAGAGTAAAGAATTTCGTACACGTGTTTTGAAAACGAGAGCGACTGGGAATTCTCGCGCTCGAGATCAGGGCAGATGATTTCCTTTTTCAAGAGGAGATGAAAACTAGTTTTTAAGCAGTTACTCTTACGTTCTTAATACTTATTTAACACGGTAACGATATTATTGTTTATAACTTATAGGACGCAGTAACATGTTAAACTACCACACCATGCTCACTCACAAAATACAGGAAAGGAACAATGGGATTCCATATTCCATTTTCCAATTCGTCCATATTCGGGATCATCCCTTGAGATACATCCAGTGTCAATCATTTTCACATCATTGATCCTTTGCTGCGTCCCCCACATTAAATGAAACTGCAGCTATCCATTCTATAGCCTATCATTAGACAAAAAGTTATTTTTCACTGCTGCAAATACGTTCCGCGCCATAAAATTCACCCGATAGGCGATGCGTTTGCAGTTACAGCTAACATCATGAGGAATACTACATCAGTTATTGCTTCATTAAAATTAGAAAAAATATAAGCGTTGTTTCATTTCTGAAGCAGCCTCATTTTCCGGAAGAATTTCTACTGACGAATACATGAAACGCGGAAAGAGGAAAATTTCCGTAAAGATGAGCTGGAATAAGGTCAGATACGAGATAGTTCTAGAGTTTGTACACAGGAAACAACTACTCAGCCCTGGTCAAATTATCCGTAAATAATTGTAAATCAAGATTTATCGTCACCTCAAACATTTGCTGCAGGCGTAAAATCCCTTAGACGGTAAGGAAAACTCGAATCCTTCATTCATATCTTGAGTTAAAATTCTACACCAATCTATAATCAATATTTTCCATTAACTACACTTAAAATTTTAAATTTCCCTCTCAGTAAAATATATTTTTAATCTTTACTCAAATAAATATGTAATCGCACTCCTTTTGCAAAAGAATATGTCTGGATTGACCATTAAAGTGCACATTAATAAAGCAACAATTCCACCTTATGTTATCAAACTCATTGATACAAAATTTCTTATAGCCCACATTCTGCGGTTCTATCCGAGATTCAAGCTTCACCCTTCAGCAGTTTTGACACGCAAACAGCATCTATATCTAGCACTTCAACTTCCCGTTGACACAACGCCCTGTCCAACTCCCATCCCACTTTCACCCTCGAAAGCTTCAGTCTCCTCCTTCCCTACCCTTCTCCCTTTTCCTCCTACTGTGGATGCGAATATTTTCCTTTAGTTTCCCATTCAGGACGTACAAGAATTCTCAACCGTCCCTCGATTTCTGGATCCCAACCTGCGCAAACAGCGTTACAATGGACGGACACTGCCTCTGTTGCATCCCCGAAATAGATCTAGCCGTAATCCGTTTTAGTTTCCTTTGCCACTTTTAGTAAAAGTACCTATGCAGCTTCACAGGTTTCGTTCTATCCTCAACCTTATACGAGTCAAGTAAAAGATGAAGTAATGCTAAGAAAAAATAGATCACTTCATTTCAAGTTCATCATGATGTAACGAAACGATAAAATTCTCAAGAATGTCGCTTACATCATAGAAATGGTAAATGTTTTTCATTGAAAAATGAAGTAGAATACCAAGCTAACAATTTATAGCAATAATTGGCAGGACAAGCGTTAATAAATTATGTGATTAAGAGTAAAATTTAAAAACAAACTAAGCAAAGAAAATTATTTTAAGGCAACTAAAATATAAAGACAATTTTCTAACACCGATAAAATACATTACTTGCAGTAAAATATGGATATTTTTCAAGGGGAAATTCAAAAAATGTTTAAATCAGAACAATATTTAAGAGTTCTGAGTTTGATAGCACGGCTAACCAATAGCTGATTGCGGTGTATCATAGGACCTGATGGCCTTTCAGCGCGCTGTGTTGGGATGCGGACTTGAAGGCTTATCATACTAAAAGTAGCGTTCACATCAAGTACCTAAATTCTCAAGTATAACGCGCCAGTTACACATGATTTTTTGCAAAATTTTCGAAGTTATTTGATGCGCGTTATACATAAGGTGTTTTGTGTAGGCTTTCCACGCGAGACAGGTGGGAAATTGGATCTTTTCTTATTGGATAAAAACTTTTTATAGGTTGAACACATGGTGATAATGTAATTATTTCTCGGATTTGATTTTTTTCTTTACTGGAAGTGAAATTAATACAATAGCTACGAATATGTTACTTTTTCGTCCCTTGCGTAATTGCTTTGGATTTTCCTCTGCCTTATTGAAAAAATACGAATTTCAATGGTTCCCAGAATATGAATTTCTGTAGTCAAGGTTCTGCCGGTGTCCTGCGCGTAATATATGAGTGCGCGTTATACTTGAAATTTTGGAGACATGCGGATAACAGCCAAAGGTTGACCAGCGCGTTATGCATGAGTGCGCGTTATACTTGGGAATTTAGGGTATTATAAATTGCTATCAGAAAGGTGCTGCATCAAAGGTTTAGCTACTGCAAAACTTATCTAACATGAAACTACTCGCTGAATTCGTGAAACACACCTATTCAATAAATGTAGAATTAATTATGAAGCACAGGAACTATTTGTTTGTAGGTTATAACAGAACGCTTTGATAAATATATATAGCGTAATTAACAACCTAGAGACAGTAACAGATCCTGATATGTCGTTTACAGAGATATTGCCAATAAAAAAGAATCATCGTGCTGCAGGACACTGGCATATTATGCCGGAATAATATCATTCCCCGCAAGAAGGATGATAAGATTCGAGGCCTGAATCAATATCAGGAAGTTAATGGAGAATGTAGATCAACAATCGCACGTAGTTTCAGTTAATCCCTGCAGCTCGCCATCACTCAATCTTCCAAGATGATTTCTCTTCTCCATTCTGTCTCTAAAATCACCCTCACGTATAGCAATCCGCCCATCCATATACACGCTCCTTTATAAGGAAACGAGCGAAATGGCCTCCGATAATAGTAATGCATTTTGTACTTTGGAAACACCAACGCAGAAGATAGTAAAAGTCTAACACCCATATGGGTTCTCTATTGCGGAAATATAAAACACTCCTGAGAAGCATTTATTTTTAAAACAGCGAAACATCAATATTGTACTTAAATGACTTTCCCGTCCAAAGCCATTCTCCATCCGTCGTCTTCACTATTTAATGGTCTCCTTTGCTTTTAAGCGCACTTTGCTTTTAAGGAGGGAGACGTTCCCTTCTTCTCAAGCAAAAGTGCTTTATTCAATTCCACGCGTTTTTGCCATAAAAACTTTGAAAAATACTGTTCACATGGCTATAAAATTTTATTAATCATTCTCCGGTAGTCAAATGGTATTCTGAGTTCATTTTGACCGTTAAAAAGGAGATAAGAATTAATCTAGGTATACGTTAACAAATTTGTTTTATTTTTTCTAGAATAAATTTGCAAGTGCAACATATTAATGTAACTTTTATAGTTCATCAAATGATTTTCAACAGATTAGTTCAAAAAAATAATTTTCAATTACTCTTGTTTAAAATCAAGTGCTGATGGATAAACTACACTTATTGATTATTTTTTCTCCTTTCCAATGAATATAGGTACAATTATCCAAATGAATTTTCCAGCTTCTTGACTACGTAATAATTACATAGCCATTTTAGTAAGAAAAATGTTTCATTGAAGATAGCGTGACTCATTTAATCCCTAAAATAGTATATACGACGTCACGGCCGATGTTTTAATATGCAACACTATGTATTACAAGCATATTATGCATTATGCATTATTATTAGATGGTGATGTTTATTTAGTACAATCTCATCATCTGCCGTTAACAAGCCAAGTCATTTTTTTTCAATCCATTAGTATAACATGGAATTTTTTTATTTGAGCACTCTCAATGGAATGTAATTCAACTTAAAAAAGCTCATTCACTACTTCTAGAGGATGGAATTGATTCAATTGCTTATTTGCACGTTAAGTTCGAAAAATTAAAATAAAATAACGGGTATACTTGTATGAAAAACAATATTTTAGAGGCTTATAAACTGGAATCTAAAAAAATATTTGTGAAACATGTTGCGAAATGAGGGGTTAATTTCACATTTTGCAAAGTAAGAAGCCTCACTTATCGGAATTGAACGATAATGATCTATAATATCAATCATGATTGGTTCTCACCGCTATTTTATACACGACATAGAGACAGGAAGAAGTACTTTCATTTTCATGAACAAAGTAGAAATTTTAATTTCAATACGGCAGTGAATATGTTTTACTTATGGGGCACTACTGAGTTTTTTTGGAGTCTACATATATGGTTCTAGAACTACTATTACATCGTAAACACAACTTCCTGGATATAATTATTTCTCACATATAAAACTTCTTTGAGCATTGGAAACTACCTTCGAGTATTGGAAAAAACCGCGATAATATCAAAGGTGCAATTATAATACTGTAAAAACAATATCTTCTTCATTGTTGTAAGGAAAAAGAGTCAAGTGCAAACTCTTCTACGCCTGCATAAACATAAAAATCAAATCACACAATCCCAATTCCATTATTTACTTTAGATTAATGGCACAGTTCTCATAACCCTTCTCCCCCTCAAAAGGAATAACACTTACGGGGAGAGATACACTCCCCGAGAGCTGAAGAGAGAGGAAAAACCCGCGACCGGAGATAAATTGCCATTTCCCGAAGAGGGAGTAGGTATTCTAATTTTGGAAATATTTCATTCCACATCACTCCGAATAACCCGTTCTCCCTTTCAATTCTTTTGAAAGCCTGAAACCGTCGGAAATATTTCCGAGCAAGGAAGAAGTGCGGGAGGCCGGTGCGTGGGGGAGGGAGGGTTTAGAGGATGGGGGGGGGGCATGATGGAAAAAAATGGAGTAATGGGAGGGGGTGGAGGGGAACAGGACGGAGAAGGGGTTAAGAGCGAAGGAGATATGATAGAGTGGTGTGAGGGAGCGTAGCAAATTCCCGAGGAGGAAGAGAAGTGGGCGGGGCGCAGGTAGCGATGAGATATCCTCGACGAACGTGGGCGTGAGGATAGAGGAGTGCATCGCGAAGTGGATGGCTATAAGGGTCGTCGCATGACGTTTTTATCAAATTCCTGGAAACCCTCTGCGGATCAAGGATTCCGCTTCTTCATTGTTTTAACCTTCATTCAATATTTCGTCTTCCGCAAGGGGTCTCTATTTTTTTAAATTCTGATTTATTCACCATTAAAGGGATATCTACCTTTCTTTCGAGCGACGAGGAAAGAAGAGAGGATGCTCTCCCCGCATATATTCTAATTTAGAACGATTCTCCTCGGATTACTACGACTATGGATGAAAAACAAAAACTGTTTCCACCCAGAGCCTCCTACATTTAATGTGGCCTTACGAAAATGCCAGAGGCGAGTTATGAATAGAAGGTAAGATCAGAGAAAATAACAGCATGGAGAATTATTATTACAAAACATCAATCCGTATTTTTCTCCTACACAGTGTAGTAAGTCGAATGCCAACGGCAGTAGAAATGGAGTGAAAAGAAAAATATGGGGGAGCTGGAGGCAGGGTCCTTACTGAATGAAATAGTTAATACATGTTCTAGAAGGAATAGATTGTCTCACTATTTGATTTGATAATTTGGTCATAACTTTTTCAGCGTTAATCTTATACAAATTTGGTGGGGTAGTGTACGATTTTAAAGCTTACGGAAGGGGGATGTTGAGTACGTGTTTGATGAATCAAGAGAGCTCAAAAAGTTTGGGAAACACCATCTAAACCTATTTAAACTGGTAGATCACCCAAAAAAACCGTTATGATTAAACCTATGTATCGACCCTTGGTATTTTGTGCCTGAGAAACGAATTGGCTAGAGACTCCAAGTTGTTGAAAAGAATAACTTCATTTATGTTAGAAAAGTTAAAAAACCACTCCATATACATAGAGTTAACACTCGGTATTTTATTTCATTAAGGCGGAATTCAAGGGTTTTCTAAAAGCATGAGATGCATGTCTTGATGACTAAGGATACGTTTCAAATGTGGTAATAGAAGTGATCTTAAAGCCCACATTATGAAATTGATACACTTGAGTTAATGCATTTAAAATACTTTTTTCAACCTAGTCTTGATGAAACAAGCAAAAATGCAAGGACAGAACTTTAATAGAAAAACTGTTGCATACAGAAATGTGATTAAACTCGTAATAACAAATTATGATGGTCATAAAAAGCTCCAAGCTTTAATTTATGCTAAAGTAATTTTGAGGATTTGAATACTAATGACATAAAGTTATTTTATTCTAAGAAACCCAATTCCGATCAACGTACAAGCTACTGTGGTTCGGCGTCGAGAAAAGACGAAACGAGAGGCGGTTCACTTGTACGTCCCAGTCTTCGCTGACCTTCATCTAAAAAGCAGCATGGGGTAAGAGTCTCGCAGAATTTTTTTATATTAATCACACAAAATTACTATTCTTTTCCTCAATTTCAAAAAAGAGAATGGAAATACGGAACGCAACCAGGCTAGATTTTTCACAATCATGTGGTGATACTATTACTGCAAACGCTCTTCCCTACGCTCCCTTTTTTCCCAAAGAAGAATTGAACAAATCGAGAATCCGTGCAAAGAGAAAACAACCTGGTTAGTAAGGGATGTAGAGAAAAGGAAAGAGAGCAAATCGAAATTTTCTGACGAGGTTTAAATCCCCTTTCATCGGGTGCAGCGAATATCACCCGCGACCTCAAGGTGTCTCACGTACACGGCACAGCAGCTTAACTGAGGTATCCCTCCACCTCACCTTCCTCCCACCCGTAACCCCATCTCCAGTCACAGCCCCCTTAGTTCCCCAGCGGACTTGCATTGTGTACTTTCCCCCTCCTACCCGCGCAATGGTTTTGTTGGACGCGTCATCTCAACGTCTGGCAATCGCTACGCAGCGCACCCGTGAGCCCCAGCTGATAAATCGTGGTCTCACCGTCCCTCTAGCCTTTCACGCGGCTAATACCACCTTATTTAACGTATCTATCCCTCCGCAATGAGCGACGCGCGAAACTATGAATGTGGGTACCAAAAGATAAGGAGGGATTTGGTTACCGCCCGACCTACTTCCGAAGTTAATTTTGCTATGTAAAAATGCAATAGTTTAAAAATCAATTAATAGAGAAAATTCCATTAAAATGCATGCTTACAACATTAAATTTCGTGTAGTCTGAGCTGTAGTAAACTGAGCCGTATGCAACATTATATTTTTTTTTACTTCCAAGATTGAGTGGTAAATTTTATGCACAATTTCTAAGTCACTTACCGTACTTCCGGGTGACCTCAGAGGGTTCTTTGAAAGAGACATCTACTTTCCTCCCAATATGTCTATCTTTTCCAGCTGATGCTACCACGTCTCTAATTCAATTACGCCGTCAACTTCGAATGCCCAATGGACAACATTGAAAATGTCGTATAATCGATGTGAAACACATTATTAGAGTCACAATATAATTCCTTGCAGTATAACATTGCATAGTTAAATTTTACTAATCTGGATTCCCCACGATATATATAAAAAATATCACTACGGCTTTTTATTAAAATTATCCCTGACAACATCTGCATTTCTTCGGAATGTCGCATGATCAGAAATAATAACCCATAGGAAATTTTCTTAGGGAAATAATCACTTATATAAATACCAAAATGAAATAGAGAAAACTATTTTCACCGGCATATAGCCGCATTTTACCCTGTTCGTCTAAAGAAATAAGTGATGATTATTTAATGAGCGAGAAACAAGATAGACGAAAAGCAAACACGATTAACAATTACTCCGCATATAACAAGCTACATTTACATCGTAGTGAAAGAGAGCAGAAAATTTCATCACACAAATATCTATCTTTACATATTTTCATGCAGTGATGTCGCTTTTACGATCATTGTAACACTTGGGGTAGTTAGGAGCAGAATACATCATAAGCAGGTACTAAAATGTGGATGGGTATTAATAAAATATACGGAACAGAAAAGCATTCCAGACAAAAACTGGCCCTAAAACGAGTTTTTCCATATGAGTCTATTCGGTACTGAAGCATTTTGAGGCTGAATAACACTGTGGGGATGCTTTCAATTTCAACTCCTTCGCTACGATAAAAATTGAGGAACATAAAACCTTAAACACATTTTTACACTCATAAAATTCGAAATGACACGAATAAGTAATTGGAAATCTTAAATGTTCGTTTTACACTGTTACTTGAAAACGTTAAGGATAGCAACAGAACTTAATAATTTATTTTGGCACTCAGACATTGAAGATCATATCTTCTACCATACTTATTTTATAAAAATTCATAGCACATCTAAGTCATTGTGTCTACACTTTATGCCCTCAGAATAACACCGCTACATTGCCTCGTTCATACAAAATTCCAATGCAGTCCATAAATATTTCTTGTAGCGGCACAGAAAGTCACCTAAAATCCATTAACCCCAAGAAATCATCTGGTCCCGATAAAATTCCCGCCTGAGTTTATTAGGAATTAGCGTCAAAAATAGCACCGTACTTGAAAATGATATATGAAAAATCTCTAGGAGAACATCGTGTCCCTTACGATTGGAAAATCGCGAACGTTACTCCTATCTTTAAGAGCGGCAATGAGGAAGATCCCAGTAACTATAGATCTATCTCCCTCACGTCCATCTCATACAACGTATTAGGACATATCATCGTCAGCTCATTTATGAGGTATTTAGATATTCAGAACTTGTTAATTCAAAACCAACTTGGATTCCGAAAAGGCAGGTCCTGTGACACCCAGCTAGCTCTTTTTCTGCAGGACGTTCTTTCCTCGGGAGAAAGGCTCACCCAGGTAGACGCGATATTTTTAGATTTCAAAAAAGCTTTTGATAAATTTTCGCATTCAAAATTAATTGCTAAGAGCCTATGTAATACATCACGATATAATATGCTGGATTGAAGATTTCTTAATTAACCGCGAACAGAGGGTAGTTCTAGATGGCGTTAGTTCAGATACAGTTAAAGTCACATCCGGTGTACCCCAGGGAAGTGTCATTGGTCCCTTATTATTCATTTTGAATATTAATGATATCACAACCGTCGTTACGAGTCAAATTCGTCTTTCCGCGGACGACGCAGTATTGTATAAGGATATTAACACAGTCTGATAGAATTGTTTTGAAGAAAGACCTAGAAGCTAAAAGCAGATGGTGCGACACTTGGCAGTTAGAATTAAATTTTAATAAATACGTTATTATGAATTTTTAGAGGAAGAGTAGCTTAACCAACGAGACGTACACAATTAATCAAGCCGAACTCATAAATGTAGAGTCAGTAAAGTACCTAGGAGTGACCCTTACTCAGGACTTGTCGTAGGGGAAGCATATACGAGATATTTGTGTACAGGCAAGCCGTAAATTAGGATTTATTAAAAGAATACTAGAAAAATATGACGAGAAGGTAAAGGAGCGATGTTATTTTTCTCTCATGAAACCCCACTTGGAGTACGCCGCTAGTATACGGGACCCTTATGAGGTAGGATTAGTTTCAGATATAGATCGCATACAGCGGAGGGCAGCTAGGTTTGTTAAAAATTGTTATGATAAACATAGTAGTGTTACTAAATTGTAGAAGAAATTAGGGTGGGAACCTCTATCCAATAGAAGGGGGAAAAACAGGTTAAATCTTATACGGAAGTTTGATGTAGACTATTTTTTGCCCAACGTTGAAAATATTTTGCTAGAGCCAAACTATTATGGTAGGAACGATCACAGGAATAAGATTAAGGAAATAGACTGCAGAACCGATAGATTTAAGATGTCATTTTTTCCACGTACAATAAGGGACCATAATAGTTGTGATAGATCAGTTCCAGGATACTGACTATGTTAAATAGGTTTTTTCAGTAGTACTAAATATCTTAATATGAACTGTAGATACTAACCTCGCATGCAATCTCCGGCATGATATACTCCTGCATGTCTTAGTACCTTGTAATGCTATTTATTGGTCACATTAATAATACTAACCAGTAGTTTTATCTTGAGGAGTATGTTGCACGGTAGCAAGTTCTTCGTACCACTCTCCGGGTTGTGGTCTGACTCCGTACCGTTGTCCGGACTGCTTTGGCCGGCGCCTGGCATTCGGGGGAACGCGCGCGGTTCTGATTGAACTGGGATAAGTGCTGCATGCCCAGTGAGGAATCACCCTGTGCCACACACCCTAGTGGTGGCTTGCATTGTATTTCGTAGATGTAGATGTAGATAGATCTAATGCCCATAATGGAATGTTCATGAAATTAGAAACACTTAGGCCCTTTCAAAGGTTATTAATCGGTATTATACGCAGCAATAATAGTATAAACACGTGGATGTGAGAGAGACTATTTGCAGTTCTCATCATTAATAGTACGGTAACAAGAATGGTAACGGATTCAACAAATTTTCCAGCACTTCAAGAATCCTGACACCATGGATTAGTAAGGTCCTGAAAAATAGTTAAATTCTCGCAAGCCTTGAGCGTGTAACTGGTACGTCTTCGTAACAACAGCTGTGCAGTCATTTCCCGTGTAAAGGATCATCTCCGGGTGTGCTTATCAGAGGACAAATCATTGATTCCACATGATACTGGGCTGAATAGGAGGTTTGCCAGGCGCCGACATCCCTCCGGCTTATAACAACCGACGGACCCAATCACCGCTGCAGTCTCCTCTGGTCCTCCCCTCGCCTCCTGAGACTTCAAGATTATCCTTTTGTTCCGCTCCCGATGATTCGACCTCTGATCCTGAGATACGCCTTTCTCCAAGCGGAGAAAGATAAGTACTCCTCAGACATGATACTGTAAATGCATGAGCAAGAGCTCCGGGTGCGTAAAACCGTTATCGAGTGGTTCAAAACGTGTATTTTCAGCTAAAAAAGAGCATTTCCAGGCTCTCGAGAAAATGATATAACACTTGGTGCACAGGTATCATTTCGCTTAAGACCGTAATTCCACAGAAAAAAATATTATCCTCCTTCACTGGAACTCGAACCCGGACCCCACGCATCGAGTGCTTCATCCAAGCGTCCTCCTCTATTTCAGTTTTTTGTGGCGTTGAAAGACACAAGAATTCGAAGACCGCAGTGCGTACAATGTAACGAACCTGTCCAAAGCGTGTGTTTAGCGCCACAGCCCGCGAGGTTAAAGCAAACCTATGGTATGAAACCTTCACTCTTTTAAGCAAATGAAGAAGACACTGGGACTAGCCAACTTATTAACTTTACTGTCGCAAAGGCTTTATTCACAGTTGTCTTGGCTTTCTTCTTCTGAGGAGTTTTGCACTCACGTTCACTGTCGTATGACATAGTTACAGTAACACCCTAGCTAATCCGGTAGGCTCAAAATTTATCATTGCTTCCTTCATCATCATGATTCCTTCTGCGCCACTGCTTTAAATAGGCATTTCTGGTAAATATATACCAGCAAATGAGTATAGAGTAAGGGCACTAAAATATCAGGCATCCCTCATCAGACAAATATTTACCACAAATAGTGCAATTCAGGGTATAAAAGGAACAAATGAATGTCTTGATGTCAATAGCTAGGGTGATTGTTTCATCACTGAGCGGTAAATGTTGACAATACATGAAAACATATTCTTAGAAAATAGAAAAACAACTTGTTGGAAAAGTTCACCATGTTTGCCCAGTTAATTTGAGCACAATGGCTAATACCAAAGTAGGTAGGTAAATAATTATAATGAATCCTATGTCGACAAATGAGTTCTGTAAATCATTTAAAATGCTCTACAAATTAATTACGTAAGTTCGCTATACTTTCCATTTATTACCTTATCGTGATAAAGAGTCCAATCAATTTGCAAGATACTTTTATAGGCTTAATCAAGTAATACCAGAGGGAATAAATTCTCGGTCACCTTGGATAAACACAAATAATTAGAAACAGGGTTTCACATAAAAATATAAAAATGACCTGACAGGTAAAAGGATTAATTGTAATGCAAATACTTGCAGCATCTCAAGCTAGACAAAAAATAACAACGAGAGTTCTAGTCACTGAAAGTCTGCCTAAATTCCCCGGTAAGAATGTTGGCAGACTTAGTCACCCTTTCGTTGTATATAGTAATTAGAGAAAAAGGGAACAAGCGCGAAAAATTCAGTTCTATTCTCTCGATTAGGGATATTGTGGTGTGTAGTTATCCCCTCGTCGTTTAGAGTAATTTTGGCTAATTCTGCCAAAATTACACTACACAAAAGAGGGTAACTACGCACCACCACAATATCCTGAAGCAATTTAACCGGGAGAATAGAACTGAGTTTTTTGCGCTTCTTCTCATCTTCCTCAGAGATTCTCATATATAAAACAACGCCGGAATGCACATAAAAGTTATCAATTTAGCTGAATGTTACAAGCTGGGAAATGGGCACCAGAGCAATGAAACACTTTCTTAGCAGCACTCACTCATGTCGACCATTCTAAATCTGAAAACCACTCTCGCCACCCTTGTGCCGGCGGTGAATATTACTCTCATCACCCCCTCCTCCAAGTACGCACCTTGCCCTCCAACCCTTACCCTCTCGAGTCATCCCACATCCCGCTCTCCTCCATTGTTCTGAAAAGGGTGCACGCGAGGGAGGAGGAAAGGGGTTGGTCGGGTCCTATCTTCTCGTGTAATGGTGCGGCAGCGTTGGATGGATGGCAGAGAGTAGCAGGAGGGGGAGGGTCTGCCCCCACTGGGGAGACCTCCTTCTCTCTCCCCACCACGCCCTCCTGACGCCAAAAAAAATTCGTTCTCCTTTCCTCACACTTTGTCCCCTTCCTACCTCGACACATTTCGCCAAGGCGTGGACGAATGGACAGCCGTGATTCCAAACCCCCTCAGCACCCACACGAAATAACGTCCCGTCTGAGGCGGCAACTGTGACGACGAATGGCTGCCATAATGACGTTTTCCTCTCTTTCCTCCTCCTCTTCTTTTTGCTTCCCAAACCTTTCCTGTTACGCTTCTGCTGTCCACAGTCCGCACTCCTTCCCCATCTCGCTCCGAATGCCTAGAACCTCCCCCATCCAAGCGAAGGGGAAGATGTAACGTTATTTTAGGCGCAAGAAAAATAATGAGGAACCGGATGTTTTAGTGACCTGCGTACTATATTTCCATTCGAACAGTCCTGGTTGCAATTAATACAGTAGAGGAAACATGTTCAGAATAACCCCAATCTCTACGTTGGTGCAACGAGGAGAGCACTTCCAAAAGCAGCCCTGCGTTCGTCGGATGGGTCGTTGAACTGCGGACCCTTTGGCTCCTTTCGTGAAGAGCAAGCGAATGTAGACCCCATGTTTCTCTCTACCCTTCATCAACTCCCAAAAAAAACCCTTCCTTTTCTAACCTATCCCTCTTCTCTTAATTTCGCGAAGGACCATTGCCGCCGGTTATCTCCCAACACCATTTCTTTTCAACAATCATTTTACTGCCTCACTCCACCCAAATGCAGGAAAAAATCACGCAATGTAAGATTTTAATCTCCCGAAAAAATATGTAAGGTTTGACGGGTTGGATTTTGTATGGTGCGATTCCTCTAAATTTTGTTTTTAAATTGTATTAATGACAGATAACATAGATTTTATGTGATGTTAATGCACCTGTGTTATTACGAGGTGATGCTTTATAAACCGTTTGAATAATCGGAAGTCGTACATAAGATACGTATTTATGGCTCGTGCACAAAATAAAAATCACCTGGGGTAAAAACAACTGTACACAGACAACGTGCCAAGGAATAGTCTTAACTTTTCAACGATACGCGCTACAGCGCTCTCTGAAAATCATTATGGATGATATCGTAAAAAGAGATACGAACACCCTCAAATCCCCCAATATCTACCACAGCTACTTCACCTCCTATTGCAGAAGAGGATATCCTCAAGTAACCAGTGCCAAAAGGGTAAAGGAATGGGAAGTGTCAAACTTGAAGTGGGAAATGAGAGAGGGGGGAGGTAAATATGATTGGTATGTGTGGGGAGATGATAGCGCGGGAATAGCTCAGTAGCGGTGGGAAAGGATCTGGTCCATTTGTCAGGCTATCGCCATAAGAGGACAGAAATGAAGTCGGAAAGCCATTAGGAAGGCATTCATAAGAGATCCTTTCCCATCACCGGATGACATACACTTAGAGCCTCGTTACGCTGAGCAAAATCCACTTTCGTTTTTATTGCCATAGTCATTCACAGACCATTCACTTAACAGTATGTAGCAAATAATCTATGTAGAGCGTTACGAAAAGATATTAAAAAATGAATATTCACCATACAATTTTATCTAAGTCACAACACAAAACAGAGCTATATAATTGAGCGAGAAAAAATGATAACATTGAGCTAGCACATTACGGCTGTTTTTCAATTAATATGATGTATTTCATTACCCTTTGAATAACTCTGACATCCATCGGCGACTTAATTTTCTCGTGGTTATTGAGGCAAAGAGATGACAAAAATTAATTTTTTGTTATAACCCGGTTGGGAAAATGGTAAACAGGTCAATGAAGGTATTATTATAAATCCAAAGCCATAAAAATCTTTTGCCAGAAGTGAAATTCTGAAACATGATCAAACATTCAGCCAGAAAAATTACAATGCATTGTTCACCTACCATTTTAGATCCACGTTGAAACAATAGTTTAGGATTTATTTCAACATGGTCACTTTTCCCATACCTACCATTTTTCATGCATTAAAAAAATTAGAAATCATACTGGCTCTGATAACAAGCTAGCCATACTCCATTTATACGCAACATACTGAAATCGTAAAAAATATCCCTCATTATACTACAGCGCTACCGGCCGGTAAAACCACGTATTACATCATCAACGATATTTAAGATATAAACACCATAAGTTATAGTTCAACAATCTAAATACCATTGGGAAACAGGAATCATTTATTTGGATATTTAATGTAAAAAAATCAATCAATAATAGAGTAGTTGTCACTTGATCTCTCCGCTTCTTGTCTAAACCACCAACAAGCCCGAGGTTAGCAACCAGAGTGTTGAACTCCATCTCTGCCCAGCTCTCACTGGAGTATGAAGACGATCCGGTGTTTCCGCGTCATTAAACGACAACAGCCGATGTTTTCTCAATCATCCAAAAACAGCCTTTCCCGCAAAACATCACGTCGCGGGAGTAAAACAGTTGTGGAAACCGTCGCGGTGAAACAGGAGGCGTCGACGACGGATAAGTGGTGTTGTGGGGGAGAGACGGGTTTGGATGTGTGGTGCTCGAACTCCCCCGGAGTTCATGCCATTGGAATCCGGAGTCATAGAAAAGAGGATGACGGAGATGGGTGTGAAAGGGAAGGGGGAAATGGGACCGAAGGAGGGGATGGTTCTGGTTCCTATGAGGACCATCGCGCAAAATGTGAGACGTCATCGAGGTAGAGCGGTATGCAAATGAGCTTTCGGCGAAAAAGAGAGATATGAGAGCGCATATTCGGTACATGTGTCACCGATGGAAGCTGGAGGCGGCGAATCGGGGACGCGATACGCGGGGGGAGGGGAGTGCGAGATGAGACGGGCGGGCCGCCGAGGGGAGCGGGTTGGTCGATGGGCGGGAGCAAGGAGGGGGGTGGGGGGTAGGGCCAAATTTTTTTATATACTTACCTGTCGTTTTGGCAACGGATGACAATAATTTTTCCCGTCTCCCTAAGCGGTGAGTAAAATCCCATTCCCCTGCACCTCGGAAATGGAACTTGGGCGCTCCAGGAAAAGGATCAATTACGGCTCACCGGTGTCATGGGTGTCTAAAAAATAAGTCCGCAGTAAATGTGAAACGCAGGGTGAGAGGTAAGTGGGTCATGGCTGAGTGAGGATGGGACATTCACATGACTGAATAGTAAAATACAGGTGAGCTTATAACTTTGATCATGTAGCCAGAAATCGATTATGGGCAAATTCCAAAATGAAAACAAATTGACCGCTGTATTCAAATGTAGGCATAATGGACGAGGATTGAGGGATCCAAGTCCAAATCCCAAAAGTACAGTGGCGATCGAAATCAACGCATTAATGTGCACATCTCAATTCTAAACGTAGATGGCTTACTGCCGCAAAAGTATAATACTGCGCCTACGATTTTAAAAACTCCATTACCTCTGGAAGAATATTTAAATTTGTGAAAACTAATGCTTTTAATTTTTCTCTACATATAACTTTAGCGGACAGAGATGTGGGTTGAGAGATGGATTCTCGACAGCAGCAGACAGTAAATATCTCGGGTTGCTGCACTCTCAGGTATCATTGATACAACTTTTACATAGCTATTTTTTACCATGGAAGCTAGTATTACCATTATTATTGTCTGTTATGAACCCTATATCCAATGGTTAAACAACTTAAAAATAAAACAAATGATATCGAAAGTACCTGCTCTAAATTGATTTAAAAATATATTTTTATACCAAGTACGCGAAAATATAACTTAGATAAGTCAATTCTGCACTTTTCTGACGCATTTTCACGGGCAGAGATGAGTGAAATTTTCTGATGAACTAATTCAGAAAGTTGTGCGCATTCAAAATTATTAGACAGTATTTATTTCTGGCTTGAATCTCCTTACATTCATCAACCCGTCGGGAAAAATGCTCTCCAATGCAATTCCAGGTTGCTCAAATGCTCAAAAATGCAATTCCAGGTTGCTCAGAGTTTAAAAAATAATAAACTGTCATATGCCTTTAAGGCGGAAGTGAGTATGAGCCTCGGAAGACGGTACAAATACGAGGGACACGGGCTGTACGGTAAGAAAAGGAGGTAAGAGAACGTTCCAGACGAAAAGGGGGACCGGGGAATACAACTTGCGAAGACAAAAAAAGCGAGCAGCGATAAGCGCGCACATAAGATGCCTTCGGATACGACAAAGTTTTCTCCATACGCCCGCCCACCACCCACTTCCACACCCTTCACATTGCTACTCTCGCGGAGGGGTAGAGCGAGGAGTAACTTCCAAGAGGTAGAATGGGGCACAGAGGACGGGAATATATAAAACGGGAGCTCCATTCGATTCCAACCCTCACTACCTCCCGTCTCCACCCCCTCCCCACCTCCATCTCCCGCTCCCTAACCCGCCTCGCCGTGGAAAACTTCTGCAGGCTTTCTTCCCAAACATTCAGCACCCCCGGTCCCACATGACAGAAAAACATATATCCCCCTCCCCTTCTGCGCGCACACATCCCCCAAATACACCCCTGCGCAGAAAAAGGGGTAGATATATATCAAACCCATTTACGCGCACCCTTCAGGCGACTACCCCTTCCTAACCGCCCCGCCCACCCCCCTCCCTAAACTTTCCTTCAACCACTTCCGTTCACCTCTTTCTCCTACGTCATCCGCAATATTTCCCTCACTCCCTGCCACAATGACGCCGCTGCACATACACATTCCAGCCATCCAGCCTGGGAAAGGTAAAAAAAATGAAGACGACCAAACTTTACTGCCAAAATTCTCATCGTGTCCGTTGTTTTTTCGACTGCCTCATGTCTCATCTCCTTCGATGCACTACGGTCGTCTCTACCCCCTCTCTTGTTTTTTTATCCCCTTCCTATTCCCCAACATCGACGTCAATCCACCGGCGGCGTCTCTCTTCCGCTCACACCGATGTTGTTTTTTTACGCCACCGGTGGGCGGAGACGAAGTTTTCACTCCAACTGTCCTCCAGGACAAATAAAATGAATGTTTAAGTTTCCCCCGACCTGCTACGGACCAAAGGGAGTCACCTGAATGACCCGGCAATAAAAATTTTCCTCCGTTACATTCTACAGCAGAAATCCGATTTACAGAACTCCGCTTAGCGGTAACCCGGGTTAATCGAAACTATCAACAAGCATTGTGATAAATGTGGAGATAAGGCTTCCCGAAGCCACTGCGAATAAATGCAAAACAAAATTTTCGATTATTTCCATAAATAGATTGTTTGTACTGTACACGTATTGCTTTTGAATAAGCAATTAAAGGAACGAAAAAAAAAGACTGACCATTGATTACCCAAAAAATAAACGAGTAATACGTAAAGGTTAAGCCCCGTTTTTCCCGTTAAGGTATTTCCTACAGCATATAAACATGGGCAAAATTTGGTCATCGCATTTTCTCTTTCAGTTATCAACGCACTATCACTATGCAAAGAAAGTAAAAATTAAATTTTTCAAAAAAGTTTTCTTTTCAATCAGAGACGTTCATTAAAACATAGTTCATAATTGATTTAGCTTGTATTACATTGTTATTCTTGCAATACATTATACAATTTAGTGTCTTTTTTCTTATGGCAATAAATGAAAGTTCCAAGCAAAATCGAGGGGATTGTAGTGGATTACTAGCAAGCCCATTAAAAAACAATGGCTACCTTATTCACAAGAAAATGGAAAAGGAATGTAAACAGTCATTAGCAAGTAGTAAACTAAATAACTTTCTCGATTTAAAATGCTTAAGAGCACTCATCATCACAATTCCCTATGCTAGCGAAGCAGGAAACAAGAGGAACTTACGTCGCCTCGAACAGAGGTCCACTAATTTGAATATCTCTTTCAATTATAACCAAAAGATAAATGAGTTGAGTAAAAAAAGAATTTATACAGCACATCCAGGCAGAACAATAGGAGAAAAATTTTCACACGTTGTGTCAAGATGCAATTACTCTTCAGACTGGAGTGCATTACGCTCGGAGTGCATTAGGAAACTCAAGCGCTGGATTTGATTTACCTCTTCTACCTGCGTCTAAAGCGCCACCAAGATAGTCTCTTCCACGACACTCACCTTCTGTGCCCAAGAAAGTATGAATTATTCGACCAGATTACACCAGAGCACCGAACTTTTTGCAAGAGACGCCTATGTGAGCGTGGCTAATACGAGGAAAATGGGTGGATGTCTGAAGCAAAAGCAGTCTCGAGTAATCCTCCAACCAATTAGAGTAGCGATCATTCCAAATGAGGGGAGAGGGGATTCGTCTTCCTAACATCTCAAATCCAGGAGAAGTTTTGCGCTGAAGATCTCGGATATCTGAGGCAATTAATGTAAGCAACCATCGCTGCAAAACCTGCCCATACATTATCCCCCACCCTCTTTCCTATCATCCAATCGCCAGCAACGCCACGAGCTCCCTTCCAGCTTAAACTATAGGGCCAGATTCGAGACAAATCTGGTATCAGATTAGATTGGCTTAAAAATCCCAGAAATGGACATAAACACGGGTAATTATCAGAAATGATTGAGTTAAAAGGGGAGTAAATGGAAGTATATTGGGGCCCTTCACAATAATTGAGGTTATGGTAGAGCTTGGTAGGCAACAGAGAGCAGAGGATTGTGGAAAAACTCGGCCGAACCTTGGAAATTCCTCACAGAGCCCTTCGAGTTTTACTTCCAAATCGAAATACATGATATTTTACAATAAATACTCCCCAAAAGCTACCCCAGCAATATCAAGCAATAGAGAACAATTTTTGATTTTATTGTTTCAATTTCTCGGGTCACCCCCACAGACAAGAAACCCTGTTGTGAAGAATTCGCTTTTTACCGATGTATCACTTCCATTCTTCATTGGTCCCGAGACTCTCTTATGATTAATTTTTCGGAAAAAAATCAGGAGACCTGAAGTGGGAATACGGTTCCTTCTTTTTTGTTTTCGTAACCAAAAACGCAAACCGCTCGAGATGGGCCATTCTCACATTAACTGTCCTCATGGCGCACTCTATCAGTTAATATAAACGAGAACTTGAAAAATTTTGGCGAAGGACGATCCCGCTTCCGCTATCATATTCGAATTTTAAAAATAGCGATAATGCTGTATCATGCATTATGGAGAACCATTATAGCCTTCCTGACCTATTTTTTGCCGAGGAAACTTACAATGGCTAGATTATCAGCTATTTATTTTACAAAATGAGCTGATAAAAATAGCTAGCAGTAATGTTTTCCAATTTTATCGTTCTCCATCAGTACATGGTCACCACATAACTTTGTGGATTATAATTGAGTAGAAATAATAAGAACTAAAAAATAATCATACGCTGATGACCAACACCTACAGCGGTTCGAAAATAAAAACTGAACTTACTTTTCTGTACGAGTTTTGAGAGATGCAGTCGTTTTAGCACGCATGCGTCTCCCTCGTCTTTTGCTTAAAAAGGATGCTTGTTTGGAAGTCTTGATAGGAATCTTTCGTCAAAACAAAGCCATCCGTCAAATGGAAAGGGGGTTTTGGAGGATCAAAATGGAAAGCGGGAGAAAATGGGGAGGAGGAGGAGGAGGTGGTGGTGGTTCGAGTGAATGCATGTCCAATCGAGAGTGATGGAGAGGGTCCAGGCGGAAGACGATGATACGAAGGAATCCCAAGACGGCCGATCGCATCAAATGGATTGCTTACCTACACATCCGCCCGAAATCGTCACCCATACCCCTTTCCCGAGGAAGTAAAAGTAAGCAAACCAAGAATATCCTCCTGCCCCACAGCAATCGATCAGGAATCATTCCCGGTTCCACTCACACGGCTATGAATCCGAATGTTATGAAAAACATCCCTGGCCGTCTTCACGCGAAAGTAGGACACGCCTCTCATAGATCGGCACTTGGAAGGCATACGATATAGGTTCCCAAATGGTTTGAATGTACTTGACTAAATACAAGTCCCATGAAAAGGAATGAGGTGAGAAAAATGTGGGAAAAAACAGTATATTCGAAACCTCAGGCAATTTTTTCTATCAATGGAGGTACCGTATACAAAAAACGTAAGTTAGCCACTAGAAACTGATATGGAGGCTTTAGGTGGACGATAATGTATCACATGCGCATGGCCCTTAGAGTAGGATCGCTCGGTGGACTCAAAGGATTCAGGGTAAGAAAGAAAGTATACCTACCGAGGTCGGAATCCTCGGGTGCGATGACTGATCCAGAGGACCTCATAACAGAGATGTGTAGGGGTGCGATAGGTTTAATTTTGGGCACAGAGGTTCATAACAGAGCTGGAGATGTCTGTGTATCCTTCCCTATGTAGAGTATCTGTGTTAATCTGGAATAGATCTTTAATTTCGATAAAAAGCAATCTATTGGGTCCTGCAATTCCTTTCTTGCCAATGCCCTCACGTAAAATTGCCATGAGAGATAGACAAATGTCCGCCATAACCAGTTCACACCTATGTTTAGTCGCTCTTAAGTATGAGAACATCAAATAAACATATATATACAACTCTAGTTCTACGCTCATTAACCAGAACAGTGAGAAATGATAGAGTGATAAGTCAAAACGAAAGGCTTGAAAGTGAAACTGACAGAGCCGAGAAGAAGTGAGACGGAGGGAGCATTAACGCCATGGCAAAGTAATTAGCAGAGAGAGCAGAAAGGGAAAGGTGAAGAGGGATAGAGTGAGACTGAAAGGAGATTACCGGTAAAGCAATTAAAAAGGAAGTCATTTGGATGGAGATTTGGTTAGCCGAGAGGACTGAATTGACGGGCAAGGGATAAGAGGCAAGAGATAGGAGGAGTAACAAGACATGAGAGAGGAGTGGTGGTTACAGGGTGCGAGAACTCCCGGTAAAGGAAGATTGCGTAGCGCAGAAGCCACGGCGTAAAGGGCCGACCAAAACACTAACGATCATCTCAATTCACTCTGGCCCGGGAGAGGCTCTCAGAGAGTTGTGTAACAGTTCACGAGAGTTGGAAGAAGATAAAGGACCGCCAAACTGCGCTCCCAAGCAAAACAACTCTGGATACCTACGCAAAGGATTTGACTACTACTAACCCATCACATGAAGATGGTATTCTATAGTTATTGCTTAAATGGTGGGAGCACACATGAGCGACTTTACAGACAAACGTTCAAAGAGAAAAATAACTTTTTTCCATCTAGATGTGAATTAATGGCTAATCCTGGCCTAACCTATCGTGAAATGCAAACGGCACAACTATCTGGGATGCACTTAGTTTGCGGAAATGAAGGGAAAATTTCTTTTGAATCACCTTTGGGCTTAAAGTTGCGCGAGCGCCTTAGAATCTCATCCATCTCCATGTTTTTACAAGCATCCTTCAAGAATAGAAGAGGGAAACTAGTTGGTACAAATAAAAACGTAAAAAAATGAGCCTCATATTTTCCACAGCCACGAAAACAGCTTACATACGACCTTAAAAGTAGGAAGAAGAGCAAGAACTGATATCTGTCCCAATAGCATCATTTAACAAAAATGTGGAACAATGAATATTCTGGACGTTGGGTATTTGCCACTATAACACAAGATTAATGTACGGAAAAATTTCAAAGCCTAAAATATCAGAATTTAATCTCTTGGTGCCGCTCGTAAAATAATATTCGACATGTACACTTATAAAAGCAGAAGAGAATAATGATATTTAAAATAGTCATGGTTATGTTTGGTGGAGGTCTGAGGATAAACAGCAACGTTTGGCGTTCCCATCAAATGACAAATATTTACATTTCTCCCCTCAAGCCGCTGCAGTATTTATCATCTTATGCGAGGCTGAACACGCCTGCCAAACAACCAAAGAACACATAAAACGTTTTGCCTTTTATGAAATTTCTGTCGGCATTTGGATGGTGCCCTTTATATGAAAAAGCTAGAGCGTTAAAAATGTATCTAGCGTTGAAACTTATATGTTGAAAGAAACTAAAAGTTTTATCAATCGTCTAATACGTTAAAAAAAAGAATTCGCAATGTCAATCGGGTAAAGAGCCATATGCTATCACGCAAAATACTGTACGATTGGAACGTAACAAACAAGAGTCTCAGAAGCAATTACCCACTCTATAAAATCAAAATTGTTACAATTGCATGATCATCTCTAATTATTTAGCACCATAACATTTCAACGTCAAGATGCCTTTTCACAGGAGGTTGCTTCTAAATCCTTATCTGGGATCGTCTAGACTCTAGTCTATAGTGCTGTTAAATCAGATTTTAGCCTTCATATTGGACGTACGAAGTTATTTTTACATCGCCTCCCATCGCACTCACCTCTAGACGGAAAATTGGGATCCCTTGCATAATGGAATATCTTGTTTATATTTGCACGGAAGCTCAACTCACCTCACCAGAATCGATAATTAAAATCATAAAAGGAATTTATGGCCCAAAGAGAGAAGATATGGACGGATTTCAACAAGAACAAAAATAATGCTCAACGATAAAAAACAGGAAAAGGAGACTACTTTTCAAAAATAAATTTACCGAATTACAATTTGTTCAAACATATATAGCACAAAATGGATGAATGGATTTCTAATAATTTAAGAGAAATCAAAACTGCTATATACTTTTTAAACCAATTTGACGCCTCAGCCTCCTCTTAAAGATTCAGATACACACATGAAGCGTAAATGACGCATCGTTCACCCCTTGTCAGAATGAATTCTTTCCTATGAATCGGTGAGAGAGATGTGGGTGACAGTTCCCATGTATTGTCATGTGCTGGGAAAGATTTGTATGAGAGTGAGTGAGGATAGGGTGAGTAGACGCGAAGGAAGGAGGACAGAGACAAGGGAGAGAGAGAGAGAAAAGGTTGAAGGGTTCGTGTACGTGTGGGCGGGAGGGACATCGGGCGGCTGAAGGGAAGGGCGATTGGTGGAGCGAAGGGGGATGAAGACGACCTTGGCGTCGCAGGATCTGCAGACTACGGAGAGGGGTCGTCGCCGGGCGGAGATGGGACGCCGGCGGCGCCTTCGGGACTGGAGAGGACCCGTCGTCCTCCGACCCCCGTCGCCGCCTCCTCAGCGGGTCGGGTTGTTCCCGAGGGAGAACGGGCAGGGAAGGTAGGAAAACGGGAGGGAGGATGCAGGGGATACGAGAAGAGGATGACGAGGAACGAAAACGACTCTGAGGAATGAAAGAGGGTGAGAAGTGCGGAAGAGGAACCCAGGGAAAGGTAAGGGAGGGAGAGAGATGGAGTCGGAGGGCGATAAGGAAAACAGGCCGTAGAAGTAAGAGGGAGAGAAGAAGGGTAGTACTGGCGAGTAAACTTAGGTTCGAGCCTGTTTCTCACCGAATTGCTAACGCACCCTTCCGAGGAGGTAATTTCTAGGGTCGAAAAAAGTCGCAAAGGATAGCAATGCGCGTTGCGACAAGAATGAAAGGGCTCACTTATCTCAACCTACTTCGAACAATGACGGCAAGCAAGATCAAATGGCTTCAGCAGACGCATCTCATGATGGCCCAGGGGAGTGAAAAACACGCAATCGATTCCCAGCATAAAAATCCAGTCACAACCTCTCAATCACCAAGACATTTGGCCACGGAAATATCTTCGGAAGAACATCCATTGAGGAGCCATCATAAACGATGTCCCAGTCGATTACCAGCATTTACTACGTGCCGCGCCGTAGCTCTTCCTTAATTCAGCAAGACAAGGATAATTTTAAGACAACCACCAGCCAACGAAAACACTACATTTTCAAGTAAGAATTGTTCTGAAAAACTACTCCAGCTAAAAGTATACCGGTGAAACTATGAGATTAAATTTAGATGTAGGAACGTTACGACTTTGTCATTTGCATTCCTATCAAAAGCACGTTAAGTCGTACCACAACATAATACACCCAAATACTTAATACATCCCATACAACATAATATATAAAACTTATATCACTGTCTCAGGGTGAATCACGTAGAATTTGTCAATACACAGGGATAATTGAAGACTTTGAGATCTCACACTAATTTACTTAAGCGGCACGGCAATTTTCATTAAAATGTGGAATTGGCATGATTGTTATTCATCAATCTTAATAAAGTCGATGATATTTTGAAGTCGCTTAATCAATATTCACAGATAAAACACAACCAGAATATCAATTTCAAGCTGAGAATGAATTGTTTCTTTGCTCCTGTTATATGAGTATTTGTCTATGACAACAGAGTTTACTCCCAATGCATTTCAACGCGAATTTAACTACAAACAATTACATGAGCCTTTATTTCTTTTCTCTCACAGGGAACACGAATTTGAACATCAATGCTGACCTAAACAATTATATATGGGTCAACAGTTCGCCAATTGAGCATTCAATAAACGGAATACAGAATCTGCTTTCCATAAACTCATCACCCTTTTAATTAACGTCCCGCAAATAAATAAATTGCTCGAACAGGAACTCACGAGCATGGGCAAACATTATTTTAACCTTTACCGGCGCACGACAACGAGAATTGCATCACACAGAATAATGACCATTCAAAATAAATATTCAATTAAATGCAAATGAAGCTTCCATCCTATGGAAATTTCTTATGATTATATTTTTAGCATTGATTAATCCCTATGGAGATGATAAAAGAAGAAAAAAATGAATCAATTGTTAGATTAATAAATACTGCACAAAAATATACTTGTCACCAATGAATGATATGCCTACAAAACCTGTAAAAGGTACGAAGGGAATGTTTGATTACTTAAAAGAATAACATGTACATTCAGTCATTTTATTCGCCTCGAGTTATTATTTACTTAAAATGCGTCTGGTTGTCCATCACGGATAGAAATGGCTCTCCTCTCGTCATCTCCGCCACAGCTAACGACAACGTAACATATACAGGAGCAAGTGAAACAAATTCTTGATTACAATAAAATTCCAACTGATTTGAAAAGGTTTGAATAACTACGCCCTATTAAAGATGCTTAACGATGTGAAAGATTTCAAACCAATGCTGCTATCCATTTCAATCACCCAGCAACACAAATAAACGAATGTAAAGTTCAAAATTTTTAAAAGGCACAATTTTATGATAGCCTGTGGAAAATTTAATGGCTCATTCATGAAGCTGATAATTCATGCCGGATTCACCAATACCGACTTATATGAATATGTGGCATTTACAACAGCAGGAAAACCTCTGTGTAATGTAGAATAACATTTCAAAGTTCACCATGTCAAACATGTGCCACTATTTCACCTCTTTCTTTCATTTTTATTTCTACCTCTTTCTTTTCTCTCACCTTTCAAGAGATATTTTTTAGCGATTTCTGGGTTTCGAAGCAAGGACAGTCACCTTCTCATAGCATGCACTAGCTGGTCAATGGGCACTCGCAGTTAGCAGGCACTACACCGAGTGCCTCCTCTCCATGAATAATGCCAAGAGTTAGATGGGACTGAGGAAGACCGAAACCAATGAGATTCCCTCCTTTATTTCACGGGCGCGCATAAAATTTTACGGCAACTTGAAAGGCAATAATAAAATTCAAGGATCGTTCATCCGGAAAAATGTAACCCTTCCCCCGTTCGATATACCGGGAGGAGGAAAGCACGGAAGAGGGTTGGTTCTACTAGTGCCAGCGCACGCTGCCTTACGACTATATTGCCGGGGTCGACGGAAATATTGTCATGGACCGCGATAAAACCTTTTTCTCCCGTGCCAGCCGAGGCTGTAGAGGAAGAGAGAGGGAGAAGTAGTATGGAGACCCGGAAAAGGCAACAAGGGAGGGATAAAGGGGGAGGGGTGGAATGGGAGTGGATATAAGGAGAGATGGGAAATGGCTGGGAGAGGGAGTGTCTCAAAGCGAGAGGGAAGAGAATATCCGAATTATGCGAACAGGGGCCCTTCCTCCTCGAAAGCATCGCGACCATAATCCACCTTGCGAGGGGACATTCCGGTTGAAGTGACCCCCTTTTCCTATCCCACCCCATCCCTGCACCCAGATCCCTCTCCCGCCCCCCTTGCTCTGCCACCCCTACGGTCCCTCACCTCTCCCAGCATCCACCGGCGGCGCCAACATAACTCTGCTCGTCTCACCAATGACTCCGCCCACCACTCAAAACTTCCTCCCCCGCCCGCTACCCTCTTCCTCCTCCGACCCTCCTCATCCTCCTTCGAGGTGTCGCCCAGGGATGTGACTTACCTACACATCGATATATGCGAGATATTTTACCGATAAATCGATATCATAATGAAATCAATATTCCAGCATAATCGGTGCTATTTTCTCGCAAGATACCAATAAAGTTTTCTTAAAATCATGTCTCAAAAACTAGCATTTACTAATTGGTAGTATCAGGCGTAACTTTGTGGAATCTGTTATCATTTTAATGATAACACATTCCACATGGTAAGTGTTGAATGATAACATGTGGAATTGCAGAGTTAATTCTTCTATCCCTGATACTTAACTTTGTTATTCCACATATCTTTATTTTCTACGACCCGAGTTTTGACGTTCGACAACCTGAAGATAAAGAGGAGGAAGACCTGATGAAGAAGATGAAGACGTGACCTGAAGATGCCATCGAACGTCGAAACCCGGGTTGTAGAAAATAAAGATACGTGGAATAACAAAGTTTAGTGTTATGATTACAATAGTTACTACTAAATTATGACTAACATCTTTAAGCCACAAATGCCAACAAATTTAACTCAGAATTTCCCATCACTTTTCATAAGAGAAGATACTTCTGAGTTCCCATAATTGAATAACTTCATTTCTTAAAGCAGATAAACAAAATAACACAATTCAAAATGCAAAAACTATTTCACTAAAAACAGCATCCCAGAGTCTTTCATAAATTGAACACATCGAAGAGTCAGGAGGTAAAATAGATGTACCGGTTTTTGATCCATTGCTAAATTTGCATACATACAATACTTAAAAAAAATTTCGAGAGGTTAGGACAGAGTGAATATCAAATTTTATATCTCATGGTGATAGGTTTGCCCCAGAACACACTTCATATCGTAAGATATCGTAAAATCCCGAGCGGTGGACTTTGCACATCAATATCTCCGCAATATAGCATACATAGATGTAATAAATATAATACATCTATGATATGGTGTAGTATATCTACGATAGCATGTCATTGTGGATACATCGCATATATCGCATAGTCGGTACATACGAGCGAGAAGAAGGACTCCTCTGATTCGAATTCCGCAATCGATTATTTTCCAGAATGATCATCTAAGTCATGTCCCGGTTTTTATTTAATCGATGAGTACGATAATCTTCCATTTTTATCCCCATTATTTACGTTCTATTTCATGCTGATATAATCACCATAACTCTTTCTTTCACTTTCACATAAACCTAACGAGCTAACCCATTTCTCGCACTATCTCAGCCTTTCTTCTGTCACTCCAAACGGACGACTTCTTCTACGAAACGCCTCTAATCTCCATCACCATCAATATGGATTTTCAATCTTTGGATTGGGATACTGAGACTTAACAATCTAATCTATATTTTCCGTTTATTTCCATTTTTCTTTTTTTCCTTATGGTTTACACATTAAATTTTGTACTTCTTTTAATCAGACGACGCCATACTAAAATTTTTTTCGGAAAATCATCGGATAGATAGACAAACCTTGATATGGTAATTCAGTTCTTGCCATATTTCCCTTTATTCATCGCTTTCATTGTCTAATGTCCTATGAAGCATTCCTCTCAAAATTCCAAGCGTTTCTTCGTAACACGTCCCTATCAAAATGGACTCTATTCCGGAGCGAAGAACTATATGAAAGAAAGGTACTAAATCAGAATAAATTTGATGTGGTGATTCAGAATCTGGACGCCATTTAGATGTTAATTGCATTGATTCTTAGATAAACGCGGATGGAGCGGAGGATATAGTATAATCACCTAATCAACGTATATTTCTAAATCAAAATCACGATTTAAATCAATTTCCTAATCACTTTTATTAGAATTCTATATTGAAAGATATCATGCGATATGATTCAAATCTATTCCATGGCATCATTCCAATGCATGTCCCATCTTCGCTCCGAGAGTTCGTAGTTCCTCGCCAATAACTTTTATTCCTAAGGACCGGATGCTTAATCGATGGCAGAAAGTAAAGAAGTTAAGAGGTGTTATCAATAGAGCGCCAAATTCTAGCGAGCTTGGTCCAATTTTAAATAAAGTCGCCTAAAAAGTCTAAAATGTTTTCTCCAAATGACTTGAATAAAGTTTAAAAAATTCTTACATACTTTTAAGTCTATGTTCCAAAATTGATATAAAAATTAGAAATAAGAGCACAAAATAAGGTTTATATGTTGTTAAAAATTAAATTAATTATTTTATAAGAGAAGAGATGTTTAGAAAGGTAATAAATAAGGACTAATTTAGAAAAATGTGGATTTTACGGAGAGATATACCTGTAATATTTTCAAAATCTTCCTCGTACACTTTAAATAAAATTTTAGTACATGACTACCACTTTAGGTAAGGTAAAAATATTATATCCTACTCATTTTTCAATCGCTGCATCCGTCAAACCCTATAATTTTTAGGGCTTGAGAAAAAATGATGATGAAATAAAAACGTTTTTAACTTAATATTACATTTAAATATACCGTAATTTTTTAATATAATTAATTTTCTATTTGATTTCCACGATAAAAATGTTTCATCAAGCGGTGGTGGACAAAATATATATATTCATCTAAAAAGCAAAGATTCTATCTCTATCTTTCTATCCGTATATTCCCATCAGGAAAAACGTGTGGAGTTCATATTATTCGCTTGCAGTCTCTCTTTGATAGGCTAAATTTAATGACTAATACTGGGCGTAAAAAGTAAATACAAGCACAAAACGGAAGAAAATGTTCTCATTCGTCCATGCAAATTTCGTTAATTGCACGTTATCGTGAAAACTTTGATAAAAGACATAAAATTGCTAAAAATGTTACGTTTTAGCTAAACCACCCTTTTGACGACCGATTGAAATTTTGAAGCTAAAATCTCAAATGCAAAGATAGCGAATAAAGGCACATAGCTGATCAATTGTTAATGGTGGGTATATTTTTCCATAAGGAAAGCATATTCTGTACAATGGAATATATGTGTAACTTCTAGGAAGGAGGACGAGAATAGGCAGCAGGCATTTGAGAATTGGGTGCAGAGAAGGATGGAGAAGGTGAGGTAAATGGAAAGGAAGACTAACGAGGAAATGCTTGAGATGATGGGCGAGGAAAGGGAACTTTTAAATCAACTTCGAGATAGGCAGGTTAGATGGCTGAGGGATATAATAAATAGTAATGGATTGCAAAAGAGTGAGATAGAGGGAAGGATGGTGGGCAAGCGGGGATGGGGAAGAGAGAGAATAGGTTTCATGGACGGGATGAAGAAGGGTAGATCGTATGCTGAGGCGAAAAAGGATAAACCAGAGGGAGATAGACCCTTGAATGTGTAGAAAACCGGGAGGAGATTCTCTGAAATTCAACAAAATCTACCTTTACCGGTAGAATACATTTTTTTAACTCTTAGAAAGAAACTCTCAGGGACGCGGAATGTGGTTAAATACGAGATAATCATACCGGCAATGGAGCAGTGTTAACATATCAGTCTACAGTATCCAATATTTGATTAATGGCGAATCGGCATTTAACTACAATGTTAAACTAAAATAATTATAGAAGTAAATTGTGTTGGGCTTCCAAATCAATTACATTTTCCGTTAAAATTTCAATCTTGCTTGGGTAATATAAATACTTCTTGAATGTATAATGACGGCCTGCCATAGAAAATACAATGCTTAATGTTGAAAAACCAATGTTGAGCTTATTATAAAAATGCTGAATATTAATATATATATTATTGCCAAAATTTAAATAAAGTTTCATCATGTATAACGAGTGTTTTTACAAATCTCCACGTGTTTTCCATTGTGATATTCCACATACGCAAAGGTCGCTCAAAATACGTTTATGTATAAAATGCTCAACGTCGCAAGCTGCTTTTGGGGCTTTCTTCAAAGTAGCCACCACACTAAGAGGAGAATTTAAGCAAAATTTCTTTTATCTTTTCTTCTAATCCGCATAGAGAACTAGAGATGTTTCACTCGTTGAGTGGGCACGTTCATCTTTGCGCCACACGTTAAGTTATTCAATATGAACAGACGCTGAACCATTAAGGCAAGGATGTGAATACTCAAAATATTGTATTTTATGGACCGGTAAACCGAAACAAGTTGGAACGTTTATCTGGTCCTATGGAAGCAAGTCGTGGACCAAAATACTAACGAATTTTCATCTATCTGATCGTATCTATACTTGGAAACTAGAGGGAATGAATTTGGTGACATAAAGAAAAGCATTTTTGTGCTTTCTATTTCTTGTCTTTCATGTAGAATAAACTCGAAATTTTGGCATATTTTCACTTATTTAAGCTATTTTTATGAGTTACGGTGCTTAATTACTAGTTGGGTAATTAATTCCAGCAATGCAGTGGCAATGTGATCTATGATTATATTATCCGAAAACTTTTAATGAATCATGCCAAATTTTTCGAGAAAAAATAGGATTTTTAGAATATTAACAAAAATTCAAAATTGAATAAATCATACCTTTTCTCAGAGTTTTAACAAGTTTTTAAAAGTAAACTTGTAGAAATAGTAGTGTCTTTACACATTTTTCTACCTTACCAGTGATGTGAATGAGAAATGTTTTCACTTTGGTACGGAAATGTTCGGGGCAAAAAGTACTTCGCACAACCCTCAGTTGGATGTAAATAATAGCTAACTTTGTAAGAAACTGCGATTGATTGGCTTCTTTAAATACAATATGATATTGAGGCAATGAGATCTTAATGTTTACGTGCGTTTTCACAGGCCTGTACACTTTCCTGCACAATCACTCATGTTCAATCATGTCACTTGACATTTAAAATCGTTTTATCTATTGTAATTGAGTTGTTAGATGGTATTAAATGATACACAATGTAAGTACAAGAATGTCATATTGGTAGTCTTCAGTTACCATGTAAGTTATTCAAATTTTTATTGATACTCAAGGATTTTTTCAAGTATTGCAGTAAATTCCGATTTCGATACATGCAGGTATTTGCATTGAGGTGCAAAGGCAGGCAGTTTGGAACCTAATGATACCTAACCTTTCATTTTAAACGTTTTGAAGATCAATGATATAATTGTTGAAATCTTCTCCTTGATATCCCCAAAATGAGCATATGTTAGACTAGAGTGTAGAGCACTCAGCTTTACCACAGAATGCCAGAGTTCAAATAAATTGATACATTAGACCACAGACTTCTGATGCATCGATAAGTACCAGAAGGAATTTTTTATTAATCCTCCTCAAGTAATTGATTTTTATTTACCCCAGAGCAGTCATGCTTTTTCATTTAAAATTGCAAGACATATGCGAGCATAAATTTTTGAGGAGCATCAAACTGTTAGTTGATCATTAGCAGTTTCGTATTGTACCAGTTGAAAGATTGATCTGACACGTGGAGCACCAGAAACACCTGAATTCCACCACACTCAGTAGAGCAAAAAAGTATGATGGTCGTTTTTTTTCATTTCTGCAAATATGTATTCATAATCATGCCTAATAGTGATAATTAAAGGTTAAAGGACGTACTTCAGTACGTTAGGTGCTCTAGTCATCAAAATTGATATTCAAAGCAATATTAATATCATTCTAAAACAGCGTTTATTCTAACACGCTACCAACGATTCAAATCCATTTCGCATTATTTTTATTCAATTATAAAAAACGGAAACTGTTAAAGATGCGATTCAAATTGGGATTTGCCGATCTAAAGTACACAAAATCGCTTACAGTATTTGAAAATTTGTTGAGACATATTCAAAATAAAAATTCCCCACAAGATTCTTACTGCCACGTAAAACACATACGCCTTGTGATCTAACCTGCTACCAAGAATTATATTCGTAAGCCATTCTATTTCATTTACCTTCGAGAAATCGATATGAAAGAGAATCGATTTGATTCCTTTTTTTCAGAATTTTCCACCTCCGTCCCGTGAGTTCATGGTACCGATCTCGTAAGGCAACAACCCTTTTCCTTTCTTCTCCTCCCGCACCGTCGCCCTCGTAACCGACCCATTTCCTCATTCTCCCTCACCGAGTCGAAAGAGCGGCAGCACATCCTCGCGCCGCCCCTAGAGAGACAAGGGGCGTCCGGAGTCCGTTCCTCAGAGGACAGGGCCGCCCGGCACTCGTCCGGGAAGAGAGAGAGAGAGCGGTCGTTGTCCCTCTAGGCCCCCCTGCGAGTGACGACGCTCCAGCCTCCAGGGGCGGAGGCTCTTCGCCATCATGATACCCCGTCCATCTCCGCACACATTTCCCACAGCCTGGGTGCATTTCTTTTCCCGAGAATCGTAAAGAAAAAGGAGATGGGTGGGAGGCGGGTGGAGGGTAGGAGGCAGACCTCGTTTGCGGGTGAAAATTTTGAATGTTTTTACACCAGGTTGGTCGCGAGTGTTATCGAGTGGATGAGACTGGGGGATTCGTCTCCTTGAAAAATTTAAGACTCGCCTTCCCCGCCGCCTGGAAGTGGCGAAGAGTGATTTTCTCCACATCCCACAGCTCTATCACCCCCGAATACTGGATATGCAAACAGACGAGGAAGGCATTACGTATTCCGAACCATGCAAGGCTTATGCCCGACTGCTGACTAGGGGAAGCCATAAAATGTATATAAAAAAACGGATGCTCCCTGCACCTGCTAGTGGAGTGTCTCCGGAGTATTCTTCTTCCTTCTTTGATAGCTACCGTTAAGAATCTATCCGTCATAAATGCACGGGTGATCGGCGATTTTCACTAAGCCTCCATCGAGGAACTACTGGCTTCGACTCGCGACACTACGCCATTCCACTCTTACTTGTACGTTGATACGCCATGAAACTACCATTCAGTACATCTGGAATTCCAAACTGTATTCTGGAATACTATTGCCGATGCACCCAAACCTTCATTAGATTTGTTACGCACTTCTCCATCCTTCCTTTTCACTTATATTGTCCAGATTTAATGGCACCAGAAAACTTCATATGATTTTCATAGTTGATCCACTGCTGCACGCCAGGATTAAAATCGATACGTAAATATATTAGACAAATATCAAACAAAATAAAGCACCGATTTTTTTAGTTTTAGCCTTAACAAAATTATGTGTTCTGCATGATACTCATGCATGTACCTAAAATGTATGATACACATTAATTTTAGTTCAAAATATTAGGCTCAATACCGCTACTTCAATAGCAGCAGCTTAGCTTCAAATTTAAAATAATCGAGTCACTTGGAGTTAAATCCACATCTGAAGTTAAAACCAATCTTCAAAACTGGTAGCAAAAGGAAATTACTGATTTTTTTTGTCTTTGCTCACCAGTCTCCAACTACGAGCGAAAGGCAGAAGTAAAAATGAAGTACAGAGTATAAAAAAGTTCCAGTAACTTAGAAGTAGCTTCTTGAATTGAAAAAAATAACAAATGGAACACTACATTTTATTCAAATCATTAGACGTTCCACCAAAAAACGGCATGGCAAAATATACACCTCCAGCTTCATTATCCATCGTGCGGAGCACAATGTAAGAGCAAAAACGAATAGAGCAAAAGAAAAGCACATCTACATTTAACTCCTCGCATCATCACTTATACGAATTGTTTCGATAGTTATCACAATTAGATAGTAATTAAATTGAGAATTGATAAGAAAGTATATAACAACTTCGTAACGATTGAATAAACAGTTTTCAACGTATCCACAAAAACTCTATAATGACAGACTCTAATCATAAAAATACATACGTGCACCAAACAATTAAGTCAGACCCCGCTTGTTGAAAAGTTATCAGTATGACGTACGCTGACTCCAGTGGATTGCAATGAAGAATGGAGAGTAACGTAAGAATGAGTGGGTAAAGCTATTCTGCTGCAGAGAGATCCCATATCAAACACGATGTGAGCAACTAGATCGTATCAGAAAACTTTGATTCAAGCACTGAATGAAATCCAATAAAAATCCACCAGGTTCATAAAAAAACTAACAAGAAAGAACACAAAGTGTCTTACAGCAACGACAAACTTCAGAAATGGGAGCTCCCGAGAGCAAGAGACTCAGAGCTAGATTAAATCCACTGCAAGGATATCAATGCTTTGACTTTTACCAGAGACACTGAGGAAGTAATTCTGCCCACACATTTCGTCGGAAATCTACACGACAGAGTCATAAAATAGGAGTAACAAACTGTAGTAAGTATTTCAGGATTTTTTCTACACGATCACGACAAAAACGAGTTAAGTATAACAAACATGTAGGTGCAGCAAAGTACTATTTTTTCGGATAGAATCCCTTTTTTAGGAGTTCTCTCTCCTCTCCAACTTTTCATCGCAATTGACTTCGCACCACTGTCCGAATAATATGAGGGAATCAGGATAGTACGTAGATGTACATAAATAATCTCGTGGACTCTTAACTCAACGATTCCAGACGATCGAAAAAAAAATTTAATACATAGCTAAATTTCTAATATTTCGTCCAAAAATGCCCTTTATGAGTCATTTAATGCAAAGTGAGAATCAAAGAAAACTCATTGATGACTAATAATATAAAGCAAGTAGCAGAAAATCAACTCCTCACACATGGCCACGAAAATAAAGTAATAAGGATGAAATGGCATATTTCCATTTTGCACGAAGAAATTCTTCAAGAGCTTACAAGATCCGTTACTTATAACACGGAATTCATATGACTTTATATAAACCTATTATTTTTACCCTGGGCATAGCTCCTCCAAAATAACAACCTACAATACTGCACGCTAAAATATTACTACTTCAAATATATTTTCCATTTTGTTTTAAATTAGCATATTTACAGGGTGGTAACTTCAGCTTATACAACTCCAAATTTTTTTAAAGGATAAAATTCATATTTTAATGAGTTTAGTATGTCATAGAATTTGGAGCGAAAACTCTATATTTGTGAATTTTGTATCAATCTCCACATAGCGTTTTAGTATCAGTCCTAACCGGGTGAATTCATCGCATTGAAAGTGAAAAATTCCGCATTAATGGAAAACTCCATCGTCAACAAAGCGTTTATCCGGCTTAAATTTTATGGAATTCTGTTTCATGATAACCACTCAACATGACAAGGGTGAAAACAATTTTTAAAAAATTAAATCACAAAAATCAACCATTTTCCATTAACGAATCTATGACATTCATCTCGTAAAGATAAACGACACGATTCCGGATCGGCCAGAAAACACTCCATCAAGTACTTACCATCAAATTATATGCAGCACTATATGTTCTACTTTCACGTGATTCGTAACTTGATATTTTTTCCTGATACCATATTGACGCTCACGATTTTTGGCCAAATGTTTGTTTTGAAAAATACAAAGGACCAAAAAAATCGTCAACATACCTGTTCTAAATGATAATGCAAACATTAAAAGGACCTCCAGCGGTGACAATGTGGCATGAAATGGACATGCCTCAGCAGTAAAAATAAAATTTCATAGCATCTCCTAAAGATGGCCCTCTTAAAGAAAATCGTATATTTAATCTTTCCAAAAAGCGTTAAAATGGATAGGACCTATAATTTCCCATCTAAAGTACTCAATACAGCTTTTTTATCGGAGAACTGAGCACTGTCTCCTGTTTGTCATTGCCCCAGGACACATCGAATGCCCATCACAGGGAGTTTGAAGAGTGAGAAGAACGCCCAAGGGGATGTTGCCATGCATATCGACTTGGCGGTGTATCAACGGATGTTTCACCCGCCGTAGAGAGTCTTATAAACAGCTTTCACGGGAGTGTACGGCATGGAGGGAGGATGACCTTCCCGGTTGCCACCGGAGCTGCTCTAGCAAGCAACCCCTTACCGGACGATCCCTCTCCCCTTCTGACCCTTCTAGCAGAGCCTTTTACGGGCCACGCCTCACCCATAAGATCCCCCTTTCTCTCTATCCACCGAACCCTTTTCTACCCCCCCGGCCAAGTGCTAAACAAATTCCGCACCCTACCTCCGTTTTCCCTTCAGCGTGTGAAGTCGGGAAGGAGAAGGGTGCCGGGAGAAAACCCAAGGTCGCATTCACCTCGCACCCTTTACGTGCGCAAACCAACCTTCCTTCCTTCCCTCTTTGCCCTACCGTCCAACCAACCCTTTCCCCCTTTACTTTCCACCCAGACACCCTTCGCTTCCACCCCATTGCACTTCTCACTTGAATTCTCATTCGATCCGCCGTCACTCTCTCGCCGCGCGCCTTGCCTTGCCTTGCCCGCCGCCGCTCCCTCCCGTCACAAACCCTCGCCCGCTCCCTCCCTACCCTTCTCCATCGTCCCAACTCCCCTTCCTCACCAATCTCCATTCTCACCTGCCGCAGTATTCCCCTTGCCCTCTTTCCATTCCGTTTTCCCTCGCTCTCATCCGCGTACACACACCGCCCTAATAACTCCACTTGCGAGGCTTTCCCCTCCATCCTCCTCCTCACCTTGCCTTGCTCCACCGTCCCTCTCTTCTTGTCTCCATCTCTTCTCCGGCTCCCATTTCCTTCCCAAATTACTACACTTGCTCCGCTTCTTATTCATCGTAATGAGATAGATGAGTTAATTTTTTTCTCGTGCTCTTTGTTGTTTCGTTTTGCTTACGTATCCTCGAGCACTAAAATCCCCAAGTACAATCTGTTAAAAAAGATTTTCTCACAAACTTGACGTTTTGTGTCTTTGCAAAGTAATTGAAATTAATTCGTATAGCCCACCATGAATTCAATGCAGACCTAGTTTTCAACAGCAGGACAGTAACTTGCAAGTTCAAACCTCGTGTATTAGTGTAACCATAGTTTTGCACTAAGTTTATATTCGTTCGTATGAATTATTTTCACCCCTTCCATAACTTAACCATCGATAAAATACGAGAATCGTACTAATAACGAAAGCACTCTGGTTCCCCAATTTGGTTGAATACCTCATTCTATTACAACAACTATGAAAAAGTATTTATTCCATGGGAATTATTTTGAATGAAGCTCTAACACGCACTTTTTTCATGGATGGTTTTTATTTTTTTTTTACTTTATTTTTTTTACAAATTTTTACTTTATTACTGGGCGTGGTACTTTTGTTTCCTCGCATGTTTGTTCGTTGAATGTCACTAAAACTGTTCTATCCAATGTTTAGCGATCCGCTTTCATTAAACTAATGTAAATAAACGAGCGTGCCATACCTTCCCTACTCCATCATGTTACTCACCTATACCTTAAAGCTTCCTCATCCACACTCCCCTCCTTTAACAATATACCTCTTTTATAATCCTCCACACCTTTCTTCCATTTCCTTTCTGCAAATCCACCATCCATCGACGACCTCCTTCCATCCTCGACCTCTTTCTCATCCCTTATACCTCCACGCCACCCACTTTTACTTCCCCTCCACGCTCTCGCTCCCACCTCTTCCTTCCCCTCTTTCATCGCTGTGAAAGATGCCACGCCATTCGGGAGACGTAAAACCGGAGATTTTGCGAATAAATATATAGGGAAAAAAAGGTGCGATGGAGAGAGTTTTTTGTTCCGCCACTCTCTTCCTCCAGAATTTCCCGAAGGCTACATTATCATTATTAATATTTTTTCCGCGCCAAACTGCTCTCGCGCTCTTCCACGCAAGCTGCAAAAAAAAGCGGACTGCGCTCCTGCGCTGCTGTTCGTCGTCGTGGGTGGCGGTGGCAGAGTCAAGTCTTTTCGAGTGCGCTCGGGCGAATATGCGCGCCGCCGCCGCCGAGAGGAAATCGCATTATTCCAATCGATCCCAACTCTCTCTCTCCTTCTCTCTTTCTCTCGCTCACGAAATATTCCGAGGGTGAACTATTAAAACAAACCGCACTTTAAAATGTTTTCACGCGTCCAAATGTTTGCGAGTTCAGACGACTGTGGGCGCGAGTTCGGAGTTACTTTCGACCTCGCAGCAGTTTATGGAAAACTCGGGAAGTGTAATTATAATAATTTCGACGACAGTTGATTCATTTTTACTCTTGAGAATTAACTCTTGCATTCAAGAGCGTACGCACACTTCAGTAATCAACCTTTCGTTCATTCGGAGGAATAATGGTGGTTGCATTGCCAAATATAATGGTTGCATTGAAAATATGCGTTCTTTCAAATGAAAATTTAAAAAAAAGAAGCAACCCCGACGCAATAATTAAGATAACAGGTAATTCTTATCCTAAATTTCAATCATCTTTAGAAAACCTTAAATATTCACCTCCATAATAAGTTTGTTGGATCAAAAATAATCAAAATATTTTGATTATAAATTGTTCCGTTTTCTCTTTCAAGTTTGCCAGTCAACTGGTAACTCTAACATTATAAATATTGGGAAATAACTAACTATTGGTTAAAGCTTAAAATATACGCTGTGTCAAGTAATTCTGAATAACATGCTCAACTTTAATGGAGCCTAATCGCAAATGCTGTGAACTGACGTAAGAAAATGTGCCAACTATTTCTGACTATTTAAATCTCATTAAAAAGCAAACGATAAAACGGGACCAAGTTATCGATCTATAAAATCTGGAACGCAATTTTAGAGAAAAATCAAAGAGCAAAACCTTTTCACCGTAAAGCATACTATATTTTTTCGCTGAGAGAAGCGGTTCAACGGTAACTTCACCACATGTCAGATTCAAAAACAATGAACAGGCGTCTGGGGTGGGTCTGGCTGGAAAACCATATCCTCTGAGCACTCATTGAGATACTTATCAAAGAAGAGATTTGAAATCCTAGATTAACCTCTCTGTTTTCGGATTTTTCATTATAAAAAGCGAATCTGGCAATGTTTTTTCAAGAACATCACAAAATGAGAAAACTGATAATTTGAATCCACCAAGAGGCATGTTAAAAATAATACCAGAATTATCGAGGTGAACCTAGGAGGGTCAGAGAAAATGAGAAAACCTTTTTGTTTTCCAGACCTCCGTCCGTCCTACCCAGTCGTCACACACCTCTCTCTCCCTTCGCCACTACATTATTCCACTTGGCCCTCCCAGCAACCCAGCCAGAGGGTCCCCTAAGTCCAGAGGCACTTTCTCAAATGCCTACCGGGCACCCAGGACACTAATATCATCCCTTCTCCTCTCTGCCTCTCTTTTCCTCCGTTTCACCTCTCGTCCACCTCCGACTTGCCCTCTCTCTCATTTTCTCCCCTCCCATTTCCATCCCTCAGCATCGTCCTCCCAAGAGATGTCGCCCGAAACTCGCCCTCCTTGTTTTCTCCATTTCCTCGGGACAATGCAGCATCAGAGGGTAAAAGGAGATGGAGAGAAGGAAGGGGAAATAACTAATATAAACTCACGCTGTTAAATGAAATTAATGTTTCCTCTTGCCCCACAGAATGAATACCACACTCTTCTCATCCGCATTTTGACCATAAATCAAACTTCACGTGAGATATTGCTAAACTTATCATTTCACAACAAATTCTTTAACCACATCCTCGTATTAGATCTAAAAGGGTAAAATAAAAATTTACATTCCCCATGAGGAAAAAGCCAATAAAAATCAGGATTAATGCTGTGCATGATGCAATTGAGTCTCTGATGATAAACGAAGATTAATTTATAATTCTTCATCATAAGTCACAGCCATTATATTGCCATTTTTTTCAAATAGGTTTCACTAACTTGGACAAAAGCCGGCCAATTTTATTTGAAAGAGTGAACTTCAATGGCTGTCCCAAAAAAGTCCACCCGATTGGGATCCTACGCAAAGATACAATATTCTACTTTCTTTGAAGTTTACATAACTTTTGATTGATGAAAGATATCCGTAGTTGATTTAGCTACCAAGCCTGTATCCTCAAGGCCCGTCGAAGTCAATAGCCGAGATATTTTTATTTCACTCGCTGGGTTGGAATAGATTGAATTGGATTGAGGAGCTTAGGCAGAGGATCGACTTTTCTAAGACTCGGGAACAAGATATTCCGAGATTTGCTTCCAGTATCTCAACTTCCAGCGAAAGACTTTAGACTAATCTACCAGAGTCGCATAGATAAGGCTTGTGATTAAGAGAGTGATGGTTTCATTGAAGAGATTCTGAAAAATAGCAAGGATTGCTCTTAGAGAGACGAAGAATATCTTGACACGTGCAACAAATATCAGCACAGAGTAAGTTTTAGAAACAATTGCGTAATTACTAACAATAAAAAATATGCAGAACAAAGATGTAATGCATGGCATAAAAATTATAAGGAATACAATAATTATTTTATACACCTGTACGCATTTCCTTGCGACTTCGAGATTGGTGCTATACACTAAAAAAGAAACACATTTTTGTCATGTTGCAAATTGAGATAAGCCAAGCCTCAAAAACGCCTTTTCTCACAATTAAATACACCAGTGAAATAAAAAATACTCCCACAGAAATTTCCAGAAGATATACTATAGTTTTTTGTTGAAGCAACATTTAGGAAGGAAGGATGCCTGGAGAATTCACCATGACTTTAAGATCTTTATTAAGAGAAGTAATAACTAAGTTGAACATCTTAATTTTGAAGATGGAAACTATTTTAGAGTTTCAATATTAAACTTCAGTATTTTTATAGATACAACATTAAACTTTGGAGTTTTCGCCAAAAAATAAACAATTGAAACAAGCATGAAACTATTCTTATACTTTCAGCATCAACTGAAATTACGAACATGGCTCTCTGAATCATTTGATATAGCAAGGAAAAATATCTTTTGAAGAGCAAAGAAGTTCAGCGTCAATTTAATTTAATACTTCATTTGCCGCTTGAAAGTGTGATAACTCCCAAGCATTTAAAACGATTAAGCTTGACATGGAGCAATATCATCGAGACCTTCCATAATAATTATTCAAAGGCAAGTCAAATAATTCACATTATTCAAACATGTAAAACCTGATGATATTTCATCACAAAGATTCTAATATCGGCACTCGTGCGATGAACGTTTAAAGCCAAATAAAAGCTGTGGCAATCCGATGGATGAGAATTTTCCAATTAGTTACACGTCCGTTTGGAGGAATTTCATTCAAATCCGCGCTGACATTAACCCACGGAATCCACGCGGCTTTTGTTCCAGCTTTGGTTCCTAATTAATAAGAGAAAACGTGGGCGCAGCCAACGATGGAAAGTATGTGCAAAATTCCACCTTCGTGCGCGGATAAAAAGAGCATGAGTTGTGCCAACCTACTCGAGCGCCATATCCCACTGCTCAAGGGTTACGTCCGCTCAGCTCGGCGGTGAAAGCTTCGTTATCCGGAGAAAACGAGCGACGTCCGTTCACCATCCCAAAGAAAACAAAAATTGCAACGGTGACAAAAATATCTTTTGCACTCACGTTCGCTCTTCCATTTAACGACTGTTCATTTTCAAAAGAGCAAAGGCCATTACTCTCTCTCTCTACCCGCATTTAACCGATCTATATCTTTTGTCTACGACTTTCAGCAAGCTACTTCAGGATAGTATTTTCCGTTTATGATTGCGAGCAATTCATACTTAATAGATAATACATTTCTTCCCTCCTAGATAAAGGTTCAGGCGATTGAGTTGAAATTCATCAAACATGAATGAAAACGCGGGATTAGTCTCACAAGAAATAATACCGTAAAAAACTACCGTATTCCATTTTATCATGAGAGTTCCTTCAACTGTGCCAACGTGCATATATTTTAAATAGAATACATTTCACTTCAAATCTCGACGGAAATTGTTGCATACACCAATCCATAACCATTGAATATTAGATAACCCGCCCCACCCTATCTCCCTCTCGATTATATTTCACGCGGTAGAATCCTTTAGGAGCTGTGTACTAACTTTCCAAATCAATTCCATTTTCGTACATAGCTCTTATTAAAAATACAATGGCTAATTTAAAACATATCATACCAATTTCCTCCTAATCGCAGGATCTTCTTTTTTTCTAAAGATATGAAGATCTCTATGTACCTAATACAACGAATAACACCCATTAGGTGACCATGAGCTGGACGCATTTAGACCAAGATGAGCAGAATAACGGTGATTAATCTTTATAATTAAAAGAGATTAAAGCGACGAACATGAGAAATGTGCACCATTCGCCACAATTAGTTTACCCAAAATTTTGCTGCCAAATTTATGTACAGTGTCACAGATGATGAAAGCGAATTTTTAAATCTATCACCACAATAAATTAAGCGGAGAGTGTACACTGGCAACAAAACAGTTTTAAAGCATAGTCGAATATTATATATCTTCATTCACACCCAGCGATGTTTTCTGTTTCGCAAAAAAAATTACTTGCCTACCCACTTCATACACAATGTTATTCCAAGTGCATTTTACAGCCCACCTCATTAATCCAAGACGTTGGAAATCAAAATATTTCTGAATACTATACTCATCACACACAATCCATGAGCAGGAGAGGAAGGGTTGTCAGATTCGAAGAAAAAAGCCTGGCCATGTCATTAACTCGCTTTAACAAAGTGCCCACTTAAAGTAGACCGAAATTTAACTTCTGACTTGTCGACCAGAGTACCTATAGTACAGGAAGCGATCTCCTCGTAAAACGCAAATTCCAGGAGAAAATCTTCGAAATTGTTTGAGCAAAAAGTTAGGCCCTCTGTACGGAATCCAGTACCTCAGTTACTGGGTTAATTGAACAACCAGTAGGATACAAAATCGATACATATTGGTCCGATTGGTAGGATACTGGCAGCGATATTTCGATGGTCTCTTTTTTACACACGCCATGTGTTCAGTAGCAGCGTGCGTCATTCCATCACACTAATACCTCTACCCGGCCCACTTACGAATACTTTCAGCAAATGAGCTTAAGCCCAAAACAGCTTACACCTCGTATTTACCATAGCCCTCTTAGGGCTCCGATAAAACGTAGTCCTCGAGCAAATCTATTATCGCAGAATCTTCAACCACCCGTCCCTTTTAAACCTTGAGCCAATAATCTCTCATCCCTATCTCACCCTTACTACCCTTCGCCACTTCACCCCACCCAAACTCCAGCGATCCCCTGCAGTCTTAAAATCTGTCCTGGCTCCTCCGCCATTCCCCCCCTCACTCCTCTTACATTTCAATACCCCACCACCCTACCCAATCACCACCCCGCCCATCTCCTCCGGGAAGGCCAATCCCTGGCACTGTCCAATAACCCCTCCCTCCAAGAGGCACAGCCTTCCTGCACCCTTCATCTGCCTTTCCTCACCCCCTGCCATCTTTCCTCCCCCCTGCCCCCCCCCCCCCCCCGATTCAATCTCTCCATCCACTCTCACATCTCTTCCAATTCCACACTCCACTTCATCTCCTTACAAATATCTCTCCCGCGTCCCTCCGTCTCATACATTACCTCATCCCATTCTGAACAGTGTTGCCAACTGAGGGATTCCGTTGGTCTATCAGGGTTCCGCAGGGTGTCACAAGTCGTTACGGGGGCAGATCACGAATGAAGAAGGGTGCCAAACCAGGCAAAACGCTTTGACGACTCATGCTTGATTCGTTGCAAAACGTATTTAAGCCACACAAAACGCAGAGCAATGCGTATGTAGCATCGCGCAAAATTTATCATTACACATTTTTTGCCTACATAAACTGACAGAACGGGATACGTTCAACGGGTCACAAAGAGAAAAACGTCAGAGGAATATGTTGCAATCAGCTATAGCTACAAAGAAGTAATGGAAAAAATATTTCCGCCGTTATTCAGAAGTAGTAATAAGGGATTTAACAGTTCAGTGCCATATCATGTTAATAAACTGAAGAGCAAATGATATGATTAAAAATAGAAAAATTTTGAGAATCGAAATTCTTAGCCATTAAAGATCTGAGGCATCTCATCACACAAACCAAACATACTCACGTAACGTTTCATTAAAATTGTTTTTGAAATTCACTAGCAATTTTTACCATTACTAATGTCCCTAGCAAGTCCATCTATACCAGATAGATCGAAGGGTAGGAGCCAGACGAAAGGTAATTTACGTGGTGGTGTCACGTCAAAAATACCGCTGGGAGGTAAGGGTAGAGAAGCTCTCCTTACAATAACCAACTATTCTGAGTAGTCTATTGACACAATATGAACAATATTCCATACAATTATCAAATATCCTTATCAAGTCATAGAGAATTATGCACATCAAATATGATTCGCGTCTTCGTTATTAACGCGGTGATTTTCGTCCATGCCTAAGTGAATCTTATCAATACACATGCCGTTACACAAAAAAACTATGGTAAAATAAACGCATCAAAACCGCGGCTGTATCACTCCGATGTTAAACCAAATCATTAGGTGGATTTAATATAAATGAAGTAATCATGATCGCCAAGTTAGTTAGCTAAGCCTTTCTCCGCCTCGCCTTAAATTATTTTCACCCCAAAATTTGCAATTCTCATTCGGCATCCTCCACCGACCGATCTCCAATTCTAAACCTAGGATGCAGCACTACATACTCTACCCTTATCCTATCGATCAAACATGATATTCCTAAGGACACCGGCTCATCAAATTGGCAGGAATATTAATCAAAGAACTTAACTGAACATTGATTTCCATTTGGCTTCAGGAATTTGCTCACGAACCGCGTATACGAAGCTCCAAGATACATGACCCTACAAAAAGCATCCCATTACATGGGAGGAACCTTCAGGAATACATTCTGATGAGTCCTCTACTTCTGAATTCAATTTTCAGATACCATCACTAGTTTGTGCGCAGAGGTTCTACAAAATTTTTCTTTCATAGAAGATTAAAAATTAATATGAATATGCCTTTCATTCCCATATGGCCTAAAAATTCACAAAACCTGATAATATAATCTATAATATTACTCTATAAGCTTCATTCGTACACTGTTATCGCTGCAAAAAAAGTTGACAATTTACGAATAGAAAGAAGGAAAAGTTCTGTTATTTAAAATAATGTCCTGTTAGAAGATACACAGCTTTGAACCCGTATTTCTTTTAGTATCGCAAGACAAAAAGCCCGAAGATCACAATTTATTACTTTTGCTCCGTATTATTGCAAGAAAGGACCCCCTAAGTCACTTTTTTTGACCTTTCACTTTTCATTTTTCAACCGTCACCAACAAGCGCAATTCGATTATCACCCTTAGTCTCCTCATAATACCAGACTTGGGGCAGAAACTTCCTGGTATCTCGATTTATTAAGGCCAGCGTTAGAGAAAACATAGTTCCAGAAAATAAAATTATATCCTTCGCGAAACAGACCGCAAAATATGAAGGATATTAGAAGAAACTTTATCCAATATCTCCGAAAGCATAAAACATGTCCGGCCTATACTTTCAAAATTTCTTCCATGATACATCGTACACAGGGCAAGGCTAACTTCACGAGAACTTATCACTTGCTTCCCAGCACAGTCAAACGCTGATTTTTAATGTTACTTGTTATGACTATTGGTATATCCTGAGATTATATCATTTGTGGTCAGAGAAAAGCGATACTAATTAGAGCTTTACCACACCGAGGTCCAAAAATTATACTTTAAAATATTTGCAACGTGGGTGTTTTTAACATAGAAATATTGAATACAGTAATTGATGTAAACACTATATAGCAGCATTTTGGTATTAATTTAATGATGAAATACTTACAAATTGTTTTACAATTACTTTAATTACTTGCACAAACCTATCACTCAAGCTTTGAAAGGCCTGTAGCAACCCTGCTATTAATGTAGCGTGAATGATAAATCAATGCATTGTTTTTCCACATAAATTAAATATAGTAAGACCATGGTTTCGACTAATATGGCATCTTCATCTTACGCCATCTTCAGAAAGATGACCTAAAGTCGAAACCATGGTCGTGATATATGTAATTTATGTAGCAAAACGGGGAATTACTTTTTCATTCACAATGATCAGATGATTCCACAAAGTCGCGCCAACAACCACGAAATATATTATTGTAGCGTTTCATTTTGCAGATTATATTCCACTTGGATCCCTAAGTTGCACACAGAGAGACGACTGTTCTGCTAGTAAGTAAAAGACTGTCCCAAAACATGCTAGCGTGAGAAAATCCACCACTACGAGTAACCGTGTTTACGACGGTTGCAGCATTACTAGAGATCATGAACCAATGCGCGAATATCTCATCAGTGGCTAGAAAGATTTACCTTTGGACCAAAGTGCATACAAAAAGCTCCAAGTTCAAAGATTTCGCTTGGTCACACACACATGTCCTGGGCAACTTTTATCGAATCTACACCAGTATGGTGAATTCTCAGAAGGAAAAATAGATAGCCTTCATTCTTGAGGCTGCTATACACGGCACATTTTATTGTACAAACCAATGTATGAAATCTTCATAGAGGAAAATTTTTCTATGTAAAGCGGAAAATTGTATGATAGTCTGAATGACTTAACGGGAAATAGAACCTGCTCAATTTCTATTCAGTTTCTTGTACATTCTATGATATATTCGTTTGTACCATAAAATGTACCGTGTAAAGCGGCCTTTATGCACTCAATTCCACTCGCAGCTCCAAAGACCTCTTATTTCACCGATAAAGCGTAACACTCCTCCAACTTCACCTACCTCCCAAAATCCTTTAGTAAGTTTACCAGCACATCAATATATTTTCTCAGAGCGATTACTGTATCCAGCCAATAAAAACGTAAACATTTACATTAAAAAACAATTCCTCAGTTTTTATGCAGGACCAGCATGATGGTGAGACCAATGAAATCATTTGATCACAAGCATTTAATGTAGTATTTAAGGCATAAACGAGAAATCACGGGGTTATATGAGGCTCCAAGATTTTAAAAAATGGCGTACATACATTAAACGCATTTGCGTGTAGGTATGGTTACTTAAATGGAGGTACTAGAGTTCAAAGGATGAGACTGAAGCGGGCTGAACCTGCGACGCATAATATGCCACATCATTTCATCCTCTGTGGAAAATCAAAGGAAACAAGCAGGGAGTCAGCGCTATTTCAGCATTCCCTCCCTCCCCCCAACACCTTTCAACCCGTTCCTCTTCCCTTATCCCACCGAATGCGGCGAGGACTCTTTTATTTTCGCAAAACAACACACATCCTGAGAGCACTCGCAAACTTGTTGGCGAAGTACACTTCCGTAATCTACAAAATTCAACCCGGTGAGGTTGTAAAAGCTACGTGATGCGTTTATGGAGGCGTAGGAAGAATCACACGAGGAAGGGAGGGGCATGGAATAGGCTCAAATGAGGGGCTATGGAGTTTAATTAATCTTTTAATAATGGTTCAAATGAACAACAGGCAAGACCGTGGTAGCAATATGCATCAACTATTTAGAGTGAAGAAAAATATTTTTTGTATTCTGACATGATTGCGAAGTTAAGTTCAACTGACGGCAAACCAAATCGAAACGCTGGAAAGGTGCATTTCAGTGTGACCTAGAAAACTGCTCAATGAAAATTTTAAAACTATAAACATGCTCGACATATAGCGTAATATTACATAATAGTGTATAATATATAATAGTAGTAGTAGTAAATGAGATGACGAGTAAAGATACAACAAACTTAATCATATATGGACAAAGCGTAAGGTACTTAAAAAAATATTATCAAGTCGTTGAAGATAATGTATTCATATTAAAGATTATTAGGCATTCTAAATTTGAAAAAAACTCTCCTCAGTTCATGGCGAGAAAATGTCTGGCGAGAAAATGTATATAAAAAATACCCGGTCCGAGCCAAGATAATAATTGAAAATGACATATAGACCATTGATCACATAGTAAATATTTGGGAGGCGATATTACTTACGATAAGAACAAAGACATAATACATAAAACTGACAATCGTCAAAGAATATCAGGGACTTTAAGAAAAGCACTGTGAGGAAAAACTGCCAAAGAAATTAAAATTAATCTTCACAAAATAATCGCTGTCCACTTTACTATACAGATCAGAAGCTTGGGCATCTAGAAAAAGAGACTACTGACAGATTTAAACATCAGAAATGAAATTTAAATGAACTAGACCTAGCACTTTCCTCTAAGCATCTCTGAAAATATCACCCAGCATCAAGTACATTCAATGTGTATCATTGCATTTCTAAAAATCATTTCATATTCAAAGCCATTAGTAACTAACATTACGCCATAGTTAAAATATTATCGCCCTTTCTTAAGGCGCATTATCATCTGAGCTATACTTTTTGAGTAGGAGAACGCCAGGATTAGCTTCATCCTTCCTCCATTCCTACATTACTAACCAACCCACCTATCCTAAACCTAAATCCCCCTAAAGAGAACCTGTTCTATCACCAACAGGAAAGAACGAAGAAATGAAGAAATAAGGAAGGAATTAGAATTAAAACCAACGACAGCCGTAGCAAAAAATTATGAAGAATCATGGAAATAACATGTTCAGCGAATGCCTCTAGAAAGGATTTTCAAACCGGTTTTAGCGTGTAAACCTAAGAGGGAGAAGAAGCATTGGGAGACCGAGACTACGATAGTAAAGCCGGAACAGGCAACATGCCTAAACCTGGAAGGTAAGAAGAACGAAAAAATGGAAGGAGATACCAGTCTATCGTTTAGGAGATAGTCACAAGTCACGGCAAATAAAAACCTTTAGGTCTCAGAGGGACGGGAGTGATTCAACCTCCCCAGCGGTATTGACTGAATTACTCACTCAGAACTGCGTTGGTGTTGACTTGACTGTGACGGAGTGAAGTCTAAAAATAAATTGGACTGAAGCAATACAAGTGCTCTTTCGATCCGTGATAAGAGGAGATAAAGACGCCACTAGGCGCATTCCGAAGTTGAAATGCATACAATCAAGAAACGCCTTCTGTCATTCAGTTCATTCGTTACAAAAATAAAACGGCTGATAGTTTCATTTAGACCTTCAAATTATCGACAAAAGATTCAATTCATTTGAATCATTAATAGAAGCAGTCCAGAAAGACTCGCGTCAAACCAGGCGCCATATTGACATCTCACAGAAAAGGTCGCACGGCGAGACGAGAGCAACGACGAAATATTGAGAATAAACGAATCATCCAAATTTTGGCAATGGCGGCTGCAATTTTTTTGAGACCTCATTCCAGTTAAGTTTTGCGCCTTTGTAGGTCATTGCGCCACCGCCTGAATTAATCCGTCAGCCAAGATACAAGGCAGCTATAAAATAGGGAAATAACAACCGCTTCACTTCAGGTAGCCATATTAGTTGTACATTTTTTCTCAAGTAAGTACATTAGAGAATAATAAAAGCCCTGAGTAGATGTGACAAACTAATTGGACATATTTTACGAGACAGTAAAAAAATGGTCTATAGCAAACAATAATGGAAGGCGAAATAAATGGGAAAAACCACAGAACAAAAATGGAAAACATTAAGCAAAACATGTACGATGCCAAAAAAGTAATAATTAGTAGAGAGAGGGTAGTGGAGGGATGTAGAAAACCAATCTCCGGAGTGGTGACGGCCAAAATGGGATCGTAAAAAGAAAAACAAGTATTTTTTAAAGGCACAGCTTGCAAAAAGAAGTCCCTCATGAATTTTCATCAACAGCATTCCAATATTCTGAAAACAATATTTACAGATAACATTTGACGTTTTACTGATTAAAGAATAAAATTGGGAGTAGTAAAGAAATATAAATATTTCTCAGAGCATTTACTGATGACGCTATGTAAAAAATTAATTTTCCAAGAGATAGGTAAGAAATAAAGATTTTATAAAATTCAATAATTACTTCGTTAGCAGGTTCCTGATTATTGTAGACGTAATGCCTAACTAAGTGCCTGAGAAATCCTGCCATTTGAGATAAATCTGGCTAAAAGATTGAATTAATAAAACATAAATTCAGCAATTCAACGGCGCTTTGAATTTAGGTTGATTTGGTTATTCAGCTCTCCGACTCCTAAAGGCATATTTTAGCGAGGGCAACGTCATAATTCTTAGACAAATATAACATCCATATACGAGACGGGATACGAACACGCGACCTTTAGTTCGCCAGGGCGGCATGCTAACAACTGGACAACTGTGACTGTCATCTACATTAATTATATTGTAATTCCAGGATGTTAGTGCGATTGAATTGTGAAAATATTTTTCAACAAAAAGGTGAACTTGTGTGTGGACACGAATAATAGTATCTAAATCCACTTCAGCTCCAAACCTCACGGTGGTTTCGGCTCCTTCAATCAATACGCGTATTTCTGAATGAAATATCAATCGTCATTGGTCGAAGATCATCTTTCCGACGCGTCGTCTCGCAACCCTTCCCTTCCGCGTGTCACACCACACTATTAACGGGTGTGTAACTCATCCACCGTCCCCGTCTTTACAAACATCGACCGACAGAGTAATACGCCGGAACCACTCAAGTGGAAGGGATCGGTAGCGACCATCTCGTTGCTACAACAGGACCTCGCCAAGGTCTGCCGATGACATACTCCGAATTCCAAAACTCCATCCTGTATCCCACAGAGACGTCAGACGCAACCCCGCCGCTCTTTAACTCCCACTCGAATGACAGTAAAAGGGGTGACTTTGGGGTGAAAAGCACACAACGCCGTGGTCGACTCCCGATATTATTTATCTTTTTTTCCCAGCTTCTTTCCTTTCGAACCCATCTATATCTCCACCACTACTCCGAAAGATCCCGCTCACGCTAGCGCAAAAAAAAGACACGCTTCCTCCGCATTGCATTGTGGGTCTTTTGTCGTCCTCGCTCTCGGGATTGGAGATAACATCCTTCCGCGCTTTACTCGCGCAAAGATGGAATTTCATGGGAAATGGGAGGAGTGGAGATTCGATCGGCGGTCAGCGAAGCCTTGGGAGGCGCGAGTTTTCCTCCCCCCTCCCACCACCACCCCCACCCGCCCCCGGACTGCGTCGCAGCGCGGCCGACTAAGTGCAAGACTCTATTTGAAACGGACAAGTCCGCTCTATTCGCCCACTCGCGCGCGGCGGCGGAGTCGAGAATGCCATCTGTCGGATGGGAGAAAAAAGAATGGACCACGGTCTGGCGGCGGGCAAAGCGTATTACGTGGAGTATTCGCGGGGATCAGTTCCTCCTGCGGATGGGGATTTGAAATGATTTCCGGATGATAGCCCTCCACGTTGATTACACCCCAACCCATGCCGAGTCGACTTTGGAATTGCAAGCGAAGACTGCAAGGCGTCCGATTTGGGATCGGCGGAGGGGCAAAACTAAAGGGTAAAAACTGTCACCTCACTAAATTTCGCTTGAAAAATCTCGAATAAAATATTCTGCGCAGCGATCGTTTCCATTTTTTTCTCCATTTTAAAGCAAAGAGTCTGATTTTCAAGCCATAGGCCATCGAGGAAAAACCATGTCGCCATGGCATCGGTAAGAAAATGAAAGGTTTCTAATACATTAAAATTAGAAGAGCTCCTGGATTAATATCTCTAATGCAAAGAGAAACGGTGAAGAATTTTGATACAAACCTAAAGGGACAATAAACGTATCCTCATGAAAATATAGCATTAATGAAAAATGTAAAAACGATAGAATGTAACACACGCTTAATGAAAAAATTATAAACACTGTTACTCTGTGATGGTGAAGAAGAAAATATGAGTGTTGTTACACACGAAATTAGAGTATTAACGGAGGAAAATCTATTTATAATGGCATCGCTTAACAACAAGTTAAGTGGGAGATAATTTCATGTAGTCCACTGCATATCGCTTGTGTGGATTTACACTGAATTTCTAATGCAAAACATGTGGATATTTCGAAATAAAATTGAAAAAAAGCGGCGAAATGTAAAAGCATTCAAATAAACCAAATCTCTGCTCCCATACCCTTTATATATTTCAACCTGCCTCTGCGTTACAATGCCCGATAACTATTTCACTTTCCCTTCGATTAGCACCAACGTATGAATTTGTGATTCTTTATCTTTAACATTGAATTGTTCAAAGCTTTCAATCTATTCAATTCAAACTGTCTAATATAAATATACTTCACTTAACGATATTTTATTACGGTAAAGTAAGAAAACTTCTCATTATCACGCTAGATATAACCTAAAAAGGTTCAAGATTCTAATCCCACAACAATGTCAGTGAAGATTTTTTCTTTCTGAAAATAGTCTTTAAGGCCGCTTTACACGGCACATTTTATTGCACAAAAGAATGTTTAATAGATTGCACAACAAAATGAATGGAATTAGAGCAGGTTCCATTTCCCGTTCGGTCATTCAGACAATTATACAATTTGCCGATTTACACAGTACAATTTTCCTCATGACAGAGTTCATACATTCGTTCGTACAGTAAAATGTACCTAGTAAAGCGCAGTACTTTAGGCATTAAATTGAATATATGTAACTCCCTATTTTTTCTCAGGAAATCAAAATGTTTGTGGTTAGTATATGATAGGTAAACGACTCGACTAATCTATTTCAAATGCAAGCATCCCAAGGCATCTCAATGCAGATAATCGCTTATCATTTGTTCTCCTCATCAATTACCATAAAAACGTTAAATTTGTAAAAGACTGAAAGGTCATTTTCATAGAACTCATCCAGAAATTGCAGCTGATGACTCGCAGAGGGATGTTATTGACTACACCCGACACAAAAGGATACGACAACTGAGAAGATAAACGAGTGGAGAAAAATTCTGGATGAGTCGAGACATGATTTTTCTCTGCGAAAATATAACCAAAAATTGGTTTGGCGTGTATGTTAATGTAGACACTGGCTTTTCAAACCAAGGGGCCAGGTTCGAACCTCAGATATTTCGGAGATTTTCAAGGGTAATCTCAAACCCAACCTGAAAGCAGAGTAGATATTATTTCAAAGTTAACATTCCGTGCGTCCGATGAGACGCTAAACTGAAGTCACTTGGAACATTCCCATGAACCACGCTAATACCGACACCCAAATATCACTAGGCTCTTCCCCTACTCCCCAAAAAATCCTCCCTCCACCAACCTACCCACCATTCTTCAATGACGCAAATGGTCTCCAGTTGTCAGCCACTACCCCCAAGTAGCCAATCAACCAAATATTTACATTCTATGCTGGAAGAATGACAGTCCGCTGAGCGAGCTCAATTGCATCAACTGTAAGGATACGAAATGAGGAGCAGAAATATAGGGCCAATCAACTGAGCCTTAACCTTCCTACAGCCTTTCTCCCGTCTCGCAGGAACCGCACCCAATCCACAGAGGTCTCCCTGGAAGAAAGAGTGCCTTCTGGCTGTTTATGTCAACGTTCGAAAAAAAAGCCGATTCTCGCTTTAACCTCTACAGCGTTAAAGGTCAAGAAACATCGCGCCTGCCTACTTCTCGACTGCCCTTTCAGTCACCCCCTTCCCCCAAAATGTCTCACCAGCCACGTCGCAGGAAGATATTACGGTGGAGCACAGAACACAGGAGGAGATCCCATATCCCATGGAAAAGTGATAAATATATAGGTATATCAAGTAAACTCCCTCGCTTCGTTTGGAATTGACGTTTACACGTGTACTTAGCATTGCCCGGAATATTAGGCGGGCAAACGGTCTCGGAAGTGCTGCCGTTCTGCAACTTAATGCACACATCACGCGTTCGCGGCAAAGGAGTTAGTTTTCGAGCGCGAAATACACGAGTACCCGCACACATACCTCAGGTCTCCCTAGAGTCTTTCGTACATGATCTGAGATGGGACGCCTTGAACGGCAAATATACTATAGGAGAGGGAAATATGCATGCTTAGCACGAAGAGCGAGAATTGAGGCGGCTTAAGGTAGTTAGAGCGAAATATCATTTAACCTAGAAATCAATGAATTTGGTCTCATTTTAAAGATAAATTTCTCACCATTCTTATGACATCAAAAAATGAACCCCTTACCACATTACCTTCCGAGATATTTGCCAGAAAATTCCAGCCCTTTTACAAGGGAAATGGTAGGTGTATGCACTCCAGAGAGACCTTTACTAAAAATGAAGCATTCCCTATATTTAGATCTAGTCAAAAAATTAACAGGGTGTAGTTTGTGCGTTTTCTCAACTATTTTTGAAAATTAATCTTATTGTCACCGCAGTAAATTCTTCGGGATCACAATAAACCTTCCGTTTGGATGGAGTTTCAGACGTACCGCGTGAAAAATGAGTCAAGTTAAAGACTTATTTAGATATTTTCATTTGATTACTTACAATTTCTGTCATGTAAAACTATATTATGTCACCATTAAACATGCAATTTTTAAATTGAGTGTTTTACAACTGGTGAAATTAAAACTTATAATTCGAATATGGTCTCTATTATGATTAGGGAACTATCTCGCTCGTACTACCTTAAAACATCCAGAATATGTCAAGAGCTCAATAAGGAATGAAGAGAGCCAGTAAAATAATTTTGCTATTAGGAGAGAATAAAGCGATGGTAGGAATAACTGTGGAGGTACAGATAAATGATAGCAAAAAGAACATGAAAATTCTCGATGCGGGAGATACGAAAGTCTAGGTTAATGTATGCAAAGATAAATGGTCTATGATACTTGATTGCCACGCACAAAAATAGCACTTCCAACCGCTTTGCATTTAAAATTCGGGAAGAGAAAAGTTTTGTAAGGTAAAGCCAAAGCGCAAGGCGGAAATCTGATCGATAAGTAAAAATAAACTCTTTATAAATAGACTGCAATTTTTTATTTAAAAAATCGTCCAATAAGCAGCAATTTAAGACCAACACGCGAAAAACTTCTTTTGACTTAAAACAATTGACAACGAGAGAGCACTTAGCAAATATAAATCCTTAAAAAGATATTACCGATCCCTCGGTTCGCACGGATCCATCTAAAGCATGGAGGTGAATAGACGAAAATTTCCTAAATCGACTTGAACGTACGAAAATAGAAGACAGGTGGGCTTTGAAGAATACTATTCCTGGGTTTTACTAAGAGGTAGCATTAAAGTGGAAATTTATTCTGAGGCCGAGATTCTACCGAAGACTCTAATGGAAGTAGCTATAGAACATAGAGGCTACCTGGGAAGGTCAAGTGTGAAGGGTATCAAGGGGCAGATTTAATGACGAGAGAAAGTGATGAGATGAACAGATTTCAGGGTTATAGAGATAATCGAAATAATACTATAATTTGCCTCTCTACATAAAAATTGAACAGAGAAATGGTTAAATATGCTATTCGTCTCTATTTCTATTGGGATGTAAAAAAATTTGGACGTATCTCCGAGGCGTATCTTTAAAGTCCCTATAGTACAAGAGGGCAGAGCAATACCAAAAATAAACAAAGAAAACACAAAATTTACAAACTATTCTACAAAAGCGAATATAGCCATCCAATTATTTCGATCACCTCCAACGATCCATAAAAAAGCCATTAAATGTGGACTTCGTTGCTGCCGAGACCGGTAACACTGACGGATGCCCGTCAATGTCGTCAAGTCTCTATTCGCTAGAGAGCAGGATACGGAAGCAGTAGGGGAAGTCGGGGGCATGGGGTGGGGAGGAGAAGGAGGGAGGGAATTGTGGAGGGGAAAAATGAGGTCGAGTGGATGAAAGATTCATGGGTTCTGGGAGGGGAGGGCAGAGAGGGGGAAGGGGATAGTGGTGGCTCGGGGAAAAATGAGGTGGTGGGTTTATCACCCGTCCCCTCCTCCGCCCCTCTTAAGATCACCCTTTAAAATTCCGCCCTCGCTCGAAAAAAGGGGAAGGCCATCCCCCAGGCCGATGGAATGGAATATATTCTCCCCCTCCCCCGTGCATTCGCGTGGCTGACCTCCTCTCCCACACGCTCCGCCGCCACGCAACTCAACGAAACGGTTTGTACGTGTTGGAAAAAAAAGGAGGCGGAGAAACAATATTTCACCCCATTTCGACTCGAGGACGATGGGCAGAGCAACTTTCCGAGCACTTTCTTCCTCTTGTTTCATTATTTTCATTCAAACTCCGCGGTCTCGAACTGTCTCGAACAAATTTCAAGCTCTACGTTCCTCTCTCCCCTTCCAAGTTTCTGCAACTTTCGCCTAGATGTTCGTCCGTCGCCGTTCGACATATTTTCGCTGAGTTTCGGAAGAATTTTGGAAATGACGATATACCTTCGAATCCCCGCTCATTTCCTATTGCGTGTTAACGTCGGTTACGACGACAGTGTTTCAAACAGTTAAATTCAAGGTTAACTCGTGGAATTAATATTGTAAAATCATGGAATTACCATCTAAAATTCAGAACTTCTTATCCTTTATATTTTAAATTCCAAATTTGCGCGAATCAGAGGATTTTTGCACGAATTGCCCTAACAGCGATAGTTAACGGAAATACCATTACCACAAATGTAAAACAAGAACCACCCGTGAAAAAATCAGCATTACCTTTGAAACTATCACACTGCATCAAGTGCGTTCAACATGTATTATTGCTTTTCTAAAACTTATTTGATATTGAAAGCTATTCGTTACTAACATTACGCCATAATTAAAAGATTATCGCACTTTCTTCGGGCGCATTACCATCTGAGCTATGCATTAATTCAGCATTTTTGTATTCGGTCTAAGGAGACAATCAAGCTCCATTTCACACCGCAGTTTCAAAGGACGGAGCTAAAAGCTTCCATTGAGCAGTCAGATCAATCCGCGAACTACGACCATTTCAGTGATCTCAACTCCGTCGCAAAGATAGGCAACCATTCCTCTAGATCGGGGTTCTCTGCTGAGAAAGGGGTTTCCGTGATAGGGGAAGACATTCAAGGGATCCTCTTGAGGGCGATAGTTCGGCAATTTCAATTTACTGTAGGGAGCGTTTCAGGGAGAGGGAGAAAGTGAAAGGAAGTCACGCTTGGTGATTCGGAAAGATGAGTCTCCTTCCCTGCCTGCGGCTCCACCTCTTGGGATTTCTCCTCTTGCAGAAACGGCTGGGATTCTGACGACGGCCGGAGCCTCGATAGATTTGTTTTCGAAGGTGAGCAAACAGACGGAAATAAAAAAAGTATCATAGCCCGAGCACGCGTGCGAGTGGAAAAAAATATTTACACGGACACGTTTTCATCAGGAGCGGCAACAGTACGTCGGAATAAATCATTCTTGGCGAGAAGAGATGGAATAAGCCATCTGCTCGCATATTTTCCTCTCCGCGTTTCAGAAGGCAAAAAAAGTGTTTAGTTTCTTTTTTTGTCGGTTCCGCAGGCGGCAACATCCCCTCCAGAGATCGATTGAACAGACAATATGAGGGTGGTGGGGAAGCGGTGGATATTCGCCCGGTAATTTCAGTAAAATGCCGAAATTCCGGGACCGGACTGAATGGACGTTTTTCATGGGCTCGAAATAGTGGGATCATAATTTTGGCGGAGGAAGTTGGTCCGCGGTTCCGTTTCGTAAATGAAACATCCTGAGGGAATTGGGAACGGGGTTGGGAGAAGAAATACTATTTCATGAGGGCTACAACGAACTATGGAAAACGTGGAAACGTAAGGTTATCTGAGGTACTTCTAAGAAATTACTACAACAGTTGTGATGGTTAACAGCATTGATCATAGCGTTGTCGTGAATTTCAAGAGATAGCTTTTATAATTATTAGATAGTTCAAATAGATGACATTTATGACAAGTAAGTAAAATAATCGCGCTAAGAAACACTAACAATCGTCACACCCTTGCCAGCCAATCGTATTAGTTACATTCAAATTTAACGAACTCACCCCGTATAATTTAACATTAATTTATTAACAACCACCCTTGGTTTCCGGATATCGTGTCATCACCATGGTCACTAGAATCAATTTATATGAAAACTACCATGTAAAATCCATTCAACACCAATTTCGTCGACTTTTTTTTTCAAATTTAGACTTCAACAAAATACTTAAACGTTTTTTATCATGACTATTATCATCATTCATCATTCCGATTATTGCTTTGCTTTACCTCTCCAATTCATTTTATTTTCAGCTCATGGTTCCAAAACTTTGCTAATCTTCCTTCAACCCTCAATTTCTATTTTTTTTATTTTTCATAATTCTCTTCGCGCATTCCATCCTTCTAAACATACATACTTCCCATTCATTATTCACTGAATTGCTACTTTCAGGAGGCTTTTTGCAATTAAGAACATGCTCGACTAGTTTATAACATTTTTTTAAGCTGAATGCTACTTCGAGCAAGAAGCTGAGGACATCATGAGGTTACCTTGGTGAAGTTTAAATAATGGCGCAGTCTCATCGGACAGACTCAGCACGAGAGAGCTGAAAACTTGCACACTCACCGCGATCAAAACTAATGCAAACAGAGGTACCTGTCCTGTCACTTTTGAGCCCTACAGCCTGGAGAGAGTTTTATGGGTCTTAAGGATGAAATTTATAATAATGCTAAGGATGTTGTTGTCAACATGGCATCGCGACATAATACTAGTGTTATTTCGTATGGATAATGATAGAGACTTCTCTTGGAAATGAGTACCTGTATTTAAACATAGCATAACCATTAAGGTAGGGAGAATCCAAGGGGAGACAAGGAGGTCCCAGAAATCAATTGATCAACTGATGAAACTTTGACCTCCGCTGTTAACAGCGGGCACCAAAAACAACCGTTGGCCGAAACGAAGAAGGGAAAAGCAAAGCTTGGTAAGAACCTAAAAATAAAGCGGCGAGGAATAAAAATGGAAAATTCGTACACACAAAAAGGATTGGGAGGGCGTGGATTCAAAAGCAAGAGATATCTGGGTTTACAGAAGCAGAGAGGGAAGGGGGGATGAAGAAGGGGCGAAGAGAGGAAGAGATGGAGAGGAAGGAGATGCTAGTGAACAGGTCACCCTGACTGCCAGGAAATAATTTTGGGAGGCAATTTTGGTGGAAACAAAAATGTATATGTATCCATTTCACATGGACGTGATTGGATTTTCAAATCCGAAAGAATTGAGTTTCTCATAATTTCACACCTACAACCGAAGTGCTCTAAAATCGTCAGATGTGATAGCGATTCTTCGGCCAAAAGTAGTAAGTGGCCCGGAAATGTTTTTCAGATCAAAATAACGTCTGAGGAAATATTAACTTACTGAATTTGCAACAAAACTGAATGAACTAGAAATAATATTAATATGGTAATAGGTTCAATTTAATATTTCCAACCGATTTGAAATACGAATCTACCGCCTTTGTCGATAATATTTGCATTTCTAGGTACGAAAAATACCGACATTGTCTTTCTACGCCCAGTAAACCAATTACTAGCATATATTCGGAAGTATTAGTCGGTACACGTCATAAAAAGAAAAATCTTGTTCCTAGATGTAAATTAAGACCTATTAAAAATCTTGGGAAAAAACTCATTTCGTGATTTCATAAATATCGCAAAGTTATTTCATAGGTTTATTAAACACCAAAAATTAGTTGAAAAGTACAGCTCAGACCCGATATTATTATGTAACTGGCAATTGAAACTCAGGAGAAATGAATCTATTGGGTAATAATAAATATTGGGTTTAATATAACACCCTTGAAGTTCTATTATAAAAAAAACCACTTAATCTAATTATGTTTTAATTCTGGACATTTCTCACAGAACTTTCGTTCCTATCCCGTACATTCCTATCATCCTACTGTTAACATCGTAATCTGCATTTGGGTGCTGTAGGCATTGATTCATCGATTACCGGGGATGTTCGCCCATTTCAGAGTTCATTTCATAGATTAAAAACTTTAAAAACGGCAATCGAAACCTTGCCTGACATAATTTGAAAAGAAAATCAATTGCAGTTACATGCTTTACTACGGCGGAAAGAAAAGTGCACTGTCAACTGACGTGAGAATCTGACAGCTGTCACAACTTGTAAATGTTAAGCTTAATTTTTGTCTATTATCAATTACACAACAGCACCATATATGATAATTTTATGGAATAAACTTCATAAGCTACCACGCAACTCCAGAATCTTTAACTCAATATTAAGGCGCTGATGGAAAGACCAGAGCACGCGATTTTAAATTGCTTAGTGGGAAAATCCTCCACCCTACAGACGCATCAAAAAGAAAAGCAAAATTAAGCCTCTGCGAAACATCTCACATTACCGCAGCACTGCTGAGCACTGATTAAGCAATAAAGAATTTTGAATATGTCCAAAACAAGCCAGCGCTTCCGCACGCAAAAGAGATGTCTCTCTCGTAACTTTTTTTATTTTGGACACGCAAGCCAGAGAAAATGAACAAATCTCGGCATAAAGCATTGCAACAAAACGCTAATGGCTGCTGCAATGATGAGGAAGGTGAAAACTTAGACCATTCATTTTAATAAACGGTCATTTTTACTTCAATTAATAACCAGTTTGCGGCCAATAAAATCTCCTTAGAAAATAACTAGGAGACTGGATAAAAATTTAAAATTTTCCCCAAGAAAACTCTTAAATAGGATGATTATAATGATCAACTCAAATTTTTTTAGTACTACCTAGCTATTGTGATTACCTATATCTTTTACACAGATAATCTAACATTAATATTTTTTAAAACAAGATAAGATCTTAAGGTGAATTACTAAATTCCTCATGACTACATTGATCGGTCATCACAACCATTTCGCACCACAATGCAATTGAAAATATAAAGCATTCTTAATGGATACCAATGTAATAAATAGAAAATCAGAAATAATCAGCAATTATAACCTATTCAATCATCGAAAGCAATTTTTTTCGAGAAAATCCAATAATTTACCTTACCCCAGTGCGTAAAACCAACGGAGTGGACACCCAATAAGATGCGTAAGACCCCAAAGCCAGAGATTTAGAGGCAAAGATAGACGCAGCAAGCGTAGATTGAGATCGCATCCCGGCAAAGAACTTGGAAGATGATTATAGTGGGACATAATGCGTCGTACATTAGTAGAGTCTAGGGTAGTTAGATCAGCAACTATTCTTTTCAAAATTGGCAACCAGGTCCTGCTTATCGCTAAGCCTATCCTAACGACTATAAGTACAATGAATAGTCCATTATTGATCTCAAGAATAACATTTTACACAAAACAATGCTTAATTAGCACAACTGTTAATAGTTTATATTTTCAAAGGGAAAATATGACACAGCATTTTTACATTATTTCAGAGCTGAGGCGCTCATTTACAACCTACAAATAATAAAATTAATTACCGGAAGTAAGCTAAACATCATAAATTAAAATTAAAAAACATGAGAGATGTTTAGTTTTATATGCGTCCCCATGATTTAGTTCCGCAAGTGTAAGAAACATTCAGTAAAAGCGCTATAAATAATTAAAAAATCTATAGGGAGTTTAACTTAAGAGGGAAAACATGGGAGAGATACGTGGTACAATGCGTGGAGATTCACCTTGAAAAATCAGACTATTCAACTGGGTTTCGGACCAGATATCAAACCAATACGTCGCGTTGAATATCAAGTTGGTATACCATCCAGTTGCAATTATTCGGTGCGAATATCCATACGCTTATGCAAAACGAAGTCCCCACCCACAGTTTCAAATGGTTTTGCTTAGTAATGTCCAAGTTTAACCGGTAAATAATTACTCCGAAATGCAACTAAAATTCAGTTGATATTTAACTGAAGAATTCACATTAAATTTCCTCACATCCGTCTCCTCTCGTCCGTATGTCTGCGTACAAAGTACTTAGCGGTAAGCTGAGGAATCATCATGAGAGTTTCAAGGAACACGCGAAAATGGTCGAGGACCCCCCCGGATACGGAAGCGAGAGAAAATTGAAAACATAATAAAAAATAAAAAGGAAGGAGGGCGGGGAGGTAAGGTGGTGAATAAGGCAGATGGGAGGAGATGGAGCAGGAGCGGACGGGAGGAGATGGAGCAGGAGCGGACGGGACGAGATAAGAAGGCAAGAGCGCCTCTCGCCAGTATCTTCGCTCCTCTCCCCACCCCTCCTCACCTCCCTGCCACTCCCCCACCACACGACCTCTCCTGAAGCAATTTCTTTCCCATCAGCCATCGCGGGGGCGCGGGGAGAAGGAGACAGTTGAGCTGGCTAACTCAAGGGAGCATCCACTCTCTCTCCGCGTCCCAAAGCGTGCACCGAAATTTCCTCGGTGGAAGTTGAAATAAAAGTCGCTCGCAAGAGAGAAGGATATGGACGGCCAGAAGGACGCGTGTAAAGGAGCAAGTGCGGAGGCGAGCAGAGAGCGACGGCCGTTGGAAGTAAGCGAGGGCACTCGACAACGAGTACACATCTTTACGTGGCGTTGTTCGGAAGGACGAAAATTCTTAATGGAGTTTAAAAGAGATAACACAAACATACGTACGTATTTACATGTAAAATAAAAGTTGATTTCAAATTGACATTTTTTCGGCTTGGCGCTCCAGAAACACATTATTCAGATTTACGGCCTTGATGCACATATACGTGAGAAATATAACGATATTTATGTCGCATATCTTTTTAATTAATTTTAAAAGAAAATTTATCAATCATGGTATTACATTCTTTAAAAAAGCAGAAAAAAATGTTTGCTTTTCAAGGCGCTTTTGGCGTTTATCGCTGAGCAAACAGCAAGTCATAGACTCAAATATGAATCCTTATTGAATTACCGAATAGTCAAGTCGTAAGGAAAAATAAAAGTTTTGTGTCATCATAATTATGTAATTGAATTCATCCTTCTTTAAACAGGATATGCATGTAAATAAAATTATTGGATCATACCATTAGAACACTCATCGTCATATTTCGTAATGCATGACCGTGAGGTTACACACAAGTTTAGCAATTTAAGTTTGCACAGGATACGCTCTCACACACTGACGTGCTTGATTGGTAACCTGTTCAGCAAGGGAAGCGATACGCCGCTGACTACCATTGTAGTAGTCGCAGGCGGCAATAAAAGAACAGGTGGGTAATTCTGTAATGAAATAATTGCTTGTGAATGGATTACTAAAGGGGAGAAACTTGGCATTAACAGTAGCCCGCTCTCAAATACTGGACAAATCATGCAAGTACAAATAGGGATTCAACTGAAAAATCTTTCCCTCAGCCGAATGACTTTAACCCAGCATGAGAACACCGTTCTCTGGCCAACATATCGATCCGATTCCACATCAACGGAGTGTGTTTTATTAGAGAATCCATTAGGGCTTGTTTTCAAATGCCTGGATTAAACAGCGGTAGAAGTATAGCTTTATTTTGATGTGCTTCAAGTGGTGCATTAATTTCGCACCTACAGCCACTCTCTCTTCGACAGAGGACCTGGATTGAATTGAACGAACAACCATTGACATTCAAGCCAGTCTCAACGATGCTAAATTTTGTTGATGGAGCAAGAGCCGATTGTTTCCTTCGCGGCTGGCCATTGACTCAGTTCAAATATTTTTTCATGATAATAGCCAACGTGTATACACCTTTCCATCATCAACGCTCATTTCAACTAATCAACATTGTACTTTAATAAAAAAACTTTTTTCAAATCCTTTAGTACAAAATTACATCAACGTCAACACCACTTTACCCGACAGTTGAGTTCACCCTCGGAAAAACAAGGTAATGAATTGTATGCCTCAACTTCAAAAAAGTATGTATATAAGGCGTAATCTCAAAATATAAAACGCTTTCGTAACACGTGAAAGAAGAATGATACACTTCCATCCAAGTATGTTAGGACCAAAACCCCGACAAAACTCAGCCAACTTCATTTAAAATAAGTGGGTATCAAAAGGTAGAATGAATATAAAAGGAAAAATATATGAGTCATTAAGGATGAATAAGGGTTAGCGGTAAAAAAAACTCACGAAGGCTATTAACATGCACATTTAAAACTGGGGAATACGAGTGTTTCGGATGTAGTCGTTAAGCGTTTGGTCAATCAAAAGTCATGTTATCCACAACGCCCCTCAGAGCAGTTTACAATTTTTACCACCACCGCTATTTAAAAATAAACATTAATGACAACGTGTATCTATATTGATAACATGATATTAAAAAATCTACGATTTCTACACTATAATGCGCATATACTTACTTTCTCATTATCTTTTTCTTTGTATACAGAAAGTAACAAAAAGAACCCGGTAACACTTTAAATATATGAGAACGAACAAAAAGAAATTTTTACTTCATTATATCATTTGGTTGAGTTAAAATGCTAAATATGAAATTATGTTTAAGGACGTGCGCCCGTTTTTTACACGCTACTCTGATACACATTACGTCAATTCATCAATTACTATCTATTCGTCCAGTTTATTACCAATAAAAGATTTGCATCGAGCAAGGATGAAAAACGTGTTCCACTTGAGAATATTAATACCAACATTTCGATATTCAACATGCGAAATCAGATTAAATATCCAATATTTAGACGTACTCAACTATCTTACACATTCCATTGGAGTTTTTTTAAACACCGTTGATGAGAAAGCGATAGTTTTTTTTACTCCGACGATGGTGCTCCCCCGACCTAGATGGCCGCATCGACAGTTGACTATCGACGTGCGACCCCTATCCCTTAACGACCAATGCACCCACCCACCACCCTCACAATTCAGGCGCCGCCAGCCTCTTTGCCCCAGATCGACCCCACTCAGAACAATCCCACTCCAATCCCATCCCCCGTAGTCCGATACCCCCGCCCATCACCTCGTACCCCTCCCTTCAGCCATTGGACCATAATCCCCTCCTCCTCCCATCCCCTCTGACTGCCAACCTTCTCACACTCTCCCTTCTCCCTCCCTCTCGCACTCATTTCGAAGCCTCTTAAACTTCTCCGATCACCAATTTATTTTTTCTTGCCTTCTTCTTCCCACGAGAGCAAAAGGCCCGCACGATGCCGATCACATCTTCGACCAGAAGCAATTGGGAAGATGGCGAGCGAGCGCGTTCTCTTCAGATGTGGCGGGGGGATTTCCTTCTTTTTCACATATATTTTTTCAGCATTCACGCTCGTTTGGCTCGCTTATTTTTTTGATTAAAGCCCTTTTCTCTCCATTTCGGGTACTCATTCCGAGTTTATCATGAGATGAGTGAGGGTGAATTGTTGGCAGCGGAAAATAGTTTTTGAGAGAAAGGGGAGACGCGATTTTCGACACTCGATTGACGATGACCTGATTTTTCTAATTGATGAATACAGCGAGAGGATCCGCGATTCCGATCATTACGACAAAGCTGTTGAACTAATGGCCTTGAAACACCAAAAATCAAATCCATCAAAAGGGATAAAAATAGTTATAAATTCATTTGACCTCTTCAGGGATGAAATACGTCTACTAACGTGTTGATTTAATGTGCGCTACTCGAGATGTAATTAAATACATTCAAAAGTAAAAAAAATTGTACGTACAGGCTTTTGGAGAAAATATACAAGACATTTAATTAAAAACTACTTTGTTTTAACCATTACAACCAAACATCGACTGTTCTCTTCTACGGCAAAGTAACAATTGCTATATAGCATGCCATTGAATCCATTGCATACGGAAAAAGAAAACTAAAACATTGGCCCTCTTACAGACAAACAATTTCGTCTCTACAGATATACCACTACAAATTATATTAATGATTAATTTAAAAAATCAAGAAGTGGCTGGTGGCTCAAGAAACTCTCTCCTAGTAAAAATAAAAAAACTTTATCGGAGAAACTTTTCCCGGGGCAGATATGAAGCGTAGGAAAGGAATGCTGTCAAATGCACGGGTGCTAATATCTTCCGGAATTTTGAAGGGCTAAGTAAACTACATTCTCCTAGTGTAACAATAGATTTACATTTTTCAAAAAGAGACAAATCAACCGAAGGAAAGAGTTGGTTGACTGATTTGCATGAGAGATGTAAAAATAGATAACATTTCGGGCCAATGTAATTCGTTTTCAAAAGCAGGACGCCCATAATAGAACGTAGAGATAAATTCAAAGAGTCCAAAATTCTTCCAACCAACTCAACGCTAAAAAATAAAAATTTTACTTCAATGGTGTATCTAGCCATCTCCATTCAACACTGCAACAAAGTCAAAGACAATAGTAAATTTTGGTATCAGGCTTTAGCTTTTGACCAGAAATTTGCCGTCACCAAACCTAACTCATTCTTAATTTCACAGTTAGTTTTACCCTAAAAATGACCTCGAAATACTTGGGACTAATCTAGAATATGAAAGATATTACATTTATCAGCAATCTGACTAAAAGCTGACTCTTGCTGAAGCCATTGATTTAACAAATAACATATCTGTACTAATACCCAGCAATCTGCCGCAGCGGTATCAGTGTCAGGGGGTGTTATAATACCAGCTATGAATAGAGGGAGGTAGAGAAAAATAGATTGGGAAGAAGGAGAGGACAAAAGTGATAAGTATGCAATCAATGGTCGTCATGTCACATTTCTCATTTCTTGCAGTCGCAAATGATTAGTGGAAGGAATCTATAGTAGGCACCAGTTTGGCAGTGTATCACTTAATATGTCGCTTTCACCATTTCTAGGGATTGAGTGCGGGGTTAAATTAATATCCTCCGCGTCAAACTGAAACTAGTTTGATCTGAATTTTTTACGCTATCTCAGACCGGCATAGCGTGTAGCCTCAATAATATCTAGATACTCCTAACCCCACAAGAAAGACGCATCGTTTCACAGTTTTCAAAGTCAACAGCGAGAAATCGATGATGAAAACGTGCGTTTCGATGACAAATAGTAAACACCAGCTAGCTTCAGGAAAAAATAAATTTGCAGGCCCCAGTAGCTGCGGTCGGCAGGTTATCACAGGAGCAGCAATCCAAGGACCCTAGGATCTAATTCTACCTGGAGCACTGGATCATAGATGATGGATCTGTCATTGGATTGAGAATTTGAATTTAAAAGAGCGATTTACCTTCATAATTTTGAAAAGTTAACAGATCAAACCAATGCACAATGTGAGAAGTTAAATCAATAAAATGCGCAATAATAAATTCATCATCTGACTGAGTAAGCTGTTTGTCTAATCCACTCTATGCCACTCTTCAATATGTGGGGAAATTTGAGACCTGAAAAAATCACTTCCAGTGTAGTATCTGTTTCGAGCAAATGAATGCGTGGAAGAAGACTGCGAGTCATATGCATCGATTACCGCAAAGTATAAGATGAGACGAGCCCTCATGGTACGAAAGGCTGTTCACGGAAAACTACCCTTTTTATTCGTCTCTCCCACGATTTCTATATCTGGTTATTTCGGTCGTTACCCCTTACCACAACGAAACGAAAATAAAAAAATCCCGCCGTAAATGCCCGCAGTCGATGACCGACAACCCTATTTCCAATAGCGTGCCGCTATCGCAATTCGGGGATACCCGCGGCCGCGGCGGAGGGATACGGGGAGGTACCCCGCCATCCACAGAACCGTGCTTGCAGCCATTGAGGGCGGGAGAACCCTCCCTTCTCCGACCCATAGCCTCCACCCCTACTTCGCGACTTCGTAAACCATATCGCTTCCTCCTTGATCGGCCCGCCTAAGGGGATTCCCCTTGATCCCGTAAGCATAGCCACATTGCGTTAAAAAATGTATAAGGCCTGGTCGGAACCCGTCGTGGGGTTTGTTATGTGAGAATGTGCCCAAGACGTTGCGGCGGTATTAAGAATAAATCCTTCGCCCTGTCTCTTCCGTTCCTCTTACCATTATACCCTTCTCACGATTCCCTAAACCCCACCGCGCCGACAACAAACACCCCCCATGAAATATTTAGGCGAGCACTCTTACCATTTCGGTCACACCTCTCTCCCAGATTCGTTCGTTCCCCTCCTCACCTTCTCGTGACCCTTGTCCTACTCTTCTTCCACTTTTTTTGCTCCTTTTTTTTCCTCCCGATGCCCACTAACCCTTGTCCCCTCTATCAAACGAGAAAGCAAAACCGACCCACGTTCTCACGCACTTCGGGAAAGAAACCGAGATTTCTTTCCGAGTCCCTATTTTCCCTCTCCTCCTCCTCCCTCCATCTATCCCTCATTTAAGATTCTCTCTGCCACCTCAAATCCCCGAACCCTTATGTCCGTCGCTCCCTCATCTGGTCTACCTCCTCCTCCTGCACCCGCCACCACTCCTCACCCTCCCTCTTTTTACGCCTTCATCGGCGCCCGTCGCACGCCATTCTTCCCTCCCGTCCGTCCTGCTGCGTTTTACACACCGCACAAATGAGGCACTCGTGTGGATCGTCGCGGCTCTCTACGGATCGGAGACGTGGACCATTGGAAAAAAGTGACCAAAGAAGAATGATAACCCTCGAAACTTGGTTCTGGACACAGTTGCCTAATATCAAGTGAAGAGATTAAATAAGAATGAGGAGGTATCAAAACAATCGAAAAGGAGAGGACCATATTGAACACCCAACTTGAAACAACAAATAGATGGTTTGGGTAATAAGTAAGTAATAAAAAAGAGCGAAAAGTACAAGGGAAGAAAAACCGAGAAAGGTAAAATAAGAGTCATTTTGGATGGAAAAAGTCAGGCTGTAAGATACTTAGGAATGAACAGATATATATGGAGAACTGCAGTAAACAAGACTTCAAATTGTAAATTCGGAGGTGGTTGTAGCGTGAAAAGGGTTGAAGGTATTTAAGGGAAATGTTTCGTATTTAGATAATATTTTGCTACCCTTGAGGAGGTGGTGAGCCAGCGCACCGTTTCGACTTTCCGACGTTCCCGATGCCGTCACATCCGTTCCGCCACCGGCACACTGCCATATCAATAGATGGATTGTAAGGAACATTCCAATTAGATGTTTTCCTCTCCTACTTCCTCTGAGCGATGAATATGTGCTGGCATCTCTAATTTCATTCATTTATTTTGATTTTTAGCCAGTAAATACTTTTCCAAGCAACTTTTTTCCCTATTACTATGTGAAAATAACTTTGTAATACTCAATAGAGAGTGCATTGACAATTTGTATTTTGATCTCACGGAGATTGTGTATTTGTTTGCATATTTATTCATGACTGTAGGTATGTTGTATTTATTCTATAAGAAAAATCTTTGTAATCCTCATGAAAGAGTTCATTGAAAATTTGTATTTTGTTCTCACGGAGCTGCTGCTCCAGAATAATAAAATTTTGTTCAATATCAATATTAATATTTGGAGAAACCCCGACAGGATTTTCCGATAACCGATAACACCGACATTGGCTGGAATGTCGGAGTCACGACATAAATTTAGCAGAAACTTTCGACAGCGCCTAAAATGGTCGATAGTCGCTATGGGCCCCACACTTGTATTTTGCTCATTAGGTCGCCGACTAAAGTTCGTGCTCTCATTTTCATACGCCCAAACGAATGTGACATTTATTTGATACGTGTAATTAGTGAAACAAGCTGTGATACCCCGCAAATATAACATCGCCGTTCCTAATATCAAAATGTCGACCTGATTTCAAAGATATATAGACGTCAGGGCAGACAAATAAAAACATTATTTATGGAATAGACTCGGCAGCACCTTGTATGCGCTAACGTAATGTCTTCTAATCTTCGACTTAGCGCATTGCCGTTTCGTTTTGAACAACAAGAAACGTCATAAGCCCTAACATTAGGCACCAAAAATAGACTTAAAACGCACTATTGCTTTCGTTGAAATTTCGAAAATTAATACAACTTTCCTGGATGAATAGAATCCTTTTATAACTAAATACTCAAGACAAAAACATATTATAAGATACATGGCGGAATCAAAATAATACCACCATGGGTCGATGCCTCTAATGACGAATGAAGTATTTTCTGATCGTTCCACTACTTATATTTCACAAATGTAAATGATCGGTAGTCACTGATCCAATTGCTAATTTCATGGTCTTAAAAATTAATATGAATGCAAGACATGATTGTTTTGAATGGCTTTGAATACGATATTTAACATTAGTGACTCATTTTAGAATGATTGTAAATCAGGTGACTGGGAATAGATAAAGATTAAGATAGGTAGGATTAAAAGTTATCCATTTGATTTATTTATCTACCCAAATTCGTTCACTTGAAGGACTTTTTTCGGCTCAGAGATTAGAATAAAAATTCTTACATAATCACTCAATTTTACACACTAAGATTTACCTATCAACTAAAATGAACAAGGAACATGAAATTTTAAAAGTGAAAACGAAAGGCGTGGAGGCAAAACATAGTTTAATAAAATGAACGGATCTTCGTCACCAAAGAATACAAAATAAAGTTTTCTGGAGAACCATCAAACCCTGCTCTATCGCACACCATATTATACCAGTGCTCGAAGAATTGCTCGATGCTCGATTCATTACCATGCAAAACTGAGGAATTGGAAACGTCACTTACCGTCCACCTAAGAGTAAGGTAGTGGTAGTTCAAGTCAAGAGAGTGTTTAGTTAAGAATTAAACAAAGTCATAGAATGTACAATATCAATAATTGGTAAATGTTTGCCAACAATAATTTGGATGGCGATTTTCACTTAAGGTCGCTGAATTACTGAAAATATCGACTTTTCAGAGCAAAATACTCAAATTAACGTATATATTCCAGTGGCAAGTTCTAAAATACTGTAATTAAAATAAAGTATATCGGTATTTATTATCCATGAAGGACCCATCCATTTATTATTCATATTTTGTAAAAATAGGCCGAAATATGGCGAGAAACGCAAAAAAATCTTTAAAAAAAGGCAAACAATCATAAGTTACCTTTTATCTGAGCCTGCAGACAGCAATCCTCTTAGGCATTCCTCGTCTCTTAAAAAAAATCGCACGATTACTTCTACGGCTTTCCATCTGAGTCCCTGGCTGCTCTCTTAAGATGTAACTACGTACAATAAAATGCTTTGAAAACAGCCAGGGGAAGCAGGTGCATACCCGCGCAATAAACGGACGTTAGACCACGACTGCCACCTCGCGGGAAAGTGGAGCAAGCAACTCGTGCCTCTGACGACTGCGACTCAGTGCATGGTTCCACACGAGGCAGGCAAAACTTAAAAATCAACCGGAAGCAAGGAAGGAAAACGGCTCATTCGCGTCAGGACTTTCGCCTCTCTGTGCCAGTGGTCATCGAAGGAAAATAGTATAACCCCTAAGAGGTTCCAACAGAGCCAAAGACTGCACTAGGATGGTAACAAGACACTACTTTCAAGTCATGGAATCTACCGGACGTGGTTGCTTGGATCATAATTGTGAGATAAGAAAGATAAATAACAGAAAATATCTGCTTTCCTCCGCTACTCCATTTCACCATAACAGTTTCCATCAAAGTCCACCAGAGGATAATGTATAGAGTTATTCATCTCGAGTCTGTTAGAGTTCAACCAAAAACATGCTTGTTTATAGGTTTGTTATAGAAAAGTAACCGCTTCCGACAGCTGCGCTAGAATTGTTAAATTTTTGTCTCGTTACTATAACAACTAATTATCAATTAATCATCATTTAACCGCAACATATTGCCCAGGCCATTGAAAACAGCGGATAAAAATTAGTTTCTAGTGAAGTGAGCTAACAGAAGCAAATGAATTAAAATGAAAGATATGAGCAAAAATGTAAAAATGAACAAAAAGTTTAGAATTATATGAGAGTACTTTGCGACCCACTTTCACAGTAGTCTGTTAGGAAGTCTTTACACAGATCTAGAAAGGTTGAAAATTTGATAGCAACTTCATAACTGGTAAGTAGTCAGCCGAGAAATGTGACATCTATCACACCCGCAGAAAACAAAAAAGGTTCGATAACCAAATTATTTCCAGTACATATTCTATAAAGCCAAGTACTATGAAGCTTGCCTCCTTTTAGGTACATAATGCACGTAGTTCATGCTTAAAATAGCGTCACGTCTTGGTATCTGTAGGCTACAAACAGCAAAGTTAATTTCCTCATGTAGTACACGGAAGAAAAACAAGGCGCGCCTTCTCATAAATCACAGTATACGGTCGTTGAACGATACCAACACCGGTAGTAGGTTGGATATGTGTCGTCCAGTGCACGGATTCGAGTTCAGCATTGGTAAAGATGCTAAATTGGTCTTAAAATTAAATTAGGTAGGATAGTACGAAAACTTGAACAGTTGGAGTCCCTGGAACCATTCTCCACAACTATTAATACTACTACTCCTAATAGCGGATTTCTCTATTCTCACTACGCCATTAGTCCCTCGAACTCAGCACCCATCAACAGTAACCGCCCAGAAGTTCCACCAACTTCTCCACTTCGTCCTGCTCGCATCCCCTCCACTCACTCGCTCTTCTTCCTCCCACACTTCATCCACGTCAAAGCATCGACAGAAACACCCCCATGAGCCCATCAGTCGTGGCCCAACTCGGGAACTTGGCTTCTCCAACCATTCTGAACAGGGTTGCGGGGAGAGTAAGTGAATTTACCCTCGAGGGGTCGTGACGAGCTTAGAACTCAAGGGGCAATGATTTAGCAATGATAGTGAAAGGGCAATTGTTCCTCAATATAGTTACTTTAAGAAACTCACTGTAGATTAGTCGTGATTTTCATCAAAAAATACTCGAAGTAGGTCCAAAACACGAGTGTGGCAGTCAGAATCTATCAGACCGCTAACATAGGAGGCTTGATTTCAACTACCGTGCAAAGGACATTTCAAACAATTCAAAAGGTTTAATTTAGCACTTTCTGTTCAGCTTAGTTATACTTACAATTTATATCAATCTATAATCTAAAATAAGGTAGAAGGAGAGTATTCGGTACATAAAACCATTTTCTAACGCGATGAATCATTGACAGATAACTATATCACCTAGATACGGCGTTATCTGCCTTGAATAATTTCTGAAATGTAGCAATACCTACTTAAAATTCAGTCGCGAAGTTGTAATGAAAAAATAAGAGTGAATAAGGGTGTATATAAGAAATCATAATATTAGCCAAACGATGCGAAAAGCTACCTCATGGCGCATAAGATGGATTGGGCTAGCTTTCATTGTAGAATAGAGAGGGGAATGGCAAGAAAAAGGAATTCAATAGGGCTGGAGAGTCATTAAAGAAAAAGAAAGTTACCTGTCTAAAGGACATTTATTAAAGGCAGTATTTTTTTAACTTTATAATCGATATCAAAGCAGTTCAGTCCTTATCACTTTATCGTTGCTACTTGGCTGAGAGTTTTTAGTTTTTTTTTAAGTTGCAAATTTTTTCCAGAACTACCAAATTCCATCTCGTTCCTCTAACTAACTCTCACGCATAAGTGCATACATTCAGGGACCAGCATGATACTGGCTTTATTCCTATTTTGCCCTTTCTATAGCCATGCGAGACTTCTTAATGCTGCCAGCATTATTTTCTTACCTTAGCAGCTCCAACTATTTGGTATTGCTCTGTCTAACTTTCGCCTAAACAGGAACATTTCTAAACAATAATAATCTGGCTCGCGTAGGTGAGTCGTATTTTGTGAATGTTCTTGCAAATCAGAACTTGAATCAGCCACATGCCTCCAAGGCGTTTTTTTGTAATTACATCAATTGCAATAAATCGAATTACCTAACATTGCGACCAGGCTACATACCGCGATGACGAATCCCACTCCAAATGTTGGAGTAAATGAAAGATATTTTAGTAAGTCAAGTCTTTCAACGGTTTTTTTAAATTATTGATATGAGAGGTTGATATTACCTCTGAAATATGTTGCTTTTTGTATTTTTACGCAAATCAATTGCACTTGTAGTACCTACAACTCAAAGATCCCACAGGAGGAAATAGCATTCATACTAAATTTTAGGGAGAGCTGAAGTTGTTGGTAGTTACGTTACATATGGAGTCTGAATTAAGTCTGATCGATTTTATATCAGTAACAACACCAGGTCGAATAATTTCCTTCAAACTCACTCTTTAGATGAAATAAGGATTCCAAAGCGCTTAGTAAGACCACTTAATTCATAGCCGAAATATTTTTTAGAGTCTTTATGTAGGGTAATACAGAGAATACGTATCGTGTTTTATTAAGGAAGTTATTACCATAACCTGGGCTTGCACCAATTTTTGTGTTCAGAATCTAAAATTTGTCGAAATTTACTGTGTGGTGAAATAGTCTGTGCAAAGTACAAAGCATATCCTTCATAGTGGTTCACAATGGAGAATAAGTCCCACCAGTATGGAAAGCCTCACCACGTGCCTCTCTAAGAGAACTTAACTTGACATGTGTCTTTTCCCGCATTGTTTTCGCATTTAATGAAATTAAAAGCTCGCGGACGGATTGCATTCGGTAGGAGGAATATTCCATTGATGCATCCACTCGAATTGTTAATTATTTTGTATGGTGGAAAAGAACTTTTCCCCTGTACTTAGCGCCAGAACATCATTCAAACAAATTAACACACGTACTGACCATTCACCACGAATTTCAATTATTTTTTACTTTTTATCAGCACACAGAGACTGCAGTACCATTTCATTTGAGTGTTTAAAGAAGGAGATAGAACATAAAACCCATTCCCTAATCCGTTGATGCACCGACTGGTTTAGAGGTGATGCTATCCATTATAATTCGGCTCGCTTATTCATTTTCGAAGGCGTAATTTTATTCGTAAGAGTCACCTCACTCCCTGTTTTCATCGCGGCTGCGAATCCCTTTCATATTTATTGATATGCTGGCATTGAGTGAACACGGATGGTTCAATCACAAACCTGCTAACAGCGAAATTAATCTTTCCATGCAAGTGAACGATCAAACTCCTGGCGTTCGGCATATAGTGAAAAATATATAAAAATACTTCAAATTTTCCAAGCGCGAGATCTCTTCAAAATTGGAACCCATACACGTTATTGAGGACCTTTGTGGGAGTTTTAATTTAACGATACGTATTTTATTCATTGCCAAGGTAAAACATGAAAGAAAGAAGTCATATTTGGAAGCTAAAATGTCATTTCTGGAGTTACTTTCATTTTATAGAACATTCCACACGATAAAAATGGCTGTCTCATGTACACCTTGTCTCAAAAAAATACCACATAAATAGCACAATTACACGGGTAGAGAAAGTAATTTAGTGGCAGCATCGGATTATTTTCAGATTTAATTCAATCAATTTTCATATGTTCCACAGCAAATCGAAATATTCTCAAGGTCGCCCTTAGCTGACCTTGAACTACCTTAAAGTTCCTGCCATCCACTCCATAGCGTGCACGCCACCCTGAGAATACAATCATTCTCCCAACCCTTCCACCCCCTTCTGTCTCCCCTCCCTCCCCCAAGGCACCACCGCCGAATAAATCAATGCACCGCATGAAAGTGATATAACACAAGAGGTTCTCAACTTCTCTCTCACCAACACCACCGTCACCTCCACCAATCGCCTTAGCTTCCACGGAAAACGTTACTTTCCCTTTTTCGGTTAGTTTCCAGGAGAAAAAAGAGCAGTAATTAATTCATTTGAAGGGGCTCACCCCACCTAACTTTACTCTGAAAGATAAAAATGTACGCCAGTCATTAAATTTTCATGAGCCCTTGCTTCACTTTTTCTTCGGGTAGGAAATGGGAGCCCACCCCTCATTCTGCGGGCATCTTCCGAAATACATAGACGAAAGGGTTAAATGTAAATATCTTGAATGGCTCACGCAATCAGGGTGTAATGGAGTAAATATTTGAAAGAGCCCTTGAACTTGATTTCATACTTTGCATAAAATAAAAATTAAGCATCAGGAGCAGATCTCAGTCAAGTATTTAGTCCCCCGTTGAGAGCATAAATCATTACGTCTTTCTAAGTTCATTCAGCAGCATAATGCCTTCATTAGAGAAAGAAGAAACCAAAGAAAGAAGATTAATGCCAGCAGGAGTGCGATGACGCTGTCGATGCATAGGAATGAGATTTTTTGGCGCAAGATGACACAACAGCAAGTGGAGGTATTCAGTGAAGCAAGTGGTATAGCATGTGGTCGTCCTCGCGCAATAACTGCCTTTCGCTTACCTTTCCCAGGACCCCTCAGGCCTACCTATGTCCTTTTTCTTCCTTATTCTGTGGCTACGTACTGGCTCGCGAGTAAAATAACTTGATCCGGAGGAACCCCATAAACAAGCTGAGCAAAAATATAATATAAGACCGCTTTAAGAATATCTTTATAAGTTTCCAATATTAAAAAATAATCGATCCTAGTGGCTGGTGACTGGCGCTAAGGAAAGTTTGATCTCACTCAATTCTTTTACAGCAAAGTAATTTAGTGCACTTGCGGTTCATAAATTCCTACTCCTGGCCCAAATAAATTCTCTAAAAGAACGTTAGCAATCAATTTAGCCCATGTGGCCTATGCATGCAAGACGTAAGTACAGCCATCCCAATCTTGGTGCAAGAAAAACCTACCTTTCAGGCTTCTATTTGAAAGTACCAAAATCCAATCGAAATCTGATGAAAATATTATATGCGATTACTTTTCATTAATACCAGTAAATAAATAAAGAAATATAATTAATATAAGGATATATCAGAAAATGAGAGGAAAAGAAAACTTGCATTTTCTAAGCTTTTAGATTATTTTCCATAAATCCTGATTTGAATAGGGCCAAGGGAGACTGAATTAAAAATATACCCAAAAACTTAATTCGACACGAAAAATAAATCAATTCGACCAAACCTAATTCTATGTGCATCTAGAGATGAATTTTACCCAGTTCCGTAGGATTGAGTAACTTACTTTCCCTCCTTTATAGTGAAATTCCACGATCAGGATGTGGTAGATATTCGTAAAAACTTAGCGACACTGTTGGAGCATTTGGTTAGACTCGCAAACCTATACTCTTGACACGCCAGTTTACAACCGATTGAGGACTCCCTTTAGAAGTAAATATGACAGAATCGATAGCGAGTCGTAGCATCTCGAAGTTACGATGCAATGTATACTTTTCACCACGCTTCATGCGTCTCTATCACTTACAACCTAGACGCGACTATTGATTCGCTTTCCTCACCAACCATAAAGTATGGGGATGAACCTTAAACATGTGCCTAGAATTTTGGAAATATTTCGACACACTCTTTCAACAAAACCTATCATCCTTAACCGTATTGTCTGGCATCTACCCATCATGCATACCTATTCCCTCAGTCATATTTGAAGCTGAGATGGAACAATTTCGATTTCTTCTAAAAAAAACGAGTGCCATGTAGCAATAATCGTAAAACGCAGAACTCACCCGGAGATGTCTGTCGCGGATCTTAAGAGGCCTCACTATGTGGATTTATCTATCAACTCCAGGGTAAGATGACCTCCAAAATTTCATGAAAGACGAGAATCCAGAATGACGTGGAAAGCGTCAGCTGCCATCTAACAAGCCTCTAAAAGTCAGGTTTACAGCGTAGCAGCCTTACTTTATTTGAGTGCCAGCGGAGACGACTACGATCCCTACAGCAACTAGCGATTCAACTCTGGCGAGGCAATTTTTTTCTACAGAGACTAATACCTCTGCCGCATTTTAAACGATGGTAAGACAACGAGTTACAAACTGGAGTAAAACACCTTTCACTAATCCGTTTTTATTTATTATCAGGCAATATGGGCGCCCTAGTAATATATCTTGACCAATATCTTCCGCAATAAAAGGCTGGGGCCTTTTACGATGGGATGACGGAATAAATAAAGAAATTCATAGGGGAACGATAGAGAGGCCCCATACTCAACCTTATGAAATCTCCAGGAAAAGAAAATCTTTTATAGTTTCTTCCCTGAACTCACTCGACGATCCATTTTCTCACACCTTCTCTCACAGCTCTCCGCTTCCATGCCTTCCCCTTCACCTAAACCACCATATATACTAACGCATTCACACTTCCGCGTCAGGTTTAAATGTCTTCATGCCTTGTAAAGAAAACGTGAAACGGATGACGAGCCTTATATGATGAGACGTCATAAACTGACGAAAACTCTGAAATAATATTTTTTCAATTTATTAAATAGGAAAAAAAACAATGCCTAAAGAGCGAAATGTGATTATAACAAGGCTCTCATAAAGAGAGACAGCCGTTGAATATGGGATTACCGAACAAAATGAAAAAGGAGAGATATTGCCTGAGTCATTCACCTGATAGAGCGTTGCCAGGGCACCGATATTTTTAACAAAGTCTTAATACAACCAAATTGCCAATCCAGTCGCATAAAATTATCAATTTTAGTTCAGTTAACTGGAAAAGGTAAAAAAGAGAATGGAAATGCAGATGGAAAAGCTAGGAAACGAAGAATAAAACTTCCTTCATAAAAGCGGATGGTGAAGCTCTAGGGGATGACAAATATGAGGGGAAAATTGAAGCCAGGTAGTTGCGTATTTAGAAAGGAATTATGAAAGCCACACACGATAAATGGCGAAAGAGAAAAGCAACCCGAAAGAAGGAATCGATCACGAAGGAAGTTTTGGATCCAATATCGGAAAGATAATGCAAACATGCAAGAAACAAGAAAGGCAGCTCAGAGAGATAACGCAATAAGAAATACGACCGGCTTAAGCCAAGGAATGCCACGGAAGAACAGTTGAAAACTTAGGTAAAAAGCTGCAAGGCAGCTTATCTCGAGAAGAAGTTGAAGAAGCTCATGGGGATGAGGGAAGTTACTTCAAATCTCGATAGAAAGGTAATGTCATCTGAAATTGGAAGGGTGAATTTCGGCAGAAACCTAAAAAAAATGGGATGATAATGATGGAATACTAAATGGGCGTTTCCAAAGTTTTTGGAGAATAAATATTTTGCTAACTGGTTTAGCTAACTGGTGACATGGTTTAGGAAAATATCACTCAGTAGGTAGGATGTATGGACTCCAAAGCTGAAATAACATGCAAATATGCATTCATTGAAAAAGTTTTCTGACAAACAATATTTAACCATTGCATTAAATCACGCTGAAAAATGAACCAGGCTTTATTAAATGTGACATGAAACTCGGTTCCACTTTGTGGAGTTCCATGTTGATTAGTAAAAAAAGCTTTTACGCTCCACTGGTCAGATCACAGATGAATAATTTATTGCACAATCCGGATTACGATGCTTGGCATCGTCTTCAGGGGCTCACTGCCAGTGATTCTGAATCTGGATTGTGCAATAAATTATTGACCTGAGAACGGACCAGTGGTGGGTAAAAGTTCTTTTTACTAATCATTCATGAAATGTTCCAGCATTTGTTGAGCCTATTAGAAAATTACCATTAAGCGTACGAAAAGTTTGCACGCCTCCAAATTTTTCCATATTTGCGCGAGCTGAGAAGCTCTGTGTTGAATGGAATTATTCGCGTGTCATTCTTCGGAGGGATACCTATCCAATAGCTGATTGTATTCATCCGTCTGCGTCGTCTAGGAGTAAAGGACTACTTGACGACGGTCCACGAACATACTTCTTGCAATATTGCCACAGCAGGCAGGGTTCTGCATTGACTCGCGTAACATGTGACCAGCAAATTTCGCTGCATTATTTTATGTATGCACTATATTAAAAATAAAGCATGCCGTGCCGAGATCTATCTTAAATAAACTCCCCGCTATGAGATCGCTCTTCCTCAACCACGTGATTCCTCTTTAAGCGACGGTATTTCCACTCATCTGACCTGGCGGAGATTTTTTTTCAGAGGAATCCGAAGCAGTGCTCAAATACCTCGTGGATGGCAATTCCAAAGTAAAATTAAACTCCGTCAGACTAACGCAGTAAACTCCGTGCGCTAACTGGTGACCCCATGCCATTTTTCGTAAAGAGAGACATTGCCGACACCGGGCATCTCTCATCTCTTCCTCCATTCTCAAATATTTCCAGCTTCACCTCTGTGTCTTGCAACATATCCTTAATAGTACAAATAATATGTTGTTTGACGCCTTCATTAACGACCACCGCTAAAACTTAAAGATGCCCCCGCCATACGTCTTCTTAATGGAATGTCAAGCGAAATATGACAACAATGGCCCATGAATTGATCGTTTGGCCACCGCATGAAAATTCTATCAATATATCGTTTATGTCATATAAAATGTAAATAAATGTTTTATACATATATATCTTTTACGTACTAATAGAATGTCAATCAAGTTACGTTTGCACCAAGTTAAATTAATATCGGTGGAAAAGTACCGGATGTATTCATTACGCGTGGGTTCAAGACACTTCCAAGAAGAGAAACCTGAATCCCAAAAGAGTACGAGAATGTTAATGTTGTTGATGTTGTTATATTAATCCTGTTATGCTTTCCACCTTTCCGCTTTTTGTCTCAGTTTTTAAGAGTGCAACATGACGAAAGTTAAGGGACTTACAGCTAATCCAAATTGAAATTTAAGTAACAGCCTCCCAATGACATTGATAGAATAGAGGGAGTACAGATGCGTGTACTTAACGTTAGGGGTTCAATGATAATATCTCCCTATCCTTCACTTTAATCCCCGGCGCCTTCGCTTCCAATTTTATCTCTCCACTTTCGCGCCGTTTCCTTTCTCATCATCCCAGCCCTCCTATTTTACATTTCCAGAAAGTAGGCGTGGCACCCGCGGAAGACTTTTATCTTTCCTTCTCACACTCTACCCTTCCACCCCGCAAGCCCCTGGGTCTAACCGTCGCCCCCTTAAAATGCCTCCCCTTCCACTTCTTCCCTCCCATAGCACTCCTTCCACAACCACCTCCCCCCCCCAAAAAACCTCCCCTCACTCTCCCCCACCCCCTCCTCCCGCTTCTCGCTTCCTCCGACTCCGAAATTTCCACAAAAGCTCTTCGGCAGAGGCCGAGCTACGCAACCACTTTCTTCTCCCTCTCTCTCCGCTCTCAAGCCAGCAGCCCAGAATTTGTGCTCCCCTCCATCCTCACCCACATGGCTTCTGAGTCTCCACGGGAACACTCTATATCCTCCTCCCTCCCGTCGTTACGGTCTCATCTGCGAATATGTTCCCTTAGTTCCTTCCCATATGAGAAAGAAGCGGGCGGACCTTGGGGCTTGAGGGGGGAGGGGTGGAAGGCTATTCCTCGCCTGGGAGAGAAAGATGGCGTTCGATTGCACTTCGCCATCGAAGAAGTTGGCCGATCACCTATTGTTTTTCGCCACGCTTCCTCAAGGTCTCTCCCTCTCCCCCGGCCCTTGCCTTCCGGTTACTTGGGAGGCGAAAGTAAACTGATGTCACGGAAGTATTTGAAAAATATTTGCGCCATCAATGATTTGCGGGCAGATTTTTCTGTATTCAACCAATTTTTAAACAGGCTATAGACAATACATATAACTACTACAATCAATCAAAATCTCAGGTAAAGCTGAGACGCTCCTACACCTATTCATTAGCCCACCAGTAAATTTTCCTCTAGTGACAATGACGGCATTTCACAGCCTTTCACCACCCAAAACATTTGCCGAGAGCGTATTTCTTTTCTCCACCATGCACCCAATCCCCCCCCAAGGCCATCCCTCGGTCCCCGGTCTTAACAACCTCTTCCACCTTGTCCTTTCTTCTTTCCCCCGAGCTAGCGTACTTGCTTCGGCGTTGCGTCGACTACTGGGTCTGTGCTACGTTTCATCCAGAGTGAACTTCATCGAACCAAACTTACACCCATTCAAAGATTGACATCGACCTGGAACGTTAAACATGTATTAGATTCACGTTCGTGATTCCTGTTTACGATCGGTTGTCAAACGGAGCTTCCGTTGGCAATCGCTGCGCACGCTCATGAAAGCTTTCATCGCAGTGAACGTATATAAAAAACGATATAGTCATTCTTTTCTAATGAACTTTAATTCTCGTACATTCAGCAATAAGGAGGGAAATAATTAGGCTGCTTTGTTCAACATTATAATTTTATATAATATAATATCATCCTATTATTATTGGCACACAAGCCGCGGAAACGCGATATATCAAAGGGAAAAGGCTTGCAGATGAATCACCACATTCTAGCTGCTAATTGCGCGAGCGTTGGCGCCAACCGTGAACGTTAAAGTTTGGACTGATTGAACTTTAAATATGACGGTAGATGTTCACGGTGCACGCGATCGTAAACACCTAAATGAACAACAGTGCGTGATAGTTGCAGTTAAAAATGTAGTTCACGTTGGCCTAGATCATAAACTGGGCTTTATGACCGATTTACAAGAGGTACCAGCTTGAAACGTTAACCGTGCGACGATTGGCCGTAGATTTTGAAGTCAGCTGGATTAGCCCTCCATCTTCAGAGGTAGCCAGGTGTTTGAATGACACAAAGCGGCTACGAACCTGAATTTTATAACTACGCTTAATACACACTGCGAACAAATAGTACTAGATTACTTGGAGGTTAAAAAGAGAAAATGGTCAAATATGATTCTTAACTGTTAAAAGGCTTGCAAATCAATACACAAGCACCGATTGCACTGACGCCAAGCGTGAGCTTGAAAGTTTGGAGAAGTTAATCTTTGCAGCTGACGGTTAGTGTACAAGGCTAACGGTTTCAAGCGACCTGAAACGCCAGATGATATGATGTACTCGCAGTCGAAGTTCGTCTTGACGACAAACGTAAACCATCCTTATATATGCTGCATGCGTTCTCCTACAACGACGACAAAAAGTGTAAGCTCTACAGCTATAAAGGAAAGTCATCCTTATACATCTGTTCAAATAGTGGGAATATTAACGACCGTAGGTATTTAGTCTCTTTGCATTAAAACGTTTACCCGCCGGTTAAAGCACTCATAACCGTAAAAATTTAAACCACGCTAAACATATGCCACATTTAAAGTCACGAATTCCAAAATTTGGAACATTTTTCGGGGACACAATCGGGGCCGAGAAAAAACGCACCGCTTCTGCCATTGATAAATCAAAGATATCCTCGCGATGAATGATAAAGCAGATCCCAGAGCAGTACTCTAGGAGCAACGGAGTGAGAAATGCAAAGGAAAACATCCCTTACGACGCCAGCTCTAAGGGGAGAACACCCCTATTTATTTTGATAGTTTTCAATCTCATGCCTTTCATTAGAACATCTCCCATGGTTTACTCGCAAATCCACACCCAGTTCTGAATTTTTAAAGCGAGACTTTTCTGGCTAATAAGTCACCTAATTTTTCACTAAAAAAAATCGCACCAACTTAAATGAGAACAAGCTCATTTCATAAGGAGCGAATCGCTTTCAGATATCTAGATGAAAGAATAACCTTTTTAAGGTCAGCTCAACTGTAATTGACTTGAACTAGACAATTGAAAGATCAAAATGGAAAACGGAAGCTCAATTTTTATGCATTATAAGAACATAGCGTACTGAGTAGAAAGGCGTGTATTATGAACGACTGAAAGATGTCTCTCAAGAGAAGAGATGGTTAATCTATAAAGACTGGAAATCTTTTTTTAAGCATGCATGAGTTCAAAACATAAAACATGATCATGGTTGAGCCAGAAGTAATCAGGCAAAATATCAAGTTTCCTGATTCTATTTTTAATTGGCTATTGAATGACACTATTTAAAAAAAATATTGGTCTATATACCGCCCAAAGGTCGCTAAAAGGGCATGTTTTATGAAAAGCGATACGTTTTGTACTTCACACCCGATTAACTGCGTCGGTGATCCTCATTTAATAATAATGAGATAAGGAGGCATTTGTAATACATGGTAGCTTAACATGATTCGTAATAATTTTTGCAAGACCCATTTAACATGGCAACCGCGCGCCACGTATGTTAACTTTTTTATTTTTGAAATCGTTTTGGCACACTATACATTAAGATATATGTGCATGTTGTCGGTCCAGTTCTACATCAGTTACCGCATCAAATTCATTATTGAACTATAAAATATGGCACCTGTGCCATAACGCCGCGTGGTTTAAGGAAATGAAATTTGTTAAGGAAAAGAGTTTGGTTGAAAGTGGTCCAAACAAAATTACGGTTGCATCACAACTACCCGAAGGACTGCATCCATAATTTTGTTAGACCATGTATAAAGAAGTTCGTCCTGTACTTTCATGAAAGGAGTATCTCTATCGTCGCAACACCGCCAAATGGTGTCATTCCGGGGGATATCAGCACGGAGAAATTTTAACCCGAGGTGTTATAGACTGAGTCAGAGTATACAGTTTAAACTCACGAGAAAGCCAAGTGCAACTTTTGACCTATTATTAACTCTCTTTAAACGAGAACTAATACAATCTTAACGCTACGGGCTCAACTTGGACGTAGCGAATATGAACATCTAACATCGGATACCAATGTCCTAGGCAGGGTTAGAAAAATAGCACCTTTACATTTCCACGCCGAAACATTACAGAAATTTTAGTCTATACTTCCACTTAATCCATGTCACTCGCCTATTGGGCATGTTATGTAATGAATCATGGAATATATGCCACCAATTCACGCACCTTTCATGCGTCACCCTCTCATAGTCCCTCGGGTTCAAACCTCCACCACAGATTCCCTTCCATCGCCCCTTCTCCCCACCATCAACACATCTCTTTGCAATCCCCTTTGCTCCCCATCGCATCTTGGGAGAGATCCTACAACCCGCTATCAACCTTAATTGTTCGCATTCGGGTAAGAGTGCCGTAAAACTTCGCTCGCGCCTCCGCGTTTTCATCGCACCTTCCCAGACATGGTACTCCTGGTCTGATTTAATTCTTCTCCTCGATGTTGGTACGGCAGCAGGGAGAGCTTGTTTTTTTCAACTCTTTCGCTCTTCAGAGCACAAAAGGTTGACCTAATTACCGGGTGGCTGGGAGGTTTCCACGAATCAAATGGATACTTTTCCTATCGACAATCTGCTTCGTCATCATCGAGCGCTCGTCCATTGTTTTCATTATAATTATTCCGATTTTAAAGTTGCATTTTAAAGAAAGAAAATGTCCTTGATCTCAAAGTTATCATTTAGTCCTAAATTATTTAAATAATATTGTAATTTAATGATTTACAAGTTCTTTAAATTACTCAAAGTCGGATGAAGATCGTCTAATTATTTCCGGTAGCGATATCCATTACCTGTGAAAGGACAAGAAGTTTGGGCGAAATGAGCTAAAATATCAAATATCATTATATAACGTATAGGCACTGACCTCTTAAGACGTAGGTAGATATTAGAGCCTAGAGGTCGAGGTTACTCTAGATTATAAAGGAAGGCGATTTAGAAGAGCGAGGTATTTGAAAGATTCATTTTTGTCCAGGCGATAACGTGTCACTTATACGGTTCGCTAAAATCAGGGAGCGTAATACTTCTGCTTTTACGTGCCACAGTGATGAAAACTCACCAAAGAATTCTCCATCGCCATTATCTGGGAAAGCAAAATGTCCCCAGATAAATAGGCAGCACAGATCGCGAGACGATAGGTGTCTTCTCAAATACAAGGCACATATTATAACTATCCCGCTACCAAGCCCCGCTACCTACCCGCTAGTCTATCCCAAAAACGGTGAAACTGACGTATTTTTATTAGGTCATCGGCTTCGTCCTAAATCGCATTCTCTTTTCACTCTCTTAGCATAGTCCTGCATCAGCATATCATCGCTACGCAAGAGTATTTAAGTATCAAGATTCAGCTGCAAAACCTTTTTTAATTAAAAAAATAAGCATATTAATATCAGTCAATCCATTTTATAAAAATAATTTCGATTCACAATTGCCATCAAATTGTTCCTAATAGGCTGAAGAGTTATAAGAGAGTCGTTATTTACAAGGAAATCAATGTATTTTTTTTAATTAGGAATTTTTTTCTAAATACTTCGTATTTTCACTAAATTCTTTCACCGATAACAATTTGTTCAAAATATGAGACGCTATCTAAATGGGCAATCATTTTAACTCAGTTCAAATATAAGACCGCCAACCTTAGTTAAGGTTAAATTTTAAAAAGGGATACCTTACCTCAAATAAAAATTTAATCTTTCAAATATATATTAGTTAGAAGTTACATAGTCACAGGTGATAAAAAGGAGTGAAAAGCTTGATATTTTGACCCAACTGTACGGCCTAATTTAAATTCTAAATTAGAGACGCAAGTGAAAAATATGATATGCTTCATCGCCCACCCACTCTTCCAGTGAATACACTGCACGAGTCATTGGCTAAGCAAAAATGAACCCACTGCGCCATTCACATGGGCGAACATGCTTCATAGAACAAACCTTTCCATATTTACCAACAAAATGAGAGCGATGAATTGAAAATTATTGAATCTTATTTTTTAATGTAATGTTCTGCAGACTGGAAGCAAACAAAATTCAATTCTATTCTATTCTAAAATCCCTAAAGACTTTTCCAAGCGGCATTCATTCTATGAATAAAAATCGAGTGTAAATGTATTTTTCTACGCATAAGCATCGTTGCTGCCACCAGTCTGAGATTTATTGGCGTACCAATTTCCCAGGGCTCTCCTCTGTGCCCGAACTTTGTGATGCTACCGATAAAAAGAGTGCACAAGCAAAGCCTGAGATAGGTCTTTTGCATTCTCCAATGTATTAGAATGGGAGGCTAACTTTAATGGTGCTTTAACAGAACAATTTCCGCTTCATTTAAAGGCAGTTTATTCTGAGGAAAATAAATGCAAATGGCAATCAAGTGCTTAGGTTATCACAACCTTGAGGTCTTATCTCTTGCAGAGAAGATGCAATTCGGTCCTCCAGAAGGCATTTTAGTCATGACCCTGTTTTAAGACAAACATTTCTTCCTCGGCCTTATATCCAAGCCGTGCATTCTTAAGTTGCCTGCACCTTCATCTCTGTCGCTTCGTTCAAGCCCCATCTTCCTTCAGCTCGTAAAACGCCCACTGCGTTGGGCCAAAATGGGAATATAGGAACATTTTACTGCGCGGAGTGATTTTAAGTAGAAACGCTCGTTTATTACACCTGTCTCGAACATAGCTCTGCAGCTTCTTGACTCACTATCTATGTAAGAGATTCCTATTGGAAAAAGTGAAAAGAAGACAAAAATAAAAGTTATTCAAAATCAAGCAAACCAATAGCAAATCCGATCAATGAGAATTTTGGAGAAATTGACGGCAATAGAAAGACAATTTCATGGCCGGAATAAGTAAATTTAAATATTAATAATACTCAATACTTACAAAATTGATGCTCATATTATATAGTGAATAACATAAAAAATCAGCCACTTTAGAATACTTTAAATCAATTCGGTCTTTTGAAAACCTTGACACTGGAAAGAGAGCATTAGTCTTTCTCAACCACCAACCAGGGTATCTGAAAAATATCTTCTAAAATAAAAATGGACGTTTTCCGTTCATACTTGCATCGGAACGCTGTGATGGAGCTTAATAAACTTGAAATTATTCTCTCATTCTTTCATATACATCATGAAGTCGTTAAATGAACAACCACAGACCTCTAACGAAAACCAGGCTCATTTGAAGTCCACTCTGTAAAGAAGTGCGCTTCTTCCATCCACAGACATATGTTTACACGACAAACGTTTACCTCAATCTAAGCGCAACTATTTTTTTAATTGTTCATATTCAAGCAATACCACTGCGCTCTGGTGAAATGTCTAACAAATCAGCCAAATAAAATATAAGCATCGATAGGAGAACCATAAACAAATTATCACCATTGAAAGAATAAATAGATTGTTTTAAGATGATTTTCTAAATCTTCTTAATTTTATTCATAATTTTACACTTTAACATTATTGCTCAAACTCATCATTTTCACGACCAAACCTTGAAATTTCGGTTAAATCAAAATAACTCTCGATATATTGCTTAAAATTTATCGACTACAAATTTCAAGGCAAACCCTATATTTTTAAAATTATAATAAAACTAAATGAAACCATTTTGCGGGAAACAAAACATTCCTGGTCTTAAATTAATAGCCTGATTATTCTTAAACGTCATTCAATATGAGGTAAGCGTTATACCATGGCCATGAAATTCATGCGCGAGAGGATGTATTGGATTTGTTCTGCATTATACTGGCACCTTTTTCAAGAAGTGCAGCAGCAATAACAAAAGCCAGACAGGATTACCACAGCTGTTTTAAGTAGGAAATTCACTTTTAATTTAAACAACATATGGCCACCAATGAAAACAGAACCACACTATTGTATTATTAATTGATTATTCAAGTGTTTCAATATTTGATTAAACACAATGGTTCACCAAACCTATGTAACAGATGTTATCCAAATTGATTGTTGGCAATACTTGTCTTGGTGTTTGCGCAAGAGACAGTTAAGAACGAAACTCTCGAAAAATATTCGGGTACGATAGAAACATGAACACTGGCTGCTTTATAGAATTTATATATTCCCTCACGACAGTTCAATAAAATTATAGAACATTTTATTTTAGCACATTTTATTTAAGGTAATCCAGTGATCAATACACATTTCGCCTTCACTTATCACCACAATTATGCATACAAGAAAGAATATTTGCAAATCCAGCTGCTAAACACTAATGAATATAATATTGGTTTAAATTTTCATTAACGATTGTTTCAAGAGATTTAAAATTAAAGATATCAATGGATGCCCAATGTACTACCATAAAATTTTCTATTTTGTGTTAGAGCTCACAATTTTTCTCTCACATGCACAATTATTTTTTCACCTCTCCCTAGATTTATTAATATAAACTCTATGATGGTTCAAATTGAAAGATTTTAAAGAAATCACGTAACATTCTAACATGATTTCCTACGTCTTTTGACCCAAAAATATCTCCATGGATATTAACCGTAACGATCAATGCAAACACATCCTGGAATTTCCTTATTATCTTACTTTGCCTTTTTACGCGCGCATTTGCCCAAAGAGCAACTGACAAGAGAGCGTGCAGGGAACGGTCCGCGCCCATGCAACAACGCATGAGACTGAAAATTGGACCGAGTAAGCACGTGCGGTAGCGCGATTGCATGAGTTAACGCCCACCTAATAGTCACCGCTCTGATTCCGAGTACTTGTTCACGCCACAGCATTTCAATTACGAGCCAGGTGCAAAGAGGCTATCATAACGGTGATATGAATGCATCCGTTCTCAGATGGAAACAAAAACAGCGCGAATGACTGGTGACTACGTTCCAAACTGCACAAAACATTCAAACATCGTACCTGAAAGCCCAGCACAATGGAAGTTTGCCGAACTCTTTATTCGAGAATGGGGTATGTGACTACACAAAGTTTAGGTTTTTGCTGCGGCAGTCTAATCTGGTCTCGAGATTCAACACCAAGCTTTCTCCGAGCTAAAAGGCTCTCGACTGGAGCTTGGGGTGCAGGTGTAAGCTAATTGAATTATAAAAAAGCCGAAAACTTGTTTCTCTCAAGATGGGAAAACGATACTCCTAGACCCACATTCATACACACAGAAGAGCGAACCTCACTGCCGTTCAAATGCTCTTTAATTATTAATTTTCAACACCAGCTTACGTAATAAATATCAACTTTTTTCGAACTGAGCTCATCGAAAAGAAGTGGGGAATCCACGCAATGAATAAATGAGGCAGTAGTTTTCACTTCCTCCTCTCCCCACCTACGTCCACAACCTGCCTGCCCACTGCTCCGCTTTTCATTCCAGTAGAAAAAAACGCCTCTTCTTTAATTCAAGGAATCACTGCAGCGCACAACCCTCGTTCTCCTCGCGCAGAGGATGGGAGAAAAAACACTCCCCCCCCTCGCATTCGCATAAAAGAGCGAAGGAAGGAGGAGGCCTACATCCGAGCAGAATCTCAAATTAAGGATTCCGTTATGAAGATCCTGAGGAATATTAGGCCAGGAACAAACGGCTTGCGCGGGTTTAAATTGCACTTAGCCTAGTCCTCACTTTTTTATCCATTAGTGCGGCAACGGCATCAAGGCAACGTAAAACTGTGATGGTGGGTACTTTTTTCGCGTAATTAAATTCCATCCTAAATAAGAAATTGCTTTGATTCTAAAGGATAAAAATCCGTGAGCCCTTAATAACTGCAGGGAACAAAAAAGGTAATCTATTTATACTTTATTATAAACCTCACATTATGTTAGAGGTGATGCTATGCAAGTAGCGACTGTTTAGTGATTTTCAACACACATCAGCTCGAGTACATGAATACTTTTCAATAACTTTCGTTCAAATTTTCATTAAGATACAAACATTTACGGTTACCCTAGATAAGGAATATTAGGGTTACAAGGATCTCACATAGTTCGAGCGTCCCGAAAAGCGAGCACACGTGTCTCTCGCCTGTCTCATTAATTACTCTCTTCAACTCTCGCTTCACTCGGCACAGAATCGTTTCCCACAAATGTTTGAGCCCAAATTTTCCCTTCTTTGCTGCTAAAGCGGATTTGTCTCCAAGCTGACGAGAAGTCGACATTCTTCCTGCTGGTAAACGAAAATTTTTAGCTGTGGAAAACCAAGAGTCGTCAGTACAAATGCTCGAATACACTGGGCAGCGTGTTCTCAAACTCTACATTAGCAACTCTCAACGCGCAATTTCACGCAAACGTCCCATTCTCATTAGAAAACGAAAATAAAAGGAGACGGACGGCTTTATATACTGTCTTTTTGGGGGGTAGAGAGCTAGACATCCGACAATCAATTACAGATATTCGTTGGTGCAGAGATCTGGTGAAAAATATGCGTCAGCACTTGACATACTCTAATAGCAAATGATAAAGCTCCACTGATCGATAACCTCAAACTCTGGAAATTGTATTCAGAGCACTTTCCCTCCCTCCTATTCCTTCCGATTACCAGCAAAAAATGTAGAAAGCATGGTATTTTTCCAGAAATTACTACGGAAATTCTGAATGAACTTGCTCTTTCATCCCAAAAAATATAAACAACGTGGATGTACAAAATTTTAAAAAGCTTTGAATAAATATAGAGCAATACCAGACTCCGTGGCCACTTCACTTAAGCGGTCACTTCTCTAAGCAACCGATTTTATTCGGGATCCGATGAAATGAATTTCCCATTAATGGAATGTAATGTTCGCTCCCTTCAGCGGTCTCCTCCTTACGCGGCTATTATTTCATATGTCCGGTGATGCCCGCTGCTACAGTTTTCACTTTACTCCCCTCTATTAGTAAGCAGCGAACAAAATTTATAAATAAAATGGGCGCACTGCAAATGAGGATAAACAAAAACAGTTATGGCGTTCCCAGATATGGATCCCTTACACAAATATTGGCACTATTTTGCTATAATTTCTAACCACCAAAGTTAAAGAAACTAATATGCCAGCAATAATGCTAATTATCCATACAGTTTAATTATTTAACAATAAGCACTAAGCTTACAAATTACAAAGTGAGCATTCAGCACCTGGCCAAACCTATTCAACAGTAGGTAATAGATTTCCGCAGCGCTGTTATTATTTCTAGAGCACTGCTGAAGAAGGGAGAACACGCAACGTAAGATTGTCCATTCTCCACGTATCCTCTATTCTCGACTTTCCAAGCGAACGGGAATGAAAGGGGCGGCGTCACCCAAAAGCCAAACGGATTATCTTCCCGCAATCCTCATACATGCGCCTTGGGGATTGCCGCGGAAGTAGTGCTAGGCCATCGGAACGAAGGTTTGCCTACGATAGCCGATTCAAGTGATTATGCACGCTTTCGCCTCCCTGTTCCATTGAAGGCCGTAGAAGTATCTAAGCGTGTCAACGCTATCGACCCTAGTCTTGCGTATACCTGTATCAACGCTAGCCTTGCGTTGTGATAGCCTATACTCCTGGTGAATATGTGGTTGCTATGCACTCAGCTAAAATCTTTACGCTAAATGATAGAAAATCGTTTCAGCATACAGTATCAAAACAGCCATGAACTTTTAAACCAGTGTCCAAACAATTGACTTTTTTTCTTAAATCTACAATCAAGTCTTCTGGTGTTTCATAAATATTTTCTCGGAGACATAAGGCGCTTGAGACGAGGGTGGCTGTACTCTTCATGAGGATCCAGCGTAAATATATGCCTTTAAATAAGTCATGTTATGTGTCACTAATTCAGGCGTAATATAGTGGAAGTTCGTCATAATGAGACAAAAATCGCACTTTTCCAAACTTTTTATTACCAGTACTACGCGTTTCGACTCACAGAGTCATTATCAGTTACCAGTCGACAAGTCTTGTGACTAATGACGACTCTGTGAGTCAAAACGCGCAGTATTAAGTCACATTAAACGAGCAAAAAATCAAATTTGAATACAAATATATAACTTCTATAAATACAAAGCTAGAATAAATGTCCTGAGCAAAGAAAATACACCAAAATAGCCAACTAACATGAAAAATAACTATTCTGTGGTCAAGTCGGGCAGCGTAAATCTGTCGTTGATTCGCGTAGCTGGTGTATTATTCGGTGGTATATAGCGGTGGTGGTATATAGCGGTGTAGCCGGTGTATATCACCGCCATTCGATGGAATGGAGAAAAACTACGCTCCCTAGCGTGCAGAATGGGGAGACCCGTTGTGAGCGCCGCCGTTGATCTCGGCAGAACGCTTTCTTTCCATTCTCCATTCCCGCCTCCCCAGCAGCCTCGCTAGTGGTGTCGTCGCGCGGCGCCGTACCCGTGTTCAATGCTCACACTTCTCCGCTCACTCTGTTTGCTTTAAAAATGTACAGAGCTCTCATCCTCCCGGAAAGAGGAGAACAGGAGGTTGAGAAGAAGAGCTGGAAGACGAGGGAAGGGAGAGGAGAGCTCAGTTTTCAAGGCTAAGCAGTGTCACAGCGACGACGAGGAATTAAAAAAATAAGAAAAAGGGCGCATTGGAGGGAAGAGTGAACAGAACAAGATATGCCGAGTGGAGCCAAGCTAACCAAATGGTTGTCATTGTAACGTAAGCCAGACCAATGCAGTTTTTACGAGAAAACGTAATACCTACATCAACAGATCAAAAGGGGAGACTTTACGGCACGCATAACACTATAAACTGGAGGTGTCAGTCATTTCTAAGCATTCAAATTGACTCCGTGCACAACGGCTAAAAGTAAAAATACTGCAGTCGATAGAAAAAGGCAAAGAAATTTTACGATACGATAACGAGTCCATATCACTTCAATCCTTCGGGTGGGTAAGTAAAATCAATCTAACAACTATAATAATGCGGCAGCCCGCAAGTCACAAACAGAAAGTAAGGCAATGACTGAAGTACACCAAGCATTAAGATATTTAATGAAGAGACAGGTGAGTGAAAATTAACGCAAAGACGACGATAAAATTGTTACCACGAGAGAAGTTTCTAGATATTTTTACACCACCATGATCTCCCAATTGGTCATAAGGAAAATTTTTTCTCGATATCGCCACAAAGAGAGACTATATCTGCTAGCTTCTAGGAGTGCTTTCATGAAAAAGTGCGCCGACTAAAATTACATCTTAACTATCATTGTAGTGGTTATAGTACTAACTTCCCCTACTTGGGGCCCAGTTTTAACCGCGGTAATTGTTGGAACCTTTTAATTGAACTTTGCCACCTAATTGGACGCCGTTAAAAGACATTATGCAAGTGCATTATTCCGGCCTTCAGAGGGGGCGTAAAATAGCAAACCCCTTGATGGCATTCAGCGGGAAATTTCCGACGCCGGGTTTCTCTTCTGGAAATCAGTCAGTTGAGTTTCGAAGCTGGCGGGTAGCTTTTGGCTCACCGCCGAAAACTTAAGCCCAATGAAACGCGCCACCCAGCCAAGGCTAGCTTTAAATGTAGTCCTTGGTATGTCCTTAAATCTGGCCAAACGGTTTGCTTCAAGGCGCATCATTTCGTAGGTAACTGGCAGGGTATCCTTGCCACGGTCCTTCACAAAGTGCGTACACACGTAGTGCCGGAGTAGGTCTGCAGTGGGCGAGCGTAGGAGAACGGGAGGGGGAAAGGTAGCAGTGTGTCTAGGGTGGCTCGCGGCGCGATCCGAATGGCTGTAAACAATTCGCAACACTGACGGCACGAATAAGACCCTCTCGTGCCGTCTTTTAGTTGCTTTTTACACTGACGGGATGCACTGAAAAGGGTGCGGTTTATATTCGCGTATTACTTTATTCCCTGTTTGAGACCCCAAAAATGGGGTGCGGCTTATATTCGAGTACGGCTTATATTCGGAGAAATACCGTATATACTATCCGTATTCTACATCTACATCTACATAATACCCTGTGATCCGCCGCATGAGCGGGTGGCAGGGAGTGTTAGGTCACCAGCCGTGTATACATGTAAGTTTTTGGGATGTGAAACGGTGACATGTATTATAGGAGTGATTTATTGGAGCTCAGTTTTTATTGCGGTCGTTTATTGTGCGCGGAAAGAACCAGTTTTTGTACCTATCTGTTTGGAAACGTATTAGCGTCAACCGTCAAGCCGTAATTGCCTCTCCAGAGTCTCGAGTTTTTGGTACACCTTTTGATTTTCCAGAGAATCTTCCATTGAAGTTTCCGGGAGCACAACGGGTCACTGGTAGTAAAACATCGCCCAGCATGCTTTCCGTGTTTTCAATTTCTGGCCGACAGTCGAGTTATGATAGACCTGCGAGTGACATGCGTGAACTCGGCCGCTAGGAATTCGACATAAAAAGGGAGGGAGATGAGAGTGTGAACTCCACATTCAACCTGCAGTACACTCCTCTCTCCACTACACGGCGAGCGCAATACCTACAGTCGAATTGCATACGATTGGATGAAAAAATTATTCCCCTGAAAATAAAAGGGTACCTACCATGTTTAGATGAATTGAGAATTTTCCTACTTCTATGTACAAGAAGATTAAGAGGAAAGAACATTATGGAAGACAAGACAGGAAATAAGAACCATATTAATGAGGCACACCCTGAAGCACAATAAATCTATGAGTAATGTAATTGAGAATTTTCCTTATTCTCTCTGCAAAAAGATGAAAAGGGAAGAACAATGCGGAAGACTAGACAGGAAATAAGAACCAGGTGAAAGAGGCAGACCGTGACGCACAATGAACTTTTGAGTAATATAATTGAAACAAATAGACAGAAAAGACCAGAGTGGAAGATCAAGGGGCATACGCAGAGGCCAAATAAAGTGAAAAATAATATGAAGAACTACCAGGGAGTAAGGGAACTATCATTAGATAGAGAATTATGGAGGGCCATATAGAACCAACCTTAGGATTGAACGGAAAATAATAATAATGCACTGATGATTATCGGCTTTAAAAGAAAATACAAGAATCCCTCAGGCGATTAAAAGTATATGAAGCCGTCGAATGGAACCTCAATGATGGCCGCAAAAGGAGGCGAAGGTGACTTTAAATACTCCACCCATGGTCAATGTTCAAAAGCGAAGCTAATCTTTAGCACGATTCTTGATCTAGGGTAAATTAAAAAATAAATCCATAAAATCAATAATCCGAAAATAGATACAACAGCTACGAGTTAATGATTTAGGCAATAGTGGAACTCATTCAAATTTGCCTCCGCATTATAAAAAACTGTAGATATTTGCGCATAATTTATGATCCAGAGGGCATTCAGCGCATACCCAATGCAACAGCCTTCTGGCAGCTACCATAAGCGTTGCTTTTACGACCATCATAACTTAGCCTCTTTCAACAGCCTCCGTCTTTAATGCTTGAAAAAGAGTCTAGTGGTGAGAAATACTGATATTAATAGAATTATTCCCCATACTGAAATTATATTCATAAAATTAGTGGCATTTTCTCGAGAAGCTGATTTAAAATTCTATTCCAATGTAAAAAATATTGAGACCATTTAAAAAATTTTGCGCAGAATGAGTAGAGAAAATATAAAAAGATGGTAGATGTACTATTTAAAAGAAACTAAAATTGGTGATACGAAAGGACATGGACAAAAACATGAAACAACAAGAATGTTAATGCGCTTTTTACAAAATAGCGCAATGGAGATAGATGGATGGATTTTAAAGGAAAAGGTTGGATTCGACAAATGGGAAAGCGCAGAGAATAAAATGAGGCTTCAAAGGATACACTTTGAGAAATAAATCTCTCAAAATCGCGCAGTATCGGAATGGAATGAGTTGGTACCCCTAAAACTCCATACCATTATGCCAGTTCACTAAAGTACTAGCATTCGCAGCTATGCATATAATTTACCGAAATTGGAAGGGCATAATACTGTAACGGTTTCAAATTATAATATGTATTACCATTGTTCAACTATACTTAACGGATGCTTGTAATTCAGTGGACTAAATGAACGAAAACTTCATTTCTATATAAATGCCCACAGAAAGAGCACGCCATTTTCCCTTGCTCAGTCGCAACGTGTGCTTTTCGAAATAATAAGAAACGCGATCGATGGAAAACTTTTCTGTTTGGGCAAGCGCAAAATTCTACGCAAGCCGACCAACAACCAATAAATGACAAATGAGTCAGTTTTCAGAGAAATAAAAAAAAAGAAAACCAAACCTCCAGCCTTTCCAAGCACTGCTCTCAAACTATCTATAAATAAGTATTAATTCAAGTCTTCAAAGAAACAAGAGCATATAAAAAAAACAATGTACGATGAAACTGAAGGGAAGGGAAAGCGTAAAACATAATGACGAACCTATTTTCTAGGACCACAATCAATGAATAGGCGTACGGATGCCCCAAGAAGAACCCGCGTAAAGAACAACATTTACATTATCACGGATTGGTTAACGAAGTAATAGCACGCGAAAACGTAATACAGAAGAACATCCATGCTCAATGGACTCGATTTGGAAGCTTCCAGACCATCTGGCAAGGCCTTCTCCTGTTGAACCGCAGCCATCTTGAACAGAAACACTATAATATTAAACATAAATATAAAGGCTAGTAAGACATGTCAACACCTTTCAGATAGTTTGCTCTGGGATTGGAGGGGGGGGGGAATGGAAGAATGTGAGACTCAGCGATAGCTGAGTGTACATGAGGCATTGACCTCAGAAATGGTAATGCTCCATGTGCTTATAAATGCCTGAAAAAATAATAAGTCAAGGAGTACGCAACGCACTTCAGAAAGCATGTTTTCTTTCTTATTCCATCATTTTTCGCTGCACCCAGGAGCGGAAGTTTAACGAAGCCATTGAGAACCGGAAAGTTTGCTCACGGTAATACGATTGTGAGCTGGCAAAAAACTACGAGGAATTCAAGGCATTTCGAATAAAAGAAGAATTTTTAGTTTTTTTCTTCGAGGTTAGCAAGAGGCATACTTCTCCCAAAGAAACATCAGAAGAAATTAAAGCTGCCAAACACGAAAAAACTCATCATAAATGACTGCATGTATTTATTTACCTCTATCATTCATTTCACTCGAGGGTCGCCACTCTCCAGTGGTCAAATTTCATTTTCCTCATCTAATCTTGGTTCAAAGTAAATGGATAATTCATGACCTAATAAAGCGAAAAAAAATCTAAAACTCTAACAGTGACCGTAAGATAAAGTAATCATGCACTCAATGAAAGTAAATGATTCAGAGGGAAAAATACATGACCGAAGAAACTACATCAGCTGAATAAATAAATACGTATGAACATATAGACAGTAGGTTCACCAGACCTATAATACACAAATGGCTACGAGAGTAACATAGCAGTCATTTCACCCCGGAGGTTGGAAAATATTTGCATGCATTAAGCAACATAAAAATGGGTGGAGGGCGTGATCATAAAGGTAACACGTTAGTATTGCTTGAAGGCATTTGTAATTTCACACCAGAAAATTTATTGCACAAACTATACTATCTTAAAAAATTTAAAGCACAAATGAATGATCATGTGATAAACGGAGTATGGGCGAAGAAAAACTCCGACATCGGCAGTGATCTACCCTTAACGAAAAACACATGAAAGGTCTACTCTGAAATGTCCCATCAGAAAAATTGAGCGCCAAACTTGAATTTCTCTCCTCGTAGCACCCAAGCAGGGATGAGGCCATAACATTGCCGGGATTCGAACTCGGGACCTCGGTAGCGAAGCAGCCCTGACACCAACTAAATCTCCGTTACCCACCCCCGTGTCACTCATCTCTGCTTTTGCACCCCGCCGGGAGGCGGTGCGGCGTCCGTGGGTGCCGGGCCCTTCATCCGGCGGTCTCCCGGGAGCCGCAATCGATGTCGCCGCTGCGATGGGCCGCACCGCGCCGCCGCTACCCCCCTTCTCTTACGGCTGAGAGAGCGCAAGGGCCGACCGGAGCGAAAGAGAATGAAGAACGGGGGATGTTGGATGCGAGAGCGACCCGCTGGGGAATGCACAAACGGGGGACAAACGACGCTCACCACCCAAAACCCTTAACAGCCCCGTCCACGCTACTCGCTCTATCTTTCGCCGCTGCCAAATTAAACGCAGGTCGAAAGTCCTCCACGCGAGCATATGTCCGGTATTCTCGTTTTTGCCATCGTTGACTCCTCTGAACTAAGTAGGTTAAATGGAAATGGAAGAGAGGCGACCATTGGTGCTCCTGGGCGAGCGTCAAGTAAGGACAGGTGCATGGGATGGATTTTGCGCCGGGTACTCCAGTCAGAGTTAACTCTACCATGACTATGATGGCAAACTCAGCTATCATAATCAGGTACAATTTGGCCTTCATCTTTTTCTTACCCCCTCGGTCTGAACGAAATTTAGTTTATAGTTGGTAGTTCAAGGATACCTTTGAAAATTGAGGCAGAAAATGTCAAGGAACGATGCTTTTGAAAGTAGAAAAAGGCTCCACAGGATGTTTATACCATTCATTGATAAAAATAAAGACATTCAGAACACGCTTTATCATTTAATCATTAACACTATACTAGCTGTCACTTCTTAACCAGTCTCTAGAGGTCACCATAATCTGAGTGGAAGCAAGAGCGGCCGGGCGCAAGCGGGTTAAAGTTGACAATATTTTATCAATTATTGTGCATTAGCAACTGTCACAGCACTTCAGAGACTGGTACATAACAGTACAGAATTTCCATTGGAAGGAATTTGGTGAAGGGGACACCAATTTTGGGATTACCCCCAATGGCGAACTGATCGCGCGAGTCCTTTAAGATGAACCAGTAGCAGCCAGATTGCAAGATTTATACTTCTATACTTCAGCTAAAATAACCTTAAAAGGAAGCTAGGCAAAATTCAATCTCAACTCAAATATAGTAATCTTTCATGATGCTATAATGTATTACTCATTTTGTGAACGAATAACTTAAAATATTATACAAAAATTTCACTTATAATATGGGGTAAATTGCAAAGCCGATCAGTGGATATTGATACCGCGCTCATAAAGCCGATAGCAAGCACTCCGTTTCTTCGTAAGAATAAAAATGTCTGATGTCAGCCTATGCGGGTGTACACCATGAACAGTAAGCCCTATAATTTGGCTATTTACGATTAGTATTCAGGTGCCAAAAAACAAGATCCCCCATGAGAATTTAGTTTGAGACCGTAGAAAAGTCCGTAATAGATGAATATGAAAGAGCTAATAACACAATCTTTAAAAAATTCAGGAAAATATTACTCCAAAGGCGGACATCCACCTGCTATGATTGACCGTGAGAATACCTTGAGCCGTATCATTTATGACTGGACGTAATTATCTAAGTAACACACGGGGATAATATCATTTACAAGAGAAAAGGGAAAAACAATAAAGGTTAGTTTTTCAGATTAGTTTTAGCAAATGAGTTTTGGATGGGAATCGGCACTGGTCTCAACTGGTTTATTTCATCTATTAGTTTTAAAACAAGCATCAATTTGTTTATACAAGTGTGTATTGTATTTCACGGACATCGTTTTATTGTGAAACGCTGAAATAAGCATACTTATCGGAAAAAGACAGTTGACGTGTACATGGAAAACCAAGGATGAGTTATTTGTTTCTTTATCATTTGATAAGGATATTTGAGACCACCTTTCCTTCAAAGCTAGTGCGAACGACTTCTACAATGTCGCATTTTGCAGTGTTAGTAACACACAATCTTATAATTAAAATGTAAAGCGTGGATACAAATTGATAAATACCTTTGTTCTTGTTAGGCAATGACTAGAATTTTCCTTCAAGCCATGAGCAAAATACACGAGATTTTCCGGGCATTAATCACTGAGTACATAAAAATGATTGATATATCTCGATACAAATTGCTTTTCATCTAAAACGACATCGAGTCTTTTTAGCTAATCATTAAAACTAAGGGTAGTTTTTATCATAATTACTTTCAAAGGAAACCTCGAATCATCATCTAACGGCTACTGAATCTGAGCAGAATATTCTTATACAGAAGAGCTAGTTAGAAGTCTTCTCATCAAGTTCACTGTGACATCAAGTACTAGCACACATATCTTTGTCCGGTTTTTCACGTGATACTCATTGAAAGCCTCATGGGCAACAGTGAAGCCATTAAACTTAGCTTTCATAAAAAAGAAGCTCTTAAATTCCTTATAATTATCACCAACGGTCATTAAATCATAAATTAGTTAACTGTGGACCCTTACTTTATTCTCTACCTAGCTATTCACTTAACTCTTTTTTAATCCCTTACAATTACACCATTTATAATTTGCTTCAATTGACATAAAGTGAACATATTAAAAAGAATAGTAACATTTTCACCAGACAGGCAAAGCTATTTTGGGCCTCGGATCACACTTGGCAATACAAGCCAAAATACCTTCGCAGCTTATACAATGCGGCACTATCGCGCTTGACTTAAACTGCCCAAATTACCTGAAGAGCATTCATACGAATACATTTTCATATGAAAGCCAAGAATAAATATTTAATTCAATTTTTCCCAATTAAAAGAGCAAAAATGGCATTGATTTCCAATAGGAAAATAAATGAACATTAGAAAAGATTATACCACAGTCAATGGAGAAAAATGATTCAACCACTCTATGAGAATATCAAATTAAGGGCCAATTTTCTCTATTTATGCCGAGCAATCAAGAAATAATCCCCAGTAACTATACATCGTCCAAATGTACTGCCTCACTATAGTTTGAAAAAAAGGAAACTACTTGAGACATTTCTAGAGCTATCACCAATGATATAGTTCAATAAATACGTTTTTTTCCCAAAAATATAGTTTTATGAAATACTCGCCACGCATAAATTCAAAGTGGAATAGCTCAGGGCTAGAAGTGTCTCGGAGAGACGAGTATTCAATGGAACCTTAAAGCAGAACAATCACCACAGATAAATAAACACCTCAGATGAAATAAAATGCAAACTTTGATTTCAGAGTATCACAGGAAAATCGTGGAATTTAGTAAATCATCAGGCAGTTCCATTTTTGTTTGCTAGCAAGATTGATAGCTAAGCATGTGATTTACAGATTTGTTCAGCAAAATAATCCATTTTAACCCACGGATTAACCGAAAATTAATATCGCAAAATCATGTAAGGATTCCAAAGAATAAAGTAAAATTTGAGCACGCAGCCCACACAAATATTGTCAGGATTCAAAGATCTTTGTTCATTATTCGGTCAATTTCAACTAAATAGTCTGCAGAGCCTGCTAGGATTTTCGGTGAGAATCTATCTCTACGTACACCTAGGACTCAGTTGCAGTCTTGTTTCACGCACCATTACATGCTCGACGCACTATGAGAGGGTTCGCCTAACGCTCGGAGGAAGGTCGCATTCATCTCACTGGGACGGAGTCATCTCTTCATCAAAAAAGTATGAGACGGCAGAGCCCAGTCTCACTCGTAGGGTGGCGAATGTCTCCGACCACTCCTAGATAGAGATATTAGCTGAGATAGAGATAGTAGCTGATACTATACAGCAATTTCAAATATTTAAGGTACATCATCTCCACATTTTTTCCCGTTTCAATTGAAACAAAAAAGTTATCCAAAATTCACGTATTTGAAAGGAAACTATTCATCCAACAGGTTTTGCCAAGTATGCTTAGTCGAGGATGATTACGCGTGATAATGAAAAGGGCAATATTCATACCAAAATGTGATCAACTGCTTTCGATCAAGGCCGAGTAAACATGATTACTCTCGAAGTGGTGTTTTTAACTTGATAAAATGACTGTTTCGAAACAGGGAAATTCGCTTCATTTGCAATCCGACTGCTATGAACCTCAAAGTCGCATGTATGACGGACTGCGGGCACTGAGTGTCCAAAGGGTTTATTCATACTGATATGCGATTGATGAAATACCATAAAATTTGGAAACTTACGGTACATTATCCAGTTAAGTTTCCAAAGCGGGGCACAAGAAGATACATCTGAGCTTAAAAAAATATAACATTCATACCTGCCCTTTACGCCATTCCTTTTCGGAGCAGGAAGAGTAGAAATATTCAGTTTCAATATTGGATAAAGATTTTACATTGAAAATCGCTTTAATTCATTAGCACACGTAGCACAAAATGCTACAAAGCGTTTCCCTCTTCCAATCCCAGATTCAAACTCACAAAGCGGAAATTCTGTGATAAAGAGTGGACAAGTTATCTTAATTGTTCCATAGCCGTACACCACATGGACATGATTAAAATTACAAAATAGGCTTGTTTCGAAGTTTTCATCTTGAAAAATAGTTAATAAAAAACTGTTGACTATTTTTAATGCATCTTGGTAGCAACTAAAATCATTAAGTGGACATGAGAAAACAGGAAAATTGCTCCATTATAGCCAATATGTTTGCGTATTTCTTATTATCTCATAAAGCTCCTAATCCACACAATTAAATCAGCGTCGAGATCATCTTCAACTCGAGTGCTGCCATAAAATACCACAGCTGCGCTTTATACATACAGCACGTTTATCACTATCTTCATCTCCATCGATAAGAGTAATTACAAATAACTCGTTAGGAGAGGCACATTTGCAGTTCCATCGTTCACTCTCATCGAACACAAAGCGTGATATCAATCAAACAAGCCAGTGTACAAAATTGACGGAAATAATTAGCTCACACGATTCATGTAACTCCCGGAGATACAGCGTAAATAGCTCAACTAGTTCAGGTCGTCGAAATAAATCAATGAACAATAAACGCCAATCGACGCGAGCGACCTACGACTTCCCAGTACGGGAAGGGCCATTAAATCGACAGAGGTCGTCGCGAGGCATTTTGTGAGCACGGGATGAAACCATGCATCACTCACGCACGGTGTGGATAGTATCGAAGGGTCAGACCAGCATCATTCAAGAAACAGGACTCCGTTGGGGTAGAGAGGAAAGGGTCGACGCATCCCTGCTTACATTTGCGGAAACGGGAGCCCGGGAAAAGTTCCGACAGTGAAAACATGGAATGGGCAGCCGGGGGCGGTTCAGCCACGGAATGGATTCCCTTTTGCCTCCATCCTTTCCTTTCCCCCTCCCTCCGTCTCCCAACATAACACAAACCCAAACTTGAGGGCATCGAAATTTCACTCGTCCCGGTATCCAATCCGGAGCGCAGCCGACGGTGGGGGGAAGATGAGGAGGAAAGAGGTCGTACCTGGGAATATAAAACACTCGCGGGAAACATAAGCAACGGACGCAGGGAGAAAGGTCAGAGTTCATATGGGAATGAGGAAGCGAGGGGCGTGGTGGGGACACGACTTCCTTGCGCTTCTCATGGGATTACGATGCGGGGAAAAATTTCTTCAAAACCCTCTCGCGCGCCTATCCGAGATTTCGGGGCGTTTATTGTGGTTTGACGAAGGAGAGAAAGAGATTGTGCTTCGATAAATGCCAAGTAGGGGAAGAGGGTTTCACTCCGGGAAATCCCTCGAATACTGCTGTATGAGGATATGGACTGGAGCCCTTTGTCAGCGCGCGTGATGAGGGAGAAATGGAGGATTCCCCGCCTTCAGCGCTCTGAAACAACACGGCGCCGACCCCTGCGAGATTCTCCAAGTTGCTTGCGGATCTACAGACCGATGGAAATGCGCGAACTTCCACTGTTTTTAGGGTAGAGGTTTATTTTTTAAAACGATGGAAATGGCTGGGATTCTTCGGAAGGCTGCCAGTAAGTTTCCTTTTGAGCTAGCTGCCAATGGAACTGCGAGCTGAAATACCATTCCGCTCGTTCGGCCAGTAAATTCCTTGGGCGCTTACGGAACATACCCATTTGCCCAAAAAGAGTCCAGACAAATAACCTATATTTCTCGGAAAGGATAAGCCAAAAGAGAATGGAGGAAATATTCGGAAAACTCGAGAGTTTAAAGCATTCAATGGGCGAAATATAGAAAAAGAATGGCGAAGCTTTGACGCCAAGGTTTGTATTGTACAAAATTCTGTGTTGCCGCGGGGATGTAAAAGAAAGAGTTCTCTGGTGCTTTTCATTTAAACTTCGCGGAAAAAATCGGTAGCTGGACGAGTAATTATCCACAAATATCCCAGAAAAGCAATTCACGCAGCTCATTCCCATAAAAATACGATTCTGAAATCAATGCTAAATGCGGCCATTATAAGACTCGACGAGCGAAAAAAAATCTATCACTGCATAATATTCACTGTCCTATCGAACATTTCGGAAATGTCCAAGATTATTTCATTTTATGTCGATTGCCTTCCCTTCCACAGCACAATTGTATGTAATTACGACATTTGCACGAGCGATACGGCTTCCATATTATATTCACCTCGATCCCCCGCGATAATGCGAATCAAATCAATACTCAAAAAGTAAGCTGCACATTGGTCAGTTCGAGTGACTAAAGACTTGAGCAGATACGTCGACTAGTCCGAAAAAATAAAAGCGTGCCGTGCATAATGCCTTCGTCGCGTGCTTAAATGCAATCCATTCCTCGATAAGAAATGCCGAGGAAATTCAGCGTGAAGTGGACGGCAGACCGAAGCCGCAACTCACACACTCGGATGGCCACGCCGGACGTAAATATTTAAAGAAACGGTTTGAACTTCTTTAAATGTCTTCCGATTCATCCATGAGAAAGTTATTTTCATTCAAAAGATTTTTTAATTCCCTAAAAATGTTCAAGGAGGAGTACCAAGCTCGTTACACTAATACAAATTTTTATCGATGCGGTCCATCAAAATGTTGAAAAATAATAAACAATGGCCATTTGTTAAATTAACATACAAGCACAAACTATAAATAATAATTACTTAGAGAAAATTTAAGCACTTCCAGAGAGGAATGGAATTTTATCTGCATTTGTTACACCTTATCAGACGCTTGTGCTTTCACGCCATGACTCCACCCTTTGTGTACACATCGTTAAAATTGTCCGATAACAAATTTATCGCGAAATATCCTGATAAAACAAATTGGTCCTCAACGGAAAGACACAGCATTATCATATTAATTCACTGGATGAAGGATCTGCAATCCAAACCAATAAAAATCACATGTGCACGATCGTAAAATAATCTCAATTAAGTGCGCATAAATTCAGCGGTTCATGTCCACACAATACAGTCATCACCATGCGTCATAAATCAAACGATATATTTGCTTCTTATCTCTATTTCTTCGTACTACTAACTTTTTATTCTCTCCATCATTCCATAATACACATACTTCATTATTTGAATTGCACATTTCATCCCGAGCCTTTTGTAGATTCTTACGCCATAGTGTCAATAAAATTATTCGATACAATACGCATTTAAAATCCAAACTTTAATAAACGATAATTGTATCACCAGTAAACAATTATATTAATATTCAATTTGCTTTATGCATTTCTGAGATTATATGCGTTAAGGCATGGAATCACGGCGAAAAATTCCCACGCTCTCTCCGAAGGCGTCATCGCAAAATCCTCGCGAACCTACCGAGGGGAATCAAAAAGGGGGCGTTACTCGCACCGCCGCGCTCCCGATTTCGCAGAGCGAGCAGCAGAGAGCGTGGATAATGAAGGCACTCGCTCGATTCACATAACAGAACCGAATGCATGACGCATGACGACAGAATGGGTGGGGGACCAGTCAAATCCCCTCGATTGTTAACTTCGTCGTTCACCCACTCCGAGACTTCATTACGTCCATTATCCTCCCCTTTCCCCAACCCCCCGATAATAATTAAGGCGGTCACCAGACGACCGACCATCTAAATGACAAATCTTGGCGCTCTACTCTCTGCCTTCGATTTCACCCATTCGATCCCAAAAGAGAGAGGGAGGGAGATGGCACGGATAAAACTGGGAAATCACGCGAGGGAGAAATTCCCGAATTTTATCACGGTTAAAAGGAACGGGGAGTAACGAAAAGAAAAGACAAATTGGTCAGCCGAAATGAGAAAAAGGAAACACACTCAGAAATATAACAGTTTCTTTCAGTGGAAAAAAATCAAAGGGCACACAACACGAAAACAATATCAATTTTTGAAAAAAAGAATGTGAAAAAAATCATTGCTTCCTTTCTTTGCTACTCACAGTACGTCTCCTTGGTCAATTTGTCGATCGTGTCCTGTTTTAGCTTCGAGTTCTTCTTGCCCATTTCTCCGGAGTGAACACAGGTAGCTGGATGGAGGACCCGTCAAAGGGGGTTGAAGAGTGTCAAAAGCGAGCGTCAAGGATCGCTTCGGAGTACTTGAAGATCGACGCCTTTCTTCTTTGCTTCCCTATTCAACAAACCCTACCCCCTCTAAATCTTCAAAAAGTTGAACTCAACCACCAAAGGGAGCACATAAAGTAGTACGGGGAGACTGCGAGGGGGCGTGAGTGCGGAAAGGAGGAAAGGGACCTCCGAGAAGGAAGTGCGCCTTTTGCGAAAACACGATCAAACCACCTCAAAACAACGAAGACGACGAGCGGGGAAAACAACCCGTCTCTCTTGGGAATCCTTTTACTCCTCACCAAACCCCGTCGAGTATTTTTCCTAATCCAACACTTTATGAGTGATATTCACAAGTTAAAGAACACACACACAGTGCGCGCCGGGAAATCTAAACACACTTTTCTTCTCCAGAACCGTCTTGAGAGAGGGAGTAACAAAGAGGGGTCCACACAGTAACCACACAGAGATTGGTAAACCTTTTCGTGAGAGGGAGAAGGATATTCCGCGAATGGTTTTTTTTCAGCCTCCTTTTTTTCCGATGCAGAGACTGGGGGAAAGACTTCTTTCCCGCCGCCGAGTGTTCCGGGTCGACGCCGCAGTCTTCAGCGGTAGCTCACCGCAAACTGGCCGGCCCGTCTGCGCGCCGCCGCCTACGCGCCAAACTCCCTCTTCCCCCTCCCTCACCCAGCCCGTTCCCCTCCCTTCCTCCTCCGCCCACTTCCCTCCCACCCCTCCCACGCCCTTCGACGCGCTCCGCCTTACACCGTGGGCCTACCAGCCAACCCACCGACGCCGGTCAGAACGGCGCTCCGTCGAAATACGTACCCCAGAGGCGACGCCTCCTCTCCACCCTCTCGGCGCGCCGGGAGTCCCGGGGCTCGAAACCTGCTGCTCTGCAGGGACTAGTGGGGTAGTGGAATGCTGTGACATTATTTTAAGCTCGTCCCTTACGCAAATTTTTTCTCATTTTCTCACCAATCCCTCGGGCGATTCCCACAGCCGAGCATGCATATATACGTAGGGAAGAGGTGTTTAAAGAAAATAATCCCGCATCTCCTGAAAAGGAAATCTCAAATGTAAAGAGGCTAATTAATTACAAAACCCGAGAGATCGGGCGATTATATTTCATTCGGGTAATAAGATGTCAAATAATGGATCCAACGACGCTTTTATCCGAAATCGAATGAAAAATGTAAACGCCATTCAGAACGAGGAGAAACACAAATCAATTGTTTATATTTTTTTAATCCAATAAACATGACATTACTTGACAACTATGCAAAATCCATTAAACAGGAGAGCGAAAATTAATGCATACCTTTTTTCGGATTATCCGCCTCGTTCCCAGCTTCATTTTCTATTCTGCACTCAGCCTTGGAAGAGTTTTCACAGCCATTCAACTTTCTAGTCGCATGTAGAGTGGTATGGACTCGAGCATGGCCAGATCCTTTTATTTTCATGTGACTTAAGAGAAATTTATCGATTACGTTATGGATTTATGCTGCTATGTTTACCACAAACTATCGAACACCTTTTTATCAACATTTAAGGCAAATGTAATATGTCTTATTCTTATCTTAATTTTGTCACGATAGGTATTCAATTATTTCATACTTTTTCTAAATAATGTATGCTTTCCTGTTGCACCAACAAAAAATTGATATACTGCAGTTAGACTTAGAACGGATATGAGGTCTGCAATCCTGAGATTAGGTTAATACAGCTACCCAGCGTTTACCCAACTCCATTGATGGTTCGTAAAATTACGCAGCACCATTGAAATATTTGATAGACCTCTACAGAAGGAGACCTAGAGCATTGTTCTTTCGCAGTGAGAATACAGAGGGTGGCGAAATGGAGGAGAGTAAATGGTTTCTATAGATGCATTTTCATTACGAAAGGACCAGGGAGTCCACAATCTCACGTCCCATTCAACGGATTCACTAAGATGGCTTCGTTAGTAATTTTAGGACTGCAATAGGAGGAAGTGATTTGACTGAAATTTGGTTTTACCGGCTACCACTGCAGTATGCCTCCTCAAAATCAATTAATATATTTACGAAGGAACTATAAAAATAGCTTTCTTCAGTTGGAAATATTAAAATTCTAAGTCAATTTTGAATAAGTTTTCCATCAACTATACTTCTTCTAGAGTAATTTTAATAAATTCTCAGAAAATATTTTACGCCTTTTTATGATATTTATGATACTTCGTATTTCGTTCCAAATTCATTCATTTTCTTTTCTCTTGACTTGGCAATGGTATAGTTACAAACCCTTTTATTGATGTAAATAAAACTGATAGTTATAAGTACTTACTATGCGTATGTAAAACTTGCAAAAACTGGCCAAGTATTCGGAAGAGTTGCAGATGTTAACTGCAACTCAGGTTTCCCTAGAGGGTACAAATATTCAACATCAGATACTTTCAACTTCTCAACCTGAAGTATTATGTGAAATTTTGATAGGGAAAAACGTTTTTCTTCGTCTTTTATTCTTGGGATGATTCAAATCAAAAATAAAAAAACTTTCTACGAAATTGCGATAACGAGCAAATCACGCTCACTCTTTGCTGTCAAAATAAGTGATGGCCATTTTTTTTCTTTTACTGGGTTTCCCCCACATATGTTGGCTAAGCAGCCACTCGTTTCTTGGCATATTTGAAATTATTTGTGATTTCATAATCTCGATTCCCAGGAAAAGCAAGACCGAGAAGAAATGCGGAAATGTCTTAGAGTCCATATTAATAAGACAATCAAAGGAATTGCTTTTTTTATAGAAACGAGAGCTCGGTACTTATCAACGTTTCCACTTTCCTACTATGGTTCCTGCGACTAATTGCAATGAAAGAGTTAATGAAACCTTGGTATATAAAGTAGAAGTGAGCATGAGTAGTAAGCTATCGTTTTACTAAAATTACTTGGGTCCGCAAATATTGGACAGAATCAATTTCTTACAGTAGAGTGCTATTGCTTAGTGGATTATGGCTTTCGGAGCTTCTCTTATGTCTCCCATGCCTTTTCATTTCACCAATCCCGACTCCCTCGACCATTCGTCCACTTTCCCCTTCTATTATGTTCTTCACATATCCATTATCTCTCACCCATTGAATTCTTCTTTTCCCTAGAGCGCTGTGGCCTTCGCCTCTTCTGCTCCTCTGTATATTGACGCTTTCTAAGCTTACCAGCCCATTTGATCCGCAGCATTCATCTAAAACATCATGTTTCCCACAGTTCAATTCATTTTATAGGGTCAGATCTTCCCGAAGGCCAAACCTTATTCACAGAGTTATTCACTCTCAATGTTTCCACGCTGATACCATTTCAACATTACAAACTGAATCCTCTACCACCGAAGAACGTAATTCTTACAAAATGATTTCTTAAGACGAGCTTATTTACGCGCGTCGGCACGTCAGATTTACACTCGCGCTATCTTAATTTCGCGGAGATGACAGTCATTCAATATCTACCTTTACACTTAATTTGAGAAATGGGGACCCGAGCTCAATATAACACGACGTCATTCGATAACATATACGTGACAGAGGTCCGGGTACGCGATCACAGTTCTGTATAAAGTGATTGTTTATGTTACAATTGTTTCAATTGCGCACACCTGAGCAAAAATGTGATGATAGTTCTTCAAACTTCGTCAGGTGATTTAAATGATTAATTTTGAGTGCTGGAGTGAATTCTTAAGAGAGTATCAGTAAGCATTGTCCTTCATGAGGGGCATAAGTTTTGAATAACGAAAACGACAGAGCGAAAGAATAAACCTTGATTCCACCGATAATCTATGGAATTCACTTTAGAACGAGGGATTGCCATCAACTTTAAATTTTATATCCCATGCTCCAGAATTTCCAAACTGTTCGTAGGAAAATACGCAAAAATACCATAGTTCCCGTAAATGTTATTCTATGGCATTGAGAAACTAGGCAACACTCTACCGGCAAATAATCGGACGGCATCGTAAGATCTCAGGAGTCCAATAGGACAAGGACAATAGCTTCGACATTCACGATGAATCTTGCAAAATTTCTTTAAAGTACTCTCATAACATACACCTCGAGGAAGTACTTCTCTAATGAATCTAATAATGAATGCCTTCTTTCTCACGTTACGCTACTTCCAAGGAAATGACGTATTCACAGACATTTATGTTCCATTCAATAGATTACATTTCCGCGAATTAAAATAAACGTTTTTCCCTTCATGAGCGCATAACTCTGTGAATAAGGTTTGGCCTTCGGGAAGATCTGACCCTAGGAAATGAATTGAACAGTGGGAAACATGATGTTTTAGATTGAATGCTACGGATGAAATGGGCTGGTAAGCTTAGAAAAGACTTTCCTTTGAGTAATCAAATGATATAAAAATGGCTAAATGCTCCCAGGTCCGTTGTTCACCAATATTTATGTCCAGGACAGACATATCCGTTTAGAATTTATCACCATATACGCTGCAATCATGCAATTCACCACTCTCATAGATAGATGGTTTTAAAGGATGATGCAAACTCAACGCCTAACGGAGTTTCTAAATTCAAGAGAAGCGAAATAATTGCTGGGAGACACAACGAAGTTAGCTAAAATATATTTTTTAACCTGGAAGAAAACATACTGAGACAGAGTAAAAGCAATAACAAGCGAGGTTGACGAGGTTGAATCAATTTTAACAGTTGAGGAGAAGGATAAGACCAGCATTTCAGTCTAAAATAGAAAAAACAAATTGAAAAAAAAACAGCCAAATAACATCAGCAGTCCCAAGCAGCCCTTCCACCTCAGATGGAGAAATGTAAACAAAAGAGAAAATTGCGGTATGTGATTCCTAATTGAGAAGAAATTGGAAAAAAAGGTATAAAATGCGAGATATATGTGTCATGCACGACCCACCGCGAAGGAGGAAAAGAAGTGGAACTTAAAAACTCAATAAAGAGCGGCCTGAGGGGAAGGACGAGAAGCGGCCCAGAAAAACAAAAAGGTGTTTCTGAGATAGCCAGTAAAGAGTGACGAGGAGGAGGGAAGAGAGAGTGGGAGAGTGGGTGAGAGCTGAGGCATGAGAGCAAATAAAAGACTGATAATAATTTCGACGAGCAGTCATAGCTGCGGCGGAGGACGAGAGGAGGCGAGAAGGCAGCGGGCGGGCGTCGGAAGGGACGCCGAGTGCCGCGGAGCCCCTTATCTATATCCCGGCCTCCACGTCCAAGCCCCGCGACTCTCCTTTCCCGCCCACCGACACAGATAATGGTGCAACTCCTCGGGGAGGAAAGCACAGCGAGTACGACGCCTCACAAACCGACTTGCTATCCCTTTATCAGTTCGAGGTATCTTACTCCTCCCGTGCTTTCTCCCTCTCAATTTTTCTCGCCTTCTTATTCCGACCACCACCACATCGTTGGCCGGGGTCCACTTTCTGAGCCGTGGATTCACAAACTCCATTGGAGAGTTATAGTCGGCTGGGAAAGCAATTGAAAAAAACATTTTATCATAGCTCTCGCAAAACTTACTGGCTATACAGAGTTTTTGGGCCACTACTGGGCAACTTACTACAGTTCGGCTACTACTGGGCTACTTCCAAGTAAATCGGCCGCAAAAACTTACGGTCCTGCGAAACAGGGGAGGGAGGTTGTTTAGTTTGAAGTCTTTATAATTGCTGCCAACACAAGAATTTCAAGAAGTTGGATTACTCGCAGCTACCTGCCATGCCAGTTTCACTCGTTACCCGATGACACCTCAGGATTGGGTAGCCAGTAGTCACCGCGATGGGTGATTTAACCACTTGCCTCATAGCCTTACGTTTTGGCTCAACTCGTGAAATAATTTGGTTTTCCTACGTAACTTTTTCTCTCTCTCTCTCTCTCTCTCTCTCTCTCTCTCCCTCTCTCTCTCTCTCTCTCTCTCTCTCTCTCTCCCTTTGCCTCTCTATCTTCCCCTTCATCCTTTACCTTCACCCCCTCCACTTCTAATTCCCCACGTTGCCTTGACTCCGATACCTTTTGATACTTTTTACGGTTTTATGTCCGGTGGATAATCTGGAAGTGGGCAGAACCGACAATCTGAACTAATGTGCCATAATAATAGCTTCTAGTGTTCAAGAGGTAATTTATTTTAGCAATATTTTGGCACACTATTTCCTGAATGTTCATATATAGAAGGTTTCGAAACTTGGTGCTAGAGGCGTATGCTGAAGATCAAATGAATAGACAGGATCAAAAACAGGGAAGTGTTCAGTAGAATAAAAAATGAGAAAACCAAATTGAGCACTGTCAGGAAGGAAAAATGGATAGGCCATAGACTCTTCCTCACACTGAAACACAACGAGTTCCAATGGAACGCAATAGAGAAAAAATAGAAAAATAACACCCATGAGGAAGACCAGGGGAAAAATATATAGGCTTTGTAAAATGGGCTCAGCTACCGATCCTTCATGACACAAATGACCTCAGTAGTCGGACGCCATCTCTAATAACCAATCATTCTAATAATTGCATCATTTGTTCAAGCATGTTTCTATAGATTTCATTTTTGCTTGTCATTCATATTCGACCGTGTAAGTACTTTAAAAGTTTTCCATAGCCCCAAAATTGATATTGCTTGGATTGGAATATATCCTATGGGCCAAAAAGTTTGTGCACCCATTATGTAGGCCATCGGAAGGTATGAATCCTCCAATCATCCACCCCCGTGCCAATAGCATTGAGGGTTGACGTTACAAATGCCAGGCATCAATACCAAGATAGACATTCAGGGACGGTAGAGATCAAATGCCCTCTCACTATTAATGATGCAGAACGTCCACAGTCGGCAAACTTCCACTTCAATTTGATTAATGCTTTTATATTGTTTGCTAAGTAAATTTTACAACTTAATGAACGCATAGCAGTATCAAAGACGGTTTTTCAAATCAATTTGGCATGCTCCAGCGATTTAGGTAGCTATGAGGAAACAAGGACAGCGGAAGATGGTTGATGAGCCTTTTTGTAGTAATTTTTCGAGTTTCCCCGCCTTTCAACGGATATGAATTTGATTTTTGGTCCGCAATCAGTCAAGTGAAGGCTGTAGTGACGACCCAGCATTATCTACACAACCTTCAAATTTCTGGGAGACTATCGATCAACTGCGGCCATTCTTGTCTGGCCCCTCCCACCTCTCGCAAACCCCCAAAAGCTCCCGGTATCTACACCCACACACACGGCCTCCCACCTCCGAAGTCTCGTCCGAGGCCTTTCCTTCCCTGCTTGAAGACTAGAGACACGAGGTCCCATTCCGCCCTGAGGTGAGGAGGGCTCGGCGGAATGAGATACCTCCCATCGTAAGCACGCTATCAACGGAGAAGGGGCCACCGAGAAAACACTGCTCCGGGGCTGACGTTGAAGGTGTCCATGGGAAGGGTTGGTTGAGACAAGCGGCTATGAGGAAGGATCCATGAAACTGGAGGCGATTCACACGAGGAGCGGTTATAAAGGGGGTCGAGGAATAGGTATATACGGAACTTCCCTTATCTCGTCATCCCTCTTCGGGGAGCCTCGGGCGGCGAGACTGGGACCTTGTCGTGTGCCCAGGCAGACCAACCGGTATGGTCCTCGAGCGGAGGGGATACGACTGGGGGCGACCCTTCCGAACTCCACCGTAGCGACACACAGAGGAGCCGGCGTTGGAGGGATCCGTTACCGCAGCCGGTGCGGGAGGGGGTGGTTTGACTGCAAAAGGCGGGCCGTGAGGGCGAGGTAGCTAACTAGTGGGGGCGAGGAGCGCAGCTGCTATCCTCGCGTCGAAAAAGGTTCTCCTGAATTCGCTTTTGCGCGCAGTGCCCCAAAGACGATACTGCATACATCCCCTCACTAGCAGCATTGAGGTAAGGGGAACAGGCACGCAGTATACAAAGACCTTACTTTAAATAGCCCCAGTGAATTTGTCATGTCCATTGCGCTCAGACTTTCTCATTGCGGAAAGAGGATACGAATGAACAGGAAGACTTAAAGATGTGGGTGCGGAGAAAAATTGAGGGGGCAAACTGGGTAGCGAGGAAGACGAACCAAGGAGGAGGGCGGGATGTGGTGGGGAGACACTGAGAAGGAAAATAAATCGCAGGAGGAACTACGGATAGGAAAGCAATAATGAAAGGGGTGATAGAGAGAAAAATACTTCGTGAGTGCAGAAGAGGATATTAGGCAGGAATAGGAATATATGATAAATAAGAAAAGGATATTTCAAAGGCAGATAGAGAAGCAGAAAGTATAGGGAATTAAAGAGATATTCTTATACCAAGCAATTATATAGTGACTGTCAGGAGCGTTGAAAAATTTAATTTGATTAATTCGATTGTTCCGCTTGATCAGATAACCACGAGTTGCCGTTTGCCGCTTCAGGATAAATAGTCGAGCCCTGGCTAGGCGGGTCAGAAACCTGGTCACCTTAACTATTAAGCTGCATACCACCTTCACTCACCCTTTCCCCACTCGTCGAGGGCTTGTTGAGACAGCTAGGGGACCGCAGCCTTGAAGGAGTAGGCTGAACAAGCGGAGACACTCCTCGTGCAGGCATCACGATGAATGCGTCATTTACATTGCGAGTATTGCGGCTTGAAGTTTGATGACCACAAGGCCCTATAATGGCCTTGAGGGCACAAGCGCGATCTCCCTTAAAAGGCTGATATCTACACCTTCGTCCGTCTCCACAAGTCACCGCGAGGGCGAGTGGCAGAGGGTTATATCATAAATAGGTAGAAGGTAGAAAAATATACTGGGAGAGTGAGGAGGAACGAAAAGTGATATAGGGTCTGGCAGCAGAGTGCCACGCTCCAATAATATCATGGTCTTAAACTGTAGTAAGTAAATAGAAATGAAACCCGACTATTACCACGTTTACCGGCAAACATTATATTTTCCTAGTATTGACAGAGTAGTTTTCCACATCTGTGACCGCATAAACTTAGCAAAAATTATCAAATGTTATTATTTTTTCTTGTGCTATTGGCAAATCAAGCGAACATGATCTCGCAATTTTGTGGTTAACTTGTTGGTTGGTCAGCTGACGAAAGCACCACCGAAAAAGTAAGGATTCTAGATTTTTTTAGCTAAATTTATACGGCTAACCAAACAGCGAAGTGGGCAGTTTAAATACGATTTTTACAAACAATATTGTTAATGCAACGTTATTTATCTCAAAAAAGGTTTAAAAAACACACTGAGGCTAAACCTCTAATTTGAAAATTTTGGGTGAATACCCAGAGGGTATTGTAGTTACATCCTTGAGCATTTATGTTTGTGGTTTAGTTGTTGGAAATCTAATTTTATGCTGAAAAACTGATAGAAAGCAGTCAAAAAACCCAATGCCGTTCATTTTGCAATCAATAAGGAATGACATGCTGGAATACAATAATACAATTGTCCTACACCCAATGGATATTGCACAAAACGAATTACGTGAGAGTATATCCATATCAACCAGCTTTATGTTAAAGTACCTCGTAGTTTGCCGAAACAATTCTCGGAGAGTACACGCTAAGCTTAGGTTGCTTAATAAATTCAGAACTGATATTTTTCAGAGCGGCGTAGAGAATATTATCATGAATCCTCACTACATCTCTAGATCTGACAGATACGATAAAATAAGAGAGATACACTACCGAACACATAGGTACAAAAACTCGTTCTTTCCGCGAACAATAAGCGACCACAATAAAAATTGAGCTCCACTAAATACACTCCTACAATAGATGTCACCATTTCATCTCCAAAAAAACTTGCACTTTTATACGGCTGGTGACTTAACACCCCCTAGCACACGCCCATGCTGCGGCTCGCGGGGTATTATTTAGATGTAGATGTAGAACAAGATCGTTACTTAATATTTTCCGCTAAGTTTCATAACCAAAGAAGTATAATAAAAAATAAAAACTAAAATTTTAGTTGAGCATCTGTGAGACTATGTTTGTGCATTATTCACGCGGGTAATTTGGAGATTTTCATGGTTCAATATCTCAACCTCTATATTACTTCTCTATTTTACTGTATATATGTATACAGTAAAATGATTTATTCATGCATTAAATTTTATGCCCCTGTTGACGGAGGGGTAAAGCCCTCGACTGTTATTCCTGGGGTCGTGAGTTCAAGTCCCGCCTGGGAGGGTTTTTCATCACCCAGGGCATGGATGTACGTTCAAATTCTGTTGGCCCGGTGTCTGGAAAACATAATGACAGGCTTAGCAGCCAATTGGGACTCCAGGGACATGCGGGCCAACAGAATCGTCCGAGAAGCAAAAAAAAAAAAAAAAATAGCGACAAGCAGCATATAAGGTTGTTAAAGGTTAATCAGCGCGAATTCCACACAAGATTATTAGTCTGAAACAAAGGTAAGAAAAATTCTTGCACTTAAGAAATGCAGATGCGAGGCCAAAGTATACACGATACAAACAACTGAGAAAAATTCATCAAGTTGGAGTTATTTCATTTTTCAGGAGTTACAAAATATACATTGAGCTTTCAACTGTCGCGCACAAAAATTTTTCTGGGAAAAGCTAGCACAAGTTCTATTGTTTTATCAGTTTATCCAATGTATTTCCTCATAAGCTTAGAACTATCTCCAAGAATTCAGCATCATATTTGATACATATGGGTAAGTTTAACGGAAGAAAATTTTAGTAAATATATAGACTAAAGGTGCGTTTACACTGTCACCGGACTTTTGTCCCGGCGCAGGTCCCGGGACTCGTCCGAGATGTTCACTGAACTGTTCCTCGGACATTTTGGGAAATATTTGTCCTGAAACTTGTCCCGAGACTGAGTTCACTGTCCACCGCAGATATCGTTGAATTTTTCGCGGGACACGGGACATAGTGTACTTTTGTGCGTACGATTGCAGAATGTGCTCAATCCAATCAGTAAATTGCTTTCGTAGCTCAAATTTTAGATCAGTACAATGTCTTAAATTCATTTTATGTGAAGTTGAATCGTTTCCTTGCGACACTACTACAAAGTCTAGGTCAAATTTTATTTTAATACAATGTCTTAACTTCATTAAATAGGAAAGCACATTGTTTCCTTGCGACATTACTGCGGAATAACTGCCTCATCCACTCTCTCCTTGAAGCTTAGTGTTCCCTTGCATTGGTGAGTAAAGTTGACTGTATAACTTCTTCTCAGCTACCCACATTTCTCCTTCGCTGTTGCTCCTTTGATGCCATAAATTACCGTAAGTACTAAATATACAAAAAAACATCCATTTGAAGTAGAACATTTTCCATGTGGACTTATTTCGTAATGGTTACGCGTAGCAGAATGAAATATTCACTTGTCATTTTTAGTTCCCAATGGAGTGGTCTAAGGAAGCGGTGTGCAATTTGATAGAGGAAAAAACAGAATAATTCTTTGGGATGTTAGAAATGGTCAATACAAAAACAAAATATTGAAGAAGGACGCCTTCGATGAAATTGCACGCTGTTTTGGTGTTTCTTCGGAAACAATAAAAGAAAAAGTGGGAAACTTTCGGCGCCAATTCAACAGGGAGCACCTAAAGTAAGGAAAAGCATGAAAAGCGGTGCGGGAACGGCCGACCTTTATGTTCCCAACTGGTATGGATACCGCCATCTTCTATTCCTATCGAGTAGCGTGGAAGAAGGAATCCATGAAGATTCAATGAACAAGGTAAACGATTTTTAAATAGACTTCAAACCTTATTTATTCAGTGACCGGCAAAATCTTTCGCAAATAATACCGAAAACATTTTAAATATTCCCAAATTTCAAATAAATCTGTCTTGCCATTCGACTCTACCGGCATCACTGGCAAAGTAAGAGCAATACGCATCACGTACAGCACTTGCGCTGGACGGGGAAGGTCTTGCTCTTTTTTCTAATGAGTCAAACGCCTCAGGGTGATTGCTGCATTCACCTAAAACCACTGTGCCATCATCAATATTTTCTGTATCAAAGGTCCCAGGAGGGCTGTATCTCATCCGTGATATTTTATTTTTTCGCAAATAATTGTGAAGGTGAACGCAGGCCAAAACAACTGAAATGATACTTTTCACATTTCTAAGAGCAATTGTATTTAAAAATATTCTATAAACTGAGGCCATTTGCTCAAACACATTTTCCACTACTTTCCTTGCCCTCGAGAGTCTATAATTAAATACCCTGAGTCTTTTTGTTAGATTCCTGGGTAGGGTTTCAGCACATTTTCCGACAGAGAGAAGAAGGCATCATCTGCCACAATTACGTACGGAACCACTGTGTCCAGTCCAGGAAGTCGAGTGGGATCAGGGATGTCAAGTGCTTTACCAATTAATTTTTCGTAAAAACGAGTTCTAGCAAAAACACCTCCCTCAGATGTTCGTCCTGGCTGGCCAACATCCACATAAATGATCTTGTAATCAGCATCAACAAGAGCCATGAGAACATTACTATGATAGCCCTTGTAATTGAAGTACATACTTCCATCATTAGGTGGGGCGACAATTTTCACGTTTCCCACCTAATGAACCAATGCAATTAGGGAAATTCCAAAATTTGCTCGTATCCTTAGGTAACCTGTGTCCATTTTTCTTTTGTACCTGCAAACTGAAACATTAACGAACTCAAAATTCAGACGAAAATACGTTTTCGACATATAATTCTAGCCACTGGCAAATACTAGGTGAGGACCACCTATTGGGTTTTTAATATACTACGAAATTTAAAACTTAATGATTGTGGTTACCCATTATATATAACATTGATAACCACATTTTATAAATCAGACAAATGAACTGCTGAAATCAATAGTTGATGTATTTAATAATTATTATACTTTATTTTCAAACTCTTGAAAGATAATTTGATATCATTCTTTACGAGTAAGTTCCGTCATATTCGAAAGATTTCCATTTAGTAGCAATGGTATTTTGTTGCATATTAACTTCATAATTATTTATCACAAATTAATAACTTCCATTTATTAATTAAAATTTTAAATTAAAATTTAATGTAGACATAAATAAAATAAAACGTTTACAATTTGATCCAGGATGCCGTTTGTGACCCCGTTGCCGGCCCAAGTGGATCTCAAGATGAAGAGAATGACTGTGATTTAGACAAACAAGTTGAAAGAGTGCTAAGTCCACGAAAAATTAAGAAGAGGAGGATAGGGGATCCTGTGCAGAAAGCCTTATAAGTAATGAGCGAGGTTAGTGCACGATTGAAGAGGGAAGATAAAGACAGTTTTTCCATTTACGGAGAGCATGTTGCAAGTCAACTGCGAGCGTTGGAGGACAAGAGATCTGCGGCAATTGCCCCATTCAAGATAGACAAGATACTTTTCGAGGCAAAATTAGAAAAATTCACTCGAGAATCGCAAATGCCATCAGTCTAAAAATCTTGTGACCCCCCTTAAGAATTCATGAATGTTTCCCCTAACGATTGTAATGAGTTAATATTCACCAATCTGTAATTCTTCTTAAAATAAAAATTTTAAAATTACCTACTACTCTTACCTTGACGTGGGAGCGGAGGACTTTACTTATTGTCTCACAGACCTCAGGAATCAGTCGAGACAAAGACGCCTTCGAAATTCGGAAGAGATACATCAAACTACCCAATGAATCACCAGTACCCAAGTATCTCAGTGTAACTGCTAATTTATCACCAGCATTCAATGTAGATCGGAAAGATGTGTTGCTTCTCGATATCATAGGTGATACTATGTTCAACAATGCATCAAAATCCGTTGCGGTCATTTGCACTACATTTCTGAAGCCAAACCGATCTTCAATTTTTAAATCACTAAAAATTGAATTGTATGCCCCATGCGATGTTCTCCGTGATAAGAAATTCCTCACCCACCATCGACGATTTTTTCGAGGATCTCTGCGGCTTTCTGAAATCACTATGGAAGCACTAGCTATAGCCAAAAGAACTGTTTCTTCCATGTTGCCTCGGAATAAACTGACAAAATATCCCGAAATGATGACGGCAATGTAAACGCGGGACATTGTTCTCTGAACTGTTTTAAGAACAAAATCCCGCGGAACTTAGTTCAGTGAACACAGTGACAGTGTAAACGGGGCTTAAGACTAAGAATAGACTAAGTTCCCAGTTGATGGACTGGATAGTGTACCTCCCATCGAATAGCTATCATGAGCATTATTTTCTTCACTAATAAAATCGCCCTGCATTGAATCCCTAATGGTTGATAAATATTTAAAACTAGCTGTGCCCGGCATGCGTTGCATTGCCTCTTTTTCTTTCTTAGCAGGCACACACATAAAAAGTACACACTCAACAAATTCAATAGTTTTAGCCTTAAATTTGTAAACTAAACCGGTCGTGCAATAAATATTCTGAGTAAAACTTACAAAGTATGCTGATTCCTGAACATGAAAAAAGTACACACATTGACATGTAAAAAATTCCTCCAATTGCCTACTTTTATAGCCCATAATTTACTTCAAAACCTCATTGATTTCAGTACATATTATTATATACTAAATTTGAAAAATAAAATACTCCATCCTGAATTCCCCACTGATTTGTATACTTTTCATGGTTTGACCAACAAATATTTTCCGGAATCAAAATTGGTCCCTTAACGACTTTTAGACTCAGTCCAATGAATTCCTCGTACCTACAAAGAAATTTGTAACGTACAAATGATGCCATGAGTTTCCATTCCATGCCTATGCTGGAACTTCCAAGTAAATAAAATATTCTTTTGCTGAAGCAGTACAAAAATTAAAGATTTTCGAGCTAAATTGCACAATTTTAGGAAAAAGCGAAGGATATACGAAAATCGAATGCAAGAATTAAAAGTAATCAAACAAAGATCCCACTGCACCAAACCATATATTACGCAAAAATAAATTACGTAACTTTTAAAACAAATTATGTCTCACTAATATGATTCTGATGCACGTGATTGAGCAACTCGTAAACGATCTCCTTCAATTGCTTGATTGCCGCTCCTCGCTTTTTTGCGAAGCTCGCGTGCCAACACTAATATTTTGAAACGACTGGCGCTCCACCTAATGTAAAATGGATTTAATAATTCAGAAACCTTCTGGGGCGAGCGCATAACAATTCAATGGTTTCTCAATTTCTATTGGTTAAAATAAGAACCTCTCTCATTGGTTAAATAAAGATCGTATTTTTAAATTTAATAGTATTTGGAAAATTAGGTTAGGATTATTAGCTTTCACGTCGGGCGTTGTTGCACGAAAATTATTCGAAAGATTAAGAGGGCCTTTAAAAAATTTTTATACCTTCAACCTTCGAAACCTTCGCAAGAGTGTACTCAACAACTTCTTAAAGTTTCTTGGCGATTCGTTAATTAAGATTTTATTTTTGTTTATTTATTTGGTTGTCAAGGAAAATGCGTATAAGAAAATCGATTGAAAAAGAGAGAAACTTCATTCTTTCGGGCATGATACCACTAATTTTAGTAGTATCATGCTTTCGGGTATGCGATAAAATGAATTTCAACTCTCTATCTTTAGTTCAAGTTGTTTTTAAAAGGGAAATAATTAACCGCTGCACAAATTCCAATGCTTAGAATTCCTAATCGGCTCAACTAAGCAATATGAATTCCAACAGCAATGACCGAAATCTGGTTGTCAAGCGAATATGGTATTGTTGATTTCACAGAAAATATGTGTTTATGCAGCTAAAAACGCAATTTTCAGTCAATTACGAAGTGAAAAGCATAATTAATTGAAAGAATTAAAAACTTCATTCTTACAGACATTTAATTAAAAAAATACCAACTCTCTATCTTGATCGGAAATAATTTTAAAAAGTAAAAAATGAAACCACTGCACAAAACCCGATACGTACCGCGAACCACCCAAGGGCCCTGAGACTCCCGCCTAAAGGGCCCACCTAAGGGCCATGGGACTTTTATGGGCCTTGAAATCATTTTAAAGTAGCCTATAACTTTCCTCCTGCCTTGAACAATTACTCGGCAAAATTTCAGCACGATAGGATTAAAACTGAGGTTAGGATTATTAGCTTACCCGTCGGGCGTTGTTGCGCAAAAACTACTCAAAAGATTGAGAGGGCCTTGTGGGGCGAAATTAAAAAAATTTTATACCTAAAACCTTCGAAACCTTCGCGGGAGTGTACTCAACAACTTCTTAAAGTTTCATGGCGATCGGATCAACGGTGTAGTAATGCATACAGGACACACAGACATACATTCGTTTATATATATATAGAAGATACCATATAATTATTTGAAACATCATATTTTATACTGGTAGCCAAATGTCCATGCTCGTTCGTCAGGATCGAGAGTAAATGTATCATACAATATAAAATATTAATGACAAATTGAGCGGCAAGAAAGTCACATAACCTTTCATTAATAAAAGGTTATAATATGTGAATTACACATTTAGCATAATAATTTAAGAGAAACAATTGCACTTTTTCCACAAAATTGTTTTAATGCGTACAACGCGTTTCGGCTCACAGAGCCATCATCAGGTACAAGACCTTGGTACAGGTCTTGTACCTGATGATGGCTCTGTGAGGCGAAACGCGTTGTACGCATTAAAACAATTTTGTGGAAAAGTGCAATTGTTTCTCTTAAATTATGAATAACTTCCACGATATCTCGCCTGAATCTGTTGAATTTATTTAGCATAATCATAAGTATTTCTTGATTCAATTTATCATAAGGTAATTTCATGAGAATCTCGGGATTATGGAGATTAAAACACGACACTTAGGTTTTGTCAGCCAATAATTTTCTGAACAAATCAATATTAATTTCGGTATATGTGATGTCAACATGCATATATGCGTATACATTTAAAGCCAACCCTCTAGATTTTCACCGGCGCCGACTTCTATCTACCAACACGATTTCATTCTTCAGCTCGGCACACGTCTCTCTCTCCGTCCCACCCACAAAAGAGGTACTCACATTCTCTTATCTTTAGCATATTCTCTTCTACTTCCCCGATTACTTATAAACCTCCCTTATTTCACAGCCGTCAGTATCCCTTCACCCCTCACTGCCACTTCCAACCACCAGCTCTGCCTCCTCTCAATCCTCTCCACACCCTCCATACCAAGCACTACCTCACTTATCTTCCTTTCCGTCTATCGGTACTTCCTGCATTCTGCTCCACCCTCAACGCCTGCAACCTACTCCCGTCTTCCTTCCTGTGGTACACGTTAATGCACCGTGCAACGCTACACTCCATATTAAACTCTTCGCCAGCCTCTTCTTTACCCTTGATCCCCGTCATCAGCTCCCTCTTACTGCAAAACGCAACTTTCACTGGTATTATTCTCCCTCTTATGTCTTTGCTACTATTTCCATTCTCTTCCATACATAACATATTCATCGAATGAGAAAAATGTACAATGAGCATTCTTGATTCTCATATAAGCGAGTAAAAATGAGAAGGAAACTTACTTACCTCGAAAGTTACGAACAGTAACCAGGATAGCAAGGTCCTTCATACACACCGCACAACTGGCATGCCACTCCATGTTGGTTCGGGATTCCATCCGTTGACTACCTCTGAGACCTTACTTCAACCTCCGCCTGTGAATAGAAGGATAGTAATTGCTTAAAGGTTGTCAACGCTCAAAATTAAAGTGCCTAATGCAATCGAGGGCAGCAAATATTCATCCTCGGGAACGCAGCCAACACCACGTCTCACGAAGCATTTTTCTCAAGTCGACAACCCGTGACTTCCTAAAATGCTTGCATGCAAATGTTAACCAAGGAATAATGGAATCAGTCTCTGTCTAATTTGCCCAGAGTAGCGCCCGATCGCTCTGATAAAATTAGTTCTCCACGGTTAGCGCTCACGTAACGCAGACGTCACGTCGCGAGCAGAGAGGAAAGATAAATGGAATTAAAAAGAGCCGTCGGGAGTGTCTGAAGGGCGCGCAATTAAGAGACACGAAGCGCTGCGCCTAGGAAAGGAAGAAGGAGGAAATATTCTTAGTCTCGCGCGCCAATGAAAGGTTTGCTCAGAGTCATCCGAAAAATATTTGCCCAAGTATTTACGTCGGAGCTAATTATTATGCGTCAGGTAAAATAAAATTGGGCATGTGAATGACAAAAGACAACCGTACTGCCTTCCAAGCCAACGACGGCCATTCTTTCCCAAGACCTGAAGCGAGAAATTTTAGGACAGAGTATACGAAAATTCTAGTACTCGAAGAAATAAGTGGTGCGAAAAGGATCGTCAAAACAAAGAGAGAACAGAAATTGTTTTTTTACTCGTTCACTCCTGGAGTATACTAAATTCTTACAAATGAATAATAAGAAGAGCCAATGAATAAACTTAGCTTTAAAAATGTTCACCTATCAATGGCTTATTGGAGGTCCGATCGGGTTCTGGTTGTTATCATTATCATGTTAATCATAAAATGCCATACAAGGAGAGGCACTACTCGGATGTAAGGTTAAGTTGTAAACGCGCCATTTATTTCAGGACCTATTACCTAGAATGGAAGGGAATACATTGTTGTAACTTTCTAGATAAAAAACAACTATGCACAGTTATACTCTCCGGCACTACTCGGACGTAAGGTAAAGTTGTAAACGCGCCATTTATTTCAGGACCTATTGCCTAGAATGAAAGTGAATACATTTTTGTAACTTTCCAGATAAAAAACAACTATGCACAGTTATATACACAGATAGTCTCCGATCTCTAGTTTTGAGAGTGGAAATTTTCATTCTAATTATTCACATTTTACGACCATGCAAATGACAAATGATTAGCTATTGCAAAATAATGGTGCTCCATAGTTCCTGAGCAAAAACAAAATTGACATTTTCTAAGTTTTTCACTATCAGCAGAGAATTTCAGATTTCACATTATTTTTATATCATGATCCACTTCTAACCGAGAAACTTCTGTGAACAAATTTTTCAGAAAATTATGGTCGTAGGACATTTGAGCTAAGTTTCCACGGTTGGTTAATATATTCCATAAGTGAGAGGAGCACATGTCCGGAGTTGAGTAACGGTTAGATGTGAAAGCCAGGGATTTATTCAGAATAACAAAATAATTACCCCTAAGCTATTTCCTTTTTATTCATCCACCACAGAATGAAGTGATCTCATGCCAACGGCGTAAGATCCCTCGCAAAAGATGGGACCTATTGACGAAGAAAACAATCGGTAATAGGACTCGTACATTATTTTTGTCGCGATGTGTCGTAGCTTGTGATTTGGGCAGTGATAATGAAATAAGTCAATGATAAGCTCGTATTTACATCCGAACTTCAAACGCGTTTATCTATTTGAACCAGCTCCAATTTTTGGAGTCATCTCTTTGGTACTTTGTCCCGATATTTTATTAGGTCTTTCTTAGCTAGGGATAGGTTTATGAATTCAATACTTGAAAAGTCACATCACAATAATGCAGATGAAGTCCCACGAGTCGAGGGAAAGGACTGAGTAAAGCCAAGGTTACCCCACGATTTGACGCGGTATAAGGCCAGGTGGATAGGGAAACAAAGATACTTTCTGAAGCAACCCATTGCAGCAAATATTACATTCTTAAACGCCTAAGTTAACAAATGCTTGTCCATGAACAACAGAGATCATTCAAAAATAGAGATAGCAATACGATAGTGATTTTCTGTCTGACAGTTTTACATCTACATCCAGATATTAAAATACAAGTCTTGTTACGCCAGCCCTTATAAAGCAAGTCTCTAGAGACTCCAGTTCACGTAATATTAAATTCCATATCTTTGACCGCCATATGAACTGATATTTTTCATAGCGACAAAGAGAATATTATCATGACTCCTCACTACATCTCTAGGTCTGACAGATGCGATAAAATAAGAGAGATACACTGCCGAACAGATAGGTACAAAAACTCGTTCTTTCCGTGAGCAATAAGCGACCACAATATAAATTGAGCTCCACTAAATACACTCCTATAATTACGTGTCACCATTCCATCTCCAAAACTTACACATTTACACGGCTGGTGACCTAACACCCCCTGCCGCACGCCCATGCGGCGGCTCGCAAGATATTATGTAGAAGTAGATGAAATAATACTTTCGGTACTAATTTCGTATGTACTGAGTGTACCATGGTCAGTAGCAAATTAAACAAAGAGCAAAGTAGTTTTACATTGCTTTTTAATCTAAATCTTTATAAAAGGAACCAGGATACTTACTGTTTTTTCTCAAAAATCGAGCAACTACAGTGCGCTCTAGCGGATTCAAAATCTTCCCATCCAACTTGTGGCAGAGAAAAAATAGTGAATAAGGAAAACTCGAGGAGAAAGGACGAACTTGCAAAACGAAATGTCGCATTGCGAAATCAGGAGGTAGCAGGGGGCTCAGAGGAGGGATGAAGGGCAACAGAAGGACGGATTGAGGGGATATCGCAGGAAGACAGGACATAAGGTCAACTCGGACAAAAACGAAGGGGCTTTGAAAAATGGGAGATATCTGTCAAATGTGTTTCCATTAACAATTTTCCCTTTGTCCTGTATTATCCCCTTCTGCTCCAGCGCAACAGGGTGATGACCTTTGCCCTTCATGATGACGATTTTAAGCTTCGAGTCCGAGGTACACGATGACTCGAGCCCCAGTATCGCCAGCAGTCATGATACTACTAAAGCTGCCACATCATTCGCGGTTGGCTTTTGTGATATCAGATACCTATCTCTATGTCCCTGATGTACATGCCAATCATAGCGAATAAACGACCTCTTGAACTACCCTCAAGCCTTAGCAGAAACGCTGACAGGTTTCCCTCCTTTAAGTCTCAAAACCTTTTTGCACGACTTTTGTCCACGACTCAATCACGAGTCAATTTTTGCCGGACTATCAATTAGCTCATATTTTCTTTAAATATGAGCTAATGAGAAGGTAACTAAGGGAAGTGACAATTTTGCACCGGAATATTTGAGTGAAAAACGCAGTTTTTATGATAATTTTCTATTTTCTTCGCAAAAAATAACTTTTGAGATTATCCTAAAATAGTGGTACAGCGGTTTTTGCGGTGGTTAGAGCACTGATTTTACACCCTGAGAACGTGGGCTCGATTTCTTTAGGAACCACGAAACCTACTCGGGTGGTGGGAGTAAAGCAATTCTTGAGTAGTATCCAAATGTGACACTAAATCCGGCATGAAACACATTTAAAAAATAAAGCGCTTAATTAGTGGTTGGTTTGTTAGATGGGGAGACGGCCGACATATGTTATTTGGACCCGAGAAAATAGGAGGAAAGCTTTGCCATGGGGAACGTAGGAGGGGTGGAAAGAAACCCAGCGTCGGAATTGGCCTATTCCAAACGAAAGGTCCCTATAGGGGATCCCAGGTTTAAGAGCGCAAACGACGGATCTTAAGGCGCACTTCGGCCCGATTAAATTTCTGACCGACGTTAACCGTAAGGTAACAAAATTATTCAATTAACTTGCTGTCAACTGAAGTTTTGGGTTTTGTATATTACATTGGTCTGTCACTCAGCTGACGTAAACATTTCCAAAGAAATAACAACTTAAAGTCAGTTTCACATACCGAGAAAATAATTAACCAGAGATTATAAAACCAAACTTTGAAGTGTTCTTTCTCCACGTAGCACCCAAGTGGGGAAATTCTCTTGTGAAATCTCCCCCACTGGTTAGATTAGAGCGCGAGCCTTCGGGATAGTCAATTCTCTACACCGATCCACATGTGTTGAAATATCTAAAAATTACATTTGACTAGTAATTGGCCAACTAGAAGAAGTAAGAAAGGAATTTTACATGAACCGCTAGGCAACGAAGAAAATAAGTCTTTTTTATTTACCGTGTCTTCGACATATCCAAAAGAGGGTACCATGCGTAAGTCAAAGGTCATCAACGACTATTTACCACGAATTCTTGATAGCTAGAACGCAGGATCAACACTGGAGATTATTTGACAAAGGACATAGAAAAAAATGCTCGGAGGCTACTAAACTTCGCATCTCGTACAATACAAAACAAGTGAAAATTGCAAACCCAGTTCTTAACACTATTTTACTAGAGTCAACGACAACTAACGTACTATTTGACACTGTACCAAAGGCTACGTAATTCACGGCGATTAGTAAAAAGGCAGCCAGGGCGAGAGGGGACAAAAGATACATGTTTTTCACGCGTTTAACCTGTACAAGAAATTTCTGAAAAAATATAAATATACTGAAAGCTCAGTAAACCATGGAATAGCTTTGGTCCACAGAGGGCATGACTGTCTGCACTAGCTACTTCGTAAGGCAGTGCAACAATACTTGCACCCACGAATAACATATAGTTGACAGGAATGCTCAAGCAAACAATATCTTAATAAGATACCACAGTGATCCTCATGCATTTTTACGAAAAACAAGTGGAACTCAAGGAAATTTCCTCAATTTCCCACGGATACAGATATCTTTAAATGTGACAACTCCATACATGCATAATTCCATGTCAAATCACCTGACTAATGTCCTCAAGCTCTACATTTCGTCCAAATTTTCTGGCATTAATGATAATCAGAATCGCTCTTTTCCCCACGCTTTAATTTACAAGGAACTGAGCGTTTCGACTCACTCTATACTCTGTGAATAAGTATGTGAGTCGAAATGCACAGTGTATTGTGAACTTAAGCATGTGAAAAAGTGCGATTATTTTCATTATCGTGAATTTCTAAAACATTACGCCTGGATCAGTTTGACTTTCCGGCATTTTTGAGATTCACGGTCTGAGTAAATCGCTATGATATGGGGTAAAGTAGTTTTTTTTTAATTCCTAATCGACGCTACGCTACCGTATGACGTCATAATAAAAATTTATTAAATATAAATGATAAAATAAAACTAAATAATTATATCCATCAAATTGTAATGATAATTAAATATATTATAAATATTCAAATTAAAATTCGCTCAATGCGATGAGCGGTTATTTGATATAAACTCGTGGCTTTTTAAGCTATGCGCCCCCATGCTTGCCTGTTGGTGAACAAAGCGTAAAATGTAGATTAATCCAAGAGGTTACATTATGGCTCTCAAAAAATATAGGGTTTCAATTATTTGGGCCTTGATTAGTGGAAATCTTTGAATTAAATAATTCAAAATTTTCCACTAATCTATCTGTGAACTACTATACTTTCCACTATCTGTGAACGTTAACCCCAAAATTATTGTTTTCCCTAGCTTCCTTTTCTGTTATTTCATAACTTGGGGTAACCATAGCTATGCAGGCAACATTTCGAGAAATCATACCGGAATTTCAGCATTAATATTACTCCACTTAGATTAGAAGGTTGTACCAAAGTATCATCCAATCATTCATTGGATATTGTTACATATTCCTAGGGAGCAACCTAACATTTTTTTCCCAACCCAATATGATTAGCGAGCCTCTTAATTAGGTAAAAATGGGGTCTTGAATTGAACAACACGCCTTAAATTTTGACTGAACATTTCTTAGACAGCCTTTCGAATTTAAAATCACACGGTCATCTTAATAAATGCATTTACCTCAGATTTCATTAAAGCCAATACTCATGAAACTCACGAGCGGGTTCAAGAGTCTTCATTTAGAATTAAATTATAATGAATAATTTTATTGAGTCTTCATTTAGAGTGAAAACAGCAAGATTATTTCAAATAATGAGCAACGCCATGGATTCAGAACTTTTTTGAAACATTCCATGCATTAAATAACAGTGTTAGTCCCCACCGCAGCACGACACTGCAGAGCTAGTAGCCCGCCAGAAGAGTATACTTTAGAGAGCTCCGCCAGAAGCAGTATACTTTTTATTTGAAACTACAAAACCGCAGTAGTTAGAGTAGCAGCTGCTGCACAAGATGCACTTCATAAGGCCAGCTGTGACAAAGAGAAATAAATAATACATTCCTTTTATATCTTCTTGCATAATCACCTGCTCGACGTAATATAAAGCACGTGATATCCTACATTGAGCAAGAAAGTTCTCGTGAGATTCATTGCAAAGATAAGCGTACCTACTATTTTTTTCAATTATTTTCTTTGGAGCAAAAATGCTCTACGCCTTCAGAAATCATTAATTCTAGTGGTATGGCTGGAACCTTCGCCCAAACAAATAGCCACAGAGATACGTTGACCAGCATAGGCAGTTCTTCGATTACAGAATTTAAACTCTGCCTATTTGCTCAAGTACTTCGCTTATTTCTCGTTTTAGCATCGAAATACTTTACCACACTTAAAATATTAAAATGTCATTAACGTACAGTTACATACGTATGATAAGAGCATAGATTTCGACTGCATACATGAAACCAGGCTTAAGTTAGCATGTTCATGATATAGGCTCAACTCTCACCCACGTATCTTCACCAAAATGGATGCAGAGGAGAAGCAGTTTATTACGGCCCAATCATGAGGCAGATTTGAATTTAAGGGAGTAAACTTGGGCAAATCATCTTTCATAAAATAATATAACCAATTATATCTATTGTCTGTATCCACTCGCGGAGATAGAAAGTAATAAATACGCGAAAATACTGAATTTCTGCGAATATGTTTCCACTATATAGACGCAAGTTGCATTACCAGCATTTATCTGAACCGAACGGCTTCTTAAAAAAGTTTAAGTAACCAAATTACGCTATTCGCCAGTTACTTGTTGCGAGCAATGCAATGCAAAAAGACTTCGTATTTTCATCTTTACTGCCACCATAATTGGCAATCTAAATTCGTCTTCATCAGCGGTCATCAATACTAATATTCATTTCCTGCAGCTTTACTCTCAATTATCCTTTTGTTTACCTTTGGTCATGAAAAATTCCAGGCTACCCTGGGGTATTTTTAAGAAAGTCTCCCATCGAAACTTTGAGCATCATGCAGGCATTAAACCGGTGAGAAACCCACAAAGAATTTTCCATAACCTTTAGTACACCGTCAGCCCTAGACTTCACATCCCTACCCCTAATTTTTCCGTTGAATTCCGCTGAATTTCACGTTGCTACTATTTCCACTACTACACGTCCGCAACAGTGGGGAGATGTGCCTTCAATAACTTTCTCTCTTTATCTTGTAAAAATGAATTCAATTATCGAAGTTAATTACTGCGCAAGAGCATCCAGTATTTTTAGCTTGAAAAAAACATCTTTTAACGGAATATCTTCCGCGATCTCCGAGAGGACGGAAGGAATCGCGCAGCCTATGATACGAGTGGGTAAACAGACTGCAGGGCGATAATTGATGGACTCGTGATTGATGATTTTGGAAGACCGTTTAGCATTATTACTATACAGCCCTCGCGGGTTCGCATAAATTGAGGAAACTTGTGTGCATACATTAGCATTTCGGAGCACGCCAAAGCAATAAAGGCAAAAAGCAGATGTGCTACAAGGAGAGATCCCCCTCGCCTCGCGCAGTAGTCACGCGGGCCGAGTGAGGGTTTTTGGAAGAGCCCGCGACGGATCAAGATCGATGGCTCGTTCAAATGGCTGCCGAAGCATATGCTGCCGCCCCTCGTAATTTTGCCTTCGATACTACGAAGAGCCAACGCGAAGAGAGAATAATTGCTCGGCTTATGTGATCATTCGATGCCAATGAACATTTTAGCTGATGTGGTGGAATTAATTAACGCGACGAAGAACGCATGGCGCATCCCCCGCGGTTGTTTCGAGACCGGGTCCATTCGGAGTGCCCATAATGCATGCTACGCCAATGCCATGCGAGCATAAGTAAGAATAATAATTATAAATTTTTATTCCACCTTTGGATACAAAATCAATTTATACATAACCATTATATTCACCAGCAACCTTCCAAAGTGGAATTAGGTACCCCAAACAGATACAATGTTTTTGGAGTTACCATCTCAACATCAAAAGAGGCAGGCATTTAATACTAATCACAACAATCACGATTCCCAGCAAACCACTTTTTCACAAATATGTGTGTCCATAAGTTCAGCGACCCAATTAGAATATATATACATGTAAATAAAACAATATTTTCAACACAAACCTATGCAACAATACTTTTACAACATCAGCATATGCAAAAGTCATATATCACATACACTTTCCTATGCAATATAACTAGATTTTCAATGTTTGTTTTACAAAATAGTCATAATTTATGTTCCGAAAAAAGCAGTTAAAGCGGCAGAAGTTTTTAATTCAACAGGTAGAGAACCGAACAGTTTGGGTAAGTAAACCTAAGCTCTTCTCATACAAATCAACAAAATAGTCGACAAGGAAAAGATAATTGTGTTCCAAAATTTCAACGGTCATAGAGCGGGAAGAGAGCCAAATTATGCGTAAATTAAGAGGTAAGAAGAAACTTCGATTCAAATTTATCTTAGGCGAGCTGAATGTCAATTTTAGTCAATTCAGGGAAATGATGAGGAAGCTTCCGCGAGCAACAGTGGCAATTTTCAACATAAAGACCCCCTACTGCCTACAATCCGACCACAAAAGTATATTCCATTCCGCCTCCTTCTCAGGCTCAACGTATTGCTCTCAAAGCCTTCGTTTCCGTTAAATGAGAAATCAGTTGCTATAATATATAGCCTGAAAAACCAACGTGTCAGAACAGGGGTAGAGTGTTCAGCATGCATAGTGCAAATGCTGTTTTAAAGCACTTGCGAACAAGTTACCATCACATATGGGGTCACAATGGCCAAATCTACACGTAAGCTGCTGCATATCAGCCTAAGATATGGAGTAGGCCTTTCCCCGAAACCAGTATTTTTGCATGCATCAAACCTGATTAGGAAACCAACAGTTGACTCGTCACAAGGTGACGCTCGTATTTATGCTTGAATAAAAGACAACACCGCGTCAAGAATAATTCCAAACAAATTATACGATTTATTTTCTGAACAAAAAATGTTTACAGCTTACATTTACCAGATGTTTAAGCTCAAACAGCTGTTCGCGCGTAGAATTCTGAGGTTTTCGTGCCATTAGCTGATCCCGCCAATGGTTCATATGAAAATGCATGAGTCCGCGGAGGTACTTACAGGACGAAGGCGACACCGAGCGTAGAACTCAATCAACCTCCGCCGTGTCACCATGGTGCTGCACTCTTCCGGAAACAAATCACACTTACTCGATTTCGTCGGCCGCGTCAAACATTCGAGCGTCAAACGAATAGGAACAAGCGAAAGAGAAGAACAGATGCACTTGAATCACAGCGTTCATTCATAAGAAGGAAGCTCATTTATTCCCACTATCTTGAAGGTAATTCACTCTTACTTCAATGGGAGTATTAACTATCAAGTGAGGTTATGTCAATATTCTATAAATAGTCTACATTTCCCTGTTAAATAGAGTCGAAGGTATCCTACTGCAAATGGAGTTTTACCTATCCTTGAGATCAAGGATATCCTCTCCATTTCTTGAAAAACTTCCAGTTTATCAGCAAAATATCGAAGGAGCAAGTTTGATTTTGCGGAAAAGAGTTCCGGGGAGTGCGGAAAAATTCAAAATGTTGATTTGGGTACAGCGTTGTTTAATCATTTTTGGAAATGAGATATCTAGAGGTGTATAAAATAAAAAGAAGTAACACAGATCGCGATGGGCAAAAATCTTTTCCCATCACAGAGCTTTAGACTCATCAATTACGTATTCAAGCAAAATATACATTTTTAAGGTGCTTGGCTATTAAATGGAATTAAATATACGACACCTCTCGTCATTAGAGCCCTTAGGAAATTTAGAAAAGGGAATGAGGGAAATTAGCGACACCCCCGCCTACAGACCCGGGATATTTGGGCATCGATTTCCGCATTGCTTAGAATTTTACTCCAAATGTTCAAAGCTTTACTACGACGACATTAATTTAGGATAGGTAGGCATTGAGTTTGAAATGGCATCCGCAACAAATGGACCTTCATATAGATGAACCTTTCAGAAATTAACATAATAATCGTCCTTGACCTATAATTTACAAGGATAATAATATAATATGATGACATATTAGGGTTCATGGTAGGTACTAATTTGGGATATAACTCTAGTAGAAAATCAATACCTGTGCTGCCACATGAAACAAAAATGAACTATTAAAATACCAATGGCACTTTTAACAAATTTACTGAATAAATGTAAAGTGAACCAACACAAAGTTCAAATATTCCATAGAAAACCTATTCATCAATCTCAACATACCGGATGTTCCAAAATGAATATCGGAGTTTTAAGGCTTTGTAGTATTTATACCATTTGACTTGCAATTATAAACGATATATCAAATGAAAGGGCAACTCAAACTGTTTTTGTTTAACCTACACGTGCACAATATGACCACCATTCGTCACACGATACCCATCCAGTCGATAGGTGAGTTCTTCCCGTCCCTTGATTAGTGTGTCTGGAATAATTGATGCAACAACTGATCCAATCCTGTTTCTTAAGTCAGATAGGTCAGCTAGTAGCGGAGGTACAAACACATGATCCTTTATGAACCCCCAAAGATAAAAATTGCATGGCGTCAGATCGGGTGAACATGGATGCCAAGCGAAACAAGCGTTGTCATTCTGCCCCAGGCGGCCAATCCAACGGTTGGGTACAACGTTGAACAACCAATCGCGTACTGAGTTATGCCAGTGACGCGGTGCACCATCTTGTTCCCTGGTTCATCTTGCAGTTGAGGAAAGAGCCATTGTCGTAGCGCATCAAGATAAGAAACGCAATGTTGTAGCGCATTAAGATAAGAAATCATTGTGGGTTTTATAAATTTTTGAATTGGCGGCATCGTGCCACCAAAGCATATGCATGAATAAACAGTTACATACTATAAAGCCTTAAAACCCCGATGTTCATTTTTAAACACCCTATATTTACCGCTTAAAGCCTTCAGTCATATCTACCATTCTCTATTGGCAGTCTTAACCTTGTAATACAGTTCATTTGGCGGTTGCAATTGCATACACAAAGATTCACAACCCCATATTAGACTAGAAAAGAGAAAGGTTTCTTCATTTAATGTCAAAATATTCTGCTCCAGAGGTTGATTAAATCAAAAATGAAAATAATCTTTCAAAACGCCATGGGATTCCCGCAGGGAGAGAATAAATCAACCTGAAACATTTTGCCGGCGGCGTGGCAATATCGCAATGGAGATAAAAAGCTATATGAGTTGATCGATTGATGAGTCAGAGAATGCAAAGACAAATTGGTGCCTCAAGATGAAAGCGATAAAGAAGAAATGATTGCAAATAAAACTGATAGTGCTCAATGGCAGAGCAGCTGAAGATAGTAAATAACACAAAATGCTCTCGAGATTAGGAAAAGATCTGTTTTTTGCCATACAAGCAACGAATAATGTAAAGATGGACGGATTTTATCAGCGCGAGCTAATAGGTCACAGGAAATGGCCTTAATTCAGGAGAAATTGAAAATTGAGATGCAGGTGGTACATTTGTGTACACACATTATATATATATATATATATATATATATATATATATATATATATATATATATATATACGGAGCTCTGAAATAAATAGTTTCAGCTGTCATATGAAGAAAAACTTGGGAAAGTTTGAAAAAAGGACGCTATGACGGTACTGTTGAAGTATACCTTGGGAAAATATTGTTATGTGAATTATAATTTTCAATTAAATATATACGATACAAATACATCACATTTCAAAATAAATATTTTTATTAAAAAATTACAATTTTTGATGCTTAAATAGCACTTTTGAAAATTAATATTGAAGCAATATTTTTCCATGCTGATGTTTGATAATTCCGTCCACAGAGGGTTAAAATGGACGACCAGTAAAAATTGAGGCGATAACATCTTCAGTGAAAAAAGTAAACCTATGCAACGAATAAACTTTACTCCTCCACACAACACTGCCGTCGGTCAGCCTGATTGCCAAAAAAAAATAACCTAACACCCTACCTACCCTTATCCTACCCACCCACCGCAGAATTCAACCCCTTTCCCTGCTCCGAAGTTACTAAACTGCCAATTCTCTTTAACCACCCACTGTTTCTCCAAGTCATTTGGTTAAGCGCCCTCTCCACCATCTCCAACCCCCCAAAACTCACATCCTCACGATGCCTCCGCTACACATTCACTTTACCTCCACTAATTGGTCACTTTTCTGATGAAATACCATTGGTATAATTAATCATAACCATCCTCATGTATTTTTTGTGCAGATATGCACATATACTGCTGCTCCTCCGTTAGCTTAGCGTCATAGCAAGGTGAAACTCATCATACCTATGAAATTTCTCTGGGAAAGTAATATTTTTCTTTTAATGTTATTGGCAATACCGTATACTGAGTTTTTGAGGGTAGACTTCACTTACAGTGATTACAGATACAAGGTCATCAATCATGAATACAATTTGCATAATCTTCCTTTTTCTTTTTAACAATCTACACATTTCTAAAAACAGTCATACCCTTCCAAAATTAAAGCTAGAATCTAACCATATCCGCCAGCATCATTAAATTCCCAATGGCAATTTAGTTTTCAGACTCTAGGGCTAAATAAACTTCACAAATCATTTAAATTTTGCAGCACCCTCAATCGCATCATGTGCGACATGTGTGACCGTCAACAATAAAATATAATCTCCATGATTAATGGATTGCCTGCCATTTGGACGAGCGTGAGACAGGTCATTAATACGACTCTGCAAATAAAAAATAGAAATATGATGCATGAGTCATTTTCTGGAGCCCTGCCCAATAAAAATTACGATACAACGAGTGAGAATAATTATTCACGCCAAATCTCATCAAATACAATAAATTCTAAGAGGATCTTAAAAACTGGATGGAAAATTTTTAAATTCTCTCTATAAAAATCGTGTACCATTCAGATATTTTATACCTTCATATTAGCGGTGTTCCTCCCTTGTCTTAATTCTGTGATGTTAGGTCTTATATTATTTAAAGATAATTCATATTTTAAAAAATCAATTGTTGCTTGACTCAGATCATTTTTTGCTTCCCCAACTAGAAAGAAATAACCTAATTAGAGCTTCCGAGGAGGAAAAGCTCTTTTTTTCATTATATACTTATCGATATTTTCTACGCCTTCTTCGATACCTTTGGTTGAGCGAAAAAGATTGAGTGCATCAAACCCTGAGTTGATATGATAAATTATCCTTCAGGTTTACAAAAATATGTCATTTCATTACTTGTGCAAGAATGCAGATCTACAAAGCTAAATGGAAAACGATTGAATATATGATCTAAATTTACAGAATGACGCAACTTTTGTCAGTAATCAGCCAGCAAAGGTGTACTGCCTCCCATCGGAAATCATGTCTCTAATTTATACTATAAATTCAGGGGAAGAGTAAAGGTGCATAGAGTACTAGCGGCTAGTGAATTGCTATAACCACTTCGATATGATATTCTAAACGTAGCGGCAAATCAAATTGTTTCTGACTGAAGATTAACTGTAGTCGTTCCATGTCACAATTGGTCTGGAATAATCCTTGGGTGCGCCTATTCAACTGTATAGGCTATCAGCTCTTAGAGGTCCATTTCTTGCTGACAAGCGAATAAGCATTTCTCCAACAAAACATTTCTTACCAACTTCGATGTAAACCGATATTCTTAAAATGGGAACAATCTTTGCCGTGGAAAAGAGGATGACTACCAGAGGTGAGGGAGACGCAAATCATCACACACTAGACACAAAAATATGCATGTAGTATTAGAATATAGGAGAGATATAGAGGCTAGGAGATATTAAACAAAACTGATGGCCAAGAATGGTCTTAACTCGCCCAAAAAAACATTAAATATTATTATGTTTGCTTACTGCACGTACACTACATATCGCCTGTCGGTATCACTTTACTTATTTCACTTAGTTACCGTAAGAGAAGGTATTCCGACATTTGACAGAAAATTTTTAAGGCTGCCCAACAAGAAATTATCGCACTGTAAATAAAAAACTCCCTTATATACACTAGATTAAGGCATAAAATAAGATTTACAATGAGAGGTTAATTGTATAAATCGCATCAAGCTTATGAGAGCTAATGTCACGAGGGGAAGTTTGACGGGAACACAATCTAAGACGGCAGGACTGAAGATCACTGGGAGGAAAATTGAGGAAACATACACATAGAGGAGATGAGAAAATGGCAATTTTAATTAAAAAATCGCAATTAGAGTATGTGCATTTCAGCTTATTAGAAGCAGAAAACAGGGAAAACTCTGAAGTAAGATTTTGCGCTTTCCCGGGGACTTAGATGCAGGAATATTCTCGGGTTTAACACCGTGATGGCCAACATCCAAATCGGTCATCGTCTTTAGGGCAGTGGAGCGTCGAGTCTGAGGTTTTGTCATCTTATATACTCTTTCAGAACAGTTCAGGTACCACGTGATTGGTAGACGAGAAGGGGAGGTCCTTGGGGACCTCCCCTTCCTAGGGGGTGTCCTTGATCTCCCCGCCTTTCGGAAATAAGCTGTTTTAATTGCACTGTTTTCACTATGGATTTCTAGGCAATGATTAAGAGACTGCATATCTTTCTCCATTCCAATCCCAATATGTTCTTTGACGTGTCCCGGTAAATTTGGACGCTATAATCGATATGAAAAAACGGTGGACTCTTTAAAATTGTATCATCAGGGAAATTGACAACTTCCAACTGTTACCATTGTACAAACTTATGCACCATCAAACAATCACAATACAAAAAATAGCACTATAATGAATTCGTTGTTTCATATACGCAAATAGATGACATTTTTGAAATAATCCCATCGAAGAGAAAAGAGAACAAGAAAAAATTTAATAAGATAATGATACACCGACTGTAACATCTTCGGAGCGTTTTGGCGAAATTTTCAAGCAGAAGTTTCAGCACCTAAGGATGTTCAAATCACTACGAAGAAACACTTCTACCGTACATTGGAAGAGCAAAGCTCAATGCGCAAAAAAAGGCAAAATTATTTTGAGATACGAAATTATGGCAAATCCAAACTTGCATTCTCAATCGAAAAACAAAACATTTTGAAAACGAGAAGGATATAATTCCGTAACAAATCAGCGAGAAGTAAATTCCGAGCGGTTAGTAGCAGGTAGCGTTATAGATAGTAGGGTAGGAGAAGCAGAAAAAAATTCGTCGAAACCAATACAGACTAGATATAAGGAGTCATCAGTGTGGGAAAACATGGAAGCAGACAGCAGCAGAACATATGGTGAACGTGGCTCGCAAAAAAACGTAAAATCAATGCCAAGGACTTCACATCTAAGCCGATTGATTTGTGAAGCGCCAAAGCGCTTAAACAAAGGAAAAATGACACACAGAGAAGACTGTGACCTAAAAAGTCATCCCCACGTGGAACTGACATTAAAATAAACATTCTCAAGGTCATTCCTACGCCACTCTTACCAACCGTTCAACAGCATGTATGTTAGACGCCAAGGCATGCGTGCAAACAATCAAGTTAGGCGTTATTAAATATTTGCTCCAACATAAAAGCGGCCGCAAAGGCGGGCGATATAGCAAAATTCATCCCAAAAATAGTAGAAAATGTTCCCGAGAGCCTATATTGCGAAAACGGTAAGTTAAATTATTTTTACGCCTTAACGATCACAATTTAACCCTAGCGAATTAGCAGACACAGAATAGTGTAGCTTTTTACAATAATATATACGGTGCGGGCAATAATGGATGCGGAACAGTCCTTAACTTGTGTTATTGACTTATTCCTAGAGCTGTTCCGAAAACGCAACTCATGTTTTCGTTTTTATGGAATCTGAAAGCATCACAGTATCGGATTCAAAGGTCATCTCGAAAGGACTAAAAAAATCAAATACTTGAAAACAAATAGATGTGTCGACCCTGCAGTGCTAAACAACAGTGCAAAGACTAATGCACTTATATTTTTTACCTTAATGATTGAATTTCCCTCCTGTCAAAAATAATAATAACTAAAAACTGACAGAAGAAAGCGTTGGGAACAACGATTAGAAAAGTTTCGTCCATAAATTAATTTTATGCAAATTGACCTCCTTAAATATCTATAAATCGATAATATCGATAAATCTTACTCCAAACTTCGCACAAAATCTTTACACAGACATTTTTAAAAAGACAGATAGAAAAAGGATACAAAAAGAGATACAAAAAGGAGTGAAATTTATAATGAAAAAATCAATAGCCGGGACTGATATTCGAACTCGATTCTCTCGACTTTGTAACAACTTGTTTTTGCAAAGACCATCTAAAATTTACAGAGCCCGAGTGAAGTTGGCGGACTTCGAAGGTGGCGACAATTTGCTGGGAAGAATATGGAACGATAATCGTTCTTATTACGAAAATTACGTTCCGCGGCGGTGAAATGTATTATCATTAACAATTTTCTGTTCACAAGGTCTTTAAGAGTTAAAGAATAGATTGGTTGGTTAAGCACTCAAGTATATCGAGAATTTTGGTTCAAATCCCAGGTCAGGTGAATGATTCCCCATTGTGAAATTCGTACATGGGTGCCATTTTTTCTGTCAGCCTGCCTTCACGATAGCGCTCTCCCGGGATTCGGGCACTTCACGCACTTAAGAATTAGTGGGGGAACATAAATTTTCTTAGTACCGCAGGCTGTATTCACATACATTTCTTGATCCCAAAAAAGCATTAATTGCACGGGTTTGAATTCTTTGTTCAATGGTCATCACTCAGAATATATGACCTATCTGATTGGAAACAATCTGAACTCTCTAATCTGAAAAACTTTCGTTTTTCGATTACAATCCGAATCCGAAAAAATTTCGTTTTCCGATTATGGTGTTCAGATTGGTCAAACGAAAGAAAAACAATCCACATGAGAACCAAGAAGTGATTGAAATATATTGAAATGTATCCTCTATTTACATTTATTTATTTATTTAGCTCTATTAACTCAATTATTTTAAAGATACAAGTATTTTCAATTTTAATTTTATCAATAAAATGTTTAACAACCGATTAATTTCTCTGCATCAATGGTGTTAAATACATAAAACGAAAATAAATATGTTTATTGCATATTCGTCAACATTTTAAAAACTGATATAACTTCAGATTTCATATTTGGTAACAAGAGCACCAATCGCTCTTGGTTTCCATCCTTCAGCGACCCTCATTGAAAATGACAAGCCTAATATACAGGAGAGGTAACACAATTCAGCGTACACTACCGATTTCGAATTTTCGTACGCCTCGGAATAATCGGGTTTTATGAACATACACCTAACTACTACTTAACTTAACATAGACCATACTTAACTACTATTTAACTTTATATAGACCATACTTAACTACTAACTTAACTACTTAACTCAGTCAAACCACAAAGTAAAGTTGAAACCTAAAAGATGAAATATCGGTGAATTTTTATTATTGGCTGTATTCTCCCACCTTCGATTAAGAGTTGCACTCCATCAGCGAATTAATATAGCAAATGAATGCCACACCAAACTCTAGTTTCCGCAAAGTTTAAAGGACTGAAAATATAATTAAAATCTAATAGCTCCAATTTGTAGATAATGTCTTTATAGGGCCGAATTTAAAGTCCGAATTTCTACAGGAGCAATTTAAGGTTTTCAGATCCTTCCATATTATTTACGATTGTCAGACTTTCAACGCACTCGTTTAATATAATTATTCTTTCGTAAGGAATTATAACTCTAATGATGTAAACCAAATTATTTTTTGGTACGGACTAAGTTTCAGTAGCCATTGACAAAACTGACGTATAATTTAAAAAGACAGAGAATGCCTATGCATTTCATAACCTAAAGTTTTTATACCATTAACTTTCATAATTTTATGCTCAAATTCCTTTTTCCAACTTTTTCGTTATTTTTCCTTTCTTACATATTCCAGGTGTAACATCGATTTTTTGACAGATTAACAATGAGGTTAAGTTTATCCCTTCTTCAACAAGATGACTGACGCCACATTATTTTTTACCCAGACAATGTCCCCATAATCCTTCTTAATTCTATTGGCCAGTTGCGACATGGAATTAGCAACTTGCGATATTGACTTAAGCCGAGACTCGATGACGGCATTCCACTACTCATTTCAGCTGTAGTTGGTGGTATCACCGCACACTCATTTAAAATTCTGCATTCTGATCATACGTTCATCTTCATGTGCATAGCTAAATACACGTCTCCGAGATCACGACGAAAAACATACTGAAATGCGATTAAGTAATGAAGATGCCAAGAGAAACAAGGAATAGCAAAATTACGGTAGTGTGGAGACAATGCTACAATAATATTAGGGTGACCAATTATTTTTGAAGAAACTAAGGGATATTTCTATATTCTTGACCAAAAATAAGGGAGATTTAGAACACGGAAAATTTTCACAAAAAAAGAAAAAAGAAACGCAGTGTTTTTAAAAAATGAAAAAGAACTTTATTTTATACTTTTAGAAGACCTAAATATATTTTGCAACAGATTTTGCTTCAGACAATAGTTTGCCATCACTTTTTGCAAATTCTAATAATTCAGTGCAATAATACGTGAAGTTCATGGCAACTTGCAGTTCTGATATGATAAGCTTTGTACTGCTCCTATTCCTAACATAAGTCCACTTGTTATTCATAAGAGAAAATACTCTCTCTGTAGAAAAACTAGATATATATCAATTGCGATCGATATCGATGGCAAAAAGCTCGATATAAAATCAATTGCGTCTGCTCTCGAACATTTAAACGACTTTCGACCGTGTGCTCAAAATTAAAATGATTGAAACAGAATGATTTTACTTGATGAAAAAATACGGGAGAAATTCACCCGAAGAGACAGAAAATACGGGATCCGGGAGATTGTGAAAAAATAGGGTCAAATACGAGAGAGTTGGTAACCCTAAATAAGATAGAATGTAAAATATACGAAAAGAAGAATAGTCAATGGGTCAAGACGGAAAGGGAAACCATCACCTCGAAGTGTATTTCTATGAAGTACGTACCAAAAATTAAATAAGAGACCAAACGGAAGCAAATGACACGCTATCACGGAATATAAGTTAAAGGTTATAATAATTTGAACGGCAATAATGGGATTACCATTTGCGCAGTCCATGAGTCAGTGTATTTAATTAAAAAACGGTGGGATTAATTTTAGAAATATCTTCACGAAGAGTATCATCACCAGAACTTCTCTAAATACACGCGCGGATAAAATGAATCGCAAAAACCTGATAATGTTAATAGCTTCACAAAAGCAAGCGGTTATAGGAGGAAATGGCTTAAGAAAAACTCACCAAAGGCGTCATAAAAAAAGTTAGATACGTACATATACCAAGCGGTCATATTCTTTATATTAAGATCATCGTCATATTTTTTTAACTAGCGTGTGAGGAATGAAGATGAACTTATGCATACATATATGGAGGTTTTATAGATTTGGGTATTTAAATATATTAAAGAGTGAGCCGAGAGAGGTAACATATGAAGAAGAATGTTGTTGGAGAGGAGAGAGTGCAGACGAAAGGTATTCGAAGAGCGGATTTGTTGGGTGAAGGACGCATATTGAAGAAATTATTGCATAAAATGACGAGTAACTGCGGAGGATTGTAAAATAACTCGGAGAAATAAACAGATTAGAGGAGTTTAATACTGTAAAAACAAATGGCTCTGCGATGGCAACGTTGGAGAGAAACGCTAAGCTCCCCGGAAGGGCTGTCCATTGGCGTACCATTCATTCGATAAAATACCAACGATGACTAGACAACTTCAGCGAGGCAGCCATGTTGGGTTGATCATTTTCCGCGAAATAAATTGTTCAACCCATACACGGAGAATGCACGGTGGAATGTAGGAAGATAGATCGAATTAATTCCACGTGGGAAGTGCGTAATTTGACGCGAACGCGACTCGACGCCCTGGGGGAATCCCAGGGGTTGGTCCCGGGCGACATGAGCATGCATCCTCGTAACTCCCCTGAGGATATCCTCGTAGCCGTAGCGCACCGCAGCTTCCCCGTCTCTCGCTGGACCTCCATGGTGACTGCATCTTTTAGTCCACTGGTCGCGTTGGAACGCGCGTGAGACAACAACCAGGATGGTCATCAAGGTTGTCCTGGTAATTAGGGAGAGCGACAGACAACAGAGGCCATTTGCACCGACACGCATTGATTATTTCCATAGCTTCGTCCTTGACTCTGCAGAAATTCACGTTCGAGAAATGATTCCAACTCTGAAAATTTCTACCAACTGATTTAAAGCGGAGCCGACTACTAGTACTACTAGTAGTTTTCATATCCAGCTACGTCTCGTTGGAAACTAGAAAGCACCGAAACACATTCACTGAAGAAAAATTTTCCGAGGTCGGGTGGGATAATAGACGTCAAATCATATGGAACATCTACACCTACGAAGTATACAGAAGCCTACTTCATGGGTCTGTGGCAGGAAGAGATATCACAGCAGACATTCAATAGTGGTCACAATGGGAAAAATGTATAAAATGAATGTTTCACTACTTCATGCAGAAATTTTCAAGACAAGAAGGTCCTTCAAGAACTCAAATTAATTACCCATACGTGTATGCATCAACCGGAGACATTGACCTTTTAATAAAGGGATAAAAATGTGAATATTTCATGAGATCCAAAATGAAATCTCGGAGGCCAGGCGTCACCGCAAGGTTTTGCTTCTCTAATTTACGACGAATTCCCGACAAATGAAAGCATACAAGTTGATTGTCTTTCGCTAAGGAAATTATAAGGATACTTTCGTCGAGTTACGAAAAACAACCATAACTTCATAAGGATATTAGCCGCAATGCTTTCAGCGGTAGTAATCCGTTACGTAATCTCCCGGGCTCCCAATGACCGAGTGTTTTCACGCCACGAAGCCCATATAAGTTTTAAGGAGAAATATTTTAATAATACAACATTTTATTACGATAACATTGATCTCCCATATATTCAAGAATAATAAAAGGTTTTTAAACTTGTAATATGATTAGTTCTAAAAAATATTGCATTCCACTGAATCAATTACGGAAAGAAGAATGGAAAAACCCAGCATCGAAATTGGCCGTATCTTGACGATAAATGCCAACTCCTCAACCAATGGACAGGAAGCAGTGCATCTCTGAAATAGAGAGGAAAGATTTTAGAGGGTGCACCGCCCACTACGGTCATCTAGCACTGCAACTGAAGTACTCTTCACATATCCGAAGTAAGGTATCCAAAGTATCCCACAGGCATCCAAGTAAGGATCGAGATTCCACTGTGAAATCACGACCAGAACAGGGACACGAACCCGTTGTCTTGGGGTGGGGAAGCCAGGACTCCAGTCACCACTCAAGCCAGATCCCCAGTCCGCGCGGGGGTAGTTGGGCAATCATTTCCGGAACGCGACCAGCGTCCGATATTATCCTAAGGGAATCGGTTCCCGTCACAACGCCTCTCCCATTGCCTCCCTGCGAGACACTGCCCGCTTGACGCATACCTACGTATGCACACCACCCCTTCTCGATGTAGGTCACGCTTCACCGCATTACTTCGCGGTTTCAACGCACGCGAAATTATATTTTCCGCAAAAATCCTTTCGAGCCAGCATACGTGGAGTCTCCAAGGACAGCGTCCTTGCAAATGAATCTACACTCGTGCGAATCAGGCCTTTTGTCTCGCCAGCACAGATTCCGCAGGTGCGCATCGAGATATTTCGCATCCCATTCCCGCCTCCATTCCATAACTAACAGAAGCTATTACATCAATCATAATATTTGAGTACAGCAAAATACTGCAGTTGAATCAAAATCGAACTAAGAAGTAGATGAACTATCCACTTTTTACCCCAGAGACATTATTATTTCTATTAACACAATTTCGAACATGAGTGTGCCTTGAAAATCAAATTACAATCAATTACTCGTCATACGTTTCTCCGAATCAAGAAAAAACACTTCCTCAACGATCAATGAACTCTGTAATTTTCTTGTAAATTGTTCATAAAATCACATTTTAGTTATCATGAGTAAAAACGAGTGTTAAAAACTAGAGAAAACTAATGAAGCTCACCTGACGATTCTTCCCAGCAAGTAACTTCACCACCGCATTCTTTTCCAATATGCCCTTTATCTCGCATGGATATTAACTAATGCCTTAAAGAATTCGTCAAAGACCACTGGCAATGTCGCGGTCCCAAATCTCAACTCTTTCCACCGAGCACAATATATTTCCCGTATCTCTACAAGGAGAAGGTCCAAAATATCAATTGCAATGAGTAACTTATATTCAGTCCAAAACAATCACCGCAGCCTATTTTCTGGAATATTAATCAGAGCCACGGACTTAGAATATAGATCAGAGCTAATAACTATTCCATACATAACTAAGACTTCGTACCCAATCTACAAGAGACGAAAACATTTTTATAGCTTATGCTATATAGGATATAGGATAGCTTATGACGTTAATAACAAATCCCAGAGCCGCATTACGTTTGTCGTAACTTGTAGGATCTAGGTACTATAAAAGTTTTCAAATATGAACTTTTAAGTAAACGTTTATTGGTAGTTACTAAATAATTGAACGCAGTTTAATTTAAGCAGCATATTTACTAAGCGCTTAATTATTGACACACAAGTTCAATATAGACTACCTAAAATTACTTAAATTTTTCCAATAAATTATATAAAGAAGGTGCTTCGTATGTCTTCACGCATATAGATAAAAAAAGTTTTGTACATAAAAAAGGAGAAAATTCTGCATAGTCTAAGCTAAGATCTAATATTTTATTTTATTACTCTTTCCTTCAATTTTCTATTTCTTTATTTCGCGAGTCCATAATTTATCACAGACCCTAGTTACTGACAATGAGTCAAAAGTGCCTTATGGATAACATAAACCTGACTATTCTTGAAGTGCATTTTCATCAACCAGGGAGCAGAGCGCAGGTTTCAGGTTAGTTCTAATGATAATGGCTTTTTCAGAGGGTACAAGAGAGTCATAGAAGGTCCGCGTATCGAAAATTACAAATAAAATATAGAAGTTTAACCAAAGGTTTCAACCCTGATGAGAACACAAAATCCAAGCCGGGGGCTGGGCTCGAATCCACGCATTTTCAGTATCAAGGTCAACGTTACGTTTCCATTCTAAGTTTCAGTTATTGGGTGTGAATCAAACCGTATGGCAGAGGAGATTTAAATAAACAACGAATTTATGCGAACTGGTAAAATAAAGTTTCGATGTAATTATTTTCTTGTTTGTGCAATACTCGAGTGCTAATCTATGAGACTTAAAAATTTCCGTAAATACTGCCTAAATAATCACATACTTCACTTCATGAAATGATAATCTATATTTTTTAAGAGCTTCTCAAGAACCGTATACTTCTTTCAGAAATGAACTTTTATTAAACAGGCTTCATCGACATTGGTTTCTGTTATATAGATTTGAAGATTAAATATACTTCAGCATTATTGATTAATCATAAAAAGTAGAGTTGTATATCTACATTCTTTCCCTTGAATCCCTTCTCTAAAATACCGCTCCCAGGATGGCAGAGTTGGCAGATGCGCGAATTGACGTAAATAACATTAATGCACAGATAGATACATGCTCTATTTAGTAAACAGGCGGGGGTCATTTGAAAACACGGCATGGTGGTACTACGACCACTTAGAAATTGAAATAAAATCAGAAAAATCTGCCATGAAATGCTGCTCTTTTCCATTCTCAAGAGTGATGGGACAGCAAAATAACGTGACGTGGCGATTCCTCGAGTGACACAACAGATAGACACCACAAAGTAAACGGAAAACTGGGACAGCGGATTTGAATTGAGTATATCTGGGTGAATTCCTTTGAATTGAATCCCTTTCATCGTTGTCTCCAGCTTGTCCTCGCCTTTACACCCTGCCCCGATGGGAAGTGCCAATTAGGGGACGAAACGCCCACGCCACCGCTCAGCGTGCGGGGGAGAGAAAGGGACTGCAGTGTAAGAGAGGGTAGGAGGAAGAGGAGACTGGCTCAATGGCACGACGCAGCGGACGGACAAAGGATTTGAAAGCGCCTCCACGCGGCGGAATTTTGGCGAGGGCCCTGTCGCTTTTCAACTCACGATTCACTTGTCTCTGCTCCCTCCAATGCTTGGAAAAGGATTTGGAAAAGAAGGCCCGCCTGTCACCACTGCAGGGCAAACCTAGTTATTAAACATGATTGCATCTCCTATCGACTGCATGGACGCTGGAACAATTATACCCATTGTTGTCCGTTTGGTGAAGGGAGAGCGCTGCCGCGTAGTACGCGACACAGCGTCACCTTTTCTTCGAGCCGTTGAATGACTCCGGCAGGCACACCAACGCCACACAACCACCTCTCTACAGCGCACATTTCGCTCGACAAACCCCCCACGTCCTAAAATTCCGTGGTCCTTCCTCGCGTGCATCCGCCAGTGGACCCGACCGACAGGGAGGAGAAAGGCATCGGCTCACCACACGGATGTCTCACGCATTTTTTCACCACGCATAAGTTAAAATATCCTGAGCGTAGAGTCTCCCAGCTGCCATTCATTTCTTTTGCTTCCTCCATGCATTTTCCTCTAACAAGCTCGCTACATCACACATTTTGATCCCGCTTGGAGATACACCTATATGTATTCGCCATTCCTGAAAAGGCGCCTTAGGGGTAAACGACAAGAAATGAAGCTTCACATCACACTACTGCTATATGCTGTAGAATGGTTTTGAACAAGTCACTAAATTTCTTTAAAGACAAAGACTAAAATACATCTAAAATCGTAACAGAATTTACGACAAGCGAGATGGGCCGTAAGTATATTTGGGCCGTCTTATGCATCACACACTACTATTTTTGATGATACAACAACCTTTCTTGCAACAACGATGTAAATGATAGCTCTGTCTGGCATATACCGATCACTTCCCGAGCACGGAGAGAAATACAATTCAAATGTGTGCGGTTGGCAGGTGAATTCAAATACACCCAAAAGAATGAGAAAATAATCTAGTACTTGGTAGGCATACTTTACACGGTTATGTTTGGGCATTACAACGATGGTGAATGGATAATACATGTACAGATATTATGCAAATGTTTTCTACAGAACCGTAAGCATTTACCATTCCCATAAACCAGCATGAGAAACACGTCAATATGAATAAGCGAAGCGATGGATATTTTTCTCGAGCTTAAAATTCTTATGGCAGGTAATACTCCAACAATTCCCTTCCCTAGAAATCGATCTTAATTCCTGGACGGTCGAAGGAAGAGATCACTCAACGGCGGACCTTACGGCGCCACGCAGTGATATTTTGTTCATGCATAAACCAAACCAACAACGATTCTGCTAGGCTCTATTTAGAGTGACATCGGTAAAGAGAGGTTGTCTAAAGCGAGACCTGATACAAAATATCTACAGCTCAACAGGAATAACATAAGATCACGGATTGCCATGACGGATAAACCGATTCCAGTTAGATCAATGTTAAGTACCGCTGGACTCGGCTCGTATTTTGAAGGATGATTATCCAATTCATCTAAAATGATTCCTCTCCTCATCGGCAAGTGGAAGAGTTAAGTGCGGAATGGCTGTAACCGCGGCACGCTGAACTCGAATACTACGGTGACACATGAATAACAATTTAATTAAACACAAAATCAGTAACCCTCCAATACTAACGCCCTGAAGGACTACCAGACAAGAGTATGCGGGGGGTTACAATTTGAAAACATCTAAGTAGCAATGGGAATCTGATAGGATCAAACAGTTGGGACTAGTGTTGTTGCTACAACACTAGTTTCTTGTGCCAATGGTCTGGGTCAGTTTTCCAGTTTAGGAAGAATTTTTTATGAATCAAAATTCTAATTCCTACTTGTGTGTCGCGGAGGAATCTATTTAAGATTAGCGTTTCGTTTGTTGGTTGGGACGTAAAACCGTTGCCTCGTTGGCACCTTTCATAGAAAGAAGATGAACATCGCAATCGAATTTTCCACCTTCTATCATCTACCCCCGGAAATCATCCTACCTCCTCCCCCACATCAATTGCGCGAACGTCATAATTTTTCGATCGTCTACCCAAGTTACAACCACTAAAATACGACCTCAGAACCATCAAAACGTGATTTATTTAAACGAACCTTACGTACTAAACTCAGGCTGAGAAGATTTTTTGAAATCCTAAAAAAATGAATTGTCGGACTGATAATGATATAAAAGAACTATTTTCTTCTTAAGCCGGCAGAACAAATTTGCATAAAATATGTTTTTTCATAATTAATACCACTTGTCATTGAGAAAGACAAAACTTAACCTGATGGGTTTTCACAGACGAAGCGTGTTTACCAGCCTGAAACTGAAGGGTTTTAAAAGACTTTGAAATAGAAGGGTTTCAAGACTGGTCTTGAGGCATGAGCATTTAAGTAAAATAAAATGGAAGGAAAACATGATTTTTCATTCAAGGTGAAGAATTGATATTTGGGCAGCATTCAAACCTCACGATTCAAAAACTAGTACCCATTTCATAAAATTATGGAATCCCTCCACAGAATCATCTAAATGAGGAAAGTGAAAAGTTTTAGGGGATGAATGAAAAGAGAAAATGGAAGTGGAGGAGGAAGAATAAATATGAGCTGGAAGAAAGAAACGATGAGTGGAATACGCAACTGGTACGCCGCGTGGGTGAGTAAGGTTTTGAAAAAGCAAGGAAATGGATGATGGAAGAGGAGAGCAGAAGAAGATGGAGGAGGAAATGCGGCAGCAGCTGCCTTCTCCGCAGATTCCATCAGAGATATTTTCTGAGAGCGCAATATCCCCGAGGATAAGTTTGTGCAATGGACCGCAGAGATCAAAATCAAGAGTCTCCTGCAGAAATTCACCTCGTCGGCAGGAAGGGAAGAGAGAGGAAGAGGGTAGTTGACGGAGTCGGGTTGGCTAAGGAGTTGCGTGAGCGTGGGAAGACGGCAGAGGGAGTATGGCGGAGAGAGGAGCCAGCCAAATGACACAAAGGGAAGAAGACAGAGGGAGGGAGGACGAAATAAGATGCTGCGGGGGAGGAAGAGTGGGTGGGTGCGAGAGAAGGGGCCGGAGATGAACTTGAAGCACGGAGGAATTGGGAAGGGAGGGGCTGGGAGGATCTCTTTGTGGGGAATCTGCGCGGAGCGGAGTGCTTTGAGGTAAAAGACGGATACGGGAGGGGCGTAAGAAGATAACGGGGTGGGGGTTTTAGCAAAGATAGCATCTCTCCATCTTTTTCTATTCCACGAGGGAAGTGAGTATAAATGCTCATACATCGAGAGGGAAAAATCAAAAGTTTCCTCGACAGGCCAAACACGGAGCGACAATCGGAGTGGAGAGCATTTCGGAAGCTTAGCAGAAAATAAAAAAGTAAAATCGCTGTTCCTGCGTAGAAAAGGAGTTTTACTGATCCTCTACAGAATGTGATCGCCTTATTAAATCCGACCGCGGTAGAAAGGTTGATTTCCAGCCTGCCAGGCAACCAGAAGGTCACAAGTTTCGACCCTGCCTCAGGCATGGTCTCAGCACTTGTCTTTTGTCAGACGACGCTAAATAACCCAAGTACTTGGAGCATTTTAAACCTTAGCATACAACACTGATACTAGAGTACAACCAAGTCACCCCAATAAAAAAGTTAAGAGAATTATGGTCGAATGCATTTACGCCAATGTCATTTAATACACGATTCGATGCTCTATTGCCTCGATTATCTTACTTTCTCATATTTTAAAACTATTTCTAACATCTCACAGACAAAGCGTGTTCACCAGCCTGAAATTGAAGGATTTTTAAACGACTTTGAAATGGAAGGGTTTCAATACTGACTTCAAGGTTTTGAGGCAGGAGTATTAGCCCTCTATAGACGGAATTATGAAACATCAGCATGAAAAAATTCCTGCTACTATATTAGTTTTTAAAAAGTACTATTTAAGAATTTTTTAAAAATGCAATTTTTTTATAATAAGATTTATTTTTAAATGTGACGTATTAGCATAATATATTTTTAATTCCAAATAATAATTTACATAATAATATTTACACAATGTATACTTCAGTATTACCTTCTAAACGTACCTTTTATAGACTTGCCCAATTTTTTCTTCATATGACAGCTGAAACTATTTATTTCAGAGCTATACCAGGCACACCATCGTCAGTAAACAGCGTCACACATTCATCTATTAAAATTGTTTGACAAACCGCCGAAAGAGACGCAAATGTCCACACACTTAATTTGAAGCGTTACAATTCTGTCTAGCGCAGTATCTAAATGGAAAAGCCTCTTAGAAATCAGATATTTCAATGATTTTGAAACGTAACAAATTTGACTCGCTCGTCCATAGAGGGTTTAAGTAAAATAAAAAGGAAGGAATACATGCTTTCCATTCAAGTGAAGAATTGATATTTGGGCTGCATTCAAATATCACGATAAAGAAATTAGTACCCATTTCATTAAATTATGGAATCGCTCCACAGTTTCATCCATATAAGGTAACGTACATCCAAATAAGGCAGACATATATTATGTCGTACTTCCTATTTAATTAACTCAAAATGTATATTTTTCTATTGAAACAATTCTAATGCCTCCCTATCATTCATAATGAACAAATTTAATTAAAACTGCGAAAATATACTTAGAAATTTAGTGTAAATTATGTGACCTGGTAGTAGTCGAGCAGCAGTGCGAAAATATATACAATGTATTATTTATAATGCCAACTATGAAAGCTATCCATTCCGAATGTCGTAGAACTTGCCATGAGAAAAAATCGGCTTGGACCGGGAATATAACTAAGGACCTTAAGTTTTCCAAGCTATTTCGTATACCTCTACAATACCAAGGCTTCTTCACTTCAAATGGCGACTTCTTTCAAGGATATAAGGAAATAGGTCGGTCCATCAAGGATGGCAACACAAGGGTACCCGGTCCAGGCCGATTTTTTCTCATGGCAATTGTTACATTGATCTTCGCCGTATTTTCGGCAGAAAGAGATGCCTTCCTTGGCAATTCCCACAATCTAACACTGACAATATGAGCAGAAAATGAAAAATCTTATATCATTTAAAAATTATCTAGCTGTTACATTGTACGAAATTTTATCTTTGAAATTTTGAGGATTGATCGGCTAGATAATAGTTGGTTTCAAGAACAGATTATGTTACTCCAATTTCCATGTCAAATACTTTTCGTCGATGAATTCAAAGTGAAAACTAACAGCATGAATTTTATCCGACCTTCATGTAGACAAAGTTTATACGTGCACTATATTTTAAATTTTCTCAGTTGACGTTTTCCCACGCCAAGTTAAACGCTGCACGAGGAGAAAATTGAGAATGACTCGAGTTCAAAATCTCTGCACGATTGGCATTGACCGTGAGTTACGAAATTAGTCCCAGTGAGAGAGTTTTTTTCATAATTTCTTCCCTCAGTATTTGCGAGGAATTCATTAAGTCAGAGCCATGCGTTCGGCGAGGGTGTGACGTCAGTAGCGTGTGTATTAAGTACACACGCCGGCGCGTATCCCAAAATTCATCGCATATCACATCCACGGTCAGTCTCAAAGCATATTTGCACTGCTCGGATGACGTCAAAAGAACCACATGGTCCGGCGGATAACATCAGCCATGCGAAATCAACTTTTCTCGAAATTAATGAAAAAATTCACCATATTTCAAAAGAGAGAGAAGAGGTGAGGAGAAAATTTCACTTATATGCAGAATAAAGACAATTTGTTTAAGTAACTACAAACAAAGTGAGCTCGCGGGAAAAAATCATCGATTTCCTTGAAGGTCGTTTCCAAAAATCTCAGCATTTGCCTTCACATATTTTATTTTCTCAATAAATAATTTCTAAATGCGATGAAAACAGTGCTCGGCTCCGTCAAAGACAAACGTGACTCTGCTCATTTTAATTTACAATGGAAAACACATTCATTTCAAAAGTGAATCAGATCACAGAATACGTTACTTGATAACATTAGTCATTTATGACATCAAGCTCAGCAATTCTCGAGTGAGATGGCAACGTAAAAATGTATACGAAAACACTCTTCAAACCTCAAGGAGCCCAGTACAATACCTTGTTGATTATAATCATTATAAAAATAAATCTTAAAATTATAAAATATAGATTCCACTTCCGTAAAAGAGTAAGTTTTACAAAGATCAGCAACTTTTCAGGGAATTCTCCCGTACTAGTATCAGGATAACACAGAAGTTAAATTTTCATAAATACTGGGAATTACATAGATGGATGGCGTAAATCCCTATTGCTCATTTAAGGAAACGTGAAATTACAGACCCCATTCGAGTCTTAGAATCACGTTTTTGACAATCTTGCCTATTTTTCTCCTGGTTTCTTATCAAAACCAGTTTAATGTCATATCTTCGATAAACATTCAACTGAATTAAAATTTATTACACTATTAAACTCCGCGGATCCATATTGCGGCAGCGTATGTCACTGGCGTAGATCTCGCAGACCTTGGTACCTAGATGCGGGGAGCTTGAGGTCAGAAAAGATGTATTAAATGCAAATGAGCAGTCATAGGAATAGATACCTCCCGAGGGTCTCTTTGTCCCACCATTCTAATACTCTTACCTTTTACAGACGTCAGAGACTTCATCAACGAATAAGACCAAATTTTACTACGCCTATACGATGGGTAAAGAAAAATTATTTCGAAACAAAATATAAATTGCCCAGTATATGCGTGAAGCTTACCATAGCGCAAATCAAGGGTCAAGAGAGTCACGCAATCATCTACGGTCGGAATGCATGGGCAAGATAACACTTCAAGACGAGAGGGAAAAGGAAGACGAAGAAAGGAGGATTATTTCATGAGATGAGCCTCCTACCGCAAGACGCGACTCCCCAAACCTGACACCAGGAAACAGAAACAATATAATTAGACATGGACATAAGTCATGTATCATAATCAATGTCCTATTTTCCAAGCACAGCTTTCGCATGACTCGTTCTTATAACATATTTTGGACCAGCGCACTTTCTTCTTCTTTAGGAAAGGAAATTTAGTAGAAATAAATAATACATTTTTCGTATTGATGACTTGGTATTTACACTTTTGAAACGAGAGCGAAAGTGAACTAGGGAAGCCCTTCAACAACCAAATTAGACATGACACGCTTGACGCGAAGCAAAGTTCTCCATCTTCCATTATTCACACCGTTTGAAATTTGATTAGAACACCGAAAAAATATTCACAGATATAATGCATATTTTTACTGGTGGATGTTAATTGGCCTTACATTAATCCGAGAATATCAAATTTATTCATTATAAACAACTATTAAAATCCTTTAAAAGCCCTCTTTCAACTCTTCATAAATACCACTCTTGAAATTATTCCTTTAGAAGATGTATTTCAATGTATATATTGCACAGATATTTTGATAATTTTCCATAAACCATCGAAACAAGGCTTAGGTAAAGCAAGGTAAAGCTTAAATAAAGTTTTTCAAGCACAGTGCTACGCAAGGCAATCCTTGGTGTTCGTGAACCAAAGACTTTTCTCAACTTCCTTCTACTGCTCGCATTACATCAGTGGTAATACTACTTTTGCAAGATTCATTTTCCACCCATTGATTTATCATCGCATTCAGTCACCCTCAACTTCATCTCCAGAGCAACATAGTCACGGGCATGATTATTCCACAGCTTGTCATTTAAGAGCTCCTTGGGAGCATTATTACGTAAGACTATTTGATTAACAACAAATAAGTAGGGTATGTTAGATAAGGAGTGCTATTAAGTCCAATCAAAATAGACGAGACTACCCAGGTATCTTAATTTAGACGTAGTTACAGCAAACAATGTACTCTGGAGTAAATACAGTAAAAGTTATATAATTAAAACATCCCCAGTTAAAGTGTATCATCGTCACCAGTTTATAATGCAAATATAGATCGCAACCGAAATCAAAAGAGTAGTTTTTTATTTCAGAAACGGCTTTGAATGACACCCAACTCACCGGTAGCATTCCATTTTTAGGGTTCAATATCACTGTGATAACACTTAACCAATGGTTACTGAGACGAGGCCAGCGTAGCTAGGCCGCTATGATTTAAAAAAATTCATATTAGCTTCATCTGATGACAGAGAAAATAACTCAGATTACGATGAGCCATGGATAGTATGGGCTCCACAGCATATGATGCTAACACTTCCATAACACACGTCTCCTTTAAAGAGTTTTATATATTTGAGAGAATGAATGAGAGTCGAATAAAGAAACCGATATATAAGAGTGAAATTTGTGGTGCGAGAGCGAGAGGTAGGCCGAGAAAGTTGTGGTTAAATGCGGTTGAGGAAATTCTTAAGAGGAGGATTATTAGGAGTCTTAAAAACAGTAGGGAGTGTATGAAGCAGTGTATGGGGGTAAGCGAGGCAAAAGAGGTTTGCACGGATAGGTCAGTATGGAGTAAATTATTGAAGCAGAGTTAGGTGGACAAATGTGTGTTAGTGAGTGAAACTCTGTGACTTGCCTACCCCGGAAGGGAACGGCGCGGCGTGATTGGTATGTATGTATCAGAGACCTGCAACCTGGCCCGATGCCGATAGCCATCCGAGTCTGAGAGCGTCCGACGACTACTTGGCCCGACTGGGCCCAACCTGAAATGCACATGTCCGAATGGAGCTCGACCCGATCAGCCCGACAGAATGCGCAAGGATGGGATTTTGTCCGATTCGACAAATAGGCTAACAGTCGGGCTTGTCGGGCCTGGCGATGAGAGGAATTTCCGATGGCCCGACCGAGAGCGGCCAAGCGGCCCGATGCGAGTAATACTGCTCACCTCGGGCAAAGCCCGCTAGGGTCTGCACGTGCTCATTCACCTAGTAACTACTATCGCGTCGTATTATTTCCCGTGAAATATTAAGCGTGAGAGAGATAGTGGTGTAAGAGGAGATTTTTCACGCAATGGCTTCCGACAAAGTGCCTGACATTGCCTCAATCAAGGATAAGCTTGCTGCTGGCGAGTTTATATTACAGGAGAGAGACGCAAGAGGAAAGATGAGCCCAGCTTGGGAATCTTTCCATCTTGTCATAAACAAGACGACACAGGAGCCAGTGGGATTCGTAAGGTGCAAGAAGTGTGAATATATTTTCAAGTATGACAGTAAGAAAACTGGTATCTCACACCTGAAACGGCACTTTCAATTAGCCTGCAGTAAGTCGGGAGGCGAAGTGACCCGACAGAGATGTGTATCCGTGCATTTGAAGCGCGAAGTTCTTGACTGCGCCGTGGCATGGTGCGGCGAAGATATTAGACCCTTCGACAGCTTGTTAGGCACAGGGTTTAAAAAATTTGTCCAAAAATGGTGGATATTGGGGCTTCAGAGGGAAACGTTGATGTGGAATATTTGCTGCCTCACCCAACAACAGTGTCGCGACAGTGCGGTGAAAAGCCGCTGAAGTGCGATCCAAGTTGGTGCCAGAAATTATATCTGCAATTCAAAGAGGTAAGTGATTCTTTAGAGATTACGTAGTATCTGTATTTTAAAAGAACTGTAAAAGAGGAAATAAACCCGTGACCATAATTTTTCGGTTAACAAATATTGTATTCGCAATGTATTCACGTCTAAAATTGACTCTATTAATGCGATTTCACCTAATTTTGCAGAAGAATGTGCGGCCACCACGGGCATGTGGACGGATGAGTATAAAAAAAATGTGTACCTAACCCAAACTGTGCAATACTGACCTGAATTAGAATCAAAAATTCAGTCCAGAGTATTGTTCACTTGTTTGTTTCCTGATATAAGCAAGACAGGAGAAAACGTCCGCACAGAAATTCGGCGATCACTTGCCTCTGTTGGTATAGCTCCTAAAGAATTCAACTTAACTTTTTTAACAGATCAGGGATCTAATATTGTGAAAGCATGCAGTTTAGAGGGATGGAAAAGGTACAATTGTTCTGCACATTTAATAAACACTGTGATGCGAAATTCTTTCGATGATGTCCTTCTGAAGCAAAATGCGCCAAAATGCAGAAATACATACGTTACTGGCAAATGCGAAGAATGTAGTAGTGTTCATGAAGCGGTCTGTAAGCGTTAACAATTTGCCAAAAACTTTACATCAGGAGGTAGATACGCGATGGAATTCAAGGTAGGTTTAAGTGATGACGGTTGTTGAAGAAAATGAGAAATTTTGAGCAATAGTAAATAGGAATTATTGGTTTATTATTTCAGATGCGTCATGCTCCGTTCAAATCAAGAGCAATGGGAGCAAATTGAGCAGGCTCTGGAAAAACTGAAAGAAGAAGAGCGCTTAGCTGGCATTAGGAAGGAGAATTTGCAAGAGCTTATTGTTTTCCTAACCCCCTTCGAAGAAGCTACTGTTGAACTGCAATCTGATATGCAGCCGACATTCCACCAGATTCTTCTGCTGTATAATGCTCTACGCCAGTGTTGCCAAATCAAAGCACAAGACAATAAGAGTATGTCAATTATTAAGGCGAGGACCAAGGAGTTTCTGGACGCTAAATTTGACATTCGCCTAGAGCATAAGTAAGCTTCGAATGCTTTCCGAGGAGGAAATTCAGTAAGTTCACGCTTATGTGCGAGAATACGTCAGAGCATGGTAATATTAGGAATCCAAAAGAGAGATAAAGTACCATGAAAAAATCTTGAATATATGCTTAATTACTTAAGTTACATTTCTTTTCTTTTAGTGATACTAATGCTGAAAATTTAGATCACGGAGTTCTCCAAAACGGCAGCCCTACGGCTAAGAGGCTTCCCTGAGTGGATGGATAAATCCGAGATAAAATCAAATCCAACAGACGAATTATCCACATACTTATCCTTACCACTGGCAGTCATCGAAGCAGATCATCTCCTGAAATGGTGATTCGACAGGAAATTGGAACTTCCAAAGTTGGCCACACTGGCACAAAAATTACTGGTAATACCAGCGACCATCTAGTGAGAGAGTTTTTAGTGCAGCTGGCTATGTGCTGCAATCTTGCAGAGTACGGCTGAAGCCAGATATAGTTGATGCTATTCTTATGCTGCACGACGAGTCAAAAAAGCACGTAAAACGGAGTATTTGTTTTCATTTTCTACCTATTGAAGATAAAATCCTCTGCCTTCCAATTTCCCGTTAAATTTAAATGCTGCTCCCAACCACGCCTTAAAAGTCAAGGACCATCTTCGACTCTTCGGCACATAGTGTGTAGCTATATTAAATAGTTTTCGACTGAATTTCCACTCAACTAGCTATAACTGAGCTTTTAATGGATTCCGTCCCGTGTCTGACGCACGTGTTGAGGAAATATTAAGGTAATAAGGCTACTTTAATCAAGCATAAACCATTGAAAGTGATAAAAATTCAGCCTCAATGGGATTCAATTTTTTCCGTTGAAATTGTTTGTTTTTTAATTAGTTACTAGCAATATGTCACACTCGAAAGATTGTTACTGAGGTAACGATCGCTTAGTTTTTATTTCAATGGCATGTCCTGATTTCCTAAATCTGCCATCATAAAATGCAAGACGTAAATGCTGTGATAGGCGCAAAGTCCTTCTGATGGAATTAAGCTACACAGCTGGGTCTACAGACAGGCATCCGAGAGCCAATTGGCAGAGTTGGCAGAGTAGGACCTGAGGGGTGTCGGGCCGAGTCGGGCCGGTGAGTCGGGTTTTCACCCCGTCGGGCTTCGTCGGGTTCGGACACTCACACAAGAGCACTGTCGGGTCGGGTTCCCTTGCTCTATCGGGCCAGGGGGGTCATTCTGTAACTCCGAACCGATCGGTACGGGAGGCTTTTCGTCGGGTGCGACGTCACACCGACTACCGTGGTATTCTGTATGAAACCGATCGGTGAGCCGAAGGGCTTCCGTCGGGAGATTGTACCGACACGTAGAAGCTGTCGGTACCGAGGGGGATCAGTCGGTTTGCTCGAGAGACACCGTATTTAGATTTTTGTCTGAAATAGGTTTATTTGAGGCTTGTAATAGCGATATACTTTATTCACAGGATTAATAGAGACATTGCATGTAATGAAAAAGTTGAAGTTATGATAATAAAAGTGACGGCCTGAAAGAAAAATCCGAAAACAACTGGAATTCCGATGTGTAGCATTGTATTGATCGCTTGGCTCCTCAAAATGTTTTACTATTTGGCGCTATCAAGTACATTTACAGGCCAGTATTTTGCCTATGATGCATGTTGGATTACCTTATTATAGTATGTCCAATTAATTCCAGAAAATACTCCGCGACAATTGTCAGTAATTATTGCGCATAATGTATATTCTCAAATTTGAAATTTTACTCATATGATCTAATTTTGTTCATTCAGCCACGCAGGAAACCTACTTATTAACACTACACTAATTTATTATTTGAGAAATAGGCTACATCGTGCCGCTGTGAGATATGTGCTTTTATTGACTTTTTTGCGCTTCAGTCCCAGTTTTCACAACAAAACAGAATACTTTGAAGCACCTTTTAAACTGAACTGTCAATTATCACTATGCCTCAATTAAATTTGGATTATTACATAAATACTGCCAATAGTGTAACATATTCGAACGACAAATTTTCCACTTAAACCACGAGAAACGTTCCTGCACGGCGTAATATGCTAATAACTAGGAATTAGGTTGTTACGGAGTAGCGACCGAGAAGCAAGCTTCAGCGAAACTTTCAGGGCCCCTGACATTAATTAATATATGTGTACTGACAATGACATACATGCAACAACAGCAAAGCAAGGAAGTGTTCAACGACATACTTAGCGGCACCTCCACTTCATTTCCTCTCATCATGGTTTTTCTCTACTACTCATTCAAGTCATTTTTACATTCACAATCGTTCCACGAAGACGCTAAATGAATGTTTCATGGCACGAGCGCGCAGCATTACCATTGCTATACACACGAATAAAGCAAATAAATGCGAACATTTCATAAGCACCCCACAAATACTCTATATTCATGATGATACTGTACAATTAGTTTCAACAATTAATTCGAACCATCTTCCGAAGGTTTGCACTCCAAACGAAGCCACTTCTGCGGCTAAAAAGACCGAATATATACAACGCGATAAACTGTCTGCTTTCCATCACACGTGTTTATTTGCACATACAAATAATAAATAAATTGGTATAATTGACTAATCATATTTCTACATACATAAATCACAACACATGAGTTCTCGTTGCACCAAACATCTCTTTGGAACACTTCATGTTCATAAATAACATACTTGCAATGTACTTGAAATATGGAGCACTTTTTTATTGCACAAATATACATTGTCACGCAATCAATTCACAGAACTTTATTATCCTCCTCCTTTCGACATTACTGTGTGTGAATGACTTTACTTTCGACATTACTGAGTCTGTGTATTATAATATTTGTCACTAGATGTTGTTTTAGTTGATACCCATGGATACCCACGAGAGCACTAGGCGGCTTCATTTAGTCATTTGTTTCTTCTATCGTGTCCATCGTGTCTCTCGTCTCCATTGGTTGAAATGGGCCATGTGACCCTCAGCTTCGGCAACACTCGGAAAATTGGGAGGGAGGGGTATCTTGAGAGGGAGGAGTTATCAAACCGACTGGAACAGCGCCCGACTTGCTTACGGAATCGCCCGAGAAAGCTCCGTCGGTAAGGGAACCCCGAAGAGGACTCTGTCGGTACGGTATTCATGCCGTCGGTAGGCTACCGATCGGTACGGAACCGACGAAATACAGAATGACCCCCCAGGTTTCAGATCTCTGGTATGTATATGTACACTTTTAAAATAAGGAAACTTCTTCCAGTAGTCTCAAGAGTGTCGGTATGACGTCGGGAACCGGCCTACAATATTCCAGAGAATATAAAGTTACTCTAGTTCTAAAAGCACTCCACTTCTAGAGAATATCTAATAACACCAAGGGTTGAAATTCGCCATGAAAAAATCACTTGAGTTGACCGGAATTAGAACATTGGTGCATATGCATCCGTGCGAGTGACTTCGTACCATATTCATTTGTTAATGCATTGATTGGAAATATTTAATAAGCTGCCAACGGTAAATGTCATAAATTAACGTATTTTTCTCTTTTCGCGGGGAAATTGGCAAAAGGGTCACATCTTCTTGGTAATAAAGCAACAGATTCGTCAGAAAAGTGATTCTCAAAGGAAAGAAGATTCCACCTGGTATCCTGAACATTCATATTGTAAAGGAACCATTAAACGTGAAGCGACGCAGGTGGAACCAGCGTTAGGGAACATTCTATTTCACGCAAGTCACCATAAAAATCTAGGGGTGAAAATGGGTCAATGGTCACCACATCTAAAGTGCAGCAGACAATCCTCTTGCCACTACAAGATATCCTACAATTTACGAGGTCACGGTAAAATTTAAGACTTAGTGCGTGGATCAGATAAAACCTCTGAAGTGATAATTTAACAGAGGAAGCATCTTCATGTTACGCGGTTGAATGAGGGAATAGGGTTCAGCACGACTACTAAGTCCAGAAGAAAACCATATTCCTTGCGTCAAGGAGGGGAATATTTTGGCCTTCCCCGACACGTCTTCTTATGGAAGTGAACAAGGGGAAAAAGATTCATGATAGTGGAATCCACCGAGATAAGATAAGAAGAGGGAAGAGTGGGTGAGTGTATGAAAGCGACTTCATCGGCTGTTGGGACGTAAATCACATGAGGAAAAGAAGCCACCCGACGAAAGATTGTCTCCGTGGCGACGAAGTCGCGAGTGGATCGCGTGCCTGAGTAAATGAATAATAAATTAGCCAGGGATAGGGCAGGTATACGTTAGGGAGCAGCAATTTTATGAGCAGAGGGGCCACTCAGTTGCAGAAACAATATTCACAGGTTTCTCCCGGTTTTTTCCGGCAACATTTACAGCCATTTTCGAAACATAATCTATCTCTGCGGTAAATGGGGAGAAAAGACAATATTTGTAATGAACCTATAATCAGTGAATTATTATCAGGCAGTTATATATCGTACGGTAAACGTAGATGTATTTTGAAAAAATCGAAAAGAAAATAATTTAGAAAGTTTTTTCGTTCAATTTTAACTCATTTAATTAAAGGAATCTGTTATTATTTTTTGGTGGGTTTTTGAGTATGTATTCCAGAATCATACCTCTTAGCAAGTTATGGAGGATCACCGATAATCTAATAGTAGTTCGGGCATGATGAAGTAGGTTTAATTACAACGAAATTCAGTTGTTCCAACAGAATGGTATTACTAATCTCATTCGAAATGATGACTGGAATACATAAAAGTCACATCAAGAGGAATGGGCCCGCAGCATTGTTTTTCTAAGATAATTAGAAAAAATTTCATGATTCCTATATACAGGAAATTTGCAAGGATGATATAAGCATTATTCAGAGCAGTTTGAAAACGTCATCTGAAATGCTTCGCTAGTCATTCTCGCCCGCAAACCTGTCCGTTCCTCGCCGTAAAAGCTTAACCCTTTGACGTCAGGTGTGCCGAATTGGGCACATACCTCCAGAATCGTTGTGCCTCAGTAACCATGTAAGTTATTCCACTGTAGCCCTTTGGCACGTTTTCGGCACGCTCGTACCTAAATTCTAGGCTATTTTGAGAAAAATGCTTCAAAAATAGATGGGCATGCTTTAAATCATCTCCCTTGAATGGGATTTGGAAGGAAAACATTTTTTTCTTAAGTAGAAAAATTGTTGTCCATAAAGGATTAATTACTTAGTCGTTGCCTTTACTCTGAACAGTTACTGAAATTCTCTCCATGGTACAATATGCTACTTCTTTCTTCTTGCCATCTACAGCATAAGGCCCTTCTCTTCACTCGGCACTCTTCTTTTCTCCTTATGTGGAAATTCTTTCAAACTATAAATAAATGGATCTGGCGTAAGAAGGAGTCTTCGGAAAAGATCCTCGGTAGCGGTCACTCTGGAGATTTTCCTATAAAAATGTTCATGAGAGCTCCTGGTGTTCCTTAGTTTGGCCTCTAATGCCTATTCTAATTATTACCCTTGCGGAAGTATTGCCTCTTTAGCGATGTAAACTCAATAAAGTAGCACCTTATGAACAGTGGGTGCCATGAAGAACCATAGATATACTTCTACGAACTGTTCGGCTGCTCCTAAGCAGTAATCATGAAATACCGTTTTAATGAGTAGTACATTCGCACAAACTCTAGGATAATAATAACTCTCCCCTAATGAATCATAAAGGCATACCAAACACTCGAAAAAACGTAGAAGCCATGGATGGTAAAAATACAACAGAGCACATATCTGAATAAATAAGTTGCTTTACTCACTCTGCCACAAGTTCTCCAATAGTACATGCAAGCATCACTCGTTTCATTTCAAATAATCCTCCAAAACGCCACCAGTCTTCGCTTGTGATATTCAATTTCTTCCGATCTGCTCCAGTTCACTCGTAGTTCCCCAGCCACAGGATTTTGGCCTGAGCAGGACGCAGGTCATGTCACATCGAAGATCGCAATCACCTGCGAACAGAAGAGAAATTAAATATCAGTAAGCATTTAAAAAGTTAATTCACTACAATATCTCAGGCACCAGAGAACATATTACTACGAAGTTCGCCTCAGAGCTCCATCTTAGGTCCTAGATCAGGGTACATATATATATCCATGATCGTAAGATTTAAAATCGTAGACTGCATGATCAAACTATGAAAATTATAAATATTAAGTTGAAACAATTATGATATACTTAACATTTCCATCTCATACACAGATATGGTAGTTTACTCATACTAAAACATAGCTATGCACGGTACTGTTCAATTCGGACCCTCCCATTAGCATCTTTTCGGCCCCTATATTAAAGCACCGCCCGGGGGCAAGCCGCAAGAGGGAGGCAGCACCCACTTTGGGAACCACTGTCCATTGTTTTTGCTAAAAATATTTATTTCTCGTAAATAACAACGAAATGTTGTTTTAGTCAAACGCATATTGAAGAGATTGCCCATGGATAATTAAGCGATCATTCCATTGACTCATTTGTCATCTGCTGTATTATTATCGTAGTACATATAATCTTCAAATGTTTCGGCTAAAATATTTTTCATTTATATTAAATATTAAAACAAAACAAAATGACACCTTTCACTGAGCGAGGGTGCTTAAGATCAATGAGCGGATAAAAGAATACTTAACAGAAAAGATGAACCAGACTAAATGGGCACATCCTGAGGCACAATTGGTTAGGGAAAAATGAAATTGAAGGAAAAAGTGACGAAAAAGTTCCAAGAGGAAGGCCAAGGGATAAATTCATATGGCAAATAAAGAAGAAAGTACATAAGAACTACCACGAATTAAGGGGACTAGCTTTGTACAGGGAAGGGCTGTAATCAACCAATCTTAAGACTGAACGAGCAATGATGGTGACTAAGTGAGAGGAAGAAAGAGGCAGTGAAGATAAGAAATCAAAGTACTCAAATGCATGACACAGGGTGGCACTCAGCGGCAAATATAAATTTCCCGGGTTTTCTCCAGTTATTTAGCAATCATTTACTGTAAAAAAAAACCTATTCAATACCTTAATTCGGGAAGAGATCATGTTAATAACGAACTAGAAATCGGTGTGTTTATAGCAGGTAGCTATAAATTGTAAGATAAGCATAGAGTGCAACTGAAATACATGCCTACGTACATCAAACAGCACGTTTCTTTGGACGCTGATACGCGACCTTTACAATGAATTAATAAGAAATTAGTTCATTTTTCTAAATTCTTGTGAGAGCGCATACAATTAACGCTTAAGATAATTGAAATCGATGACAAAAAATCAAATAAATAATAAAACCCTGGCGTGTACGTATAGCAAAGAATCGATTTATTCCTATCATAGCGGCATAATTTGCATGGAAACTTCAATTAAATGTCACTTACGAGTCTGGTGAACCGATCTACTTATGCAAGTAGATTATACAATTATCTATTTGGCAAGATAGTACCACTCATCATGTGATAAAGAGGGAACAAGAAAAGTTACAAGAAATTGGAACGGGTTGGATTCCATGAGCTTTGATTTTTCCATGATTAATGAGAGAGAAATAAGTAGTCGTACTCGATGATTTGATTTGAATCATTACAACATCGTTGACATTGGAGCATCAAACGTGATCTACCAATTCCACGAGTTTAGAATAAAAAATTCGTATTATTATGAATTTTGGGCATCAAAAGGTTAGTTTCGTCCATAAACCATCATATGCAACATTAAATAAAAAGCTTTCGCAAGTGATGGAAACTCAGGTAGCACTCCGGAGACATCGCAAATGGTGACTGGAGCACTATCACGTTTTTTATGGTACTAAGCATCGGAGGTCAGGTCAGGGTACGCTATTTAGGATTATCTGATGTTTATCATTAATCGTGAATTGCACCTTTCAACAGCAACTTCAATGTCTGCTACTCGAATTTACCTCTTTCAGAAGAAAGGAAATAGGCTGGGCATTTGAGGAAACACTAACATCGCGAGGAACTCTTCATTCTACCCCAGTGCGCGCATTTTACGGTAGGAAATGCCGATAAAAAATATAGCAGCTAAATGATAATTCACCGCTTCCCCGGAGAATCTTCTAGTTGAAAATCTGACAAGTTTTTCTCCTGGTCAGGTCCCTAATTAATTCCAAAGCTTCGAAAGACGACTGCCCCAACGTATTAAGGGATCCTGGAATCCAATACCCTTCCGTCACTTCGTAAACCTTACATACCGTTTGTAGTAGTCTCATATGGTCGTGGTTAGTTGGCTGCGATTTTCTTTCATGACATCTCATACTCGGTCGTCCGTTGTGTAAACTTATGTTCCAGGAAACGATCTCTATAATCTTAGAATATTGTGTTTTACAAGCGCAGCTATGTTGTTAGCTCCGAAAAAAATCTTCTTAATTCTAGAATAAACGATAATTAATGTGAATAACTACAAAATAAGGGTTTATTTCGCATTGTGTTTATGCATATGAATCATTTAAGGGCTGCATTACAGCTTCGATTTTTATTGCCTACGAAGTCAACATTTTTTCCAGAAACTCAGTGGAATTTCCGGATTTTTCTTAATTTTTATCCGGTGGTTTCTGAGTCCCGGTTTTCCCGGATTTCACGGGCAAGTAGCCATCCTGTATATAGAAGAGCGTTTCCTTCAAGTCCAAAATATGCTATGCTTTTGCCCAAGCAAAGTTTCTCCAATTACAAGCGTGTGGAAAATTCAATTTTAACAGAAAAACCAACAACAAAACGGCCCATACTTCTATAAACCTAAGTAAAAGCATTGCCTTCAAGGCTAATAAGTAAATGAACAAGAACTTAATAGACAAATGGGGAAATATTGAAGGGTAACAAAATATATTTTACATTTTTATCGCTCTGATAACGCTCCTTTCCTTGGAAAGTATTCCCATGCCAAACGCTACAAGTTCTCTTGCTTTCATAACAAGAAAAATATTTAATAAATTTAATTTTGAGTCAAAAATTATGTATCAACGTAAATTCCTCAGATATTTTAGATTAGATGCCCGATGTTTCTGACAAATTTCCAACGACGATTTGAATGCCTAAAAATTAATCGATGCATCACACAGTTTCAATTGAGTAGTTGTTTAGTAACTGAATATTGTCTCACAGGTATAGGGGATAGGCATATAAGAACATAGGAAAGAATAAAAGTAACAATATGAATGGCAGATTATAGAAATATAGTGACAACCTATTAGTTAAACCTAAGTGCCATAATTACATGCCTACGGTAGAAATAGTCATTTCCTACCAATTATGATTGAGCAGTGGAAGCAACAATGAGAATAGGTGGTGAATTTCTAAAGAACAAAATATAGCTGCAGACCATAATTCACAATAACACTAAGCACCTACGTAACATTTGATAAAGCAGTAAATACAAGATATAAAGGCCTGTCAAATTTACTACAGTGATTTTCTGAAGACGATTTCATTATTAGAGAAATGCTTGACATCATTTACCTAATAAGGTACTACGTAGTCCAATCCGTGCTTCAACCGCTCTCGGAGAACTGCCCCCAGTTCCTCCTCTGTTGTGAAGGCTGGATTAAGCATTAATGGTATGAGAAAGAGCGATAAACCGTATTTTTTAATCCTCCCTGATATATCCACTTCCTAACATTTTCCCCGTCCAGTTTCCCCAATATAAAAGTTATATTTAGCCATCAGTGGTGCGATATTCCTACTCTTAGTATTTTCCTAACCATCGCATTTAAAATTGCTCCCAGATAAAATTTTCCACCACGAATCTACTCGCACTCCAGTGTCTTTTTTGCAGTATATCAGTGCCCAGAAAGATGTGTGCCCCATACCGCAGACAGGTACCTTAATGCTGATAGGACGAATTTTTTGATTGCGAACTATTATGGGCCCCTTGACCTTCTCCCATAGTCCTCATAGCATAGTTTAAAATTTTTATCTCGGATGATTTTGGGGGAAAATCGAAATTGATTAGTTTTTGCATTGTTATCTCATTGTAATCCATTCTAAAAACAAGCCGCAATAAAAATCACTGTCAGTATTCTCCAAAAAACTTGTCTTCTCCGCAATTAATTTTAACGAGGATGTGTTCAAGTTTACGCAGTTGAGCTGGGCCTCTCTCCTTTCAATTGACATAGAATTTTGTAGAATTCAATTGGCCCTCTTTATTTACAAAATATCCCTAGTGTGGACAAAATAAGTTTACTCCCGGGATAAACTAACAGGTAGCAAGAAGTAGACTAAACAATTGCTTACATCAATGAAATCTCCAGGGAGAAAACATAAAACTTCCGTTTCTCCCCCGAGTAAAAGTCAACTGCTGCCTCACATTAATTAAAGTTTCATGCTCACCAGGTACATACATTCCGGGAAAAAACTGCCCTTCTATGCCGGTAGGTCATGAAACTCTCTTTCATAAACACACATATCCACACAGCGTGAATATTACGAATATCAGATATTAGTTTGTGCCAGAATTACCATTCGATCCGCCCACCTCCATCCTCTGAGCACACATATAAAATTCGAGGAATAATATAATTAAATCTCTCCATACTTTCTAGACGCATTTTTTTTCACAGAGGAGAAATAAAACGAATTAACCCTCCCAGAGAAGGAGATATTTTTGAAATAGTTTCTAGAATAACGTCGAAAAACTCAGTACGAATGGAAAAGAAACAAGTGAATTAAGGGAGGCAAAGGATCAATGGAAATGGAGAGGAGGGAGCGGGAAAGAAGGACGTATCTAACGGGAAGGGTGGTGGGTGGAGGCGGAAGAGGAAAGGGAAAGTTACATGCTAACAAATCGGGTTAGCCAGGATTTGGGAATCGGAGCGAGGAACATGGAGAGATCGTCAGCAATGGCTTGAGTGCGAGCAGGAATGAACGAAGGATTTTCGCCGAACGGCGATATTTTTTTGCTGCCGGAGGAAGGGTGGAGAGGGTGACGAGCGAAAATTAAAACACGGTGTTAGCATGTAAAAGTCGACTTTCAAATGGTTGGTGACCACTTAGATGGTACCAATTCCAAAGAAAACTTGTAGCGAGTCGAACATTCACTGCAGAAACAACTGCAGGCCTTACGGCAAAATTACAACACATTATTATTTCACAGAAGCTCTCGCAGCTCACGGTGACACAATAGATAAAATGAGCATAGGCCGCAAGAGACAGGATGAGATATTTCCGACGTTTCGTTGGGCGCTTCTTCGAAGAAATAAACGCCTACTTACGATTTATGCGCTATTTACATATTTATGTCTCTAAATATTCAAAACATAAATTGCACAAAAGTTAGCAGAGGGCATTTTCTCCGAGTAAAAGTGTCCAGTAATGGCTAAGAAACGCCGGGGTAACCTCATCAAGCCTAATGCTACGATAACCCAATTAGCGCTCATTGCATGGATGCACATTCTTTCCAATAACGGGGAATGGTAAAGAGGAACCGAAGTAAAAGTAAAAAAAAACTTAAGAGTAAGCTGAAGGCAAATAATAGGAAATGTCGTCACTTCAGATAGTTCTTAGGATCCCCACTAAAATGGGAAAGAGAAATGCTATTTCATTTGGTTAGGCTACATTTCAAACACGCCGTGAGCATTTGGAAACCTGCTCAGACACATTTAGTCCGTGAAATAAATGCGGTACGAAGGAAAGCCGCACGATTCGTAAAAGAAAACTGCTACGCTCGAACAGAAAAAGTAACTCAGCTATTGGAAGTATGTACTAGGTTGGGAGCCGCTCGACTCGGAGGCTACTCGCTATGCTTAAATCACTTGAAAAATTCAGAACAGGAGAGTATCATCATGGCAAGAAGAATTTTAATTTGACCCCTCGCCTCATCTCTATAACCCAAATTATGTTGCGAGGAACACTGGCAGTCCGCGGAAAGAGTTCGGTGCAAACCTGTAATTATTTTATATATTGGACAACTAAAACGGAATGATTTTTTATCTGCAACATAAACTAGGAGCCCCGATAACATTTAACGATTCACGAGGGGTCCCATCGCCGGAAAAATTTGGGAACCACTGTAATATCTGAACCTGAACTAAATAATAGAGAAATACAACCGAAACTGATTACTATCAAAATTTATTCATTCACCGCATAATTGCATAATTTGAGACTCTATAAAAAAGAGCGTGATCCTAATACACTCATGAAATTACAATTGCAATTACAACAAGTTAACATGCAATTCACTTTCGCACCTCCGGCTATCTTTCCCTTATTCTCTCCATTTTCGTGGTGGGTGCCCAAGCGCCCGATGCCACGTGCCTCTACGGCGGCTCGCAGGGCAATACGTAAATGTTGATGAAACGATGTATCGAAAATAATTAGAGATGAGAAGAATATGGTGGGTGAAAGAATATTTTGCGAATATACGCGATTTGAACTAAATAGTCTTGTCGATGAATCTGTTAGTGCGCGTTGGAAATGATTATATCAACCTCTAGAAATTAAATCGCTAACGCTACACTAATATCTACGAACGCAAAATTAACATTAATTCCAAAATGGCGTTTCCAAACCCGGAATGTAGCGGAAGAGTGCTTAACGTACGGGTGACCTCTGTTAAATTACTAATTCTGCTAATAACTTATTAGCGGTCAACTTTGAAATACGATGCCACATTACGCATAACCCGTGTATCGTAGAGCAGTGTGATATTACAATGGATTAAGGTTTAGTGGGAAGACAATGAGGAAACACTTACACAATGAGAAAACAGGTATATCAAGGAGAGATAAATTGAATTTTGATATATCGGTGATTCGATAGCGATGTTGAGATGTTAGTTGCAGTGGATTAACTTGGTGTGTCTACTATTTTCAGGGTCAACTTCGCGATCAAGACAGTATTAAATTATTCTTAGCAGGCCAATACTATTTTTTCCTGAATACTACCACATAATTTATTGAGATTGCGCTCGCAATCAAGTTTTAGCACTCCGATTACATTAGCCAATGGTTATCCCAAATAGCACAAAAACATGGATTGCAGGAATGCAGGTACACTTCCCATGTCACACACTTTATTTTCGCGCGACCGTGGTTTCGTAGAGGTGCAGCATCATCAGCGTGGAATTCCGTGAGCGCGGCTCGGTGATTAGCCAACCAAGTCATTGCGAAAGTCAACAAATTTCGCGAAACTCCCAGCCAAAGGTTGCCAAGGGAAGTTCATGGGGAGGCACCCACTTAAAACAACGAACAAGAAATTTTATAACTGAGAAAACTGGTTTACATAATACCTTGCTTAGGCTCGCCATTTTGTACGACAAAGATGGATATCAATCTGTTGACGAGCATTTATACCCATCTGAGAGCTCGAGTCGGACCGATTATGTTCTAATTAAGTATTAATTAATCATTACAGCAATCCCATTACTTGTTCGAATTGGAGGATATGATTGGACCTCAACATTTGAGCACTATATTAACATCAGAGATTTTTCATATGATGAAAAACACTTTGGTGCTATGGAATGTACTAAGCTATTTTGAAATACTTGATTCGTGAATATAACATTCCTGGACCTCTATCAGATAAAAAACTTATCCACTGTTCACGAAATTCCGATACACCTATTACTTCATTTGAAGATATTCTTCACACCTCAGGAATCAATCAACATTAAAAATTTTCTATACGCTCTTATCTATCGTACATTTTTCGAAGAGTACCTATTCATATCCATTAAATATTTTCCTACCTATCAAATTTGTCCACCATCAACAAGACAATAATATAGCCTCATCATAATTTCGCAGAAACGCGATTCATGAGCCGCGTGAAATGCGATTTCTAATCCATTTGTCGATTCATCGATTGTTTTGCGTCTCAAGAGACGAACAAAAAAGGAAAGGAAGACCAAAAAATTGAATGAATCGTTTATGTTGGAGGTTGGTTAGTTTTTGTTGAGGCCTCCGACAAATGGAATTGTTTAAGCCATTAACCATAACCGCAAAGGTTTGTTATTAACAAGATAATTGGAGATTAGCTGACGGTTCCGTCAAGTGAATAGCAGAAAGGTTCTGAGATGAAAAAGGGAAAGCGATACGCTTCCTTGCATTGGTTCGGACGCAACATGGATACGACGCGAGCATTGTAAAACCCTTCCCAGTGTGTTGCATCCCGGGTTTCACTATCGCATCCCGGGTTTCCTTCCCCCTACGGTAGGTCACTAGGTTATGTTTATTTAGGGGATAAAGGGCGGGCGAAGAGAAACCAGATATCAACAGCAGCTTACTCTAAAAACAAAATGACAAGGGTATCCAAATGATAATGGCTCTCTACAAATCACCCAAGTATGGATCGAGATGACACGGAAAAAGCATCGCCATTACTGGGATTCGAGCACCGGCCCTGGGAGTAGGAGTAGGGGGTGTGTTTGAACCCTTCGAGGTAATTCCTATGACGTAACTTAGGATCTATAACTATTGGAGATTGGTGCATTTAAATCACTCGTAAAAATCTCGCGCAGCCATCCCGATCGAGCTTTCCCCGCGGGAATACTGCTGATGCAGGGATCATAGACTTAATGAAAACAACGAATCAGTCGGATAAGTTAACCTCCGAGTGTGTATGACACACCAAAATCTCAAACCGTTCCTCGTTGTACCACGTGACCCCTTAGTTAAGTGATCGGGATTGTATCGAACGGTTCAAACTCAACCCTTCAGAACTCTAGCCACGAAATAACACCGATCCACCTTTTTCCCGAATATGTCATTATTTATTATAAATGTTAATACTTTTAGGCTGAGATATTCATCAGAGTCACTTGTGAGCTTCTCGTAAGGACGTTTTTTTCTTAAGCCCAAATTTTTTTATGATCTAGGATTAGAACCCCGGGCCGTCAGATTTGGAAGCCACTACCTACTCTAACCGCGACACTAAACCGATGCACTTTCTAGGATCGCAAGGAAAATACTGAGGAATGAGAGTCGGTGAGGAGGAGAATTCCAACGAGAATGATGGAAAAGGGATTGGATGGGATTGCTGTCCAGATTGATTAACGGGAGAGAAAAGTTGAAATTGTAGACGCGGAGGGAGAAGAGGGATAGGATCGGGGTGTCCCTGGACGCGATTGGAGGCAGGGTAAGGGGGAGAGGGAGAGACGGAATGGATCGACCCGAAAATTCAATTTATTTCGCCGAATGATTCGACAGCGATTCTTGACTGAGAGAGGCAATTTGCGTCTCTTTTCCACGATTAACATTCAGCTTCACAGCAGACCGACGCAGCGGGAAGCCAACAAAAACTTTTTGAAGCTCGACATTTATTTGATATCAACCATTTTCAGACTGATTTCTGTGGCTATTCACGCAAGAATCTAAGTGATTGTATAACCCAGCAATCAGAGCTAAAATTCTGCGTTTAACTGAAAGCTCGCCGATCCTATGACGCTAAATGAAGACACGGGGGGAGGTTTGTTTTAATACTTTATCAGGCGATGTAAAATATACCAACACTTCCTGCTACCCGAAAGATGCAAAAAAAAGTGTTTTCAATAAGTGCCTCTACGCAAATGTATCCCTTTTTCTCCTTCAGTAATTTACATACATGTCCACACTATTGTTTGGTGTGCATTTAGGTTGGGAAAATTAATACTGTATACTTAGGGACGAAATGACTCTACTGCCATAACTATTTATCCGTATTCAAAAATAAAGGAAGCGTGCGTTTTAATTTCTTAAATCACAATATTCATTCCTCCATTTTTCTACTTGGTACATAAATTGATGCAAAGAACTAAACTGCGTTCCGAACACTTGAAAGCTTTGCAGAATCGTAGCTAACTGGTTGGAAGATGTTTTCTTAAGGTGAATGATATCCCTTGTTCCATCGCACAAGGATATTTGATGAGACGCTTTTCGATAGGATTACTATTTGTCCGATCATTTTATTGATGGTACTAGAAAATCATGCCGATTGCATCACATGAGTAGAAAATCACTTACCGATAATTTTTTTACCAGTCAAAATGCAAACTTTCTTGCACGTTAACACTCATCCCAAAGTCTAAATATTGCCGCACACTACGGTGGCCAGAACGTTATAGGAGGGTAACTTATACAGGTGGTACAGTTATTATTAAAAATTCTTGTCCAAAATGAAAAAAATTGATTTTGAACGGATAGGACGAGGAAGAAAAATCCGCCCGAAACAACGGACATTTTCTCGGGAGAAAGTTTTAAATAATAGAACTGTTCGGATATATCACTCAGCAGTGACGTAGGTCTCGATTCATAACATAGAAACAACCAGGACGAAAGTTACATAATAGCCCCTAAGGTCGGCTTAGCTATACAAAAGTCACGAGCCAAAATCCCGCCAACAGTACGAATGCCACTCTTTCCTTGGGATCAATGTATTGGGTAATACAGCCAGTGTGACGTAAACTCAGCAGTTGAGGAGCCTAAAATTAACGAATACTGTTTCTACCAAAACTGTTCTTTGACCATCTTCGAGTATTCTCTAGGAATGGTCCAAAAAAGCTGCTTTGTCTTAATTTTTGGCAGGAATTACAGAAGTTTAACAATTTCAACAAAAACTCACTCCTTCAAATACGTTCTTCATTCAGTCTACGTACGGTTATTTAATAATGCATTTATCGCGAAAAATTTAACTATCTGGTGCTAAAACGCCTGTTGATTTCTCTTGTAAATATTATCAGATGGAAGAATCTAACAATCAAATGAACAAATGGATGTTAGTCCACCTTACCGGAACTAAAAATGAACATTTTTAGTGTTTCAATTCAACATTACATCATTCTGCATTCGGATTATGCCATCCAATCTGGTAAATATGCAGCCAGAAAATTTTGAGAGACGATAAGACTTGAAGCTGAATAAAAACTTCTAACCTCCGACTACTCGAATGTTCGATATAGTTCGCGCAGAAGAAGGGATTTAAGTTCCATTTTACTAATCACAGACATACGCGGACTTTTGGGGATTTGAAAACGGAAATGCTTTTCTATCAGGCAATAAAATTAACGAAGGAGAAATTCATTCATGGACAATAAAGAGAGAGAAATGGGAACGTGATATCCACCGAATGTCATCCAACATAACGTGAGGTCGTTCTCAAAAGACCCATCGTGTACCAGCATAAAGTACTAAGGGCAAATGCCGTTAATAATCGTTAATGCTGATACCATTTCGTGAACGGATTCAGTTTTCGCAAACTCTACTGAGATCGACGTCCCATTTCCGTTGTATCACGAAACGAATAATCGCATTTCCCAAATTCCCTGCGCTGCGCAAAAGATCATTAAATTCTAAATTCGCTGCGATTTTAACGAAGTTTACTACTTGACGAACGCGCGGCAACTGGCAGCGCTGGGAAATACTCAAGCCTCAGGTCCCTGTGCTTCGGCCCTCTCGGCTTTCACCATTCAGCAGTCGTCTCTCCCCCAATGAACCCTCCACCATCCTCAGACATTTCGACATACAGCAGGTAAGGCATCTGATTAAATACCTCCTCTCTCTCCGCCGCTACTCTGCAAGCGATAAAAAATACTTGAACTCTACACGGGCATATTTCTCCAAAGCACCGATCCATCACACAGCGAAAGTTCACAGTGAGTAGACACCCAAGAATATAGGCTGAGGATTAACATAATTGCAGTTGCATAACGAAAAGAGTCAACTTTTTATCGCTATAAGAAAGGATTGTACGATGTACATTTTCCGCTCATTTTCGAAGCCAAAATCTAGCCAAGAAAGGAAAAGAGTATTCTGTAGCTCGGATCTATAAAATCGCAGTTTAAGTCCCGTATACCGAGACTCCAGATAATATGCTCATCAGCTCGCAATGGTCTCCCTCCGAGTAGCCACTCGGACGATGAACTACAGAACGAGACAGTATTCTCACGACCACCCAGTTTCATCAAATATAACTTGAATGGGTTTATCAGCGATGATATCTACCACGCACAGCATCAAATATACTCTAGTTTTGTTCCAAATTAAAGAATACGAAAATTTTTAGAATAATATATGATAGTAGAAGTCCCAATAATTTCACAGGAGATATTAATCAAGCTTCACGAGGAGATAAGATTGAAATGAGAGGGTGATTCACGGCCATACGACTCAATATCTTTCACTTTTTATACACTTTTCCTTACTGCATACCTAGGGGTAAGAAAACTCCATGCAACTCTCAACTGTACAACTTACCTTTTAGTGCCCATGAAACCATACCTATTTTCCTACAACACACTTCCCAAAAAAGTTACAATTGTTAAACTTGATCAGTAATTGAAAATTGTTAAAATCAGTAGAATATAAAAGTAATGAGATTTTATAGGACCAGTAAAGCAAAGTTGAACTATGGGATAGAATGACACAAACTGGTGCAAGTTTAACAATTGTAACTTTTTTGGGAAGTGTGTTGTAGGAAAATAGAATATTCTACCAGTAAAAGGTAGATTTTGTTGAATGCCAGAGAAACTCCTCCCAGTTTTCTGCACTTCCAAGGTCCCATCTATCTTCAGAATTTCTTTTTTTGCTTCAGCATACGATCTGCCCATCTCCATCCCATAAATCAAACCTATTCTCTTTCCTCCCCCTCCTCACCTGCCCAACATGCTTCTCTCTATCAGTCTTGAACAATCCATCATATTTTACTTACTCCAGCCACCTGCCCTACTGATTCTGGACTTAAGTAAAACTTACTTGAGGGAAACTTGGCTCAATGAATCCCAGCAGGAATTTGATATGTTGGTGTAAAGAAGAATGGAGAAGGTTCGATGGATGAAAAGGAAGATGAACGAGGAAGTGCCTAGTATGGTGGGTGAGGAAAGGAAATCACTGAATGAATCCATGAGGAAAGGAAATTCATGAGGAAAGGGAATTACTAAATGAATTCATTCAGTAATTTCCTTTCCTCAAATGTGACAATGGGCAGCCTTGCCCTACCCTGCAATCAATAGCTGCCCACCCTAATACACCATCAGCCTCCCTCATCTATGCCCTTTGGGTCATGTATAAGTTTTTTAATAGTCTCTCCTGTCTTGCTTATCTATTCTCATTTTCCCAGGAACCTGCAATAGTTGTTCCCCTCTTATTCTGTTAATTGCCTTTTTGAAATTTGCAAAGCATGCAAAAATATCCTGACTATACTGTTTCTCTGTGGGTTCTCATCACCACGCCTGCATCTCGATTAGACATTCCCTTCTGGAACCTAAAATGGTCATTAACCTTGTAGTAATTTGCCCAACACTCTAACCTTTGATTAATTATTCTAATCAAAATTTTGGCTGCGCATGATATCAAGATAACTGTTATATACTCCTCACATTTTGTTGCACTCTTCTTCTTCTGGTTTGAAATCAATACTTTTATAGTCTAAATTTTGATCTGAGTCTTCATCTGCCCCTGGATAGGCCTTTGAGTTTTTGATGCTATGCCTGAATCATTGCCTTACCATCAATTTGATATATTGCTGTCTCTCCAGGCATTTTCCATTTGTATCTCTCCCTGAGATGATGTTTAAACCACTAATACCAAAACCACTTGTAGCTACTAATTTATTTCTCCTGTGAAATTCACTTGCCTTTTCTCTGCGATCATTCCATGTTCTTAGTCTGTTCCCACCCACTCCAAATCCACCACTTCCTTCCCTAATAAATTCAGTAATGGGGAATATTAATAAAAAAATTTAAGATGTCAACTTTTACAAAAACCACTCGATTTATTAAACCAACGACCCAGGTTTCATAGTGCATTCACATCATCTTAAGGTTGACCTGAAGATGATGTGAATGCACGTTGAAACCTGGGTCGTTGTTTTAATAAATCGAGTGGTTTTTGTAAAAGTTGACATCTTAAATTTTTTAATGATGGAATACCACCAAGTGAGACTGACGAAAGTGGGGGAATATTAATGTAATGCCATTACCTGTTGTTGATTGTGTTTTGGTCATGATCTTAAATGTTGTCTCCCATTGATGTGATTAATAATATTAGCCTTTTTTTCAGTATGTGTGAAGAAATTTTTTCCATCTGAGGAGGATGAAGCACAAATGAGAAAAGAAAAAAAAGAAACCCGATAAGGCTAGAATTAAAGAAGAATTTCCTGTAATGATGAATGTGAATAAAAAATCAAGAGTAGTCTAAAAGGCTACCTTGGGCATTCCAGTTTAAATAATATTTTCTATACTGTTTCAATTTTTTGAAATAAAATTAGAAATTTGTGAAAATATTCACTAGATTTTTTACCACTTTTTAAATTTCCTTTAGGTGTAGTGGGTGTGGACCTGAAAAGACATGGGTGAGGTAGGTGCGAGGAGGGTAGGGAGGGAGGGGGGATTGAGAAAGAAAGGGGTGGGGTCATATGAAGGGAAATATTTCACATGGATTTCACAGGGTTCCGGTCACAAATTTCACATGCTTTTCACAGAGGTGGGTGCCCTCAGTCTGCTGGATTTCTATGTGAATTCTTGGCATTTCACATAGAATTCACATATTTCACCCACACATTTCCCATTGAATTTGTGGTTTCTCTGTCATTTTCGCATACAAAAATCACATGGCTTTACCCTTCCTTTCACAGAGATTCCACAGGTTAATCCCATGAACAGACTTCTCTAAAGTCTGTGAAATTCATGATCAAAGTGTCCCATTTCACATACTTTACACAAGAGTTCATTTCACACAGTTTTCAACTGAAAATCACACAGCTTTTTTCCACTAAGGTATTCCCAAGAAATAAAAATGCTCTACTCACCCTAATCTTTGTCCTCCAACTTTTATTATAATCCTTGCTTTCTTTGTAATAGAGTATCTCATTACTTTTGTTTTCCTATGATTTATCTTCATTCCTTATTTCTTGTCCTGAAATTTTAAAGCATCGACTAAAATGTAATTCTAAGACAAAATAATCAGACCTTTGAAGTCACATGTGAAATATCACATCAACAGCTCATCATATCAATCTTATGTAAGATCAAATAAGCTGTGAATTAGCAATTGGCTACAAAGGTAGCTATAGTTATCATTCTGCTAAAATATGTTTACCTTCTACTAGTGCAAGCTTGTTTTTGACCTAAACATTTTCCACACAAAAATCAAAACATCCCTCATTCGCATCATTGGTGGAAAAGAATGGAAGAAGGGCAGCAGTATATCAATTTGTATTAGGAAAACTTAGTTACCAAAACTCCATGAAGCAGCATTATTTTTTTAAATTTACCACATTTTTTCATTTGAAAAATCTTTCATATATCTTGTTTGAGCCATGAATCATTAAAAGTTGAGGTGTACAATTATTTCAGATGACAATGCAGCTGTAGTAATTAAAGCCTAGCATATTTGATTACTTATTAATTAATTAATAGTATTTGGGTGTCGGCTGTGTGCAGACTTGAGATATAGCGAATGAGTCAATGTTTGTAGTAATTTTTTTTATTGATGTGTTACTTTCAAGCCGTAGGTTGGACGATTTTTGGAATTTCACATACAAAGTTGCAGGGGACCGAGATCTAGGAACACCTGATTTATGCATAGAGAATAAGAAGTCGAGCAAGTGAGATGGCCAGAGCGGGAGTGGCGGAGTGCTTAGTATGATTGCGCTGGAGCATGTGCATAGAGGGTACAATCCCCGCCCAATTAATTTGGACTCTCAAGGTTTAGGATATGGGTTTAGTCTGTTTTTTAGCATTTCAAAGCTAAAGATTATGCATTGTGCATAGAATTAGAAGTATTAATGTGTTTGATTTGTAGGTGTTAAAACAAAGAAAATTTGACATTTTACAAACTATTTAAATAAATAAATGCAATTAGTGGTTTGAATACTTTTGTTTCAATTTTTGCTTTACCTTTAAGAAAAGCAAATGCAATGTCCTAGAATTTGAACGAGAAATTCGTATTTCTCTGTGACTTTTGTTTCCCATTCATTTTAAATATTTTTTGTTGGCGAGTTGTTTAGGACAAGTTTGCGAGTTGTTTATGTTTGTGAGTGTTTAGGACAGATCATGCGAGATTGTGAGCGTGGAGTAAAGTCAAGGACTGGTCAGGTAAGTTTTGATGATTATCTTGCATATGTAAACCCGTTGTTATGTTGAGTAAGTTGTTATATAAACACTATTTAACAGCCTGTTATTGTTATTATGCAGGGTATGAATTTTGGAAAAGTGGAGACCAAATGACTGAATATGCATTCTGGTATTTAAATGAAGATGTGGCATAAAAGATATTAGGAAAAGAATGATTGTGGAATGGCTCAAACATGCTAGCTGAATCATGATGATGAAAGATATAAATTGGGCAAATGTATCAATTAGGCAAGTTGCGATCAGGTTATTCAAAAGCCAAGAAGTAATTAAAAGGAAAAAGAAAGCGAACTTTTATTTGAGAGTAAAATACAAACATGGATTTAACTGCCACCGAAGGTAGTACCAAAATCATGGTTGGTGTTGAGTAAAATATAGTGTGGACTATTACCAAATGTATAATTTAATCATAATTAATACTTAAAGTTTCCATAAACTAATACCTGAGACTTCATTGAGGTAAAATCAGTTATCTAAACTTATATATTTATTTTAATTACCACTAATCAAAATAATTGAAGGGCTTTAAAAGTGGCAAATAGAACAAAACTTTTTGCATTAAAAATACTTCACCTTCCCTAAAGTGTTAGACAAGAACAAAAGAGTCCTTCAAAATGTACATGATATATTTTGAAGATATTACCACAATTTACCTTCCAATAAAACCTCAAAAGAACTCTCAAATCCATAAAACTGTATAATTAACTCTTTTTTCTAAAATTTTTGAAATTTTGCCAAATTCAAAAATATTGAGGACTTTTTAGGTGACTACTTTCTTAAAATTGAGGACTTTTTTCTGCACTCTACTGATCATTAATCCTTATTCTGTACTTCACCAACCAATTCCTGCAGTTCATTGGATTATCAACTAACTAATGCCCACTTTTCACCAAATGTAAGCAATTTTATCAGCTGCCTGCCTGATTTATTGCCTTTTCAGGCACCTCCAAAGCCTCTTTTACCATTTCCTCACTATAACTGTAAAAAATCTAAGGCTACGATTGGCAATCTAAAACTGCCAAGCATGCTTCTCTGTCAGAGGACCTCGCCTGTGCCATCTAGGCCACACACAAGTTTCATATGATTCTTCCATGCCTCCAATCAACTCTTATTTCACATGAATACATAAGATTGTGATCCCTTTACCCTCATTCCAATGTCTTTCAAAAATCATTGAAATAAACAGTAACTTCTGATCATAAAAAATATACTCTATTAATAGTTAAGATAAAATGCAAAATTAGCAAGTAGCTAAACCATTTATAAGAACATGCCTGCCTCTTTATATTATTCTCTATTTGTAGTCCAGTCGACATAATGAAAAATATATAGCTGGAAAATATTCTGAAGTTAATGGAATTTTCACAGGTTGTCTGGGGGTACTGTAGGATATCTATCCTAAGTTTTCAACCCCGAGGACCCAGAGCTAACTTGGGGGGGGGGGGGAGGGAAACCTCATAATTTTCAGACTTTTTTCAGTTTTTCGCTTATACCTCGTAAACTAAGTATTGTGTGCAATATAGTGCTGTACAAAGTTGTATAGCATTAAATTTGCGAACATTTGGTTGATAAATTGAATTTTTAGACCCAATATTAACCGAGATACAGTCGATCAAAGATGGACAAATTTTTTCGAAATGTAAAAAAATAGCCAAAAAACGAAGGTTTTGACCCTAAAACTATTTATTACCATCATTTCCATGTTAATTATGTTAATCACTCATTAATTTCAACATCTTGGAACACCTTTGACCCCCAGCCACTCCCCTCCCCCTCCACCTCTTTAGAATTTAAAATATTTTCCACTGTCATTTTTTTTGGTAATTCATAGTTTAAAATGAATATGGTAAGTGAAAATCGCCAACAATTTCAATAATGGCATTCGCATATCGCTGTTCGAGTCCCATAGACATTCGTGGGTTAAATAAATATGAATAAATTACACTAATTTTGCTAAATTATATCATACCAAGTATGAGAATTGTAGCAATGATTATTACTATCTACTAAGGGGTGAATCCTACAGTAAACCCAAGGGGTGCTTTCTCATTTAAAGTATTTTCAAGTACAAATAAATATTCACATGAGCAACAATGAGTTCTCCTCCTACAATGTTATTCGTTGTTTACAAATTCAATCTCCGTTTACTGCCATGTGACCAAGGTTTCATCGGATGCGGTCCGATGTTATTACCGACTCGATACACAACTAGCAGGCAAAATAAAAGCCATAGGGTTGTTTGGACTATGTCAAGTGAAGCCACATTTCAGGTAGTCTGCCAAAACTATGTGGATTACGTCCAAAGGCACTTTGGGAGCAATGCCATAGTGGTTTTTGATGGGATAAGCTACCAAAGCACCAAAGCAGCTGAACGTCATCGGCGTTCTTTGCTGCACTCCTCAACAAAGTTTGTTTTTTCTAAGACAACTTCGACCAGCACAATTTTGCAGGCGAAATTTCTTTCCAATGATACTAACAAGATGAACTTCATAACCATGCTGAAGAGTGAAATGGAAACCAATGGGATCCAAGTGAAGCAGTCAGTAGAAGACGCCAATGTAATGATTGTGGAGACTGCCGTCTCAGCTGCTGACAAATATGATAGTGTCATCATAACAGGGGATGACATAGATCTTCTGGTGCTACTCACTGCTTTGGGTTATTCCAAAAAGAACGTCTATTTCCAGAAGAGTGGAAAGGGTAATAGCCCAACTGTGCTGTATTCATCACACTCGTTCAAGTACGAACCACAGGATATTCTTTTCCTGCATGCGATAAGTGGGTGTAACACCACCTCAGCACCCTTAGGTATTGGAAAGAAAAAGGCGATGCAGATGTATAGCAAGAATCCTAGCCTTTCAGAGATGTTGGTGATTTTTAAAGACCCCGTGGCAACTCCAACTCAAATCGCTGACGTTGGAGAGAAATTCCTTGTGAAACTGAACAGAGGGACCATCGAATTTGACAACCTTGAAGACCTGAAGTACCGCATTTTTTCCACAGTCATGGCAAAGCCGAAATGTCACCTTGCCAGACTGCCACCTACCAGAGATGCTGCCAAGTACCACTCATTCAGGATGTACTTGCAAGTCCAGACGTTGATGGGGAGCCAAGGGAGCCATCAGAAGTTGCCTTCTGCATAGGGATGGAAGCTTACCAAACGAGGTGGGTGTTTTAATGCACTTTATCAATACCTGTGTCATGCTGTAGTAGTACATTTTCATTCTTAAAACCTGCCACATGATATCTTGTCGTTATTCATTCTTGTAACAACATACAATGCACAAGCATAATTGAGTGATTCATTTGTGTACAGGCGTGGTTCTCATCACCACAACGATAGACGCTGCCCCAGAACAGCTGTTCAACATAATCAGCTGCAAGCGCACGACTGGTTGTTCCACTGCAGGCTGCAGCTGTAAAAAGGCTGGTCTGCTGTGCTCTGCAGTATGCAAGCACTGCGTGGGCACAGCATGCGAAAACTCCCCTCAGCCTGACACCAACGAAGCTGATACCGATGACGAGAGTGAGGATCCCACTGACCTCCCCAAAAGGTGCATGAGGAAAACGTGTCCATGGACCCTGACAACGATGACAACGACGACGAGGAAGATCCGGCAGCCCCAAGCGCACCAAGGTTTTTGTAGCCTGATGCACTATGAATTAATTAATGTACTATGTACACTATGTATTAATGCACCATGTATTATTAATTATTGGAAATTATTTCTACGTATGTACATAACACCTGCAATTATCTAAATTATTTATAATTATGCTCTTAATAATTTATAATTCAATCATTTATATGCATGCATAATAATTTATAATTATGCTCTACAAATAAATAAATTTTATACTCTATTACTTTAATTCTTGATTTTAAACTACCTGATCAACGTTTATTGAGGTTCAAGATTATGGGTTGACAGGAATTCACAGTAGAGTGATGACCAGGCAGGAAAATATGGAAATAACTGCAAATCACAACAATAGGCGCTTAGTCAGCGGAGTGATTAACATAATTAACATGGAAATGATGGTAATAAATAGTTATAGGGCCAAAACCTTTTGGCTATTTTTTTACATTTTGAGAAAATTTGTCTATGTTTGATCGGCTGTTTCTCGGTTAATATTGGGTCTAAAAATTCAATTTACCAACCAAATGTTAGCAAATTTAATGCTCTACAACTTTGTACACCATATATTGCACACAATATGCTTAGTTTACAAGGTATAAGCGAAAAACTGAAAAAAGTCTGAAAATTATGAGGTTTCCCTCCCCCCCCCAAGTTAGCACTGGGTCCTCGGGATTGAAAACTTAGGATAGATATCCTACAGTACCCCCAGACAACCTGTGAAAATTCCATTAACTTCGGAATATTTTCCAGTTAAATTTGGGTATCGACTGGACTATTGGTTGGGATAAATAAATCAAATGCATACACATAAATATGGTAATACATATGGCCTAGCATACAAAATCAACTACTAGGCCCGATAAATTGAATGGGTAAAATTAGCTAAGAGTGATACTAACAACACTACATATGAAACTCTTGAAGAATAAAACACATAGTACTCTTCCACAAATTCATTTAGCAGATATGATGCATTTCACCACATACGTAGTATTATAATTATAAACAAGATATTCAATGCCTTCCAATAGCGCCCATCATGTTAAACTAGAATCTGTTTTCCTTACCAATGAAATTACATATGGAATAGCTCATTATAAAAACCCTACAACCTTGAAATAATAATAAAGGATGGTATTAGTGCACTTGTTATTCTCACAATGAAGAGATTACTTCCAAATTCTTTGGATTTTATCACAGGGTATCTTCAGACCAGAGGGCAAGATTATACATGGGGTGAACAGGAAACGGACAAACACAGATCGCTTCTTACATGCATCCTCCCACCACCACCCAACCAAAAAGGCAGCCCTCATTTCCACTCTGACCCACAGGGCAAATGTCATTTCCAACCAGGGGGCTGTTTCTCAGAGCTACAAGTCTACAAGTTACAAGTCACGTGACCACTTTCACAAGTCAGATGGGTTACTTGCTGCCGGGCATTGCTTACGATACTGTCGGCGACAGATGTCGCCAAGTGTACGCCCATATCGCAAGACATCTTGTAGCATGCAAGGCAATCGCAAGCAAGTTGCCAGTGATAGAGCGTGTACCATTTTCCCTGCCATATCTACCTACATCCTACATCCATAGCAACCACCACTTGAAAAAGTAAACAGCTGCAAGAGAAAGCAAAATACCAGCGATTTTCATCCAGCTGAACAAATTAATTACAGCCAAAGAGTGAGAATATGTCTAAATATGCTTTGTAATTTGTCTAAATATACTTATAATTTGGCGGTTTCTCGTGAAAGAGTAACCCATATCGAAATCGGTCGTGAAAGTGAAACTATAAACAGCGAGCAGTCGTGCCGGATCTCTAGAACTAGAAGTGTGGGATTTTGTATAGAAAACTTTTAGCTACCGTATTGGGTTTATGACATTGGTGAAGTATATTTAGAAAGGAGCAGAGTAGTAGATTTTGGATATGATTTCCTGGTTTTGATGAATTATTTAAATATACCCGCAATGAGTCATGTGTGATTTCTTAGTGGTTTGCAGGCTACATTGATCAAATGATAAAGTACTGTTTTACAATCCTGTACACACCCAGGCCTGTACACACGGAGTCGCTACGGTAAGCTATTTAAAGTTCAAAGGAAAATGACAAAGACAAAAAATGAGTCATGAGAAAATCAATATAATCAGCTCAGGAGTTACATAAGTAGGACAAAAAGCAGGCTGTTTCTCAAAGCTCTCAGACAACAAAACAAAACAATAAAATCAATGAATAACAAAAGTGGAAAGACTACTTCACCAGGTTACTAACAGAAGATATAGATGAGTTCCAGAACATAGAAGAAGACTCAAAAAACATAACCTCCACAATGTCTCTGATGAAAATAAAATAGGCTTTTTATGAGTTTCCTACCCACTTTCTTTCTCCCTCTGCAACTACTTACTATCTACACCCGTACATGCCACTGAGCAGTCTCAGTGGATTAATGAATGATTTTACATGTATATTTAAAGTATTCTACCAGTAAAGGTAGGTTTTGTTGAATGTTAAAGAATTACCTCTCAGTTATCTACACTTTATGGGGCCCCCCCAGTTTATCCTTCTTCACCTCAGCATAGGATCTACCCTTCTTCATTCTGTCCATGAAACCTATTCTCTTTCTTCCACTTCCCTGCTTGTCCAACATCCTTCCCTGTATCACATTCTTGAGCATGCTGTCACCCCTAATTACATCCTCCAGCCACCAACTCTGCTGATCACGAATTTCATTCAGAAGTTCTCTTTCCTTGCTCACCATCTAAAGCACTTCCTTGTTAATCTTCCTATCCATCCACCTCACCTTCTCCATGCCTCTCCACACCCATATCTCAAATGCCTGCAGCCTAATCTCTCCTCCTTTCTGAGGGTCCAAGTTTCTGCCCAAAAAAATGTGATGCTCCATATCTAGCTCCTCCTCAGCCTCTTCTTCACATCCTAGGTCCCCATCATCAGCTCCCTTCTATTACTACACTCCTCCTTAGCTAGAGCTATTCTCTTCCGTATGTCTTTGGTACTATGCCCTTTTTCTTCTAGTGTACTACCTAAGTAATTAAAATGCTCAACTTGCCCAAATCTGTGTCCTCCAACTATTATTACCAGCCTTGCTTTATTTGTACCAGAGAATGTCATAATTGTTTTTTTTATGATTTATCTTCATTCCAAATATCCCACATTGCATTTCTAAAGCATCTACCAAAGCTTGAAGTTCCTTCGAAGATCCACTAGCCCAACGCCTGATCGTCTGCCAACCAACTTTATTAGATATCCTCCCATTTTGATTCCCATCTCAATTTCTTCCCATGTCTGTCTTAGTATTTCCTCAGCAAAAATGTAAAAAAGCAATGGCAACAATGGGCACCCTTTCCTTACCCCGCAACTTGCAGTTGTTCACCCTGATTCACCGTCAACCACCCTCGACTGTGGCCTTCGCATCACACATAAGTTTTGGATTGGTCTCATGTCTCACCAACCAATTCCCATTTTACCAAGTATCACCAATAGTTTATCCCAAATTACTCTGTCAAAAGCTTTTTCAAAATCAATAAAGCAAGCAAAAACATCCTGGTTGTACTCTATGTTTCTTTCTGTAAGAGTTCCCATCACCGAAATCACATCTCAAGTTTACCTTCCCTTCCGGAATCCAAACTGGTCATCGCCCAAAAGGTAATTGGCCTAACCATCCAACCTTTTATTAATTATTCTAATTAAAACTTTGATTGCAAGGGAAATCAAACTGATTGTTCTATATTCCTCGCATTCTGATCCATTATTCCATTTTGGGATAGGAATCAGGACTGTTTTCACTGAGTCCTCTGGCCATACTCCTTCCTTGTAAATCCTACGTATTAGGTCAAAAAAAGCTTAACTACCTTCATTTCAAAAATTTCTCAGCAGCTCCAAAGGTATGCTATCTACTACTACAGCTTTTCTAGCCTTCATCTCTTTCAATGCTTTCTCTATTTCACTGTTGGGTATCATTAGCCTGAGGTTATCTTTATCTAGTGTCCCCTCATCCGCCATAGCTAAACTATCACTCTCAATTAGCTCCACCACATATTCTCACCACCTTTCTTGAACATCACTTTGCTCAATTAATATTCCACCTGTTTTGTCCTAAACTTTGGTACTGTTTTCCCTCTCTTACCTTCCGATAGCAGTTTTACTCTAGCATATAATGTACTCAAATCCCCTTCTTTATTTAGTTTTTCCATTTCCTCTCAATACCTTTTCCACCAGTTTTCCTTTGCCTGATTGGTTATTTGCTGCAGCTGATTATGTAACTCATTGTATTTTGCCTTACTCATGTCAGCGTTGATGTTTTTCCAATTCTTTCTCTCTTCTATTTTCCTAACCCACTACTTCATAACCCACCGAGTTTCCAGTGATCCTACTGTTTTCTCCACCGCTCTTACTATGCCTGTTTTTTCATATATATATGAAGGGTTAAAAAATAGGAAAGCCCCAGGCCCAAGGATATCCCACCGACATCCCATGGAGTGGACAACTTCATATATTTCAATGATCCATTAAAAAGAAGATAAGAATATGTGTGAAAATAACTGTGAAATAGTGATGACCAGAACCATACATAGAGCACATGGAATAGAAATTAAAAATAGAATGGAAAAGGAGTACAAAAGCAAAATCAAGGCTCTTCATCAATACAGTTTTTTTTTAAACTAGTACAAATTTAAATAAATGTTTCAACGCATCATACTCATAGCTTTGTAACCAGTCATAATTTCTTTTTTTTGCATAGATGGATTTTTCTATTCATTTATATATGGGATGATTCTGGAAGTGGAATAATTTGCAATGAAACAGATGTTCCTGGTTTCCTTTTGGATTTCAAGGGTTAAAGCAAGTGGGAGCATGATGAAATGAAAACCAGAGATAGAGGGGGATAAGAATGTCATTAGACATATGTCTCACTCTAAAGGCTGTAATCTTCCAGACATCTCAGAATCAGTGATCAAAACTTGCCAACTGTGACAGAGAAAGTGGATGATAGCTATGAAACGGTGATGTAAGGCATTCCACAAAAATATAATTTTTCTGTTGAAGCCAAAAAAATATAACACGGGGAATATTCAAGAGGGCCGAGGGAAATAATGACACATAATAATTATGTATGTATTATTGAAAAAATCTGGGACAAGAACATTAAAGAATGTCTAATAATTACACTTATGGGTGGTTGAAAATTCTGAGAAGAGATTTCCAACACATTTTTACAGCCTCATCAGAGTAAGTTGTATGATAATTAGGCATTTGATAGCAATTTTGGACAGCTCTCAACTTCTTAGTCAAGGTGATGTCATGTCACAGTAATCCTCTGACCATTTCTTTGGTCAAAAGAAGTAAATACTATAAGAATTTATGGAAATGTCCACAGATGAATCCTTCAAATCACACACAAGCAAAGAACAGGCATGTTTTTATTACACTTTTGTGAACAGTAAATACTATACCACTAATTCCAATTCCCTCAAGAAAACTAGATTTGTCCACAAATTTTCAATCATCCAGGTAATTCTGCAGGCTAAGGCAAGCATCAAACATAGATATCAAGACACCAAGGTTTCCCTTTTTATTATACAAGGAATGTATTATTCCCTTTATGTAAGGGATGACATATTACCAGCAGCCCTCCCCAGAGTCAGAATTCTCTGCTGTTATGACTTCATTCTCACTAAGATACATTTTCCAAAAACTATTCCTGCAATATGCAGTCTCCTCCACAGTACAAAATAAAACTCAGCAGCACCAAAATGGAAAAATTCTTTAAACTACATACTTCATACGACATTCTCTGCCAATCTTAGCACTTGTGTCCATAACTGTTTTCTTTCCTCTCCTTTTTCCTTGATTTCTCTTCTACCTCATTGCCAGAGCAGTTATGCACTTACTTCCTCCAAAATCAGTCAACATTTATTCAAGTTTTGCAGACAAAAATGGAAAATAGTATCATGGCACTCCAGGAAGAAACTATTCTTTATCCAGACATACAAAAGGCCAGGTGTGTTTCTAAGTTGAAATGAATGATGAGCGAACATTACCTCAATCATAAGTCTCAGGTGAATATATGCCTCCGGGCAACAACAATTTTCCTCCGAATCTTCACATTTTACCCATTTTTGAGGCAAATCCAAAAAAAATATACATTGTTCCACTTTCTCAAACGTAGATCACCATCACTTCAAAAATATATACTAATCATATAAAAGAAGCTGAAGAAAAGGGATTTCATAAAATATAGTGAAACCACGGAAAGTCACTCATATACCTAGGATTTCTCAAATATGTACTTCACCAGGGCTAACGGAACACTTCCAGATGACTTTCAAAGGAACATAATCATAGTGATACCAAAGAAGTCAAGGACTAAGAGATGTGAGGAGTATCAAACCTTGAGTATATAGTGTCACATGCACCAAAAATCTCACACCAGTAATAAGTAGAGGAATGGAAAGAAAAATTAATAAAAACCTCTCGGAAAACCAGTTTGGATTTAGGAAGAAAAGGGGTACCACTAAGGCCATACATTCCTGAGAGTAATGGTAGAAAACAATACATGAGAACAAGCCATTGTATGTCACATTCTTGGAATTGGAAAAAGCTTTCGGCAACAGTGAATGGAACAAGATGTTCAGACAGCTGGAGAAACTCAGAATGGATTATAATGGCAGTAAAATAATCAACCAACTATACAGGAAGCAAGTCATCTCAATGAGAATGAGAGACAGAGGTCAGATAGAAGCCAAAATTAACAAAGGAGTAAGACAAGGATTCAACCTCTCACCAGCACTATTCAACATGTACATGTAAGAGGCCATAAAAGAAGCATAAGAAATTGGACTTAGTGGAATAAAGATAAATGGAGGGAAAAAATGCTCTGCTTCACAAATGATATCACACTCATAGCTGGAAATGCGATGATCTTGAAAAGTCACTAAATACAATGGACTAAGTTCTCCAAGCATGTAACAAGAAAATGAATAAGACAAAGACTGAATTCTTAGTATGCGAAAGAGATTAGCTGAATGTAGAAGTCACCCTGAGAGGAGAGAAATTAGAGCAAGTGGATTCCTTCACCTACCTTGGATCGGAAGCATGGACCACTGGAAAAGCTAACCAGAATGGAGGCCTTCGAAGCCTGGTGCTGGAGGAGGATGCTGAAGATAAAATGGATGGACAAAATAAGAAATGATGTCGTATACAGAAGAGTAGAAGAGGAAAGGACCATATGGAACACCATATAGAAAAGAAGGACCAAATGGATTAGACACACCCAGAGGTACAATGGGTTTGTGAAGAACATAACTTAGAGTAAAATAGAGGGAAAAGTCCCCAGAGGAAGACCCACAAATGAGTTCATGGGCCAAATAAAGAGTAAAGTGTATACATAGGAAGAGATACCAGGAAGTAAGGGAACTAGCATTAGATAGGGAAGGGCGGAGGGCTGCAGTCAACCAATCTTAGGATTGAATGACCAATGATGAGCAGGGCTAATGAAGCACTTTCTTTCTCTGGGCTATCTGCAGTGTCCTAGGAAAATTCACCGTGATTTGAGCCCATGATCACATTGGTCATATAATAAAGCTGTAGTAGTTTCTATATTGAACACATCATGGAGAATCCCAAATGATTTATAATTCAACCTTTTGGATAAATGAGCCGGTCTGTGGCTTGAGTCACACCACAGAATACCTTTTTACACTAAATATTTTCTTTCAACTGTCATGAACAATTCTTGATTATCCAAAAAGAAAAAATCTAATAGATGTGGTAGGGTGAAGATTAAACCTGCAAGCCACTATAAAGGGCAAGTGGAATGATACTACCTATTTCCCTAGTAGCAAGTAATATCTATATAATATCCATAAAGGTTTACCAATATCCAAAAAGCATTATGTCCACATTTAATGTTGTATAGATATTACATGCATATTAACCCAGTAACCACAGAAAGTTGCAATAATGTTGAAGGGTGAAAAAAACCATAGGAAAATATACTTTCTAAATGCGTTTCGTGGTCGTCTGAAGCGATTGAACACCTTTCTACGGAAAGTGTTTTTTAGACACTAAGCCGGTTTCTGGACTTAATATTTCAATAATCGATTCCGGAGTGGTGAGTTAGGAAATACCAAAGGAAATGTGTTTCTAAGAATGCACATTTTGAGATCATCTAACATTCCAATTATTCAGTTTGTTCCCTTATAAGGTAGAAATGCTGCCAATTATAATGAGTCCGATTCATTTTAGTTTTCATTTTACTGTCATTCAAAAACTTTTCAATTTCAGTTAATAAAAATGATGTAGGTATAGTTAATGTAACAATACTTTTGCCAATAAGAGTTATATTCTACCTGATCATTGGTGACTATTAGTGCTTTCGGTGACTACTATAGTAAATCATCCATCAGTATCAACCTTTTAGTAATTTAAACTGCAATGCAAAACGCTGTACTTAGATAAATGTTTTTACTTCAATTAATTCCTTTCCCAAGGGAATGAAATACTTTTTCAAACTGGTGAATTATCTTCAAAGAGGAAATGTAATCACAAAAGTAGATTAATAGCAAAAAGATATGAAAGAGCTGACAAGGACCCTTTTTTCAGCGAATATCCGACTTGGATATTGTGTGGATGGCAACTGGCGGCAACTTCGGATATTGCATAGATATCCACATGATGTCTTTATGATATCAACATGAAATTTGGATATTGTATGGATGTTATGGTTGGATATTGTACAGATGTTGTATAGATATTATTTGCTACTAGGGTTCTTTAGAGCAAATCTTGGGGGAAATTAATGCACTATTGAGGGAATAAATACAACATGAGGGAATAAATGAACATTTTTTCAATAAGTTTTTTAGAGTATTAATCTTTCTATAGATATTCTAGGGAAAAAATCGTAAATTCAACTTAGCCATTGGTTTTTCAAAGAGTAATAATTTGATACTAACTACATACAGCAAGGAGATAGGTTGGAGACTTATATGAGACAATACTTACATCTGCCATCTTAAAAAGCTGAAACAAGATAGCTACTAATGAGAATAGAGAAGGAAAACTAAAGAGAATATTGGAGAGAACCAGCTCAGATTTCATAAGGGTAAAGAAGCATAAGATGCAATTGTAATATGTTAATATGTAGAGATAACATGCAAAAATCTTGCAACATACGAATTCACCAGAATCTGTGGGCATGTTTCGTCAGTTCAGAGAGGACATGTGACAGAGTAAAATAGAGTGCCCTCCTGAGGATCTAAAAAAAATATTGGAATAACCTCAAGAATAAAATTCTTAAGAAAGATAAAAGAGCTTTATAGAAAACAGAAACTGATAGCAAGAGTAAGAAATAATGAGATATAAAAGACAGTTTTGAAAGAGGTGTCTTATAAGAATGTTGCCTGTCTCCCCTTCAATAGTTGTGTAGTAGATTATTAAAAAGGCCTTAAAAATAATATGTATTGTAGTGAGAAGAGAAAGAATTAAAACCATTTAATATGCAGATGATCAAGCGGTGCTGAAAGAATCAGAAGTGGAGCTACAGTGAATGATGAAGAGAGGTGAGATGAGAGTGAGGCAAGAATTTGGAATGAACATAAATGTATGAATCTTGAACTTCCTGTAGAGCATAAAAAAGTTGTGAGAGAAATGGTAACCTGAGCTATCTTGTAACTCAATTCTCAATACCCTTCCCTTTCATGTATTACATGTACCTACCCTAGCAACGATATAAGAAAATAGCATTGCATAAGCCCTTTAAACTTGAATACACAGACATAAGTTGTATCTACAGTCAACATATAAATTCGTAACATAAAGACACATGCATAATAGCAACTACTGTCTCAAAAGATAATTGAAGAACTCACGTGAGCAGCAGCACAGCAATACCACCAAAGTCTAGAGCAGACTAAGGTCCACACTCAGAGAAATAATCGGTGAAATGCGGTAGTTTTCGATCACAAGCGAATTAATTATTATTACTAAACTTAAGAGGCAGTTTCTGGCCTAAAATGAAATTTAAAACATTACTGCACCACTTAAATCACACTTTTAACCTGAAGAACATAAGAATCACTAAATCATGAACAAGTTCATAAATGAGCTTCCTCCACTAAAGATATTTTTTAACGTCATTAACACAACATATTTATCAACTACAACATACATATCAATACCGTGAAGCATTTTCAACAATAATTGCGACAAAATATGCACGAAAGAGAGTATTCTTATAATTTATTTTCTCACTATCGTTCTAACATTGCGCCAAAATTTCGAAATTCAACAGGTTGAACTGATCGTACGCAAGAGGTCGCCACTTACTTTCTTTCGCAGATCTTTGTGAACGTAACTATATTAATATTTTATGAATGTTGTAGTTGTTATTTTAATAATTTACATCATAAATTTCCAATAAAATAAGTTTAAAAATTGATTGAAACATATTAATGATATTTATTTATCTACTCCCCAATGTTTTTCAGAAAAGATGGCCAGGAGCGTAAAATAACTTCACAGTTTTAAATTTTGCAATTGTAATTATTTAACAATATTCCTCTGCATAGGCATCTCTCTTTCATTAAATTAAAAAACTTTTATAATTGTTATTAACGGACTCCTCAAAGCGTAACTTCGGTTTACGGAAATAGCACCACGTATGGTCTGCATACACGTATAGGTTGCTGGGGGCGGGTGGGGGTAGACGCATTGGCTAGTGTTGGCTAGATCGCAAGGACAATTGATCAGTTTGGAAATTTGTTCAAGAGCAGATCCCGTGAGAAATAAGAAGTGGGCCATTCCTAGAAATGGTGTACATCAACTCCAGTGAGTTATGTCAATATTTTATGAGTGGATTCCTTCTTACGTATTTATATGATGCAATATTCCCTATTTTATTTGTTATGATCAATGTACTGTTTTGTAGGGGGTGAGATATGTCAATCTCCAGAATGGGGATTGTCAACCATTTCGAATTGGTTTTGGGGAGCCCTGAACTTCGTTTATATGTTGTGAGTGGCTTCAGTTAAAATAATGCCTGGTATATTTGTGTTTTCTAACTTCGTGATGTTCTTGAACTTACTGTTGTTTTCACTTTAGTTTCAGGACCCTGTTTAGCCCAGGCTACAATAAGCTTGGTGGCCAATATACTAGGGATTACAGACCAGGTCCTAGGTAAGAGTCCCCTGATGTATGAGATGTGTAAATGTTTGGTATGGAAGAGAATTTTTTAACTGTTAACTACTGGGGATAACAACCTTTCTTGGGTTTTTAGGCCACCTCGTCCTCCGCAGAGAAGAATGGGTGGTTTCAGGACCATGTCCGACTGCAGCGGGCCACCAATGATGGGTGGTGGATGAGCTCGATAAATGTCCTACTACCACTGCCTTTTTGGTGGTAGGGCAACTCACTTCCCGCGTCTTTTCACGTGTAATATTACTATATGTAACCTTTTAAAAATCTTCTTCATGCATGAAAAGGCTCCTTCTGTAGGAACTTCCATGGAAATAGGTCAACATTGCTCTTAAATTTTCCTTTTATCTACTGTCAAGTCACTCTAAGACTAGCCATGATGTTCTAGCATTTGTTTTTGGGGCAAGTAATGTTAAAACCATATACTTATGCGTTGTTGACTCAATTTCCACTTATGATGCATTTACCCGTAAACTTGCTTAAAGGGGGGTTGTGCTGATGTTGTGGAGTTACTACTGAGGAGGTGGGAAGTTTTTGTGTTAAGCAGATATTACATTAACCTCTGGGTTGGCAGTTTTTGTTTTTTTGTTGTGCAATTCACAGCAAGTAAATCATCCTATCTGCCTGTTATGCCTTAAAGAAAGCTGCCTTAAGTTACTCCAGACGAACATTCCAGTCACATTTGCCTTAATTCTATTTCTCTTGGCAATAAATAGTAATTGTAGTACGAGTAGCTGTTTTTAACTACCAAATAGTTAGCAGATCAGGAACATTATTAATCAAGCTCTCAATGGTTTACTGCCATGAATCAGTAGCTACTTCCCTAGTTAATATACTATTGACAATTTGACAACCAATTTGATCTGAGCTTCACGTCCCCTGAGCTTAATTTATCCAAGCCATATTAAACTAATTCAAGTGATAAATATTTTAGTGATTGTTCTCTTATGTGACTGCGTAAAAATACTATATGTTTTATTTGGCTATTAATTTTAAGGTACTCTGTTTTTGTATCAATATGTATTGCAATTTTTTCATATTTTTGGTGGTGTCTGTCAGTCTCAATCAATTATTTATCTATTACATAGTGTACACCACAAACTTCTTGTTGATTTCAGAATTCTACAATAAATTTATTTCAAAGTTATAATTTTGTCAATGTAATTACATCAATGTATCCTTAACTGAAGGCCAATGAAAGTACAAAACCATCCCACACTTTCCACTCTTATGAATCTTTCAACAAACTTATTAGAATAAATATATGTGTATATATTTAGTTTCAGACTGCTTGTGGTCAAGTCTTCAAATTGCATGATTACATTATGAGTACTCGGTAACTAGTATTTAATCAGTAATATTGACTTCAACTAGAGGGAAGAATACCCTATTCATATTACTTTCTTGAATTGATGTGCAAAATCCTCATCATATCAGTTAAAAATAATTCACCCTAGTGTAATGACAGCAAATATAAATTGGAATATTGATCATAAAAATTGATACATTAATGACCATGGATACTGAAATTGGTGGAAGTGCTGATACCTGATAACAAAATATATAATTATAACATCAAGAACCAGGATATGGGGATACATCCCCCCCCGAAAATTTAGGGTTTTACAAAACAATTTTAACAACGAGATGTAGTTATCAAATACAACATTGAACACTCCGATCAGTGAGGTAGTCTCTCCCCTCAAAATAAATTCCTGGGATCGCCCCTGTCAGGAACTGATAATAAAAGTTAATAGAAGCTGAAGAGTTTCCTATTTATTGCGATGAAAGTGTTCATTACGCAAAAAGCTTTCAAGACTCGCGGTAAGTAGTGTCTATAATGACCAAAACTTCGATTTTAATCAAATTACCAGCTGTTGGCTGAGATCACCAAGGAGATATGGATGAAACCATAATCAACCTTGAAGAAACTAGTCATCCTTCTAGACAGGTTCTCACTTGATCTTCAAAAGAGTTTGATTCGGTGCCAAATTTGAGTGAGTGATTGCCTAAAAATGAAAGGAATTTTGAGTGAGCATTTATTATTTATATATTAAGCTATCGTTATTTATTAGAGCTACGCCTAATTATGAAACTGACATCTGCAAATATTTGATCACTTAGGAGAGCTTCAAAATATCTCAAGAGCTGCTTGTTATATTAAATTTCGTCTCCAAGTTTCCCTAAAGAGGTCACCCTCCATGTAATTACAATGTGCATACTAATTGCCAAGTTAATGGTGTTGGAATAATAGCCATCAAATTTCTTAAGTAGAGAAGCAGTTCTTATTTTATCTAGTTTGAATAAATAAGAACTCCAATCCACATTCTACATTGAATGTAAATGCAATCCCATGCAAAGGATGTTTTGCAAAGGCAGATAAACGAGATAATCTCTATATAATTTTTCTCTTGAATAACTCCTGAACCCTTTGACTGTGCAAATAATCTGAAATATAGCTCTCCCTAGGCGCAATTTTTCTCTTAATTTTTCAGTAATTTTATTAATTTTCACTTATTATTTAGGGGAAAAATCGTTTAAAAAATGTATAATGATTAATTGTCATTGATGTTTCTTTTAAATACGAATTGATGGATGGTTTTTATTAAAAAACAAACTTTTTTTTGGCATGGTGTCTGGGAGTAGAGCCATACTTCAAATTGTCACTAGACGATGGGAGCAGTCTGCTACGGCGATCACTTATAGACAAAGGGAGCAGTGAAAGGGTTACAATGTAGAAATTAAATTAACACCTTTTCAAACACTAGGCCTCTATAAAGTAGCAGTACCCCAAAAATAATTACCTTAATCTGCTTCTGTATGGACCACAATAAGAGCAGAGAGTTAGTTACTTAGATTTAGTCTGTTAGGGAATTTTGAGATCATAGATGGGAATCATGCATCCAAGCACAATGGTAGAAGTGTTGATGGTGTGGTAGTAAAGGGTATGAGAAGAATTGAGGCAGCACAGGTTAACTTCAGGTAAAAATATTTGGTCTGGAACTCTGGTGAACTGGGAAGAAATTGAAACAATGTTCCAAACCAGTTTTGTCTGGAACTGGTGTGTAACATAAACATAGGAACTGATCTGTTAAGAAAGGGCCTTACTTATCTGGAAATGACCATGGCCTGATTGGTCGGTGCCAATTAATCTCCTGCTTGATTTTAACCCTCTTAGTGCTGACTCCTGCCAGTGGTACTAGCGAGAAATGTGGAGGGTAATTTAATGAAATTATCATTTCAGGAAAAAAATCATGAATTTGTTGTTCAAGATATCCATATGCAGTTTATTGCGTATAAAATAAATTAGGTAATACTCATAAGAAACTTTCTTTAGGTCTAAAAAATAATTATATTAGTGAACTACAGTTGAACAACATTTGCATATGAGGCTGTATATCAGCCCACCGCACTTTTCCCCCTGGATGCACAAGCTGATATATCAGCCCACTGCAATTAGAGGTGTCGTACAGCAGCGGTTGAATTAATTTTCAGACCACTACTTACAATTTTTTTAGTCTTTCTTTATTTCCTTCGGAAGATTTACAAATATATTCGCCAACTTCTTTTATATTTCTTCCTCAACAGTCCAAGTAAACAACAACGACTTTTCTCTTCTTCCCCATGGTAACTTGTATTGAGGGTTTTCTTTTTCATTACCACATAGACCATATGTCAGAGGATTAAGACATACTAGATGAATTCATTTCAGCTACATACTTACCCCCAAGTACAGATACAGAAGTCTTTGGAATGCTGCAGGTGCTTGTGCTAAGTTACATTCTTACATAAGACCATGCCATTTTTCTAGGACAGAACAAGGACCAGTGCTTCATATTTATAACCTAGTCACATGTAACAACCCAATCAGGGAAATGGCAATACATTAGTGGAGCAGGACTTCTGCACTAATTACTTGCATTGCATGCAATGATTTATGGAAGTAGGACTGAACTTTTCAACTTGACTGAAATCAGAGAGCTTTAACTTATGTTGGTGCAAAATATGAATGGCCACATGACACTGATAAATGAAAGTCTTTAGTATATGATAAAAACATTAGTGCGCAAATTCCTTGGTCTCTCATCAAGAAAATTTTCCCTTTTCCCAATCTATCACATTAACCTGAAACAAAACTGCTCTTCATACATCTTTAAAACTTTCAAAGTAGCCACCATTCATGACAAACTTCCCCTTTGAAGATAGTTTGAATTATGGAAAACTGATTTTCAAATTATTTTAACTTTTAAGAGGAATCAAAGAACAAACTACTCTAGAGCACCACAGAGATGCAGAGAAGTGGTGGGAACCCACTCGTAATCACAAAGTTCAAGAGACAGTCAAAGAACCATGCATTGATATCAACACATTACCCTCTCAGAGAAGCACAACATATCTTGAATCATAGGCATCCATTCCTCAAGTGTTAAAACAAAATAAGGGACTTAGCCATACGAGCTATGATTTTCAATCTAATTAAATAATTCCAGATATCCAATTTAGCTTACATTTAATGAATAACAAAAATTATGACTTTTCAGAGCTCTTTAAGTACATCCAGATATCCAATTTACCATACATAACCTTAATTCCCTACCCAATCCTAGTTGCAATTCATTGTTGTCAGCATCTGAAATTTCAGATAAATTATGCATTTGACATGCCCAATGCTATATATCTTTTTCAAAGCATACACTCAGTAGTACCTTGTAGTGCATTCAGAGCTATAGTGTTTATCGGATCAGTAAAATCTAGTAATGCTTCTTTTTAACTTGACATTATCAATTTAACATTTTAACATATTTATTAGACATTAGTGTCTGAGCAGTGAAGTACATTTCAATGTCAAAAAGAAGTCTAAAACAGGTCCAACTAACATTTTTAAAATATACATTAGACTTAAAAAACAATGTCTAATAAACATATTTTCAATAGGACATAAATAGCTTTTAGAAGATGTTTTTTTTTCAATATTTTAACCCTTTCACACTGAATGTCGGCCATAGCCGACGCAGTTTTTCCTTCGCAAACGAATGATGGGAAGTGACCGCCGCCCAAGCAATAAACTCAGGTATGCTGTTACCCTTCGAGACCCATCTTAGGGACAGCCCAGACCCTTTCTCGGCAAGTGAGCTCGACCCTCCGCGTCATTAGTAGCCCTCCTTGCTGCCTGAATCCACGGTTAATTTATTGTATTTGCAATGGTTTTTCGTGGCAATTATTTTTTTCAGTCTACAATATTTTTAACATTATGAAAAGTATCATTTTTTTTGTTGAGTCTTAGCAAATTTCAAACAAAATTCTAGCATTGATAGTAACGGAGTTCTTGTGTTGAACTCTTGATAGTTTGAGCTCTAAACAGAACTCTAAATTTGTTAATATTTACGCTAGAATTTTGTTTAAAATTGTAAAATGCTCAAAATAACATTAGAAATTCATTTAAAGATAAGTTTTTTAAGTATACAGCGAAGAATTATTTTAAAAAACCACCGCTAATGCAGCAAACTTACAGCGGCCTCCTGTTGAGAGAGGGACTACTAAGGGTTGGGGGGTTAAGCCGAGTGCCTGGGAGAAGGACACAGCGTCTCGCTGAGTGGAGTTCCAAAACGGTCAAAAGGCATACCTGAGCGATTCGTTGCCACGAGAGAGCTCCGTAGAGAGAAGTACAGAAAATTCTCATGCTACTCGTAGCAGGGAAAGCATTTCCCTTAGATAGACTTCAGCGCGAAAGGGTTAATGACATTTTCACAATATTTATTTGTCATATTTAAGATGTTTCTGTTTGAATGTGGTGGTTTAAAGTTTCTAACTGCAGCAGTCAAAGACCTTTTTCTCAATGACCGAAATGTAATTGTATCAATGATTAAATGTGGTGCTCATCACATGGCTTAATGGCTTGGTATATAGCTATACACATCTCATATTTAGGAACCCCAGCAATAGTTTTTCCTTGATTGTACATCATTTTTCCATTTCTTTGGCCCTTTTTACACAGGGCACACATTTGCACAAGCTGATGTATGTACAAACGTGCATTTCAAATTGCAATGTGTAAAGCGGTGAATCGCAAGAATACATGAGCAAATGCATGAACACGAGATGGCAAAATAGCCCCTGCTTAACTGTTAATGAGTGTCAGATTGAGGAAATAATGTAGTTTAAAATTGTGCAAGTTCATGCCGTTTAAAACTGGTTTTACATCTCACATGATAGATATGAAGGAAGACATTGACATACAAAGAGGCATAGCTACAAATTTTTAATGCAATTTATGTGTAAGTAGAGCACAGATATAAATAGTCAACACATAATACTTGCGGTGCTCTGAGTGTCTTCCACTATAAATGCTTGAATTGATTTGCTGCAGAAGGACCAAGGAAGGAATTTGCAGGAAGGACAAAGTAGTTGAAACTGAAACCTTAATTTATCTTGCCAGGGCATTCTTGTTTTACCACAATTGTGGCAGCATTGAAGTAACTACGTTGAATTATTGCACATGTGCTAAAACCCATAGTGGACCTCTCTGAGCAGAGGAGGAAAAGACTCAGTTGCATATTACATTGATGAAAGCTAAATCTCAGGGAGAGTGAAAGAAGGAATTTGACGTGTGCAGGGAGAAAAATGATAATTGCTTAAATATTGCCAAAGAAAGTACTTAAATAATCAATATGCAAGAGGCTGATATGGAGAGTGATTCTCAAGGATTAATTGACTCTATTGCAAATGGGTAAAAAAGTCACTGCCAGGGGAGTGCTGAATCATGAATGAAGTAGGGGTGGATTTAGGCCATTAATGGGCCATAATTATTTTAGGGGATGGATTGCTATTATTCAATGACTGGGGGTAGGGAATACCCAGTAATTACCGTTTTTCAATTTTCCCAGGAATTATGGGTGAACCCCCCATTATTGGCCCCTGATAATAAAGTGCAAACATTTCAAGATCTTGCAGGGAAAATAAAATGCCGTGGACTGTTATAGGAAGTATTGTGAACATGTATGCACTAACAGAGCAGATGATGAAGCAGAGCCTTATGAATTAAGTTCTGAGAATGGACATTGGGTGATAGAGATAAGTGAAAATGAGCTGTTAGCAGCTTTCATAAACACCAGTAGGTAGCCGAAAAATGGCAGGAAGGAATCACTGCACAGATCTCTGGGCATCTACGCTAAGCATATAATCCCAAAAGATACAACATTGGATACAACAATTAGATACAAAAGACACAACAATGACTAGGAGGGGCTCTGAACCCAAGGGTTAAAGAGATGGGAGTTGAAATTTGGGAAAGATGATAGTTCAAAACTAGGCCACAAATATGCTGACTACAATTTAAACCACAAAACCTGTTTTTTTTTCTTTAGGCTTCAGAAACCTGGATGAATATTTCCATGGAAAAATCATTCAACCTGAGCAGGATTCAAACCCAAAATTCCCAATTGCTGGGTAGGAGTCACCCACCCAGCCATCTCAAATAAAGGCAAATTTCAAACGAGTTTTATATGAACTAGGTCTTCTCATATAATGTCCACATTTTGTCACCGGAGACATGGCCATGCTTATTAAGTCACTGCCGTGGAATGTAAACCGAACATTTTCACTTTTAAATGACTAACTTTGACAATTCTTCAATCATTACATGGACAAATGGTGTGGCACACAGTCACAAGCATGAGTGAAATGAGATACACACCAAGAGAATTTGATACTATTGAGAACTGGATAGGCTGTAGGTGCTGATGGGATATCCAGTGAAAGGTTATAGTAAGGCAGTAAGTTACCAATTACTCCTTTGAGTAAATTGTATAATTGTGTGAAATTCACAATGGAAAAATCAATCACCTGGTTTGGGATTTGAACTGCGACCCCTCAATTTCATATGAGTGCTCCCACCAATTAAGCTACCTAATCATCCTCTTCCACTGAATTTCTTGGAGGCTTAAAGGAATGAGTTGTCCTCTCAGGAACCATGCATAAAATGCCATGAAATATATCAATACAAGTGAACAGTGCTATTAGCTATGAGATAAAGCCTTACTTCTAACTCAAAGATGTAAACTTACGCTTATTCAAATAACTGCAGAACTGGCTGTGCAGTAACTTAAATGAAGTCAACTGCTGGTGGTCACGCAATCATGTGAAATTCACAGTGGAAAAAAATCATTTGCCTGGACTGGGATCCAAACCCAGACCCCTCAGTTTTTTGCACAGTGCTCTAACCAATTAAGCTACCCATGCATCCTCTTCTGCAGAGAATTTCAGAGCAATAAGTCACCTAAGTACACTAGGAAAGTTATTGGTAAAATACTAATAAAAAGAGTAAGAGAGATAAAAACTGGCATGATCTGAGGTAGGCAGTATGGGCTTACTCCAAGGAGGGGATGTATGGACGGGCAGTTTTCACTTTACAAATGCAAGAAAAGTGCATGGTGGTAACATAGAAAGTGTATTAAGCATTTGTGGATTTTTAGAAGGCACACAACATGAGAAATAAGGTAAAGTTGCAGAAGATTATGAGTGACCATAACATAGTGGGTGGGCAGTTATTGAATATTATGAAACAAATGAATGATAATAGTAAGGCAGGTGTGAGAGTGAATGGGGACTTGAGTTACTGGTTTGGAATGAAACAGGGTCTCAAACAAAGATGCATGCATGTTTCTTTGGTTGTTCCATGCTTTAATGATTATTATGTGAGAGATGCTTGTAGTAATATGTAATGTATGCATAAAGATTAGAGATGTGAAAGGGAAAGTACTACTTAACATTGATGATGCTGTGTTGCAGCCTGGAAATACAGCCACTCTTGGAAAACTTCTTGGAAAATTTGGAAAACTTTGTAAAGCTCAGTGAGTACAGAATTGAGGGTGAATATATTGACAATTAAAGAAGTAGTTTGTGATAATGAGAAAAGGAAGAGTGATTGCATGAAGGTAAATGGTGAAATAATGGGACAAATTGATGATTTTGTGTATCTTGACTGAAGGTTTGCAAAAGATGGAAGGATAGATGAAGTGTTTAAAGTCATGTAAATGCTGGAAGGAAAGTTGTATGCAGCATGTGGAATACATTAAGGAATGAATGCAGGTCTAATTGAGCAAAGATTGATAATTTTGAGTTTACAAAAGAGATAATTGACAGTTTACAAAAGTGTACCTCCTTCCAACTTTATTGTAGTGAGACTTGGTATGCCAGAATAGATGAGAATCAAGAGATCACAGAGATTTACGAGGGAGCCCAGGTAAAAATGTTTGGCCTGTAACTGTTCTGAAAGACTAATATCTGATCTGAGAGTGGTCTGGATTTTTAAGATATCTCAAATTCAGACCAGTGACAGACCACTTGCAGATCAGGTAATAGTTTATAAGAGCAGTTATGGACTAAATATTTTTACCTGAGAGGAGTGGATGGCGTGAGAGGTCTGAGAGCCTGAGAGTGTCTCAGGTGAATTAGGAAGAAGATACCAATCCTATGAGAAGGTATCTGTATGATGACTCTTGACTCTTCAAGGACCAATGCCACTGTGAGTGATTCTGATGAATTTCCACAAAAGTGCCACTATCGCTTTAAGCAACTCTTTTTTCAATGGATAATAATGTAGATAGCAATTACATAATACAGCATTTTTCTTCTTTTCGTTCATTTTCTTCTCATGCTTTCTTCTTTTTTTAAGTTCCTGATTTTATAATTTGATTAAATTTTTCTCATATTGATCCAATTCTTGAATTTTTTTGTTATGAATCTGGCGATTGACACGGCACTCTAAGGGTTAATGACCAGAGAGTATGTTTGAAGCAATGCATGAATCTGAAGAGGTATGCCAGGACAAAGCAGTATGTAGGAAATTATTAAAGCAGAGTCAGCTTTACGGGCCTATCACCTAGACTAATACTTTTTCTGGCTGTTCCAACCCTGAGAGAGAGAAATTTGATGTGTACCCAAGTCTTTTTATGTCAATTGTAATGTCATCACAAGGTTTCATGCAGCCTGAGACGGATTTTGAGACAGCTGCAGTGTACCTGTTCAATACAAATGTAGGTATTTTCATGATAGAATCCATTTTGTCCAATAAAGAGATACCAACATTTAAAACCTTGATTGATTACATCTATAAAATAATTCAAATGGGACACTTTCCATAAATATCTAACACAATAGGGTATTTGTATGATATTACTCCTCAGTATTACCGAACAGATAATAAAATAATAGATCAGAAAATTCTAATGCCATGCTAAGGCCTTAATCTCTTATGATCTTCTTATAATTTTCTCTAGGATACAGGCTGTATTCTCAGAGGCTTTCAGGTAATTCAGTCAGCATAATTCACATTACATTACCAAGGAACTTCCTATTCCATCTTCAGTGTCCACTTGACCTCTATAGGTCATCTCATTGGTATAGAATTTCATGAACTTCTTTTGTAGCACACAAATATCCCGACAAGTAGTCAAGCCAATCACTTCACAATCCAGTGATTAATACAATTAAGAAAATAGATATTAGTGAACAGGATTGTCATGTTACCCTGGCAATTTGATTCTAAGTAAACTTGATGGTAAAGTTGGTTTCAAGCAGCTCTGCCAAAAGTCCATATTTAATAAGGCTCCTTATAATGACAGAAAAAAAGAATTGCTGCAGAGAATTCTTCTGAGATAGCTACTGTTGTATTTGCAATCATATAGATATATATCTAGTCTAATTAGTACATACTTAAGTCAAAATTCAAAGAAATTTATTTGATCATAAAATCAGTACTTCCATACAGTACAGGTGTATTCAAAGTTAACTTGGCTTAACTCCTCTGGTTGTTGCTTTGTAGCAGCCATCACATCAATGGGCAACAATACTACAGCTAGGTACCTAGTACTCTGTTCTAGCATCATCCAAGGATATCCTTAATAATTACAATGTAGTAGCATTTTATTTAATTGCCTCCAAAATTTAGTGCTCCATTTATTACCATGGTAATCAAAATCGTGTAATAATAATTGTAAGAACTTGTAAAATTTTTGAATAATCGCACCATGGAAAATTTCAGAATTGCAGCTCCATCTCTATCACATATCTACTGCAGTAATGACTGACAACACTTATTTTTTTGGAAATCATCAATTATTGGAGGAATACATGTTTACATCTTTAGGAGTCTTTGCAGTAAATTCATATGTTTTTATTGTTACTGTAGGAGGCAAATCTTGACCCAAAACCTGCCACCTGCTGGTGAAGTGGGATACTTATATATATGAAGTACAACATTGTGGGTGTACCTAACAACCTCAAATTCAGCAAAAGGCAGATTATACATCTGAGAATACACATTTTATAACTACAGAAATGTACATGACAATGTACCTACATGCTCAAGCTCACAATGCTATATTGTGCACCAGTGTAAGGGATGGATAATTATCAATGCATATGAGTTACAAGAAAAACACGTAAGTGACATGGGTAAAACTCAATGGTGCTGCATGGATGGAAAAGCACACCCCCACTGAAGGTAATACAGACTTGCAATAACCAGACCAAAAAATTCATCTTCTCATATTGGGCAGTTGTTTGGATGATTGAGTGATGTGGAATGCTGCAAAATTTAATTGATCAACTCTCCCCACAAACCCTCGCAAACTTATTGTACAGTGTACACCTATGTATGGGCGCCCCAGGGAGAGGCAGTGTGGGGGGAGGGGCAGTTAGCCCATACCCTTCTGCAGGAGACTTTTAATTCTAAACCTGCTATACGGAGCATGACAGGATTTTTACAGGTGGGTATCCTACCACTGCCTCCGCAATGTAAGGCTCCTAACAATCCTGGCTAAACCCTTCTACCTATGGGAACTATAGATGATTATCCTTTTCATCAGATCCCCCAGTAGCAGATATTGACGAATTACTTGGCATTTATATCGTTTAATCGTGTGCCACCATTATCGGCACCTCAGGCGGAGGGAAGAACACAAAAAGGAGAAGATTTGGTCGAAGGGAACTGAGAAAGCAATAACTCTTAGCCGTGTCTCATTGCAATAACGGCTAGTACATCACGGTTCAATTTACCATCCGAGCAAAGGAGCGCGGTATTTATAGTTCTCTCCTCAGTGCAACCGAGCAGGGGTCACGTTTCAAACGGTTCATATCCCGCCATCTCCCACATTCGAACCCTGGCCCTTCGCGTAGGAAGCCACTACGCCGGGCTCAGCGCTCAGCCGACCGCTGTGAATTTTCGGTCCGCACGGGATTGATGAGAGATACCTAGGCAGTTTCATTGATCCATAGCGGGTGAAATTACTTCGCTCGGTCGCGTGAGGATCACCTCGTTTTTTTTCCGCTAGTCTCCTCAAGAATTTCGTCGATCTGGAGGAGACGGCAAAAAAATATGACCGCGGACTTGGTCATGAAGGATTTTAGGGAGGGAGGGGGAGTAAATGAGAGTTAGTTGAGGAGGGGTGGCGGTGAAGTGATAGCCTGGAGACGCTCCTCTCGCCTTGGGGAGCCATTATGTTAGAACCACCGTCTTTTGTGCCTCAGGAGTGCTTTTGTTAAAAGTGGGACAGCCAAACGACCAAGTGGATAAAAAGTAAATGAAAAAAACGTTATGGTGCTTCACCACACGTAGGTGGAAGAAACACCTTTAAAGGTAATTGCCGCCATGGTGCTAAATAACGCTAAGAGCAAAGTCTTACCCAGAACTACCGCGTGAACATTCACTCCTGTTCGAACGCATGTATTTACTCTTGTTAAGTGGATGCAAATATTGCTTTGATAAAATAGGTAGCTCGCTACGGAGACCGTGAAATTTATTTATTCCCCACTATAAATCGTTTGTACGTTAAATACCAATTAGTTTCTCATGGTTTATCATCAATCAGTTATGTGACTATTCTGCATTTTTTTTAAATTTATATTCTCCAATAAACACAAGAAAAGGGTATCCATTTCAGTGCAGAGTGCAATGATTTACCTTCTTCTAATAGTTATTACCGAAAATTTTCCTCTCTTCAATGCGTTAAAGCAAAATTAATTATCATTTCGGAAGATATTCACCATAACACCACACTGCGTTGATTTCTTTGTTTTGGCTTGAATAAATATATTTTACTTAAAATGATTTATTTACCCAAGGAAAATTATTTAGAAAACTCCTGCCAAATATTTTTTTAGCTTTTAATGATTTAGCTGTACATGTTAAGCCAACTTTACTGGAGTATACAGGAAAACGTGTCGCTTTATCCTCACACAAAGCATGTTTAAATCTCCGATCTCTAGATCAATAATTGTGGTCGGGAAGCCTTTTTGAAATCCTAAATCTCATCATCGGCTTCAAAAGAGCATTTTATACAATAAGGATGCAATCTTTTTTCCTCAGTAGAGCTAGTCCATGAAATACTTTCATTACTGACCTATTTTAATGTTTTATGGCTTATTTTCGGCAATAAAATTTGATAAAAATGTAACATGTTTTATAGCATTAGAATTACTCCTAGACTTGTGGATACGCAATTTTATGTGGACAAATAAGAGTTAGATAAGGATCTGACTGTCGCCTCAATTACGAAACACGGTTAGAATTTAAGGTGATTAGGTTGTAAATCGAATACAGCCATAAATATTGTAATACATTATCAAACACATATACATAGAATATCATGGGACTCGCCGTAAGGGCATGCGGAGTAGAATAGCAAGCATGAACAAGGGAGGGAGTGGGCCCGGACGTTCTGTCACCGTGGAATAGAAAAAAGAAATTGGAGACGAAATAGACGTTCGGTAAGATATCTTGTGACTAATTAGTATCTGCCTTTGTTTTGAAAAGGTGTGTATTTGTGAAGCCATTCATCCCCTTCAGTGTTGCATTAAAAATGTTAGTTTATTTATATCAGGGAGTAAACTATAACAAGAGTAATTTGTACAATTCATAAGTATAATATAATATTTGTCATCTGAAAAATTAATCCGACCATATCCCAATCTTATATGCTGAGAGGTCTCCATCTAACTCGCAAGAAACGCTTTAAATTATGCGTTTCTATCTAATGGAGCTATCTTAACAAACCTTCATTTCAATTAACGAGTGTATTTACTTACGGTAGAGAGAGCATTCATCGAAGCACAGTGAACCTTAGTAAAGTTTTACATCATTTTAATGCGTCCTTTTAGAAAGCACCGGTATTTATTTTCCTACTTCCTCACATGCGCGATTCTCCATTTTAGAATAACTATTTGCTCTGCCCAATCCTCCAATGTAGGAATTCTACCACTTTTGAGGCAACAAGATATTTTAATTCATATTCGTGCGAACAAATCACTGAGGTTTCCCATTATCCGTGAGCGACTTTATTTCGGTCGCAGTGGATGAATCTCAAGCCTAGCGAAACAGCTAATTAGGTTGGCGGAAAACGAAAACGGTGACTTGACATTATGTTATTTAAATTTGAGATCTCTCAGAGTCCTTAACATTTGTAAAAGGCCTTTCATTTTAGTTTCAGAGCCACACAGCGCAAATCTAGTGTTAACGGAGCTTTTCTATCGAGGGTCCTGAGACCACGGGTGTGACTTCCACCTTTGGGCGGAATATTTCTTCAAACTTAAGATGACTCAAAAGATGTTGATCGGGATACCAAGGGCTTTATATTGGATGATACCTGTACTCATATTTATCAATTTTATGTAATTATGTAAGTTTACAGGAAAATTTTAACATCCGATATTTACGATTACATATTTTTCGGGGGTTGGGGGGATAATTAGATGAGGAAGAAACGTTTAAGGTGGTGGGAGCGCGAATGGAGTCATTGCGTGCACATTTCAACAACTTTTCAAATAGGAGGGAAAAAAATTCTGCTACTTTACATTACTTAAGTACATCTATATATATACGTTGGAAATAGCCACACATGTAGTAATATAAGTGATGCAAGCATTATATTTTTAAAATTTCGTCTTAACTGAAGCATTGTTGCGACAGCGCGGCGTTCACAATAAAACGAATATCGTGCGTAAATTTAATGTATTTTTTACTCGGAATGATACCTTGGTATTTACAATAATAATAATAAAAAATATATGTTTTCGAGTTTTGGACAAAATCTATGTACATGTCATCGAATTATTTCCATATATGTGGACGCCAGAAGTCAAGTGGTCTAAGTGACATTTTTGAAAAAAATAAGTTAGGTACAGGAATGGGATGTGAAAATATTAATCTTTTAGGTGGTAAAGGGATCCAAGTGATTTTCTTGACAGGTGCGGCTATCTAGGGTTACGCCTCTTAACTACTTAGTTGGTTGTACGAAACATTTTCAACTTTGACTTAAGTTTTCTCTAAACAATGGTTTTGTTACTTAGACCCCTTGACTTCTGGGGTCCTCATATATATGTCAAGTGCCGTAAGGTTACGTGTTAGAATATCATAAAATTGTCAGGAAATGAAATTGATAATAAGCATTTTTCGATTTAATCTAAACATATTACTAATAAGTACTCGAATTTAAAGTTTGATGTTGATGAAATCTGTTCATAAACGGAAATCACTCCAACCACCTTAAAGGTTGGCCCGGGTGCGTTTCGGGCCTGCTACGTTTGCTTTACACCTATAATCGGCGCAAAAATTATGTAGGCTCGAGTTTGGATTCCGATAAAAAATCAACTACAGTCAACACAAAAGGGGTTGAATGAAAATTTAGCTTCTTTCATTATGTGCATATCTGCTGCTCATTAAAACTCCATGGGGATCGGACGTCAACCTATCTATTTACGAAAATTCAAAGAGATCGGCCAGTTGGGGTGCACCAAAAACCGACACTTATTTTATTTTCATCACATTACAATAATGATTTTGTACTGGGAAAAAAATTTTCAGCAGAATTTAACGTAAGATAACATGGCCATATTTTGAACTCTCTTCTACGTTGGTCTTCCCGTTGAAATTTCATCTGCATCTAATACTCGAGTCCACAAAAGCTTTTCTCCGACAGTTGATAAAATGTTGTTAAAGCAGTGGTAGCTGCAAAACCGTTTCGAATTGGAAATCCAGGGTAGTTTCAAATTGAATTCCTCAGTAACTCTATGTCATAGCTCTTTAAGAACAATTGGCAGAATCACCGAAGAGAAATTACTAATTTTATTTTGATTAAACTCATGCATTAAATTCGCAAAATAGAATAATCAGAGTCCCGAATCTCTATAAAACATCAGCATGGTATCAGAAATATTTAATACCTTTATTTTATTGATCGTAATCCAGTTCCCATTCCCCACTTTTTACGCACGTCTCCTCTAGTAACCTCCACCTTCATCGGTAACTGTTCTCAAAACGACTAACGTTTCCAGGAGCCACAGACTACACAGTAAGGTGCGACGTCCTGGTTTCAACGGGAGATAAATGCAATTTACACGCTATCGCCAATCACTTCGACGCATAACGCAATGGAGCATGACCATCGCATTATTTTCTCTTTGGGAATATCAGGTGTCGTAATTTCCTCCACTAGCAGCTCCACAGATCAATGGCTCGACTCTCCGCCAAACACAGACAGTAACACAAACATAATTAAGGCATCAATATCAAATAAGTTGATGAGCGTGCGAATTATTTATTCTGCAAGTAAAGGTGGACCCTCGCTTAAAAAAAGCAAATATTTATGTTCATAAACAGGCGTGATACGTCCCGGGAGGGGGGAAGCAAAATAACCTTCAGGGAAATGAAAGACCTTTTCCGCATTCCCGTATGTGAAAAAATTCTTCCCAGTCGTGCGTAAAAAAAAGAAATCGAAGCCTTACAACAGATCATTTGCATTGGCTGCCCGACCTTCACCCATTTCGCCTTCGCAGAAAAGTTATGAATGACGAAAAGATGACTCCTTCCTCCATGGTGTGGAGCTCTTGTTTGCACGCATAAATGCCGGCGTTTATTTCTTGAAATTAGTCAATACCCTTCTTCCATGTTTGTAATAAGGGGATGAAAAACACCTGTAGGAGAAGTTCGCATTAAGCGCCATATTGTGCACGGAGGTATAAAAGGACCATCAGACCGTCAGTGGTCATGCATTCAGAAGCGAAGCGCAGAGCACCAGTGAAGCGTTATTCGCCACGGAGACAATCAGTCGCATTGGAGTTTAACGGTCGCTGAGAGATGGCTGCCAAGTTTCTGATTTGCAAGGTAAGGGCATTTCTCATCCCTCCCCGGCTTACGAGGGAGGCATTTACCTATTAGCACTAAACTAGAGCGTTCACGGCCTCTGACTACGATATAACATAGAGATATGGGAGTTCCCCAAGTGTCTTATTTCTTATTTCAATCATCAACTTTATTACTAGATGATTTCGGGTTTAACGCCCGGGAAAGTGTTCAAATTTTACCTTCTCCGAGAACTATCGAGATTTGAGTGGGTCAGATTTTATCTCTTGGCAGAAAGTTATCATTCAGTGCCAACTGGACTGCTAATTATAGAAGTTCTAACTTGATGAAATTAATCTAGAGCAATCCGCGACATACGCTCCATCGCATTATTCTTGTTTAAAAAGTGGCCAGACATGCCTCTCAAAGTTAAGAAGTGATTGGTATCTTGAGTTAACAGTGTCAATGAAATTTAGAGTAACATGAAGTGCCAGAAATTGTGAGTATTCAGTAAGTGCTTAATAATATTCTATTTGCTCTTCCAATTGACTACATAAAAACACATAAAAAATAGATTAGTTATATCTCTGGAAATTTACCCTCTTGTTGTGGCACTGACGGTGAGATCATCGTTCTCCGAGGAATTTTTTCGCATCTTTCAGACAGGAACGAGAGAATTCAGTCTCTCTCCGCACTATCAAACTAATGAGTGTATTGTATAATTTCATGAAAAACCCCCTTTATGCATTTTATGGAAAATTTATTCCACGGATGTTACTTACTCGCACCAAATCTTGCAGATAATTCTTCTGGTGATGGTCTCTTCGACCATCGGCAGAAGGATCGCTAAGGATGTATCGGAGCTGAGGGGGTACCACTACGAGAAGCCGTCAAAGCCTTTCCCGCCGCCACCCCAAGTGGAAGTCGTACCGAGTTTGCCTGAAGTTCCAGAGGAACCACTCAGTCCACCACTACCTGAAGAACCAACCCACCTCCCGCAAGAATTAGCTCCCCCGGAGGAGGAGTATCATGAAGAGGTGATCCCGCAAGAACCCGTGGTCCCGCAAGAGCCGGAGGAAATTCCACAGCCCGATCACCCGAGCGTACCGGAGGAGGAACCAGAGAACCCACCGGAAGACATCGTGCAAGAGGAGGCCACTCACCCTCCTCAAGAGCCGGAGGTCGAAACGACGGAGGACGTACCGAAGGAAATAATTCCCGAGGAGCCTTCGGAGCCGGCGGGAGATGGCTCTGCCCCGTCTCAAGAAGAGGAACACCTGCAGGAAGAGGTCCCATCCGAAGAGGAACCAGCACATCCCGAGGAGCACCCGTCCGAGCCCGAAGTGCCGTCTGAAGTCCAAACAATCGCCCCTCCCTCAGAAAAACCCGTCGTGCCATCCGAGAGCAGCACCCACCACCCCGAGGAATACCTCCCGCCCGTGGAGGAGGGGAGTTCTCACGAGGACATCCACCAGGAGCCGGAGAACACCGACGACAACGTCGTGGTCCACGCGGACGAGTACCTGCCACCAGACGGCTCTAACGAGAGGCCGTCTTCGGAGTACGGGACGCCGATCGGCAAACCGTGCAACGTGAAGTCCGAAAGGATAAACTGTGAGAATAGGGAACCGGAAGTTCCTCTAGAACCGGCGGAGAATAACGAGTACCTCCCTCCGGATTCCATTTGATAATCCTCGCCTTCCTCAGAGCGAACTTTATTTTTTATAATAATATATATTTTTTTAAGTCAGCAAGGGGTTTGGGATAAGTGACTAATACTCACAGAGTGCCATATTTTTGTAATAGCTTTTTAAATAAAACTAATTATGAAATAATAAATTTTAATTCAATTAAAATGACGGTACACATGAGAGCGTGAGTAGTAAAATTAGAAGCCCGGACAACATCGTGTTAGACCGAGCTCTTGTCAACAGTCACATAAAACCTGTTAAAATTACAAGCATTTATTAACGTTCAATTAACGAACTTATGTGTCTCAAAAGGTTGTTTATGAAAACTATTATTACTTATCTACAGAAAATGTACAAGAAAACTTAGGAAAAAGTTTATTTACAGGTTGAGCAAGTAAATTTTAATTAAGTGAGGTTTTCTGCTAAATGATAACAATGTTCGTGATAAAGACATTTAAATACTTATCTCATAACATTCACATTTAACGAACATTCTTTAATCATTTGAACTCCCAAAGGCAACATACTGAAAACTTGCTATGTACACAAATGAGAGATGGTTTGAATTGTTTAAATTACATCTAACGCTTCCCGAGGACTTCAATAAACGGATGAAATTTTAGAGACAAAACCGGGAGAATATTACCCCATATGATGGGGAATTCTGTCCTCGATTTCTAACAGTAAATAGATATATTTTCCCCGCGGGAAAATCAGCACTTCGGAGGTTTTCATCCGTTTACAAAGTTGCTTCGAGCAAAAAATAAATATTATTCCGGAAATAGCTTTCAATGAGAAACATTAGGAACTCGATTGCACATACCCATACGTATTGAAAAGAAAACACAACGGGAGGTCTCGATTTTTTATCCAACATTCAATACTAAGCGTACGACACCCTTTTGACGGGGCCCCGAATCATTGGCCTCGCTCTCATCATGAGGGGCGGCGGTCTCTTAAATAGGGCAGCGTGAGGCATTCCGGAATGCGAACTGGGTCTCCCAACTGGCGGCCTCCTCTTTCTCCGGCCATCCAAAAATCCTTTGAGATTCCCATTTCCCTTCACGTAATGACCCGTGACGAAGAGTGGAGGTGGTCTCAGGAAATCGTCGCCATCCTCCTGCTTGGAAGGAAGACCCGATCCGTCAACCACCTTGTTAGCCTCGGCAAAAGCCTCCCCCGCGTGGCCGAGCTGAAGAATTGCCATGCCTTCGGCGTTGGAAAGGGGACGCTCGCCTCCGCGGTAACCATGAGGGCCGGAGGGAATGCGGTTCGGTCGGCCCATCCCGTCCACTACCGTCTCCTTGTTCTCGCTCTCCTCCTGATTCTCGTGGACTTCGTACTGCTTGAACGGCAGCACGGAGCCGAGCTGCACGTGATGCTGCAACCTGGGCGGCATCATGACCTGCAGGTGGCTGGCTTGGACGCCTTCGTCATACGGCAACGAGTGGATGACGTTCGATACAGAGACGGCTTGGTGATGGTGTGCGGGGTCGGGGGCATACGGACACCGTGGAGGAGGCGCTTCGTACTGATGCACGCCGGCAGGGGCGTGGATGTGAGAGCCGCCTCCGCCGCCGAGCACACCTTCCCGGTATGGATGGGTCAGCACCTGGACGTCATTCCCACCGCCGTAAGGGGCCCCCGATTGGGTGGACTGAAGCGAGGGCTGTGGTTGGTGCTGGTCCAGGGCATTCGGCGCGTTGAAGTCTCCTTGATCGCCTTCCCCGTTGAAGTCTCCGTTAGCCTCCACGCCCTCCCCAGGGCCACTACTTGCGTATTCTCCCGCAGGGTTGGACTGCTCCACTCCCTCGTCGTCCTGTACCTCCTCCACTGCATACCCCTCACCTGTTCTGAAAGCTCCAGCGCCACCCGCGGGGGCAGCGTGCCCCTGAGGAAGACCTCCACCCCCGCTAGGCTCTTCCTCCTCGGAAGAAGCGGCCTCGTGACTTCCTTGGTGATGGTGATCGCCATCTCCCCCCTCCCCATGTCCTTCCTCCGCATCACCCTGGTATCCCTGGGACGCAGCGCCTTCCCTATGCTCCTCCCCTTCGTTACCCTCAGGGTCCACCAGACCGAAGATGGCGTGGGTGTAGCGTATGTCGCCTATGTTTTTCACGGCCTCGTGGAACGCCTTCAGTGCCGGATACTCCTCTTCTCTCTGGCCGGAATCCTGAACGTACCCTTCACGGAGCTCTTCGTTACTCGCGGATCCGTCATAGGGCTGTTCGTTGATCCATTCGGGCCATTTGGTGGTATCGAACTCGTATGGGAAATCCTTTTGGAAGGATGGGCTGCCCTTGCCTCCTTTCACGCCCTTATGGTGGCCGTGCACGATGTCTACCGCGTGATGGTCCTCGGGGTGATCCTCATAAACGTTGTAGGGCGAGCCGGAACCGCTCCCACCGAAGCCGCTCGAGGCCACCTTGTAACCGCCGGAGACCGAGCCGAATTCCGGGCCTCCGCCGTGATGGAGGTGCCCCGCGTCAATGGCAACGCCCCTGTGGCCACTACTCCCATGGTTCCCTTGCGGGGTGCCTTGCAGGACTTCTTTCAGCCGCTGATCCCACTCCTCTACGTAATTGGTACCGAAAGCATTTCCGCCATGGAGTATCGGGCCAGAATGTTGGCCATGGTGATGGTTAGAGGGTAGACGATTATGCTGCACATGGTGGTGCTGGATGATACTTTGAGGGTTGCCACCATCAGTCGAAGGAGCCCTTTGCGGGTAATTCCCTTGAATAGGTTTCCACGGACCTTATGAAAGATAATACATTCTGTCAAAATTTTATAGGTAAGCGATTTTTTAGGAAAAGAAATATATGGAATCGGAAGGTGCATCCCATTGAAAAAATAATAAATTAATCATGCTTCCGTGCCCTTTTAATAGGGGAAAATGAGTAAGAATGAAAAAATATCTGCAAGAAACGACACTGCAATTGTAACCCAACATTCATTTATAGGCACAACGATCCACGAATTGGATATAGTGGTGATCGAGGGATTTAAAAAAACTGCTATTCAATTAAATAAAATCAAAACATGAATCACAATATTTTTTTATAGTTGTGGCAAAATATTTAACCTATTTTCATGTTACTTCATCTCGGAACTTTGGCTTTTCCTTATTTATTTGTGTAATAAAGGTGACCTTATACGCCACAAAAAGTAAAAAAGTCAGGAATAATTAAAAATTCTTTTAAAAAATCCACGTTAAATTACATTGCTTCTAGAAGAGAAGAAAAGAAAAAAGCAAAGAGGTCAAAACTTTGAAGGCATAGTTTCGTGGATGGATAATTTTTCGGCAAGTAGGCCACACAGGGCATCAACGGAAATATTGGACTGTGTACCAATCTGAGTTCCATCCGCATCGTAAATATCGGGACGAAAAGAGTATATTACTCTCGGTGAAAGAATCAATAAATAAAATACTGGCCTAATATTACAAATATATTTTGTGTCTGGAGCATGACTTCTAGGAAAATGATTATTTTTGTAGGTATATTTAAATACATTAAGAATGAACCATGTACCTTGAAGAGCGCAATCATAATATTTTCCCATATTCTTTCCTTGGTAGTACTGCGGATCCAGATGTGTCTGAAAATATGAAACAAAAATATCACTCGGCGAAATAACACTAACCAATCTTAATATAGGATGAGCTCTCAATATAGGGCAATCGAACAAAAGCCCGACGGGGAACAGCTTCGATTCAGCCATTACTCACGCTGTAGCCTACCCCGTGTGTCACCTCGTGATGGTCCATCCTCCTCTCAATCATTTTAGTCTGCGGGAGACCTTCCGAAGCCGGTTCCTCGAGGGTGTGCATGGCGTCATCTTTTGGCCTCGCTTCGAGATTTCTAAAAATATAAAACATAGTTCGAGGCTTGTAGTTAACTCTTTCTTGCAAAACGCTAGTTTTTTAACTCATATACATACTCATTTGATGAACGGAATTGTGAGGTGGTGTCACTGTGCTCCAATGTTTCTTGTGCAGTCCGTAGATCAGTATCCAACGCCAATAGGCCACGTGTCTGAAAGAATAATTTGTAGAGATTTATATAAACTTTTATCATACCGTCTGAATGTATACTGGAAATATGCCTTTGCGTTCTCTTCAGGGGCATTTAAACATTGAAAAAACAAAAAAATATCGTATATTGTTGCAAAGCGCATTTTTACTCGGTTTTTTTATATCGGACACTGGCTCATTTGAAATTTAACTGTTATTGCCTTTAATTAAGAGCGATTTGAATAATTCTGCACACCATTGAGGAAAAATATTCTTTTTCTATGTCATGTGGGAAAATAACTCTCAAGCCATTGGTAAAAGATACACATCAGTCAAAAATTTAAAGTGTTAGCCTCACTGGTCTCAATGTAAAGAGACAAAAGCGTAATCTACACTTCTCTATGCTAGATTAACAACAATTTGCACCTTACATGTTTCTTTTCCAGCTGAAATATCTTGAAACCAAACTAGGTTGCATACCTGGAGGTATCCCTCATGTCAGAGCACGAAATAGTGCCTTCGCCTGGAACGGATAACAATCAAAATTGTTCCAACCGCAGAAACCAAAAAGAGGCGGTCGAAATTGGAGGGAGGGTAATAAAAATCTACTTCTCATTTCGATTACTTCAAAAAGAATGGCCTTTTTATTGACTTCAGCCGCCCAAGGAAAAGCGCTTTCCCATCACTCGGCTTTTTTTCTTTCGCAGTTGGAGATCATACGTCACCTCGCCGACAGGACCATGATTCAAACCGTTATTTTTCGATTCTTTGGTGTAGATCAATACAAAGTACAATAAAATTATAATGTCAATAACAGAGGCAATACGTTACGATATAAAATTTGGCAGCATATCTCAAGTTGCTGCAAGTGTGAAACGGGAAATTCTAATGACTACCTATTTCCCTAGAAACACGGTTAGATTCATTGGCACTAATTTCCTATTATCAAGGTCATGGACTGTGTTTCACTTCAGGAGATCTGTGGTTACAACATGGAAATAACTGGAATAGCAAAGTTTGTGCGAGGTATTGGCTGTAAGACAGGAATAACTTAGAAGTAAAATTATGAATGGAATAGTTAAAGGCTCTGCCTTTGCCACCAAAAATATTCCACAGCGTTCAATATTTCTTTTCACTATGCACCCGTTTTTTCGCCATTTCATGCTATGAAACTCACGAAAAAATATTTTAATGAAGTTATCAACTGGTAAGAACTCTAGATAATGGAAAAAGCTGGTTTTTCGTAGCTTTGGTTCACGGTGGTCTGCCAAGGAACTTAAACATTTAAAGAATAACATTCGTTTTTTAATTTATATTAAACGTTTTGCGTCCTCCGCTGGGAGCTTCGTAAGCAATTTCCCTGGTCAAGTGCAGCTGGGAAAATAGACAGGTAAAAAAACACATGAAAATCCATAAAAGTATTATTTTGAGTATGAATTCTTGGGAACACCAAAAAAGTAAATTTAACGGATAGCAGGAAGAATACTGTATAGGACAGTATTTCTTCGAGCATTTGTAACTGGAGATTGTTTTCCATATTCTGACTCTTTGAAAACAAAGGTGTTTAGAACTCAGACAAATGATTCGCCATGCAACAACTAATTACAGTGTTTTTGAAGCTACAAAATCCGCTACAAAATCATTTCTGCCAACGATCCAGAGCTTTCAATTCGTATGTCAAGACCAAGCCTTATTGAGGCCATTTAAATTCGATATATTTCTAGCTATAATTTTCTTGCTGAGTAAATATAGGGTCTCGTAACGTGAACCTAGACCCGACGAACTTAGTGAAACGTTTCATTTACGAAATATGTAACAATAGAGCGCTTTTGCTAACAATATATAGCATGTGTTCTAAGAATAGCAGAATTTTCAGTCATTATTTCTCGCATCTCAAGAACTTGGTAAACACCTTTTTTCGGATTCACTCCCCTCCGAAAATATCAGAAAATACTCCAGAAAATACATCCATACTAGGATTTGGAGTGCCAATCATGGATGTAGACATGAATGATGTACGCATGAAATATTACAGATATTTTCTCGGGTGCAATGGGATAGCAGTATTTTTTTATTTATCCATGGAGGGCGTGAAAAAATGTAATGTAAGAAATCTTCTGGCTAATGATAAAGAAGGTGTTGCTGAAATAACACTTAAAATTTTTACCAAGGAGTTGATACAGAGTAATGCCACAAGACATATATCATACGACTGCTGACTTTATGTTTTCATTAGCAAAAAAACTAATATTTTCACCCCGTCCGTGACGATGTTTGAATTCAATCAGAAATTAGAACTTAATTTTACAACATTCTCACCGCTCTACATGACTGACCAAGAGTAACAACCTGAGCGAAGCTATCCCGAGAGTAAATCGTGCAGTTTTGAAAGTCTTCCAGCCGCAACTTGGGCATCACCTGAAGCCACATTAAAAACAATACAAGGATCTGTAAGAGAGAGAGGGAGTCTCATCTAGCATCAATCCATTCTTCGATTTGGCCCAGAATGATGGATATCTCGGGTGCATGGAGAGCGTTACCCGATTAAAATAAAAAGTTCATCCTTGCACGAGAATTATCGTGGATGGAATGGCGACCCGCCCATTCGTGAGCAAAAGGGAGAGAGAAAGTGGGTTGAGGCCCGGAGATCAGCCCACTTTCCCCCGCCCAGCAGCATCCCGGGCCCCACCCAGAACTGCTCTTCTTCACTTGTCGCCCCTAATGACATGCCGATAATCGCGGTTGAGTCATCGGGAAAAATGCCTCTTAAACTCCGCGGCGCGATCGACGACTCATACGCTTCGTCCATCGACCCTCATCGACGAGGACACAACGCGCGTGAAAGGTGCTCCAAGTGACCTTGAGGACGTCTGATTGCCCAGCGCCCTCGGCGAAGGCCAAGGGCTCAAGCATTCCTCAAGCCTTGGGTGGATTGGGGAACCGTCTGGTTCATTTTTCTGGCAATAAATCTAATTTTACAGACCTTCGTGACAATTTCGTCTGCAAATATTGAAATAATTGAGGTAAGGTAATGGAATCTTTACTTGTGCCACCCTGGATCGTCCCACGTTAACTAGAGACATTCGGTTTATTTACACTTGATTTCCTAGGAGATACATTTTTTCTGAAACTAAGTAACAAAAGAATAGGGAAAACCCACGGGATGAGATAGCTATGAAGTACTACGGTAGCTTTGTGAAAAGAAGTCTTGGATTAACACTTGAAAGACCAATCTGAGTAACAAAATTCAAGGGATACGTCGACAGCTTTTTTTAAATAAATCTTTGTCTTTTGAGGATGAATTTTGCCAATTTGAATTACTTCTGTAAAACAAATGTTAAGTTTGCAATGGAAATACCCTCTGCTTTGTTCAATAAACGTAATAAATCCACCATACATTTTGTATTCTAGAATTTGATGACGACTGCAGCACTTGACAGTCTTTAAGCTGCTTAGGAGACATTTGGAGAAATAAATATAAAAATATTGCATAATTTAGCGAGTATGAGATTTAACTCGGAAGGAAAAGTGCTCATAGCGAATTTCTCCCATTATTTACGCGTGTGAGCGACTATATTACTATCTGGACTGTCTACTGCAGTAGTTGAGTGATATGTGGCCACGAGGAAAGATCGCTACCCTTAACCATAGCCCTGCCAGAAACAGATGCGGTTTACCGTAAGCTTGTAAACCGTTAACTGTGTGACCTGATACGTGGATAAGAGAGCAAAAGTAGAGCAAAATGTAGGTACATGCATAAAAACAAAAACAATGGAAAAATTCACGAATAGATTTTTTTCTTGAAATTAAAGGTTCTACACACGAAACTATTTTAAATGAGTAAAGAAGTGATTTTACTGTTTTGTCAGTCGAAATTCATGAGTCGAATTCATGGTACCTACTTTTTCCTTTACGTTACCACAAAGTAAAACTGAGCCCCTCTTCCGATTTCAAGTTCAGAGTTAGCTCTTCTCGCTTGACGGACGAGACCTAAACAGGCAATAAATAAATAGGAAATGTCCATCTCCAACGATTAATTTAATGCCAGACCGGTTTCGTCACTTAGGCCATGCCATTAACCTCAAGATGTCGCCAAGTGACGAAACCGGTTGCGATTGAATTGATCTATTTAAATATACATAGTTCGTTTATTTTTAGGCATGAATTTAACGACGTAGTACCAAAAACAAGAACTTTCATCCTCAATAGGGTGGTTGTTTGCTAAACAATTGGGAATCAGGATCGGGAATTTAATTTTAGAGACTGTTCGCCTTCTTGGTTTACTCTTGCCATTCACTAATTTTTTTCCTAAGTGTATAACCACTGATATACGCCGTCTAACCTCTGTTAGAGGCTCGAAAAGCTTACATAAACTGTAAATGTATCTCCCCTTTTCATCAATTATGGTAATTTGTCATTGTAGATATAATATGGTAAAGGAAATCCTTGGGCCGTCTTTCGAAATGCATAGTGAGTAGCACTTCTGATCATCAGATGCTTATAGATCGTCGTAATCGGATAGTCAAAATCCAATCAATGAAATTGGAAAGTAAACCTTGTATGAAATGCCTGATTTAAACTGATGAAGTTCTTGAGAAGCGGGTTTGCACATATATCTAAATAAAGCCTATTTTAAAAGTTGAAGATCCAGGCAGTCATTTGTAATATCCATCGATAACCCAAAAAGATATTGAAATATATAAAGGTAATCCTCGTGATAAATTTAATTTTTCTCGATAAATGCTCCAAATAAAATAATAACGGTGAATTAGCTCTGCAATATCTACATTTCTCTCCGGAAATAGCTCAGTTAAATTGAATTTATCGTTTTTGCAAACAAATGTGACAGATATTAATGGGGATCACTTACTGATATTTCTTCTTAAAGTGAGCTCATTGACCAGAAAAACCTGAGGGACCAGTCTTCAGTGTTCATGCTCTCATTCAAGGGACAAAACTGATAAAGGGGGGAAAGTCGCGCGACACGAGAACCAAACCACTGTCCTAATGCCGGAGGTCGGTTTTTTTCGAAGGACATCACCCGTTCCCAACAACCTATGCGAAATTTATACATTCAGGTTAAAAGTTTCCAGTTCTTTTTCCAAAAGTCTCGTTCTGTTTGGCGACAAATTCGGGAACTCAAAAAAATCACACCTTTTATTTGATTTGGTGAGGTTTCTCTTCGACTGGAATCAGAGGCCATCAGCCAATCTCCATCTCCATTAGTTGCTGGGAGGTTTATTGACACCATAGCTGCTCCTTTTAAACCGCCACAAGAGCGAGTGGCCAAGAATGCCGGGAAAATGTGCTATTTAGAGAAACTGTCCGAGAGCTAAACCCTACTTTTATTACAGTCTCTAATTATTAAAGGAAAAAGCATAATTTAGACCCGTTTTTTGTTGGTATATTTCTCCATTGGATTGGATATTTGGGGATGCGACCGACGGCTAAGGTCATTTGCGTCATAGGTGACAGGTAATGGAAGAAGGGTGGATAGAAACCCGGCGTCGGTATTACCAAGCTCTTAACGAAAGGTGCCAAGGGGACCACGGTTTAACGTCCCTTCCGACAGACGGAGTACTACACTTCGCCCTCCTCAAGACTTTTAAGTAGGGATCGGGTTTCCTCTGAAAAATACCCTCCTCTGCAGGGATTTGAACTCTGGCCGTCCATATGGTTAGCAAGTACTTTAGCCACCGCACCAACCCAATCCCCTGTCTTTCTTATTAATACTTTAGTACGATTCTATAGATAGGATTAGAAGAGTTTTAAACTTAAGCAGGGTCAGAAGCTAACAAAGGTCCCCGCCACCAGTAAAAAAAGTTACATCTTTTTATAGGGGCAGTATATATTTTAGCTCTGACAAAAATGCTGGAGAAGGGATAACCTAGTGATCTCTGAGTTGCACAAGACTATTTGACGCGAAAGAACGGAAACTACTAGCATGCGTGAGCTGGCGGTCCAAGCTCACCGCCCAGGAGTTGTGAAATAATGATTGCTATGAGTGAAACGAAATATTGATTTTTCCAATCACTGCATGTACAAATGATATGATACGACGTCACTCGGACGGGAGCATATATATTAAGGGGTGAAATTTGCCATGAAAATCCCTTGACAGCTCAAAAATCACTTGACACCAAAATAAATCACTCGACTAACCGGAATGGTGAATTTGGGATTTTCAAGGCAAATTTTGCCCCTTGGCAAACATAGAATTGCCCGTATCCTCGTTCTCTTGAATATAACTCATAGTATATGACGTCCATTGGTTTTGTTTCCCCCCTTAGATCATTATTGAGTCTTTTTTCCACGTTCCTTTTACAACGCGCATAATTAGAAAACTTGGCGGTATTAGTTAATCCAGCAGCCAATATTCATTTATAAAATTTTGAAATTCAAGTTTTACTTCGTCAAAAAGGCAATTGTACTCTAGTTTACCCAGTAATCCTAAAACAGTTCATACCTTTAAATGGCTTGGTAAATGCTCGACAGCTCTAATGAACTTCAGTCAATGACCTCATCGTCTCTTGGTTCAGTGCATCCCTTATGCTTGCTGCCAACTCCAAGTGTGGCCTTTCTAAGGGTAACTAAGGTGTTTTTATTTCTAATTACGCTTACTTATCCATTCAATGAATGCTAGTTACTTTAAAGTCTCATCCTCAAATTATTCCTACTTGTCTTTACCCAGGTTAAGGAGGTTGTCGAACTTATCTGACATAATTACCACAGAGAGAAAAGAGGGAACACGGTTGTCCTTCATAAACTCCCACGATTAAGGGACCTCGTCTTTCCGTCTCTTGAAAGAGTTGATTTTCGAAAGTTTGCGTCGCAAGTGTTCCTTCAAGAGTAAATACGAAACGGGGTTGCCCAGATTCCTTGCTAATTTGATGTCTTTCAATTTCTCCAGACATAATTTGGAGTTAAAATGAAAGGGATCTCTAGATTTGGGCGCGGAGGCGGTTAGAGCATGGACATAAATTATGCCTCCATACGATCCGCCGTCATCTTCCGTGTCACATGGAACCAAGGTCATTGCTCATTCAAACACCCACACCTCCCTGTCTCCTTCAAGGCGGGACGAGAGCCGCATCATCCTTCCGAGTCGCTCTTGATCAAACACTTTCATGCGTGCACTTGGAATGGTACAAATTATCCACAGAGCATGTCAAGCTATATATCCGTTACCATCTGTGGGCGATTCTTGGCATCGATTTTGTTTATCTGACGCGCACACAAATTTATTTTTGCGCCTGAACGCTGTTTACCGAATCCCTCAGAATGAGCTGGCGTCTTTCTTCGGCAAGTTGAATGATTCACACGAAACGGTCATTTCGCTTTTGTTTACAGATACTCAAATTATGGCCGTGCAGTCATGCTCGTTCATTTAAAGAAATGGTTTTACGCCAAACGGCATCGTGAAAATATAATTTCAACGGTTTTTCCATATTGTTAGCCATTTTAAAATGTCCTTGTTTATTATTACTTTATGAAGCATCCAACGATCCATATATACGGATTAAATTCTCTCTTATATAAAATGATAATCTCGCCAGTATATACCTATCTCAAAAATATTTCATGCATCATTATAATTTTCCTTAGAAATTTAACATTGTAAAAAAATACACCAATATTTCTAATTTTAAATTCATAAAAACACGCGACTCTTTATTGCTCAAGTCCATTCATTTTTAGGGTCATTATGGCCTGGTAGCAGTTGCCATGTGTGTTCAAATCAAAGTTTCCTCAATTTCGTGGAGAAACTGAGGAAACTTTGATCTCATATTGACCCACAAAATAGACGAATGATCTGGCAACTGTATAAAAATGAGACGGCAGTGATAAGGGTTGGAAAAGCACAAGAAGAAGCAAAAGTATGTAAAGGTGTTAAGCAGGGCTGCAATCTTTCACCTGCTTTATTTAACAAGTTCATACAGGATGCCATTAATAAAATTAATGATCTAACTTATGGAGGAGTGATAATACATGGAGAAAGAATGAGAATGATACGCTTTACAGATGACACTGCTATCATCGCTGAACAAGAAAGAGAGTTGAGTGAAAAGTTAAAAATAATGGAAGACACTCAGAACAAAGGATATAATTTAAGGATAAACGTGAGAAAAACAAAAGTTATGGCATGTAGAAAATATGGGCAAGGCAATGCAAACGTAACATTAAATGGAAAGAGGATAGAAGAAGTGGAAGACTCCACCTATCTGAGTAACAAGATCACTAAGGATGGTCGGAAAAGGAGAGATATTTTAAGTAGCATTGGACAAGCAAAGGGCGCATTTAACAATAAATATAAATTGCTGACTGCCAAAGAAATCAACCTGAAAACAAGGATAAGGTTCCTAAATATTTATATATGGAGCATTGCACTATATGACTGCGAAACATGGACTATAAGGGTAGAAGAGAAGAAAGGCTTGAATCGTTTGAAATGTGGTGTTTCAGGAAATGGTTGAAAATACCGTGGACCAATAAGGTTAGCAATGATGAGGTTCTCTATAGAATCGGAGAACAAAGAAAATTATGGAATAATATGGTGAAAAGAAGGTGCGAGCTAATTGGTCACATTCTGCGCCATGAGGGAATTGTGAAAACTACACTGGAAGGCTACATTAAGGGAAGAAGATGCAGAGGAAGACCAATACTGCAATTCAGAAAGCAGATAATAGATGACGTCCATTGCTAGTCCTATGCAGAAATGAAGCGGAAGGCAGAACAGCGATTCATATGGAGAGCAGCTGCAAACCAGTCTACGGATTGAAGACTGAAGAAGGGCTTAACAGTCCCTCGTAAACACTGGCCAATTCGTCAATTTGTCGAAAATGGCTGGGACTATTTCATACAATTTATGTGAAGATATACTGTTTCACTGCTCTACCTTCGATTGAGGCTAAATCTATTTTGGGATGATTTGGATATGAATCTCACTCATTTCACAATTAATGATAACGTTTTCTCGCCGACCCGAAAAATTAACGGTCGCTGCCCCTGAAAATCATCCACTATGCATTGCTTGAGCTGTTATCCTCCACCAGATCTGAGCCGTGCTAAGGCGCAGACATTTCCGCGTACGAACGCCAAAAATTTTTGGAGCGGGTCACGAGCGTGAATTACCTCTTCGAGAAATAACGACATAATCTGTAATGAGAAAAATATCAATCATACCCCCATTGGAACAATTATGTAGGCGCTACTAGAATTGGCTGGGAAACGCAAATCACATAGTCGCTAGTGTAATCCTTGGTCAAGCATGACGGAATTTGTTTTAATGTATGGAACAATGCCTGTAATTTCCATTTAGATTTATTTTGTAGTGCGTAAAATTCGTAATTTGTGATTCTTTGACAAGTTGTCTGGAAAGATACAAAATTCCATAGAGAATATAAAGTCATTATAGTATCCACCGCTCCAGTGGGGACATGATTATGTATCGTATTGTCTACGACTTGTTCGTATACTGGAAACCTTATGGCCCGAATTTCGTATGATGTCGTCTGTTATCCCGAATGGGTTATCCTAAACCAACAAAATATAACCGTCTACCTGCCTAACTGATAAGATCTCTCATCTAACCCAATTTTGCGTCTCCATCTAAGATGCGTGCTTTCATCCGAAACTCATACGCACGTCGGAAACGTGACGATACGATGTTTGCCATCATCAGCAATAAACCTTTCATATCCTCCATATATTTGTAGCTCTCCTGTGTTTTTTTTCTAAAGGCCACTCTATGCGGTACATTTCATAGCACAAACGAACGTATCATAGATTGTACAAGAAAATGAACAGAAAAAAGGCCACTTTACACGGTAATTTCTGTGTGCAAATGAATGCATGAACACTTTCATGAGGAAAATCGCATCGTGTAAAGCGGGAAATTGAATGATTGTCTGAATCACTGAACTGGAAATTGAACCTCCTCTAATTCCATTCATTTTTTCGTACATTCTATGGTACATTCGTTTGTGCAGAATAATGTACCGCGTAAATCGGCCTTAACCCTGTCGAGCTCACATCTTCTCTCCAACTTCTCCTTCTCTTTGCTCTCGATTGCAATGGTCAAGATACTGTTGTGTACCAGTCAAGATATGCGCCTTAAAACGAAGAATAAAGATCATCACACAAATAATCTATTGACAGATTGAATTGTTTACTGATAATCTAAAAAAACAATAAACAATGGCTTGCAACAACGGATACTTAACAAAATGGAAAAACAAAAAAAATCCGAAAGAGCAGCCACGGCAACAATAAGTATAGTTTTTGAAGTTTCCGACTGTATTTTATTTATATTCCCCTATTACACATTTTTTCCATTTACCATAAACATTTATTCATTCAACATTTTCTCGACACAATTGTCTGCTATCATGTGACTCCAACTTTACATCCCTTATGGTTTCTTTCCCATCCCCCTCCCTTTTACATCGCGGCCTTAAAACAAATGTAAATCAAATGTATGCATATACATATTTACATGTGTAAAGGTACTGTAAATCATATATAACGTAACAAAATCCCAACTTGAATTCCTATAAATGAACAACCCACTTTGATAACTTCTAATTTAACTATGCTAAAAACTTTGATTCTGACAATTCCCATAAAATCAGAATTTCTATTTTTCGCACACACGTTCAAACTCTAAATTTCTGCCTCAGTTATCAGAAAACAAATTTGTTTCATGTCCCAGGGGTAAAAATTACAATTTTGAGTCGTCTTTAATAAAACATTTCGATACTGTAGAACAATATAATACCACAACCTAACTGTCTGTAGGATTGATCATGCTACTACATTCCACGTCACTCTTTTTTTCTGAGAATGGCAAAAGTAAATTTTCAATTGCTCGGGAATTGCTTTCCTTATGACGCTATCACTAAATGCATTAAATTCAAGAACGTTTACTTGTACAAAATTCGCTATTTTTCTAACCACGAAAGGCGTATTACATCACGGCTAAACCTTGAATGGAATAAAAAGGCATCCACTGACCGTGAGGATGCTTATGAGCCAAAACAAATCTATTCCAAAGGCTGCTAAAGCGATCTTGCAAACACACTCGTATGCCATGCAAACTCATTTCACGATAGAAAGTAAATGAAAAAATCGAATTTCATGTCAAAGTAGTCCATTCAAAATTCCTAATAAAAACCATCATCATCTTACGAATTTCCTAGATCTGGACTCGCGTTTATTATTTATCCTGCAAGCAAGTCACCGTGCATTAGCGGTTCAAAAAAATATCAATTCATTTTCGAACATTACAGGTAATCAATGCATAATAAAACTATGGATTCCCAATAAACCTACCATCTCTTTACATTGGCCTCCAAGACAGAGGAAGTCCAAACTCCACATCTTATGTAAGGATAAAAACCCTCGAAATATTTAGTTATTTCGATGAATGTAAGCATATCCACCAGCTAGGATTGCCTGAGATGCAGCAAGTACTGCAAGGATAGGGACGGCGATGAATAAGTAAATTTAGAGGCTGTAATAATGGCTTCCTATTCTGAGGGGCTATTTTCATATACCGGCAGAAGTTAATACTTCTGCAACTGTCTCACTCATATTTCGGGGCTTTTGAGGGCTACAGCAAAGAACTTCGACTTCCGCGTGGGACCTTGAGCCTCGAAGTCTTTTTTGCTGCTTGTTGATAGATACTAACGCAGATGTAAGTTTTTCTTTACTTTCTGTTGGCTCCTAATGTAATTGTTACCCTAAGGAGTTTCCGCACTATTACATAAAAGAGGCCATGTGCATTGATAAGGATCCTTCCATCATATAACTCCGACTACTACTGAAGAGGTTGGAAGGAGTTATCTTGAGGACGGATCCAAAAACCTTGTTGAATGGCTGAGGTAGAAGATACTAACACAGCTGACCTGTTTTCTTGTTTTTTTCCTCAGCAGCTATTACATGTAATTTTCTCGGCAGAGTGCGATGCCTTCTCACCCGCAGTCAAATGGGCTGGATTGGTAAGGTGAGGAAGCATACGCCAACCCCTTCAATTATGTTCTTTCCAGAAGGATATACCTCTAAGGGTACAATGCAGTCAGATGTATTTTGGTTATTCTTGTTAATTTCAAACTGTACGTTATTTATAAGATACTCAAAGGAAAAAAATAAGGATCTTAATAGCTAATAATAGCATAAGAAAATGAGCCTGAAGGTAAATTCTACTCAAACTTCAGTCCGGATTAGGTACATCTTCATACACCTAACCCGGACGGAAGCCATAAAAGAAGTTCTTTCAATCATTTGTCGGGAGAGGATCAAATCTTACAAATGAGATTAAAATTTACAGAAAATAGCATGAATTGTTCACGAAACACACTACTCTCTCGTATTTTGCTTGATTAAACCACTCTATGTAACTAACGAAGACACAATAGGAAATATTACTATCATTATCACTATCATTGGTAGTTGAATCTTAAGGTTGTTTTACAGCAGCCCTCCATTCTTTCCAATCTAATGCTAATTCCCTTACTTCCTGGTAGCTCATCCTGTGATATTTCTTCTTTATTTGGTCCATGAACTTATTTCTGGATCTTCCTAAGGGGGCTTTTCCCACTATTTTACCTTCAATTGTGTTCTTTACAAAGTATTATCATATGTAAATAATATGTAATAAAAGAGGATACCGGGACAAACCGCGGAATTGGACTGCTTCTATGACATCACATGTCCGGTGGTCCCGAACAAGTTGCTCAGGACCATAAATTCTTCCCTGAATTTTCTTTTTAAAAAACTTTCTTTTAAAAACGAAGCCTTCGTTTACAGTCCTGAAAAATCAACAAGAGAGAAAAACACCTCGATAATTTAACTGGCTTAAGCACCCGGCGCGATGTTACAGGACCTGGGTTAGACAAGGACTGTTAAGGCGAATGCAGTTTCAATGCGGAATATTGCAGTACTGAAAACTTTCAAGTTCAACATAGGTACAGCACTGTGAGTATTTTCCTGTAGAATCTTACTTTAAGATTCTAAGAGAAAATGTTTTTCAGGATAGAATTTGGCGACAACATACGCGAAAATACGTTGAATCGTGTTAGTATCAGCCGTAAGCATGAATTAAATGCTTTCTCAGGAATCCGCCACCAAAAGACAAATAAGGTGATCATCTACTACATAATTTTTCTCATTATTTTTAACCACGAGTGCTCGAAATACCAAGGCAAAAACGACATTAACGGTCACGCCAGGTCCATATTTCCAATTGTTTCGAGCACCAAAAGCCACGTCAGGCAGCAATCGCTCTGGCACAGAAATTTCAGAATAGTTAAAGTACCAAACGGCCGTTTACGATGGCGTAAAACGCCAGAAATTAGAAAGTGAAGCGATCGAGATAAAATGCTACTTTTCTTTTTTCATGATGTTTTCCAACAAATCTGAGGAGTGCTTGACTCAAAGTGACCGCTTATGGACTAAAGTCAATGGTAAAATGCTTTTTTGGGCATATTCGTGATGCCGGACTGTGATTTTAAGGATCTAGGTGGGCAACGGGACCACCATGGGAGTTCGGAGTGGAAAAAAAGGAAGATGAATATATACCTACTGTTTGAGTGCCTGGTGATGCTCGAAGACCAATGGCTCTAGGAGAGCAGCGAAGAAGCGTACAAAAAATCATTCGAATTTTAGCGCCAGCAATCAATTACGAAATGTGACATCGCAAGAGAAGTTATCATTTCCGCTTTTGCTACCACTATTTTTTACTTTTTCCTACCCCCATTTATAAAATACATCTACCGTTTAAGAGAATGGAGGTAACTACCGGGCGCTCAGTTACGGAGAAATAGGGCGTCAGATATAAATGAGCCGTGCAGCAAAAAACGAACGGGAACACGTGGAATGTATGGGGAGAATAAGCGCTAAAGCCACCTTTCTGGCAGCGAGAGGAAACTTGAATCTTGATAGAAACGGACGAATATTCGTATGCTGCAACCATGTCCTTCCGCGCTGGGGCTCGGGGATCAATTTTCAGAGTTAATAGCACGCTTGAGAGGTTTTACTAGTCCAATGCCCGAAATAGTTAAGGCGTCTTTACCTCTCAATGCCCATCTATAGTTTAAACGCTGCCGCGAAGAATTTATTTCCAAGAAATTTCCAACGCTTGGTGATGTTACAGTCGTACTTTTCATGATACCATCATCAGTCTCTCACCTTACAAGTCATGCAGCAAATGAAGTCTAGTCTCATCCAGTATCCTTTGTTATATACCAAAGAAGCCTAATTAGAAGCCGTGCTCAAAAAATGAATTACGAATGATATTGAAGCACTAGCATTTTACTTATACTTAGCATATATGTAAGTAATGATGACATATATTGAATTCAATCAACAAATATAAAGCCATTTAATAAAATAATTCATCATCCAGCTATTATAAATACTCTAGATGGGCGAAAGGAGATCCTGACATGACGATAATGATGTAGAATAATGAAAATCAATACTGAGAATACTAGCCACAGTGTAAAACAACACAAATGGATGAATTTGGCCAATGATTTGGTCAAACTTATCTCCTCCCAGGACATTTGAATAAATTAAAATACTCTCTGATTTAATAAAAAAGCTGCCTTAATAGATACAATATTTTGCACTACCCCTCCCAAAATCGCAAGGTCCATAACCCAGGGATTTTTTTGTACCCTATTGTTTCCACAACAGACGACTCAAGTTTTCCTTCCGCTCCACCCCATAACGTTCAAATACATCGAAGTGTACGTGAAAATGAAAGAAACCAGAAGATAATAATCTGTGAAATCAAAATAACATGTTCAACTCAAAGGCGATTTTTCTTTACTTTAAGGAACAACTTTTACCGTGCATGTTCAAAGAAGTGTATATGAAATTTCAAATCGTCGAATGACTTCCATTTTTTTCATCTGATTAGGCATGCGTGGTAAAACAGGTTCTTCTTCACTGTCTCAAGTGCTCACCTTGCAGGAAATGCTGAAACATAAATATTCCGCAATGAACTCAGACCTCACACAGTTTCAATTTCCCGAGGTACTTCCCCCATGGATTCAATGCTAGTGAGGAATAACGGGGCATACATGCCATTGGGAAAACAATGGGACAAAGGAAATAGGTACTCTCCTTATGGATCTAAAAGAGATGCATAAACGATGTCCATCCCAGACATTACCCCCTCCCACCACTATCGTTTACCTCGTAATGAAAGACCCTTAGCGCCCATCACCGGAAATTCCGTAAAAGTAGCGCCAAACCTCTCGGCTGGAAACGTTTTATATAACGGCATCCGAGGCAAAATAATCGAGGACGGAGCCATTTAGGGATCTTTTTATACTTCCGAAAACTTGCTGAATGAAAAGTTCTAGATACACTTCGGAGAAAGACTGCGCGCCCCTTTTGGACAGTTATGTCCAACACTCCCCGTAACTGAGGCACACCACCAGAGGAACGCAATTTGCAAAAAGTGCAAGTATGACTGATCGTTGAAAATGATCATGTTGACCTCCCCCACGGATTCACAAGAACGGCTGTGTGAGGCATCAAAGGCGTACCGGCGCTGCAAGTAAATAATTTTGTACCCTCAAGGTCCACGATTACATAGTTAGTGTTTTCATTATAATGGTGGAATGAAAATATGGGGCAGTCCACGAGTAAATTTCGTCAATTTGGTTTCAAATCCATTTCCTAGTTTCAAAGATGATAAAATGCATTCCAAAGGATCATTTGATATCTAAGGCTATCTGAACGCGATTTATGAACTGAAAACTACAAATTCTGCAAAGTATAAGTTTAATACTAGAAGAAATATTATCGATGGGTGACAGCATGGCATTCCAAATTGAGATACAACCAGGGCTTTGTGATTTCCGTAGAATCAGTGTTGGCATTATTAGTTATTTAGTACGATAGGAAAATGACGCCAGTGTTCTGAGTTCAGAAAACTATGAAGATGGTTTCAAAATGAATATCGATAGCAAGAAAATTATATTGTATAAAGTTCGCGACGAGTCCAACCGGTCCTGAACACTCAGACAGCTACTTAGTCTAATTTTATAATTTACCGCCACCGGACATCAGTCACACATTAATGAAATCCTAATTACTGAACATAATAAACTGTAGTGGGATCGAATGTTTAAAAACCCTTTTCGCACGCATTTTGCAGCCGATTTCGAATGATTTGGTCACACAGCTCCCGCAAAATCTGATGGCATACGAAAACACAGGTGCTATTTCACTATTGGAGTTTGCATGGAAGATGGGGAGATGAAAAGAGACGATGCAAATAATGAAGGGTGGACATGAAAATGTCTCTATCACTGAAAGTATATATTGACAAATGGAACAGTTGGTGTATGGCACGGAGGACAGTTAAAAGTTAACAAATGCCCAAATCTATGCAGTGACTGAATGTTTAGGGAATGGGCTATTCCATTCCCAAATTCGTTCGCTGTGTATCCTACACGAGCAGCTGCGCGGCATGTATAATCTACATTTTACATTATGCCAATATGAATCATTTCCATCATTTCATACGAGACAAACTGTGAAAATATCAAGTTAAAATAGAAAAATCTATCAATATCAGGTCTAAAGACGCATAGGCCCTCATTTCATCGCAGGGCTTCTCGGAATTCAGCAATATACACACACAGACGTAAAAGCACAAACACAGACACGCTAAGGAAAAGAAACTCACACGCAAACTTGAATTTTCGGCAGCACAATCGCCTTATTCCAAATAGTAAATACAAATGAATAAATGAAGGGTATTACGAGATCTCGCACATATTGCGGCAGATGCAGCCAGATTATCTGGCATGAACGGAAGGAGAGGAACAAATCAACTGAGTCAAATATTTGACCATAGGATATGATACAAAATGCAAGAGTTTCTCTCAGCTGTTTTTGCGAGCGGGGGATTTTGAGGAATAAGGAATACTTGAATATGCTGCTTCTAAGTCTTCCCCAAGTAGTCTCTCTTTTTATTTTTAGGTGCATGATAAGAGCGCATGGTGAAAGGACTCTACTCAGAATAATGTACGCAAAAATCCCTCGATAATCACCCGCGCAATAACTTCAAATTTGTGGTGAGTTTTCAGAGCTTGCCGTCCCACATTTTCTAGTGATATTCGAACGCTATGAACTCTTTCCAGGCAATTTTCGAAAACCTAATTTTCCAACAGTTTTCACCAAATTAAAAATCAGCGCTTTTAGCGCATTTAAGAGGATAATTTTCACTTATCGTGGCCGCAGGTATTTTCTACAAGTGCGCCAGTGATAGAGAAAATAATATGTCTACAGTTCACAGATCCTATGAAGGTATTGTCAAGTTTTTAGTCTAGCCTAGTCATAGCAAAATTCATACTAAGGATCCCAACATCCTATTCTCTCCTCAGAGTGGCCTCGGATTTGAAACATCAACATATTCATGTCCCCTAAAAATGTTGCCCTGTTTCAACCAAAATGCCAACGAGAAAGGGATAACACAAGATTCAAATAACGCAGCGCACACGAGTTCAAATTCATTATCATCTGCCTGAAATGCAACAAAGATATATAATAACCATTTTTGCGTCGACGGTAATAGACATGTTTGAAAGTATGCGGTGTATGGAAGAATGTGCGGAGTTTGCTTCTGTCTACGCGATCGCTCAGAAAGTCGATGGGTCTGAGGTGTTAATCCTCGTCACAGTTAACTTTTTGCTGAGCCATTCTCACTAATCCACTCAGACACCTCACTAAAACAATCCCTAGCTGGACTGTATTCTCGTCCATCTCCGAATTATTGTAGTATTTTCGACGGGTAACGTAACTGTGATTTATTATCGTTGTGAAATAACAGTGCCAAGTTACAGAAAAAATGTACTAACTTCTTATGGATTGTCTCCAGTTCTGCATCTCATATTCAGAAGGACAAAAGACTGTTATTTATTCCGGAGTGTATTGCTTTAAAAAAAGGCTCGATATAGAGACAGGTTTTCCTAAATATGCATGTCAAAACTAACGCTATCCATTTTGCACTGCATTGATGACAGTCGGAATAAATCCTCGCCTCAAACTTGTAGGAAACAACGCTTTTCATCATTCCCACTGAAAATGTATCAGGAGAAACTTTATTTTCGGTTATGAGTTTCCGAAAGTGGTGAAAGATGCGAAATGTCCAAATAGTCGTGATTCTCATCGCGCTTTTCTGAAGGGGAGAATGACAGCACGTATTACCTTAACGGTAGCACCTCGACAAGGAGAAAAAAAGCGCAGCACTAATAGTCTAAGATTGATCTAGGAGAGGCAGCGGGGGCAAACGGCACGCGAGGTATTTAGCGGGGACACCAAATCACGAAGCGAATCTCCGATCCGGGTGGGCGAGGACGGTTTTAAAAGACGGAGGTCACTTGAGTGGGAGCGGAATAAGGGTAGGCTTCCAATCTCTAAGCCCAAATGCTCCATAAAGCATAAATGGGTTTCTGGGAAGGTGTAGGATTAGGATTATTCGGGGATCGGAGGAAGGATAGAGAATTATTAGGAGTCAGCATGAAACTTAAATTTAACAAATAATTACGAAGGGTTTCACAATATCACGCCCCATTCGACGGATTGAGTGATGCATCTATCATTTCCGCCATTCGGGACTTTACTGGCATTGTCAATTACTATAGAATTTCATTATTTAATATAATAAACATGAGAAATATTTCTGACTATTCTTTACCTCCATTACTAGGGAATTTCAGAGAATTACGGCGTTTGCAATTATTTTGAACGGCACAAATCTTCCATTCAGGAAGTTGATGACGGCTTGAAAGACGGGGGTCACTCGAGAACGAGCAGAAATTAGTGGAGGCGACCTTAAAATTCACATGTACCACTAATGATGGTTAGGTACTCAGGTGGAAATCGGTCGGATGTTTCAGGGAACGGAGGAGATTCCCGGCTTCGGCACGATCCTCCTCTATTAAGAAGGACGCGCATTGGGGGTCCACAGTTTCACGTCCCATCCGACGGAATGTATACTGCACAGAACGAACTCTCCCAGCACGACACCCAAGTACTAACCAGATATGAAATTCCGCAGAGAAATGGATCACTCAAAGAGTACGGGCGTTTAATCCTTTGATGCACCAACAACTCACCGCGATCACCACGCAGAGGAGGGTCCACCACCAGTTGGAATGAGAGTACATCCTGCTGGGCCGCCTATCCGGCTAGGAGTGCGCCCAGGAAAGAGGGTTCGACGGGGCAAAAGAGGGATGAAGGGAGTTCGCAGCAGCCGCACCACCACTGGGACAGACACCGTCTCCACCAACAGAGCCACCTCCTACTTCTACCTTCCAAGGAATGGAGCCACCGAATCCATTGTTCGACCCCCAACTCACACCACCGCCTCCGTCGTCTTCGTCTCCTCCTCTCTCCCCCTTCCACCTCCACCACCTCCTCCCACCGCCCAGCACACACACACACACATATACACCCCTCTCTCCTCTCCCTTCGCAGCCCGAGGAAGGATCCGCTCCACTTCACGGGGAGGGATCCACCCATCCCTCACTCTCTTCCTCGGCCCGCCGCCCTCTCACTTCCACCGGGCGGCCGGACAACATCCGAGGAATCCTCATTCCGACCAGCAGATTTCATTTAAAGCGGTTTTTACGCGCCTCCGGCCACGGCGGCCTCTCCTCGCCCCACCCCACCAAACACGACCCACACCCGACCGCTCCACCGCTGTTGTCTCGTCGGTTCCTCCCTCCTCTTCGCCCGTCGTCCCATATCCTTCCTTCACCTCCCTCCCTCCCTCAATCCCCCTCCCCCTCTTGCCCCCCTCCTCTCAGAAGGACTTCACCTTTCAATTTTTGTTGCCTAATTTTAATAAACGGAAGCCATTATTTTGCTCGTCGCGTCATAATTATGAATGGTGGCGGTTTGTATTTTCGGAAATGTAAACTTTAAAGATATGCGCGTGGAATGCCGAGGCCATGGGGCGTGACAAGAGGTCCTCCCGCATTTGGAGCGGGGTCCTCTTCCGCTTGTCTTTCTACCTGTCTTTATCTGCCTATCTATCCTCCCTATATCTACCTCGATCCATCTTCCGTTCTAATTATATTCCATTCACATTTTATTGGCATACACGCTTGCAATTACGAAAGATATTTATTCACGTGAGCATATAATTATTACCAACATAATGACATATTTAATACAGCCATGGACAAATTAAAAACATGAAAAATGAGCGTTCTGCAATTGTACACAGTTTTCATTGACAAAGATGGCGATGTTTTAGCCTCGTCCTCAGGTAGGGGATACAAAGGATGATATACCTTAAGATGATGCTATGACCCTGTTAGAAGTTTTAAGTATGAAAACAAAGTCTAAAATAAGAGGCAGAACCTTTTTATTTTGTTTCACCGGAGAGTGCTTCCACAGCGCCTCGACCAATAAATTATATTCTATTGAAAGAAGCGCGATTTCATAAATCAGAGAAGCCTTAACGATAACATCCGAGCAGAGATAACTAGAGACAGTTAAAATGTAATTTTAAAGAAGAATGACGGTCATCAATGAACGAAGAGGATCGCCAATAAAAGAGTTATGAGAACTGAAAGGAGATATGAAACAAGGTACTCTCACAATAAAAGTAATTAAACGAAAACTCGGTAATAGGGAATAGACAAACTTGAGAGTTAAAAACTATGAGACTTAACACCCTCCTGAAAAACATTATAAAGTTGAACATGAATTGGATGAGGTGCGAAATAAGACCACATGTTGGATCTGAAAGCAAACTAGCAGCCATGTTGAAAATGAGCGTTGTTGTGATAAAAACCCGAGAGTGGAAAGCTGAAAGGAAAATGGAGTGAAGAGCTGCAGCAAACCAATAGCCATCAAATTCACGGTTGCTGATGACAAGCACACAAATTGTCCCCATTCACTTGCAATACCGTCGTTCAACTCGATCACATGCATCCATTCCTCCAGTGGTGAAATAAACCACAATAACTAGTTGGCGGCAATCGAGCACGCGACTTCCGGCGCGCGCGCTATCTCGCGACCGCCGTCGACGCCGGCTTCACACTATCTGCATCTACAGACTGCCCTTTAGGCCACCGCAAGGATGCGTGGCACGGGGTGCTATAGGTCATTAGCCGAGAAAATAGGTAGCGAGGAGTCGGAGACAGAAAGATGGGTTTTGCAGAGCTGGTGTGCCGCCTTTTTGTGCCGCAGTTGTGAATGGCATCAGGGGAAAAGAGAATCATTGTATCTGGCCTCCGACTCTAACTGGGTCGATATTTTCCGAGTGCTTTAGTGGCAGTCTTTCCATCATAGACACTTTATCTAAAATATAACAGTGGCTACATGATAGCTCCATTGATTCCAATAAGTAGATCGACATGTAGCTGTTTCTCTCAGTACATGTTTTTATTTGCATCCAAGCCTTTACCAATCTTCCTATCTTTTCGTCCTACTACCTATTTCTGTGTAAACTAAAAATCCCAGACGATATCCACCACTGTTGGAATAAAACATGACTACATTCCATTTATGATCATAACCTGTTTAATCGCGGAAATGTGAGCAAGCCATAAACGGGTATGAGCGTGGTATACACGCGTGAAACACTTTATCTACTACGCGTCCTGGTGTTACACTTGGACCATAATTTGTCCTAAAAAATCGCGACCACATTTTTCCCGCGCACTATAAAGATGGAAGTGAAGAGAGATGTCACAATAATTCATCAGAGTATAATTTGCGTCAACAGAGAACATGTCCGTTTATTTCTGCGCACGATGCAGTAAATATATTATCCTTGAGTGGCCCTGTCAAGCATGATAGAATTTGATGCATTTTATAGATAGATCTCCATAATCTCTAACTGAATGTATTTTATTATACACAACATTTGTAGACTCGTAATTTGTTATTCTTTGACAATAATGTTTTAGCACGGAAAATATAAAATTCCCTTGAGTGGAAAATCTATTATCTATTATAATATCTCCCATTCTAATATCGCTAATGTGCTAATATAACCGCCATTATAATACCCGCTAATATGACCAATTCGGGCATAGTCGTATAAATCGTACTTTCCACAACTCGTACGTAAGTCGAAAACCTAATGACCCGAATATCTTATAATGTCGTGAATTATCCCATAAGATACTCTAAATCAAGAACATATTACTGTCTGCCGGCTTGTTTAATGCTCTTTCATTCAACTACATTCCAGGTCTCCAACTAAGAAGCGTGGCTTCCTCAGAAACCTCTCCCCCTCGTCGAGCATTTCCAGTGATAATTTCATATCTATAAAATACAATCCCCAGCCCTGTTAAATCCCATAAAGTACACTGTAAAACTATAAAATGCCACCGTTTAACTATAAGTCTGATAATCTCTAACCCAACAAATCCCTGTCTCCATCAAAAATGATTGCCTTGTGATTAAAGCTTGTTGCCAATTGATTCTTTATATGCCTATATTTTCCCCAAATATTCATATAAGCCTCGGCTGCAACATTATTGTCAAGGGGACGGTTCACCTAAAACACTTGGTTTTGAACAATTTTGGGAATTTTTTTTCAAAAATTGTACAAAACCGAACAGTAAATGAAATTCGTTTGAAAGAATAAGAATATTTATTATACATATTTCCTTTCTCTTGGCTTTTGTCTCGACTTTGTACGACACGTATTTTTAATTTAAATACGCAAAAGAAATGAGGACTGCAAGAGGATTATATAAACGCATTGGCTTTATTTGCTTGAATGGGAATAGAATTTGCGGACAGACCGACGGAGAAATTATGCTTTTTATATTAATATGTAATTGCTACTTAGACAGCCGAGCGACCGGCCTCAAAGCGGACGGCCACTTACCAAACTTAAGAGAACTTGATCACGAACTTTGTTAACTTGCAGGGCCGATAGAAGTAGAAACCGGGATCTCGGGCGAGCCACACATGTCCACGAGTATGTCGCGCAGCAAATTTTTGTATTAATCTTTATGCTTTCGATAACATACATTTGCATGGCGTAGGCGCAGCGACGGTATATTTTCTATTCCACATTGCCTGAAATCAACATCGTAATGGTATTTCCAGAGGTGTTTCGATGTTCAAGTCCTGCAATCCGGATTTAACCCTATCGGATCTGATTTTGTCAACACAAAAGGCCAAGTTTTTCCTTGGCAACGTTTTGGCGAGGCTCGAGTATTTAGGCTAGAGAGCTATAAGCATTCAAGCTACATGACGTCGTCTGAACGAAAACTTTAGTTTAAATACAGAAACAGTATCAGATTTTGTTTTGCGGAATTATCCTCTACGGAGGAAATTGATCATAACTTGGTATATTCCACTTTGTTATTTTTATTTAAAACAATCCAGGTTTCGACACTTCGTCAGATTGCTAACCCAAGATGACATAGAGTGTATGAAACCAGGGTCGTCTCAAATAAAATTAATAAAGTGAGGTTGACCGGATTATTTTCTATTTACTCGGTCACAGCCTTACGACAAGCATTATATCCGTGACGGAACTCATACCCGCGATGACGCGCAGGCTTCAAATTAGACATTTTAGCCGACAGGTAACTTCAAAACTTTTTAACCGACACGTCATCGAACACCCATTATTCTAAATATTTAATCCTCTATATTTCCCCATTACTGGGCCCTATATCTTCACCCATCCCCCTCTCCTTCCTCTTTCCCTCGAGGCATTCACTCGCCGCCCGGAGTGCTCCCTTCCTCCACTTAACCAGGCCTCGATCGTCACGCTCCTCACTCTCCCGACGGTTGAGCACACACCACATGCCCCGGTGGGAAATGAGCGGTGGTGATTCGAGAGGATTGGAAGGGTGGGAGGGGATTGGAATGGGTCGGGATGAAATGAGGAGGAGGAGAAATGGCCAAAAAAATAAGAAAGGAGAAACATATCGAGCGTGCATCAAAGAAGGGAAGAAAGGGCGATTTAGAGGAGAGGGGAAGGCCCGCGTGGAGGAGGCTATGGACGTGATAATGCGGAGGAATTTCCACGAAAGCGGATTGGATCCGCTCCCACCTCCCCAAAATTCTCCCCCGCGGTCGCCACGTCCGTCCCGGGGCCGCCCGCTGAAACAGATCCCAATTTCGCTCCGGAGAAAATCGCAAATTAATCTCCCAGCGATTCGAGACGATGGCGAGGATGGTTCGGGGGGGGGGGGGGCGTGGGGGAGCACAGTGATGCGTGCCTCCGCCGATCCGTTTCAATGCCTCTCGATAACCCATGCGTGAGATATCCACCACCGCCGCTGTGCGCTAAAGGCTTCTCGGCCGGCTGGGTTCTGCCCATCCTTTCGCAGTCGCCTCCCGCTCCTCCTTAGCTGCCGATTGAAAAATGACTCGGGAGCGGTTTCGCTCACCAATCACCGAAACGACGTGATAGAGATACCGAGCTGGGGGAGTCGCTGTAGCCGAAGCGGCAGGTAGTTTGCAGAGTCAGCATTGATTTGAAATCATGTCCATTATTTCTTAAAAAACAAGAAGTATATTGCCCCAGGCTTTTCTTGATGGCATTCTTTAGTTTTCCCGAGTAAAGGATAAGAATCAGAGTCAGATATTGTCGCTTTGCATCCGAATCATCGTCATGCTACGATAAATATTTTTCAGAAACTTCTTTCATTTTCTCCTCAAAATTGAGCTCATCAAACCGTTGTAAACTCTACATGTAAATATCAAGGGATGAAAGTTTCTAAGTAAAACTCATTTGACTTGACCAGGATTTGAACCCGGATCTCCCAATCGCCGATCAGGGGTGTTAGCCAACGAAATTGAGAGATTCGGGTTTGATTCCAGTCAAGTCAAATGATTTTTTATGACGAATGTCGTCCCTTGGTGTATTAGCACCCTTGCGAGTGACTTTGTACCATATCCGTTTAACATGCAATGATTGAAAACTACGTATAAATGATTAGGAATTCGCACTCCTTTCTTGAAACCACCTAAATCTCTTCCTACCACTCGATATTTTGGGTGCCTTATATAAAATCTTAAAATTATTCACATCTGCCACCGCCTAGTCGTCCATAATCAGTCGATGTTCCCCTTTTCTCCGTTTTCCAACATTAGCCAATCGATTTATTTAAGTTTCAACTTACATATATCCTTATTCCAGATGGATTTAAGCGTCTATATATAATTAATATTAAAAGTCCACCCAATACTACTTTATACGTCATTCTTTAACTATATTAAAATATTTATTACCACACTTCCTAGTACCTTATTACTTACAAGTTTTAGTCGATGGCCCGTTGAATTACCCTTATAAAGGAGATTATATTTTATTCTTTTATTGTCTAATATATAATAAATCGTAGCGTGTAATGCTATGATATGATTAATATAGAAACATCTTAGTATTAAGTACATATAAGTTGATCGGAACGCAGAGAATATGAAAGATTGTTTGACCAGGATATTATATGAAAAAATTAGGCATTTCTATACCTACCTAACTTGCTCTGAAAACCGTTTTATAAAACAATATATTTACTGGAAAATTCGGTATTTTCTTATAAAAAATAACATTTATTTTATGGTTGCGTAAATATGACAACGCACAAATCTGATTCAATAATACCGTCTAGGATTATCAAAAATCTGATCCACTGTTTTTGTCCCTCCACTTATTGCATTACCACTACGGTAGTAATTCTTTAATCAGTCACTGAAGCACACTGAAGTAGGAAGGTACTTATTGAATATCAGGTCCTGATTTCAGTTTTTTAGTCCATCGAAACTGGAAGGACTCACATGACAGTGCAGCCATTTCCGATCTGGGACGCGAGCTTAAGACATTTTGACATGAAAAGCTAGTGACGCCAAAACCATAACGGCCTTGCTAGTTAGTTAAGGCATAGCTTTAACAAGGTGCTCCACTCATCAAAGGCCAGAGTGGGAGACAAAAATAGAAGGTATGCCAAAAAAATGCAAGGGTAATAAAATAGATCACTCCCAGGGTAAATGGATCTCGCGGGGCTCCATATTCCCTTGAATGCATATAACTTTCCTAGTCTCAGAAAATAAATACGATAATAGCAACCTTACCAATACATATTGAGGCTAAGAGTGCCCTAAAAGCAAACTGAATCTATTTCCATTTATAATTTCTTTAGAAGACTCTAATATGGAGCGCGGCGCTTCCCGGACGGAAATTTGGTTATTGCGATAGGCAGAAGGATGTACGTAGACACTGAGATATGAGTGTGGAGAAGGATGGAGAAGGCGAGCTAGGTGGCGAGAAGAACGAACGAAGAGGTTTTGGGCATGGCTGGAGAGTAGAGGAAGCTGGTGGCGGAAGTTCGGAGGAGTCAGAAGATATGAATGGAGAAGGTTTTGGAAAGAGGGAATGTTTGCGAGGGTAATAGAGGGGAGGACACTGGGGAAGCGTGGAAGAGGAAGACGAGGATTTAGGCCGGATTCTTAGGTCGGCGGCGGCGGGGATAACGATGGATTTCGCCGCGGCCGGTAGCGGTGGACCCTTCATAGGTCGGCGGCGAGGAAACAAATGAAAGGCGGTAGGCGTACAATAACATTGTCACTGCAGTATTTGCATATCATCGGAATAACCAACATTTTTTTACTCTTGAGAATGATTCGTGCTATATAATGATAAATTTGGTTAAAGATTAGTATGTAATTATTTATTAATGCTTATTTGATGGTAGTAGTTTCACTATAACCGTATTCGTCGAGCTAACGTGCAACGCCTCAATCTGAATCACATGTTTATTGAAATGAGTTGACAAAAAGCCTCGCCACTCAATTCAAGAATTATATTGTGCTTGGTTCTTACATTCGAGCGAGTGACATATGTAATTTGGTCGTTGTTTAACTAGTTAGGCAATACCATATCAGCATTTATGCGTGATCAGCTCCACTATCCGAACATGCTATAAACAATAGCCACAACTTGTAAATTTTCTCCCCGTGGTTGCAGCATCAAGAATGGATAACTAATATTTTGCATTAATATATGCCAATTGGTGGATTAAAGCCACACTCTGGTTAACGCTAGTAGATTAATGATGCTATATAACCTTAAGGAAGGCTATTTCCGTTGGATACCAGATCATATTTTCGCTAGCCATTATAAATTATACTCTTACCATCTTAAATATATCGTAAACATTGTGCGCATTGCTTATAGAATCTTTTACTGAAACTGAAGGGCTCGCTAATCATCCAAAGAGGATTCATTTTTGAAAGGCAGTGGGTTTTCCCGCTTCTCGACCAGCTTCCGCCGCAACAGAATGCAGTCCAGATTCAGCCAGGCTGAATATTTGCGGCCCCCTCTAGCCATCATAGCACAGCTCATCGGTCTGACGTCATGATTTCTAAAGAAGTGTCCTCATTGGCTGAGTACCACCACTTCCGCCGCTGCCGCCGACCTATGAAGCCGGCCTAAGAATTTTCGAGGAAACAAGAAGAGAGAGACGATATGAGAAACTTAAGAGGGATCTAATGGCGGATCACGAAAATGAGGGAAAACGGAACGATATTCCATAAATTAGGTCGTTTGGGTAAGTACTGTCCAAAACCCTACCAATTAGCTGGTAAATTACTGAAAGTAATTAGGTTATGATAAGAATAAATGATGAATGCAGAAGTCACCCTGATAGGAGAGAAATTAGAGCAAGAGGATTCCTTCACCTATCTCGGAAGTACCATCACGTGGGACGGAAGAAGTACAACGGACATCCTGGCTAATATATAGCCTAATATATAGCCTAAATATATAAATAAATAAATAGTCTAAGCTAAGAAGGCATTCATGGAAAAAAAGACAACTGCTGTGCTCATAGAAGATAGGACTACAAACCAGGAAACAGTATGTGACAACCTTCGTGTGGAGACTAGCACTCTATGTATTGGAAGCATGGACCATTGGAAAAGCTGACCAGAATAGGCTAGAGGCCTTCAAAACCTAGTGAGGAGGATGCTGAAGATAAAATGGACGGACAAAGTTAGAAATGATGAAGTGTACAGAAGAGTAGAAGAGGAAAGGACCATATGGAACACCATACAGAAAAAAACGAGATGGATTGGGCACATCTTGAGACACAATGGGTTTGTGAGGAACATAATTGAAGGTAAAATAGAGGGAAAAGTCAGCAGAGGAATAAGTTCATGGACCAAATAAAGAGAAAAGTACATAGGAAGAGATACCAGGAGGTAAGGGAACTAGCATTAGATAGGGGAAATATGGAGGATTGCAGTTAACCGATCTTAGGATTGAACGACCAATTAATCAATATCAATATATATTATAAAAGTAAGTGTACAATGTGCGTGCCGCTAAAACTCAGAAACGAGTCCCGGTACGATCAAGGGATTTATATGTAGTGGTAGCCCTCTATCCCCCATCCATGAAGAAGGTTCCCGTTTTTACCTGAAGGAAGTGCTTTTGAAGATATAAGGGCTGGAAGTTTCGCCCTCTAGAAATTTCTAGAACAGTCCAGAACATTCGAGAGTATTCGAGAGCATTCCGCAACATTCCAGAATGTCCCTGGATGTTCTGAAACGTTCAGGAATAGTCTGATATCAACTTTAATATTCACAAGAAAATTCCCGGTGAAGAGAGAATATAAAAATCGATCGACACGAAGGTAAACGTTGAAGAAAGTTTAACTTTCCTTCAGATTTTCTAAACTCTTAGCAAGTACCAGGAATTCCATTACACTGCCTTTGAGTGAAAATTGTATCTCCGATCATACTACTTACAAATCTCAACTTACCAAAACTATGTAATGGAACAAGGATTATCGTCAAACAGCTATCGAATAACATCATCCAAGCTAAACGTATGACTGGAAAGGACATAGGACACACAGTATTTATCCCCAGAATACCACTGATCTCTATTGAACTGCCATTCCAATTTAAAAGACTGCAATTTCCAATCAAATTAGCCTATACTTTTACAATTAACAAAGCGCAAGGACAAACTTTAAAACATTGCGGCATCACCCTCAAAGACTCCTGCTTCTCTCACGGTCAACTAAACGTAGCTTGCTCTCGAGTAGAAAATTCGAAAAATTTTTACACATATACCCCGGATAACAAAATAAAAAATGTTGTTGTAAATAGTCAGAATATGTTTTCATTAAAATTTTTTTACCTCTTATATTTTAAAGTTTATTCTTTTATTCCAACTACCACATGATCTCATATCAACTCCCTGAGCGAAGCCGGGTACCCCAGCTAGTATTTTAATAAGAATAAATGGAAGTTCATGAAAAAATAATAGATTCTCGGGCATACTTCTATCTACCTGTACAATTTCTTTCTTCGTCTCCGTATACGTCCTGCCTCTCTTCATCTCGTCCATATAAAATAATAAGTCGCTTCCTTCACCGATTACTCAACATCCTCCCCTCTATCACGGCCTTAAGCATCCCTTCGTCCCTCATTACCTCTTCCGAATACTTATTCGGCCCCCTCGTTAACTTCTCCAGCTGTTCCCTCTCCTCACCCACCATACCAAGCACTTCCTCTATTGTCTTCCTTTCCGTCCACCGCACTTTCTCCATTCTCTCCATACCCACTCCTAAAGCACCCGATGCTCATTCTCGTCTTCCTCTCATGAGACTGAAAATTGTTATTTAATGGACATATTTAACTTTACTTTGACTTTAGTGAGCGACAGACCAATATGCAGAGACGGATATATTTCATGCGCTAATGGAACTTACATTAATGGAAACCAGAGAATCTACAACCAAGAAAAAGTCCTGAAAATGACTATTTCATCATTATAATTATTAAATTCAGAGATTTTTACATCCTTACAGAAACTAGACACTCATGGAGTTGAAATAAATGACCATAAATTGGATCTAAAAATGAAATACCTAACAAAAAATAACTAAAATGCAGTGATATAAGAAACATAGCCGGCGACAGAAATATCCTCACTTCCGGATAGATATTTTCATTTGGATTGGTTTTGGCATTTGGTTTGGATGTTTCTAAATCAAACTTTTACCTCAAACTCAATAATGTAAATAATAATTCATTGGAGTTTCCAGGAAGAAGAGGATAATTTAGTGATTCAAAGAATGGCCTAATAATCCTCTAAAAGGATTGAAAAATATGCTCTCATATTTCACGAGCCGTTTCATTCCACGGATTTCAATTGCAGTCCTGTATACTCGATTAACGTTCACCGTCGATCATCATCAAGATCAGATAGATCGAATAGGTGTGGCGCTACAATCCATCTGCGGATTGCGGTTGATAGAAGTCCAGTTCATTCATGTGATTGAGTTGAAGGGGGGGAACTCTAAACAATAAAAAATCATGACGCTTTCATGTTCGAGTCAACAATGCCTCAAGAAATTCTGAGCATTGGCGCTGGTACTGGTGTTTGAGTATGTATAAGTGCAATCAATATTCCCCTTTTGCGGTTGTTCAATCATATCAATCCCTTCCTGTATTCTCAGGAAAATATTTCATATTTTTCAAACAAATAACTAATAAACAGCATTTTTGACAGAATGGATTTCGTTGTGAAAGAGAGCAAGGAATGACTGCGTGTGGATGAAGCTAGCAAGATGCAGAGCGATTTTGAAGGAAATAAAAAGCTGTTTTGGAAGTGGGTAAAAAGGGCTAAGATTGGTGAAGGCAGGGAAATGAATGCAGTAAGGAACAAAAGTGGAGAGATCGTGTGGGATGAGAGCAACATCAGGAACTGCTGGAGGGAGTATTTTGAAGGATTATACAATAATGTTGCAGGCGCAGAGGGTGAGCCTTGCAAAGTAGTATGCGAGAATGTGATGATGGAAAAGGAGATCAGTGAGAATGAGGTCATAATGGCATTGAGAGTACTGAAAAATGGGAAGGCTGCAGGCGGAGATGGGATATCGAGTGAGATGTTGAAGTGTGGGTGTAATTTACTAATTTCTCGGCTGAGTGAACTATATAATTTATGCTTACAGGCTTCCGTAGTTCCAGTGGACTGGAAGAATGCTATCATCGTTCCGTTGTACAAAGGGAAGGGAGGAAAGACCGAATATAATAATTATCGGGCCATTAGTCTATTGAGCGTTCCGGGAAAAGTGTTCAGCATTATTTTAATCGAAAGAGTGAGGAATATTACGTCTGACAGAATATGGGGTGTGCAGTGCGGGTTTATGCCTAGGAGAGGATGTAGTGACCAGCTTTTCGCGCTTCAGCAAGTGATAGACAAATGTATGAGCGTCCGAAAGAAAGTGTATTATGCGTTTGTTGATTTAGAGAACGCACATGACAGGGTAAAAAGAATTTGTTGAAAAAAGGTTTTGAAGGACTATGGAGTGAGTGGGCAGTTATTGAATGTTATGATGGCGATGTATGATAATAGTAAGGCAAGTGTGAGAGTTAACGGGGTTCTGAGTGATTGGTTTGAGATAAAACAGGGCGTAAAGCAAGGATGCGTGATGTCTCCAAGGCTGTTTAATGTATTTATGGATACATGTGTTAGAGACGCATGTAGTGAAAACGACGGTGTTTTGATTGGAAATGTAAACGTGCGAGTTTTCTTCTATATGCGGATGATGCTGTTTTGATCTCAGACAGTCAACAGGGATTACATAAGCTCCTAGATAAGTTTTGTGAATCAACAGAGAGAATGGAATTGGGGGTAAAGGCGTGCAAGACTAAAGTAGTAGTTTTTAATAAGGAGAATGGGGAGAATAACTGTATGATGAGGGCGAATGGTGAAATAATTGAACAAGTGGATGATTTTGTGTAGGTAGAGGTAGACCGAGAAAGTTGTGGTTGAATGAGGTTGAGGATATTCTTAGGAGGAGGAATATTAGGAGTCTTTAAAACAGGAGGGCGTGTATGAAGCAGCGCATGAGGGTATATGAAGCAAAAGAGATTTGCAAGGATAGGTCAGTATGGAGGAAACGGTGTGACTGGTATGTATGCCTGTATGGATTTCTAAAAGTTTACTTTAAAGCAGTTGCTCATAACTAGTAACTCTTCGATCCTTGAAATGGCGTTTTACCTCAAGGAAAAATCAAGCGGTGGTTTAGAAATTATTTGTACTATTCCTAGCCCTGCCTCCTATTTACATTTTTGAGGCGTTTTAAGATTTAAAGCATTGAGGCTCGTTATCACATGAGCCAAGGAAATGAGTTTATATTTTATTTTCATGAAACTCATCTGGGTAAATGCCAGGGCGTATTTGAATCGTCGTCGTTACAAAAACTGACCACCAAAAACATTAATCAGGGATATATATAGGAAGTGCATTAAGTGATTTATAAAAATGAAACAAGACCATAAATCAAATCACAATCGAGGTGCGCATGCACAAGATGAAGGTGCAAGCTGTGGTCGAACAAGTTGAGGAATGGAGGACGGAGAAGCAGAAAGCTTTTTTCCCCAGTCAAGTTCACACACACTTGGCACAATCAACGAATAAAAGGGACAGGAGTCTTCACCTATTGTTGCTGGGTAGTGTTATGACGCCATTTGACATTAAAATTCGTTAGCACTTTCTTTTGGGCAGTCAATTAGCGTCCTACTTACGCAGCTGTTCACAACTAAATGCTTGAGGCACATTATTCAGTTTCCAGACCGGAAGAATTGAAACCTGTTCGGTGCTTGCCAGACCAACTCTTTTGTATCGTAAATCCATCCAACTGCGAGATATTCAAAGTATATATGACATAAAGGCAGAGTTCTCTTCCAAAACTTGAATCGCACGTCCAGACTCCTTTACTTCTTTTTCTCTTTTAACGACCGTTGTTTTCTTAAGCGCAGCAGGTAGCCTTAATCAGGAATTTTCGTCCACATGAATATTTTACGGGTCCAGGATGAGCGGCGTAAAATTCCTGTGACATGCAAAGCAGCAAATACGAAAAAGTTCACTCAAGAATTGGATTTTTATTAATGAGAAGTTTCGACTCTTGGGCTAGACTAGTTATTCCCGGATCTAGGAACGGAAAGATTAAAAATGGTGCCCATCTGTTCGGCTCACCACATGCGAGGGAGGTCTAAGTCATTACAAAAAATATAAAATCGCTATGTAAGAGACCGAGGAGGATTAAAAATTTTTATGGTTCATGGCTGGAATTCCTCTATCCAAAAATTCATTCGGTAAAATAAACAGCCAGAGAGTGAAATTATCACCGATCAGTCGCGGATACTTTACCACCCATGAATATGAATACTAGCGTAAGAAAAATAATAGGAGTTTCCTGAGTGAACACCTGCATGGACTTGGGATAAAGATATACCTATACGTGCGAGGGAGCGGTATGAGAATAAGACCACAGGTAAAGTTGAGATTAAATCCGCTTTTAGCTATTATTATTTGTAGAACCGCATTTTATGAAATTTCTCCGACCAATCAAATTAAAACTATCCCAACGTGAATGAGCTATTCGGCCTTTGAGGTAAATTAATATCTGCTGTGATCTTTAGGCGAATGTCTAGTTATAGGTCCCGTACATGTTACTTATAGGCATTTTCATTTCCAAGCTAATCTACGAAGAAGTATGAGCGGAAAGAATAAAGCTTTACATTCGCAGTTCCAGTCTGTTGACTGAGATATCCCGAAACTTATTTTTAACTCTCCATTTAAATGTGTTCAATAATGGCTCTTTCCGGTAACGAAGCTCGCGCTCGTATTAATCAAATCTTACAGATTAATGCATTCGTCGATGCATAATTGCCACAGACAATTATTTTTTTTATTTTTTTGCCAATCATTGAGGAGTAATTATTTCGATGGTATTTCGGTGATGAGAGGGAAAAGTATAATAACTGTGGCACTTGAGGGTTCAATTGAAGGGAAGAAAAAGAGAGGAAGGAGAAGAATTAAATTGGTGGATTAGGTGAAGAACATCAGCTATGATGAAGCAAAGAAAGAAGCTCGGGACAGAAGCGGATGGAGACAGCAGTGGTGTACGGGACCTGCCAGCAGGCAGAACACCAGATGATGATGATGGATTCCCATTCCTTATCATTCCCATGGTTTATGTTCGCCAATTTCGCCGTCATTGGCCAAATCGACCGATACTCGTTGTTCTGCAACAGCAATCCGCCCTGACAGATATTCCACGGTATCAGTACTTCCGCTAGCATACAAAGCTATTGCCAAAAGGAGTTGCAAAATTATACCGAACCCCTGCATTTCTTAAAATTGGTAATACTAGAGCACAAAGAGGATATGAACGTGGAAACAACTGATGGAAAATAATATGACGCGCAGTTGTTGCACAAACTATAATTTGGGTTGGATATGTTGAATTTGTTTTGAGCTTGAGAATTGGATAAACCTAAGAAAGCTGTGGATTCACTGTCATTCCAGTTCCTTCGATTCATTAACATAAGCTGCACTTTAAATTAAATACATGGCTATAAATTAAAAACTAAATTACATAGGCATTTCTTGGTAGGCAAACGAAATTTTCTCGTGCTCCAACCCCCGAGCTATCGTCGTCTATCGCTGAATCTCTCGATCTAAATCATGTTAAATACGCACAGACTAGTTATTCCTGACTACATGGGTAGCAAAAATCTGATTCTACATTATGTATAGAAAGATGTAAGTACAGTTGAAATACCTTTTCGAGACCTCGCTGAAATAAATCATTCCTCATTACTTGCTTGACATGGCTTCAAAACGTTCACACTAGGGTGGGCCGAAAAATGGTTTTTTTTTCCAGATCAAATTTGTCCTAGGCAGGAAAGTTGTGTACTGATATCAGGATCTCGCATGCAAAATTTTTTCGAAATCGGATAATTTTAACCGCTGCTGCCCGAGCTCTAAAGTTTAAAATTTTGCGAAAATTCAGGCGGAAATGGGAAACAAAAGGTTATGGAGAATAATCTGTTGCATATAGCGGAATATTGGTAAATATCAACGATATATACATATTTTTAAATTACAAAGCTGAAAGTTGAAGTTTATTTGACGAAATCTATGGCTTATACTATGCCTAATAATAAACAACAAATTGATAGTATAGGCAATACGCACAACACAAAAAATTTACCGATTCCGAGCATCACTTCAAATAGATCACTTTTGGGAGCCGTATTTGGGATAAATTAATATTTTTTCGGCTCGGGCAGCAGCGGCTAATATTATCCGATTTCGAAAAAATTTTGCATGCGAGATCCTGGTATCAGTACACAACTTTCCCGCATAGGGCAAATCTGATCCGAAAAAACCTTTTTTCGGCCCACCCTAGTGCACACGTAAGTCCAAATTCTCGTACAATTCATCCATTGATATATGAAGGAAAATTTTCCCCAAGACCATAAGATTTCGCGGATGTAAAAAGTCCAGGGGTTGTTCACAACCAACGCAGAGAGGAAAGTATTTATTTTGTTACCCCCGACCGCAGTCGCGCCTGATTCTCACGTTCTCTGAATGCGACTCATACCAAGTAAATAAAATTTCACGCACTGATATTAAAACCAAAGATTTATTAATGACCAAGATTTATTTTACGTTTAAACTTGTTCTTTAACTTGTAACATTTCTCTCCTGAAACGTCAAACCGTATCTCTACCACAGCTCATAAAAGAAAAGTCCTCCTTCATTACCGGCCACCTAGGTTTATAATGGCTTTTTCAATCAATATTATTCTTTCTACCAAGGGAATGCGCCACAATTTTCACATTATTTCCAAGTCAACAATTTATAAATACCCTCTACAAACCTCGTATATTCCTATTATATATTCAGTTAGCGATCTAATTTTGTTGAACGCAAGCCAAAAATATGCTGTCTTTGAATAACCGTAGGTAGATCAACCCGTATTCATAGCCCGATTCTCAATGTCTAGAACAAGTCCTGAGAAGTATTACCATCGAGGCGTTGACATTTGAAAGCGATGCCCGATATGCAAATAGAATCTCCATTCCCCTCATTCAAGCGCCTCCACCATTCAAAGAATCTCCATCCATCGATAGATCATCACCAACAGACATCCGTCCAAAGATTGGCTTGCTGCAGCTGTCCACTCTACTCCTTTCTCCCTACCGTTGACATATTTAAACTACATTATTTTTAATGGTGACCATCTTCATAATTTGCCTCATGTTATCTATCCCTGGCAGATCTTCCCGGGTTTTTCCCATTCAGTATTCCTTCCGCTGATATTTACAAGAGAGTCATGTCACATCACCACCAGCCATTTAATCCCAAGATAGAATGCACCCTCCACTCTCCCGTTTACCCTTCCAACTCCTTTGAATTCTTAGAGCACTTCTTCCCCTATCTTGATTTACTTCTCCAATGACTTAATCTCTTATTATTTCCTTTTAGTTTCCTTTACCTTTTATTACATTTCTTAAAAATATGTTGCTTATCATGCCAAGTCGCAGGAGTCAATTTAAAATATTCGCAGTGAAGTAAAGCAGTTTCCTCTCTTTTCGTTCCACGACCCCTCGTACGACTTTTCCATTGATGACTCTCATTTCATTTGATCTTCATCTTAAATACTGTGAAACACCACTCTCTCTCTCCCTAACGTAATTGAAAATGAATGAGAAGAAATGTAAGATCAAATTGAACCAAATTAAATCCATTTAATCTACTTCGAATTTTTACTTCTGATCCTACGCGATACTCAGAGAATATTTGACGACAATTATTACAAGCTTGTATAGATAGGGCTCTTTAAAAGTAAATTTTCTATCCGAAATGAAAAGACTCGGAAGTTGCCTTCATTGCGGGCGTCCAACATGAGTTGTGTTCTCCGCAGTTCACCTGCACTTCAGCTGAAGGTCAATGCCGAGGCAAATGGTCATCCAGCCACAGTGGATTGCACTCTCTCTCTCCCAGGAGGTCCGCTCATTCCACGGACCTTGACTCTCCACCTCGATCCGTTACATGTTACGCCCGAGTTTTTCCGAGATCGCCGCACAGGACGAAGAAACAAACGATGGGACCATTTCCAACAAATCTTCGCGCTGGTAACATCTATCATTCGGCATAAAATAATTTTAAATTAGTGATTTACCTCATGAACCTCATTAAACTAATTAATACGGGAGCTCATGGAAAGGGACAGGGAGCAAGAGAAAACGGAAATTTTGAAAGACATAACTTAATATGTAATTGATTTTAGAGTGAAAATGTCTGATTCATAATTCGGTGACATTAAGGACTTAAAACGCACAAACGCTCTCAGGGGTGTTATTTAAAAAGAAAAGCGCAACCCACGTGGAATGATAGTTTTGCAGTATTTCAGTTATGTGTACCATTTTATACATGCATAACTCCGATTAGGTATACATCTATTAATTTAAGTATGTCTTTACGTAGTTGAGAATGAACAAGAAGAAATTTAAGATAAAATTTGGACAAAACTAAATTCTATTTAATCTTCTCCGAAGTTTTACATTCCAATGCTATGCAATACTTTGAGAAACTTTGGCGTTGATTACGAGAAGCTTTTATAAATAAGGCTTCGCACAAATAAAATTTCTAACTAAACGATGACTTAACAGCAGAAAAACTGAAGTATGGAATCTGGTGCACAGGCTATGAAATCATGTATCTGTTACCAATGGAGCGCGAATGAATTGCGTAGAGAAACTCTTCAGGCGCGAGTAAAAAACCCATATTACGCTTATAAAAAGACTAAATTTTTTATGGCAAAAGAATCTCGTAACGTTGATTTGAAGTAAAAATTTACCACCACACAAACTCAAATCATTACATCGTGACTGGTGATTATCATATATATAATTGGTTGCCTTAATTTCGTATTGTATTACTGTCAAATGCATTATTTTAGTGAAAAGGTTGAAAATTTAAATTATAACGCTGTTAATTAGCTGCATTATAGAAAAACGATGCCCACATATTTTGGATTTCTCGATAATAGCTCCACTTTCATTTTCAAGCAAAATCACCAAGTAAGGTTTAATTGTAACTTTCGCATCTCTTATCTAGATAACATTTCATCACTCTGGCTGTGAGCCCCTTCCCCATTTGAAAGTGACATATTTACGACGGATGGCTCAATAACTCTCTACTGTTTATTTGTGAAGAGAAAACTTCATAAAAAATAAGCCAAAAGTTCAATCACACTTATGAATTCGATACATTTCCTTGAGAAAATTCTAGATGCCTTCCAAGAGGTGTCTTGAAAACCGAGGATAAATGTAAGAAAAAATTACGGGTTCAATCTTTTCTATAAATTCTAATTCCGTATGCAGTAATTCAAATTTTATGCTCCTACCAATCATTATTATGTAATTTTATTAACACGCATGCAATGTTTGATTGGTGTTCCCTGTCAGGGTAGTTCAGGTCTAAATAGCATGCAACAGGATCTTATTCTGGCTACAGAACTTTATGCCTGGAAAAACGATTGCTTCGAATTATTACTCATTCCCACTGCCCTTTTCATTCGACTCACTTTGGCGCCTGGCACAACTATTCTTCGCTCCATACCCGCCCTATCTTAAAGAGGTGACTCCTAACATTATCCCTCCCAAGAATCATTTAATATATTCTCTCAAAAGTTCTTCATACTACACTTCACTCTAATGCAAATCATTCCCTTACGATCTTTCAACTTGAAGATTTGACCCTCGTTCATTCTCTCAATGTTATCAAACAAACAAACCACACTACTTGCTAATCATCCCTAACTAGAAAATCCAATTGGCACTCACCCACTCAATACTCATCCCACCCTGAACTTCCTTTCCCGCAAATACTTCTCGAGTGCCCCGTGTCCACTGTGCTTGCCCGAAATTTTTGCTTGTTTTTAGTAGTATTTACATTATCGCCCGACCCGGAAGAACATCGTCATCTCTTTAGGGAAAGGATCAAGGAGGAAGAGTCTTAGACGATAAGAGAAGAGCAGCACTCTTATTTCTTGTTCTCTCCTAAGGGGGCTTTCTTCCTGGTCGCCGGACACGACCCACGCGCGGATTTTTACGGCGTTGACCCAGTGGAGCGGTCTGATCGTACACCCACCCCCAAAATCGCATAATAAGGGAGAGGCAGAGGAATGAGGACATGGGACACAAGTACCCGCAGCCAATGCACGCCTGAGAACTCGATTCGGCCATGAAAAGGAAAAAACTCGGTACACCACGTACTGGGACGACCCGCTGCTTTGGACCAGCGACATCGCCCGCCAGGACATTTACCCGCCGCCACGACCCTCCTACTCCCCTTCCACCACGGGGTGGGTGGGTGGGGGACATTCTTTCAAAGAGATTGCCCGCGTTGGCGGAAGCGGCGGAAGGGCGGGCTGGTAAGAATACAGTGGCGCCAACTGTTGTACAGCCCTCCTACCCGTTGAGGCATGTCAGCGACATGTGTCGCTTTGTTATCTTTCTCATCGACATGTTAGGGGAATACTATTCTGTGAGAATTACTTGAAGAGATTCATCGGTATAATCATCAGTTGAAAGAGACAGCCTTTAGCACATTGTCGCTTGGAAGTGAGTGATACTGCTCCGTCTTTTGTATCTGACTGTCCTTCGATAATTCTAATGGTAGGTACATCGTGTAATCGCAATCTCATCGCGTAATGTAATCGCAGATTTCTTGGGGAGGTGCTTCAAAAATCGTTCTTTCTTGTCATAAAAAACTACAATTTCTCCACAGCCAAAGCGATGATTGCACGTCGGTCAGGCGTGGTATAAAATTGCGACGTCGGTTGTAGAGAATCGTTTCTTGCGAGGATTCTCGTTGCCGATGAACTAGCAAAGATTTACTCATGGGTTAGAGAAGAGCACCAGCGCGCGAGATCACTCTCAACGTTTGAGTCGATTTATGATCTAATCGCCGCCTTACCTTGACTACAGTTCCGGAGGCGGTGCCGGACGAGGAGGCATTAAATTTTCAATAAATCATAGTAACGGCATGGATATCGCCAAACACAAAGGCAACGAAAGTAGAGCGACTCGGGTAGAAGAATTCCACAGCTCTCATGGTAATGGTGGAACGATTCAAAACACAAGGCGCGTACTAGGCCAATAATTTACGTCGAATTCAAGGGCAAAAACTGTTTGCTTAAACCCTGATCGCCCTCAGCCTTTTTGATTTAGGTAAGTACCGTAAGAGAAGGTGTCCGTAACCACAGTTCTTCAATCTACGGTCAATATTTCATGACGTAAGTATCACTGGAATCCGAACACAGAATCTGTATGGTTCGGGAACTGGACTGAGAAAATTGTCGCCTTCCCTGATTCCCTTCCTTCGCCCCCAAAAGATTTGAATTCTTACAACAAATACACTTAAGAATTGATTACAATCTCTTCAACAAGGATACGATTCAAGATGTACAGGAGACGAATGACTAATGGTATTCCTGTCATTGAGAATACAAAATCACCACCCACTTTGGATTTTTACATTTCATTACACACTTACAGTCATTAAACTTCAGTTAGACTCTATTTCAAGTAGAATATGTTACGATACAAGAGAAAAAATTATCGTAAAAATGTGTGAATCGTTGAAATTTTGACCACAGCCTATAGTCAGTGAAAGTTGAAGAAAATGAGAGCATTTGATGGCTAGAACCGTGGCAAGAGGTTGACCGAGACACAGACTAGAGCAGAGATCCGGGATGGACGACTAAAAAACTGGCGTTCAACGGAGCATATAAATAAAAATAGCGAGCACCAAGAAAACGGAGAACATGGGGAAGATTGCGAGTAGCCTTTTTTCCGTGTTTCCAGCGCATAAAAGACGCCATCAGAGAACCAATCAAAGTGTGAGGCATTTATGACACAAACGGGGAGAGCCAGTTTTCGAGATTTTTTGAGAATAAAATGGTAGTTTTCCTTCGATGGCATCTACGATAAGGCCGAAAGAGAGCTATCCAATATTCTCACAGAGAATTAGATGGACGATCTAGTTTTAATCTCGTACCATCCTCGAGAAATTTATTAATGGATTCTACATCAACGAAATACCGTGCAAGCAGCCACTAGGGTGAGTGGCATGGGGTGATACCACCGCAGGCAGTTCTAAGTGCAATAAGGGTTATAAAAATTGCCTAGTTCCATGATATACACAATAAATAGCACAGATAATATCCTCAAGTTTCACGTTACTAATACCACCACTTTTGATCGCAGTTATAATTTCAAGCCTAAGTATATAAATATCAATGGATGCACTAATGTCTATGTCAAATAATCTCTCCACTACCTACCCAGGAAAACCATTCAATCGGTGATTCTATATACATTCAATGACTTTTGATTGCCACTAACTCTTGGCTTTACACTTGGTGGATCATAAATGCACAGAGGCTTCGCTCTTTGCCAGTCTAGAAAGATTTTTCTTTTTATCCCCATTATGACTGTTCTCAAATTTAAGTACGTTCTCATGCAGAGCTCAAAAATACAAAACTCACCATTACAGGAATCGGGATGCTTGGACAAACTTGGATTCTTAATGTCAAGAATTGTATAGTAAACGAAAGGAATACATTTTTAATATTAACATACTTACATGACCGGAAATTGGTCCTAAATGCTAAGAAAACAGTTGTTATGAGTATTATGCTGTTATGCATATTCATCCATCTACTAAATCCGTTCCACGTGGTATAAACTTAGACCTCCATGACTGTAACTGTTTAGTAGCAAATAGTCCTACTCGTCAATGTCAAAAAACAAAATGCGTAAATGAATTTTAATATCTGGGAATAACTGTCGATGATAACTTACGTTGGGATTTACATATTAACAAGCCATATAATAAACTATGTTACTCCTTGATGAAATTAAAAAATATGAACAACTTGTTGTCTTTCTACATCAGAAGAATATTGTACTTTTCATTGATTGAATCATTAATAAGGTTTGGAATTGAGCTATGGAGTCTTACCTATAACTATCATGTTGAAAAGATTAGTAGAATTCAAAGGAAAGCTATGAGGTTTATAAAGTATGGATCTGTGTGTACTAATAATCTAAGTAAGCTGACATTTAACATTAATATGTACAAAACGTACTGTTCTTTCCCCAAAGTAAAAGGCTTATATGAACATAGTATGCAAGAAATATTTTTGTAACCAATATAAACAAGTTCTGTATGTCAAACATAACTTGAGATGCAATTATGTTGTCGTACCAAAAGCGTATACTGATTACGGTAGGAGATTCAAATCAATACTTGTCCCCAAACTTATAAATAAATACTCAAAATACATCGATAACTAATGTCAAGATAGCACATGTAACGTTAAAACTGTGTCAAAAATGTTTACATAATTACATGCTTCATGATATGTCACTTACTCAAAATGTACAAATTAATACTAAATATACCCTGTTAATTTACTTCAGATTACACGTCATTTTATTGATTGAATGAAATTAAATGAAAATTAAGTTTCTACGGTTTATATTGTTCTATGCTATATTCTGCTGAATTCGTTTGTGATTGTGTAGTACCATTTCGTGTTCCTAGGCAATTATAATGAGCCTGAGCTGCATACTCATAACCTTGTATAATTTATTTGTGTACTATGTAATTGCTATGTATGCCCCGTCGACAGGTCATATGGCCTGACGCCATACGAATGTAATAAGAGTTTAACAAATAAATAAATATAGAGCTCTGGCCTTCGAGTTCTTATGACACGAATGGGATAATTTTAAACGCATGCCTTCTTCTGCCAAATATTCCCATAGATTGAAAAATCAAGTTTTTTAATGCACTGTCTCTTACCGCGGCAATATTTTTGGGTAACTCAGAACCGTCAAACGAGTTAGGGGGAAGTTTTCTGTCCACCAATCGCGCAAAAATTCCTTTTACCCGGCCACAGAGACAGGTGTCATGAATCTCATTCCCCACCACTCTCACCATTGGAATTTGTAGTCAGTGCCATTCATCTTAAGACTTTTGAAACTGGAGTACACGCACTTACTTCAATTTACCCGCAATTAAAAAGCCTACGAGTAACATTCAAATTCTCATTTTTGAGCTAGAAAGATTCACTACGGACACAACAATTATAACTGCAATTCCAATAATTTAATGGGTATATTATATCTTTTCAGAATTATGACCCGATTAATGATCAATTAACACTGATGATTTATCATCAATTCTTCCAGACTATGCGAAATTTCTGTCAGCTCTTATCATAACATCTCGAGCCTTAATCCCCATTAAGGTTTGAATGTGGCGCACTACTTAGTATAGAGGACATAATGGGATAACAGGACCCAACGGCAGTAATCGGGTCGGAGCACTCCTCCAAAAAGATGGACAGGGATGATGAACAGGATATTTCGACCTCTGGGATGTGAAATAAATATGCTTTCATCGGTTGGCGGAAGTCAAAATTTCGTCTTAGTCAGTCGCGCGTTGGGGATCAGCGTAAACGTTCTCATGACGAGAGCTGGGACATCATCATGTGTAAGTTGAAGGGGAAAAAGAATGTATCATGTGGAGCCAGAGGATACAAGAATATTCAAACTATTCAAATGTGCATCCAGCCATGTTGAATGGATCAGCTGCGTTAACTCCGCGAATGAATGGACATTATAACACAACTTGTCGTGATGCCGTGATCATTTATCTATACGTATTTCCACCGTCAATTATTCACGAAAAATATATAACTTTATATAACCTTAATAGACCACTGTCGCAAAGTAGCCGTGTTGGTTTTATCTGTGGTCAACTTTCGTGGACAAGACTCATCTGTACTCTTCTTTAACCTACAGAATTGATATTAAGATTATGCTCGATCAATGTGAACAGGTATATGGGGGAACAGAAAAGTACAAGTATTGACAGTGACGACATTGTGATGTCATCCAACTCAAAATATTCCCCTAGTTTCCCACAAAAACTGAAAACAGTGGACGATACCAGGTCACAACCTCAATACTCTCTAAATTTCGACGATTCTGAGCCCTTCAGGAACCGGGTGTCAGAGTGCGCAGGTCAGCAAGATGGGAAAGATGACTCGAAAGAGACACTCCCCATTGCCTCATTATAAATACCACTGCTTCACCTTTTACCACCTTGCTCACAGAGGCGTGGAAGTCGGATCCAATCTCGAAGGCAGGCGTCGGAGTTCTTCCGCGTGCCTTCAGGCATTAAAGCGAAACGTCCCTTTATGCTGAGGAGCGAATTTTTTTAGTCCGCTTACCCGAACTGGGTCAAGGCTGAAGAAACGCATCTCCTGGAACGCGTATATGCAGCGGCGACACGGCGAAATTCTCGGGGCGCAGACATCTCAGAGGGGAGGAGATTTCAACGGCTGAGTGTTACTGCACTGCATCATCAGTTGAATGAGCATACCCCTTATCTTTCTGCTGCTATATCACCCAAAGGAGCTTTGATCCTGTGAGAGCCAAACGCCCAAAGTCATTCCTATAATGAAAGGAGAGACAAACTGAGTTGATTAGACATCTAGCATAAAAATTGAAACGGATAATTTTTAAATAAATTTGTACACTCCACTAACTTTCCGTTTTTGGCATCATGACCCAGATTACGACACCGGGCATCATTCCTTCTGACATCGGTTGTTAAGCAAATCATGACACAAATCATCGCAAAATTGTTTGAATTTGCTTCATAGAATTATAAGTAAAATCTAGTCATGTTAAAACGGCAAGTTTTTCTTCGCGGTTGAAAAAATCTGGACGTTGCGCTCAGTTGTCTTCATTTTTAAAGAGTGGATTTCGAGCTCGACTGCGAGATAATTTAGCCACAATGACAAAGCTAAAATAAAAAATTTGAGCATACAGCGAAGCATATAAAATTTTGTTGCAGGACTATGCAAAACTCCCTTAACATGGGTTGACATTGAAACTTATGAATACGGCAAATGAAGATAAAATTTCAATGAGTTCAAAGGAGTATCATTATATATATTATCATAATATTTATTTATGTTTCCCCCTTTCATTGAGTAATAATACGCAACAAAGCAAAAGCCGTCAGAAAACTACTTTTCAGAGGTGCTTAAGGTAGTTTGAGCGAAATATCATTTCGCCAAGAAATCAATGAAGTTGGTCTTTTTTAAAGAAAAATACCTCACCCTTACAAATATGCCAAACACCGTACTTCTAGTAGAATCCAACACAGAACTAAGCACAAGACTATTGGGAGAGAGGACGCAACCTTAGCCATTCTAGCCAATCGAACAGGCCAAATTGGGGAAAGTAAAATCATTAAACACTCCATGAAGTTTAACGGGATAAATTCAAGAATCAGAGCAAACGAAAAATATTGTGATTTCCCAGTAAATATGTTATAAGGAGCACTTTAGGTTAAATGGAGTTCCATGTGTAATAACGAGCGGAGGGATACCTATCCGATCGTTTACTCAAGTGTTCGTCCATATTGGACGTCTAATTGTGAAGGACAATTTGATGCTTATTCGTGCATATATACCTCTACTTGCAATTTCGCCACAGCAGACGTTAGCACGCATTGACGCGGAGAACGAGTGATTGGACGCTTTCGCTATATTCCGTTAAATATACTCATTTCCCTAAATGGCTGCGTTCTATCTTCATTATACTCGACGCTTCGAGAATTTACCCTGTATTTCAACAAATAGTACAGATGATATTAAAAGTTCTTTATATTTAAACTAACTGTCAGTTCACCATTGGTCCATTTTTTATAATGAGATATCGACTGATATTCACTTCTGGAGGAAAAAGCTTCCCAGATTTTACAAAAAAAACATCGTTCGTGTGGTAAAATCCGACATCCGATCCGTGTAGGATTCCGAGAACATGGAACTAACTAACCAGTGTAATTCAAACTTTTTCGAGCCACCACTCCCTTTTTTTCGCCAAACCATTACCTAGCACCCTCAACCATAAGCTAAGCATAAGCAAAGTAATGGGCTATATGAACAAAGCAAGGTGTTTAAAAAATTAAAGCTAAAACGATTGCCATTAAACTATTGTTTATTTCAAATCCATCAAAGGGATAGATTACTCAACCCCGGACATGTAAATTCGGTATAGACTCAGCCTCCATCGCACCCTTGCAGCCCCCTCAGATGACAGTACCAGAAAGCACCGCCATCCAGGGGGCGGTAGCGCCCACTTTGGGAACCACTGCTCTAGACTATTGGGAGGGTGGACTCTAGAGGGAAGCTCTAGACTATTGGCGGAGATTTCCGCCAGGAGAATTGACACACCGGTCTGTTCATCCCACAAGTGGTGGAATTGCCAGGGGACTTCGTTAGTGCATTGGTCAACATTGGTTGGAAAAATAAAAGTGACTCCTGACTAAATTTTTCTGACGGCACAAGCATTAAAAAATTGAATTTGGAGTGATTTATTTACGGAATCTTTACTTTCAGAGTAACTTGCATTCATTTGTCTAATGTGTAGCAGCAGCTGCTAGAAATGAACTAATCCCGCACTCTCACTGAGGGCACTAACAAAACTATCCCTAGAGATACGCGTTCGTCTTTATTTCACATGTAAAAGATAATCATGAATTATTTATACACTTTTTATTTCGATTAAAAATTAAGCATCAGTTTTAGTTTTTCTATTTCATCTTCTATATATATAAAAACGAATGTATGTCTGTGTGTCCTGTATGCATTACTACACCGTTGATCCGATCGCCAAGAAACTTAAAGAAGTTGTTGAGTTTTCGAAGGTTTTAGGTATAAAAATTTTTTAAATTTGGCTCCCCCCGCCCAAGATCCTCTTAATCTTTCGAATACTTTTCGCGCAACAACGCCCGACGGGTGAGTGCATTACTACAGTTATAATCCTATCGTGGTGAAATTTTGCCGAGTAATAGCTCAAGGCAGGAGGAAAGTTGTAGGCTACTTTAAAATGATCTCAGGGCCCATAAAGGTCCCAAAAAAGGGCCCTTAGGTGGTTCGCGGTACGTATCGGGTTTTTCTGCAGTGGTTTCATTTTTTACTTTTTTAAATTATTTCAGCTCAAGATAGAGAGTTGGATTTTTTTAATGAAATGTCTGAAAGAATGAAGTTTTTAATTCTTTCAATTAATTATCCTTTTCACTTCGTAATTGACTGAAAATTGCGTTTTTAGCTGCAGAAACACATTTTTCTGTGAAATCAACAATACCATATTCGCTTGACAACCAGATTTCGGTCATTGCTGTTGGAATTCATATTGCTTAGTTGAGCCGATTAGGAATGCTAAGCATTGGGATTTGTGCAGCGATTAATTATTTCGCTTTTTAAAACAACTTTAACTAAAGATAGAGAGTTGAAATTCATTTTATCGCATACCCGAAAACATGATACTACTAAAATTAGTGGTATCTTGCCCGAAAGAATGAAGTTTCTCTTTTTTTCAATCGATTTTCTTTTACGCATTTTCCTTGACAACCAAATAAACAAACAAAAATAAACATTAAATCAAATCTTAACTAACGAAAATGAAATTCTGAATAGCTACTCAACAAGTAAGTACTCGAATTATGTACTTAACTATAATGTTCTTTTAGCCTGGCTGTGCAGGTAGTATGATTACAGTAAAGGGTTTCAAAAAATTGTCTCTCTACTATATATTAAACAAGTTTTACAAATTTCATTGTTTTTATTTTACCATGTTATTTTTTATCATTCTGTCAATTTTTCAGTCATTTGACTTATAATTATTATTGTTCATGGGAGATATTGTCACATTGTCTACTTACTATTGTCTCACAATTGTATAGATGCTCTGCAGAAGAAAATATTAATTTAATAAAACAATTACTTGAAATGTAGTCTGTTATCACCACTACTTACTAACTCCTCACCTCTTATATAAAGAGTTTTGAAGGAAGTATGATCCCGAGCAACGCCGGGTAATTCAGCTGGTTTATGATAAAATACTTCACTCTCACATACAGATTCTGTAGTTATGACGTCAACCACATAGAAATTCATGCACATTTCAATCCAAAATACATTAGTTTGCAGTCATTTGAAATCATCAAGTATATTTTTAAAATACTTAAAATATGTGAGGTTTTAAGTTACAGATTAAATTTTTACAGTCACGGGTATCAGTGCGGGAAATCAAATGTATTTCAATATTTACTCAGCTATAAACTATACAGCATCATTGAACAATTTGGCAGTTAAAAAGATGCATGACATGTTCTCAATATCTAACCAGTATTCCGTACTCTTTAGAATAATCCATCAAACCGACGTAAACTGGATGTTTTAGAAGATAATTGAGAGACAGAATAATATCCACTTCAATAAAGTTAAATTAGGACGATTAGGACTATGCGAAAAGGGATCATCGCAGTGACTCACTCCTATATTCGATCACTATCGAATTGGATTCATTCACTTTATGGAGTCATTCTTATTCATGAGGTTAGAAATGAGCAAAGTCACATCCAGAGAACACTGCCGCAAGCACATATTTGGGTATATAACCGATACACTAAATGTTAGCGGTAAGACGGAAGAGCAACAAAAAGCTTGGCCTTTGATAAGTCGCCCGTATGGAGCTAAAAATTTGCTACTTCAAAATTGGACGCTCTGCTATCGGATGATAAGTAACACATCAAGCTGCATTCGAGCCTTAATAAGAAAAGGTAATAAGGCGTAAGAACAAACTTTTTGCGGCTGCTGCAGCTCGAATGTGTGACACTTTTCCCATTTCCTTCCGTACTTAGAAGAAATTAGAAAGCAAACCCTATAGGACCTGCATTTTGGATATTTTCACTGGATATGGCTTAGTAAAAAAATGTTTTAGTCGCATATTCTGACTTTCAGTGGCTAAGTTTTCTAGAAACTCACACATATCGTTACAAACATTTTTTATCTTGAGAGCTCTGAAGTTTCATGGGTAATTTAAGACAATGTTTTTGGCAACGTTTTCGATTTCAGTGAAACTCAACTTTTTTCAGAAAAGTTGGAAGCTGAAAGAAGGTCTGGGCCATCTTTCAGCTCAGTCATCCGTCCCGCGAAGCGCAATGTTTCGAAGCTTTGGGAAGTGGGCGTGGCCGTAGAGACACTAAGGCCATTGAAGGAAAGCACAATGATGCCAAAAACCCAAAGGAGCACCCTCTCTCCATTGGTAACAATGGTAAACACCATCAGAATCCTGAAAAAATCCAGTACATTGTATTACTTCTTTTCATGAGAACGAGGGCTATCTAACCTGTCCGCCATTAGAAGGGCAGTAAGGATTCCACAATGGCCTAAAATGCACTCATTTTTTTGTCCTCACGGATAAAAAGACTCAAAAAATTGAGGAATGATAGGCTATGTGAATGAAATAAAGGGAACTTACGAAAACAAAATAGATGAGTAAAGTCAATCTGAAGGGTACAGATAGAAAGTGTTAAGGAATGCCTTTTCTTCATGAGCCCCCCCAATGAAAAAAATCTGGGTGCGGTAGGCACAAGTACAGAGAATGTGGCGGGTGGTACGGCAGCTCTAAAGACTGCTGTGGTATGCCAGGGCATACACTAGTAAATGATTTCTGAATATTCATGCTTAGAATGTTTGAAGAACGCTACGCTAACCACACTCATGATTTATCATCAAACACTGGATACAGCAACAGCAGAGACATGAGCATTTGTACAAAATAGACCAAAGAAACACCATACGGCTGCCTTTGATGAGCAAAGATACAATTGTGACTGAATTCCGCGGTAATGAAGCCTAAAGAAAGGAAAAGTATCAATATTCTTTGCTTTAAAAGGCTCTAAAAACAACCTTGGTAGTATCGTCAAAGTTAAGATATTTTCAACCTTGTAGTCATTGAGCATGTCGGGCTATTTCAACCTACTTGTGTGATAGCGTCCAAGGATTAAATTTTTGTTGCAGATAATCCAGGAACGCCCCAGACAGAGAGCGATAAAAGGGAAGATGATTCATATGCTCAAAATTCTAGATACAATGCATAAAAAAAAAGAAAAAAAACAGCTAACTGTTTACTTAAAGTTATCCACTGAATAGGTCATGCTGAAAACATCAGCCACTAAGCAGGAAGATAAAAATCGCATCAATTCTTTCCTGGGCGGAGGTTCTAAAGCATAAATCATGATGAAGTAAATTTCGGAATTTCCCCCCGGCTAGCTAGCCGAAATGTTTAAGATTGCTTTTTTGAAACCAAACGAGGTGCATTGACAATGAACACATGCCGTTTCAGATGGTTAATATCGACTGTAGACCCCTCAGATTTCCCCTTAAATTGTGCAAACGATTTGCACATCTTGATACCGAATTTGAGGTCCGCACCACGGAGCGACCAGGGGGTCATTTCTGGTTCTCATCTGTTGAAAATATACGGGTGTTCAAGAGAAAAGGTACGAAACGGCACTGTGTGAATTGTAATTGAAGTCTTTACTCAAAAGTAATCACCAGAGGCCTAAGCACAACTATCCCACTGTTTCATGAGCTGAAGGATTCCCTGTTCCCAGAATTCCTGTGGCTGTGACAAGAGCCAGTCCTCCACTGTGTCCTTCAGTTCGTCATCCGAGTTGAAGCGCTTCCCTTTGAGATGTGTTTTTAGCGGACCAAACTGATGGAAGTCGCAGGGCGACATGTCCGGGCTGTATGGCGGATGCTCAAGCTGCTCCCACTTGAACTTGGCCAGTAAACTTCGTGTGACCCTAGAGTCGTGTGGACGCACGTTATCGTGGAGCAGAATCACGCCCTCCCTGAGCAGCCCAGGCCGTTTGCTCTTGATGGACTTGCGTAGGCTATGGAGTGTCTCACAGTGCACGTCACTGTGAATGGTTTTTCCGTGCTCGAGGAATTTGATGAGTATCGGGCCTCGGACGTCGAAAAATACAGTGAGCATCACCTTGCCTGCGGAGGTCACAGCTTTGAATCTTTTGGGGGGAGATGACGACGCATGCATCCATTGCATGCTGTTCCGCTTTGTCTCTGGCTCGAAGTGGTGACGATCCGCTCCAGGAAAGTAAAGTAAACTTCATGATACCGGAACAGGTGTTGTAGTGCTAGCACCATATGCAGTTCCTTTTGCGGTTCGCTGAACTTCTTCAGAACCCACTACTCGCACACCTTCCGGTAACCCAACCTGTCGTGCACAATTGTCCACACTGTGTCACCGCGTCAATTGGACGGAACACACAAGTGCCTGCTCCTCTCCCGCGTCATGTGCGGGCACCCGTCGCATGCGCACAACCATGCCGGACACTACATTCGCGTCCCTAGATGTCTCACTACGTTTTCCCAAAGCGGCATATTCAAATTTTAACCGTTTTGGTTGTTACGACGTTTCGTACTTTTTCATTTGAACCCCCCTAATACAATGCATACATTCAAGCAAGCATGTTGATAATAACTCACCCCTTGCCAAACACCTTGACGTAGCTTGAGGAAGCATGTAGATGCAGGTGTAGAACCAAAACGACCGATGACTATCGGAGCGGGAATATAGCAGCTTCTCACAGCACGCAAACCTTAAACGACAGGATAACCAGAATTGATTCCTAGCTCCCACAGTAATCTCGTGTAAGTAGGTTCCACATAAACTCTTACCCCGGTGTCTGATTTTTTCGGTATATGGGCGGGCATATGCCGTGGGAAAACGGTAAGCATGTGCCAGGTGACCCAAAAATACCGTCCATCGTCACTGGATACGTCAATTTGGATGCTTGCATTTATCAACGGCTAAAATTCAAAAATATCATATTTTAATTGGCCAAGCCCACAAATCCGAAATAATATAAAATTTTATAGATAACCACCGTCGACTTCACATGATCATTCAAAATGATTGAAAATCAAACGTATACGACAACTCCTAGCACTGTCCATTGTTTGACAAGATCGTACAAACATCCCAACACTTTTCAAATGTCATTTTAGAACCGATATTCGTTTCTTTACATTGATTAATTTCAACTCACTCACATCCCCAACGACGACGTTACACGAGTATCTAACACGTAAAACGTCCCGGGCAAGTGAAATGATATTTTAATAGCGAATTTCACCCCTAAGTAGTGAAGTAGACACTACGACTACCTAGCCCTGATGGCGATGAGAGAGTTTCTCGTCGAAACGTTGACCTTTAATAGCCTTAACCGGTGCCAAACCTGAGAAGATTTTACTAATATTATTCGCCGGGAAAGCCTACGACCTTTTACTACGACTACCTGTGATATTTTTTCCTCCACTGACGCTATCACATTTTCCTCTACCCATCTGATCCTCTTTCCCTATTCCACTTCTATTTTAAGTAGTTTGAATGAAATTCACGACACAAAATTCAATGACCCTGGTAAGATTTTTGAGGAAAAAATCCTCATTTTTCCAATACTGACAAAATATCACTTACATGTTCACATTCTACTTTTAGAGATATTTGCCCAAATTAGAAGCTACGTTTTATTGAACATCGTAAGGCTTTGCGCCCCCAAGAGACATCATTATGAAACAATGGATAAGGTCTGACCCAAAGATCGCGTCAAAAATGTAGCGGTGATCGTATCAGCAATCAACCGATGTACCATCTTTTTTGTACCGCTCCGAGGGATGCTTAGCACAAATCCCATCTCTCTCATCCGAATCTCTCTTCTCCGCGACGCAAAACTAAGAAGACATGACGGGTCCTTTCTCCACTTCGAAACGGATGATGGAGAAAGGATCCCTCCAAGACACGCCATGGTCATCTTAAGGTGAGGGCGATGGAGGGAAAGATTCGGAGATTCCCGGTCACAAAGGAGAAAGGGGAGCGGAACGAGAAAAAAAGCTATTCTGGCGGCACTTAAGAGGCAGCTCCTCTCTGTGGGCAGCCATAAAATCCAGAGAGAATAGGAATCCTTCCATTTACTTCAAACGAATAGAAGATGAAACAGTTGTGTCTTTTCTTTTTGGAATTAGGCCGACTCGGTGGTTACGATGATTATCCACGATAAAAGAACAAACTTTGCAGTTTCCAAAATACTTGAGGAAACTACAATGCTCTTCAAAATGGACACCTTAACTTCATAATCGCAATTTTTATCTAAGTTGAGATTAGAATAAACTAAGAGATTCTAAATACAGTGGAGTAAAAACGTGTACTACAGAACGAGAAACTCTAGGATAGAGACGATCACGACGGAGGGAGTTCTGAAAGGTGAGAGTCTGTCAAGACGACGACTAAAGAGGATTGCTAGGCAAGAGAAGGAGATGAAGGACAAGGGTCTTTGATGGTACGAAAAATTGTGGATATTATGTAAGGTTGAAAAGGGTGTTAATATAGGGCAACGGTTGAAAGGAACAAGAATGTCCAGCGGAACCACATGTGCTTCACAAGTCAATCGGGTTTCACCAAAAGTATGCTGTTAGTATAATGTTCATCTGGAATAAATTCATACGCAACTGCTTCGTACTTGAAATAATTTTTTTAGAGTTGAAGACATACCTACTATGCTGTGCAGTGCATTTGTTAAATCTTGCTTCAGAAGCAATCCTTCGAATTTCTTCATGCTTTCGGGCTTTGATTCTCTTTTAAACGGATTTAGCTAATATCTGGGTCATATTACTTCTGTTTTCCTTACTTTCATGCTGATTGACTGCGGAAACTCCCTGTTTTGAGAACGTAGAACTCTGGCAATGCGTCACTATAGGCCTATCTCTTGCTCAGCGTAAGATGCCCCTTCGATTCACCAAAAAGCAGCAGGTTTTGTTTCCGAAATAGCAGCCGAATACTCCCCAAGGGGTTTGAATTATATTAAACATGTCTACCACAGCCAGATAAGTGGTCACCCCACAGTTGTATCTAACTCCCGCAACAGGTAGAGGAGTGCCATCCTAATTCCCGCAGCTAAGTAGGTTTGATCACGCTTTGCACTTAGGTCCTGCTAAAGGGCGAGCGCTCCTATGATGAAAACTATTAACTTTGACTGAGTAGCTCGGCAACATTTACCTCAGTATCCACATCAGGTCCTGATTTGTCGTCCATTTTTCCTTCTCCTTAGCAACTATGTGCGTTTCGGCCAGAGCCAAAGACTCTACTTTCACAGAATTTTAAAAACTTTCAACTATTCGAATCAAATTCATATTAAAAATGTAATACTTTGTAATAATTAAAGCTTTGAGTATCCAATAATCGCTAAGCTATCACTATTAAGGGCGATTGGTGAATTCTCAATTCGGAAGAAGAAAGAAAATAATGAAATACATAATAATATTCATTTTATATAATATTTTAAAAGATATAAATTTTAACGTTAGGCAATCTGGAGAAAAACGCGTTTGCATCCAAGTAAATAACAACCATGAATAAATAAATCTTTTCCGATAACCTTCAATTTATTGGCCTTAAAACTCATTTTCTGGGAGTAGTCCTGTTCAATATATTCCACCACAGCTTTGATAGTCATAATAAATACTCAATTCAACCCTGTAGTCAGCTTTGTTTAAAATGTTTCCTTTAACGACATGTCTCATCTATTAAAAAAGTAATCGTAAAAAATGCATTTTATTCGACGACAATATTTTCCATCAACACCTTTCTCAGGAAACGCAGAATTTCTATATAATTACATTTTCCTCTCGATTGATGAAGCTAATTGCTAATAACTAAAAAAGTAAGATACTACGGTACCAGCATTTTTTAAATCTTTTACCCTGGAGTTTATATTCATTATGAAAATTCTATTCGAGAAAACGGTCTTTATGTCAAATGGAAAAATACTGTTTTCGCCATGTTGCACCTATTCTCGCATTTAAACATGGGTATCATATTGTTGACCATTTGATTAGGGGTGCATGTATATTAAAGATTTGCAAGATGATGAATGAAATTACATTCTAAGTCATTGTTACGTTGGTACCGTTTTGACTCCTTTTCATCTCAAATCTCTCAGCTATTCCCCCTTTTCTCTTTTTCAAAAACCGCTTCTCCACTAATCCACATGCCTACAAACAAAATAAAAATACAAACACGAATTTATTTCTAAAATAAAAAGTAAAGTAACAAGCATCAGTTTAAAAGTGCAAGGTGTAAAAATTTACGTTACAGCATACGTTTCAACGAGTGAAACGTATTATAGGTAAAATAGAAACTTAGAGCGAGAATACCTAGTCTGCCAGATGCATATACCAATTTTGTTCAAACACAACAGAAAAAAGAATAAAGGAAGGTACGCAGTCATATGATAAAATCCGATAATTGTGTAACTTGTAACGATAAGGTAATAAAGTAAAATAAAATGCGCCGGTATTTTTATTTGGTGGCAAAACAGACTGTGCAGTTCCCACGCAGGGCAGGAAGAGAAGCGGTGAAAGGTAAATTTCAAGTTCCTTCAAGTTCAAGAAAAGAAGATAAATTATGGATGAAAATAAACAGCCTATATCATTAGTGAATGACGGAGTATGAAACACAAAAAATTGCTAAGAGGCAAAAACTCACTGTTGTTCAGAATAACATTAAAATGACAAAGTAGATATTTCCTATATAAATATTATTTCATCTACAGCAAAAAATATAATATATAAATAATGAAATCATAGTATAAAATTATAAATTAATTTTTAAGTCATTAGAACTCCATATAGTAATTCACCACTAAATAATTCAGAGAAGACCATTCCCTCAATCTCATGATAGGATACGAAGTAATGGCCATCAGACCCCGAGCCTATTAGCAATGAACGAAAAAACGTGGCACGGATGCACAATGACACCTTGAAATAAATTGTCAAAATATAGGTTCCTTTAACATACAAACATCTGAGGGGTTCTATTATAATTGTGGCACGCCTCGTTTTCAATCGATTCAAATCATAGGGTTTGACATTTACCTTCATACTCGCGCCACAAATTGCTTAGTTTCTTTAGGCCCAGCAGGATAGCATTTCCCTGGTTCGTTGGGTACTATTAGCGTTTTGGTTTAAATATTTTAATTCCTCATCATTAGCTGTAGATCATCAAAATTAATGCAGAGATTTGTATTCACCTAGACACCATTACACCAATGTTTACCGGTATTCTAAGTAGGAGTATTATAACATTGATCAACGGAAAATGACTACGGCAGGAGCATTTGATTTAACTTTTCACAAATATTAGCCATACCATTTCAACAAAAAACTAACTGAAGATATACTAAAATCTTTGTAAAATTTTCGGAATAATTTGCAAAAATCCATGCAGATTTTGATTGTGAGGAAAAAACAAGCACCTTGCAATGACTAATTCTAGACTCGATGTGATCAGTATCAAAATTGATACGACGAAGAAATAAGACCACAATACATTCATCTATTTTCTTTAGTTTATTCATCTAATTACATATGAACGCGACATATACGAAATTATAATGTCATTTAACTTCGATAGCCTCCAGAAATTTCAGGAAACAAATTAAATAAACGAAAATATACCACAAAAGCAACACTATATCGAAGTTAACAAGCAGAAGTGCGAGAGCAGCCGATGTCAGCAATAATAATCCCAACAATACGTATGTCATTCCATAACCGAGCCTTACGCTTTTCCTTAACTAATTTAAAAATATATTTTGAAGATACACAAATTAAGTATGTCTAAAAACTTAATACTGTCATGTTTTTAGGTGTGAATACGATGCTATTAACTTGAAAATGTGCTTATTTTGTGTGTAGTAAACATCTGCTTTATTCAGCTCCGTTAAAACATGAAAACTTTTTGGTTTCCAGAGACTGAAAAATAAGTAGTAAGAATTATGAAAGTACCGTTGAAATAACTAAATTAGGCGCTCAAATGGACCGATTAAAGCTACACCACACCGATAACAATTTTTAGAGACTTTAATGAGATTTATCAGATTTTTGTAAAGTCTCTTCGTTGATCTTTTTTTTTATCTCCCTAAGTTGTGAACCTGACTCAACTCGAAAGCGCTAATATGCAAACGGAATCCAGATCGCAAATCCCACCCAGTTTCCCCGCAACAATTTTCACTTCTCATTTAACTACAGAGTTGGCGTGCCGGCAGCTGACCGCATTTGAATTCACGATTAACACGCCGCGTCGGATCGACGGGCGCTGAGTAGTCGTATAAAGCGAATAAAGAGACCGCGCACGGGTGAAGGGTTTTGGCAAATTGCCTCCACCCCCTCCCCTCCGCGTACGACGGACAACGCGAGAGAAGACTCGGCCTGGCGGGAGAGACGGCAAAGGTCAACAAATGCGAAAGTTATTTCCCGCAGGCAACAGCGGTGAGAGGATGCTTTTACCACTGGACAAAACCCAAGCCCTAATTATGACGTCCACTCTAATGATATGAAGAAGAGTACGAACTTTAGAAATCTAGTTGATGCATCAGAGTGTTTAAGGGAAAGGAATTTGCCCTTGTGATCACCGCAGCCATCATCATCCAAAGTCATCATCGTTCCGAAATTTGATGATTCGGTTTAATACAGCGCTCTCTACTCCTTTCTCCCATCTGCCCATCTCTCAAGAGGTCGCTGTAATACTTCCATCATGCCTTACATATCCTATTCCGTTCAACGGAGTCTCAGAAAATCTTCCCCAATCCATGGCTTCTTTTATTACATTTGCCATCCCAGATGCATTTTTTCTCTTTTTCATCCTAAAATGATAGTAACAGCTGCTCAAAAATACATCAGCAGCTTAATTTATTGTTTTTCTTGACATGCGGTACCTTTGGTGGCATCATAATCACGACCAAACAAAAACAATTGGTATATTACTTTGTAAAAATTGTCACGTCACAGAAAGCCATCTAGTTATTGAAAATGGAACTAAGAAATGGGAAGGTTGTCTGAAACATTTGGCATAGAGCATAAAAGTGAGTGATCATAATTAATAAGTATACATTATAAAGCATGTAAGCTATTTAAATCTTCAACTAAAGCTCCGGAATCGATCGACTGGCTCTTTCCAACAACATGAAAGTACTCCATCTTTTGTTTGCACTCGGGCCTCTCTCCCCGCAAGGTTCTCCATTTCTTCTAGCAGTCTACGCTCATACTAATCATGGGCTATCCCAATTAATGGAAAGCCCCGAGCGAAGACAACGGTAAAAATAGAAATATGAGAGACTCACTGAAGTACTTTCGAGCAAATGCAGCAGCAAAAGATGATTTAAACAAAACTTGAAGAAGTGATTACAATAGAAGCAGTTGCGAGCTGTATTTTTCAACTTATACGCCTAGTTAAATGGTTGGGTCTAGATTCATTAGTGTAAAACAAAATGAGTGACGATTACGGTATAAGTAAGAGTGGCCAATGCGATATCCTAATATTGCATGATGCATGCATTGTCGTGTTTACAACGATTCCGCTGATTCCGTAGACACCCAGAGGGTTATTCAATAAAGTTGGATACGGATAAGGATTCCTATCCCAAGGGTATTTCAGATTTTCCCACGATATACATTCGAATCTTAATCATCCAAATAGGATGAATTTATAACGCGACGCAATGGATCCACCAGTAATTTAGAATACGAAGCGATATCATGGGCTTAAATCTAATGAGAGCAGAGCAACGAACAAGAGAATGGCTCAATCCTAGCATAAGACGATTGATGTTTGGAAACTACCAAAGTAAGTTCCATTTGAACCAAAATCATTTCTCGCTCAACGTAATTAATAGCACGACTAGACAATTCGCAAGTATTTGCTTGGTATGTTAGAGTATACTTAAAACTCGATCAAAATGTCGAAATAGTGAAAAATTTAAGCATTTTAATCCCTTAACTTATAATTTAATCATGACTATCGTATTACACCATTCTCCAGTTTCTTAAAATTTCTCAATTTAAAGATTCACAAATATGTGGTAGTATATAAATTACTGTATTGCAAGGGTTACGAGAAGGTGTTGGTCCTTGATGACCAGGTTCATTAGTCATATAGGCTTGGGGCTAATGAGCTACCGAGTGTACATACATGCTGATGTTTACTTTCAGCTTTCCTGATATCGTGTAACATCTCATGAAATCTCTAACATCTCTATAAACATGACAGAAATTATTCATCTATCAATAGCACGATATTGTGCTAATGCAATGAGTTTATTTGTATTTTTCATAAAATTATTTATTGAGAAAATAAATACATCACACCATGATGCACGATTTCCGATTATAGCAATAATGTGTCCATATCTGCAGTTAATTAACTAAACACTGAGACGATTGATGCGCATCCGCAGGCAATTAGCTCGCACCCACTTATGGGTGCGAGTACTTAATACACATATGTATTAGTACCATGGATGAAAGGAACTACTACAGGCTTCCGCAGCGTTTATGCTCTGTCTGTATGGTAGGTGTCCCTCTGAGTTCGTTGATAATGTAAATGATAAAGATAGTGGTGTAGCACGTATTCCAACGTCTTCGAGTAGTTCCTTTCATCCATGGTACTAATACATGAGTATTAGTACCACGCTTTTATCTTTCTCGATTGTCATCGAGTTCGTTATTACTTCCGACAACAGTTTCGCTCGTACTCCATCAGGCGTCTTCAGGTTGAAGTGCTTTTAAGTCATTTTATGTGAATGAGAGGCTGGTGAAGAGCTTCATATGGAGCGTACCGTTGAATGGTGGTGAAACGTGAACCTCAAGGAGAGAAGACGAGAATAGGCTACATGCATTTGAGATGTCGGTGAGGAGAATGATGGAGAAGACGAGGTGGACGGAGAGGAAGACTAACGAGGAAGTGGTTGAGATGGTGGGTGAAGAAAGGAAACGAATGAAAACCGGAATAGTCAGGGTAGGAGGCTGAAGGAAGTAATAATTAGTTGCCCAAGACCGTGATATAGGAAAGGATGTTGGGCAAGCGAGGAAGGGTGAAAAATAGAAAGGGTTTTATTAAAGGTAAGAAGGGTTGATCGGATTTTGAGGCGAATACGGAAATACTAGAGGTAGATGGGACCCTGAGAGTTCAGAAAACCAAGTAGAGTTTTTCTGACGGCCAACAAAATCTACCATTCACCGGGAGAATACATTTTTTTTATCTGATAAATTTATGCCTTCGATTCTTTAATTGCAAATAACAAGCGATACTATTCTAGGAGGACTAGATCATCCATCGAGATAATGAAAGCAAACTTAAATAAAACCTAACAGACAGCTACCACATAGCAAGCGTATAACCATCAGTTGTCATCAATCCGAAGATTGGTTTGCCGCAGCTCTCCACCTCACCCTCATCTCTGACAACCGCTTCATTCCCTTATAGCTATTTGGAGGTCCTTCATGATTAGTATGATGTATCACTATCTTGGTCGAGCTTAATAAATCTTTCAATGTATGTATCCTTCCAAAACTTTATTTATTACGCTGTTGTGTCGCAAAATGTGTCTCTCTTTCTTCGAAGAGTTTTAATTATGCTTTTTTTCTTTCCAGCTCTCCGCAGGACTTGTTCACTACTGATTCACTCCGTCCATTAAATGTCCATCATCCTCCGGTGACACCACATTCCTCTATACTTCCAATCTCTTTTCCTCAGCTGCTGTTATGTAGCCTCAAATGGGGGAAGAAGAAATTTAGTTTCCTAGAGCATCGGAAAGCACGGACGTTCTCTGACACCCGCAGGTGGTCTTGAAGACGCAAGTGAACGCCGCGCTGTGACCCATTTAGCCAGCCGGCCAGACTTCACTGGACGCTGTACCGCCGCAAATCCAGCCTCCTTGGTCGTCACGCACGAACCGGATAGCGGTTGGCTCCCGCCGACGAGGAAACTGGTAACTCCCGCGTCCGCCGGACCATTGCCTCTAATTCGCCCATATTCAGCTATTCAAAACTTCGCTTCAGTTATTTCAATTCTCGCTAGGCTGCACCCAAATGAAGTTGAGTTAATCCCGTTATAATCACACAAGTGAACCAGTTTTTAATATCGGCGCAGGTAAATCAGACGCGCAAGTTCGTTTGGTACAGTTAATGCTGAGGCATATGGAACCGTTCCGCTGTGAAGTTGCGTTCCTGTCATCCACATGTACGAATGGGCCGGCCAGCAGTGGAAGAACTTATGGCACTGGGTCAACACCAAACAAATGCCAAGATTTTTAGTCCGTATACTCGATAAGACGGTCATAAAAAAACGCAAGGCAGTTCAACAAATATTTGTCAGATGAATATGGGCCAGGCTATCTTTCCCAAAACGGGAATACTGATCGAGCAATCCCTATGTACACTTTGATAACCAATGCTCCCCATTAATCAGGAAAAATTAATGATTAGCATAAACCCAGCCACACTTAAATAATGCGTGCTTCCAATAAATTTTGGCATAGCGACATTCGCCCAAACTAAAAACGCTCTCATTTGTCTTTCATACGCTTCTCAAGAGAACGAATTTTCAGTATAAATTATAGCGGGTAGAAGCCGCAACAAAGTAATATCTGAACGAGAATTCACAAACTGCATCAGAAGAGCGATAGGTCAACTGTATGAGTGAAACGCCTCACAATGGTCGGAACATACCCGGTTGACACCACAACTCCGCTCACTAAAAAGCAATTGGAACTCTTCTTCTAAACGCTCCGATGAGTTTGCAGGAGCTTAAATGACTTTTTTAGAGGAATCAAAAATCACCATCAACGGATTATAAAAATGTTACAATCGCTCCCTCTGCTACTGAATAGTAAATAAAACCCATTTGCGTCCTATACATATCAAAATTGTAGCCTCAACATGCCTTTACCGATGGAAAATTACTATGTTGTAACTACGGACGGCCATTTTTATTCCAAACAAAAAGACAAATCTTTTTATTTAAAATTAAATTTATGGGGATCGGGTTGGTGTGGTGGCTAGAGTACTGGCTAACCATACGGCCGGCCAGGGTTCAAATCCCTGTAGAGGGGGATGTTTTTCGGAGGAAACCCGATGCCTACTTGAGAGTCTTGTGGAGGGCACTTCAAGTACAGTACTCTGTCTGTCGGATGAGACGGTAAGCCGTGGTCCCCTTGGGGCCTTTCGTTAAGAGCAGGCTAATGCCGACGCCGGGTTTCTATCCCTTTCTTCCGCCCTTAACTATCCCCTATGGCGCAAATGACCTTAGCTGTCGGTCGCCTCCCCAAATATCCAATCCAAATCTTTATATGTTGGCTCTGCACCCATATTTTGACTAACTCTGAATTTTCGTCTGATTTCCAAGAAAAAATTTCAGGAGAAAGGACTATTTTCCTCTCTGCGTCACGATGTCTATCCACAACCGGTAACGAATGATCAGCGTCACAGTCGAGTTTCGGATCAGTTCCTTTAACTCCTCACGTTGGCGACTGAAAGCATTCACGTGAATGGGTTCAGCGGGGACCGTTACAGGTGATTCGATCAGGCACTCAAATTTTGCGAGCACCTTTGGGCCTTTGGGAATTGGGAGACCTTTGGGAATAATTTAATGGAATAGTATTCTCACCACGAGGCTCGTTTACGACACAGAAAACGCTAAGCTAAGTAAATTCCTCAGGCGGCATCAAGATAGCTTAGACTGTTCCATTCATAAACACTAGTCCTTGAAACCTTAAGAGAACTGAAAACGTGAAATTTCGTAATATTTTTCGTTCCTACAAGCCGTATCGAATGGTGTCGTTAAAGTGGCATCGTACAGGATGGGAGTTATATGCTTCCACCTTTAATACAAAAAAATCAGTTCATCCGGATTGGCTGTGACTCCTCGAAGGAGAATCGAGCTGTTTCAGTTTTTTTCCGTCGTGATATTGGCGGCCATTTTTGTGGAAGTAATTGAAGGTGATGGGTAAATTCGGTCACGGCTGAATGAAATAGGAAACGGAAAAAAACTCCGACGTTGGCCTGAATCTGTGCTATTGGCAACTTTTTACGCGCGTTGCGGAATACATCAGTTTCTCAAAACGAAGAAGTGATCAACATGGAGGGAGGTGAAAAATCATTGAAGGAAAGTGAGGACTAAAGGATGCTGACGAGACGCGATTATGCCAAGGTAATGATTGTCGCGTTTAGCGACAAATTACTCACGTAAGCAATAACATCTCATCCTATAATATATGAAGATTGCATCACTCAGTCAGCACCTATTGAAGGAAGATTTTCATTCGGTAGGTAAAACTAACTTAAATTATACGGAAAGAGGTGTCTACGTCAGCAGTATTATTTGTACTTTCAAGTGCTCCAGCTCCTCCGGCTTCTTTCTCGTGGATGAAGACGTCCATTTCTTTCGTGACTGCTTCAACCGATTACTCCAAAAAAGGGAACTCGAGCACGATTTCAGCACTATAATTCCTCGAGGTTTAGGCGTCTTTACGCGATGTGAAAGAAGATGGTCCAAGAGAATACGTAAACACAGCGAAAAAGTCCACTGATGCTGCATTTTTAAGATTGGGCGGAAGAGAAGTTTACGCGTCATTACGACGGTCGATACGGTAAAATAGGTGTTTGGGGTCTCTAAGGGATAGGAGAGTGTTCATAGGTAACGAAGAGAGGTGACAGTTACCGACCTTTGGTTTGAAATAATTTGCAGTATGGTTAAATTTTACGTACAAATACAGTTTCAGGGAGGAACTATGTAAACGATTATAATATTAAATTTATATTTCTATTAACGGTAATTATTGAGATATGTCCTGGTTATGGGTTTCGGTTTAAGTAAAATAATTAAGCAGGAGTAATTGTACTCGATTCATTCACAGTTGTTATTTATAATTAGCGCCTTAGCAACACTTTTAGTACATAGAGTTGGAGCTAGCGCTCCTATCGGAAAACATTAGCACCACATTAAAAATTGTCTCACTCGTGCCACGTAGCGGTGGTCATATAATCTACGTGATGCTGAGAAAGTTCCATATTCCAACAGTAATGCCATGCTTTTAATTCAAACGTTAATATTTGTCATGGTGGTCTGAGTAATGCAGAAACCGTATAGTATTATGCCAACAAGTAAATTAAATTCCCCATTTTCAACAGCTACACCTTTTCGATAAAATCCCGATGGTAAGTTTTACATTGCAACATTAACTTAACCACAATCTAAAGTTGCAACATTAACATATGCAAAACAATTTTTTCGAAAAAATGTTCCAACTAGAATGGATGAACTGTGAACCACTCCCGGAGGAAGGCGTCACGGATTTCGCGAAATCTGTCGGCCATTTCTCTTTAGTAAAAACTATCGGTGCACCAAAAATGGGATAGAGAAGATTTTTTCAGAACTGACTATGCCTCTGATTTATACATCAACGTTAACAGTGAATTTATTTGCATTTCTTCCTCTTTTGAGAGATTCTTGCATGAATATTCAAACGGATCCCCCGTCCTCCCTGTTGTCCACGTAGACTTTTCTTTTTTTGCGGAAAAAGCTGTAAAACGGGTTATTAATTGACTTTCATTGACTGTCTGTAATTTAAGGCTGATTTTAAGGAAAGATAAGTAAAAGAAAAACTACTCTTGTAGCTATGATAATCTGTCATTTACTATAAACTGTATATTTACCATTGTCTATGTAGACATCCCCTCCAACCCCCGCACCCCCCAACGTGGACCTTCGTTGACAACCCTCGTACCACCCCACCCCTGTTTGGTGTCTACGTGGATTAAGGACAGCCCCTAAGATTGAGAGCCTAAAAGTACTCATGCTCGGAAAAATCGAAAGGGACTAGGAAAGGAAAATTCGTCTTAGTGTAACTAACGAGAGCGAGGGTGGTTAAAGATATCATAGAGTATCGACATGAATGTATAACCCGACGAGTGGCAACTCAATGTGAATTTTTTCGTAAATAATTGAAACGAACTTAAAAGTTGGTTTCACTTTCACTTTCATCGAACTAAAGTAAACTCTCTTCCATGACCTTTGACAAAACAAGGTTTTGCGAAAAAGTTGAAGCCGCGATATAACACAGATTCGTATTATCAGCAGTTTTACAACTGATTTGGTAGAATATGACTCGCAAAGGTTTACATTAAGCAAATTGCCAGCATTTCATCGACTTGATTCGTGAAATTAAAAAAATTGACTAAGGTAAATTTTTCTCGGGATTTCTGCTGTCGTCGTTTCGGTGTTTAACTGCCATCGTCGCCGGAAATACGCCAGATCATTCATGAATTTTTATTCCACGAGCCAGTGACTCCACTTCCCTCGTTTTATGAGGATTTTCAATGTACCGATCAAGGGAAGAACCTTAATAGCCTCTTCTTGTTGTAGACAAAAATCCAGTCCACATAGCTTTTTATCAAGCCTTAGTCTTGTTTTCTTCTTGACTGGTGGGAATCTAATTCCAGTTTATTCCCCAGGAAAGGTATTTTATTCTTTCTTATCAATGTCCTAAAAATAAAACGGGAATTCAAGGACATCATAAAATTTTTTAAGTAAATATTTCTCAATTGGATCCCAAAGGAATACTGCATATTCTAAATAGAGCCTTAATTATGAAAGAAAAAGTTCCTTTTGCCTTTACCTAATCTTTACCAAACAATTTGTCTTTTGATGGTTTTTCATCCTGTGCTAACCTCTCAATGAGATTAAATGGTTTAAAACAACGCGTTGCATGTGTACCAGAAAACAACCATCGGTAATAGCGCTGCGAATGAGTGATGAGACTGTAGTTCTGACAATTGAGCAAAAAAAGTGGGCAAGCACCTTTGTCTGTCTAATGGGAGAAAGTGAATGAGACATAATGATGCATCTTGAGGGACCGATCGCGTGCGAGAAGAAAGATGTGCGGCGCCAAGCGACGCAAATATGAACACTTTCGGCGATGAAAGCGTGCCCCTCGGCGATGCCAATCAAATTTCTACGTGGGTGAGTTTGCTGACAAGCTGAACCTTGAGAGAGAGGGGGAGAGAGAGAGAAGGAGAGAGAGATAAGAGAGAGTGGAGATAAAAGAACGAATGCATAAGAAGCAAACAGTAAAATCAGGAAAGGAGTTCATTCCCATTACAGAGGGGACCTTTTCAGTACTGCTACATTAACATATACTGACTGAGACATAGACTGAGAATTACTGGCGTGACCGAGATTAATAGTATTATTTTACTAAATATGGGAAGTTATGTCAATTAGTGTGAATGGTGAATCACTCTCACGGCACTATACATACTTAAACATGACGTGAGAGAGATGGAGAGCAGTACCAGCCCTGGAGTGGAGGAACCCTTACGTAAATTCTCTCACAACAATCTTTGGGCCACAATTTTCCTGGTGCCAACTGATGGTGGGGCCGGTGTGCCAATGGAAGTGGGAAGTTTTAAGCGCTTTCCATTCGCTTTAGTGCCCAACTATCACACCCATCTGTCAACATGTAAAGTGAATTGAAGATTTTGAAAGATGCTCGATGACAAGCAACCGACTTCATTTAGAATAAGTGGGTACATTTTAGAGCTCTCTGCACAACGACTATTGCATAGATTTAATTTTTGTAAAATGGATTCATATTTGGAAAGATCGTACATTTTCATATTTATAAAAAAATTAAAAGTTTAGTTTCAATATTTTACAATTAAGAGTATGAAAATCGTGAGAGTTTGTCCAATTTTCCTGATAAACTTTAATTTCTATTAATGAACAGTTTATCGGTTCCGTAAAAAAAATTATTAGAAGTTTTAGGTAATGCAATTGAGTACCAATAAAAAGTTGAATCACCCACCGCCATCGACCGATATAAATTTTATCTCTCAATTAGAAAAATTCAACTCTCATGTTTATGGCACGATTTATAATAAACTTAATGGTTGAAGGCGTAACTTTGTGGAATGACAATACAGACATGACGAAAAAGAAAGAATTCTTAGTATTTTCCACACTTAAAACTTTTATTCCTCACCCAGGTTTCGACTGCCTTGCAATCATTTTCAAAGGTACGTTATGTATGGATTGCGAGTTAATATACAGATCTGGGGAGGGGTGAGGGAAGAAGTGGTTGGTTGACGTCAGAGACGTGCGTCACGGTCAGTGGGAGGTGGTGGGGGAAAGGTATGGATAATAGGGGAGAGTGGGAGGGAAAAACACATTCATTTAGGAGATTCTCACTTATGTTTTTGGCAGCACTCAAAATTTCTAAATGTTCTAAGTAGTCCAATTTGGCCCCTTTGTTCTCAACATGTAGCACTTCCGGCAAAAAGTCACTTGAATGGCCCTCTTCGATTAAATGTTTGGCAAAGGCTGATGAGATATCTCCTTTCACCCAACACGCTCTATGTTCTCGAGCCCTTATTAGATGGCTCGACCACCTTGTCCAATATATATCGAAATACAATTGGGAGTAGTACATTTAAGCTTATACACACTACTTTTGTTCACAGGTGTCACTTCGTCCTTTTAGTTGAACAACAATTTGCCCCAAGTTTTGGGGTGTAAAATGAAACATTAAACTTGTTCTTTGGGAAGACGTCAATTACTTTATAAAATATGTTCCCAAGAAGGGGAAGTTTACGTCATCGTTTCAGTGGCTCGTCATGTTTGTAAAAACTGAGTGAAGTTATTAATTCAATAGTTTCTTTCTTAGTTACACTAACATAACTTTGGCCAAATTGTTGCTCAACTAAAACTGTACTGTAATGCACGATTTATAACTTGAAATATATGTTGTTTTGCAGCGTATTTATTTGGGACTATGAGAATCCAATTTGATGGAATAACTTCCAAACATGCGGGTGCCTCTTACGCACATGTATGTTTTCAATCCACATTTCCTCGAATTTGCCCATTAAAAAAAATTATTCTCCATTCTCCATTGTTCATTGAAATTAACCCTTTCCATCCTCTTGGACAGTACATTGCACCGTTGTTTTATTAATCAATAACAATCGATCCAATACTTTTGTCCAAAAATTGCGTACCAAGATGTTGTTCCTATTAAAATTCTCGTTGATGTCAAACAGCTGACCACTGTGTTGCGGTCATTGCGGTGACCAAGATACACATCCAAGCTAAAAATAAATAGAAAATCGTTCCCCGGCAAGTGCAAAAACTAAGTTACACTTTCATAAGAAATGCTTTAGTAGACATATGTAGTAGTAACGTCCGCCGTGTGATGGTCCCTTTGCGGGAAAGGGCAGGCCGTGAGGGTATAAGCCACCGTGTATCGTCATGGTGCATTCCAAGTGGCGGTGTTCCGCAGGTGACCCAGGCGGTTGGTGCGGCGGTCCGGGGCACGAAGTGCTCAAGTCTGCAGATTGTGGACCATGTCGGCGTCAACGACGCCATGGACTGAGGATCCGAGGAGATCCTGCGTTCCTTCAGGGAACTGGACTCCGAAGTGAAGCGGGTAAGTCGCGACGAGGGGGTTGACATGACGCTTGCAATTTGTACTCTTGTCCCGAGGATCGATCGTGGACCCCTGGTTTGGAGCCGAGTGGAGGGCATAAACCAGAGGCTGAGTCGCTTCTGCACGGACATTGGAGCCTCATTCGTCGACCTTCGGCCGGCAATCCGATCATGTCGGACCCCTCTGAACCGTTCTGGTGTCCATTACACGGCCGAGGCAGCTAGCTGTGTAGCGAGTAGCATATTCGATCACTGTAGACCTTTTTTAGGATAGGGGTAGGGCAGAGAGTAGGTCAGCTAGTGGGTCGAATCAGGTACCATCGCGAAAAAAATTTAATAGAAAAAATATCCAAGAAAGTGTTAAGTCTAACGAGAACAGTTATAGGCCAGTTTTAAAAAAATAGCAGTAATTTAACTTGGAATATACCTAAGAAAGCAAGTTGTAATGAGAATACACTATCCGGGAATAAGCTCAGTGATAAATCCTTTTCTGTCGTGGTAGTAAACTGCCGTAGCTTAAGAAATAAAGTAGCTGACTTCTACCATCTAATTGAAACTACTGACGCAGACTTAATTATAGGGACGGAAAGTTGGTTGTGTAACGAAATCGCAGATAAAACCAAAGGGCGTTAGCTGATTTCAAAAGTAAATTACTGGGAGAACACTTGAACGATGATCCCAAGGTATTTTGGTCGTATGTTAGGGACACTCAAGGAAATAAATGAACAGTACACACGCTTAAGAATATCAAAGGGGAAAAGCTAACCAACAGTCTACAAAAAGCCAATTGTTAAACTCATTCTTCAAAAGCATTTTCAATACTTGTACACCACATCTTTTCGATCCGCAGCCTGTTCGTTCCCAAACATTTATGCCTGAAATTATTATAAATTGTCGCGGCATAGGACATCAGCTAAAAAATATCAACCCCAACAAATTCCCCGGTCCAGATCAAATACCTGCTCGCGTATATAAAACATTGGCATCAAACATAGCGCATTACTTAGAATTAATATTTACCAAATCTTTAGTAGATCACGCAGTGCCTAAGGACTGGAGAGTAGCAAATGTCACACCTATATTCAAAAGCGGCCACAGGGAAGACCCTAGTAACTATAGGCCTATTTCTCTCACATCCATTTCCTGCAAATTATTTGAACACATAATCGTAAGCTCCATTATGAGTCATTTAGATAGGGAGGAATTATTAATAAATAACCAACACGGATTTCGAAAGGGTAGATCTTGCGAAACCCAACTGGCCCTCTTCGTTCATGACATCTTGCTCTCGGGTGAAAATAATGTTCAAGTTGACGCGATATTCCTCGATTTTAAGAAAGCTTTCAATAAGGTACCTCACGTTAAGTTACTCTCAAAACTAGAAGCACATGGAATAGATAAAAACATTATTAGTTGGATTAATCAATTCTTACATGGGCGGGAACAAAGGGTTGTCATAGACGGTATCATGTCAAACACAGCGTTACATCGGGTGTTCCTCAGGGAAGTGTCATTGGTTCACTTTTATTTCTCTTGTACATAAATGATATTACCAGCGTCGTTAAAAGTAAGCTTAGACTCTTCGCAGACGACGCGGTTGTGTACAGGGATATTAACAATTCCGAAGATAGCGACTCGTTAACAATCGACCTACTTGCTATTTATGCTTGGTGCGAAAAGTGGCAGCTGAAACTAAACATAAAAAAGTGCGCAGCAGACAGCTTTTGTAAAAAGAAAAATAGGCCAGGTAGGGCTTACAGAATTAATAATATGGAAAGTATTCACGCCGAGTCTGTTAAGTACTTAGGGGTCACAATTCCTCACAACATATCTTGGGGAAAACATATTCGGGAAATATGCGGTCAAGCATACAGGAAGCTAGGCTTTTTCAAGAGAGTTCTCGGAAAATGTGATGAGAAAGTGAAAGAACGTTGTTATTTTTCAATCGTTAGGCCTCATTTGGAATATGCTGTTAGTGTATGGGATCCATAGGAAGCGGGGTTGATATCAGAGTTAGATCGCGTGCAGCGAAGAGGAGCTAGGTTTGTGAAACGATTTGCGGCGACCTTGGCCGGCAACTATCATCGCGGTGTCACGCATTCGACGCGGCTACAACTACGAAAAGTTGGCTAGTGTGTCTGGACTGTTAGAAGAATTAGGATGGGAATTGCTATCACAGCGTAGATTAAATTATAGGCTTAACCTCCTAACTAAATTTCAGGAAAATCATTTCTCTGACGACGTAAAAAACATACTATTAACCCCCTCGTACTACGGCAGATTAGATCGCGCCAATAAAATTAGAGAGCTAAATTGTAGAACCGATAGGTATAAAATGTCATTTTTCCGCGTACCATTCGGAACCATAACAGCTGTGATCGTCGTCATGAATAGTTCGAATTGTGACAATAGGCAGGCAGAAGATCTTTCTCTTTATATTCTCTACGTTCTTATTTATGCATGATGTAAATATTGATGTTCTTATTTATGCATGCTATTTTGAATATGTAGTAGTAGTCTTTGTATCCCTTGCATGTTGGAACGATTGACGATAGAATGTTTCTTGGTTATTAGATTTTTAATTGGCACTTCGCATGTGTGGTACGCGGGTTTAAATGTAATTTTAGTGTTCTACCGTATCATTCATGCATGCCTGGTGTGGAAGCACCCCCTGCCACACACTCTTTGGGTGGCTTGCAGGGTATGGCGTAGATATAGATGTAATTCATTTCTGTCTTTAACAGGAGGAATTATTTTTCTAATGTTAGTAGTTATGGCATACCTATTTAATGTTCCGGCATTTACTTCACAACTTTATATTTTATGTACACTATACCGTACCCTGGGCCTCATGTGTTTTAAAAGATCATCAGTATGGGAGCTTTGTTTGATGCTAAGTTTGGTTAAGTGGATTAATTTCTTCTTCTCTTATTACATTTTTATCATTGTTGATTTGAAATTGCAGTATATTAGTGTCTATTTTACATTTTAACCAGTTGAATAAAGCTATTCTCCGACAGCTCTTCTTACCTCCTACCTATCATTGCGCCCGTCATCATCTTTTTCCTCTGCCTCTTCTCCTCAATCTTTCCTTCCAATATTCTTTTTAGAAGGCAGTCTTCTCTCAAAATGTTCCTAACCAGTTCGGTTTCCTCTTCCTTACTGTTTTCATAGTTTCTTTACTCATTTATTCTTTCAAGCATTCATTCATCTCTCTCTTTATTACTCCATGCAATCCTTTCCATTCTTCGCCGTAGCCACGTTTCAAATCTACATATACATATTTTTTCACTCCATAAAGCGGCACTCCTCATAAACATTTTGAAAATCTTTTCCTTAAACAAATTTTAGTTGATTTGGCTTTTAGTGGTTGTTTATCTTTACTGATGGCTGTTTTTCTCTAAAAGATTCTACTTCCTATTTCCTCTGTGCAACTTCCATCCTATACGATGATGATTCCGAGATATCTAAAAATGATATTTCTTTTAAACTTTCTCCGACAATAATCACACCAGTACCAGGTGCCCGAGCTTCGCTCAGTAGATTTAAAAAAATTTAAATCAACATGAATGCACATCAAATAATCAATCGAATGAATAAGTTACAACATTCAGCGATATGGATGATTAAAATGAAGTATTCAATGCGGCTGTCCGTTTATATTATACATCTCAGATTCAAATTATTATGAATCTGATCAAATTAATTCATCTTAATATTTAATGTTCATCATCCCGCCACAGCAAATACACACGCAAACACGCTACATCAGCGTTCACATCCAAACAAATATGAACAAATTTGAAAATTAAAATGACTAATGTACCATTATCAGCGGTTTCTGAGAAGAACTTCGACAAAATTTTCGAAGAAGCTTTTCTAAGAAAATCTCTTAAACCAATCGCTCTCAAATTTTCCGTACACAATGCTTAATTTATTACGGAGAGCCTGCTGAAGCCCTTTTCCTTTTTTTATTCGTTGAAATTGTTTATAATAAAAAACGACTGTATGCCGGAAGTGTCCGTAATGTCAGAGTGTTTCAATCCTTTATATTGTCTCAGCATACTCTTAAACGAATACGTAAATGCCAAAGTTTTCGTACAAGTCTTGCTTCTTGTTCTGCAAAATTAATTCAAATTAAAATCAAAGTATTCTCTAAAGTTTCATCGTAGAGTCTCAAGGCACTCTAGTTCCATGCATCTTTTATTTCCGGAATATTGGTGGATCATTCTCATTGATTATTGAAAAACATTATATTCAATACAAAAGGAGCCTCCTGACACTTGACACCATGACTTGGATTTTTTAAGTAACATGTTACGACTCTTATATTGTAGTAAATTATAGGTATATACATAATATAAGGTTTTAAAATTGTAGGTATATACATAATATAAGGTTTTAAAATTGTAGGTATATACATAATATAAGGTTTTAAAATTGTAGGAGAGAAAAAATCTTGTATCAAAGTAGTTGAGGAGCCTTACACATTGGATTCGAGTCTGCACTCTCTTTTGAAGCTGGTTTCGTCTCGAGCGGACCCATGAGCGCGACGCGACACCGATACCAGTAAAAAGATCGAATTTCAAAAATTCGATTAGCAAATTATCTAACAATTATTTCATATTCTTTTTCGGCATTTTATACAGAGAATTATGCATATCAAACGGCAAAAATCGGACAATTTAAACTTTTAACACGAAATAGTTTTTTTAAGTTTTTTATATGTTTTGCAGTTTTTTTACAAGGATGAGACCTAGCGCATTGGACTCCACGCATCAAAAAACCTTTGTATACAAAATTTAACAAAAATCATTTGGGCCGTTTTTGAGGGGGAAAAAGCAAACATGTAAACATACAAACAAAGATTGGTCGTTTAATATTATAGGATACCATAATTATATGCGTAACAGGGTCGACATTTCTACGTATTAAGCGTAATACGACCCATATCAATATGCCCTAATTATTAGAATCAATTTAACGAACCAGAAAAAAACAGATTATTAGTTGAATAAGGGGTTGGGGTGCAAATTAACCCAGTTAAAATTTCAATCAAAGTTGCTAATGCTGATTATTTAATTAATTGTAAGCCATAAAAATTCGGAAAGAAAGTAGTACCCATTAACAGCCATCGATTAAATTAAAAAGGGAAATATGCTATTGTTGAAACTGGAGAAAAATGGAGAATGTAGAAATTGAAAACGTATTTTAAAGCTCAAAGGAAGTGTATGACAAAATCAATAACAAGAATTAAATATTTCATTCTTTCTGCCATCCAATAGTGGAAATTTCTCCCCAATACTTTGACATCAGGCAATTTCAAAAAGCAAAAAAATACCTTTACATTGAGTCGTTCTTTACCGACGCCCATTTTGGGGGTACCTAAGGCCACATAGCCTATTGCTCAAGTTAGCATGCACGCTAGAAACATGCGTAATTTCAGGTCCATCGGCGTCACATTCAGCGACCCCACAAGCCAGTATAATCAATTTTTCCTATTGATTGGAGAAGATTTCATCACACGTCCCAGGTTTACCTTGGCAAGGACACCGTACCTCGCTAGTACTACAGTGGCGGCGCACCAATAGACCCACTCTACCCGTTTGGTTTGCGTGCGGAATGCATGGCAACGCTCATATTACACTCAAAGTATTATTCAGAAAAAGGATTCACGAGACATATCTTCACTTTCTGTTATTGTAGAATGTATATATTTTGAAAATAAAAACCATTTTCTGGCTCAATATGTTTATGATTAACCCCAAGTAACTTGTACTAAACTGAATAAAACTCGTCTGTCTGCTGAATATTTCTAGCTAAGAGTGGAGATAGTGATTTAAATTTCATTTTTCAGCATGGATATTAACATGCCTTGAGAATCATGCGTAAATGGGCTTCATTACCATGGGGCTTATGGGAGCTGCCTTCCAATCTTCTTCCACGACTCATTCGCGAGTAGGAATACCAAAGATCATGAACATTCATGTGTATCATATATGTATTCATGGTTCCTAATTAGTACGGCACTGTTAATGCGGAGTCCAATGGTAATAAATGGTGGGGTTGGATAATCGACAGGAATATTTCTTCTACGTTGGCAACAAATGACTCGCAAAGTGTGCCATTAAGGAAAAGTCTAGTCTAGAAAAAATTAATAATAAATGCTCATAGCAAAAGGAAGTATTTTTCATAACTTCTTGGGAACTTCAAATGCACGTAGGTACGTAGAAAGTACGCAGAAGAACGCAACTTATATTCAACCCATATATCTATAACATTAAATATCTATTATGCGACCGCGCTTATGTCTCATACACTGAAAAATTGTACAATCTTTCATTTAAATCTTAATATTTTCTATGGTAATACCTGCCTGAAGAAACGGAGAAAATGTGAAAAATAAATTCCCTTTTTCCATTACTTTCTGATTCCGTAGGAATTTTCAACCACCTCACCTTTATTCTTATTCCTGAAGTATACACAGCACCGGACAAGAAAACAACATTTTCCAATTTGGTGCCAAAAGCGTAAAACCCTATCGACCAAACTCTCGACTACCCGTAGTACTTTGCGACTACCTATTGCAACTATCGATACATCGAACTTACGAAACTATCGACCATTTTCGATTATTCCAACATGCCAGCTTCCCGGAGCAAAGCGAACTTGGCCCACTAATTTTTTCCCCACTAATGAAATCGGCAGTGCTGCCAACAGTAACGGTTACGCACGAATTAAAACATTAATACCTCCTAATCCCTCATTATATTCGTTATGAAACTTCCCAAAGTTATTAAATATACATTTACCTATCAAAGGAACCTGTCGAAACTTGTAAGCACATCCTCGCTTATGAATTATTGTATAACGAACATAGGAAGAATAATTGTGGAAAACGCTACATTTTAAACGTTAATTTCTCCAAATTCCCGGGTCATATTTTGTTGGAACTACCCCAAAATGTGAATAATATCGAACCCAAAGAGAAGTGTCACACCGCATTTCTAAGCATGACCTCGTTTAGGAACTGTACTATAATAAACATAAGCTAAATCCTCTTCGAAAACACTTCAGTTATAACGTTCATTTCTTCATATCCACGAGTACGACTTTAATGAAACTATCACATTTTGTTAAAAATACTATTGCCAATACAACCTAATACACAGCATCTCTAAGCACGACCTCTTTTAGGAACTGCACTATCACGAACATAAGATAAATCTTAAATGAAAACACTAAAGTTTAAACGTTCATTTCTCCATATCCACACGTACGACTTTAATGAAAATATCACATTATGTTAAAAATACTATTAACAATGAAACTTAATACACAGCATCTCTAAGCTCGACCTCGTTTAGATAATGTACGGTTACAAACACGGGACAAATTAGTGGGGAAACACGCCTTTGGAGGAGACTGATCTCCGCGTAGACTAATTTTTTAAAATTTATTTTTTCCACATGGAAGTATGTGATTTAAATCAAACTACTGCAGGTCGTTCATATAATCATTACTAATGCCAAGCTATAATCAGCACCTCTAAGCACGACTTAGTTTAGTAACTTTACTATTACGAACATATGCTAAATGTAAACGGAAAACACTAAAGTTTAAACGTTAATTTCTCCAAATCCCCGGGTACGATTGGTACGATATTTTTGAAACTACCAAAAAATGTTAATAATACCCTTACCAAAGAGAAGTGTCACACCGAATTTCTAAGCACGACCTCGTTTAGGAACTGTACTATAACAAACATAGGTTTCATAACGAATATAACGAGAGAAGTTTCATAACGAATATAACGAGAGAAGTTTCATAACGAATATAATGAGGGATTAGGAGATATTAATGTTTTAATTCGTGCGTAACCATTACTGTTGGCAGCGCTGCCGATTTCATTAGTGAGGAAAACATTAGTGGGCCAAGTTCGCTTTGCTGCTTCCCGGTAGCCCGGTAGTTGTTGACGCCGTCAATGTGATGGCAACAAATTGATTCCATTTGTTCTCTGATGAAAGTGTAAGAGAAAAATCAAAATGGTTAAAGAAAGTGTGAGTGATAGAGAGGTTACGATCAAGAAACGACGGAAAACGACCGCAGTTCCTGCCACATCTACATTGGCAATACCAAAAATTCCAGATGGGGATGTTTATAAGGTGAGATGATCAGCGATCCGTATTAATTAGTTTTATTAATTATCATATAATTGGTATGATTCCGTTCATAAATTACTCTATCCTTTAATTATTTCATATTCAGCATATTATTATCTTAACCGAGTTAGTTCGCATTTGGTAACTTTTCCTCCGTTCAAATAAAGCTATCTTGGTTTCTATCTTGGTTTACTTAGTGGTATGTTTCAATAGACATATTTATTATAACTTTTACTTAACCACAAAAAACATAAAATAGAGTTTCCGAATTTATTATGCGCCTGAAGATGATACTTATGTATTGAAACCCGGGTCGTGTGTTTTTGTGGTCAAGTAAAAGTTGTCTTAAAAATAAATATGTCTTTTCCTCCGTTGACGTATAAACCTTGGATCACTGAGTTGTATACGTGTTTAATTTTCTGAGTGCAGAATGTGATGGAGTTTGAGGAAGATGAAGCATCCCTCAGAGACCCGGAGAATGATGTGCTTCTGTTTAAAAATACCTGCGACGAAATCAGGAAGGCTATGTATGAAATAGCTGAGCTGAAAAAGAAAAGCACTGAACCGGTAAGCGTCGATATTTTCCATTATATGATGAAATTATTCCTTTACTATTCACTTTAAGATGATGAATGAGTTAAGTGAAGGTACGAAGTTATATTCATGACACATCGTGGCACTATATTCAGTCGATGCATATTATCATTTTAGTGTTCTTTGATTATCAAACGCAGAGATTTATCTGAAAAGTTATTCCTGTGATAGGCGTTTGGATGTAATGAATGTATAATTTTGTAGGCCCAGGCGGAAATTGCGGAGAAGAGAACCGCTACGTCCCTGCTCTTTGTGTTTTTAAAAAAGCTGAATCGCCTCGAGAAATTCCGCACGAAAAAATCGAGAGACCTCTTAAACAAGGAAAAACAGCAAGTCGATAGCTATCATTTGCAGTTACAAAACCTTCTTTATGAAAAGTTGCACCTGAAGAAAGAAGTAACTAAGTGCTTGGAGTTTAAGTAAGCCATTTTTTTCATATTTCTTTTAGGGTGAATTTTTCTTTGATTGGCATGTTAATGCATCTAAAGTTTTCTAATGCCCTTTACTTTTGGGCCTTAATCCCAGCCAGTGTATCATTCTGGTAAGATACCTCTAGCTCATAGGGGATTGTAAAGTGTTTATCTTCACTTTTCTGTAATTCTTCTCATGAGGAATGAATAAATCTTGTGTGTGTGTGTGGCCAATCTTGCTTATATTGATAATGCCATATGCACCATTTAATCCTCCTAATGATCAATTAAATGGAGGGCGCTTAATAAGATTATACGATTGTTTTGAAAGTGGGTTATTTTCAAGTATTCTCCCCAGACCATTCATATGGAGAACAAATAAGTGCGATGGTTTATCTTTCTCCAGTCGCGGGGAGGTAAGCTCATTAGAGTAGTTTCTCTTTGCACACATAAGGTTGACTCTTAGGGTTTAATTATGCCCATTTATTATAAAGACTTAAGAGAGTACACATTATCACTTTTTGGTCATGGCTGACATATTTGCCAGTTATTGTATGCTGATGACTTTTTGATGTTTTTTCCATTAATAGGTCTAAAGATGAAGAGATTGACCTTGTTCCTGTGGAAGAATTTTTCAAAGAAGCCCCCGAGCACATATCCAGACCAGTTAGTATTACATATTTATGGTTCACATTTGACTTTGATTATTTTCTTTTCATTTCACTTACTTGATCTGTTCATATTTAATATAGGAAGTTTCAAAATCTGATCCACATCAGTTGAAGTTAGCACGCTTAGAATGGGAGTTATTGCAGAGGAAACAGCTAGCGGATCAATGCCAGCAGCTGCAAGAAGCTAAGGAAAAGGTAGCAGCAGAAATACAGAGCAAAAGGGAGAGAATGGAGAATATAACTCCTCGTCTTAATAATATTCTTGAGGTGAGCAACTCTTTATATTACTCTCTTCCCTCCATACAATTTTCTTGTCAGTAATGCTTCCTTATCTCTTTTACCATGATTGTTGTTGGTACAAAGCTCCAGTTTGTATTACCTCCACATAATAAGGAAGCAAATAAAACTTGACCTCACATTATAAAGGTGTGTCAATGGGTAAAAACATAATGGGATGCAGTGAAACGGAAGGTCATAAAATCTTTCAAGAAATGTGGCATAAGCAGTGCTTAGAAAGGCCTCTAATAGAGCTGACAGATTTACAAAGATCGGCATTAGCAATGTCGAGTTTTTTTTTCAAAGATAGTTTCTTGGTTTCCAAGATAGCAGTGATTCCACATAAAATTTGTGAGTTAGTTTACTAAGATAGATTCTTGGTTTCCAAGATAGCAGTGATTCCACGTACAGTTTGTGTTAGTTTGCTACTTTTCTCACACATTTTCAAAAGTTTTGTTTTATTTTGTTAACCAGACCAAATTTATAAGTTTTTTCATTGGAGAAGATACTTTTCATTCCAAATAATTTTTAAAAGTGTGTGAATATGTAAGACAATGTATGTATATGTAAGGCAATGGTGTATACATATTAAATAAATATTTATGTATATATAAGACAATGGTGTATACATATTGATAAGTATAGGCATTGATTTATGCATATGATATTGATTATTTATTGATTGAAATATTTGAAGACCTAAGTTTAATATTTTACATTTTAGTTATTTATTCAATTCATATCTTAAAATCAGGTTTTGTGTTATATGTCGATAACTGGAGGTATTATATGTATCAAAATCGCTGTTAGTTATTCAGTATCGGTAATTTCTGCTGCTTTTTTTGGGGTAGATACAGTAATTAAATATGTGTATTTTACATGCAGGTTACCCAACCCCTTCAAGATTACCTAGGATTGCCATTAGATAAAGTAAGGAAACAGCATCAAGTGGCATATCTATTGCCAAGGCCTCTCTATATATTGTATGTACAAGCAGATGCTTACAGAGAAGCATGTGGTAAGTAATTTTATTTCTCTAAATTTATTGTTCACAAAATGCGTGTGATTATCATTTTTCTGGTGAATGTGCTCTTAACATAAGTTATATCAATATTCCCATGCTCAGATAAATTGATGACGGTCATCGTCGGTGGGGATGAGGAGGAAGCTGTTCGGCTGCAGCATTCCCTGGCTGCTGGAGCCCATGACTTTGAAAACAATGATGATTCAGAGTCTGATCCTGAATTAGAAGCCCCTGAAGTAAGTAATAGAATTGACTGTTGGTCATGGTGGATTTAATGTAAGAATGGAAGTTTAGTTCATACTTAGCTAATTGAGAATGAATAAATTTTGTTCAATGGCTACAATAAACATCTCAATTCCATTGAATGGTGATCACGAGAAAAAAATTATCATTCAGAATTGTTTTATGTATAGCTCTTTCCTAATTGAGGAAATTTTGTTTGGTTTCACATCAATGTAGGACCTTGGGGATCGGCAGAAAAGACACAACCGAAAAATGTCGAGGCAAGACAGATTAGAGGAACGAAAAAAGAGGCTTCTTTTAAGTCACCCTCTGTTTGTTGAGATACAAATCAAATTGTCCGGTAAGATTATTATCAATCTGTTGTTAGATTTGTTTATCCCAGCTAACACTTAGAATGTAGAGCTCTCAGGTTTCCATCCCAGTGATTTCCTAATGGGACCAATGTTTTGAAGGTGTAATCTGCCTTCATCCTTATTCTCTCATAGGATGATGGCACACCCATCTGGAAACTGAAAGAGCTCTACATTCTGTTATCAACATGTCTTATGTATTGGGGATCCTCATTGTCTGAGCTTGTATTATATAGTTTTATGGTTGAATCTTATTGACTTATCGACCACTTTTTTACAGACAATAATCACGTGGTGATTTCTTTCCACTACTTGATTAACCTTCGAGTGGTCACCGTGAAACCAGTGGTGGGGTTCTTACAGGGATTTCATGGAATTTCTGCCAAGTTAGTGTTATTAAAGTTTTTCTTGAAGTAATATGTGTATTATGAAAGGTAATTATTAATGTGACCTTAATGTATACTGTGGTAGTAAAGAAAAATTTTAACATATCCATTTTGAAATAGAACTAACCTTGTTGTTTCCACGAGGTATATTTCAATAACACAACATGTATCCTACTCTGAGCAACCTACTCCTACAGTGCAAGAGGTGTCCCAACCATATACCTTAGAATTCTTGCAAAGGTTTTCACGGAATTGTCCATTAATGTTCTGCATTTTTGGGTTCTCCATCCACATTCGTTGGCTTTGGCTAACAACAGTTTTGGTTACCATCCTGCTACGGTCTTCAGGTCAAAGGTGGAAAGAAGCTGTTTTGGCCACCTTAGTGCTGGTCATCCTGGTGATGTGCTGCAAATTGGTCGGAGCAGATGATCTTTCTCTTCCAGCTGCTGAGGGGGTAGCCATTGTCTCTGTTGAAATTTTCCAGCAATTTCCAAATCCCTATTTCTTCCTTGCTTGTCTAGGATAGTAGTGGCTCTCCTTGGGTAGTATTTTGCATCTTCAAAATTAATTCTGTGTCCTGGCTCATTCATGGCATGTTCAGCAATGGCAGACAGTTTGTACTGCTTATTTTTCATTGGCCATACATGCCCTTTTAGTCTCGTGCCAATGGATCTCCATGTTTTGCCAATGTACAATCTTCCGCAAGAGATAAAAATCTGGTAATTCCATGGAAATGGAATTTGGCATCTACGGATGAAAAAAAGATAAATGAAAAATGTATTTTTTGAATAATTGGCAATGTGCCTTAATTTTGGTTTTCAATAGCTAAGACATTCCATCAGCAAAAGTAGGATATTTTAAAACCATTTGAAAATAGTTGAAATTTAGATTTTATTTTGATTCACATGCTAGGTGGAATTTTCTTAACTGAAAATCTTTTCTTCTTCTCCCTCACATCCCATCCTGTGTAATAGTAATGATTTATTCATCCAAAAAGAAAAAAATGTTTTTACTGCCTAGAAGTTAGGTACCCCTGGAAAGCCAGTGGCCTGTGTTTACTGTTGAAGTATGTTTTGTCCTTGCTTCAAAACCTTCATATATTTACTCCCTCTCAACTCCTTACATTATAATAAAATTTGTATCAATCCATTAAATTAAATTCTGTGGAAACATCAAAGTTGTGGATGTTACTTTTTCAATTTGGATATAATTTTTTTACTGAATCCAGCCTTTTTCTGTCAGTTTTGTTGAATAATTAGTTTCTTTTTGGGGTATCGTAATTAGTGCACTGCCAGACTTCCTGTTGTCAATCACATCATGTTGATGAATTGTTAAATCCAGTTTTGCATGAATAAAGATCTAATAAAATCTGTTTCCCTTTCCCTTCACAATCGTGAATGTCATATAATTTAGTATTATTGGTATCATGCTAAATGCTGGCTCCAGTAAACTGAATACAAATTTTATTCTTGCAGTGACCTCATAGCATCTCAGAACATCTTGTCAGAACTGTTTCCTGGGGATGATGGCAGTGAAAGTCCTAATATGGCCAACCACTACCAACTGTCAAATGTTGGCTTAGACCATTTTAGGGCTTACATTCCCTTGCTTGGCATTCCATATCTGTGGGCTCAGCGGTTGGCAGGGCTTGATTTTATGGCCTCTCGCCCTGATTCAGGTGCTGAATCCCGGGTAAGTGGATGTAAAAAAAAACTTACAATTCATTGACCACTTTCCTTTTTGTTAAATATATTGCAAAGTGAGAAGCACTAGAGATGGTGGACGAGTTTGTTTATTTGGGAAGCAAAATAACATCAGATGGGCAGAGGAAGAAGGAAATAGTAAGCCTCATTAACTAGGCCACTCTAGCCTTAAACAAGAAAAGCAAACTCTTCACCACGAGCAACATTAATTTAAGGATTAGGAAATTGCTATTGAGGACTTTTGTATGGAGCGTTCTGCTCTATGGTAGTGAGACCTGGACAATTAGAAAGAGAGAGAAGGAAAGAATGGGGGTGTTTGAAGTGTGGTGCTATAGGATTATGCTGAAAATAACCTGGGTGGCAAGAGTCACACTGGACTATATGGGACAGTAGATGATGGAACTAGGTTGCCAATTGTACAGAGAAGTGAAAAGATTGGCCCAAGATCAGATAAAGTGGAAGGCTGTTGCAGACCAATCCTAGTATTGCAACCAGAGAAGAAGAAATATATTTGATGTGACCCCTACATTGTTATAAAGCAATGTTCTCAGAGCTGGGAAAGTGGCATAATATATCATTGAAGTATTCAACAAAATTTACTAGAAGTTCTCTACAGAGAAATATGTACTGAACTGTCTCTTGTATGTTCTGGCCATCCTGAGAGTCATGACTAATTCTCTGGGGTTGTGACCACCATGGTTATGATGATGACAAGCCTCACAAAAATTAAATTGCCACTTCCTTCTAGTTTTAAACAATTGTTTTCTTCATTAACTTATGAACCTCATTGTTTATACCTCCTCCCACGGATTACAACCTTGATGCAGTGGAAAGGCTCCAATGACCACAAGAGCTGGACTGGTGGGAGCAATTATGAGTGCTTCAGGTAGGACCATCCATACCAGATAGGTCAAAGGGTAGGAGCCAGATGAAAGGAAGTCCCTATAATGGCACCACATTACAAGCACTGTTGGGAAGTAGGGGAAAGAGTCCCTCTGAGAATATGAAAGGCAACTATGGGACACCACCCATCAGGGCAAGTGTTGGATCTGACAGCTGGGGAGGCAAGGTTGTCATCACGCAAAATCCTTGCACGGCAACATCATCATGGGACACAAGAACCTAGAGAGATGAGAAGAAATAGAGGAAGAGTAGGAGGAAAGTACCGATAAAAATTGGGACCTGCAACATTAAGACCATGATGAGGGCTGGGAAGCTGGAAAATATTAGACAGAACTGGGAAAAGATAACATAGATGCCTTAGGGCTGTGCAAGGTGAGATGCAAGGACAGCAGAGACCTTAGAACTTGTATACAATAGAGGACACATGGGCTATGCTAGCAATGTATTGTTAGTGGGACCAGAGCAAACCAGCATGTGACATCAGACATAGTGACCATTTGATGTTTATATGTTTTCAGCCAGGAGAATCATAATGGTTTAATCATGTAATTTCTCATACCTTAGTTTTTAATAGGCAATTAATTATGATAAATTTTTACCGCCAAGGTATGTTCATGTGCTTCCTATTTAAAAACATAAATAATTAATCTCTAGGTGTGCTTTCACTATGGGGAATGTCAGTAATTCTCAGTAAAAAATGAAATATTTGTTTGAAATTGCAAATTCACATCAATATATCCTCATTCAATGTTTATCTCAATTTTAAAAATGTCATTTTATCATGGGCACTCTAGGGATTATCGTCAGCCTCACCTTCTTCAATGTCACTCGCCTGGAGGTTGCTTGGGAGACATTTTTCTTCACCAATGGTGTATGTATCATGCTCATGATCTAAGGCGGATACTAAAGTTTCATACCTGCCTTCCCCATATGATTACGAATTTCGTTCTGAGGAATTTTAAAAGCGTACATTGATGATTCTAAATCCCTTACTGCCACATATGCCACGTTGGGTATAGTGGGAGGTGCTAGTGAAGGTGTTTCATCATGTTTGGTAAGAATGAAGGACAATGGAAAGAAACCAGCATTTTTTGCAATTACTGGGGAAAAATAATAGCCTAAGGAGAAATTGTTGGTTAAATTGTGTTTTTTTAAGGAAAATGCAATCTCTGAACAGGTATTGAGGGGATGTCCAGCTCAGGAATGATCTCAGAGAATCGTGTACAACTATACCTTCACGTACCTGCAGAGCAGCAGTATAAAAAATAGGAATCCTTTTGGTGTACCTACAGATAAATTTTGAAAGCAATGAAAAAATGAAACTCTCAGTTTTCTGAACAGCTAACATCTTATGTCTCAGCATTACCTCACTAACCTTAGCGTCAGTAACATGTAAAAACAAGAAACAATATGAAATATAATAATTGCTTGGATGGCAATGAGCACGAAATTTCAAATTAGTAATTTCATTGCTATGAAAATTTTAGGAGTAATCGTAATCAGTCCAATAGGTTTAATGGGAATGGTGCCAAATACTTTTTTAGCATAATGAGAATATACATGGCGAAATATAGCTCAGGATTATTTGTGGTCAGGGTTTTTTCTGCCTCCCTCCCTTCTTGGGAAGAGATCTCCATCCCTCTGCACCAGTTATCACCAATGTGTCCTCTTACTCTTTGTATCTGTGCTGTGACCTCTCTTCTCTGGTTTTATTTTATAACCCTTCTGCCATATACCCTTCTAAACCTTTTCAATAAATCCATGAACTGCACCTTAGCTCTCAGTTGATCCCTTAAGATTTTGGTTTATAACCCAACAAGACATACTGCCAAACCCATACTGGAGAATCCCCGCCAGTAGGGGAGAGTGAGGAAAAAAAAGGTAGGAAAGGAGAGAGTGAGCTCCCTCTTTTCCTACCCCTACCGGGTATGGTATGGCAGGAAGTGAAGGAGGGAAGGTGAGGGTTAGGTTAGAGTTTACACTCTTTAAGTTAGCAAACTTAAGATGCTACAGTAAAAAATTATTGGGGAATAAATCTCTTTTTAGTCAGAATAGGTAAGAGTTTCTAAACTAAGATTGTTTTCAAACAGAATTCATTTGCATAACGGTGATTATTACTAAAATTTTCCAAGTCTGCCTCTCACAAGTGGGTTAGAAGCTCACATTTTTACATTTGAAGTAAATGATAAATAATGAGCTGGATTAAAGACATGATTAATTGATATAGTGATATTATGCCTTTTTTATGGCCAGCCATACTGTCGGTAGTTTCTCTGTGTTTCGCAAATGACACCAGATTTAATCAATTTTCTATGAATTAATCTTTCTTGAAGTCATTTTGCATGAAGTTTGTCACTATTTTCAAAATGGTGTCATATATACTCTGTTAAATAGGTACCATTTTTTAGTTACTCTTCTTGTGTTAATTTTTGTAACATTGTGACTATGTTAAAATATATTTTCTAGGGTGAAAAGGCCAATTTTAGACTGCTTAGGAGTTCTGTTGTTACAATATGTAATAAATGAAAGGTACAAGTGTTTTTATATGTGAACAATAAGAAATTCAAATTTGAAATGTGTGTTAAGTTTTCATTGTTTGCCATTATAATCATACTTAAAAAGTTATTCACAATCAAAGAAAGAATCTCTTCTATAGCAGAAATATTTTCTGGTTGTGAGAACTGACCCTGATATTTTTTTAGGGAGCTATTGGAACTGAAGAAGTGGCTTCTCCAGAAGTGAGCCGAGCAAGCATGGAAAGTGTGGTGAAGGCAATCCGCCATCGTTTGAAAGCACGTTTAGCCTTGTGCCGTCAGGTTCAAGCATTTGGTGAGCAGGGTGAATAGTTCAGGTTAAAACAATGAAACATTGAACAAATCTCTATCCCTAGCAATTTTGGATTGTAAATGCATATAATGCCATGAGCTTGGCTGACACTTTGTTTTTAGCTTAGCTTTAAGGGTTCCTATGCAATTGGCTTTAACAAGTCAATGAATTGCTCAAAAAAGAAGACTGACCTTAAAGAAAGCATAATAACTTACCTAACTTTCTTTAAACTGATCATGTCATCGTATTTTAATGGTACAAACAATTGATGTGTTTTTATGTTATTAACTACTCCAGTCAGTTTTTTTGTTGCTACTCAGCTGAGTCTTTTGATTTTCCTTTTGTATTATTTCAATTGTTTGAATAAACTTTATGTTTGAGATGTGGACATTTTTTGTTATATCATTTAAAAATCTTTTAGTGATCAGACACCAATTTAATGAGCTTGTATTTTATAGTCAAAATATAAGTACATTGTGCCTGATTTTCAGTTCTCATTATTTGTTTGGTTTGCTTTCTGTCCAATTTCAAGACTTTTGATAAGCCAAAATCTCCCACCTCAAAATCATGCATTTAAGCAATACACAGAAAAGTAAATAATAGCTCATCAGGAGTAATCTGAACAATTTTCTCTGGTGAATGTTCAAAGTTTAAGTACTCGAGAGAAAGTAAATAGTTGCAGCTCTAACATCTGCATGATACTGCCCTAGCCTGGGGCATGTGGCCCAGGGTGTTGCCATAGAAAGGAGGTGGAGAAGTCTGTTAGTAGATAGGCTTATTACATTGCTATGTTAATAATTCCCTCCATCTCTGCAAACACCTAACAATGACCACCCAACCCAATAGGAGACCATCATTCCTTCAACCAAACTGCTGTGGGAAAGCATCAAGTCTAGTAAGAGCCACTTGTCCTAATCAATTTGTTTATCCTCTCAGTGATCCTCTTTAAGTGTGCCCTTCATAGTCAATGTGTGGACCCCTTTATGAAATGACTACACATTTTCTCTTTTCTTCATTTCTTGCTAAGCTTTTAAATAACTGAGTTTTCTTCAGTTAAGCACCTTACTCATTATTAATGATCCTAATTAAGCCAGATATATGGTTAATGACACTCTTGAGAATTTTTTGTCTAAAAGTCCATTTGATCCCTCACTAAGTGTGTGCATGTAGGTATATTTATTTATTTCTCATTTTGTTCAAACATATATGCACATTTACTCTAAAATATCATGTTTAATGTTTCACTATGTAATTTTTTTCTCGAGCTGTGCTCTTTACTGCGTTTCATTTTGGCTTGACAAAAACCAGGAAACTCCAAATGGAGATTTGTCAAATGAGTGGAAATCATGAGATTGGTTGGTAACTTTGAGTTTCGTATTTTTTTCTTAACAGGTGGGGTGGTTTTAGCTGTTTTTTTTGCTCATGGGATTATACTTCCTTTAGTCTCTCCAGTAATTTCAAGGACGAAGTGCAATATTATAGGATGCAGGAAATTTTATGCTCTTCAGCTATCAGTTGCTGGCATATAATGTTGGAAATTTCCTACACTTAACTAGCTTATGATGCCTGTCTCAAGGATTAGCAGCCTGTGCCATGTGAATGGAAGTATTGTTAGATAAGCATGTCATTAATATATTTAGTGATGAAGTTCCCTCATGACTCTTAACAAACTCTGACTAACTCCTTTATTCATCCACTTGTTTTTCATGCATTAATATGTATATGTAGGAGGTTACATGATCATGAAAGGCATATCTGATAATAAAATTCTCTTTTGTCCACCTGTGGCATGCCTATGAAAGGCCGCAAAATATGTGGGTATGAATTTTGGACATAAGGCATCGGTCATCTACAAAAGTTCCAGTGTCATGTTAAGGATGAAATGAATAATGACAATTCCTATCTGTATGCATTAGCTCTTTCTAGCTGTATAAATCATATGTTTCATTAGTACAAGGAATAAATGCTAAATAAAACATTCAAATTAAATTAGCCGAGTAAAGTGCCAAGTGGGAAAAACCCTCAGTCTAGATTTTCTGTTTGACAGATTTCCAAAATAGCGGTCATCGTAGCTTTATTTAAGTTCTATATTGTTTTTGTATGAGTTTAAAACAAATGATATTGTGTTTCTAATGCATGAGAAAAGTGATTCAATGAAATGGAGAGGCAATAGGGAATTTGACTCTCGTAGTTTTCCTGATTGAAGGAATTCTTACAGAAATTGCTTAAATTTCCAGAGGCAGGAGGAATTCCAGTATTACCTGCACTTCGTAATATGTTTGCCACTAAATTTGGGGCTGAGCTGGCTTCATGGCATATAGCTACCTGGGATGACTACAAAGTAGCAAGCACAACACAAAGGCTGGTTCAGGCAGGGGCCGTGACTAGAGCAGACAATTTGTACAGAGCTGTAATTAACCGTGGGACAGGTAAGAAAAATCTTTAAAAATGTGGGCCCTCTTGGAGGTATCTTTTTTTAAAATAAATGCATGCTTCAATTATGCCTGCTGTCGAAAGCCTTTCAGTTGGGTATCATTGAATAAATGTTGAATATAGGCATGGAGTAAATGATTAAGGTAATATTGAGAGACGTGACATTTGCTGGTTTATTTGAGTGATGAGATGGTAAAGAAAAATGATAGTTGCTAGCATTTAAAAGATGTCAAAAATATACTATTGCTCTGTCTTTTAAATAGCTTAAGTCAGTTTTGTATTAGTCTTAGCTGTAAAGAGATAGTAACAGTTGTCAAGGTGGCAGATTTGATTTTGTTTTCAATCCCACTGATTTTTTTAAACCTTTCATACACTATGTTATTGGCGCTTATCTCCCCATCTCCTTGCAATTTAATTTTTTACTGAATAGCTCTTATTAGCGACTTTTTTCATAAATCTTTTACTGCTATCAAATTCGATGCATGGTTAAGTATTAGACCTAATGAAGGAATGATAAATAACTTTTAGGTTGGTCTTTGTATGTTCTCAATGTTATGTATCTTCCATATTAGTTAAATGAGGAAGGCTTGAAAGCATAATTTAGATTATTAATATTCTTGGTAAATGCTGTTAGAAGAAAAAAATCTGTAAAGTTAATGTTCTCTATGTATGAAGATCATTCTATAGATTGTAAATGAATAGTAATTAATTAGGATAACTTGAGGTAGTCCAGTGGCCTTCCCTCCTAACTACCAATTTAAGTGGATATGGATCCCCTTTTTAAGTATTTTAATTCCAAGTTGACACTGTAGAGCAATTAAGCTGTTGATTTAGCTGCACTCTTTGAAACAATAGGGGTTAGGACTGTTCTTTGATTAGTCTATGTGTGCACTTGGCTATGAAAAGCTTCATGTATGGGCATTTTTCATTGTAGCCCTGGGTTGAGATAGTTCCAAGGTTCTAAATTGCCTATGACAGCATATATAAAGAATAAGGAAAACTATCTAACCTCATGAATCCCTCTTAAAAGATACCTAACTATTACATGAGGGATGCACCCAAATTACTTTCTACAAAGTGAATTTTTTTTCTTGATAGTTCAAACCCACCCACTCAGCATACATATAGTCTGTACTCGAGTATAAGTCAACCTCATGCATAGTCCAACCCCTCATTTTTCAGCCAAAGAAATTCCTATGATTTGTGTATAGTCCGACCTGGTAAATGCACACTTGAGTTGCAGCAGCTCAAAACGTTTTTGGTCCGACTTAGAATAAAGCTATTGCAACCAAATTATGTATTCCTTTTGGGCAAAACATGTGCATTCTTACCTACCTTTCACTATGGTTATTCCTAGCATCTATCTAAAATTGGAAGTTTTCACATGGGTGAAAAAATATTAGGAGATGATTTTTCATTGAAAAACTAAAATATTGAAAAGTGCATGTAAAAAGCACGCATGAGCGTAGGTAACAGTGAAATGATTAATATTCTCATTTCCTAAAGAAAGACTCCAGTTGTATTACATATATTTATTTGATAAATTTTTAATAACTTAATGCGTAGCACTATTTGGCAAAGGCATTTGGAGTGAACTCCTACGTGTAATTTAATCCCAATAGGATTGAGTAGTTTCTTTGAAGGCTTCCGCGACTCATATACTTGTTAATGTTGCTCTTTTCAGGTATTCTCGTCGGGTGTTTAGTTTTTCTGACAACAGTAATATACAGTATAATTACAAAATGTCCAACGGACCTGAAGACGCCCCCAGGAAGAGGGGAGAAACTGTTGTCAGAAAAACTAAACACGCGACGAGAATACCTGAAAAGAGCAATATTAACAAGATTGAGTAGTGTTTTTGGAAGTGAAAACTTCTTTTTTCACATGCTCAAAATTTTCTCTTCCTGTTCAATATTTCAGCTCGTTTAATAGCATTAGTTGCTGTGAAACCGGATTACCCTCGTTCTCCAGCTGTATTCTCTTTGAATCTGCATTGGAATGGAGAGCATAATAGCAGCAATGACGATGCTATAAGAGTGAGTAAAAAATATTAAACCACTGAGTTTCTAGCTTCCTCTTCAACCTTCTCTAGAATGTTGGATGTCGTGTGTCAATTATTAAACTTCAATTTATTGCATATTTGCCTGGTTACTTCTTTATTTTTATTTGCTTTATTTCATTTATGCATACAAGTGTATGAATGCCTTATAATTTTACTGAAATTTCTGGTTTCCTGAATCATAACAACCCACTCAGAATTGTTGCTGAGGTAAGCAAATTCAAAGAGTTTGTGCTTCATCTATTGGATGTTTTATTTTGCGCAATTTGGTCTTATAATGATCAATCTGTGATTCAGCATTCAAGTTAATTATTTTTTGATGGAGCAGTTTCAGGATGTGAAGATTTGATTACAGCAATACCCTATTTTTCAATACTACATGTGAACTTATCATGCATAGAATTTAATTACACATTAAAATAGATTGGAATTGATTCCCCCATTGGAAAAATACATTAGGTTCCTCTAATATCAGGCTTGATTGTCCATTTTCTTGTAGGATATGGAAGCTGAAGTTAATGTTCACTGGAGAGAGTTAGCCAGAGGGCGTGGATGGGGTTGGGGGTTGCTAGCTGCTCAGTTTCTGAGACTTATCTCCTGCCTTGACATCCACCTAGAGGCATCTGCTCCCAATGAATTCCCTCGCGACAAAGTGTTTTTCAAACCTGTGAGGTAAGGGCAATCTATTAATTGAATTTCAAATCCTGCCATTGAGTCAATGATATTTTCCATTCTCTTTTATTATGATTTCTATTGTGGATACATAAGCACATTCACATGATGTGGCACCTAATGTTTATTGTGGAATGGATGTCTTTTGTAATATAGGTTGTTGCTATTTTCAGGGGGAGAAATCGAGCCCGTCCTTACAAATATCTTCCAATTGGAGGGGGGATATTTTCGCAGCGATAATAGATTTATTACTTATTTGTTTCTTTTTCTCTCTCTGATATTGATGTGGATCAAATTATGTAATCTCAATTCCAATTGTACCTAAATATTTCTAAATTAAAATGATTTAAGTAATAATTTTTTAAAGCACACTATTACTTTCCTCTTTGCATCTCTACATTGATATGCACTTAAACTTGATGCAGCAAATATGTGAGTTCCGGATAGCTACCTTATATAATGAAGATTTTATCGAAACAAAGTCGTAAGCATAATTGTTTGTCTATTTACTTGCATATTATAGACCATGTTCCACTGCACATGCTTCCACAGTAGCTCATATATGCTTCGTTGATACTCACAGTTGAAGTACCTGCCGCTGACAAAGCAAAATACACATGCCACCTTATACTCTGGTTTGTTATGTACTTACTTTAAATGGTTATCACAACTTAGTTCACCACATTTGTTGTTCTTTTTCATCTACATTTATTTTAGTGTATGTGTTTTTCTTATGTCTATTTTTGGAATTGGTTTGGCTAAATTATTTTTTCCATTCAAAGAATTTGAAATATCATAGGAAGGCAAGGAAGGAATGTGCCGGGGACAGTGGAGAGGAATATTTGTGAAGCTGACGTAAATTATAAAATGTTTTGCTCATTTGTTCCATGCCTGTTTTGCTCATTTGTTCCACTACTCATTGATTGCAATGAGTTTTCTTTCTTATTTTTTATCAGTAGTCAGGGTGTGTTAGGGAAAAGTATGTAAGTGAATCTTGTGCTTTGGTATAAGAGATTAAGCTACTGTGTTGTATCACTTCTTTCATTTCTCCTTTCGCATATCTTTGTCTTTGCTGCTTGCTAAGAAATTTGGAAAAGCTCCTAAGACTGAAATAATGTAATTTTTCAGCAAACACAGGACTAGCATAATTTTGATAAATTTTTATGGAAAAATCTATGTCACTAACTATTGAAAGTTTGTGTATTTCAAAAACATCAACACAGCATTCTTTTGTTTACTATACCGATGTATGGTACTGCCCTCTGGTGGCCCTTTGTATGCTCCACGGAATAAAGAAGGCGTCGGTTCCCGTATGAAAGCTGAACGAGTCGTACGTGTTTTTAACAACAACTCCTTCCTTCCACTGACGTTACGGTTTGAGTAGGTTAAGAAAGGACATCTATTCAATCCGACGACAGGTTATGGGCCCAGTCAGTGCCAAGGCGTTGTAGGAACTCGTAAATATTTCAGCGATTTGAATATTTCATTATTTTGGATTACGAGGTAAGGCGGCCGGCATGTTCAAAATGGCGAGTTACAGAGAAGACGTAATCGACAGATCTTTCTCAATTCCCAAACTAACCAAGAAAAACTACACAGCATGGATGTGCAGGGTGAAAACAGAATTGTTATCGAGGGAATGTTGTGAGGCCGTCATTGGCTACGAAGATGCTGACGGAGGAGTTTTGAGCCAAAATGAAGTTAGGAGACGTGCCCGCGCTAATAACTTAGCGATGTCCCTTATTGCGAGATCTGTGTCTGATGATTTGATAAATGATATTATCGGGTTTGATCGAGCCAAGGACGCGTGGGAAGAGTTAGATCGGCTGTGCAACAGGAATACCGAGTATGGCGCCATTGTGAAATTCTGTGAATTGAACGGTGTGATTAAGTCATCTGATATGTCCATGTCTGAGTACATCAATAGATTGATAAATATGAACAATGCTTTGGAGCAAAATCAGCTCAAACTGGATGACAAGAAACTAGCTTCCCTGATTTTAACTGGACTACCGGAAGAATATGAAATAACGGTGAAGACCCTGGTCGTGGCTAACAAGATAACGGTTGCAGATGTGAAGCATACGTTGTTAGAGGTCGAAGAAGAAAAGATGGCCAAACAAGGAATATCTTCTCTACATCATGCATACCAAGTTGCCAAGGGACATAACCAAAGGAAGAAAAAATCGAGGAATGCTGGGAAGAAGAGAGATGAAGAATCCGCCAAAATGGACGTACGGAATTCCGATTGTGTGAAGCCCAACTTCAAGTTTTGGTGTTACGCTTGCGGTAGTGAGGGTCACTACGCACATAGCTGTCCAAAGAAGAAAGAGCTTCAAGGAAATGGAAGCCATGAACTTAAGAAGGTAGCAATAACCACTAGGGAGCACATAGTATTATGTGCCAAGAAGAAAATGTAGTTCAGTTTTGGAATGTGGATACTGGATGGAGGAGCGTCTGACCACATGACAAGCAATAAGGAACTATTCAAAGAATTAAATCCCTACTCTGGTGCTTTGCAAATTGGAGATGGTACACCGTTGAAGATAGAGGGCATCGGAAGTGCACTGATCCAAATGTCCGACGATTGTGGTGGTAAAGATATTGAGCTCCAGGGAGTGTTATATGTGCCGGACTTACAAGGAAACCTTATTTCGCAAGGACAAGTTGAAGAAAAGGGACTTGAGTTTAGGTACAAAAGTGGAGCAAACAGATGCTTGCGAAATGGACAATTAATATTTCAAGCATTTAGGATTGGGAGACTGTATTATGTGACAACAATTGGAGGTCCAACACTCAGTGAAGCAAGGGAAGCTTATGAAGAGAGCAAGAAACAGGCTAGAAAAGTCAGTCGTGAAACATGGCACAGCAGATTGGGGCACCCGTGTGACCAAATCCTAGGGAAAATGAATCACCTGCTTGAACTACCTCAGGAGGAAAGAACAGTAGGAGAGATCCCATGCGCCCCGTGCATTCAAGGCAAGATGAAGCGTGCAAGCTTTCCTACCGAGAAAATATTGAAGGTGGAGGGTGCACTGGAGAGAATCCACTCAGATATAATGGGTCCAATTAAACCACCATCTTTGGGAGGTAAGCGTTTCATTGTAACTTTTGTGGACGAAGGCACAAAACATGTGACAGCTGTCGCCATAGCGAGGAAGAGTGACTGCCTGAGCGAGTTTAAAGCGTACAAGGAGAAAAGTGAGACCTTCCATGGAAAAAAAATAAAGGAGTTTCAGTCAGACCAAGGAAGAGAATATGTGAGCACTGCATTCCAGTCATTGCTCAATGAAAATGGGATTTTACATCGCATGTCAGTTGTACACACACCCCAGCAGAATGGAACGGCTGAGCGCATAAACCGAACTCTATGTGATATCATGCGGTGCCTCCTAATGGCAGCAGGTATGCCAGCTTACTTTTGGGGAGAAGCCTTGCAGACTGCAGTTTACCTAAGGAATCTGAGGCCATCCAGATCTATTAACTTTGAAGCCCCTTTGGAACGCTAGTTGGGGAGGAAGCTATTGAAGAGTGACATAGGACATCTCAGGGTGTTTGGGTGTCAATCCTGGGGATGGGTTCCACAAGAAGACAGAGATGGAAAGTTGGGGCCCAGGGCAAGAGAATGTGTGCTCTTAGGATTCCCAGAAGGCATCAAAGGGTACCGCCTCTGGGATATCAAGCAAAGGAAGGTGATCATAAGTAGAGATGTGGTCTTCTATGAGCATATATTCCCCTTCAAATCCAAGGACCCCAGCCTAGAAATCCGAGAAGAAGTGCCCTGCACTTTCCAAATTGAGGAAGAGATGCCAGTCCAGGGAGAGGAGTCATCCCAGGCACCATTCCAAGGGAGGGTGCTAGTCCAGGGAGAGGAGTCATCCCAGGCACCATTCCAATGGAGGGTGCTAGTCCAGGGAGAGGAGTCATCCAAGGCACCATTCCAGGGGAGGGTGCCAGTCCAGGGAGAGGAGTCATCCCAGGAACCAGTCCAGGGGAGGGTGCTAGTCCAGGGAGAGGAGTCATCCAAGGCACCATTCCAGGGGAGGGTGCCAGTCCAGGGAGAGGAGTCATCCCAGGAACCAGTCCAGGGGAGGATGCCAGTCCAGGGGGAGGAGTCATCCCAGGCACCATTCCAGGGGAGGGTGCCAGTCCAGAGAGAGGAGCCATTCCAGGTGCTAGTCCAGGGAGAAGCGTTGGCCCAGGTAGAGGTTCCAGACGTTGGGAAAAGCCAACAAGAAACCCAGGGGAGGACACCACCCAGGTATTCAAAAAGACAACCAATCCCGAAGACAGCTTGTACTTTGCCCTGCTGCCTGATGGCCAACGCATCTCAAGACAGTCCAACCCCAGGCGTGCCATTGAGTGTGAAGGAGGCGCTTAGTGGCCCTGATGCACGTCACTGGAGAGATGCCATGCTGGCCGAATTGAACAATATGATGAAGCAGGACACTTGGAAGGTGGTAGCTCGTCCAAAGTTCTCTAATGTTGTTGGGAGTAAATGGGTATTCACTATCAAGCGAGCAAATGGAAGTGTGGTAAGATACAAGGCTCGCCTTGTTGCTAGAGGTTTTAGTCAGGTAGAAGGAGTTGACTATTTTGAGACTTTCAGCCCTGTGGTGCAAAGAAGAACTCTCAAATTATTAATATCCTTAGCCATTGAAAATAACTGGGAAATTGATCATTGTCATATAATGTTGTGTTGATTTTTGGGGAGAGGTATTGTAAGTTTGTATGTTTCAAAAACATCAACACAGCATTCTTTTGTTTACTATACCGATGTATGGTGCTGCCCTCTGGTGGCCCTTTGTATGCTCCACAGAATAAAGAAGGCGTCGGTTCCCGTATGAAAGCTGAACGAGTAGTACGTGTTTTTAACAACTCCTTCCTTCCACTGACGTTACGGTTTGAGTAGGTTAAGAAAGGACATCTATTCAATCCGACGACACTAACTTTTATCTGTTACCCAATAATTACCAAACCAATATTGTAATCCCAGTTAATCATCTCAATTTTTAGCAGTGGAATGAGAAAAAGAGTTAAATAAATCCTTAGCCTTTCAATTCCTAGAGGGATTTTGATCCAGTTGCTGGGGAATTTTGAAAAGGTTGTGATGCTCAAGCAACACGTGATTAAACCTATGCAATAATGCATATCTGAGCAAATATTCATTCAATGTTCCTGAAATTTTTAAGCTTATTTCGGGAAAACATATCTTTTGCATACATTTTTCAAGTACCAAAATAAGTAATATTTACTTGTACAGTTACAACTTATAAAACAAGTGTTACAAAAGAAACTTTGTTTAGGGAATATTTGTTTTAACTACTTAGCAATTTTAAGGTTAATTTAGGTCTTGAGAGATTAGTTCACACATTACTGTATGTAACATAACACAGAAACTTCTTTGTATAGAGTAAAAACTAGTTGAATGGGTTAAAGCAACTCCCACACTTGCATGACACTAAATACCCTAAGACTGCCTCCTCCTTGCCTCTTTATCCTCATAATCACTTACTCAACTAGCCCTCATGACCCTGTCTCCTCCTTCCATTGGGTCTTCCAAATCAGGGCCCTCTGCCCCACATTGACCATCCCATCGGCCATTTTGTGAAATCACTCATTATACGATTAGTGTTACAAGATCTAGCTTGGCAGATCTTAGTTGACACTGCTCCCCACTCATTACTCAAGCAGCTGGCATCACTTGAAAGGCTTGGAAGGTGAGATGAAGCTAGGCAATGGGAGATTGATACCGTGGGACAGTACTCCTTTCAGTGGAGTGAAATCTTTCCAGATGATATGCACTTTTCCATTCAGGCCTTCTAACACCAATACATTTGGAAATTAGCGCTTAAAAAGTGAATGATCCCCCTGACTTACACTATCCCACTGTCAACAAGAAGCTAAAGTAGCAGTATGCATGGCTAGCCATGATATGGAAATGGAGTTAAAATGTAAGTTCTTCCCTTCCAAACCGGTCGTCATTCCGAGCCAAAATGAAGCTCATCCCACTGACTACCATGAGAAAAGATGTTAGCAATGGGGCGTGTTGATGTTGGCAGGTGCCATTTTATCATCCCTGCGCCAAATATGCTCACACTAGGCTTTTCAAGTCAAAACAAATATCCTTTCATCGTTTTTAAAAAATTTTAAGATTAAAAACATTTCTTACTTCAAGAGGCTGGGATATTATAAGCTGAAAATAGCAATATGATATCTTCACAGAAAAAATTTCATCATTGAATATATTACATTAGCATGATATTTATTTCCTTCAATACTAAATGAAAACTTACCTTGCAGAGTCAGTACCCTTCATGTTGGATGGTGGAAGGTTTGAAGGGATCGGTGCCCTGCACATAAGATACCATTGAAGGATTTACACTATGCATTACCAACCTAGCTTTGTGCTTGCCGCTGTATTTATTATTTTGAATCTTTAATGAAATTAAAGAAAAACAACTAGGCATCATAGGTATTTTATCAGGAAATGGTAACCTACTGACAATCAAAGCAAATGTTGTGTATTTCAAACCAGATGGAATGTTTAGCTTGGCAGTCTTGTAATTATTTTGCCATAATTATTTTTATTGCATACCGTTTTTTCTATTCACAAGATGACCCTCCTAGTGCAGATAACTCACACGAGTGCATCCGTCCTCTAGGTCCATGAGTGACACATCATACTGGTAAATAGTGGCCTTCAAAATCCTTACCAGGGGATGAACTATGTGAAGTATCTTCTGCCCTGAAGCAATGGCTTGAATCTCAAAAGAGCTAAAGAAAGATGACAGCTTTTTTGTACAAAGGTACAAACCTTCATGGGGATGTTGAATTATTGAGCTAGCATTGGTGATGGCTATAGGTGAATGAGACTGACATAGCTTCTAGAATTATACAAGATGAAAATGAAGACTAGTTTCCTGGTGATTAAGTTATTGCCTCTCAGGATTTATTTCCTTGCAAAAAATGTGTGCAGAGCTTGCACCAACTTGGAGTTATTTGGAAAATTTTTAAGGGTAAGGGTCTACCGGTGCACTTCCACAGCAAAACAAGTAGCGCTCTCGCTTCCTGTCTGGCCGACCAGTGTGGTGGCTCAGGGCTAGCTAGCTTGCTTGCCTGTCAAGCAGGCGTCCTGGGTCGATTCCCGGTCCTGGAGTTAACTATTTGTTAATGCTTTTATCTCACACTTTTTGACTCGAACATTGTTCTGGCATTTTCCTGAAATTGTATAGCGTATTCTAGAATGGTCGCTCTCAGTATAAATACTGAAGCCCTTGGCCCTATGAGCCAGTCTTGTATCGACATTGGAACAATAAACAGCAGTGAAACTTAACACAAGTCTCTTCAATCGCTAGCTGACCTAACCAACGATCAGCTACAAGGGTAAGTTTATTTTTGATGAGCATATTTTCAGCATATGCTCATATTGTGATCAAAACATATTTCCCTGGCATAACTTGAGCATAAGCGCAACATATCTTGTGCTATTAGGGTCATTACGTATGAGAAAATATAAGTAAAAATTGTTATTGCCCTCAGAAACATGAGTAACTATAGTCCACAGGCCGTGTTTCACCAATGATAGTTGAGGTATAATTTCATGGGAGTAAGATTCAGGTGGATAGAAACCTGTCATTGGAGTTACCCCAGTCCTAGCAAAAGAAAAGTGATTCACGGATCAATGTCCCATGGATGGAGATATGTCCTATAATTACTCTTCACACGGACCGCAACTGAGGTTTCTGATAAAAAAATATCTGTCGGCGGAACGGATTTCGTTTGACGCGCGCAGCCTTGATAAAGACATGCGCCGGGAAAGGATGTCAAAATGCGAACGTGGGAGGCAGTTCTCGCGAATGGTTTAGCGGCACTCACCACCAGGAAATCGCGCTTTCCTCTCCGTCTTCGGTTATCAGTGAACTGCGACCGATTGCGAACAGTAGAGAGATAGAGTATCTTTCCTCATCAGAGGACCTCTTCCATCCTAACGTAGATGTTATCGGATTCTACCCAGCGGAGCCACTAAGAAATAGCATTGAAGTGAGTACGAACCTACCTGCATCACCTTTGAGCTTCATTAATGTGTATATTTTGGTGACTACATTTCTTTGAGCTAAAATCAAGCGTGAAAAGGGGTCATTGGCTCGTATACATCTGCAGCGCGATAATTGGGAAGTTGATAGCACATCGAGACGTGGCACTTTGGCCGCATGGCCGGAGGGCTTCCATATACTGCGGTTACTGGTTTTATACGTATTTTGATTCTTAACAACACATTTTATGTTGAGCCATTAAGAGTGGATTTTTCTTGAAACTTCCCCGACGGCAGGAAACAAAATTCACCCTCAGCACACTAATTTGGTAGCATTTTACTCTCACAAAGGGTAGGAGCGCTTACCTTCTGCTAGAGCGGATAACGCATTGGTAATTCGTTCCAAGTAATCGAATTGTCCTCTTGCTTTAATATGAAATAATCGTGCAGCCAAAGCCCCGATTTGAAAGCAATGAGCTTTTTGTTTCACGGGCAAATATGATGAGGTTTGGGAAGTCAAGATATTTCTTCGATCGGTTCTTCTACTTAAAAAGTATGACAGGACAGGAATTGCTTAGGTCAAGAGCAGATTCCGCGCCTCTGTACTACTGAGAAATGACCTTCAGTGCGTTCACTTTAGCTCTCCGAAGAATTGATAGCTACTATCACGTGGAATGAGGAACTTTCCATGATAACATTGGTTCTGCATTGTTAATAAGGCGTTGTAGGTGATCTCATTTAAAATGTAAATAAATGATAAGTCTTATCTCACAAGAACGCGTTGCTGCGGTTAAGCACAAAAAAATCCATTTTAGGATATAAACTCTTAAATGTTTAACCATATCCATACCAACCCCTTTCTTTTTAATCCTCCACACCTGCGGGAATTCAGTTTATCAATTCGTTAAAACTATTTACAGTGGAAAGCTAACTCAAGATATGTCATTCTAGCCAATTCCTTCTTATTCTCGTCGTGAGCCTCCGATCCTCGATGCGTGGGCGCTGAGAAAAAAAGGCATTCTCTTTGAAGAGAGTCACTCGCGCGATATCTCGGATAACTGATTACGAGCATTAGTGAAGAAGTTAAAAAAGTACAAATCAGTAATTGGATTATAATTCGTCATTCTCCTATGATAGTCGAGCTACTTTGATATTCTTATTTTGCACAGTTAATTTAAGCTTTTCGGTATCCTTTGTCAAAACCGAACATTTTACCGCACACTGACTGCCTCAGTCAACTGAAGTTATTATTGAGAATAACTTAGTCATTATTTGATAAAATACAGACCAGTTCCTAAACTAGTATAATGCACGAACTGCCCAAAGATATGAGTACGTGAAAAATCAACTGTAAGGATGAAAATTGGGAAAAGAAACAGAATCGCAAAATGTCGTAAAAAGTGTTACTCAAGCTCCCAAAAATGAGTTGAAAAAATTGTATAAATCGACTCCTAATCGATATATGACAATTAAATTACAAAAATCCTCAACTATAACTTTTCTTAATTAACATTTTATTTTTATCGATTCATAATAGACGTATGACAATAAAATTTTTAAAATTTCTCTACTGAAACTTTTCTTATATAACATTTTATTTTTATCAGCTTAAAACTTAAATACTGAGATCCTTGCTATATCTATAACGAGGTAAAATCGGTTGATGTAGAGGCGTTGAAGCACGCCAGCTTGCTCTCTTAGAGAGAATCAATTTCCAAATTTTCCTTTTCTTGGTATGTCCAACTTCCAGATGGATTTCCCTTACGAAATAAAAGACGTGGAAGAAGAAATTGGAAGCTACGTATCCAGTATTTTTCTAAAAAGGAAAAACTGCTTTCTGCAAGTGGGGCCAAAGAAGTATTTCCTCTTTTCCAAGTATCGAGATGAAGCGGCTGGCTATTACAACATGGAACTGAGGCCCGATGATGTTTGGGTGATCACATTTCCTCGATCTGGTAAGTTTACGAAATGTAGTAGATGCTGAATTCGTTGTATCCCCTTACCCTAAAAATATATAACTTCCTACGCGCATCTTTTTATACCCTCTTCAATCAAATATTTAGTAGAATCATTTTTGTTTTGAGCCATCCATTAGAAATGTAGCAGCTTTCGGACTTTCCCTCAAGGCCACCATGGACATCACGCGGAGATCAGCTGATCCACTTTGAATAAAACCCCGAGGAAACCTTCGAATCAGCTTGAGCCATCCATTTTTCCCTTGACAATCGTCTTCATTTGAAGTTTAGTCTTACGGTGGATCCTCATATTGTTTCATTTTCACTTGTGTCTATTGAGCGATGCATACTAGCTTCCTAACAGGAACGTTTCAGGAGTGCTATTTGAGAACTATGGAAGATGAAAAATTATGCGAAAGAATCGCCGTAGAATTTGCAACATTTTTGACGAATCGGTCCGGAAAAAATGGGCGTATTTTAGCGATTATCTACCTGGAGTAAACGTACCGCGAGGGTTATGTGGTTGAAAAATTTTCGAGTGAGCGAGAAAAGCTGAATGATCTACATCTACGTAATTCCCCGCGAGCCGCCGCATGGGCGTATGGCAGGGGGTGTTAGGTCACCAGTCGTGTGAAGAAGTAAGTTTGTTGGAGATGAAATGGTGACATGAATTATAGGAGTGCATTTAGTGAGCTTAATTTTTATTGTGACCGCTTATTGTTCGCGGAAAGAACGAGTTCTTGTACCTATCTGTTTGGCAGTGTATCTCTCTTATTTTATCGCGTCTGTCAGCCCTAGAGATGTAGTGAGGAGTCAAGATAATATTCTCTATGTCGCTCTGAAAAATATCAGTTCTGAATTTATCAAGCAACCTAAGCCTAGCTTGTAGCCCTCGAGTCTCTATGGGCTCCCACCTTAATCCCTCTAAAAGTTGTGAGACATTAAATGTACGCTCGTAGCAGTTTTTAACGAAGCGCGCTGCTTTCCTTGGCTGCTAATGGCGTAAGTGAGGCAAGCATATACCCTAACAGCGAATAGTCCAGCTGAATGGGGTACCAAGGAGCATGCAATGTGGAAATAGGCTACGAAGAAGAGGCATTCATGTCGAAAGAGATCGGGAAGCGATGGAGTATTTCAATTACATCTACGTACTGGTTCTCCGCAAGGACAGCATGTGGAAAAGGTAGACAGGACCCCAGTCATTCAATGATGTGGGGTAAAAGAAAGGAAATGACCGGATGGAAAGACGAAGAGAGAGTTGCGTTTCGATGGATAAGTGTCTCGCCCTGCATGTTTTGTAGTAAAGAATTACTGGTGGGAAGAAAAAATTCTTCAACCTCTCTATTATAGTTTACCTCCCGTATTTTCGCGCTAACTAAAACGCAGTAGTTATGAGTGACAACTCATTGGACTATTTGGGCATTACATTTCTTCTAGTCATATTTATTGTCTCTACGAGTTTCATGCTAACTCTCCTTTCATCTAAATGTGTACATGTTTGGCATTTGGTCCTAAACCTAGCCATAAAGTGTAAAATTTTATTTATAAAACTATCATTTAAATAGTTTTCTTCGCCCGAAGTCAGGACTATTTTTTTGCATTTTCATTGTGGGTACGATGGTTGGTCATTCTACAGCTGGACGAAAGATTTATCACATCGCAGATATTGACATAAACTGTAAAAAGGTCTCATTGTTAATATCCTATCTCCGAAAATATGATGATTCGACCATAGACCGATAATGTTTCGAAAGGTCCTCGACTTTGCTCCAAAGAATAAGAAAAAAACTCGGGCCGAAGTATTAGTGCTTTCATTTCCATTGCTTATGTAACACAAAAACGTCCTTATATATGCTGTCCATATACTTAAGAGTCATAAGGTAAATACCCCCAGTTCTCTTAGTCAGAATTAATAAAACTAATATAATAAATACTTGTTCTCCGAAGGAACAACCTGGACCCAGGAATTAGTATGGCTCATCAATAATGATCTTGACTACGAAAAGGCTCTGAAGGAGAAACTCATAGATCGCTTCCCTCTACTGGAGTGAGTAAATGATCAATGCACGCATACTTAGTTCCAAAAGGAATGTGTAGCCCTCACAAAAGCTGGTGGCAGATGAATGCACGGAAGAGCGGCGGGACTTGGGGAAGGTAGAATGAGGAAATGGTAAGTCTTCACTATTGACGGCCAATTTTTCATCATAATTGAAATGGTACTTAGGCACAAGGCGAGATTCACTTAATTCGTTTCTTTTAAGGAAATAGGCCCCTCCACTCCCTAAACCGTCCACTGCGCATCTACCATGAGCTTTTGCAACGGCTGCATAATATCAAAATCAAAGAGATACAATATTTCTAAAATTTTGAACCTCATGTAAAATTTTTAAATACTCACTCATAAAATCCCAAGAATAACATTTTTTACACCACCTCTACTTTTTCACGAAGGTTGAGTGTGCTCTCACGAAATGAGATTTTGAAGGACCTGAAGGAGAAAAGCAAAGACGATCCCAGTAGGCAAAAGGAACTTGAGAAACTATTTTCCCCAGGACATGAGATGGTTAAGAGTTTAAAGTCCCCGAGGCACCTCAAGAGCCATATGCCCTTGAGTTTGCTGTCACCGAAACTGCTGGATACATGTAAGGTAAGTGCCAACTATCACCCGCCCAAACTAAGTCGCATCAATTGTGCCTGTCTTAACAGCACGACAACTGCACACCTAAGATTCTAAAAGGGTAAAAGAGGTCCGAACGGTACTTCAAGATGACTAGCATCAACAGTTGGATAAGAGGAACGCAAATTTGCTGAAAAGTTATTATATTTCACAAGATAATAACTAAATTTTCTAACGAATGTCCTAAATATGAAATTCTTCAAAAGTTTTCGGACGTAATAATTTCAAGCATTAGTGGCTATGGATCATAGATAGAATTCCTTACAGAAGACACGAAAATAAATGCCAGCTTGATGCTATGTCGCCAAATACCCGTTGTTCCTTGATTAAGTAAGTTTCTTGATCACCATGGGTAACGAGCATTGAAAACATGGAAGCGTCTATGCGACTGAGCTTAAATTACACGAAATCTATAGCAGCATCGTATAAGCTTTTAACTTAATCGGTGTCATGAATTGTTTAACCAAAAATGGCACTCAAAATGTAGAATGGCTTCCTTGTTGTAGAATCTGCGAGACTAATTACGCTTAATAAGAATAATTTCTTTAGAAATATTTTCATATATATAATTCATTCACCTGCGAACCATGGTGGAGTTATGCTTGGGGCAAAACGTTAATGAGCGTGGGTTAAGATTTCCTAGTCGGAAGAGGGGTCTATGAGTTTGTTTAACTTTTGCTACGCCGTTTTCTGAGTATTAAATGATGGCAAATACTCTTTTAACATCTCAACTAATGAAGGAAAGTCACCCATTGAAAAAATTTCCTCATCAACCGTATTTGGAAGTAGTTAGTTACATCCTGAAGACTCAATACTCAAGCTCATTCCGAATGAATTGTACTCAAATCTAATGACCATAAACATTGCTCATTGCATAGGTAGATTAACACCAAAATCACTTCAAATTTTCCATGTATTTCAGGTAATTTACGTTGCGAGAAATCCTAAAGATGTCGCCGTTTCTTATTACCACTTTAATAAACTTCAAAGAGATTTTGGCGATGAAGTTACCTTCGAACAATATTGGGATCTTTTCCAGAGAGGATTACGTAAGCTGCAATAAAAAAAAGTGTTTTTATGTCCCCAGACCAATTTTCTAACAAATTCTTGTTCATTCCTTTTTTAGTTCATTGGTCACCTTATTGGAGTCATGTTGGAGATGCTTGGCAGTCAAGAAACCATAGGAATATGCTTTTCCTGTTTTATGAAGACTTGAAGAAGGTATTCAATTAACCGTTCTCTAAATTATTGTTTTTGTATCACAAACAATATCTGAAACAGTTCTGCAAGGCAATTTTTGCGGCTCAAGCTTGGCATGGCTTGGTATGCTTGGTGCAGTAGATAAGGAAAGAGAGCTCTTGGATGAGATCAGAAAAAGGTGGCATAGGTGGCTGGAAAGGGCGGCGAAGGGCGATAGATTCGTGAAGGCCGTGATAGAGGGCAGGATGTTGGGAAAGCAGGGAAGGGGAAGAAAGAGAATGTGTTCTATAGATAGGATGAAAAAGGGGAAGACGTAGGCGGAGATAAAGAAAGAAATAGCGGAGGGAGATAAGACCATTCATTGGAGATTAATCTGGAAGATTATAAATTAGAATTTTCCGGGTTCTTCCCGCGTTGTAGCATTTTGATGGACGACCGTTTCGCCAACATTCCAGTCGGCATTATCAGGTACTAATTATACCGACTGGAATTCCGGCGAAAAGTCGTCCATTAAAATGCTGCAACCCGGGAAGAACCCGAAAAATTCTAATTTACAAGAAAATTTCGGAAGCATCCACAACAACTGAAGGATTTTCTGACTTAAATAAACGACCTTTAACCGATGGATTACGGTGACAATAATAGTGAATACTGGCAGTCCAGCATTATCGACACGCTAAGTCATAACGGCTCCGGGCGCTTTTTACAGCCATTGCTAATTATTCAAGAGGAAAGAATACCCACTTACAAAACTGCATATTTACAATAATGCCAAGGAAATCGGCAAATGCGGGGTGAGGGTGGCAAGAGAGAAGCAGTAGAAAGAGTCTATTATGCCGTTGGTTTTTATCAACATGCTTATGAGAAACACGGTATTAAGACAAAAACAGCAACTCACGCGATCCTAAAATCACTACCAAAGCGTTTCGTAATTATCGGCCCCAAGACGTCATGAAACTAACAACATGGCTGTCACTGCACTGCGAAAGCATTTTGAAGCGGTATATGGCATTAAACCGCTACTGCGGCAGCTAAATGGCTGAGACACTTAAGGGAAATGTGATTAATCGTGAGTCAATGAATATTATTTTTAAAGAATCCAAAGATGAAATATGTTTGCTCATCAAAATTTGTATCATCTGTTGTATCACCTTAAGATTTTTCTTTCCCATGAGAATTACTCCCGCGTATTTGATTACATCAAATAAAAATAAATAATCATTAGAATATTTTAAACGAATCTTTGTCAAGAAACCATTCCGATTTGGGTTCATGGGCAGTGGGTATCGAAAAATCGTGGGGATTACACATACAGAACATATGTGGCGCAGCATTAAAGAAACTAGGTTTTGTTAAACGTATAATAGGATGGTCCTCGGATGAAAAAGTCAAACAGAGATGCTACTTCGCTCTGGTTAGACCACACCTCGAATACGCCGCGAGAATTTGGGACTCTGGTCAAATAGATTTAACCAAAAAAATTAATAAAATACAAAGAAAAGCAGCGCGCTTCGTTAAAAACTGCTACGAGCGTACATATAGTGTCTCACAACTTTTAGAGGGATTAAGGTGGGAGCCCCTAGAGACTCGAGGGCTACACGCTAGGCTTAGGTTGCTTGATAAATTCAGAACTGATATTTTTCAGAGCGACATAGAGAATATTATCTTGACTCCTCACTACATCTCTAGGGCTGACAGACGCGATAAAATAAGAGAGATACACTGCCGAACAGATAGGTACAAGAACTCGTTCTTTCCGCGAACAATAAGCGGTCACAATAAAAATTAAGCTCACTAAATACACTCTTATAATTCATGTCACCATTTCATCTCCAACAAACTTCTTTACACGGCTGGTGACCTAACACCCCCTGCCACACGCCCATGCGGCGGCTCGCGGGGAATTACGTAGATGTAGATGTAGAAAAACGCCCCCCACACACAGTCGAAAAATCAACTAAATTTACATTGGAGCTACATTTTTAAGATAGTGAGCTCTCTAAAATGGCTTATGTATAACCGATCCCCTCTTGTCTTCCTCAACCCAATTAAATGCAAATGAGATGCGATATCGTGCAAGGGAATCCCGTCCCTACGGGAGTGCGTTAAGAGTCTTAGTTTTGGGTGGGGCCAATCCCATTTCTGGGGTTCTCCGGGATATGGAAAACCTTACCTATTATCTTTATAGGAATTGCGGAGGTGGGGGGTGTCCGCTCTCCCTTCACCCTTCCTAAATCCGATCATGCTTCCGGAAATGGAAGCTGCAATAATCGGTTAAAAATCATTATCACCACGATATTTCACGGTAAATACTTAACCCATTGACCTGCCACTCAGACGAAGTGAATTCAGATTTCAAGAATGAGTGCAAAAATAATAGCTTTAAATCAATCGGTTGCCATTAATGTTTCTTTTTCTTCCATGGCCGTGGAAAGGATTTGCCTGCAGTCATTAACAAGGTGGCCGACTTCTTTGGGAAAAGTATAACGAGTGAGCAGATGGCAAAATTGGTGAATCACCTGGACATAAATAATTTCCGAACCAATCCGTCTCTGAAAAAGCTCGTGCATGACACCAAAGACGGAAAGGATGGATCAAGGGCTGGATTTTACAGAAAGGGTAATGAAGGGTCTTCACTCCCTGTTTTCAAGACGCTCTTACGTCACTCTTACACCAAACTCAGATAATGCTGCCTCCTGACAACAGTCTATCGCATGCTGTCTTATTATAATCATTTTCTCCCCCAATAGCAAGTAGTACCACATTTTAAGACCTCTATGTTAGTTCACCACTTGGGATTAGCCTGTGCTCTTTCACGATTGCTTCTCATGTTACGCGATTTGCAAACATGAGGCAAAATATGTCTCGGAAGTTGCTTGGTTCCAACAGCATTTAATTAGTTATTGGGCGACCTAACCGGGGTTCCTTCGTTGAATACTTAATGCACACTAAAGCATACTCTTTCCTTCACCATCCTTTACGTTAACAACAGTGAATTTTGCTAAGTCATTACATTTATCCAGAACTACATTACCTAGCTACCTGTGTCAACCTATCATACACCCTTTAATATATTTTATGTAAAATAAGGATATTAGCAAGCTTCTTCGTAATTTTTTACGGAAATTCTTCTTCTATTTCCGTGCATATTACAGGGGAAATTGGAAGTTGGAGGTCAGAATTTCCTGAGGAACTGAACGGAAAGGCAGATCAATGGATACAAGAACAAGAAGCCAAAATCGGAATCAGGTTTCAATACTAATTATTGAATACACTCGGGACTGCTTCAGGCTGCACATGTGATGAATGATGCTTAACAAAACCGAGCCAAAAAATTTCGAGAAGGATGACCTTAAGAAAAGGAAAAGGTCTTTCTCTAACATTGGCAACCACTCAATAAAATAAAATATTTATTTTAAAAATATACCAGAAATGTTCTATTCCCTAATAACGCCGCAGTTATAAAACATTTATAAATATTTAAATGAGGAAATTGTCCTGGAGGCAGGTGGATTTAAGGCTTACGGGAGCACTCCTAATTTCCTAGGTGACATCATATGGTTTTCAGGTTCGGCTCACACCATTTGCAGAAAATCCTAGCATTGATAAGAACATACGCCTATGAAAACCAGAGCATGCTCTGTTTCATTAATGTCCCTACACTTTGAAATCATTCTGTAAAGACAGAAGAATACTACTAACCTATTTCACTCTGTGGTATTTTTTTTCAAAATCAGCTGGCGTTTCAAGATTCCTAATTTGTATTTGAAATGTCCCCCTGAAGACATTTGTCTGAAAATGATATTAGCCTCTTGAATTTTCCATTAAACCTTATGTAATCGTATGGCCTTGCAATTTGATTCATTATTTATTTATTAGTTATTATTTATTTATTAAAACGTCAAAAACAGCAACTAGGGCAAAAGCAAATTATGCGTTATGGATCATGATACGGAGGGTATAGCTGCGGATGACAGATTACAGCGAGGAAATTAATCTCTCCCATGGCATTACAAGAGTAATAAAGAAGGGTATTCTGGAACTGAAGAATGAAGGCAATGTACAATAGAATTCATTGAAAGCAAAACTTAATACCGTAGCGCACTGGTAAGACGCTCAGGAAAAAATCAAGTTTAGGATATTCTTGGTAATTTTAAATAAACCTTGGTTTAAATTAAATTAGGAAGAGCAACAATGAAGTAAGAGATCTAGAATTAGGTAGGGTAGGGTGGAGGGCTACAGTCAACCAATCTTAGGATTGGACGACCAATGAATTAGCGTAGTAGGCTAAGAACTACCGACAAATCTTCCTTATTGGAATTTTGACCAAGGAGTAAAAAAGGTGTTATTACAAAGGGACGATATCAGGAGTTCACAACTACTAATGTACTGAATCGATGGATTCGGCTTCAATTAAAAATTCATCTTGAATGTCAATTCTCAGAATATTTGCTGCCTGATAACGCCGCCTCTGAGTTGAAATCGGAGGTGCCAAACTTTAAAAGACCCGCGAAAATTATATATAGGTGTGCACTGTTATATATAAGTAGACTCCTTCACTAAAATAAAATCTATAATAACCGTAGCACTGAAAATCAATGCCCTCCACTCAAGCCCACCCCCTCTTCCCCAAACAACCAATGACAGATCTGACGACCCTAATAAACACAAGAGGACTCCCCGAGCACTCAATTCGCCTGTAAATTCAGAGATCCGTCGAGGACAACAATGATTGCTCCAATGCCTCTACTGCGGGGAGTTGTGGAGTGAATTGTCCTGGTAGTAATTCACAGCCATAACGATTTATTCAAGAAATTAAAGAAACTGAGGGTAAAACTATTGCAGATAACTAAAAGACTGAGTCAAACTTGGGATCGATTTGTCGCATGGTTGATAAGGAATCGCTCCTTAAAAATTGACTATTTTTACACTGCGTTATGTGACAAATAACGAGATACAAGTACAACGTTTCATAAAACTAAAGAGTTATATTCAAGATACCTCCTAAAAGCTAAAATAAAAGAGATTCCACATACTTAAAGCGAACCTCATAATTTCTGAGCAATCGACCGATTATTTATTATTAACAGGCGAACATAAAATTAAGCGTAGGCGTCAAAATACAAAGCCAATTGGAAATGCGGCTATACTGCATGAAAAAATGGAAAAATTATTTTTCTACACTTCAATAAATTGATAAATTTAACTTAATTTCAAGATGTATTTCCCTCTCAAAATTAATAAATCTATTTTTATTTGATCAATCAGATTGATTTTTTGACCTCTGATATTTGCAGTCGATATTAGCGTGGCGTAGAAGATAAAATGGACGGACAGAACAAGAAATGATGAAGTTTATAGAATATTAGAGGAGGAAAGTAACCTATGGAACACGATAAGGAAGTTGAACCAGATGAATTGGACGTACACAATGGGTTAGTGAAGAACGTAACCGTAGGTAAAAATGGAGGGAAAAGACCCCAGAGGAAGATCCAGGAATAAGTTCATGGACCAAATAAAGAGGGAAGTACATAGGAAGAGCAACAATGAAGCAAGAGACCTAGAATTAGATAGGGCAGGGTGGAGGGCTGCAGTCGACCAAGCTTAGGATTGTACGACCAATGAATTAGCGTAGCAGGCCATGAATTACCCACCAAGAAGAAGACACAAGCCAGCCGCGCCATCACCCAGCCGTTGGACTGAAGTCATCTGCACGGTAGGGTAAGTAATTGGTATTCGTGGCCATTATCCGAAGAAGGAATCTGACGACCAATATACATCTACATCTAATTACTACCCTGCGATGGGCTTGTGGCAGAGGGCGTTAGGACACCAGCCGTGTAAAGATGTAAGGGATATGATTTTGGGAGGTGGAATGGTGACGTGTATTATGAGAGTATATTTAATGGAGCTCAGTTTTTATTGAGGTCGCTTATTGTGCACGGAAAGAACGAGTTCTTGTTTGTATCTGTTCGGCAGTGTATCTCTCTCATTTAATCACTTCTGTCAGACATAGAGATGTAGTGAGGCGTCATATTAATATTCTCTGTCTTGCTCTGAAACACACCAGTTCTGAATTTCTCAAGCAACCTAAGCCTAGAGTGTAGCCTCCGAGTCTCTAGGGGCTCCCACCTTAATCCCTCTGAAAGTTGTGAAACACTCTATGGTCACTCGTAGCAGTTTTTAACGAAGCGTGCGGCTATTCTTTGTATTTTATTTATTTTACTACATCTTAATGACCAGGGTCCAAAATGCTAGCACCGTATTCGAGGTTCGAGTAAAATCAGAGCGAATTAGCATCCCTCTTTTAATTTTTCATCCGAGGACCTTGCCTTTATTCGCATAATAAAACCCAGTTTCTTTAATTCTGTGCCGCATATGTTTTGTATGTGTGTTCCCCGCGATATATCAGAAGTTAAGGTAATTCCAAGATAATTAACTACATCTGAAGATTTTATGTTTACTCCACCCACAGTACAGGCATGGAATTTGTATGATCACCTTCGCAAGAAATATAAGACGTGTGAATCAGCCCGCTGGTATCATTTTCTTAAATGGAATATTTCTGACCAAGTCAAAAATAGTTTTACGCATGAATGAAACGGTCCGAGAAGGAAAACTTGCATTTCGAAGTGATATCATATAAAATCTCATCTCCTTGCTTCGGCCCGCTATTGATCGTGGAGTGGTTCGATCCCTTGCAATACGGTGGTACCGATTACCCACAACACATCTCATGCTGCGACATATCACCGCTTGCTGACTGCATGGGACCTTATCATCTTTAGCAGTCATCAATCCTATGATTGGTTTGCTCTCCACTCCGCCCTGTTACCAGTCAATCGTTTCATTACTACATAATTTTCCATTTTGACACTCTTTATTCTATGGATAATGTATCCAATGCTTGTTCTTCCTTTATTATTCTTACCGTTCATTTCGCGTTACATTATTTCTTTCAATAAGTTCGGGATTCGCAAAATGTGCCAAATAAGTTTGTTTCCTCTTCTTCTCAGATATCCCTATACTAATTACTTTTCTCTCCAATTCTTCGTAGGACTTTCAGGTTGGTACATTTCCGCCTATGTGATCTTCATCATCTTTTCATAGCACCATAGAAACCTCGAATCAAAATTTTTTAAAACAGACATTTTCAGCCGTTTAGTCAGACGTGGGTTTGATTTCAAGTCCATTTCTGAGTCAAAAGGTGATAAACTGGTGACTACTAGTGAGCCATAGTTCCCCGAGTAAAGCAACCATTTGAGCTAGCTCCTCAAATTTAGCGTTCACGTAAGAAAGAAACTAAAATAACCGTACAAATCGGAACACCGTTGTGGGCACTTTAAAATTAAGATTTATGATCGTTCCACAACCGTTCGAAAGATGAAATATCACCGTTGTTCCCGCGAGCTTGTTGACTGGGCCGCCAGGTCGTTCGTTACATAACCGTCCGGCAGACAGTGTCTGGTGAGGGGTACGGAGTCCGAGGGGAGACGTCGATGACAAATTCGGAGAGTGTGGATGTCCTGTTCCGAGTGAGCGACGCGACGTACCTTATTAGCTTAAAGCGACCGTGGAATGTTCCCAACTCTCCAAGGAATTTCAATGATTATGATTGACTACTACCAGTAGGACAGTTCAAACGTTGAGTATTTGTTTCTTCCTACAACAATCCATGAAGCATTGAAAGGCATTATAGAATCAATATGTCGGCCCCGGTGGCGGTGGGGTAAAGTCCTCGCCTGCTAACCCGAGGGTCGCGGGTTCGAGTCCCGCCTAGGTAGAATATTATCTGCTCAGGACATGGGTGTGTGTGTGTGTGTGAGTTCATCTATTGTTAATGTTAAAACACCCGATGTAAAAGGCCTTTGTTGTGCTGTTTTCGGGGTTGAGCGTATTAATAAATAAATAAATTATTCATATTCCAGGAGTTACGTTCTAGTTTTAACTTCAAAATTATCAATATTTGATAGAAGTTATTCGTGACTAAATGCAGAAAAGGCTGGAAGTAAAAATTTTTATGCGCTCTTTCTAAGAAAAAAGAGGAAATATTATCATACGGTACATTTGATGGTGTCTGATTATTCAAGTGTTTAACTAGAAACATCCATCGAATTCTTCGACTACTAAGTACTTTTCAGGTCAATTTCTCTTTCTTGAGCCTTTTGTCATATTTAATCCATAAATTCACTGCATTTCAACTGATGACTTACAAAACCACCCCATTAATAGTTTCTGTAATTAATCTTTACCGCCTTTATGGCCAACTTTCTCCTGTGATTAAGGAATCCTATTTCACAGTGAGTTTTCTATGGATATCTCCAATCCCAAGAGTGTCAAGGCTTGGCTGCGCTACCAAGTTTTCCGTACCCTTGGATAAATATTGGTTTACTGACAATTATTTTTTCACTTGTCAAAATATATATGATACCAGACTAATTGGTTGGTGCTTTGAGATAAAAAATAAACTCCATGATATCAGTTTAATGTTTAATCGGATTCAACGATTATCAGTTTAATGTATAATCGGATATTCATGGCCCTCCCTCAGCACTTTAAGCACGTTTCAAAGTTTTTAACTGCCTTACCTGGATTCCATTGACGTGTAACATTGAAGTGCATTTAAATTACAAAAATTAAATTAATATTACGTAAAACAATGCATAAATGTAGAGAATATTCCAGATCCGGACCAAATATGATCGGAATCAAATCTCAGCGGTAGATATTAATTTTGTTCTTACTCTAGCGATTCTCTCTGTTCTGTCTCTAGCGATTGAATTACTAGATACAGAACCATAAATAATGGTATCACCGGAAAAGGCTAAAGATAAATGCTATTTTGCCCTAGTTGGACTACATCTTGAATGTGCCACGAGAGAGAGTAAGAGATTTGTATTATTTGATACCAAGCAGAAACAATATTTATGCCGCGAAGCAAATAAAATACAAAGGACAACCACAGGCTTCATTAAAAACTGCTTCGAGAAAACAAAATCCTACACAGTTGATGGAGAGATTAGGGTGGGAACCATAAGAGACTAGGAGGCTACACGCTAGGCTTAGATTACACGAAAAGCTCCGACCAGGCGAGTTCAGTGAGATGATGTTGTATTAACCCTGCGCTTTATCTCTAGAACTGAGAGGAGTGACGAAATAAGAAAGATATACTGCCGAACTGACAGGCGGTAAAAACATTTCTTCTTTCCACGCTCAGTTATTAAAAGATAGCAAGACAATAATTTAAGACAGTGGTTCACACACTATTCACCTCTTCCCTCCTTTACCCTATATTCTTGCATTTCCATGGCTGGAGTATTAACACCTTCTGTCGCACGCCTCTGCGGTAGATCGCAGAGTAGCATGTACGTATAGGTTTGTTACAGAGATGTAGTGTGGAGTTATAATACAAATTAGCCATCGTGCCACCCTGATGCTCGAGTAATCTGAATTATTCAAGTATCCAATGACTCCCAAACGATTCCGTCTAATCTGCGGAAATAAGTAAAAGAGATCCTCGCAAGCCAAAGATTAAAAGAAAATCTGTAATAAATATTCCAGCTTTTTACCAAAAGAGTGTGAAGTACAAAATAACCATAGTAAACCATGAGCATTTGGAAATGAATTTACAAGACTTTTCATATTAAGATGGCAGTTCATGAAATATGAAGTTCGATTGTGGGTAAATTGGTGTTATATAAGAAAAATCTAAGACACACGCTAAAAAGATACGGAAAACCTTGAGTGAAAATCAGAAAGGTTGTTCTGCTACTGTAAGCGTACATACATAAAGCGTCATCACTTAATGTGCCTTATATAACATAATTATACGAAAATAATTACGTATTGATGTTAGGTCTCATTTGGATGGATAGATAGGGATTTTCGTCGAGCTACTAAGAAAAAGTGTGAAGTCAACATGACCGGAGAAACGGTTCCTCTCACCCGGATGAAGACCCGCGAGGACTTTATTCAAGCAATCCCGCTGAAGTTAAGTTGCTGCATGGAACAGAAGATGTTAGAGTTTGGTCGCTAATTCCTCGTACTTACGGAGGAACCCATTTTTGGCCTGATAGTCTTATTTTCATAATCTGCGGGTAGGCGGAGGTGTGAATTAAAGTGGCCATTCTCTCACGCAAATTCATTCCGACCATTTGCGTTCTCAGTCAACTGCTCTTTTTTCTTCTTCTTCTTGACGCAGTACAAAAATGCCAGAAACTTTCAAACGAGCAATGATTTCCGTGACTGTTGAATTGCCAAGGACTGGGACAATTTTCTAGGATGTAATGCACCTCACTGTTGAAAATGCCGGAGGCGCACAGCCCTAACTTCATTCTCTTACTCTAGTTTCTTGCTTGCGAAAGGTCGGCCTCTTAAGAAGAATGTGAACACAGAGGAAAGGGACAGAATGAGTGGTAATAATAGGACGGGAAAATAAATAGAAAGGGGCTCAATGAACACCTTATCACTGTAATTTGTAAATGGCGCAATGGCCTTACAGAGGCCATTCAACTAGCTCCAGGTGGTTGCATACGGTTCAACTCAAGAACGAGTAATGCTCTAAGTTGGAGGTAATATTGGTGTAATTACTGTGCCTTTTTTGGAGATCAATGGAGTATAAAAAGTACATTATTCCGATCTTGAAGTTTTCAGGTTTCTCTAAGATGTTTCCAAAGGTGATCAATTAACTTCAGAATTAAAATGTAATTTAAAATAATCTCTACCCCTCATTTGCGATAGTGATTTTCCTTCAATAATCACGGCAAAATCACTTGTGACTACAACAGTGTAATGTTTTGTAAAAAATGTAGTTTCTTGAGAAATGCACTTGGCTATAAAATTATCGCAATTTCGAGAACTATTTCTTATAAAGCGTGTGAAATAATTTTTTAGTATTTTTAGAAGTAAAAAAGGAACAAGTGAGTAATTTTTAGTCTATTAAAAAGGCAAGGTACTGGTGCTGAAAGGAAACTTCATATAGAGGAAAATATAGAACTTGAGAAATTTCTCAATTTGGGCACATACTAAAGAAATATCAACTGATAATTCTGTTGATGGTGGCATAGTATTTATGCGTTGACATTACTTCGACCGGACGACTGCATTCCCGTTGAACTTATATTTGTAAGATAAACAATGGCTCTAGAATGCAGCACACGTGAAACTCAGCCATACTTATTTGCAAGCCGCTCGTGATGATGAAGAAGAAAAACGCAATTTTTCCTCGAAGAAGAAAAGTTACATCACAGGTGTTGAACCGTTTACGGCGAGATATGGAGGAACAGTTGATAAATATTCTCAAAGTCTGGTCATTATTTATCAGGTTAATTATCAGGTCAGACTTTGAAACTCATTGTTCTGTAGATCAAATTAAAGTAATTTTCGTTCGGGTATATCGGAGATGTTCATCAGGAAATTTGCGATAGATGCTTTGTAAGAAATGATCTTTGATAACTTTTTTAGTAAGTTTTTCGGTAATTTCCTACACGTACTTGCTAAATGTTTTTACCAACAGGTATAAAATGTAGTAGAAGACTGGCCCAAATTACTATACCATCTTTCTCTCTCTCGTTAGAGATGCCCGTCGTAATCTCTGACGCATTGGGAATCCTCAATAGGGATGCAACTTTTCGATATTGCCAAATTGCTATCATGTGCTAAGGCGCTGAATTTACAAGATATATCTGTCGATCGATTTGCGTATTTCCTCTAAATATTGAATTACTTCTACAAAGCAGGCGATAATAATCGCATGAAGCTGAATAGGCAGCTCCAAAAACTGTCTAAGAGATGTACATACTGACTCTTCGATAGTATAAGGGCCTCATTCTGAATCTAGAATCGATATTTCAAAATCGGGCTATTTCACGGCTCAGAATAGCCCGATAAAAAGGTATAGTATCCATTCCATAAGAAATGATCACGCAATAGACATAGTCAATCCGCACAGAAAAGAAAATTTCGAGCGACGACGTCAAGCGAATTGCGGCTTTTCCAATTCTTAGGATATGAATATACTCTCGCCTTCGAAAAAAATTGACGCCTTACAAAAATTAGTCATTTTTCAAGAGAGCAACGATGGTTCAAATTAAAAAGGAAAAAATATTAAACTAAATCATTCTCTTGGAAGTCTTTGGTATCATATAAGACAGCTTAAATTAAAATTCTAAGAGTTCAAAGAGAATGGAAAATGAAGAATAACTGCAAGATTTTTTTACAAAAATGGCGTAGAAATCGTGGAAAAGTTAAGCTGGCACCTGATTCATAAAAAACTCGACATTGTCGAGGTTGGATAATGATGGCATTTTTACGTCACAATCACGAAAAATTTCGATATTTCCATTACAAAGGTTTAGGTTGTGCTTTAGTTGTATTTTATGGAGATCGAGACAAGAAAAAGTAAAAGGATGGGCTAATTATTATAACAGGAGATGAGGTAAGAGCAATCAGAATAACTACAAATCTACGTATCATATCGTCGTTTGTGAAAATGAAAATAAGACGCGAGGGATGAAGTGAGTATTCCGTATACAGTACAATATATTTACAGTTCAAAATAACGGAGATATTATATTTACTGCACTGTGAACCTCATAGACTTTCGTTAGGTAACATAAATGTATACTCTTCCACAAGAATTGTATGCCATTTTCATTAAGTGTTCTCATGAATCGTGCATACGAGAGCATGCCCCTCACGCTGTTTCCTCTCTAGGCAGGCATAGTAAAAAACTTTAGGCCTGTAAAAATGATCCATGCTATTCTGCCACCATGGTAATTTCTGTTTCCAAATCATTTTAAAAAGTTTTCTGCATCCTCCCCCTCATCACCATTCTCCCAATAACCCTCTCCTTCACCTTCCGCCTCCTCATCGAACTCCTCTCCACATGGGATGTCCTCTTCCTCTTCGTCCTCATCCTCCGCTTCTACAACATCGTCATTGCCAACATCCTCCTCATCCACACTTGCCTCCCTCTTCGCATACTCTGCTTTAACAATTTCCTCCAAAATGCCCTATCATTATATGCCTTTTTTCCTTCAGTTGCCCTCGTGCCGCTAATATTCCTCACTAAATGATCATTTGTGTCCCTAGATCTCACGTGGTATTAACGCTATGGGGGCAGTTGTTGATTTGTGCGCGCAGGACTTGTTAAACATATTTCCTTATCGATCCATATGAATTTACCGAATCCATATGAAAATGATAAAAGATATTAAATAACCCTTAAGAGCAGATATCAACAATGTCCTCCTCAGCAATAATACCATCTAAGACTTACGAATACAAATAACATTCGATCTTATAGGTTACCGCTTGATGAGACACAATATCGTCTGGTATTTTTCCCGGGATAGAAGAGCGGACGCTTAAGGGGTGGAGCCTGACTACGAACCGCGGGGCTGACAACAAGGCACGTGATTCCTTGGAGGACGACTATGCGTTATCCGTCGAGCAGTCAACGCCAGTCGATTTGTTCGCTCCCTCCAGGAAGAAAACTCAGAGCGACGGGGACTAGAAAGTGAAGGAGCTCAAGTTGGTGTTTCGTTGAATCCATCCAGCGTTCGTCAACAATTCAAGTAAGTGATATTCAGTTAAATACTTTATTAAGAGATATCTTAGGACAAAGATATTTTGGCTTGACAGAATTACGATCCGACTTCAATCACTTTCTTCCACAATGAAGAACTTAGTTGATTCACATCCGCGGTTTCCGCCCCAGTTGTTTCAGCGTACTGCCAGAGGATGAGGAATAAGTTCAGCGTTTCCCCGGCCGTCTCTGCCTCGACCGGGCGTTTTCATGCTGCCTCGATAGATGGAGACCTGTGTCTCCTTCATAGCTTGGGGCTTGGGGAGTCAGAGGCGGGTAGCAGCGGGTAGTTTTATCATGCGGGACGTAAGGAAGCCGTAGTGCCGTAGCCTCTAACGGTGCTTGAGCGGCTTCGTCGAGATGTGAGAGAGGCAACGTTCTGTCTGGTTCTGTCTTCCTCAACTTCAGTACCTCCGTCGGTCGGATGAAATCGCTCGCAATAGGCCGCAGCATCACAGAGTAAGCATATATCTTTACTCTGTGGTAGCATATATTACGATGACAAAAGAGTGAGGAATGAGCACATGCATGAACGATATCAAACTTCCATTTCTGTGATTCTTCTGATTTAACTTAACCGAGCAAGATAAGCCTTTCGCCTTAAAGTTTTGGGGTGGCGATTTAATTAAAATATACAATCTATGAATATGTTTGCTACTCAAGTAACTGAGCAGATGGTCATGGGTTCAATTCAAGGGAAAGTTGATACCTCTGGTCACCTCATTCCCATTTCCTCTTCCATTACCAGCTCTTCGTCTTTCTTCCCCGCCCAAAGACTCCAGTGCGATTAGTTCTGAGCGGACTCGCATCAAACAAATGACTCATCTAAGAATGGCAATAACACTGAAGGCATGAACTCGTGACTCGCTACCGGACACCTCAGAGCAGCTGACCACTCGTCATCCTCAAGGACTAGGCGATTACCTCCTTTCATAGTCCATTCATTTCCGCATTCCGAAACACATGAAATTGTTTTGTTTAGAGCGCAGAAACAAATGATTAAATTCCTCTGATTCGCCAATTACTTACGTTAAGCAAGTCCTCTTTATCATGCAAGTACAATAAGATAAAACATAATCAGGGCAAGTTAGTACCCGTTTGTGATCACTGATATCCTAAACGGTTTACGATTTAGGCTTAATATTAATGCTTCATAAAAGGAATACAGGTGTAAATAGCACATTAAAAATTCAAGTGCCCTCGACTCCTTTGGTACTGGAGGAGCATCAATATTTGACGCGGAAATGATACCAGAAATCCTTTCATCTCATTACTATATTCTACGAAAGTTAAAATCGGTGAAGGCCTGTCTGATTTTATTTTTCATATATTTTCTGGTAGGGTATTTTGAGGATAAGAAACATCAGAAAATTTATGGCAACTTCGTTAGATTCGCAACAACTATTTGCAACATGAAATCAGATATTGACGCAGTCAATTAATGTTGTTCCACTTTTGGGAATACAACACGTCCTCAATAATTATATCCCCATACTAAGCGCCATGCAACTGCCCGAAACGAAGCCTGAGTCTATCATGCAATATTACTTCAATGTTTTTTGCCACGTCTAACACTTAATTTGTACCTCCTAACGTGTGCATAATATAACTAAGGATTAAAATCCAAAACCCCTCATATCAGAAAATCTTTTCATATCACGATGAGAGATTGTACAGGACGTATAAGTAGGAGCGTAAATGTTTGTTCCTAATGCTGCATTTTCAGTTGCAGCAAGGTGGGAGTTTAAAAGGAGAAACTTAGCTAACCACATCATGTTATCAAGATGGAAATAAAGCCACGAAAACGTACGATGAAATATGCCACTTTGACTAAGGAACTTCATTTTCTAATAAATTTTTCCTTACAGTGGAAAATTTTTATAATATGCATACATTTTTGAAGGTCTGCCAATGAGATCTGCTTTTAGAAAGGTATATCCATTGGCGTGGTTCGCACCTAAAGTGATGTGCCACTCAAACATCAGCAGCGCTGAAATTTGAACGATACTTTTCAATCTCTGTTGAGATTAATTGATCTTCGAAAATTTCATTTCATTAACAATTTCAAATCACAAATGGTTATCGTGACTTATTTTGGCCTCGTAAATTATGGTTTAAATACCCAGTGAGCTGGTTACAACAAACAACCCTAACGAAATATTTTTTATACTTTCTTTTTGTCCGAATCCTAATTTTTTCATGCTTTCTTTTTGTCCGTCTCCATGTGCTAAAATGCGCTATGTATTATTTATTTGTTTTTACTTATTTTCAATTATTTTCGATAAAGGATGCGAAAGCACTAATAATAAATTGTTCATGGAAGCACAAAAATTATTGCTAACGTAGAGATCGCATAAATCGCGATGAGGAAATTGATACCCATGTATATATTACCTATGTATTATAAAAATATAGATTTTTATAATTTCTTTTGATTTATTTTTCATCGCTCATAACTTACCCCTAGTTTTGCTCAATAGATTAGATATCTGCATTCTTTAAAATTTATTTTTATAAATCTGAGTCATTCCCACAGATCTTCATTTGTGACATCCATGATGCTGAATTATAACTAAAATAAATTAGACAGTAATGACCATATTGACGATTATTTTAACGTGCGAAATGATCCATGAGTTTTGTTTTCGTATCCCTTTAGTTAATAATAAGATATATTTAATTGAAAAAATTATCCGCTACATGAAATTGTTGCATAACATAACGTGGGGGCGTTTCTACTACTTAGTAGTAATTAATCCCTCTGAGCGCAAAATATGCTTCGTAATTGGCTAGGTTTGAGAGAAAATTAGGCGGCGATTAAATATATGAAAAATTCAAATCAGGGATAAGTTTTTTTTACACAATTGTCCAACGTAGTGGAGTGGAAAACAGCTGGAGTAAATGTCTTTCGTAAATACCACGCGAAAAGCATTCAGTTGATTTCTGAGTAATCAATCAGATTATAAGTAGAGACCCATGTTCAGCATGGAATTGTCTTGTAGTTTTCATTTGCGAGTTTTGTGCAGGTGATATTGCCCCGGAGGAATCCTACCTTGATAATGCCAGACTTCTATAGAAGAGATGGTTTTACACTCAAAAGCAAACCAGATAACTGATTCACACATTATTTATTTTTTTGAGGATTTTCTATGTGCGTCTACGCTCACTACCACGGTCTTCTTTATACTATTCCCCTCCCTAAATCCCAAATTTTCCTCCATGAAATTCAGTTGACTTTCACTCCTCTTCTGTCTCTTTTCACAGATGTCTGTGCCGCTTGAAATACAGGATGTGGAACCAGAAATTGCGGCGGATGTCATGAAAGTATTTCCGAAGAGAAAAGATGGTTTCATACGCGTCGGTCCCGAAAAATACTTCTTTTTCCCAAAATTTCGCAAGGAGGCGGCGCACTACATGGACCTGGAGCTTAGACCGGATGATGTATGGATCGTCACATTCCCACGAACAGGTGAAACTCCTTCAAAGTTGCCCTTCCTATACAGTTGCAAATTTTACCAAAGCGCCACGGTTGGTATTTATTGCATTGATTCCATTTTTTCCTTAGAAGCGCATTCCCTCCTTTCTGAGTATTGTGATATCTTTCAGCCAACTTCAGAAATTTAATGATTTAATCATTTTCCTTGACTTAAGGTACATTTTCCAATTCCAAATATACTTGTAGTAAATAATGCTGAGAGGTTTTGTTCATTTATTGAGTAATATTCTAGATTTATTCACGAAGGTGGTTTAGTTTGGTAATGGTACCCTCACCACGTGATTCTCCATTAGAGGTATTTCTCTAATGCTTAGCTCCACGCCATGTGAAGGCCAAAGATTTGCTTTTGGGAGACCATTTCCTTTTTGTATGTTTTACCAGGACTTCATTTCGCCGTAGATATCAACGTTTGGGTTTTAAATCGAGTTGACCCTTCTGAAGCAAAAAATAATATTCCCTTATTGTGTGTGGTTCCTTACTATTCATTGCTGATAAAGATGTATCAAACGTTCCAGTTCGAACTTCTTGTACGTACAAACAAGCGGTCGGAAATAAATAATCTTATGTGAAACGAGAAGAGCAAAAGAGGTTAAGAGTTACCTACAGTCATGTAAAGATACGTGTACAGAGGAAACATTTATAGAAGTATTTGTCTTGAAATTGATAATGCAAAATTACTATCGGGCTAGGAAAATATGGATTCTTGGCCTCCCAAAATTGTTCACACGTTCTATAGATTAATGGATGGAAGTATTACAGCAAAAATTTTACAAATTCCACTTTCCGTTCAAAAATTCAACTTCAGCTCAAGACTTTATTATTATAATCTGTTCTGCTATAGTCGCTAACGGTGCATGTGAAAATGGTTGAGATTCGTGTGACCCCTTTGGTTGTATGATGGAGACCCTTACCCTACCTACTTCTCCCGCCCCCTATGTCCCTTACAGGCTCTTCTTCGCCCGTCTATCTCCTTCCTCCCAACGAGTAAACCTTTCCTTTTTGATGCCCTCTGCCTCTTCCCTTACTTGTTCCCAGGTCAGTGATTTTTGACGGAGGTCGGGTCGGTGTGTGTTGGCTGGAGTACCGCCTTCCCATTTGTGGGGAACGGGTTCCCATCTCGGCGGTGGTGTAGGTTTTTTTGTGATGCTACGTTGAGTGTCCGTTATTTACCCTATGGTCAAGTTTGGCATCTCTCAGGAGATGTGGCGAAACTATAGCAATCTAATCTCTCTGTGTTAATCAGCAGATCCTTCTATCGTTTGCCAGATAAATTTTATCTTCTTTGATGCAATGCTGCTAATTTCCCGCATTTGCGGAAATCCCACAGAGGAAAATATTATCCGCCTTGAGCATGATGCGAATCCGAGTCCCTTGATACCGCGCCGAGTGCTTAAGCCAATCAAGACTACGAGGATCTTTAGCTCCATGAGGATTTTTGTGCCCCTAATCTTCAAAATATTTGCCTATGTTTCCCCCGCGATAGGTTTGAAGTTATGGCAATTCCCAGGTATTTGACGTCATCCGATACATACATGTTAGAAGAAATATAGACATGTATTTATAGCATACAGAAATAGGTCTAAAAATATCAAATGGACCAGTGATCGAACCACGGACTTATGGTTGGCCTTACCTTTGCCTCGTCATAAGTATTTCATAGTTTCACTTTTCAGAAGAGGCTAGTGTCTCCGAAGAAATGTATACTAAGTAAATCAATACCACGGTTAATCAATGCAATCGGATTTATTCTTAATGGAAGTGATTTATATACTGTAGGCTTCAACTATACAAGTCCCCATCCTCGACCGATGGTAAGGGATTGACATCTAGTAGTCCTTTCCCAGGGAAACTTTTCCTTCAGGAAAAGCTTGGCCAGGGTCGTGGTCTGCGCATCGGCTAAGCAAACATTCGCTTAGGCTGTGATTCGATTTCCCATCCTGTTGGATTTTTATCTCGTGGCTATTTCTGAGTATATTACAGCCATATTTTTCGGCAGCGGTAGCCTTCAAACGGTTATATTTGGTCAATATCAACACTAGTTTAAGTAAACACTTTTTGATGATGTTCCCTTGCTTCATCCAGGCACAACGTGGACGCAGGAAATGGTCTGGCTAATCAACAACAACCTGAACTTCGACGCAGCAACGAAGGAGAACACAGGAAAACGGATCAAGTTCCTCGAGTAAGTGTCCACACCTCAAGTACCTGGTGAATCGTGCGGTATTTCAAAATTCATCTATCCAAGGTACCCATTGGTTCAAGGACAGTTCCTTCTTAGCTTTCAACCGTCGGGATCTTGCATCTAATTTGTTAACCATCTTTGGCCATTCTAACCTATTTCTGTCACTAACCTGTTTCCGAAACGGGTCTGTAGATTGAACGGAAAGAGCGAGGACCGACTCCTTGGAACGACTGGTCCTTTCAGTCCATCTTCGGTCACCGATCTTTAGGTCCTAGGATGGAAAAGAAAAGTTTATCCAAGAACACTATAAAGTGTATGTTTAAGTATGAATTTATCTATTTTTCGTCTAAAGTCGGGAAAATTATTTTTAAAAGTACCAGTTTACATCTTAAGTCTGTACATTGATCCTGAAGTTAACTACAAAACGAAAATAAATATATTTTAAAATATCACAAAATTGTTATATAATAGACGTTTGAGTATCTATTGGAATGCGGGCACTAATTTTTTAGTAACCAATACTAAAGGCAACCACTCAAGATTTCATATCACTATTTTTTGTACAACCATAAGGCCTTAAGTTTTCCAGAAATCCTTTGATTTCATTGTTTTTAACTTATGAAAACAAAGTTATTATTTACATAAAAGGTGATGTGCTGGTAATTGCGATGTTACTACTGGTAAAAAATGTAATAATTGATTTATTTCGAGTCATTTTCTCCTTTGGCTTTTGTATATCGACGTGATAGCGCGCAATCATGTCGTGATTTTAGGTTCGCTGCGCCGTCCAGTGGTCCTCACGCCAGATGTGGCGGGATAAAATTTTTCAAGAAAAATGTTCCGATTGAAAATGAAACAAACTTAAACAGATTATAAACACGATGTTTCACAACATTTTAATCGAAGTTTTTTTGGTAATTCTGTCTCTTGGTGGAAGAGAAGATGAGGTCAGGTGGGAGGGATATGGGAGCAAAAATTGTCCTCTCTTCCTCTTAAAAAGTAGTTGGCATGGGACAAAATACCTTTCGCAGGGACATGACGATTGTATCTGACAAAACTGTTGAATTGTATATTCATGTCCTAAAATTCTCGGGCGCTTGTTGCCGTATTTTAAGTAGAGCGACTATCAGTAATGAGAAGAAACTGACTGGATTCTCGCTTTCGCCCCTAGCGATGCGACGGGTTTAAAGTTAAATTGGGTTAAAAGGTGTACATTATGTCACTTTCTTTATGAGATCTTTTTTATCATGTTTTCATATTACTTTCCTACCTCAAAATTACAAAAACATCTACAATAAAAAGTTCAAGGAGTCCATTTATCGAACAGTTCCTCGAGTCATTCCCAGGTCCCTGGGTTTTGGCAAATCCACTCTTTCTATAGAATGCGCCTTGTCTAATGTGGCGAATGAGAAGTTAGCCAACAATAGGATTTTTGGGGGTAGTCCTTTGAAGGACTAAACTTTCCCTGGGATACGAACCAACAACGAAAACAGTCTGGTTACAGTTCACCAAAGGTGCATACGGCGTATTTTTTCAATATGAAAATTTGTTATTTTGCTTAGGTTTGGCATTATATGTTCCATCTTATTTTCCAATTTTTTTCAGATCACTCATATCAATCTATTATTTCATCCATTTTTCTCTTTCTCCTCGGATCTCTCGCTTCATAAATAAATTCCTTAGGGTCCATTAATTTAACCTTTTATGAATAATCATTATTCAAAAATTTGCTAATTTGATTTTTTATCAAATATTGTAAAACGCTTTAATTATAGCATACACATTATTTCTACTTCCAAATTTTAACCTTTTTATTCGCTAATTACAAGTTGTAAATAAAGATACATGAACGCTGAAAATAAAAGGAACGGTGAACGAGTAAAAAGGGACGGGTCCCATAAAGGACCGGTCCAGAGTGAACTAGTTCGCAGAGATGAACGAGTTTGCCCATCTCTATACTCTACACAAGTCCTGCATTCCAGTCCTACACTCCCCTTCCTGAATTCTTCATGCCTCCAAACCTTCACGTCGTTCTAAAGCCCAACTCTTCTTAAGTCTCTTCCCCTCTTTCTCAGTAACCTCTCTTGCCAATTACCTCGCCTTCTACAAATTTCTCTCACCGACCTCCTTTTCACTTCAACCAGTTCAATATCACTGTTCTGCAAAAAAAAAGTTCAAAAAATGCTCGGCTACAATTTAGGGTGTTTCTGGCTAATTTTGGGTCGCTGAATCCGAAAATGACCTCCGTTTTTTTCTATCACCCTCCATTTTTACGAGCAACCCCTAAATTGGGGAAACCAACCCCGTATCTAAACTTATCGCTTTTCAAGGGACTTTTACTAATGTTATCTGCTTCTGATTCAAAAAACTGACGTTTTGAGGCTATCAGGGTCATGAAAGAGACAAACTTGACTGGGGTTGAAAATATTTATGGGGTGAAAATCGAAAAAAACCTTAAAAAACCTTCTCCCACCCCCCCTTTTGTAAAGGATTAATATTGCGTAAAATATAAGAGGGGAAGGGGGGGTATAGGAGGTGGTATAAAGAGCTGCCTCAAAAATCTGGATACAAAAATTAAATTTGTTTATAGATTACGTACTTGTGAAGTAAGAAAACAATTCAGTGATTTTTTCCAAGTAAAAATCCTTAAAGAAATGTAAAACTATAATGAATGATGTATAATTTTACCTAATGGGTTGTTCGTTTCCTTTTGTATTGCTCCTCTGGAACTTCTCTGATGATGCGTGCCCAACAGAAATCTCTCAACATACTCGGTGTCCATTTGCGAGCGTACCTTTTTTCCATGTTCGCGATTTCATGATGGAAGCGTTCCCCTGCTCGTCTGACACTTTGCCACAGTTTGCTGGAAAGTAGTCTAAATGAGAGTGCAAGAAGTGGACCTTCAGTGACATATTACATCCAAGTGACTCATATGAAGACAGAAGTTTTTGAACTTGTTTTCGATAGTCGGCTGATCTGTTGTTACCCAAAAATTGTGACAGACGTTAGAGAATGCCAGCCATGCTCTTTTTTCTTTTCTACCTAAACTTTGAACAAAGGTTTCGTCGTTAAAGAGTTTTTTGATTTGAAGTCCCACGAATACACCTTCTTTCAATTTCGCGTCACTGATCATCGGAAATTTCGTTTTCAAGTATTCAAATCCTTTCCCTTCTTTATTCATAGCTTTCACAAATTGCTTAAAGAGGCCTAATTTTAGATGGAGGGGAGGAATAAGGATTTTACTTGGATCCACTAAAGCCTTGTTAGAGATATTTTTTTCCCCGATCACATGACTTTGATGAAAGGGCCAGACTTTTTGCTTGTAATGTTTCGCGTATGCTCTGCTGTCCCATTGGCAAATAAAACAGAGATGTTTTGTATAGCCTCCTTGTAAACCTGCAATACTAGCTACAACTTTCAAATCTGCACAAATATACCATTGGTGCCTTTCGCAATTGATTTTTTCCAGAGCTCTTTCCAAATTTTCGTAGGTTTCCTTTAAAACAGTGGCATATCCAACAGGAACCGAAGGTAAATCGTGGCCGTTGTTCAGTAAAACAACCTTTAAACTTGTCTTCGACGAGTCGATGAATAGCCTCCATTGGTCTGGATCATACGTAATTGCTAATTCTCTTATCAGTCCTTCAATATCAGTGCAGTAAATCAGATCATCATTTTCACCATCCGTTGAAAAAAATGGAGTGAGGGTTGACTGTCTGCCTCTGTAATAAGAAACATTCACACCATCGGCCAAAAGATTCCACTGCTGTAAACGCGAGCCAAGAAGTTGTGCTTTACACTTTGGTAAATCTAAATCTCGTATTAGATCACTTAGCTCCTCTTGTGTTATTGGATGAGGTGCCCTTTTTTGACTAGTCTGGGGTTCTTCCACATCAGGGCTGTAATCTTCATCTCGGTGGCTAGGACCTGCTTCCACTTCCGGTGTAGCTTCGTTCATTAAGACATCAGAATCATCGAGGGTGTAAGTAGCTGGAGCTTTAGGGATAGGAAGAGCATCACTATGCTTCACCGGGCGAATTGCGGACGGTACATTCGGATAAATCATTTGAGCTTTGTTTTTTTTTAAACCCCATAGTGTCGGTTTGGCAAATATAGCAATCCGTTAAATGGCAAGTGGGTTCACGCCAAACCATTGGCACTCCGAAATTTAGGGAACGATTTCCCCTGTTTAATCATTCACAAAGACTTCTATGACAACCACTGCAACAGAATTTAGGGGCCCACGATTTGTCTTGGTCACCAGTTTTACACCCGATATAAAGTTCATAAGATTTCCGCACAATTGCAGTCATCGCTTTCCTTTGGTCTTTAAACGTTAAATCCCCTCAGATGTAACAAAATGAATTGGGATGATTTTTGCAAGATCGCGGCATGATCGTGAGAAAACACTTCATCGCTCGCAAAATAACACGCTAAATCGAACACACCACTGGAAAAATAAAGAAAGAACTTGGAAGATTATAACCCGACACGCACGAAAGAGAGTGACGTACTGAATAGACCACTGGTTTATTTCATAGATGAACATCAGCAAGTGCGACTGCCAAGACATGAAGACACGTTACAACGTGTCCAAGCGTGTCAAAACATGTGGTGAGTAACTTTTACAATGTATTGTATACAAAGCTACCATATCATATGCAATAAAAAGCGAAGAAAAATGGTTATTTCAATGGTTTTTAAGGTTTTTTTCGATTTTCACCCCCTAAATATTTTCAACCCCAGTCAAGTTTGTCTCTTTCATGACCCTGATAGCCTCAAAACATCAGTTTTTTCAATCAGAAGCAGATAACATTAGTAAAAGTCCCTTGAAAAGCGATAAGTTTAGATACGGGGTTGGTTTCCCCAATTTAGGGGTTGCTCGTAAAAATGGAGGGTGATAGAAAAAAACGGAGGTCATTTTCGGATTCAGCGACCCAAAATTAGCCAGAAATACCCTAAATTGTAGCCGAGCATTTTTTGAACTTTTTTTTGCAGAACAGTGTATCTCGTTATTCCTACCGTCCACTCAGCTGGTCCTCTCCATCCTTTCCAAAACATATATCTTGAGAGTCTACAACGTACACTTGTTCCTTAGCTCAATTTCTACATTGCGGAACTTAGAAAAGCCTTGTTGCATGAAAGAGTGGTAATTATCTTTTCTTCACTTAAAGCATATGCAATCGATTTCCCTCACATGGTGTTTCTTTGGATAGTGATATCATTCTCCATATTATCTATGCTGCTATTCCCTGTTCCCAACGGCTACAGATTCGTAAAATACCTCGGCTGATCAACTACCGAACCTCTTGTTAACATATCAAAATGATGAAACAATGAATGAATATTTATCCCGCACTTACGCGAACCTCTAAAAGGATAAAGGGTATCAAGTTCCTTCTTGTAACAGTGAAAAGAGTCATTAAAAAACATCCGAAAATGAAGGTGACCGAGAAATCTGGAGGAAATATTTATAACCTCTCATATTACTGCAGCTTAAATTGAATATTTCATCATGCGCATCCACTAGAAAGATCTTAATTTTCATTAATATTTCATTAATCCTGGCCTGCTAGGTGGAGTCTTCTGCTGAGTTTTCCAACAGGTTGATGCGCTAAAATAACCTCACTAACTAATCCGCTAACTGCTCCAAAACCTCACTAACTAATCTAGGGCACTAGCAACTTTGCAGAAAAATTTTAAACTCTGCGACGCAAGCGTGCAAAGCGTGCGATTTCTGCGACGTAACCGTGCAAAGTGCTCGCGAAATCCGAAGTGAAAACAATCTATCACCTGGCTCGGGGTGCAAACCCAGACCCCTCGATTAGCGACAATAGCTTTAGCACACTACGCTTCGAAGACGTCTTCATCTATTGCGAATTTCATGAGATTAATTGGCCTAACAATCCAGTGCTATTTTTAGTGACCTAAGTTCGTATCCCAGTTCAGATAAATGGGTTTTTCGCGAGGAATTTTGCACATTTCCGAGAAGAAAAAGCGCGAGAAGTCTGATAAAATTTCCTTCCTTGGAATTCAGTTGTGCAAAAGTTGAATACCAAGCTGGTTGTATTTTTTCTTGGCTCGACGCTGAAGTTATAACTGAGCAGACTCGATGAAAACTTCCCGGAACTCCACAGTCCTTGATTGAAATGAATTGAGCATTTTATGGCATTGATTTGTTTATTATGCCCATAAAGGAGCCTTGATAGTGAAGCCTTAATCTTTCGTTCGATAATCCAAAGGTTTTCCTCTCGAAGCCTAGGATGAGCTCGAAAAGAACCTTGATGAATATAATCATCGATCCAGAAAAAGTAGTCGGACCCGGGCCACAGTGACACGACTACATCGCAGAAGCAGGTACACGGGACTTGGGACTCTGGAAACCGCATGCAGCTGTAATTTGCTTTGGCAACATGTGAAAGGGCAGTGAGTTAATAAAACTGTAATTACTATGTAACATTTTAATTGGTGGTCTAAATATTTCACTATTAATCATTTTTACTGCGGCCCCATTTTTCAAATAATTCACACATATCTAGTGCAAGAAATATTCTCAACAATCATCGATTGGCATCATTTCGATAATGGAAAAGTAAGTCTTAAGCTAATGCCGGAGGCTATTTTTGAAACTGGCGCTGATGTAGAGTCTATAGATGCCGAATTGCAAATTAATTTCATTTCGCTGGTCTCATTAATAAGGACGTAAATGCTCTCCGCCAGCCTTTCTACTCATTCTCTAAATTTCAATAGCAATTTCACGGAACTATGATAGTAATTCAGTTTCGATTTTGCTTCTTGGTCTTTCACATAATTATAGGCAGTTAGGCTAAATTGGTTGTTTATAAAATTGATTTGTGCTGTAATTGCAGTTTATTTTTTCTTTAGTAGCGAGTTTTGTTTATTTTTTCAGTTAGTAGCGCGTTTTGGTAATCTGTGACGCTCGCCAATGAAAGTAATCTCTATGCATCGTAATTATCGTCGGTTACCAGGTAACCGAAATATGCAAATGGATACCCTTATTATCTTGGTTCCTTATTGGTAACACGTAATATGGTAGCTCAACAAAATACCTCATTGACAGCTATCAATCCCGTTCGTATATACGAAATGTTGAAGGCGAGAGGGGTTTTTCGTACGAAATGGTTGGTATTTTCTTTGAAATTCCATACTATAGCATAATTTAAAGATAATTCATCCAAACTAAATAATATTTCAGTTTCGTGACCTTTCTTTGAATGTCGCAGGCAAACATAGCTTAAGATTGCGATCGATCAGTAGGCTCAAAGTATCTGACGATGTTACAATTTAGAATGAATCCTTCTGAAGTCCTTTCCAAAGAATTATATCAAAATTGTTTTTACAGCGATGGCAGAATCCGATGCATAGAACGTATCGCGTTTTTCCAACGATTGTCTCTCACGAAATCTTTATTGTTTCTTCTCTATTGCAGGTATTCTATTTTACTTCGAGATGAGCACATTGCAGAGGTGATGGAGAAAAATAAGGACAATCCCTCGAAATTGGAGGCTCTCAGGGAGTCTTTCCGACCAGGCTACGAGACGGTGCCGAAAATGGAATCCCCGCGGCATATCAAATCTCACAATCCGCTGAGCTTGCTCCCTCCAAATCTGATAGACAAATGCAAGGTTTGTACTAGTACGTTTTTATCTCGTCTTTATATCGTATCTGATCGGCAGTGCAGCGAAATGAAACATCCTGAGAATAAGAAACACACTTCAATGAAGGAATTAGTAATTTTACTTAAATGCGTAATAGGGCTGGTAGTTTTGGGCCACCCCAATTTCGTGGGTCAGAACATTAACGTCGTTGGTGATCCACTTTGAAAGCATAACTTAAGGCGAAACTATGAAAGAATACGAAATCTTAAGAGAATGAAAAGACGATTCAATTGTGGGAGGCATATGAAGTAGTGGGGGGATATTTTACTTTTTCCATCGACGAGTTCGTAATTGGAAAATGAATATGATCACTAATAACACTAATAGGTCGTATTTATTTGGGCGAAATTGATAAAGTCAGCCTCCTTTTTCTTCTCTTTGAAATATTCTACATTTGCTTTTGCTCTTCTGTTAATCATTTTTCATCTTGCCTCATTAATGAAGAGTAATAATTCAAGATGGTTAGGGCAAGCGCAGAGAACGCCTGGAGAGAGAATGGTAAAAAATACATAGGACAACCAGGGGTTAGATGACTGAGAGGTAGGCTCCAGAAAACTGGTTGGGTGATTCAGAGGAGGATCTGAGAAAGATGAAAGATGAGAATAAGAAGATGGAGAGTCCAAGTATAAGATCGTGATGACTGGGCTAACATTGTCGGAGAGGCCAAGGCCCTACTAGGGCTGAAGCGCTGAGAAGTACAGTTTAGATAGTAGGGTGGGCCGTTTTGTGATTTTTTTCCAGGATCGAAATCTTATACCTGAAAAAAGTGGCCCATCCATATGGAAATTACAGATAGAATTTTTTTTCTAAATCGGATAATATCTTCAGTGAGAATTTTTGCCTCAAGTTTCGAAATTTCGACTGAAAACACCAAAATTGTCATTAATTTTAATTCGGTTAAAGCGACCATATTTTAGGATAAGATAATGTCACTTGCGATGACAACTGCAATTCAAGCCTCAAATTGACAGTTGCATGCCCCTTAGGGGCCAGGGATGCCTCCTCTAGGGCCGGTAAAGGGGGCAAATTCAGTGCAATTAAGCGGTTGTGCAGCTCCTCTCTCACCTGGCCAGCGACACTTCCCGAGCGACCAAGTACCTCGGGTGCTTACTGATTTTTGTGAGCTCTTCTTGGCTGTGATAAGGCAAGTCACATTCTTTGTTTTGCGACCCCTCTCACCCGTCCACCTCTTCACCGTAGCAGCCCTTTCCCCGCTCAGCCTCACTGACCCTGGCGGAATAGATGAGCCGGACAAGCTTTGCGCCTGACGTTCTCGCTGTAGCTTCCCTCGTTTGTATCGCAACAGATCACACACGTCTCATTTCGTTTCTTTTATTCACCAGTTTCCGTGGATCTTCTCGTTTCTCACTGTTCAAGCGCCGTCTCTTTGACTCGCTTACCGGTCTTTCATTTTATATCATTTGACTGCATTCCCGGCGGGGTGCTCAGACTTTGCGCAACTTTTTATTCAGTAATCAGAATGTCACTTCCCAAGTTTGATCTCTGTAGTGTAGGTCTTTACCAGATTTTTAATGAAAGCCCCAAGGATTTCAATTAAGTTAAACCTTGAACAAAGAAGGATGTTCACTTTTGCTGTCTAAAAGATCTGCGATAAAATTGCTGTGTCCTAATGTAATAAGGAGTCAGTTTTTTCTTCTGCCCGACGAGTTGCAATCAAGCTAAGTGCTGATCGCACCTGTGAAAATGTACAATGTTGGTGATTTTAATATTAAATATGGTGAAGCTCTATTATTACACCCAGTTTTAATAATCTCTGGCAAATATTTTCTCGGTATAAGATTAAAACATAAATCATGCCTCCATCGATAACTCTCTCGTCAATTGCCTGGTACTCATTTGCATTACGCGAAACGCATACTCTCTGTTAACGTACAGTTTACGCAAACCAATGTCATCCTATGATTAAAGTTAACCCGATATTATGCCGGGCCTTCATTCTCTCTGCCTCAACAATTTTCAAGGGGAGATTTCAAGTCACTGACAGGCTTTTCTATATACTTGCAGGTTGTGTACGTGGCGAGGAACCCCAAGGATGTTGCCGTCTCTTATTTTCATCTGAACAAGCTCCTTCAAGATGTTGGAGATGACATCGATTTCCCTCAATATTGGAACCTTTTTCAACGAAATTTGCGTGGGTATTTTTCTCTCCTGCATCTAAAAACCGTTTTTCCCTCCAAAAGTGAGTGAGTGAACCAAATGTATAGCTTAAACTTCACCGTATAAAATCTGTGGACCTCACTTCAAAAACATACCTCAACTAATAGTATTTCCTTACTTTCAGCCTTTGCTCGTCATTCTAATAGGTTTCTCTTCTATGATATTTAAAAAGAATCTTCTCATCTTGTGCCTCGCCGAAAATCCACTCTTTTTCATTTTTTTCAACGGGCCAACATTCATTTATATTTACAACCGCCTATTTATCTAATCCATTTTTAATATCCTCTCATTTCAATTCAGTTTTCTTCACATGGATAATTTCCTTCGTCTCCTTGCCTCCTCGTTGAGACCTTTGAGGCAAAAAGTGTCGAGTTTCTTTTTCCTGATTATTAACGATCTTCCTGAGCCAGTTTTTGTCTAACGTTTACATCAACTTGCACATTCATTTTCTCAGATTTAAGTTGATACTAACGCATTTTGCGCCTCTATTGTTTCACTCTTTGAACTTCCTGCACGTTCAAATACATCACTCAATGATACCATGAAATCTCTTTAACAAGAGTTAAGATTGCTTGAACGAACAAAATTAATTTTCTTTCATAAATCGTCTTTGTCTTTTTACTTCAGTCCACTGGACGCCTTTCTGGAGCCACGTCAACGAAGCTTGGCGTCTCAAGGACCACAAAAATATGCTGTTCCTATTCTACGAGGACATGAAAAAGGTAGGCATCATTAGTACCCTAATGCAAACGGTGCAGCTAAAGAGAAATTTCAAGTGGCTGTCCACTGACCTCTTTAATAAAATTAAATACGATTGTACTTATCAATCTCGTTTCCTCTATTGGTGTGAAAAAAGGATCTGGGAGCAGTTGTCCGTAAGACTGCGGATTTCTTGGGAAAAAGTATGACGGAAGAGCAAGTGGCCAAGCTGGTCGAGCACCTACACATCGATAACTTCCGAAAACTGCCGTCGATGCAGATGGCGAGCGGGAAGGAAGGTGCACCAGGGTTCTACCGGAAAGGTATGTACTGTTAGATATCGGGAGGGATTAGTGCAGGAAGGCAGTCGCGGAGACTGAAATAAGACTCGTGTCTTCCCATAAAGACACCTGAATTGGCATGAGATCAAATACAACGAGAGACCATGCGTTTTTCCAGGCCAGGGCTCACATACTATATGCCGAAGATTATATGTATACACGCTATATGCCGCCTCCAGACAGCTAGGTCTCCTCCACCTCCTTGCGTATACTCGTGGCGTCAGTTCCGCCGCATCAGATAGTCGTCTGCTGGGTACCCTTGGTATCCTTCCGCCGTGAGGTCCCGTTTGCACGAATTCAAATATCGCTGCTAACAGTACGATTGAAACTCGGAAATCTATTTCATTGAGCCGATCACAAACACCAGACAAAGTTTAAATACCAATAAAAGTTTAGTGATTAAAAGCGGGAGGACAGATATTTTCATGCTTTCCATCATATATTTTGTATACGAGTGATCCTTCCAATTCCACACACATTTTCTCTGATGAAACATTAGCTTTGTAGGCCATAGATTTCAATTTGCTAGAAAATTCACCAATTTGATTCCCCAGTGCATACTATATTACCGTTAGCAACTCCCAGATGTGGAATTAAAAAAGTGGTGAGAGCATTCTCTAAATTTCTGTCTGCTTGTAGACAAAAGATAAAAGCTGGCTACAATGTTAAATTGGAACAAAGGTTGAGGATTGATTTACATTTCACTTCCATACGACTTAATCTCAGTGAAAGTGATACCCTGATTCGAGAGTCATTATGAATCACTTGGTCAACACTGTTAATTCTGACAGCGATAGTATTCGTCTGGCCCTGAGTGTAAGAACTCTAGGAACTGTTTTCAACAATACTGAGGACTCGTTTGACCCCATGCTAAAATCAGGTGTGCTTATTGAACTTAAGTATGACTTATGTGGTGGTGTGTGTGTGGGACAAACTGAGAGGAATTTTGCAACTGGTGTGTCCGAGCACAAAAGGTGTTCGGTGAATAGTGACCCCAAATCTTATTTTGCCAAACTTTTAATGGAAGAAGCTCTCCACTCCATATTTAGTGTGGAAATTCTTCGTTTCCTGGATGAAGGACACCGTTTAGATTTTTCGGAACAGTGGTAAATAGTCAAAAGAAAAATATTGAAAGTCAAATTGTTAAATAAGAATGAGTTCGTTTGTCACTCGTCTATTTTGGATACCATCATAACTTAACCTTCCCACCTCCCCCTTTTCCTTTATCCTTTCTTAGTTTGACGTATGTCCGGTATCATGACGTACTGTAAGGACGAACAAAGGATCCTTTCCTAGTCATATTTAACATTCTTCCCCTCCTATCCTTCCTCCTGACCTCCACCCCCCAACCACCTTGAGTTGGGAATATATGTCTGGAAATATGGAAGAAGTGTTCTAATTGATGATGACTGCTAGTCAGTTGAATCACGTGTTGTACGAGTTGGAATTAAAGTAGACCGTAAGATATCCTTTGTGAATCATTTAGAGGAAAGGTGCAATTTATATCCGGTAAAAACAAAAAAATGTATAATTCGGCGGAGAAATATTTCAAACGCTCATTTTCTGGGCCCTCAAACGGTGAAGTTGGTCAAAAGAAAAGTTATTGGCGAGAAAATGCAACGGAATGGCAATATTTATCCTACTCTTTTTGATAAATTTCAGGTGAAAGCGGAGCCTGGAGGGAGCACTTCCCCCCTGAATTGAACGATCAAGCTGACGCCTGGATTCGAGAACATGAGGAACTTACAGATCTGAGATTTCAGTATTAAGTTTGGAGTGTACGGCGTCAATTCTTGGAAATGAGTTAATGGCTGGAATCAGTTAGGAATATGAGGATTTCTCTGTCAAATAATTCCACTCATTGTCAAATTGAAGGCATCGTAAGACGCTGCGGCGAATCAAGGCAGAGAATATTATCCATGAAATGCACTGGCTGCCATCGAATAGTCATCGTGTGCTCGCAAAGATCACCACAGGAATTCTTTTTTTTCCTATTTCTGTGGACCTAATCCATCAACGGTACTAACTTCAGCAAAATACCTTAAAAAGCCAGCTCGATAACCAAGTTCTCCGGACTTGGTTATCGAGCTGGAACAGAACATGGTGACTGTGTCATTTACCACTAATGGAATTCCAATATCTGTAATTGTAGGTAAAATTTCCACGAAACGCTATTTTAATTATAAGAACAATAAAAATTTTTAATGTTAATAATTTCTCCTTATTCTTCGTATTTGCAAGCCCAGAACCATTATCCGGTACATGAAAAGCTGGTATTTCCTATGCACTGTGCATTTTTCTTGGAGGAATTCATCCTCATTTATCTCTAAATATAAAATTTAAAACTTTTAATTGTCATGACTAAGTTTATTTTCGCATCAAGTGTCACATAAAAACCAATCAAGTCCATCAATTGCAGTCATCGACAAGCTCTTCAAAGGGTAAATAGTTAGGAATAAAATTCAATAATAAGAATACGAAGGTAATGACATTCTCCAGAAGAGAAAGGAAATATTTAAAGGTAAGGTTGTCCGAGATATAAAATAATATAAGTATCAGCTCGCTTGGGATGTTTATTCTACACGTATTACACCTTCGGGCATACATTGAAAGATTCCATTGGCCAACAAAGAATTCGTGAAGTTAACTGATAGGAACAACCTCGAGCAAGAAAATAAACTCCTTAGCTGTCACAAAGATGACGCAAGTAAAGAGAGATTAACAGCATTACTTTGAAAGAGCGTCAAGTTTCTTGGTTACGTAGGGAAGGCCCGCGCAGAGAATATGGGACCAATGCCATTATATGCGAGTTACTTTTAGCCAACAGGGCTAAACCGCCGAATGAACTTTTGTGTTCGCCATTCTTCGCGCAATTTGTAAAAAAATTAAGTTGGCGCTGGCTAGATCATGATAATGTGATCATTGATCGATGGCAGACAGTCCCACACGACAGTGTCTATTCGACTTTAGAGCCACTGACAGCGCTCTAGGGCCGTACTAAACGCCGCTCCACTCTCTTAAATCACGACAGATGCCGGATTCTCTCGAAAAGGATACCTCTCAACCTCGTACCTTATCGGAACCTAACATGGTTACCCAACATGTGAGTACCTAACTATCTTACTTGGACCGCGTTGGAAAAATCTTTATTTGCTCCGAAAAAATCAACGTCAACCAACCAGATTCGATATCGTTATTATGCACGCCATAGTGAAAGTTGACATAAATATAGAAAGCGGAGCTAAACCTAAACAGTTAACTAAACATTCATATTCCCTAGGAAAAATTTAGGAATTACTATTTTGAAAGCATTCTCCTCTCATATCCGACAAAAAGGACCAATATTTTTCAATGAGAGATACACGCTAATAATCATTACCAAATTGGTAAGAATGTGCAATATGTTAACGGATTTTTAATGCATAGATATTTTTATCTCATACAGTAGCTAACACCAAAATGCATTCTACATAATGAAAAATTATATCCCACCATTTGATCTTGTTTCTACTTATTTTTGGAGCCAAAAAAGCAGTTAATACTCTTCCATCTCCTCCTTTTGGCAACCAATAATTCATTCTAATTAGCTGTAGTTCTAATCTAATAATTTTTGTCACATCATGGGTTGAAATTCGCCAATAAAAAAATCATTTGATTTGACCGGGATTCAAACCCGGATCTCCCTATTGTCGGTTGTTGTGTTAGCCAGTTACACCACCTACCCACCTTCCTGCAAGGCAAATTTCGAGGCACCACATCATTTTTCCACATCATTTGTACCACATCATTTGTTCATGCAAGTGCCACAAGCACCACATCATGTGCCAGTGCAAAGATTGGAAATTTTCTGTCACGTTGGTATATAAAGCCCGCGGAGGCTTCAGGAGGTTGTACTCATTGTAATAAAACTGTGGAAGACACAAAGTCTGATTAACTACAATGTCGACCTTCCACCAATTTAAACCTAAAACTTCTGAATCTTCAGAAAGAAAGCTTGATTCCTTATTGTTATTATCAGTAGAATAGGCTCAACGAACGATTAATAAGATGTGAAATAAGATATCATATTGCTGATGGTAACTAGTACACTTGTCATTGGTAAACTCTACTGATCTCTCGGTTTTGGATTTGATAAACTCTAATCACAGATTTATCTACGCTATTACAGTCTTATTTTGTCTTTCGTAGTAATTGAACATCAATACCACCGACGTTTCATTGTCTTTCAAATATTGCTGAAATACAGTGCATATGTCGTGTATTTACTGTGGAGGTTGTGTGACGATACCCGAAAAGTTTTTTTAAATACACCACATTTTTATTGACTGTTCTAAGCCTGCAAAAATACCAATGATGAATTACCTAATTTTACTAAATTTAAATCCTCTATTCTTCCCTGTTTATCGGCAGGTACCTTGTATTTGGTTAATTTATCATGTGTGAGTCCATCTTCAAATGACCCTCGCGTATCCTGTACTTCCTTGTGAAATATTCGTCTGATTTTCCATCTACTACGTTCCTAAGAACACCTTCAGGCTGATAAACGTCGATAATTTAATACGCGTGATTACATTAGGGATGCGAATAAAAGTTAACCACATGATAACCATTTTCTCAGCCTTATCATATGCTAGTCGACCGACTACTGTTAATGGTCGAAATAAGCATTATCAGGAATAACCGGGAAAGATAAAAGCTATAATGAATCGTGTATATTGACATTCTCCTTCAGAGAGATGATGTAAATCCAAGTTTTATCTCGCATTCGGATAAGTTGATTGGCTGGCATCTTGAGGAGGGATGACAAAGATAAAATAATGGAGGTTTCGATTCCATAGCACCTCGTGTAATCAATGGATGGGGCACTATGCAGACAAATATTTTCAAACGTATGATAATTTGTGTTCACCTAATCGTATCGCTACATCGTGCGATAATGCGTCATCTTTTCCTTCACTCATGGTACTTCCTCCGCACACTAAACTCACCCGAGCTAGTAGAGTTAGCATATTGCAGGTGACGCACTGAACTATCGACCAACCTTCACCCACAAGTAATATGATGTTGTATCAGACTCATAACAGGTCGTTAAACTTATTTATAATAAGATACTGTTTCAAATCTACAATGACCTTTTTCTATAATGGAATCAGCAGACCAGTGGGAGTAAAAATAGCATATGGTTCAACCTGGCATCACAGATTTCGATACTTTGTCCGCAAATGGATGAAAGTTGGCCATGCCGACAGTCGGAGCAAATATTACATACGCTTGAGTTAGGACACCGATTAAAAATGAACCATACAACCTACATGAAAACAAGTTACCGTAGATCGGGGTGAAATCGGGAATCAGGATAAGGATGGTACGGACACGAAAAGTTTGAATCTGGAAGAAAAAGACAGACTGCGGAAGAGGGAGGTTGACAACGGCGATTGATACAGTCAGAGGACACTTGTAGGCATTACCAGACAGAGCTTAAACAGCGATTCCTCGTTTCATCTCCAATTGGTTACCCTATCTTTGTCTTCAGTGTTCTCCTGTTATCATTACAACATCGCCAAACTTCAGATCCTGCGCAGTCCTGGATAATAATACCGTCAAGTAAGTATTTTTCCTTGCTTAACTTTTCTACTCGAGGGTAATAACAGTGAAAAAAACGGAAAATACATGTTTTACTAATTTTTTATTCCACAATATATCTAAATAGAGAATTCGGCGGGGTGAATATGGCACAAAGAAGTACTAGCTTATTATATATTTTCGTAGTTCTAGTTTCTGTTGTTCAGGATCCCACGGACTTACTTATGAGAATAAAGTACAGCATATCAGGCGATACCTCATGGAAATGAAGTTATGACAACATTATCACAAAATAAAAGATACTTAGTAAATTTTCTCACAGTTTTATAAAACCGATCACGGTTTCGACAAACTTATGCCATTATCAAAGTACTTATGTTCATTGTTGCGATCTTATGAAACTAATGGGGTGAGGTTGAATCAGAAACCAATTTCTACTTCAACATTCCCCACTTCGCGGGGTGAAGGTAGTTCAAATTTAACTATTTTCAGGCCTTTTAGTGGTTGGATTTCTAAAATTCAAACATTAAAGGATTAGTCAATAGATTGAATTTTTCATTAAAAAATCATTGAAAAATTGAAAGCTGAGTACAGGAGACCTCTAAAACCTATAAAAATATGCCGGCTCCATCCGGATGTACGGCAAATCAAGCTCATTCCGCGTAGAACCACTCTAATTATTTTAAAAATAAATTTACTACATTTAGCAGAGAATTCACGCAATATCGTCTCAGATAATCTTTTCAGAATATATTTGAATATAATTTAGTGAAAAGAACTGTAGTAGAGCTGCCTCTTCCAGGAAAAGTATGTTTGTCTTGAAACTTAACCTTATTGCTTAATGAAAAACTAAGCCTATTTTAAGGAAAAAAATTATTCATTCAGTTTTAACTGAATTAATGACAAAGGCCTATCGATAAACTATGAAATCCGAGGGAATAGGAATAATATATCGGCTCAGTGTCAATCTATCGGCATAATCGCGACATTGGCTCGAGAACCATCATTTGTCATAATAAATGTCTAATTTATCCCGCAATTACATTACGGCTGGCGTTGCATTTTCATAGTGATACGATAAATCTTATTTCCTGGAAGCTCTATTTCTTACTTAGATGATAAAATGAAAGCCGGTTGAGAGTCAGGTAAAACACAAGGTTAGGATTACTAGAAAAATATTAAATTATGAGAGCAGATGATTGGCGCAGAGGATATTAGTCTAATCCCCTCCCCAACACAGAACCGAGACAGAACCGCAAGAGGCCATGTCGGAAAAGAAATAAATTGACAGAGATACAGCTACAAGAATTCCTCCTTCCAACGCAGCATTCACGACCTCAAATGGAAGGCCTAATAATTAAGTAACTGCCAAAACAGATCTCCAATATTCTCTGCAATTGTAATGGCTGCTGTCTTTATGCACCCTGCCACATGATCTTGCGGATGCTCGCTGGAGTAATATTTGGACGTATATGTATGAACAACTCACGCTCATTTAATGGAAATATTTTAAGATTGACCTTCTCCCAAAATCCTCTCTCCCCCGCGCCTGTCACCGCATTCATATCACCACCATTCTCTTCATCTCACACAGAGATGGTATTTAATACATCACGAATACAGTAGGAGATTTTTTTCATATACGTCATTGAAATATGTGAGTCATAAAGAAAGAATAAGGTTATTCTACCATGTCAAACTGCTGGCTGTAAACCTGACTTAAGACCGTAAAAATTCCTGCCCGAATTAAAGAAAAAACTTGCCTCAAGCAACGACTTAGCGTCATTACATGATTACTCTCAGCCATTTATTCTCATTTGTATATAATTATCTCGTGCCATGAAGCAATGTGGAACCTAAGAGATGGACATTTGTATAGTAGTATGCGGGGAGGCTGCGGCTACTGATGTCTACCATCCTAAGTGTAAGTCATTAGTGTAAGGGGGTCGGAGAAAAGTCTTGGGCTGCGATAAACAAGCGCACGGAGAGGAAAGGTCACAGACGGCGACGAGCTGACCACGCAGACGGACCTAAATTTTCGGGAAACGGAGCAATTAAGTACTCATAATCCACCCTGAGAATCCCTCAGCGATGTCTTCTCTCAACTCTCAAACAGAAAAAACATTGAGTGCAGACAGTGAATAATCAAGTCTAACCACTTCCCCTTGACTATCCATCGGCTTCCATCGCAAAATAAAGCTCCCCAATCAACGAGGAACGAAAAAATTAAACCTTGTGATTTATATTTGTATAGGCAGCGTACAAAAAACAAGTATTTCATTATATTGAAAATTTTCCTAAATTTGTAGTTTATAAATAAAACATCCCGGTACATTTTGATTTCATAACATCGGAGGAAAATTATTTACCCCTTATTTATTTACCACTTTGGTCGAAAATCGACGGTATTTGAAACGAAATCTATTTTTCTGGTACATTGAGGCAACTTGTCTAATAGGGAAAACACAATCTAGTTTTTCCTTAAAAACATTGTCTATGATGACTTGATTTGTTGGAAAAGGAACGTCAAAATATCTTTCCTGTCGCGGAAAATATTATTTGATTTCGTCCAAAGAATCAAAAACACCTCACACACTAGGACTCTGGCATTTCTTTTATGTTTAAGAGAGGTAAGTGTTTGAGGTGATAGGTTAAATAAATTATTATTCCCACGCAGGAGTGATTCCCACGCATGATCTCAATAAAATCACTAAAACAATTCATTTAGACACATTACTTCTACATTCCTTTATTTCCTTCACACTTTTTCTTTCCTTTCCCATTTATAGGACAGTTCACCCCCGAATATGTGCGATTCGCAGCTTTCGGGATGCCTTTTGAAGCAAATTAAATGCTAAATCTCTTGAAATTTGATACGCCTTTCACCTTTCTATCCTCTTTATACAGTTTTGGTAGTGCTTCCTTCGTCTCTACCGAGGAGGGCACTTTTCAATGAAATCCCTCGTATGACCACTATTCCCCAGGTTGAGCTGAATGCAGTAACTTTTTTCTTTACTAAACAAACGTGGAATTACTGCCACAAACTACAGTCCTATACTGTTACACACAAGCACACGGAGAGGGAAGGTCGCAGTCGGCGTCGAGCTAACTACACTGACGGACCTAAGATTTCGGGAAACCGAGCAACTTAAGCAGTCTTCATCCACGCTGAATGATCCCTCAAAGACATTTTCTCCTACCTCAAAGTGGAAAATATTGAGTTCAGCTTCAGACACGCAAAATTACCCAAAATTCATTTTTCTGAAGTGTTATCAATTGTTATTCATTCGTTATTTGGGCTCCACCCCATCAAATAATACTATATTGCAAACCGTAAGTTCTAAAAATGGCTGTCTTTCATTCTATCAACGGAAGGTTGAAATCATCAACCATATCAATGTTATTTTAGTAATTAGGACATGTGAAATACTTCGCCTGTCTGTAAAAATCTAAAACTGAATTGTTTGCATTGAGTGGTCTGTTATATGAGAATATGAATATTTTTTGTCGTGCATTTCATGGAATACCACACATTTTTTAAATCATTACCAAGAAATGTCTTGGCAACCTAGTCTATGGCTGCAATAAATATTCCTCCTATTCTCGCTGTTCAATGTTTTCTCTTCATTGCATTTGATTTTCGGAATATCTCGTTATCCGCAATTTCCATTTTTAGCCAAATTTATATTCATATCACTACATCATCGACCTTTCCCAAAATGAGATGATGTGAATCAACGACTTAAATTTTAAATCTACGACAGTTGAAGGCCACTACGGAAATGGAATCCTTTAGATGCGAATAGAGAGTACTTGTTTTAGAGAATTTTTGGTAATAAATGGCAGTCGCTTTTATTGTATGTTCCTTAGCAATGGATTCTTCTTCTTTTGGAGATACAGCTAGACTGGCTATGAGAAAAGTTTTTACTCTGTTTTACTCGCCACCCAAAAAAAAAGGCTTGAAATGCTCAAAAATTCTAACGGCTACGCACCTAGCTGCCTCGACCGTCTAATGGTCCCCGGAATGGTTCAGAGGGTTCCGACATGGTCGGACTGTCGGCTGAAGGTCTACTACGGAGACTCCGATGTCCGTACAGAAGCGACGTAGCCTCTGGCCTATGCCTTTCCCTTGGTTCAAAATCAGGGACCCGAGACCGATCCTCGCGACCAGACTATACATTGAGAGCGCCGCATTGACCCTCACGGCTCCACTCACACGCTTCCATTCGGGATTCAGATCCCTAAGGCACATAGGCTGCTATTCTGAATGAGATAGCTGTACAGCCATATGCCAAAAATAGCTTTCGTGACGCTTTCGGTTCGAAGAATAGCGTTAACGACGCTATTAGCGATTCTGAACGCAGACTGCCCTCTGGGAGCGACGCTGTTTTCAGGCGACGATCTGATCCCCACGTTATTTTAATAGCGTCAAACTATTCTCGAGTGAAACGGCCACCTTATTCTTTATCACACGTTATCTAACGAGGATTCAGCAAAATATGCATTGAAAAGTGTTCCTAAAAACATAAAAATATTAGCAGGATTGACTTGTCAATACGTATATTCCAGTAAACATAAAAAATTCTTCTCATAAAAGGTAGGCAAATGTGCCAAGCTGGACGGGAAGGAAAAGTGAGCAAACTTATTTGAAACTGAACCAAGTTGAGTTTAAGCATGAAAATGGAAACCTTCCTTGACATTGTCTTTTCCCGTACCTCTCATTGTAGACTGGTATTTTTTTCCACCGAGTCTCATTGCTTTATTCTTGCATTGCATAATTTTTCCCATCTCTCAGCCGGGGATAACAAGTTTAGGTAAAATAGAAGAACCTGTTTTACACGATAGGATGAGTATTCACTCTCTCCGTAAAGAATTGTATCTAGCATTTCCGTTGTATTATTTAAACAAGTCGGCTCGAAAGATTGCTTACCATATTCACATTCACTTCCAACCTCACATTTCCCAACGGTCCCACAAGATTTTCAAGAGGCTAATTGCGATGTCTAACCATCTTATTAAGCCCACGGGCTATTTATAATAATACATTTCAAATATCCGTGATGAAATAATTGAAATTTACCATCACATCACTTTCCTTGATACACTTACATATCATTATTCCCACTCCGTATGCATCCAAACGTCTGCTCAGTCGAATAATTGGTGAGAATAAAATAAACAACCCAATAGATACACAAAAACAATATGCTTCTTTACAATTTTGAGTTGAACTGTAATTATACGCGTTTAAATTGTTCTCTCAGCATGGTAATCCGTTATTTGTCAATATTTAACAAACGTCGCAAGAATTTTCTGAACTGAATTTCCGTTCACCGCACAGGTTCCCCGAAAGTTTTCTATCAGTTGATGAATTTAAAAGAATACTAGATTATTATAGATAACAAATCCAATGATAACTTCAAATGAAAGTATACTTTTAAGATAATGCTGGATCATGCGCGTCTCATGTATCCAAACGTCGTCCGCTCCCTCGAATAAATTGTGGAGGGTAAACAATTAACCTAAAAGATACATGAAAACAATACGCTTTTTTACGATGGTGAGGTGAACTATCATTATAGAAATTAAAATTGTTTTCCCAGCTCGGGTAGCAGTTATATGTTCATATAGGTATGCATAACAAACATCGCCAGCCTTTCCTAAACTGAAATCCCGTTCTCTCTAAATCTAAAATTACCAGAGAGTTATCTATCAGCTGATGAATTCAGAACAAAATAAAGTATAATAATAGTATGCGAAGACAGCATTGAATGAATTTAGTTGGATTATTTATTGAAAACATTCTTTCATGCACCAGACTCACGGCACCCATGGCGAAGGTCTCAGCTGTTTGTGAAAAACGTAAACATCGCTCGTTAATGGCTGCCTGAATTTCCAATTACTGTACCAGAAGGTTTTCATACCCAAAGGGGCGGGATTAATCATAGCATTACGGAACCGACGCCTTGTATAGCTGCATCATATTCAGAATCGCTTCTGCCGCCATTCTGGAGCAAAGAATAGCATTAGCCAGAAATAGCGTCGCTCGATTCAGAATAGCAGCCATAGAATGCCCTCGGATCCTCCGTCCATGACGCCAGCATGAGCCACAACATGTAACCTGAAGAACGTTGTGCCCCGAACTGCCGCCCAAATCATGACCACCTAGACTCGGTGGTCATGCCCAAATCCCCCGCGTCACCTGTGGAACACCGCCATTTGGAATCCACTGTGAAGCTTAACGTTTGCTCACCTACATTGCCTGCCCTTTCCCGCAATGGGGCCATCACACGGTTCTGCTTCCTATTCTACATCTACTTATAACCCTGCAAGCCACCACAAGGGTATTTGACAGTGGTGACTTACTACCAACATGAACAAGAGTGAAAAAATTAACCCTCACCAACTACACAACAATCTCCACCAACAATTAACACTTACAACTACACTACAATCACCACCAACTATTACTACAATCCCCACCATCCCACCCTGACGACTCCTCCCAGGTGTCGCTCTCGGAGTGGACGTAGGATACCTCGGAGTTTTCACCCGATGGAACTGGTATCCATTCGAAACATGAATGGAATTTTCCCCAGTATCTCTCAACCAACGTGCGAGAAAAAAACATGCCACCGCTTTTCCGAGAGACGACCTTCCAAACCTTCAGTTTACGGGGTGACCCTTCATCGGACGATGAGCCTACAGGAAAATCGCGCAACAGCTGTTAGCAGTCGGGCGCATCTGTGCGGCCAGCAAGGCACGAAGAACGGTTATTAGACGATATGTAAATATATATTGCCACTTTCATTATGTAAAACGAAAATTCAAGGAGGTAAATAGAAGTCTTGGCGATTTATCCATGAGTCGATCCATGGCGATTTCCTGCCCGAAAATCATTGCCGGGTCACCAGATGGAATTTAAGTGACATTTCTCAGCCGTATTTATCATTTAAATTTACAGGTAACATTTTCTTCGTCATACAATATTTTAGCAGGCATTCTACAGTAAGCGGTAAAAATTACGCATTATAGGGAACTTCCCAGGAAAAAGGAGCTTAAATAAATGCTATCTATTGACATTCTTCTTAAAAGAGATAACGCGGATCCAAGTTTTATCTCATACTCGGATAAATCGATTTACCGGCATCATGCGTAGGGATAAAAAAGATAAAACAATAGAGGCTTCGATACCAAAGCACCTCGGGTAATCAACAGATGGGACTTCTCGAAGGCTAATATTTTCACACTTATGGTAATTTGCGTTAATCTCATCAAGGTTGCTCTTGAAAAATGTATATTTTCCGGGTGACTTTTTCCTTCTTCCGGGATTATTTTAACTCCCAAGCACATCTATAGAACCGAACGAAGAGAAAAAATAATGAAGATACCCTGCTGAACTGATAGGTTTAAAAATTATTTCTGTCCGTTCACACTAAGCACAGTAAAAATTGAGCGAGACACTAGCACAGCACATTCGGCGAACACTATTTTCACCTTCCTTCCAAAGAAAAGAAACAAAAAGGGACGCCTGAATATGTCGCCAACTGCCAAATGTTACATAGCCCTCCTACCAATAAAATAACTAACATTCAGGACCAAAACTTCATGAATCCAAACATGTTTCTAATCTATTGTACACCAGCATCCCGCTGTTATTCCAGTTAGTGACGCTTAGTCATGGGAAAATAAGTAAAATAAGTCAGCTACGCGAATGCTTTAAGTTCTTACGCCAAATGTGTGTCCCTTATCCGAGTTTTTCCTGTAGTTACCGAAAATTATCGTATTTCGCTGGGCGGGTAGACGCCTTTGACTGTGCCATCCCCCTCTGCGTGATGTGTCAACCGATGACCTCTTTAATTCCTCGGCATAACGGCAGGGTTCAATTTCGCGCATTCCCCAGTCAAGTTCCCGATACTAGTCCTCAGATTTACGTATTTTTCTGCCTAACGCTAACACTGCAGGAGAAAATCCGGTTGTGTTGGACACCGCGGACCTTAAAGTAAATATCAAATCAGAAAGGTCCTCATTTTCTGGTCGGCATCTTTACAGAAAATCAAAATCACGGTTTTCAACGTTTGGTTCGTCCGTTCACGCGTTAGCTTGAGGGTGGTATAGGGCAATGTGATGTAATCCAAGTCCATACATGTTGAAAATCTTCCCCAACACCCTGCCAACACATTGGGGACCGTCATCAGACACCATAGCTCTAGGACATCCCCACTCATTTATGACTTGAGCGCAAACATATTGCGCGACGTGCTGTCTCTTGATGGACAGTAATAGAATGGCTATCTGCTATCGGCTATCGATTACAAATGTCGACAAACATTTAAAATATTTACAAGAAAGAATGGAAGCAGACACCAAAAACCCCTTCCATTATTTATAAGAGTCATCTTGTTTCTTCTCCGAGGTGAACTTTCCCAATGACTGAGAACTGCCCAACTCCATTATTCTGCCCGTTAATGTTTTTCGTTTTACCTGCTCCTATGTATCCCCTCAAGTGTTTAGAACAACAAGGCTCAGCTTATTGAGTCTCAATAATCTCAACGTTCCGTACCTTTCTCTCTGATCTCAAATTGTTCAGCAACCATTGGCATTAATGGATTCCACATTCACAGACTTCATTTGGAAATTGGACCAATATGAAGCCAAGCAACTTCTATGGAGAACCGAGCCTTTCTTCATGGTCACCGAACACCTGGTGCTTTATTCACAACGCCCCACTTGGACAGCGATACTGTCCCTCCCGACTCTCATTTTTCAGACACTCTTGAATATGACCAAGGAATGATGCCAATGAGCCTAAAATGGAAATTTGTGGAAATAACAAATTATTGATGAACATCTAGAAACCAATAAAGTTATCTAAAATACAAATCCGTGTATTGTAACTACTCATCATCAAAAAAATATATTTCAAGTTTAATACGGGGCCTCCAATTAAAAGTACTGATTACACATAACTGGGATATTGTTTCACGAGGATGAACTAGAGAGGATCTTTTTCCGAGAACTCATTATTTATATCTTTCCCTTGATGACTTTTATTCAACATTTAGTCGCGCTATCAGTTGATGGTTCAGACAGTAAAAATAATTATAAACAAAATAGTGCAATAATTTTTTTCAACTTGCATCTCCTGTAGATGACACGGTACTAATCCATTTTTCAACACTTCTTTACAGATTTCCTGCCCATCTGAAATATCAGACATGGAACCGAAAATAAGCGAAGAATTACATAAGTATTTCTTGAATCAAAATGGTGGATTCGTTTACATTATTCATAAGAAATATTTTTTTTTGGGAAATACGCAGAGTAAGCAGCCAAATGCTACAACGTGGAGGTGAGGCCGGATAACGTATGGGTCGAGGCACTTCCAAGATCAGGCATGATTTAAGAATTAAATTCTAAAGCATAACCAAAGACGATAGAGTTAGCATATTACAGACAGCGCACTCCGAGGTTCACTCATTGTAAGAGACAATGTTGAACCATTGGGTTCGAATTGACTAATCATCTGTTTCACTATGTAAAGGCGCCATCTGTACTCAAGAAATGGTTTGGCTCATCAATCATGATCTTTACTTCGGGGCAGCTGCGAAAAAATTCCAACTCATCGCTTCGCAATTCCCGAGTGAGTCGCCTACGAGAGATACTCACGAAATGTGCGGGAGAAGAAAACTAACCCTAAATAAAATAACACGAGAAGACTTTAAAAGCGACCTGATTTTCCTCTGAACATAACATGACTCTAACTATTCCTCCGAGAACAGATGCATTAGGACGAATTCCATAAATCATAGAGAGTAGCTAGAAATAACCGCCGATGCATGCCGGGAGCAAATAAAATGTACATACTGTGACGCCTAAGTCTGATAACAAGCTTCAATCAATCTTCTTATCTTCAGGAAATGATGTTGAGTCAATCACACCCCGACTTATGCCAATCCGACGTAGTCTTTATCAAGGAAATTTTATCTCCTATGAAAGATTTACCAATGTCAAAGCTAATCTATGGATTTCAATGATATTGCATTCCCTTTGGAAATATTTAATGCAACACCTCATCAAAAGCCTCAGACTACATATTAGAAATTAGGATCGAATTTAAACATTGTGGTACTCATCTATTCAGAGTGCGTACATGTTTTATTTACAATTACATTATCATCTTTCACCTCCACGCATAGTGATGCGCAGAATTCGTGGCTCATATTAGCTACTACATCAAATGGAATTTCCACGGCTTAGAACATTTTAAATGTCTTTGTGTTGCCCCTTAAGAGCGAAATAGAGGGTAAGAGGACGTGTTTTTAAATGTGGTAAACTTTGGTCACACAGCTGTTCGTTCATAGATGTTCAGTACTGTGGGTGGGTTGACTGATTACTCCATAGTAGTATTCAGGAAAAAATCCATTCCAACCGTAAAAGGAGCTTCCATAGGAATTTTGACGATGTATCGAATTAGCGTCTTAATTCGTGTTTAAGCGATCGTGAATGCGTTTCTCAGAGAGATCGAGAGAGAATTTAAGAAGCATTGATCGCTCATTTTAATCACGATCATCTTCGGGGATCCTGGTATCCAGTGAATTAGCCTGATCCGTGTTAATGGTAAGTTTTATAAACTTCGTGCTTCCATGACAGTTCATTACATTAACAAAGTTAAATTCGGGGTCCCACTCAAGGCAACATGAGTACACTGCGTCAACTCCAACTGCTTTCCAGATTTCCATTTTCCTTCGTAATTGCAGTAGAGGTTCTTCGCTCTCACTTTTCATCTTTACTGGAATGTAATCATCGATTCCTCAGCGTAGAATAAAAAAATAGGCGTTTTCAAGATAAAACGGACTTTCATCTTTTGTACTAGCTTCTAAATCCAAGAATTAAACTTTTCTTGTATCTCTGAATTTTAAGAAATCTTATTTTACCAAAAAATTAAGTTTTCTACTTGGTATCACTAAGGACTGTGCTCTTGTTTTCAGAATCACGAAAATTCCCTCATGGTCACTTATGTCTTCTAGAATATCGAGGTCTTTCATCCTCGCTGGGCGACAGACAGCTAAGTTTCTTTTGGTGGATTTGTTAATTACATACTGGGGTTGGAGTGGTTTGAAAGAGCATTGAGTAAGGCATCCCTAATGACTCAGTTTCTTGACCTTGTTTCCACTCTGTAAGTTTCCCAGTTTACAGACGGGAGGATTCCCGCATTTATAATCACCGTTTATTACTTTCGTATGCTATCCTTCATGAAAGTGGTATTTAATACTAACGTAGAAATTGAGTTTATCAAGCTCCCATTGCTTTATTACTGTTTTATGAATCGAAATCCTATACCACATGCTTATTAGGGTACTTCTCCTCCAAGGTGTTTCCCAAATGTCATTATCTTTTGAATGAGTGAATGGCATATGACTTGGTCGGCCTCGGAGGCTGCAGACCGTAGAGCCGCAGGAGAGATGAGAAGAAGGAAGGAAGGTGGTAGGAAGTGGGTAACGAAAGGAATTCTGGGAAAGAGGGGGTTGCTAGAAAGATTCAGGCTAAGTAACAAGAAGGTGAAAGGGGGTGGTACCCTCCCTCTGCCAAAAACTCCTTCCATTTCTAGTATACATCCATGGCCATCACGACGTTACCTTTCGAATTAGATCCAAAAAAGAAACGAATTTCGCATCAGATGGTTGGTTAGAAGGAGAGATTAAGAATACAATTAATTCGCGCCACGAAGTTGATGGTACGAAGTGAAGCGCAAAAAGGAGTAAATGTTCACTGAGGAACGTCTTTTACAAACCAGGCCCTTTTGTACACGAAATTCCACTCGTGACAGCCATTACATTACATCCATCAGCCAATGTAATTGTTTTTCTAAACTTGGAAATAATAAAATATGGTGATGAGATGATTTTGCGAGGCATTCCACAAACTATAAGGACATGAAATAGTTGTAGTCAAACTACGCATGCATATTCATGTTCCCAAAGAGCCGACTGAGGTAATCGAGGTCAAAAATGTCACAGCAAAGGAGGCACTAATTAACTCATTTTTAACATTATATTTTCAGACAAGAGTGGAGCTTGGAAAAGTGAATTCACCCTGGAGCTTGATTTAGAAGCTCAAGAACGGATCTGCAATCATGAAAAGAGCACAGGCTTGAGATTCCATATTTTGGTGCAATTCCTAAGGGAAATTCAAGATGGATTTGCCACGCAGCGAACGCCGATAAAATGGGATAACTTCTTCCGTCCCTCATATTTCCTGTTCATCATAAACTTAAACTGCTTATCGCAACGTGGTTGATCCATTATATGATCCAAAGATATGTTAACTTGATTATATGAAAGGCTATCTCGGCAGATGCGTTGAGGGACTCTATCGATATGCACTAATTTTCGGTTTTTTAGAAACATAGAATGTATTAAACGCCATATATATTCTAATATTTACGTCCGAATGTAAGATTTCTGAAGATAAAGATCAAAATATAGTTTTTATTCAAAATACATGTCTTGGATTCAGTTGCTCAAATTATTGATATTTTAAGGTTAACTGTACGCGGCGAAGCATATCAGAAGGACTTCTTCATCAAAATAAACCATTCAACACTTTTACACAAATGTGTGGAAGTTCGGATGCAAAGAATTAAAAAATAAACACGAGATAAATCAACATAATTTTTCATACAACGAAGTTTAAACAAAAGAACTTCACCAATGACCTGATATAGGGGCACCATGAGTGTTTAAGGGTGATAAATTCATGCCCATCAGTTAAATCATCGCAATGTTTGCCACACTCTGTTCCGAAAACATGTGAGAAGATTTATATAATTCACCAGAAATTATGGATTTTTTTAGATTCTCATCACTCTTACCTTCATTGCTTTTTATTCCTTTGTCATAATGAAACTCAAGGAAACCTCTGAAGGGAATTATTAATTTAGATGATCTAAATGTTGATTTATCCCCGTTATTTTATTTTAATCAATTTCAAGAAAATAAATGTCTAGAAAAGCAGTAATTTGATAGATCTCATGAATTGGTTCATACACAGGAAATGTGCTAATAATTACTCCTCAATTAGTTCCTCTAAGTAAAACTTACCTCTTTATCCCACATTTACCGCAATAGTAGAGTAAAAAGACGTAGAAGTGCCTTAAGTTTATTTATAATTTAACTGTCAGATAGTATTTAGAAGCAACATAAAGTGAATTTGGATAAAACTGAGTCTCATAAATTTTAGAGTTAGAAATTGAATGTAACTCAGAATTTACTGATCAACCATCTGACATACAAACACTTAACTACACTCTTGTAAGTTAAATGTCACGTAAAAGTGATATCTGCGGCGGATTCAGCTACTTAACAATGTGGGTTCATTGCCATGGAGAGCGAGACATTTATTTAATTTTTCAGGGGATAATTCTTTGGGCTTAAAAACATGTTTTCTATTTCAGCATATCGATAACTTTAAAATTATTACTGGCAGTAAATTATGCTTTGAATTTAATGAAGTATTCCATTAACAGTTTTTTCAACGCAGTCGTGCTTTTAAATAGTCTTTGGCACCCGTGATTGTATTTCTGCATAAAAGATTAGAGGTCGTGAGGAGCCGACGTTATAAATTGCGCATAGAAAATAAAAACTCTATAAACTATTCAATTGAGAGTGTTTACGACACATTAGCGGTGCTTTTAAGTTTTCTTTGGTTTCCGTAATTGTCTTTCTGCAGGCCGCTAAGCACGACAAGTGCGGAGCCCACGTTACACATTGCGTATTGAAAATGCAAAACACATTTGTACGATTTCAGCTATCCAAGGCCAGCATACCGAAAATATTTTCTTGGCCAGTAAAGGGTAAGAAACTTTTAGTTTTACCTAAGCTTAAATTGCTACGGGTGTGAATAATCGTTGAAAGCCAATGCCCAGGCTTGCAAGAAAATTAAAATCATTATCGTCGATATGAGTGAGAAAATTATTGATTATAAAGCTGAAGTCGCTACGGCTAGGCATGGGCGAAACGCAAGAGAAAATCGAATAAAATAATTAAATAATGTATTTTTGTGCTCACATTTTTATCCAGCAATTACTCAACTTTCAATCTAATACCTGAAGCGCCAATCGAGGGCTCGCTGCGGCTGGGTACTGAAGCAGATATATGAACGTCGCCATTCTCGTTTGTTTGATGGGCAATATTGTACGGAAGACGTGAGTTCAATTTACTCTCTCCTACACATAGGTTACCGCATTCATCACCACTGTCTTCTTCAATCTACACAAACGGATCGATTTAATGCATTACCAATAAAATATGATCCTCATTCAGATAAGCCTTCGAAACGTGAAATATATGCAAAGAATAATGTCATTCTTCTATGTTTAGCTGCTGACTGTTAACCTGTATTCAATGACAAAAAATTCCTGAGTTAAAAAAACTTACCTCACTCAGCGACATAGTTTAATCACTATCATGTCCCGATTGCTTAAAATTATCTCGTACTCTGGCGTAATGTGGAACTTACCCACTCTCCCCAGCCGTTAGCCATCATCATGATTACTGCGCACGCATCGTCCACCAATTCTCTTATCAACAGATATGTACTCATCCCCTGCAATCGTCCGCATTTACGGTTCACCTCCTTTCCCATTTCCCATTAGTCTCTAAGGCCGCGCCGAATCCAGATCTATCTAAGTATATCCTTGGAATAAGTAATTGGCTACTCCAGCGAGTCACCTCAGTTCGTCCCCGTCTCTTGAGTGGAAAACTTATAGTGATATTATCATACAAGTATTTTGCTCATTGGGCGTTCATTTGGATGCCTGGCTGGACATAAGTTACATCGACTGCATGAGAAGAAACCGAAGAAACTAAAGGCCCTCAATCTTGGACAAAAGGTAACATTAAAAAAATCAGTAAAAATAACTACTAGAATAAGTCTGTAGTCACTACACCGGGAATTCTTTTAAGCATGTGGTCGCATTACCCTTCTCCGCCGATCCCGGTACCAACATCGTAAATACTCCAGCAAAACCGGTAGCTTGTAGTACAGAAGTACCTAGCCCCTTTCACAGTGTTTCCTTTGCGGAGTCATCCGCGGTGAATCTAGCCGCTAAATAATTCGTCGGCCCGATAATATCTGATTCTACATTACCCAACATTTCTGCATCCTCCATCTCTTCTGTATTTTCCATCATGGCACGCAAAATTAAAAAAATAACTTTAATTTGCTCCGCGAGCCCCTCACGTCTCAATACATTCGTCTCAATTCTCAAATGACTTTCTTTGTCTGATCTATCTATTCCCATCCCATTCCCATCAACGGCATCATTTCCTGCCCAAAGCATTAAACCCATCTGCGTTCATCTTTCTCTCGAACCTACATATGTTCTTCTTCAAAAAGAAAACTGGATGAATTACAATTGCGACTGACTTTTGTCTTTTAAGATGATAAAAGCTCTCACTCATTCTCGAGGGAAATTAGCTCAGACTATTGAACAAAATTCTGCATTGCATCAAGTGAAATGGCTTTTTAAAGAATAAGTGGCAGATAACTCAGGGAAACCATCCTGGAGTTAAGTGCACTCGGGAAATTACCGTTAGGTTCCAGCTAGTTTTCGTCACAAGCTAATACAGACATTGAACGTTTTGAATTACGACATCTTATTTCATCAGCGTCTGCAAGGAAAAGAAATAGAAAAGAGCCTATATGCCTTATATAATCCTGCAATGCGTATGAAGGTCCGATATGATTGGACCAGCAGGTATTTTTCGTGAAAACTGAGATACGGGCAGTAGTAGGCGAGGTGGCTGCGGCTGCTGACGTCGTCTATCTCAAGCATAAAGTCATTAGTGTGAGTGAGTCCGAGAAAAGTCTTAGGCTGCGATAAGCAAGCGCACGGAGAGGACAGGTCGCAGAGGGAGACGAGCTGACCACGCAGACGGACCTAAGTTTTCGGGAAACGGAGCAACGTAAGTACTCATAATCCACCCTGAGAATCCCTCAGCCATGTCTTCCCTCAACTCTAAAACAGAAAAAACATTGAGTGCGGACAGTGAATAATCAAGTCTAACCTCTTCCCCTTGACTTTTCATCGGCTTCAATCGCAAAATAAAGCTCCCCAATCAACGAGGAACGAAACAATTAAACCATGTGATTTATAGTTTTATAGACAGCGTACAAAAAACAAGTATTTCATTATATTGAATATTTTCCTAAATTTGTAGTTTATAAATAAAACATCCCGGTACATTTTGATTTCATAACATCGGAGGAAAATTATTTACCCCTTATTTATTTACCACTTTGGTCGAAAATCGACGGTATTTGAAACGAAATCTATTTTTCTGGTACATTGAGGCAACTTGTCTAATAGGGAAAACACAATCTAGTTTTTCCTTAAAAACATTGTCTATGATGACTTGATTTGTTTGAAAAGGAACGTCAAAATATCTTTCCTGTCGCGGAAAATATTATTTGATTTCGTCCAAAGAATCAAAAACACCTAACACACTAGGGCTCTGGCATTTCTTTTGTTTAAGAGAGGCAAGTGTTTGAGGTGATAGGTTAAATAAATTTTTATTCCCACGCAGGAGTGATTCCCACGCATGATCTCAATAAAATCACTGAAACAATTCATTTAGACACATTACTGCTACATTCCTTTATTTCCTTAACACTTTTTCTTTCCTTTCCCATTTATAGGACAGTTCACCCCCGAACAGGTGCGATTCGCAGCTTTCGGGATGCTTTTTGAAGCAAATTAAATGCTAATTCTCTTGAAATTTGATACGCCTTTCACCTTTCTATCTTCTTTATACGGTTTTGGTTGTCTCTCCTTCGTCTCTACCGAGGAGGTCACTTTTCAATGAAATCCCTCGTATAATCACTATTCCTCAGGTAGTGCTGAACAAAGTTACTTTTTTCTTTACCAGACAAACGTGGACTTCTTCCTCTCACAACATCCAATCTACCGATTGAACGTTGAATAAGCGTATAACTTCGCCACTTAATCATTCAACCTTTCCACCTTTCTTGCTCTCTCCGTTCACTTAGCTTACCTATCCAAATTCACCACATTATCTCCACTCCCTCTCCTTACAAAAGACACTCCCCTGGAATGAAAATAAACTCCATGAAGTGAACTCATAACTTATCTAACCGTGATTTAAGCTTCCTTCTTGTCTTTATGAGAGTCCTGATCATATGAAGCTTTTTCCGCGTTAGGCCGATTGTGTTTGAAACCATTTCGGTTATTTATTCCGTATGCTCAAAAAGGAAAAAATCAAGGCTTCGTTAAATAGATGGAAACATTATTAACAGCAAAAAGAAGAAAAAATTTAAAATCGATAAAGAAAAGCATGGTAAACGAACGGCGTAATGTTTGGTTTTATGGGTGTGAAAATGGAAGGTAAGTCGCAAGACCATGGCGTCGTATAGTTACTTCTGAGGGCAATGTCAATGTAACACTTTATAAGAAGATAACCTTCAGTTATATCAATGCTCTGATAACTCTGATAATTTGTCTCCATTGCACAGATGTCTCTACCCTTCGAAATTATTGACGCTCCGGACCATGTGAACAAGGCGATGTGGGCCTCCTTCAAGGGGATAAAGGATAAGTACGTGCAGGCTGGCCCAAATAAGTATTTACTGTGTCCTCCGTACCGCCAGCAAGCTGCCGAAATATATAACTTGGAGCTGAGACAAGATGATGTCTGGGTAGTAAGCTTTCCGAGATCCGGTGAGTCTTCAAACATTATTCCAACAAAAGATCGCAAGATGTGCGTCAAAATGATGAACGTGCAAGAGTTTTGATGCGGTGCTCATAACGACGGAATGATATTATCCAGAGATAGTTTCAATGATTTTTTTCTATTCCCATCCTTCACTTTGTTGTTTGCTAAGACTTATATTTTTATGCTTCATGTTCCCAACACGATGGTGTATTCATCCATTTGCTACAAATAGTAATTCTTTTAGTAAAATTTCAGTTTACGTTGGCATAGGGCCTAATTTTAATTAAACGTTTGAACAAACAGAGGCCTCTCTGCAGGCAATGACTCCAACCATTAATTAAACAGCAGTGTCAACTCATTTGATGAAGGAATATTATAGGAGTCAATCGTCCATTAAACGATTTTATTTATGTAAAAATCTTCAATCCGATGAATATTTTCACGTAAATAAGGATTGCCTTCTTCGACGATAAATATTCCTACAATTCAAAAAATCGGATACACGAGATATCTTGTATCAATGGATATCGTTATGAAGCTCTACCAACTCTACCATTGCAATTTAAGGGTATGCGAGGCACCTTTACTATACTCACTAATGGACAATACTTCAATTAAAAAGACCATAAATAATGCACAACTAAAAGTAATTTAATCATACGAATGAAAATATTTCTGGAACCGTACTGATGGGGAATGACAATGTTCATCCAAAAAGCGGGATAAACTTTTACCAGTCATATATCACCAAAAGTAAGAAACTTAGCAAAAAACAATTCCTATGCCTTCTGCTGTCATTCAAATTTTTTTTCAAGATTTGGTAATTCGTATTATAGAGAAATCTATTCATTTCCTTCGCAGGAACACGAAAAGGAGCCTCACTGGGAAAAATTACAGTGCAGGCATTTTCGATGTCCATCAGATTATATCTTATAGATTTTTAAGCTAAATTAGAGATTTTTCAGCTTCACGACCGCGCTGCATTTGTCGGTACTAAGAATTTTTCAAAAATATCTTTGACCTCCGATATCTTAAACTAATACTCTGCACCTTATCACTTTTTCAGGCACAACTTTGACCCAAGAGTTGGTATGGTTGATAAACAATGACTATAACTTCGAGGAAGCTAAAAGTATCAAGCTAAGGGACAGATTTCCTTTTATCGAGTAAGTCAATAAAAACGATGAAGACTATCTTATAACACTCTCCCTGGGCAAAACAAATACATAGGTCATTAGGGATAAACATCCACATGCCTAGGACCTTTAAAATATTTTCACCAACTATGGAAAATAATACTTGGCCTTTAAATTATTTTACGATTGATTTAATGAAACCTTAATTACGAGATTCCCTCGGAGCGCGGGATTCAACTTCGGTTATACCTGAAATTTGCAAAATCTGGTTTGAAATGAATACAATCTAACTTCCTGGATTCACCAAAATTGGTACACCTTTTGCAAAAGAGCATTCGGGTCTTCTACGTAGAACACAATCGTGGATGCGTGCTATAACCTTGAAATGTACTATTAGGGGCCACTGTAAGCGTGGTGTGGTGGCATGTTAAGACTCGAAGTTCTTACGTGATGCTGAAACATATTTAAAGGTCAAACATGATTCAGAAATTTCTCAATACATCCTTAAAAAAATCAATATCTGGCTACAGATAATGTGGTGGAGAGGCTAATACAATATTCCACTTAACATTTCATTGCAAAAAGAAAGATAGACGGGACTTTTTCGCAAAACTTCCAAGAATTAAGGAGGTATTTACAAGGAGATGGACTACTTCTTCTTTCAGACATCTATACGCAGTTGCATTAGAAGCTAGGAAGGATGACTATGTAACGATTCTTTTTGCGTAATATTCCGGATGAATTTCCGCATCGGACATCACGAGCCTCGTAGTTTCTGAGGAGACAGAATTCTCCACAATAGGAAAATGTAACCTACACATGGCCTGAAATTCGGATGGATAGAGAGAAAAAATATGCATGAATATCATTGGTAAGTTTAATCGGGTGTAGAGCCAGCTCGAGACACGCTTTCAGTCGCTCTGGGCGCGGAGGATTTGGGATACATGATGTTGAAACATGTCGAAAGGTAGAAACGGCGACCTCTGCGGAAGGCGCGCCTGAATGACCTTCCTCAGAGTCCGATATATGTATATAATCCGTACCTTGAAATTGCCAAGCCAGAGTAGTAGGAAAATATAATGAGCGGCGTTTACAGAGCCTTCGAAGTACATACTCGCATGTACCCGTATAATGTTTTACCCAGGTAAAATTGTAGAAATGCGAACGGGTGGTTAAAAGCTATCGATATGAAGAAAAATTCCTCGCTCCCGACCTTCCTTCCACTTACGTCTCAATACCCATGAGTAGAAAACTCAACTCGTTGCGAGGGTAATTATACGTATGTATCCATAGCATCCATGTAATTAATTTAATTTTATTTGTTCATAAGTTACAAAACATGGAACACGTAAAAATATCAGGAGGATACATATGATATTCATCCAGGAAACAATATACAGTAAATTATCACAATTACATAGTATATAGAAGCATATTCAAATTTTATCACTGAAGAAGTCCTTTACATCATAGTATGCCTTCTTCCCAAGAAGTGTTTTTAAGTTATGTAAAAAACTCGGTAAAGGTAATTTGCTGATCTGTTGAGGGATATGATTATATATTTTGGAGATGGAATATTGGGGTCCACGTTGACACTGTGAGAGGGTATAGGAATTTAGATTTATATTATTTCTGGATCCAGTTTCATATTCATGGGGAGAAATGAACAGTGAGGGGAGAGAAAAAAGTTTTAGAGTTTGGAGGAGGTTTAGGTATCCATAGTACCACAAATCTAATTTGTCATCAATTTGAACGATTGCCACAATGTTGCAAACATTCGTGCACCAGATTTAATCACAATTTGACCGCATTCCAGGTTTGGCATCATAGTTCCTGACTACTTCAGAGAACGGATTATCGAAGAGAACAAAATGAGCCAGGAGGCAGCGGATGAGTACAGGCAGGAAGCCAAGTCGTACGAAGTTGTCAAAAAATTGACGTCACCAAGGCATATCAAGACACATCTCCCATTTAGTCTTCTGCCGCCAAAATTGCTGGATACTAGCAAGGTAAAAAAATATTATTTTGGTAAACAACAATGGGCGATTAATTTCATCAAATAATTTTGAGCAGCATTCCCATCTTCCAAGTATATCTCAGCTAATATTTCTTTTAGTTTCTTTCTAAGTAACTCTTAGTGAATTTATTTAGTTATCTTGAGCTCATTATCATCTACTATGTTTGTATTGAATAACTTCGGTTTATTTCAAATGGAAAAGCTAGCCTTTTTGTCACATACTACGCCACATCAACTTTATTTTCACGATTACAAGGTTTGAATCGTAGAAAAGTCCTTATGGCAAGGTGGCAGTAACGTATTTCATTTCACTAGGAGTTAGAAAATCGACCATCTTGATCATAATACCTGTACTTTCTGCATCCTTTAGAATGCGTCCCAGTTTGATGACTTTTTCCTAACATAATACTAAAAAATCAAGAATTTCCCCATCTTCATCTCTTCTTTGAGTGACCTACGAAAGGGACCAACGGTTAATATTTTATTTAGGTGTCCGGCCGGCTTATTTGGGGGATAACGCGGCCCTGCCGACCTCCAAGTCACGAGTTCTGATCTGGAGGCAACAGGAGGAAGGTAGTGCAAAGCCCTGGTGGTTGAGTATTGGGGAAATCTCATATAAAAATGGTGAATCGAAATTCTAGAGATCGACGGATCACTGTAGGCTACGTAGGGACAAGCCACTCACCCTCCTCATTTACTTTCGCCCACCTATCATCAAATGATAATTAATGATTGAAGTTGCCAATCACGCAAAATGAATGACCTGGACGAAGACGCGATAACATTTCTTTAAATTTCACGACTTCCATATCTCGGGCAGATAAATCATATTTTCCGAAGGGATACGGTATCTAGATGTGAATCAAAAGAGCTCACTTATCACTTCGACTGATCGAAAAAAATGTCGTAGAGATAAACAGAGCAGCTCGGAAGTTTAGAGCTAGATTTCTTTCTGAAATCAATAGCATTTCCTTACATATTTTTTTCATACACCACATAAGTTCATGTTCCATCTTTTCAAGTAATCATCGTAGATCAATTTTTTATGCTGATAAATGTAGTATGGAGTGATGTATATCACACCTAATTTACTTTTCATGATTTACTGAGAAACTACTTTTATTTTAGCAAAATATTTCTTCAATAATAATGCTTCAAATGGAGGTCACATTGAAAATTTGTAGCGATAACAAATAAAATTTTATGTATTTAGTAACATTTTTATCTTTGTTTCATGTATCTATGTTGAAAAATAAAAAAAGTTCAGATTTTCCATAATCTTTTGTCTCTAGGTCTCTTACATCTCCCCCATCGCCGGCTGATTTCCGACCTTAAATTTCTTCACTCTATCATGAACGGGTCCCTCCGCTCTGATCATCTTCTCTCCTATTTTTCACTCCGCATCCCTGCCCGCACCACTCGCGATGATAGTCCGTTCCACACACCCAAATTCCGTCTCTCCACCTCCCAACTTTCCATTTTCTACCGCCTACCTTCATTTTTTAACACCCTTGCCAACAGTTACCCTATCCTTGACCTTTTCTCCTCACACAACATCTTTTCTTCCCAACTTAAACGCATTGTGTCCTCCTCTTCTTCCCTGCCACAAAATTGATTTTTTTTCTTTTTCTTTCTGTTGATTATTGTTCTTATTATTATAACTATATATTTTTGTTTTATTTATTAACTTCTTTTTGTTTATTTAAACCCATTGTAAAGGCCCTAGTTGCTCTTTTTGGTGTTTTAATAAATAAATAAATAAATTACAAGACTTTTGAATCACCCTGTATATTTACTTTAAATTAAATGAAACGAGAAAATAAGTCGCTGACTAATATGATCAAATACCATAGCATGCATAAAAAATCTTTTCACTGATCATCTCACAATTCTACACTCCCTAACTCATGTATTTTACCTTTCAAAAAGATATTGTCCCACTCCAGTGAAATCACATCGTCTGTCTCCATGACACGGCCTAAAAATCACCTTAATCACTTCCGTGGCCCTTGTTGGAATTCAAATGAGTTTCTGCATCCCTCTGCTCCCTCTTTGTTTCTTTAAGGTTATTTACGTGGCTAGAAACCCAAAAGACGTCGCAGTGTCCTACTTCCATCATAATTCCAACTTGAGATACATTGGATACGAAGGAGATTTCAAAAACTATTGGGACCTCTTCCAGAACGATTTAGGTGAGTTCGGACACGTCATGACAGTACGGCTAATAAAGAGCGCATTTGGAATTTACCAATAGCCAAGTTACCATCTTTTCATTCTATTGCTAACACAGTTCTCTCATTTCATTTCAGTCTACTGGGCACCATTCTGGAGTCATGTTGAAGAAGGTTGGAAAATGAAGGACCATCCTAATATGCTGTTTCTGTTTTACGAAGACATGACAAAGGTATGCTGCAAAAAGTATTAAACTAATATCGACTTAATACTATTCTTAAAAATACGTCGGCGCATATGTTTTTCACTAACAAAAACCTTAGTAGCGGGGTCCATAGTTATGACCTGACAAATAGGAAATTTACCAAAAAATGGGAAAACTACGTCATTTTTGCGGCGGCTATTAAACTTTAGCAAATTTCTTCGTAAAGTTTTCCTTACTAGTGTCTATAATATGACTATTAGGAAAACGTTCTTCAATACGTGTTTGGAATCTATTCAAGTTAATTTGCATACCTAAATTTCTAGCAAATGCACCAGTTTCAAAGTCTTTCTTTTATTTGAATAAACTATTTTCAATCTTCCGTGAAACAGTAGTGATAAGACAACACCGCTGTAAAGCTCTTCCCATTCAAAAATAAATTCTAATTATTTTTATTTTATAGTACCCATACGGTTTTACAAATAATGATAAGCCACCACCTGAAAATAGTGGGCAAATAATCAATAAGACCTTTCCCGAGTCTACAACCTAGACGTGGTGGAAGGGCTTGCGCGTTCCAATGACCTCACGAGCTGGACTGGCGGGAGCAATTAATATTGCACCCAGTTGAATTTTGTGGGAGAAATAAATTAATGGTGACAAACACTTGGTTTAAACACCATCACAGGTGGGGGTATACATGGAAAATACCGGGTGACATTGGGAGATATCAAATTGATTACATCATGCTTAAGACAAGATTCAGGAACAGTGTGAAGAATTCGCGGAGCTATCCTGGGGCTGATGCAGACTCGGATTATAATTAAGTTACGATGAATTGTGAGGTTGGATTCGAAATGCTTTTTAAAAGTAGGAGGATAAAGCAATGGAGCTTAGAAGCATTGAAAGGGGAACAAAGGAGGGCAAACCAAGAGATAGTGGAAGGGTACATGGGCGAAGCGAAGGAAATAGGAACAATCGAGGAAAAACGGGAGAATATAAAAACACGCATTGTATGAGCGACCGAGAAAACAATAGGAGCAGCGGAAAGGAGGAGGATTAAGAAGCAGTGGGTTACGGAGGAAATGATAAGGAAAATGGAGGAGAGAAGGAATTGGAAAAATGTCAACACCGACATAGGTAAGTCAAACTACAAGGAGCTAAATAATCAACTGCGGCGGATAACCAAACGGGCGAACGAAAATTGGAGGAAAAGGTAATGCGAGAAAATGGAAAAACGGCATAAAGAAGGGAAAGTAAGTGCTTTATACGCTAGAGAAAAACTGTTATCGGGAGGTAAGAGAGGGCAAACGTTCCAAAAATTAAGGGCAGAAGAGGTAAGATATCAATCGAGCAGGGAGATGTTCAAGATCGATGGAGAGAATATGTGGAGGAGCTATGTGACATCGATAGTAGACCAAGTAATTTAGATGTAGAGGATGAGGGAACACAAGATGAAGATAACCTCGGGCCAATGATACTCGATAGCGAAATATAGAAATTATTGAAAGAAATAAAAGCAAGAAAAACTGTAGGAGTAGATAACATACCTCCGGAGCTGCTAAAGAATTTAGGAAAGAAAGGTAGGCAAGCTTCTTTCGAACTTATACGTAGGATCTACGAGAAAGGGGTATGGCCAAAGGACATCGTGAAGGCAGTCTTGATTCCTAACCCAAAAAAGAAGAATGCGTCAGGTTGAGAGGGCTATAGAACAATCAGTTTGATTCCACACGCAGCCAAAGTTTTACTTCGTATGATCAATAGAAGGTTCGAGAGTAGAGCCAATAGCTACTAGAGCGACGACCAGTTTGGGTGCCGGTAGGGAAGGTCAACTCGCGATGCGATTGCAGCGATGACAACACTTATAGAGAGAAACAGAGGATAACCAGGACGTTTTCGCATGCTTCATTGATTAAAAAAAAGCTTTTTAGGGGGTAAATTGGAATTAACTAACGGAGCTACTCGGGAAAATGGAAATAGATTGGCGAGACATGCGAGGACTATAGAACAATCAGTTTGATTGCACACGCAGCCAATGTATCACTTAGAATAATCAATAGCAGGTTGGAGGGTAAGGCCAATTACTATTTTGGTGATGATCAGTTTCGATTCCGGAAGGGAAGGTCAACTCGGGATGCGATTGTGATGATGAGAACACTGCAAAACACTGTTGTAATGATGAGAACACTGATACTATTGATTTTTAAAACGCTTTTGACAGAGTAAATTAGGATAAACATCACAAACATTTCCCTATTTTAATTCTGTTTACTCTCTATTCACAGGATATGCCATCAGTTCTTCGAAAGGTAGCTGCTTTCCTTAATAAAAGCATTGATGACGAGAAGATAGATAAAATGCTTGATCATCTGAAAATAGACAATTTCCGCACCAATCCATCGATGGCCGGTAGCAGAGGCTTAAAAGGAGTGGTCGACAACACAAAACCAGGATTCTTTCGCCAAGGTATTATCAATATTTCACATTATCTCACCCACTGCCGCCGATTCATATATTCTTCCTTGCCCCTAGTTACCCTAAAAATGCCCAATGATGTGGAAGGGAAACCAAAATGTAACGATGCTAGATCACTTATAGTCTAGTCAGACTCTCAGTTTTCGAATAGGATTGCTGGTAATTTGCATAGGTAACCGAGATCAGAGAAAAACCCAGATTCAACACGTACTCTAAAAAAAGGCCTCAAGGGCGCCACAGTTTAATGTCCCATTCAAAGGATAGTGATCACCGTTTCAAGGGGTCTTCACATGGCACCTATGCAGGGATGGGGATTCTAATTAAAAAATCACTGCCACTGTTCGAATAATACATCCGCGCCATCGAGGTGGGAGATAAGACACCATCCATACCACATCAATGAGATCGCCCCTCATCTTTCGAACCTCTGTGTGAAATTGTAGAGAGAAGCAAAATAAGGCTATTTCTTTCTTTTTTATAATAAGTTCTTTCAAAATCACTTTGAGATCTATCTCGCCTCTTTCCGGTGATAGGCTAGGCAATGCGTGATAATAACAGTCATTGGATCTAAAGGAGCAAAACATGGGTAACCATTATGGGAATGGAAAAAAGCTCGAAGGCATCTAAATAGAACATTTAGCATTTACATCTTATGTTATTTACATAAATAAATATATATAAATACATATATATATTTTTTTCCCCTTTTACACTTCCATCAACCTCCGCGACAGTGCTATAAAAATCTTCCACCTCGTATCAACACGAAGCACGCGCAAGTAAAACAAGCGTTGAAGGTGATGCATCTCGAGACGATATAAATAAGGTGGCAAACTGGGTTAAGTATATCGACTTGGTAATAAATACATTGAAATTCAAATATATTTCATTTAACTATAGAAGAAAAGCTGTGGCAGGCATATTTGAAACAACTCACGGAAAAATATGCTAGAAGGATTTAAGTTTAGGAGTAGGGAAGCCGAGTAACAATGACAAATTTGATCAACCTCACAAAACTGGACTTAGTTCTCACAGGTCGTAAACTAGCCCAGGCACAACGGGAGCGACGATAAAGTGTTGGGGGAGCTTCAGAGCGGAGTGTTCTGGAAGCAGCGGTCGAGTGTTGTGGGAGCATTTAGGTGGTGTTGCGGTAGTGTCCGGGGAGCAGATTATGGCCCACTGGGAGCGTTTTCGGGAGCGTTTGCGAAACGATAACGGAGCGTCGACACTGGTCCGCGGTGGAGCGTGCGGCGCGTGCGGCGAGTGGCCTTGGAACGTCCGACGCGCTCCAGAGAGCTCCGAGGTACAGGCGAGGGAGTGTTGCGGGAGCGTGGCGGGAGCGTTCGCCGCACCTCGGAAGCTGCCGGGGAGCGTTTTGACGCACGGTTATAGGGTGTTCAGGAAGGGTTCCGAACGCTCCTAGCTAAGTGCAATATAGCGTGAAGGGAGATCAGGGAAATAAGGTACATAAAACATATTTTTAAAACACCATTTATTAGAAAAAATTAGTTTATAGTCTCCAGATCATTAAAAATTTTCCTGGATCCTTGTTCATCCATGAGTGACCTGCAAAAGAAAACAAAATGTTATTAAAGGCCCGATCAATCAACTCTTCAACTAGACTATTTTAATACTCATATAATGCATGCTCCCAGCTACCATCAGAAATAAAATAAACTGTAATACTAAAAAAAGGAAAAGTAGTCCAAAACATGAACTCTTGCATCTCAACATGCTCATCTGAGAGACAGTTGGGCTGCAGTGATTTAGGGCCGTTGTTTTCGAAGTCTAGAACCAAATCTGCAAGAGATACCGATTTCAGCCGAATCAAGTAGGAGCTGTAGCTGAAAATACAAGTACTTGCAGTCAGCAAAGAAAATGGCTTACAAAAATAGTTTGGTCGGTCCATGTCAACGCAACCAATTTTTGGGAACTCCCATACATAAAACTTGGTTGCGTTGACAAACTTGGTTGGAACATAAAAATTGGTTGAGTTGACATGGACTGACCAAGGCGTTAAAAATGCAAAAGATTGTGCACATTCCTGAAACATTAGCAAAATTAAACTTTTTGAGTTTCAACTTTAAAAGCTCCTGCTTTTATGTATACCTTTCACATGAAAATTATTGAAATTTTAAAGACTACCTTGAGGTTGAATGTATACTATCATCGACTGAGGTGTCTGAACATGGTGCTGGTCCTGGCCTTAGATCAACTGAAGTCCAGATGTACCAGGCCTACAAAACAAACAAACTAGTCAGAATTGGGAAGATATCTTTTTTTAAAGATTGCTGTATCATGAAAATGAAGAAATTGAGCATAAGCAGAGCATAAAATATCAAAGTGATCACCCTCTCCTGTAAAACATCTGTGAAGTCGGCTCCATCTGAGGGGACATCTGTTGTTACTATGGGTTCTGACGATACTGTGCTAAGAGCGAACAACACCCTTTCCTTGGCAGTTTGGTCCATATTCTTCAGGGTGGCGCTCCTCGATGCCTTTTCACCGTCTTTAGTTACTGAAGACCAAAAACATAAGCAAGAATCAACTTTTTTAAAACACTTTTCCGAAAGATTTTAAGAAATGAAAACAAACTGGTCAACATTAAAATCCACACACATACCTCCAATGCCTTCGATTAGTCCTTTGTAGAACACATAATCTCTGTTTTTACTCAAGGTACTTGGTTTCAATTTTATGAATGGCCCATGGGCAAAAACTAAATACTGACCTGGGCGCAAAGTTTTTCGCATATTTCACTTTCACTATCTCCGTTTCTTGTCACCATATCGTACAGCAGCAAACCCCTCGTGATAATTTTTCTTGGTGGTATCCATTTCTACAAATTCAAAGGAGTAGTAATACACGCAATTACGGAGAAAACGTGGAGAGCGACTGTCGTAGACGTGCGTTTGGTTGCTAAGATGTTTGTTTGAAGAATGAGCATAACATCATAATAAACAAATAGCGTTTAAATCTGGGAGTGGCGAGGGAGCGTCCTGTAAGCAGATTTGTCGACAGTTGCGGAGTGCTCCGAGAGCGTTCCGGGAGCGTTCAAAGAGCGTTTCAACCCGGTAGTGGCGAGGGAGCGTCCGGTAATCCAAAGTGTCGACAGTCGTGGAGTGCTCGTGGAGCTGCCGTGGAACGTCCACATTCGGCTCAACGCTCCCAGCATACTCCCGCAACACTTACAGCACACTCCGCCGAACGCTCCCGTTTCCACTGGGCTGCCAAGAATTTATTTTTCAATGGAGGATTCTTAGAGCATAATAGTCTACCAAATGAACTTTTTGAGCTTCTTTCCAAGAGTGCACATTCATTTAGCATGAGATATAAAAAAAAGTCTAAGACAGAGTTTACTTTTTTCATATTGTACTTTCTAATGAAATTATCAACTGTTTCTGACGGAAATTATCAACACAAGTATTATTTATGTATTTTTCCTATCAGAGATACATTCTCTCTTTCAGTTTTCATTAAATTTAATTAATTAAATGTCAAATTAAGTACTTATATGATGCCGAATGTAATTAGTTCCGTTTAGTCGATTCCACCCAGCGTATTGCTCAAATACAATGCAATGTACATTATGAATGAATTGAAAAGCTTTCTCTGCTTTTCACAATAATTCTTTCAAACACAGCAATAATCTCTGTCAGCATATAGCTCTTATATATATAGAATTACTCTCACACCTACTACCGCATTCAAAATTATCTCAATAAAAAATAACATCTTAGGTGTGATCATAATGAAAAGCACAAAGTAGCTTGGTGGAGTAATAGAGGTCTGAGTGGGAAACGACTCGCTGAGCTTATAATTTCTTATAATAATAATAATAAGCTTATAATAATAAGCTTATAATTTCCGAAAATACAATGATTGAACGTATGAAATAAAATAGAATTTTACAAAATAACGAAAAATATGTAACTGCTTTCTTTTCCAGGAGGGAGTGGAGGGTGGAGGAAAGAATTCACTCCGGAAATCAATGCCAAAGCGGATGAATGGATCAAAGCTCATGAGAAAAACACAGATCTCAGGTTCCAATATGAGACATAGTTTTACCTATCACAGTTTTAGAGCATGCAGGGGGAGGATAATTCCACATGCTTTCAAGTATTCCAAAGATGTTTTCCAAAATGAGTATATTCATTGCCCCAACGTCATTGAGTCAATTCTCTCAATCAAAATCCTCTACAAAATAAACCAAAAAATTACTCTAATTATTAAATTCTCCAGACATGCTCATAATAAACTCATTGTTATCCCATCACCATTTTCTGAAGATTTGAAAGGTCTAACGGTGATCGAAAGAATGACGTTCGGAATCTATTCAGGAAGTGAAGATTAACAACTAGCAATCCTTTTTAAGAACTTCAATTAACTTAATTTTCAATTAAGAACTAGCTAGGCCGGATGCATCTGAGTGGGGCGTAATGTCGTGGAAGAGCAGGTCGAGGAAATAGTTTAACCAAGCACTTTGTATCATCCACATAACTACTACAACAACGATCTCCGACGCTATTGCATCATTGTGAGGTGCATTCCAGCAGTGCATGAAACGAATACATCACAGCACGCACTTCCTAATGATGAAGAAAAACGTGGAAATGCGTCATAGCAAAAGTTTCAGTAGATTGTGACAAATATTTCCATTAATTTATTGCAAGTTTGGCTATCTATGAGGTAAAAAATGTCAAAGCAGATGATCTCATAGTTTGGAAATAACGCCGTGCGGACGGAGTTGGCGGATGCAAAAGCTGTGCAAAGATGCACTAGCCCACCACGAGTGACTGATTCCAGTTATCGATCTAACTGATCAAACAGGTAACGCAAACAGGAAACACTTAATCGTGCCAAAAAATTAATATGCTCGAGAGCAGTGGTTTCAAGTGCCACAGGTATCAAAGTCAATTTTAGTGGCTATGGTAACCACTAACAACAATAAAATTACAATCGCCGCCCTATCATAAATTTACACAAAATTGTTTTCGACTGTTAAATTAAAATGTGTGTGAAATTATGATTGTGTTGCAATGTGAATAAATATGAATATTTTGTTCTGATTGGTTTTTATATGTGGGGAGGCAGCCATGATTAAAATTCATCAATGATGAACAGGAATAGTATAGACGAGCTGACCAATGAACTACGCTGATGAAAGATCAAAGGCTTTCCCAGCGTATTATGATGTTGAAGGTTACTCTCTCCGGGTCAAGCTATCCAACTTGGCTAAGATGGAGAGTTTGAACCGGTGGGAAATCCGAGTAACCTTCAATAACTAGGTTGTTGCATTTATTCCTTACATTGCGCTTTAATGTTTGCACAAATGGTAGCCATAATCAGCTAGGATAGGTATCAATACACATAGAATATAGCATATCAGATTGAAACACCAGAGAGTTTCCAGATGAACGGGCTTGAGGCGAAATTAAAGGAGTAATGTAAGCACCACACTGCAATCAAAGGCCAGGAAAAGTGACGATAGAAGAGAGACAGTAAAATACGTAGTACAAGAGCTTTCTTTCTTTAAGGTATAATTCATCATCGAAACACAAATGACGAAAAATATAAACGCCAAAGCATTACTTTTTTCCTCTTTCCTTCGAGATTTATTTTTCCACTTCGTTTCACTTTCATATAAGGTGGACAAACACTCTGTTCTATGCTCCCTAGTAGAGGTTCACACGGATATATGCCAATATGGATGAACAACACGCAACGCTGCTATGCATTTCCACCTGCCAGCGCCGCTATTTCATCGGACTTGAGGGCTCTCATCGATTACCCTAGTTGGAGTTTCCAATGCCATATAATACTTTTTAAGGAGAATCCAGGAAAACCCTTACTATGCGTCCAAATATTTTGAAAGCACAGCACAAATTTTCGCCTCATGTGTTGTGACGTGGAGAAACGTGCGGTTTGCCAACATTTCTCAGTCTTCTGTGAGGACTTTACTTCGAAAGATTTGTTCACGAATAAAGACAAAGGCAATCCTTGAAGTGCACTTGGATTTCAATCTTCCGTTCACAGTTAGCTATCGGCGGAGAAGGGCTGCAACTATGCTATCTGGAACTCGGCAACTACACCTTTTTCGCAGGGAGCGTCCAAACCGACCACAATAGGAAAAAATGTAAGGGTGAGTGTGAAGATGGCTTTAATTACCTTAAAGTGTACCTTAGAGGGAGAGGATAAGAGAGGGAGGGAGAGAGAGAGAGAGAGAGAGAGAGAGAGAGAGAGAGAGAGAGAAATCCATTAGAGCAGTAATAGGAATGACTCAGCTTGGGAGCGTTATAATCTCTAATGTACTCGACAATTCGTATTCAGAGCATAATTGCTAATATCTTGTCGCAAGGTAACAGAGTAGTCAGGTATAAACCACATGAGCTAAAATATAAATTCAGGGACGAATGCTTACAGGAGAGTGCAGCACAGTATTCCGGAGGCGAATAATGCCCCGTGGAGTGAAATGTAACGGCACAACTGCGTGGGAAGTTGAGTCCGAAATTGACGAAAGGTGAAGTCACTACCGCAGTATATTTCCGAGAGGGGAAATGGGCGTTAGCTGAAGGAATAATAATTTAAGCAGGATAATATAACGTTAGACTCCCTTTTAAAATACGTAATAATAAAATAAGGTCGGAGAAAATTTCTCCTTTAAGATCACGAAGGCATTGAGAAAGCAATATGACCATTATTATAGTACTCAGTCGTTAGTAATAGTACTCAGTCGCTGAGTAGCAGTGTGCATTTTTTGAGTCTGCATGAGCATAGTTGTACAAAGTGAAAGAAGAAAATGGCACATAATCGGTGAGGGATGGATAGCAAGAGCCGTAATGTGAGACGAAAATTATTGAAAGACATTGCATCTATAATTTAACTCAACGAGATTATTCTCACGTTCCCTCAAATAATGCTTGATTGTAGCTGTTTATCATTTAACACTGAGTATTCAGGTTATCTAAGATAAAATAAAAATTGAATAAAACAAATAGGAGATAAATGTTAGATAGTTACTTTGAACCCTTTGAACATGTTTTTCTCCCTGTCTGCGAACTGAACATTGTCTTTGAAGTCAATAGGAAAAAATCGGCTTTCAAATTGAATACGTAACGCACCCGTCTTTAACTCTATTATGATAATTTTCGTGAGGAAATCGCAGACTCAAACGCTTTCTTTGGTTAAGTTTTCATGATACATGAAAATCATAGGTTTCCACCAATGTCATAAATAGGTACTTAAAGGCTACTGATGAGGTAATTTGTCATCATCATTATAACGGTGAACACCAGTTAAAGTAGGTTTAAAATAAATAGAGTAAATATCCTCTGAACGTTTACAGACGTAAGCTCCAATTTCTTCACCTCAACATGCGTCCTACCCCTCTTCATAGCATAAGTACATACATTAAGCCAATACTCTTTCCTTTCCTTTCTCACTTACCCAACACACAACTCTCTATTACGGTCTTCAATACCTTTTCGTCCCTCATTACATAATGCAACCACATACTCTGCTTTCCCCGGATCTCAATTAGAAGCCTTCTACCCCATCATATCAAGCATTTATTCGTACATCTTCCTTTCACTTCATCACAGTTTCTCAATTCTACTTAAGACCCACACCTCAAACGCTTGCAGCGAGTCCATGTTCTTATCTTCTCCATACAATGCTACACCTCATGCTAACCTCTTCGTCAGCTTTTCTTTACATTCTAATTAGAAGTCCTCATCGTCAGCTCCCTCCTATTACTAAACGCTTCTTTCGCTACCGCAATTCTCCTTCTAATTTCCTTGATACAATACCTATTTTCCTCCATCGCATTACAAAACTGCTCTACTTGCTTCGGCTTGCGTCCTCCTACTTTTAAGATCAGTCTAGCTTCCTTTTTCCTAAACAACAGCATTACTTTCGTAGTGAGAATGGGAGAGAATGAAAAATGGGCCTGTCATGGGGCTTATCAAATAGTGTGATTTACAATCACAGGCGTGCGCATCTCTTTGGGCATCCACACAATCCACACTATCTCTGGGTGCGATGAAACACATAATGGCTTTGAACGCACACTAGTCCGACTGGGGAAGGTGCAATATTCCCCGTAGCTGGCGGCTACGGTATTGTGTTTAATATTTCACTTGATTCACACAAAGCATAGAATAGGCTTTTACCACCTACTAGATACTATCAGTAACTCTACACTTAGTGAAACCTAAATCATCACTATCTATGGTTTTTTTGATGTAAATTGCAATCATCACAATTCAGGCAAGCAACACAGAAATGAGGTATGAGTGAGTGTTGAGTCACTACCCTTGACATATATCCTAGACAGTAATCGAAATGGGTTGCGGACCTAATTTTAGTTGAAAATGATGAGCTCATACACTTATCACCCGAGCTTCTTCTTGGTTCCGAGGTAGTCATTTGAGTCGATGAGGTAAAATAAAATACTTAAAAATAAATATACTTGCCCTACATTGGAATTGGACTTCCACATTTCACGGAGGTAAATGACTCAATAACGGTGTCTTTTTTAATATCAAGCCCGAATATCTTGCAACAGTAATTGTGCCCAATATTTTACGCAAACACAACAGCAAAGAACTCTTACGAGGAGTTGACGCGGGCAAATGGCTATAATTTCGCACGGATTAAAAAAAATGTAGCTATATTATTTTCTCAACATAGACTTTTACAATAATGTGGGGACTTTGTAAATTACAGGAATCGCCATGTATTGATTCAGGAGACATCAAAATGCATTGAGAAACAACTGGTACAAATTCTTAAAGAGAGTAACTGGCGTCCTTTCTCACAAAGATGAATTATTCGATGGTATACCCTCAGTGGGATTTTTTTGCTCTATTGTATAAGTCTAATTGACATACATACAATTTATAGTGACTTTTCATGGCATTTTCCCAAACGCTACTCATTTTTTTTGGTGCTCTAGCTACTAAGATTGTATAAGTGTTACTAACTTAAAGCATGTATTATCAAATAAAAACCCAGTAGCGAGCATAAAGATGAATTCGAACCCGCTAATTGTTGACTGCCTGGCGGCAGCGCAATCGACTAGGATACTACAGCAGGCTGATTTCACTACGTCATGATGTACCAAACCAAGAAACTGAAGCAACTGTAATATTCTACTCTTTTTACTCATTTGGATTAAGTAGAGTGAATGGTGCTGAGATGAACACCGAATTGTATTGAAAGGTGAAAAAATTGTCACCAGGAAGCCAGGCAAGAATGTTAAAGACTTTTTGAAAAGTGTTCACGCTGTAGCTGATTCCATGATTCAACATGGTGAGGAGAGACCACAGGGATGTTACAACATGGTAAGGAGAGACCACATGAGATATGGGTGGGTGTCCCTTGTGCAATAATCCGGAGCCCTACTTTTCATCAGTCGCTGCGGTGACGCCGGTCAGGAGCCACAAGCAATTGTAAGTAAATAAATAGGTGTAGATCCCACCCTTAGTACTCCACCACGGAACATATTGTAATTTAAAGGTCTTCCCTGTAGTCTTCCATGCTAACTTCTAAAAATTTTCACGCTATAACGTGGACAAAAGAACGCGTTGAACTTAGTCTTTCAAAAATATGGATCTCCATCTCTGTAGTGGTAGTCACACGTCAGCTGAGCCACGTGACTATGAACGCGAAGAACGCACGGCAGCCGGTACTTGCTGCCATCTGTGGCCAAAAACCCAACGAGGTCAGGCGGGTTCCTTTCGGTCCAGCACCTAAGGTGAAGTTTTTATGGACAATCAAGCTGCGCGGGGTTTTTGAAAATTTTTCCATCTCTGCATGCGTAACAGCATCTCCCCATTGGTGATCTTAACTTCAAAACAATATGAAATCTTTTTCTAATTAAACCGGGCCCAGGTTTTTGATTTCTCCTTGTTGATAAGTAAAATGTATTGGTGGGAAGTATTCACTGGAAAGGTCTGATGGCCATTTTCTTACGCGATATGTATTTGAACACGCTCTGACACCATTAGTTAGATAGTAAGATAAGAAAAGGAAATGGCCTCAAAGTCAGACAGTGACGCGTTTGACAGCTGAATTACTTATGCAAGCAAAGAAACCAAATATTAAATTTAAAGCCAGGCAAGGAACCACACTTCATTAACACCTAAATAGTTAATCATTTCATTTATAGCGATTACACCAAGAAAATTACACCTATGCATATTCCGGAAATGAAGGCCGAAATTTTAAGATAAAAGAATACTACGAACTCGTGTCGAAGCATCGAAAAATCGTCACCCATTAAGTGCCTAATCCTATGGAGGCGCAGTGGTTGTACAATGAGGCGGAGAGTGTCAGAGAATTGCATTGAATATCATTGCTTAATAATCAAATTTATTTGTAATGGCTGTAATTATGATACTTTAGGATCATATTTTAGGGGCCAAGGCAGCTGCATGCCTCAGTAAATAATGTTAAGAATCCAGGGGGAAAATTTATCTTGATTTGGAGTGCGTTTCAACTGTTTCTTCAAAGGACTTGATTGATGTCTAATCTTCACATATGAACTAGCTGGCAGCTAGTCCTGCAGGGGTGTGTACCCGCAGGGAGTAAGTGTCCTAGTCTAAAAATACTATTCACCAAGGAACTATTCACTTATTATATTATTCACTTATTTATATGTTATATTTCACGCTATATATAATATATACGAAATATAACATATATACTATTCACTTATTTATATTTTCACCAAGGAGCTATTTTAAAAATAGCTCCTTGGTGAAAATATATTTTTTTCATTCACTGTTCTCCTTTGTTGTTTTCAAAGCCTTTTGAATAGGAGAGCACTGTGGGTTTCTTTTGTTTCAACCTTTACACTCTTTCACTCTCCCTTTTGGCCTTTCTCCCTTCTGGTTGTTGCAACCACAATCCATAAATATAACTTACACCTTTGCACGGATGGTAACCTAACACCCCCTGCCACACGCCCAAGCAGCCGCTCTTTTGGATCTTATTTAAACTAACTAAATACACACGTTTTAATTCATGTCTCCATTTCATCTCCAAATATCTTACACCTTTGCACGGCTGGTGACCTAACGCCCCCCGCCACGCGCCCAAGCTATAAAAATCCACAACTACAACCAAATCATGAAGACAGAGATTCCACATTCAACGCACAAAACCTCACTCTTCTAGCTCGAAAATTGACTGAGAAAGAAACAAAACGGATACAGAATGACTGACACGCTACAAAATTAATATATATAGATAACATGGCTACCGAATAACAGCTTGCAAAATGGATTACCGCAAAAATTCAATCCTTAACTTTTTAAAGGAATAAGCGCACATTTTCAACAGAATGGGTGCGAGTGAGGTCAGTTTCCCTGAAAATTCAATGAGTCGGAGGGAATCCTGGTTATCACACTTATGTGAATCACTTTGATTAGTTTTATCCTTCTTTCAAATCTACAACTGAAGTTACTGAATTTAATATGGAAATCAGAAATATTGTAACTAGGTGGCGTCGACTACTCTTTCATACGCGTGATCCTGGTTGTCCATTGTACAGTAACAGATTCTTTCATTGTGGTGATTACACAATCGGAACCCATCCAGATGCTATCTAGAGGGGAGTCAACCAAACTCTAATCTCTCTCCAAACGACTACATCAAATATTGCTCAAACGCAGAGCACGCTACTGGCCTTTCCCGGCACAATAGACAACCAATTACACCGTCGCAATACACGTGCGTCCCCGTTTCTCTGCGCAAGAAACTCTCTTCACTCATTCGTCGCGCAGAATTCACAGCAACAGTCGGTCTGAGAGCATTTCTTGATTGATCTCACCTAGTGGACACTACATTTTGCATAACGTGAAAGAGAGCATTAAGAGTGGCCACGGTATATCTACTATACAACATTCCAAGCTGGCATACTATATTTGCTGAATAACTCTCAGTGAAAAGAAGAAATTCAAGGCCTATGATATCAACAAAAAGGTAAACATTAAGCATTATTTCGCTAATTTTTTTTGCCTAAACATGTTGGTGTCAATATTTCGTGCTTAACAGTGTAACGGTACTCCACATCGTATGAATGGATACCTGCATTACGTTTTAGATATGCTGAATATGAGGTACGTACCCGTATAGAACCCAGTTAAACCTCAACAGATTAGATCTCCAGCTTTCAGTGATTAATAGAAAATGTTGAAGATTCCCATAGGCCTGCAACACGAGAGTAAGGAATCTAATAATTATTATACAAGAGTAGTGCCTTTAAGTCAACTACGGCGGCATATAATTGGAGCACTCTGCATAATAAATGTATGGGGAATTATTTTTTTCCTTAAATAAAAACAAATTACTATCAGGAAAATATCTTCAGATTCAAATTATGGGCGGAGTTTTAGAGATAAAGGTGAACATTTAATGGAGTTCGTCAATTTCTACAACTTTATTCAGTTGAGCTGTCTTTTCCCCAAACATAGATCCATAACTAATTAATCAACATCCTCCTTAATGCGAGGCCCTACATATATTGACTTCTCAAAGAAAATATATTTCTCCTCAGCCTTCTCCTGTCCAGTCCTGGGGAGTCAATTTAGCGTTTAAAAAAACGTAAATTTTAGCTATGGTGTTTATATAAATAGGTAAATCCTTTATGTGGGGGGTGGTATTGCACGGTTCATAAACCTGGTCGCTGCGGAAGGTAGATGATCGTGGACTGGAAGCTTTTGAGAAGTGTGTACAGAGGAGGATGGAATGAGTCAAGTAGTGAAGAACAAATGAGGAAGAGTCGGATATGGAAGGGGAGGAAAAGAAGTTGATAGGTCATATATAAAGGAGGCAGGGAAAAAGGGCGAAGGACATATTGAGAGATAAAGAGGTGCTGAAGATGTTGACAGAGGGAAAAATTCCAGTAAGCACCGGTAAGAGGAAAGAGAGAACTTTTAAAATTTTTCACGGAAAGAATGGAGGCAATTGATACGACAAATTCAAGAGGAATCTTATATTCGAAAATATAGCAACTGTTGTGGGGAAAAAAAACGTTGGAGAGGATTCTCAGAGGTAGGGAAAAATATGGGTAGGACTATTAATGGCCCTCCCATTTATTTGGTAAAATACCAGACGATGATGGTAATGCTCATATCCATTACAACTCTTCGATTCAGACTAGAGAAGCCTCTCCGATGCAGTATTCATATCGGTAATTAATTAGCAATTTGCGAGCTTGCTCAATGCCGAAAAGTTTGATATCTCACCTTTATGAACGCTGAAAATCTTGAACATGCACGGAGATTGAAATCGGGGAATACTGCATGAAAACGAACGATTTAAGAGGGGAACACTATATCCTAACTTCCAAAAAGGAAAATTTGCACCATTTTGGACAACTACGATTTCGAACGTGTGTGTCTGAACCATGTAAATAGAAGAGGGGCCCAGGTGAAGCACCATAGACGTTATTTTGTTAAGTAAGTCGCACGTCTCACTCACCGCGGAAGGATTTTGAAAAACACGAAAGGGTTTCAAGGTTGAAAGAAGCGATTCCAAAGCAGAAGGAGGTAGACGCTCATCAAAATCTGCATACAACCACCCTAGGCACCGAGAAGACACGAGAAATAAAACGGAGACTAAAATGAATTAACGTTTGGTTCTGTTGGTGATGAGAACGCGAAGAGGTCATTGGAGAAACACAATTCTAGTATCTAATCATTTGGCTCTGTTCCTAGTTTATTTTTCTCCTATTTTGTCACCTCCTGTTGCAGTGGCAATTGCTCCATGAGGATAGGCCTATTGGTTAATAGAATTGAATTTGTAAATTCACGTCCCCAACTCGCCTAAGTTCTCCACCAAATGGCGCCTGAGACAACCTCCAATATCCCAGTTCATTCAATATCTGTCACACACTTCATTTCGAGAAATTTTCATTGAAACGCGCGGGTTTTATTCGTATTTGTCCAAAAAAATCAATTGCTGAGGGATATTATTTTGACCACATTGATTCATCTCTCTTCAGCTGATAGATTTACTGCCGAACAATTAGGTTCCTCTCTTATCCAGCCTCTTTTGATGACTTGTGTCCTTTCACCCTCAGCCAATTGTCCCTGTGGTGGTTTGCAGAACAATACGTGTAAAATTTTTGGCTAATATTTTTGCGTACTTTATCAAGGCAAGGCCATTACAGAGAGCAATAACATCCCTCCGTTAACTGCTCGATACAAAATCTTTAATGATTCCATTGATGAGTTCCATTCCCCTCCAACTACTACTGCAAATATTACGATCCTGTTTTCCCCTCAACAAGTACGAGGTTCAAGAGTAATCAAGAGTAAACCCAAACATTTAATTTAAGTGATTAGGCTGACATCTGCTCCAAATTCATTGATGCGTAGGGAATCGAGAACCTTGTCCAAGAATTGAGTCAATTAGATTCATATTTACTCCTCATTCATTCACGCGGAATTGATATCATAACTAAAGCCATAAATGTTGAGCAATAGTGCATTTTTAAATTTTCCTTTAGCCTCTGCTGATAATATCAGGTACAGAGAATATTTCTCGGTTTAGAAGTACACTGTTAAAACTAAACTAGCAAGAGGTGATTATTGAACTGATGCCATTGGTGTAATGCGGAATTAAACGAAGGAAAGTAAGTGTAACTAAGTATTTTAATTTAGAATACAGAGATTCATGGTTCTGTTAAAGATGTTAATCATAAAGCATTGCTAAGATTGGTTGGAAAGATTCGTTTTTATGGTGAGGAGAAAAAAACCAAGAGTATTCAGTTCGAGGCGAAAAAACGAGGCTGGTAATTTTGAAAGAGACAAGAAAAATCTACGTGAGAATTTTGCCGGGATAAAAATAAGCAGGGGTTATGAAGGAAAAGATGAAGCACTATTGGAAATGACAAAAGGTAAAATCAAACTTAGATAATGGAAGTATATATTTGTTGTACAAAGTTTCAGTCATAATGTCATTTATATTATCATTCGTCAACAATAGTTTTTTTTTAATATTCCCATTCTTCCTAACGAATATACGATAAATAGTAATCTTACCTCAGTTTTCCCTGTAAATCATAAGACTAGTACTTTATTGATAGACTATCAATAAAAACAATAATAATGACCCATAACCTATGAAAAACGGCATGACAAACGTCCCATCTCCCTTGTTCATCACAGATGTCTTTCCCATTCGAATTGAACGACGCCCCGGACCACGTGAACAAGGAGCTGTGGTCCTGCTTCAAGGCGGAAAAGGACAAGTACGTCCAGGTTGGCCCGGAAAAATATTTACTCTGCCCGAAGTACCGGCAGCAAGCCGCTGGCATATATGACCAGGAGGTGAGACCGGATGACGTCTGGGTAGTTACGTTTCCACGATCAGGTGAGTTTTCGTGCAAATGACAATCATATAGCTTCAAAACGCAAACAAAACGCAGAAAATTAATATTTCATCGCACAGAATAATCAGGCTAAATATGGCCTGCTCGTTTAAAATGGAAGTGCAATTGGCTTGTATAATGGAGAAAGGTAGTTCAATTAGATGTGAATTGGTTGCATGAATAACCTCGTCCCTCATGCGCTAAATTTACCAGTTTTTCTTTTGCTTTATCAATGTGTGCGATAATCTAACAGCGATTCATGCACACAGGCACTGCTTGTATTATTCTCACAACGTAGGATTTAAATCATAGAGACCCCCAGACTCTTTGCTTTGTATATTTAACGGAGGGAGATTGCCAAATCTTGAAAAGGTTTCATTTTGAAAATGAAACTTCTTTTGTAAAACTACACCTTTTTCAGCCTACTAGTAGACATTATTGAAAACTTTGCGTAATGTTATTTTAATACTCGAAGATTTATATTAACTTCGCAGTTAATGTATGCAATACAAATCCCCTTCCACGCTGGAACAAAGTAGACACAAAAACAATTCACGTATTCTATCTTAACTCCAGTCGCTATCGATTTCGGCAGGTGAATTTTTAAATGATTGTTTTCAAAAGTCATCAACTGCCGCATAATCACTGTAACCAAAATGCTATAAGATAAGAATTTCCTTACTGTTCACGAAATTTAAATTTCAGTTTTCACTGTGACAATGACATTCATTTGTGACTTTACTTTGTTGTTTTGTACTTTCGAGCAACTTAAAGAGAAATAGATTGAGACGCGTCACAGTGAGAAAGGAATGAGTGGACACGTCACGGTGTCTCGTTACATTCCTTTCTCACTATGAGTATTATTTTCTTTATTTCAATTATCGTTAAGCTGCAAACATTTACGTTCATAAATGAATTGCAACTAAGCTGAAATGATGCAATTTACAGCGCTAACTGGAATGAATATTCAAATATTCAAATGATGCATTTACTACGAGAAGAATCAATTAACATAGCCGTCATCCATTTCTGAATCCACGGATTATGCCTGTGAAGAACAGGTAAATGGTGGCACTGGCGAGATCACTCGCAATGAAAAAGCAGATTGAGGGAGATATGCCAGCGATTTCCCCTTGCGTTCTCAGGTAGGGAGAAGTAAAGGGAAAGGAAATATTTGAATTTGAGTTTTCTACAGGATTTCCTATTTTATCCTCACTTTCTGATATCTCTTGCTTTAAAACCATAAATATGTTACTTTGGCTATAAGTTCACACATGATATTGTGCGCACCATTAAGGTATAAGGAAAGAGCACTAAGTCATCAAATTGAAGCCTAACTACCGAGATAGCTATCATGTAGTTTAACCCTGCTCTTTCCTTACTTTCTCGTGAATATCGCGACGGAATGGACGAATTAGTGCATGGAAAGCAAGAATACTCAACATATGTTTAAAATTAAAGGAAAATAACTCTTGAAACATATTGACTGCTTAGTGTTAGGAATTATACTCTAATTATGTACGAGTTTTACCATAGTTTTCATCGGGAATGCGGATGATTTTTAATTTGAATAACTAAACACAATACGCAGGAATAATCCAAATTAAACGAGCAAGTATCAACAAGCAACAAGCAAGAGCAAGTAATCCAAATTAAACGAGCAACGAGCACGTATGCTAATTTCTAGTAAGTTATCTATGGAAAGCATAGTAAAATTGAAAAATTAGTCCGATACCCCGCAAAGGCTATATGAAAATGAGGGTCAACGAAGATGTCGAACTGGCTTCAGCTTCTAGCATTGTAGAGCATAGCAAGTGCCCTTTTCGAAGAGGAGGATAGTGAAATGGGCATATCGCCCATGGGGTCAAGGTTTGCGTTTCCCTTGATGACATCCACTTGGGTCTTATGAAGGTAGTGAACCTATCTTGAGAAGGTAATTAGTAAAAATATAAGCGGCTCTGCAGGCATTTGGTTATCGTATCGGTTATTTATTTTTTTAACCCATTTAAATTAAAAATCATCCGCATTCCCGATGAAAACTATGGTAAAACTCGTACATAATTAGAGTATAATTCCATTTACGTCAATAGTGTTCACATAAAACATGACTTCAATACATTTAAATGATTACGTAGCGCTAGAAATTTTTTCTCGCCGCTTCACATAGACCGGAATGATTTCCTCTTGATTTTTTTATTCCAGTGCCTGAGTTTTATATTATGAGTCCCTAATTCTCGCAAAATATTACACTTGGAGCTGACCTTAAGCGAAAAAAAGTTCTCTTTTCTCTCACCCATCACTACCCGATACCCTTCATACGATAGCCAAATGCCTGCAGAGCCGCTTATATTTTTACTAATTACCTTCTCAAGATAGGTTCACTACCTTCATAAGACCCAAGTGGATGTCATCAAGGGAAACGCAAACCTTGACCCCATGGGCGATATGCCCATTTCACTATCCTCCTCTTCGAAAAGTGCTACCATAATATATTTCACCGTAGATTCATTCATAGAACCGGTGATGGGTTTTGTGCTGGTCGCTTAAAATTATGATAAGGTCTTTTGTTCAACAACATCAGCATCTTAAGACTGGAGGAGAGACGGACTTCTCTCCAGAATATCACTATTAAGTTTTGCAAAAGGAGTTAGAATTAAATTTTACAATCTTAAGGAGGGATTCCATAGCCTCCGTGGAAATTATAAGCTTAATTATTCACTCCAAGTCAAGTCTCTCCGAAAGTGTAAAAAGTTTTACAAGAATTAAATAAGATTATTAGTAATCAAATTCCTTTCTTTTCAGGAACGACTTTAACCCAAGAAATCGTCTGGCTGATAAACAACGATTATGATTACGAGAAAGCAAAAAGCATAAATCTGAGTGAAAGGTTCCCTTTCATTGAGTAAGCATAAAAAATTAATTATCAAGGCTTACGTTAATTCGTTTTCCGAGAGACTATATTCGGTAACCTTTGAATAACTGGCTTCCGTCCACAATAATACGACATCACAGGCACTATGAGGGAGTATAAAATGACTACTAGTCACCCAATTGAATAGGCTATGGGCCTCATGACACATAATGTTCAACCTACATTCATATATTTCCATGCAGCTCAGGATGCCAGGCAACAGCCGGTGTTTATTCGCATTAATATTAGCCTAGAGTTTGAGCTTGACATTCGGAATAAATTAGACTCAAGATTAACGTAAACATATCCGGTGCCTTGAGAAGAATTTAGGCAATGGGCCAAGCGCGGATCAACTCAGTATCGATATCTTTTCCTGAACTTTAATGTCCCACTGCTCCTTAATTAGCTTTAGCCCTTACGTAGCAGTACATTGATCACTGAGCGATGCCTCATATAGTAAATTGGCATAGGCCTAGATCCAGAAATACCTCAAGTGAAAAGATAGGGTGTTTATTATGAGAATACATTTCGCAATAAGACCTTTAAATGGATTTCTACGGACGTGAAAAGTGAAGACATTAATTTAAGGAAATTCCTCAATAGTCCTAATTTTACATTAGGCATTAAGCCTTACTTTTCGAAATTCATCTCACGCAATATCGCACTTTAGAATGACACCACACCAACACCACACCATCACCACAGTGACAGCGATGTACACATTCTTGACAATTCAGAATACTTCACCGAACCAATACTTTTCCTTAATCGAGAAAATTATGTATTTCGGTTATGATTTTTCGCAGCAAAAACTGCAGAGATGAGGATAGTATAATGTTTCAACACAAGAAATCGTCTGGCTGATAAACAACGATTAAGATTACGAGAAAGCAAAAAGCATTAATCTGAGTGAAAGGTTCCCTTTCATTGAGTAAGCATAAGAACCTGTGATGGCACAAACTATGATCAATGCTATTTTAATTTTAACAAAATCCTTCAATATTAATTTGAAGCATAGTGAAGGAATATTATTTTTGGCCGCATACTTAATTAACAGCGGAATTATTTTCATTTTAGGGGCAACATAGTCGTGCCTGATTACTTCCGAGAAGAACTAATCAAACTAAACCAAATGACTGGGGAGGCAGCAGATACATTCCGGAAACAAGGCGATCCACATTTCTACAAAAGGATCGAAACAATGACTTCACCGAGGCATATCAAGACACATCTCCCACTCAGTCTCCTGCCGCCAAAACTGCTGGATATTGGCAAGGTAGAGTAGCTTTTCCAATTTGAAGATAACTCGCGATTATTTCTGCCGAATTCACCGAGAACAGGTTCTGCCCTTTACTTGGTAATTTGGAAAGACGACAGACAACTGACGTCACTTGCTTCTTTAGGGGTAGGTGCTTAAGAATGGTAATGGGGATGGAAGGAGGGAAACCAAGTGTCGTAACGAGACCAATTTTACCAAAAGACGCCCACGATTTTACATCCCGTCAAAGTCCAAATAATGGAGTGTTGTCTTTGAAGTGCTCCTCTTATAGCACCCAAAGACGGATCGAGATTCCATTAAAGCGTTTCCACTGCTGTCGGGACCCGCACCCAGGTCCTCGGAGTGGGGAGATACCACACCAACCTCATCCTACAGCCCCTTCCTTGGTTCTAAAAAATCTCTTACTGCCAGTTCTCAGGGATTTGTGAATTGTTTCGGCTTCTTTGAGCACATTAACGTCGCATATATCTTATGGAAGTGTGAATCCTATTCGATTCCTTTACAACCTGTCCAAGTATGGAGACGTTTGTCTTACACGAAACCAACATTCGAGGATTTCGAGGATTCTTTTCCACAATCCTTTCATAGTTGGTCATTCATCAATTTACATGACTAAAAATCAAATTTGGTACGCGTGACTGCCTGTTCTTTATCGTCTCCAACAATTTCCAGCCAATCTAGTAGTTAGCGAACATAACTCTCAACCACATGGCAACATATCCCTGAGAGTTGACGACTTCCACCCGACTTCCTAACCCTCCAATGGGGGGTGGAAATTAATATGGGAATCACCGAGTAAAATACAAAGGAATCGGGTTCTAAGACTTACAGGATTTCGCGACAAGCTACTGAGTTGTTTTTACCCCATTACTGTAAAATATTATCCACATGAGAAAAGCAATTAAACTGAAGATACGGCTACTTCCTTTGCTTGTTTAAATTTATTGCGCTCATGGCATTGGATAGAATCATCTCTTGAATGGCTTAGAATATCAAGTTTTTAACTATTTCATTTACTTTATTATAACTTATATTTAACTATTTTATTTACTTTCAAGACGGAATCTTATTACTAATGGTTTATAATTCAGAAAGTCTTCACCAGAATATTTTGACTCCCTCATTCCGATACACAACAATCTGAAACGTAATAAAATATTATTGAAGTAATCTTCCCGACGTAATCCATCTTTAGGCATTCCATTCAGCTTTAAGGAACCTAAACATATAGTTTTTGTGTTAATTAGGGTCTGAAATAAAACAAATTTTTGAAAACGAACAATATCGGGTTTAAGAAAAATGAGTAAATATACATTGTCGAAAATTATAAAAAGCTCTAAAAAGAGTGCTTAATTATTCCACTAGTTTTTCTTGGGGGATCCTGCTGAACCGGCGTACTGGGTGTATTTGAGTTAGTTTTTATAAGGTACATACAATTCAATTGTGCCCACTGTTTTTAACTAATTGAAATATTAATTAATAATTCGGTATCGACTTTTAGATCTAATCAACATTTATTCGAGCAAAGGATAACGGTAATTCTCATTTTTTTGCATAAGGCTTTTTAATCTCAACACTTTACAATTCACGCTTTTAAATTAGCCTCGAGATGAGAATAGTAAAACAGCTGTTGTAGAAAAGAATTAGTAACATTTATAACAGCTGTTGCAAGTGAATATTGCAACAGTTTTATGAAAATTAATAAGAATAATTACCAGTAGAAAAACCTATAAATTATTTGAAAGATTTGAGGTTCTCCCGGCGAATGCTTAGAATGTAGAGCTCCCGGGTTTCGAGTAATGTGGGTCCCACTCGCCAAGCCCGAGCACTACATTCTGTAATTACAATTCGTCAACTATTTGCATTTACAGTATCTCAGTTTCAACTGTTTACACTCAATCAAATCACAGACAGTTTAAATTTTATATCATAACGCAATTTGAAAGGCTTCCAATCTTTATAAACATAAACTGATTTGAAATTTTTATATTTAATTAGCTGTTCAGATATTTTACAGGAGATTATTGCAAAACCGAATCAACAAATCAATTAAAAACAAATTACCTAAATTTGCATGGCATTTGATCATATAAATTTAATATTTCAAAATCTCTTCATAAGTGACATTTTATGTGAGGCAAGAAATTTTAGTAAGCTTATCCAATGGCTTTTAAAAATTTTTTTGCTTTTGTCTTCATGTTTTCCACTCATGAAAAAGCAAAATTTAACTGGATATGGCTAAATACATGGATTTTTAAATTGATTTCGAAGTTTTGGCAAGATTTCCTTCGCGCTCTAACTTCATCGTGACTGATATTAAGTATCATTTTTCCGTATTCACGCCAAGAAGAACACATATCGACACCCAATGAATGAAAGAGAGATATTTCAATGCATCATAAACAATATAACTACTCTACCATGGGAAGGCGTGGAAAGATGTCAGATATCCGATAAATATCGAACCTCATTGAATATTCATTAAATACTAGGCCACATAACGCAAACCTATCGCAAGGGTATGATGGAATAGATACTTAACCGACAGTAAAATGAATAACTAAAAATCTCGGTGAATATTACAATTAATCTTTAAAAGCAGGCATTTAGATACACACTGAAGATTCCACTGGCTAGAATATTCCCAGGAATGCAATACAAACCAGGGTAACCAACAGGTAGCTTAAAGTACCCATATGGCAAACTTTTCTAGTACGAGCAAAAGTTCCGATTAGTCGGAACGCAGCTTACACTTTTCCCTCATGGTATCCTAAAACCGAAAAAGCAAATTGACGCAATATTTGTTGATTTAAATAACATTGGACAAGATTCCTCACAATAGCACTCGTATTCAAATAACATTCATGCGAAATAAACAAAACATGTGAAATGGATACCGTGAACGGAGTGAAGATGGTACAAACAGGAAAACTTCGAACCTGGAAGGAATCGGCGGACTGTTGGAAGAGGGTGGAAGACGACGGCGGTTGGTCAATTCACCGGACACTACTTGGCAATACCAGACAGCGCTCAAACTACGTTTCCGAATTTCATCTCTGGTTAGTTACGCTACCTCCGACTTCAATTTTATCATGTTATCCCTAAAAACGCCATCATTGCTAAACCCAAGTTATTATCCCGTCCTGGTTTAGGATGTCGCCGAGTAAGTTATTTATTTTACTTAAGTAAGTATCTATCTGAGGGAAATAATTCGTTGAGAAAACGTAAACATATATGTATTATAACTTTTTTTTAATCTAAAAGGTCTAAAGAGTGAAGTAAGAGGGGTGACTATGGTAAATCAAAGTTTAATATTTATTACAAGTTTAATTATTTTAAGTTTTCGTCATTCTAGGTACTGTTTTTCTAGATGCCAATCCTTACCAAAGGAAACTTGGGGGCCGGAGACATAGTTATTCAGAGACGGCAAGGGGTGGCAGCAATAGCCCCAAAATATTTTAAAGAAAAAAAATTCGCTGATACAAACCCATATATACAATTTACAGGGACAATTTGCGTAACTCAGCTAAATTTTATCTCAATGAAGTTATTGCAATAAAACTATAAAATAGAACTTATGATGGGAAATTGAGAATATTAGCGATAATTTTGCGGTCGCAAAATGCTCTTAAAAAGCTTAGGCATCTATCTGTCACCCCGTTCCCCCGGTATTCTCTTTCCCCATTAAAGAGCTCAAATTACGCTAATGGCCGGAGGATGGCTTATAATCCTACAGAAAACCCTGAGGAGGCAATCCAAGAGATCGCCACTAAGAGATTCAATGGAGATTGCAATAGTTTTGAGAAATGGCCGAGCTTGGCTAGGGAAAATCTGATTTGCACAAAGGGTTGGTAAAGGCGTTTCCCAAGTGTACAGAATTTTCTTGGAGGAGTCCAAACATAAAACTAGTTGAGTTAAGTTGAAATAGAAACCAAGGTCTACGAGTTATTCACGAAAAGCGTTGGTGCACCATCTTCACCCCACTTCGCGGGGTGAAGGCAGCACAAAATTAACTCTTTTTTTCACAGCTTAGTGTATTTTTATTGCTAATATTCACAAGTGAAACGATTACGTGATGAATTTCGGTTCCTCGGCAAAAAGTTGAAAATCATTGGAAAAGGAAGAAAGGTGAGTACAGGATATCTTTAAAAAAAAGCTCCAAAAACTGCTCCAGCTTCAGCCCAGTTTACGGTAGATGACATTCTCAGTGATCGCAAGCAAAAAGTAGTTATGAACGGAATTAGCTCTGATATGGTCAGAGGACATCCGGCGTTCCATAAGGAAGTACGATTTGCCCCCTTTTATTCATCATTTACATAAATGTTCACAATGTTACTCAAGTTCTCAATTTGGCACGAAAGAGATAATTATCAGACGATGCGGTCGTCTACCGCGAATTTGGCGAAGATGCAGACTTAGAAATTCCATCATCGGAAATGAACGACATTCACTCGTGGTGCGAGGAGTGAGCGCTGGAACAAATTCTTAATAAATGCACTGCAGCACACTCCTGCGGAAGTCATCTCACCAACGCCATACCTCAAATTTGGGTGAAGCAAACATAAATTCGTCAGATTAAGTCAAATACCTAGGAATGACCTTAACATCAGACCTTACGTGGACAGCGTGCATACAAAACATATGCGGCACGGGTTTAAAGACACTAGGATTTAACAAGCGTTTAGTAGGAAAGGTACTCGAATGAAAAGTGAAAGAGAGGTGCTAATTTCCACTGGTTAGGCAACCCATGAGTAGACGAGGAGTATTGAGTTGAAGGTTGTACCCATGCTTTGACTAGAATTGGTCCGAATTGACGGAATTGACACTCCATGGGTCCGGTGGTCCCTGATTCGAGGACGTACTCCGGCAGACCGCACGGCGTCAACCCGGAAAGGGAGCCAGGAGGACACCTAATCCCAATTACTTGGGCAACGGGCTCCTCCGGTTCTCAAAGATGTGCGGAAATTTTTCACATAAGCGAGACTGACGGCTACTCGTCTTACGTTGTTTGGGTAACCTAACTAATACGAGTACTTCGGGGAGGCGGAGGCCCAATTGAGGTCCTTTTGGCCTCAATCCGCCTCATTGGTGTCGGTCTCGAAGGGGTTGTGACTCGCTAACTTTCCCTTCCTTTTCCCTTTTTCCCACTACCACCCTGACTTGGCGATAAGCGAGAGCTTCCGGCTAAGCGGGAGGCAGTTACCCTGCGGGGAGACCCGAATCCTCTGGTTAGGCAACCCCTCGTATATGTTGCGAAATCGATAAAATAAGAGAGATACGTTGCCGGACAGATAGGCACAAAAATCCGTTCTCCCCACGCACAATTAGTGACCATAATAAAAACTGAGCTCTGCTGCAAACACTCAACACTTCCAAAACATTCTTCACCATTTCAACTCCATATACCTACCTTCATATGACTGGTGTTCCTACACGCCCTGCCACACGCTAATGCGGCGGCTCGCAGGGTAGTAAGTAGATAAAGGTGGATGAAGGTCAACAGAGGTAGAAAGCATTGCACCCTGCAAAAGAGAAAATACCGTGTTACTGGAGGAAAAATATAGAATTCACCTAGTTCAAAACCCTAAAATAAAAAGTTTATCTGGGATGATTTTTCACTCTGTAGAAACACAATAGTTAACTGCAAGCCTATATATCAAACCGTTTGTGACAAGAAGAGGGGGACTGACGGACAATTTCGATATTATACATAAAAAGATGTTAACAATTACTAACTTCAGATCGTAAATTTGGTGTTGATAATTAAACATCGCATTAAGAATTGATTGATGGTTTTCTGAGGAACCGCCAGTATTTCAGTTGAAGCCCCTCAACCAAGCTCACACCCTTGGGGCATGGATAATCATCATTTCACACATTATTCAAAACGTAATTTTATTTAGCTAGTTCCTAAATACAATTACGACTAGATTTTGCACCAATATAAACCATTTTAGTAGAATTTGGAATGTAACGTCGTATTCAATTGCATTCACAAGAATCATGGCGTCAATTGCAAACAAAGATCCATTTTTTTTATATGAACTCGAGATTATGGAGAAAAAATATCCTTAAATATTACCAGGTGCCTCTAATTTTAAGTGGTTTCCATATTCTGACGAAGAAATAGCCATAATAATACGGCCTCAAGCTTATTTAGGTAAAATTTACTTAATGCAACTCATTCCGTAAACGAATTTTCCTTTCCCGGTAAAAATGAGATTCCCAAAAAGGACTGAAATCAAGAATACTAGGTACATGATAAGTATGACTTAACCATACTAATGCCTTTGCCATTCTTTGCCTCATTTGGAATTCAACTCATTTATTCCTCCCTCTTCTGCTTCTTTGTTTTCCTTAGGTTATTTACGTGGCAAGAAACCCCAAAGACGTTGCTGTTTCCTGCTACTACCAGAATGCCAACTTGAAATTCATCGGATATGACGGAGATTTTGAAAAATACTGGGATCTCTTCCGAAGAGACTTAGGTGGGTTCCGTCGATTCAAAGTTTTATGGAGCATTATCTGAGGGTGCTCCGTGTTAACGCCTAATAATAGAAACTCATACGAGACGTTTATTTTCATTCCAGTCTTGTGGGCACCGTACTGGAGTCACGTCCAAGAAGGATGGAAGATGAAGGACCATCCTAATATGCTTCTTCTGTTTTACGAAGACATGAATAAGGTATGCTGCATCCGAATATGCTTTTCCTCTTCTACGAAAGCATCCGCAAGGTTTTTGTCGGAAAAATCAGCTTACTTATCACTAACTTGCTCTAACATATGTATAACTTTAATTGCTTCTTTAGTTTTTATTTGGTTTTCATTTATTCCAATACCATATCATGTTCACGTTCATAACATTTTATGAATTCCGACATACTACGGTCAATTAGACCATGAGAATAAAGTTACGGAAATAAACTGCAGAACAGATAAGTATAAAATCTCTAGGTATAAATTGTTATTTTTTCCGCGATCGATGAAAGACCTGAATACGAGTAGCTGCCAATGAGACTTTAAACGAGGTTACTCAACAGATGGTGTTGCTCAGAAGCTGATATGCCCACTAACGCCTGTGTCTTAATCCACAATGTAGTACCAACATCATGTTTCGGATGATTCCTGCATGACTATTGGATATTTGATCGTTTATGTAGTTGCAAAATACATTAGTACAAATAGTCTCTGTACCATTATTAAATTACCTATAGCTTTTATAGATAATATGCATTGCATGTGGGTGATAGTTCCCTTTTGACAAGTTTCTGCGGGTTCTTTCTAACGCACTCTAAGTCGTATTTTCGTTAACTTCATGAGGGTGCTTTATAGTGCATATTGGTATTCACAACCTCTGCCAGACACCCTGGAGATGTCCTGCTGGATAACATTTAGATGTAGATGTCTCCTAAATGATGCGATATTAGGCCAGTTGATCATGCTTTTCTGCAGGCAAAGGTAATGAAAAATTAATCTGAACGATAGGACTTTCAAGCATACGAATTTTGAAGAAAACGACTGATGACAATTGGCTCGACAGCATGTCTAACAATAGCTCTCGCTTGACTAGGGTTACAAGAACGAGTAAAAAAAGGTAACATTATCACCATTACCTTTACCCATCAATGAAGATAATTTTGACTCGAATATTTTGATAAACAACACGATTAACTTGAAAATGCATGGCTGATAACAAAAATGTGTGAATATTTAAGATCATTGCACTATCTCATTTAGAGACTAACCAAGATTATTGCTGTCTCAATTGCTCCTTTCACCGAATGATGATGTAACTCTACAGTGGTGACTTTCGATTTTGGGTTAAATTTGGGATGTTGGACATAATTCCTCTCGTACGACAACCGAGTGCACTCGGGCATTGCTATTCTAACCAAAAGTTTCACCGCTAGGTTGCACTCTTAAGATTCTTCTTACAAAGCCTACTTCAAATGTCACTTTCTCTATGAATGATATTAGAATCCTACGATTCCCTGATTCACTGTTACTGACTAATTGACCGCAAATGTAAAAATGGTGAATTTAGAGGACACCGGGACTAGCCATGGCATTACCTTTTGCGGAGTCGCCGCAAGTGCACATAAGTGCGAAATTACACGGGAAAAATCATTCGCCTCAGCCTTCGATCACCGGCTCTTTTGCGAGCGGATACCTCCCGTGATCTATGGATTTAACCTCGCTGACTGTGGTACCTTGCGCACGACTGGGAGTGCTAGTTACATTGTATGTTCGGCAGTCTTGAACTTATCGTTTCTTTACAGCCCACGAAAATCCACAGGGACTAAGGACGCCTACTGTCGGTGCAGAAAATATGTGCACTCGAGCTTGGGTAAGAATAAAACAATAACAAGAAGACCTAAAGAAAAACTAATTACAACATAATTTTTCTCATTCAATTCTGGGTTATATAATTGTAAACTTAAATTTTTTAAACGCATTTAAATATTTTTTACTACGGGTGTAACGAAAAAGTACCGGTTTTAGACGGTGCGCGGACAAAGATCCGACTTTGATACCTCGTAACTCAAACACAAGTTCTTCAATGACAACCATATTTCTGCGAATTGTGGATAAATATGTTTTCTATGAGTTGTGTCAGTTTCAGTTACGTATTTTTACAGAAAAAAAACATTATTAATTTTGTAAAATGACTGCAATTCTAAACTTGGGCTACGTACGATTTCGTTCTTGGTCTCGTTGCAATTCGCATGCCTTGAACATTTCCAATATGTAATTTTCCAATGCATCAATATATGCGCGCTTAATTTAAATCGAGTGGTATTTTAAATGTACGAATGGACTGGTCCCGATAGGCGAATCGCCCCGGCAAATCAGGGCAGTAGGTAGCAGTTAGCTTAAATGGCGAAATCGAGGCCGGAATACGAGGGATCCTGGTTCAAATCCCGATCAAGACGAATGATTTTTCCCCCGTGGAATATAATAATGTATGTTCACTTGCGGTTTCAACTTGGTCCACGATAAACGTTTTTCAAATGATAATTTTTTCTTTCCAGGATTTGCCATCAGTGCTTCGCAAGGTCGCTGCTTTTCTCAATAAATCCATCTCAGAAGAGCAGATAAGTACGTTGGTTAATCATCTGACGATAGATAATTTCCGCAACAATCCATCATTAAATGCTAGCAAGAATTTTAAAGGAGCCGTTGACGACACGAAACCAGGATTCTTTCGTCAAGGTACAGTGTGGAAAAATCTCCCGAGCTCGCATACGCATAACTTCCTCTTCCGAACACTCCACAACTCTGGTAGGACGTCTAATAACTCTCAACCCATTCCCATCTTATCGGTCGCAGGACGCGGTCTTTGAGTTTAGGTAAAGGAGAATTCCCGTTTCAGTATATGTAATAATGGCAATGAAAACTTACCTATGAAAACTTACAAGGAAAACACCTTAATACTGCTCAGAGACTCAAGTCCTCAATCTACTCGCTCATTTCCCCATCTTCTTTGAAACCAGTATCTCGTAATGAAGTGATACGTTCATTTATTCTAGACTGCTATGCTAGCTTGATAATACCTGGCGGAGACACAAAAAGATCATTATAAAACATACTGGAGCACCAGGACTTTTCCAAGGAAATACCCAAGATGTACTTTGGAAAAATGACTAATTTTTTATATTATGATTGTTTTCGAGTAAATGATTGTAATCTTTACAGTGAGTAAACGTTAGTTTGTTTCGCTCAGATTCACAAATGGGTGAGCAGTTTATTAATTGACCCTGTTGATTTCCATCAAATTATATTAATGCTATGATCATTTGTTAATTAACATCTACGTAAATGATTACTTTAAGCAAAGACTCGCGCCATGAAGTGATACGTTCATTTATTCTGGATTAAGCGAAGACTCGCGTCTTTATTTTATCTTGATACGAACCTGTAGGAAAATAATCATTAGCTTGTGGAAATTTCTAAGGTAATATTTCCACGATAACACAAAATTTTAAAAACAAAATTACAATATCGCGTATTCGTAATTGGTATATATTTTCATTTTCAGGTATAAGTGGAGGGTGGACGAAAGAATTTTCACCGGAAATGAATGCCGAAGCGGATGAATGGATCAAAGCTCATGAGAAAAACACCGACCTCAGGTTCCAATATGAGATATGACGAACATAATTCATACAGTCCATCGCTATGTAAGAAGCAGAAACAGAGAGGAGAACTGGTTCGGGCTCAAATACAACATTCAAGTTTTCAACTACGATTAACAGTTCTATGTCTCCAACGTCCAGGAATAAACATATATGAAAAAATGTTTCTTAAAACTCCATATCTTCCAAAACTTTCTCTCATAAGAGGCTGTTCACTTTCTGATTTCCGTTATAGATATTTAATACATTCAAAGGGTTCAATGGACGCCGAAGTGAGGACATCAGGGTTCTTTTAATGAATTCATGATGAGAAACCACTTCATCCTCACCTAAATACGCCTTGAGAAACCTTTTGGGCGTAATTTTTTTTAATGCTGGTAAGCGGGGACATGGGACTAATGCTTCCGCTGCGTATCAGAATCCAACAGACAAGGACAAGCAAATGGTTTTACCGTGCCATACACTCGCTGACAAAGGTGTAAAATATGGCACTTGTTAGAGAGCTATCATGTGGTGCCTCTTATAACGGGTCACGATAATAAAATTGTAAAATCACTGAACCAACGCGATGCTTTAAGCAGCTAACTGTACACGTTAAGTAGGAATGTCTGTGAAATTCTCCATGCATTAAAAATGTGAATCAATCTCAATGTCTGAATATTCATGCGGAATGTATGTCATCAAATAAAACAGCATTTAATCCTGATTTACTTTCTGTGAATGGCATAATATGCCAAAAAAATAAAGAAGTTGAAGATTTTTAAAATTCAAGAAGAGTGCACGACTGGCTTCAGAGCATTAAATTGAGATATAAAATTCATACATAAGCTAATAGGGTACAAAAATAAAGGAAAACAAATTTAGCTCGGTATTTAGAGTAACTTCGATACCTCTAAACCCATAAATGTGTGCAGCAAGACCATCAAAATGCCTCTCACAGTATGAGTCGGCTATGCTGTGCCAGGTCTTTTGGCTAAACGGTTAGGAAATTGTGAAGAGAGATCTTGTGAAATGAAATAAAAAGCATCCACCAAATCGTAATTATAGAAAACGTATAGCGATAAACCTCCGCACGCTCTATTTAATGTATTATATGCTTCAACCCAAAAAGTATTGTCTCGTTCATGCATCAGTTATATATACGGAGAGTATCATCTATGGCTGGCAACGATGCAACAAAACTGTGATTACCGAATACCTCTCCATGATTTAGAAAGTATAAAAGACATCGGAACGGGTTTCGACGGGTTTTTCGAAAATAGGAAGAGTTAAATATACGGTCATCGCGAGATTCAAGACGTCACCTCACCAAATAATGTGGCAGACAATTAGCTGAATGAAATAACGTGTCGCATACACCGAAACACCAGTATAGCTAGACATAAAATCGTAAGAGGAATAAAATTAATGCTTACACTGAGTGGTTACAGGATGAAAAAGCAACGAATAGTGAATCCCAGCAGCTTAAAATGTCACCTACGAAATGTTCCTGAAAACTTCACAAGCCACAGAAACTTAAAGCAACATCCGAAGACTGTGCCTACAAAATGTGAAAATTTAATTCGCTTCATTTAATTTTTTCATATCATCTGATGCACTTTCCCGACAAAATAGACGGAGTTTTACGTAATACACACGTATGGTAGATTCGAGGACACTAGTTGTTAGTTTTATTAACAGAAAAATTTTGTTTGATTCGTAATTTGAAAGAAGGCTCATTAACAATTCTATCTAAGTCAAAGTGCATGTGGAAAATAGGTTTCTCAAAAGTGCAATCCGTCCGGAAATATGAATGGGGGACTATATTAGACCAAAATCGAGTAGTTTTCCCCTCAGCGACTGGGATAATTCTGATCCCTGTGTCCTAAAGCTTACGGATGAGTGGATGACCCCACATATTCCTCATGATACCGAATATATTATTGATCCAAGGGTTGATACAGGTTTCACTTTTATAAAATAGTGACAAGATACGAGGTGTGTTCAAAAAATACCCGGAATGTTTAAATTTCGCGCGTTTGAGGAGTCCGATTGTCAAAAAAAAAATTTTATTGTGTTGGTATACATGCCCCTGAAGTATGACACAATTTTCAGCTGTATTCATTGTTTACTTTATCTGTGGCAACCGCTAAGGTTAGACGTGTTTTCATGAGCTCGGCAATTTTCGATTGTTAAAAAAAATGGATCAGAGAATTTGTATTAAGTTTCTTATATTTAGACTCGGTTTTGCTCGGTGATGTTACGTGGTGAAAATGGCTTGTTGAAAGTTGCCGACGTTGGTTTTAATTTAAACTCTATTTCTACTGGTAATAGACTAATTATATTCTAAGAATGTTGCTCATTGAATACCAGTGTCTTCCCACGTATACATGATGCTGGCATCAAATGACAGGGCTCTGCTGTGCCAGGTGTGAGGCGATGAGGCAGGTGAGTTGGCTCGGGGACACAACACGCGCGGTGTTGCATGTCGTAGAGATAATGACACACTACCAAGCGCGTGGGTAATCATAAGTGGCGTTATTACCTTGGAAACGGTGTTTGGGTCTTAAATATGGTCATCTTGGATCATATGATCTTTAACCCTCGGCGCGCTCGGGCCGCGCGGCTATAGGACTAAAACATGTTTTCTCGCCAAATCGATCATTTTTAACGTACGAATTCCACTATCTCTCGGACTTTGAAAAATAAGCGCCACCCTGTTGTCCAAGGCCCACCATCAATTTTGAAGAACACGGGAAATGGTGATATAGCCGCTATTATAAGGGGAGTTGTTTCAAATTCATATTTGTGGAGAACTACAGTTCATGTGACGATGTTTTGGCGCCCAAGTTCATCCATTACGCTTTCCTCATGCATCCCCATCGGAGAACTAAGGGTAGAAATGAAAATACTCTCAAATAAGAAAGAGGTTATGATCCATTTCTCCGACGAAGCCCGCAAGGATGAGTACCAGCCATTTGACAGACACATTCGCGACAATGAAAGTGTAATCGTCAGGAGCGGTGGAAAAAAAGACGCCTCTTCCCGCTGGACACGCTGGATTCACTCGACAGCGGAAGCTACTCTGGAGCCGTAGCAATAAACATTGAAGCTGGACGCCAGTTGTGATGTCAGCGCTTCGCTTCGCGTTGTGAGTCACGTAAGTAAAATAAGAACGTGCTTTCTAGATGAGCGTAAGCACGTGTTCGTACGCACGCCTGGAAACAAAGAGAGTAAGAAAAAATTCTATTCATTCATACACGCTGGAAGAGAGACACACTCTCCCTGCCAACGTTCAATTTTCCCCACAAAACAGACATAACTTGATAACTGCAAAGCCTGTTTTCCAGGTATAACCAATACTACCTCACGTATTTAGGACAAGAGCATCATTGACTCTGAGTGAACTCATCATTATACCTCAAGTTGCTGTAATAAAAAAATACAACCTGAAATATCAGGATACTGCATTAAAAATAAATCCAATAGCGATTCAGGTTGACCACCAACATCCAACATTGCCGCGCAAGAAAGGAAGTAAAAATGTTTCAAGTTCCCACAGATATAAGGTTGAAGAAATTGCGAAATCTATCGAAGAAAATAGATAGATATATGTTATTTACTGTTCTTCAGATATCGCATCCTATTCGAACAATAATAATCAACACTGATACAAAAATGTTCAACAATGATACGAAACAATATTGAAAAATATACAATAATAATACAAAAAAATTGAATTCATTCAACAATAATACAGCTCATCCCTTGTTATTAATCATTGAGAAAGGTAAGGACAGCTTATTGGGCAGTTAGATATAAATATAGTTTCTTTTTGAATGTGTGCAGTGATGAGGAGCCTTTGATTGTGTTAGGAAGGTTGTTCCAAGTTTGAGAGGCGGCAACGGTAAATGATTTTTGAAATGTCGAGGATCTGTAGTGTGGGACATGTAGATAGTTAGGGTCGGCTCGGGTAACTATATTTGGCAGAATGGTTCTCTTCGGAAAAAAGTCAATGATGTACTGGGGGTCATCGTGTTTGAATAGGGAATACATGAAGCAGGCCAATTTGAATTTTCTTCTTGTTTTTGTGTTCTTCCAGGAGAGCTTGTTTAAATATGGGGTTATATGCTCATCTTTCTGTAAGTCATAAATGAATCTTACATAGGAATTCATCAGGCGCTGAAGCTTAATATTAAGTTCTGCTGGGAGATCATAAAACATGAGACAGCAGTAATCAAAGTTTGAAAATATTAAGGTGGAGACAAGTTGCTTTCTTACATGGATGGGCAGCAGATTTTTATGAATTTTCAGTTGATGGAGAGTAGCATTAACTTTATTTGAAACATACAAAATATGATCTTTCCAAGGCAAAATATTGCTGAAGATGACTCCTAAGTTTTTAGCCGTCTTGGAGTAGGTCTACAAATTCCCTGGACCTCAATCATAGGCAATTCGGCCGCATTAAGTCTAGAAATTACCCTAGAGTGACCAATTATCATGGATTTAGTTTTATTACTATTTATTATCAAAAAGTTATCCTGTGCCCATGAGACAATGGCAGATACATCCTCGTTTACTTGTCTAATGGTCTCAGGGAAATCGCGCGGGTGACAGTGTATATAAATTTGGAGATCATCAGCGAACATCATATATTTACACCTAGTAATACGTGCTGAAAGGTCTCCCACATACAACGAAAACAGCAATGGCCCTAGGACTGACCCTTGAGGTACACTGCAAGAGATAGAAGCCCACTCAGACAAGTTACCATTGGAGTCTTTTACTGAATGGCGTCGTCCATTAAGGTATGAATAAAACCAGTATAATGAGGAACAGGAGAAATTGAGGTTTCTCAGTTTTTGTAAGAGCAAAGTATGGTTTACACAATTAAAGGCTTTAGTAAAGTCAAACAACACCAGTGTGGTCAACTACTTTTTGTCAATGGCAGATCTAATATCATCGGAAACCTTATTTAAGGCCGATTGAGTAGAGAAATTTTTGTGAAAGCCTGACTGAAATGGGTCAACTAATTTATTTACTATGAGATAATCTACAGTTTGTTGGAAAACTATCTTTTCTAGACATTTAGAAGTGGCACAAAGTATAGATATAGGACGGTAATCGCCAGGAGAGGAGGGACTTTTGACTTTATTAATAGGACGAATTATGGACGATTTCCAAAGTGTTGGATAAATTCCGGACATTAGAGAAGAGTTTAATATTTCAAGTAAAGCAGGAGTCACAGCTTCAGGCACCACTTTCAAATATCTAGCAGAGATGTCATCTATTCCGACTGAATTTAATTTCAACCCAATGAGTACCTTACGCAAAGCATCTGGCGTAACGTAATGAAAGTAAAAATTTTTATCATTATATGGCACGATAGTATAAACAAAAGGAATATTTATCGGGTGGCAATCGGTTGGACTGAAAGAGGGAATACCACTCGTTGAAAAATAATTATTAAATTCATTAAGTGAGAGCCCATTTACGATTGATTCGTCCGACTGTCTAATAAGACCCAGATTTTTTAGTTTTTCCCAAAGGTCGTTAGGATTGGCAGGTTTAGAGAAAACATTTGTATAGTACAGTCGTTTAGAGTTCATAACTGACCGTTTAACGAGGTTACGTTGTCTCACGAACAATTTGTGAAAGGCTGGGCTCTTCGTCCGAACAAAGGCACGTCTAAGCCTATCTCTTTCTTTGATTTGTTCCTTCATGGCTGAGGTAAACCATGGAACTGGAGGACGCTTAGGCTGTATAAGTCGTTTAGGAGCATAACGATCAAGGCAGTCAAGGAAAACAGAGTTGAAGCTTTGCAGAATTGTATCAACATTCAGGGAATTTAACACATTTTTCCAATCCAAGCTCAACAACTCATCCTGGAAGCCTTCGACGTTAAAACACATAGTACAACTTACAACTATAGGAGGCAGAGATGTTTTGGTTACATTAAATTTATAAGTTAATACAATTTTATCATGGGCTAAAAGAAATGTAGCTGGAGATTAATGAAAAGAAGAAACTTTTTCTTGCGAATCTACAATGCAGAGATCAAGGAGCGTATGGCTACTCTCAGTATGATTAGTTGCATTCAAAGGAAGAAGGTAAAGGTCATTAGAATATATAAAATTATATAAGAATGTGCCGTAATAATGATCTCGGAACAAATCTGCCTTTAAATCTCCAACAATTACAATATTTTTAAACGTTGGGCTAAATTTCGTAAATACATTTTCAATATCTGACATATGCCAAACTTTTGGTGGTCGGTACATAATAAATGACAAAAGTTTTGAGAGATTTACCCCCGCTAATTCGATGACCAGGAATTCAGGCCGTTTCTCGTAGGTCAGAGATGAAGTTGCTAGAACAGTTGGCTCCAGGCGACGATGAACGAAAGCTCTGACTCCACCGCCGGCTTTCCCTATTCTATCGTGCCGGATCAGAATATAGTCATCCAGTTGAACCATAGCATCGGGGATAGTCGGTTTTAGCCATGTTTCAGTCATACAGATAATATCTACAGGGTTGGAGGAGAAATGTACTCGGAATTCATCAATATGGCACATCAGTGATTGACAATGAACGAGACAGATTGTAACTTCGCTCTCATATACCTTAATTTTTGGAAGTAACGGGGGGGCCTCATGCTGAGGCAAATAGCAGTATTGGCCCTTATAAAGCGAGCCACGATAGGGGTTGGTTTTGAAGCCTGAGACTGATCAGATGATGGAATGGGTCTGACTCGAAAAGAATAGTCAATGTCACGGACGTCAACCTGCGTCCCGAGGGCAGCACTAACTTTGCAAACAAGTTGTTCAACATTCTCGTCCGCTGAGATAGGGATGCCACGTACCTCGATGACATTACGCAGTCCTATTCCACACAATTCAGGCGAAGTTCCATTTCACCAAGTTTGGTCTTCATGCACTTGTTTTCACTTGCAAAGATGGTTTAGGGTGTCATTTAATTTGGATAGCGAGGGAGTAATTGCTTCCAAACACTTAGCAAAGTTACCAACCGTATCCCGCAAACTTGTTAGTGAGTTCTTAATCGCAGATTGGCCCTCTTTTACCGCATTGACTGTTAGAGATAATTCACTGACAGTTCCTGATAATTCCTGCACCATACCACTGACAAAATCACCAGAGCGCATCTCCACACACGTTTTTATTGGGGTGTCGTCACCGCGTGATGATTGGGACATTATAAGACACTTTTTACATGACCAGGAACTCTGAAGCTCGGCAGACACTTTGGCTTCTTCTTCCGTTGTTCCAACAGAATTTGGTACACTTTACGGCACTTTCCACACGATATTGAGGTTTGGCCTCGCTTGACGGCTTGGGCACAAACAGCGCAGTTAGGCATTGCGTCAGAGAGAGAGAGGAGCGAACAAACCTTACCTCACAAGAGCTGAGCACAGACTGACCTCACTGAAAATACACCTATGTACTACGAAGGACACACATTAATCAATTAAAAACCAAATGTAGCAACAGAGAAAAGTGATAGAACGCTTATAGTATTCCCGGCGTATTATTTGAGAAAAGAGATCTCTGGTTTCACACTGGGTGACGTTGTTGAATACTATCAACGATTCGGAGGCAGGCTCAGCCATCATCACTATCTTGATGAAGATGGCTGAGTCTGCCGTCCAGACGTATTTAGTATTTAAAAAATCACCCAGTATGAAACCTGATAAATATTTTCTCAAAAAGATAATGGTAAGGTTCCACTCCGCAGCCAAAATATATCCCCACGTGAGTCTCGATGCAGTAGCATTTTTCTATAAGGTAAGGATTTCCATCGCAATTTAAAGTACAGAAGGCTCATGACTGGCACGAAGAGAAGTGTATTCACTATATCAAACGAAATAACACACCTAAAAGAAACGATACAGCACAGAAAATATTCCCATCGTTCAATCCGGATCAAATTCATAGTGTGGCTGTGTTCACAGCCAAACATATGCGTATAACTCCTATTGAAAAAAAGGACTCACAAAGACTCAGATGGAGGCGAGCAGTTGTAACGATAGCCCTCCCATTTTTTTATTCTTCGAGTGTCTTATCTCAAAAGCGGCTTGCGGATGCTACACAACGCCTACTTTCGAGAGTGACACAACAGGCTGTTGACATACGAAAGAAAATATCTCGAGAGCAATTCTCCGAGCGTTGTAGGAGTTGGGGTTCCACCGAAATGGCAAGGGCCCGAACACGTTCTTTTAAGGGGCTGCTCTGGGAGATGCTGCTGATTCCTTCGTTGATTTCCCACTGTATATACACAGCACGGGGAGCGGTCCCAGGTAGACGGTGCCACTCCCACTTAGGCCTCACCGTGCGTCCCGACCGTAAACACGATCGGTGATCAGCGAATTGGAAGGAGTGAGACTGCGTTACGACCTCCTTGTCATACTGGATCCTTTCGGGATATCTAATTCTTTTCTCCTCCTGGAGTCTGGCCAAGCAGTATGTGTTTATGGCTGTACTGAGGACCCTTTGACAGCCCCGAGAAAGATCCTAAAACCATCAAGCTCAGGCATTATGTGGCGCGTGAACGTCCTGGCCGGCTGAAATAAACTCTGTGGAAGTGATCTGCGGCTCCGAAGTTTTATATTATGGCCTTCCAGTTAAGATTTGACTATAAATAATCCATATATGCTCACTGAGTCTTAACCACAATAAGCTACTGACTTACTCTACTTCGCTCTACAGTTCGAAGTATTTCCCGCGTCCTTCCATGACACCTGACTTGCCTATCCTCCTCCGATTCCCAGCTTAACAGTCTCGGCTCTCCCTAAGCGCTCAGTATTCCATGCATTCACAGGTTACCTATATCAATGCCAGGTAAAACACTAAGCACAGGTAACACATGAAATAATGTCTCTCTAAGAAAAGATTCAGGCAACTGTAGTTAAATTTTGTAGCCAAAACTGTAGTATTAAAATCAGAATAATGATATCATCTGCATTTGCCATACCTTTGCTAAATCCCTAAGAATTCAATAAATTTCCCCATGTCGCTGAATTTGAACAAAATCTGAATGATTTTCCATCTCCGTTTCCAATCTTAATAATAATTTCCTTAAAACTGACTTGAAATTCATCCATAGCACTCTGAACAAGACTATTGACAATCTTAACCCTGTTCCCATTATAAATATCAGAATACCTACCCAACCCACTAGAGCTAACTCATTGCTCCATGCTCCTACTCATAGATTATCACTCACTAAGCGCTCCTTCTTCATTTTTCGCCTGTCTTCTCTTTTTAATTTCCATCCCGACACCATCGAGGTGCTATTTCGCACTCGACCGGCCACACCTTGAATATGCAGCGAGCATATGGGATCCGGCGGAGAAAGACCAAGTCCATGAACTTCATCAAATACAAAGGAAAGCTGCGCGATTCGTCAAAAACTGCTACGGCCGTACAGAAAGCGTTACACAGATTTTGAACGATTTAGGGTGGGAGCCGCTAGAGACTCGGAGGCTACGCGCTAGGCTTAGATTGCTTGAGCAATTGAGAATGAATACCTTTCAGAGCGACACGGAGAACATCATATTAGAACCACATTATATCTCCAGGTCCGACAGAATCGATAAATTAAGAGAGATATTTGGCCGAACGGATAGGTATGGGAATTCGTTTTTCCCCCGAACAATTAAGGACTTTAATAAATGCTAGGCGGAACTTTGATTTTTTTTGTTGACGGCCGGTGTCCTAACAGCCCCGCCACACGCCTTTTGAGGCGGCTTGAGGGGTAATATGTAGATGTAGATGTTGATGAACCTTTCACCTTACCTTCCAACGTCCTCGCCAACTGAGCGATATGCCATTTTCAAGAAAAATTATTTTCCTGTTTCCCCATGTCGTGGTATTATTTGCTAACCATATTCTTGTACATGTTTTTCGTGTTTGCCCTTTTTTGTTTAATGAATATATTACTTTAAAATGGCAATATGCTGTATATGGTCATTTTTTCAAAGAAATGAATTAATTACATACATACATACCAATCACGCCGTTCCCTTCCGAGGTAGGCACAGTTAGTTTCACTCACAAACACACATTTGCACACCTAACTCTGCTTCAATAATTTCCTCCATACTGACCTATCCTTACAAATCTCTTTTGCCTCATTTACCCCCATACACTACTTCATACACTCCCTCCTGTTTTTAAGACTCCTAATATACCTCCTTTTCCTCAACCACATTCAACCACAACTTTATCGGTTTACCTCTACCTCTCGCACCATTCATTTCACCCTTACATATCTGTTTCGCTATTTGACTCTCGTCCATTCTCTCACATGGCCAAACCAACGAAGCACATTGCTTTCATATGTACATTAATGAAGCAGAGATGAATTAAATAATTGCGCTATTTCCTTTTTTTGCGTCTTTTCCAAGCAAATCGATGGCACGTGATACAGAATCATAGCACAAACTATATATGTGCGATACGTCCAAGAAAAGCGACATCATGTCGATATTTCAACCCTATGGGGAGAAGTTAGATATGCATGCATCGACAGAGGGGAATTAGACTCTACGAACAGTAAGGATAGGGCTCGACTGCCATATTTCGGTCCGCCTTAGGCACACAATTGCCTCGCCTATGGTCGAAATTCTGGTAACAACCGCAGAGAATAAAAAGCCTTTTTCGACAGCCAAGAAATCTGTAAAAACCATAGTAAATGACGAACGTCGAAACTGAACCAATCAAAAAATAAAAATACTCGTTTGTTAAATTTAGGAAGGACCTTGACCGAAGTAGGCTTCCTTGGAGATTTTATGGAGTGGGTTTGGCTTTCTAGCTAATTCGGTTCGAGCGTGACGAAGCTCAAACTGTTTATCATGTCACTGCTAGCGCCTTCAGAAGTGAAGTGGAAGTAAACCCACTGGATTCTTGCGCCTGCCGAATAAATGTCTTCCTCCCGTACACCAATGAAATAGCCCTGAGTAGCATTTTACCATGTCCAAATGGTGACGGAGAGAATTGGAACATATTGAGAAATTTCACTCACGTGTCTGCGACGTCAAGAATTTAACACAACCTATTACAAGCTGGGGGTGTCCAGAGACATCACCCGAACTAGAACACAAAGTCTTGCGAATCTAAACGCTTAACTCACCAAACCCCAATCTGTTGACTCATGGGAAAATAATTCCTCTACATTAATAGGAGTCAGATATCACCCCTATTCTGAAAAACTATCTGGCTTTCTTCGAGAAGATTGTATGAATTTAATATCAAAGTAATCGCAATGAAAATGCCAAGCTGCCAGAAGGTAATGCGATTGTATACAAAAATCCAAATTGTAAATCGACAGTTCTGTCCATTCATATCACCTCAATTTTTCGTAAAATTTTGTATTATTGTGCTTCAGCATGAGATCTCCGACAAACATTCCTGAACTACGCAGCAAAAGATAGTACATTACAGACAATGTTAACCATCGTTGTACCATTAACTTTCGGGTTGTCTCCTAATATCCTGCAGGTACCTAACGCGTCATTCCTATAAACATCAGCATCATTAACACCTCAAGTGAAGTTGGCCCTGGGAGGTCGCATGACTTGCGTGAGGATCTCGCCTAGAATTTGGCCCTAAGGCATTTGAGATTCATCAGGGAACGTGGAGGTTCAATTATCTACGCTGCGTGAAGTTACCAGAACGTTAGAGTGCAAAATAGCTTTCAAGAAGTGAAAAATCACTAAATTTCATGATAAAAGATTAGAAGAAAAAAATACGCTTAGCTCAGGACCTGTAACAGACTTGTCTCGTCTATACTACCATAGAGGTAGAAGTTCAAGTTTCTTTAGAACAGAAATAGCGTGATGCTATGCAATAACGCTCCAAATTTTCCTCGGGCAGCGGGGTGCCTGAAAACAAGCTCTGTACTCCATTTTGGCAATTAACAGACGAAACTCATTTAAAGAAAAATGTATGCAAAAGTTATAATGAAATCTGGAGAAGACTTCTACCACTTTTATTCTTTCAATTGACGACGAGGTGATGACTTCGTTGACCTGCTGATAAGGATTAACGTCCACAATATTCTGCTATCACAGAATTACAACAATAATCACTTACGTAGATTGGGTTTCATGGCCAGGTTTGACCGGAGTTGTCCACCTGGGTATGAACTCGTGACTTGTTAAGGACAGCTCCATAAAATAATCGAGCGAATCATCGGAAATGATTTATCGCCCGGCCCCTATTTAGGGGTGAAGGAGAAGACGTATCCCACACACGAGTGAGCTATATCGCTCGAAATAATGTGAATAACTCTCAACGCGATGGAGATTGGTTAAGTGCTCCCGAGAATATGTAAATCAGCGTGGAACGAATGCAGGGAGTGGAGCGGAGCAATGCGGGAGTGGACGGGGAGGAGCGAGCGAGGAGGGGAGTGGATATGGTGGGTGCGGCGCGGGAGCGCGTGGGATGCAGCGAGGAGGGGGGTTGTGGGTAGAGGAGCGGGCTGTTCAGGCGCGCGAAGGAGTGGAAGGTTATGGCGCGGCCGAGAGGAGTAGAGTGGACGGGAGATGAGCAAACGGCACACGCGGCGACGAGGCGAGTGGAACGAAATGGAAAGTCGTGGGCCTAGTAGGAGGTGCGGCGATATGGGGAGATGCACAAGCATACGCGCGAGGCGATGATTTGGAGTGGGCCCTGCGTCTCTAATGGGATTACCGATATCCATCCAACGGGTTTTCCAAGTTTAAACCATGTCATTAGTTTATTTCCGCCCTGAAAAATTGATGGACCAATTAATTCAGTTACGGTTTACCGGTGAGCCAATCCCAACGGACAAGAAGTCAATCTTAATAAACGAGTGATCAAATTACCACAACAATCCGTCGACAATTAACACGTAGATAATGGCAAAATAAATTGCACCCCTTTTGAAAAGCTGAGGATAAGTTTTGCGTCATATTTCACAGAACAGAGGAATTACGTGCGGCATGATTTAAGGGTATGCATATGCTATACGAGCGTTCAGTAAATAATGTACCTAAAACATTTTCTTCTCCAAGCAGGTTAGTTCCACTCTGGCTTTATATACGCCTTTCCCTACATAGCCTTATTCATCGATATTATCTCTGTTTATCTGTCTCGGTATTACATTAAGGGCAGGTTTTACAATGTCTGGTTAAACTGGTCATTAGGCAACGTGGACGTCAAGTTAATCTTCACGTCAACTCGGATAACCATTGGAAACCCTCTGTTATCGTAATGAGCACTTACTGAACTTAACCATCGATTGATAAACCGGCTTTGGAGCTTAACCGGCAGTTAGCGCTAATGTGAAGTATAACTAGACATTGTAAAACCGGCCGTAACAAAAAGTATGAGCCGCTAATCCTTCAGTGTACCTTCTTGTTGGTTTATGTATAAAAGGAGTGCAAGAGGGCGGGTCATCCGTAGAAGCCAAAATGGAACTATGTGCCAGTAGGATAAAAACAGTCCAAAAAAAATACAAATCAGCTGTAAGATAGACTCAAACGAATGAATGGTTTATGTCCCAGCCACTAACTTCACTCACCTCATCTTCATCGTTCCTCCATTTTAACCAAATGTTTTTGCGTGTTTTTCCTCTATGCCTATGATGATATTTTGTTTGCACCAGTACATCTTGTGATTGGCTCTTTACCAGTGGTAGTCGTTCACAGCTTTTTGTTGAGAACGTACCTCAGTCACCGATGGCATGTTGAAGTCCATTCTACCATACATTGGAATGAATAAAAATAAATTACTTAACGAAGGGATGTATAAAATGTCGTGCATACAAGAACAGTTTCTTTCAACCATAACTGGCTAGAAAAAACGTATTAATTATACATTGGACGCTTCTCGTATCCACACAGAGAACTAAATTCACCCAAAAATACTAGCATACTATTTGTCATGGTAGTTAACATATGAGTATGAGCTAAAACAGATATTTATTACGTAAATTATGACAAAAAAGTAAGGGAGTAAAAGAAATGGTTCATGGTAGTTATGTGGATCTCAGCTAAGGTAAAAAGGAATTAGGCGGGTTGCATCTCACTGAGGACCCTAATCTCGAAAAATGTTCCACTGATGATTCCTCACTTTTATAAACAACATCAATTCTTCGAAACAACTTCAAAGATGAATTAACATGTACTTCAATGTCCATCAATTGTATTCTCCTTAAACCAATGCCGTGTGGCCAGTGAATAGGCTATTTTACCTTTCCATTCTTCCGCTGTTGGCACATCCAAGCATTTATTCCTTTAATTCCAATTTATCGTTACAGTCTCGTAGAAGACTCTTAAGGCAGATAAGCTTTTTTTCATTGCGTTATTCTGCTTAGGGTATCTTTCTTCCTTCTTTCATCACTAGCGATCCTCCTTCGCACAAGCAAAAGTGCTACGCTTGTACAAGTTTTTTCAGTCCCAATTTGAAGAAAAATCTATCTTCTTATTTTTTGTCACCAATTATAATTTTTAGTTTTCTTATTATAAATCTTATAGTTATATTTATTCACAGCTTTTTCCGTTCATTTCATTAGTATTATCGGATCTTCCTTATCTGCTACAACATCAATGTCATCGACAAAGCATAGCAGATTTCAGTAACTTTTCCTTAATCAGTAGACAATATGGAGACGCGAATGCCATTCGACCGATACCCGCTTCATGACTTATTCCTATTGCAGTATACAGTTCCATTAAAAAGGCGGGATATAATTCGATAATACTCCATCCACCACAAATTTCCAGAATGAAACACTGTAGCATAAAAAACGAGCATGCTGAATTCACCTGGGCTGGGGCCCCAGTCTAGACAAAAGCTTTCGCTGTTGATTCCACACACACATATTCAGTATCGATTTATAACTTAAATGGATAAATATACATGAACTTCGACGCCCATCAGTTGTTATTCCCCCTAAACCAACGTCAACGTCAGGTGGCCAGAAAACGAACTGTTTAATCTTTCCATTCTTCCACTTGACGCACATTTACGCATTTGTTACATTGATGCAGTTAAGTTACTATGATATAGATCATCCCCCTCTTAAGTCTCTTCGGTCAAATTCACCCGTGACTATCTTCGCTTTCGTCTTTCTTCCAATCCTTTTACTAATCTCTCACGATTCTATCGGGTAACTCGTTTCTCAGCAAGACCACTTCAACGATGCATCCTCATTTCATACTTGTCCATGACCAAGGACGGTGACGGTCCATGACGGTGAGAAGGATTGCGCACTTATATGCCGCTATTTCAGGTGCAGTGGAATAACATGGAATGAGGTAGGTATCAAAACAATGTAAAATGATGCATGGGAAAAAAGTGAACAGTATGAGGAAAGAACAAGGATTCAGTAAAGATAAAGAGAACGAGAGTTTTCTACCACCGACTAAAAAGCATGAGCCGGACGAAAACTCCAAGTAGAGGGTAACCATGATAGGGTCACTGATAATTGAATAGTGGCCAAATCCCAGGTCATTACCCTTTCCAAAAAATCCTTAACTATCTCTCAGACCAAAATAAATCAAGACTCATCTCCAGTTTTGAAAGTTAAATAGGGATCTTCAATATTTCATTTCCATTTCAAAGCTCACTTTAGAGAGAAAAGCCGAGGAATCAATTCAAGCACACGAATTACTAATTTGAGGCCAAATACCTCAATTTACTTCTAATAACAGCTTTCGCTGGAAGGCAATACCATGCATTTTAAGTAATAATGCAGATTTGTGTCCAAGAAATTTTGCCATGCGTTTACTATGAGTAATATTTCGCCATGTTTGTTATTAAAATCGCCAAAGGTTTGAAAAATCTTTTGCAGAACACCACGGCTCAAATTGTGGAGCTAAATGACCATAGCTGTCGTCGCACCCTATAAATCCAAACCTACCTACCTCAAATTGTGGAGAGCAAATTTACTTTAACTTTAAACATTATGTGCCAAGTGAAGAAGCACCGGCAATATATACGATCGCCAGTACGAGTATCGATTCAAAATATCGATGCCACCCAGTGATAACTTGGTTGATGACGGATATTTCACTTGCATGGGTAACTTGACCTTGAATGGAGTACGAATCGCTAGTTTCAAAGCAAGCCACGACTTCATTCATACTACCATTAGATAGCGATCAATTCCCGATGGCGATGAGTCCGGCGATAGGTCTGTGGGATGACTAAAATAGCATCTACAAGGTCTTTCGATCCGTATCCGTGAATATAAAAAAGTATCCCCCATCTCGAACAATCACATTAAAATCTTATTCGACAATCCTAATCCTGATATATTTAGTAATCAATGCAGGTACTTCATTGAATGACAGATTTTGAGAATAAGATTGACAGAAATCATTATTAAAGTCGGAAAAAAATACTGCGCCACTCCTTGACAATGGCGCACAAAGGGAAGCCTCTGAATCTAAAATGTATTGTAATGACCGCGGTAGAGAGTTTTTGTCCACAACGAAATACATATAAATATAGAGGTCGTAAATGAAATAAAAATTCCTTTACTATGACCCGAGATACAGTCACTTACTTCATTGATCATACATTAAGGTCTTAAATTTCATTCGCTCTTCAGAAGACGCACTGCAGCAATATAGTACTTCGTAGATTATAGAGTTCTATGACTTTCCACCGGCAGACGAAGTTGTTTGGCAACGACTTATCGATGGCAGAGTCGGCCTCCAGCTGCAGGGTGAACACTTATCACTACAGTATGATTTAATTTCAGCTCGATTTCCTACGCAGCTGCCTTCTGACTCAACGCTATGAGGGTATTTGGTTTAATGAATTTCTAAAAAAAAACCTCGCACGCGAATAGCTGCTAATGATTTGGAAGCAAATGAAAAATTATTCGGAAGTGAGAAGAATTTATTTAATGCGTACCCACCTCCAGAAGGGTAAAAATAGAGTTTTCGTTTTCTCCGGTACCATACAACCGTAAATGAGCAATGACATTGATTCCATTGCTTGGAAGGATTAAAAAATAATAGAAAATAGAAAACGGATATATACAAGGCAACAATAATCCCTTTGCAAAGAGTACAAATAAAAACTGCACGGGATGATAAGTACAGATGCATGATACCAATGCGTGGAAATTTTCCATATATATCATTTAACCTGACCGGCATTCAAACTCGCATTTCCCCACTGGCTGCGAGAGTAGTTTTTCGGATATACCGCTTAGCTGATGCGGGATCGAATCCCAGTCAATTCAAATTTTTCACAGAAAATTCTCAAACTTTGATTTCATGAAGGTTTTGGGGATAATTAAGCAACTTAACGATTCGATGAATATGGATAAACCTGGGATAGTCGATGGGCAGCTATGAATGTCGGCTCTATATTGACGAAGTGGGCGATATGCAGCCAGATCTTTAGAATAAAATACAAGGAAAATTGAGCCCACATCGCTGATAGGCACTAGACTCGACACACAAATTTGTAATAATTTTGATAGAATAGAGTTCAATTTATGTTATATCTTACGGCGAAACTAAAAAGAACATATTCACAGAGGGGACGTTGCAAGTTTTTCCTTATATCACAAAAATTTCCGCAGAAAGTTCTGGAGCGTAAAAAATAAGTTATGGCTGATCTGGAGGCATACAAAGAGGGTTACAACGAGCCCCTTGATCAGAAACATTTTCAAAGTTCACGATGCTGGATGGACGACATGAGCGAAAAATTTAAGGGAAGATTCTCATTTTTACATTGAAGTGCACTACACCTCTAAAATTGTGTTCGTAGAACGAAAATAATTAAGTGGTATATATGTGGCTATAAATGCTGACTCCATACTCCAAGAGAAAGTAGATAAGGGTAAAGAGAAGAAAATTCATCACTATCTGTGGGATCCTCACGTGCATATTACCAAGGGTTGTAAAGTAACTGGTAATTTTGAGAAATGGACCCAAGTCATGCGATATCGATGATGCTGACAATGAGTTATATGGGTGATTGTCCACGGCGCCCGCATCGCTCCATAACTTGCGGCTGAGGGGCAAAGTTGAGAGAAAATATGATTGGTCTGCTAGTTCTTCAGTGGGGTCCTTATGTCTTCGAGGATAGTAGAGGGACAGGATATAAAACAGAAAAACTTTAAAAAAAAATAAAAATTGCGCTGATTCCAGCCATGAAATCATCAAAATTATTTCAACCATACAGAATGTGAGGCCATCTACTCTGTCCTATGTCTATTCCTTTGTGCCCTCGCAGCTCTTCCAAGCATCACTCTCGATTCGTCCGAAGTTCTCTATCCGTGAATCTTCCTTATCGGATCTCGCCTTCCATTTTCCTTTCTATTATTTTTCCATAACCATGACATTGTCTCTCTGGGTGTGCCCAATACATTCTGTTACTGAGGTATGGAGCTTCACACACACCTTTCATTCTCGAACCTACCCAAAATTTCTTCGTTTCACATCAGCATATTCGATCTTAGGCTTCCACCTCTAACAACATGCATCTAAAGCCTGTTTTTTCTAGTTGCTTTTATACGCAATGGCCGGGTAAATTATTTCTCAACTAAAGTAAAGGCCGAAACGTTGAGGATAAGTTTTTAAGGCGTTCCATATCCACCCAAAAAAACCCTCGTAGAGCAACTGCCGTTATATTAGTCTGAGCTTTTCAGGTAATAAGGTTGATATTTAAATAATTTATATAATTATTTTTAAAATTATTTTCATTAATAGGTCTGCATAGGTTGGTAAAATTTTGACTCCTCGTCCTCTTTTTCTCAGGGTCCACGTGAAATGACAATATAAGAAAAAATTGAAAAGTAGAAAACCTTAACGAGTGGACCTTAAAAAGAAAACACGAATGAAATGAACAACTAAATGGAATGGGAGAAGAAGAATAGTAAAAATAACTTGTGATGAGTTTATGCTAGGAAAAAACTATAGGGAGACCAAAAACAAGATGGTATGGTAGCCTTACCGTTGAGCAAGAATGTTAGGCGATGGGACGAAGAAAGGAAAGGCAATCTGCTTACTATATAGAAGAATAGTTTCTACTTTCTGGCTTTTACCCAGATTTTTCGGATGAGAGGCCACCCTGCTAGTAGTTTCACAGGAGCAATGTTTGCAGAAGCAGAAATACTCGGCTATACAATGTGCTATGTTAACAGAATTACCAGCAGTATTTTTAGCAGGCAATGCGTAACTATGACACGGGACAGAGGTAGATGAAAAAGTTAATGCTCTGAGGGAGCCGTGTTCAATAACCTTGCGGGATGACCTGACATCCACCCTTGAACTTTTCCTCCATCTGGTATAAAGACACTAATTTCGCAGGAACGACTGGAAATGGCAAAACAAAAGTTATTATCATTTGCATTGGATTCTGAATTTCTTTATTTGGCTAATATTTGAAAAATTAAAAAATACATGCGCCGGTTTCACCAACTTTCGTATCTTCTAAAGCATTATCAATACCATAGAGGGCACAATAAGCCAGCGCCTCCCCTCACGATAAAACAATTCTGACATCATTGATTAGGTTACTGTGTTTGCCCTTTGATATCCCTCGCGGTGCCTTCCCTTCCATTTTGCTCTTTAATATCTACTTACGAATTCAATGAGCCTCGGGGAGCACCCCATCCACTGAGTTCTTTTGAGTTTCGTGTTCAACGTTTGAGTCAAAGCAAAGTCAAACCGGGATATTTACGTTTTTCATCATAAATGGACCAATGCGCGGATGGTCACCGCTCAATCTTCATCCCAGCATCCAAGATAGATATCGTAAACTCAATATCGCACATGGCCCTTTTCCTGGTAGCCTGGAATGCTCAAGCCGCACCCGAGACACGGACTAGACCGGCAGCGGAGGGCGGGGCGCGACCGCCAGAAGGTGTGTAAACTCGCCAAAGGGAGGGAGGGAGGAGGAGCAGAAGAAGATCGTGCTTTTAAGAGAGCGTCTCGTGAGGAGTGGCGGTGAGGGAGGGAGAAGAAGAGCTTTCGGGGGAGGGTTTCGTCCGGAGGGTGGGGGAGGAGGAAGGGGTGCGCGACGTGAAGGTGTGGGAGGAGGCTCTGAGGGGGACGAAAGGGATAAGGGGGGAGAAGAGAGGGAGGAGGAGGGCACCGGTTTTGATAGGGAGATGGAAGGGAGTGAAGAGGTCCCTGGGATGGGTGGTGGACGTGGGGGAGGGGCGGGAGGGTCGTTCCGCGGCGGCGGTGGTGGCGGTGGTGTTGGCCGAGAGAAGGAAGGAAGGCCCGTCGCCTCGGCAGTCCGTCCCGAAGATTCGGAGTGCGAAGGCCGAGAGTGTTTGTAAGACGACGAGGAGACCTCAGGAAGTCACTCGCCCGCCCCGCGTCGCCTCCCCGGAGGGTCCCTCTCTTTTTCCCCGGCTGGCTCGCGTCCCACCCGCGGGGGACGCGCCCTCGCCTCCCGGCGTCAAACTTCCGTGCCACCCTCACCTTGAACTATAAACTGCCGCATGACTTAATCGCCGCTCGCCACCCCACCACTGCAACCGTCCGACGCGCCGCTGAATGAAACTGCACCGCGACGAGACTCTTCACTTGTTGTTTTGACTAGGGGAATACCTAAGTGGCTCGCGCGTAAATTCACTGCACTGAGTTCACGGAGAGGAGCGGAAAGCAGACGGGGAATCGAAGGATTTCGGAAAGTGTGAATTTTTTGTCAGCCGTCGTGCGTGTCGAATTTTAAAATAAAATTTCTGTTAATATCCCGTCGAGGAAGAGCTTTTCGCGAAGACTTCAGCCTTGGGAAAAAGGCAAATTTGGTGAGTTTATGATTCCTTCACTCCTTGCTCTCTTTAGTATCGGATGGGGAAAATTAAGAAAGTGACAAAAATGGTACCGCCTGATCCAAAAATACTCGTAATGCAAAAGGTTATAAGTCTCGGAAGATTGGAAAAATCGTCCAACACTAACATGTGAAACGCATCGCGTAAGTGACATAATAATTCTAATGCTTTCAAAATAGAATTTTAATCTAACATTCATCAAAAGTATCGAGTTGGGAATATAAGCTAACAACACTGATGGTTTGGGTTCAAACCCTGGCAATGGCAGAGATTATTCATTTGACTCCCAAAAATAATTGAGCTCCTTTTAATAAGCACATGATGGATGGAATTCCGTCCGTCAGATTCGATGTAAAACTGAGGAAGGCTTCACACTTTTACCCAAGAACAAACTCAATACGACGCAAGGTATATCATAACCCCCTCTCCTCTAAAAAAATGCAATGTAAAACTTACATATCTGAAATAGTTTATATGACCTCACGGCAAGTGGTCGAATTTTTACTCACCGCTATTATTTACTTACTTCAAAATTTACTTTTATTCCATCCAGATAATGATTTATCAATAATTCACTAGTTATACTCCTGAATTCGATACGCTGTAAAGCATACTCTTCACTTTTTCAATTCAGGATTAAACCCTTTTGATGTCCTAATTACCTACACAGGCATTATGTCCAGCAGACCAGAAATAACCGAATATCTTTGGGTGTAAGACATAGATGCGTCTGACAAATTTATAATCCTGATATTCCTTCTCATTGATATTCATCATTTTTCACTGATTTAAAACCTCCATTCTTTCATACCGATACGTTATTATCTCAATATTTGATAATTTGAGCCCTTGGAGAAGTAATTTGAATTATGCATTTAACTTCTCATACCTCGACCCTTTCCTAAGGACAGAAAAGCAATTTAAGTGCATGATGGAGCTGTTGGGAAGTCACTCGCTCAATCAATTTCCCAAAAAAATATTCGCTGGCGGAAGCTAATCCACCCCCGGCAAATCCTCGTGGCATTCAAGGTTGGGGAGTGAATGCGAGTCCAGGTTCAAATCTGCAAAGCAATTGACGACGAGCGCACCCCAAGGATAAAATTAATTCCACCACCGGACGCTTGCTCCGTTGAAACTAAGGCCTCACAAGTGGCAAAACAATAGAAAAAAATTCCCCCTGCAACGTCATGCTTTTGTTGACAAAGTTCTTTGTAGCAGAAAGGACACTCTGCCTTAAATCACCAGACTTACGGCGTTAGTTTTGGCATTTAGCACGAAACAAGGTCATCAACATGAATCACTGGCCTTCGCTCTCTCAGTCAAAATGTTTTCAGTATCAAATTTTGCTAGCAGTAATCCGCCGATCCTTCACATACCATCCTCAATTTCCGATTCAGTTAGCATTGTCACATACTACAATTTTCAAATATAACATTACATATTTACAAATAGCCATTCATTACTCGCCACAGAACATGGTGAAAAAATGCCTTCTAGGTAAAAATGCCACGGTAGTTTTTTTAAAGAAAAAAATTCCAATGGACGGTATTTCAAGGACGAGCCTTAAAATGTCACTCAAAGAAGAAGTCAAGTGAATAACGACAAAATTAATGTAAGTACTTCGCAATTACTTCGTAGTACTCAAGTTAGTAATGAGCTGACATAGCAACAGTTCAATCAGGAGGACGTGGGTTCAAATCCCACCTCTAATATGGAAGCCGCCTTAGAACTAAGGCCTTAGTTAAATGGTATAATATAACCTAAGCAGTTGGGGGCGTATAAAGGCGTATAAATGACCACTTACACCTCCTCATGAAATCGAAATTGTATCCATGACAACTAAATGCCCTTCGCTACCAAATGTCACAGCATTTAATCCAAAATAATTAGCTCGCAAATCAGCATAAATTGCTTCACCAATGGGCTAAAACGCACTTTCAAGTTTTACTCCACGCCCCGCCTTCCAAATCCCCCCGTCGAACGAGGAATTTCACGGGTGGCTGACACCTTGTTCCTCATCCTCCATTTCAGTCCCACTGCCGCAGATTGATTTCGTATGCCCGAACAACAAAGCCTGTGACAGAAGAGACACGCCTCCAACGAGATGCTCTTGGCCCGTGCCGTGTTCCTTCTGGCCCTCGCCCTGCTCTCGACCGCCGCTGCAGAAGACCACACCGCTGCCGCCGCCCCTGGGAGGCGGAGGCACCAGCCGCACCGTGGCACCAAACAACATCAACGCCGCGGGTGGTCACCCAAAGGTAAGACAATCTTATTATTCCTGGCGTCCTCACTTGGTCCCAGATCACAATTACACCTCTCCTCTTTCAAGCGTTTCTAATCGACTTCTATTATGACTCCTTTTGAGCCTTAAATATGAAAGAAAAAGAAGTCCCACCCACGTCAAATGTTTTATTCCCCCCTTTGGCATCGATGAAGAATGGGGAGGGGCGTTTTTAACATTCGCGAACCGAGAAAACCTCCTGCATGCCTTTGGGATTTTGAAGCATCAACAAAAAGATTTATGTGAGCACCATACAACCAGAGAAGTACCCTAGAGTTGAATTTCTTTCTCGAATAATTTCAGCATTACTAATAATACACTGAAATTTCTTTGAAGACCTAGATGCTAACTCAAAGATAGTGAACGTTTAAGATTGAGGGTTATTCAAGGCTAATAACATCAGGAGAAACGTTGGTTTTAACCTATCGGTCAGGAAATCATTCCAAAAAATTAATTAACATAAAGGCTAAGTCTGTGAAAGTTATAACGATTTAACGCGAGATATCCTCTTTTAAAAGCTAACCTCATACGCTCAAGGTAAAGGTGAGCGTCCAGTTAAAGATGCGTCTCCGACACTTCGACGTGTAATAAATAAAATGAATAACCTGGCTAGGTCGGGATGGTTTCATTAAAAATGGAGGTAGGTGTACGGTCATTCAAAACATTATCTGCTATTTATAATAGCAATTCCACAAATGCCAATTGGAATCGTCATACACAAATCAAAATACCTGCTTTACTTTTTTGTCGATGGGTTATCTGAGGAGGTGACTGAAAACTGAGGTTACTTACGCTACTTAAAAAACATAGATTGGGAAGTGAAGGATTGTATGGGAATGGAGGAAGGGTGGAGAGAAACCCGACGATGGCGTTCACCTGCTCTAAGCGTTGATTCATACTTAAAAGAATAAATTCTTACATTACAATATGCTGCAAAGAGAAAAAAACCATTACTTGTTTAAATGCATAAAAAAATCATATCGTTGAGCCAAGTTTTTACGGATTCTTTTTCATATATAAAATTGAACCGATATAGACGACGTAGTACCCAAGAGGGTAGACAATTGAGGTCTGACCATAGGTCCCGCATCATAATCGGGTGAAATCTCGGGGGACATCTAGTAAATCCTTGTTGAGTCAGTTAACTTTGACTAGGTCTTTTTAGAAAATCACCTTTTAGGCGGTACAGGGAATTAGGCCACCACCCTCTCTAACGTATGTCACCCGCTGTTGCGCTTAGTATATAGTAACTAATATTCTCACTTATTTAATCGAACTACAGGTTGAAGACTCCGGTTTCAAATCGGAAAATTCACCGTGGCTCCGCTGAAGATGAGAAACGAGCGACACATCCGATACGATCTTTCTCCGATAGTTCGCTCAGTCTCAAAAGACGAACGGTAGAAGATGTTTGCGGAACGCAAGCAAGGTGATGCTTCGAACCAATTTCATTTCGGCGACTCCGTGATGCCGCGATAATAAACGCTCAAATTCACAAGGGCCCGCGAAAGGCCCTCTCGCGCAGAACGAAGAAGGAAAAGGCGACCGGGAAAGAATGGGATGACTATAGCGTTCCGTCTCTCGCTCATCTCACCCACACGGCCTCCACCCTCGCACCATCTGCGATTCCGCTTGAGCCGCTGTGGCCAGCATCTCCCACTGGCAGCCCTTTGACAGGCCATTGCGAACACCTCCTCCCCCAACACTGAGCCTACTTTTTGAGGCCTCGGTGAATCCACACATGTATTCACGGTCTATGCCATTCTGACTTCATCCCGCTCCGACTAGGCACTCGTGTCATGAATTGTGTCATTTTATTCGTCCACAAGAACGACGCAATCGCTGGAAAAGTTCCAAAAACGACCACCGCGATCCAGTGGATATACATAGCCTCGTACCTAATTGTATTTATTATAGATGCGCATATATCTTCCTATGATTGCAGAGTAATTAATATTCAGCCATAGACGAATAAATATTTATAGATAAAATTAATGAATATTTTGTCGAAAAATCTAAGACCTCCGAACATTTTGAAGTTCACTATTATATCTCCTCAACCTAAGGCACATACATTAATATCATTGGAAATAACTGCTTTTTTTACTGAAAAAAATGACAGCTCTCCGGGAGAATATTTGACCTCCTTTATAAATATAGATATGGAAATAATTGCTTATTTTAATGAAAAACTGACAGCTCTCTCATAGAGTAGACGTCCTCCTCTATAAATATTGATATTCTGAGACATCGTTACCGCAGTTTGGAACCCTATTAATGGTTTTGGGAATCCACTAAAATTATCCCGTAATCAGAAAATTTATTCTTTCCCCTATAGCTGGTAAAATTTATATCGTTCAAAGGCCGCTTTTCATAATTGCTCAGTAACTAACTCCACTCTTCTTCCACTTCCTATCTTAATTGACTTCGGTAATTTAGCGCACCCAAGAATGTGACCATTTTATTTGGTTTTAATTCGAGCTCGGATTTAATCCTAGCTAGAGAACAATCGAAAAATTAGGGCAATGTCGAGGATTCTCCCTGGGCATTTTATTCTCCAAATATTCGGAGAACAAAAAAAACTAAAGTTATGTATAAGCCACGGGAATAAATCTTAAAAAGGGAGATTCAACTTCAGTAAAAAGCATATAACTTATATAGACATGCTACCTTCGCTCATTTCCACGTTGTAAAATTGGTAAAAAGCCCACACTAACTATAAGTACCAAAAACTTCAATTTCCTATTAATAAATTCATTCTCCTTAGTTTTTTTCTGTATTTCATGACACCTTCCTCATAATTAAGTTCCATTGTATTTCTTCGCTTAACACATTCCCCATTTGTTCTATCACGACCTTCATCCAGCTCATTCTTAGACGCCTTCCACATGTGATGGTCAAATCATTTTCCCTTCAATTAAGTGGTTCCAATTATCGCAAATTTACACACGGTCATCGAAGACTCATTTCATTCGCAACTTCGCCGTTAACTTCTTTCTATGACACTTTTTAAGCGCCGCATTTCCCATACTCTTGCAATTTTCTCTTTCTCTCCACTACCACACAGCTGAAGAATATTCGTCGACAACTGATAGAGGTTAAATGGACAACATCCAGGTCTAAGGTCGCCGCTTTTGAAGAAATTGTTTCATTTGCCAAAGAACTTGCATTACTTGTAGCCGTAAACCTGACTGGAGCTTCTTCATTCCAATTGACTCATATTTCATAGACGCCAAACTCTCCTCTCGCGTTGGCATTAACTTTCCTAATTTTGTTTGAATATTCCACTCATTGCCACTAATTTTTGCATACCTCATTTTCCTATTATAGATTCACCTTTTCTATAATTAGTACATTCTCCTCTTGCTTTTGCACTGAATTTATGGAGGAAAGAAGGATCATATTTGCGGAAACATAAGAGGGCAAATTACGTAGTAATATTTTTCATATTTAATTCGCCAAAAGAACTCAGCGTGAGAAAAACCATCGTCTTCGACCGAAAGGCCGGTTCCATTGGTAGAATTCAGCGATTAAAAAGCCCAATGGCGGGTGGAATTTATTCGTAATGTTAGAGGCATCATATCTTTCTTCTATTCAGCCAGTGATTCCCGGAAAGACCTGAAATCCAGAAAATATACAACTTTGATTTTGCTATTTATGCCGGGAGCCTCTTATCAATTGTCTTACGCTGTACCCACTGGATTATCACATCATTAGCGTGAAAAGATGGAGAAAAATTAGTTACAAGCATTAAAATTGATACTTTTAAGTTGTCGTTAATATATAAATAGCTAACATTTTCGAATATAGCTAAGCTAGCTTTACGAATAGCTAAGATATATGAAGAGCTAAATAAAATTTTGAAGGAATGAATCCATCGAAAAAAGTCTTTTGATGCCTTTATTTCCCACTACATTCCAATTTTGGTGCAGAGAAGCAACCATCACGCTTGCAAAGAAACTCGAGTCATCGCACACCTGCTCTTGTTACAAACCTCTAAATAAGCCTCCGTCTCCACTTAGAGATCTCGAGATCATGTTACTATCAAAGGCTGTCACGGTGCAACCCAATTTTCTCATCCAGTGAACCCGAGAGCCACATGTCGAAAATGTTTTTTCTCATTTCTCTCCGCAAACAGAAAAAAGAAAACTGGGAAATTCTCCCTGTTTATACTCCAAATTCATGGTTTCGCTTTCCATGTTCTTGTTCTATTTACAAATCCTTTCATCGTTATTTACCCACAATTGAAAATTGGGTCTTCCGGAATGTCACGGAACAAACCTCACTAACTGCAGGTTAAGAAGCGCATTGTTTGGAATATATTGAGCATAAAAATGGGAAACATATAAATGACGATGTAATTTCAAACTAGCCATAAAATAAATCTATTACAGGGGGAAATTTAACATTTGTTTTTTCTATTTTCACTAAGGATTGAACAAAATATGAATGGCATTACTGGTATAACCTGCAAAATTGAAGGAATGGGCTTCAGCTATGTGAAAATTCACCTAGAATGATACTATACAGAATGCATGTATTAACTTTAGAAATTTTTATTTTGAACCACCAGTTTCAACACCTAGGCGATATATGCAGGTGCGTTCTGTAATTGTATGTATTCAGAATATTTGGCAAGATTAGAAAAAAATATTTAACATGAAGGCGTGAACTTTTACCATCTGTGCAATTCAAAAATATAAATAAGCTGCAAAACAAATCAGGGTACAGGGTGTAAATTTTTGTAAATTTATTTCTCAATTCACTGCAGTAAAAATCACATCTCTATCTTTCAAAATACGGTAGATATGGTAACTTAACTGATGTCAATACAACGAGGCAACAAATGTTCTTGTGGATAAGAGCTTTAATTTGCTCAAAAAACCTCGGCAATTAGTGGTACTAATCAAAACTTGCCTTTGAGAAAAAGACCCGAGGAGAATATGCAACCAAAGTCATGGTCTGGCTGCTGAGAGTTACAAAGTTAACAGTCACTAAGACAACAAATACTCGTCGGTGGGGTTAACAATATGGACGAACAGTTTATAACTCTGTAACCCTGCAATATATAGCTATTTATGCAAACTAAAATCACCTAAGAATTTAAGAATTTTAAACAATAATTCTCAGAACGATTTCTCCTCGATAGTTGGCTTTAGGAAGCGTTTATGAGAATGCACTGGTAAAGCCTGATGAATGTATTACGGAAACAGACGATGTAGGTATGTACTAACGACGCATTCAAAACTTATACAATGCGAGGATACCACACGTAAGAATACCCATGAGGTAAACGGGTTGCCGGAGACTGGTTGGATGCAACGCGTTTGTCGGTTACCACCGGTTTTTTCATGATATACGCGAAGTATTATACACAATCCGATACACGTGAGGAAAAAGATGTGATAGGAAAAAATGGAGATGGGAATTGGATAAAGATGGTAAGATGTGCAAATGACCAAGCGTCAGTTATTAGAGTAAGAGATTGTCATACGCCTAGAAAAATCAGACCAAGGAATGAAAGAGGAAGATTCACCTCAGGGGAATGAGGGTAAAAAGATTTTCCAGTGGAAAAAAATAGTAGCACACGCTCCATATTTTGTGTATTACTGGATGCCGAGCAAATAATTTCTAGCAAAGGGAAAATGTTAGCTATCAGGAAGGAAATAGAAGTAGTATAAAAGCTTAAAGGAGATGAAAGCCGCCAGTAAAAGGAGCGTCAGCTACGGAAGATTAACTAGCTTAGGAACTGTGCGCGATATTCAGGGATTAGGGGGAAGGTACTAGGAATGAGTCTAAATCAAGGATAATGATTTTCCTCTCTGGAATTCTACACTCGTGTGCACAGATGGGTGATGCCGTAAAAGCTAGTACGAGGCATACTGACAATCTTTTTATTTGAGAACCCTCTGCCTAGATGTAAAGTATAAAAATCTTGATATGAAACGTTCCTTTAATGATTACCAAACAAGAACTTACGGTAGACGGGACGAATATAACCTAGAACCTAAAGGTCATTGATATTCGAGTTTTAAGATAAGAAATAGAGAAAGCTTGATCGATATAATGGAAGTCAATTGAAAAAATACTTGAAAAGATATTGTAGAAAAACAAGGTTGTTGGAGGAAATAAGTAAGCAGAGTTACTGGCGCTGGAAGTGATTTCTGTAGAAACAATACTGACGGTTGTTAAAGAGAAAATATAAGAAAAAAGAATATATAAGAAATATATTTAATATATATATATAATATAGAATTATAAGAAGATGTAACAGTCAGGAAAGGGTAAGGAGAGGGATAGGCATCCAAGACAGGATGAAGAGCGGCAGAGTTTGCTAGGCAGAAGACATTAATTGCATATGATCGAGGCACGTGCAAGGCTGAAGATTAAACGTAAAACTTGTAAGTCAAAACATGCCTGAAAGATAGAAAACGGATGACCAAAAAATGCGTAACCGATGATATAACCCTGGGCCTATTTGGATAAGCACCGGTAATACTTCATTTCGAGGGAATCTTAGGTAATAATTGTCAGAATTATGAGAACTATAAATAAGCCATTAATTACAACAAATACTTATGTCACGAGTAGATATCGAATTTTACTCTTTATTGACAGATTAATACTATTTTTGGGGGAATTTTCTTTCGGGAAACTTTTCCCCTTTTACCACCATATGCTAACGAAAACAGCGTGATTTCCATCGAAATGGAATATTAAAGGTGGTTCGTATATTAGTTGAAAACATTTATTTTCAGCTAAAACTGACCCTTACGATTAACAAATCTTAATAAGATATTTTTGAGCATTTTCCTACGCTTATGTTACCCTTAAACTTCATAATGAAATCATCAGACACTTACAGGTTTTGAAATAAGATATTCTCAATGCATTTGGAAATCAATCAATTACTCGGTAGGATATTAGGTATATTTTGACATCCGTGGAATTTAGGGATTTCTTAGAGTAAACCAAGTTATAATATTCACTGATCAAACAAATTAAGCAGGCTGGTTTATATATTCAAAAAGAAAACAGTATCCAGAAATATTTCGCAAAATATTGCGAATGAAGTAATTGAAGGAACGAAGTAATTTTTCCAGGCAATTCCAGGTAGATCGGCTATTTAGATTATGAGAACAAGCCTATTATCCCATTCTTCGGAAAATGAGACTCAAGCATGGGCGGGAAAGGTCATATCGGCATCTGAGTTGCACGATTAATCGCTACCGGAATCGGGTCCTCCAAGAGCGCGCCGCCCCTGGAGCAGGGTTTCTCTCCACCCTGCCACCATTCCCAAAATAATCACACCTAAATCAATCCACCCATCTATTCTTACAAGCGAAACGACGTCCATTGTCGTTCGGCCCGACCCATGTGGCGAACTCTACCTGACTATCCAACCCACAAAAGAATAGAGGTAAATGTGATTTTTAGATAGCAGCAGAGAGAATTTCCCCAGTAATAACAGAGATAAAAGTCAAATTTTAATTTAAAGATTCGTAAGTAACATAAAGACATGATAATATTTATGACGTAAAAGCTGTTTGTTGTACGTAAGACTAAATTTCTCACTAAAAGCTGTAGGCACATATTCGAGGCTATAAATTATTTCTTTCGCCCCGAACGCTAAAGACGCCTTCACAGTACGGTTTTTCTTTTTAATTTTATGGAAAGAATTTCCCGGTAAGGTTTTTGTTGATTGAGAAAACAAACAAACGACACACCGTAATACATCGGACACGATCTATACGTCACATTTCCCTCATTTTTAAGTAGCTATTTTTTGGCAAATATCTCGAAAAGTAGTTTTGCGTGGCAGGTATTTGGTATCAATGGAAACGTGAAATCTTTTTTTCTTAAATAAAGCCAAGTTCATTAAATGTTATTAGTACCACTGGGTAAATCGTCCTTTATCTGTGAAACTCGAAATGAATCGAATCCTAATCAAGTCAAGATCGACCCATTTCTCAAACGTCCGACGATATCCAGCAGAGCCGCTGGTAAGTCGTGAGGCACATCTCCCCCATAGGTCTCTGAATCCCATCCAGAGCGCTTGTCGTCTACTCCCACCCGCCCCAAAGCACGGTAACGATGGGGAAGCAGTCTCTTTGTGGACGCGGATTGCGAGAGAGATGAATGAAAGACGGCGGCCGCCGCATCCTCCCGATGAGTGGATTCCGCGGTCGCGCCTCCGTTCCCCTCTCCCTCTCAACTCTCTCCCGATCACTCCAGAGTTCGGATGAGAAGATTCCTCCCTCCCTCCCTCCCGCATAAGAATGGAAAGATAAAAAATGGCACCAACGGGAAAGAAATACGCACGCCTTCCGCAAATGGAGAGGGGCGTCTCTTTTTTTATTCTTGTCTTCTTTGGCCGTGCCTACGTCCGCAAGAAAAGCCAAGGGCATCGACTTACGAGCGGCAAAAAGGCGTGTTATTGCTTTACCGCCCCAAGGCCGGCGATAAGGGAGCTTTGTTGTCAGAAATATTCCCGACGATTTATAGGTTAGCACATTTAAGAGCGCGCCTCTTATTATTGCGGGGTTCTTTTAAGATTTTTCGGTATCGGAAAATGCTCTACGGAGTAACCGGGGGCAGAGGTCAAAGGAGAGAAACTAAACGTACATTTGGGAGGTCATACATCTCTCTCGCGAATATTTTGTGCGACGCTATAATCCCATAATTGGGATGAAAGAAGCGAGGAGGACAAGTTTAAACCAGATAATGATCACGAAGGCGTCGCGAAAACGTAAAGTCGCCGTCATAGTATTCGAAATCTCACGATTTGAAAAGCCTGCAATCAGGCAACTGACAACTTAGAGAAGTTTTGTGGCATACCATTGAGTTGGTGCCGGCGAGGCGCCGAGTACAAGGTAGGTAACACACCAACCTGATAACCCAATGTTTCATACTCATCCCCCGCCGATGGAATGGAATTATTGCTTGCTAGTCAAGTATTTGGGAAGGGTACCAGCAACTAAAGTAATTAAGGATAAGTGAGTCGGTTGGAGATTTGAGGAAGGGTGGAGAGAATCTTGCCGTCGCAATAGCCATCCCTCATCAACAGGCGCCAAGGCATAGTTTTTAAGTCCCATCCGACGGACTAAGTACTTGCTACACTTCTAAACGCTCTCTAAAACGGCACCAAAATAAGTACCAGGATTCCACTACAAAATTTCCGCCTCTGCCGGGATTCTAACCCGGGCCGTCGCAATGGGTAGCCTGTATTCTTGCCACCACATTAACACGCTCTCCTGCTGTGTATGGAAGAGGTAAAATGTTTATAGGGTCTGTTAACACGCGGGATGGACTACAGCGAGAAAATGCGTGGCATAATGTGCCTTCAGAATTACATCGTGTAAACACGTCAACTTTTGGGAATGCGTGAACACATGCCCAGAAAATCGACTCTACCCCTACTCTGAGCATTTGTTAAGAAAGCTTTCTCACCCGTCAACTCGTGCTAATGCAAGTCTCGAGTAAGTAAGCCTTATAATAGAAGGAATAACATATCTTAGAACCTGGGGCATTTAAAATCCAAGTATATTAAGAGTGTATATAGGTTCTCCGCATAAATAAAACTGAAAAAGATGCGAGCCCCTTCGCAAGAAACTCTCTGCCACGAGAGGAAAAGATTAGCTGCCACGATCATGGAGGATGTAATAATTCAGTGCTCTTCATCAAACTGCAGAAGAATTGATGGCGTTTCGCCACGAAATTAAGAGCGAAATTTTCTGACCCGTAGGTCCTATTCATTCCGAGTAGGTCCCGGAGGAACCTACTCGGAAAGCTCGTTATACGGTAAGCAAGTACCAAAGTGAAAAGTCTTGCCTTAACTAGAGGATGGATCAAAAGCGACAGCCATCCAAAGATAAATTACGATCAATGACAAAATGGACGGGAAAAAAGTCTCGGGACGCCAAAAAACGAGCTCGGCCTCAGGAAGAAACAAGTGAGAATCGGTCGAAGCGAGTCGGTTAAACGAATGGAGAATGGAGGTGGTCGGATCGTTTTACTGTGACATGCGAAAAGGCAGGGAGGACCGATGGCGGAGGGAGGCTGAAGAGAATGTGAGGGATGGAGAGAGAGGTGGGGGAGCTACAGGGAAGGGGTTTGAAGAAGTGGAAGGGGACAGGATAAAACATGAAGGGGTAAAAAATCAAAATGAAAAGAAAACAAAATTCGGATGGTTCAGCTCGTGGGCCTTGAGGGCGTCCCACAAGGTCCAAAAATAGCCCGAAATTTACCAGCAATATAAATGGAGCAAACGATGACAAACCATTTAACTGAGTCATCCTTCCCTTCACTGGAAACGAGGGAGAGAATGATGACATTTCCTCCAAGTTTATCGTCCAAGCCGTAGATCTTGAAGCAGCTTGACACGTACATAAAAAGTAGAATGATGCAAATGAGGTAGGCGCCACACATAGAAATGAATACGTGTCAGAACACAGAGATAGATTCATCATCATGTCACGTTGCCAAAAATCGACGCTACTTTATTTACACAAGCGAGTCTCGTGGAACTCAAGGACGGTAGAATAGAAAGACATAATTCAATGAATTAATCCATTGCTACTACTCTGACAAATGCATCAAACTCCGTTCTGCTGAAAGAAAGAGATATCACAGTATGATACTACGGCTAAAATGTTTCTGTCGAAACCCACTTTTCCCTCGACCGCGATGGCGATCTAGTACAGAGGGCTAGAAAATCATCTTTTGAGGTAGATTTAATGACGACTATGCGCTCTAATGTATATACTTATCGTTTAATGTAACGCATTTCCAGCTTCATCAGTGGCGGTGTGTGAAAACAAGGTTTTTGTAACCAGTAGTAGTTGTATATTATATGACACGTATAAGCTGGGAAGTTTAAATGAAATATCATTCCCTTCAATGAAGTTGAGAATGATGCGATTGAACTGATCCCGAAAAATTCTGAGATAAAATAGATGGGCATGATAATAATATAATCATTTGGGTGAAAATAATTTTACTCACACGAAGACCTTCACTGTTAAACAATTAGTTCAAAGCCAGTCGTGATTTTGGACAATCAGGCGTAGAACTCATATAAAAATTTAGTTGACGGCAATCTGATGAGTTGGCAGAGGTCAAGGCGAAGTTTCGGCTCATTATGTAAGCGAATCCATCGAAGCTAGGTGCTGTGATAATGTGACTCACATAGACGATGGAATATGATCAGTACCAAGTAAAGCCAAGTAAACATAAAAAGACGTATAGCAGTTTGTAAAAGATACCATTTGATGAGTTGTTACTCGCACCAAAAAAAACAAAATCTTTCTAGACCTTTGCCATCATCTGGCTTTTATAATTTGAACATTACCGCTAAATATAGTTTTTTTTTACATTTAATTTCTCAAGGTCCTTTAAAAATAATTAGCTCTTCCGGCTCCTAAGAAATTAAATTCTGTCACTTATAACTGACAATTACTGTCACGCATTAATTTTATTCTTTTAAGGTACGTGAACTTAACCACTTTTAAATGCATTGCATCTTCACGATTCAATGAATAGATGTGCTTCTTGTAAAATACTCTTTCATTATTCCCGTCGTATTACTAAACTTTTTTCTGTATAGAGATAAATAATTAGATTCCTAAACAAAACGCTTTAGCTTCTAAGTAAAAGAGGTCTAAATTTTCTTTAGCCCACTTATTCTCTAAAGAAAATTTTAAATTAGCTCATTAAGGTTTTGGAATTATTGAAACATAAGCATAACAATCGGAACGATCAAAATGAATGAGGTTTAATGTTTTTTCTGGAAATACTTTCCTACAATGTCAAAACTAGCCTCTCGACGTTTGAAATAATCTATTTCTCTCAGAATCATTGAAGCTTTCTTTTATTCCGTAAGGGTGTAAGTTATGTTAAATGTAAAAAGTTCCATTGGTGCATAATGAATGGTTTGATAGTAACGATAGTTTGAGTGTGTTTGATGGTTTGATAGGTTCCAGCTTCCATTACAATATTCAGTAAAGTTTGCCACGTAAATGAAATATAAGTTTGTTCCTTGAAAGTCCATAGAAAATGAAATGCTAATTTAGATATGCAAATCTCTCATTATTCAAAAGATCGTTTTTGTTCATTGGGCCAAAAACTTTTCATAATTTACCGAGTGACATTAAGGAAGTAAAGAGTAAATATATTTTTTGTAAAAAGGTCAGAGATTGGCTATTATCTCATAATGATATAGAAGTTTTATTATGATTTCATGGTTGTGCATTTTATAAAAAAATGTTAATGTCATTTGTTTTGCCACTGTTAAGTTTATAACATTCTTAAAACATTCAAAGCAGCTAGTTTTTATCCTTGTATGCTCTCGTTTATTGGTTTATTCTTCATTTTTTTGCTCATGTCTTGTCAAAAAAGCTGTTGCTATATTTTTCAATGATATATTTGGAACGCATATATATAAGTGCTGGTAGGTTCTACACTGGTGTAAACCATTGAATCTACCTAAAGCCCCACTGTCGTATTACTAAACTTTTTTCTGTAATGTTTTTTAAGTGGAGCAATAAATTTATCTATCTATCTATATGCAGTATAAGTAGCGAGTTTTGCCGTTTATTGCTACTTCCCACATTCCTTACGCTATTTTTTCCTTATGGCTCCAGTATATCGATTACAGTCTATTTCAGTTTGTACATTTTCCTTCCGTTTTTACCGTGGTCTTCACCTCAAATTTCTTTTCTCTGGAGTATGATTCCAGAATTTCGGTGGCATCCTTTTTTTCATTATTCACCTTCGAGATTTTACCACCAAATTTGTAACAAAAGTTAAAATAAATGAATGTCTGCATCGTTAACCGTAGACAAATTAGCTGAAACAGCTAAAAAAATGTTATAATGTTACAACTGACCACCAAATCCTTTGGAATGTTTTTTTTAATAAATCAGTGGAATGATAATAATGCACAGAATATTCCATTCATATCCAATGAACAAGCATTTCATGATCCGGCCAAATATTTTCAAAACGACAATTCAAATTGAAGAGGGAGCTCCAAATGAGAAAGGCTAGGTCTTGACGTTTCACGTTTACTAAGGCAGTCAGTCCAAATACTTTTATTACTTAAATATTGAGTCCATTCAAGCAATAGTGCTCAGTCGATTGGCAGCGCCACGTTCCGTACATCTCCAATCGTAACCAGTCTCACAAAATTCAGAGTGAAAGTGAAAGAACCGCAGGACTGGATGAGGGCGGCAGGAAAATTGAGGTCGGGGAGTGAGAGAGAGAATGACGTGGAGGAGATGAGGAGAAGATAGCGGTCATTAAATGAAGGGTCAGCAGGTTTCCACTAGCTATTCATTATGCTTGATATCTAAAGAAAGACGATAGCATTAAAACCTAGTTAGAAGCATTATCAGGAGCAGATTAGCATTCGTATCGAACATGTTATTCATGGCTCACGAATAAAGGCATTATTTCCGTAGAATTCTTTCTCAACCTTCCGATGCAGTCTTAAAAATTATAACTGCATGACATTGCACGTTACGACTACTGTGATAATCAATACAAAAAATCAGTTCAAGTAACGTTTTTTTCCACAAAAATTATCCATAAATTGCTGCATGTTAGTAAAGAGCGGCGATAGTGCTACTTTGTAGTTGGCTGAGAATCTTTCCTTTGACCATTTATAGCGAAAATTCCGCGGGTAATTCTTATCAACATTCAGTACCAGAGGTTAACGACTTCGAGCGAAATATCGATTCTCACGGAGAATGCAAGGCATTTTTTTATGACTAACGTGGAAACTATTATTTTCGACCAAATGATAGCGCAGTGCAGTCATTCTCGCGGTCACCCATCGAATTCCCTTCGACATTTTGCATGGCATCTGAATTTCCTGTTTCTAATCAATAGACCAGTAACTGCGAATCGTCTCTCACTGACATTTCATGGTTGAATGACGTTAAGTGTGTTTTGTAGGACAGTGATATTTGCTAGCAAGTCGTTACGAAAGATAGCGAACCGACGGTTGTCGCAAGCATCTCTCCAAGGGCTAGAGATGCGCATCATAGGTGAGGAGATCGGCCTGAAGCGATCCAATGGACCATCCACATGTGGGCCACAGAGTTCAAAGTCATCAAAACACTAACCTAACCTTTTTCCTTTGAAAAGGCTATGTTTAACTAGGGACCAGCAAATAATTTCATCCAAAGGCCCAACTTTTAGTAGGCAAAGGAGCGATCAAAATTACAATTAAAACTTAAAGGGAGTGTCGACCGTATGAATAACAAAGCACAGACTAGCTAAGGTGTATTAAAAAACTTATTTGTTTCTCGCACAGCTCGCGGTCATGACGAAGCAAATGCCTACATGAGTGTCTTCAGTGCTCATCCCAATGACATGAAATTTTTTTTTCGGAGTCGCCCCATCATTCATTTAAAAAAAGCCACGGAACATAACCTTCGCTGACAAAATTTATGGCGCCTTTCCTGGCACGTTCAGACATCTTCTCCGCGATAATAATTCATATTATGCATTACAATATGTGCCCGAGGAATAATTTAGGAATTTCAAGAGCATAAAATTTTGTTTTGTCACATTTTCATTTTAAAAATTTTACTCGCAGCTGTCAAGAAGAAGTTCCCTCAAAACATTGGCCACAAATGCGACGAGCATCATGTGTATCAACTCTGACCTCAACAATTAAGCAGCACACGTATTAAAATAAAGGTCATATTAGGTGAAGGGAAACTTTTGATCGATGCCAAATATAAGTGCTCAAATCATTTATATATATTGTCAACAAAGATTTTTGAAAATCATTCTCAAACAAATTCAGCCTCATTAATTAAACTCTGAAGTTTATCTAGCATTACAAAGTAATTATCTATGACTGAAGTACCATAGGGTTATTATACGTTCAATATTAAACAGAGGTAAAGAAACATTGTCTGGTACATACATTATTATGCAAATAGGACTCATATTCAAGTGGAACCTCGAATAAGCAAATGTAAATCTAGCACTGCTCTACTAAGATCGTAACTTCAGCTCAGTTATTGACTCAAAAGAAGTTTTAAGCGTATCTACCATGTTATTCGGAAAAGTTGAGGGGGCAACATGTCCGCACCCATATCCAAAAGTTACAATAATTAATTCCATCTTAGACTAAAGAGACTTTCTATTCAATCAGCTTCAGTAAATATCATTGATTGTTATGATTAATTTAGTACACTTGTAATGAAGAGAAATTATTTTAGCCGATATTGGTATTTTTCCCTATAAAAGTCTTTGGTCTCATCGGCTACCATTTTTTTCTGAAAAAGCATTTATATATTAGCAAAGAAGTTGTATGATGATGTGTAATTTCCATTTATGGTAAAGTCATACGCATAGAATGAATAAAGAGACCGTATCCTATCTTAAAAAATAAGAGCCATACAATGCTACCCAATGTTATATAAGCAAACTCCAACCTCAAAGCTGACCGTCCATAAGATGTACCTTTAATTTTCACGGCTTAAGTTTTACGATGAGTGTCTGGTATAAAAATGCTCACAGCTAAATATGGGTTAGCAAAAAGATTGTAAAACCAGCCACACCCAAATAAAGGAAGCGTCGCCCTTCGAAATCCAAAATCTTGTATGGGCATTACATGAATGATAACAGGAAACAAGGATCGAATCGAAAAAGATCGAATAAACTTCGGTTGTCATCAAAATTTCACTTGCCCGGGCGAGGACAGGAATAATCCCATTAGAAATGCCGAGCGCGTAAGCTTCTCAAAGGGGCCGGCCTCGCTGGTTGGATTACGAGCAGCGCAAGTGATCCCCTTACGTTTCCGAGACCACCCTTCCCACTTACACAAGTAAGCTCCGACCGATTAGTCTTGCTTGAACGCCAAGTTTAATTCACGCGATTCGCGGGGAAGAACTCGCTTCAAAGAATGTCGACAAGCGAGAGAGAGGCAAAAGATATCCGATAGACGCGATGGAGGGCGTGGAGGGCCCATTTGTCACGAGGGGTGGCGCCCGCGGATGGCGAAGGTGAAGCAACATAAGGGGAGAGAAAAAGAAAACCTCGCCAAGGGTGCAGGTGAATCTGATAAGGGAGGAACAGAAGACATGCGACAGGGAGCCTTATTAAAACGACCGTAGGTGAGCAACGAACGGCAGGGACGGAGAAGCGATTTGGTTGGGAGACTATAGATTAGTCACGGACGTAAAGATTATTTTAAAGTGTCGACAGCCATTGAGCAGCAGGTCATACGGTACGTGAGGCGAATGGATGTCTCCCGTAATCACGATCTTACTACTCCGGGCAGAGATTTCACGGTCGTTTCGCTGCGAGCAAGCGAGTGAGCTACCCGATGAATGCTGAGCGTGGAGACGAACAATGAACCCCACGCCTCGAAACACTAAGGAAGCTGCGAGTATCCCAACTCTCGCGTTTATCGGCAATTCGGATGGATCATGACGGGAAGAAAAGCGGCATCACGAGTCCTCTTCTCTATGCTGGCCACGATTCCACCCGTTTGTGACCCGGGCCTCGTTAATTTCTTCGGGTGATTGGGTTTTCGAGCGCACTTGAGCCCATTTTAAGCTGGTTTTACGCCGTGTTCTTGGCCAGGCCAACGACTGACATTAATCACGGTTATAACTCCCACGCCCACGAATTAAGAGCGGGTGGAAAGAGGAACCCTGGGTTGGAACAACCCTGGTCTAGCCATCATGCCGTAGCCTCCCTGAAGCATTCATCACCTCCCATTCTCCAGCATCGAGGATTATTAGTAACGCGCATAAAATGAGACTGTTCCATGTAACGGTGACTCTCATTCGCTGCTGTTCGGAGTTAAGTTGAATATTATTTTGTATGAGTATTCTTCATACCAAGCGACTTAATTATTTTATACGAAAAACATTTGAATTATCTAGTAACAATCTGCTCTCTTAAATTCATTAGCCTTCCTTCAATCGGAGGATGCTGCACCCGAAATTGAGGCAGTGAGTTATTTTAAGAGAGGCAATTTTGAGAGTAAAACCTAGTCACGTTTGATATGCGATTCATGGAATTTGCTACTTCACGACTTTCCAATTTCTGTAGCTTCCTTCTCTCATAGCCTACAATAAGTAACAGAAGTATATATTCCTTCCGGAACAAGGAAAATAAAGGGTAGGTGCGAAAATTAAGTACGCAGCTGGTCTCTAATTATTTAGAACAAAACTGCATTTCGTCGATAAAGGTCAAGCCGGGTTTCTCAGAATCAAGAAATAATGACAATATATTCGAGTACTGGCGGCCGAATCAGTCTTGGACCACTCATAATTTACAACGAAATTGAATACCTACGAATTTGATTTTTCATTTCAGAAAATGATAAAATCTTGCTTCCTCGCTTACCTCCGTAGCGTAAATTTATCAAAATAAGTAAATAAGCCGTATTCAAAAATCTATAGTTTTTCCAAAGGCATGGAGTTATCCAAGAAAGTTTTCGCTAGTTTCACCTTCGAGCGAGGTTATTATGAAGTCATGGATCGAATTAAAGTCTACGACTCATGGGTCTAAATGATTGTCGCAGAGGCATTTATAAGCCAAAATGACCGAGACTACAAGACAAATCCCGATAAAATTCCGATTAATCACTGTCGGCATCTGTGAGGTAATGATCGCAAATGCTCATGTTCGATGATAAAGTATCGTAGCACATTACATCTTCGAACTATTAATGAAAATTTTTGCCTTGGCATTAACATGGGTACCACTGTGAAAATGAATCAACAAAGGTAACCATCTCGACGGTTCTATGACAGCTTCATTTAAGAATGTAAAATAACTTCAATATCGCCATGATAGATTAGAAAAATTCTCCATCGACCTAAAAACAGAGCAATAAAAATATATGAAACAGTTGCCTATGGATGACAAAGGTTCCTCCTACATACAAGGGCATAGAGTAAAACTGAAGAACAATAAAAGTTATTGTTAAAATAATACGAAATCCGTTAAGACTAAAGCGACTAAACAAAAAAAAAAGGCCTAGCTTCAAGTGCTGCTTCCTGGCTCGTGGCTAAGTTTATTGAAGGACAAACCCTGATTTTAGACTAGCCCGATAATCTACCTTGATTTTAACATAAATTACAACCACACCTACATAATACCCTGCGAACCGCCGCATGGTCGTGTGGCAGGGGGTGTTAGATCACCAGCCGTGTAAAGATGTAAGGTTTTGGGAGGTGAAATGGTGACATGGATTATGAGAGTCTATTTAGTGGAGCTCAGTTTTTATTATGGTCGCTTATTGTGCACGGAAAGAACGAGTTTTTGTACCTACCTGCTCGGCAGTGTATCTCTCTTATTATATTGCATCTGTCAGACCTAGAGATGTATTGAGGAATCATGATAATATTCTCTGTGTCGCTCTGAAAAACATCAATTCTGAATTTCTCAAGCAACCTAAGCCCAGCGTGTAGCCTCCGAGTCTCTAGGGGCTCCCAGTTTAATCCCTCAAAAGTTGTGAGACTATATGTACGCTCGTAGCAGTTTTTAACGCGCTGCTTTCCTTTGTATTTCATTAATTTTTTTGGTTAAATCTTTATGGCCATGGTCACAAATGCTCGAGGCGCATTCAAAGAGTGACCTAAACAGAGCGAAGTAGCATCTCTCTTATACTTTTTAGTGCGAGGACCTTCCTATTATACGTTTAACAAAACCTAGTTTCTTTAATGCTGTGCTGCACATGTTTTTTGGTCGTTCCCCACGTGCTCCCCACGATATATCAGAAGTAAACAATTACAAAGTAAGACGTCAGACTTCTACCATCAAATAGAGTAAAAATATTACTAGTTCATTGATCATTTAACGAAGATACATTGATTTAAAAATGATTAATTTTAGCACTGAATACAATGCCTTAAGGTAGTTTGAGCGAAATATCATTTTACCTAGAAATCAATGATTTTTGTCTCCTTTTAAAGAAAAATATATCACCCTTCCACTGACACAAAAAATTCAACCCCTTACCACATTTCTTTCCGAGATATTTGCGAGAAAATACCAGCCCTTTTATATGGGAAATGGTGCGTGTATGCACTCCAGAGAGACCTTATTTAACAAATGAGGAATTTCTAACACCTAGATCTCGTCAAAAATCAGCAGTGTGTAGTTTGTGTGTTTTCTCAAGTATTTTTGAAAATTAATCATATTGTCACCCCTGTCAATACTTCGGAATCAAAAAAGCCTCCCGTTTTGAAGGAGTTCCAAACGTACCGCGTGAAAAAAAGAGTCAAGTTAAAGACTTTTTTACATATTTTCATTTGATTACTTAGTTTCTGTCATGTAAAACTATGTATATTCATTCACCATTAATACTGCAATATTTAATTCGTGTGTCTCACAGCTGGTGAAATTAAAACGTATAATTCGAATATGGTAGCTATTATGATTAGGGAACTATCTCGCTCGCACTACCTTAATGTCAGTGCGTTGGTATCTCTTCACTTAACTTTTTTGTCTCAATTACCACCCGAATTCGATTTTTCAAAAATTTGTATAACATGCAATATATATTGAGACACCTAATATATTCTTTACAGATTAGATCATCGGTAATGCAACACGAGTAATTAGGTTTAAATGACAGACTTTCGGTTTTTGCTGGAGCACATGGCCGACATATTGTGATGAATGGGGCAACATTGACGAGGGAAACTTCTGCTGTTTAACTTGTTTACCACATCTATTTTTCGATGTACACCATAATAAGGTATTTAGTATACATTGCTAAATCTTTTCAACCAGAAGATAATCATACCCAGCCCTCATTTCGTTTAAAAATTCGTGATATCAAATCCTGCCGAAATAGCTTCGAAGGCTGGGGTCAGATTAATTACTGGTTTTCGAGACGTACTAACAGCTTCGGAAAAACACTTTGTCCTGAAAGATTTTACGCGAAGGAGTATTTACATGAAATTTAAGAAATATGGAAGACACCAATGAGCCTAAATTTGCTCAACACAGCAAATTTTCTACATCCTGAAAAATCAGTAATTCGAAGCTCAGGTTCCTCCTTAACCACCTAAGATACAGCAGAAGACGAAACCTAAGCCACAACTTAACGAACCAATTTTGATACAGAATCCCGGGTCAATCCCAGATCTAGTTTAGGGCAGCGTCACGCAATAATACGCGCAGAATGGGAGGTAATAAGAGGGAAGCGGCAGACCGCATGAAAGCCGATCAAACTTCCAGGTACGTATTTCCGAATTCTTAAATGGAAATGGAAAGCCCACGCGTTACCGAAGTCGTGTGTGGATTCGGCCGTTCGCAGGTCCGGCAGGAATCCGTCTCTGATCAAAACATTAGGCATTCACGTGATCAGAGACTCTCAGGGCTGATCACTAGAAAAAGGCATGAGTAAATTATTACGTGAGTGCAGCCGTGATGAATGACTCTTAAACCTAAATAGCCGTCTAAGCATTTCGAGAGCGTGATTTGGGCATTAGGGAGCGCCCGGAGGCCCCTGTCTCTCACCCCATCCCCCGGCAACCGTCCGCGCTCCGGTTTCGAAGAGGGATGCGCACGTATTATCCTCATCTCCCACGCACCGCGGGGGTATGTCTCTTCCATGACGGGCGCTATCTCGCGCTTCAATCGCCCTCGGGCCCGCACGCATCCGAGGGTGCATGAAGGAAGAGAGGCGGACGAGTGAAGAATACCGGAGTGCGGAGGGGAAGAAAAACCAGCAAAATCAACGCAACACCTCATACGTCACAGAGCGAGCAAAATATTTGCCCAAAACTCACGCTATAGAATTCAGCATCACCAAAAAAGCAACAATAAAATTAAAACGACATAAAATTGAACGAGTGACGATACTGTCCACAAACTGCATTCCTTAGGGGCTCGTGATGGGCCCGGCTAGTACGCAAACCGGCACGACGCGACGGCACTAGTCCGTAGATCGCACATTTTAGAGTAAATCACGTTTTGTTCCTTCCCTCGGGAGAAAAGTGGGGAGATCGCGTTTGAGCTGGACTATTATTCGACTAGGAGCAACAAATGACTAGTTGCTTGCTTTTTGTCTTGGCTAGCACATTCTCCTCACCCCATTCGAACCGATGCGAAGATGGTGCCTCTTCTATGATCTCCTCATGGCCGTAATTTGTTTCTATCAGCGAAACGGATACTTCCAGTGATTGAGGGGGTTGGCACGTTTGTGATTTTCATTGGTTGAGCTGTAGCCTTCTATCTTGATCGGATCAAATTTCACGGTCTCCATCTGATCAATTTTCGGCCCTGGCTTTTTTGTAGAAAAATAGCCATATAATTGAATGATTTAGTCACAATTTGCATATTGTATTGGTCTCTTTGTTGCATGTTTTTCCGTAATTATAATTTCAATTTACAAGTTACAGTTTTTCCTACTTGAATAAAAAGGAACAATCCCAGAAAAATCAGAAGCACTCCATGTACAGCATTACCTATCCTACGAATAAAAATAACAGAAAAGCAGACTTAACGCAGAAAATGACATGACTCTGCCCAATCCTAATTCTGCCGTTAAAACACTTCATTGAATCCCATCTGGTTACTTTGCTGCACATGAAAATAGTACTTGTAACTCGTAACTTAACTGACGTTAATTGAAGTTAAGTCCTTTGATATTATTATAGCGGTCGAATTTTCTTTTCTCCTTGTTGTAGTGCTTGACGAAATGGAAACCACCTTTAACTATGTCAATACTTTTCAGTACTTAAGCTAATTTTTAAACATACAATTGGTACTAATTTAAGCTAATTTTTAAACATACAATTGTTACTAATTTAAGCTAATTTTTAAACATACAATTGTTAATTGCAAATATCTGCGTTTTTGAGCTTCAGTGAATAAAAGTAGTATTACGCAGATGAGAAGAGTGTCAAATTATCGATTTAAGGCAGATTAAGTAACAATGTCAATACCCCGATAAAATTTTGTCTTCAAACGGTTTTAAACTATCAAGGCATACTACACTATCATTTGATAATCAGCAATTTTCGAGTCCCCCCGTTGCGAAGGAACCTTAAAATGTACCTTTCCCCGAGGTAATCTTTAATCACTTTTTAAAGTCAATTATTAAAGCTGTAGGGATCGGTGTTGGCAAAATACAAAAATTGGGGATACACTTTCACTTTAATTTTGTCTTTAATTTTCTTAAATCAAAGATTATAACTCACCAGAAAGCAGGTATCCTACACCAGCCTTGGTTTCCCCGGAAATGTAACAGTCCTCGACAACAGGTATTAGGAGTTGATCTAGGTCGTATCCACAAAAAATAGGCACGATAAAACGATTTGATTAATTGAAAAAGGCCTACTGATTAATAGAAAGCCAAATAAATAAGTGTCGAAAATTGTTAAAAGAAAAGTAAGTTGCTAACAGAAATCACTAGGAAGATCCGAAGTGGAGATCTGATTCGGTGCTTCAAGAAAGACACAAAAGAATAGAACTACGTCCTCCGTATGGGAAGTTAAACCGTATTCCCCAATTCGTCTTTAGCCAATAGCAGGCTAAAGCTGACAGAGGGCTCATCTTCTCCCTTCCACCGAGCCATCTACTTTCTTATACCTTTCCTCCCAAAATGAAGCACCAATTTTTGCAGGCAAGCACCCATCACAGATCCAGAGCAAATGGTCTACTATGCTTAAAAGAATAAGTAGGAACATTTAAGCTCAACGGCTTAGACGAATTACCTAAAGGATCGCCTGTTTTTTTGTGAATGATGAATTTAGAATAAGGAATAGATGCCAGGGACGACAGGCAAAATCCATTCATCCTTGATCAATACATTATAGACCGCAGTCACTTCCATTTCCTGCAGCTCAGCTCCTCCGACAGATCTTGCATTCCAATTTTTCAAACACCAGATCAGCAGTGAATCAGTCAACAACGGACGACCCGCTAGAATAAACCGGTCTCTAATGACCTTATACAAAGGTTATGAGGTGTTCCAACCGCTGGGGCTGTATCACACAGATTATCCTCAGAAACGCGACTCTTAAACACGTGAGGAACCCCAAAAATTTGCATGACCAGGCAGGTTCGCCCCCAAACTGGGCATCGCGGTCGACTCGCATTGTCATTGATATTCTAGAGTAAAGACATTCTTGCTCATAAACAGGTATTCATCTGTCGCGTTTAATCAACTTAGATTACTTCAGATAAAAAATAACCTGTTTCGTTTCAAAGAATGAAAGATGCGTGACCGAGAAGTTTGGCCAAGAGGTAACAGAACGCAAAGAGGTTTTGACAACTACGTTAAAAGCGGCCTTGGACTCGCTAACCCCATTCTTCCTCCAAATCTCTCCCAAAGCACCTTCATGAACACCGCCAAGGTGCTACGTCGGATGATGGCCAAGTCGGCAGTTAATTAAGCGGCCGTGAGAAGTTTTAGGACCGGCAGGTATTGCGATTTATCTAACACAAGGCGCTAAAAGCCATTCCCAACACTGGTTTCCTTTTCCGCATTAGAGACGGGAGAAAATAATAAATATCTTTTCTAATTGGAAAAGCTCAAATAATTTAAGTATTCACATTGCCTTTTCCAGAATAAATGTGCCGATTTTCCGAAGGCAAAAATACTTTCGCCATAAAAACAAACTTTGAATAGTTACGTAGAGAATATCTTTTCATTTTGCTATTCCATTCATTTTCACATTTTTCGCTAATAGTTAACTTCGCTCGTCATTGTGGAAAATTGTATACATATATATGGCAAAGTCCGCCATGGAATTACTTTCTCAGACTGAAGGCGGTATTTTTTCGTAAGCTCGATCAGAACTATACTAAACAATGCCGAACTTTGCCGTACATATGGTGCACCTTATTGAACTTTAAAATTTGAGCGTGCTAGAGAAGTCTTTCTCAAGGAATCAAAACATTACTGTGCGAAACACCTTCTCAGCGTTGTGAAAATTCTTACCGCGAATACAATTAACACTGAAGGGAGTAAAAAGCATACTTCATTATGAAAGCGATTCGACCAATGAATACAAACTTCGGATCTGAATTGAATGTTTAATCAAGAAGTATTTATTCGTAACTCACCTCAAAGTCAAAGCTTAAAAAAAATGTAGCCCATCGTATGGCTTACGAGCATAGACATATTATGTAAGACAATATATTTAATTATGAGCCAGGGTTAATTGAACCCAGGAATATAAAATTTCAAGATTTTTAAGTAGGTATTCCTCATGAGTCCATTCGCTTAGATCAAGTCGAGGAAATCTTCCCAAATCATCGCATCACGTTCGAATGGAGCACCAAAAAAGGTGGTGTGATGTGAGCAGGGATGTTTATACCACAGAAAAGATACTTTGTATCCGCTATGCTTCCACTTTTACATCAATTAATCTCACAGACAATGTGCACAATATTAGTCCCCCGCTTCATACACCACGCAAGAGGAGTTGCATCACTTCAAAAATCCACGAACGGAACGAGGGATGACTACTATCTGAATGACTCTCCAGAATTCCGTCATTAAAATTCAGAGTTGCGTAACAGCACCCACCCAACCGGCGCAAGACCCGCATGCGATAGGACGGCGACGCCTGATGGACTCTTCAAGCGTTTGAATGGGAGCGAATTTCGACCTCTTTGAAACCCTGACAGCCGCGAAAGCAGTAATGACTGGGAATTAGAGCGAAGGCCCGAGGAATTTGGAGAGCATCTCCGATCGGCTGACACTCAAGTAGGACGGATTTGAATGTTTCCGATCGGACCTCACTTCACACATTCGCTTCTCATGAATTGAGCTGTCGACCGAGCAGCCCCTATTTCCCACGTTACTTCCATCCGAATGCTCAGATACTATGTTGTGCCGGGGAACACATAAGCCGCCGCGACCCCTAACCCGAACACCACCCTCTCCCCTTCTTATCTCGACTCATCCCTCCTCATTCTTCCGCACACCATTCAGCTGTCGGCTCTCAGTCTCGCACCTTTGTCATCCACAAAACACCTTTTTCACAGATCTTTTTTCCCTTGGAAGTTCTTCCTCGAACCCTTTGTGCCCCTCTCGAAGTTCGACTTGAGCGACACCTCGAGTGTTTTCAGGAAAATACTCGGCGGCCAGTCAAGTGAACAGCAAGGGAATCATTCGCTGGAGACTTTTCTCCACGGAGGTTTTCGTGGCTGCTGTCGAAGAGAGCGCGACTCGTCGTCCGTTGCAAATGATTGGAGTCCTTTCCGGGAGTATTATCAGCATCGACCTCCCTTGTGTATGCGAGAATTTTCCCGTAAGTCGATCGAAGAGATGGGCGTAGTCAAATTTTGCAGCAACGATAATGTGATAACATTAAGGCCAAGTTGTTGCTCTCCAGCAATACCGTACCTTGGTTTCACAAACGAAACGTAACTCTAAGTAACTCATGATCACAGGTCTAATTGGTGGCTTACAATATCCCTATCACGCCAAGAAACAATGGCTTAGGTTTGGGGTAGTCAATGCGCCAATGCCACGAAAAGCACAGCAATGGAGGCCAGATCGTGGTAAGAAATTCGCGCCACCATTCCACATTCTTATGAGCGTTATTCTGTGGAGCGTTACTCCATATTCTACAGAGCGTTCATGATGGGTGATCGTAACTTTACGAGAAATAAGACCGGAAAAATTCAAAACCTGTGATTGCAAAGAGCTTCTACATTGACGCCATCACTATTTTTCCACGTTATGCTCTTGTAATAAACTAATGATTTAAACGTTGAAGTTTATACGCTAAGCTATAGCAACATTAACATTCCCGTGGATCTTATGGAAAAGGTCCCTAGTTTGAAAAGACGTTATAAATATCCTAAAGCAGCGTCCTTCTACTTAGAAGGGCCATAAAAGGGCTTTGCTGTTAACTTCCGAGGTGGAGTAGAAAAATCGGTAAAATAAAATTATATTTTGAAAATATAAAATACGTCTTTCATTTTTTTACCTGAGGTTTCATCGAAAAATGACTATTTTTTTGTTTCCAAAACATCAAGGTCGCACATTAAAATATAGTCCCAAAGGCTTGGTGGAGCCGGTTGGAGAATTTTAAGAGCAGCTTTCCATACTCGCTCCCAACAGAAGATCCCTCTTGGCCTCCAGCATTTTCACAATTATTAATTGAGAAGCTTTCGGAAGCAATACATTAAATCTTTTGATGGAAATGTGCGGTAGGCCTTGCCGTGTCCAAGAATTATTTCATGCTTGAACATCTTGGCTAATCAAAAATTTGTCCATTGAAATATGATTTAATCAAATGACTCATTCCGAGAAAAGCACAATAAAACGGCACACCGAATCGTGTGTTCAGAAACAACGGATATTTGGTTTTACGACAAGCCGACGTACTAAAACTCACCCATACTCAACTGAAGATGACAAATGGCAAATACTGATTAGTTGGTTGAAAATGTTCTCAATGATAATATGGAAAATAGAATTCATTAAATGAGCAGTGGAAAATGATTTTGAACAGTTTCTGCATTTTTCAATGAAAATAATGTCCAAACGGTAGTTTAATTACTGGTTACCGAACTCCTTCAGGTCTACATGAAAGTATGAAATCAACTTTAAGAGCGAGCATTTCACAGGAGAAAACAGAAGCAAACTCCTCGACGATCTTCAATATTTACAACGAGCCTATTATGAAGATTTTCAGCTAGAGATGACCAGAAAAAATTAAATAGAATGGAGAGAGGAGCTATAGAGGCGCGAGGAAACGCCAGGAAACTGACCGGAAAATCACGAGGAGATTGATTGCTGTGGCCCTGAGGGGTTGGGAGCCTTCGAGACCCCCTTTGGCGTCGGATGCCGCCTTGTAATCAAAGTCGCCTCGAATATACGCTGTGTCACCTCGTGCGCCTATAAAAAGTTTCGTGACAAGGAGGAGGCTGTTCCGCACTAGAGGTTGACCTCCGCTCAAACGAAAACTGTCAAATTTGGTGTCAGTAATAATGACGAGGATTGCATCTGTTGACACATTATTGTTGCCTAAACACCAGATGAAGTTGTAACGGCATAATCTCGCTATGGCTGCCATTGAGAATGGGAAAAATACAATTCACTCGATTCATATATTACCAATGAAAAGACAGCTAAATTACCTATATCGGAAAATAGACGGACATGATTTAAAATTTCATGATTGACAGGGTTCATTCGTTTGTAGGCCCTATACTTAAATCAAACATCCATTATCATAATCATTAATGTTAGTTATTCTTCCTTAATTTCTTTTGGGACGAGTACAAGTCGGCGTTATTCTCTCTCGAATTTTACCTTATATATTATTACGCAAAGTCTTAGGAGACATCGGCATATAAAGTTTAAGATGTCAGATATAAACAGTCAAAACTCCTTCTCCAAAAGCCCATAATCACTCTTGAAAATATTTCAAAAGAGAGGTTCAACGGACTTGTTTTATTCATTCCTATCATTTTTCCTAGTTTCAGTTATTCCGCATGGAAATTTCAAAAGCAAGGCCAAATACCCCTAACTCAACTCAACGGGAGAAATATCAATCCACCGATGTTTGCACTCACGCTGTTATTTAGAGTCCGAATGCCGACCCTCTTCAATTACATTCAAGAAATATCGTCCAAGTGAAAAACCTCCGTGCTGTCAGTGCATCATCCACCACAGCAGCCCATGAGGCCGTCGCGCCGCCGGCATCGGAAAGGGAGATTGAGATACTGGTTGCGGAGGGGGAGATGGAAATTGAGAAAGAGAGGGCCAGAAAGAAAGGATTGGAAGATTCGGGAAGAGAGAAGAAAGACGAGGGGGAGTGGTCATAATGAAGGGATGTGCGGCGGGTGGTGCGTAGACGGTGCGCGCTGCCTGCCTTGCCCGGCGGCTCGCCCGAAAGAGGAGACCCAATACCCTCGGCTCATTAAGGACCCTACGCGGTCAGACAGACGGACGGAGTCAGACGTATGCGACAGCGACGGTGGCGTCTGGTTTTTTCGTGGAGGGGATTAGGCCGCACACTTCCTCCACCCGTTACTTCCTCCGAGCGCTCAATCAGTCAGACCGGCTTCGGGAGATGATGTTTAAGTTGTCGAGCGGGGCAACTTTTCATGGGAGGGTTATACACACGCAGGTACGCCCGAAAGGTTAACCGATTGGACGCTAATAGTGCCATTGAATATGTAAGACTTGGAGGGGGACACCTTCGCTCAGCGATGGCAGCCACGTAATAAAAATATATTTTTTTACGGCGCCCAAGCATTTGCATACACCTCGAGATTTTGCATTTAAATGGCTGGAGTATCTTCTATCGCTCGTCCTTTTACGGAAGTCTTCAGGATTCAAGCATTTGAGGAGGTCCGTATAGAAATAAAATAACTCTGCTAACTCATTCACGGCACTTTTATGAATGAACTCACTCTAGGGAAAGAGAAATAAAATGAAGTGGTTTGACGGCAATGGCCTTTCCCCGGGTCCTATAACATCAATTTTAGTGGCGCCCATACTCCAGAGATGTGACACAATTTTTAAAAACTCTTAAGATATTTCATCAACACATTACCTTTAATTGGAGTTTTCTATCTTTGGATATAGAAGAAAATACTGACTAAACCAATCGTTCAAATCTCAGCTACACATGTTTCTATCCACTGACTATTTATCTAATTATCCTTATAGGGACTTTATCACTGCAATGTAATATCCAACCCCAAGTCAATATGGGATTGAAAAAAACTTGAATAAAATATATCTGATAAAACATACAAAAAGATAGTCTTTCTGCATGCAAATGGCAATATGCCTTCATTTTGGTTTCAGCGATGTCGTAAGATTGGCGTTTTTAACGTTCGCAATAAAGCTTCAAGTAAGCTTCAAATAAAAAAAGCTTCAAGAAAGAAAACATTGTGATAAATCTGATATGTATCAATCAATGGTCACACTTACAGCGACGATATCCAAGTGAGTTAAAGAAGATGAAAGACGAAACAAATGGGTGCGCCACAAAAGTTGATTATCTAGTCTAATTTACCGTATTCTATTGCATCCCTTCATCTTAGAAGCGAGGAAAAATGCTTATTTGAAATAACTTGTTCTGAACTTTATTAAAGGGCATGAGTCATATTATACTTTTAATTAATAAATTCGGATACTTCAAAATATCAAGATTGTTAAAATCTTTTACACAAGGTCAACTCACTAAAATTCGTAGAGGTTTGTATCAAACTCGTTAAACGACATTATCTGGTGATTGAGCCCAAACATTTTCGGTAAAAGTGAAGCAAAGTAAAAGAGAATATAAGTGTATCCCAGTTAACTGTAGCTATGATGTAACTCTAGAGAAGACATAGCTACAATAAATAATAGCCTGAAGGTCATTCTAGCCATTTATTCCCACAATAATCAGTTTATTATAGCTTTACTATAAAAATGAGAAGAATCTAAATACATGCCTACTAATATGAAATTCATGTCAGTCGCCTCTTGACTTTTCACAGCTGGAAAAGGGTTATTTCATGCTATAGTACTCCTTTTTTGCATTGCTGGATGCGTAACGCTGGAATATTAAGTGCATGAAATTAGAAAGAGGAAGAATAGAATACTAATCGGCCGGCATTTTAATTATTATGTTCAACCGGATGAAATAATTATTTTACATCAGTACCAATACCAGAAATAGAAATATTTCATACATATGCTAATTTCTTAGCACGAGCCAAAAATGAATTTGGTGATCTCCCCTGAATTTCTAAACCATTAAATAAATTTATTATGATCAAGGTTTTCAGGCTTTCCCGCGAGTAGATTGAGTGCAACTTCAAGAAATCAAGGAATACATTCAATTTTATGTCAATTAATTATCTAGCTCTAAGTCAAGATTAGCCATAAAAATGTACCTTAAACGGTAATTCGTATTTAAGGAAATCTGCCTTCCGGAAAGGGATTTCCGAAACGAATCTTGTTAAGTCATGACTAATGATGGCCAACGAAGACTTAATGCTGGATGTGAATTGTAATTCCTAGGAGGGTCCGAGTGAGTTTGGATTCTCAGACGCTACATTTTTTACCTCAGAAGTACACACTGATACGGTCTAACTAGATCTAAGAAACATATACGTTGTTGATCAATATACAGGGTGTTTCAGGAGGAAAAAGAACATTTGTTGCCTCGTTGTATTTACATCAGTTAAGTTGCAATATATTCCGTATTTTAAAAGATAGATATGTGATTTTTGCAGGAATGAATTGAAAAATAAATTTACTAAAAGTTTTATTCGTACACATTTTTTGATATCTCTGAAATTAAGAGCGCTATCGTACATTATTTGTTTTTGAGGAATTAAATTTCGACGAATATTCGAGAGCCATCTTGAAAATAAGATACCGTTAGCATTTATGTTAGCAGAACAAGAAAAATACATATCTTACGCACCACTGTGCAAAGTTTCAAATCTCCTTGATCGGTTCTAGTCATTGAAATCGGTTGTTTTCATTGTGATTGCAGAATACTTCTGAAAAATTGTTTACGTTGCCATAGCTCGGTAACTAAGGAGTTGCGACCCCATGTTGCTATGATAAAAAATGCTTAAAATCACCTCCCCTACCTCCTCCAGAAGTTTCGAACTTTCCTCCAGAAACACCCTGTAGAAAGAATTAAATTTCATGGTAGCCATAGATACAAATGCAGAGAGCCTTCGTAAGTCCCGAATTTCGCATGGCTTTACAACTAGAAATGCTTATCTCCTGCAGGAGACTGTAGAATCCCGGTTCATTTATTCCTAGTTCCTTCTTCAATCCGTTTCTTCGAATAAAAGTTATTTACCTCCGAGTTTGATACGGAGTTCGACATTTTACGCTAAGTATACTTTTAACAGTTCGTTATCAGGGACTTTCAGCAATCGTAAGGAGACTGGAGGATTGGGTCCGGAGCTCCGGAAATACGAAAGAAAAGGATAAAATGAGAAAATAAAATATTTATGGAAAGGCAGAGCTATATTCAAGCAAGGAGAAAAATGTTATTACTATATGCAAAAGCGGGGAAAGTAACAAGACAAAGGAATACTGCATGAGTTTGAAATAGTAACGGTAAGCAGGAGTTGAAAGTAGCACGTGTTCAGGATGAAAGACATTCACGAGAAGCAAAATCCGGGAATATTTCGAATCTTTGAACGGGCTCTGCAAAATATAAATTTTCTGGTGAAACTACTCAAAGTTGACGGCGTAATGAATTACGATGAAATTGCCACATTAATAAGCTAGTTCGGTGTATAAAAATTACTTAAAACAAGAGGTACATTTTCTTCGTCGATGGACCGTTTTCATATTGAAATAGATGTTTTACGGTCTGATGTCTAACTTTCAATATTTCAGCGCGATGAGGGCAATTACGCGTCCTTGGAAAAACTTTCATAATGAACGAATAATGTTAACCAACGTGGAAAATCTTCATCATTCCTCCCTCAAATATGAAATAGGAGCAATTGCAAAAACATTCCCATCACAATCAATGGGAAATGATGGGGTGTGTTCAAGTTAAACAACTTCAATTTTAGGTTTTCTGGTTTAGACGGTTCAAATTCGTCTATAATTGAGATATTTTTAAATCATGGGATGATTTTCGTTAATCGCGTTTTGATGACAGCAATGTTTCTTCAGCTAGTGTCCATTCTCTCGAGGCTCAATAATGGTAAATCTAAGATAACCATTTTTTACGGATGAAAATGAAGAGTGATATACATGTTCACTTCAATAAATTTATATCCCAGCACATTTTACGAGATAAAAGCAAATTTTACTTCAGAAAGAGAAAAATGCGCCCAAAGCTGAAGTCTAAATACAAATAGAGGTGCGCTAAACTGATAACACAGGAATTAAAAAATGTTTTTCAGGAAATCAACATTCTTCATCGAATCTCCGCGTACATGAATGGTTTGTATTAATCATTTTCTCTAATCATTCCCATTCCGCGTGACCTTATGTAAACGTAGCGAGAGAATATTTTAAAGACACATTTAATACCGAGGGATTCATTCGAAGATCCTTTGCGACTTCCAATGCACGTCGCTCCGCTCTCCTATTGGACCTATGGGAAGATGCACACGTGTGCACACATTCCTACTCCCTCGGCGGTGCTCGTCGATTGCTATCTCCCCGCTTCGAGAGGAGAGGGCAAAGCGTGCAAGGGGAGGGAGGTATTTCATTTTGGCGCCCTCGGACAGACATGTACCGATAGACATCCCACCCGCCCGACCCTCTCGACGGCCTTCCTTTAAGAATCGCTCCCTCCCCTCAGGAAAAAAAATGGGGACCGCACTCAATTAGGCCCCAGCGGTGGTGGAGGTGGTGGATAGAAGAAAAAGAGACGAACGAATAAAAGAACGAGAAGAGGAACAAGAAGGAACGAAAAAAAAACTCCGTAACATATAAAAGAAATAAATAAGGATCGGCCGTGATTCACACGACCTCACGGAGGGAAAGCCTTGTGTGCGTCTGCGTCCCAGAGGGAGAGAGAAAGAAACGCGGATTCTGGCCGAGAGGGCGGCGCGGGAAGTGAAAGAAGAGAAAAACGAAGGGCGCCGAGGGGATGGCGCATGGATCCCATTAATCGCGCGGAGCCTGGGCACCACTGCGATAAAAACCGGTCGATTAATGGAAGAAAGAAAAAATAAAGAGTACGATGAAGCAGAGAAGGGTAAGAGCGAAGAAGTGGGTGGTGGAGGAGGTGGATGTAATAAGGAGAGAAATGATGGAGGGAGGAAGAGGAAGCAGGAAATATTTTTGATCGCATACATTGAGGGAGTGTCAGAACTTAAAGAATGAGGGATGTCGAAAATGCTACCGATACGTCAGAATGCTTTATATCTAATTCGAATATTGTAACGTGAGGGATAATACTTTACAGTTTGTCGTTTGAGCGATAGGGTCGTCGAATTGGAAGAAGTAATTTTAACGCGTCGGTGTGCGGTGATAAATGTAGCGAAATATAAGCACAAGAAAAGAGTTACGAGTCGAGAGTCGGTCCATTTTTTAACAGGTCGATTGAGTGAGTGAATGTACCCAAACCGATTTGCGACGAGTTTATTCCGGGTAGTAATAAAACATTGTCAAATCTTGGATCTATTTGGGTGAAGGTCATCATCCTTCTGCAAACCCTTAATGACTTATTCAAGCAATAGTCAATAATCACTAGAAATTGACGCAATCAAGCACCATCCACCGTCAAATCGATATAGCATCTAATGTACTGCCCTCAGGAAAGACTCTGAAACGCAATTACCGCGAATTCTGTATAGCTTTCAAGGCGAATTTTCACTTGAGTGGCTCCAGTTTCCAAGGGCATTTACGTAACATTTAAGTTCTGATCATTGCATTATTCACAAGTGCTTTAATTTGGAATGAGGTAGAGCCCCGAGTTTTCTAAGAAAAGTTTTGATGAGTAATAATGGCAACCAACGAGAGCTTCAGAGCCACAAATATTGCATAAAGACTCCGTCTGAGTTGAGGGTAGACTCATAGGATTCTACTATGGTCTACAGAATTGCGTGATTCAATATAGTGCGTAGAAACACCATCTTAGGCGGTGGCATGCGTTCACATGTCACAGCTAGTCAGTCAAAATTGGTTCCATGATTACCATTACAGGACCGTTTTAATACCCTACAAACCTTCATATTTTTCTAAAATGTATTTTGGAACTTGAAGCCCTGAAAAAGAACAATATTTTCGTTGAAAAAATTAACTGAAGATTTTAACCAAAAGTGTGGGTGACTCTCCGATGAATTTAGTGGAAAGTAATTTTGCTCAAGATAGGGGAAGAGGTAGGCAAAGGAATGTCATATGTTTCTGTAATTTAAGCACATTTAGTTCCTTCATTTCGAATCCGTTGCTTTGCGGTATACTCGCTCGGCATTGATGATTCCTATTCCATCCCATGCTTTGAAGAAAAAAGAACTCGTGGAAAATTTGCATTTTCAAGTATCACTCTCAACACCGTCTGAACTATGAAAAGCCGAATGAAAGGTCTGAAATGTAGACGTGCGTCTCTCACCAAAATGCATCTTCATTCAACTTTAGTTTTTGAGAATCGGTTGCACCACCCTTGAAACGTGAGTCGGCAAAAATATTGTCTTTTTCCCGAGCTCTAATCAAAGTTCTGGGAGTTATTCATAGCGGGAATCGCAGATCCCGAATGGCATAGGTTTGGGGAGAAGGCTGCCAGCCAATATGGAGCATTTGTTCAATGCGCGCGTCAACTCGACCCACGAAGGACGGTTAGGACGAAGTAAATCATGAAGTAAAGATGAAAAGTCCTCAAGAAAACATTTTATTGAGGAAATGAGGGTTGACAAATGCCTGCAAAACACAAAGCAAAAATTTATCCGGGTAACTGTATTTTTCAAAAAGGATCAAAAAATATTTGAGTTAATGACGGTATCATTAAATTCCGTATTTCTACATTTTTTTCCTTCAATGAAAGTCACATATGGCGCTACGCCAAATACACATATATACAGTTTATAATTACTCTAAGTCAAGTAAATAAATCTCAAAGACCAATTCAAGGACCAGAAAATTATTATTGCTACAATTATGACGCAACAGCTTTCTATGAATTAAGTCTAAAAACGGTAATAAACACAAAAAACATTATCTATCGGAAGCAGTCACCAAAAGCCTAAGAGAAAGATGTATTCATAAATTATACATCGAGACTGTCCAACGTCATGCACTTAAGACGCTAGATTGGCCTGATGGGTTTAGCATTTATCGTGTAAGGTGTTATCTTGTAATTATGTAACAATTGCGTAATTTGCGTGAATTTTCGTGCATTCATCTCTCACAAGAGCCCTGAGTCACACAGTTATTTATCAGATTTCAGTTATGGATTATTCAGATCTCGAGTGACAGGGAAAATGGTTGCTTGAGGCAATTTTTCCCTTATTGTACTTTTGTTTTAACTGTTAGCCGCATTTCAATAATGTAAGCAATTCTCTTTTGGTTATAACTCATGTGTGGCATCAATTATCAACTCATTGTCATGCGCTTTTAGCAGCGGTTTTAATTTATTGAGAGCTCGAATGGAAAATTGCACAATCAAATGATGGAAAATAGGACTGGGATCACCTGTCACAGTCATTATCCCTAAAAATCAAGGCTTCACTAATGAATTGACCTGAGGTTACTCCCGCCATTGTCCATATTTATGAGAAAATAGAAAAAAAACAGTTACTATGAATTTGCGAGAGTATAGACGTCCCCGCGTTTGATATAAATTTGCATTTAAAACGGATTATTTCAAATTTTGAAAGAGATGCCCCAATCAGGGCAGTGGATGAACAATACACAGTGTCTCCCAGTTCCGTTAGGACTGTGGCTATAAAAAATAAAAGATATGGACTATGTTCAAAAAATCACCGTATTTATTCAAAATAGTCTCCCTCTAAATCAATGCACAGCTGAAATCGATTTAAAAGTGTTTCGAAATAGTCACTGTAGTCCTTTTTTGGCATTGCATTTAGTACTACGGTACAATTTTCTTGGATGTACTTATTGGTGTCTTAACGGTGTCCTTTCATTGCCAACTTCAATTTTGGGAACAACTAGAAGTCTGCGGAGGCCAAATCCGACGATTACGGCGGGTGATCCAGGACTGTGATCCCTTTTCTGGCCAGAAACTCGCGTACGCTCTTCGCTTTGTGGGCTGGAGCGTTGTCGTGGAGGAGCGACCAGGAACCTGCATCTCGGTTTTCGGGTCGAATCCGACGAATTCTCGCCCACAAACGATGGGGTATGCCGAGATAATACTCAGAATTAACGGTTTGCCCTTCTGGTACAAACTCCTTGTGAATGATTCCCTTGGAATCGAAGCAAACTGTTAGCATTGTCTTCACACGACTCTTCTGCATGCGCACTTTCTTTGGTTTCGGCTTCTTTGGGCTTAACTACGCTGCATTCTGCCGCTTTGTAAGAGGTACATACCGGAAACACCATGTCTGGTTGCCAATTACAATCGATTTCGTGAAATAAATGTCACTTTGGGCAGTCTTTAACAGGTCTTTGCAGTGTTTGACTCTGTCATGATTTTCATTGCCTGAAAGTGCATGTGGCACAAACCGCGCACAGACCTTCCTTTAACCCAAATCATCGGGCAAAATTCTGTGCACAATAGTTTTAGGTATTCCTGACATCTCCTTGATGAGTTGTGCAGAAACACATCAATCTGATGCAATGATTTCAGCAATTGTTCGAACATTTTCGTCCGCGTAACTTGTTCGCGGCTTTGACGCTCGTGGCACAGCCTTAATGTCCTCCCTGCCGTCACGAAATAGAACATACCACAGAATAACATTTGAACGACTTAAGCAATCACCTTCACAAACGCTTTTCATCATATCGACCGTTTCACTCGCTGATTTGCCTAACTTAACATAAAACTTGATGTTTCCCTGCTGCTCAACCGCCATTTTCCGACGAATGTCAGACACGTACTAATACATTCGCGGCCAGAACGCATTGTTGCTGCGATACTAGCGCTTTGAACTTCTACTCGGTTGTTGCTGAAACTTCAAGGATTGTAACTCCGCAACTCATTACGAGATAGCATTGCATTGTGGAATTTCACACAAGCAGTCCTAACGGAACTGGGACACACTGTATATAACCAGTCTCAAAAACGACTGATGTGGTGCACACGTCTTTGAAACCAATATTATCTGATTCCGGGAGGAGCAATGCGTCCTTGCCACTCATAGTAATCACAGACAGGAAATGACCCCGCGTCCAGAATGTGATAAGTTTGATGGCCATTAAACTCAATTCTGCCCTTTGTTATCGACCAGACTTTAGAATTGAAAATAGCGTTTTTTTCATCAGTCGACTATTCTTAAAACGGCAGTAATATCAAATCGTATTACACAACTCCTCGTCAGCCTAATATTAGCACATTTTCAATTAAAATCCAGGGTAATGGCGCCAAAAACGATCCCACAGAAGAGAAGACAATCCTTTGTCCCTTTGGACCTTTTGTCATTTTACTTTCGAAGAATAATCAATAAGTGTTAACAACTGTTTCGTAATGACATTGATAATATTTCTGAATCCGATACCCCAATACGCACAGTAATGACAAGAGCGCAGAAATAAATTGATTTTTTTATTGTAACGACATATCATGGTGAATTTCGTTAAAGGAATTTTAATTACTTTTTAGACACTTTTTTCAGGCTTTTTGGCTCTTCGCGAATAATTATTAATCTAGTTGTCAAATATTAAAATATAAATTGAAGCAGTTTAAGTATAAACATATCAACCATCAATTGCATCCCCTCTAGTTCATATTATATCAGATATAAAAATATCCACGAGAGCTTTTGGGCGATGACTCGCTTTCATTGTAACAGGAATACGTTTTCACTTCGGATTTTCTGTCGATAAATCAAATATCTTGAATCTCCACACCTTAGCCCTACTGATTCCGTTCCGAGGTAGAGGTACGAGACTTTTGTAAAGAGGTACAAACATTTTGCATCAAATTTCTGTTAGTTGAGAGGCTACTTTTAATATTAAGCGTAAGTACAAGTATATACACGTGTATTGAGCGACCTTGGCTTATTTTTCACAATGGAAAAAATAGAAATGCATCTTGTCGACCTCCACTTGATGAAACGTCCCTCTAGAGAAAATTAAACTTAAAATTAATCAGAATTAGAGCAACTTGGCTAATATTTCAATATAATTTGGAATCATAAAATGTTTTTTTATTAATATGTGTACTTTATTTTTCCCTAACCGCAACAATTTCACAGATTTTTCAATAATAGTGATAAAAAAGATTGATATTGATAATTATTTTACCTTACCTAAAGTGATAATCATGTAATGGAATTGAATAGGATCATTTTAAAAACGCAGCAGGTATAAAAGTCCTTTTATACCTTTTAAAATTCCTTTATTGAGTCCTTTTTCAAATACTTTCTAAAAAACGTAATTGTGTTAATATTTCAAGGATTACTTAAAAACAATCTATGAAACTATTTTTGAGCTTTTACTTGTAATTTTTACTTAAATATTGGATATACTTATGAATATACTTGAGACTTTCGGAGAATTTTAAAAAAAGTACCCCAAATTTCTTAGGCAACTTTTTTTACCGTAATTTACCTTAATTTCCACGCTCTACGAATAACAGTAGTTTAAATAGGTATAAATAAGGGTGATTTTCCTTCCAATCTATTAAACCAAACTTTTAAAACGTAAAATTGTCACCGCACCATCCAAAACAAAGTTTAAAAAAACTGTACACCCTCGCCGGCAAGTTTCGTAGTTGCAGCTAAAACATTGTTTTCTAAAATAATTCAACTATATCAATGCATCAATATGGGAGACGACGATATAGGAGGCATACAGCCAACGCTTCTCTATGTAATCAGATCCACTCGAAATATTTTAATGGTAAATTTTATCCCCAAACTATCGTTACAATCAATGAGTTTTTCGAGTCCAAACTTCAACCCGAATATTGAGTATTTACAATTTAATCATATATCGAACATAGCTTTATCACACGGATTGAAAAGTCGAACTAATGCAACAACCGGGTGGGTTCCTCGCCTCGACTAACCGGTAATATGTAGAAATCTCAAATGACAGGAGTTAAAATTCCAAAAATTCACCCGCTTCCACGACAAGACTACCCTTCTATATGATTTAACATTAGCTGCTGCTTTTCTCCTTCCCATATCACTTCAGACTAAAGATGGCAGCTAAAATTGTTTTCCTGAAGTACGACCTTTACCTTCGCGTCCTCTTCCCTGACCGTCTTATCTGACGGGAACACATCTTCATAAAGAGTGGGGATTATGTTCCATTCCGGGGATTAGCGACATCGTCCAGCGGCAGCATACCAGAATTAATTAATTAGACAGAAAAATGTGCCGCTCAGTTTGCGGAGGGTTTTTTTTGACAAGAATGCTCGGCTAAAAAAAGGACGCCGCCCTTTCGGAAGTTTTATCGCCTGGGCGTCGCTCTCTAACTCTCTGGGAAGCGACAGGACGCGCCACTGGCATTCCGGGCCGAGTACGGTAAGGAGAAGGATGAGTCCCTGAGGGAGGTTTGGCCAGAATTCGGCAGCGACATATTACTTCGATACAACGTCAGATAAGAGCAACGATTCGTGAATAGATTGCGGCGCGGTTTTTTACCCAAGATCAAAGGGATTTACCAGTCTGCCGTTTTTTTTCCTGACAGCTAGTAGTTGCGATTCATTAGTTTCGAATTTTGAAGTTTTACTTTCAAGACAGCCATTGAGAAAAGCATTCAGAGAGCGATATCCGTTCGTTCGAGTTGGATCCGCTGAGTTTTTTCGTTAACAGCCATGTCAAGGATTCCATCCATCGACTTTGAAAGAGCTCAATAATTTCAGTCTAAAACAGCATAAGTCATAAAACTTTGAGCATTTTATTATTTGAAAATTCAAGAAATTCCCAGGCAATCACTTGATACATTTCTAGCCGCGATTTCTTTTCAAACTAGTTTATAAAATGGTTATACAGAAGAACATATTGAGCTATCATGTTAGACGTGAAATTGAAAAAATCTAACTCAACTCCAAAATATAGACTATTTTGTAGATAGGATCATGTAAAAACATATTTAAAATGTTTTGGAGAATGTTAATAAAATATTGACTTATTTTCACTGGAAACAGAGTAAGGAAGGTTCGACTCCCATCGCAACTTACCTCTCACTAAATTTAGTAACTGTGTTCTCGTAGTTAATACTCAAGGCAAATATACTTTGCTAGGGTGTTCCGTCGAAGTGCAATTATATTTTTGGCTCTAAACAATAAAATTTCAAGAAGTAAACTTGAAACCTCGATCACAGTCTATACAGGAATAACTGTTTAAAATCTTCCGGATCATACGGATGAAAGTTAGATCAGTGTCCATAGTACGATTATTCAGCACGAGAATCGATTCTGCCGTAAATAGGAGAAGCTTCTTTCGGCACAGCGTATGATGAAGAAAAATTATATATTCAAAGGGACTCCCTTCGTTCCTCTTGGTCAATCTGACTCAACGGTGAATCTTTCAATGGTTATATTCCGGCTAATTCAAAGGCAAAATTACAGAATGGTAACAACAAATTTTACCAAACTTATTTGTAACACAGATTCCATAACCTTTTAAATATATTCGCTAGAATTTTCGTTTTCCAGTTCTAAGAAACTGTATTTTGCAGGAGCTTATAATAAATAAAACACAGTGGTGGTGTAATGTATGAAATAGCATGCTTACTTGTTTTTAAGTTAAACAGAATACTTATTTAAATTTTGTTTTATGTCGATTTTGTTATTCTTTTATAAAAGCCATTCCAGCGACAAAAAGTTTTCTCAAACAATATCGTTGATGTCGCTTTAGTCTCAGGTGATGGTGTTCTTTTTTGGCGCTCTGTTAGTTCTTATCATGGTTGACCAAATTTTGTTTCGTTTATTTTACATTGATCCAATTATACTGGCTTATTTATTTTTATTTCGATCTTTCATATTCCGTTGAAAAATAGCGCGTTCTTTTTTGAGAATGTTTTAAAACTTTAGGCTCAAAAACTTCATCAAATATATGATGAAAAGAAATGAGTGTACTTCGAAAATAAACCACTCCTGCAAGTGCTTCATTTATAGGTATCTGCATCTTTTCATTCCTAAAAAATGCCGCGTATTTCGTCTGGATTTGAATATTTATGTAATAGCGTATGACTAAGACACATTTTCCAACTTTTAACTCTGTAGTAACAGCTGCTCGACATATATCGCATTTTGTTTTGCAAGCGTCACGCTCAGCACCATCCGGCTTTGGTAATAATGTACCCGTACATTGATTCCATAAATATTTAACCGATAGCAAAGACTGGAATCTAAATGCAGTCAAGTAAGTTCAAGTGTACTCTCACTCCTCTCTTCACCGTCCCAGGACCATTCGGGTAAAAACAAGGAATTCTCTCCGCGATGCTAGGCAGCTGTACCTCGAAGGGAGGACTCAAGGGATTTGGACCAATTATCCGCTCACTGTGGTCCCAGACCTTAGACCGGCTGATTCCTCATATTAACTTCACAAGTCGGAGAAAAGGGAGAAGACCTGTTTTCGAGTCAAGTGACAGGGAGACCGGGGAGAGTGTGGGGGAGGCGGCCCGGGACGCAGCAGCAGGATATTTACCTACCACGGGAAGCGCCGGGCAGCAGAGGTCGTTTACACTGAGCGAGCATTCGTACGCGGTGGGCAACGAGAGCAGCGGAGGACTGAAAGGCCTCATCATCAGCGTCGTCTAGGGCGAGCTAGAGCCACATTATGGACTCGCCAAAGGAGAGAGTTTTACATTCTGTTGACATTAGGGCAAGGGGTATGCAACTCTGAGAAATGGTGTACGCTTGTTGAGAAATGGTCGCGGGACAGAAATGGCTAGAAATGGACAGAAATGGACAAAAATGGATAGAAATGGACAGATATTGATAGAAATGGATAGAAATGGACAGAAATGAATAGAAATGGATAGAAAGGGACAGAAATGGATAGAAATTCGGTGTACACTTGTTTTTGAAGTTGCGTGCCCCTCGCAGTAGGGCCTTATGAAGAATGTGGCAAACAAACTCAGGTGACGTATAATTTCCTTTAACCCACTTCCACTAGTAACCATTTCCAACACTACGCCAAATTAAAGTAATTTGCTCGAGGATATATTATTTAAAAATTGAAAAATTACTAGATATACTGATAGAAGGTATACCGCATAGCACTAAGTTAATTTTTCTGTTACTGTTGACAACAACGCACCGGCAGCCTTATGGAGGTTTAGTCAGGAAACCAATCTCAGATTCCATATAGTCAGCTGAACTAGGAACGCCCGAATACCTCGTGGTGATACGCTACGCAGTGTTAACTAACTATGCCTTTGCCACAAGCAATGTAAGAAAAACGTAGCATGCTAAAGCCCCACAGAATACTTAAATAAGTCTAAATCTTTACAAGAGAAAAAGTTTCGCCTAAGTAGGCAGTTAGAACGACCAAAGTAAGGAAAAACAAATTTAACGACCGAAATGAATATAAATGTAGGTGAACAAAAAATGGACTATAGAGGGGGAGGAGACCCCTGAGGCCGCTTTGGAACGGAGATTATTGGTTATGAGGGAGGGTACTTAAAGGTATATATGTATTTGGATATACATATTTGCATTTCATTAATATCGATGGGAAGTATGCTGGACTGTAGAGAGAGATAGTGTGATTAGTGACCCAGGAAGGATAATGAATTTAGGTAGTTACGATCCATTAAAACCTACCTTAAAAGATAGAAAACGATGTAATGATAAGATGGTTACGTCAGTGTTTTAGATACTCGGTGAAACGCGATTGTGTGCAGTTGTAGCCTATCAATGTCCGCGTTCAGTATCTTCCGCAACTCTATTTGAGTTCTCAAAATTCAGCTCTTACTTATGTGAATTAAATGCGCCGAGGATATCTAGGCCCGAGAATGATGAGGCTGCATGCAGGATTTTCACGGAGCAGAGACAGGCTATGGATAAAACAAAAAGTTTGTCGCCACTCCTGGAGTTGGGCCTTACATGAGGACCATTCATGGTGCCAATCCGATTTGTTGGAGAAAAAAAGTCAGGGCTTGGAATGAAGTAAGATGATGAAACAGAGAGAATGGAGGAGAGAACAAAAGGATGGAGTTGGGGGGCGAAGACTGAGAGACGGAGAGGGCTGACCCCAAAACATCCCGTCCATTGGTCTAAATAATGCCACGCCGTGAATACATTCTCTATGAGACAGGGAAACAAAAGCACCTAATGAATATCAAATATGTTTTCAAGTTGTTCCTAGGGTTGGCGCCTGTTCTAGACGGCCGTCTAAAGTGACGGAAGAAATAATTTTTAGACCACGTAGTCAGTATTTCCGTACAGTAGACAGAAAACGCTATTAGAAATTGGTACTTAAACTCACCCACGTACCAATTGGAAAGTACAAAATTTACTTATGGCGTGAAAGTGATATTCCAAACTTTCCCCTGTATTTGTGTGAGCAAATAAAGTAAATAATCATACAGGAGCCATTTCAGTCAACTAATGAAGCAACGCAATTAGAAACGAAAATTTTAGATCTTGAATGTGAATATCGTGATAAAATTCACGAAACAAGCGAAATAAGTTATTACTTCGGGGAACTTACGTATAAACTTCGTACTAACGTATAAACAACTCCAAATTTACAGTTCTGTTTTTCATTCGTGACATGCACAGACAAGGCTACATTATGATAAATTTATGCCGGCGATTATCAGACAGTGGATGCAGGAAAAGCACACATGTACATTATCACAAAGATCAAGTCATCAATCCCCGAACCTTTACTGAGAATCCTACTAGCCTTCCAAACAAATTTGCCACAATAAGATAGGTGATCCAGCGATGTGAGTATGGTTCCCAGGAAAATCTATTCATTCATCATGTAGACTGCATGCAATGATAGGCAACTTAACATACGAGCTAGAACTTCAGTGGAGAACATCTCTGATGCCCATTTCTCCAGGAAAAATTCCGGCTGAAACTAGAGAGCATGGAGCGAGCCCTGTGATCTCGAGTGTCAGAATAAATCGAAACTTGCTTGGTATTAGCCGAAGACGTCACGTGGGAGGAAAGGAATCATTGTATAACAAGGGCGTGAGGGGTGTGGGAATTCCCTGGGGCAGGGTCCTGAGCGCGTTTGTTTTATTTTTTACCTCGTGTCCTCAGCCTTTTTTTCGTGGAAGCCATAAATACCAAAACGAACAAAACAAAAACCATTTCCGTCTCTCACTTTTATTTATTCCTCTCTTTCTCTCTCCTCCTTGGAGTCTCCTGCTTTTTTTGCCCGAGCCGCAAGGGGCGGAGTTACGGAGGACCGAGAGCAAACAAATGAAGATAAGGCCGCGTGGATGAGACGGGAGGAATTACAAAGCGAGTAGTGCGAAAGGTTTTTGGTGGGAGCCGAGAGATTATTTCACTCTTGTCCGGGTGGATCACTCCCTTCTCCCCACTCCTTTCTCTTTCTCTATCCCTCTTCCAAGGCCGAGATTCCACCCCCACTCCGCCTCCTAAGTCACCCTCCCCGCCCCCCGCACGCCGTCTTCCATGCCTGTCACAACGCGGGCATTGGGAGATCCTCTGAAAAGGGGGCGGTAATGTCAACTTTTTAGATGCGGAGGGTGGTGAAGAAGTGCCAGCCAGTAAACGAGAATAAAAGAAAACATCGACACCTGTTGCGAATGCCGTCCGTGCTCCTAGAGAGATCTGCACCATGCGGATCCAAGCGAATTGTGAGGTTATAGCGCCTCCTCGAGCTGACTAGAGACGTGCGCGGAAAAACTAAACGGAACTACTTTGACGGTGAATATCGTTGCTAGGTAGTCGAAAAGGCATTTTTCTTAGAGTCAGGAGCAATTGAGAAGACATAATTGACAAGATAGCGTTGAATGAGTGGGCATAATGATTGCATAACGGTTCATGTAACCGCACCGGTCGTGGGAAACCGTCTCATAATAAACAGTTTGTGGACGATGGAATAAGGTCAGAGCGAATTTATGTGCTCATGGAAATTTCTGCATCAACGTTAATATTTGAGCTAATGTTAAACCTTCACAAGTTTAATGTTTAGATTTCGTTGGCTGAAATGTTTTCTACCATATTTCCCCCAAGTCCGTTTGAGAAACTGCATGACATTGGAAAGTGCCAAAATGTATTCATCGAAAGAAGTCACATGTCAATGAAAATACGTCAAAGTCCTCTAGAGCGCAACTTGTCCATTACAGAGCATTTCATTTTGGCATCTGAATCTCACTGCTTGAAATTGAATTAGAAATCAATGGCATAATATGTTGATTCCACCTCTTTTATTTATAAAAAATTTTAACAACGCCATATCACTGTTAAACCAACATATCCCCTTACCCCATTGGACCATATTGTGAACATTTACAAAAAATAATGCGGTTCCAATGTCGAAGAGTGTAGATATACCGAGAATAATTTCTGTTCATTCTCTCACAATTTGTTTGAGAGCAAAGCCGGCATCAGGTGGCAGCGGGTTCGAGTCTTGGCCTACCAATCCTACTTTTCGAGTTAGTCCTGACGGGGGGGGATTTCTACCTCCCTGGACACGGTGTTGGACATCTTTCAAAGCTAGTATGTTATTGACATTTGAATTTAATGAAATGTACATAATTGGGCATATAATATGAGTGCATCAAATGAATTTCTACGATTCTCGAGCGCCAACTCGCAATATAACTCAGAGAGCATGTGAATTTATCAAAAGAAGGTAAAGGATAATGCAGTGACAAACTGATTTATAATTTTTCAGTTGAAGTTACGCTCATCTGTCAAGTGAAGCTATTTTGGTCTACTTGAACTTAAAACTGTCTCATACCGATACCTGAGGCTGATTTATTTGTTCACCATTTCATAGACGTTCCAAAGAGATTGAATATTTATTGATTCACAATTTAACCACAAAACACTGAGAAGCAAGAGTAATATTGCATTGAAATAGTAATCCCTCCCGAAAAAAATATGAGTTAAAAGTCTTTGTACCATAATATCATGAAGAAGGACCTCTTTTCCTAAGAATGTAAAACAACTAAGATAAAAAGCACGAAATACCCTACTCACATCATTTGCACTAGCCTTATTTGAGAAGATTTAGAGCAGATAAACGGTGGAAGTGATGTAACCGGGCAACTCCTTGTTTTGACAACTACCTGTTAAAAATAATATTGATTTCCCTAGAGGATATTACGCGAGACAGTTGAATGAACAACCTCCGAAACGACTCAAAGTGATTTATTCCCCTAGCAACTCGGTTTATGGCGGCGTCATTAAATTACTGTAGCGGATTTTAATGGGGAAACGATGCGCTTATAAAGAAGTCTCCGACATGGAAACGGAATGATGCCGGGGTTGGTGCATTTAACAAGGAAATAATAACAACAAGAAGCTCTGATCTAAACTGTGTGCAATATGTGTACGCACACCTGTAAAAACTGTTTCCGTCTATTTCAAGCTATTGCTATCACTGTCCTGTTACTCGGCTCTTCATCCAGCATTCGAAATATAATCCAAATCCAATTACGCTTTATATTACCTTAACCAAAGCGATATCTAGTTCATTTTGTCTACAATATTTTCCGAATGCAATAATTAGAGCTTGTCATAATGTTTTTCCTCTATTTGAATTACTTTCATGGCTACATAGATATCATTATTGTCGGCATAATGATTATCATTTATTCCTTGAAATTGATGGTGTCTTTGTAGCCATGAGTTTATAAGCCTTCGGTATGATTTCTATTGCTTGGCCTGAGGCTGCGCGTAATTTTCTGGCTTTATTAGCAATTTTCTCTGCAAACAATTCCAACGTGTGATGGCAAGTTAGCGGCGGCCCTCGTAGAATGAAACGATATAAGTTAATAAAGCCTTCCGTTAGTAAAAATCAAGAAGATTTTTCCAGACTTCCACTTTAACCCACCCTTAACGGTATGTTACTCAATAATAATTCTTTGCCAGAGTTCACCAGCATTTCTACCACGGTAAAATAGAAATCTTGCGAACGCAAGTAAGTTGGAGCCACTATGTTAACCGTCAGGAAACTATAGTACCTATAACGGGCCACGAAAGAGAAAGCAAAGGTGACTCGTAGTTAAATTGGATGAAAAAGATATTGTTCCAATAATGATAGGAAAAATAGATACAGACGCGTGCTTTTGTTGAAAAGGTAATCGTCAAATTCATTTTACACTCATAAATAGTTATCGTCCGGGCCAAGATAAAAAATTTTTAACTATGAGGAATTTTGCACTGAAGATAAAAACAATGGAAAACAACGGAAACAATAGCAAAAACTATAACATAAAAAGTAGATAAACCCGCTAAAGGAAATGGGGTGCCGGGGAATGGCAATCTTTCATATAAACAAAATAGTGTCATTTATTTGGTTACGTGAGATAAAACTGAAAATCAGAGAATATTTTCTTTCAATTTTTCCTCAAAATAGACGGGAAAACCGAAAAAACGAGTTTTTCTGCACTTTTCGACTTGTAACACTACTCAAAAAAATTTATTAAAAAATCATGGTTGGAGATCATGCTTAAGTCATTGATGGCATAAATCTAAAGGTTGCAAGTCCTTTGCGCCAAAAGACATAGCGAAACAATGCTTTACATTGAAATCGCTTTTAAGTTTTCCAGAAAGCGGGAAGTTGTGTTGACAACAACATATCTATCGAAATCCTAATTCCAAAACTCGATTGGATATGTTCTCAGGAAAAAATATAAATATAAAACCAGGTTTTAGGTACTATTTACTGTCTTTCGATGTCCCCATGGAAACAACAAATTAGCGAAACGGTAGTGTTTCTTGAAGCTGAACATGGCAACAATGCCCTTATTTTAAAAGCGCAAGGAGTACATAAAATACTTCATTTTGCTAGATATTTCGAAATGAAATATTTGACTTGGCAAGGATTAAAATAGCCATTACACGTACTAGATATCTGAGGCATCAAGTTTTTGGTAGTGCAATCGATATAATAAAGCTTAATTACATCACATCTCTTCGCCATAATTCGATTTCTGGAGCAGAAAAATGATATATATTGTATTCTTTTCCTTTGTTGCACCAGTCTCCATGCAGCCATGTCACAGGTGGCTTCAATCCATATATTTTTAAGGGAGGTCCCAAGTGCTATCGTGGTATTACATTCTCATCTTGATTTTGCTTCGGACAAAACTACTCCATTATTAATGTATGCGTAAAGTACAAATAAACACTCGACTCGAAATTATGAGCGTAATGCAACATCTTGGTGCTAAAAACACGCATATGTAGTAAGAGATTAAAAAATTAAATGGCCAATAATATGAGAATTATTTTTTTCATGAATATTACGGAAACTCGGTTTTTCTTGTTTGCTTTCAAAAAATATTTAATCATGACCACGGTACGAATGAAACTAAGCTTGTCTGCTATCCTTCAGTTACCTATTCTTTGGTCCAGAAGGCTGGAAATATATTTCCCTCGCCTTCCACGGACTATAGAAGTTCCGTTTTAATCCATCAGGACACGTTACTAGGTGTGTGCCTTACCGTTTGGACGGCTAGAAAGGTGGGCTATGAAGTGGAGCGACCAGCTAAAGGAGTGAGAGGAATATACGAGGGGCAGATGACCTATGGGTCTCAAAAGGGTTGGAAAGGGGTGAGAGGGGGAGGAAAGGCTAGGCGGGGATACGACATGGGTGAGGAGGATAAGTTATGGCTCGTGACAGAGGTAGAGTGAACCTGAGAAATGGAAGGTTCATAGGAAAAGGACCCGAGGCTTCTATGGAGTGGGGAGTATGGAAAGAATATGAGGAATGGTTGATGGGTTTGAAGATGGAAATTACAGGCGAGTCGAGCGAGCAGAAAGCGAGATCTTAAGGAGACGATGGTGGGTAGGATGATGAAGATTAAAAAATACAGCGACGGAAAGGAGATGGCCAAGTCGAGATGATAATTTGGATTGAGGATGGGATCTCGTGATAACTGAAACATTGGCTCGCAGAGCCTAGAAATCAGATAGCGACTAAGGGATAAGACTTGAAAAATATCGTGCACCTCCCTGAAAAATAGAAATTATCTTTAGCGGGTCCATGGAAATAATTTATCGACGACAATAAATTAAATGTTGATCATTTTTCTGAATTACTTTCCGGCATTATTACGAGCACCCTGAAATATTTTAGCATGAGGATCACACGTTAAAGTGCACCTGTGAGAAGTAGCAACAGTAACGAGGTCGAGGTTTTTTCAGTAGCGTAATGTAACCATTTGAAACAGCAACATCGCATCGAAACATTTTACAATGGACCCACACAAGTTTAAGGTACACAGAGTGGAACCGAAGAGTATAGCCAGAGCAAGTTTGAGGTATAGCCAGAGTAATCGTATTGGTCGGTTTATCCGTTTCGATTCACTATAAGGGCATTGTCCAAAATTAATCAACTAATACACAATGCGCGTTTAGGAAACTTCTGAAAAACGACACATCATTTTTAATGAGCTAAAGGGAATCATTTTAAGCTGAAGTTTTATTAACTACATCGAGCATAACCCTCCCATGATGTGAATCAGACATGATAAGGGGAATAAATGACGGCTATCGTATTCCGGAGATAAGAGTTATGAGCTATGGCCATTCCCACCAGTTACGAGGGTGGAAGAGCAGATATAAATACATGTTTGTCGTGCAAACGGAAAAGGGGTCATACATTATCAGCATGAATTGGATATAAAATTAGGGAAAAAACAATTTTAGAGTTCGGGAGCAGCTAAATGAGGGTCGACCTTTCCACGGGGCTTCGAGAGCAGGTAAAATTTTCTGCAGCCCCAGCAAACGGATTTAAGCCTCCTACAACATTCCATGGACGAAAATCAATATGTCTTCTCTGTAGTCAAGTTTTTCAACATATTTTACTCCACGATGATCTACTCTTGTTATCTGCATTTCATTATCAACACTTAGCATACCCTAGTTGGTGCACATGTCCATCAATAAATAAGCCTAAATTTCTATCCCTATAATCAATGGAAGGAATTCATTTCACACGCTAGGAATCGCCGCTTAAGGCAGGGAATGTATCACTACTCTCGGATTCGGTTTGATAGACATGTTTCCTCGATATGGTGAATCTAAAAGCATCGGATCACGTTTTTAGTCACATAAACAAACTCAGGAATTTGAATACATTATCTCTCAACTCTATGGCTATCAAAAGAAACCTGTCAAATAACTATAAATGTCTGCTAAACTTCTATCCATCAACATCAATTGTAGTCATTGATGCAATGATTGGCTTGCAGTAACTCTCCACTCCACTCATCCCTAAGCCACCCAATTTATTCAATCATAATTCCTCATTTTGATGTCCCTGATAATTTGGTTTGAAAGCTCTTCCTTGTTCTCCCACATTGAATTTTTCCTACTAATTTCGTCTTCAACTTCAAATTTCTACTGTAGAGGTATTAAAATTACTTTTACCTCTACTTGGTCTATAAGATAAAGCTTTTATATATTTCGTAATATTAATAACAACAATATTGTAAATATTATTATATACAAAAATAAAATGCTAATATCCAGTGATCTTGAAATAAAAGAGCTTCTCTCAAGTGATTCTTGGTTGACGAAAGTCGTGGATTTCTCAATTATCACATAAAATGTAATAAATGTATTTTATCATGTAAAAATTGTCGCAATACATGTAGGTCTGTGAGAACTAAATCCCATGGCACGAATATATTTTTTATTTCCTCTAAAAATGATGGAATACGTAAGGGAATTTAATTCTGTATTATTTAGTTTATCCAAAATCAAACAGAAATCACACGAAATCTCATCAATCTTATTCTATATATTCCTCCAGGAAGGTAAGGTGATGTATGTTATCGTTCACATCGCGATGGGCTACAGATATTCATAAAGTTAAGGACCCGTGTAATGGTATCAGCGAAGTAAGGACACATATGAGGGTTTTATGGTTGCCCAGGCCCAGGCAACGTCGGAAATACTAGACATCCCCGCTGGATGTTGTTGCTCTTCATTGAATCGAGCGCTCGTTTGCCGGGCACGCCCCTCGTGAAAGGCTCCGAGAACTAACCGCGTCAAAACCTCTCAAAATAAACCCATGAAGTGTGACACGACGCCCGTCAATTCCCAGCTGACGGGAATTCGATCTGATAAGTGAGGATTTTATGTGATCGGAGGCACGCAGACTTTTCCCAAAACTTATGGACGAGCTTCATTACGACCGAAGTTAACGACGCGCGCACCCCATCAGGATATAAACTACATGAATTGTGCTTGGACGAATGGAGGAAATAGACTGGAACAGAAAGTTAAGATTGGAAGTAGAGATATAGGCAGGACCTATAAAAGGAGTTACCGAAATTATCGGATAAAAAAGAGCCATTCACGTTATATGTACGTTGTAACCGAGGGTAAAATCTTCATTTGTGTGAACACCATTCCCGTCTAACTTTGGTCTGCTCGCTGCAATGGAAGCTGGAGAGACTAAATTACTAATATACATATGGTGTCTAATATTTTAAATACTGATGCACGGCCTAAAAGCTATGGCATAACGCAAAGACTCGCCTCATATTCACTGGAGTACGGAATCGTGATGAAAGTACGGGAATGATATCGAGAAAGACGGATAAAATTATTCTAGTTATTTTATAAATGAGGAATTAAAGGGAGAATACAGCGTGATTAGTGTATTCATGATAGTATCATTACGATGCATTTATTATATTATATACAAATATTATTATATTCATTTTAAATTAGCTTTTAAAATATTTTAATGTTCTAAATTATTGTGGTCTACAATTAATTTAATCTTTAATCCTTAGCAGAAACCATAGGTACTAGATTGGTCATTTATTTAATATTTGAAAATTTATGATAACAGCGGAAATCTCGAATAGACCGTCGTAGTTTAGCAGTAAACACCCTAATAACATCGGCTTTAAAGTTGGTGCGTCACGTTACTCAGTTTACATCAAATGGTATCCCAATTTTGCTCCTTACCGTTAAAGCTGATTTTCAACTTGGTATATATATAGCTTTCGCGAAAATTCTTCGTATGAAATATTTAGATTTCATCTCGAAGCCATTGATTAACAAAGCACCACTGTGGATAAAGATTAATTGGTGGTACTTCTAACTTCCGCACCGCAATACGTATTCTTTACGATTGAAGTCTCAATTTCAGTTCTAATTATTGATATAAAGAGTTGAACGTGTCCCATGAACGAGTGGCACATCATACTTCGAATGAAAAGTTATTTTTTGGCTTAAAAAAATGCTTAACCGTTTAAAATGATTGTTGAATTAAGAAGTCAAGAGCCAACAATTGAGGCTGTAAAATAAAGGAAAAAATGTGACAGTTTATAAAAATATGCAATCAGGATTGCTCCATTGATGTATCAGCTACCGCTATGCGAATAAACTGCTTCGAGGAGCATAAGGAAGGCATTAAAGCATAGTAATGACAGTGCATCACTCATTACAGCATCTATACTACGCAAGGTGGGTTAGGAAGAACGCTGCCTTGAATTTTTTAAATATAGCCGTATCAAATATGCTTCGTAACTCCTTTACAATGAAAATTTAATATCTAAATGCTACGTACACTAGTTCTCAAAATGGAGCTATTGATGCGAATGAAAAGAATGTTACGATCATCGAGAAAAGGAGTTTTAATGCATTTACACATTCGATGATGTACCAGTAATATAAATCAGATGATATTTTCATCATATTAACACATAAACACGCACAAAAATGAGCAATTTAATAACGAAAAATGTTTTTCGACATAATGCCTAAAATTCACATATAAAATAAACAAAATAAACATTTCCACCTCATACATATGGGGGCATGCACGTCAGGTCATCTCACAATTTTTGATCGACGGATTTTGACTCTTCAACCGAAAACAGGAAACGCCATAGTTTATAGGATCACAATCGGAATCGATGCATTAGAGCAACAAAGGTAATTTCTAATAATTCACCATAGTCATGCACGATTCTTTAAATGTTTTTAGTACTCGCAATGCTAAAGAGACTGATACGTACGTAATTTTTTTCCAACTTCACAACAAAATGTCACGAGTATTAAGAAAATGTGTCCTGGACATTCCGTGAATGAATCGCGCCGTTGACTACGCAAGATAATATTGAAGACATGTTTGTGAAGAAATCATTGGGCCCCCAGGGTAAAATAACCCCCACTTCATCAACCGCTAGTCATGCGATTTTGGGGTAGAATATAGAGCTGTCGAAGGCAAAGGTATGGGAGCGCAATAATTACCATTGATTTCAATTTCAATGCCTTTACGAGAGACTATAATTTTATATCATTACGTGAATATGCGTTCCTATTTCCTCTGCACGAAGCTCTGGAAACAGTTAACGCTTGCGGATGAACTCCATGACAATCAATAACTAATGAAAATCGATATGTAGAAACGAGGAGGCACAAATTAATGAATATTCGATGTACTGGCTTCGCAGTAAAAGTAAAACAAAAATTATCCTTCCGACGATGATTTCTATGTTTTCAAATAATTCCAAACGCGGAGCATATCCATAATAAGGATTAGTTTAAAGAATTATTAAAGCACAAAAAAACTAGGGTCCGAACTTGGAACCGAAATCGAGTGTTCAGCGCATGGGCAAGTCTGAGATACGCACTCATTCCTTCCTTCTTTCTGGATATACTAAAGCTCAGGAGAATTGTATTTCAAGTAATACTCATTATTATTTAAAATATTTATCAAAAAACTAGGCGTAACCTTTTGTAATCTTGACATAATCACCATGTAACAAACAAATGAATAGGAAAAATCCCACGTCAGCTTTCACGAAGACCTGTTCCAATGTTATTAGTGTCATTTTCAAGAAACATGAATCACTTAAAATCGTCGCAGTAGACGTTGAAATCGATCGCTATGAAAATGGTAGCTAAACTATGCACACATGATGGCCATTTATGACAATGCTCCACAACATTTTTCCCGAAAACACGCGTATTTTCGCCGGAAAATGTTCCGCAATCACCTCGGTTTAGGGAGAAACTCGCAAATTGTTCAACCTCCTATTCAACACCTCGCACCGTTATTTACACAAGCGATTCGGAGAGTAAAAATCGAGTCCCTCGTAAGCACATAAGCGCCTCGAGGAGTCAGACCAGGCGAATAATTTGCAAGTGGGAAGAGGGAGTGAGCGAGGAATAGAGAGAGAGGAGTAAAGGAGGGAGTGCAAATGTGGGAAGGGATAAGCAGCGGAGGAAGACAAGCGTGTACTCAAGGAGCGCGAGGTACTCAAATAAAGCAAAAGGGAAGGAGAAAATGGAACCGGTTTATTTTTGGGGGCGGAAATGATGCTATCGCCGGATCACACAAACGGAGACGACGACGCAGCGAAATTTATATTGCCTGACACGGCCTACCTTTTCATCTCCGCGTGACGCGCCAAGAGGGAGATGGAGAACGCCAGGGACTCTCAGCGGGCCGACCACCTTCAAGACGTCTCCTCCGAACCCGAAGAGGAGTGCTCTTTCGAAGGGACGGGGGAAAGAAGGAAGGTGAGGAGCTGATGCGGTCGAGTAATCCGAGACTCCAGTTAGCACCTCCTCCCGGGGGATGAATAACGAGGCGTTTGGGGAGGGGGAGCGGAAGGCACCTGCCCTTATCTCGCTAAAGGGAAGAGCGGCTGGCAGACGCACGACTCGCCGGCTGCATGGGGGAGGCTCCGGCCAAGACGCCACCCCCGCCGGCTTCCCCGTCCATGATCTCTCTCCACGGCCGGTCATTTCCGCGATTGCGGATTCCAACGACGGACATTCTCAACGTCGGCAACACGAGAGCATCGAAATGCAGGTGTTGAATGCGGTTCGCGGAGAGGTCTTGAAACGGGATATTTTTCTGCAAGTACCCACTGGTTTATCTCGTGCCATTAGTTGTCGATGGATTTCCAATCCACTGCATGGCTGGACAGGCATTTAACACCCTTACAGGATGCGGATGAAATACGCCCTTTGACCTTCAAAATGCACAAAATTAAAGCGAAGCAAGAATTGGTCCCGAATTCAGTGAAACGATAACGAAAAATTAACTCTTGCCAAATAACTGCGAATGGCTCTTAAAAAATTATTAAATGTTGCACCTTTAATTCAAGCGTTCAGTTTTCCAACGGAGTTAAAAACCACGTGTAGAACACAATCAGCATTGGCAGACATTTCTTCCAAGAATTTCCTCAAGCTAGTAGAATAATAGTACCACAACGTAATTAAACTACGAAAACTAAAACTTGGTACCATTCATTTGATATTAAGCAGTTTCGCCAGTTTAGGATCCTTCGTGTCAAAACATACGATCGATACAATAATCAAATACCCGTATTTGAGTGCTTTCACTTGAAGTTAGTTTCTTCCTATTTAGTTGTCTCACAAATTTAAGACACGAAAGGGAAATAAGTCAGTGAGAAATATACCAATGCAACTCACACGATTCCTTCGCAGTGTAGACAACTTGAAATATTCCGTTACTTCAACAACAACTTCAACAACGGTTTACATACCCTACGGTTGACCATTCCCCACGTCAGTATTTGATCATCTGTGGAAATTATTAATTTATAACTATCCATTCAAGGAAGGAATCCATTCATTGTAGGAATTTATCTCACCCAATATTCCTATACGAATAGTACTTCATCGAACAGAAGAAGATTAAAGCACGTGTTTCTGATCACAGCACACATTCTGGGTCTCTATATCATTGAACAGAATCTAGCGACAATGTTAACATTTTTCTTAAGAACTTATCTTATTGGTTACATGCCATAGTTGGGACGGGGCAGGCAAACGCTCACGTAAATATTTCACCAGCACACCTGACAGAAAATTCTAGCGCTGCATAGTAATTTCATACAACACTCCGTTAATCCGCTAATCCATTCCTGCCTTTGATTCACCATTTCCAATCAAGGGTGACACGCACACGAGACCAATCTACCAGCGACCCCACAGACTGTAACCTCGCGGCAAATGAGGCTGAACGAAATGGAGACACCATGAAACGACCTTTGTCCCTATGAAGTGTTTAAATTCACCCTATCTACCAATGAAATCACACGAGGAAGGCAAAACCTTGACAGTAACTATAAGAGGACAGATTCCAAATGTTCATGGACGAATGAGGAGGAAAGTCGGTAACGTGAGCCCGTAGCATGCACATACACCAACAGCCAGCCGGTGACGCGACGTTGGAGAAGCAAACGCTTAATGCAAATGCGAGGGAGTAATTAGCCATAAACGGCGAATAAGATGCGATCAAAGACGATGAGGTGTAAAAGACATACAACTAGTGCTGGGGGAACTCTTCACCGGTGACTGGAAACACGATTATCAGCGAATAAATTCTGAGAATACGTTTATTGGCCTTTTATTTTGTTTGTGCATGGGTGTTAATAGCACAAGATTGCACTTATTTTACATAGGGAGGAGTCGATTCCACTTTTCTTCGATTTCGATTCTTTCAAATCGATTCCTGATTCTCGATTCCGATTCCATCGATTCTCATTCCTAATAACAGGTGGGATATTGATATACCAGTAGCGTACGACTATTATTTAAAGTCAAGTATTGGCTGAATTAAAATAACAAAGACAATTAAGTCGCTCAAAAAGTATATTTATTGACAAATAGCAAACATATCCTCAGCTTATTGAGGTGGATAAAAAGTACTGACACAAATATGGTGTGATACATGAAATTTGATTTTAATATTTTTCTATCTGGAATCGATCGAATCGGAATCGACTTTAGGCGATCGATTCTCGATACCGATTTTAATTCTGAGAATCGTTGGAATCGAGAATCGACATTTGGATTTGACTCATCCTTAATTTTATACTTTGATTACAGCTTAGCTGAACCAAAATAAACTTTGAAAACATATTAAGTGGACAAAGAATGGGGGCATTATAGCAAAAAGATATTTTTTTCGATTGGGTATATATCATTATTTCGAAAGGATTTCGAAATTTTGATTTGAGCATATGTCATTATTACGGTACACCGCCATCGTCGGTAGTAAGAGACTGGAAAGTGATCATGGGAGAATGGGGAAGGTTAGAGAAGGAGAGAGGAAGGGGGGGGGAGTCATGTATGTATAAACTATTACATATATTACAAAGGAAGAAATCATTAATCTATTGGCAGCAGTCAGACCTGTCGAATATTATCCAATCGGCGGTAACAGTGGGCAGATTTAATGCAATGAAATAATCATGTTGAGGGAGGAAGTGAAATTATTTAACTAAAATCGATAGCCAACACCCAAGTGCAGACCGCAGTAAAATGGTGAAAGGAACTTTGAAGCAGGCAGTCTTCATCTCTAAGGACGGCATTATCCCAATGGATTACTATACAATCATAACAGGTCCATTAGTAAGAGGGATTCCTCCACCTCTTCCCCATTGACGTCCATTGATACATAGTGATAACCAATGCTTGAAAAAGAACACACACCTTGGGTTCCACTAGTTCTACCCGATCTTCCGATGCTGCACTCAAGTTTGAAACCGACTTAACAATTTGAAGCTACACACTCCGTCCACTGGGTTAACAAATCCAACTTGAAAATATACCATCCCTTGTGTTACTCAACCCTAAAGCAACCAGTTTCTGATTTAATTGGTGAATTTAATTTTCACTGGTCTTCGGAATCAGATGTGAAACCATGATGTGTCCCTCCGAGTTTTATCAAACGGAAGAGAGGGACATAATTAAATTTGCTGCACCTCAGCTTAGAGAAGATACGCTACATACTAACAAATTTTTTTAACCAAACGGTTCCCTATGCAAAACTCGAATTACAATTTTTTTAGAACGAACGAGGGTGAAGACCTAATTAAAGGTAGAAATACTTAGCTTGCGGAAATATTTATTCAACAAACTAGAGAGAGAAATCAGGCCGAACGGCTGCAGTAATTGTTCGGCAATGTTACACATCTATCTGTTTTTCTGGACAGAAAAATATTTTATCTAATATTTCTAGATGGAAAGTACTTGATATTTCTGAGAGTGGCTGGTATCTATGGATAAAAATATTTTCATCGTTTTGGGAAAATATCTAGTTATATGTAACGGAGGTGACTAAACGTGCACTGAACTCGGAATGAAGCTCCATTACTTACTTGATTCCAAGTGGTTCAACTTAAATGCGCGAAATTTAAAGTAAAAATAACCATCGCCTCGACTGAGGTTCGAACTCAGATCTTCAGTTTTCATTGGCCTATGCGGCCGACTATGAATTCTATGGAGGATTAAAATGGATTTAATGTTCTCACAAAGATGAAGCAGCACATCATGCCAATGAAGTGCTCAAATTCCTGCTCATAGTGCTCTAGTCCACGAGGTTAAAGTAACTTTAGAACGTAGCTGCGTTTGCCATTAGGAAAATCAATCAGTTCACTAAGTAATCGGTTCAAGCACCCAGAGCGAATCCCGGAGATCTACATTCGAATCACAAACCATTCGAGTGTTTTTCGACGTGAGTTTCATGCATTTTCCATCATTTACCGTTGCTTTAGATCGGAAGTGAATCGGCGACGGATGGGAGATGACATTAGACGTGTGGGAAGAAAATGAGGTGGAGGGAAAGAGAGGAGGCGCGGGGACAAGCGGGGGAGTGGGGGGAAGAAAATGAGGTGGAGGGAAAGAGAGGAGGCGCGGGGACAAGCGGGGGAGTGGGGATGAATGAGTCACTTGCGGCTGGTTGAGAGGGTTTTCGCCATCTGCCGTCCAATCCGATTAGTGGTTACCTCGCAAATTATTTTCACTCCTTTTTGGGATGACGTGAGTGACGATATTTCATTTATCTGGACGCAGATCTACTGGCCCGGCGATCTGATGTGAAGTTTCGCCAAATTAAGCTTAACAAATAGAGGTTTCGAGATGATTTTATGAGAAATCCGCTGCGTGAGGCAAAAACTTGGGATTTTACTCATCTCGAGGTCCACTTCACCTTAACTCAGCCACAAAACGGATAATCTATCTGACTGTCAATCGACATCTGACTAGAAGGTAATGAGCCGTACACAATCAACGAGCATGCCAAATGGAGAAATTTTTTTTTATATTGCTGTTTTTAGGAGAAGTTACAGTCTCTAGAAAATCTCAGAATGATAGAACGGTTGAAGCGAGAACTGCGAAAATTTCCCACAATTACTGGTTCCTTTCTGTTCCCGAGAAAAAATATGGCTACTCATTGGCGATGAGCCCATGAACCCCTAATTACGCTCACACGATATCCCCACGCTATTCAGAGAAAGGTTTGCAGCAATAAATAATTTGAAACTAAACGGTTAGTTCTCACTTTGCAAGATGGATTCTTAGTAAAATACAGTCTTGGAGCACCATATTGCCATTGATCACTAGGCCTAAACTGCCCTGAAAGTTTACTGTACGTAGGTTCAAAACGTCATAAGACTCAGATGGAGTAAAGCATTTCCGCATTATTTTGTTGATTTATCCCCACTTAAATTTATCTCTCAATTATTTGTGTTTATCAACTACACTCCATCAACTAAGATGGCTTTTTTCTTTTCGGACCCTCGAATTCCTAAATAGCCTCTCACATCACCCGAAATTGAACCGTATGGAGTGCAATTAGGTATGAATATTTCTCTAACGTATTAGCAATTTAAAATGCTGATTGAGAAATGCATCCCTTAACATTACACACTATCCCTTTTCTTCGAGGGCAACTACAAAATTACCTCGAAAAAAATGTTTTCAGGCCTGGAATTACACCCCGACCGACGAATGAGAGAGGTTATTTAACGTATGAAAAATAGTACAAATTCATTGGCCAAGAGATCATCATGATGGCTGGTTAGATATATGGCGGTGAATCTTATTCCGCACAAAACTACTAAGGGTAGTGAAATTAGAAACTCGTGTCACTTGGATTAAAAACGGAGATATTCGAAGATAATTCACACAAATGTGAACACATCTGATAGGTGGTCAATTGCTTTACATAAAAGAATTCTATTTCATAGTTAATATTAACGAGGCGGAAAAATCCCGCGTAAATGGACGTAGATTCAGATATTTCAATACATATATATATATTGAATAGCAAATCTTAATTAGTGCTTGAATTATTAAAGAGAACGAGTCGATGAATATTTGTACGCAAAAAAATCCAGCCATAAAACACCAAAACCAAATCATTCGGGCAAATTCCACGCAATCGATAATCCTGCAAAACGTATTCTGTAGGCTAGCCTCGATAAAAACCCCCTTCTCAACCAATGGATAGGACTCAGACCCGAGCCTCATTTGTTAGTGACGAGAAACTAATTCGACAGCATTTGTCCACTTCACCATGATCGGAAAAAATGTCCGGGAGCCCCAATTAAGGAAAAGCAAAACCTTATTCGAATCCGGAATCGAAGAATGACATTCAACCCTTTGACGAGGGTAGAAGAGGAAATTCGTGTCTCGGAATTTTGGCCGACTTCTGAGGAGAGAGCACTTACGGGACTGTGGAACCCCCCTCCAAATCGGTGTCAAGCACCTTTGTATCCCTTTTGCTCACAAACACACACACATATATGTATCTCCCCAGCCGATCAATCATATCCATCGCCCAATCATCCGACTACCTTCCCGCCGAATATCTCCCCAGCCGATCAATCATATCCATCGCCCAATCATCCGACTACCTTCCCGCCGAACACCGCCCGCTGATCTTGGCTTGTTTTCTCATCCTTACTCTTATTCATCTTTTTATTCTTTCTCTTCCAGCAGAGCATGTAAGGGCCGAAGACAGGGCCGCCGCGCCCACGGCGCCAGCAGGCATTGCATCATCATCCGCTGGCGGAAGAGGCGCCGAAGGAGCGCGTCACTCGACCCCAGGGTCAACCGACGGCGCCGCGTCTGAGCTGCTGAGGTGAGTTCGCTGCGGACGCGAGAAGGGTTTTTCGGGGGAAGGAGGAGGGGTGCTAAAGGGTTGCGTACGAGGTGAATGGGGGAAGTAATCGGTGCGAAAGACGAGTTCTCCTTCGCTCAAGTCCGCTGCGAAAAGAACGAAGGGTAAAGGCAGACAAAGGCTGTGGACGGGGAGGTTTTAGGCCTGATATCTGAAACGAGCCGAAACAGTTAATTCCCGTAAATATTAATATGATCAATTTCTCGAACGAATATGTTTAAGATTGAGGGACACGTATTGAAGTTTATGGGCGAACAATTTCTACCCATACGCATAAGAAAAGTAAATTGAAGTAAAAATTATTTCTGTTAAAATTCAAAATTTAATTTGCCAAGAAAAAATAAATAATAAAAGTAATTTTCATTCAAACTAAATTTTTAGTCAATCAAAAAAGCTATCAATTAGTAAAACCAAGAAAAATGCCTAAAATCAATCAATTCCCACAGCGTTTTCAAGAAAATACTTGTTCCTAATTTTTTTTCAAAGTACATAAATGCGAGTCGAGGAGAGTAATTCAAGAATTTAAACAGCACGACTCAATAGACTTCTATACGTGAATTGCCTAAGGTCAACAGTCATTAATTTCTTTGAGTAACCCTAAGCAGCATTTTACGGGAGAACTAATCCATGTAAAAGCTACAGAAGTCCATCAAATTTGGAAAGAAATTAGCGACAGCTTTGCTCGGAAATCCAAGCTCCGCGAGGCTGTAGACAATACAATGGACGGGGAAGAGATGAATTTTTCACAGATTGATTAACTTTTCGCTTTAAATATGAAGGAGGTTTGCATTTACTAACCGTATTTATGTAAGAATCGAGTGTTTAGAATTTTTCTTTCTTGAAGCCGCCTATGAGATTCTCGTATACAGCTCTCTCTTTAGGAGAACGACGCCTTCGGAGATAAAGAAAGACAAAAGGACCAACCCGGGAGACCCATGCTGCTTCCCCACATGTGTTTCCGTGTTCGACCTCTGACCCCCTCCACTGACAGGAGTCATTCTTTAGGTCTCCTCAACTTCCCAAAAGCCCCTCCTCCGGCTCTCCGCCAACACATCTCCTTCAGTCGGGGGTCTCGGCTCGGTTCGTTAAAGATGCTGAATGGATACACATGGGAGAAATAGGGATGGATGTTTAAAATTGAAGCGCGAAATTAAATTGCGTCCAAATTGGTCCCCACCAAAGCACACCCACACGCTCGTTCTCAAAAGCTCATGTTGGAGTTTATCTGATGGAACTTGGGGAGCGAAATTGGAACAATTACGTGTCGCCAACTATTAGTGTCGAAAGAAGTCTCAGAGTATGATATATTTCCCGGCAATATTCTAAAAGCGATAAAACTGCAATCAATAACTAATCACGAGCATAAAACGAACGACACGACCTGAAAAAAAATCCCTACTCTTAACTTAGTTGTACCCCATTCCAAATAACTGATAGGTCACCTTTCTAATATTACAAATCCAGGATGAAAATTCAATTAGGACGCAGCTTGCATAAATTTAATCTCCAGGAGCATGAGGAGCAATACAATATAATTTGAAAATGATGATGATGAGAATGTATGCTCGAGAGACGCTCGTTTCAACACTATGTTTTAAATATGTGATGTGCGTAAGAAATAATTGACAACAACTCGAAACAGGAACGAACAATGCTCGTTTTCTATTCAACGCCATCGAGTAAAATTGTAAAATTTGCTATGATTCCCTCACGAATTGTTCCATGTAAATGGCACCTAGTAATCTTAACTTTACTTAATGACAAAGGAAATGGTTCCAGGCTTGACTTTGTGGAAGTAATTCATAGTAACTTAAATAAAACTTTGTATACTCCACTATATATATATATATAGAACACATAAAATTTACAAAGACAATGGTGGTGTGAAGATGAAATGATGGCCGATTCCAAGCGTTCCTATCCACTTTCTTTCTACCTTTCTGTATAAATATTTATGTGAGTATTTGCCGCTGTGCGGTCTGAGTGAATGAGTGAACGATTATATATATATATATATATATATATATATATATATATATATATATATATATATATATATATATATATATATATATATATATACATACACACACACACCTATAGTGGAGTATACCAAGTTTTATTTAAGTTACTTTACACAATGAATACCTATCCTTTAATTTATATCAAATAATAGTGCATAGCATAATGAGTGCGGTATAATTGTGAATAGCACACGCGACCAGTCAACCAGGTAGGGTCATTCGCAACTATAATGCACACAATACTTTTTATCATTAGTGAGTAGAAATTATAAATCAATATATGTGTGTATACAAATATTGCTCAATAGGATAAGATAAGCCGTCAAACGCCCGGGAGGAATTTCCTGTTAACAGCCATTACTCGGGTTGCACTTTATTGAAAACTGAGAAAAATTGATAACATTGTCATAGAAATAGTATTGTACTTTTTAAGGTAAAATGAAGTGCATAACGAAATCTATTGAAAAAATTAATTACTTCATTCTTTCTGCCATCCGATAGTGAAAATTTGAACTCCATAAGGTGATTGCAAGTAATAAAAAAATAAATATAAAAAGAAAAATCTGCACTGATTCCAATACTTATATTATGCGAGTGAAAAAGGAGCCCTTGCGGCCCTGAAACCTTTGGTCCAATGGATTTCCCGAGCTCCACAGATCTCAAATACCGTATCTCAGGAGAAACGGCTCGGAAGTTTACGAGAAAAAGTTTACATATCTATAAACCGAGGTAAGAGAGATACAATTAAGCAAGCGTTCTTTCATGAAAGCTCGCTCTCAAGTGTGTCGTTAGAAATAACGTGAGAAGTGCACACTTGGATATTTAGCAAACGGAAAACCCCTACGCATTATGGTATTTTCCTGGCACGTATGATAACAATGTATGTAATATTCGCCATTCATACGGTCGCACATGAAACCCTATGGATTTCCATAGTCAAGGCTTAAGGAGGGAGGAAGGAAAAAAATACATAACATAATCACAAAACAAGAAAGGTTCTTCGGGAGTGCGCGTTTCAGGGAGTAGGACGTGGGACTGAGACTAATTGAAGGATGGTGCAATTTGTCATCCAGTTAACTCCGGAATGATAATGATGATGATGATACAAGGATTTCACCGCGTTTGGAGTGGCTATTTCGTTGAAACGTTGCGTGGGCAGAGGATGGTTAATAGAAGGAGCCACTCGGGAGAGAAATAATCGGTCCCAGCGGCGTCGACTGGAGAGGGAAAGGTAAATTAATTTTCCTCAGAGCGAATGCATCGTCCCTGAAGAAGAAAACTCGTAATTTGAAAACTGGCTGATGAGAAGGAACCCAACGGTGGCAAAAAAAATTCGCAAGATCTTTGTATAGCACACCAAATGAGTGTATTTGTTTGAAAAATATTATCATAATTCATATTTTATAGATTCGGAATCGTGAAACTACAAATTTGCAGACATTCCTGAATCCATCGAAGGAATTCCTTAAAATAGTAGAAGAAATAGTCGTCAACTAGTAACATCGAGCATTGTTACTATGAATAACTGATATTAATTCAAATGATATGAGTATGAAAGAAAGCTAAATCATAAATGATCTTTTGGTGAAAATATTTTTCCACTGACTACAGTGTAAGAACTGTACATTAAGCAAAATAGTTTTGAGAAAAAGTGACGCCCACACAGATGAAACTAATAAAATATAGATTAAAGAATATTAGGCGATGCTTTTTGGAAACGTTTGCATTTAAATCAATTAAATAATAGCACTTGGTATTTTTCCCACCACAATTGGAAAAAATGTAACAAACATGGTCTCCATCTTGATTGGCATTCTAAAAAACTAAAATAATGAAAACTATACCACGCATCGGAATTGAAGTCGATATCTTATCGTGTCTGAGAAAAAACTGACAAGCGTTTAAATTTCATTACTCACAAGCTCTACACTTCATATAAAAGCGACGCATTAGGCTCTCTCTCACGTCCCAAACCGATTTGGGTTGAGAAAAAAAGTTACATGAGATGAGCAATGCCACCACCGGTCACGATGAATCATGAAACTGGCGGTCGACACTGGGTGCCCTCCATTATATTATGAGAGCCACTACCTGCTGCCGATGAATGTCATCCGAATGATACATCTCTGTCTGTGAGTCACCGATCCCCAGGCAGGACGCAACCGCCTCATTCTCGATCGCGCGGAATGGAGCAGCCACCGAATGCATCTCAATCTGTCCCCGAGGACACGGCTTCATGAGCGCGTCTCCTTGTCACAGCGCATGATCTCTCCATTCGACAACGCAGGGGGGCGGCTCCGGGACCCTGGGAGTCGACTACGACGCCGGACGGCGCCGCCGCCAGGGGCCGGAGGAGGAAGGTGGTGAAGAGACGGCGGGGCGAGTGGACAGGGAAGCAGCGGCAGTGGGGGGGCAGCGGTGGGGGCGAGGAAGGGGGCGCCGCAGCCGCCCCAGGCGTGGAGGGGCGGGAGGTGGAGTGGATTGGCGTCGGAGGAGCAAGGGGGTCGCCAGGGGGCGAGCGGGGAGGAGGCTCCAGCGACACATCGGGCGACGGTGCAGGTAAGGAGACTTCAATGACCGAAATAACTCTTTCACAAGTTCAAACCACGAAAGGGTTAAGCTGCGACATTTTTCCATTATTGAAGTGTTTGTACGAACGTAAGTATTTTTATCTTTTAACACCAACAGTGATCCGTCTTTAAGCACCACTAGTTTCACGAATGATGGTTAAAATCATAAGGGCTTTGAAGACAAATCATGAGGGAGTAGCAAGTTGAAAATAGTGATTAGGGGGAAAATATTAAGAGAGAGTAAAAAAATAGAAAGATAAATATACATCTAAAATGTCATCAGGGGATGGAATTCCATAATAAACAAAAAGAACAGAAGGTATACTTCAAGAACGGAACTCAATCTGCTTAATCTTTATTCTTTAATTAAACTACAATAGATAGATTCTCAAATGAAATGCATAGAGTGAAGAATGCATGTATTTCGCAATAGGTAACTTTTTTATTGTTGTAGACTTCCATTCTAAACTATTGTTAAACATTTTTATGCCATTCCTTTTTCCCCTCATCCATTTGAAAGTTTCCCTTCCCTATAATGCTTACGAAGCAACTGACTAGCAAAAATATTACCTAAATAATTATCAGCCATTACACAGGATTGCCAATTAAATGCCGTTTCTGTCATCCAAAGAAATTATTTTCCTCATTCAATTTATCCGTGAGCGGACCACCAACAGACAAGCTGCGGTGTATTTTTAGATGGTAAAGATTGATTGGTCATGAGATTTAAGGAAACACAGAACAACTGACTGGCTCCGTATTTCACATGGAATGTTCAGAGAAGAGGCGATTATCCCAAATATCGAGACATCGACCGCTGGTCGTAAAAGATAAATCGGCTCTTTTCCATGTTAGAAGATTGATTGATATCCTGAAGTGGTTAGAAACATTAGGCAACACGGACGGGATAGCTTTGGGATTTGTCATCGATCGGAAAGATATATGCTTACGATAATTGAAAGCGACACCCATGAAGGCATTTTCTAATTTGACACCGATAAAAATCTATTTTGGGCGTGTCAAGGAGATACTTAAGAATGAGGAAATACGTGGGCGCGGACATCTTAGGGTAAGGCCGTGGAGAGATATCCCGCGAATTAACAATACCGGCAGTGATAAACCGATGACCATATTCAGGGTAATTTGTTTTACTTTGACGCGTGGTTGCGAATAGAAAGTGTAAATAGCATCATTTCGAAAAAAAATTACCAAGCGCCGATTATCGACCTCTTGCCTCGGTATTTCATTCATAAAGATTCAAGTAAAAACTGTTTATAGAGCAGCAACTTTACCTCAGTCCTCTTCGCCTGAATGACAAAATGTAGTTTTTATTATAATGAAGCCATTTATTTCTACCGCACTAGTGATTAAACTCACAGAAGAAAATTACAAACAAATCTGTTCGCTCCCCGTAAGTAGAGGTGTCAGCATCTGTTTTCCATTTTACCAACATTTGAATACTTTAAAACTTCATTTTATTCTATAATATAAAATGTTTGGATAAAGTAATAATAGATTCTACTTTTTTAATAATAGATTCTACTTTTTTAATAATAGATTCTACTAATTCGGATGAGGATAAAAAATTCTATAGTACGTGAAGCAGAAAAAGAAATAGGATACTATGAAGGAATCAGAGCAAAGAAGCCCTGGGTAACAGAGGAGATGTTGACGAAGATGGAAGAAGGAGGAAGTATAAAAATAAGAATTACGAGCAAGAAAGAGAAATGTATCGAAGGTTGAATAATGAATTGAAGAGGGAAACTCAAAAGGCAAGAGAGAAGTGGCTGGCGGAAGCATGTGATGACATAGAAAACCTCGAAAAGAAAGGAAAGTATGATCTGATGTATAGTAAGGTAAGGGCAGTAACAACTGATAATAGGAAAATGAAGAGTAAAATGAGAGAAATTGAGAGTATAGATGGCAGAATTATGTATGAGAGGAAAGAAATAACAGAAAGATGGACAGAATACTTGGAAGACTTGTATTGCTCAAAGGAGAATCCAGTGGATTTGGACTTGGAGGCAGAAGAAATGGTGCCCCCGGAAGATAGAGGTTTGTTAGTGTTGAAGAGGGAAGTAGAAAAAGCAATTGAAGAAATGAGAAAAGGGAAGGCAACAGGAATGGATGAGATCCCTATTAAATTTTTAAGTGCTTGAATGAAGAGGGTGTGCAGGAAATTGTTAACATGTGTAACAAAATATATCACACTGGTGAATGGCTACAAGCTTTTGTAAGAACAGTGATGGTACCAATTCCTAAGAAGCCTGGTACACGGAAATGTACTGAACATAGAACGATAATCCGAATTACACAAGCAGCCAAAATAATGTTGAGAGTGGTGAACAGAAGATTAATAAGAATAATGGAAGAAAATGTAGGAGAGGAACAATTTGGTTTCCGGAAAGGGAAAGGAACAAGGGACGCCATTGGCCTGTTAAGAATAACTGGAGAAAGGTATATAGAGAGAGGAAAAGGAATGGCAATTTGTTTTATTGATCTGGAAAAGGCTTTTGATCGGGTTGAATGGAATAAAATGTTAGAAATTCTAAAAGAGAAGGGGTTGGTATGGAAGGAGAGAAAACTCATTAGAGAATTATAAATGAGGCAAAAAGCTGCATTAAAAATAAATGAGGATATGACAGAATGGGTGGATCTTGGTAGAGGAGTAAGGCAGGGATGCTGTCTGTCGCCAACCTTAACCTTGTTCAATATATATGTTGAGGACATGATCCATAAATCTTTTGATGGGAGAGAGGACGGAGTCAGCATTGGAGGTAGGAAGATTAGAAGTATAAGATTTGCAGATGACATGATAATATTAGCAGATGATATGCAATCACTTCAAAGGTTGATAAAGGTTTTGGAAGAAGGGATGAAGGAATATGGGATGAAGATCAACCTAGGAAAGACAAAGGTGATGCCAGTAAACTGTGAAAATTATACGAGTGTGAAAATAAATGAAGGTGTAATAGGAAAACTGAAAAGCTACCGGTACCTACGAACGATGGTGACAGACGACTGGAGAAGTACTTCAGGAATAACAGCAAGGTTAGCAATGGCAAAAGAGGCCTTCAGCCAGAAGAAAAACTTGCTATGCAATAAAAGCCTGGATCTGGAGCTGAGAAAGAGACTAGCTAAGTGTTATTCATGGAGCGTTTTCATGTATTGATGTGAAGCGTGGACATTAGGTAAGAGGGAAAGAAATATATTAGAAGCTTATGGAATGTGGGTGTGGAGAAGGATGGGAAAAGTAAGATGGGTACATGAGATGAGAAATGAAGAGGTTTTGAGCAAATTAAAAGAAGGAAGATCGCTCCTAAAGGAAATAAGGAAAAGGAAAGGAAACTGGTTGGGCCATGTGATGAGAGGGAAAAGTATAATAACTGTGGCACTTGAGGGTTCAATTGAAGGAAAGAAAAAGAGAGGAAGGAGAAGAATGAAATTGGGGGATCAGGTGAAGAACATCAGCTATGATGAAACAAAGAAGGAAGCTCGGGACAGAAGCGGATGGAGACAGTAGTGGTGTACGGGACCTGCCAGCAGGCAGAACACCAGATGATGATGATGAGATTCTACTTTATCCTATGAAAACAGAAGTTGCACATTTTATGTTGTACTTGCATGCGTGATTGTGCTATTACCATTGTAACAAGCATTCTGTGCACAAGCTTGAATATCGGAACGTTCCTGAGGTACGTTGTTCGGAGTCCAGCTGGAAGTCCTCGCCCCGCATGATATGATCTTGCGTTAGTCTCTTAATCGGGGATCGCGTTTATCAAGCGCTACATCTTCCGAACCTTATTCTTATCCTATTGATAGGCTAGTGAATGTCTGTGCAAGAAATGAAGCTAAATTCACCGGCGACACAAAAGCACAAAAAAATACAACAACATGCAAAGAGATTCTTTCTCTTCAATCAATTCTTTAATTCATGTTTATTTAATTAATTATACAATTATCTTACTCGTTAATATACCATGGACACAACAAATCGCATCAATCCACAACATATTCTATCCATGGGTTTTAATAAAATTGAAAAAATGTGTCAATACTGCATTGTGTATAAATTGTTTATCACCATATCTTGATGAAAAATTGACAGAAAATGGCTCACCAAAAGTTCTTAAGTTATCTAGTATTATCTTCGATGTACAATTATCTTTCATAAAATACCAACCTACTGGTCAATGCTGACAATAATTAATCCCACAAAACATAGAATATGGGTAATTCGAACAAAATAAGTCAAATGAGTCAAAATGTTTTCTTTTTCAAATTATATTCAAGCGCGCTCTTAGTGTTAAAATTTCCCTTGAGTATATTGATCTTGATTGTGTCAATATATGTTCTACTTTTGATACCGTTGACAAGGAGCTTGGAATGCAACGCGTACCGAACACAACCCACCCTTGAGGTTGGAGGCGATTCATCAATTCGGCCCGAAGGCAGAGGGCGCACGGAAAGCTATCAACTTCGCCGCCCTGGACTTGACCTGTCTCGTGGGGCGCTCAACCGGACACGGAGGTCTGATGGCAGCACCAACGATTAATGGAGGAAGAGTGGTCAAGTATCTAAGGTCAGCCTAACGGATGACATAGTTAAGTCTTCATAGACGAAGATTTTTTCATTCCGAAAATTATAATTTCATTACGCCTGTTTTTTTATCACGATAAGGATAACTGCAATTGAAATTTACAAAAAAACATGCCAATCAACCAATGTTGATGATGATTAGGCGTGGATGTCCTTAAAGTTTGCAAAATCCAAAAATGAAAACCAATACTTCATTATTTATTGTCACATATGAATAACGTACAATATTTTTGAAATTATAATAAGGAGAAGGATCTCTGCACACTAGAAGTTTGATAAACTCGAGTAAAGTCGAGGAAATATTGAAGAGTCCCTACTTCAATATAGCCTAAATAGTTCTGTCGACATATTTTGTCCACCTGCGCGGATAAAACTTTCCAATATTATACAAGGTACAACTTATGGAAGGAAAGAAAATTCATATCAATTTGAAGGTGAACTTTTGAAGGTAGAAATCCTAAAGATGTCCCTCTTGTTAAATATGTTAACATTCAAGTGACAACGTTCCCGGTGTTGGAATTCCCGATTCCACCATCACAATCCCGCATAGGCTAACCAGGAAAACAACGACGCCAAAGAATCTTTCTCAACCAAATCAATTAAGACAATCAAGAATTTATCTCCTAACTGTATCTCCTATAATTTTTCGAGTGTATGATCAAGTATAAAAATTACTACTCACCCATTGTCGTGGTTTCGATTTAATGGTAAAACTAATTTTCAGGTGGAATGTAATTCAATTTTTTGTAATACAAATAGTATTTAGTATTGTTGCAGTTTATGGTGTACATTTTATGTTAAGTCATATAATGGTATTTATCCGGTCACCAATGATTTTTACAGCCCTGATGAAGATCTGCAATCAAATCGAAACGGTGGCAATAGGAGTTTTAGCGATAAGAATAATTGACCAAACCATCGAAAAGCTTTAAACTGCGGAAACTACATATATCCAGAGATTTTACGAGCCATATGGTCCTAAGTTTCCGGGGCGATGATGCGACGACATGACTTCACTGGAGAAACTGTTGTCATCCGAAACAATACGCTGGGGAAACTCCAAAAATGCATGCGACCTTGCAGACACTGATTTTTCATTCTAGGAATAAAATTTCACTTAATTATCAATCCTATTACAAGTTCAAAAACAAATGTTTGGAAATTCGGCAAATTAATTTCATCCTAACATCAAGGTTGGAGCTGATTCCCCAAATGCCGGAAAGGTTTACAAAATAAATACTGCCCCAGGACAGATACAATCATCATATTCACTGAAATAATTCAGTGTGTCACTCGAGGAATATCCACGAAATTATAAAAAATCGAATGAGTTGAAATGACTCTCAGACCAACTGTCGCGGGTGTGATATCTTTTTAGTTAGCAACTTTTATCGGAAAAATTTAAAAACTTCACGATGCAACTCAGAAAAAATTCTGCTATCTTTTTCTCCTCGAAACCCCATCCCTCTTATCCTGTTGTTCTTTTTTCCGTACCAATGGAATCTCCAGCGATGCATGTTGGAATCTTCAGCATTTATTTTGTTAATTTTGAGATCTGAGCGTGCATTTAACATCTTGAGGCTTGTCACATTTCCCCTGATAAATAAACTGCTGCATAACCTTCGAACTTTCTAGGGTAAGGTTATACATTGCACTCTCGGCTTCGTTTATAAACGATGGAATATATTTCCTGCTACAATTCATACTTCTATACGAAAAAAATACCTCATCAATATCCGCTAACGTTCACGTAATGGAAATATAAATTCATACTAGGAAATAAAGTCTGATTATTCCGACGGATGGCCAAAAAATATGACTACTGCCCCAGTACGCGGAGAAGGTCATAAGACATAATTCATGACATTTAAGGAGACCGCCTACGAAAATACTTGAAGGGAGATGAAAGTTAAAACTTGGACACCGCTAAATTTTTGTTCACTTTTTGGAGCCGAGTCAAAAAGTAAAATTTCAAGAATTATGTCTTATGACCACTTCCACTGCAACACGATAAGGTCATCCCCTCCTTTCCTTAAAATTTAATAATGATGAAATTCTCACAAAAAGTGGATCACACCCATAAGTTTAGAACTAAATACAATTAACGCAAGCACATAACTAGAAAAAACCGTAAGGTCGATTTTCAAGCGGCTCTTACATTGGTGATTTTTCAGCTTCTAACGATGTGCACAAACAATCCGTAATATAAACGATGATAGGCTGTCAAGATAGTTGATTTTTGGAAGTTAAACCTTCCTGGTTCACAAAATTTCTTTATGAATTTTCGCTGATGCAATATTTTACAACACTTAAAGCTGGGTCTATTATTTAACACGCTTTTTTTCACGGTATTTAGGGCCTGTTTTTCTCTTACGCATTTTTCAAAGCATGATCAACATTCGATCATGCCTCATAGCAAATGTAAACAATAATTAACTGGCAAAATCATTTACAGGCGCAAAAACCCGAATCCACCATATCAGCGCTTCCTAGTGGCTCTCTACAAGTGTGAAGATGGCTACCAGTTAGCCAATCCAATAGCAGATCGATTGTTCTGCAGTAACAACACTTGGATAGGCAGAAAACCCAGATGCCTCGGCGCAGGTGAAGTGCAGCCCGAGGTTCAAGGTGAGTGGTCACAAAACCATTAGGAATTTTTTACAATGTACTTAATGGTATTTCCTTTAAAATAAGAGTTCCGAAGGAGGAGAAACTGAGCCACAGTCTCATTGCCGGTCACATTCCTAAAATAATAATCCCACTGCTTGACAAAATAATTTAAGATTTTTCGCGACGGCAGCTTACCCTGCTACGGGAAAGATATTTATGTTTATCAAGGTACAGGAAAAAATAGCCAGCCAACTAAAATGGCCAAGAGTACTCTCCTAAATTCTTGATTTTACGACTCGAGTTAAGTCATAGAGTATGCACATACCTTCACTAGAGTTAGCTACGCTCTCGCAATTTAGGAAAATAATATTCGAGGCTATAGGGAAGGTTACTCACTCCTTGCTGTTGCCGATCGCTAGCTACTTTATCCGGAAACTACTTCTTAATCTTCCATATACTTTCCCAGTTTCTAAGAATGTCACCAAAGAATACAAATATCAATCGCAATACTGATTTCACTGAGATAAATTTATTAAACTGACATGATTACCACATGTAAAGCCGTCATCTGGTTCGCAGGACAGCAAGTTCATTTTGCTAAGAATTCTATGGTATCGAGCAACACCAATCGCACACCATTTATTCATTTCCTCACATTCCAAATAGTTCATAAGAATTGTTTAATCACAACAGCACATGAAATATGTTTCACACACGGGGTAATTTACTGCCAAAACATCTCTTAAAATATGTGCAGTTCTGATTAAAACCCAAGGCAAGCACTGGTCGACTTTGGCTTATTTTTTCTTGTCAAGAATCTGCCACATTTCTTCTGATAAAATGTCTTAACCAAATGCTTATGCGTAGAAATAAGACTGTAAATTCTAGATCTGAGCAGAATATATTCATTACTCGATCCAAAATTTGAAAGGGCGACAGCTACAAAAATAAGACATTTTCAAAATAGCTTAACACGAGGATCTATGGGAAAATTAAAGAATCTCAGTACAGGTAAGAAGAGTGCTAGAAAGTACCATTCCATTTCAGGGAATGGCTTGATCAAATAGAATGGAGGAGTTGAGCTACTTCGAGGAAGAGGAAGGATGAAGAGCCGCAGACCACCAACCACATCGTAGGTCATAGGGAAGTTGTAAGTATTCCCGTCTGAGAGCAGCTTTCGACTCCATCTTGTCCACTCCTCAAGGGTCGCTGGCTTTGATGACTCTCTTAAACTACTCCTTTTTATGTGAGCCTCTAAAGGTAGTACTATACGCTGCATTCAGAAGCTACAGATGAAAGGATTGAGACAGGTGTCAACGAGGAATGGTCCTGGAGATTTCCTCAGTAAGCGCGATTCATTTCTCGCGATGAATTTCAAACCCTCCGTATTTATAAACCAACATTTTGTTTCAATTTTTTGGGAAGATAGTAATTATCACAACACATATTTTAGATAGGAGTTATTTTATTATCTTAATAACACCGAGTAATTTATTCAAGCTAGTAATCTTTTAGTATATTAGAACATCCCCACACAATCGTTTAAATAAATCGATTCTAAGAGCTTTCAATGGAAGTTCTTCGGCTTCAAATCCGCTGGACATGGAAACAAAAATAAATGTTAGCATTGCAGCGGTTTATCCTAATCCCTTGCCACTCTAGGGCTTCTCCTTCCCAGGTTGCATCATCCTGCGCTTCAAAGAACCCCTCTTTCAAAGGTAGAACATTATTCCATCAAAACCTCCCTGATAACTTAGCTAAATGCCTTGTCTGACAGTGGCCGTATTTATAATCCTGGATAACATCCGTCCCACCTTTATTCACCATGGTGTCCGTTGGACGCCTTGAATATGGTGTTGGACAATCGACCAAAAGTAGAAAGGGAGAGGGGAAAAAAGTTCATACGGGAAATTTTCAGAGCAGGGTCAGCGACAACAGAAAGAAGACAAAAACCTCTTTCCGACTTGATTACTGTGCAATCTGTTCCACACGCACTTTTATTCCAGACACGCCTCTTTCTGTCATTAAAGTGATACTTTTTATCTTTGCGCTTACGGAACAGGTTTCCCTACTCGCACTAAAGGCTATTGTTATTATCATGTCATTCATAATAAAGATTCTTTCATAACAAAGCCAATACAGTCGTGGGTCGGGCAAGCATCGAAAATTTACATCATTATTGTAACATCTAATGACATGAGCCAAAACCCTTTCCAACACTTTCGTCACGGAGTATTACAGTCCGCTCCCAACCCCTTCAGTCGTTCCTTCATTCATGGGAGGCACTGGTATATGATTAATATGGATATTCTTTTCTGAAACGTAAATATGATTCACTGTACCTTTTTCAGCCACGTACGATGGGACAGCACCAGTTGACCCGTGCAAATCCGTTGAGAGGACAGAAGATGGACAAACGAAGAAGCGCTGCGATCACTCTTGCGCCGTTGTCGAGGGCGAAGCCGTTTGCAGCTGCTACAAGGGGTATCGCCTGGATCCAACAGATAAGAGGAGTTGTCGAGGTGAGTGTGTCCTTGGGTCCACAAAACTAGGGGCCTTGAAGGAAATATTATTACTTTGAGAGGCACATTGCAGAATCTTTAGCTAAGTCGGGGAAAATTAGTCTTAAGAACATCAGTGTGGCAATTGAACAATTCAGGGGAAGCATCTTGAGGCGTATACAGCTTAACCAAAGTTGAGAGATTCTCTGGACACCATATCATTCTCAGTATCCACCAGAGGTCCAGAGAAAAGAACTGAGCCAACAAACCTGATGTGTCATGTCGACTTTATTGGTAAGGGTAGGTAAGCCCTACCCTTAGCAATAGAGCAGACTTCAGGGTTTAATTGTTTAAACAGACATTAAAGTACGCTATATGAACAATTCACTGTCCTAATTCGCTAAAAACAAAATCATGCCGTAAAAAGTTTCTTATCCCTTACTATGAAGTAAAAAAATAATGACAAAGGAAAGGAAGATGTCAAATCATAAAAATCGCCGTCACAAATCATTGTCCAACACACCGCTTACTTACAGTCGGGAATGAGATTAATGATTAGAAATTACCGACTAACAATACAACTTGAAACTTCTACCTGAAAGTACTTTAAGGCTTACATACCAGAGTATCGTGGAACTATTTGTTTTGATTGAATTTGGGCACATTAAACCTTTAGTATAACAATACACTCAGAGGAATCGTGTATAGTCTCAACTTGTATTGTTGTAGCTAATTTCCAAGTTATCATTCGTCGAAGAGTTTAGATATCATTATAATTAACCTACGACTAATTCAGAAATTATCAACGCTTTATTTATACCTCGTAATTCTCCCTATTTGAGAAAAGTTTTTCATCACACTACCGTAAAATAAATTAAAACAAATTCTTCGCTTCTTCACAATTTATTACTCAAGAGCATGCATCACGACGTTCCCTTTCTAGGCAGATACAGTCCACAAAGTTTTATTCCCGTTGACTGGTCTGTAAAGCTGATTCCACTTTCACAATTTCCTTCATAATAACATATACAGGCAAACCCACTTAGCTTCAATGTTATTCATGGATTGACTAATACACGCTCCTCTACTCTCACGTTTCCTAATATTTCTCCGCTTCCACCACATTCATCCATGGCTTTCTCGGTCTACCCCATCCTCTCGCGCAATTTACTCCAAATTTTAACCTGTTTAGTCATTCGGCTATCGCCCATTCCCTCAACATGGAAAAACAAATGAAGCATACCTTAAATCATATATATCGATTAACAGAGTATTTAACCCACATTCTTTCATCAACCTTTCATTCTTAGCTCTATTTCTCCTACCTGTACAGAAAAAAACTTCTCTGATAATTCATACTGCGTCTAGCCAGAACTTAGGCTCATGCCAAAGTTCCATCGTTATTTAATGAAGAGGAGATGAGTATAGTTTAGTACTCAGAGATTCTCGTTTCCTTAGTCAAAGTTATTCCCTGATATGCTCCACATGCTACCTACGACTTTCTTATTTCGCCATTCGCCCACAAATATTCTCTCAATTCTCTTCGTTGAAAACCACTACTTTGCTCTTGCTCTCATTCAACCGCAATTTCATTCTCTCCGTTCCATCTAATTAATTATATAAGTTTATGGCATTTCTTTTCTCTCTCAGATATCGACGAGTGTGAGGAGAGTACACACAACTGTGAAGGCATTTGCTCCAACCGGCCGGGTTCCTTCAAATGCAGCTGCCCAATTGGATTGAGACTGGCCGGAGATGACAAAACTTGCGTAGGTAAGGAAAGTCATTAATAATTAAAAGACTGTTTGTTTTAAACTATTTCTTATTAAGAATCGCCTTTTGTTACATTTCCCACGCCCGACTGCACGGAGAGAATCAATGAACTATTTTCAAAAAGATAAAAGTTAAGAAAAAATGTAAGCTATGAATGTGAAACAATTGGCTTTGAAATTGAGGATTCGGTGAATTAAGAATCCCAGTGAGGTCAAGCATTTTTGACGAGATCACTTCCTGATTTCTGGTCAGTCTAGTAACTATTTTCAATGTATGTTTCTACATTCCTGCAATGAGAGGAACGGAAAACGTGAAAATGTGTAACTGGGAAAGTCAAAATATTTATATTTTCCACGCATGGTTTTTGTACCTTGCAACCATGCTCATGTCTACGCATAATGATCTTTTAGACAACTATCTCTTCAAAATTCCGAAGTATTAGCCAAGCTTAGATGATGTTATACAAGGGATGACGACCTCTCGGTAGGTCTAATTTTGGTCATATCTTCTTCCAACAATTGTCACCGATACGTGAACAGACGTGAACGAGTGTCTGCTGAGGAACGGCCACGGCCCATGCCAGGACACGTGCGAGAACACGCACGGGAGCTACGTCTGCGGGTGCGACGGAATCCCGGGAACGCGCCTCTCCCCCAAGGATTCGCACTCGTGCGAGGACATCGACGAGTGCGAGGGTGGAGCGGCCGGTTGCTCCCACGGCTGCGTCAACACCTTCGGAGCAGCTTTCTGCACCTGCCCCGACGGATTCCTGCTCGGAGGGGACTGGAAGACGTGTCAAGGTGAGACAGGAGCAATAATAGAGGGAGACCGCGCCCCTTCATTGCACTGCCCCCGAACACACCAAGAGAGCTCGGGGATTAAGGCTGCACTTTAAAATGCTACGCTTGAATCCCACCGGGGATGATTTCGTGGGGACAGGGGAGGCATTAAGGAACTTTTTCACCCAAGCAAGACCATTTTCATCATCCGAGGAAAAAGTCTAAGAGGCTACTGATTTCTATAAAAACTAATGATATTTACCACTTATAAATCCCATTAATATAGTCCATACCGGCAAGGGAAAGTAATTTCGTCGCCAGTAATTTTTATTCATAGTTGTCTTTGTATGACAGGTTTTGGACGATCCCTGCAACAGATAACGTTTGTCAACACATATGATGCTCCACAGACATCGTTTGTATGAGATTGTTGCTTTTTATGACACAAAAATGAGTCCCTTTACAAATCATCGAAAATTTATGTTCTCTTCCTCCGTCTTTCTCGCAGACATAGGCAAGCATAACCGAAATCAATCTCGTTGCTTCTCCATTCATCTTTCATGCATTCCTCAAGCCTTCTTTTCGGTCAAAATGGTGGGTTAAAGAGGGAATGGAAAAGTGTTTTCTCCAATTTAATGAGTCCCTCACCCACAGGTCTTAGGTAACACGAAAGCGCAAGGCACAAAAACCCGATTGGTGAAATATATCGCAATTTCAGATCCTCACTAGGGTGTCATTTCGCTTTCACTTTAACCCTTTATAGGGTAATGGGAAAATATTTTCCCACCATATCTGTAGGGAACGCTCTTTGGGATATACATTTCCCATCTGCGGTAATGCACGTAGTTCGGTGTTCCTAGTGGATATGGCGTAGTGGTACGCATGAAAATATATAATATATCCAGTATCTTACATGCCCAAGGATAGACAAAATAGAAAAAACCCAGAATATTTTGAGTCCCAGAGTTTTGCCCTATAAAGGGTTAAGTACATTTCGGCTAGTCTGAACAGTTGGGCCCCTTGGCACCCTTTATCAGTAGTAGGCTAACGCTGGAGCCGTGTTTCCCTCCTCCTTTCCTCCACTCACAAAGTAATTCTCCTAATGCCAACCTAACCACCAGTCCTCAATGGTTGAAGAGACCTCAGTAGTTGGCTGCTCCCTTGATGATTACTTAACCAACTAAATTTATGGTTATTGCTATCATCCTTACCGCTTAAATTACTTTTTTTTGCAGACATCGACGAGTGTGCGGAGATGGAGGAAAGCGAAGGTGACCAGTTATGTGAACACGGTTGTCTGAACACCTTGGGGTCCTTCGAGTGCCTGGCGGCGACTACGACAACGACGACTACGAAAAGAGTTGAAGTGACCACGACAAGTCCGGAGGGCGGAGGTCCTTCAGAGGTAGAGCACGGCGAGGGAGCGGTCGAGGAGCGGCCGGCGGGGCAGGACGGCAGAGGGAGCCAAGGAGAGTGGGAAGAGGGAGAGGTGGGAGAATTGGCGAGGAAAGAAGAGGACAGTACAGGAGATGAAGATGAAGGAGACGAAGACGATGAAGAGGGAGGAGATGAGGAAGAAGATTACAATGATGAAGACGAGGAAGATGATGAGGGAGAGGAAGACGATGAAGAGGAGGAAGATGAAGACAGTGAGAATGGAGATGAAAAGGAGGAAGAGACAGCAGAAGAAAGAAGGACAGAAGAAGAAACAGAGACAGAAAAGCCGCTGGCGAAAGAGGAGGAGGAGGCTGTAGGAGAAGGAACAAACGACGATGATAAGGTAGAAACAAAGGGGGCAACTGAGGAAGATAGCGAGGGGAAATGGGATGAAGAGCGAAAAGGAGGCGAAGAAGGAAAGGTATCGGAGGTAACCACCACAGAAATACCTGGGCCAGGAGTAACGGAAATCCCTATGGTGACAACTGATGTCGCCACATATCCTCACCGCGAAACAAACGAAACGCCAGGACTGGATACCGAAACTGGCAGAGATCACGAGTTTGGGACTTCGGAAGCGACGACGCAAAATTCGGAAACCGCAGAAAACTCGGGGACGGAGGAAAGTCACACGGAATCCTCTCCCGAAGACTCAAAGAGGGATGGGGAAGGTGGGGGCAGTTCGCAGATAGAGGGAAAAGATCAAGAAAATGAGGTGGGCGAAGTAACGGAAGGTGACGAGAGCGATGAAGAGGGGAAAACGGAAACTCAGAATGGTGGAAAAGAGAGAGAGGACAATGGTAGGGAAGGGACGGGGGGAGAGGATGAGGAAGACGACATGGGTGAAGACGATGAAGATGATGAAGAAGGTGATGAAGATGAGGAAAGAGAGGAAAATGGCGAGGAGGACGAAGATGAAGGACGTGGAGACGAAGAGGAGGAAGATGAAGGAGAGGAAGGGAGAGAAGATCACGGAGCAGGGGAGGGTGTCAGCCGCGGGGGTGCGGAGGAGACAACCTCTTCGAGCCATGTGGGCGGCGGAAGTGATGGGGCGGGCGCAAAGGAGGAGACGAACGAAATTCCGACGGGGGAGATCATCGGCGCTGGGGGTCGAGGAGCGGCGAGAGGGGGCGGCGAAGGGGGGTCGGCGGTCGACGGCCGGGTGGGTAGCGGAGGCGGCGGCGAAGATGAGGTTGACGGGGGAGAAATGGGAGGAAGAGGGGGCGCCAGGGAGGAGGACGAGAACACGGAGGAGGAGGAATCGAACGAGATAGAGTCAGAGGGGGAGGAGGAGACCAAGATCCTGCGACTCCCGCTGCTTTGCCACGACGGATACCGGAAAGTCAACAAGACGGACGTGGAAGACGGATACGCCATCGAAATGTGCGAGGGTAAGTTCACGGATTTCCCTGTATTTCCATTTTAACTCGTCATCGGCCAATCGCACTTAATAAAATCGGAATATGAGAGAGGGGGAAAAGCATTGGATGGAAGAATAAATGGTCGTCAATAAACACAAAAACTTGCATGAAAAAGATCGATATCTCCTCGCCAAAATCATTAGAGCTCTGTAAGGAAAATCGGTAACCTATAAAAAATAGTACCATTACAATTCAATTGAAAAAAATCTTCCAAAATATTAGAATATAAGGTATGCACATTGACTCTACATTTTTTCAAACTTCGTATCCACTCAATCGTGACACAACTATCCATTTTTTCGCTTCTCTTATTGGACTGAGTAAATCATATTCTACACCGAGCTGAGTTTGGCAACGTGAAATGAGAACTCACTCAATAGAACGGCATTGGGAATAATCAAGAATACATTAGGAAAATTAGCAATAGTATTTTTTTCAGATGACCACTAATTTTTTAAAAATCCATTTTTATGCTATGAAGTTGTTTAAATTTATTCGACACTAGAATGGGTATTATTGGATGGTTTAGTTTGTAGGATGAAGGAAAGAAAATTGTGCCGTTCCCTACATCACCGATCGAATTTTGTAAATTACTTCATTGGTTTCGAAGAGAACCCGATAAGACTAAACGAAAGAAATAAAACATAGAACGTGATGCATATAATGCAAAAAAGGAATTAAAAGATTCGCAATGATAATTAAATTAACTTCAATATAGAAGGCAGAGATAATCTGAATTTTTCTACTTTAGTGGAATAAAAAATTATCCTTTTCAAAATCCATGAGTGTGCACTATACCATAAACCAGCCGAGACAACTCCACCCTATTCCCCTACCAAATTTAAGGCATCACTGCATAACTATTAGATTATGATTTAATCCGTAAGACACTCGATCCTAATTTTATTGAAAAAAGATGAGGCAATCAAAATAATATTAACTATTCCTCATTTTTACTTCGATCTTGTGAAATTATTTTTATCATAATTTAACATTTTCCCTTTCGTTTTCAGCGATATAAAATATGATCCATCACTACTAATGCAATGTCTTTGCTTAAAACAAGTTAGACTTTATCTTCCATAAAAACATGAGGCATTAGCAATATTCCTCCATCATCCAGCAATATTCCGTCATCATACAGTGCTTATCACTCCGTGATGTTAAAAGTTTCATCGAAAAGCAAAACTTTTAACCCAACTTCATACTTATTATACACCTGGTGGCAGTCCTCGTACTCAGCCACACATTCAGAGGGAAGGAAATAATATCTCATCGAAGTTCTTACTGCTAGTCTCAATTGATCATTTACCCTGATCTTCAAATGCTACCGGCAAGAATATCCATGTAAACTATAGTCAACGCTCTGGTGGCCAATAAAATTTCTGCGGTTGAAATAAGAGAAAAATGGATGGTATTGGAGATGAATATGCAACTCCCATACAAACTCAAATCATAAAAGAAACTTGAAGGAAAGATTAACATAGCACATTCTTGTGATAGCACAATAATAAAAATTTACATCAACAATTTTGGGCATAAGGCATCTAGAAAAGAAAAAGAAACAGCAACCGTATTGAATGATTCAATCCTGACAGTATAAGTAAACAGTAATGGAGTAAACACCACCCCAAAAAAATTCTTTTTCGCTGCTCTTACTATTTCAGGTTTGGAGTCACAACCTGTATTCGTGCGATATTTTAACTTTTAAGTTCGTCGGAGGTACTATAAATCTGTATATAAAAATAATAAAAAAACAATAACAAACATTCCACTTTCTATAAAAGACAATAATGATTGTGAAACTTTTTTTGGCAAAGTCTCGATCATTTAAAAGATTTCCGTCCAATTGTTTAAATACCACCATTCATAAATCCAGACTTAATCTTCTCCATTTTTTCTGACTTCCTATCTTGGAAGGGTCCAGTCAGACCATTTTTTAAATAAAATATTTTGGAACAAGACAGATTTGTAGTAGAATATTTATCAACTAGTACCGTAAGTGGTCACAAACTGCATTAGTTTATTTACGATCTGACGTATTAAGAAATATAAGGCCCCTATACTACCGCGTCAGCAAATAAGTTATTAACGCTGGACTATGTTCAAAGTCGTTGATTACGTAATGTGTTCTTTTATCCTTTCAGACATAGACGAATGCAATGAGGGTCGTCATGACTGCCTTGGAATATGCGTCAACACACCAGGGAGCTACACCTGCACATGCCCAGCGGGCTACGTCCTCAATGAGGAAACAAAAGCATGCGAAGACATAGATGAGTGCTCCGAAGGCGAGAGCATTTGCTCGCACCAATGCATTAACGAAATTGGAAGCTACCAGTGCGCCTGTCTCAATGGATACACTCTCAACCCAGGAACGGGAGGCTGCGAGGACGTTAACGAGTGCGATGTAGGTGCCAACTGTTCCCACATCTGCATCAACATCCCGGGGAGCTACGACTGCGATTGTCCAGAGGGTCTCGAGTTGGCAGAGGACGTGATAAACTGCGAGGACATTGACGAGTGCCGACTCGAATCTTCAGCAGTGAACTGCTCCCACACGTGCGTCAACACTTACGGTAGTTTCCATTGTGATTGTCGTGAAGGTTTCACTCTCAGTGACGATGGTGTAACTTGTAATGACGTAGATGAGTGCACCATTGGTAATCCGTGCGATCAAGAATGCACCAATACACACGGCGGGTATCAATGCCTTTGCCGCGATGGGTACGAACTATCGAGAGACGGCAAAAGTTGCAAGGACGTGGATGAATGCAAGGGCGCACACCTATGCTCGCACGTCTGCACAAACTTCCAGGGTGGATATTCTTGTGACTGTCCACCAGGGTACATCTTGAGTGCAGAAAACAGGACTTGCCAAGACGTTAACGAATGCCTGGAGACCAATCTAGTCGATCAAATGGAAAACGTCGTGGTTACATCCGGTGACTGCAGTCACATTTGCGAAAACACACCGGGAAGTTACGTCTGCAGGTGCCCTGAGGGTTATGAGCTCCAGGAAGACGGGAAGACTTGCGAGGACATCAACGAATGCGATCCAGGTGACTACTCGGAAGGAGCCGATTCGCCGGAGGACCTGTACAACGAAGACAGAGGACCCGAAGAGGTTTCACTGAACGGCCCGTGCTCTCACATGTGTGTCAACCTCGTCGGTCACTTTCGGTGCGAATGTCCGGAAGGATATGTCCTCTCGAGCGACGAGAGGACTTGCGATGATGTCGACGAGTGCATGGTGAACAACGGAGGATGCTCCCACCTGTGCGCCAACTACGAGGGCTCGAGCGAGTGCGCCTGTCCTCCGGGGCATCACCTGGCGGAGGACGGGAAGACTTGCTTTGAATCCGACATGTGCAGTGACACGGGAAACAACGGAGGGTGTTCCCACGAGTGTCACAATCTCCTAGATGGAAAGGGAGTGAGGTGCGGCTGTCCAAAGGGTTTCAGACTCGCCAACGACGACAAAACTTGCGAGGACGTGGACGAGTGCGCCCCTCAGGGTGGGGCTAACTGTTCTCACTTGTGCATCAACACATTGGGAGGCTTCCGGTGCGAGTGTCCTGAGGGATTCAGGCTTAACCGAGACGACTCCCAGACTTGTCAGGATGTGAATGAGTGTGCAGAGAACGGAGACACGAATTGCGAGCAGGGATGTAGAAACACGCTAGGTTCCTTCGAGTGCACGTGCGAGGCGGGGTATCGTCTGAAGGAGGACGGGAAATCTTGCGAGGACATCGACGAATGTCTCGAGAACAACGGAGGATGTTCCCATCGATGCACCAACACGGACGGGGGATATGTCTGCACATGCCGTAGAGGATACGTGATGGATGGAAAGGGAAAGTGTGCCGACATAGACGAGTGTGCCGAAGATAACGGGGGGTGTACGACCGTGTGTCACAACACTCTCGGTAGTTACCGGTGCGGGTGTCCAAAAGGCTACAGGTTGCACCGAGATGGAAGGACGTGTGAGGACGTAGACGAGTGCAGCGAAGTTAACGGAGGGTGCTCACACATTTGCATCAACACGATTGGTGGATTCCAGTGTGATTGTCGACCAGGATTCCGACCTTCGAAGAGACGTTCTCACGGCAGAGATAAGTATCCGAGGCTCCAACATCACCGTGGCAGGCATATGAACTCCCGATATTGCGAGGACATAAACGAGTGCCACAGAAGCAATGGGGGTTGCTCTCACGGATGCCTCAACACTTACGGGAGTTTCATGTGCACTTGTCCTACAGGTTTTCATCTTAATGTAACGCTTGGAGGAAAATTGTGCACGGATATAGATGAGTGCTCCATTGGGAGAACCAAGTGTTCTCAAAATTGTGTCAACACGGAGGGGAGTTACAAGTGCACGTGTGAAAACGGTTATAGACTTCTTAATGGATGGAGGTGCGAGGATATTGATGAGTGCGATGATAGCAATCCCTGTAACCACAGCTGCGTCAACACTCCAGGTAGCTACAGGTGCATTTGTCCCATTGGTTACAAGCAGGAATCTAATGAATGCCGAGACGTTGACGAATGTGCAACACGAAATCCTTGCTCTCATGGGTGTGTCAATACTTTGGGAAGTTACCATTGCACCTGTCCCATCGGTTTTTTGATCAATGGGTCAGAATGCATCGATGTAGATGAATGCATCAGGGACTCTCCATGTTCCCACGGTTGTATCAACACCCGCGGAGGGTACCACTGCACTTGTCCAAATGGTTACGTAGTGCAAGGTAACACATGCTATGATATCGATGAGTGCAAAGTGGATAACCCCTGTTCTCACGAGTGCATAAATACCCCAGGGAGTTATAAATGCGAATGTCCCCCTGGTTATCGACAGGTTGGAAAGATCTGTCAGGATATTGATGAATGTGATGAGTACAATCCATGTGGATACCACTGTAGGAATGAACCAGGGAGTTACAAGTGTATGTGTCCAAGAGGCCATAGGTTACATGGCAATGAGTGCAGAGACATCAATGAGTGCACGGAGGAAAAGCCATGCTCTCATGCTTGTGTTAATACAGTTGGCAGCTATCGCTGTAGTTGCCCATCTGGATATACGCTCCAAGGTAAAATTTGTGTTGAAGTTAGGGAATGCCCAAAAGGAATGCGGTCCAAAGATGGCCGTTGTGTAGCTGAAGGCTGTCCTGTGATGGCTCCACCCCCATGGGGTGAATTACATTGCTCTCCTGAGATTCTTCCGGGACCAGGTAGGGTCTATAGCATCGGTACAAGATGTGTTGTGAGATGTCGCCATGGATTCAAGTCGGTGTCACCCCCATCAGTGATGCTGTGTACCTCAGGAGGGACATGGACGAGTGAAACGACCACAGGTCTCTCTTCAAACGGAAACAGTACTTGTGTTCGTGAGTAAAGAGCTTTGATACGAATTATTTAAGCAACCTCCATTTTTCTTCTAATTTACACGTAAACATTTTCCTTCTTTTTCCAACTTTTTCGATTACACAGCCGTATTTCACAGCAGAGGTTAATTATGATTTAAATAAGGTATTTAAGACACTTCGCCAAATGTCTCAAATATGCTTCCAAGATTCCTTTAAATTATTTAAAAAAGACTTCAAATACCTCAGTTCTCTTTCTAAGACGTCTCCGCCACGTTTTTCCTCATGTATCATCATTGGTCTGAGATATCTGAGAGTAGTGAGAGACGTACGTCTGAGACGTCTCAGACACTTTCTCCTCAATGTGTGAGTTAGGTTGATTAAATATTCCTCGTGCGTACCTAATAGCTTTAACAGAAAATATCAACCAAATGCCATGGCTTAAGTCGAAATGAAAAACATAAGTGCTTAAAATTCTTTGCTTTGCCATTTATACAGTGAACCGCTAAAGGAACACATGGACATTGAAACAGAGCGCGAAAAACATCGACCAAATGACAGTCAGACATTCCTAAACGTATCAATAAATTAAGATAAACGAATAAACGGCCCTGGTATAACTTTAAGGAGATCCGAGGGTCTGTGTAACTTGGTTTCCCTATGCGACATAATCGGCCACATGGAATGGACTTTTATCGCAAAACAGATGTGCCGAGTGTGTTTCACATCACCTAGTAGGCCTTGATACGAGAGAAGAAAATAAAGCTATCGTACTTCTCGGAAAATACTCTTTGACCTACGTGTTAAAGAGTTGCGTAAAACTAGATGCCGAGAGTGCAGTGATATATTGGCCCCAAAAACTTCACCTCATTTAGTGACTCGACTCGACGATAAACGTAGGTTTTCATTGTCGAAAAAACGGAACAAATTTTTCGACTTATAATCGAAGCTTTACGGTCATATCGAGACAGAGATGTACTGCACTTCAAGCAGCACACATTTCAGGTAATGCTTCTGGTTGCTTCTCACAAATATTTAAAATATACTCTCTATTAGCCTACAGAAGTATGAAATCTGGTGGATTTAGCATTTTCCACTCAAATTATTTTTTCGGCAGAAAAGAAGACTTCGACTTCTACTCGCAGATTACATCTACACAGCTACTTCATTACAACTACATAGCCGCATGGGCGTGTCGCAGGGGTTGTTAGGACACCAGCCATGAGAAGATGATAAGGTTTTGGGAGGAGATTAACAAGAGGCTAAGAGTAAGAAGGTTCTTTAATGAAAATGATGGAATTTCGTTGGGTTCGAAAGAGCAAGCTGTTCACGACTGTCTCATTTATAGGGCTATTTAGTAGATGTATAATTGAGGGATACAGATTCAAATGCAAGTCATGATGGTTGGTTGTTCCTCTGCCAGAATGTTTTCTTTTCACTGCAACAATATACATTGTTAGAGCTCTGAAAATGGTCCTATCAGTTAATTCATCCACAAGTATTTGGATAGTCAAGGCTGTCTGATTTAAAACAGTCGACGCTACTCTCATCTCTGACAATTTTTTTCATTTCTTCTAGCAATGGCATGCCCTCGTCTGAAACCACCTCTACATGGGCGTCTTGTTCCTGACTCTTGTTCATCAGGAAAAAGCTTCCAAGGACAAAGGTGTGTGGTCATTTGTCGGCAAGGATATCGCGTGACAGCAGGGGATTCTGTTTTCACATGCATTTCGGCAAATAGTAGTAGCATGCCAAGTTGGTATCCAGCAACAACCACACAGTGTATCAGAGGTAGGAGCTTATGTTATGGAAAGGCACATGTCATGTATAATTTATTACATAAATTATGCGATGATGTAAACTGCTATTGGGCTTCACACTGGGTCAGGTCATCATCTGGGTAAATGGTCTGGGGGAATCATTCATCAGCCCGTAAAATGATGGGAAAGTCTCACATTGAATGTCAGCCACAATGACCTGACACAGCAATAAGCATTAGAGCAGTTTACGTCAGCAATTCACCTAGTAAGCATCAAATCCTTCAAATTATCATATGGCTAATTGGATCTAAGAAAGGATACTAATCAAGTAATATAAACCAAACATAAATTTCAGAGGCAAAAATATTTGTGTTGGTGATAACAATTTTTCCTTCTGGAATGCTGGTGAGAGCCAGCGTTCCCGCAGATTGAACCCTTGTCACTTGTCAGCAACCATCAAGTGAAATGCATAAAACATGATGCTTTCACAATATTTTCCCTCTGTATGCAGCAGCTATCTTTCCGTAAAACCAATTCCTAGATGGTATTCCTAAGGCCCTAAGGGCACCATCTGGCAGCCTATTCAATGTATAACTATCTTACAAGTGATTGGCAATAATTTTTATGAATTTTGAATGAATTTCTATTAATGACCTTGCCTAGAGAGTGAAAAAAATGAAATGTCAAAAAGAACTTAATAAATTTAAATATCATTCTCGGGCTTCGCACCGGGTAATGTTTTCATAATCCGCCGACATTTCGGAAAACGACTTGTTTTCCATTTTCAAGGCACGTGTTATTTCCGCCGTGACCACTATAACACGTGCCTAATATAACGAGTGTTATAGTGGTCACGGCGGAAATTACACGTGCCTTGAAAATGGAAAACAAATCGTTTTCCGAAATGTCGGCGGATTATGAAAACATTACCCGGTGCAAAGCGCGAGAAAGATACTTAAATATGATACACCAGGATTATTTTAAATCACTTAATAAATTTGTTTACTGAATTTACATTTGATTTGCCATAATTTCAGATGCACTACGCCCATTTATCCAATGTCCTCCAAATATGAAATTGAGCCTTCCAGGGCAGCAGCGCACTATGCATGTCAGGATACCTCAGCCAAAGTCAAATATGGAATGGTCACGGTAAGACTCTAAAAACACAGACTATTATGATGGCATGTCACAACTAGTTTTATTTGTGTGTACATATGTCCATAGTGTTATTTGCATACAAGTTTTAATGTGCACATCTTCCAAGACAATTAAGTAGGTACCTTAAAAAATCATGTTTAAAACATTAAATATTTAAGGATTTTTAGGAACTTAAAAAAACTTCAACAAGGAACTATTCTAAAAAAATGAGACTGCATAGAGAGCTAAGTGGAGAAAAATGAATATGATTAACTTAAATTAGAAGAAAATGAAAAGTTACATTTAAAATGGTACTTTTAACAGAAACAGACTTTTCTTGCCAATGGCATTTTTCAACTTCTGTAATCAATAGCATTCCTATTGAAGTTTTGAATAACATCTACGCGTATATATACCTAGTTGTTACCATTTTTCCTGGCCCATACAATGCACTTCCATTACTCGAGTTTGGTTTTAGAAAAATTAATAAATATACCCATGGGCACAGGTTGCTTTTAGATAAAATTTTCAAATAAAACAAGTGCATCTAATAGACTGGGAAATATGGTAACTCTCAGCCATGGGAATGCCTAAATATGGTGGCTGACTTTCTTTTAGGTCCATTGCATTAAGTATTCGCCAATCGGACTAATATTTCAGTTTCTCATAAGGTATTATTCTCCACAACGTTATCAACCATCTGAGGTTACTGGTACCAGCTTTAAGTAAATAAAGGTATTGCATACATCCAAATGATGGGAAAAACTGAACCTGTAATATCAATCAAGGAAAATTTATTTCATAATGCAGTAATTCATTCCATCCCATTCTATCACATGATGCAATAAACAAAATATGTGTAATAAAAATATTTTATATTAAAATGAGGCACTGCCTGAGTGCAGTTATGAAAATCTTTCGCATAAAAAAAATAGGGTTGATAAAGTTTAAGAATTTTAAGCAAGAGAATATTAGGACTATATTCTTAATTAATAGTTTATCTTAATTACATTTCAGGTTCATTGATTCAGTGCCAGAGTGGGGAAAAAACCTTGAAGCTGAACTATCCCCCGGAACAACTATAGTCACCTTTTATGCTCGCAGTCCAATGAGTAATGTGACAGCAATGTGCAGATTGTTCATTGAAATTTTAGGTAAACCACAATTTATCTTTTTCTTTAAATGTTCTCTCAGAAAGATAGAATTTGCATGAAAGGGGGAGTCATTGGTATCACCCACCGACTCTGAGGTCTTTTGAACTTGAAGCCATTGGGAATCAACCTCTTCATTCACACAATGAAGTCAAGCAATATTCTTTAAACTTGAAGTCAGTCAATCTCAGCAAAATTTCATTTTGTTAGGCACATTTCACTTTTTTCTCTTTTCAGATCAGGAGGCTCCACATGTCTCAAACTGTCCTCGGTCATTTGAAGTTCAACTGGATCATGGAGAGATGTCAAGAGCTATATTTTGGGATGAGCCAGTTTTTAAGGACAATATTCAAGTCAAGAGGGTGCAACAGTCTAAGGTAAAATTTTGTTGGTGTAAAATTAAATCCATCATGGTTCAAACTATGTACGTGAAAAACAAGTTGACAGTCTGGCAGGAAATTTAAGTACAAAAATGATGAAAGCACATGTTCCAAGAAAAATTATCAAGGGCAGCCTAAAGAATACTTGTAAGTGTTACAATGTTCCAATGAGACATAATGCTGGATACAAATCCTGTCGTTTGCCATTGTCACTACCGCATTGGTTCATCTGGTTAGATGACAGTTTTGCAAGAGTTCCAATCCATTTTCTATTGGCTAAATGGCCATAAACAGCCATGTGAATGGATGAACCAAGATCAAAGACCTCTCATAAGGCCTTATCTATTCTAGGACACATATATGATGAAACTTATTCCATATTAACCCATAAACATTAAGTTCGCCCTGAATTTATCCCTGCCAGTTTGATCTTCTTCAGAGAGCATCTAAAGTTCATAACTAATGTTTTTAATAAGACAATGATAGAGAAAATTGGTCTTGCACAGGATAAATCCCTATACTAATGAACCTTTCTACAATAATTCAAAATGACTTACATGGATTATCTTTTCCTTGGACTACAACCTTGACATTGTGGGAGAACTATGAACAATGGAAATGAGAAGAAAGTGCAATACTGAATACTGAACTTGGCAGGATGAGGAGTAAGGAATAAAATAATAAACTTCAGTAAGTAACCAATAGCATAAAGGAAAACTGGTAGAAAGGAAAATGTGAGGAATGAGAAAAGTTAAAGTGGGAGGGGGAAGCGAGCATGCTAAATGCCATAGTGGACATGTTATTGGGTAGCAAGAGAGGGAAAATAGTACCAAAGTTTTAGGAACAAACAGTGACAGTATTTATTAAGCAAGCTGATATTAAATATAGGCAGAGAGAATAAGTGGAAGAACTACATAGCACTGGTAGTAGATCTATGAATCTGGATACAGAGAATGAGGCAACAAAAGGACAAACCTGGGCGAGATAATTGCCAACAAAATAGAGAGGGAACTGAAAGACATGAAACCAAGAAGAGTTGTGGGAGTGGACCACATACCTTTGGAGTCACAAAAGAATTTAAGCAATAGAGGAAGACATAATTTTTTTGAACTCAGTTTATGATCCATAACGAAAGAGTACGGTCAGAGGACTTCATTAAAACAGTCCATATTCCTATCCCAAGGAAGAAGAAAGTATCAGAATGCAAGGATCTTAGAATAAGTAGTCAAATTTTCAAACAGAAAACGTTTTACCTACACTAATAAATAAGAGATAAAAAGTGGAACAAATTACTACGAGAGTGATGACCAGATTAGGTTCTGAAATGGGAGGGCCACTCAGGATGCGATTATGATGATGAGAACACTAGTATGAAGAAACGTGGAGTTTAATAGGATGTTTTAGCTTGCTTTAATGATTTTGAAAAAGCATTTGACAGAGTTAGATGGAAAAAATTAATGCAGACACCCAGGAAAATGGGAATAGATTGGTGAGATATGAGACTCATCCAGAAATTATATATGACCCAGAGGGCACATATAATGTGCTATCTGTGCTATCAGCACCATCTGGGCCAGAACTCTTGATTCAGCCTCCCTCAGTGAGGAAGAAGACTGACTGAGGCTGAACCAGGGTGAGCAGTTGTTGGCCATAGGGTAAGACAGAGCTACAGGTACCCATGGTCCCCTTTGCTTTTTAACACCCATGTCAAGGAAATGGTTAGAGAAGGATGGAGAGAGAAATATTGAAATCAAAGAGGAGAAAAGCTGATAACGTTGGCTATGATTGCAGAGAAAGGCTGGTTAACGGATTATCAAAGAGATTGCAGACTAGCTAATGCATTAGAAGCTCAGGGCAAGAAATATGGAATGAAAATAAATCACAAGAAAATAAAAGTAATGAGATTTCCTGAGACAAAGAAAGCAAATTTGATCATAAAACTAGGTGGGCACAAACTGGAGCTAGTAGAGCAGTTAAATTACTTGGGATGTATGCTTGAAGAAAATGGAAATAATAGCAAAGACACTAGGAGGAGAATTGAAGAAAAAATGAACTGAAGAAGATGAATTTAAACAAGTGAAAGAAGCACTCAGAAATGAAACAGAGCTAATGATGGGGATGTTGGTTAAGGATATAAAGAAGAAGCTGGTGAAGAGTTTGATACAGAGAGTGTAGCAGACATTGTAACAGCTGTATGGGGCAAAAACAGGACTCTTAGAAAACTCTTAGAGGACAAGAATAGGCTGCAACCTTTTAAGACATAGGCATAGAGGAGGATGGAGAATGAGCAGTGGACAGAAAGAAAGGTGCCATGGAAGTTCTAGGTAAAGTTGGTGTGGAAAGATACTTCAGAATGAGATAAGGAGGAGGTAAAGTAAATGGCAGGAGGCCACAGGGGTCTGAATAGTTGTGCTCAAGTACGTGATAGATGGAAGAATGTTTGGCAAACAGGGAAGGGAAAAAAGAGAATAGGTTTTATGGATGGTTTGAATGATATGGATGACAGAAGCTAATCTCAATACTTTTCCCTTTTACAATGATTCTTCCTTTCCTTTCGAAACACGTGTACGTGCACTCTTTTATGATTCTGAATTAATTTCATCAGTAAAGACTTATAACATAAGTGATATTGGCAAAATACCAGTAATGATATGTAAAATATTATTTATTACAAGTTGTAACCCCTACTCTGGTCAAGAATGACAGAATTTGATTTGACACAAAAGATACCTATCATTTCTTAATAGAAGTATTTTATAATACAAAAAATTTTAAGTTTTGTATTTTGTGATCCTAGAAAAATAATTTTTTAGCCTGAAGAAACAAAAAAGTCACCCAGGTACAAACCATTTCAATTGTATATGAATATCCTGTTCAGATATACACCTCTAAATCGATTTTTCTACAACTCAAACCTACATTAAGTCGAAAACCTGATGACACGAATTTCCTATGATTCAGTTAAATGGAGTACTTCATAATTTCCAGTCTACAACGTACAATACTGAGTCATCTTAAATCCCGCACAAAATACTCTAAACTTACAAAATGCCATCATCTACCTGCTTGTTTGATAACCTTTCATCCAAATAAATTCTATGCCTCCATCTGAGATGCACGCCATTCTCAAAAATACTTCCCTTGAGATAAAAGGCACTAAATGTTCCCAATTTATTCATTATGGGCCTTAATTTTCCCAATAAACAATACTAACAGTCATCCAGGGGACTGTTCACTATTACGAGTTACTTTGAGCAGTTTTATGCATAAACTTGACCATGCCAGGCATCACATCAGATAAATATTTGACACAAGTATCCATCATGAAGTGAAAACTAAGTATGTACTTTTCTAGACTATTTTTGAAACCTTTGTACCTGATGATGTAAAAAGCTGTAAAACACATTGTACAAAATAAAAAAATGTGTAGAAAAGCACAAAGTTTTCACTGCATGAAGGAACTTGATTATATGCATGTTTCTTTTTCAAAATTTCCTAAATTGAATAGGAGAACAATATTCACGAGAAAGAATATGAATCTTTATTATATTTCCTTTCGCTTAGCATTCCACTTGACTTTGGGTGCCTAGTATTTCTAATTCAACTATGCAAAAGAAAAAAATATTGCATGCAAATAAAATGTACTCAGTATATGAATTCCCTCATGGAAAGAAAATCTGCGGACAGAAACTTTGCTTTTTCTATTAATAACTATAATTTCATCACCAGGTCTAGTATCTAAAGTTTGTATCTAATTTTACTTCTCAACGGAAGTAATTATATCTGCATTTGCATGAAAAACTTATTGTAATTATCATAAAAGATTTGTTTGACTTGATTTGTTTTGCAGCATCCGGGTGAAACCATGCCTGTTGGTATTCATCGTGTAATATACACTGCCTCCGATGAAAGTGGAAACACAGCTCACTGCCATTTTGTCATCCATGTTAAAGGTAAGATAGCACCTAATAGCTAGTAAATATTTACAAGCTGACTATGCTATTTGTAAGTTAAAGAAATGAGCCATCAATTGATTGCAGTTGATGGACCAACAAAGTCCATGACAATAAAGTTTTAAACTAAACTGAAATGATAAGCTGCATGAGACACATGGCAGGGATTGCTTTGAAAAATCTCCATAGTAACCTCTTCATTGTAAGGATCTTATTTCTACATGCAATTGAGTAACGGTAGAAAAATTATATCACCTAAAAGTAATGCTTCCATAAATACCACTTGCTAGCCCAAAAGATAAGTATTCCCCACAACTGAGAGGAGTGGATGAACCTACTTCATGATTCATACTTCCTGTAGGTTCAGATGAATAATAGGCAGACAATGAATGAGAAGAGAAAGAGAATGAAACTGAATTCTAAATATTTGTCACATTATTCCATTTTTATTAAGGAATCCAATGATCCTTTTAAGCACTAGAATTCACTGATTCAAACACATTAAACTTGTACGAATTAGTAAGATACTTTGGCGTATGTTGGTTCACAAGAGCTGCCAATTTGCTTGGGTGATCATTAGCAGAAATTTTTATTTCCATTTATAGCTTTACAATGAAATTGCATATTTCACATGATAATAACATTGCATGGGAGTTTGAGAACTAATTTAATTCATTGCTTCACATTTACCCTAAAAATTAACAGCTGGCATTCTAGTTTATTTTAAGAATTACCGAAAGGACTATACATACTTAGATAATTTCGAGAATAAATTTTGCCCTGATAAATTCACCATAACAGCACTTGCTTAGGAATCCAGGTACAATGTTGGATTACAGAAGATCACATTAACTTAATAGAGGAGAATTGATTCAATGGTCAAAATCTACTCCTGAAAAGCAGGAGATATTATGGGGACCACCAAGAAGAGAGAAAGGCAACAGAACTAGTCTGATCTGCAGCAAAATTCCTCAAGGCTTAGAATACATCTTCCTTACGTAAACCATTTTATACATAGTCAAAATCTAGCATTATTAAGGATATGGCTAATAGATGATTACAGCATATATATTTTTGTTTGAAAGTTTTCAAAATTCTTCTTGATAAAAGCCCATTCAAAGCAAAAGTATTGGTCCCAGGTCTGGGAAAGCTCACACATACAATGCTATCATAAACAAGCTATCAAAAAAGATGAAAGACCCAACCCTTCCCATTCCTCTTTTCCCTACTGCATTCTAACTCAGGTAATAGTTTACTGAACCCAAGACATCAACATTGACCATCAGTAACTTACAAGATCATTTCCATGCTTGACATTTGTTTTACGATTAACATCAAGATTTTTTTTTCCTTCCCTAATCATGGCAGTCTCCATTTCCATAGCTATTCAACAGCAGTTGTAAAAAAACAAGACTTTCCATGTCATCCTGAGGACGTAATAAAATGACTGTCAATAGCCTGATAAAATCTGTAGAAATAGCATCCCCAATGAAAAGGTTTTCTCAGTTTTTTCATCAATTTATTTTGTATTTCTACCACCACCACAATTAACTTTATTCCAATTCACATGGTTCTTCATCATACAAATATTCTGCATTCCTAAGTTCCCTTGCTTATGCTAATTCTCACTTTTTCTTTGCAGGAACTGATGTTGGGACCCATTTTACAGTAAGTATATTTATCATTTAATGGCTAATTACTGGCTGACTGAGAAATTAATATGGAAATAATATTGAATTGAAGAAAAATAATAGCATGACAATATAAACTAAAAGTCTCCATCTAATTTCAGCCATTTAAAGCTCCACAAAAAGTGTTCATCTGCCCTCACTTGAAACAAGGAGAGGTCATACATGTTTATCCAGTAAGTATCAATTGAAATCCAGTAAGTACATAATTCATAGAAGAAATACTACGTAAAGCTTTTCTGGGTCTGGGTCATATGGAGGAGAGATAAAAAGGCCCTTGACCAGATCTGCTGCAGAATTTCTTTGCATCATACTTCATTCGGGAAATTCCATCACACTTGAAACACAGTGGCCATGGTTTCACCTTGCATCCAGGATGCATCTTAAGATTGAAATATTTTGTTTCATTTCAGCAGCTATAAGTATTGGGATAGAATTGCTAATGAACATTCTGATTGGCTGTCTAAAAATGTAGTACCCAAAATCAGAATGAAGCATACAATCGAACCTTGCAGAAACCTCTAGACTAAGAAAATTCTTCATTTATGGGACAGGTGTCCCCAAAATTGGTCATCTTCAACTGACAGAAAGCAGTAACCTAAAACCCTTACTTTCTCACCACCTTCACTTATGTGAGAGGCTACTCAACCTTTCTCCCACTAGCAAACCAGGCATTTTAGGACAAATTAAGGAAAGCAAGCAGTGAGATCAAGATGATACCCAACTATATATACTGTTCCTGGTCAGATATGGCTGGATGATTTCATTATAACTTGGCAACTGTAATAAAACCAAGGATAACTCGATATAAAACAGACATAATTGTAGAGAAATAATTTTTACATCTCAATTAGTGCCCATGCGACTAACACAAGCAAGAAGCTTCTAGAAGACTCGAAATATTCAAAGTGCACCAGCCTCTCCTGACTCCTACAGCCATGGAGCCAACAGGTGGTATTCCTCAAGGATGGCTCAAAGAAATGTTGTCACTGAAGCTAAGTTACTTATAGATCCCTCAACTTCCTCTTAGGCAAGCCTTCCAAGCCAACTCTTATTTATCTAAAATTCTCATGATAATCAAACTTAGTGAAATCACTTATAATCAAGGGCTTCATGTCCATTCCTTTGATTCCTTTCCCTACCAACCACATCTTTAGAATGACCAACAAGTAACATCCGATATCTATTGGTCATCCTATGCATAAGTTACAGATTAATACTAATCATATGCATCTACTGATCAAGTTAAATAGGACTAGCAACTTTGTCAATATCACTTAGTTTGATGACCTTTCAGTAGATAAGGATGAAGGGTCAAATGAATTTCTGGCAGTTCTTTTAAAGAAAGTTGGAAAGTTTCATTACGCTTTATTGCGTCATTACTCTTTGTTAGTAAAGCTGCTGATTTAAATTCATACCATTTCCTTATGCAACCAGCTGAACTGGCAACTCTTCAAAAATGTGACATTTCTAAGCTACATAAGACAGCTGTTTGCTATGGCCTTGTGCAAAAATGCTAACAAGAACAATGTTTCCCGATGAGATATGATGGGGTGTGGACTAACAAGACATAATGGCACATGGAATCTTAGGAACTGTCACAGTAATCAGAGGGGATTTTCACACTTAGTGAGCATTTTTTCAGATATCCTACCCACCACATTCTCCATCATGTGTCCACTTCCATTCTCCTAATGGGATGGGATCACTTCAGAAAACTGGCCATTAGGTCTGCATCTGCAGCTGGCAGTTGTTTCCAGCAATGAACATGAATCTCATGCTGCCTGACTAACTATTGAATTGCTTTGGAGGTAACTCTGTGAAGCTAGTTGCATTGAGAGGTGGTACAATTTTTTTATGCAAGTAGAAGTGTAGTCTACTGATTTGTATCTTTTGATAAGATTAAAAAAATTGAAAGAGTTCAGGGTCAATAAAAATAAAATTAAAACTTTTTCAATTCAGTGGCAAGTACCCATTGGATGCCATCCCATTCGAAGCAGACGACCAGCCATCATATCTCCAAATGAAGGTCAGAACAGTCTAGCAAGAAGCACTGGCTATACGACTCACCTGGGTAAGCATCTCACCAGGAGTGGTCCAAGAGTTACTGGCAAAATATGTACTCTGACTACCCAGATCATCCAATACAGAGGAAAGTAAGACATTTTGTTGCCCTTCACACATACATTCAAAGTAGAATATAAGTTGAAGACTAACTACAACATAGGCACTCAAAAAAATAATGACAATTTTTAAGATTGAAATATGCATGCACTTTCTAAATGCTTTATGATGTTTCACTAAAATAGTCTACTTTAGCACCTAACTCATCCTACTCTAAAACTCTCTCAATATTGGTTATTTCAATGTACCACTAGCCATGTAATAGGTATCTGCAAATGCAATACTGTGCTCTAGGATTTTCCATCAAAGCCATTTCATCTTTGACAAGTATGTTTTCAAATCTATATATATCCTAGGATTGGAAATTTATGCCTTACGTTTCCCTTATTCACTGCAAGTTGGTCAACAGATTTCCATTCAGTGGTGGATGTTCTGCTGTCTCTCTCTCTTCTGGTTGCAATCCTAGGATTGGTTAGCAGCAGCAATTCTCCTCCACTCATCTCTGTCCTGGGCCAACTCCTTCATCAGGTGGTATGAGGTACATCCCAGCTCTTCCAAAATCTGTCCAGTGTATTCTAACCTAGGCCTGCCTCTATAGTTCTTCCCTTCCACTGCGCACTCCAATATGTCAGCGATATATCCAGAACATCAGAGAATATGGCTGATCCATGTTGCTTTCCCTCTTTTAAGGTTCTTGAGCAAATATGGCACCTTCCCTATCCTTCTTATCACTTCTTTGAAGGTGACTCTGTCTACCCAGCGAATCTTCAGCATTCTACGGTGGTAGCACCAGATTTCAAATATAGCCAACCTTTTCCTCTCTGATTCCCTGAATGTCCACATTTCACCGCCATAGAGCAGCACACTCCACACACACATATTGAGAAGGTTTTTTTCTCAATTTCAAACCGATGTTGTTGGAGGTGAGAAGATTGTTTTTCTTATTAAAAGCTGTCTTGGCCTGGCTGATACGACTCACTATCTCTTTCTTGCACCGCAGTCCATCAGCTGTTATCTTGCTACCAGGGTACATACACTCCACTACGCTCTCTAATTTAATATCGCCCAGTTTCAGGTCGACTGACATGCCATCTCTGCTCATTGCCTACACCTTGGTCTTGTTCCTGTTTATTGTCATATTATGATGGATTCTGAGGACTTCTTCCATTACTTCCAAAATCTCTCACAGCTCCTCCTCACTCTCAGCCAGGACTGCTATGTCATCAGTGAATCTGATCATGTCAGTCTCTGTCCCATGTACCTGCACCCCTTTTCTCTGTCCCATCCGTTCTCTCACCTCATCTATTACTTTCTGGATGTATAGATTGAAGATGGCAGGTGACAGAGAACATCCCTGTCTCACTCCTGGTCTAATGTTGGCCTCCTGTTGGTGTTCACCGCAAGTTATAGTTGCCGATTCCTCCTTGTACAGACTCCACTCTACCCTTCTGTCCTTATATTTAGCTCCAGCTTCCTTTAGCATCCGAAACAAAAGTTCCCATTTGACACTGTCAAAGGCCTTCCCCAAATCCACAAAGGCAACGTAGGTCTCCTGGCCTTTTCTTAAAAAAATCTCTTATAAAAAATCAATCTAAGCGCAAGTATTGCCTCTTGAGTTCCTCTCCCCTTCCGAAATCCAAACTGGTCTTCTGTAAGGCATCTATTTCATTTTCCACACAACGCACAACTATTGCTGTAAGTATTTTGAAGGCATGAGAAACTAGGCTGAGGGTACGACCCTGTTTAATTTTCTTCTGCTGTAGCAGCACCTAAATGTGCTCAGGATTTTAGAGTACACTCATAAAAGATAGATAAGAAAGACAAGAAATTGATAAAGACAGTGGACAACACGCCTACATGTATCTGTTTGGCACATATTGTTATTGTAAACATGTTGAATAAAACGACTTATTAATGAACACAAGAAATTAGAATAACAGCCAACTATAGAAGATAATTAAAGTAAATCTATCATCAGTTGAACCAAATAATTTTACAATGACAGCTATTATTACAGGCATTTATGACATTACTTTCCCTATTAGACATAATATCCGTAGACTTTTAAGGTTTGATTCGATGCTTTCGTTGTTCCTCCTCACATAGCATGCAAGGTTGCTGCAATATTGCATAATTATAGCATAAAGCTTGCCAATATTAACAATCTTGCAGCAAGCTTGCTGTAACCATGCCAACATTGGCAATAGCTGTGCAACTCGGTGCAACATACGCGGCGCAGGACAAGCCTGCTGCAGGCTTGTTTTCCTATCTGGAAGCAAGTTTCAATATTGTCATGACAAGTTTAGGCAAGCTTTCTGCACATTTCAGCCTTGCAGGAAACTTGCGCAGAGCTTGCATGAAACTTGCAGTGCAACCTTGCAGCAAGCTTGATTCATGGGTTTAGTGCTAAAGAATCAGGATGTTATAATATATCATGTTTTTTACCTGATTCTAGTACTTCCTTGTCCTGACAACCTTGCTGCAGGCTTGTTTTGCTATCTGGGTCGTTCGTAGACATCTCATCTTACCACAAAGAGTATAGTTAGTTAAGACTTCGAAATTTGTGAGAAAAGTATTGATAATACGTTCAATGGTGCTGTCTCACGAACATTTACCCTTATTTCATATTCCATCACAATATACGGCAAGATTAACTCCGCCAGTTACCTCCTAGTGAACGTTGTCTTGATTATAGTAAGAATGATATTCACGTTCTTAAAATACAAAAAAATCGCAGATTTTGGCAATTGGTCTTAAGCTCCCACAGTTATGCTTGGATTAAACATAAATTATATGGCTTTATAGCACTTTCAGTTGGCCCAACTAAATTACAGATTTTTAACTATGCTACTCACTTGGCTTACGCGGATTCAAGTTTGAAACTTGGCGTGTGTCATCACGTCTTCTGAAAGTTTACTTTTCTTCCGCCAGAGGCGCTGTTCCATCTTCCGCCATAAAATTGATAAAATGGCGCGAAAGAGTTCTGGGAAATAAGTGCATTTTAAATTAGCATTCAAATCGGAAGAATGATAAGAACTTAGGGGGCAGACACAACATTCTGTAGATTTCAGGGAACAATAGCCCCAAAAATCTATAGGAGGAGGTTCACCAAAAGAGAAAGAATCCAATGTTTTCAAACTTCAAAGGATACTGCCTTTTTAAATGAGTCTTTTCTGAATGGGTATTTACGTGGAAAGCCACGAGGACGCATTTTCCCGTATAAAAGGCACTTTAAGACGCTCTTTAGAGGAAAGCAGAGGATGTGAAAAGTTGAATGTAAATCCAAAGAAATCGCGGAGAAGCTGAAAATACCCTCCTGACCATGAATGACAGGTTTAGTGAAAAACTTACAGGTGTTTTAAAACCTTGCTTTTTAAAACTGGCTGGTAAACTGCCGCTGCCGTCGCATCCACCGTTTTCAGAGCTCGTAATAAATTGACTGGGTATACATTTCTTGAGTGTGGCAGTCTCAAAGTAAAATGATTGAGGTAACCTCCTCCAGCAGACTAAGGAAAGGTGGCTTTCCTACAGACACCAAGGAGCTTTTCTCTTGCTTGGCTGCTGAGTTAGTTTGATGCAGCACTTATTCTCTGGTGTAAATGCATTTTTGTCATTTTTAAACAGCATTTGTTTGCTTGCTGGGATGAAAAATCTGTGATGTATTCACAGAGCATTCATTGCCAGGGTTAATCCACAGCCAGTGTTAATCAAAACACAATTTTTTACATTTACCTCTCAAAATTTCAACAATTTGAAATTGCTGATTTGCACTCATAACGGATTGATTTTTATGACATGTTAAACCTTAATGCTTTTCCCACGGACTATAACCTTGGTGTGATAGAAGGGCTTGCACATTCCAATGACCCATTGAGATTGAATGACAGGAGCAATTTACATTGCTCCCAGCAGGGCCAATCATGCTAGATAGGTCTAAGGGTTGGAGCCAGATGAAATGTGTGTCACCTTGAAATCACGGTTAGGTAGCAGAGGTGGGAGTCCCCTCTAAACTATAGTTATATATATTTACTACCCAGAAAAATGAATTTTACTCAAAGAGAAATGAATCCTGGCAACTACAGGATGCCGCCCAGTGGGGCAGGTGTTGGGCCTGGCATCAGGGGAAGGCCCACGAGGTCGTCATATCACAAAATCCTTGCACAACAGAGCCATCACAGGATACAAGGACCATGGAAGATAAGAAGAAAAGGAAGAGGAGAAGGAAAGTACCAATAAAAATTGGGACTTGGAATGTTAGGAAAATGATGAGGGCTGGGAAGCTGGAAAATATTAAATGGGAAATGGATAGAGGGAGCATAGATGCCTTGGGGCAGTGTGAGGTAAGATGGAAGGACAGCAGGGACTACTGGAGTGATACTTACAGGGTAATCTATAGTGGTGGGGTTGAGAGAGTAGCTATAGTATTAAACACAAAATTGGGGATGAGGGCAGTAAATATTCAACAGGTGACAGGATAATGGGCAAGGATGTTGGGCAAGAGGGGAAGAGAAAGATAGAGAATAGGTTTCATGGGCAGGATGAAGAAGTGTAGATCGTATGCTGAGGCGAAAGAGGATATACTAGAGCAAGATAGGCCCCCTGAAAGTGTAGACTGGGACGAGATTCTCTGACATTCAACAAAACCTACCTTAACTGGCACAATACTTTTAAAAAACCTCTATGAATATCTAGTATATATTTGGTTTAATTCATCATATTCCGTATCTTGACGGGCCAACCTTATTCAGCTTCCGCCGCCCATCGTGGCTTCGGCTGTCTGAGGCTACTTCGTGACTCTTAACCTCCTCAGTCCCGAGACATATAAGCATTATTTTTGGAAAATTCTTCATACTTACGTTTTGCGTTGTAAGTCATGTTTGCAGAGTTAATATCTCTGTGAATCAAGGTTCATAATGATGCTGCCACTTATCAGCAAGCGCTGAACTAGTGGCGTTGCCAATATTTTGCGTTGCTGAGTGGGAAAAAATTCAAAATTCTGTGTATTGTATACAATACGCCAGGACCGAGGAGAGGAAGAGTAAGGAATAATAGAGTATGCAAGGTTACCAGCCTTTGCAGTACCCACACCACGTGCAGCTTTCCCTGCTAACGGTTACAGTGCTCTACCGGTCATTTTTGGCACATTTTCGCCAGTATGCCACAAGAGAAACCAAAGCATAATAATACCTTAGGCCCGCTTTAACTAGTTTACTCAAGCTAGGATCCCTTCTGAAAGGACTACCTTGAGAGCCAGCATACCGCGACCCACCACTAGGAGGTATATGTAGTGTACTGACACACTGGGTCACTTGAGGAAATTATTAGTAGGAGGAATATTAGGAATTTTAAAAACAGGAGAGTGTGTATGAAGCAGTGTATGGGGGTAAATGAAGCAAAAGAGGTTTGCAAGGATAGGTCAGTATGGAGAAAATTATTGAAGCAGAATTAGGTGTACAAATATGTATTTTTGAGTGAAACTTAGTGACTATGCCTACCCCGGAAGGGAAGGGCATGATTGGTATGCATGTATGTATGTATTCATCATATTCAACATGTAGTAGCACATTAAAGATGCATAAAGGAAAAATAACAAAGGGAGCCTGGCGCCTGTCCTACTGCCGATCGCTCACTGCCAGCAAAACTATCAATGCCAAGGAGGTCTCTCACATTTACCCTCCCTCTTGTTCCAAGGGTTGAGAAAAAGGAAGCCTCCTGCTTACCCAAGCACACAGCCAGGCAAACATACCATTTTTCTGCGTGCAAATCTCACTCTTTCATGGATTATTTAATCCTAAAAAAGAAAGCTACGTATCTCCAGTTGGGAATGATTATCACCTAGTTCTAAATTAAGAGATTTTAGTCCAGTCAACTGCACAACAATATTCTGCTGTGGAGTTCTGATGGCTCTCTTTGGCTCATTTATACTTCACACTAAGCTGTTTTTCACACAAAGAACATTATCACTTCCATTGGGCGACCTGTCATCAACTGCTATTTGCTCATCAGAAAAAAATCAATAGAGGAAAATTCAATCAGAGGAAAATTCAATAGAGGTATCAGTGCTGTGATTACTAACAAATTCCTCTCCATCATTGCTCCCTTCAGAATTGGCAGTCACTTCCAGAATATGATTCACTGCAGCACTCTTGAAGACCCAGTCTGATTTTTTTCAGCAAGTTCATTATCAGAAAATTTCCTATTATTGTGGACGAACTTCTGTAAGGTTCAGGATTGCTTTCCATTGCGTAGCATTGGAAGTAAAGTAACATGCTGTTGTTAAATGAAGAGCTTTTTGATGCACATACTTTAAATTTACATCATAGGTAATAAAATATAGTAAAAATAGATTTAAAATTTGAATAAATTAGATGCATTGAAAATAATAATGCTAACCATCCAACTGACCGATAAAATATGTCAGTCTCTCAAACCAGGAATTCTAAAAAAATTGAAAAAAAAAATACTTCCTCAAATGGCAGAATCTCAAAGCTTTGGCAGAATGTTCCTTGTGGAAAGATAGGAAGCTACTATAGGGTAATAGGCTGAACGAATAAGGGGTAGGGGAACAAATAATGGTTTAGGTTGCATAGCAGTCTGTGAGACCGACCTCACTGATTGAGGGGATCTAAATTAATGCTTAAGAGAGTTTCTTCCAATTATTGAATAGAGATGAAAATGTTTTAGTAATGCTTATTTTAGGTAACTTCCATTCAAACATTGTGTTAATCGATTGTCGGAAATTCAAAAAAAATAAGACAATGTCATTGAATTCATTACGCAACAATATAAGATGTGGTGCTTCCAATGTTAGTTCTCACAACTTGAGTGATGTACTCATCCTTATTCAGCTCATCAATAAAAACTGTCTCACATATTGGAATTGGAGCACCCCTTTTCACATATAAAGCCCCTAGTTTTTCATGAGAAATCTTGCTCTACTATCAATAAAATATTGAACTCAGATAGCCCATTAGCCCCCGACAATAGTAGCTAGGTGCCACTGAAATTGTCCATCCCAGGTCTGAAAGAATATTAACTTCTACAAGAGAATCAACAAATTGAAATTTTTTAAATCAATTGAATGCAGGACTGCATCTTCTCCCTGAAATCAATGTCAGAAAAGTTCTGACAGAAAAACCACTTCTAAGACCATTCCAATGCTTATAAGACGATTACTTTGCATTTCTGTTTCATAGAATGCATATTTATATCCTTTGCATTAGTCACATTTTTTGCACTAACTTGGACTGTACAATACTCACCAGAACACATTCCTTGTACTAAGGGGCCTTACCATGCTGGCATCCAATGATCAATGATGCATGAATGCACCATTTATGTAAAGTCAAATGGTGATCTCCATCTTAGACAACTGACATCTATATGATTTTTTTTATGTTGCAGATGTTAAGATATAAATACAATGTCTTTTTGAGCAAAGCGTAATATCACATTCAGCCAAAATCCAACGCAACTTTAGAAAGTACCTTCTTTTCATATAAGACCAGACTTTCCTTCCCCTTTAGAAAATTATAACTTATATCAAAATATGAAACATGTGAATTAAAACTGTTTAACAATCAACTCTTTTTAAATTTACAATTTTCATGACTTAAAGCCCAAGGCAGAACGGCACCAGATCAGCAACAGGCACTAAAATCACAAAGGTCCAAATGGCAGGCTGGACAAGAACGAGAGAACCGGAGACCACAGCATGATAGAGTTCTCGTCACGGTGATGGACCCAAGAAGAGGCATCAAGGAGAGACAAAAACAAGGGGTTTTCCTCATGAGACAAACCTGTTGCCCCTGAGAAGGGTTTTACATGAGTAATTTCCCAATGTCGAGGAAACTCAATTCTTCCAACAAAAATATTAATTCCCTCACTTGGATCCATCCTAAATACACAGTATTAGTATGAATGATTAAAACCCTGGGCATTCAATTGTGGAGGCTGTTCTGCTGACAATTAGTTCTAAAAAAGGGAACAGGCAGACTGTAAATTTTTTCGAGCATCATTGCGATGTATTTTGTAAATAAATTATTTTGTTTTATAAATAAGTTTTTTATTACCAAAATGCAGCTTTGAAGGCTGCCTCAGTTGACAGTCTTGCTTCACTTGCATATGTTTCTTTTTAAGGATCTTTAACGGGCAGGTGGCAATATTAGCTTTTTAAAAAAATCTATCGACAGGCAACTGCCATTTAATGGACAACAGAAAAAGACCTGATCACCTACAGCCACAGCCATTGAGTAATTCACTCAAAATGAACATAGCAGCAAGGAATTTCACTTCAATGTTTTTAGTCATACAAAACTTGTAAAACCAAACATTCGCCTTCCATGCAAAATTCACTCATACAAAATACTCAATGAGATAGTTCTTCTCCTGTATAAAGTTAAGAGTGCACATTTCTTATCCAGTTAGCCATAAAAATTGTAGTAGTTCGATGATGGAAACTGTTTTTATAACCTAAGAACAATAGGACACACACTATATACAACATTTTAAATGTTTTTGTTTTAGGCCACTCATTATAAGTAAAAACTTATGCAATGACTATATACACATGTACCTTGCAATGCATCATGTGAGTATTTTACAATGGTAAGGGAATGTAGTGCAAATCCAATTTCTTCTCATCTTGAGTATAAAATGTTTACACCCATTCTATGTAATAACTTTTCCTTGTCCTCAGTGGCACTGGCCTTTAGGCCAAGGGCATGAAACCACACCATATAAAAATGTTTTGGTTCTTATTGGCATTAAGTCCCTAACATTCATTAAATTGAAAAGAAAATCTTGATGCTTCAAAGCAAAAGTAATGATAATTTCTAAACACAACTACCATAATAGAGCTTTTGAGAAAGCATTATTGTCTGATGCCATAGTTAGATCACTCCCTGATCATAAATGAAAATACTACATATACATTACAGCAACTATCATTAATAGGAAGCCATTAAGAAATGACCTTGACACCTAACATTTCTCTTCAATGAACCAATACCTCACATGATTTATAAAATTGGTGTAAAAACTAACTCCAAGACAATAGTCATGGATATTTGGCTTCAAAGTCTATGCATTTTCACAGATGACAGGATATGATGACTATTCTACATCAAAGCAATGATATTTCAATTAAGAGTCACTTCAACAAGAAGAGGTATTCCAACCCTAGGAGACAATCAGCACATTGATAACATTTCTTGGACCACATATGAACTCAAGTCCTTTTAGCACCAAGGTAATTCAATCTTCTTTTATTATTGGCCTGTGTCAAGGACCTGAACTACCCCTGACTTGTGCAAGTAAAGCTTCATTACGCCGACATTCAGCAGTAAGTTGCCGAACGGCCGCAACATATTTCCTCTGGGCTTCCACCAAGGTCAGTAAGCGAGCAGCCAAAGCTTCACGCCTCTCAATTTCTTCCGTGCGACGTTTACCAACCTTCAACAGTACATGAAAGTTTTGAATAAGGGTAGAGTAACAAACAGACAAGAATAAAATTATATCGCCTCCCTCTATGGAAAATTCATTAGACTATGATTAGACCAGAAAAAAATAACTATGTATACTAATGGACTCTCTTTAAGTACTCTCCCTCTTTTTTGCTTTCACACATGCATTACAGAGACTATTAAAAATAACACTACATAAAAACTAACTTCACTCAATCATATTGATGATGTAAACTTGGGCTCAAAATTTCAGGAAACCCATCTTATTTTTTAAAATACAAAATCACCACCAAACAATTTTTTGAACACATTTGCAAATTTCAGTGAATAATCATACCTTCATTTTATTTTGCTTAATCCCTTCAACTATTATGTCAAACTGCCTCATAAACTGCTCCTTCCCAGCAGAGGATGACATTGCCCTAAAAATAAAAGTAAAAATATTTAATTTTAATAAGCCTTTGAATAATTCAGAACTACAATGAAAAATAAAGCAAAGATATTGAAATGCACTTTCAATTCCTTATCTCATGTAACGTATGGTACATTAGGGTGGTCCACATCCGCAAAGTGGGTAAAAATGTGAGGGGCGGACTCGTCAAAAGTTTTGTTTCCACATACAGATCTTAAATCCAAAACCGGAAGTCCGTGCGGTAATTTTTAATGGTCGCGCAGAGCGCGAGAAATTTTGAAATACTGAATTTGCCCGAAATGATTCATTTTTCATTTTCCGAGCTCTAATATTGACCGCACAAAAAAATTTATTCGACAAAAGTGACATCGTTTGATGTCAGCTGTCTCCCCGAACCATTCTGAAACAAGCAGTCAGACGTTTGGAACGCGCAGTTGCCTACCTCCCAGGAGAAAAGTACTCTTTTTTTTTTTTTTTTTTTCCTTTGTATTTTTGAGTGTTAATTGCATGTTATCTGGGTATTTAGGAATGAAAGACACAAATTTACAAACAAAAGAATAGGTTTAATTATTCTGGTTTCACTGCTTTCCTATTGTTAGCAATGACAACATACAAACCCTGTTTTTTCTCTTCATCCTTTGTTAGTACATTATTAAAATCTTTGGCTAAAGCGACGCCTCTTTCGGCAGCATCTTTGTGGATGGAATATTACTTACATAGAGCTTCAGTTTCAAAAATCCAGGATTGCTCTCCCATTCTTGAGGTTCTATTTCGAGAAATTGGGGCTCTACTCTGAGTTTTGAAAAAAAATGCAGTGAACCCTGGTTGGCAAAATCAGACAGCTGCAATCCTTGAATGGAGTTTTCCAATTTGTTGACATAGGCTTTGTACACATTCGGATCATCGACGGGGTTTGATTTGATAGCATCAACTACAGCCTTTTTTTCCTCCAAAGTCACATAAGGATCAAACATAGCAAGGCACACAAGCTCGGGAGACAGATACCACAGGTGTCCCAAGAATTTGGAGCCCGCGGTCCTCCACAGTTTTCCCCTAGCATCAGTCTTCTTGTGGCGGTTGATTTCATGCTGGAATATTTTCAACAGCTCCAAATCAATACGAGGGGTGGCTGCAGCCACGTTGGCCAACATCCAAGGTTTGATGTACGCCATTGCAATAAACAGGGAAACCTCGATGACTGCATCTCTTTCATCAGAAGAGAGCTCAAACTGTCTGCTGAACATAGCAATGAGGATGCAGTGAATACCATAATCCATAAACCGGGTCTTGTAGCTACGTGGGAGAGCGTAAAACCGTACACCGCCATGAGGAACGCCGCCCAGAAAAGTCACTGTGTAGATCAGGAGGTGCTCGTAGTCATCACGGGGCTTCTTTTCCTGCGGGAAGGTATAGAAAACTAATTCTCAACTCATTATTGATGGATTAGTGTGATAGTATGAAAAGTCAGTAGCCTACCTGTTTTAGCTGATCATTGCAGAACATGATAATTTTATCTGTGTCTCTGATGCGTCGAATAACCTGCAGCGTAACGGCTGTCACATAATTTCCTGTAAAAAGTTCATGAAGACATGATATGATTTCATGGCAAAGAAGCATGGGAGTAAATGTATGTTAAAATTTTCATAACCTTGGTCCACATTTTCCCAAAACTTTGCATATATCTCAAAAAGTGGAACAGTAGGAGGGGTTGAAGGCGGCATAATGGCTTCGAAACCTCCTTTGACTGGTAGCTCCAGCACGTGGTGACGGCAGGCGAGGCGAAGGAGCATTCTTTCCAATTCTGCCTCCACTAACACGCAAGCGCCAATATTTGGACCAGTATTTGACGAAGTGGTGTCAAACGCCATGCCACAGATTTCCTCTTTAACTCCCCTTATTCGTGCAAGATTTTCAACAGCATCTGCCTGGGCTCTCCCTGTTCCATCCTTGAGGGCTGCTACACCCAGCAGTTGCTCCTCCCCAGTCTCCAAGTCCTTCACCACAACTGCTCCGGGAGAGATTCAAATTTGACAGATCGTGACCCAAAGCCTTGGCTGTTTCCTCAATGGTACGTTTGGCTTGCCGATCAGTCAGACAATTTTGGTCAATGGAAGACAAGAGATCAGGCATCAGAACCGTCAGTTTTTTTCTTTCTATTCTGATGTTTCTCCATGTCAAATTCGTCTTCATCTCGATTCAAGCCCTCCTCATCATCACTACAATCTTCTGTTTTCACTTTATCCCAGCCAACCGTCTGAAATGCCGCCGAAGTACTTGTTTGTTCGTCTTCGTATCTTCTCTTTAGTTCTTGTTTTCCTTTTTCAATCCTCTGCATTTTTTTACATTCCTTCACTACGTACATGTCTTTGGCTAGCATACACCCTACTCTAGTCTCCATTTGCAATTTATAAAATTGTAAGTCTTCGATCATGGCAGTCTTCTCTTTCTCATTTCTACAATTGTTAATTTTATCAGTCATAATTTCAACCGCATTGACATGAGCAAGATCATATGTATTCTCGAGGTTTGCCGTAAATACCTTTCTCACCTGTTCGCAAGAATCGCCTGTTCGATCCTTGTTTTTTTTTCAGTTTCAGCCATCCAGTGTGGAGAGTGAGTAAAGTATCAGTGGCATCCTTCACCTGTTGGACGGGGATGCCACATTTTTCCCAAAACGGCAAGGCTTCTTTGATTGTCAGACGCGCACAGTCTTGCAGAGTCTTCCGTCCACTGTGTTCAGTATGGTGAAAAAAAAAGCGTCGTAAATCTGCCCAGTTGTGGGCAACTTTCTGCATGTCAGAGCTGGTAGTGGCTGCCCGATGAGGCAAATTTCCATCTTCGTGCGTGTTGATGCCGCAGCCATGACGAAACACCACACCACACACACACCTCACACCATACGAAACACTAACAAGCCCCGACAAGTGCGCGTAAATCACAAATCACGAAATCTCACACAGCCCCTCCGAAAAGGGACCCAGCGGCAGGTTCGGGCAAGTGCGCCTGCCTCCACGGATTCGGACGTCGGGCCGTCGGGGGCACGAGAGCCGTCCATCATGCTGCGACAAGTTCGGACAAGCGCGTTGGCGGTGCGCGCGCCGCGTCGGTGAGGGGGAGGGAGGGAGGGGGGTCAATGCTAACCTCGCAACCCCAGCGAGCAAACGCGGGAGCGTAGAAGACCTACTCGCTAGCTCTCCGAATACATGTAAAACAAGCCACCACACTGGTAGCAGTAGTTTGGCATTGACAGTATTTTCTCCTGGGAGGTAGGCAACCGCGCGTTACAAACGTCTGACTGCGTGTTCCAGAATGGTTCAGGGAGACAGCTGACATCAAACGATGTCACTTTTGTTGAATACATTTTTTTGTACGGTCAATTTTAGGGCTCGGAAAATGAAAAATGAGCCATTTCGGGCAAATTCAGTATTTCAAAACTTCCCGCGCCCTGCGCGAACACTAAAAATTACCGCACGGACTTCCGGTTTTGGATTTAAGATCTGTATGTGGAAACGAAACTTTTGACGAGTCCGCCCCTCACATTTTTACCCACTCTGCGGATATGGACCACCCTAATGGTACATATACATACGCATTGTGAAAGGCATTATTATTTATTTTCCAGCTGACAATATAAACAACTGCACTGGCCATGTCAGGAAGAATTAAGGAGCTGATAAAAGTAATGTACCCAGCAAAGTCTTATCAGGTCTTTCATCAGGTCAGGCATTTTGTAGCAGACATTTTGATGACTGCCTCTGCCATCATCTTCATGGCTATTCTTCTTTATTTCTTCAGGGATACCAAGGGCTTCTGCCCTAAAATGATGGCAAAGACAGTCCTCAAACATCGGCAACCTGACCTCATTGAAGACTCCAAAAGACTTCACTCAGAGCATATGCCAGGAAAGTACAAAATCCTGCATTAACACAAACAACTAAAACATCCATTCACTGATTAAGAGCACATAACCACCAGGCAAATAAAAGCCTTACTAATAAACACACAGAATCAATACCTTTTTATGTTTGGAGGCATTAGAATTTGAAGTGTGACATACCTACAAAACTTGGACCTATTGGCATCAATATCATGTCAGATGATTTTATATGAAGGTCCTTGCCTCTTAATGCCTTTATTTAGACTCCTCCTATGGTTTTTAAATTTTCCTCAGATGACCTTGGGTGCACAAGCAGGAGAGCTTGTCAAGGAGATGGGGTTGTGTAGATGGAAATGTCGAGGATGTAGAGGTGTGTTCTCCATGCCTTGGGATAATACCCATCTGAGCCGCAGGGTGGGCAGTGGTATCCAGAGGCCAGGGAGGGGGGGAACAGAGCAGCTGTGCCATGAAGCGAGGGATGTGGATGCTAACCCCATTCTCACTTGCAATGGCATTGAGGTGGGCAGTGGTATCCAGAGGCCGGGGAGGGGGGGAACAGAGCAGCTGTGCCATGAAGCAAGGGATGTGGATGCTAACCCCATTCTCACTCGCAATGGCATTGTGGAACTGCCAGAAGACGGCTCTGAGACAATAGTCAATGAGGTTGAAGCACACTTGTCATGAGGGACACTGCTCCTGAGATGTCAGGCTGGGAAACTGGGAATTGAACAGACAGGAGTTCCAACATCTGGAGATAAAGCCTGCATAGCAAGAGAGGACAAGGAGAGACTAAGCAGACCAGGGGTCATCTTTTAGTGTATACAGGGGGATTGGTATACAACAGTACAGTCTCAGTATGGGTGAAGAGAATGGCCTACTATAGTCTGAGAGTTTTGGCCTATGTCAGTACTATTGATGACTCTGGTCATGCAGCCAAAGAGATATTAAGTTCCTTCAGCAACTTAACCTTGAATAAAATACAGTAAATGGCCATTGAGGATTGTGTAAATGAGAATCACCACCCCACATTCAGTAAAGCTTGATGCACATTTGGACATCACTTTGAATCTGCATTGCAGGAAGCCAAAGTTTGGCAGAGTCACTGTATTTGTATAAAAATGTAATTATTTAGAATTGAATCCAAACAAGTTTCAAAATACTTACTCTCCATAGGTTTCCAAAATGGAATTCAAAAGATTAAGCTCCTTGATGAGGTATAATTTAGTATCATCCAAGGTATTGTATAGAGTATAAAATTGCTTGGTTTCCCTGTGTTTGGAGGCAACTGAAAAAGATCAAGATACGAGTATTAATAATCTTATCACAGAACTATTACATACTGCCAAATAGATTCCCATAGACACCTTTTCAGTATTTTGTTCAAAGTAAGCCGAGAATATTAATAACAGAGTAAAACAAAAATTACCAATACGCAAAGGTATCAACAATGAATTAGGATTATCATAATACAAAAAAGAAGTCAGAGGAAAATTAGCAGCATAAATTTAAATAGTATAAAACACTATTCTTCAAGGTAGAAGGTAAAGAGAGTTTCCAATGAAAGAATTAATCGCTCACAATAATTAATTTGATGAAATTAGATTGTAAAAAGCATTAATGCTATCATGGTATAAACTGCAACAATGTCGGTTCATTGGATTCAGAGGAATATTATGACCACATCTTCGTTTACCGCAGATTACATAGATCAATTCACTAATGATCACACTCTTGTGGTACTCAATTTGGAATGTAAAAAGCATTAACACTTGCAGTTTAAACTACATTGGATTCAGAGCAACCTCAGGAGATCATAGTTTTCTACTGACTAGATACATCAATCCAGTCATGATCAGAGTAGGGCATTTGACATTATCTACCGTTTATTGCATGGCATTATTTGTCAGTACCTGCTACAGAAGTATCTAGTGAAAGGCTGTTTTCATTTCTGGGAAATGTTGATGTGACATTTAGAAAAGAAAGATAGTTAATGAGATATTTATTTATTTATTTCTATTGTTTCTCTTTCAAATAAAGGCTTTTGTTAAGATTCAAAAAAGTTTTCCATCAAAACTGATTATTTTGTTCTATTTTTTGAATAGATGAAAATTAGGAAACTAATCATGAATTTAATAAGGCTTTCATGAATTTTATTTCCTTGTAAAATTAAATACAGCACTGATGCTCAAACTCGACTTGAGTTTAAAATCTGGTGCTTGAACGTCCTAACCCTTAGTTGGTAGGAAGACCCAAGAAGGATTCATAATAAAATTATTAAATAACATGAAATATATTATTTTAAAATATTAAATAATAATTTAATATAAAGTAATATGACAGCATGCTATAACAGATTACAGGTGTCTCTACAGTACACACACCTTGGTTATAAAGTTCCAAGAATCGGCGTTGGTATTGCGCTAGCTCTGCACGACCAGGCACATCATCCACATGACGCTTTAATGATGCAACAGCACGAGTATGCTTTGCCAGGACGAGGCGGGCTTTGGCCAACCTGGTTCTCTCCTCTTCTATTTGATGCTCAGGTCCTGTATCACCTCCTTTATCTTCCCCTTCCTTATCACATGCAGTTGCTGCCTCAGAGGCATCTCTGTAACAAAAAATAGAACTTATTAAAAATAGCAACGATAACCACATATAGTAACACTATACAGAAAAGACAAGCCAGATGGATTGGACACACCCTGGGATTAGACACACATGGGATTGTGAAGAACATAATTGAAGTCAAAATAGAGGGAAAAGTCCTCATGGACCAAATAAAAAGAAAAGTACACAGGAAAAACTACCAGGAAGTAAGGATTAGATAATGAAGGGTAGAGGGCTGCAGTTAACCAATATTAGGATTGAACAACTAATGAATGAATGACCACATTAACTAATTTTTCAAAATTAAAACTCAATTTCAGACTTCCATCGAACATGTTGCACCCAAGGGAATCAACGATAGTAGAGAGATTACTGTTTACACAGGCCACCCAGGAGTAAGTAAGAGAAATCCCATCTTTGCCATACTTAAAGATTTAAAATTTATCTTGTTCCATCACTTTTACTGTATTTGATAAAAAGCAAAGAGCCCCTTATTCAATCAGATGTGTACATCCACCTTAATGAGTACAATAAAGTAAAACTAAAAATATAAGCAGCAGAACAAACTCTGGTTGCTAATGATATCTAAGATGAAGGATTGATAGAAGAAACCTTAAAATAGGCACTGAATATTTAAAATAACTTCGCAAAAAAAATAAGATCCTAGAAAATTAAACAAGAACCATTAAATAAAAAATATAATTTAAGATAACAGAGGGTATATAATGTTACGTTTCAAGAGTAAGCAAGAAAAAGGTCAAATAAATCAGACGCTTACAAGTAATACCGCTTAAAAGTGCAGCTACAAAATATGAGACAGATTTCTTCACTGATGGCAATGACCAACCATCCAAGAGTCACAGTAATTACACAAGTTCAGTTTCTCATAGGATTCAATTTCTTGCAGCATTGTATTGCTAAAGGCATTTAAATTCTTTGTCTTCCTAGCACATTACAGCAACCCAAAATTTTCCATACAAACTAGAGGCAATGACTACAAAATAGATGAGTGATGTGAATTTTAATCCATCAAATGAAAACTATTGTAAACTCCTAACTAACCCAGTATGCATTATTCATTGACTGTGGACAATTATCAGTGGACTGCTAACAAAGGATTACATACAACAGGTATTATAGGTGTAGCCTCTATGAGTTAGGTGGTTGCTCTACATGGATCAGAGACAAGGACCATTGAAAAGCTGGAGCATAAGAGAATGGAGACTCTTGAAACTTAGTATTGGAGACTGATACTGAAGATCAAATGGGTAGTTAGGGTCAGAAAGGAGGAAGTGTACAGAAGAAAAGGATAAAACCAAATGATGTACGATCGATAAGACACGGTACAGATGGATATGCCACATTTTGAAGCAATGAATTTGAAAGGAACATAAAGAGTTTGGAAAGATCCATGAATAAAACCAAGGCACAAATACATGGAACTAAAAACAATGTGATACTGAGATGCTATGTGCACATTAAAGAGTTCACAGTATGGAGGGCTGGAGCTGGCCAATCTTAGGATTGAATGGCAACTTATGAATGGTTTTACAGCACCTATATCCTTAGGTAGAAATGGAATCTGTAGCAAGAGAGACAATGCACATAAAACTGTACAAAGGATTGTTTCATACCACAATGTCTTGATCCATCCAGTTTATACTGGTTCTACCAATTTTTGTGATGAGGCTTACCATAAGAAGAAATGAACATGCCTTGTAGATGAAAAAAAAATCAGTCAAGAAATATCATGAGGATAACCTGCTGTGAAACCGAAAAACTGGTTGAAAACATGGTATAAAAGCTTGAGCTGTTCACCAAAATCAAAAGCAAAAAATGAAACTTCAAGAACTTATGTTTAACTAAAAGCGAAGTGAAATAATTCCAACACAGGACCAATTTCAGTAGAGAAGGCTTAAGGTTATATGTGATCTATGACCATAAATATTAATTTTGCACATCATACTTTGTTAAGTTTCAATTATCCAAGCTCATGGATGTACAGTGGTGCATGGTTGATTGAAAACCATGGATAATGCATGGATTGATAAGCTGAAAAATGTGGTGGTGTATAAAAGAATTATGCAATGTGACTCATTTGAAAAAAGTATTTTATACAATAAATCACTGTGGCTCATTTGACAAATTAAACAAATAAATGACAAAGAATAGAGCACAGTTGCAATATTATGAGAGTTCTCCATACAACGTAATGAAGTCTTCACAGACTGGATCAAAACAGCATACTTTACTACACATGAATAACAATGAACAGAACAATGTGTACAGGTGAAAAGTTTGATAACTAGCAGGTATATAGCACTTTTTAGGTTGAAAATAATTACCTCCAAATGCTATGTGAATAGCAATCCAATTTATTTAAAATACATGCATGGTTAAAAACATGCGTGGTGCGAATGACCTCAGTCGTCGAAGCACCCTAATCACCCAAATACTACTACTAAAAACATGCGCTTTTTACCACAGGGAATATTAAATTAATAAATTAATTAAAACATTAATAAATTTAATGATCAATGTTTGACTCACACATACATCATGTAAAGATTTTTTATGCCTTAACTAAAAAAACACAATACAACAATCCCAAGTACAATTATCAAAGCTCTTTTATTCACTAGCATACATCACTCCTGCTTCCAATTTGTTTTAAAGTGCATTGTTGTGTTGCGAAGTGAGTAGCATACTAGAGCAAATGGAAAACTTCCATTACTGCATTCCTTGTTTCCAATTTTACGACATATGACGTGATATTGTTAACAAAAGCCCAATCATTGGAATCCAGATTCTAAAGTGCTGCACTCTTAGCATTCACTTGGGTTCTCCGAATCTACATCTTCAAAATCTTTCATGGCTGGCAATCGTAGATACAAATCAGAAATCAAAGTATTTAATAACTCCTCACTAGAAAAACCAAAAAGTTCTCTTCAAGATCAGAAGGACTTATTTCCATTATGAAACAAGGGTTGCAGTTTGTCTTTGTACTTTTGAAACGACGAGTATAATCATTGAATGATCAGTAATCCCAAAGTGTTGGACGTCTGCCAACATTTCTAGTTTGAATGCATTATAGAACCTTACAAACATGTGATCAATACAGGTTGAAGATTGCTGGCTAATCCAGGTGGCCTCATTTACTAGACATGAGAATCCATACGTACACATCAAGTTATTATAGTGATCAGAGTCATTATTTTCATTCATTAAGTTAATATTTAGGTCACCAACCACAACCATATTTTTTCCTGTGTTTTTCAGAGTGGGTTCCAACTCCTGTAAAAAATCAGTTACAGGAAAAATTTGATCCCTGTACATAGTTAACAGTTTAAATTCCACCACGTGAGTATATACCTTAAGATTTACACAGTCTGCTGTATAACATTCGAGTGACATTTCTTCACACTGAATATTATCACTTACATAAACTATCACACCTCCTGCTCGATTATTTTCACAGCATTTAACAAATTTATAATAACCAGATATTTTATAAAAATTCACCTCATGTTTATTTTCCATTTGACTCAAATGAAATAATAAGAGCTCAAAGTTGCTGCATAAGCTGTGAATATTTTGATTAATTAAAAAATTAGAACCAATATGAGTAACTTCGCTCTTTTGCGTGAGAATCATTTTTTCAGGTTGTCTATGTCTTCAAAACTATTTATGACAATAACATGTTCCTTTTCCGCTTTTCTCATAAGGATCTTCCCTCCCCTAATCCAGAGGAAGGCATACTTTTTTGCCTTTTTTAGCTCTTTCGCAGCATTTAAAAGTCTACATCTGCCAGGACAAAGGGCCTCGTTTATGTAAATGGGATCATCTGATGGGGAATCAGGGTATAGACGACGTGTTGAAAAATTTCTCTTAACCCGTCGCTTAGCTAACAAGTTTTCTTTGGTTGACTGGGTCATAAATCTCACTAGTATCCCCCCCGGGAACCCATTTGACTTAGGCGTTGTGCGGTAACAATGATCAATGAATTTTTCGCTCAGGTTGACCCCAAGTTGGTGCCCTATCTGACTTATAACAGCATGTACATTTTCATCATTTTGAAAGGGAACGCCGTGAATTTCTATGTTGTTGGATAGAGAGCGCTGTTCTAAATCATCAGTACGATTTGACAAAGATATCAAATCTTTCCTTAGTTGTATATTTTCACTTTTTAATACACATATTTGTTCACTACATTCATCCAACTTTTGCTCTGTGCTTCAATAAGTTTATAAGTATATCTGAGTCTATGGATTCGAATATAAAATATTTCTATGAAATGACGCCTGAAGGTGTAAAGTTTATGTAAAGTCATGTGGCAGTAGCTAAAATGAAGTAATGCACTTCAATGTCTGCCAGCACCCTGAAAGAGTAAAACATATTTCACATAAGGCACTTACTTCACCAATTTCTGCAATCCAGCCAATTCAGATCTACACTGCTCCTTAAAGGATTTTTCTTGCTCTTTCAGAGTTTCATTGAGAAGAACTAATGATCGCAGCTTCTTGAGCAATCTACATGTAGAAAATAGAAAGAAACCTGAATCAGAAAAAGGTCATGGGAATATAAGACATCCATACCACATAAGGATGAAAATATCAATTAATGTGAGAAACACAAAATGACAGACTGACCCTGACTTAAACTCAATGTCACACTAAAATCTCAATATGATGAATTTCATCATTATGAGTTTTGTATTGAGTTAATTGAATGTTTTGTGTTTTCACCAAATTATAACATTAATTAAGAGATGAGCACACAACTCAATTCTTCGACAACTAAGCTGGCTGAATGAGTGAACTTGGAGGAAATATTTTGGCACCGAAATCGTGCATTTACATGTAATTTACTATTTCTACACCTAACAGTTTTAATTCAGCCAAAATCCTAATATTACAGATCACATTTTCTGGCCCATAGTAATAATAATAATAATGTATACACCCTTGGTTTTCCCATAAGACTTCCACTCACCCATCACCACCACCATCGAGCTGAGCCAATGCACCTTCCAATCTCCTAAGTTCTTCATTCCCCATTTCCCGTCTTTTTTTCACGTCCTTCAGTTGCCTTTGTATTTCTTCTCCCTTGGATTTTTCCCGTGCACCCTCTTCTTTCAACTTTTCCGCTTCTTGTTCCATTGAAGCCAACTCCTCTTGTAATGACTCGAGGGTGGACATGGCATGCTGAGATTCCAAGCTCACATTGTTCATACTGTTCTCAACCACACCTTCCTGGAACCATACAAAAAGAATGCTTCAGGCAAATATAGGCACAAATCCTAGACACAATTATTTACATTGGCAAGTTCTTTAATGAGGATATTTTTGAGCCACTGTATTTTGTGAGTCAAGCCTTTCCATCACAGAAGAAATTCAAGGTTTTTCTGCACAAGAATTGCACCACAATTTCTCAAATCACAGTACAACAGTGTCTAAAAAACATTGAACCATTTCATCAGAATCATTGCTGTTTGTGACCCTGCTATTGTTCATAACCCTGAGGCAATAATTGTCTGAGACAAGAGGTGTGGAGATGCAAGAATACCAAAATTTTGTCCTAATCTTGGGCTCTCCATAAGCTGTGATATCTTCTGTATTGTACAAATTGAACAAGTTCTACAAGCCTTAGATTTCCCCTCCTCAAGGGTTTCATTGGAGATATTTGTAGGTAAGACATATTATGAGGAGAGACTGTAATCAGGCAGAATTGCTCTTATGTTTCTCTTGTTCTCAACAAACACATTGTTTTAGTCCTGGCAAGTGTGCATCACATCTTTCATCCCAAACCTAAATAAGTATGGCCAAATAGCTTTTCCTCCTGTAGAACCAATTGTTATTGTGCACCAGCACAACAACCATGGCAGGCAGAGTGGAAGATGATGGAACCCTCGATGAGGACAATGGTGATGATATAGCTGCTTCATTATGCAATAATACTGACCATTGCAACTAACAAGGAAGCTGAAGACATCTGCAGGGCCAATTTTGTAGCAACTAAAGATGTTATTGATGAATTGATGGTAAGTTTGTGCTTCCTATTTCCAAGTTCATCCCTTCGTACTAAGTATCCCTCTTAGTTCAAATAGCCACCATTGCACCTTAACCACTTCCCTGATGCGACCAATAAAACTCAGGCACTGAAGAGGAGAAAATTCTGATGCGCCCAAGCATACTCAGCCAAGCTCGAAAAGTCTGTCTCTTTCTCCTCACACCCAAATATCCTCCGCAGCTGTTAGTAGTTTGTTTTTCTGCTGTCAGTGGAACATGTAAGGGTCTTTAGATTACTCTAGCCAAGCTTTACTCAAAAGGAAATTACTAGCTAGCGTTACTCAAAAGGAGATTTGATGGTTACATATGTAATGGTATTTTCCCAATGTTTTTCAGTGATTGCAAAGGTGTGAAACTGCCCAGACTCCGGTTCTGACTAAAGCCTTTCCAGGGAAATAAGTGCTGACTTTGAAGATCCAAGTAGGATCATGGGATGAAATGTTGGTATTGAATCCTCCTCCAGCACCACCAAGGTTTTCTTTTGAAGGGAGTTCCTCATTGAACTTCGATCTGGACCCCGAGTGAGGTGCTTTGAAATATTTTGAATTTTTTTTTATGATGAACTCATTGTGTTTATAGCTAGTGAAACCAATCGTTATACAAGTGCCTCATTGTAAAATAATGTGGGGCTGAGTGCAACTACAAAATACCGAGAAAGTCGCCCCTTGGGTGAGTGGCACGGGGTAATTCCACACCAGGCATGCAGAACTAATCCCAGCTGAAATTCGGCCCCGGTGGCGGCGGGGTAAAGTCCTCGCCTGCTAACCCAAGGGTCGCGGGTTCGAGTCCCGCCTGGGTAGAATATTATCTACCCAGGACATGGATGTCTGTGTCTCGTCCGTTGTTGCTGTTGTTCACCCGACATAAAATGGCCTATTGTGCTGTATTCGGGGCAGTGAAAATAAATAAATAAATCAGAAACATGCACCTTCTCCCGGCCGCTGGGCACTGGCCAAAAGCAGTCAGGATAACAATGTGAGGTCAGCTCAGAAACTATGAAGGGTTGATGCACAATCAGACCAGAAACTAGGGTAGTGGTGGAGGTGAAAGTCAGTGGTGCATCATGAACGCAGAGATTCGAGTGTTCTTGGCTCCTGTAATATTACAGAGCATCATGCAAAAGCCACATACGGAGTATTATTGGTTGATGCAATCAATGCTTTCAACTCCATTTTTAGGCCAGACAATGTCTCACTGGAGACTTGTAAAAATAAGACAGCATCTATACTTTGTTTATAATGCCGATTAGGATCCCCAAACCCATGCGAACTAAAACTGGACTAAATCTGTGAGGTTCACTAGAAATCTGAGGTTAAGTTCAAGGCGCTCTACGCCTCAGAGAAGGATGTTGTCATTGATGAAAGACTTAGCAAGGGTGGATTGGGATGTCATCAGTTCATGCCGGTGAAGCAGATTCGCTTTGGCATCAAATTATTTGTATTATGCAAGATAGGGATGGGATGTGTGTGGTCGATTGTGATATATTTGGGGAAGGGAGCTGCTCTCGACAAGGACTTTGGCCATAATCCTATGTTGTTACAAGTTGTGATGTCACTGACGAAGCCACTACTTGACAAAAGGATATTGCTTGACCATGGACAATTTCTATAAGTCTCCTGAGTTAGCCAAGTTGTTGGTTTCACGATCCACAGATACCTATGGGGCACTGATGAAAAGCAGGAGAGGGATATTAACAGCGCTGAAAGAAAAAAAATGGAAAAGGGGGTAGTGGCAGCCTTCTCAAGAGGAAAGAAAATGGAGATTTAGTTGAAGGACAAAAAGGAGGTGTCACTGCCATCATCATTGCATAATTGTGCCATGGAAAGCATGGTGAAGAGAGGGAAAATAAATGAATAACCAATGGTTGTTGTGATCTATAATGACTCAATGGGAGAGTGTCGACCAACACTTGGCTGATAACTCCATACCCCATAAAAAGGGTCAAAAACATAAAAAAATTTTTCACTGGCTAGAACTTTCCATAAGGAACCCTTTTGTTCTCTACTGTAACACTGGAGGGAGAAAAGTGCATTTACACTTCCATCTTAGGCTGATTGAGCAGTAAATAGATGCGTATCGCCCCAGTGTTGCAGCCCCACGATTGGGTAGGCCACCCGCAATGACTCACCCATGACACCTCACAGAGGAATTTTTCTGAAGCAATTCCTCAAAACAGAAAAGAAACCCTACCAAAAAGTGTTGCCAATGTTATCGAAAGAGAGATGCAAAAGGAAAAAAAACTCAGTAAGGAAACAAGCTATCACTGTCCTCATTGGGAACTGATTCCTGGCGTAGCTTATTGTTTTAGGATTTTACATATGGCAAAAAATGTTTAAGGACTTTATTTTTTGAAGTGCAGGTATTTCTACAGCATAAAATAAAAGTTTTTTACTTTTTCTCATAAAAATAAACGAAACATTTTTATTTAAAAAAAATGAAGAGAATAATGTCTACAGCACAAAGAGTGTGAAAATATTGGTAAAATTCAATAAATTTAAATGTTTAAAAAAAATATTTGCAAAAAGGTTTCAGAGTGCTATTATTCGCAAAAATTATTTTGCATGTGAATAAATAACAATAATCTTAAATAAAAAAATGTAATGTTTTTTGGACCACACCCCGCAAATTAATTTGTCAGGGAAATGGTTAAATGGCTTGCTTATTTGATTGCAAAACAAGGTGATAGCAAAATTTTCTTTAACTCCACCTATACTTGAGTCAAGGATTTTAGTCAACATGTCGATCCCAAAAACTTCAACACACTCATATTGTATAGATGGTATCTGCAATTTCTAAAAGGACATGACACCAAAGACCTAGTAAACTGGTTTACTTTGAATGCCACTCCAAGAAATTAAGTCCTGAGAACAAAGAACAAAGAGAAAAATTCTTAAAAAAGTAAATACAACAAAACTGTGATGTAGATGGCTTCCTCACAATTGACAGAATGACAGGGATGTCTGGAAATACAATGGTTTACTAAAATAATAAAATTCAGAATACCAACAGTTCTCCAGAAGAGATAAATATTGTAAAGCTGGGGTCCACAGTATACTTAACCATATTGCCATATTCATTCTTAAATTTGCAATATTAACAACGTTCACAATGCAGAAAATGATCAGACTGGAATGAGAAATGATACCTTCATTTGCATCTTAGCATACTCTTCAGCTGCAAGAGCTATTTCCTCTGCGTGTGTGCTGACGATGCTTCCAACAATTCCAGCAGCAACACGGCTCTATAAAGGAAATAATACAAAATCAACTACAGGATACATGCAACATTCATCACAAATTCAACATCATAATTATTACGGTAAATGAAAATATGAGGGGAGTTTTGAAAAACTCTCCATGTAAGCCTCACTTGCCTGAATGAATAACTTGAGATGTTTATATACAATTTTTTGTTTCAATTCTCAAGGCATCTCAAGTTTAAGTGATAAATTCTGAAGTGAAAAAATTATTCTTTTTGACCAGGACTCAAACCTGGATCCTTTGATTTCCAGCCAAGTGCTTTAGTTGGCTGACCTACCAAGCCACCCTGTTGCCCAGTAGATTTTCATGGGCTTTGAAGGAACAAGATGTTCCAGTCTGCTGGACATACCATGTAACAAGCAGTCAAATGCATACTCTAGGCGCCACATTCCACAAGGTTAAAGCCAAAATTTAAACACAGGATGTTTGCTCTTTTTGACAAATTTTGAGGATTCCGGGACTAGCCACAGTATTATCCTCATGGAATCATCTGTAACCCAGAATCAGAGGCATGGAGAGCACTCATTGGACTGCTCATCACATTGTATTTTGGGCAGTCTGGAACACCTTGTTCCTTTAGAGCCCACAAAAACCTAGAGGGGGAATAGGATGCATCAGTAGCTTAAATGACTAAAGCATTTGGCCAGAAATTGTTCAAGGCAATTCCTCTGTGGTTCAAGATTTTCCCACAGTGGAACTTCACACCTATGTGCACTCGCTGGAGACTCCATAAAATTAATAATAATAATATTTTTATTTGTCCAAGAAACAAAGTGCACAGTACAGACATTAGGCAATTGTATAGAACACGTCAATTAAGGTATAGGGTACAAATACAAGTTACACTAAACTTAAATTGTCGAGCTTAAATACTCATTCACACAGTAAAAAATTAATCAACCACGTATTCATACACCATATTTTTAAAATTAGTTACTCTCTTAACATTTTTAATTGACCCAGGTAACTGGTTAAATAGTTTAGTGCACATAACATATGGACCTTTGGATGCAAGGGTCAGATTAATCTGTGGAACATGGATATCATTACACCTAGAGACTCAAATTCTCTCCACCATTTCATCCTAGTCTCGTAAGTATGGATATCATGGCTCTTTATAAATTTATCACTATGTATTTTGGTATATATCACAGAGTAATATATATAGATACAGGGCACACTTAATATGCCCAAGGTTTTCAGTAGTGGAGGGCAATGAGCTTTTGAATGTTGTTTACACATGTTTCTCACAATTTTTTTCTGAACAAGGAAGACATAATGTAATAAGGAGGAAGATCCCCATAATATTATACCGTATGATACTCTGGAATAGAAAAAAAACCATAGTAAAGAGTCTTTAACACTTTCAAACATACAGTATATTTTAGGACAGAGAAGAGATAAAATACAGTGTTCATTTTTTTATATAGGAGGTTGATGTGTACATCCCAATTTAAATGAGTGTCTACCAATATCTCCAAAAAACTTGAATTATCCACAATGCTAAGGTCACTGGGAGTCAAAAGGTTGTTACCATCAAGCTTACCCTGCACAGTTGTAAAGATAGCAACTTGTGTCTTATTGTTATTTAAGATTAAATCATTGTTACTGCACCATTTATTCATAATGTGAAGCAAAGACTCACATGAATTCTCTAAGTTACTCATGACTTTACTTGATGTCATCACACTTGCGTCATCAACATAGAGTACACAATTATAATTTGAGTCTCTAATTAGCTTGTTTGGCAAGTCATTGACATATATCAAAAAGAGGACTGGGCCCATCACAGACCCTTGCGGCATTCCTTTATGTACTTCTTTTGGTGATGAGAAAATGATCTTGCCATCACGTCTAAGTGCTACTCTTTGCTTTCAATTTGAGAGGTAGGATTCTAGCCAGTTTAAAGCAACACCTCTAATATCCAGTGATTGGCACTAATAGCATGACTAGACCAGTTATTCTCAAAATTTGTCATTACCAACTTAATAAGAGTGATGTACTGAAGGTCAATCAAGTATCATTTAGCAGTACTGTGACTTAGAAAGGTCAGGAGCAAAAATACTCAAAACCAAGGAAATCAATAATATTGAATGGAATCAGGTCTGACATGATGGAGACATTATGTGCATATTTAAGTTGAAAATGACCAGACTTAGATTTTTTCCACCGTGATAACTGATCCAAAGGCATAACATGTATTTTACCACATCTCAGCAAAATGATGAACACTGTAAGGGAGATTGAGTGTGGGAGTACATGTAAAGGCAGAGCTTGAGGCAATGAATTTTGGTTGGGTTTTGGGAGTGGAAGGAGGGAAAAAAAGAGGGGAGAGAAGAAAATAAGGAGGATTTTGAGGATAAGAGCTACATAATGCATGCAAGTGGGAAATCTGAAGTGGAGGAGGGAGGGCTTATAACCATGTATATACACTAGCCAAACCCAGTCATTTGAGGAAGGATGGTCGGTGGAGGGAAAAGATGGCAGAGGTTGAGAAGGGCAAGGTTTTGAAACAGTTTAATTTACTATATTCCAAATTCATATTTTTCCAAATAAAGGTGATTATCACTTGAGATAAATTTATGTAAAAAATGAACAGAATGCAAACATCATTAAACAAGCTAAGGAATGAATATAATATAATCACAAACTGGTTCATGATGAAGTAAAAAAAATAAGTGCAAATTATGATGTATTACCTCAAGTTCTTCAGCAGATGCCATTTTTTCCATCAGAGACTGGATGCGAATCTGAGAACATGCAGCAAAAATACATAAACAATGCTCAAGAATAAAAAAATAAACTACATAAATAGCAAATATATATTATTTAGAAGGCATTAAATTCAACGGAAGTACTCAATCACATACAGCAAAATAAAAGTAAGTAATAATTGGGATGCATAAGGAATTCAAAACACATTACATTTACACACAGTAAAAACTTGGATTTTAGACACCGAAAATTAGATAACCACAGCAGTTCACTCTTAATGAAGGAAAAAAACTATAGCACTGACTGTAGATAATTATATCATGTATCTGTTGTACTGTGATGCTAAAGTAATTTTTAATGAACAACACATGAACAGATTGGGAATGAAGTTTGATTATTATCTCATTTCGTAGAATGGATTACAGTTAAAATAAAATGTTGTTTTAATGATGATTCGATGCGAAAAGGCAGGGCATGTACAAGGCTTTATTGATGACCTAAATTGCTACTGCAGTCCAAAGCACAGATCAAAAATTAAATTCCTCATCATTTTAACAGTTAAGTCCTATGTAAATTACACACGATAAGACACAATCATGCTGTTTTTATTTTTGTTAAATAGAAGATGAGTAATGGTAATGTCTGCAAATAAAATAATGGAGGGTGAATCTATATAGTGGAATCCAGGCATGTTAGGTAAACTACATATTTTTCCATCTTTAGATAAACCACCAATTTTAACACTCATGCATCATTCTCATAAGGCTCATACCTACATGAAAGTTTTAAGACCAAGAGGAGCTCCATCAACCAAATCGTAATAGAGAGTCTAATGTAGAACAAAATCAAACAATTTTTAACAATGAATCTGATCACCAGTACAGAAAAATATAGCTTTAAATATAGGCAAGGGGCATGAAATGTGCCTTTACACTACAACAAATTATGTTATAACAAGATATCATAAGTTTCAGGAATAATTTAATTACATGGAAGCAAGAACACTGCATAAGGACAGAAAACTCCCATCTCGACTCTGTTGCCAATGGAAGCGAAAGAATTGAAGTTCTACTTTTGGCCGCAGGCTGCGCTGTTTAAGTAATTGACCCTTATAGAAGACATCTCTTGGCTAACTATAAGTGTGCTAACTGCTAAGCATTAAGTGATGTGATTGGTGGATTCGTATACTGAAATCCACCCTAAAATTTCAAATTTATGATGTAAGATAAGGGAACAGAGTGCATTGAAATAACAATTAATCCAATTAATACAAAAGCTAGTTTATTTCCGGTTATTCGATGCCAATTTACGTATTTCGAAAACTCCGCTAGCAAAATCAGCTGATGTGGTTGGTCAAACTTGCGAATAGAATCTTCGCAAGTTTGAGCTCCCAGCGGGCTAGATATGAAAACAAGGGTATTGTGCCCTATCTCACCATGAATGTCATTACTAAAATTGACAAAGCCAACTAATCATCGTGAATCATTTGGCTACATTGGCCTGGTCTATATCTCACCTCTATGGGGAATTAGCAAAATATTCCTATAGGAGTTGAAAAAAACACATCAGGCACTTAATTTAAATAATTAAGGGCAACAATTGCCACCCACGTCTACTTACATTAGCCTTAAACAACAAGCTTTTGTTCTTTACGCTAAGAATCTTGTTCCTCCTCCTGGTATTCCCGTACCCTGTAGAGCACCCCAGCACAAAACAACACCGCAAACCCATTTTGAACCAAATTCTCGTTGTTTTACCGCACATGTACACTACGGACTCCCTTCACAACAATGCACTACTCGTTGTCAACAAGGATCCATTTGGTAACTCAGCCACCTATCGGAGGGTTCTGGAACGCTATTAACCTGCGACAGTAATTTTAGCAAAAGACGGTCGAAAGCGCATCAAGAGTCGCATCCTTATGCAGTGTTCTTGCATGGAAGTATCAGTAGGGGTGTTGTGCAAGTTTACATTGGTTAAAATAAATACCAGGAAGCTGTTTATCAATGAATAGAATGTAGAATTGAATCTGGCAGTACTCCTCGTGCCTCACTACTTCAGCATCATTTACTCAGGATGCAGGAACTAATCCCGTTGATATAACAATAAAATAATGGCGCCTAGTGTGACCTGAACGGCTTTCATATGGAAGATAATATCAAATTCCATGTCACAACAAGACATTTACATATGCAAGCAAAGAGTTTCTGTCACTTCTCCCCATCAATTAATGTAATTTCAAATTTGTATTAAATCTACCTTGAATGATGAAAGATCAGGAAAACAGCTTAAGTATTGTACCTAAGTCCGTTTGTTATCTGTAAGGATAAAAATCTCAAAACATATTGTTTCGTCAAAACATAATAATAATCATTCATAAGGCCTTTTGTATTACAGATAACTTAAAATTACACAAGTTTGAAACAAAAAAATTGATTTCAGGTAGTTTATTGGCTAAGTTCATAGCACGATTTATTGGGGAATGCTTTGAATAATTAAACTTATGCCACTCAACTGTGAAATGCAGAATTTTTCTCAGTGGTCTGGATGGGATACGGAAATTAATCATTTGAAGAAGTGGAGGACAGTCAATCACATTGTAGATTAATTTATATAAAAAAATAACATCATGCTGAGTATGCTGAGAAGATAAAGGTTTTAATTTTAATAGGGATAACATATCACTATACACATAATCACCATATTTCTTATTAATTTTAAAGGCACATAAACATAGGAATTCGTATTGCACTCTTTCAATTCTCGAAATTGAGATGTTGTAGTAGGGAGACCATACCTGTGTGCAGTACTCAAGAATAGGTCTGACTAGAGCACAATAAATTATTTTAAAAGTATGTACATCTTTGAAATCATGCATATTTCTATTAATGAAGCCCAACATTTTAAAGGCATTTTTGCATAATAATTCAATATAATTATTAAAATTGATGTTGGATGTAAATAACACTCCAAGGTCCATAATACAATTTACTCTTTCTAGTGAAATATTAGACTCATCTAAATAAGAATAGAAGAGGGGGTTTTTCCTCTGATAAAAACTTATGACTTTACATTTTTTTATATTTAATTGGAGTTGGTTATCATTACACCAGTTTAAGAAACTATAAAAATCTGTTTGAAGTAGCATGCAATCAGTTGAAGAATTTATTTTTCTAAAAAGTCTTAAGTCATCTGTATAAAGAAGGATTCTAGAATGTTGTATTACCTTATGGACATCATTAATAAAGATATTAAATAATAAAGGTGATAAATGGGCACCTTGGGGTCACCTGAAGTTACCTTAATGGGCAGAGAGAAATGATTTTTTTATAGTTACAATTTGCATTCTATTTTCAAGGTAATTAGCTATCCAAGTTAAAGGCTTTTAGTTTACTTATTAAAATGGAGTGATTTACTGAGTCAAAAGCTTTACAGTAGTCGGTGTAAATGGTATCAACTTGTTGCCCAGCCTCCAATGTCTCTAATACATACATACAAAATAATACAATTCATACAAGATTAAGTTTGTAGCGGTAGATCTACCAGACATAAAACCATGCTGTTCTTGCATAATAAATTTATTTGAAAATTCGTAAAGCTGCTCTGTTACTACAGATTCAAATATCTTAGCTGAAAGGGATAGTTTGGAAATTGGTTGATAATTTTCAACGTTTAACTTATCCTTACTTTTATGTAGTGGACTAAGATAACTTATCTTCCAAAGATCAGGAAAGATCCCAGTTTTTAATGACAAATTATATAGTATTATCAAAGGTTAGATTAAAACATACTTGCACTTTTTCAGAAAAAGGGCAGAAATTCCATCAGGACCAAGACTATTAGATATTAGTAGTTTATCAATTTTTCTTAATAATAAAGGAGTAATAGAACATGAATTGAAGTAAAGATTATTTTGGCAACATGTTGAGCTTTTATCGCAGTCAATATTACTGTTTGAGTATACTGAGCCAAAGAATGTGCTGAAAAGATTAACTACATCTTGCCCCTTTTTAGCAGTTTCATATTTATAGTGTACATTAGCAGCAATGGTATCGTTATTTTTCTTAGACTTAATAAAGTTCCAGAGACATTTTGGGTTAGACTTTAAATTCAGCTCAATGAACTGTGGGTATTCATTGTAACAGTGTGATGCAAGTTGTTTACATTCCCTTTCTCAATATCGAGAATGCATTATAGACATCTTTATGATGAGTATGCTTAATTTTTTTGTGAAAAGTTTTTTCTCAAAATTCTTCTTCTTTGGGTCATTAGAATACCAAATGGGAAATTTTGGATTTTTAAATTTCTTCAGCGGTACAAAGCGCGAAATTCCATAAAACAGGACATCATAAAATAAACCAACATTGGTGTTTATGTCATTTCCTGATAATTCCCAATCAACAGAAGATAAATAATTGATAATCATATCATAGTCGCCATTAAAAAAATCATAATAGCTGAATTCACAATCAAGAGATGTGTGAACAGAGGTGGGCACTTTTAGTTCTATTATTAATGGGGGATGGAAAATGTCAGGCTTAACCAAGAAGTCAGAGCACAGATTAACAGTAGTATTAGGATAGTTGGAAAAGACTAGATCCAAGGTATTACCATAAGGGTTAGAGAATGGGTTGGCTAGGGATAGGTTATGGTAGTGATAAGTGTCAAGAATAATCTGCGCATGGGTTGTGAGTTTACCAGCAACACTCGGAAAAGGATTCTCACTTTTTGTCGACCAGTGTAAGTTGGCCAAATTATTGTCGCCAAGCACATCAACGTTATTATTGCAATATTTAAACAAAACATTTTCAATGAGATCTGAATGTAGAGTAAATATATTGCTTTCACAATTAGGAGGAATGTATACCACACAAATAATGAATGAGGTATGAAAATAATCAACTATAACACAAATTTGTTCAGTAGGAATATAAATGAAAAAATGCCATCATAAAATTTCAATAGCAGATAAAGTTGGTATAGGGTAGGCAGTTGAAATAAAATACAAGTTAAAAATCACTTCAATATAACTTGAAGATTGTACATATTTAATTGTTATAAATATTTATTTTTAATGGAAAAAAGGTAGTAAGTATATGAAGAAAAATGTATTTTTTAATGAGAAATTAATTGGATAAGGTGTGGTCAATGATGATCAATTAACTAAAAATAACAATTATCATAATTAATAAATATCACAATGACACCACTGCATTTGAATGATCAGCTGACCACAGCTGAATAATCAAATTTGTACAATTGTAAAGACAAATGGTCATAATGAAGCAGTTTTTCTAACTTGGTAAAAAATTAAAATGTACTAAAACTGTACTCACAGATTCTACAATACCCCTCATGCACTAATGATACGATTGAGGTTATAAATTAAGAAAGCTTGCAAACAGATGTAAATAGAGCAAAACAATTCCTGTGGAGCTTAATTGAAAAAGTACCTGCTTTCCATAGAGAAACTCAGTAAAACATGTCATGGGGTTAAACCAAAGGAAAAATGTGCGATAGTGGTAGGCTATGACATTATGGATAGCAAACCTCATCTGCCCTATGAATCTCAGCTGCACTTTCATCAGCTGTTCCTCCCTTGATAACAACTTCCCCTTCCACACCACCTGCTCCCTCGGTCACTTTTGAAGAAGGAGAAGTCACCACAGGCATGCCAAGGTATCCGTACTCCAAGAGGGTGGATTCTACCTGCAGTGCTTCAGCCTCTTCAGTATCATCCTCACCTTTGCGTATTCGACGGAACTGACGTTGAGGACGATATGCTTCCTACAGAAAGCAATATCTGAATATTATAAAATAGAAAATGACAAAAAAGACAGTACATAAATGACATTGAACAGAAATGTCAAGGCACACAGGAGAATGATCTATCATTTTCAGATCAGCCAGTGGGTCAGACAAGTAATTTTAAAAACATGGTTGAGATTTTCAAGCAAAATCAGAGAGGACGCTCGAATCAATACAAAATCTTCACATAAAAACATAAAATACAATATAAAAATTCAATGAAATTCCATTTGGCACTTAACCCTCATGCAGCATGAAGCAAACATCTTCACTTTAATTGACAATGTTCATATCTCCACATAATATGCACATTTGATTATGGCCACATGAAAATGGGCACATTAAAAAGTATTTGTGATGTGATGATTGTGCTACCTCAAACCCCACTAGGAAAGGTCAGGTCATAAAATTACATAAGTGACTAGAACAAAGAAGTTGATGATCAAATATATTAGGATGTTTTCCATACAGTTGCCCTAGAAAATTCAGAAAATGTATCCTACAGAAAGAGGGTTAAATATGTGCCTAGGATTAACTCAAGAGAGTTATACATGCACAGTTGTTTTCCACTTCCAATGGAACTAAGGGGCCCTACTACCAATTTCAGAGCACTTGATGCAAATACACAGCATCAATGCCCAAGTAATGCAGTTAATTCATTTGTTGGCATCAAGATAGAAAATTGTTCTTCCATTCAGAGATAGAAAATCTCCATAATAATAAGGAAGTCGAAAAGTCACCATTGTAATATTTATTAAGTTTAGAGCAATGACCCTTCACCATCCAATCAGATGACATTATAAAAATATCCAAGATCAGCTTTTTCATATTTCCGCTCACCTTAACAGTCATAACACTCTGCAGAATGGCACCATGGCGAAGTCCGATCCCTGGATGTGTCTTCTGGAATTGGGACATGGCAAATGACCTTGTGAAACCACCAGTTTCATCCCTTGTCTCCAATACTCTTTTCACCAACCACTGCAAGTTGAAGTTATTATCTTGAATGGAACCACACTCACTTTTAAACAGATTTAAATGAAAACCAGACATTCACCAGTTTTCAAATTCAAATGTAAATAATTCAAGACTTACTTGCACCACAGGAAAAACATGTATAAAATCCAAGCCTTGTATTTGGTGAGGCTCAATGCTATGTGGACACTTCATTTTCGGCAAAACCCGTACAATTTTTTCTGTTAATGCACTAAAAAATATAAAAAAAATTATTCTTTCCCAACACAATAATAAGCACAATAAATTTTACACGCATATTTTCACTATATGCAATGATATCAAAACAATAAAAAACTAAATTTCACAGTACTCAAGAAAATTGCTTAATGCTACTAAAAGCAGATTTAAAAGTTTCCCATGAAAAGATGAAATATATCTTCATAAGGAGGAGTCCGACATGCGATAAAAATCATATATAGCATTCTCAATGTACGAGAGAGTCAGAGGACTTTCAAGAGGTAGAAAACAAGAGAAAATATCAATTAAGGAGAGAAATAAATACTATTTATTCCATGCTTCTCACAAATTGCAGCAGTAAATTGTACCCATTCTTATTTAAAAAGTCAAATATAAATGACCAAATCAAAAATTGTAAAGTAAAAAGCATCAGCATAATACATATTCCATCAAGAGTAATGTAAGCCTAATGTCAAGTCCACAAAATGACAAGGAATCAATGTAGTGTGATGATATTAATGAAAACTCAAAACTGGTCAGTGGAAATTAGTGCAGCACTTATGAGGACATTCATTTCACTTTACAACCAGAGCTGCACTTCATAAAGGAAATGAATAGATTTTGTGCCATTTTTAAGACATGTTTTGTAAAACAGGTGATAACGTCACATGTACAACTTCACCAGTCAAAAAATAATCTTGAGGCAATATAGTTATTTTTTATTCAGATGCGCAAATTTTTATTCTACACGCAAAAAATGTCAAAAGCATTCATAATGATGGAAAAAATATAATTTCTTTGTGCCATTTCCAGTAAAAAAAGGTCTGCTTGGACAAGCAATGAGTCATTATTGCTAACACCTCTCTGAATTATCATCTCCAAGAGAAAGACGACATGTCATAAAAAATGTTGTACATGTACAGCCACAAATGTCCTAGACATTTACCCACATTGTTATGAGGAAAGGCAAATTGCAGCTTTTCCATTCACACCACAGGGCTATAAGGAAGAGGTGCAGAGGACCTCGAGAGGTGTGCACAACTTCAAGAAGGGTTCTCAACACAACTATTGGCTTATATCTCTGCTGAAAACACCCCTTAAATGTGGGTTGGGTCAAAAAACAACTCTTTAATATGAAGCTCAGTGAAGTAATAACTTGGGCAAGGACTATCTTGGGGGGAATGGATCAGAATTGGGCTCCACTTGGTTGGGTCCATTATATGCTGTATGCTTGTTTTGCAACCACACACAGTTAAACTTGAGAAACAGTAAAAGAAAAAGTATTAATGAATAACGAAATCTGAGATGGTCAGGACATGTGACATGGACGATTGATAACATTGTGGTAAAGCAGAACTGGAAATACAATCAAGGAGAATGAAGATCTTTGGGGAAACCCTGATAATATTGAAAATGCCAAGTGATGTAAGGCATGGACAAGATGACGGTCATGGAGGAAGATGCTAAAGGTAGGAAGAAACGAGTAGACTGTTGATGAAGTCAGATACTACCTTGGGAATAACAGACTAAGGGGGTAATTACTACCATGTTGAAACTCGAGCAAAATTTCATGTCTAGATAATGACTCTTCCTTACGATTAAATAAACTTCAATCAATCAAGATGAAAAGATTTGGCTTCTTTAGTCAACAAAGATTAGTAATAAGATTGTCATATCCTTCAAATGTTCCAAGTTGTCTACATTGTATTATACCTTCAACATTTGCATACAGACCGAACAAGATGTATACAGCTTCCATTATATTGTATAAGAGTGAGATATAAGTTTTCAAGTCTGCAATATATAAACGCAATACAAATACTGGCATAAATTCAACGAGAATCTTCGATTCACAACCAATCATTTGCATGAACTCAATCAAATAAAAAGAGAAATGAAAACGTGAGGGAAAATGTAAAATTTTCATCGAATCAGGTCATTTTTCATAAAACAAAATATGCGGTAAAAATATCCGGGGATATTTAGGATTCCAGAATCATACAATAATACTCACTTCAGGTCGCAATAAATATTTAGCGGTCTAATCCCTTCATATCAATGAACCAGTGTAAATCTCATGTAATGATTGAACCGCACTTATTTGAGATAAGCGCCCACATCTCAGCAACAAAAGATCATTCACGTACATTGAGCAGAACGAATTGTGTCCGAAGACAGAAAAGGCAATGCACGTTATCAAGTTTCTCGCGTTCACAGCACTCATTTACGCTAGTAGGAATTACTACAATATACGGGTTCATCCTGATGCATACACGAGAAAATTAAAAATTACAACCGACATTAATTGGCTGTTGATTACGTTGCTAAACATTAACAGGCAAAATAAATGATCCTCCGGAAAAAATCTAAATATCCTTAAAACCATATAAAAATAAAGCTACAGGTGATTCATTTATTCCGCCATACACGTCAGGTGTAAGAATTAAAGAGCTGTTACCAAAGTTAACTTACATTCTTTGACCGATGGTAAGGTTTTCTTGAAAAAGTAAATCAACATCCACGTCGAAGTTACATGTCTCTATGCACCACGTCATACCGCCAACGATCTGCATAAATAAAATCACACTAATAACGATTTAATTCGAATAGGTTCACTATTTCTTGCAAATTGCCACTTAAAGACTTATGACACCTTATCAAACGCCGAAAGCCCCTTTATTCTTGCTCTGAAATAGCCGGCAGCAACCAATAGGTCGATGATCTCTTGTAATTTCAGCTTCTGATCTTCATCTTCCCTGACTTCTACCTGAATTATATAACATAAAATATGTACACCGAAAGTGATATTCCACTTAACAAAGAAAAGATTCACTCCTTACCTCTACTTCTTTGCCGTCGGCATCAATGCGGGTGGATAATTTGGAACCAAATTTAGCTTTGGACGAAAACATTAGGTTGCCGGACATAGTTATACCCTGACACAGAAGAACATTTAAGCAAAACCTAAGAGAAAAATTTAACTACAACATCTGACTTTTTCTTCTTCATTCCAGTAAGTATGAAAAACTAATGCGCAAAGCAATATCGGGTTGTTTAGCCTATGACAAATTTCTCAGTCTAATCAACACCACCACCGAAACAACCCAAAACAAATGCCGGGAAATTATAAAACATGTATAAAAGGTATTCATTGTATTCATGATAAAACGATTATCCAAGCCGGGGATTCATGCATTGACAGGAGCTTAGAATGTCTATGCCAAGGACTATAGAAATATTCTACACTCCCTGACCCAAGCAAAAGCTTCTAAAAACTGTGATATGCATTGGGTCTACAGATTTTCTTTCAGGTTACATTAAAATAAGTTGTTGCATTCAATTGAGGATAATCTAAATAATGCTTTAAAAATCGATATGAATGAAAAATTATGAATTTATCAGATCTCTGGACATACAAAGGTCATTATTCAAATACATTTCATTATTTCCTTTAAGACAAAAGAATGTACTGAAAATTTCTCAAAATCCTTTGCATTCAATGTATTTCCTATTCAGACCGCATTTCATCAGTACTTCGCAAGGGGTGGATTAAGGTCATTTTTAGGGGGGGGGGGAATGGAGGTACTGCCCGAAAGTCTGGGAGATATAGAAACCTTTATGATAACTATTTAACGGGCACCCACACACTTCTTCGAAATCTTTTCAATGATAAATAGGAAGAGTTACTTTCTCAAAAAATTTGTTAAATTTTCAAGTTGATGGAATGCACTTATAATGCATTGTTTTTCATTTTATTTTTTATTTTTACTAACATTTTTTTTTTTAGAAATTTACTTTTATTTACAAATTTTACAAATCCCTGCATACATACCTAAAAGGCATTTAGCGGCAAGGTTTCATGAATAATATTATTCATTACATAAGCATATGTTATTAATTTTTTTTAAAATTATAATTATTAAAGTTTATTTGTCCAAAAGACACTGTACAAAAATTCAAGTGTTATGTAATTGCATAGGACACGTCAAAGGAATACCTAAAAATAAATGAGATAAAAAGAAAGGTGTACAGTTATGTTCTATGCCACAAGAGATATTCGTTAATACTGTAGAAACACCTCTCAACCAGGAAACAAAATACCCTCCTCCTAAACACACTCAGCCTGTCCTCCAGTTTTATATTAGCCGGTATGTTATTATAAAGTTTTACACACATATTTCGAGGACTCTTTAGATATTTGGTGGAGCAAGAAGACATCACATGCATATCATATTTATGCCTGGTATCATGCAAATGGATTTGATTATTCTTCACAAAATCTGTAATATTTTTTAAAATGTAGATTACAGAATGATATACATAAACACATGGTACTGTTAATTGCTCAAAACTCTTGAACAGTGGTCGGCAATAAGCTCTATAATGCACTTTACAGATAGTTCTTACAAACTTTTTTTGGATGATGAATACACTATTTATAATGGATGTAGATCCCCATACGACTATTCCATAGGATATACATGGGTAAAATAATCCATAGTATAGGGTTTTCATAATGTCCAAGCTAATAGTGTGTTTCAAAATATACAGCAAATAATATACAGAATTCAATTTTTTGCAAAGCATTGTGGTATGCATATCCCACTTCAACACAGAATCAACATGCACCCCAAGGAATTTAGCATTGTTCCCAACATTGAGATCGGCAAAGATACAGGCTAAGTCATTACTACCCTGTTCATTATTTATGAAATGGAAATTTGTGATTTTTTGTAATTCAACATTAAATCATTGCTATCGCACCAGCTTGTCATTTGTTGTATTACCAATTTACCTGACTCAATTAAATTAGGCAAGGTTTTCCCAGACATTAATATACTGACATCATCAGCATACATCATGCATTTAACATTTACATTCATCATTAACATATTGGGCAATTTATTGACATATAGTAAAAATAATATAGGGCCAAGCCTTGGGGTACACCTTTGCTCACATCGAATGATGAAGAAAGAAATATTTTGCCATCTTTCTGATATGTCACCCTCTGATGTCATTTGTCAAGATAAGACTTAAGCCACTGTAGTGCTATGCCTCTGACTCCGAGCTTCTCACACTTAAGAAGTAATTTAGTGTGATTTACAGTGTCAAAGGCTTTACTTAAGTCGAAAAATATTCCCATCACCTTACATTTTTTGTTCATCTCATCCATAATGTACTCAATGGCATTAAATAACGCTTGTTTGGTAGACTTTCCTTTTTGAAAAATATTCCCATCACCTTACATTTTTTGTTCATCTCATCCATAATGTAGTCAATGGCATTAAATAATGCTTGTTCGGTAGACTTTCCTTTTTGAAAGCCAAACTGATAGGCTAACAACAAATTGACACTCTCCAAGTAATCAGTTAGTCTACTACAAAACACATATTCAAATATTTTTCCAAACTGGGGAATAATGGATATAGGCCTAAAGTTCTTAACTCAAATTTGAGTGCCAACTGATTGTCTAGGTACTATGCTAAATTGCCGTAGCATTTTTGCTTTAAGCTTCATAAGTAATCTGCATTTAGGTGCCATCTGTGAACAATCAGTAAAATACCAGCATCTAAGAGTGACATTGCAGAAGGAGCGCTATCGCGCTTTTTGAGAGAGACAGGAGGGCACGGACCTCTAAGGGTTAATGTTACTTCGATCACCTTTTTTCTTGAAGATTGGGACAACCTTTGATGTTTTTAGAGCTTCCGGATATGTGCCTTCAACTAAGGATTGATTGATAAGCAGTAGCAAAGGATTAATTATAGCTTCTGCACAATTTTTAATAATTTTGCCAGTAACTCCATCAATGTCAGCTGACATTTTCATCCCAACCATAACTAGATAAGACCTTAGTTCAATTTCACTATAGGGCTTTAAGTAAATTGATGACGAGGATAGGTTAGGCATAGTAGTCACACAGGGCATTGGATGATGCTCATCTGGGAGATCCAAGAAGTGTTTGTTGAATACCTTAGAAATTTGTATTGGGTTAGTTATGCTATTACTTTTATCATCAATATAGGATGGGGATTTAGCATCATTGGAACAGTTGTTACTCTTTATAATGTCCAAAGCCACCTTGGATTAGCACGAAGCTAGCTGAATTTGCTTGTCATTATATTCCTTTTTTGATCTTATTATTAAGTGCCTACTCTCGCTTTTTTGCTGCTAATAGTTGGAGCAGTGAATCATCATTGGTGTATTTAATGCTTTGTGGCATTTCTCTCAGGTATTTAGACATAGAGCAAGTTTCAGGTGTGAGCCAGCACTTTGTTGGTTGATTCCTGATTTTTTTCATTTCAAGGGGAAAAGCAGCATTGAAATAGAGAAGAAACACACTATAAAATGCATCAAAATTATCATTTATGCTATTTGCCCCATATAATCCTGGCCAGTCATGTTAGTTTAACAGTATGCAGAAGTAATTCACATTAGACTCAGAGAAGAACAGCTGATATCTGATGGGATTATGTACACTACTATTTTCTTTCACACAGAATATTGCCTCTATTGCAAGGTGATCAGACAAAGCTGGGTCAAAAACTTGGACTGCATTGCATTCATTGTAGTCTGTGATCACATTGTCAAGAAGAGATTTACTACTGCTTGTTACCCTAGTTGGTATTTTTACGAGAGGTTTCAGGTTATAAGAATCCAATACTAGAAGAAATCGTCTTTGTTCATGCCCATCCAATAGAAGGTTACAATTAGAGTCACCACATCCCACATAGCACAAAATATCTACTAGATATCTACAGCATGTCTTCAATGTCTTGGATATTTTAAATATCTACTAGATGTCTAGAATATGTCTATTTTGAGGGACGACTCTTATTATATGTCTAGTGCAATTAGCCAAAAAACACCCGAATCTAAAAAAAATGTAACTGCTCTGCTTTTTGGATTTATTTTGGATTTATTTTCATTCAAGGTAAAATTTCACAATTTCTTGCCATTTACTTTTTAAATGATGGTATTTCCTTTTTTTCCAGATGTTGTCAGAAAGCACAACCCAGAAGCAACTGATAATGAAATATCATCCATTATAAAAATTTGGTTGAGAAATGCCAAGTCAAGACAGGCTGAAAGTTGAAAAATAAAATTTTGTTAAACCGAAACATATCATAACTAAAGCCCTGGTTACACGATAAATTAACCCGTACGAGTTAATGTACGAATGCATGAATGCGATATTGAAGGCGAAAATTCATCGTGTAACCACACCAACTTGTACGAATGCATGAACGCGTAAACAGGAAAATAGAACCTGTTCTATTCAGTTCATGCATTCGTTCATGAACTTGTACATGAACACGTACGGGTTAATGTATCGTGTAGCCAGGCCTTAAGTCATTTATCCTGAATTTTCCCAGTGGGTCCAATTTGAATATGAATGAGTAGAAAATATCTTCTCACGATATCTTGTAGATATAGGAAAAGCGGACATTCAAATATCTACAATATGTCTAGAAGATGTCTACAAGTTATTACAAGTTGTTTTCTAGATATTAGCAAAAGACATATTAGATATTTTATAGATATTTTGTAGATATTTTGTGCTATGTGGGATAATACTATCGTCGGCCTGGAAGCGTGTCTTGTCAAAGAAAATATCATACAGTCCAATTTTTCTAAAAAGGAATTAAAACAACCAAGGGGGGACCTATAGATAACAAGAATAATAAAATCATGATTTGATACAGAGTATTTTACAGCCGAAGATTCAAATATCAAATCAGCATTCAAGGACCGTATATCGTGTGATAGGTTCTTGAATAACAGTGAGCTTTTAACATATATTACAACTCCTCCATGACAATGATCCTTGCGGCAATAAAAATCACCAATTACATAACCAGGTATTGATATGGTCACATCTTTCTGGCAATGCTCACATAGGCATACGAAGTCAGATTTATAACTTAAAACTACAGGTTCAAGTTCAATAAACTTATTACTTAGACACTGTATGTTTAGGACTAATATTTTATGTAAAAATGACTTCACTTCATATCCAAAGCACTTAACTTCCTTGCAATATAACAATACATATAATTCTTCCAATGAGTAATTTGCATTTTGTATGGCAAGTATGACCTCATATCGTATGTAAATGAAGTCATTTTTTAAAATGTTAATTCTGTTCTATATCACAATGTAGAATTGAAATATAATATATGTATCTTATATTCCATGTAGTCAAACAGTTATGGGAGGGCTTCAACCACATAACATATATAGGTACATAAATGCCATTCATTGGTTTTTTAATTCATAGACTGTCGCCCTCCACCCCTCCCTATCTAATGCTAGTCCGCTTACTTCCTCGTAGCTCTCCCTATGTACATGCCTCTTTATTTGGTCAATGAACTTATTCTTGGGTCTTTCTCAGGAGACTTTTCCCTATATTTTTATTCTTTATTATGTTCTTCACAAACCCATTGTGTCTCAGAGTGTGTCCAATCCAACTTAATCTTCTTTTCTGCATGCTGTTCCATATGGTCCTTTTCTCTTCTACTCTTGTGTAAACTTCATAATTTCCAATTTTGTCCATCCATTTGATCTTTAGAATCCTCCCCCACCATCAGGTTTTGAAGGCTGCCAGTCTGCTTTTCGAATTGTCCATGCTTTCCAATCTATAGAGTGCCTCACTGATTTCATATATTGTTTTCCTAGTTTGTAAGCTTATTTTCTTTGAATAAAGCAGTTGTCTTTTAACCATGAATGCTTTCTTAGCTTAATATACATTGTAATTCTTCCATCCCAAGATGGTACTTCTGAGATACATGAGTGAATCCACTTCTTCCAATTTCTCTCCTCTCAGTGTGACTTCTGCATTCAACTTATCTCTTCCGAATAAAAGGATTTTAGTCTTTGTCTCACTTATTTTCATGTTGCACTCTGGAAGAACTTGGTCCATAGTGTTTAGTTATCTTTGAAGATCATCATGATTCCCTGTTATGACTGTGATGTTGTAGCAGTAGGTTTATCTGCCATATACCAGGCGGTTGATAGAATATTGCTCTCTATAGATAACAAAAAAGAAACACTTGCTTTATTTTTTTATTTAACTAAGGCTTTTGAACTGGTATATCATGATCATCTTTTATTTAAACTTGAATGACTGGGCATCAGAGGCATTCCGCTTCGGTGGATGAAATCATATCTCAACAACTGATCTCAGGTAGTAACATTAACCATTGATAGCGTCAGACATGCATCTTTTCCCCGTAAGTCTAATGTGGGTGTACCTCAGGGATCTACACTGGGTCCGCTTCTATGCCTGTTATATATAAATGATTTCCCGCTGGCCTTATCTGGGATTGATAATGTTACCCCTATTTTATATTCTGATGACACTACCATTATAGTATCATCCACTTCCCGTAAATCTGTATCTGACAAAGCTCAGTTAATCACCAATAAAATTAGCAAATGGGCTCAAGATAATTTTCTAATTGTTAACCCTAATAAAAGTAATTTGATACACTTTTTAACCAGCAGTCAGCCATCTGAAAGCATGCTAATAAAAATGGAACAAAAATCAATTGAACAAGTTAACACCTGCAAGTTCTTGGGATTATTTCTTAATTATAAAATGTCTTGGGCAGAGCATATCAATTTCCTTAGTAGAAAGCTAAGTTCAAGCTGTTACATCCTTAGACAGCTAAGTCAAACAGTAACATGACAAACTTTACTAAGTTCATATTTTGGTGATTTTTACTCACATGTTTTATACAGTATTATCTTTTGGGGATCTACCCACTTGTCTTTAAAAATATTCAGACTTCAGAAACAAGCTGTCAGAATCATTACCCAGAAGTGTAATAGATCCCCCAGGAAACCAATTTTTAAGGACTTGAATCTTCTTCCTGTGCCATGTACGTATATATTTATTTCTAACTATCATGTACGTGAAGAATAACATTGTTAATTTTGATGTGAACAGTGTATTCCACCAACACCACACAAGGACAAAAAATGACATCCATTACAATTATGAACGTACAAGAGTTGCTAAAATGGGACCCAAAGAAATGGGCATAAAATTGTTCAATAAATTACCACTGTGTGTAAAAGAAATAAAAAGCATCAATGCTTTTAAATCAGAACTGAAAAGGTACTTACAAAATAATTTGTTCTATTCCATTGAGGGATACCTCAATGACACTGTCTGTTAAAACATTTAATTGTGTATAATATATGTATGTATGAATATGACGTGCCCTATATCTTTTTCATATCAATGTATCAGATCTTTGGGCAAATAAAGAAATAATAATAATTATTTCTTCTCTGTTTATCTCTATTCCATTCAGTCAAATGTCTTCTGCTTCTATTATTGCTTCCTCCATGTACCTATATGTTGAATATTGCTGGTGAGAGGTTGCACCTTTGTTTTACTCATTTATTTTACCTCTATTTGTTTTCCATCTCTCATTTGCATTGTGATGACTTGCTCCTAGAATAGTTGGTAGATTATTCATCTGTTGTTGTGTTCCATTTTGGATTTTTCCAGCAGCCAGAACATCTAGTTTCACTCAACATTGTTGAATACTTTCTCCACGTCCACAAATGTGATATATAATGGCTTGTTAACATGAATTGTTGTCTCTATGATCACTCTCAGGCAGATTATAGCCTCCCTGATACCTCTGTTCTTCCTAAATCCAAATAGGCTCTCTGGGAGGTTGTCTTCAATTTTCCTTTCCTTTCTTCAGCTTATTATGCGTGCATTTTTATGCTTGTGACACAAGACTGGAGGTTTGGTGCTCCTCACTTCTCTCAGTCCTTGTATACTTTGGTATGGCAATAATTGCACTCCATTGAAAGTTCCCTGCAAGTCTTCCACTTTGGTGGCTATCTTTGATTATTTCTCACTGGTTATCCTTGGCTTTTCTTCCAAGCACTTTGATGTTTTCTCAGCTGATATTGTCCACTCAAGGTGCTCTGTTTTTCTCGAGGTCTTCTACAACTCAATCAAATTCACTCCTCAGTATGCGTGGCCCCCAATCTTCCTCATCAACCTGGCTTTCTTCTTCCATTAAGTTTTCTTCCAGCAGCATTGGTAGAGTTCTTTGATGATTTATTTCCATCCATTCCCAATGTCTTCATCCTCTTTTAGTATATTCTTGTTCTCATCCCTTGTGTTGTTATATTTTGTTTTTCTCTCTCCAAAGTGTTTCCTCACAAAATTGTATGTGGTTTCAGTGTCCCCCTGTATGCTTTCATAGACTTCCTCGCAGCAGCTTTATGTCCCTTTCACCCTAGCCTTCTCTATTACACATAATCAATACATAAATGTATGTATCAATAAAACTAATCAAAAATTACTCTTCAAATACTCCAATGCCATAAAGTTCATGCTCCATAAGAAGATGACTATCAATTGGGCTTAAAATTCCCAGTCGGCACTGCTGTGTATAGAAGGGATACACTTCATTTGTAAGGTTCTACATTGTGGGCCATTTTTAGTTTGGCTGTGTTATGCCTAACTAGATGAACTTTCACATTGCCTTTGTGTAACATTAGAGTTGTAATAGCTGTTTGGTGGATATGTTGAACAAACATCTATTTTCAGAGGGCATTAGCATGGCTTCAGGATTTCACCGCACTCATTAGCTTTACTAGATGTTGTGCATAGTGGAATCCTAGAAGCCATGTAGACACAATTACAGATTTATGCAATGAAAATTCACTCACAGACATCAATTTTCTTTCACAGAATTAGTGCACGAAAGTATATCCCTTCTCTAAATGCAGGGTAGAGTAATAATGTACATATATCCAAATTAGGGCTTACAATGCTTTTTAATTGAGACACCTAGCTTCTATTGCTTCAATGATGATTCTCAAAAAAGTAGAGCTGTTGCCTCAAACAGGAGGATGGCTCAATTTGCCTGGATGAAAACCAGTCAACCCAGTAAACACAAAATGCTGCAGATGCGCATCTGATGCGCTGCGCGGCAGCGCTGCACCTGCCGCGAAGGCGCTGCTGCAGCGCGTCTAGCACTGCTAAACTTCCCTTTTTTGAATGTCTAATGCGCTGCAAGCGGATGTCAGCAGTGCTGCACAAGCGCGTCAGGGGCGCTGCACAAGCGTGTCACGATCGCTTCGAATGCATGTCAGAATCGCTTCGAATGCATGTCAGAATCGCTGCAAATGCATGCCTGATTCGCTACTAGTGAATGTCAAAAGCGCTACAAAAGTATGTCAGAGGCATTATCAAAGAATTGAGAACACAGGGTTGCAATAAATCACTTTATTGATCAGTAATAACAAACAAATTTTCATTAATGAGTATTAAAACATACATATGATATCTGGAATTGCCTTTGAATCAAATAACAAGCATATAGCTACAAAAACGTAAACATAGACGTAATTTGAAAAAATTATTTGTTATCTGCTTACGTTTATCCTTAATTTTGTCTAATGTATACAGTTGTGGCAATAGCAGAGGACTGAGGCACCAGTACAAAACGCTAACGATCGCAGTAAGGTGCATGTTGTGAAAAACTTTGACGCCGTCGCATCTTGGACGTGTTTGTCTGAAACATACTGCGTTGGATCTGCGTGGAAACTGCAAAAAATCCCAATTACCCACTAAAATTAATTGGAAACTCACGGAGGGGAAAATCTAGCAAATAGTCATATTGTACTTCATCACTGGAATAAAATAGCATTATGGAATCATAGTCACCTACCTTTCAGTTCTCTTCCTTTTCCTAAACTACGTTTTCCACTTCTTGCCTTACTCGCAGGCTTCAGGTTAGCCAGGAATTCACCACGCTGCCTTCACTTTTTGTACTTCGCCAAACGATCTACTCAGCCACGCTCACGTGTACAAAACTAACAAGCAATAATGGCCGATTCATGGAGTCGTCAACCCCTAACGATTTTTTTTGTCACAGTGTAGCGCCACTAGCATGACGCGTTACCTGCAGCGCTGTGGCAGCGCGTTCGCAACTTGCGGTTGCTACACTTCAAACAAGAGACTACCTGCAGCGCTGTGGCAGCGCGTCCACAACTTGCGGCTGCTGCGCTACAAACACGAGCTGCGAATGCGCATTAGATGCGTTTCTCGACAATTCGCTCTATGAGAGCGCTGCTGAGCCGCTGCTGACGCGGTTCAGTTGACATGTGCTGCACTTGCAGCGCTGACATCCTTGTGAAGCGCTGCTGCAGCTATATGTGTTTACTGGGAAGTTTCCGGAAAAATAGGGAATGAGGACCACATGATATTGATTTAGCTTTCCTTAGGGAACCTCTAAATATACTCTTCTTCCAGAATTTTCTTCAAGTTTCCATCGGCTCATATTTGTTTCTTTCCCTTTCCACCGAAGAGATTAGGTTGAGAAAAACATGAAATGTTTTCATGTCTCCCCCATTGACCAATGCACTTCTTCAGTCCCTCTTCAAGCCAATAACTCATCTCTGCTTTTCTTCTATCTACAGCTTGGTTGTCATAACCATGCAACACCACTACAATCACTAAATCATTAGTTTCCTTAATTCTGCAACTCAAAATACATGAAATCCATTTTCTCCTCTTAATAGCCTCATATTTCATTGCTACCACTGCCATTCTCAAGCAAAATATTATCTGATGTATCAAACTGCTGGTCCAGTTCTCCCCTTCAACGGAAACCTTCCCGCAAAAAGTATACACACATTGTTCATTTAAGGTTATTAATAATTTGATTTTAATTCTATTTCAGGAGTGTAATTATTCAACATGATTTTTGAAAACTTGATACTATCAACATTACTCCATTTCTTACATGGTCCAGGTCAGAAATTTGCCAGACAACCCTTTTTGTGCTCTTTCTCATGTTGCTGACTCTTGTTTATTGGTATTAAATGGGAGATCCTGCAGATATCATGAAATAAATGAAAACAACTCGATGAAATCATGAAGTGTTGAGGACTCTTTTATAGGAAGGCCATTAAGTCACTTGATACATTCCAATGTCTTTCCGAGGTGAACATCTTCACCTCAAGCTTAATTGTCCCAAACTGATATGTATGCCAGTTTTTACTCGTTATAATCTAAAAAAAATCTTATACTTTGGAATTCAATTACATTCACATTTCTCCTTCTATTGCTTGAATTGAAAAATCATTTACTATGGTCATGCACATCCTGGGTACCAATGGAAAATGAAGTTAAACATTTTGAACCAACACACAAAAATCACAATTAATAAGTTAATCAATGGAAGGAATGAATAATGTACTTCAGTTATCACCCTTGTCAATTATATTCTGCATACAGATTCTTACAAATTTTTGATAAGTAGTTACTTTGATATATGTAGTAGCAATTTGGGGTCTACATTTAGAAAGCATATGACTCTACAAATATGTAATATTGCAAACTTGGAAATCCACACATGCTCTTATTTAGCTTACTTTAAACATGTTATGAAACAAACACAAGAAATTCACTGGAATTCTGTCCAAGCATTCATTAAAAAAATAAAATTATCAAACATAAGACACACCCAATACAGGAAAACTATTGAACTTCTTAGAGATTATAAAACTGGATGATTAAGATTCATTACTGCATTGCACTCACAAGTTTAAGTCATACTACATAGCTCTCACAAATGCTAATCACATTGTAATATTAATTTTTAGAGGAGACCTTCAAAAGAAATATGAGTCTATGTTGCAAATAAACATTCCATTTCCAACAAATGAGACTGCTGTCATCCAGGGACTTTTTCCAGAAACATTAAAATGCAACTACAGGGTAATAGAAGCAGTAATACCTCATACTGGACCCAACTGTTCATAGATTGAGCTGACAAATACGTTGGACATAAAACTGTGATTTCAATGAAATAGTACATAAATACTTGGGAAAGCTACCTTTATCATTACTTGATAAAGCCATTCCACTTGACAGAGGAGTAATGGGTGATTTCTAACATCACTCATGATATTCTGCCTGTCAAATTAGACTGGGAAGTTAGAAAACACAAATTCAAAGATGCACCACATTATTAATAAATAATGTTATTCCAAAAAGATAAATGGTTAAGGAAATAACATAGTTTTCCTTCAAACAATCTCCTTCATTCATATACAAATGCATCATTCTTCCATCCCTAGTCCCTACCTTTCCCATTTCTTTTCACATGTGACTGACAACTCTTAAGCTGCACCACAGGTCTGTACATGTTTATTGGTGTATCTTCGACAAAAATAAATGATTAGAGGCAAGCATATGAATTATTTTTTTCTTCCCAATATCTATGTAATCACCTCAGGATAATATTAATGAAGAGTGTAGCAATTAATAAAGCCAAACCTGTATTTTTTTACTTCTGATATCATAGAACCTGGTGCACTGATTAGCTGTGGACTGAAAGGATTTTTTCCTCTGCTTCTAAAAAAGCAATATAAAATACAAAAATTTTGACATGGTGCGTGATATCATTTTGGAACACTTAGGTCACATAATTTATCAGGGCTGACTCTGGGGTCTGTTTCAGGTCTTGTTCTAATGAGCCTAATATACTGAGGTACCACTAACTCAATCCAAAATGCATAGTGCATTCTTCACATGCCAGTCACATTTCAGGAATTTCAGTTTGACATCAATTAATGGAAATTTTGCTAATGCTAGTAGGTCAGTATAATTTTGAAAAAGGTTACATAATGATAACTTTTGACAAATCTCAGCTCAACCTCTTCACAATTGATATTCTCTAAGAAAAAAAACATAATTCTTCAAAAAAAGGACAAATGCAGAATATTTGGTTGTAACGGACCTCACATGAAATATTATTGATAGCTTTCTTATGGTACAGTTCCATTAAACAAAGAAGAGACATACATTTTTTCAATGCTGAGTGATAGCAGTCTTTTGATCAGGCTTTGACTTTAAAAAATGGACAACCTATGGAAACCTTATAATGTTAACACTATAAATAATGAAAAATTTCAGAAATTTTAAGCCAAAGATGATGAGCTAATCAGCATTAAGGCTCACATGGTGTAACAGGGTCATATTTCTGAACTGAATGAAAAATTTTATGCAGAAAGACATAATTGAGCTTATTAATCTAGTGGAAGAGAATAACACATTTCAGCCAATACAAGTGTTATAAATCTCATAAAAAACTGAATCTCACCAAATTTTAGCCAAGATCCAATCGCATAAAAAATAAAGGAAGAATCACTTTCTCACTGATTTTATGGAAAAAAGAAATTCATTTCATAAGGTGGAGGTTCACAAGAAATGAAGAAGAGCATACTGGTTGTTAGTTGGTCACAAAATTGTTTCTTAAATCTAATTATTACCATAGCATCTACCAAATAGAGTTAAATATTTACAAGAGTATGCAGGAAGACAAAAGCAAACATTGAAAATAATCAGTCTTATTATAGCACCGCCATAAAGTTCAGTCTTGCAATTATCAGTCATGCTCCATTGGCACAGGTGATGATATGTGTGAGAATCACGTCCTTCTATATACACTTCACAATACCACCTCTATGCTAAAAAGATCAACCTCATATAAAGTTTCTGTGCTTGCCTTTTGTAAATCTTCACCAACAAAAGTTGCTACGGTGAATAAGTTACACTTCTTCACTGAACAGTGAGTGACAATGTTCTAGGAACACTCAGTTTTCACGTCCACTGACATTCACAAAGCACAAACAAGCACTATTGAACAAATTTAATTTGTTTCAGATGGGGACTCCAGAAGCGATGCTACCAATTGATCAAATTCTGACTGACTTGCTTCATATGCCTCCAATTGCTTTGGCAGATCTTTGACCTGGAAGAGATAAAACATTCGTTACATACGAGTGATCTATGAATAATTTTATACCTCTTCATCACTGAGATGACATATAAAACATCAGCAAATCAAGATCCTAAAATCATAATATTTTTTTCAAATAAAATGGGTTTGTGGGTTACTTGAGAAGTTGACCAGATATCTGAGGAAATCTGCAACAGCATAAGTAGGAGGGTAAATTGGAGAGCTCTGGTTACAATTTAAAGATGCTCATTAAAATTTTCTGCAAACATAACCATTTAATCATCACACAGATAAGCAAGTGAGACTTGAAGCAAGTTTGAGTGAGATAAATGTAACTGTATCAGGCTGCACTGGGTAGAAGTTATCAATTTTCATGATGAATAAATAATAAGCAGTAATCTTCCGTGGATTTTCTGGAGCATATTCGTGCACAATGTTCTTCAGTTACAGTAGTAGATGTATAATGCTAGACAAAAAAATTGGCAGGGGGAGAAGACATGGGGGAAAGAGTGTGGAGGGGAAGGGAGAGAGGAAGGTTGAGAAAAGTTTTGGGGACAGCATGGTGATGGGGAGAAAAAGGGGAAGAGGGCAGGGCCATTTTTAAATAGCACCGGCACTTCCCAGGACCGGGCACTGGAGGAGGGTGTGTTAAAGACATTAGAACACATGGCAGGGGATCAGAGATAGTTAAGGTAAGGTGGAGGGTGTGGTATCCTTAGTTGGAGGAGCACAGGGTGGCTAGTAAAGGCGACGAGTGGCAGAGGAAAAAATTGAGACTAAGTTTCACATCGTTTAGTTTGGCATGCCCAACTCTTTCCAGTATTTCAAGAGCTTCCATTTTATTTCCTTTATCTATGCAGTGCAATCTCTCTCAAATAGGAAACTCTCGAAATACAGGAAATTGTTATCTGTCATTGCAGTTGCTACTTCAAAACTGTCCAGCCCCTTTTCCCCATCTCAATCACCACACTGTCCCACGCAGCAGCATTCGCCCTTTCTCATGTCTCTCGCTTCTTGGTCCACTCAAAAATTTTACTCCCCTTTCTACTCCACTCATCTCCCCACCCTTCCCCCTTCCAATGCTTTGGACACCAACATATGACCTTAACCAAAGAGCATTACATGAATATGCTGCAGAGTGGTGAAATGCATCATGCCGGCCAATAAATCTGAAGAAGATTACCGAGTGCTTTATTTATTCGGATAGGATATTTGGGGAGGCAACCGACGGCTAAGGTCATTTTTGCCATAGGGGACAGGTGAGGGAGGAAGGATAGAAACCCAGTGTTGGCATTAGCCTGCTCTTGACAAAAGGCACCAAGGAGACCACGGTTTAACGTCTCATCCGACAGACAGAGTACTGTACTTGAAGTGCCCTCCACAAGACACTCAAGTAGGGATCGGGTTTCCTCTGAAAAACATCCTCCTCCGCAGGGATTTGAACCCTGGCCTCCCATGTGGTAGGCGAGTACTCTAGCCACCAAAACCCCCTCTTATTATTCATCATGAGTAATTGAGTGAGATGTTTCTATAATCATAATAGAAACCATAATATAAATTCATTTTTGAATTTATATAATAAATAATCTTCTTCAAAAAGAGGCCAATTTATTGATTTAAAAAAATTAATCTTGCTCCGGCTCCATTCATTGCTCTAACTACCTTTAATAATGCACATGAAGAAGCTCTGGAGTTATCCAATAATAATATGTATTTTCAGATGGCAGAAAAATACATACACTAACTACAAGGTAGAAATCAATTTAATGCCTCAGAAATGCATACTCTGAAAAATTAGATTATCCAATTAAAGACTCCTCTTACCTGGTCAGCCAAGGAAGGTTGTTCCTTAAATGTTTCCAAAGGAGGGGCAGTTTGACATTCTCTGTAGAATGAGCCAAGATCACTACTAGCATTTGGACCAGCAAAAGGTGTTGTCTGGAAAATAACAGAAAAGATATGAAATTAAAGAGCGATTAGAAACATAAGAATGTACCTTAAACAAAACCAGCATAGACTGGTTAATAAACCATCAAATTTTTCAAAGATCTCTAAAAAAATCAGCAGCAAGATTGCCCAGAGTCATTGAGAGTGCCAGATAAGCGTAAGCAAGGGGAAGGTGGAATTAACATTTTGGAACTGTTTGAAGGGAAGTTGAAGCAGTTGAGAGAGATTTAACTGATAGACAAAAATTCTTCGGAAAAGAAAGATTCTGTAAGACTTCTTGCATTCCAGGAAACAATTCATAAGATTAAGTTGGAGCAAAGGCTTCTGCAATGGCTTGTAAACATGCTGGAGCTTCTTCTGGAGCAGGAGTGTTGATAAAGGTTCATTGACAATAGTTTCTCCTCCATTAAAGGAGGCATTTGCAGGTCAAAGTGGATTTCACCTTGACCTGCATTAATACCTAAGAATCTGCTTTGCACCTAACCCTTTAGCTTTTGCCGCCAAATATTGTTTTATCTAATGGATAAGCAGCATATTTGACACTCAAATATGTATTGTTTTCATATATTTTCAAATGTTTTTTTGACTGTTCACCATCTCTCCAGAATGGAGATATTAGCATTAATCATGGTAAAACCTAGGTTATAACATTCATTTAATTTAAACAGTACAATTAAATTTTAGCTGATGCAGCAGGAACCTAATAGCATTTTGTGCTTTAATCAGAGCAATTTCATAATGTTTTATCTTTCCTCTCCCATGAGTGTCCATTGTGTCAAAGTTCTTTACTCAAAACTTTGGGCAAGAAGTAGATACATGCTGTTTTAGAGGTATGAAAAAAAAACCATAGGAGCACTTAAATTTCACTACATATTTGCAGAAAATATATTTTTACATAATTTTAGTTTTTTTCCAAACCAAAATAGAGATCTTGTCTTTTGGCAGAATTGTTTCATTAGAGGGAGGATTTAAACTTTATGCAAAAATGCTGAAAAATGTGTCCCAAAATCCTTTTCCATTATGGCCCAAAAATATTTTGAAATGCAATATTTGATGAAATTTACCATATCCTCCTATATGAAATTAATCACTCAACATTAATTGGACAATTCATCATCAATTATGACTGGAAGAGAACTTTATTTTCACAATCATTAGGTATCAAGTGACACATCACCTCTCCAATTTATTGCCTAGGGCTGCATCTCTTACTTCACAATTCCTCAGGATCAGTCATTTGACTGCTTTTGAATGCCATTATAACTCCTACACAGAAGAATATTGTAGTATAATGTTCTTTCTTATCCATGCCCGGAATATGACATTCATGAAAATCACATGCTTATACTGGTAACCAGAGATAGTTTTAATTCTGGACAAAAATAATGCAAGCATACCAAGAAATCACTACCATGCACACCACAAGAGCATGAGGAGATCTACTTAAGCCAAAGAAGAAGCAGCAACTGGCCAATTTTCAAGGGATGCAATCAATATCAGCTTTTGCTAACTCTTTCATTCTGAGGTCAAGGAATAATTATTCCCTTTTTATCGAACCTCTTTCCCTAGAAAGGCTCTATTCTGGAGGTGAACCATAACAGATTCAGCATATAACCAAAAGATGTATTAATTACATGGGCCTCCCAAGAACTTATCTACTTATCTCCAAGATTTCTGATGCATATGCCTTGCAGTGTGTTTGCTACAGATTGAGGGTAAAGGCTTTCCTTAATATGTAAAGCGATCTAAATTAAGCAGTAAAATTTAAAGAGAACGAGAGGCTACAAAAATAGTGAACAAAGGGAAAAAGAATGGATTGTCTATGAAAGTAATTGACAAAGAAAATTGGTGGAAATGTAGTAAAAACCCAAAATTTGGCCAGTTTTGATTTTATTTTTTCCAACAATGTGTGCAACAAAGTATAATGGCCCGAGGTTCTTAAATGCAAACAAATTGCATTCCCTTAAAAAATGAAAGAACTTTTCACAGGAAGACATATTAATTTATGGTGGGAAAATATGTGGGCAGAAACTCAATGGAAATGTTCAATAAAACCTTAAGTACTGAAACGTCAATGATGATACTTCATAAATGTGGATACATGATATCATATGAATTATTAATTAACTTGGTTAAACAACCACAAGTTTGGAAAAAAAGCTACAAATAACTCTTGGCATTAGCCTGGAAATTGCCGGGAGTACAAAATTATTTCATTCAAGAAACTAAAATGTTTACCCTCTACAGGAGCACCATTCCTAAACTAGAAACTAATAGGGATTTGCACTGCCCATTCAGAGCATAGGCCAGTATAAATAAATAAACTTTATTCACAGATGGCAATCTTTCAAATTTGTCTAGCTTGATCAGAAAACAGGATTTGAAAGATACTCAGAATAAAAACTATAAACTAAGAGAATACAAAGAATATCAAGTAGTATTTAAATGGTAGCATTAAAATTTTTACGCAGTGGATTCTTAACAAATATACCATCACACGTCTTGTTGAGGCAATAAACAAAAATCAACTTAGTACATATATCCCACATAAAATTATATTTTCTAACAACCAAGGTTTCATTGCTGTACAACACAATCAAGTATTGTAGCTTTTCACAAGAAAGTCAATAGAGCACAAGCATAGTACTCTTTCACTGTTACTAAACATACACGTTGAGTAAGCACTGATTATACTAATAGCTCTCTCTAGAAACTATTATGCCCTTAGATGGTCATTTTTCATCATGATATTAACACAAAATCCATTCTCTGAACATTTATACTCAATACGTAAAACGTAGAAGTAGTTGGAAACTTATGTCTGAGAGGATACTACAAGCAAATAAGTTATTTTGAAAAACATAAGAAAACTTTGCAACCAATAGAATATCGTAACATAGCATTCTTGACATATAGAAGATAGAATACCCAAAAAAATATCACAAAATGTGAAGGAAATATTTTTGTCATGCAGGCTCTGATGTTCCTTTCCACCAATTTCAAAAATATAAATAAACAGAGGCATGTATTTCTTTTATCAACATCTGGTAATGCAAATAACCCAAATTTAGGATTATCAAATCAAAGTTTAAGAAATGGAGCTGTAAGTTCTTACACAGTGCAATATCTCTGAATAAACAACATGAATAACCTTTACACCTTCAGGTGTCACTTCATGGAAGTATTTTATACTCAAATCCATATTGAAAACAATCCTTGTATTTTTCCACATTTATTAATTAACAGTTAAATGTACGATGCGTTTCGCAGCTTGCTGCGTCTTCAGGTACAATTGTTTATATTTTATTTATTGAGTGTTACAACAGTAACCCCCAGCTTCTAAGCGGTGGTAGCCTCTTCAGGTACAATTATTTACATTTTATTTATTGAGTGTTAAGATAGTGACCCCCTGCTTCTTAGCGGTGGTTACTATTGTAAAACTCAATAAATAAAATAAAAACATTTGTACCTGAAGATACAGCAAGCTGCAAAATGCATAGTACATACGTTTAACTGTTAATAAATAATTGTCGAAAAGTACAAGGATTGTTTTCAATATGGATTCGAATATAAAATACTTCCACAAAGTGACGTCTGAAGGCCCTCAACCTGGGATGAGCACACTACTAGACAATAAGAATAACTTTGGAAGGCATATACACTCACCAAATCAACAAGAATGAAGTCTTCAGCTCCTGATGCTCCAGAAAGACTAGATCTTCTTGATCCTAACCCACCCTCTGCCTCCTCCACTTTCTTTTCACACTCTGAGTATTTATCCTCCTCAACTTCCTGAATCTCAGGAGGCATTCCATTTTTGTCTCTACTACTATCTTCTGCACACTTTTTACTACCACCAGTGCCATTTTGCTGGCTAGCTGTTGGCACAGGTCGACTAAGGAGACTGCTAAATGGCTCTGGGTCTACCTCATTGCCAAGTGTAGGGATGGAATTTGGCTTAATGATAACATCAGCAAATGCACCCATCTTAATCTTGTCACTTCCTTTGGGAGATTTTCCTTCCACTCCAAATGTATCCCTAAATGGAAAAATAAGCCTCTTTGTGTATGAAACTAAATTTTATAGGTACTTATAAATAGAAGACTAATGAGCACACACACTGTGATTCTAAAAGTTTAAGACAAATTGTGCGACAAAATTAAAATACATATTAAAATACCACCATTACCATTTTTCTATACAGCAGGGTCAGTTTACCTCTATCACACTCATATGGTCATTGGGTAAAAGATATGAAATGGCCCTGAACAAATGCATTAACATGAATATGTTTGGTGGAGAACCACTTCTAAGGGATGACCCTTATTTTTATGGCTGTCAATAAAATGGTGGCTGTAACAGGTGCTAAACATCATGAAAGGGTCATGAAATACGTTAGAGGTGATTACATCATCCTTACCATGGGCCATTACTGACCCTTAATCCCCAGACCTCAAGGCACTCACTGTTCTACAACCAACTTTTCACAATTAATACCTGCCCTCAGTAAGTAACGGAATAAAACAACTTGCCAGAGGGTAGGGTTTTAAAAACATCTATTTTACAAGCTCACATGGCTGATGGACAGGATTAAGGGGATTGTAATGTGAGCATTCATGTTAGCTTCCCTGAATAACTTATACCCGAGATTGGAATACAGAGGATAAATTTTCAGCATATTAAACAGAACAGACATTTCCATATTACAATGAACCCCTATGGTATAAAACCCACAAGTAAATTAAGAGGTTACCCCTATACAAGATGAACAAAATGAAATGAGAACTTCACTATGAACTGTATTAATATTGCAATGACATGGCCTTTGGGTTCCATTATGTAGTATCAATTTCAACAATCAAATTTGACAATTGAGTATCCTTTTACAGTTTACCAGGGATGCAACTAAAAGGGATTATTTTACCGAGGAAATACTTACCGACATTTAGAGGGCATCCCATTAGCATATCCATTCACGTACTTGGGAGTGGCATTACCATTTTGTAACCCCAATGAAATTCCTTTATCATGCATTTTGTGAGATACTGGTGACCTGAAAGCATATTTGAAGTGATGATGGTAAAAAAAGAAAACAATGGAATAGAAGACATCATTCAGAATTAGAATATGCATATTCCACACTTTTTATTAGCAACCCTGGCCGTTTCAAATTTCCTTGTTTTACTTTCAAACTACCTATTATGATTCCAAAGAGAATAAAATGAAAGTGGAGAAAATAGTTGGGTTGGTAATAAAACTGAGGAATATAGAAATTGTATTTTCTAACAATGCCTAAAAGTAAATTCCAAGTTACTCAAATAGAAAAACCTACTCACCATCCAACAAAAATGAATGAATTTATGCATTCTAAGCTAACTTACTACCCTGAAAACTGCATTATCAAGAACTGACATTGAACTTGAAAATCAAATTCTCATATTAAGCTTATCAGTAACCAGGTATTTTATCAAAGCGATAAAATCTTATCAACATAGCCTTTACAAGGAGTTAGAAGCTTGATTATTTGTTTCTCTGACTTTAAGATTGAAGGCAATTTACTGACTTGAGAGATAAGATTATATCTTGATCAAGGTTATAACAAAAAAATTCACAAGAGGATTTTTGTGTTGGAAAGCAAGCAGGAATTTCGTGGAATCTTTTCTTACCACTCAAATTCACCTCAAAAAACATAATTGTTTACCTTACCTGCTCACAATGAACATGTAATGTTTACTTAACCATCACAGCTGCTATAGTATTGCAAAAAGCTATGAGCCATTCAAGAAAGGAGAATCAGGGATAAAACTACCCAGAGATTATGGCATAGATATTCCAACAATGCACAACTTAAAAGAAGTAAAACCATACTAATGAAAAATGCTAGGAATTGTGACAGTGCCATGGGACCTTCCAAGCATAAATCCATCAAAAAACCTTCAAATGAAAAGTTGGACTCTGCCTTGCTTCAGTGGTTAACCCATAGACAAGCTGAAGGCACACCTCTTTCTGGGGCTGTTGTGACAAAGAATGCAAAGATTGTTGAAAAGGAGTTGTGACTGGGTGAGTTTAATGCTTCATCTGGGTGGCTCACTAAAGTCCAAGAGAGGCATGGCAATCATGAACTTAGTATTCAAGGAGATCAACTTTGTGCCAATTCTGCCGCTTATAATGCATTTCAGGAGGAACTTAAAAATTTTGTGTTAAAGGAACATTATGAATCTCTCTAGATATAAATGCTGGCGAGACGGAGTTGCACCAGGAATGTTTGCTATCAAGAATCCTTGCATTTATGCAAGAAACGCAAGCTCCTGGTCACAAATCCTCGTAAGAGCGAATGACAGTGTTGTGCAGTGGCAATGCGTCCAGGCAACATTAAATGAACCTACTGGTCAATGGGAAATCAAAAACCCATGGATGATTGAAGGGCACAAAAGCAAGAAGTACTCTTCTGTGGATTACTACAATCAAAAAGGAGCTTGGATGGACTGAGAGATTTTTGAAAATTGGTCTCATTATTAGTTTCTTCCTAAGTTCTTTATTTCCTCAAGAACAAGGGATAACCTCAGAAAGCAGAGCTGCTGTTGGATAATGTACCTTCCCATCCCAATGTGAGAACACTAATATTGGATGATGATTTAATTGTCACTTTTTTCACCTCCACGCTGAGTTTTCACCTCCAAAAGTCACTTCCAAACTTCAACAAATGATTCAAGGCATTATTGCTTCAGTCAAATATCTTAAGTGAATACCTCTGAGTCGGCAGATTTGGTGAAAACAATTGAAGGATTGGTAAATTTTGATGCGGGACAATTAAATGAATGGCTCAAGGATGAAAGTGAACCAGGCCTCCAACATGGGACAGATAGTGAAATTGTTTATGCGACCATGGGTCAGGACCAAGTGGAAGAGGAAAGGAGTGGGGAGATTCGAAGTGACAACGAGGGGGACCAATGAACACATGAGTCACAGTGAGTTGATAACTATGCAGATGATTCACTGCAGTATATGAAGCAATGGGAATTTGAGTACAATGACATTATTGCTATGTAAAAAAATCTTCCGCGGTCAGGTGAGGAAAACTTGAGTCCACAAAACAAGCTAAAATAGCAGACTATGAGAGTAAATAAAAATTACATGTGTATTTATGTATTTTACGTTTATAAGAAAGAAAAGTGCAAGTTTGGATTAACCATACATCCTCTCCCAACCATTAGCACAGATAATGGAGTGTATGCTGTACTACATTTGCCTGGTCTAATTGCCCTCAGCATTTCCTTAAAATATAATCAAAATAGGCCTGGAAAAAATAAAAACCAAAAGAAAATTCACCACAGCATAAAAGTGGCTAATTTGTCTCAAATGGTAATTACACTGTAATATATTCTGACATCATCAGCCTGTACTAGTAAGTTGTGAGAGAAAGAATAAAAATAATTACCTATGAGGTGGGCTCATGTCAGGCCTAAAGTGGTCACTCTTGACCATTATTGACGGTGATGCTGTGTCTCCCTTGGCAGTGACTCCAATACCCACTCCTGTGTGCTGAGGAGAAATCGTCATTTTTGTACGATATGCAACTGATAAATTAAGCACCCCTAGAGGTGTGCTTAACTGTCCAATTCGGAATTCATTATAACCATCACCTGAAATGAAAAAGTGACATCAATAATTACACAGAAAAAATAATTGCATGGTCATTAAGAAATAAGACGTAAATATGCACACATAAAAATATTTCTTAAACCTCAAGAACTCTGGACTTCCTTGGATTCCCAGCCATCCAGAAAGAATTTAAAAGGACATGTTCATTAAAATATTGCAGGAGTAACGTGATTTCACTATCAAAACTGTCATTACTTTGGAATGCGATCTGCTTCACTGCCGATAAGAGGCAGTGAGGAATATGAACCTAGTCCACAGAATAAAAATAAATATATGATTCAAATTTGTATTGTTGAAAGTCAAGCAGTTGTCATGAAAGGAATGGAAGTGAAAAATGACAGAGCATCGTTTTTTAAGTGGGTCTTAACTGTTTTAAAAGGCTGTCCTGACATTTTCACCATAATACCCTAAAAAAATGCAGCAAAAAGAGGGAATAATAAGTGGAACACAATTTAGTAGAATTACAGCAAAAGGACAAGGTAAAGACACTAAAAATTACTCTCCCCTAAGTGTTATCAAGGTCAGTGAGCAGATCTGCAAGGCCTTCATTTAAACATAGGAAATGAGTATAGTTATTTGAATAAGGCAGATATTTAAGTCCAGCAGATGGAGTACACTAACAAACCTCTTGAGGAAATTCATAATTATATACATCACTAAGCAGTCAAAAATACTTTTAAAAATTTTATCTCAGATAACTCTTAAACAACTATTACACACCTAAAAGATGAATTTGAGGTTCTCCGAGGAATATACGGTAGCAGATGACATAAGAGTCTGGACCCTGGCGCCGTGATAAACGATATGCTGGGGTGACTCTTGTTACCGTAAGAAGGGAACGGAGTAGGAGACCCATTCTATTATACACAGAATGACTCAATCTCTGAGGTGGAGGAGAACCCTGGATACCAGCCGTCAACTGAAAAGTAAAAAGTTAACAATAAAAGGTATTATTTCAGTTGCCAGGCTGATTTTATTCCTTAAAATAAAAACAAGTTCATAAATCAAATTAATTAACATTGAAAAGCCATGTATAATAATTAGTAATTTACCATGGATACGAACATTTTAAACAAAGAAAAATTGAATGAGTTCAAGAGGAAAATTGCAGAAGTAGTAGAAGAGTAACTGGTGAGCAAGAGGGTCTACACGAAGAAGCCATTGATAAGAACAGAGATAAGGAAACTACTAAGAGAAAGAAAATGCAAGAACCCCAAAAATGAAGGTGAGGCAACCTTCTACAAGAATCTAAGGAACCAAGACAATCGAGAATGCACAAAGGCAAGGGAAGATTGGATCGAAATCTGCAAGTGAGGAAGTCAAGAAAAGAATAAAGAAGGGGAACACCAGCACGAGAAGCAACAATATCAGGGATGCCGACGGGAATATACTGATAGAGTGTAGAGACACTGGGAATAGGTGGAAGCAATACATCAAAGAACTCTACCAAGGGCTGACAGTGCTGGAAGAAAACTGGAGTTAAGTAAAATGTTCCTGGAGGAGGCTATAAGAGAAGCACTAGATATTGGACTGAGCAGAATGAAGATAAATGGAGAAGAAATAAATACGCTCTGCTTCACAGATGATATCGCAGTCATAGCTGGAGTTCTAGATCATCTTCAAAGGTCACTCAACGCAAAGGATACAACATGAAAGAATACAACATGAAAATAAATAATACGAATACTAAAATCCTAGAATGTGGAAGAGAAAAGCTGAATGCAGAAGTCACACTGAGAGGAGAGAAATTAGAGCTGGTGGATTCCTTTACATATATCAGAAGTACCATCACATAGAACAGAAGAAGTACAACGTACATCAAGCCAAGAATAGCTCTAGCTAAGAAGGCCTTCACGGTAAAAACACAACTGCTGTACTCAAAGATGATAGGGCTGCAAACTAGGAAACAATATGCAAAAACATGTGTGTGGAACATGGCACTCATTGGATCGGAAGCATGGACCATTAGAAAAGCTGACCAGAACAGACCAGAAGCAGTCGAAACTCGGTGCTGGAGGAGGATGCTGAAGATAAAATGGACAGACAAAATAAGAAATTAAAACCAGGGTTGAAATTTGCCATGAAAAAATTATTTGACTTGACCGGGATTCGAACCTGGATCTCCCAATTGCCGGTCAGGTGTGTTAGCCAGTTACACCCCCAAGCCATCTTCCTTCGAGGCAAATTTCGAGGGGGGTTTATGCGAATTAGATGTTCAGGCCTCAATTCTACATTGTACCACATGAGACGAAGTTTACAGAAGAGTAGAAAAGGAAAGAAAGCTATGCAACGAGATACAGAAACGAAGAACCAGATGGATTGGAAACACTCTGATGCACAATGGATTTGTGAAGAACGTAATGCAAGGTAAAATAGAGGGAAAAGTCCCCAGAGGAAGACCCGGGAATAAGATCATTCACTGAAAGTATGAAGAGAAAAGTACATAGGAAGAGATACCAGGAGGTAAGAGACTTAGCATTAGACAGGGAAGGATGGAGGATTGCAGTCAACCAATTTTAGGATAGCACAACCAATGATGATGACACAGTTGGATCGTTTCAGACGTGAATAGCTGTATTCATAGATTGCAAGAAAAAACCCAGGTGACTGCAGTATGAAAAAATAAGCAACTTCCATTGTGATAATATTAATTACGACCAGTTTCGATTTTTACAGCATCTTCAAGGCCTGAAGATGGAAAAAAACACCTCATTGGAGTATAACTAAGAATGCACAAACTTACGTAAAAATTACTCAGTCACACTTGTGTTCTCTCAACTCCCCTTCTTTCTTCTGAACAGAGGAAGTAATAGCTTTCATTGTGAAAAGAATTTCTGCTCAGTTTGATTTCTTTTTTAAGCTAAATACCTCGATTTTATATTAACGAAAAACAAGAACTAATTATGGGTCCACAAATCAACAAGAAATTGTAAAAATGAATATGAATGTTTTTAACACGTTTAACGCTGACCGATGATGATTGTCGTCTGCCGGGTACTATGAAGTGACTGCAAACTGCTGCGAACTACAATTGTCGTCCAACCTCGATTTGCCTTCTCAAGGCCATTTCAGAGCTGCAACACTCCCTAGCACTTCCGTTTTTCAGTCACTCGATAGACATAGGAGCGTATGCAGTAGCCTTAGCCCAAGTTGCCTATGCCCTGAAGCGACGCTGCAGCCGTTAAATTTTGAGAGGTAAGTTTGTTTTTTAAAACGTATATTCTCCATGTAGTTCTAATTTTTATGAGTTTAAGCCAACATTTATGAGCAACTCAGCATTCGTATGAACATGAAATACTTTGCGTGCCTTTTCGTAGTTTTTATTCAATAATTGGACCACCTCCAACCCCCCCCCCCCTCCACCCCTTGCCCCTACAGAATTATTACAAGGATGATTTTCTCATTTTTACTATTTCTTGCATTTTCCTCAGAAATTCTCTTTTTCTTATTATTTGATGCTGTATTAGTTTCTATGATAAATGTAAGCACTGACTCTGCCGTAACATTTTTTAAATAAGTGTGCAATCATAAAAATTACAGTTTGCACATGAAGGAATAAGTGTTTTCCTCATTTTCAGGAACTATGCCTGTCATTTTCATTAATGATTGATGAAATTTTATTTTATTTGCGATTGTTATCATAAATGTCGTATTGGCTAATTCTCTGAATGATAAACAATTTTAATGAAATATTTATATTTGCCAATTACAATTAAATCAGTGATAATGTATTAGTGAATAAATAGCTATATTTTTTATAATTGCTAATTCCCTGTAGAATGTATTTGTCCTAGTTATTGCATACACCCTTCGCATGATGCCATTCTTGTTTGTATTATCCACAATTTTCGACTGACGGAAATTGTACCAATTTGGCTGGTCAGTTTTTATAATTTTTTCAAGATCATACTTTAATATGGCCAATTATTGTTTTTATGTAGAAACCCGAGGATTGAAGGATCTATATTTCATCTCGTACATGACTTCATATCTCGTCCATCAGGAGTAAGGTGCGTGAATGTTAAAATTTACCTATTGTTAATGCAAATAGTTATCTGGAAATTTGTTAAAATATATTACTTATCGTAGTGACTTCACATTTTTTCACAGAAAATGGTTAACACTCACATAGGAGATGGAAAAAAGGAAGGTAAGGGGAAGGGTGTTCCGAGAAAGGGCATAAGGGGTGTTAAAACATCCTTTATTACCCCAACACCCCCAGTGTCCCAAGACTCCTCCCACCCTACCCTCCATGCCTCGGAAGGAAGCAGTAAATGCAGTAGGAGTAGCTGCCGCCAGACCCCGGGCCTTTTACCAAGGGCTCCAAGTCCCCAGCCGTCGACCTCCCGGCCACTCGCTCCACCAACACAAAGGAAGAGAAGGGTGGAAGAAAGAAGTTCTGCTACTCGAAGGATATTATCCTCAGAGTCGGAATTATTAGCAGAGCTTCTGTCGCTGGAGGATGAGGACAGTGACGGCTCATCGTTCGGCGACACTGAGTGGGGTTCTTCTTCGGAGGATGAGGAGGAAACTCAAGAGGTGGGTGATCTCTCCTCAGCTGGGGCGGAAAATGCTTCTCCTAGCCTTCTAGACAAAACTAAATCCCCTCCCCAGACGACAAGGACTGCGACCAAAACATACACTTGGACTGACAAAAGACAAGAAAACCCTGCGTTCCCCTTTACTGACTCCCCGGGACTAAAAATACAAGACCCTGGAGATGATGCAAGGAAATATTTGGATCTCATTTTGACAGAAGACATGATCGACTTGATTGTGACTGAGACAAATAAACAAGCAGACGTTTTAGTCTCGGCAGATGCATTTCCTAAGGCAAAGATAACGAAATGGAAGCCGCTCACATCGGCGGATTTTTGACGTTTTTGGGCATTCTGTATCATATGGGCCCATGCCCATTGAGCAAGATATCAGAATATTGGAATAAAGACCCTTCAATCAACTTTCCTTGCTTTAGGAAATGTATTAGTCGGGACAGGTTCACTGCAATCATGCAAGCTCAGCATTTTGCAAGTAATCCTGGTCACGATGAGCCGCAACTGTCTGGCAGACTGTATAAAATATGGCCCCTTATTGACTTATTCCACCAGACAATGGACGACATAGTAACTCCGACATAGCGACTGTGCATTGATGAATCCATGGTTCTTTGGAGGGGTCGTCTTATCTTTCGTACGTAAATGGAAGGTTAGCGACACAGGTAAGGTATCAAACTATATATGCTCACCGAACCATCCGGATTAGTTCTAAGATATCTTATTTACACTGGGTCCTCGGACTGTGATGTAGGTGGGGTTGGCCATGTCAACAATGTTGTGTGGAAGTTGATGGAAGGAAAATTAGACTCTGGGCGATCTCTTTTCATGGACAATTATTGTAACAGTGTGAATTTCCACAGAGAAAAAATCATCCGCCTTGACCATCTAGTCCCGTAAAGGTCACAAAAATCCACAGAGGAAGAGGACGCCTTGGTAGCTTAACTGGCTAAAGCACTCGGCCGGAAATCGAGGGATCCGGGTTCGCATCCCGGTCAAGACGGATCATTTTTTCTCTATGGAAATTCGCATATGTGTGCATTGCGGGTGACTCCGTAAAAGTGGAACTCCGTGGCTAGTCCCGGATAGCTTAAAATTTGTACTATAAGAGTGTTGACCTGGCCCACCGCTTGCTTGAGCGAAGGACGTATTGTACTGGAACTCTTAGAGCTAACCGGAGGGGAAATCCACCACACATCCTGGTAAACAAACTAAAACAGGGTGAGGTTATGAGTGTTTTCAGTACCGAAGGAGTTGGTGTAATGAAGTGAAAGGATAAACGGGACGTACTGATGATCAGCTCCGGATTCAGGGGTGACATGGTTGATGTCCATCAACGGTGAGGTAGTGGTGTCACTTTCAAACCGGAGGCCATTGCTCGCTACAATGAGTGGCATCAATCACTATGATCAAATGATGTCATATTATCCCATCAAGCGTAAGTCTCTAAAATGGTATAAGAAACTGGGAATTCACATACTTCACCTTGTTTTAGTAAATAGCTACTTCCTCTTCTGTAAAACCCATCCCAAAGTATCCCTTCACAATTTCAGACTTTGTGTAATCAGAACCCTCCTCAGTCCTTCCTACTCTGAACCCATCCCTCGTTCCTCACCCAGCCTGCCTTCAAGGAACCTTGGATTGTCTAGGCACTTCCCTGAGACACATGACGTTGACGTAAAGAGAAAACATGTCCTCCAACGACGCTGTACGCATTGTGCATCTAGAGGGTTTAGCAAGGACACAAAATACTTCTGCCCTGCCTTTGAGGGATGCCTTTATCTTTGCCTGAAGATGTGTTCGTGGAATTCCATAAAAATATACTATGTTAATAAAAATTAACTTCTTTTCATACATTTTATATTAGTTGTGTGCATTTCCTATTGTATATTGCATATTATGGATCGTATATTGTATATTTTGAAATTGTATATTGTGCATTTTGAAAGTGTTAAACATATAATTATCTATTTGTGTATTGATGATGATAAAAAACAGGGATTCATAATTTGGTGAAAGCAGGATTTGGATTCCAGATTTGGTGCTTGAGATTTGATTAAAAAAAGGAGATTCAAATTTGCTATTTGGATTTGATAAATATTGGATCCAACTCATTACTAGAAAGGAGCCAAGAGATATAAAGACTTTAGGAAATTTGGCTTTACTGCAAAAGCACTAAAAATTCACACTTTAGTTACCTACAGTAGGATGGAGCGAAAAATGGAGAAATGGCAGAATGAAAACAAATTTGGTTATACGAAAAACATTAACCAAGGACCAAGAGCGGGAATTTTCCCTTTGGGAACAGAGAAGAAGATTGACATGTGCAGCCTGCATATTAGTTCCATCCACCTAAAGAAAGCAATTGACAATGAGGATTGGAACAGAATTTTCAGAGTGGAAATTCCAAAATTTTTATACTGGATCTCTATTGATAGGCCCCATGCCAATGTGGGGTACCCTGACATAGTCTTGGATTTCTGTTTGCAGTCAAGTACGGTGTCCCATGGCATCCACTTAAGTGTCCAGCGTGTGTGAGAAAAGGGGGGTTAGAGGGAAGGGTAAACCAGGAAGTAGGGGGGTGAGAAGGAGAGGTAGGTTAGCTTCCAGATAATGGGAAAAACTGGCATCCACCACTTCCACTTCACCCTCATATACTGCAGAAGGGTGAGACTATTCCAGGGCACCTAGCAGTGGCAAAGGACCAATCAGCAAAGATCTGACAAATTCTCAGGGACTTCTCTAAGTTTTTGTTCAAATTTCCCTACTTCCACCCCGCCACACACTTCCACTCTTTATCAGGGGTTTCTCACAGCCTTAACAGTTAGTTTTCAGCCCCACATCCCTACCCAACCTTCCCTGACAGGCCCCACTCTCCTCCCTCACCCTCATTTTTTAATGTATAAATCAACACCTGAAACTTTAAAGCCTCACTAGAAGATGATGTAGTAACATCAAAACAAGTCAGATTAAAATATTTTATTAGTGAAGAGCTTTAAGTGCTTTGTTTATATCAATATGGAATGGTTCCACCTCATCTCACCTGGATATGTATTTCATTAATTAAGAGGAATTCTCAGTAGAACATTGTTTTAGAATCCATTCCTTCTGCATACAATAAATGGTCACAAAAAGCAAAAACACATTGCTACATTAATCCATGAAAATGCATTTCGCTTAAAACCTTTCCCTCTTCCGATTCCCTTTCATGAACACTCTTGTTAGAAGCTCATGGCGTAGTATACATATGTTGATCCAATTCCTTGGGAATTTGTACCAAAAAACCAGACTACCTGTCAACATGTAATGGTACACTTTTCAGTGAAATTCGAGTTACTAAGTAAAGTAACATGCCATGCAAGCTGTAAATTATTTTCCATCCTTATTAGAAATAATTTAATGGCATGATTGACAAGAAGAATGATTCTTAACTTAATCAGCTAAAGATTTGGTTAATTAACCCTTCAACAATGTAATAATAAAAAAATATCAATTGCATTGAAATCAAATATCTTACCCCGGCATCAATACCAGCAGAGCTGGGATTGTTGGAACCACCAGGCATAGTGGCAGAAGATGGAGCAGACGTATTTGAAGGTTGTCCTGTCATGGCATTACTACCTCCTTCCATAAATCCCAACCTCCAAGCTTCAAGTGCAAGAGATTCACCTTCAGCAGTGCGGAGAGATATTTCAACGCACAAGGGTGATTTCCGTTGATTACCTACGGTGGAATGGACAGGTCCAGCGCTAGGGATATCCCATCCATTTCCACTTGCTCCATGTAAAACTTTTTTTGCTTCACTAGCAACATCAGGGAGGTCACGTATGGCAAGATTAAACTAAAAAGAAAAGAAATATATACACAATGGTCAAAGAAAAGACTAGCAAAATATAATTTTTTGGCATGAATTCAGCAATGAATGTAGTCATGCCATTCATTCATTTAAGTTTAACTCAAACAAAATTTTTAACCTATCTACGCCTTAATGAAGTAAAGGCTGCTATATATATGATAGAGATTCTTGCTTAAATATATACTGTAGATTTACATTTAATATGCAACAGATCGAGCTTTTTGCACCAGTACGTATGTCAAATACTTAGTTGGTGAATAAACATAATGATATTATAAATTTTTCTGCTCCCAAGATACTACTCTTAAGCTGGTTTTTCTTGTACAACGTTCTTCTGGGGCCTATTATCTTGGGTATTAAACAAAATACATGCCAAAGAGATGACTGGGCATGTTGACCACTGGAAAACTTTGGTTTAAATCATGCATTACAATATTTGAAATAACCCTTACGAATTTTGATACATTATACTATTTCCCACGGATTTACTAGATCAGACCTGTATTTTAACATAAATTACAGATAAATGACAATTTTCAACGTCTCATTTGGCCAGCGGTCGTCTACGAGCTAACGAATCCTTTCAAGAACCATGAGAAGTTATGCCTCATTTAGTGTTGATTTTGCTTACTGAAAAACTGATTCAAAAAGCTAATAATTGGAAGACCAAGGACATGATTCATATGAGAGCATCAGCAATGATCTTTTGGATACCTCAACCCTTAAACGCTAAAAATAAGGCTAGCACACTCAAACTAAAAATTAATTGCAGAATAACAGTCATCCATTTAAACATATATGACATCCACCAATTTTTGTCAAGAACTTACCAAAAAGTGGAATAGGGAGCTGATTATGAGTAGATGAATGTAATGCTTCTAATTCATGGTCCTTTTCTGAAGTGACATTGTTATCAATCTAATTACATGAAATCTAAAAAATACGCGTCACACAAGAGAGTTTTACACTTCATAATGGCTCATTTATTGTTACTTGCAACTTAACAACTGTTTTTCCTCAAAAACTGGGAAAAACAATGATTAGTTAACCTTGCAACGTATCCCATATGAGGCAGTTTTATAAGACTCGGCCTTAGGCTTACTGAAGTAATAAATACGTACGACGAGATTATAAGAAAGTTTCTTTTCACTTACCCAATCAGTACCAGAAGAGTTTGGTTTACATTTTGTTTTAACTTTTTCTCCAAGACGAGACTGAATGATTATTTGCACAGCTTTCAAGGCGAGAAATTTCGTGAATTTGTCCAATTCTTTCCTATCTTGAGCACTCAGTTTCACCGATGCCATATTTGTCATTCAGAGTTGTATATGTGAGTACGTTTAAGTTCGTTTATTAAGGCATGCACAGTAAACCTTTTCACTTCACCAATTCCGGGTCATGATATTTGGATGCAGGGAGCCCAATGACATTCCAGCAGGCCGTTGTCCATATTTTCCAGAGGCGACAAATTAATTAATTGGATGCACTGCGATACGAGGGGGTTTGTGTAAAAATCATCAATCTATTACTGAAGCACGGTGCAACAGATGCAAATGAGTGAAGTATTTATAGAAACTCGGTGAACGCTAAATTGGGCCGGCCTTCAACTCAATGCACCAAGGGGAATTAGCTAACCGTGACACATTTCTGCAGCCTGCGCGCTAGAACCACTCCCACCAGACGCACCGGAACTCCGATTCCACACAAAAATTACCACTTGTCAACAACCAAAGTCTGATTTTCAGAAAATCACTCCCACATACTTTCTCCATTTTATTCATCCTTCTATGTAATAGACGAGACGATACAATCCGGCGACACAAAGTTTGATAATTGACGACGTTGAGGTGTTCTCACTCAGCCTGTATAAAACTTCACACTTATTGCACTAATGCACAATATTGATGTACACAAAAACAATTTTCAACGCAAAAATCAACCTCGTGTTACCAAGCTGACAGAGTTACATATTTTCACATGCCCTAATAAATGTTCCCTCTAAAAATAAGAAGATAAAGAGAGATAACAAGCACCATGTCAAGCTTTAATAGTCCGGTGAAATGCAATTAAAATCACTAATTTCACGAAAATACTCCTTTCCTTGTAGACGTGACCTCAGCAGAGGCGCCTACCGAGCAGACAGTGAGATACGTCAATGAAATGGTTGACCAATGGGAGGACCGTGACGTGTCAGAAAGAAAATGGTTTTTTATTCAAAGCATTACGAGATCATAAGATAACTTGAGCAATTTTTAGAAGCAAGAATTCCACAAAAAGAATAGTTTCTACAGTTTCCGACTGAAGATTTATAGCAGCAGCGCCAGAGTATGACTTTGTGCACGATTGTCATCCCTTCAGAATAAAAGAAATACTTTTTCTGCAAGTAACCTTCAATGTATGACGGGATGTCTTAACCTCAAAGGCACGATCATTGCAATTAATTAACAGGAGTTGAGACTTGTGCACTTTTATTCAAAATCCAATTGTCGACTGTTGGGCAGAAAAGACGCTCCAAGGATTGATTTTAGGATAGCCTGTTATCACCGAGCAGCAGAAGAATCGATTCACAAATGAGAGAAAGACTATAATTAATCAAGAGCTACATACTAATTGATACCGCATGACAAAGTACCCAACCTGAATGGGACTAGGTTAACATTTCCTGCTTTGACTGGAGGAAACTTCAAAAGTGAGAATCAAGTTACATATGCGTCACTTATATGATTGCAAATGAAGGATTGCATTACATCATACAGCGAATGGTCTTTAATAAAGAAAAGCTTTCTAGATGGCGATAAATGGGAATAAACAGAGAAAGGAAATCTGGCGGTTATAAATTTGGTCTTCACGATACCACCATAACCATTGTTGTTACTTGTTACTTGCGTATGATGCGCAGCTGTGTAAGTTCGTTAGTCTTATGTTTGTTCCCATTAGTACTGAAAACCACATCGATGTACACTGGAGCGCTGTTCTCAATGCACTGTTGTTCCTTGTACCGATTGTTACTAAAAGAGGCTGGTGAAGTGGGTTGGTGTAAACACTGGCACTAAAAACCATTTGTTGGTGGTGCGGTCTTCAGGGTACTTATATTTGAATGGTTGCGTGTCATAATTAACTTATTTGTGTTTTATACCGAAGAAGTCATTCAGAATAAGCCTAGTTTTGTTTACAGCGTAAGCATCGGTATGAAAGCCTTATGGGAGCCTCAGGCCCCAAGTTATAGTTCCAAAATCACCGTGTTGTCCTATGTGTCGCATGATCGCTAGCCCAAGACTGGCGCTGTCTTTGCGGACGAAATGCTCACTACCTATTTGCCCCGCCGATCTCAGGCCATTCAAAACCACAGAAGGGACGGAAGACGAAGTGTGGCGTAACTTCTCTCTTCTTCGATATTTCACTTTCCTGAGAGATTCACTTCTGAGAGATTTCCATTGTGCATCAAAAGAGAATGCCTCAGAAAGCATATTCCAAGTGTGCTTTTCCAGGCTGCGAGAGCAGAGGAAAGGATTCACTTCTACATCGCTCACCTGTGGATAAAGAGAGGTATGTACACAAATTCATATAAAATGAATGAAGACTAATTCGGGACCTAATTCATAGCAATGTTGAGATAAATTCTAGTTAATTTATGTAGAAAGAATTTTATTTGATTGATGTACATGGTATTTGTTGATGTGATGCTGTATATGTGCCTGGAGGAAATGAAAGTTCGACCTCGTGTAATTTTATATTTCTTTTGCCTCGAATAATATTACTGCATACAAGACGGTTGAATCTAATCAGGCCTTTACTAATACTGCCTCGACCGCTAACCGTCAATTATTGCTGATTGCTAGCGCGAGTGATGAATAACCGCTTTCATTTGGAAAATAATTTGTCAATTTCGTTCTGAGGGTTCGAGAAAAGCCAGAGAAAGTCTTTCTCCAAAATCTGGGTAGTCCCTTTCGCCGAACAACATCTGGTAAGGATTTAACGCAACCCTCCCCCCCCCCCCCACCCTCACCCAAAGACCGTAAACTCCCTCACTCACGCGGCCAAGCGACCCACTCCAGAGCAGGTCAAAATTTGCGAGCGGGGGCGGGAGGCGACCCGCATTCCGGCCGATATTTTTCTCTCCTTTACGCTCATGGTATTTCTCCGTCTTAGCGCGATTTCGGGGACCTGCGGCAACATATTAGCTTCAGAGGAATCATTAAAATGCCAATTTGTCATGCTATGAATCCCACTCTCTTAATTTTAATCACGCACCGTCGACAAGAAAATAATGTTCCATTTGCCTAGTGAGAGAATCACGTTTGAATCCCACATCACTAAACTATTATCAAACACGTTTTTGCAGAAGAATAATCTCGATGTATGGGGTACTATTTTTTATTAAAATTAAATGTAATTGCTTGCCTGTTCTTGTTCACACGAGAAAAATAACCCATCTGTATTTTATAATGTAACATGCGCTGGCGGCGGCGTAACAATGTTGTGGACTGGGGGAGGGGTGGTTAAGAGGTGATAAGGCGCCAACCCTCCTAAACCATTTCAACAAATTTTGTCGACCTTTAAAACAATCCCTCCAAAATAGCCTCGTCTTCATTAGGTGTCGTTCTAAATGCTTCAGGGCGGAAAGGGGCGTGTCCTTGCTCATCACCCTTCCTGTCATTACACCCCTGTACGCTTTTGACGTTCATTGATGTTAAAGGAAGTAATTTGCTTATAGAGTGTGTGCAGAATGGTTCCAATCCTATTTATTATCTTCACCTCAACGTTATATTCCTCGGAGTCACATGCATACGATATTGAAATTATTATTACTCATCGGTTAACTTGGACGATTACCAAGAATTTTAGTTTTCTAGATTGCAAATATGAAAATGTATTCCATTTCATTACAGGCATGACCAATGGGCTGCATTTGCAGAAATGCCGGCATCGTGCGGCCGATTTTTCTTGTGTAGTCTGCACTTTGAAAGGAAATGCTATTCCTTTTTGAGTCAACAACCTCGTCAATTATGCATGAAATATTTAATTTATTTAACTGTATTTCTTCACTGGCAGATTTGTAATTTAATGCCTCATTCATGTGTGGCTATTCTCATACTACAAGTGCTACAGAGCATGAGGAGTATTCACTGAAACACACCCGAGGCATCTAATATCTCTGTACAATCTTGTTAAACTGTTCTTGTAAACTTAATATTTTTTTTATATTTGTAAAACACTCTGCAGTACCTTGAAAACAGTCAATATAATTTTAATTATTTTGCCATCCATTGGCATATTTTACGAAGGTATTGGATGTCAGTTAATTCACTGTTTTATAAATTGCTGTGTTACAAATGTCCTGTTGAAAAGTGAAAGACTTACCAAGTTGCATTTAACTCCCTTTCAGCTTTTTTCAACACTGGTAACTGTCAGCATTAAAATTGTACATGAAATATTAAGTATATTTAACTGTATTTCTTCAGTGGGTAGAACATGAAATTGATTTCCTGTACTCTTCTTTATGTTGATGAATATATTTTCAATTGTTCAGAATTCTTTTGACTCTACTTATTGCTCCGGTTGCACCTTTCGCCCCACTGATAACAGTAGTTATGCCCAAAACCCGCATAATGGCCGTGATTAATCAGCCTGTTTTATGTAAACTTTTCAGAATTCCAGCTAACATTGTAATAAGGCACATATATATATGATAATTTTTTAAAAGTAACCTGGAATTTCTTATCGGTGTAAAAATGCTGAATTAAACATTAGATTCATTTTGAAAAGTTCCGATAGCTTGATAACTGCGACAACTTAAAAAGAAGCCGCGACTTAATAGCTCTGTGAAATTGAAGTAGCGCGTCCAAGAAAAGAGGAGATAGGAAGTTCAGAAAAAGGACGTTGACGTCACGACTCCCGCTACGTGTTTATATTTTCTGACGTAGGGGCCCCGGTAGCGCTGGAGTCGAAACCTCGGAACCGATTCTTAGCATTGAGTTACCAATCTTTCCGTAAGGGTAGTAATCTTTGTTTACAGCTAAGTGGTTATTTTCAATTCATTTTCAATGAAATAATGTGTGTGAAAATAGTGATGTGAACGTCGAGGGTTCGTCGAACCTATCATCCACATTTTGTGTGAGTGTACGGCAATTTGATTCTCCCAATTTATGACTCCTTGTCAATATGTGTATTCAAAGGAAGCCACTCATAGCAAGCTTGGTTACAGTTATACAGTATGTTTCTTTCATTGTCGTTTCTTACAATGTCATTGTTTTCTCTACATAATAATCATAATGGTGGTATTTTATTGTCAGATAAATTAATGGTAAGTGATCACGATGAGTGCTGTTTTTGTTTAGAAAATGGTACTGTTGAGAATATGACCCTTTCAAGCCGTGAACGAAGGTGGGGAAATAAATCATTGAATTTAGGAGAAATTTCGAAATGTGCACAATCATATAGGGTCACTAATCCACTTGCCAATCTTATTTTGGAGTTGGTGGAAATTATTGACCTAAAATAATTAGAAATCAATCGTAAAACTGATCCATGGTCTCGTAAGACCTAGCAGTGGTAAAGAAAAGAACGGCTCCAACAACATTAGCGGCCGCAAATTACATTAGGGTTTGTCTTTCCCTTGATACAGCAAAGTCGTAGGAGGTCACTATTTCAATTTTTTGACAGAAAGCCAAAACTATCAGAAATGGTATAGGCTTAGAGAGAGAGAGCTTTCATGAAAATTGTCAACTCATAGGAGCCATCACTTCGTGTTTTATTAAGTGGCATCTTGGAAATGAAAAATATAAATACGGATGATAAATACGGATGATATATCCCTTTGTATTATTCGCCTTGATGAGTTTTTATGTTCTTTATTGACAGGAGGCTGTATTTACTTCATAGTTGTGGTCCTTGAACTTCCTGGGCACTTCCTTGCCAAGCAATTAACAGCTTTAAATGATGCCATCAATGGTAGATAGCAGCGATGATGGGGAGGAGGATGAAGACAAATGCAGAAGCCCAGGGTTAAATCTCACTGGTTTTTTATTTGGCAACATCAATGAAGCTGGACAACTTGAAGATGATGGACTTCTTGATAACGAGTCAAAGAGGCATCTTGCTTCTTTGGCTCGATTGGGAGGGTTTGGTCCTCTACTTCGGGAAGTGATGGGTGTTGGAGGTATTGGTTGTAGTGCGAGATCTTCGAAGACAGATGATGATGAAGACTCAGAAAAGAGAAGAAAGAGCCAATCGGATAGTGACTCGGATGACTTTGATGATGACATTGGCCCAAGTAGTTACTCACGTCGGAAGTCAATCACCGATGAAAGTGAGTCAAATGAATTTTATGTAGATCATAGGTTATTGGTTATCATTGTGTCACAGGTGTGTCAGTAGAAATGACTGTGAAATAGGTAAAGATTAAATAAATTGTTTGCGACATATTATCTTGAGGAAAGATTTTTATCAATTCGTGCAAGCATGTTTACTGCTTTCATTGCAGGTGAAGGGTTGGTCAAGCCCTTATGCCATTTGGTTGTTTGTTGAAAAAGGCTGTCCTTTTGTCCATCACATTTGTGTTGATAGTGACATGCTAAGAGTACTATTTCCAGATAATAATAATAATTTATTCACGGGCTGAGCCCTTTTGCATGGTTAAATACAAGATTTATAATGAGTTGTCATACATAAATGTAAGAATACATAGAAATACAATGTACTGAATATGTAGAAATTTCGGGAAATAAAATTATACAAATAATTGAGATAGAAATCAAAAGGCAGAGTAAATAAAAAAATTCAAGCCTGTAGCAATTTTAAACTCAAAAATTACATTAAATTATCTGGTGACAAGATGCAACAGTCTTAAATTCTACAATACAATACAAGTAATTATAACATTGTTGTATAACATTGGACCTAACATTTTTTAAACATATAAATAGATGTATTAAAATAATCTGTGTCAGCACAGAACTTATTAGAGTCTCTAAGCATTAGGTATAGGAGTAAATGAAAAGTATGATGTCTTTGTAAGTAGGGTACGTTAAAAAGATCAGGGTTTCTAGTGGAAACTATTGGACAATTAAAATTTATGAGAGAGAGCAGTTCAGGACATTTTATTTTTCCATTTAAGAAATTATATAAAATGTTAATCCTAAATGCTTCCTCATAGAGGAGAGAAGTGGTAAGCTCAAACAATTCATTAGCCTATCATATTCACCACTATCTCTTTCCAAATTGAATTTAAATGAAATAATTCTTAGGAACTTCCTTTGAATCTTTTCCAATTGAAGCTCAAACTTGGTATAGTATGGATTCCAAAGTATAGAACAATATTCCAAGATGGATCACACCAATAATACGTATAATAGTTTAATGCAGTTAACATCAGTGAAGTCCTTTGTAACACGAAAGATGAAACCCAGCATCTTATATCCCTTTGTGGCTATTAACTGAATATGTAGATGAAAACTCATTTTGTCATCGAAAAGAACCCCTAAGTCAGAAATATGTTGAACGCTATTTAAAACACTATCACAAAGAATATAATCATATTTTATGGGAGTCTTCTTTTTATGATAAGTTACTATACTGCATTTTTTTATATTTAAGTCCATGAAGTTCATATTGCACCAGCTGACAAGCCTAGTTAAACAATCTTGTAATTCAACACAATCACAGAAATTATCAATAGAGTGAAATATCTTTAAATTATCAGCATACAACAAATATTTAATAGGACTTAAATGTTCACCAATATTATTAATGAATAAGAGAAACAACAGGGGACCTAAATCAGATCCCCGAGGAACGCCTGAAGTTTCAGCAAAGGTATGAGAGGTGGAGTCAACCAATTTAACTAACAATTTTCTGTTTGCTAGGTACCTCTTAATCAAGGTCCGAACACTCCCATGTATATCATAGGCCTCTAATTTAGACAAAAGTATTTGGTGATTGACCTTATCAAATGCTTTGGAGAAGTCAGTATAAACTGTATCTACTTGACTATGCCGTTCCATGGCTTGAGATATAAAGGTATGAAATAACAGGAGACTGGTTGTAGTGGACATGCCATTAGAAAAACCATGTTGCTCACTGATTAAAATTCTGCTCACAGAGGAAGACAATTTATCTAGAAGAATACTCTCAAGAACTTTAGCCAATACAAGTTGCCAAGTTTAGCCAAACAATTGGTCTATAGTTACTAACATCATGTCTATCACCATTCTTGTAAATAGGAATAACATATGCAGTCTTAAAACTGTTGAAATGATAGATTGTTCTAGGGATTTGTTAAATAAAATAAATAAAGGGTATAACAAAAACGACATTTCTGAATAAGGAAAGGAGACAAATTGTCAGGACCTGGACTTTTGTTAACATCAAGAGAATTTAGTTTTAGAATGATCTCATTTTTAGAAATTTTCATAATATTGTAATCGATGGAAGATTTAAAATCGTAATGAGTCATAACATCCTGAGTATCGTTTGTATAGACTCTTGAAAAGTAATCGACAAATAGATTACTGATATCCTGCCTGTTATTATGATAGGTGCCATTGTAATGTATTTCATTGGGTACTTTTTCGGAGCCCCGCAAGTTGCTAACATAGGACCAGACTTCCTTTGAATTTACAAGAATATTTTTGTGTGCAGAGTTCAAGTAATCTTTATAGCGTGACCTAGCAAGGATTTTACATCTGGCTCGAAATTTAGAGAACATTGAACAGTCATCAGGATTACCAGTGGTTTTATAGGATAAATGATACTTTTTTGCTTCAAACAATGCTTCAGTTCAGAAGTGAACCATTTAGGATAACTTCGATTCTTGATGTATATTATTGGTGTAAAAAGTTGAATTATCACATGCAAAGCCGATAAGAATTTTTCATACGCAATGTTACAATCAAGGTTACATAATATCTTGTGCCAATTGAATTTTTCAAGGTAACAAGACAAAGACTCATAACCACAGTTTTAATAATCATAAATAAGGGAAAGTAACTACATCAACATCATTGGAGAGTTTAATGTTTAAATATTAATAGTATATAATATTTTTTTATTTGCCCTGTTGACAATATACAAAAAAATTATGTACACTAAGTTTCAAAACAGTTTCATATTATGTGCGGCACAGAGGAAGACAATTTATCTAGAAGAATGCTCTCAAGAACTGTAGCCAATATAGGTTGAATAACATTGAATTAATGAAAAGGCTGAATATTATTTCTTGTTCAAACTCATGTTTTTATGATGTAAATTGAAAAATCTCCAAAAGAGCCCATGTTAAAATCTCCACTTTCAAGATGTGCTGATTTTATGTTACTCTCCATGTTGTGTAGTGGCATTGAGGTCCAGCAGGGAAGTGAGGGGTATTTTATTGATAATCTATTTATATTATGTACCAATTTGACCTAATTCTAAGACAAGTATATTCTCACATAGAGAATTTAAATAATTACTACCATATTATTTTTGCACCCTAAGAAAATACAATTATAGGATGCAATCCACACAGCATTGACAGTATGCACAATGTTGACAACGCGCTCAGCATTGGTGCTTGGATTATTAGGCATATCGAGCAATGCTAATTAGGCATGTCTAATATGCCTTGCATTTGAAGACATGTATTAATATTGTCTGGTTTTACTACAGCTAGGGGTATGGTATATCAAAGCTTTACATGATGGCAGTATGACATTTGATATTTTGCTTTTCAATAAGGTGGAGGACACCAAAACTATATGTTTATGTCCAACTATGCCACTTATTTTTGGGCAAATATTGGTGGTCATAAGGAGAAAGGGGTGCTGAAGAAGCTTAAGTACCCGATGAGCAAAATATAGGTATTAATTGGGAATAATGAGTTTGAGCGTGTCAAAAAGTTTGCTTATCCAGAAGTTTAAATAATGAGAATAAGAATTCTAATAAGATCAACCAAAGGGTTATGATGAGCAATTAGGCGTATTTAGCTTGTGTACCTCCCATGTAATCAACCCTCTTGTCGAAAAAAAATAAGTTAGAAAATGTACACCAACTTAAGGTGGCTTTGGCTTTACTGGCAGTCAAAATAAATGCTAAATTAGAAGTTTTTATTAAGTCTAAAAAATCCTGTTTCAGTGATGAAGTAGGTAACCTATAGAAAATTAGAATGAAGTTAAAATATGCAGATTATTCCATTGATATATTATTTATGACCACCTATGTTCAGCCAAAGGAGCGAACTGCAGAGCCATCTGTATGGAACTACCTCCTTTCGACTCTAAGTATGGCAGTATACCGCTAATTACTTTAATAAACAGATGGTAACATACCCATAATTTATTTTTATTCAATATCCCTGGACTTTTTGCATCACATAAACAGTTGTAATGAAAAGGCTGAATATTATTTCTTGTTCAAACTCATCTTTTTATGGTGTAAATTGAAAAATCTCCAAAAAAGTCCATGTTAAAATCTCCACTTTCAAGGCTGAGTTAATGTTAACTTCCCTTGAAACCCTACTTTTTCTTCATCTCTGTTTAATAAATGCATTTTAAATAAGTTATACATATTTTATTTTTTAGTATTTCTCTAATAAGTACCCTGAGGCCAGAACTACATACCTTAACCCTCTTAGTGCAGTGGGCCGATATATCGGCACATATGCAAATATTGTACAACTTAAATACACTAATATCATTACTATTTTTTTAGACAGTGTAAAAGTCTTTTATAATCATTACCTATTTCAATTGATATACAATAAAAAAACTGCATATGGGTATCTTACACAATAACTTCATGATATTTGTTTTTCCTGAGATGATACATGTCATTAAATTTCCCTCCACATTTTTTGCTACTACCACTAGCAGGAGGCATTACTATTAAGGCTAGACCTGTTGCAGCTTAAACAGCAAAGACGTGGATTTTTTCTGAGAATGACTCAGAAATAATTAGGTTATTTGAGAGGAAAATAATGAGGAGGGTTTATGTTCCAATTGTAGAGGGAAAGATACAGAGAATCATAATGAACAGGAAGATAGAGTTAGTCTCTCTAATTCACTGTGCCTGATATGGCTGGGCCACATAGAAAGAATGAGTGAGCTCAGAATGCCTGAATGACTGCTCAATACCAAGATAGAAGGGGTTAAGAAGAGAGGATGAGCATGGAAATAATGGCTGCATGACTTGAAGAGGATCTGAGGGCAATGAGAGTTGCTAGATGGGAGGAGAAGGCAGGAAGAAGATTGGAATGGAAGCTTATAATACAGAAAGCCAAGACCCACACTGGGCTATAGAGCTGTGGTTGATGATGGTGACATGAAATTCTATTAAGATCTAGCACTTTTTTAAAGCCTTTAGGTGAAGTAATTGCATATAGGAAACATTGAAATTAGCCGCAATGACTCCAAATGTAATGTAGGAATATCTTGTTTTTGGAATACTTAGTGCTTTATAGTTCATTAACTGTTTTTATGAGTGTTTTTTGTATAAGTTATTGTTCTATTCTTAAGTCGGCAACCCCTAGTCTAGGGATAAAGCTGAAGAGAAAGAAGAAGATTGCTTTTAAGGATTTTTTATAAACTTTTAAAAATTCTTGTTTATAGCTGATTATGGTGTGAAGTCGCCATCAGCAGTGGACTTTTCGGATATCAGTGAACTGGCTGATGATGAAAGGGCTATTTTAAACACACTGGAAGCACCCAGGATTGAAGATGGTATGTATTTTTTATTTGCTTTTTTTGAGGGCTTTATGTTGAAAATCTATTTGCTGAGTAAGCTTTACCCTCATCCAGTTTCTAGTTTGATTCAAGTTTGCTTTGCTTTGAGATAATTTTAACTTTCTTAAGTCTCATGGGGTTAATTGTTACCTCTGGTAAACTAATTTTACATCAATTCCTATTTTATGTTGATGAATACTATACCTTAAAATTCTTTCACTCTGATCCTGGTTATTGTGGAATTGTTCATCACCTATTGTCATTTTGCCCAATCTATAATCAGTTCTTTGACATAGAATTCTCACTGTAATTTACATTTTTTTTTCAATCACTTAAAAGCTGACCTATGTCTTGGTACTTTGGCAGTCATGTTGCATGATCTGGATATCTTAGTGGGTTGACAGAAGTGGCAAGCCAAGACAAGCCAATGTTATTAGTATCCAACTCTTCAACACTGACTTTAAGTGTAATTCATATGCTGAGCAGTTCATTAAGGTAGTTTGAGCCAAATTTTTGCCTTGTCATATTGGAGACAGTATTCAAATTTTATTTTTGACTGCTGAGAATTTGAATTTTATTTTTATTGCTGTGAGAAGCAGGAAGTACGTATTGTAATACTAATGGTGGAGAATTATAGTTTTCTATAAATCAAATTCTAATGAGAAAACATTGCTTGTGGTATTTTTTGGATGCCGATGAAACTTTTTTTTCTGAAATGGGAGAGAAAATGCAAGAGAAGTGTCATGGCTTTCTCTTCCATAGGCCTGGGTTTGTGAGAAAATTACCATATTGTATTTCATCCTGCAGTTATGTTTTACATTGCCTGACTCATGTCAACAAGATGTAATTTTTTTTTGGTCAAATATGTTTCGAAAACAACTAAAGGTGCCTGATTCTTTAGATGCACAATAGTAACTACTGCATATTTTGTTTTTAACCCACTACCTGGATTTTTAACCTGCCATTTAGTGAGAGTATTGCTGCCAATTGCAGGATTAATTTCCCTGGAAAGAGACTGCAAATGTGGAAGGTGTGTCATTGGTAAAATATTTTCTGATTTTGAAACTTGAAGATACTTTTTTAGGATGACAGAGCTGTGATCAGTGATTGGTCTTTCTGGAGGCCATGAATTATTTTGTAGACAAAGATGAAAATATTTGTCATAAAGCGATGTAATAGCTTTGAATTTCCTAGAAAATGTGCTCCAAGGTGGATATTTTTAAATCAATTTTTCCTTCAATTACATCAAGTTAAATGACTTCTGTTTATTTGTGAACAAATGCCACTGATTGAAACTTCTGTGTTACTGAGTTTTGGCTGATGTGCGGGCATTGCATTTGTTGCATAGGTGGTGAAATTGGACCAATTTGCAATGTATCTCTTAGCTCTCGTGGCTAACTATAGCATATCTTGCAATTAAATTTACAGGTTATTGTGATTTTATCATGAATCTCTTTCAATAATCAATTATGTGGAGAGATTTCTTGGTAAAAAAGCAAACCCATTAAAAAAATTTCTTTCTCTTGTTTAAAAGCTAAAAATCAGCCTGTTATAAAATATTTATGATTGTAATTTCTTCCAAAAGTTTAATCTATATCTAGAGCGTTTATTAGTGATGTGATAAAGTCACATTACCCATCTTTTTTCCAGGAGTGGACTATGATGCTGATGATGAGGATCCGGCTCTGCCTAATTACTCAACTCAGAATGGGAAGTCGGACACTCAACTTATGCCACCACCACCCCCAATCTCTGCCTCAGATAAGCCCAACTCATTTGGTGATATTAAGAGAGAACCCGGATCTGAGGGGTTGGGTGAATCATCTAATTCAAGTGACCTTGATAAGAAAGTAGATGTTTTAAAAAAGGATGGGGAGAGTCGGAAAGAGGGTCAAACTTCCAGTAATCAGAAAATTAAGCAAGAGCCATCATCGGGCAAGGAAGATTCTGGTACAGATTCTGATTCAAAAAAGGTAATTTTATGTAAGAATTTATTTGCGGCTATGTGTATGGGCATTGAAAATGTAGTTCTCCTTCCAATGTAGTTAAATGTAATGTAGTTACACTTTCAATCATTTAGGTTCATAAAATTCTTTAGATTTCTATGTATATGTGAATGGAAAGTGTATTTGTAATGATTGGTAAATAATTTTGGGAGATTCCAACTGTGAGCATTCAATTTCAAATTCCATGGAATTAGTTTATCAGTAATGAACAGTGCTGTGAAATGGTTATTTGTCTAAGTGTACCTTTTTCAATTAGCACTTGAATTGTCTTCCTTGCCTAAAATAATTTCTTATAGCCCCTCATTCACTAATTAAATGCTTTAATTATTCTCTCCTTGCATTGCAATAGAATGGATCTTCAATGAGCCGAAGATTAGAAACTCCTTTAGCTGCTATGCTTCCATCCAAGTATGCTGGAATAGATGTGACTGAACTGTTTCCTGACTTTCGTCCAGACAAAGTCCTACGGTTTTCAAGACTTTTTGGTCCTGGGAAAGCTTCTTCTCTTCCTCAGATATGGCGTAGTGTTCGGAAGCGTAGGAGAAAGCATCGCAAGCACCAAATTGCTAGAATTCAGCACACTGCTGGTAATGATGGTTTTAATGTGCTTGTTTTTGTTTATCATTGTGATTATGTTCCAGTGGCAAGCACAAGACTCTTACGGTATCACTATTCTATCACTGTGTCATTTCCCATTGAATACTTGAAGCCATGTTTTTTTCTGTCAGATCTCATGCTATTTAAACCTGCTTATTGGTTATATCAGTTTTTTACCTAAATAATTGTATCGTAATCCATGCTACCAAGCAGTAACTTTCAGATTCCTTTGTGAGATTGTATTCAAAGTTTTATTACTTTTGATAGTTTAATTTAATTGCCTTAAGGTTGTATCAATGTTAAAGACAAATACCTAGTATTAGTTAAAGACAAATACCTTGTCTACACCATTAGAGGTGACACTTGACATAGCCAAGTCTAATTGCTGTAAGATTATCTTTTATTATTTTGCTGAATCTTTTTCTGAGAAAGGATTGTTTTGAGTCCTACACCAATTCACCCCTCTAATTAAAACAAAATATCCCATATAAAACGGGAAAAAATGTGTTTATGCCTTATTTTTAAATGGTAAAATTAAAGAAGTTATTTTCTTGTGTTTGTTATATATCATCATCATCTGGTGTTCTGACGCTGAGTCAACGCTGAGTCAAAATTAAAAATAAAATTAATTTTACATCCTTAAAATAGTATTAAATAGGCCAGTTTCATTTAAAAATTTCAAAACGCGGTTAGAACATCTGGGTCATCGCCTAGAATGTACCCCAGGTCTCCCCCTAGCTGCAGCCTGTTACGCACTCTCTCACACTCCGTCAGGATATGTCGAATGCTAAGAGGACAGTCGCAGTCATCACATCGTGGTGGAATTTTCCCTTCGGTGAAGAGGAAGGAGTGGGTCAGAGGGCTGTGCCCTATCCTGACCCACTCCTTCCTCTTCACCGAAGAGAAAATTCCACCACGATGTGATGACTGCGACTGTCCTCTTAGCATTCGACATATCCTGACGGAAATCTTCAACATAACAAGCATTGTTTAAATGTGCATATATTTATATAAAGTGCATCATAATTTTGGTAACAGTGAATTTTGTTGCATTTTGGAATGTTATGACACATCCCAATGATGTATTTGTAGTATGTATAATTGTACATATTTAGAAGTTTATATTATTGTCCTGGAATTTAAGGGTTTCTTCCCATGCAAGTCTGATTATGCTTCTAATGGATTAATCTAAGAATTTGCAACTGAAACTTGACATCGCGAGTGAATTGACTGCGATTGGTGGGCGGAAATGAGAGAAATGACAACAACCTTAGTCAGTTTGATTAACTTCAAGTAACAGCATTTATATAACCACAAATATTACATTAGAAAGCAAGCCCCACCGTTAACTTGGTCTGTACAAGATGAACACAAGTCACAACTGGAACCAAGGAGATACGTCCTTCCCCGGTGATAGTCAGGTTCAAAGAGGGTGAGCGCCGAGCTGTGTCTATGCGGCCGGCAATTGAGGGGAGTCTGCTGACCGATGCAGGAGTTGGGGGTAGTAGGGGAACTGTTCGTCCAGCCATTGGTTGAGACGGCGGCGTAGAGGAGCACTATTGCCACAAAGTTCCGAAAAGAGGACGCCAGATGCAAATTCACTATAAAAGTAGAGCACCTTGTTCTTGTTGCGCAATATCGCTGACAGTACACACTTTAAAATCTACCTACCGCACTTAGAACATCTCACGTTATGTCCGCGAGCGAAAATGTCCACGGCGAAATTATGGCCAAATTTATGCCGAAAATTCGGCACATCTTGTTAAGTCCCTTTTTTTCTAGTCGAGCAAAGTAATGTATTTTCCAGCTTATAAGACACAGTAGTTCTCCGTAGAAACCCATGCGAATAAACCATGCTGCTTTCATAGTCAATTTAGGTCAAATTTTTCCTGAAAAATTTCTTGTTGAAATATGTGACATATGAATCTGACAGTGAGGTAGTTGTAACAATAAGCTTTATGAAAATGCAGGTCATGCCATTTAGCCATTTTTGTTTTGATGTTCGGCTAGAGATGGCTTCCATTTTATCATAAACTGCCTAAGGATAAAGGCTGCATTTTTTTTCAAATCCTGTGGTCAAAACTAGATTGTGCATTACCTGTGTCTTATAAACTGGAAATTATGGTTCCTCAGGATTTTTTTGCTTGAGATTTATGGCAATCTTGAATTACTAGCTGTGATGTATGGCATGTTTCAGTATAAATAACTGTACTATATCTCCTTGTTATTTATCAGGCTCTGATTCTGGCTCTGACCAAGACTCGAGGGGCCAAGTCAATGGTCATAGGGGAGCACGAGACCCTTGGGGATTGCGATGTGCACCTCCACCACCTTCAAATGAGTGTGCATCTGATGATGAAGTAAGTTTTATCACTTTCTCTAGTAAGTAGTAAGTTTTAAATTTCCACTAAAATAAGTTGTGTGAAGATTGTTAGTGATGATACGTATGGACATGCACACCTTTCATGCCGTTTCCTTTCAGGATATGGCAAATCGGTGAACTTTGTCATTGCTCTTAGGCCTAGAAAAGTGGCTTTTTCCTATTTTTTTCTCCATTATGCCCATTACATACCTCTTTCTCTTATCTTACTCATTTCTCCTCTATAAAGTCTCTTCCACCACATTTACCATTGACTTTTGCAGTCAAAGCATTCACTTTATTTTCATATATATGTTTTGTTTTTGGTTCTCATCCTTTCTCTCAACATGACCAAACTATTGCTGCATGCTCAGTTAAAATTTTATTCCTAAAAATGCTCCACAATTTACTGAAAACTTCCTTTCTCGCATTCACTTGTCTTATTCATCTATCCTTCCATCTTTTGCAAACATTTGGCTAAGATACATAGCATCATACATTTGTTCATTTATTTTCTAATTTACCTTCATTTTACAATCATTCTTTCCACTCTTCTTTCAAAAACACATTTACCCTCAAATACATTTTCCATGTTGCTTTGTAGACGTTATCCTGGAGCCCCCATGATTAAAGTGCCGATTATCTGACGTCTGATTAACCATCCATCGGATTGTCCAACTATCAACCCGTAAACCCCTCCCCTACTCTTCCTTTCTATCCCTCCCCCTTTCCCAACCTCCTACCTCTTTTGTTTGCATTTGCAGCCAGCAGCCACGTTCTAGTGCACAAAATTGTTACATTCCTGCAGCCATCATTATTTGGGAGTAATATGATGTTTAATTTTTGCAGAGGTTTCTATGCCCAAACCGAATTAAATTGTATTAAATGTGTTTTTTATATATGGGATCTAAATTGTACAACCTCCTGCCGAAAGCTATCAAAGAATCTACTCATTTCAAAAGGTACAAAGAATGATTCATGAATAGCTAATGACATTTGGTAATACTGAAACCTTATTGTAAATGATCAGTGAATTTAAGTGTTATTGTTATAATTTTAATCACATTTGTTGTACAACTGCTTTATTTTGTTAATGTGTTCGAGCCAGCACAGTGGTAATTTTTCTCTCTTTCTTTATATGCACTTAATTTTGTTTGCATATTAACACTTGCATTTTGATAATTGAATTAAGTCTTGTAATTTTAATCACATTTGTTGGAAAACTGCTTGATTTTTTGCATTGTTTCAAGCCAACATAGTGGTAATTTTTTTACGCACTCAATTTTTTGTTTGCATATTTTCATATTTTGTAAATTTTGGTTATATGTGTCCATTTTCACACATTATGATTCTGAAATTAGCCTAAACGCTTAATGCCTTATAGGCTAATTTACTTCCCAATACAGAAAAAAACTAATGATGCATGTATGGAAGAATAGATATATTTTATTATTTATTATTATTTTGCTGACACACACACAGACATATACACATTGTTTTCTGGCAGCAGGCTTTTCAGATAAGCAGATGACAGTGTTGTATTATTGTGAGTCTTCTGAACCATTGTTCAGTGATTTTGTGACCCGGGGGAGTGCACTTATATTGCTTTGGTGGTCGTTTTGTGTATACGTTTCCTTCAGCTATTAATTGAAAATGTCTAATTCTTCAGTAAAGAGGAAGCATTGCATGTTAGACATTCCTGTGAAGTTTGAGGTAGTTGAAAGGGTGGGAGTTCTTAACGTCTTATGTTTGTTTTCAGTATGCATTGGATGACAATGATCAAATGAATGCATTGGATGTCACCATGTATTTAACAGGCCTAGGCCATGGTTTATGTAGACTGCGATTAAACTTTATTCTTACAAGCAGATCAAACAAGGCTGTGGCTAAACCGCATCTCAACAGGATTGTGGTTTCTTAACACAAAAAAACTTAAGATGTTTCTTAGTGAAGTTTCTTTGTGAATAGTTTCTTTGTGAATTTCCCTTTGATGAGCATGTAAGTTCATACAGATATCTGCTGAGCCTAAGAATTACTTTGTGTGATAGTATTTAAGATTTTTTTCAACATTAGCTCTTAAAAAATCACCCCTCCATTTGACATGCTAGTATAGTGCTTTCACCATACTTTTTCTGATTAAATCCTTTGGAACTGGGAGTCCATGCATATGCCTGTGTAGCCTGTGAATTTCACGCAGTTTTTATTGTGAGCTTGTCAGGCTGGTCTGAGTTCAATCAAGAAGTGAAACTTGTAGTAGTAGTAATTTCAATTCATTAGGTTGGTATTACTGTGGTGTATTTCACTGGAGCTTTGTTCTTACTTGACCTTGAAGAAAAACTGTTGTGATTATTCTGATTCTATCTACTGCTTATTAAACTCACAGGAGAAGTTGCTACAAGCCAGCGAAGCCCGTGGTGTGAATGGTAATCAAGAGCAGGGTGATGGAGCAGACACTGGCCCGAGGGTTGCTGATTGGCGATTTGGCCCGGCACAAATTTGGTATGATATGCTTGATGTTCCAGAGACAGGAGAAGGCTTCAACTATGGATTCAAGCTGAAGGAAGAGGTAGCTATCATTCTGTGATATATTTTCATACTTGCTGTTTTTCATAGTGCCATGATTTTGGATGAACTTGATTTTCTCTGCTATGTCAAAGAGTTATCGATTAACTCTAGAATGCCCAGTGGAGGTCTGTTGAGTGCTTTTGATTGTCAGTGGTGTATAGCTAGGTCACTCTTTGCTGCAGTTTAAATTTATGAATGGGGAATTCAATAGCAGTTCTTCAAATGTAGAAGTTAAACCCCTGCCATTTTTTTTCATTATCACACAATTGATTGATATGTATCTAAAATGTGTCTAAAATAAAATTTCCTGTGTATTTACATATTGCAGAGACTGTTTCTAAAATTTGGTATTTTGTGCCATCAGAGTACAATGAATCACGGCACAACTTGGTTTTGGTTTAGCCTGTACAGTAGAATCTTATAATGATGTTACTTGTTGAAGCGTAAAATTTAATATTACGACAATTGTGGGAGGGAACCAATGAAAACCTTATTTTCACGCAAGTAAGAATGTTTCAGTAGCCTAAAACTTGAGGTAGCATTATAACATAAAGCCATTGAGGCACCATTTGCTACTTTTTTGTTGTTGTGCTAACATGTGTAGTCTCGCATCGAGTGGATAGTGCTGATCTATTACGGAGAAAACTGCCCGATTAAAATCTACTCGTGAGTTTTGCTTTAATTGAATTCATAAATAATCACACAGTGTAATAAGTACACATTCATTCCAATTCATCATCATGGTTTTCTTAAGGCTTAACCAGCTTGCGTAGCTAAAAAACTGTTAACTCTCTTTAAACAATCATTGGAAACAATTCCCCAGATTTCACAAAATTCTTGCTATTACTCATCCTACCTGCCTGTTTTATAAATTTTGAACTCCCTGACTGGCAAAATATGAGTGCACATGATAAATATTTGAAAGAACAAAATGAGTAATGAGTTAAAAAAAATGACTGCAGTCAATCACCATGTCATCATTCACCTTCAAAAAATTCAGCTGCAATTACTGAATTAGTGGAAGACTATTTCCTCAAGGAGCATGAAAAGAGTAATAACAGGTCAATATCATATTAATACAGGGACCCTGAATCTTGCCTTTCTTTGAGTGATTTTTCCTCGGACGGCGGCTGCTTTTATGACTTTGTAGACCATGTGCGGTCAGGCCCCAGAGCACTCTACAAAGCCAGCTGACAGCCTATAATTAAATTTTAAATCAAAATAACTCAACTCATTGGCCATGAGGGCATGGGAAAATATTGAAGCTATCAATATTTTGTCATTTTGCACTACAAATGTGTCAAATATGAACCTAGTCAGGCACACTTAGTGATTGTTCTATATTGGTATTTCTCAAGGCCAAGGTGAAAAAATTGCATCAAAGTATTCTATAGTACTGATGGGCATTGTCAGGGAGGGGGGGCAGCTGCCCTCCTTTGGATGAGACATGTCATACCAAGTCTGCTCTATGTTACTGGACAGGATGATGTCCAGCCCCCCTAGCATATATCCACCACTACGGATGAGTGTCCTGCCCCCCTATCATAAATCCTGGCTATGCCCATGGTAGTACTCATACCTTAATGAGGAAGGTACATCATTAAAGATGGTATATAGTGTATTCATAGTCGTTTACCATCAGTATTTTCTGTGATACTAAGATACCTTTGAAACTTTATTAAGTTAATGATGATAGTGGTTCCCGTATTTACTGGTAATGGGAAATATGTTGTGGCATTAGCTAGTACAATAATCCGGAGGGTCTTACAGTGGCAGAATCTTTTTCAATGGTAGTCATAGGTCTGATTTTGTGTTCCTCTTTTGTCTCTTAAACTAAGTCTTGCTTCACAGACCTAGAATGGTCAGTGGACTGAATAATCTGGTTTCACTGTGTTTGAAATTATAGAAATGTTATGTATAATGCCTTATCAAATTTCACTCATTTAATTTTCCAGTGAAGCTCTAATATCACTCTTTGAAATTGTTTTATTTTTGAATCTATAGACTGAAGGTGATGCTTCAGATAATGAAGTGAAGGACAAAGAAGGAATTCCAGAAGGTGCATTCTTGATGGTTTCACAACTTCTTTGGGAAGATGAAGTTGTTTGGAATGGGGAGGATATCAAGCACAAGGTAAATAATTACTTGTGTGGGTTCCCAGTCACACAATGATTGTTCATACTTATAAGCCATGTAATAATGTAATATAATTGGAGTTGAGTCTGGAGACAAGAACAGTAGCCACATATTATTCCATATTCAGCAACATATTTTTTCCTGTAATATGGTTTGGTTTTGTTGTCTGTTGGGTAAAATCAGCTGCCTTGGCCCTATTAAGACTCATCAATGGAATGCAATGAGAGGGAATTGTTAGAATTAACTTATTCATTTTCCAAAACCTCAGAAATCAGCTCTTAAAGCCATTTATATTAGGCAATTTAACAAGTAACAAAGGGCGACCACTCATAAACATGCCATGAGTGGTGAAGAGTCTACCCAGGTGGGACTAATGAACCCTTGACCCTTGGATCAGCTGGTGAGAATTTATCCTGCCCTTAGGCAGGAAACAAACTAAGAATAACAACAAAATGTGACCTGCATGTTATAGTTTTACTGACTTTCCCACAAAACACAACAAAATCCCACAACTCACCGTATCCATTTTTGCTGTCCTCTGCATGCTATCTCCCTCTATTTGAATTCGCATGTCCTTGTCCCCCATGCGGTGAGGGATTGAGCTGTGAATACCTAATGTGCTTAGAAATTCTATTCAGTCAATGTCAGAGAAAAATACCTGATTTGTCAAAATTTCTCCCATGCCTTTTCAAGTGTGTAGCATATCATGGAAAAACATCCAGTGATAGATGATTTCTATCAGTAATGTTAGCCAGTGTGCCAGCTTTCTGATTGACCTGTGGCATGTTGGTGATGCAAATCACTTCTGCATGATTGTGAAAGGTGATAATACTTTGAAATCTCTTTGCTAATTAGTTCCAAAATAACTCACTCAGACAGAAGGAGACATCCAACGTAATAATAAATTTTGTTTTTATGATTTCAGCCTCATTTTGGACTAATTTGGACCAGACTTTGTCCTAACAGTTGCTCTGAAATTATGTTCTCCTCATTTTAATTTGAAAACATTACACTCGTATTTCCAGGTCTTGCAGAAACTGAGCTCCAAAAATAATGCAGCAGGTTGGGTCCCTAGCAGTGGCAATCGTACAGCCCAAGCATTTAGCCAGCCAGGAAAGGGAGGTATTCCTCAGGTCATCGGTGGAACTGTGCGTCTTGGTATTGGCTCCATGGGAAGTGTCGGGATGGGTGGCATTGGAGGTGCATTGGGGAATGCAAAAAACCAAAAGTCACAGCAAATGTAAGTGCTCTTAATGGTCATTCAGCTCTCTTTAACCCAGACATTATTCATGTAGCCTTAGCTCATGCTAAGAATATGTTAATGACATCCTGTATTTGATGCTATAGATTTGTGAAGCAGAGCGTTGACAAGACAGGTGAAGATTTAATGTTAGCATGTAATGTAATTTTTAATAGGTCATTTATTAACAACGTATTTTATCACTCACTTTCATCAGTATCACTTGGTGGTATTCCATCATTAAATAAGAAAGAAGACAACTTTTACTAAAACCACTAATTTTTATTAATAGGAGGCACAATTGTTTCCAAAGGACCATTTTAAAGTGGCATTTAAAACACCATATACTGTGAAAAACCTGTTAGTGAACGGCAAGGACCCCATTGAACCCCAGAAATTAAGTGGTATATACCTAATGGAATGTAGTGAATGCAATGGACAGTATGTTGGACAGACGTGCAGAAATTTTCAAATTAGACAAATGGAGCATAAAAGGGATTTTAGAAATTTTAATTTTTACGGAAGCAACTTTGCCAAACATCTTTTAACCCACGGACATAAAAACGATTTTACCATGACACCTCTCCATTTTACTAATGACAGACGCAAGCTGAATTTTTTAGAACAGCTAGAGATTTTTAAAAACCAAGTTGACTGTGATAAATTCCTTGTTAATGAATGTTTGCTCCCTGCCTATTCCCTGATTCTCAAAGCTCCAATCCCCTCCTCTTCGTCTTCCTAGCCCCCCCCCCCCCACCCTCCCAGGACCACCCTCCTCCTGTATGTCTTCTCCTCCCCCCCTCTCCTCACCTGGCATTGTCTACTATATAAGGCCTGCACTTCAGCTTTCATTTACCTGAAGATGAAGAAAATGCACATTGAAACCAGGGTCGTTTTGTTCTAAAAATTAGTGGTTTTAGAAAAAGTTGTCTTTCTTATTTAATATATTTTATGTTTTTGAATATAAAGTTCATGTGATACCTCCATGTTATCTTGCCATATACTTTGTTTATATTCACTGTTAGTGTTGTGACATTCCCCTCTTAGTCCCCAGCAAGCATCAAATTTCCTGTCAAGCTGAAACAGCAAGAGTCGATTGAATTCTCAAATCCCGACCACATCCCTGTTCAATATTTATTCAGTGATATATTCTGCATTCTGATACTTATTTACCATGGGTGAACTAGGTGTTCAAACTACTCAACTTAGCATTGTTGGCATGAATTGCCCAACAAGTAAGTCTCGTCTTTGAAATCTGGATAGTAAGCGCTTCTGTAAGAAAACATGATTTAGTTACCTGGGGACTCATGGCATCCACAAAATCATAGTAATATTATTTAGTTATTTCAATGACCACTCCAAAAATTAATTTGTTTATTTTTAACTATGTACAGTTTAATCCTTTTAGTGAAGGATGATGTAGTAAAATTTTGAATATTGTGAAATGAATAAGGCGGGGTTCCACTTGTCAAAATAGGCTTTAATGTCTAAAAAAAATCACTGTGGTGAAATAGTGAAGGATTTGTTATAGCGCTATCATTTTTGGTCCTCCACTTCAGATAGGGGTCCTTGTAGTTAAATATACACCTTGAATTTTTCTTGGTTTTTCAAAATGGCGAAGTTTGCCATTAATTTGTTCTCATTATATTTGTCCAAAGGTAAGCTCCCCATTTCTGGCAAGGTACTGGTTTTCAAAAGTGTGTGGGTTAGGGCTATTTTCTAGCAGGAAGAGAGAAAAATCAATCTGAATTTTTAAAAAAGTCACTGATGAAATTCCATGACTTACGTTGTAAATTAACTGAAAAAAGACATTTGGTACAGGTATTATTGCAAAAGCAAATAGAGTCTTTATTTTGACAGTTTAAGGAAAGATTTTATTTTTTTTTTAATTTTTCTCCTTGTTGAAAATATAACAGCTCCTCTGAAGACCTAATGCAACACAAAACACATAGGCATAATTGCTATTTTTGGCCACGTAAGAGTAACTGGGGTACTGGTCATAAAAAGATGTACAACTTTGTGCATGTATTCTTCTGTAGTGACAATTCTTTATCTTCTAATTTATATTCCTTCTTGATGATCAGCCTTATGATCAGCCTTATAGTGATGAATGAGAGACCTTATGCAACCCACAGTACAAAATGTTGTGTTTTTCTGCTGAGAAGATCATATGAATTTGAAGAAGATGAGCATGAATTATTGATATTTAAAGCTGTCAAATGTAAATTTGTGAAGGGAAATACAAGTCGCTTACATTTTTCATTTAATAAATTAAATTAATGGTTTGATAATGGCCAATTTAGTGTATGTGTACATAATAAGGTTAAAAATGACTGAGGGATGAAATAATTTGTGAAACTAACCAGCCTTCATTAGTAAGGAAGTACATTTTAGGCTCTCATCAATCTATATTAATAAGTGCCATCAGCGTTCGAGCCTGATTTATTTAACGACCACTGTGCAGATAGTATTAAAATGGATGCGAATACATAGTATTCTTTTAGTGATATGGGAAAATTTTGTGTTCCTTTTATTTTGCTGTAGAGAAACTTCACCATCTCTTTGTATTTATCTTCTGTTGATTTTTCTCAATTCTGGGGACAGGATGAGCCTCAAGCAGCAACAAGTTGGAGGTGGTAATGGTGGAGGGATGATGGGATTAGGTGGTGGTTCCGGTGGTGGCATGGGGGAAGATGGTATTGATGACACATGGTACTCCATCTTCCCGGTGGATAATGAGGAGTTAGTATGGGGGAAGTGGGAGGATGAGGTTATCTGGGATGCTGAGAAGATGCCACTCATTCCACGGCCCAAGGTCCTTACTCTTGATGCAAATGATGAAAACATCATCCTTGGAATTCCCAATGATGTGGATCCTGCTCGAATTGCTCAGGTTAGTTGCTTGTTTTTCTGTAGAACTCAGGTTAACAAAAACATCTATCTTTCTGTTGATACTCAGAAAAAATTGGTAAATCATTGATTAGGTGGTTCAATAAAATGTCAAAATATTTTATAGTGCCTCGCAAAGTTAATCTGATGGTTGCTGCCAAAATAAAAACAATCTTGGTATATTTTGTGGAGTACTTGACACAAGAGCTCAATTTTTTCTCAAATATCAAATATGAATATATCCTTATTTGTGTTATCAGAATACTTGATTATTCCATTTTCCTATTTATACCAATAAAATTTCTTTTGTTTATTAGAATGATGCTATTTTGTTGCTTCCTTAGGTTGTGAGAAAGATTGTTTCTCTGGATTGAATGTACAAAGAATGCATATAGAATGCAAATCTAAAGAAATAGATTCATTAGAGGATATGTAGCATTTAGATAATACCTGATTATTCTTTGCTAAATATATATGTCTTTTTTATGCTATTGTCTTTTTTTAAATCAATCTATTAAGGTTGTTTTATTTATTAGGCTCAACAGATGAGACGGAATCCGAATGCTCCCCCACCTGCTAAGGTCAAAATCCCTCACCCACATGTGAAAAAGTCTAAACTTCTGCTGGGTAAAGCTGGAGTCATCAACGTTGCAGAGGAAGAAGAGGACCTCCCGCCACCCCCTAAGTCACCCACTGATGGGGATCCATTCAATGTATCTAATGATCGTCATTATTTGCCACGCTCAGCAGATTCTCATCTATTGCCTCTTCTGCGCGTTGGTACTGGTGGTAAGTAACTTTCTGCCCTGCTAATGATCATATGAGTAACTTGATGCCCTGCTGATGGCCAGTTTATTTAACCCTACTTTATCTCTTGATATACCATTAACACACTGGTTATGCTATTGACCTGGAGTGAGTCAAAATGTTTATAATTTTGTTGTAAACTTAAATGATAAGAAAAATTTGTTGTCTGATTTAATGTATTTATCTCAAAATATGATAATATCTATATAATTTCCAAATTTGTGTTCTCATTCTTTGATCATATAATTGGTCATTGTATAGTTAATAACAATATAAACATTTTAATTATGTTTAAGTTTTCAAACCCTATATTTTGCCACATGTAGTTTGGATTTACCTTGTGGGTAAGTTGTTTCTTGTTTGCCTAAGAATGTATATCAACAAACCTACCCATTATTTGAAAGGTGCAAGCAGCACTGTTTCCTTTAAGTTGAAGCTTAAGGTAATTTTATTGAACAAACTGTATCATTCAGTTAATTTATCTTTTTGGGCAATAATTGCTACTCTAATCTCTTGTCTCTCTTGTATATTTTGACTTGTTCTGTTCTGCATGTATTTGTTGACGCTGGAGCAAATTATTATTATAGACTTAAACCATTTTAGAGAAAACTTTTTTTGGCAAATAGCCATTTTTTTAAAATCACCCTTGTAACTATTAATTTACTTTTGGTATTTCATTTATGCCTAAATTAAATATAAGCATAACTCTTCTCTAATTTTTCAATGCTGCTTAAAAAAATAATGACTTCAATATTTAAAGTATTGTCAATTTCTTTTCATATCCCTACTGAAGTACATCCTCTAATTATCGGGGGATGGAGTCTTATGGACCTCAAGATTTCTCTATTTTAATTTCAGCTGTATTAGAAATGAGGACTGGTTCCCTCCCTTGAGAAACCCCTATTTTCTAAAATTACCTCGCACGATGCTTACATTTTATAAAGTTTTCTTTCATTTTGAATGTTTGATTTCACTTGGAGGCATTGTTTAATTGCTTTTTTCTGATCTTTATACGCTTTGGGTTTATTGGCTTCAGTGGTTACAACTCTTGTATGGGAGTGTAGTTTCATGTAGACTTATGTATCTTAATGCACCTTTTACTGCCTTTGGAGAAAATAATCCCAAAATTGCTGGGAAATCTCTTCTCTTTCAGGGGCAAGTGGGGGTATCGGCGGTGTTGGTGCTGGTGGTGGTTGTGGACTGGTCCAGCATTCCACTCCAGCAGTGGAACTACGAGCGCCCTTCGTCCCCACCCACATGGGGCCCATGCGTCTTCGGAACTTTCATCGTCCTCCTTTAAAGCGATACTCCCATGGAGCTTTGGCTGTTCCTGTCCACCATGCTGTGATGCCTTTACTTAAGCACATACGGAAAAAAGCCAAGGTTACCTACTAGATTGCTAATTTAAATGAGAATGGTTCTCAGCCATACTGAAAGAAATAGGCATATGATTAGCCAATTGGTGGACAACTATTCTGAAATTTAATCTTTTATGTCCTTTAGTGATGCTGAATTTGATCACTGCAGTAAGCTGTGAAAATTTTGTAATGAATGCAGACCTATTTTTTAATAACCTTAATATGATAGTAAATGTGATAAGGAAGAAAGCACCAAAATATCCTCAGCTGAGGCTATAGTTTTGTGGTATTTATAAATACTGTAATAACTTTACCTGCATTTCATTTTTAATCACTATCTCATTCATGTGAATTATGATAGTTCATGGAGATTTTCTTTCTGACATAACAGTATGTACAAATGCTGTTTGTTTTAAATTCCACTGTAATCACCTGCTGGTTATTGGTAAGGCACCATGGCATCAATGTTAAATTTATCTATTTTCTCCCATGGTATCAATGTGAAAGAGTTTTAATTTGCTTGGAGTAACATATGAAGGATTATCAACTTCAATAACACATCTAAAAGTGTATTTCAAGTGTTACTGAAAACTCAATTACATCCATTATACGAGGGTTGGGGTAAAAGTCATGGCAACTATTTTTTTTCTTGAAGATACCAGTCCGGTTGGAAAATGTGACACATACAGACGAAAGGACAAGGTGTTAACTACATGTGTGGACAATGAATAGCACTGAAATATCGTAAAACACTAATTTATTACGGTAGTATACAGGGCAATATGGCCTTCACGGTGCAAAAGAATGACAACACAGTACACATAAAGTTGACATGACAAACCTGGACCTAAAGACCCTCAAAGTAGTCCCCTGCTACTGTCACCACATGCTGCCAACGATGTGGGAGGCGCTGAATACCATCAGCCTCAGCATTTGCCGTACCATGTGTGAATCGGGTCACCTGTTGGCGCACAGCATTAGAAATGTCCTCTCGTGTTGCAAACTGCCTACCACGTAGTGGTTCCTTAATCTTGGGAATGAGATCAAAGTCACAGGACGAAATGTCGGGAGAGTATGGTGGGTGCTCCAATTCTTCCCATCCCCAACGTTGCAGTAGCTGCCATACACACTCTGCTTTATGTGGTCTTGCATTGTCATGCAGGATTATTGCACTGTCCACAAGTTCCTGACGTTTATCCAGAACGCCACATCGTACCTGTCGCACCAGGAAGTCCCTGTAGTACTGTGCGGTCACTGTTCTGCCATGAGGAACAAAGTGGCAAACAATGACACCCCTGACGTCATATGCGATGATCGCCATCAATTTGACTGGGGAAGGATTCTGACGGAACTTCTGGCTCCTTGGAGATCCAGCATGTCGCCACTCCTCGGACTGACGTTTCAGTTCTGGTTCGTATGCCCTGGCCCAAAATTCATCGATGGCGATTATTCGTGACAAGAATTGATCGCCGTCCTGTTGCCAGCGTGCAAGGTGGTCGGAGCATATTGCATAGCGCACCCACCTTTGAACTTACGTCAGTGCATGCGGTACCTACCGCTACGCGATTTTGCATAGGTGCAGCTCATTACACAATATCCTGTGGATGGTGCTTTTCTCGATGCCACTTGCCCTCTCTAACTCCAGTAGCATCCATCGTCTGTCTTCATCCATGAGCTGCTCGATGACAGCACGTGCCAGGTCGGTCCGCACACTGACCGGTCGTCCCGAACGTTGCTCATCACTGGTTGACACACGTCCTTGCTGAAACTTTCCTATCCACCATGCTACTGTACGGTATGGTAGGGCATTATTCCCAATGGCTTCCACTAATTCACTGTGACATTCCATCGCATTTCTCCCTCGGAGAACGGCTATTTTGATGTAAGCACGCTGCTCAACATGGGTTACTTTCATCTCGCACGACACTCCCCAACTGACTGATTTCACAGCCCTCGCTGCGCTACTACCAGCTATCACAGAGCCATCTGTTGTTCTGCATACACACTATGCCTGCAGAACTTCCACACGACACATATACGTTTGTGATCTGTTCACATATCTTCAAGAAAAAAATAGTTGCCATGACTTTTGCCCCAACCCTCATATGTTTACTTTATCATTAAATCCTTTTTTTCCTTTTTCAGCAAAGAGAGCAAGAAAGAGCAGCATCAGGTGGTGGTGATGTGTTCTTTATGAGAACTGCTGAAGATTTGACGGGAAAAGATGGAGATATGGTTCTTGTTGAGTTTTGTGAAGAACATCCTCCTCTCATGAATCAGGTAAGCTTTCTTGATTATGGAGGAGGAGAATTAATCCTGTTTTCTATTTGTGCAGAGGAATACTGTTAAGTCTGGTGATGGAATTGGATAGTGAAATCTTTATAAGATGCAGCCTGCTAACTTAAGCTTGGGCATAGCATTGGCAGGGATGATATGTTTTGCGGGCAACTATTCATGTAAATCTTCATGAGAATTACAATTATCCACTGTTTTGTGGTTCAAAGGTTTATTGGGCTCTTAATATCTTTTAACTAGGGATGGACCAATGCCAGAAATTACCAATTCCGATACCAATTCTCCTCCCCCCGATACCATTACCGATACCGATACTACTTCGTTCTAGATATAATACAAACTCAATATTCCACCACAAACTTGTTAAGCTGGCTCAATCAACTAAGAAACCAGATTACCGAAACAACCATTATTACACAGGCAAAACACTAAATTCACTGTAAAAGTTTGGTGAAGAAAGGTGATCAAAAGAAACACATTCTGTCTTACATTGAGGTGATGGCATTCGGTACCAGAGCACTCTAGCGGTAGAATTCAACACCTCATTTAATTGGCCAAATGGGCGGTAAAAATCTGAAAATTGAAAAAATCTTAAAAACACTGATGCGACTGATGATACTGATGCCACTGATACCATAAGTACTTCATATTGGTATCGGTCCATCCATACTTTTAACCGTTTCCCAGTAATGTCTTACAACCAGTGATGTGTGGTCTGTGAGACTGCTTATTGTTTAATATTTAACAACTTTCAACACATACTTTTATTGTTTAATGTAAACTTTATGTCTTTCACATAAATAGAATTTTTTAAAAGCTTCATTGACAAATTTTCAGTTGTAAATTATTAATTTTTTTAGGAGGATGTAAAAATTTAAAGAAACAAAACACTAGGGTCATTCCATGTCAAAACACCTGAAAAGTGAGGATATTTGCCCTTAACCTCTACAATTTTGTTCAAACTTTCCAAATTTGTGGCATTTACATCATAAGTGAAGGGATAAAATAGTTTTTTTTTTAATGTTGAACCATTGCTGATTTACAGCATGACGTTGTTTGTCGATTTATGGAAACATGCGGTCATGTTTTTGGTGATATTTCTATCTGTTTACTTACACAATTGAGCAACATATAATTTGAAACAGACTCCACATGTGTTAATAATTTATATTGCAGTGCTCTCTACTTTTTGAAGTATGCTACAATAGTTATCATGTGTTCATAAAATCAATTCTTATAATATCATAACAGCTATGTATCATTTTGTAATATATCCATTCCCAGTTCTCTATGGAATACAATACAGAAAAATTAAATAATGGTACATCCTTAATGAGCAAAAATAAGAAGGTATCAGGAATTATAGACGTTTTGAAAAATCACCATTTGGAAATATTTATAATTAAAAAGCTGCAGTCTCAAGCTGCACATCACAGGTTGAAGAGTTGAGGTGAGTGATTTTGAAACTATATTTGCTGTGAAGTGATGCATAAACAATTGTAGCTCTTGCTTGTATCACTGGTAAAAAACCTGAGTACTTGAACTCCATTTTGCTTTTTGGACCCTAATCTATAAAAACATAAGTTTCCATGTCTCTGTCATTCCTTGATAATTGTGCATAGTATGTATAATACCCTTTATTCTGTCATAGCTCCATTATTTTATTAATTTCAGGTTGGAATGTGCTCTAAAATTAAAAATTACTATAAGCGCAGAGCTGGGAAGGATGGTGGTCCGAAGGACTATCGCTATGGAGAGGTGGCATATGCCCACACATCTCCCTTTCTTGGTTCTCTTCCTCCTGGGCAGTCAATGCAAGCTGTTGAGAACAACATGTATCGTGCTCCAATATATGAGCATCATATGCCTGAAACAGATTTTCTAGTCATTCGCACCAGGTGAGTCAATAAGTGCACATCTCTTTGATGAAGTGTGATAATTATTTTGTAAATGTACTATGAAACTTGATGTTTATTTTAAGAACAGAGGAATTGGATCTCTGTAGAATGGAAAATCCCTTCAAAAAGAAAAGAATATATGTTGTCAATTCAGAATCAATAATTTGAAGCAGTCTTGATGATGAAAGCAGAAGTTGCACTTCTTATTTTTTAAAAGAGATTTTTATTTTTTAAATTAATTTTGAATTGTTTGCTTCATTTTAAGTTTAAAGTATCCAAAAAATATTTGAAGCTTGATACCTATTCATATTAAAAAAAAAAAAATTGAGGCATGTGTTTTTCCTACACATTGATGATAGAAAGGCAGAATCACAAGTTAGATCTTAAAATGTATGGCCTAGATGCAAACATTCTTGCTGGTTTGACAGAAAGTCCCTTCTTAGTTCCCTTGAGCATTTCTGATTTAAATCAGGTAGAAATGAGTGTAGTCTCCAGTTTTATGGTTGCTTGCTGTAGTATGGAATGAGATTTAATATAATTATTTGCATAACTTTGTATTGATTACATTGTGGATGAATCTTACACTCGTGAAGCAAACTTCTGAGGTGAACCTTTTCTTGGGCTTCCAAATGGATTTGGAGTTCCATCTCTGGGGATGCATAAACGGAAGACTTTTCCATCGTTCATAATGAATAAAAGACACTTAGTAATCTTCAACAGATTTATTGAAGGACACAACACTTTTCAACTCATTGTGGCATTTTCATGTGCAATGTTCTATGGTTAGAGTCGTAGATATACAGTCGTAGACCAAAGTGTTGGAAGGGAGAAGGGAAGGGAGGAAAGTGGAGTGGATGGGAGCAGGGAAGTCAAAATTTTTGTGAGCAGACCTTGGAGGAAAAGACATAAGAAATGGTAGTTGCAGCTCAGAGACAGTGTGGTGATTGGAAAGGGGGGAGGAAACTGGGAAGAAGGGAGCAGGGTTGGCCTTAAATAGCAACTGCCTTGTCCAGGAGTGGGCTCTCGAGGAGGGGAAAGGTGTTTAAGTCATTGGAATGTGTAGGGAGGGTCAGAGACTGTTTGGAATGAAAGGGGAAGCAGGAGGGTGTGGTATCCTGAGTTGGAGGAGTTATGGATGGGTAGTTAAGGGGATGGGTGGCTAAAAAAAAATTGTTATGCAGCTGCCTGCTGTTTAGTTTGCCATGTTTAACAATTTCCAGTATTTAAAAAATTCATGGGAAATTTAGTTGATTCAATCACAATAAAGCTGTTGCAGTATCTCTGAGGGTTCACCTATGGAATAAAAATCTATTTCTTTATGGAAAACATTTAATTGATTTTATCTGCAATTAAATTTAAGTAAAAAAAGCATCACTTGTTAGAGCAGACACACACCAAAACTAAAATTATTCATAATTAGACTGGATGTGTTGGTTTACGGGAGGGACTAATACCTTAACAATGAACAATCTAAGGACTCACTCAAACAAGTAGTGAGTTCCTTCTCTGAGATGATATGGGGCCCTATTAAGGATGCTGGGATATTAATCACCAAGCACCAAACTATTGCGGAGATAGGTAAATGAAGAATTTGCTCATAATTTGAATTTCTTGGGTGTAATCCTTGTGTTTTTTTCTTGTATATCATGTGATCCATTTATTTTGAAGATTTGTAACCTTGACGAGGACAGTTGCAAATTGTATTTGTTTAACGTCCAATAAAAATTATTATTATTATTGTGTTGTCAAAGAATGCTACCTAGTAGTAGGTCACTGAACATTTTGCCAATGCACTTCATTCATCATTGTTTGTATGAGCTGAATTATGCATTTGCTCCAATCTGCACTAACTTCAACATCATATAAAGATCTCACTTTAATTTTTTATTATTTCAGGCAGCAATATTGTATAAGGGAAATTGATTCATTGTTCGTTGCTGGGCAAGAATGTCCCCTCTATGAAGTGCCAGGACCAAATTCAAAAAGAGCAAACAATTTTGTTCGAGATTTTCTGCAGGTACAGGCCTTCAACAGAGAGAAAGTACTCTAAGAATCATTATGTTACATGACTCTTATTGTTTCTTTCTCTTGAAATTAAATTATTATGATTTTATTATCATTTTATTAGAATAAATGTTTGGTGTACTACCTTGTATCTTTTTCTGTGCAGGTGTTCATATACCGCCTCTTCTGGAAGAGTAGGGATACCCCTCGACGAATTAAAATGGATGACATAAAGAAAGCTTTTCCATCTCATTCAGAAAGCAGTATTCGAAAGAGGCTTAAACTTTGTGCTGACTTTAAACGGACTGGTAAGATGTAATTTCATCAAGATATATAACTTTTTTTAATTTCAGAATTTTATTATTTTAGAATATTTTGCTTATACATATATGTTGGTTCCCTGATTCTGTTTCATGGAAAAATATGGAAATATTTTTTCTGCTCAGGCTTAAGAAAATGTTAAGGTTACAAATATGAATGTTCCTTTAATATTAATTGACTTATGAGACTATCTTGATGTTACAAGTGTGCATTATTCCTCATTTTTTTAAGTTCATTGTTTTTTTCTTGGTTTCAAACATAACTAGGAAAGGTAGTGTGTTTATGACCTTTTCTAACTTTGTTTCAGTCACAGATAAGGAATCCCTTTCCCTCCTATGTCTATTAACCCTCTAGTTGTTATTCCTCCCCTTCATGAAATGCTCATTACTCTCAATACACTAGGTATATAAAGTAGTTTCTTGACAATTTCTTATGGATTTTTTATGAAATTTTTAGTAAGGGTACTTTTATGGATAAAATATATTGTAGTATGTATGAGATTGATATGCTTGGCAATTTAATTTTTTCCACAAAATACATAATTTTCTGTACACTTAAATGATTTTAGAGATTGCATCGGAGATTATTTTGTAATTTGTCAGCTCTAATGAAAACACTGATTAATGAGTGATTAAATGGCCTTACATCCATGTATGTAGCAATCTCCTGTGGCAGTCTTGCCTATTTGCACCATTTGTTCTCTTCTCAAATAGTGTGGCTTGAGTGTGAAGCAGGTATAGCTGTCAGTTAATGCAAGGAGGTGGAGGCAGCTTATCTTTCTACTCAGCCATACTCTACCAAGAGACAAAATAATTACTGTGCTGGACACTGTAATGAAGATATCAGCATCTACATGAGTCGATGGACAAAATTCCATCAAATCCAGAAATATTTAAGAGTTATCACATTATGTTTTGGGCAAAATGGTAATGGAATTACAGTTATGGAAGGAGGATTGTTTCTTCAGAGCACAAATCCTAACAAAAGGGAAAATTTTTGCCGGTGAAATAATTATTTTCCCAGAAATTGTACCAAATCTTTCATATATATTGGGGACTGCCTTTATGGGTACTGCCGTTTTTAGCAGAATGATAGCACTAGACAGGAAAAGGGTTTAGGTAAGTTAAAAATTCCATAATGTGTGTGTCACTCACCTTGAGGCATCTTAGATTCCACCAGATTCCACAAAACTGACTCTGGTTGACTCAGTGGTGAGTCAGCTATGCTTGTGTGGCAAGGTATTCACTTTGAGTGGATAGCATTGCAAGGTGGGCTCATTCGGCATCCTTGCTTTGTCATTACACTGCTGAAAACTTTTGTTTGGTCTCTTTGAAAAAGGACTCACGTGATTGCCTTTGTGCAGATAGGACAATGCTTCTCTCATTTTCTTCATTGAAAGTTTGATATTTTTCAGAAAGAATTGTCAGTGTGCATTCAATGAATGGGTAAAATTCTTCCAATTTTTTCAGGCATGGATTCCAACTGGTGGGTCATCAAACCAGATTTTCGGTTACCCTCAGAAGAAGAGATCCGTGCCATGGTGTCTCCTGAACAATGCTGTGCTTACTTCAGCATGATTGCTGCTGAGCAGAGACTTAAGGTAGTGTTAAATATGAAAATTTTAAGCTCTATCCAACTCCACCTTTAATCTAGTTTAGAAAAAATAAGTTTCTCTTGGAAGGACACAAAGGCTATCCTTGTTAAGAATTATTTTTTATTAGAATTTATGGTTGCAAACCTAAGAGAATGACCTTTTCACAAAGGTCTCTTAGGTTTACTGTTATTGAGATGTGTGGAATAGTTTTCTTAACTTCTTCATTGCTACCTTCATGAATCACATTTCTTTTACAATACCTATTTAATAAAGAGTTCAATGTCTTATGGTTGACTGCCAAATCACAAGCATCCAGGTACGAATCTTAAAATCACTAGCCTCCTGATCCTCAGTCATTCCTTTCTCTTCATGCATCATTTTGTGTACTTTCACCCCTCAATCCCCCTAGTGATACAGTGGATCTCCCTTACCATTAACATTATTGTGGGAATAATTTTCTCACTCTTTGTGCTTAAAAATTATTTACTGAAGTTTTTGAAGTTCAGTAAACCTTGCAAGTGCAAAAAATAGTTTTTAATGCTGGATTTTCATTCAATGGCTCAACCCCTGAAGGTGTAATTATTTATAATCTATTTGAGCAAATTTCTTCCAGTGGTAGTGAAGTCAAAAATGGGTATCAAACCCATTTTCAGATATATAACTGAAATTATTAGGATTAGAGTGATGTAAGGTAAGGTTAGAGAGAGTTATGACTGGAGTTATTTGTCATAGAGTTCGAAGAATGGTTATGGCCTTGAAAATTTTCATTCTTAGTTTAGTGTCTGAAGTTGATTGAGTTTGGGAAACCTACTCTGGAGACGTGGCAAAGAAATGCTGAAAATATTTAAGCATGTACAGTAAATTCCTTATTTTCAATTTTTTAGGGACCCAAGAAAAAAGATTGGCAGGGATATGTAAATTGTGGAGAAAGGGGAGTTTTTACTTTTACTGGCACATGTTTGTAAGAAAAGTAGGATGGATAGGGTTAGGAATGAGTTGGTGATGAAATAGTGTGGGTTAGATGCTCTGGTGATGGATGTGTATGAAAGGAGTTTACTTTGTTGGTTTGGCCATGTTGAGAGAATGGAAGATGGTCGAATAGTGAAGCAGGTATATGATAGTAGAGTGAACAGTGTGGAAGGAAGATGTAGACTGCAATGTCATCAGTGAATGTGGTGTAAGAGGCTCCAAAGAGATTCAGGATATTCAGTCTTACATCTACATACTACCCTGAAAGCCACCACATGGGTGTGTGTCAGGGGGTGTTAGGTCACCAGTGGTGAAAAGATGTTAGGTCTTTGAGATAGGAGAGTGTGTAAGTAGCAGTGCAGGAGTGCAAGTGAAGGGAAAGTGGTTTGTGTGGATAGGGTATTATGGTGGCGATTATTAAAGAGGAGGCAGCTCTCTAGAGCTAATGACAATATCTAATTTCTTCGACTTAGCCTTCATGAAAGGAAATGGTGTGATGGGTATGACTGACATACTTCCTCTTAATAGAGAGAATAAGAATTCGACTGATAAACTGAAAAGAAGCAGTTTCATTGTTTGTCTTAAAGTATCTCTACTCATTGTTCATCTATGGTGAGCCTAAGGACAGATACACACTTAGCGTAACTGGATAAAACTTGCATTCTGGAGTTGTTGAGGAAAAATTAAATGCATTAGAACCTCTGTCTGAGCTACCTTGCTGATCCACAAGTGAAAACAGCCTTCTTCAGCAATTGATAAACAAATATTATTTACAATTCGATGTAGATTGCAATGAGGTGAGATAAAGCAAGTATTAATTAGTTTTATTCACCAAGTTCTTTCATTTTTCCTCTTTCATCTTAACTGGGTGAGAAGTTATTTTAATTCTTCATGATTTCAACTTTTATACAAAATGAAAACTCTACCTAACATATATGTAATATTATTTGTATAAATTACATAGCTAACTCCTGGTCTCAAGGTGTTTTGATTTCAGAGCATGAATCTTTTTTCTGGCAGATAGAGATTACAAGCTGTAGTGCTTAAATTTTTGTTATTAGTGGCGCTATGTACTTCACTGCCACAATTGAATTCATCTGTAAAATTGTTCACATTACTGTGATTGGATAACCTCTTGCCTTTTTCAATAGTTTACGTGCAAAGAGAAGTCAATAAGTATGTTATATGGGCTCCTGTGACTGAGTAAAGTCCATAGAAAGTGAAATGCTTTTGTCATTGGCTCATAGTTATATTAATTGTGGGAAAATAGAAAATGAAATCCTGTACATATGGGTTTCTACATAATTTGGAAAGAATAAATTTAATGGAATGCAATGACAATGTTGTAATTAGAGGGTAAATGTGAACTCCAATAGTGAAAATATAATTTACTTTTTTTAAAATCATACACATTTTTTTCTTGAAAGATTCAAGTTTGGAATTTTAATCTTTAGGATGCTGGCTATGGTGAGAAGTTTCTCTTCACTCCACAAGAAGATGAGGATGAAGAGATGCAGTTGAAAATGGATGATGAAGTGAAAGTTGCACCTTGGAACACGACCCGGGCATACATCCAGGCTGTGAAAGGGAAGTGTTTACTCCAGCTCACTGGTCCAGCTGATCCCACGGGGTGTGGTGAGGGATTCTCCTACGTCCGAATGCCTAACAAGCCTCAGGTAATGGTACTGATTATTTCTCATGGTTATGCTGCACAAGTGAAGAGGGTGCCTTGATGTTATATTCACTGCTGTTTGAATTGACTGTTGAACAAGACTGAGATGATTTAAATGTGATCCATTGATTGAAGTTGCATACCTATTTGAATCCTTCAAATTGTGTAGCAGTATCTAACTAAAAGCAATTTGATTTTAAGAGGCAATATGAAGTATGCGAGGATCGTTTGAAAAGTTTTTGGCCTGGCAAAGAAAACACAAGATTTTTGAGAATTGTTTTTTCTATTTTTCAACGTTGTGTGCCTTGCAAGTCAGTACATTTAGACCAACGACTTTCCAACTTTTTAATACCCTCAATATAATGGAATTTGTCCAACTCTGCAAAATAAACATTGGTGTCAACTTTGATCTCATCATTTGAAGTGAATCTTCGTCCAGCCATTTCTTCAGGTTTGGGAAGAGGAAGTAATCACTGGAAGCCAAATCCTGCAAATACGGTGCATGGGGAAGCACTTCAAATTGCAGTTTATAGAGTTTTGCAGTAGCAACCATAGACATGTGTGCAGGTGCATCATTGTGGTGAAAGAGCACTTTCTTTTGGGCCAAATATGGACGTTTAGCCTGAATAGCACCCTTCAATTGGTCAACTAGTAAAGCGTAATAATGTTCAGTGATGGTCCTGCCTTTTTCCAGGTAGTCTATGAACACCACACCACAAGGACCCTAGAAAACCGTAGCCATGACTTTTCCAGCAGATGTAATCATTTTCGCTTTCTTTGGCGCACTTACACCTGCTCCCACCCACTGTTTGGACTGCTGCTTTGTCTCTGGCATGTAACGGTGTATCCATGTTTCATCTACTGCTATAAAACGTTGAAGAAATTCAGCGGAACTGTGTTAAATAAGTCAAAACACTCTTGAGAAGTGTTCATCCTAATGTGTTTTTGATCGGCTAATAACAAGAGTGGCACCTATCTAGGGGAAAGCTTTTTCATCCCCAAAATATTGTATAAAATGTAGTGTACATGGTCTATCAAGATGCTTGCAATGTCAGCAAGCTCACATATCTTCAGTTGGCGATATTTTAAATCGACAATGCAGATTCTTGTGACGATTTCGTCGGTAGTTGTGGGTTTTGGACTTCCCGAGCGTTAACCATCTTGAATGGATGTATGACCACGTTTAAATTCAGCAGCCCACTTTTTACCTTCGAGTATGAAGGGAAAGACTCCTTTAAAGTAGAATTTAACTCTTTTTGTATGTCCATGGCAGCTAAATCTTAATAATGAAGTATTTTATAATGGCTCAAATTTCAGTTTAAACATTTTAAGGAACTGTGATAACTTGTATACTTTCTTTGATCGCCAAACAAAAAGCAACTAAATGCATGCATCTGAAACGTCGCAGCATGCCATCTAAAGATAGATTTTTGACAAATATCATTTGGTCTTACTAGTACTATGTCTGTGTCAGGCCGAGAACTTTTCTAACAGTTCTCGTAATAGATTTTACTCCAGTGAAGATATTGTAACATGGAAGAATCAGCAAATAGTCATTTAATTTTTAATGTTTGGCATTTGTAAGTCCTGTATAAATATTTAAAAAATAAAATAAGAAATTCTAAGCTATGACATCAAATACATAGTTGCTATTATAATGAAATCATAACAAAGGTGTCACATGCCATTGAGTATAATTTAAGTCACATAGCTCATATCTATTTGACTGTATATTGTCATTTACTGCTTATAATTCAGGTTATCTTAAACCTTTACCTCACTTTTTAGGAAAAATGTATTTGTTGCGTGGTTGTCTCAGTCAGCTTTGCAAGAATGTGCTGCTTGAGCTCTTGTTTTATTGTTATGATTAAAATGTTATACAAATCTATTCTGATGGAGGAGATATTTATTAATGTTTGGATAACTTGTATGGCTAAGTTATACTCCCAGGTATTTATGAATCTTTTGTCTCATTTTCTTTACAGCAAAGTAAAGAGGAGCAGGAGGCACAACCTAAGAGAACTGTTACCGGAACAGATGCAGATTTAAGGAGACTTTCTCTTAATAATGCAAAAGCCCTATTGCGAAAATTTGGTGTACCTGAAGAGGAGGTAAGGTTTCATTCAGGAAATGGTATTTTTCAATCCTGATGGTGGCCGAAAAAATTCTGTGGCATTTAGAGTAGGATAATAGCAATGGCAAGTGTCTCTCTGTCCTTCATCCCTTCCCCAAGTGATCCCTCCACGCTAAATTTTGGTTAGAATTACCAGAAAACTGCTGTGTGAGCCTCATTCCTCAGAAAACTTATACACCCAGTCCTTGATTAATGCTCTTAATTTGTTCCAGAAAATTCTAGCTCCCATTGAAGCAGTGCTATTCTAAGCATAAAACTACATAGAGAAATATGCTATAGTATATAGTGTGTTTCCAAAATTCAGTTGAACAATATGAAATTCTGCAGTTACTATTATAAAGGGTGGTTCTGCTGAAACTACTTCATGGTTATGGCATAACCATATTCGATTCTTGCCATTTTTAATGCATAAAGACATTTCTCAGAATATTTGCCGTTAATATTAAGAAATTTTAAAGACAGAATTGTTCAAGATTATAAGTTAGTGCAAAATATCATTCATACCTTAAATGTGCCCACCAAGAGGATCAGAGGCCAGTAAGTATTGGGGAAGGTTGTAATGGGACTTTCAAAGAAGATCTGCTATGTGTAGCCAAGTATCATCTATGAATGACTCTGATCTGGGTGAAGTCCAGTGTGTCCTCTATTGATAATGCATAGCCTTAATGAGTTAACTAGTTGTTCCATCTTTATCCTAGGGGAATTTCCTTGGGGGTTTATGAGAACCAGATGTGGTGGTAAAGTTAGTTATTATGAATCTTCTTATTCATCTCATTCATATTGCATAAAGATGGCTTGATGGTGGCTTTGGTATTCTTGTGTTCAAATCCTGGACTACTATGATAATTTTTTCAATTTCTATTTTTACATTGGTGTGTTTTGGTACAAGTGTTTCACTTGTCCTCACTGAAGCCCAAGGTACACATTTGTAATACAATGTCCAGGAGATTGTTGTTATATGAATGCACCTTATAATGGAGTAACTAATCTCTTTTGTTCACAGATTAAAAAATTGTCTCGATGGGAGGTGATTGATGTTGTTCGAACTCTGTCCACTGAAAAAGCCAAAGCTGGTGAAGAGGGAATGACGAAGTTCTCTCGAGGGAATCGGTTTTCAATAGCTGAACATCAAGAGAGGTATTGTGGCTCCTCAATTCAGTGACTTTATTATCTGTATCTGTGTTGCTGTTGTGTATTAATGTTGTTATCTCATAAGTAGAGACCTGTAAAAGGTGGGGTTATTTTTTAGCCAGAAGTGGTTTTATTTTTTGCAAAAGTGGTGTTATTTTACCCTGAAATTGGTGTTATTTTCATGACAAAATATTTGGTGTTAATTAAGTGCCCTCCTCCTAGTAGGCCCACCTGTTGGTAATAAGTTCTTGATAAGATGTCATTGATTAAGGAAAATTTAAACAATAACATGCTGAATTCACAGTTTATATTTTTGTACTTTTCACATAACCAGCTTAACTAAAGATACAAATTACAGTTTCATGTCCATATTTTCAAATGAAAAAATCGCCAGTGTCGCTAAATTTTCTTCTTTTAGATTTGCTCTCCTATTTGTTAGCTCAGTGTTATGGGAGGAAAGAAATCTATCTGAGTCCACATTTTCACAGGGGGTCCAAATGGCTTCCAGACTCTTTAATCCAAATGATGGTTTACTCAATTTTATTACCTGAAAGTTGATTTAACTATATCCACTGAACCCTGGGAAATTTGTTGCTGTAATATTCTACGTAATTCTCCAAACCCCAACATCTAATTTTCTGTCTCAATTGACTAAAGGCCATGAACTTTTCTCAATTTTGTTACTAAGTTTGGTTCTCCTCTGTTGTGAGAACTTTTTGAGGGTCAAAAACTGAGATGTTTTCAAATACTGTTCTACTTGGGTCTTCTACTATAAGAGAACTGAGTTTCATTGATGCCTTACATGCCACCTGCACTAGTATCGACTTTACAGTTGCAGCTTTAGAAGTTCTCATGCCTTGCAAGGAGTTAGTAGTTTTCTTAAAAAAACCACTCTGAGGCCGGTATTCATAGTCCTCAATAATTACAGATTCGTTTCAATCTATGATTATATCTCTAATTAATTACTGTTTCTTATTCATAGTCGTCAAAGAATCAGTGATTCGTCAATCGATGATTCTTGAATCAGAGATTCATCAATCTCTGATTATTATGTATTCATAGTCGTCAAATAATCATTGTTTATAGTTCTAGTATTCATAGTCAAGCAAACTGTAATTATTTGGCCAAATAATCATTGATTCGTGAATTAAGCTCTCGACCGTAATTAATTAGAGTTTTCTATGTTGCACTTCGGTAGTTCTGTGATTGTTTACGACATATTCTCGACATGTCTTTACGTTCCAACTGTACTATTTTATACGGTGCTAAAGGCATAGAATAGTCTATATACTCTAGATGAACGTCTTGAATTGATTAGGATTATTGACTACCTTGAACTGATTAGGATTTCCGTGCAATGGAAATTCGTTCAGATATATTAGCGTATGTGATTGCCGATGACAATGTACAAGCGTATCACTAAAGGCTGCGAAAAACACACATTAGGGATCCAACAAATCCAAATTACTCACATGGAGAGACTACGTACCCTGACTCACCGATTTGAATGCCGTATTTACTATGTCGTGCACGAGGTCAAAGGCTAGTTCGCCTTGGACTTCGTCAAACGTATCCTAGTTGTATTGTAATTAATCAGTTTATAATCAGAAATATCCGCCCTTAGTTTAAAAAAGTTGGGAAAAGTTACTCTCGCTAGGTTGTTCCGGAGCCTCACATCACCCGTCTCAGCCTCAAAGCGACTTTGCCTATTACTATTATTATTGCCCTTTTCAGTATAGGTACGTTTGGTGTAGTGGTGAGCGTCGCGGTTTAGAACGTCAGGGATATGCGGTTTGAGACTCTCAGCCGCCGTTTTTTTTTTCCATCTCTATATTCACGACTAGTGAGAATTTTTTCCTCCGAGTTACATGTCATATCATATGACTTCACCTCGCCTTTTTTATCGTGATACTTTCCACGAAATTCGTACTCCAGGGTGAATCTTTAATGTCAATGGCCTCACTGGGGTCTGGTGATGGACCGCTTATTATAAACGTCAATCTCTGTTTAACACCCGTAATCTAACTTGCTGTAACAATAGACTTGAGTGTTGACAGACGAAGAGTTTAATAGAGGATACCGATTCTCAAAACCCGTAGTGTTCGAGTATATTCTTCTTAGAACTTATGTTCATATATCGACACTTTCCGCGAGGACTGACAGTTGCTCTTGTGCTACTGTGGCTCATTGCTTTGAGATTTTACGCTTAGGCATCAATATTGAATTGTTGAAATCATATTACAAATTTAAAAAAATATATCACAGCGGTTTTTAATCACGCAGTATTTAAAAAAATCTTCATGCTGAATTTAACCTCGGCCGAAATTTCCACGAATGTTTTACTCGTAAGCTATCATCAATTGCTACTGATAACTTATTACAAATTTTCTTTTTCGGTAATGACCAGTTATAAATACAGCTACTGCTACTCTTCGTCTTCTTTGGTGATTTACGTACATATGTAGGGATTTCTAATTCTGTTTCGCAGCCAACGGTGTCCAGAACTGTGAAACATATAACTAATCTTTTGGCCGTCCAAATAGCTGACACCATCAGGCCGCCTGTTTCTTATGATGTTCAGGCGACGAATTGGTGCCTCAGTTGTCTCTTTGTGAGAATAGAAAAAAGAGGAGACCACACTTGTGGTCGGACAATTCCTGACGTTAAACAGCACCCGCTACTTCATCAACACTTGCTGGAATACGAGATTACTGTTTGTTGATTTTCCCTAGCAACGCCTTCATTAATGTTGAATAATCATAAGAAATAATTCTAATGTAGGCACGGCTAATTCATTTTTATCAAAAAAACATTGCCAATCCATTTTTTATTTTCTTTTTCAATATGCAATTAATAAAACTATATACTCAACTTGAATAAAAATTTAACGATACCCACAAAATGTTTTGCCTCTTCAATTTCTCATACCACTCAAAAATAAACATACATCCAATCTGTAATTCACCAATTACAGATTGTCCCAAATAATTAGAGATTCATGAATCAGTGATTCATGAATTGGAGATTGTTTTCTGTCTATGAATACATAAATCAAATAATCAATGATTGACGAATAATCGTTGATTCAGCAATCATCGATTATTCATCCCGTCTATGAATACCGGCCTGAGTATTATCAAGACTCATTTTTAACTTTCTCAACTCTCTATGCAATGTGTGTGCATTAGGATAGCTTGAACCCTCCAGTAATTTAATCAAGTCAACCAGCTGTTTCCCATGCTCCATTACAAATATTGCCTGATATTGAATAGAGTCAATAACATGATTATTTAAAGAACAAAAGTACCCTATACCTGAATTGTGTATCACCTTCATTTCTTCAGTGTGACAGAAGTCAACAATATGCCGAAAATAGTCCGCAAAGTAAAAACACTAAGGAACCAAGAGTTCCATCTGGTGACAACAGAGATAGGGAATAATGCACAATTATTTTCATTTCTGTCTGCAAGAAATTTCGAATTTAAATGTTTTCTTTTTCTTGTGTGGAGGAATAAACTTTAGATCACCAGTACTGCTCTATTAAGTTAAGTCATCTCATGGATCCAAATATTTCCCTCAAGATTTAATTTGTGAGCCCAACATTGGGTGTGGATTAATGCCTCACCGATAATTAGTTTTAAGCCTGTTATATATAGTCATATATCTTGCTGAATCTGTTACAACACTTGCAAAACGATGAAGAATTGTTTTGTCATCAGCACAATATAATCCATGATGTCGAAATTCTGCCTCGCACTGCTTTGCCGTCACGGTCCACTTCAGCATTATATGTTTTGATGAATGTGATACAACTTTCACAAAAGAAAATAACTTTGCCGATGACTTCAACGATGGTATGCCGTTTTGAATATGCTATATAATTTAGTGCTTTCTCGGGATTATTTCAATGAGAGTGCCGCATGTGGCAATGTCATGAACTACGAAGTGGGAATTTGGCTACTTTGTAAACATCTTCTTAAAAGATAGGCGTTTTTCAACTCTAATTTGTTCCTTTATTGACAACATTTTCACAAGGAAGGCATCTTTATTTGAACTAGTTTTCCAATAATTTTTTAAAACAAAATTGGCATTTGAGTTGTGGAAATTTTCGATAATATATGAAATTCGCATTTTCACTGAAAAACCTCAGAATTCGCATAAAAAATCACATTATCGCATTTGCAAGTTTTGCATGTCCCTACCCATAAGGAAGACTTTTTTATCATTCTGAAATTGTTGTTTGAGCTTAAAGAGTTTGGTATGTTTGGGTAAAAATGGATGTTTGTCAAAAAAAGCTCTGAAAAGCTATTAGCTTTCCCTTTGTTTAATTTTATGTACTACCAGTGATTTGCATAGTCAGTTTATTTTGAATGAAATGCCTTTAAATGAGTTATAGACTGCAAACAGTGAAACCTTAATATTAATCTCTAAGTGAGACAATGGAATGAAAAGAAACTGATCATTCCAAAGGGTGAGTATTTGCAGGGATGGATGACAAAAGCCAATGAGAGAGTCTGGAAGCCTGGCCTTAAGCACCAACCTTACGGACTCTTCACTCCAAATTATTCCTTCTGGAGAACATTTCAAGATTTTTGGTTGTGTTAATTAATTTTCACCTTTCCAAATACAACAGGGGCTAAATTAATAGAAATTACATGAGTGTTTGGGTGTGTGTTATGGTGGCTTAAATGACCCTCAGGAAAAACCTAGATTTTGACTTCCAAATTCCTGATTTATTTAGGAAATAACTGCCTTATCTACTATCTGCTATGAAAAATCTTATGAATTTGTGTTGGATAGCTTTGAGTTGGCTGGCTGATTGTTCTGTCATTAAAATCATTCACTGTTTAAAAAATACAAAGGGGTCTTTCATTTTTTAATTATAAACACATATATTGTTGTAAACATTTTATATTTCCATATTTCAGGTACAAGGAAGAGTGCCAGCGAATATTTGATTTGCAGAACCGTGTTCTTGCCTCTGGTGAAGTTCTCTCAACTGATGAAGGGGAAAGCTCTGATGAGGACTCAGATGAAGACATTGAAGAGATGGGGAAGAACATTGAAAATATGTTGGCAAACAAAAAAACTAGTACTCAGGTATGTCTGTTACAGTATGGTATCTCTTCTTTTAGGTATTAGGACAAATTTCATGCAACTTATTGGAAAGTAATGCCATGGCCATGATTGTGGGTACCAGTATACCTCGAGTTATGCGATTGTGAATTACATTAGTCCTGCAGATGAATATCATGTTTCTAACTATTCTATGGATAATATAGATAAAGACAAGTTAATATTGAGGAGAAAGCTAATATTGGAAAAACATTAAATAATATAAATTCAGGAAATGACACTAAAATTAAGCAAAAAAGCATTTTAAGACAAATAATTAAAATTAAATTACACTACAAATATAAAATTATATTTAATTAAGGAAGTAAGCTCAGATAAGAACACATCAGGGAACTTGAACTTGAAATCAGGGTGATGAAAAGAGTGATGTTAACAGAAAAAAATATTCAGTAGCCTGCCAATACGTGTAAAGTATTATTCATAATAGCCTAAGTCAGATTTTCCAGGTGGGCTTCCCATGGGTGACTCCTACTCAGTTTTGTTGCTCTGCAAAAAATTTTAAATTCTACATAAGGTGCAGTTTCTTTATCGTTATGATAATACATTTGCCAATTATCTAAAACAGTGGTATCTAATTTAAGGTTTGTGCTGTGGAGTTTTGGGTATATCTAGGAAAACCTGAATGATGGTGGTTAGCATATTGCTATATTGTGGGGAGCACATTTTTGAAAATGGTCTACCCATAGCTATGAAAGACAATGGTGTAAGACAGAAATGGTAATTTTTCACTTAGATAAAATTAATTTAATGCATGCAGAATGTCTCTGCATTTTCTTGTTTGTTCTAATGTGTAAGGATGAAAGTTCTGAGGGTTGTATGTTTGTATAGTATTTCAGTAGATGATTACTAATCCAATAATGATTAAATTATCTCAGGAGGCCACCGAGAACAAATAAGGATTAATACCTACCCTAAATTAGAGGTTCTCTAACCAATGACTTCTATAAAATGGGAAGTTTTAGGTATGATGTGGTGGAATTTCAGCATAATGGAGGACAAAAATGGCTATTTTCCACTTAGGTAAAAATAATTGAATGCAACAATGGTTTCAATGTATTACATCATCATCAGGACAAAGTACGTTACAAGTTGAGTATATATTTGTACACAAGCTATACAGATGGAGGTGGAGTTTTCAGGATTGGGGGGTGAGAGAAGAGTTGGAGAGGGAAGGAGAAGGTGAACAATGATAAGCAAGGGAGGCATGGAGGGGAGTGGAAAGACTACAAGAGAAGGTATCAGGGAGAGAGGTGGGTGGGTAATAGGGAAAACATACCTTGTGACATCTATTCTTTATGATTTTAACGATGGAAGCATATTGCTTTCTTTCAAATTTGTCCTCCCCGCAAACATTTTCATGGACAGATTTGAAGAAAAGCAATTTGCTTCTAATGATGAAATCTTAAAGAAAACTGGTTATTGGTTTAGGTATGTGGATGACATACTGTATTGTTGGACTGGTGGTGAAAGATGGATCAATTCGCTCCTTTCCTAATTGCTTTGCATAATTCCATCAAATCCACCATTGAACTTGAAGTAAACCAGAAGATCAATGTTCTGGATCTGGCTAGTGAAACCAGGAAGAGTAAGCATGTCTTCTCTATTTATAGATTACCCACATACACTGATCAAGTGATCCCATCCCAATTCATGCCATCCCATTCCTATCATATTAGCAAGTTTTGATTGTATGCTCCACAGGTTAGTTAATGTTTCAGTGCCCAAATTCTACTTTGATCGTGAACTCTCGGCAATCAAGTACATTGCCAAGAGGAATTGCTACAGTGGAAGTCTCATCAATTCTCTTCGACAAAATTAACAATGGAAATGTGCCTTCAAGCTCCACAAGTCTCTCCTGCCAGGCCCCAATACTCCTAATTGCACCTGGTTTAAAATCCGCTTGGTTAATTCTTTGCCATTTAGAATAGCCAACATTTTACCTGATGACAAATTCTGGGTTTTTTTTACTCTCCCTTTTCTTTGTCAAATGCACTGTGCTCAAATGAAGACATCATTGATAAAGGTAAACTGTGTGGTGTTAACAAATTTAAGTGCCGGCGCAAGCCTAGTAACATTGGCCAGACTGGTAGAAATTTCTTAAGGCATGTGAAGTAACATAAAAAGTGCTACACTTCTGGGAATACCACATCCATTTTAATGGAACATCTCATTGAGATACGGCATACTTCCGAATTCAAATTCGCTGTCAAACACTTGATAAAGGTGGAAATTTAGATGCTTCGGAGCAGCTGGAAATCATTCATTGGAAAAGAAAGAAGATTGACCCCCTCAAGGATGTGCAGTTTCTCACTTCCCCTCACCCCCATCAACCTCCCCTAAACCCCCCAGTGACCAATGCTTAGCCAAAAATTCCCATGCAAATCCTTTCCCCTACCCGCCCCCTCGGTATGAGCCATTTGGTGCTCCATCCAGTTTCCACAATGGTTGATAATGAGTGGAATCCCCAACCCACCCCCTTTTTCTGTCTCCGGAGAACATTTCCTAATGATACTTGTGACAATGCCTCAAATGCCCAGTGCATAGATCCCTCCCTTCCCACTGTCTTAGGATACACCTTGGACTTTCCAAGTCACCTAAATAGAGACTCACATTGTGAGTGCTTTTCTTAATGACATTTTGGTGTGTTTTCTTTGTTACCCACCAACATCCCTCCCCCCTGAAACCTTCCCTTGCCAGTCTTTCCCCTCTTCCTTTTCCTCCCTTGCTTTTCTATGTTAACCTTCTTTTTTCCCCTCCAACTCTTCCTATGCCACCCCACTCCTGCTAATCCCACCTCCATCTTTGTAACTTGTGTATACATATATATTTGACTAGTTACGTATGTATTTTTAACCTGATGATGATTTAGTACTTTGATAGCATGGTCTCATTAAAATTATTTTACATATCTAAGTGGAAAATTGCCATTTCTGTTCTTGACTATGCTGAAATTCCACAACATCATGCCTGATACTTCTCTTTTTATAAAAGTCAATAGTTTGAGAACTCGCTCGAAATAGCTTGAGTAGGTATCAATCCTCATTTTTTCTCAGTGGCCTCCTGAGATAATTTAATTATTATTGGATTGTTACTCATCTTCTGAAATCTTGAAGTCACTCTGAAAAACTATACAAACATACAACTCTCAGCACTTTCATCCTTACATGTTAGAAAACACCAAGATAATGCTCAAACACTCTGTTGCATGAAAACTTCAATATTTATGGCATTTAAAAAAAAATGCATGATAATTTATATGCATGATTGAGAGAAAGAACATAATTTTGCTTTTTAGCCTAAAAATTATAATTCAGTCCTTCTCAATAAGATTTGATGTTCCCTTCTGATGTGACATAAGAAATTTCATCACAAATCATCTCTCCATTGGAAATTTTTAGAAACTCTTGGTTAAAAATGTGGTAATTGGTATATAGTTACCAACTTATCTTTGGTGACTTTTTTGTTGCAGTTGTCGTTAGAGAAGGAAGAGCAAGAGAGGAGGGAACTGAGGAAGATGCTGATGGGTGAGAGTATTAGTGGGGGTGATGGCTCACAAGACCAAAGGAACAAAGGATCCAACAAGGACAAGGGCAAGAGAGGTGATGATGATGAGAACAGCTCCACTGGTGGATTTAATGGCTCTCAACCAGGTGAGGTCTTCTTTTTTCATCAAAATTTCTTAAGGTTTACATTTGTGCCCGGCAATCGTTTATTTCCTGAATGGGATGTGTTGAAAAAATTATTCATTTGACAAAGCAACTCCGGCACCCAAAAGCAGGGAGTCAGACTGTAGCAGAATCAGTGAAAAAATTAACAGGTCTCGAGTTTTTTTCTGAACTGGTTTGAATGGCAGAACACGTAGGTGGTTTGAAATGCAGATGTGAAAACTGCAGAGGGCCCTGGTTCAGAGTTGAGCGAATGTGGGAGCAGAAAGCTTCTCAGAGTGCCGTGGGAGCAGAGTGTCAGATGAGTCACATCTCCACTCTGAACCCTCATGGAGCTCCATGCAACTGCCGCTCTGGAGCATGTTGTTGTACTCTGGGCTATATGGATGAGGATGGCATGGGGTATCAGTCAATTACTATACAATTCTTGTTGAGCCTAAAGTTGAAGTGGATCCTTTCAGTTTTAAATAGGTGCTTATGATGATTGGGCTCATTGGGAGAATTTTCATGGAAGACAGCGGCTTGCTAATCAAAATATCATTCTCTACACTGCTATCAATTAATAATTTTTGGTTAACACTAATTATAGGTAATTCTCTCTAGTGTTTAATTCTGACATATCTAATGAAAACTCAAGTTGCAGCTCTTTGACATAGAATAAGTTTGTAATTATTTGGTGGTGTTCACAACTTTTACCATAAATGTGGCCCTCTTCTAATAAGAAAATGGGTCAAAAAACTTGAATTAGTGATATTTCAGTAGAACTTCCATCAGTGTCTAAGGTAACTCTGAAAGTTGAAAGAATTTTATTTGTTACTTTTGGTCCATATTGTTTGTTATTAATTCTATATGTCATCAGTAAGCAAATGACAAGGCCTATTTAGGGTGATGACTTTGTATTGTGGTATTTGTTTTTAAATGAATAATTGACCCTTTCAATGAGCAAAAATGAACACCTTCTCTATTCCAAAATATGAGCTGATATAACTGTTGGAAATTTCTGTCTGTTTCTAATGAAGCATTTATGAACTCGCTGGCAACTGTAAGTCTCTTCATAATTTCACCCATTCCTGCTGTGCACACTGGCTGTTCCCATGAGAGAATTTCTCTGAGACACAACTAACTTGTCTCACTTGTCTCGAAGTCTGTCATATTCTGGAGATGTCTCAAAAAATATATATTAGTGCCATAAAAAAATATTTTTTTTACCATTGATATATTATATCTCTCAAATCCATTGCATACGAAACAGTTTAATTAATGTTTAGATGTAAGCGGGATGAATCAATTACTAATGAAAGGATGGTACAGAGTGATGTCTCATTTATGTCTCTGAGTTGATGTTGTTCTTGTAAATCTGTATGAATGCATGCAAACTACTTGGATATGATAGATAAATAAAACATCAAATTGTGCAACTATGTCTGATGAAAGATGATTTCACATTCTGAACTGTCTGGGAAGGGGGACAATATTAGTGGAGGCAGTGCAATAAAAGTTTTTCTAATGCGTATCAATGCTGGATTGTTTTTTTTTCATTTTTGCCTCTTTGAATCATAAACGGCTAAATTCCCAGATAGTGATGCAGTTATAGTCACAACCAACATGGGGTAAGTCCATCGCAATTGAACTTTGTATATATGTGTTTGTTAACCAATGCTGGCCACAGGATATCCCATCGGTGACTGCAAAAAATGACTACTTTTAGTGTTTTATTTTGATGTTCACCCTGTATATGGCCAAAAATATATTACATAGATTAGCACCTCCCACAAATTTGTTACATTCTTCAATAGGTAGAGGAATGGCTACACTCTGATTTTTCTTTCATTTAGTAATGGTTGACTACCCATCTAAATTCTTCCTTGTGTAAAATTTGTTACTGTGGTCATAAGCTCTATAGTCATTCCAGTGAGTAACTAGTTAATCACCATCGATTACTTCTTCAGTTGTTCACCTGGCTATTTTGTGATACTTTTTCTGTTATCTCATAGAAGCATTACATGTGACTCAATGATTAAGTGGTGTGCCCCGTCCCTCCTATTTCCATATCTATGAGCTATAGAGCAAATTTTCTTAAGGAAATAAGTTATGAAAGTATAACCTGGAGCCCCTCCTCTAGTGGCTCTTTTTCAGTATCCATACGATGTGAAATCATAAAATGCACCCTCGCCTAAGACCTGAGTGGTGAATTAGGAGTTCATGTTCACTGTCCATCATGGGGCTCTGGGTGAATTATGCCAGACATCACATTTTTTATCCAAACTGGATAGGTTTGCATTGTACAAATTTCTCTGTACTGTGCCTTCTGTAATAATGAATATTAGCTAAATCTAAACTACAATTCTTCTTGGGAAGCAAGATTTAATTTTAATATATTTAAATAAGATTTAATAATTTTATTTTAATTTCATTTAAAGATTTAATAAAGATTTTTAAGATAATAAAAAAAAAATTTAATAAAGAATAAAATTTAGCATTACTATTCAGTAATTCAGGTGTTGGGTGTATTTTATTCAGCCTTTCGGAAAAACTAGGCTTTGAGGTGTCCGTCAAATGCAAGTAACAGAATATTGTCAAGCCTATTTTGCCAATTGAATTTAAAATAATTATATTATTGTTAATGGCACCAATTAATGATAATAAATTCCTTTTCACCACCTGTTTAACATTTTGGCTGAATCAAATTTGGCCTTAAATCTTTCAAGATGTCTGAATGCAATACTTGAATCAGTTGCAAAAATGAGTACTGCTTATTGCCTGCAAGCAACTATAATTGCATCAAAAGTTTGATGATCAATAAAAATTGGAAACTTTAACTAAATTTTAGAGTGTTTGTATGCATCAGACTTACATATTTACTGAACATTTTGGCATCTGTTAGTCAAATATTCGCTCAGCAGTGCAGATTGTGTACACTTCTGAGTAAAATAGAATTTGAAGCACGGCTGACAGCAGTTGACCCTGACAGGTTCAAAGTGCCAGGGCACCGTTACCTCTTAATTTGTACCCTTTCAAAATATAGTCAAGCTAGAAGTAGGAATAAGCTTCAATAATACCGTATTGAGACAATTTTACAGGTTCTCTGGAAGGAATAGGAAATTTTTATTCACAATGCAACTTACAGTGATCTTGGACTTTAATGGGTTAAATTCAATTATCAGTGAAGAGTAATCCCTATTTACAGTAATGGACTATTTTGCAAAAATAACCTTGTATGAGTCTTTGTGGATGGATTGGTTTTGATTCTCTCAATTTTTGCTCAGAGTAAGAGAAAAATATCAAGTCTCATGATTAATTAATGTGCAACATTGGGTAATTTTAATACCTAGCTGAATGAAGCACAAAATGACGTGATGTAGTTTAAAACTCTGACTTCAAACTCTGACTTTTTTTCTCATGACAAAAGTGGATCCTTGGAGCCTTGGAACAGGTAGAAGAAGTAAATTCACTGGCTGAGAAAATGCCGTCCGCAGTATTTTCTAGTTTACAAAAATAATTTCTCACCTGTAGAATTTTGAGTTGATTAATATTAACTTTTTTCTTTAATCTTATTTAAATTGTAGAATTCTAATATACCTCTAATTTCTTGATAACTGTGGCTTAATAAAATGCAATATTTGATCTCCTTACAACTTTCTCGTGTGGGTCAATTTTTTTATTTCAGTCAGTAATTTAATCGCCTGTCATTAACATGTTACTCTTAAGCTTGGCTTTGAAATGATGAGTAATTACTGTGAAGAATTCAGTTTTCCCCAATTAAAGTATGAGAGAGGTGTTGTTAAGCTGTTGTAATAGTTTTCTTCTATCTACTTTGTTACTTGCAGGACGAGTACTTCGCATAATGAGAACCTTTAGAAATCCAGAAGGAAAAGAGTACACTCGTGTTGAAATTGTTAGAAGGTCTCCTGTGATAGACACTTATGTGCGCATAAGAACAACGAGAGATGAGGCATTCATCCGACAGTTTGCCACTCTTGATGAGCACCAAAAGGAGGAAATGAAGCGAGAGAAGCGACGAATTCAGGTGAGTCTATGAAAATCATGTCTCTGGTTAATATGTTGACTGCTCTAATGAATTTCAATGAATTAAAATCTTTTGATGATATTCTGAGTTTCAAATATTGTTGAGTGTCTTAGATCAAGGGCAGGAGGAATTCTGAGCTCATTTGGCAACATCTATGTAGAGCTCTCGTCTCCTTATCATTCTTACTTGAAGCATAGACTTAGAACTTGCTGCTCAGATTATGCTGCTAGATGCTCAGGTTATGAAAAAGCTCCAAGAAATGCAGCCAATAATATTCCTGTTTTTAATGGACAATGACTTTTGTTGTGGATGCATAATATTTTGATTCACTGAATTTGGGGCTTTTCTGCTCTGCTAAATTTTGGTTTGAATTTCAACCAATTGACCTCTCATCTGGGTATTTTATATTTCAAAGTCCAACCTGGGTTCAAGGCCCATGCAATTGTTTCACTACTTTTTAGAAGATAAATGAACTCATATTTCTAGTTACCCTTTCGTTACTTTTGAAATAAAGTATTTGGAGAAGTCACTACAGAAAAGGACATCAAAATAAGATTAGACTAAATTCTTAGAGAGGACAAGGTTTCAGGCTTTATTTTGTGGAAGATATCCATCATGGAGGAAATGAAAAATTACTTTGTGTATTCCACTAAATGAATTTCATTGAAACAACCTGGGTTTCAACACATAATACCATCTTCATGTTGCGGTGAAGCTGAAAATTGAGTGTCATTGAGAGTCTCTATAAAATTCTTGATTTGGAGTTAACCAATATCTTTTTCATTTCCTCCATTGTTAACCTTCCAGCAGACATGTCATTTGAACGAGCAGGCATATACATCTTACCCAAATTAGAGGTTAAACTTCCTCCTGATCTTGACTTCTAGGAACAACTGAGGCGCATCAAAAGAAATCAGGAAAAGGAACGCATGGGGCTAGCACAAGGTTCCCATAGTTTCCTCGGGTCACAACCGTCAACACCTGGAGGGGGTAGCAGTCACCACTCCCACCACTCGCACCATCACCACCACCACCACCATCACCATGGGCGATCAGGGTCACCATCTGCTGCCTTGAGCACCCCTAAGCAGTCCCAGCTCGGGGGATCCTCACCCACATCTTCTACCTCACCATCTCCTGTTCCCTCATCATTCTCCCTTGGAGGAGGTGGCAATACACCTGGGACTCCTTCATCCGTTTCACCTGGCTCGGCCTCCAAGAGGAAAAAGCCTCGCCTCAAGCCTGATCTTAAGCTGAAGTGTGGTGCCTGTGGACAGGTAAATTTTTTTGTATAAACTTGGTTTTTATTTTTCTTGATATAAGTGACTTTTAGTAAAGTTTCAAAACCAGTGCTTCAATGTAGCCTCTTGTTATGATTGAAAATATCATCCCATTACTTTTGCTGTTTAATTTATTCACTGACTAATAATTTGAATTTAAATATCAGGTTGGCCATATGCGTACAAACAAGGCTTGTCCTTTGTACCAACCATCTGCACCTGCTCCACCAGTGAATGTTGCTATGACTGAGGAACAAGAAGAGGAGATTGAGCGACAATTGATGAATGCTGATGATGAAGACCTTGTTAATGTTGATGGCACCAAAGTTAAGCTTTCAGGAAAATTACTGAAGGTGAATTATTTTTTATGCTTGCATATTATTAATGCTTGGTGATATGTAGTCAGTTTATGTCTGAAACTAGATGAAGGTTTTTTTATCATGGAGTTGACATCCTACCTTGTGGATGTACAAACTTCATGAACAATTACCTTTAGGGGTACATAAAAGTCATCAGAAATTACACTTCCTTTGAGGTAATGAAGCTAGCCAAGTTGAAGGAGTGTGTAGTTGTTAAACTTTTTTATGTCTTTCTACCTCACTTTCCCATCTCAACAATTGTCAATGTGATGTTGCTATGTTAAAGCATGCCGAGGAGATCAAAAGGCGTTCGTTGTTGCTGAAAGTGCCTAAGGAAGCTGTTAGCTCCAGAAAGAGAAGGAGAGCAGGAACTGTGGTACACTGTGATTATCTGAAGAGACAGCAGCGTCCTGCTAACAGGAGACGTACAGATCCAGTGGTGGTGCTTTCATCTGTTCTTGAGTCCATTCTCAATGAGATGAGAGATTTACCAGATGTGCAGCCATTCCTTTTTCCTGTCAATGCTAAGGTAATGTGTGAGGAAATAATTGTTTACTTTCTCCTTAATAGATAATGTAAAGTTGTCCATTCATTAATTTTATTTGTTTGATTCATGTTGTAGTCCGTTCCTGATTATTACAAAATTGTCACTCGACCAATGGATCTGCAGAGTATCAGGGATAATTTGAGAGCAAAGAAATATCAAAGCAGAGAAGAATTTCTGGCAGATGTCAACCAGATTGTGGAAAACTCAACATTTTACAATGGTATGGTAGTTTGTTTTGGAAAAATATACATATTTTACTTACATTTCACAGGGTGGAAATTTTGGATGTGTATCATCAAGTGTTTATTTTTTGCTGTCAAGTGTTTGCTCAATCAAATACCTCATTAAACCACTCTTATATTATTTTTTTTACCTCTTTATCTTTGATTCATATCTTATATTTACTCAGTAATTGGCTCCATTATCACTTAGCATGACAAAGTTGATGGCTATGACAGTTTGTCAGAGCCTTCCTGTCTTACGGTTTACCATGGGCAAAACTGTAACAATATCTTTCCCTGAGTTATTAGAAGTTTGTTACGTGAACAAACTAATTCTCTATTAACATTTGTTATTGACTATTCAGCATCACTTAGCTACTCTTGATTATCCTGAATATTTCATTTAATTTAGATTATGAATGTTCTTCACTTATATAAACCTAAATTTTCTTCTCCGGCATATCAATGTTTTATTATCACTTGTATAATGATTGAGCCATCTCAACCAATATCTTACTTTCCATGTCTGCTTATAGGAGCAAAGAGTTCTTTGACTGTGGCTGCCCGAAGAATGCTTAGTCTTTGTGTTGAAAGGCTTGGGGAGAGGGAAGAAAGATTAATGCGCCTTGAAAAAGCAATCAACCCATTGTTGGATGATGATGACCAGGTGAGAAAAAATTCAGTCATTCAATTTTACTGTTGTTGTAATATATTTTCCAAGTGCATGTGTGTTATATTCCTGACAACTATGATTGAGTACATATGTACCAATGATTTCCAGTATGTTAAGAAAGATATCTACATAGAATAGTTACCAATTCAGTTGTTCAACCCTGAAAGCTCTCCTTTATTTATTTATTTATTTATTTATTAATCCCGGGACACGTGATTACATGTATGGGACAGTTCCAATAGGCAAATTAACAATGTATATGTATAATAGGTATACCAGAATAGCAATAACAAAATATACATAGATTGAATACAAAAATACATAGTGTACAGTTAACTCAATTACATAGAGGTAAGAAATTCATCCACCGAATAAAATGCATTTTTTATCAGATACTCTTTTAGTTCTACCTTAAAGAGTGAGATAGAATTAATGCTTTTAATTTTAATAGGTAGGGAGTTGTAGAACAACACTCCTGCATAGAGCGGGCTTTTAGTATATACCTTTAGATTATGAATAACGATTCTAAAGTCATTTTTCTTTCTTGTGTCATACTTATGCACATCCATATTAGTCATTAGCTCTAGTGCAGAATAATGTTCTTTAATATACAAAATTGAAAAGTATATATAAATGCAGGGGAACGTTAGAAGCATGAGATCCTTAAAAAGGGACCTGCAGCTGTAATTTTTTCTTACTCTTGCCAGGATTCTCACTGCCCACTTTTGTAGTTTAAAAAGCCTTATTGTGTGGTGGGAGTGGCCACAGGCTACTACGCCATATTTAAGTCGACTGAAAATATCTGCATAATAGACTAATTTAGCCGTTGACAGATTTGAAATTGGCAATATTTGTCTTAGGAGGTAACACCCCGAGGCAATTTTAGAGCAAAGACCATTAATATGTGTCCCCCATTGCATGGATTCATCAATATCCACCCCTAAGAATTTAAAATTCGATACACGAGAGAGAACTTGTCCATTCAATTTAAGTAGAGGGCAAGTTAGAATTTTCTTTTGATATGGGTGAAACTGAACAAATGTTGACTTGTCTTCGTTAATGATTACTCTATTTTCAGTGCACCACCTTACCATGCAATCTATGCCTTGTTGGAGGGTGTTGACAGTGTCATGAGTATATTTCATGAAGTGATTAGTATCATCAGCATACATTGTAATGTCACCATGATTGAGATAAGATGGAAGATCATTTATATAGAGGAGGAAAAGTATTGGGCCCAAGATTGAGCCTTGGGGAACCCCTATTGAGACTACCTGTTGATCTGACATGGCTTTTATTTTGACTACTTGAGAGCGTTCGCTTAGATAGGATTTAACCCATTGATTAGCAATACCAGCAATTCCATAACTTTTTAATTTATCCAGCAAGATGCTGTGGTCAACACAATCAAAGGCCTTCCTTAGGTCATAGAATATCCCAATAGTGTCACTGTGATCATCCAGGGCGTGTAGGACAGAGTCTACAAACTTGTAGATAGCCATCTCAGTGCTTTTTCCTTTAAGGAAACCATATTGTGATCTAGAGATAATTTGAAACCTCTCCAGATATGATGTTAATCTTTGGTACATAACACCCTCAAGTACTTTTGAGAATAGGGAGATAATGGATATAGGCCTGTAGTTGTTCATTTCCTGTTTGTTTCCTCCTTTAAAAATTCGCACAACTTTAGCTGTTTTTAAAATCTTTGGGAAAGTCCCAGTTGTTAAAGAAGCATTTACCAAGTGAACAAGGGGAGCAAGTACATATAGGCTAACAGAACCTTTCAAGATGGAACATGGGATGCCATCCACTCCTGCTGAGCTTTTTCTACTGATTCTATTGAAAATCCTTTGAATCTCCCTTTCATCAGTTGGATATAGAAATATAGTGTTAATTGCAGTATGGAACAAGGGTCTATTGGTCCTAGTAGTCTGTGACTGAGTTGACAGCTGTCTGGTAGCTTCAATAAAATAATTGTTAAAACAATTTGCGATTTCCACTGGACCAGTTAACTCCTTCCCTTGAATTGAAACAGAGTTGATGCAATGGTTATCCATGGGTGAAGACACAGCATTTTTTATTAATTTCCAAGCAGACCTTGTAGGGTTTTTTGCATTACTTAGTAAGTCAATATTAAATTGCCTCTTTGCATCAGAAACCATTTTTGCATAGTGCTTCTTGCACTTATTATAATGGGACTTTACTGCTTCAGTAGTGCTAGCTTTGACTAAATTATAAAGCATTTTTATTCTCTCAGACATTAAGATAATTTCAGGTGTAACCCATTTCTTCTCCTTATTGAGATTACAGTCATGCTTAACAAGCTTGAGCGGGAAGCAAACATCAAAGTGATACATAAAAATCCCCAAAAATGTATCAAATTTTTCTTCTGTTGATTCTACACCATACATTTCGTCCCATGTCTCCCTTTCAAGAGTAGAGCTAAATTTGTCCCTGGCAGATTGTGAGAAAATTCGTTTCCACCTAGGCTGGTGGGTAGGTGGGACATTTGGTATTATTTGCAGTTTTATCAATTGGGCTGTATGGTCAGAAAAGAAATTATCAATGACTAAAGCCTCCAGGCAAGTATAACAAGTAAATATGTTGTCTATAATACTTCTAGAATTAGCACTGATTCTTGTAGGATGAGAGATGGTAGGTACCATATTAAAATTGAAAAGACATCAAGAAGTTGAGTCCTGCCCTTGAAAAAAAAGGTTAATTGATCCTTGAAATTAACAATTCTTATTACTTATGTATATTTCTAGTATTTAGCCATTGCCATGCATTTATAATTTGGGGTAATGTTTTGTGCAGTCAAAGTAACAAGTAGAAACTCTTTTTGAACATCAGTCATTAAACATATTGCCTGAATCTCTTGCATTATTTGTTATATCCATTCAATTATAATTAATCTTGAGTGTCTCTTTTTCACCATAGTTTAGTTTCAGAAATCACTCATGCTTGGTGTTAGATAGGCACAATGTAATGTTGTTAGTGTATTTCTTGATAAATATGATTATGTGATGATGACGTATAAAATTGGATACAATGATGTATATTTGTGCATGAAATGTGATTTGCATGATAAAAATTCAGTGTATGTATATTTTTTCTACAGTCAATGTTCAAATTATCCCTTTTTGTCATGTAAAACTCAGCTACTAAAGAAATTTTTATAAGAACTGCATCTAAAGAATTTAATTTCAATATTGTCACCATATGTATTATTTTGCCTGGTATGCTAAAGCACATTTACATCATGTGTTTGAGATAAAGGACAACTAGGAAAATATGTATACATTAGTTAATTACTCTCTACTCCAACAAATCATTTTATTTTAATGGAGTTTAATGGTGCTTAAATGCCCAAAGTTATATTCTTTTGGGCTTATTCCTTCCTTTTAAGGCGTGATTGAACTTTCATTTCACCCGAAGCTGAATATAGGTATTATCATTTCTTACCAATTAGAGTGTTGATTGGATTGGAATAATATAATTCCAATTAGACTATGACTTGTGTACCTTCAGGAGGTTGCATAATGTGGAAATTTTTTTTTTTCTAGGTTGCCCTTACATTCATCCTAGACAGTGTTGTTAATGATAAGTTGAAAGCAATGTCAGAGTCATGGCCTTTCTTGAAGCCTGTCAATAAAAAGTTCGTCCGAGACTACTATTCTGTGATTAAAGAGCCAATGGACTTGGAAACTGTAGCAAAGAAAGTAAAAGGTATTTCCCTGTTGTATTAGGAGCTCAAGGATGTGTAGCAGTGAATTCTTTTCGGAAGATAACAAGTTTTTTTCTTTTTTCCAACAGCGCACAAGTATCATAATCGGCATGAGTTCCTTGCTGACATTGAACTAATTCTCCAAAACTGCATCATTTACAATGGAAAGGATTCTGTGTACACGAATAAGGCTGAGACACTGTACAAAGTGTCGAAGTCTACTTTGGATGAGGTGGGTGATCCAGTTGAATTACAAGCATCACTGACATATATGTGGAACCAAATGCTTTGAGTAAATTATTGATGTGATCTGTGTTTGTGGCTTAAAATGCTGTGAGTTTCGCATTTATTAAAAAAAGATTGGATTTTCTGAATCCTCCTACCTTAATGCAAGGTTTTCCTCCATGAAAATTACATAATGAGAGTGTTTTACAATTTTATACAATAGTTATTATGTTTGTGTCTTTATATACTCATGTGATTTGTCAATCTGTCTATTCATGTAGTATGATGAACATTTGACCCAACTGGAGAGAAGTGTACGTATTGCCCAGGAGAGAGCTCTTGAACAAGCTGATATGGATTCCCTAGGAACATCTTTGGGACCTGATGAAGAGAACTACACAATTGCTGAACCTGATAATACTAGAGGGGTTCGTTTAGTCCTTATTTTTTTAATAGATATTAGTTGCGTGTGTTTTGAATGATGTGGTCTGGCATTCAATAAGATATGGAGAATGTATGTGTGATTAGATGTACTTAAGCTAAAATTTTTGGGATCACTGGAGAGGGAAAAAATACCTTCAAGTTTACACAACGTTACTGAATAAGTCACCTTAATTAGCATTTATGAGTAATAATAAATTTAGTTAGTAATTTGCCATGTTTTAGTTAGAACAACTGGAGCTTTCTTCTACCTTTATTCTGTTTTGTCTATTAGGTATGTGAGTCTAGATTTAATGCTTTTCAATGTGAAGGAGTAATTAAAATTTAATTTTTTATCTATTTCACTTCAAGAACTATCCAAACAGTGGCATGTTTGATTTATTCCATTCTTGCTCTTGATTGCTCTATTGTGGCTTAGGCTCAAGTTTTGTTACTTTTCAAAGGTTTTTCTAAGTGTTATATAGTAATGGTGGCCATGAAATATTCGTTGCTTACTTCAGAGCCAAGACAGCTCTCCTGATGTTGCTGGAAAGTCTCATGGAGATGACTACGAGTTTGTCGATGTTGAGGGAGAAGATCTGCTCCTGATTGGAGGAGAGTATGAGAGGCACGGTGATGGTGGGGGAGTAAGCCATAGGGGCAAGGGAGAGGGGGCGCACATGGGCCGAAGTCATCATCATCAACAGTCGAAAGGGAGTGATGTCCTCGCTGAAGGTAAGGTCTTCTTGAAATGGAAATATAATTCATGAGTGAATCAGCAATCATTGCTAGGAAAGATATCTCAAATAGTATGCCTCCTAATAGCCAATGTTGTATGCAAGTTTCCTTTGTTATTTTATTTTCATTTTCTTGTAAATGAGAGCATATTGTATTCATTATCAGATACCTTTGATATGAAGATTGTGCTGCAGTTCTTTTAATTACCCCTCTTTAGTCCTAAAACATAACCTATGGAATACTGATGGGTTTATTTTCAATTGTCATCAAAAAGATCTTTCAGAAATATCATTACTAAGGACCTTCCTTGGTAGAAATTGTTAGTAATCATATGATCTTAAATGCACCAGAAATTGCTACTGCTTTTGAATGTTCAATATTTTTTATCATTTGATATTTTCATCTTTTTTGTAAAATTTTCAAATTTCTTTAAAAGCAGTAGAGTGCCTATCTTTCAGGACAATGGAGGGGAACATCTAATTAGGTAACTGTAAGTGATGGATAAAAAGATAAACAGTGTACTTCAAATCAGAGGTGCTAAAGGCCTATTAATCTGAAATATAGCACTGTAGGATATCCTTATCTGCTGTAGATAATTCTGAAACCCTATAAGGATTAAGGAAACCATAAATTACTGAGTACTTCATTTGCCTATCATCTAAATGCACCTCTGTGAGCATGCAAGGGATATGTCCTCATAGTATTCTTACGTAATTGTGTTTATTTTATATGAGTTTTTTTAAGTGAAATAATGAGACAGTTTATTTGAATTACCACCTCACAGTTCCAAACTACATGCTGACTTTTTCTAACACAAGGACAAGAGATTCTATGATAGGCCTTTGTTGTTCAAGCATGGGATATCACTTTTAAGTGGCAAATCAACAGTTCATCTATATATACACTATACCCTGCTAGCTACACAGAATGTGACTTATCGCCAACATGTGTGTGTGTGCGCTGTGTACCCTGTACCCAAACAACCCTGTGCCACGATAAAGTAAATAAAACCTCCACTGTTGGTGCATTGGAGAAAAATGCAAATACTTGTCAGGAGGTGACATTTCACCAACATGCATTCACCATGGGCATACCACCTAAGTTAGAGAAACTTATTTGTATAAATAATTTTTCTACTACGTAAATGGACAGAGATACGAGAGTTTTTCCAGAAGCATGGACAACATGCTGTTAGTAATTGGTAGCAGATGAGGACAGGAAAATTTGGGAGTAATTCAAGTTACTAGGCCCTCTACCCATAAAAAAAACTAGTTAAAAGTCTCATTGGCAGCTGTTATGATCTTTTGGTATGTACGAGGAAAATGACATTTTAAACCTGTTCGTCCTGCAGTCTAGTTCCCAAATTTTATTCTCATGAGCTGGTCTACAAAGTATGTCAGAATATGTGAAATGTTATTGATGTCATCAGAAAATCAATTGGCTGGAACTTACAAAAAAGATTGTCTTAATTTTAATCAACGATCTTCAAGCAATCCTCATCCCAGTTGTTGTCAAAGATCAGTAGCTGTGACTAAATTATCATATTGACCTCTTACATATCTTGTTTATCTTGGCTGCTCTTATTCATACTCTGTTTTTAAGCCTATCTCATAAGTACCTCAGTTATTGTATTGACTTGTCTTCATACCAGTGAAATGTCTCATGAGGGTGGGGAACTGCCACCTACCCCAAGTCCTTGGTCTCACATCCTATCCCCAAAAGTGTGTCCCAAAGAAATAGCTATGGTTGCTGGAAAGTAGAAGTAAAACAGGTAATGATCCGACATTGTCCTTTCACTCTGGCTAATCTGAACATCTTCCATGTATTTTGACCCAAGGTCCACCCAGTTAGGAATGGAGGAGGTTATTGAAAGGACCTGCTCTTTTACGCCTTTCCTTTATTTTTCTTTTCAGATCTCCAGTTTTCAAGTGAAGAAGATGATGACTTGGATGATGACTTGGATGGTGGCAGGATTGGTGGGGGCCCAGTGAAGCGTGCCCGTATTGCCCACTCAGATGATGAAGAAGAAGGACAGCTTCCAGATGATGACAGTCAGCAAGCTGCAGAAGCAATGGTGCAGCTGGGTAATCTTGGGTATTATCCGGCATCATCCTCCCTTGTGGGGTCATCAGAAGTGGACATAGTGGAGGAAAATAACTCATCCATTAAACAAGAACAAGGTATACAGAGGCTCTGAACCTTCATATTTCAAAATTTCTGTAGTGCAATGGTGACTTTACTCAACATTCCACCTAATGCAGTCCCATGGATACTCTTTCATTCAATTTTATTAGAAGTACTGGTTTATTAGAGTTGATAGTATGCCTGAGATACAGAAATGTTTGCATTATAATTTCATACCTATTGTTGGGTGCCTGGGAAATGGAAATCCATTTGAGACTTCATTCTTAATGTGATGATTCTAAAATTCTAGTTGTTATACCAGTGAGAGGGATCTCTTTAGTTCATGTAAAGTTTGATTCATGCTCTTGAATAGCATTTTCATTGCTTAGGGCTATTATAGAAAGAAAACAGTCAACAAATTGTACAGTCTGCTCTAATGATTTTATTACAGACATTTGGCTGGAAGAAGTAAGCACAATTAGCACCATTTTTGTGTGGAGTTCAAATAAGAATATAATTTATCTTTGAGTGATTGGAGAGATCAGGAAGACCTAATGTGAGATAGGGATAGGTAGGGAGTTCCATAACTTGGACACTGTAATGAGGAAGGAATTAAGGTAAAGATTGGGAGGATCTTGGGAGATGTGAAGGAAGCTAGGATCAGAGTGGTCTAACCTATGTGAAACACTTGTCCTGATGGTATATTGTTCACACAAGTAGGGGTGATTCCAGTTACGGAAGAGGAGGAGAAAAGATCCATGGAAGTATTAACTTCATGAATCAAGAGGTATTCAATTTCAGTACATATACTGATTAATTAAATATGTGATCAGTTCTGTTAATATCAATTATAAATCTGATGCAGCTGTCAGTAAGCTGCTGAAGACATTTATAAAGAACATTTGTTTAGTTATTAGCAGGAACAGGAAGATTTTTTCTTTTTCTGTTTTAGTCAATAATGTTTTATTTCCCTAAGTACATCTTTCAAGGACATGCTGGTACCTAGCTGATGCCTTGAAAATTAAGTTGTAAGATTGAGTCCAAGGTGGCGAGCTGTCTTTTTAATAGTTGTTGTTGAAATAGTAGTTGTACCAAAACATACAGACTAAGCCATCACAGTCAGTGCTGTTTATTACTCTTTTGTACTAAAAAATGCATGCATCTTAATAGTCTTTAACTGGAGGCGATCATTAATGGATGATTTTGAGTACACTGGGACTAGCCACAGAAAACTTTATGGAGTCATCCACAATGCACCAGTGTGCAAAATTCCACCCAGGAAAAAATCATGTCTTGACTGGGACTGACCCATTAATGGCCCATTCACTGCCAGAACCAGCATCAGCATGGATTGCATCAATAAAATATGGAGGTTCAAGCATTGGGTATTTGATATAGGTTCACAGATCATCTGCATGAAACATCAGAATCTTGATGTTATTATCCAGGTCAAGAGTGTGTTGGGTAAATAAGAGAGGGATCTGATAATAGAGCCTGGTGGGATGTGTATGGAAATGGAGGAGTCAATGTGGGCTTATCCTCCACAGCAATGGCTTATCAAGCACCACTGTCTCCTGTGATATGTTGTGGACTGGAGATAGGAAGATCTAGTTCGCATAGACCCCCATTGGCAATCACCTTAGCTAACATAGTGTTACAGGCTAACACTCCTGCCTGGCGATGGGAAGATCTGGATTCAGGTCCTGGTTAATTCCAGTGATTATTCATAGCCAATTTTATTTGTGTACATGTATGAAAAATTAATGGAAAAGTAGTAAAAAAGGAAGTAATAAGGGGCAATCGGTAGCTCAAGAGTGTGATTGAGTGAAGAATGTTAGGCAACTAGGGAAGGGTAAGAAAGGGAATAGGTTTTCTGGATGGGATGGAGACGGGTAGATTGTATGCTGCGGCGAAAAAGGAAATACAAGAGGTAGATAGGACCCTGAAAGTGTAGAAAACTGGGAGGAGATTCTCTGACACAACAAAACCTACCTTTTAATGGTTGAATGCTTTAAAAAATATGAGAAATTACTATTATAAGTATGCAGATGATTGATAAATTTAACAGTTGTTTTGTCATTTAATGAAAAATTTTATGGAAAAATAATTAAACAGTAAACCAACTTTCCTGTTTCCAATTCATATGTGTGTGAAAGAAAGAATTGTAATTGTCATGTGTGTGTGCTGTTTAATTTGAAATTTATAATTCTTGTGATTTCAATTCCATGTTTTTCCTTTTTGTTTTGACAGAAGAGAGTATGGATGTGGATCCCAATTATGATCCCTCAGATTTCCTCATGCAAGGGCTTCCACAGCAAAAGACATCTTCTCATGGTCAGAAGCTTGCCATTCAAGATGATTTGGCTGTGAGTGAATCTGATGAAGAAGATGATGTGGCCATGAAGCGAGTGTCAGAAGAAAAGGAGAGGGGTATGGACTTAAATATTACTCCCAAGGATGAGGATGAGGAGGACGAAGAGGATGATGATGGTGGAAGTTTGTGGTTTTAAGTGTCAGCACTGAAAGTGAACAATCCATGTCATTGTCAAAACTGTTGGAATTCCAGTTTAGGGTCTGGGTGTGTAATTTGCAGGGAACATATATTTTTTTTCAAGATGCTCTTCATTTCCCAGAACAGTTCCCAGAAGTCATTAATGGCATAAATGAAGTGATTCATCCACCAGCTACATGCATACCGAACGACATTGCTCAGCCTAGTGTGGAAGCCGAATCATGCAATGGAGAGTATCCCACAGCTCGTGGTGGGTGTAGTAAAACCTTTGAGTTTGATGCATTTCTATCTGCTCACATATACGTAAAACTCCCAAAGTTGACTATAGAAAATCATTATGAGTCTAACGAAATGGACATTTCCTGCTCATTTTTCCATCTACCCAATATTTGGGTTTGTGACTCTACACCCGAAAAACAGAGAACCTATGCCATACTGCCTTAAGATCACTCTTATATGAACTAAACATTGTGCTTCACACCATTGTATATTGTCACTCTATTTTTTAGGGTGTGTTTAGGCAGATGAAATAAGCTTTATGAAAGTGATGGTTGTATATATTTCTAATTGATCTGTACATATGTAGTCTTATTAATATACATAGGTGTTTATTCAAGAAAATCATTTTATATGAACTTAGAATGAATTTTTAAGTAAACAATAAATGAAATATGAAAATATAAATCTCATGGTTGATTTATTTTGCTATTTTCTCCTGTTCTGATCTGCTAGTAGGGTTTGTTTGTGTTACTCAGATACTTGGTGGTCAATATCAGGCTTGAATTAAGAATTGTGGTCAAATCAAAGGGATAATTTAGATTCTTTGTCGTTTCATCTTTCCCAAATATGGAGAAAACAATTTTATTAGTGTTAACAATTTTATTAGTTGCCATTGGAAGTGTGGAATGGAGTGTTGGAGCTCAGAATCGTGTCTTGTACTGCGTATTCAAGAGAGAGACCTGTACTAAAATTACCTACTCATTTCAACAGTCATGGTCAATTGAACTGGCAAAGCTTAAGGTGATTGTTCTCAATTCTATTTGCCTACAGGGTTGAAGCTTACTTGAGAGAGTTGTCTCTATTCTCATTGAGAAATCATAGTCCTACATTTACTTTTGATATTGTGAAGCGATTAATGAAAAAATACACTACATCAGACCCTTTCCTGAGATACCAAGCCTTTTCACGGACGAAATATGTATGATGATGATTGGAAGGAAAGCGCTTATAATAGCAATGTGGATTGTGCGCCTTCTCTTTAAACCCTATGCGTTATGGGGTATGTCAAGGGCTCCTATACTAGTCTATGGAGCATTAAAGGGGGCCATTCCTATGTTCAATACCAAAGTTGTATTTTTCCTTCGGAAATAGACCAATAGACCCAGTTAACCCATAGATCTTGAATATAGGTTATATATATTCAAGATCTATGAGTTAACCCAATTCAAATTTCTCTGCGATAGTAGTAACCCTAGCGGCGATTTTCTTCATGAAAACAAATGAAGATATAGATGCAACAGCTGGTAGCGAACGAGATGAACAGTGGTTGATGGGGCAGAACAGTGAACGTCGAGTCTGTGTCATTTCATAATATCTGTTGAGCTGTCGGTTTTACATTATTCGCAGGGTTAACCCTTGTTCAAAAATGGATCCCAGTCTGTTAAGAGAGAGGGAGTTGTTCAAAAAAAGGGCATTGTCAACCCCCACGTAAGTGTATCGTTTTGAAACATTATGATTATTATACAGGCGCATCTGCTAGATTTCCAAGATGACCCTGAGTTTTGCAATTATAGTTTAGAATAATTGTCACCATTATCCTTTATCATTATTAGAGTTGAAAAAAAGAAAAAGGATGAAAATTCCACGCCGAAGGATGACAGCTCGAAGAAAAAAATGAAACCTCCATCAGCTCCAGCACCAAAAATGGATGTTGTTAGGTATATTAAATTTTCATCAATAAATTTTTTAGTTATGTAGAAATTATTAACCTCTTTTTCTCATGTTTACGCCAAAATGTTTCATTTTTTTGTATTTTTAGTCTTCACGGCTCCTTAAAGCTTTACTCGATACGAATGTAGCTTGTTGAGTTGAGGAGAAGCTTTTTTATGTTTGTCAGACCAGTTATATGGAGATGATTTATATTAGCTTTTGTGGTAAATGTTCCCCTGACAGGATCCACTCAGTTTTATGCAATAGATTCCGCGCATGACAACATCGTCGAACACTTCTTGTCTTGGCTGTCAGTATGTGAAACCTTGTGTATTTGTCGTATTCACCTGCGACATTGGCACCGACAAAAACTTTACGCATATAAATGAATAAAGGACGTTTTGCATCCAAAAATTAAAATTATTTGAATTGTTGAGTGTCCTTAAGTTGATCATTGAGAACTCTTATGTTAGGTTAACATGAGTAAGTCAACCTAGCGGTTCGCAGGCTTTGGAAACCACATCTTGCCCCTCTCCAACTTGACGAAGTTCTCTCTTTACTCCTTTTCTTTAGCATATTAAGAGAGAAAATCTTTTCTCTGTCTCTCTCCTGATTTTTATCACCTTGCTGCCATTTCTTGTCCATTTGAAATTCATTATGCCTTGTATTTATCATTTAAACGAAAGTACGTTTGTCTGATCTGCTGGTTAAAAAGGGGTTGTTTTGGTTCTATTTTATAATAATTGAAGCAGATAATCTCTTCATTTGCTGGGTCTTCAGCCTGCGTGTTGCCTGTGATTACAACATTTTGCTTGTTTTCTTACCAGCATTTTCAGGTCAGAGATATTGAGGTTCAGTTTTGGATGGCGTATATTGTCAAGGCAGCCAAAACTGTGCCAAATTACCTTCGACTTGAAAATGCTGTTTGATATACCTGTAAAACTGTTCAGCCCAGTCAACACACTTAATGAAAATCCTTTTTTACTGTAAGGTTATGGGTGATATGGGAAGCAGTGTGACCCACACTTGCATTTCAAATAAATATTACCATTGAGTAAGCATGTAGATGTATGTAGATGCGTACTCAATGGTAATATTGCTCAGAAACTGCGAGAATGAGGGACAGTAATGAAGTAGTAGCTATTTTCCCAAATGTCATTTAGGCATTGTACATGCATTATAGCAATTTACCACTTAACACAATGTAATTTTCACTGCATGTCCCTACATATCAGGTTAAACAAATAAGTGCCTCATGTAAAATAGTCCTAAAGGCTCTTTTACCAAAACTAGCTGGAATTTCATGTTGATGACCGCAAGGGGAGTCGAAAAGGTTGAGAATCTTCTTACCCAGTGGCTGTCACCTTGGATACCTTGAAGCAGAAACAAATATTCCAGTGACAACTAAATTGAATGTGCATATTGTATAAAAGCTCCTTGCTTAAGATTATTTTATTATGAGTATCATACAAATCATGCCACTCAATGCCATGACTGTAGTATAAAATTTGGCAATTGCAATGCACATGATTGGGAAAGAAAATATGCACTGTTTGTTCATTTGCCTACAATTTTCCTATACTGGAGTGGAATCATTTCTCCCTCCTCGAATCACTTCATTAAAGACGCCACTCCATATGAAGCTCTTCTTAAACCTCTTATTCATTCCCTTAGTACCTGTTTTCATCTCAATCCTGTCATTTAACTTTTCACAATTGAAGGAAAAATTGAGTAAAAAATATCTGACTTGGAGCACAATGACTAGGAAATTCAAAGTCATTTCATCGCTTTACAATAAATGTTTACATCTTTGTCAACCGTTAACAGTCTCCAGAAATAATCTACAACAGATTGGACTTCTGTCTTCCCCAAAAAGTATCCTCGGATTACAAAGTCAGAAAATATTTGGACAACGATACACTTTCCACCTCTTTACATCTCTTTCTGGGTGAAGCAATCCTGCAATCTGCTGCAATTCTCTCCCTATAGAATGTTGAAAATCTGGGAAATAGGTAAAAAACAAAAAGTCCAGTGGTTACCATTGTATATACATTTATGGGATCAGGCATTTTAAGTTGTTTCTGAAACGTATTGGACCGAAAAAAATTTCTTCAGTGGGCCTCCATCCCATGGACCCGAGAAAGAAACATCGTCTGTGCCTTAACACACGCGGCCATGGATGCTGTTGGTGGAGAGAGAGAGCGATGTTAAGTATTGCTGTGGGACAAAATATTAAATGGGCCTATGGGGGAGAAAGCTGTGACACTTTTCCGGCATTTGTTCTCCAGTCTCAGATAAATCAACTTTCATCAGCATCTGTGGCAACCATCACACGATGTCTCCTTGTCAGTAGCAACTTGGTGAAGGGATGCTGAATTTGTATGGAACTGACAAAAATTCTCAAATAAATGGTACAGACTCTCTATCTTCAGGAAGCAATACTACTCATATTGTGTCATTCACCTGCAGTGAAGACTCCTCTTCCAACAGAAAGCTGTGACTCTCTACTCTATGGTCCATAGACTGCAGCAGACCTGTGCCAAATGCCAATTAATCAAGGGCTGTACATTCTATAAAGGAGATAGCCATCACAAATGGGTACTCTGAAGAACTATTAGACACAGCCTTTTGGAGAAAGTGAACCCTGATTGAGTGGAAGGTTTTTTATGCATGCAAGTAAGAAAAGGATGCACCTAAATGGTGCTGAATTCTCTTCCATGGGAATGTATCCCTTAAAATAAGCCATTTCTCTAAGATAAGAGTGGTCTTTTATCATAAATTCACCTAGGCCAGTCTACTGGGCTCCATCAAGGACCAAGAATACAGACTTTGATTGGTGTACATTCTTTGAAATGCAGCCTCAAAGATGCCATCTGCATTGACCAAACTGGGAGGAATCTGGCCTCCCAGGTGAAGGAGCCTAGGGCATACCTTACTACCTACCATGTAATCAAATTGAATTTTACAAGATATTAGCTAGAACATGGACATAACGGTGATTATATCTCACATAGTTTGCACTTAAAACCAAGGAATAATATAAGATATGGTGCTTTCTTAGAGTACTTGATGCAAAGATTCCTGTTGGGCTATCAATTAGGTCTAGACCATCCACATTCCACCACCGTTAGCAAGGGATCAGCTGGTGAGGACCAAGGATGGAGGTGGCCTCGATACACCTGGTGTGTACCATATTCCATGCAAATGTGATGAATCTTACATTTGGGAAATGGGGCACATAGTTGAAACAAGTTTGAAGGAGCACAAACAGTATTTGTGACTGATACAAGAAAAATCAGTCATTTCCTTACACTGCTTCACCCGTTTCTATTTCATCCAGTTCAGCGAAGTTAGGACATTGACCCATCCCTGAGGCTACTGAGATTGCCTGATTAAAGAAGCCATATCAATTCAGATGGAAAAGAATAAATTTCAATGTGACTCCAGTTATTCATTCAACAATGGCTTGAAAACCATTTTGATTGCCATAAAACAGACATGAATGGAGTCTAAGTGATCTGTTCTTAAAATCCTGCCTATCATGCAGACAAACCAAGATGCACCTGTCCTTTCAGAAACTGTATGTAGGGTGACTAGAACTTAGAAGTGACAATGATCTGCCCTCAGGGCAAGGCATCAAGCGAGTGTCTAACAGCAGCTATTATAGAGAACCTGACATGGTGGAAAAGCCTAGTGAAATTTCAGGGTAAGGAGTAGATCTGATTAGATGATTTGAAGTAGCCAGAGAGAATTAGCCTGATGAATTTAAAAGCATGTAAAAATTTTATTGAACCTTTGTATCCCTCTAGCTCCCCCATCTTTCACTCTTCTTCCATCCAGATTGCTTCCCATCACTCACCTACTTTGACCCCTGCACCGCATCAGGTATGCCATGCACTCCCTATTCCTTTGTGTAGCATTCCTGTGCCCCTACCTGTCCCCTCTTCAACATTCTTTCCTTGCATCAACTCCTACATATTTTAGTGTATGAAGGTTCAAAATCATGACCTCTTACTTCTGGTGGTTTTGCTTTGCACCCAAGCCAGTGTCATGAACAATAAAATAATATTATTGGTTGAAACTGCATTGTTTTAAAGTCACTTTTCATTTCTATTTATAGGAAGCAAATTGCGTTAGGGAGTTGATTGATAATGGACTTAAAGCACCCACTGACCCTGTTTTTTGAGAGAATTGTAAATTACCATAATCATTGAAGTCGCAATGTGTTCATTCAATCCACACCATTTGTATCACTGTCAGGCACAGTCCTTTGGCTGGGAAAAGTTCTTTGGAAAATATATTTGTCAAATAGTCTGTTTGATAGCTTAATTTTGTTTTAGAATAGTCAAAAGTATGTCATCAGTGTGAGCTGTATTTTTTAAATGATATAATTGAAAATGTGGAATTCAGTATTCGTTTGGATTCTCACCTCATCGTCGGTACCTCCTAATGGTGGTACATGTTATGAAATGGTGAAAAAATTGAATGTTGTTTCCATGGTCAAAAAACGATCAATTGCAAAGTATGAGGTAATTTAGATCTGCAAAGGAATTATTAGGGAATGAAAAATTTTTCAACCAAATCCTATTGCTTTGAATGAAGTGGAGAAAAATTCGACAGTGACTTGTTTTGTGTTTACTAATCTATGAGTTTTTTTTTCGATATTCATTGTTCCTTTAAAGCTGAGCTGTGGACTGGTCAGTTCTGGGCAATGCTCCAGATATTTGACCTCCCATATCTCAGGAAATAGTGGCGAAGAGGAAAATTATTCACAGGTCATTACTTTTTTATATTAGTTTGAAAAAATATTAGGAAAAATCTGTATTATTTGTCATTCTGAAAATTTTGTTGGTGAAACGATGTGGAGTAAGCCATAATTATTTTTGTATCATAATATCAACATAAATATGTCATTATTTAGAAGGAAACTTCATGTGTTGAATTGTTTAATGGTTGAAAAAAAACCCCTGGATCAGTGCCTAAAGTCTATGATTCATTGTAATATGTGTATGTATGTTTTATGTTGCTATCGAAGTATAAATTGAAAAATATATGCATTTGCATTGCTTAGCTTACTTTTAATAATTTATGTTGATGTTTGAATATTTAGAATTTGCGACTGACTCTATTAGTTCCCATAGTCAGCTGTGGTGGCGGTGGGGTAAATTCCTCTTTTTGGTGATTATTGAAAATTGAATAAATATGAAAAGTGTGTCTGAAAAAGTCCCACTTCAGTTGAAGAAAATTCTTCTCAGGCTTCCGACCAAATTAGGTTCTCCATCTCCACCAACGTTTTGATTGAAGACGATGGAAAAGTCTTCTATCAAAAGATTGTGAGAGATGGAAATGGAGAACCTAACCTCTTCAGAAGCCCATGAAGAATTTTCTTCAATTATTCATGAGGAAAGCATCAAATTCTACTCCTGCTTTAGTTGGTTTTGTTCCGTTCAGCTTATTATTACTTTTTTTAAATATATAAAGGCTGGATACACATGTTGAAAGATAAATGAGTTATATATATATTGGATCATAATTTTAGTATAACTGAGTATAGCAATAGTTTTTTTGTATATTAGATTTCTCTGATGGCATGTTACTTCTCCCCTCTCAGCTACAAAACTATGACAGGAAGTTCTCAGTATAAATTTGGTGTGTTGGCTAAAATTGTGAAGCATATGAAGAGTAGACATCAGGAGGGGGATGATCACCCTTTAACACTGGATGAAATCTTGGATGAGACCAACCAACTCGATATTGGATCCAAAGTGAAACAGGTGAGCCATGATTAACATCGTATCTTGCAAAGTGTTAAAGGAGGTCCTCCTTGTTAAATGTCTATGAGGTACCTACCCTGATTAGTTGCTCTGCATGAATTACCTTAAGAATAACTGTAGAAAGTGGAAAAAAGAGTTATGGCCTCTGCAGTTCAGCAGCATACCCCATTGAGACCTAGGAGGCTCAAGAGAGTGAGGTCTATCAGTCCGAAACTTTATTTTCAGACAAGTTCACCAGATTTTTCCATTTTTAATTTAGGTCTCCTTACTGTAAATTTTGGTTACTTGGGTCATTTGGGACTAGTACTCTTAACCCCATCAAATAACTGCCCCATTAGTGTATAGTAACTCTAGGTATCATTTTGATGTCTTGGTCTTGTTCAAGGGTGGAGCAGCTGTCTCCCCCTACCCCCACTTGAACAAGACATTTCATTCCAAATCTGCTATATGGAGCCTGGAGCCACAGACAGAACAATATCTGCCCCCCCCCCCCCTCCCTCTTACATACATCCTGGCTATGCCCACGATTTGAGCATTTATACTTAGACCCATTGCCTAAGGCCCGTTATATCTCCTTTGTGAGTATTCATCATAAAACCAACATTGTGAACGTGATGGTGTAATATGTACAGGGATGAAATGCAGATTTATTTGCTATCCATCAATCTTTGGGCTTCAACAGTCAAGATTAGGTGCCCACGTGTAACCTTAGAAGTAAGTTATGAAAGGAGCGGGATAATGTGAGGGAGAAAATTGGTTTCCTGATTTGAAGACTCAGCTTGTCCCTGGGAATGTTTTTAGCACATAGTCACTTGATTGAATTAGATGGCATGCTGTCCGAATCATGAAGGGATATTGTTTAATTGTGTGCTACTCTTTGATAATTGTCCCAAATGAATGGTGGCATGAGTAAATGGAATCTAGTGTGTATGGGCTTAGACCTTGGATACAGTGAACTAATCCCTCTAGATATCCTGATGTTCCTGAGAAATGGATTTTGAGTCCCTTGCAATCTAAAACTTTAATATAAAATACATAGTTAAATTATCATACTTTCTGTTTTTGCTATGGCTTTTTTATGGCTCCATTGTTCATAAGTGTTTTGTATTTTTCAGTGGCTATTGTCAGATGCTTTGAATAATAATCCAAAATTAGAAGTCACCCCAGATGGGCGTTATCTTTTCCGAGCAACCTATAAAATTCGTGATCGCAAGTCTCTTCTGCGTCTCCTGAAACAACATGATCTCAAAGGAATGGGTGGTATACTCTTAGAAGATGTGCAAGAATCTTTACCTCATTGTGAAAAAGCGCTAAAGGTTTGTTATGTAGAAATTTTGTGAATTATCGTTGTCAGTTTGAAACATTATGCCCACAATTCATTGGTGATATATTTTTATAATAGTTTTGTATAATTTTTTATGGTCATGTATCTCAAATCAAACTTATAAGCTATGCAAGGTGAAACTTTTAATTGCTTTATTAAATACTTCCTTTTAGAGCCTTCAAAATGAATTAATATATGTTACCAGACCAATAGATAAGAAAAAGATACTTTTTTATAATGACAAAACAGCCAATTTTTTTGTTGAGGATGACTTTGTGAAGTTATGGAGGGCAGTTGCCGTAGAGAGTATGGATGACCAAAAAATTGAGGAATATTTGGAGAAGCAGGTGGGTTTTAGACTTTGCTAATGGCAGATTTGCCAATACTCTTATGTCTCACTTAAAACATTTGCCACTAAAGCGTACTTTTATATGAAAGTTTATAGTCTTCTTGTACTAATCAATTATCAATAAGCATTCCAGATATTAGTGTGTGCTTATTTTTCTTAATGAGCTATGTGCTTATTTTTCTTAATGAGAGGCTAAATCATTCAGATGAATTTTGTTACAACTTTGGGAGTATTAATCCTATGTCTTATTATATTTCTACTTCAGGGAATTCGATCGATGCAAGATCATGGCCAAAAGAAGGCAGTAGCTCCTTTGAAGAGGAAGAAACCCAATCAGAGGCGGAATAAAAACAAGAAACCCCGTGACAATGAACATCTGGCTGATGTTTTGGAGAATTATGAGGATAAATGAGCAAAGATGGCCATTATGAAAGCAAAGATGTAACTCCAGTATTTTTTGACTATGATTCAGTGGTCTGAGTCTAAGCCTCTTTGCTCAGGGTTCCACTTTAAACTTTGCTTACAGCATTTGTCATCAAGCAAAGGTGGAATCAGATATGAGGCTATCTGTTCAGGTTTAAAAATTCTTAAGTTAGATTGAATTGCTTGACCTGACCGTGAAATCAGTATAAAAGGCTGTGTGTAAGTCCTGTCAGACTGATGACCTAGGTATCTTATAACTGGTAAAGATATATTGTTTTTGGGTGACCATAAGTTTCAAAAGTTCCAAGTGATGTTTAATCATGCGAGATAAAATTCATGTGGTGTAAATGGTTTATGAAAAAGAAAACCCTTTTGTCACTCATATCCTCAGCTACAATGATATGCAATTTCTCATGTTCATCATAACTTATTCGGATCCAGTATAATTTTCTCATTCTTCATGTAAAGTTGACTCGTACAGCAAATAAATTAACTGTATTCTATTTTTAACATTTCTTATGGTACCTGCTATTATATAAACTGAGCTTTGGAAGATTTTAGTCCAACGTACAAGTTTCTCTTATTTATCTTACATGTGAAGGAATAACGGAATTTTATAATGGCTAACTGTGAGTGGATATTTGATCAGTTATGAATATCTTTAATAGTTTTGTACCTTGTCCTTTTCTGACTAATGCAGTAAGTTAGTTATCCACACACTACTATATTTAGTTTTAATAGTTTATGTCAATGCTCTAACCTCATATTGTCGTGTCCTGATTTTTGCCTTCCACAAAGTTCACCCGTTTTCATTTTCTTTTCGACTCTTGCTTTCGTGCTTCTATAGTTCAAGGACGATTAACAAAGCCAATCACCATCAACACGATAGTGGTCCCGAGCCTAAAAAATCCAATCTCATCGCCTCACCACAGAGGGCCGGTGGTGTTCAAAGCCAAGGCTGGCCTCTCCGCCCTGCGATCACGTCATTCCTTGTTATTGTGCGGCTTTCTAAGCCACATCCGCCTAGAGGATGATTCACTCTAAATGGTCGTGTGTCCTCTTCGACCTCCAAAAGATGTACGTGCAATTATTCTTATTTTTTACACATTTTATTCGCCCGGGACCCACTTGTTTTTCAACTTAGACGCAATTCGAGAGGAACATTTCGAAACTCTCCTGAGGAGGAGGGGAAGCTCTATCCAGTCAGAATCATATATAAACCCCAGATTTTGGACCAAACGGAGCCATAATCGAACCAATGGGGAACCCCTGTTCGACCGAGCCCCGAACGGAAGTCGTCGCCACTCCCTCAACCCGGACTGCGGAGACATCCCTCCACGGCCAACCCTTGAGAGACTGCCCGCCGTTGCAGCCAAAGCCAACCTTCAACGATGTTAGAACGACTAGCAACCCTAGTTTGCAATAAACATCATTCCTTAAGATGATTCCATGTTTTATTGATCCCTAAGAGGCCACCTTGACCCGATGTTGCGATCCTTTAAGGAGTTACGAACCCCAGTGCCCTCACAGGACATGACAATATGGCAGATTCATGTAAGAGCATGGCAGTTGTGATTATTAGCTATGATATGGCAAAGACACTAAACCACTTGGCTCTCAGCCACGTGATGTAGCGAATTTTTAAAAAATTGCATTTATAACCGATGACATGGTCTTTACGTCTTTTGTGATTGTCACAGTTCCCAGTCATTTTTTGGTACAAAATGTTCTTTGTATTCTTTCTGAGGGTACTATTTGTTCACAAAAAGAATTATTTTATTTTATCTGTTCAGACTCCTTATTTTTGGGGAAAACAGTTTCATAAATTATCATAAACTTTTGCACATTGTTCCCTTCTTGTCCCGAATGTCTGCAAGGTAAATTTGTCCATTAAAATCTTATTGTGACTACAATTGATGCTTAAAAAATATGTAGTGTGGTATTAAAGATTCATAGGAATGCAAAAACCATTGTTGAATGCAGAAATAGGCTAATGAAAGTCATCCCTAATTAGTAGGTAAGAGATTTTCCTAGATCTCCTTTCACTACTGGAAGTATTTTGTCTGTAATTTAGACAATAATATACTTCATAAAGCTTACTTACACTTTTCATTATTTAAAGTACAATGGCACTTATATGATAGAAAGTGTCTATGTTTCCTCAAACTGTTATTTTCATTTTTAAATGATATTATTCAATAGGAGGTGTTTCCATATGGAACTTACCTCCGTGTTGACCAGCTTACGCTCAGTAGTCTGAAATCCAACTCCATAGGTTGATATGCTTCAACACCTAACAAGAAAATTTTAACTGTTCAAAACAAGACATTTTATGGCAATGTAGCCTTTCAAGACTAATGTTTGCTGTCACAATGTGTCGATGGACATCATGTCCATTTGGGAAAGCTTGTTTAACAAGTCTTCTACGCAGTATTACATGAATTTGATAGTGTGAGACAGCCATTACAATAGAAAAAGCTGGCCTACCCTCTTAAGTTGGTATTAGTTGTTAAACTTACGAAGACCGGAGGTGATACAGAAAGTCAGGAGGGCATGATTAAGTCCGTGGAGAATGACATAAAGTGCTCATCTACAAATCATTCAAAGGCAAGAAATGAGACTCCAAACACAGGAATCGTGGGATGTGATTATCAAACAATGCCAGCAGAGAAGGAAATATCGGGCGCAGAAGGTTCCACCGTCGAGGTAATTCCTGTTACATCAAACATTTCCGATAATGCTATAGGATATGTATTAGTTGCTCAGCCTGATCTCGGAGAGTCCGATGACAGTTAAGTTATTGTAATCTCAAATATCAGTGTTGCTTAAAGTTCTCAGCCATGGATAACGGTAAAAAGTAGGAAAAAGTTAGGTTTGAAAAGCATGATACAGTGCCCGAAAACGATTACATATTGAGTGACAAAAAAGATATCAGTGGTCGTACTGATCTCACGGGTGGGGGCAGAGAAAAGGTGAACAAACAGCATCGTAAGACTGTCGTGGGGAAAAATTCTGAGGAAATGGATTTGGTGGGAGTAAAAAAGCTTGGCTACACGTCGTGAAAGTTGCCAGTGGAACTACTATCGATGGTGTTCAGAAGTTTCTCAGACAAAGTTTTCCTAACATTGACGTCTCCATTACAAAGTTGGAATCGAAAGGAGCCAATTCTAGTTTCAGAGTTGGCGTACCATATCATTTACCAGACGAAATCATGTATAGTGACTTGTGGCCGTGTAATGTGACCTTGAGGTGTTTTTTTTGTTCCAGCGCAAGACCAGAGTTTTTCCACCGTAGGAAACACACAAAAAGTTGTACTAAGAGGGGCTGCACCCCAACTCAGAATTTGATAATTATGTTTGTAAATATTCAGTCACTTAATAATAAATTAAGCAAATTAGAAAGGCTCACAATAGATGAGAAACCTTATATTATATAATTGGCTGAGCATTGGATGGAAGAAGTTTGTGTAGCAATGCCAGGATATAATTGTGCATCTTCATACTCTCGCCCAAACCATAAAGGTGGAGGTGCAGCGATTTTTTGCAAAGATACAGTTGATACCTGTAAAATTAGTATCTATACGAAATGATGGCTGGAAAACTTTTTGAGTGCACTGCTATAACAACTGTTGTGAATAATGTTGAATTTAGAGTACTTGTGATCAATAGACCCCCATCTAGTTGTTTTGAAACCTTTTTGTTGAAACTTTACAATTTGTTATTTGAGCTTTGTCAAAATTCGAACTTAACACAGAGTATAATTCTGGGTGATTTTAATTGTAATGTTTTAACTGATGGTCCAGCACAAAAAAAACTACTCCAGCTCCTGGATTCTTATAGGATAAAGCAATTAGTGAATGAACCTACAAGAGTTACTGTCAGCTCACAGTCCTTATTAGATGTTGTGATAACTGAATTTGATCCTGCCAGTTGTGAAATCAATGTGTTTGATCCCTTAATCTCAGATCACTGCATGATTGTGTCAAAGTTTAAACTTACATGTCTCAGTAATTTGCCCACAGCTAAAATGAAATGCTTTTTCAGTGATACAAATATTGATTCCTTTTGTGCTACCTTACGTTGTCAAGATTGGCATGACATTCATTCTGTCTCCAACTTCAATGATTGTTTCTATCACTTTTATTCAAGGTTTTTATTTCTGTTTGGGTGTGATTTTCCTATTCTTCCTGTTAAAAACAAACCAACACAGTGTAAGAAATGGGTAACTCCTGAAATACGTGCCTTATCTTCTATGATAAAAGAAAATGCCTATCCGATAAATACCATGGGGATGATTGGACTCATGAAGATTATAATATGTTACAGAAGCATTATAAAAAACTAATTCATGAAGCAAAAAGAAGTTACAATGATTTGAGATTGATTAATTCCAACCATGACCCTAGTGTTGCTTGGAAAATAGTTAAGGAGTCTAAAGGTTGTGCTAAAACTAATTCTTTCCCTTCCTCTTTAATTCTTAATGGCACCCTTATAAAAGATCATAATTGCAATTTTCTTGCACATCAAGACTTAGTAGCCCCCGATCAACATCAATATGAAAACCAGTACATTTCTAGTAACAATAATCCCCTTTCCATCTTTCTTAAACCATGTACTGTTACAGAATTAGAAAAAGTAATTGCAAAGGTGGGTAAGAAATTCTCATCTGGTATTGATGATGTTCCTAGCAAGCTCTTAAAAGCTTGTAAACAAGAAGTCATGGAACCACTTCTGTTCCTGGTCAATCAGTCACTGTCTAGTGGAATCTTTCCAGATTCCCTAAAGACCTCTAAGGTTGTCCCTGTATTTAAAAATAATGGAGATAGAAAAAATCCCAAAAACTAAAGGCCTGTTTCACTTCTCTCTCAATTTTCCAAAGTATTTGAGTATGTATTCTGCTCCCGACTTACTGAGTTTCTGGTAAATTCTGTTCTACTTTCTAACAGCCAATTTAGCTTCCGAAAAGGTAAATCTACCGAAAAAGCTTTGTTCAATGCCATTAACTTTATTGTAGAAGAACTTAACGAGAAGATGAATGTTCTTGGGCTATTTTTTGACCTGAGAAAGGCATTTGATCTGGTCAATCATAAAATTCTTCTTAGAAAATGTTTAGGACTAGGCATAAGGGGCAAAGCTATTCAGTGGTTGGAAACCTACCTAACAAACAGATCTCAGATTGTCATAATAAGTAATAGCAAAGGTAATTATAAGTCCAATACCTTACCAGTTACACGTGGTGTTCCTCAAGGTTCGATCCTTGGACCAATTCTGTTTTTTATCTTCATTAATGATTTACCCAAAATACTTAATTCCAAGGAAAAATGCCTGATTATGTATGCAGATGATATAAATGTCCTACTAGCCAGATTAAATGTCACTAACCTCATACCTGCAAGTGAAGTAATAATTTTGAGAGTAGTAGATTGGTGCTTACAAAATAAACAAAGATTGAACCAAGTTAAAACCCAGATCATGGTATTTGGAAATAAAGACCAATGTAACGAGAATCTTTACCTAACACATAAGGATCATGTTTTCATGCCGGCTAATAACCTAAAATTCTTAGGTCTTCATATTGATCCACAATTAAGTTGGAGTAACCACATGGATCACTTATGTAAAAAACTTAATTCAGTTTTTTATCCGTTTTGTGTTTTAAAATTCACTGTCAGCCACAAAGTACTGCTTATCATGTACTTCAGCTACTTTTATTCTAGGGTCTCCTATGTAATCATTTTGTGGGGTTCATCCTTCAGATTAACTGAATTATTTAGAATTTAAAAAAAATTGTGAGGATTGTAGGATAGATGGCAGATATGTACTGGCCTTGTTTTTGTGGAAACCATAGATGGTGAAGAGGTCCTTGTGTTTGATCGAACCATGAGACATTGACAAACCCAGTTTGCTCTGTAAATGCTACAGTGAGTCTACTCAGACCTTTGTTAGGTGAAATTGAGGCCCTCCTATTATTGCTACTTAATATTTTTGCTTTGTTTTTAATATTACCAACTATAAGCTACCATTCGTAGACACTACAGTGTGCCTTTAAAGATTTCTTTCAAAATATAAGCACCTTCAGAAAAACCTTAATCAAGGTTAAGCTCCATAAAGACCAGGGCCGATTCCAGGAATTTATTTGGGGGGGGGGGGGGGAGACTACCATTCAAAGATTACAGTTACCATTAATTGGCAATTTTTAGTCATCTTAAAAAAACTATAAAACTGTTACATCATTATATCTATATAATAATGAGCATAATAATTAACTATTATACTTTTCAGATCAGTGATCGGTGTGTTTAATGTTGCATTTGATAAATACTTCTATGTAGTTGTTAAAATTGTTTTGTAAAACCCAAAATTTTCAGGGGGGATGTATCCCCTAATCCCCCCCCTGGGATCGCCCCTGGCCTTGGCAACTATGGCTCTTGATTGGTGTGTTTAAGGTATTGGAGCAATTTGAAGGTGTATCACTTAATTCCTTCAAAAGTCATTATAAGCTAATAAGATCATTTACAGATGTATAGCATTTGAGAATGACAACAAAAGACCTCCTGGCTTAAAGTGTTGAAATGTCAGTACCGTAAATTTTAAAATGTATTAATACAATAAATTAATAATATTGCGTATCTTGGGCAATATGAACCACTGTTGTGTTATTCCTAAAACTGCATTATGAATTAGCCACTAAGCCAGAAAGTTACTAGCATCCCCAGCTGGAAGCGGTGAATTTAATAGTCATTTAGCCACTTCTATGTTTATAAGTCTGAGATTGCCATAACATATTTGTCATTAATGCCTCCTGCTTTAAATTTGTATCTTGAATATTTTGGGAGCAACATTGGTAGATGCCAATTCATGAGTTAAACAATAATGATGTTAGACATTATATTCTGAGTGCTACCATGCAGTCTAATCAATGGAAATTGAACACATTATCAGTTTATAACATTTACCTCTGTCTGCTGGGCTTGTGGCTGGTGTGTATCCCCATCAGTTCTACTAATTAATTCTACTCTCCATCATTTAATCTTAGTTTTATTCATTTAAAGTATGATGTACTATCAGTGATGTCCTCTGGGTATTTTGAGGAAATGATGGACAGCTTTGGCCTTAAATTATTTGTTTTACATTAAATTCACTGTCTTCTCCTTTTCCCTGAGCCATCACTGCATTGTATTTAATTGGCTCTTGAGTAATTGTAATAACATTTTCTTTTCACTGGGAGTGACATTAATTGTCTTTAATTTTTTTTAATACTTGGTTACAAAAATAGAAATTTTAATGAATTTTGAATTTGAAGGCTTCAATGAGAATGTCTCCTAATATAAATAACGTTTTGTCTCAAGTTTTTTAATTGATTTCATTTGCAAGGACTAGAAAAAGATACCTCATTCTGATTTCAATTCAGTGACAAATCACGTATAAAACCAATTTTTACACCATTCCCATGCATATTTTCTATGCTGTGGCAACATTTTCCATTTACTAGGATCTCATCGTCAAGTCGAACAATGTGATATATTTGAAATGTACATTTAGTTCTTTGAGCATTGAGGATATCCTGATTGAGGATGAGAATATATATTCATTGTGAGATGTTCATGGTAACATTGTGTAAGCACTTCATAACAGACCAGTACTAGTTCCTTGGCCCTCCTAAACTCACAAAAACATAGTTTGAGCATACTGTGTTTCATGGAAAGGGTACACCATGTTTCTGGGCACTGTTGACAGTAAGCTTGCAGTTCCACAACTGTCAGTCTTTGGGAAGAGCACTGTCACTCTTTCCCCTGGCATATGCTCTAGCTCCAAGGACTCTGCCAAGGAGAGATGGAGTGGACGGAGGTGGACACACTGGTGATGGTGCTCTGCCTTGACCAGGCAGTGCACCTGAGGGAGGGAAACTTGGGGAAGCCAGGAGGCATGAGGAGGATATGGATGTATTGAGGGCAGGACTGCTAGCACTTGCAGTGGCAGCAGCAGCAGCGGCTAGCAGATTCCCACTTCTCCCTTGCCGCTGCTGTTGTCTTCTTGCTGCCCACACCTCCCTCACCACTTCATGGAATGCCTCTGCCACCTGAGTGACCTGCTCTGCGGCAGCCACTTCTCTGAACCAGCAGTCCCAATCCTTTGCAAGAATTTCACCTGATGAAAGTGTTCCAAAGAAGGAAAAGTATGAATTCTTTGAAAAAAAATTCATCACCCCAGGTTATTTTGCCTTGGTTGATAACATTTGAGCTGGCAGCCATGGTTTTCTTATCCTTAATAATAATAATTTTTAAATACTGATTTAACTTAATTATGCTTATTTAATCTAATTGGAGGTCCAATCAATTCTACTGATGACTTCTCAAGGAACAAATGGATACAAAAAACAAACTGCCTCAAATTTGGGTTAAGGAAGATGTCAGCCCAGCTTTGGGAAGTAAGGGAAGAAGAAATGAAGATTTGTAATACTCATTATTTATATAAACCACCTCAAACAATACTTACACTATTAAGTTGCAAGAGATCAAAAAAGTCTGAGGGGAGAATAGAGGCAGTTAAAGTTATATTGTAGAAAGGGGATGTTCAGTTAATTGTATCTCATTCCTCTCACCTTCTTCTGTGCTAACTTGACGCAAGTGAATCATGTCACTCTTGTTGCCCACGAGAATGATTGGAGGTAAGGGGCGAGGCTCAGATAAGGCAAGGCACTTCTCGCACACCTTTTGCCTTGTCTTCCTTGCATGGTCAAAGGAAGAGCGGTCTGTGATAGAGTAGACAAGAAGGATGCCATCAGCCCACAAGGCTGCTGAGGCCTCAGCAGAGTCACCATCTTCTGGCTGAAAGACAAAAAATACTGAGTATAAATGGGGTATCTATTATTATTGATATTTTCTATGCATTTTCTTTTTTTTAAAGAGGAACTGATTACAAGATAAAGTTGCATAATTAGATAAATAAATTTTCATGAATCAAATCCAAATCATAAGCATGGGATTTGTAGCAAAAGATGGTTTGTTGTCAGGATTTTTCATGAGTGTCTTCTTTCCCTTGTAATAACACCAATTTAGGCAGAAGGGTAAAATGCTGGCAAGAGAATGGGTCATGTGCAGATATTATTACCTCATAGGTACTTGGGAAAAACCAATTATACTTCTAGATCAGTAGGGGATGACTCGTATTTACCCCTATTTTGGTGGGCCAAAATTATAGTAGTAGGTTATGCAAAAGCAAATATATCTATAATTAATAAAGCAATTAGTGCGCTAGCTAGCATGTTATTAAAAATTAGGTCTCTTCAGGTTACGACCCAGATTGATAAAATTCTCTCATATTTATCTCAAAAATATTTTTTTTACATACACACATTTTAAACACACATTTATCGATAATGATGAATATATAGGATACATTATTATCTGCATCATTTGATCATCTGTTATAGCCATTTATATTGTTTGATTATCTGTCATCAATCCATTTTGTAATAAAAAAGGCGCCCACGTACATAGATCGTAGAGTGGCCCTTAGTAAAAGCGGTTGAAGATTTACATTGGTGATATTCATTATTTCATAGATACGCAGATTTCAAGTAAATTATCTTTTTTACGAATGTTATCAATGGGCTGTCTTTCTAAACTTTTTCAATTGATAAATATTCTGTTAAAATTATTAAATTCTATTCCAATTATATTTATTTACTACGGGATTGGTGGATACAGTTTGTATATAATCTTTGATACAGTTTAAAATCGCACTGCAATTTGTCACGTGATTTATGTAGGCATTTCCATTGGCCAGTTTACAAAAGGCGCATTTCCGTGTTGAACGAGTTGAGCTACGTTTGAGTCAACAGGTGTCCCTATCACAGGATGTCAATTATGTTTAATTTACCTCCCATTGTGGAAGGGGTTGCTGATGATTCGTTAAGTGATTATGTTCCGTTTAAAAACTTCTTTAACGGAAAGGCTCCACCGACAGGATGAGTCTACGAGTATGTAACGGTGACTGAAGATTGGGATTGACTAAGACTGCTCAAATTATGTAAGTAGATTTCCTTCCTCATGTAAATTTTGGAGCTAGTACTTGCAAACGCCGATTAAAGATTCTCTTTCTACATCTTTGCGTAATATTATGCTTATGTGGAAATATTTGAAGAGCAACATTGCTTCCGTTGACTGAATTGTACATCTTGTATCTATAATGCGGATACACCTAGGGTATTTCTTCGTACACACTTGTCATATTCACGGTTTTCAAGTCTTATTTAGTGGATTTAAATTGCCTTAGTGGTGCATCGCAAGGCCTATGAGGTTAATACTACCGTCATGATACGTAATTATTACACAAATTGAATCGTTTAAATTAGGATATTGGATAGGACTGGACATTTGACTGGCGGTCAATATCTTATTTCGCGCGTGGTTACCTGCTGATCAACTATATTCTCCTTGTTTACGGGAGGAGTTTGTCTTTTATTTAGCTTTCGCCTCCTGAGATAGACGAGTTTCGACCTTTCAAAGTTGGCCTGTTCCGCTTCGGTCGTCTTGAAGCGTCACCATCTCGAGTTACTCGTTGGAATTTGACTTTTTAACCGAGTTATCGTCATTTCACGATTAAAAATTATCCATATCGAAGTGATTCACAGACAAAGGCTACTAAGGGGCACAAAAAAGAGCATGTCGGTTGAGATTCGCGGGTACAACGTAGTTTTTGTGAAATGGGGTTCCTCGATCAAGACAGGAACGAGACGGCTTATTGAGTGTACGGCGATTGCCTGGCTGACCTCGTGCAAGCCCTGCGTTTTTAAGTTAACACCAGTTACACCGGTATACGATTGCCCTCACGTAACAAAACTTTTTTCGGGTCCATAAGATATGGTGTGGTTTTTTTTCATATCACTACTTTATGATGAAGAAGATGACTGCATTGTGAATGGGACCGACCCCATTGCCTGCATGAATGCGAATATAGGCTAGTTGGACGCGTTACCTGGCACTATCAGCTCTATTTCAACTGGTAAAATCAACTGTGAGGAGACTAAATTACTTGTTTGTGGGCCCCTTGCAGTTGCCTGCTAGATATGCTGAAACTATGCTATGCTATATGGACCATTGTGCTGTGTAGCTTTTGGTTTAATTGACGCTGGTTCGAGCAGCCGCGTGTGCGTGTGACAGGGAATGTTGAGGGGCAGCCCACGAAAAAGGTTATCGGAAAAGACTATTACGACTTCGTTGTCCCATCTTCCACCTGCCCCTTAAGTAAGGGGATAGGAAAAATGAGTCGCAAGAAAAATGAGGTGCGGAAATTGAGTTGTGTGGGAAATGCCTCGTGTAATTCATATCTCTGCCGTGTACAGAGCATTGAACAAATAGTAGTAAGAGATGTATTCTCACTGCTATTTGTTCAGCAGTGAATATCAGCAATTTTTTTACTGATACCTGTTATGCCGATATTATGTTACCGCATCCTTTGTGTCAACCTGCGACTCGTGTGATCTAAATTTATTTGGTAACCCCAGCTTAACCTGAAGAACCTTTAGCGGCTCATATCCCATTCCTGTTTTGCACTCGTTTTTTTCAGGCCATAGTATTTGATTTAATGAGCGGCTTTCGTCGATCTAAGCATTAAAAACCATCAGTGTCGATTTCTACTCAATCGCGGCATTCTTGAAAGAGCTGGCCAAAATACAGCGAAGTAACATCTCAGTTTCGTCCATGGACCTCCCTTCTACTTGCTTGATCTATCCCCGTACTCCGGTTGCTGTTCCACATATGCAACGAATGTGTTCCCCCGATCATGGCAATGCGCCCTGGCACGTAATCCGCTACGCTTACATATTACCGTCGTCACAGCAGATGAGATATACCTATTTGTGATTTGTTTTGCAAGAGTTGTTTATCGTGTATTTTTCAAAATTTATTTGGAGCCCCATCTGTGGAAACAACACCGATAATCAATGCTGCTGAGATCAGATGAAAGATCCTTATGCCGAATTTGTGATGATATCGGGTCAAAGCGGATATGAAGTTTGTTTATGTGATTTTGTATTTCTTTCGTGAAGTATTTTAATAACTTCTCATCGATTGTTATCTTTCTATCGTCCTAATACTCACATCATTACATGGCTTATCTTTGTGATTTGTATCTCCCTTATCAACCAAGATTGACCGCATTGAATTCCCTAATTACCTTTACAGCTGTTTACTTCTGCATTGGACTCTTAGTTTCTCAAGCATTTTTCCACTATTTTGACGTATTTTTTTCGAACGAATCCACAATTCAAACCAAACAGTGTTTGTTTAACCATAATTTAGTGGCCATTTATGCCGTCAATTATTTTTAGTTCAGTTATGCCGGATTTCAAGTCAGAGAAGTGGTTTTAATTAGAATAATCATTGGAAAAACGGTTTAATTGTTTTGTGGGATTTTCACCGTGGTGCAGGGAGTCTTAAGCTGCAGTGAAACACGTTCACTTTGGAAAAGTTTTAAGTATTCAATCTAAAGAGAAGTCGCTTCCACTTCATAAAATGCCCTGGAGGAACCCAAGCTTCAAGTAAAATTGAAAATAGTGGTAAGAAAATACTTGTGCTGTAATTTTTGTGGAGATGAAGTGGGGAGGAGACAAATGAAAGAATTTCACAGCCAAAAAATGTTCGCCTTGACTGATAACCCAGAAGCAATCCAAATTTCAACTAGGTACCAAATAAAATAAAACCATTAGGTTCACTCAACTTGACGCTCGATGATGAATGGGGAAAAATGTACTAAAGAAACTTCTCCATAATTTGGGATGCGTTTAATTTACATTATAAATAGAAATAATTTTTCGGTTTCGGTTTATTTAAATGAAAATAGGCTACCGGCTAAAATCCACTAGTCCACATGAGCAGACCCCTATCCACTTACACCACTTCATTCTTCAGCTTGGCATGTCCCACCTCTCTACATTCAATCCATTAAACCTATTATATTTCTTCCACTTCCCCGCTTTCTCCCGCACTTTCTTGAAAGAAAAACACAATATCACAGCAATGTAAAATTGTGAATTTCCGAAAGCGACTGCATTATTATTAAGCCCGTTTCATGCAGCTAATACAAGCAACGGTTCGACAGTTTTTGTTTCGGACACTATGCGAATTCGTAAATCTTCAAATGCGAAATCTGCGAAGAGCATTGCTATCATGTATTCCTCAGCTGAGGACGCTGTGCTCAAGCATCTACTTCAGAGCGTACGATTTTCTTTCTTGTTTCAAAATATTCACTAAAATATCATTCGAGGGGAATATTTTTCGCAAATTTGATCCGATTAGCACTGTTTGCATTTTCTTTTTTCACTCGATTTGCTATTTTTGTGTGACTTTGATTATTATGGTAACAAATTTTACAAACTATGATTTTAATAATTTGAAAGAACTATAAAAAAGTTTTGTATCGAAAAAATTATAAAGATCGTTAGTTGCGCTCAGTGGCAGCTCAAATGTTGTTTAGATTCGAATATCAGCGGTGGCAGAGATTAATCAGAAGTATCTCCATTCTTAGGGTGTTATGTGGAGGATGTTTCAACTTAAGCGTTTCGCCCGTCGTGAGGGCCGTAATAAAGATGATTTTTGTCATCTGTCAAGAGTAGTCCGGAACCGGGTTTATCTTGATTCTCCTAATAATTTTGTGTACATCAACCAAAACATCCACACTAATATCAGTTACAGTAGATTGAGCTATTTTGCTTGACTACGGTTTAATTTGACTATGACCTTTATTTTTATGAGGTGATAACAAGTCCATCTTCTGATCACTAATTTATTTTGTTACGACAGCCAACAAATCAACCACAGTTCCCACCCGGATATTGACGGAGGCTCCCTCAGAATATCTCGCTCTTGCGACGATTGTGTCGTAATTACCTCGGTTGCGTGATATTATTTCGTCGAATACCTAGAGTACTTTCTTCGTGCACTCTAACAGGTCATTTTTTACTCCTCTCTATTGACACATTTCATCATTATATGACAGTAAGAAAGTACCTCGGCATGTAGTTGGAATTTAAGCATAATTTCAATTTTTTTACAGCTGCCAATTCAAGTATTTTCTGTTGGCAATAACGGTGCCCTTATATCAGATATCTATCCGCAACATATTTTTGTGCAACGGTAAAGACCAGAGAGCACTCGCGGGAAGTTCGAAATTTCTCTATTTCTCTCTGTCTGTTAAGAGTCGCATTTATTCAGGGAACAAAAGATGCTAGGATTTTGATTGGCCCAAGACCCCATTTAAGTGAAGTTGTAAATATTGTCCTAAGAGTTAGCATCATGAAAAATGGAGACATGGCATTTTAATTTGGGTTGATTACAGAATAAGTTTTCTCTCTCGAACTGCGGAAACTCCTCTTTTTTTACCGCTTATCCGATAGTCAAACTTGAAGTTATGTAATAGTGAAAGAGAGAAAGTGCCAGATGAATTTCAAATTGTTATATAGACGGACGCATAATTATAACAGTGCATGTAACGCGTGATTTTTATTTCGAGAAATAAAATGACAGTCTCGATTATGAGAAAACTTCGATATTTGTTAATACTGCTGTTATTCTGTTATTTAGGGAAAATGCGTCGTTTCGTTATAAATTGCCATGCGGTCGCCTTCTTGTGGTGAAAAAGTAATAACTTCATTCGAACGCACTCAAGCTGCGGACAAAGGCACATATGCCTACTCGCTTTTACTTTCAATGGCATCCAAATGCTATCTACGTCAGTATAATTTAAACGGCAATTATAAAAATGCGAATTTCTCTTTTCTTTTTGGAATCCTACTACTGCCAGCTAAACCATTATCCTGTCCGTCGTATTGCCAGGGTAGATTAGGCGAAAGCAAGATATATGTAAAAATCCAATGCACGATTGATATTTTTATAGAAATTTATGCGGCCCTAAATATCGTATTCGAGCTTGAAGGTATTGGTGGCTCAATAAGCGTCAAGTTTCCTTCTCCGGGCGCCACTGAATTCAGGAGCTGGCGAATTAAGTCAAAATTAATGAGCTGAGGTAAGTATTATTATATTTCTAGAATCGATATATGTATATGCAGTAGCAAAATATCTAGGTTTAAAATGTTGGATAGCATGTCAAATAACCTATTGGAAGAGTGGTGAATGAATATAAGAAAGAATTTACTGTAGAAATTATCTCCCAAATCTCTTCAGAATAACGTTTGCTTTCTTGATGCAGGGGCGTAACTTATACCGCAACTATGAACTCGGAAAACTTGGCAGATGATGAAGGCTGCGATGGATTTTATGGACTTTATCTTCATGAATCACGGACAACCACATAACTCGGTTCCCGCAATGTGTTGGGCAGCTGCCACGAGCATATAAGAATAAGAGACCAGTTTTTAAAATGTGATTTTTTTCATAAAAATTCAATCTATAATTAAGCGTATTTGGTAGCTTTTATCGCTGGTGTTGTCAAACTAAAAGGATCCTGTTACTCTTAATTCCCAACTGATACCCAAAACACCCAGCAGTGAACCTCAGGTCCTGTACTACTGATAGCCATATTGTTCTTCCTTCTCGCTCTTCATTGTGAGAGGAGTGTTTTGCCATTCAAACTAAAGGCGAAATTTGAAGAATGGTTATGTTGGTTTAGCGAATCCTGACGTTATATCTATGGTAACGATATGGTTAATGCGCTCTATGAAAATCTGAAGTCGCCTCTCAGGATTGGCTGAGAGAAATTATATTTCAGTGTGTGAATATCTTTTCGAAGTATATTTAACAACTCAGAAATCGTATCACAGATGCGGCTTTTTACTCTACTCTCTCTCAGAGCCAATGAATTGGTAAGAACCGACCCCGGCGACCCGGTATCGGTCAAACTATATACCCGAGCTGATTCTTTTTTCAATCCTTCATTCATTCAAATAACCCAAATACTTTCGAGAAGTGCCCAATTTGAAACAACAGCTTCATCGAGAGCAAAAATGCGAACAGACAGTGGGAATCGATTAGTTCGTCTGAATATTACACTGAAAGCCGCCAAACATGCACAGGTTTGTAGGAAATAGGAAAGAAAGGAGATTTTTTGCTGTGGTATGTAAGTGCCTCCCTCTGTTTCGTGGTCGGGAGTCGTGTAAGGAAATAACTAATCCTTGAGCTTATACGTTCTTTTAGGGCCAATGTAAAATTGTTGGAGGTATGGGATAAAGATTGACGATTAAACTTCCTGAGGCCAAATATTGTTTTTGAGTTGAAACCTCCTGGTATTTTTAGGCATTCCAAAATATTTATGCATCCTTATATTTTTGGAAGACGTGAAAAAATATAATTTATTAGAAGATGTTTAGGGATAACCGCAAATATTTTTATCAGAGGGAACTCTCATACAACTTAAAAAAGCCAGCGAGCCACTTGTGTCAAGAGGGCCAGAACTGTCTCGGTCTGCGCATTTGGAATGCAGCCTCGAGTGGTTCGTAGATTTGATGTTTAAGGAAATAGGGTGTGACAAGACTGGAGGCTTTTAGATGTGGGTTTGGGGAAGAATGGAGGGAGTACGCTGGGTGGCGATGACTCCAAACGGGGATGTGTTAGATGAGGAGGGTAATGAATGGAGATGAGTGGCGGAGACTGGGAGGAGACAGCGAAAGTCGACGGAGGACGTCATGAGAAGTGGACTTTTGGAAGGGGTGATTGATGAAAGTATTTTGTGTTGGCGCGGAAAACAATTAAGACGAATTTACTCGTGGGCGTCACGAGGTATAGGCAGGGGTTGAATCGTTAGGAGATTACGCCAAAATTGCGTAGTTGTCGTAGAGGCGATCTATAAAACCTGCCCATCAGTTGGTATAGTGTGAAATGATAATCCGGTCGTAAGTCTAATTTCTAATTTCGCTAGTCCTGGGGATTTTGAGGGTTAAACTTATACCTTCCTATATTTGACTAAAGTTAAAACGATTTGAATTTTGATAATAACTCATGTCAAGTGCGCAACTTTGATTTTCTTGGGGCTCTCATTTCAATCCTTTCAATATCCGACGGCCACTTTAGTCCTATAGTTTGAGTTTTTATCTAAAAATTTAGATTTCTTCGATGATATTTTGACTTCATGAATTAGATTGATTAGCTTCGGACCATAACGCACGTAGCGTTCTCGAGAGGTAACCTGACCATCTGCGAACGTTTCTGAACTTCATCGGAACTTAAGTGAGGAAAGAAATAAAATGCCAAGCATTTTATTTCTTTAAATATGAACTAAACCTACACCTAGTCAGCATTCGAAGATAATGCATTTGAGCCGCATTCATCTTCGAGTGGATACCATGTACATATTGCCCGACGGGTCATGGATAGTACGGGAAACAATAATCGCTGCGAATATTCTATCGGATGTCAATTTCTTCTACTTTGTACCCTTTTCATCGGACTTAGTATAATGGTGCTAGAATTATTTCCCTGTTCCACTCTCAAACTCGTATGGTCTGATGTTATCTAGCGATGCAAATTTTTCGTTGAACCTCTCGCGGCTTCTACCTCGGTCCATTCCCGTTGCCGTCATGAACTTGCTGTGCGCTGCCGCAGATATTTCGAATAATTTTTCCTCAAGATCGGTCTGAAGCCGGAGTGACGCCAGGATATCTGACTTTATTCGCTGAGCTTGGATCTGCAACGCCAGCTTTATTGATTCTTGGAATATCACATTCAGTGAGAGCATACTTTATTTCATCCGATCGTCTCGTCATAAAACACAGTTTCATTGAGTTTAGTGCACTGTGGAGTGGATAGCTATTCCTAATGCATCAGCCATGTTCCATGTTGATGCTCGACCTGGCCTTGTAAGATTCGGAGACAGTTCATTACGGGAAGATGTGCGTTGCCTGGAGGCTTTTCGGATGTAAATGTGGAGAAGAATCGGTAGTAATGTTGACAGACGTGGTTAGAGTTGGATAAAGTAGGAGAGGAAAGGAGGTCTGTGATGGAAATGAGGAGGAGGAAAACAGCGGATAGGGGACCTACGACATTGATTGAGATAGGTGTATTGAACGAGAGAGTTGATAAGTGCCGCAGGCAATGATGAACTACTTGCAGGCAATAGTGACGGCACGGAGGAGGCAGAAATTATGAAATCAAAGTGAAGCGATATGAATAAGAGCGTTTAAACAAAGCCTGAAATCAGGTATTTGACATGGAGACCATTAATAAAACCTACCAATCAGTTGCTCAGATATTCTGTGGTGATGAGTGCGTTAAAAGTGATTTTAAACACACGATCAGCAAGATAAGCCAATGCAACACTAACGTGATATTCATGTGAATAATTCTTAATTATTTAGTAGTAACCAGATAGTGACCACTTGATCAGAGATAATTTACAGTTTCAAACCGTTAATGATTTTGCAAATCAAATAGTCATTCATATTTTGACGACCCTAGGAATCTACTGATTTTTCCTTTCTGTGACCTACTTTCAAGAAATTACTTAACCCAATTTTTCTCCTCTGAAAACTATTAATGGCCCTCAGGCTCAGTAATTCGCTTGAATGCTTTCTTCGGACGCGTACAGGTGATTTAAATCAAGAGTGAAATGGAGATTGCAGAAATGAGCACTATTGCGCTTGGCTTGGAATATATTCGCGGCGGCATTTCTCTTCTGGACCGCCCCTTGTTTGCTCATCCCAACCGCGCGAAGAATAACAAACACGACCGCTCTCCTACCCTCCCCTCCCTTCCCCTCTCTCCCCTTCCATGTGACGTGTCGCGAAGGACATTGCATTCCCTATTGTCCACCCACTCAGTCCCCTCCCCCTCGGGTCACTCCAGAAATAAACCCCTACCCACATCCCTCCCCATGAGAACTCGACGACGTTCGTCGCCTCAGGCCGTAAGATTCTCATCCCTTCTCTTTTGTGGCGCGTGGCTGGTGATGGGGGGCTGGGACTTAAAAAAAAAAGTCTGGGGCAATTCCAAGTGGAAGAGCTGGTCTGGAGCTAATGGGGCGTCAAGGAGGACGCCGCGAGAGTAAGTAGCGACGGCGAGTGGAGGAAGGGGTCAAAAGATGGAAGGAAGGAGGAGGCAGACGCATTTACGGCCGCGAGGGTTGGAGCGTGTGCAGTGGTGTGAGGTAGGGGTGTGGAATCTCACGGCGAGGAAATGCACGGAGAAGATAAAGTGTATCAATTGGACGGGGGTCGGCAACCCCTGTTCGTTCGAGCAATAACAGCGGCACGTTCTCCTCCCCGAACTCCCCTTGATGCTCGGTGATTTTTAGGTTAGTGCTGGAACGATTTGGAGGAATTGTGACAATTTTCTGAAAGGCTAACCGCGTGGTTCGAGGAGCGCGAGATATTTTTGATGGATGAGTGAGTGGACCGAATTCCTGCGTTCAAAGTAATGTTTTAATTTGCAGCGGTCCAGACCCATTGAGTTATTGTTTTCCGAGGTAAGCGTTTATGGATCTCTCATGCTGCAGGCCGTTTCGTGCCTAAAAATCAGCTAAAGCGTTCTAAAATAACTTAACAATAATCCAGTCTTTCTTCCATTCAGATGTCGAAATACCCGAATATGAAATGCCGAAAACCTCGACAGCCGAGCCGTTGATTGCAATAAAATAACGTGCAAATCAATAATATTTAAAGTTGTATCTCTGTTCTGTTGTTTAAATCAATTATGTAAAAAATAGTATTAGATTAGTATTGGGCTACGTTTGAAAAATGAGGCACACAGTTTTGGCCGAAGATGAAACGTTCGCTTTATTTCAAACGCTAATGCAAGAATCGCATCTTTCTTTTATTAGATAAGCTTTTGAGCAATTGATAATTGATCTCTTTGAAATAAACTCATTGAACCAGAATTTTACGGCAGTTAACTCCCGAGTTTGTCATTTATTTGAAACTTTTATTTTCGTTATTTACAGTTCGATGAGAATAATTTTAGTTTCGAAGTCATCCTATAAAAGTGAGGCTCGCGAATATGCGAATGGGAGCATTAGTTAGTTTTCATCGTGGCAAATATAAAAAGGCGGTTACGCTCAGGGAGACGTGAAACGTCCTTATTTCTGTCACAGTAATTAGGAAACCCGATAGGTACGTTGGCGCCACCAAAGCCGTTCTAGTGTTGTCGATTATCGTGCTGGAGAGTTCATTAACTCGCGTCACACCTGGCTGTTTTATGAAATTGCCAATTAAATCGAAATGCCGAGTCGGCGGGTGGACGTTGTTCGGCCGTAGTGAAAAAAGGCGGTCGTCCCTCGCGAGGCATAAGGTATGTCGGATGTATAGATACGCTGGCATTTCTGGAATCGTCCCAAATTTTAAAGACTGCCTTACCGCCAGAGAGTCCAGAAGTATCCTTTTAATTTTAATCATTCTTAATTCTATGGTCTCACGCTGTTTTTAAAAAATTAAAAGCCAACATGGAGTGCTAAAAGCATCAATGAGATACATATCCACGCGCTATTCATCCATGGTTAACGCTTTGTGATCTCAAAATTTTTGGAAGCAGATATTAATAGGTTTTGTGGGAAACATATGCATTTAAAGTTTGAACAAGGCGACGAGTAATTCGATCTCACTTACTATTTTATCAAGCCGTGCATTCTCGATAGAACCATTTATGTGATAGGCACCTGGAAATTTCGCCAAAGTAGTCTTCGAGTTTCTATCGATAGCACGAAGGCGAGTGAAACTAATGCAAAACACGGACTGCTAGCTATCGAGCGAGGAGCTCTGAATTACGACAAGAAGATGGCCTCTTACTTTGATGCGTCCTTTCTGAGGTTTTGATGTTTGTAAATTTATTACTTCGTATTTTTGACCGTTTTGCTTTATGAGTTCAGTATGGCGCCTTTGAAACAAATTTAAGATGGTTAATTTTAGCGTCACTAGATTTTATTCCTGAAATATGTGGCATTAGGCCACATTACATCTCAATAAATTATTTTTTCACCATAAAACACCCATCATGCTACTTCTGCTTTGCTTTTCACACGTCTTGTTACTTCATACTGTTTTGACTTATGATAATTTACTATCCTCTGTCAGTTGGGGCCCTTGTGGAGTCTGCAAGACTCAAAAAACGCCTACGTAAGCTTTTATAGGTATTCATGAAAAGCAAATATTCTGTGGGTTCTTGTTGTTTGGCATGTAAGCTGCACTCAAGGCATCTAGCTTTTCGTCTAACCCAATCTTTGTGTTCCATTTATGTCCATAATCATCGAGGATATATTTTTAATTTTAACTGAAAAAACTCGTAGGCTTTTCATTTTCTTTCATAGTCTGTTATTGATTTTATTTCTCGTTATCTTTTTGGATTAAACAGGATAAAATTGAGTATGACTAAACAATTTAAATTGATAAATTTTGGGGGTGACCATTTTTTTATTCGCATCCGAATGAAATACACAGTTTAAAAAGAAAACTTGATAAAAATCAGAGCTCGGACTTAACTCTGGTCGGAGCCCCGGTACGCGCAATTGAAATCAAGATTAGGAGCATTTTCATAAACTTGGAAGTATCAATAATTCCCCCCCCCCCAGAGCTCAATAATAAGCTTGATTTTATCCTGCTGAACTAGTATTTTGAAGCACCCTTATCAATGATGCTGTCATTTGTGATTAATAAAGTTAATGTTTTCTCATTAACATACCATTTCTTCGTTAAAGCGTGCAAATGATCATTATCCAGTGTTTACACCCTCCAGTGCTGTGTATATTTTGCGAGAATAAAAGATGAATGAAAAGAGATTTTTGAATTTCAACCATGTCATCTGCACTTATTTGCGGCACTCGCTGCGGCGGATATTTTGAGAAGCAAATAAAATTTGTAGCGGTTTCCAACTATTGCGTCTTTTCAACGTTTTCGATGCTTAGACACCTGTGGCATTCCATTCTCCTTGTTATTACTTGCAATGTAGAGATACTGAAATTTGATTCAATTGCGGTTTGTTCACTTTTATCGGGTATACATTCGTTATTATTTGGTTACGAACGTCAACAAGATTCAACATTTAAAAGAAATTAATAGCAATGTTCCGCCCTATACAAAACTGCCTTGGGCTTCCCTTTTCGCTCCAAATTTTGGTTGTAATCCTCCAAGTATTTTTTTTTAATTTGAGTATTCTACCGCCTGAGTGATTGGTTTTTGAACAGACCTTCTCCTAACATCCCAATTTCTGTTACATCGTCCCGGTTTCCTTCTATAGATTCCCCGCCATTAGATCACTTAAATTCCTCACATCGTCTGCCTCTTCTAATTTATTTCGTCCAGAATTCCTTTCATCTTCCGCGACTCCTCAGCGTTTTCTCGCTTCCTCAGCGTTCCCCTCTTTACCCACTTGAGCCCTAACTCTCTCTTCAAAAAGTCGTAAGTCTATTTCTTCTGCCTCCTCCGAACTTTTACCTTTTCTCTCCTCTCCAACCATTTCCAATAACTCCTCTTTCGTCCTTCTCGGCATCCTGCTCACCCTCTCCATCCTTCTCCACACCCACATCTCAAACGCCTCAAGGTTACTTACATCCTCCCATCGCAATGATCAAGTCTCTGACCCATAGAGCGCCACGCTCCAAATCAGAGTTTTCGCCAGCCTTTCCTTTACGTCTCTACTAAGATCCTCCCTATTCAATTTCCTCTACTTTGAAAACACTTCCTTAGCTAGGGCCTTCATCTTATGTCCCTACCACTAAACTCCTTCTCCTCTAAAATGCTGCCCTGATTTGTAAACTGCTCTATTGTTTGTCTATTACCTTTATATTCAGCCCCACCCTCTTCTAGATAATACAATACAATACAACAATACAGCTTTCTTTTGTCCAAAGGCCATTACATAATGCGATATAGAACATGTCGCATACATAGATAAGGATCAATTACAAATCAATTGTGTTTCACAAGTTGATCCACACGGTAATACTTTGTTCTAAATAAGAATATTTTAATTGTATGTTTACTGACTTTCACAAGTTGATCCACACTGTAATACATTGCTCTAAATAAGAGTATTTTAATTGTAGGTTTAAAAAGGGATACATTTTTAATGCTTTTTATTTCATTAGGAATTGCATTGTAGAATCTAGGGCTGTAGCAATCTTAATACCCCACGTGGTCGAAGTAGTTCAGAGAATCATGAATAGAAGGCCTGAGAAGAAGGCTAAAATTAGAAAAGAGGTTCAAGTACGAACATGGTCGACTTGTACATGATTATAGTTCCAGGTAAAATGCTCATGTAAAATGCTCGTTATTTTTGTTACTCCGAGATAAATTTACATGAATGTACAACAATACATGCAAAAGATTAATACTGAGCAATGGTAAATTTTTCTAAAAAATGGGCGACTTGGAGAAAGGTAATGTGATCTAATCTCATTTTATTTCATCTGCTTATGGTTTATCTTAATCCAATACCTCTCGCACTGTGCCTCTAACGCATCCATCATTGATTCTTGATTGAATGACTACTTGACAACTGACTTGAATAACCCCTTCGCTGACCGTCAAACCAATGCTTGATTATCTTCAAATCTAATTGACTTCATCAGATTCTCTCCCACCTTTATTCCAACCTTAATCTCCCCGTTCCACCCTAACCAAGTCTTCTGAGTACACGGTATAAAGCAATGGCGTAAGACCTACCCGATTCCCATCACAGCCCACCCCGATTCACCATCGGTAACCCTAACCTGCGCCGTTTGGTTCATCTACTGATTCCGAACGAGACATCTGTCCGTTCAATTGATGCATAATGTCTCCAGCACTTCCATGAAATTCGTCCAGTCTGAAATCTCGGAATCTACAAAGCAAACAAAAACATCCTGGCTATACTTTAGATTTTTTTCTGAATGACGTCCTCATCACTCCTTAGCGTCTCGCATTCCCTTCCCTCTCTCTGAACTACATCAACCGCGTGGGATATTAAGATTATTGTTCTATAGTATTAACACGTTTTTGCTTAGCTCTTCTGCGGTATCGGCAATAGCATTGTCCTCGCGAAGTTCTCCGGTCACACACCATCCTCGTAAACCCTACCTATGAACGCAAAATGTTTTCCTTTTCCGTTCATCCGCATACTTTTTAGAAGCTCTACTGGTTTTCCTTGATCTATTCCTACCGTCTTATACATTTTTATGTCTCGTAGCTCTCTTTTTATTTCGCTATCAGGGATACTTGTTCCGATGCCATCTCTGTCGATGTCATCTTTCCTTTCTATAACTGACGAACTCGGCCTAATTTCCTTACCATTAACCTCTTCAGCATATTCTTTGCACCTCTCATATATCCCTTTTGGTTCTACGATTAACTTTCCTGTTTTATCTGTTATCGCCGTAATTCCTCTTTCCTTATTACCACCATATCCTAATCAGTGCTAATCTGATCATCCCTCTTTTTGAAAATTTTGTAAGGAATTGATCTGATCTCCCCACCATGCCTCTCATGTTGTTTTTTGTTCCTCTTTGAAGTCTTTATTTAAATTCGCGGTATTTTTTCTTGCCTAGCTATCAGTGTAAGCTCCATCCTTTCATTCTCTCCTGTATCTCTATTATCATCTCCTTTTTGATCCACGGTTTTCAAATTTTAGCTGCACTTAATTTTCCTACCGTTGATTTCGCTGCTTCTACGTTTCCTTTATTAAGACTTCTCCAGTAACCTTCCACTGATCTCACTCCATGATCCGTACCCGTGATTTTATCAATCTGCTCTCTACTTCTTCATTGCCGCAGTCAATGCCTATCTACTCCATTTACGTATCCCCTCCCTCTTCGTGTCTTTCTGACTTTGACGTGGCATTTCATGACTAATAATTTGTGATATGGGTCTGCGTCAGCCCCTGAGTTGGAATGCGAATTTTTAAAATCATTCCTGAATCTTATCTAACAATACCATAATCTCTCCCGAACGTAGCTGTATCTCCCGGGTTCTTCAATGTGTACTTGCGTCGTGGGTGATTCTTGAACCAAGTATTAGTGGTTACTACATTATTTCTTCGGCAAAACTTCCGTTTTCTCGCCGCGGTCATTTCTTCTTCCCGGTCCTTAATTACCTACCTACCGCCCATCTATTCCTTATCCCACCACCGCGTTCCTATCCCCGATTACCACCATGCGCTTGCTCCCAGTTATGCTACGAATTATTTCCTTAAGCTGATCATTCACACCGTCTATCTCCTCTGTATGATTTGTAGTAGGTAAATGAACCTGGATTATAGTTAAATTCATTGCATCTGCCTTTTGCTCAACGACTATTATCAAATCAATCGCCTGTTCCACTTGGGTCAATTTTCTACCAAGTTTCTTGTTCATTACTATTTTAACCCCGCCCTGGATTTCACTCCCTCTTGTATATATTACTATCTAGTCATCTCTCTAGTAGTCCCGATATATTTACAGTGTACTTCGCCCAGGCCCATGGCATCGACACCTATCCTCTGCAATTCTTGCTTCACATCCTCTTGACTTCCTCGCCCAAAGCATATTCCGAACGTTCTACGTAGTCATTCTGACTGTTGCGTTCCTCTTCTGTCTCTTTTTCCTCCTCTGCTGCATTATTCTTTGCTGGGTCTAGTCCTGTTGTTGCCATGAATCATTTTCATATTTGAACTATCCAAAATTTCAAGGTTTTTTATGTGAAACTTTATTTCTAGGCCTTTTCATAAGGGTTTTTACGTGACGCCATCAGGTAAGTGTCCGCCCCTCTGAACTACAGACGATTTGCGGACTATCATTTGTGTGTCTTCTTACCTACGACCTACTTGGCATGAGTGCATTGCTCCCGCCTATTGTGCTTTAGTCGTCATGGGAGCACGCAAGCTCTTCCACCACGACAAGGTTGTCGTCCGTCGGAAGAGCCTACAAGTATTTAAGACTAGAGATATGCATCCCTTTAAAATGAGCGACTAATGTGATGCAAAGGAAACACGACTGCAGATACCTTCGTAAAAATTGTCCATGCCTTTATTCACGAGTCAAATTTCTTGGCACCTTGATCAAGATTTGGCCTTGGAGCCAATGGAGCTCCTATTAATTCCCATTGATGACACTTATTGAAACGCTATTTTGTGTACCCAAGTGTGGGTGAGATTGGTTAGGAGGTAAAGGTAGACTATGGTAGCTCAGCCAGGTAACACTGAAGCCAACCGCCCTTACCTTTGGACAAGTGTCGAGGATCTCAAACAGCACAGGCTCACCATCGACGAGAACTTCATGTTTGTACCTATTTTCTGAAATAAAAAAATGAAAAAGAAAGAACTTTCCTTACAAAAATATTGAAAAAGGCATGCGAAGTTCCTTCGTTTTTGTCTGGAGGAAGTCTTTAAGTTAACAAGGCGATCGGAAGTATAGTGAATTAAACACAAATTTGCCGGAGAGTATCATCTAAGAGCATTTCTCATGCTGAAAATAACCCGTGTCAATGAGTTCAGAATATTTCTTTATGTGAGCAGGATAGCCTATCTGATGGTAACACACTATTAATAGGAGGATAATTAGTCAATTAATCCATTACATAGCAAATACTTTGTGCCTCCTTGATATTTAAGACACAGATGCGTAGATGATATGTAGATATAAAATTTTGAGCTTAAGTCTAACTTTTCGGATCGCGAATTGGGCTGTAGTGAATTTAGGCCCGCTCTGTACCAGTATTTCTTCAATGTCGTGTCCGCATTGGCGCTTTTTATTGATTTTTAATAATTGAATGCCACCGGTTTTGATAAGACTCGGCGTTTTGATGGGAATGGAGTGTAAGAAGTCATTATCCATTTCCAGCGAATAGCAATATCTTATTAGGTCGTTGGATAGTAAGAAGCTTTCCACAAATAACCTGGAACATGAAAATTGAATTCATTTCAAAGGCTAAAGAGCGGTGAAATCGTGAGAATGCTGAAATATTGACATGAGCCGATGCACGGTAGAGAAGGATAATCTTAAAAAAATAATTTTCACTAGTAGAGGATGCCCTTAACAATATATCGGCATTACTGTTTTCAGCAAAAGTTAACACCTTACTAAGGGAATAATGAATATTAGGCGCTATGATGTTAATATTCTATCACATTATCAACGTATAAACAGCAATTCGTTATGATTACGCTGCTCAAATACAGATTTACGCGATTGGTTCTCATTGTAGTAAAGTGAAGCCCGGAGTCTAACACCCAACCCAAACGAAGCTTACTACAAAGCGATGAATAAATGAATAAAAAAGGCACAATGTGGTGAAACGTGTCGTGCCAGAGAATAAATCTGTTGAAGATAACCGATTTTTATTCATCATGAATATTGAATACTTCCACCAAGTCCAGCCTGATACGGTCACATTTACTATGCAGTCATTTTGACACCTTCATTCATTATGACTTGGATTTCATCAGTGCAATCAGTCATCAAAAGGGTGAAAAATGTATATGGAGCACTGAACTTGATGACACTGGTCAGAGGAGAACTTTATGTTAGGGTGGGTGGAGCAAGCTTTGATGAGTGGGCGAGGTAACCGAAGATCTCCAGTGGGAGAGGAATCCTCGGCTCCTTTGGCCAATCAGTGTAGTATGCTCTCCTCTTCCTGGCGTCATTATAAGCGCCAGCATAGCCAGCATCACCAAATCAGAGCTGGAGTTACAGACGTCGGCGCTCTAGGCCAGAGACTTTTCGGCGCCCCCCTCGTGTCATTTCGACTTACGACGTTTTTAGTTTTTTGTTTCCGTCTAAAATTAAGACTTCTTGTTACTAAGTAATGAAGAATCCGCCGATCGAGGCGCCCGGGCGCCTGCTTATCTCGTGATGCCCAAGGCCCAGGCCTATATGGCCTGAGCGTAAATCCGGCCCTGCACCAAAGTCTGCGGTTAATATCACATAGGGCTGATTTTCGTCATATTTAAAGTGAAAATGCAGAAAATTGATTTGGGTTATAATTTCATTTTCATTTGAGCACGCCATTTTTTTCTGCATTAGGTGTTTCGAATGGTATTCAGTAGGTATATTGTGATATTTATAATTGAGTCTTGGGCTCAAAATTCAAGGGGTATTAAAGCAATCGAATGAAAAACTATAAATTTCTCTCATCAGTTGTAACACTCATAGAAATAAGAATTGTAACAAAGTATAGTTGCCTTCTTCCATATGATTGATTAATTGATTATCCCCAGTGCCACTCTTAGAAGCTGATTCACTTCCAGCGCAGAAAGAATTATTGTTAATCGACACTCAGAATCTAAGAGGACTTTTTATAACTTAAAGTGAAAAAGTTACTCATAGGAAGAAATATTTTCATGGAAGGTGGTTGAACTCATGGTTGTGGAAATCTCTATGCCAACTTCAAGCGGCATGAAGGCTGAGAGCTTCCATCCATGTTAATTTTAAATCGTTGAATTTTATTCTCTCATCAACTCACAATAAATTTTTCCTCCCTTAATTTTATTTTTCCTCAAAATTTACTTCTTAAGTCCTCACCTGACTGATGGTCGTACTCCCCGATGTACCTTTTGGTCAGGAATCGTACAGTCAGCGCTATACAGCATTCAGAAGACGAAAAAACAAGGATTAGGAAGGCTGCTAAGTTGTGAATCTGGAGCATACTCTTAATACAAAAACTAACTGCACCAAAATCCAAAAGTAAAATTTCACCCTCTTCGTCATTATTAATTTTGGTTGATCAATAACTGAATCTCCCAATGAAATGAACTAGTTAGGGATAGTTTTGAATAGCTAGAATAAGCTTTGTATGAGTTTGATTCTTTATGGTGAAGTAAAAGTTTTCCATCCAGCGTTATTCTCATGATTAAGAAATTTAATAAAATTTTAGCAGTATCTTGATGTCCTTAATTTTAGCTGGGCCAATTTTCCTTCTTCGTTAAGAGTACTGTGCTCACATTTTTCTTTACACTTTACTAATTAATTAGATCTAATTTTCTCGGGTATAATTAATAGCGTGTAATCAATGAAGATCACATGCTGGTTTACTCCGTGAAGGCTTAGTGGAAGACGATTCTCTCCGAGAAATAGAAGTGGCATTTAGCTGGATGCCGTCAATTGAACATGAAAGTCTTCGGTGGAGTCAACACTTTTCTAAAGACGGCTACAAATGAGTTTTGTTACTGATCTGAACGAGAGATGATTATAAATAATTAAAAGGCCTTACGATGATGAGAAATAGTGTTCATCACTTCGGCTCCCCTTTCCGAGTGTGTTCGGTTGAGGCTGGCAATTTTCCCCCCCTTACCTTTTTCCCTCGCTGTCAACGTGAAGTCCCACAATGTAGCATCGGCTTCTCCGATCCATAGAAATTGCAGAAGAAAGCCGCGTTAGTTGGGCCATTCTCCGATTCAGCTATGCAATCCAGCAAAAATTTCTTGATCGGTCACTTTGGAAGGTGGTAACTTATGTCTTTTGCGCCATGTGGGCAGGTTGATAAGGGAAGTATTACCTTCGGAAGGTGTCGGACAAATGAATGACCGTAACCATCACTGTAGAAGCTCTGGCGCAAACGAGAAGGGCACCGAATTAATCAGTATTGGAGAGTTATTACGGTATAGTTTTTCCATTAAATGTGGCTCTTTTCATTCCTCAAATCATTCCATCTTGTTCTTCTTTCTGAAAGTTTTAGGCTGTGAGTATGTGATATCTTCTTCCGTCATGATTCTCGATCTCTTGCGTGAACGCCATGGAGATCTTTTGCCTGTCGCTCTGTATTTCCAAATTCGTTTGGGAATCATTCTGTCGTGCTCTATTCTGCCTTTTTTTCTCTATATTTTTAATGTATTCTCGTATCGAATGATAGTACGTCGAGTTCTTGCCAAATTATCGGATACCTTTTTCTGTCCACTCGTGGATAGCCAGTACTTCTTAAAAACTTTCATTTCAGATGTTTGTAATCTTTATTGATTTGCCTCTATAATTTTCCAGTTATCGCTGTCATGCACTCCACAAGGAATTTACATCGCTTATTATTTTTTGTGCCTTTTCTTACCTTATTTCTTGAAAGTTCTCTATATTGCACCATTGGTGTAGTTTAACCTGGTAATTCTTTTGTTGTGCAAGTATCTATCTAATTGCCACACGATAGTTATGTTCCAATGAAGTAAGAGGATGCGACTTATTCTTCACTAAATTCATTGCTAAAAAATTGACTTTTAACAATCCAAGTCATTCCTCGAATTTAAGAAATTACGACCTTCTCTCGAGAGAGGATGCGCAAAATACCAGAGCGATTACTCGTCGTCTTCGAACTCGTTTTCCGAGCAGAGGCTCCCGCATTGCGATGAGTTATGAAACATGGGAATGCGGGCGTTAAGAGGACGGGGAGGCACGTCCGTGCGTCGCGTGGGCCTCCCGTCTCCAGGGAAGGCTCCCACCATCTCGTGACCGATGAGTTGTGACGTGCGACCAGGCGGTTGTACCGTCGCAAAGGGTGGATCTCTCGAAGGGCGGCCTCACTCATGGCAGCTGGCTTCTAGCGAAGCGGCGACTGTAGTGATGTCTCCATCTATTTCACCAACTGTATGGCATCGCTCTACTAAACACATTAATTACGGCTCGTTGGAAATGAAAAGAGTTTCAAATATAAATAATGAATGTGGAATTCGACAATTTTCCAAATTGACGATTTCCAGCAATCTATATGTTCGTTCTCCGCTTCTTGAATTTCACTGGCATTATGCAATTTAGAACTTTCTCTTAGTAGAATAAATCCAAAGAAATATCTATTATACGAGTTAAAATTTCAGAATTATCTCACTTCGGATTACTCCAGACATTATAGGTCCCGATTCTTTCTTTCTAGTATTTTGTACGACTGAAAATACCTATAATTTTATTTAGGGTAAATTAATTTTTTTATTCCCTCCCGAGGTCATGTCAGGATTTCACAGGATGTTGTGTCGTATTATCACAGATTTGAAATGCTACTTCCGAGCTGAAAAGAAGTATATTTTTTACTGAAGAGCAAAACGTGGTCGATAACTCACCGATTGCCACCCCCTATCGACTCCTGCTGACGTAAAATTCAGTGATTACACGTCGAGGTACCACAGGCAAGCAACTTATGAGGCTACTGCTGACGAAGTTTGTTAGCTTAAGGAGCGCATAAGGTCCGCGCAGACTTTTTGTCCTTGCTTTACTCTACAGAAACTATTATAAAGAAATTTTGTTATATGCATAAAATCTTGGAATCTTGTGCGTACTTAAATTCTTCCCGTGAGACTTTGAATACCGGAAACATTTACCTCCTAAGAGGTCCAGGACCAGTTTCGGCGATTTTTCGACATTTCTTCATAGTTCTCCAATAATCCAATGGATGCATGATCACTTACTTCTCCTCTGCTTTTCCTTTTCCTCCACAGCCAGCAAGGTCATGGAATTGTGGAGTTATACTGCAGTGGGGACGAAGTGAAGCCCCTGATTTATTACTATCTTCGACTCATTTCATTTTTTCAAATATTTTCGATCGTTCTCAAACGCGTGTTTGAAAAGTCTCCGATCTCGAGTTCAAACTCACGCCGCAAGTGCAAATGGGGCGAGTATAACTAATGCGGACTTTGATCGTTAATTCCACGAGTTAGGTCGCTTTAAGGAATTCATTAATACTCGATGGAGGTCCTCTTTTCAAGTGGCAGCGTGCTCTATACTTCTCCCTTGGCGAAAGCGTAAACCTCCGAAGCGATCGTTTTCAAGGCGAGTGTTGAAAGCAGGAGAGGACAAGAAAGGGTTGAGATGGGAAGTCAAAAGCATTGGGGCAAGAGGGGGTGGAGTTTCGAGGAGCGAAAGCTGAGTGGAAGGACGAAACGAATAAACAAGGATATATTTTTTCTTTATTTTTCCAAAAATGATGGCGTCTGGAGTTTCTTTTTCGGCAGAGCTTTTAAAGTGCGTCCGGCGGTACGGATGATTTAACGCGGAGTAAGTAAAGCTGTGAAACCTGAAGTAATTAAAGAACCCGTCCAAGGAATAAGATAAATACTTTATTTATTGAGGGTTAAATGGAAATCCGGCTGAACAACACATCGCAACTGTGGCGGTATTTGAAAAGCTCAACAAGGAGCAGCTGCCGTGTTTATTCGGCCATCCGTATAAATAGGCTACGAATTTCTATTAATAAATTTGATGACGTTTTAAAAGCCCAATTTTGTAACACTCTCGAGGCGAATAAAAAACACCGTTTTCTTTTCATGTTTATTCTGTCATGCCGTCGGCTTGGTGCGATTCTCGTAATTAACTTATGTGACATAATACGCGACGTAGTATGAAAAGTCTAAATGAAATTTCAAGTGAGTAATTGCGGGGCTTAGACGACAAAGAGCAAGAAAACTACTCCTGTGTCTGACCTCACATCAGCTATTGCGTCTTGGTGATGCTAATCGCCGGTTGATGGGAATATATCTCATGGCAGGGACTTACAAAATAATGCTGGATTACCATGTCGCTGCGCTACCGCTACCAATGGCGATCTCTGGGGAGGAAAGGCAGATATAACTTTTTCGTTTCGTTTATGAAACGGGTCGTTGTCTACCTCGCTTTCTTACTTATACTCGTTTTCAGTTTTCGCTTGTTCAACGGTGTCATGTGGCAATGGTAACGCAATCGATGTACGTCACCGGTTGTATTTCAAACGCGTTTACAGCTACGTTTGCGCCTAGCCGACGAGTTACTTCTAATTTTTAAGGTATGGCTAATTTTCTTCTGAATACTCCATGGTGATGCTCTTTCATTTTCAATAGATCTCTTATATTTTTATAAGTTATTTGTCCACGGATCAGTATTTGTTGCGGCCTCACCTTTGGACCATACTGCTGTCGAGCTATCATTGCTATGACTTCATACCACATTTTCAGATAATAGGATAGTAAAAATATATAAAATGGTCAAGCGTGTGAGTAATCCAGTTCTCTGGGGTACATTAATTTTCCTGCATACTTAAGTATTTGGGAAAAGCACCATTATCGGTGAACAATTGTGTTGATCAAAATTAATTTTCTTCCAAATTGTTATCCACCATCAAATTGCCATCCACTCAGTTTCTTGCCTCTGTCCGAATGCATTATTTTTCCTAGAAACATATGGATCCCATTATTGATGCTAACCCGAGTTGAGTAAACTGGAATATTAGGAAAGACAAATGGGCTCACAGAAAAGGGAAATGTTGCAAGAATAAAGTGGAAATGGAGCATGGACGTATGTGTTAAGTCCGCTTCCCATTACGGCCTTCGACTAAATTGTAGCTAACCCAGTAGAAAATATGCCTTCTGCTCACGTTACGATTTTTTATTAGAATTATGCGGAACAACCTTTGAAGGCCGGAAGGGAGTTTGCTTTGTTTAATGGCGGAAAGGCCTATAAATTACGTGTTAGTGCTGAAATGACCCTGAGACTTAAATTGCCATTGATGGGCGTCGCTATTTTCGTCCTGCAAGAACTAGACAAAACAGCTTACCCTGAACTTCCTCAACCAAGTAATGGCTAGGCGAACTGCATCTTAAGGAAATCGTCCAGTCACCTAGTCATCTTGAAGAACTAAAGAGTAAATTTGAGGATTAATATTTACAGAAACAATTGAAATCCTATATCACATTTGAGGATTAATATTTACAGAAACAATTCAAACCCTATATCACATTTAGGCTTGTAATCGTTATTCATAAATTTGCACCCGTTTTTTTCCTAATTGCCCCGATAAATAAGGTTCTCATTATGTTAGACATGCATCAATCAGCATTCCTCGGAAAACATATTAAATGGCTTTCTCATAATTAAGAATAGCCTTATAAGTATTGCCTTGTTTAATAGCTCAAAACTGGAGCGCTCTAACGCAATGCCCACTCTACGCTCACGATGTTTGTTTCAGTGAAGGCGGTGGCGAATTATGGCTCTGTTGATGTGAGGATTCCTCTGCGCCGGACGTCATCGACTGAACCTTCCAAGTATGCACAGCATGCAGTTTTAAGGCGGCAACATGTGAGGTGCACGATTTTAAAGGGGTGGTGGAGGACAGAAGAGATATGTGAGGTGTTTTGGCAAACAATTTTCCTTCAGGAATAGAATACCCGATCGAAGGGCGGGACCTGATCATCAACATGCCGTAAATGATGTAAGGAAGGAGAGATCGAAACCGAATGAAATCTGGAGCTCTATTGTAGTAGTACGCCTGGCTTCGTTTTCAGGAGCTTTATATAGAACCTTTGTCAAGGAAGTTGAATCCACATCATAATGACTTTCCTTATAAGTTCTGGAACTCAGTCAAAAAAAAGGGGATGAAAATACGGGATCATTAGCCACCTCGGTCTCGTGTTGCGGATTAATTAAGGCGTTCCTTGGTTCGGACTCCCGCCTGGGGCTGGGATGGCGAACCTTTTCCACCCTGCGTGCCAAAATTAAAGACGAGTGACATGCAGAGCATTATTCGCGTGCCAAGAAGTCACCGAAACTTTATGTCACCCCGTTAACACCAACGTGATCGCTCATCACTGAGTCAGTAAGTCATATTTTATCCGTGAAAAATCCTGCAACGTTTTGGCTCTGCGGAATTTTTATAGTTTTCTTTTTAAAAGGCGGTGGAAGCTTTGGAAGTGTTGTTGACTTAAGTGATTTTTTTATTCCCAACTAGAAAGTGTGAGGTCCTCACTTTATTTCAACCTTCCTTTCAAATAAGCGGGAGTTAATGCCAAGTCCTAGGTAATTTATGAGGTGAAGGAATGGTATTTAGAACGCATGTGCTGATTTGAAAGTTGAGTATTCTTTCTTGAGGCGCAAAAATAGTCTCGTAATATTCAATCCAAAGCTGTTGTAAATGTATTTGGGAAAATTATCATGTTTCACAGAAAACAAGGAAAAAACAAAGCGCTAATGCGAGCGGTCTTTCTGTGAGTGATCGTTGGGCAATAGAATGCGGTCTTAGGAGGATGCTGGAATTCCGAATCTTCTCACTTGAATTGGCTTGAAAGGAGAGCAGAAATTATACATTTATGGTTGTGTGGGTGCTACGAGTATATTCGTGGCATAACGCCCTTACAGTACATAGTGAGCTTATGCTAGCGAAGGCTTATCATTATTCGCATTGTTCCCTCCACGTCGTTAATGGAACTCGAAAATTGGAATTGGATGGAATGAAGAAAGATGGAGAATTCTGGAATGAAGAAAGTGGTAGCTGTATGAAAATCAATGCTGCCCATGGACTTTTCGACATCATAAGTTCAATATCAAGAAAAGGTGACTACCCAATAATTTTAAGTCACGAACATTTTATACCCTCCATGGAAAATTTGATCATCCCGAAAAAATAACCGGTTATTTTACTTCATATTTTATTTCATGCTCATATTTTGGATTCTATAAAAGAGTTAGGGATTCGAAAGGTGTCATAAAAAATCCTTATGTTTTCAACAGGCGACCCTGACTCTCCAAACGATAGAAGTCGAATGATTGATACTTCCGCCCCTTTGACAGCCAATCGCGTCATCACCAGCACGTGTGGCACAGACCTGTCACTCCTATCCTCGCGGAAAACCGTTTCCTAGTAAATGAAGCCCGTCCATTGTTTGATCACTCGCAGCGCGTAACGGATCTCAGAGTTGAGTGGGCTTACTTACATCTTCTCATAACAATCAAGGATATTTACAGCTCAGGTGTATAGGGTTTATTTTTTTCTAAGAACGCACTCTGGACCCGAAGAAGCATGCGTCACCATCATGAAAAGGTGCCAAGGGCTCTCAACGAGGCAGGCATCTAGCATCTGACAGTGAAAAAATCGTCCTCCGGAAGAATGTGACCCAAATGTATTTCCCTCGCGGTGATTTTGGAGCACTCCTGATGCCATGAAATCCAATGTCTTAAAAATAGGAATTTTTTTCAGTAGAATTATGCGTCGTTTTGAATTTTAACGACTACCCGTGAGATCCGAAGCTACAGAGGATACTATCACCCGCGCGTATGTTAATTGTTGACAAAACATAAGAGTCAACGACTATGGACGTGAAATTCCCTATTTGTATGAGCGGAATGGATGGAGAATGATTATAGCCTGTATCACTGGAAAAATTTGGCAGGTTGTACTTATATTACGTATACGTCGATAAGAGCCATTAAGAATTCCTGAGCACCCGCTGCTTGAGGCAGAGAAAATTGCTGCTTGGGCTTATTGCTGCTTGCAATACCATTAAATATATCACTATGATGTAAATTAGCATTCGTCGTTCATGTTAAGATTACGCTAAGTAATATAAACATTCTAACTTTCTTCACAATTATTTACTACTCGCTCAAAGGTCGCTTACTTTGGAAACCCGTTGAGAAAAGGTATTGGACTGTTTTAATATGATTTTTCTTAACAAAGCGACTTGGACAACAATCCTTTTGATTTTCTTGATAAACCTCTACGATAGTAGGATATTTCGAGATTCGATTTTCATTAATGTATCTGTGCCTATGTACTAATGCCAGTTTTGTTTCATGGAGGTGAGAGGAATGCTGTTTCTTGTGAATTTGATGAGAAATTGAAATAAACGTACAATGAGCTTGAATCCGAAATACCTAATTATCTATACACCCCTTTTACCGCTAGAGGGTTCTGGCCGAGTGAGGTATACTAACCTAAAAGCAGATATTGAGAGTGGAATAAACGGAAAAAAGGGTGACTGTAGGAGAACCAGGTTTGAAATGATGAGTGGGGAAGTTAGAATTTACAATTATAAGCGTGAAATTTCGCAGGAGACACAAAGAGAGTTTTTTTTAGGAGAACGGTCGGGAAGAGAGATTCTAGCAACCTGAATACATCACGCAGTGTTCTCTATGAATACTTCGGTCAGCCATTTGTCTTCAATTTTCGAAAAGAAAAGACTAACTGCATTTTTAACACAGAACTTATTATTATCAGGGAAAGTGACCTGTTAAGGTAGGATAAAATGGGAGAAAAAAAGGTTAGCCGGCGCAGGCCTTTATCTACATACACCCTTTCTTTCTTCATCTTAATTTACGTTCTACCTCTCTTCATCATTCCATACAACCATCATCTTCACTCCTCTCCCCTGGTTATCCGACATCCTTCCCTCTATCATAACCCTCCTTCGGTCCTTCTAAAAACACATTTCAAATAAAATAATTCAGTGGACGGAGAACTAATTCGATGGCATGTAGTTTGGTTACTTCTCTATTTGCGAAAGAAAAGGCAATTTATGTCAATTCAAAATACAATATTCACAGTAATGAATCCAAAAATGAATTTTAACAGCATTGAGATTCTACTTTCTATGAGGCTGAAAAATGCAGGGAATCGAAATAAATAATTTTGCCTCTTTATTCCTGGATTCAAGAGCGAAAACATAAGCATATGTTGTCATATTAATTGAAAAGGGAAATTAGAAGTAGGTACCGCAATGTGATTCGACGGCTAAGGTCATTTCGCACGTCCTGTCTGCCACTTGCTGACAGAAGCAACAGCAGTGAGGACTGATCGATCATATGCTGATTGAAAAAGATCATACTGATGGATTTTACGATTATGGTTATCTGTAAGATTAATGGTTTCTCAACCTACCGCTCTTCACCATCACAATCCCTCCGCTAACAACCTCTCCGGTTTTTCAGAGTCCGATAAAAAAAATTAAGCTTGTTCTGGTCTTCGATTCTACTTCCCCTTGGATCCATTCCTCCCTTAGTCATTGCGTAATCGCTTAGAATGCTTAATGTTATAGTGTAGATTATCTTTGGGGTGTGGTGACGCTAATCGTATCGCTAGGGGAGTTAAACTGACATGGATTTCATAAACTGATGGTTGCGAATTTTCTCTCCTCGGAATGCTACCCCTTGGAATGTCCTTCGCCGTAGTTCACCGGTGAGATTATTTTTTTTGCGAAATAGGTGTTTTAAAACTGACGACCCATGCTCACCTCTTTTACTCCACCTCCATCCTCACGGAGGCCACACCTCACGAGTTATGGCAGTATGTGGGCAAAGGAATCTCCGTGGTAATTTCTTGTGGTGTTTTATAGTGTGAGCCCTCTCGCGAAATAGGCCGTGCCCGAAGGAAAAAATAGCCACCCAGGTTATGCTGTGTTGGGAGGGACGTTGGTCCGTCTCCCCATGGAACTCAGCTTGGCTCAGCAGTCGTTCCGGCACGTTTGCGACAAGTCACGTGATCATGCTCGCTCCACGGACTTCCCCTTGGATCCATAACTCCCCTAGTCATTGCGTAATCGCTTATAATTGTTATGCTAAGATTATCGCAACGGAGAAAATGGCTTTGCTTTAAGTGAACCAGTGCGTTAATTTGGCGACATGAAATCCAAAAAGTACTATCCTCGATAGAGTAGTCATCTTAAAGAAACTTAGGGGAGCTTATGAGTTAATAAAACTGAAATCTACAATAGCTTCTACACCCTTGGTATAAGGATCGCCATTTTAATAAATTCGGTAGATCTGCGATATTCTACTCCTCGATTTTTACTCTTTAAGAGTGCAAATATTGTGAGCATGGTGGAAAAATGAGGTCTTGAAATACAAAGCCATTAAAGGAGAAATTCAGCAGCCTATTTTTCATCTGTATTGAGCAGTTAGTGGTCCAAAATGAATGAGGCTGGTCATCAAAACAAGGGAAAAGTTTCCTGAGTTGCCTAGTGAAATAGATTTATTATATATTAGTTTTAAAATATCGCTTAAAGTTCTCTCTCAACGGCCCAAGAAAAAGTGACGTGATTACCAGAAAATGAAAACACAATGATTAGGGCTTGGAATGACATGTGGAAAAACGGATAAAATTAGGAGGATATGTTGACTGGAATTTGGTTTTAAGGGTGTGTCGACCACTCACGATATTTCGCGACAGTCACCTCTAAAAATTAAACGTTTAATATTTTCATTCATAATGTAAATGTACATAATTTATTACGTGTAACGGTACTTAGCTGTCATAAAAATCAAATATATTTAATTACGTCAATATGCTGAAGATATCATGAACTCAGCTTGGTAATACAGATATTTAATTGCAATTAAGTGCTAGTTGTCGTTTGATAAGGGAGTAAATCGATTAAGAGGGGAAAACAAGGATTGAGATTGTCTTTTAGGAATTACGATTAGGATAAGTAGGCATTATACCGTGCTGACGAGCGACATGGTTGAGAAATTGGCTCTCAAGAGTTGGAGCGCAGCGTGTAGAAGTACTTTCATCCCTATATAAGCTTGCTTTTAATCGATAGGACACCCATAGTAATACTTTTGATATAGTTATGGCGTGGAGAAACCAATGCCATTCTCCCTGGTGGCGATGGTTCGGGAATTAGGGAGTAGAGAGGATTTCAGGGTACGTTATATAGGCAGAGGAAAACTTGGCGAACATATAACTGACGGAAATACGTCACTCGTTTGACTTTCTCCACTCTGCATTAAGCAATTATGAGTGAGCACTAATCGGATCACCATGAAAAGACCTATCTCACCCGGATCGGAATTTCGATGTTAAACGTAGGATAGAGTACATAATCCACTATTCTGGTGTACTCATCTCATTTTCTGAACTATACTTTCCAATGCTCCTTCCATCACACAATTTCTTGGCCGACGAGGATGGGAATCCACCAGTCTTTTGGAGTTGGAGAAGAATCTCTTTGCTCTGACAAAGAACCTCCTTTTAAAATTGGTTTTTGAAGAAATTCGTGTCTCATAGCACAATAACCAATAGCACTTTTTTGTTCGCATTATATTTCTTTTCTTCTGTCAATGAATTCACCCGGTGGAATGACGATCGACTCGATGCATTTTATTCAAAGAGGCCTGCGTGTGTATCCTCTTCTCAGCGGCTACCACATGGGCATCAACATGGCAGAACAATTTTATTTTTCGTGTATTCATCTTTTATCCTTTGATTCGTCTAACCTCAGTCTTTTTTCTGGAGTCAATCCAATTCTTACCTAATAATGGCAGCTCAAAAGCTTAACTGAAGACGGAATTCCGAATTTTCAAAATGCAGTTGCTCGAGCTTTGTTCTCTGCTTTACTATACACCTTTTGAGAGGTATTGTGTATTGGTTGCCCCACTGTTCGATGGGTTTACACGTTCATGGGAATGAGACTAAAGGGGAACCTGGCATTGCCAATGTGGGTGGCTTCTTTTGTATGTATTTTAGTGGTACAGAGGCCGTTATATTTTCATCTTAACGGGTTGCCCATGAACAGAGCGTGATATAAACTGTTCTACGTGTAAGACCATTATTCATCCATACTAAGAATATGTTCACATTCTTCCCAATGAAAGAAGTTTTCTGAAATATTATTCACTCTGACGGAAGGGGAATAGGCTTTTTGAACACATCTAGAAATACCAATTCACTTATTCCGGTGATGTTTTGTCGGACCGCAACTTATTTAAGTAACATGCGATCATTGATTTATATCATAAGATTTCATGTAAACAAACAAAGTGACTCTATGAAAAAATGAAAGTTGATCATTTTGATGAATCGAATACGACCCATTAAAGAGGATACTGTAAATTCCAACTCGGAAACTGATAATTCTTGCTCGAAGCTATTTAAAGGCCGTTGGAAAAGTCAATGGAACAGATCCTCTCAAGTTGTGACTAATGGGACTTGAAATAGCAGATGCTCCGGAATGAGTGGCTGTTGGACCAAGAAATTGGGTCCGGAAGGACTTCTTCCGAGGAGTGGAGAAGTTTGGGGTTACCCGTGGCATTTCATCACGTGTCATTCACGAATCGGATACCTTTGAGACGTACCCAAGATTGAGTGACTTGATGCTGGCGTTGCAAAAGGCGCTCCATTTGAGATTGTGTCGTAAAATGACGCGAGTGTGCTAGTTTTCAGTGCTAGTCTTCTATTGACTCTTGCCTCCCGCGGATGTCGGTAAGCATGCATGCGCACTCCTTGATATAAATAAGCTAAAACGTCCTTCGACACCACCTCTTTTTTGTCTGGGAAACGGATAGATACATGGCGAAACCTATTTTTGATCCTGTACATTAAAGTATCAAATTCGGAACTTACGAAATCCAATTGTGAATATAAAATGAAAATTTTGGAGCGAGCATCATTTCTCCGTGACGAAAGCTGGAAGGTGCTGTGTCCCTTTGGCTAATGTTTCAAATATGCTGACGGCGGCATTAGTGTATTTTTTCATCTCGATTTCTTTCCCAGTAAAAGTTTTCCTCCATGATGTCTGCCTTTACGCATAAAGTGGTCCTAGTCGGCCAACATTAAAACTTTGGACTGATACAGACTTTGAGAGTCATGTCGAAGTTTCACTGCTATTCCTGCATCTTTTGAGCGCTGATATGCTCACTTTTATCCAATCGCACATGTATCTAATATAAGAAATACTTTCTTTTAAACTGAAGTAAGTATTTCGTAGTATGCACATCATTTTGGACCATTTGATGACTAGTCTCTTCCCAGTCAGCCCGCGTACACTTCACTATGATTGTGGGGAATGGGTCATGAAGAAATATGCAAAATGAGAGAGAGGATAGCGGCAATCTTCGCCAATATTGGCCTATTCCCTCTGAAGAAAGAGAATAGCGCAGGTTGGATGCTTTTAGGAAATGGGTATGAACAAAAATATAGGGGATGATTTGGGTGACTAGGCAGACATAGTGGGAAATGTTGCTAATAGTGACATGGAATAGAGAGTTGGTTGCGGAGATTAGGAGGGGAGAGCAAAACTGGAGCGGGTACATCATGCTGAAGAGGGTGATGGACGGGAGGATGCGGGTAAGGCGCGGACGTAGAGGGAGAAATGAGAAATTTTGGATGGCATTAAATGGGGCAGAGGGTATGAGGAGCTACTGTAGAGTAACGTGGTTGGGGTCCAATTGTTACAGTTGTCAGGAAAATGAAGATACGACCCTACAATGGAGTAAATATTGGATAGGGATGTCCAAAATTTTACCATTCAATTGAAAGACCACCGAATGAGTGAACTTAAGCGATTCATACCAAATATAAAGAAGCTAATGGCGGTAAGCTAGAGGAAAAGGCTGCGCATGGGAATGGGTCGAAAGCTAATTTCATGGTAGTAGGAAAGGTCGCAATACAGATAGGATAAACAGCTTAGGATGAAAGTGGTGGAAGAGCCATTTTTCTAGGGTTGGACATGGTAATTATGTTGGTGTTTTGATTGTACATATACCGGAAGGGATCTGAAGTCTTATTTTTTTATTCTTAGCAGCTTGGCTTTAGAATTGGTATCTATCACTGAATATTATTAATTTAGTCATTGATACCTTATGCTCTTGCTCGCAAGTATTTCATCATGAAGCAAGTTTTGCCTGACATGGTATATCCCTACAGTTGTTCCCAGAGATTATGTGGTTCACACAAAAATATCGTTTTCGTTACTTGACTCAGCCAGTTTATTTACGCACCGTGAATTAGAGAAACTGGATTTCAGCCGAGGGACAAATTCTTATTCATTAGGTATTTCTTCGAGCGTATTCACTGTAATCATTTATTCATGAGTATTTTTGTAATTATGTAGACCGTAGTATCTTTCGTGGAAAGTGGGATACTCTTGGACTTTCCAGAAAGTTTTTTATCCCCACGCAGTGTGACCGAGGCCTGTTGTAAGTAGGCGTAATGGTCGAAGTATTGAGACTATGTATTCTCACGAGACTAGGTAAACAAACTTCAATGGGTAGTGAATTGGACTTAAGCATTGACTAACGGGCTTCTAATATTGATAAATACGAGAATGTTAGACATTTGAATTTCCAGTTTAGGCATAGTGAATTATGGAATTCTGCATTACTGCAAAAATTGCAATAATTTTGTAAAAAACACGAATGGACGAGGCATGTGTTGTGGGGAACAATTTTAACAGAAGTATTAGTAAAAACTATTCGCTAAGAAACTCGTATCAGAGGCTGTTGAATTTTTATCAAATGCCTGAAATGATAGAAACTGCTGATCTCAATTGACAGAGAATATCTTCAGGCGGGCAGGACGGGGCAGCTCTTATCATATATGCATTTTGAGATATCTTTTGAAAGAATTCACAATCAATTATTGCATGGAGCTCTTTTCTAAGTTCATTTCATTTATTATTTAAGTATCTATTCAATTCCGTCAGATAGCAGTATAAAGTCAGCAGAGTTCTGAGGAAATGCTTATCGCTATGATTTTCTATGAGCCGGAAAAGAAAACGAACCCCCGAAAATCATGAGAGTGCAAAATTTACACCGTCTTAATCTTCACTATCTGTTATCTACCTATGCTATCTCCAATGCTTTATATGAGTGTAAGAAACATCACATTAATATTCCCAGTAATGATCCGTGTAATATTGCTTCAGCTCATTCATTTTTAAATCCTATTCCTCCTGCATACACATCATGTCGTGTGATGGAAAAAACAACACTTTCAGCAAGCCATTGATTTTCATTACTGCCCCTTTAATGCTCGAATAGAGTGGTATGTTACGTGCATTCACTGTCTGGGTAGTCCAACGTGTATCACTCATTTTGCTCTAGTTTTGTGGTAAGCTACCATAATACAATTTATGGAACACTACTCCAAATGAAAACTGTGCATTTCGGGTGATAAAAGCGAATGATATAATCAACGGAGAACTGTTACTTTTCAAACTTATTAATACCTTCATCTCTTTTAGTTTTAATTCTACCCGACTCATCTGAAGAAATGCGTTTATCTTTCTTTTCTGGTGAATATAGTTTTTACTGTGTGAGGAATGAATATTACCTAATATATTTAATTGTTTTAAATAATAATATGGGTAATAATAGTCTTCTCCTTTGTTTAGTTATTTGTATCAGGTTTTTTGTAACTAATTTATAGAGTTATTATTTTTTCCTATGCTTTATTCCTTTTCAGACTGGCTAATTTTTTTATTGGTTCGCTTAAGAAAGGTAGCAGGCAGACGGTATTATTGTTTATTTCTACGTAAGAATGTCACTTTTTCTATGACGTATGTCACTACGCTGTGCATGCACTCCTTAACACAAGCACTATAACTACCATTTTGAGGTGAGCAAAATTTAAGCATTTCCTTATCTAAATATTTAGATCAATGAAATCCTGTCACACGTACATTTGATCCATTTTGGAGAAATCTCTAGTCTTTCTAGCCTTCGACTTCCCTTTCACATCTAGCAAACTCCACAAAAAATAGTTTCGTTTGAAGTCCGAAGAAATTTTCAAGGAATGAGTTTTGGCCCTGAGATAAAAAGAGCATGTAAACATTGGTGAGAGTGTTTTTTCCCCTAAAATTCGCGGCCAGTCCCGGGGAAATGTTTTATAAGCATCACGGACCGCAATCTGTCACCGCAGCTGAACCTCCTGCCGAGCACCAGGCGCTAAGAGCCACAGATTATGCTGATGCCTCCATTCCGCCTGCACACCCGACGCTTCCGGCCAGAGTGTAGGCGCTTTAGTAGCTGTACTCCTCCTCCCCCATGTGGCTCAGGTTGATGGCTCAAGGATTAGTGGGCACCAGAACGCTCTTCCCACGCTACGACATCGGGGTGGCCGCTTTTAATGAGCTCCCTTACGAGTCTCAAACTTCTTCCATCGCTCTGTCGTTCGATTATCGTTTATTACTGGTATCTACGTAAAGGGTGGCAGAAATTCAACATCGTTAGTTATTCTCACACCGTGAGTTCCATCTTTACCTGATTACCTGGGCTTTGAAGTTAAATGTTAGTGTTTCTTTGAAATAGTTTTAAGATTTAATGATTTCGCCGATTATATTAACCCAATTGTATCTTAATTTGCCGCTAATTGTTCTTAGTACTTCAACACACGGAAACCTAAAAAAAGACCTAAAATATGTAAGAAGAGAAAACAAGTGGTATCAAAGAGGACATCGTGACTCCTCATTATCCTTGAATTCACTGTATGCTATTTACGAACACAACGTTCTTTATACCTCGGAGCTCATATTGTAACAAAAAAATCAATAGACAGGGAAAGATGATGAGTATTTTAGATACACTTCTGACGATAGTATGGTACTTGGTGAATCTAAACCTATCGTGGTCGCCAGATTGGCAACGCGCTGGGCCTAGCAAACCAAAAACCTGAGAGTTCGAATCCTACTTCTGGGGTGGATGTTGTATAGGAATTTAATTAGACGACACAACATGGGCTTGGTGACAGGAGCACCCTTAAATCTAAATTTACTAGCGTTAAATATCATTAATGGAGTTGCTGTTACGTGAATAGTAAACCTTGGCTGAATGTTCGTGAAAGTTGGGAGGATAGTTAAAGCAATCAAATGGGGTACGAATGCATGAGGGTGAGAGATCGTTGGCTGTAAGTGGAGCATATCAAATGATTCAAGTTTGTTTAGGGAAACTAAAATTGCAGGTTACAAAAGTGTCCTCCTTCCAACTTTATTATATGATAGCGAAACTTGGATATGACCAAGAGTAGACTAAATTCAGTGGCTAAAGTATATCGGAGAACTTTTTGTGGTAAAAGCATAAGAGATAGGGTTAGAAATGAGAGGGTGACGAAATAATGTGTAATTGATGCAGCGGTAATGGACATGAATGAAAGGAAGGTGCTTCGCTAGGTTGTCCTCGTCGAGAGAATAGCTGACAAACATCGAAACAGATGCATAATAGAGGAAGGGGTAGACCTAGGAAGTCGTGGGTAAATATGAGGGAAAATTCTCTTTAGAGATGGAAGCAAAGGAAGTATATTAGAATAGGGCAGTAATGAGGAAATTAGTGGTCAGCTTTACTTACCTATCACTGAGAATTAATTTTTTCCCTGCGCATTCGCCTAAAGGAAACGGCATTACGGGTATGTATGTATGATGCTTGAATTATCAGCTTGTAAATGGTGCTATAATTTATCGGATTTCACTTGTAATCCTCGGACGAAAATAAAGTAAAAGTACTCGTTGCCTTCTAGTGCGTACAATTCAATTCGTTACGTTTGAACTTTCAACACATGTCAAAGGACCCTACGATACCGAGGCTTGTAGAGTAAGGGCGGTGGAAGTGTTGTTTCATTCCCTTGAAATGCGAACTAGTACATTTTGCAGGCTGGATGCACGGCCCCGGCGATAGAAGCCAATGAAGACACCGTAAGCCGTTCATGCTATTCCCCACAAGCCGTTTAGAATTTCTTCCGGTTTGAGTGGAATCGATCGACTAACCCGGCCAACCGAAGCGAAACATTTTCCCCAGCGATGATATTCTCTCTCTTTCCTGAAGCTCTGCATTACATCGGCAAGTTCTTTGACCCACCACGGCACTTGTGCAACATCCTTCTTGCATATTTTATCCGTGGAATAATTCTCGCCGGGTTGGCTGGCCTGAGGGACTCTGGTTCCGGGATCGTTTCCGAAATTTCTTTCTGAGTTAATGAGATGTACGCGCGTGGTGTATCTTGTTACGCCACCGCGTTGCATTATTATTGAGAGCGGCGTTGTTAAACGATATAGCGGCCTATCGGCGTGGTACAGGAAGAGCGGTTACTCCTTTGCGAACATCCGCGGTAGATGTAGGAGATAGATACGGAAGTCATATTTACGACCAGAAAATTTCACCCTCCTGTGAAAGCAAATAGCTGCATCCAAACAATCGTTGAAATTTTTGGTCAGTATTCCTGCTCCTCGCAATCAAACTTGAAACGGGCAATTCGGGTGCATCTGGCAAGAAGGCGGCGAGTGGAGGCTGGGCCAAGGAAGGATTAAGTTCGAAGCTCGGACTTGGAACTCCGATTCGAAACGACGCTTTTAGTTCTTGCACGGGTAGGTAACTACAGTGCCGACTGAGGTCTTAAGGTTAGAAACGCTTGCACTAGACGCTAATCGAGAAAGTCACGGGTCCAAATCCAATCACGGGTTTGGACGTTTGTGTGTTTCAAGATTAAAGCCTTGAATTAGGCAATTTGATATAAACTCAACTGTAAGAGCATAGGTAACCCTTAAGTTTTCGCGCCCTCGGCCAACAAACTATAGAGATCTGCGTCGGCCAAATAAAGATTTAGTACGTAGTTTGTTTTCGAGGATCTATATGCGAAGAATACTGCATTATATGGCTTGAAACTAGTTCCTTGATTAACATGGCTATGCGTATACTTGAGGCTTTTGATATGCGAGAGAGGAGAAGAATGGTGAAGATCAAGCTGGGTCAAGAGGATGAGTTAAAGATGGTAAGAGAGGAAAGAATTCGTAGACCGCAAAATAGTTGGAGATAGAGAACGTTAATAGATGGAGGACAGAGGACGTTGGAGGATTAAGAGATGAGGGCTTGTTGAAGAGTGATGTGCATGGGACGTTGGATAAGCGTGGATGAGGTAGGAGACAAAAAAAAAATATTGGACAAAATGGACGGGTGACTGATTGTGCAAGAAGCTAAAAAAGAGACTAAATAAAATACACATTACAGATGGCGTTGTCGAGACTTTTCAAAGTGAACCTCCTATGAAGTAAATTAACGTCCGGCTTCTCCAAAAAGTCTCCAATCAAATGACATAAGTCGAAAGGATACTGAGTTTAATCACACGGAAAAATAGGTTATAGGTGCCCTTCAAAATTTTACCTTAGATGATATCTGAAAACTAATTCCGTTGCTCCCACTCGCGGACCTTCATCCCAATTTACCGTAACTTTTCCATTCAAAAATGTACCCACATGAAGGATACGATGTCCGATGTTAAGGGCAAAAAAACATTCTTCTTAGCTAAAACTCTCGTAAAGCCATCACACGGTTACCAAGACAATTTCCGATGGCAGAAGAGAACAGCAAAGTCCATCATTTATTTGAATATTTTCATCTGAAAAAAATTTCCCTCATTGCAAGCGAAGGATTACATTTCTCTGGAGATATTTTACTCAATGAAGACGGCTAAAGGGTACGAACAATCCGTAAGAACATACTCTTAGAAATAAGAGAAAATTAAAACCTCTATATATTATGGAAGTATGAGCACATAGAATGAAAATTGTGCAGATGAGACAGGAAGTAGAGCCTCGATGAGGAAACCATGTAAACATCTTTGACTGAAGTAAAGCAAATATTTTGGATAGTATTGAGCGTGAAAATGAGTGGTCAGGATGAAAGAGGATTAATATTTAAAGGAATGTTAAATGTGTCTATGACGAAGAATATAAAGGATCAATGAGACTACGTTAAAAAATAAAGAAGTTCTGGATATATCACATTAATGAGAAACCGTCGTGAGGGCCATGGGAATAGGAAATCGAATTGGTACAGGACGCATTTTGGGAGATGACTAAGTGTAGAGAAATAAAAGAGAAGGAAATACAGAGGCAAAGAGAAAATGAAGCAGAAGAAGAAATTATCTGATGAACAACATGGTAGAGACGGAAAATTTTGGAAAACTGAACATGGTAGCGCACGGCCGACATAGATGGACATAGCAAGTCAGATTAAATCTGTCGGGGGACCGTTCAACCGAAATCAAAGATTGACTCCTTTAAATACAAATCATGTCGAGCTGATAAGTCGCCAGGCGCGGGAATATCCGTTATTCTAATATGTGGCACGTTCCTCGCGTGATAACTTTCTGCTTTTCGTGAAGGAGAAGCCGTGGCGGGAAATGGTGGGGATACTTCGGGCGAGGCGACTGATGTGTTGCGGCTTGCGAGCACATTCCGCCAGAGGGAAACTCACCGCTCTTGCCGACGGAAGAGCCGCCGAGCACAGCCACCCGCACCTCCGAGAGCGTGGACTTCTTCCGCCTTATGGCTCGGATGGCGTTGGAACTCATATCTCCGCCCTTTATTCCTCTTTCCCACAGTCACTCGCACACTCTCACTCACTCCCTCTGCGCGGCCAGACGCCCAGACGATGGGGGCCTCGTGTCATCCGGACCAGCTTCCACGGCGCACTCAAAAGACCATTCGACGACCCGCACTCGACAGGCGCGACCACTGTCTCCACTCCGTTGGGGAGCGAGCGAAAGCTCTCCTCTCCGGCCAGGCCTGCGGGCCCCGGCTCTCTCTCTCTCCCCTCTGTCTCTGCGGACTTCTTCCTCTTTCTGCTCCTCCCGCGGGCGATCTTCGTAAGCTATATCCCCTTTGGCCACGAGACGTGTTAGGTGGGCGGCGGCGTCACATCTCCGTTTGTTGAGCTGCGGGGAAAAAGGGGGAGGGAGTTGGCCGGGGGTGGGGGGATGGTAAGGACGAGGGTAGAGGGAGCAAGGGAGGGAATATGGAGATGAGGGGAAGGACCGAAATGAGGTAGACTTCAGAGAAAGGCTGAGATGTAGACACGCGAGCTGGACTTCCGCGCATTTTCCCGTTGTATCGACGTCAATGTATCGAATTAATCGACAGTGAATTAGAGTTTGCCGTTCATCCTCATAATGAACACTATGCTCTATTGGGAGTGGAAAGATATAGATGTGGAAATAACGAGTAGGAGAGAAATGAGTGAGGCCCGCGTATAGAACTTCCACGTAATGCTCCTATGTATCGATAGCGTATTTCGAATGGGATTAAATCTATATGATGGGTTGGCGATTCATCCCCTTTACCAGTGATATTCTCGATGGTAAGGAGTAGAATTTGAGTGTGTTGATGACATGAAGACTTGGTGAGGCACCGAAATGAGGGAGACGGGTCCGGAACTTCAACACGGCTAATTCAGGGTTTGGACCTCGATGATTCGAACGAGTCGACATTTATGCTCATCGATGGTTGGCCCTAATCAATATGTTTAATTTGCAGCAACATCGCAAGTGCGCTCTTGAAAGGCCGTCATTGTTAATCCCCGTTGTGACCGGAAGTTCTCAGGAAACGACCATTTTTTCCCTTCCATAGCTGAGAAGTTTTTGCCGTTGAAAAGAACCTTCTAATCTCCACGCGTCCAGGGCTTTGTGATAGATTGCATGACGATGTCATGCAGCTTGAAGTAAATTGCTTATTTTAGGATGCTATTAGAGTTAATCACTCGGTGATATCGATATTTATGTTGCCAATTCCTACGGGAAGAATATGGATGGGCATCAATTTAAGTTTTTTGAGATGACACCGCTGAATTATTGGCCAAACTTACTGGTGAGTCGCAATCACCTCGACTTTTATTTTCAATTTTTGAAATGCCATATCGCGCCTTTCTAAATGCCTTGTGCCAACCGGGGATGGGGGACGCGAGTAGAGATGTTCCAGTTGCGAAGGGCGTGAAGAAGGAGTGGGAGGAGGAGGTCGCCCCGATGAAAAGACACAAGCAACTCCTCCTCCTGAAAAAGCGGACCTTCGCGCTAGAGGGCTTCGTGGGCCCTTCTTCCCCCCCCCCCTTACGTCATCCTCTGGGCCGAACTCCCCTCCGCGTGCCCCCATGCCGACCAACAACCCCTTTTGCGGTTGAAGGAAGCGGCAACGAAGAGCTGGGCCGCGCTCTCTTTTCGTGCAGGGGAAACAAAAGTGAGAACTCTGGAGACAAGATCGGCTGTTGGACTCCTTCACCATCTTACGACGCATTGTATGGCCATGCCATGCAATGTACGATAAATTGAGTGTTTTGTGATGCAAAAGGAATGATCACGCTGCGATCCGGTAATTTGAACTTACATGTGAATAGCTATGTTGATCCCATGGCGTATTGAGAGTTATTCATCCGATACTTGTCCAATCCATCGATAATTCTTCTTTTGTGATATGCATTTGTGTTTTCCACTGTTCTAAAGAATTTATTTCTCTGTGTCCTTGTTAGCTTTCATTCCTCAATCTTTCAACTTTGACGGGATGAATTTCAGTGGCCGCACTGTAGTTCACCCTAAAGAAACTTTCGAGATACCAATCTAACTTTTATCGTTACAGGTTTTAAGTTTAATTTTACTGATCTTCGTTCCATCGATTCGAATATCTCTCTACAGAACCATGTGAATACTTTCCGTGTCCATCGAGTACGGATATAAGAATGAATTAGGAAATAAATTTCGCCATATTTTAAAACCCCTTTTACCCATTTTTCAATACCCCTATAACGATTTTATGTTAATTTATTTTTTTATTTATGAAAATCAAGCGAGTCTCATAATATCATAGATGTGGTACTAGCTAAGAGAGCGAAAAATATCATCGATTGAAAGATGGACAAACTATGTGGCACTTGGCGTTGAATGAGATGAAATCAGCATTCTCTGAGATAGTGAGCATGAGACAGAAAGTTGGATGAAGCCAGTAATTAAAGGATGCGGGATTCTGATGGCCGCTTTGAAAGGAAGAAGGCAGGGTCAGCTATTAAAGGGAGGAAAAGAAAAAAGGCATTGGGATGAGATGAAGAAAGGCAGCAGGTATGCTGCTGTAAATGGGAGAAATGATTATAGAGAAAGAGCAATCCAAGGAGGTAAACCAGGTTGACCGGGGTACACTACATCGAACCTATCATGATCGGATGAACGTTATGTTCTAAATAATCATTTTTATTTGAGGTTAATTCTTAGCCCTTTGAGTGCGGCATGACGTGATATCACGTCATGGTTGTCTATACGCTGGTGCTGATGACGTGATATCACGTCAGGGGTATTTTGAGTGTTACAGCTTACATTAGGAAACTTTCACTAGGCCCCCTAGTGAAAGCTGGAACACTCACGATACCCATGACGTGATATCACGTCATCAGCACCAGCGTAGAGACAACCATGACGTGATATCACGTCATACCACACTCAAAGGGTTAAGTCACTTTGTGAAAACTCGTTTACTCGCGATGAAATTAAAAATCATGCTCTTTTTACTCTGTATTATTGAACTCTACCATTGTTTCGACAAAGTATGTCGTCATCATTTTTCCACGTCCTCATTGCGACAAAGCTTGTCGAGACAGTGGTCGTAATGTAGTACAAAGGGGAATATTGTCCACGGTTTTTTTTTGCTCCATCATGGATAATAAATGATTCGGAATGGAAGCATTGTAACTTATTTTATAGGATTTCGATATGGGTACATTGATGATTAAGGTTCGGTTTGTACATTGCTGCTCAAGAGGTTGCACCGCTTGAAGGGGGAGAAGGGTCTTGAGTCGATTTCCTTCCTCCCTTCCCCTTCAGTGAGTGAGACACATGTGCACGGAAGCTGAGCGGGGATATGCGTGAGGAGGGAAGGCAGGAGGTATGAGGAGTGAAGGCGGAACGGGGAGAGAGGAGGGTGGGATGAATACGTGGAGGGATCGCCCACAATAGCGCGTGGGGGGAAGGGGGATGGTGAAGTCTTGAGGAGGAGAGGCGACAAGGCCGTGGCCGAGATGCGAGACGAGTCGGGGAGGGGTTATTTGGGGTGGCAGGGAAGGGAGGGAGAGATGGGCGGTCGGGTGGTTGCAGGATTAGGGGAGGGAACAGGGGTAGGAATAGTAAGCGGGTCGCTTTCGGCGGCGGATAACACGCGACGGCAGTCGGCGCGGGTGCAGGCGATGGTGACAACTGTGGGGGTTGGGAGAGTCGCTGCTACGTTTAAGATCGAGTCGAAATTCCCCAATCACCGAGAAGTTATCGCTTTGATGAATGATGAGAGTAATGCTTGCGAGATTCGCCGTATATTCCAACATCCTCAGCGTGTTCAAGTCGCTTCAGGCTCACTCTTCGGGTTTACCTGTAAATGGTTTAGCGGTTGAAACCGGAAGTGGCACTAGAAATAAATTGCGGAAGTCACGAAGTTTGATCTTGTAATTTTTTGGCGACGACCTTCTTCAATGATTCATTCATTAGACAGAAATTGGGAAAAAAGATAAGTTCACTGCATTCCTCCATTCCTTCCCAACGTTCCCTTTCTACTGCCCCGTTAATTGGTTTCCCCACCCATTACGTCCTCCTATCCAGTTCATACGTTTGTTGCGCCTCAAAGTGTGCGATCTTCTCCTGGTTCTTCTTTTTGGCGTGGTGTTTCACATTCTTGCAGGTTCTTCAAACGTGTTCTCTTCTTCTGCTCTGCTGTACTCTTCCTAGTATTTGATTTTAATCCGCTCGCTTGATCTTAGGCTTCCGCCTTACAAACCTTGAGCACAATTTTGTTAGGCTTTAATGTTCTTGTGAGTCTTTTTCAAACCGTTCTCGTCTCTCATTTGTGGAAAGTAACGCCTCACACAACGTATTCGCTCAAACGAGATCAGTGTTTCGAAGCATGCCAATGTATTTGCGTAATAGTTATCCTACCATTGATGGTAGGTTCCAAGACAGTTTCTCACTAGCTCCCCGCCTCAAACCCATTCTTTCATCCAATTTCCAATACTACGTATGTAGTCCCTCAACGGGGAGCCCTTTTTTAAACTATGAAGAAAGTGATACTTAACATATGAAACTGTTAAACTACCATTCAGTCCTTAAAGTCCCTAAAACACATACATTACCCTCTCAATGCCCATCAAACTCCCTCATCTTCGGCAATTTCTTCCGCTATTACCAAGAATTCTCGCTACACGACCCTATTTAACAACCCATGACCTCTCAACACACTTCACAACCACTTATTCTATTTTGGATGCTAGCCTTTCTCCTCCGTTGTCATCTTCACTCTCTTTTCAACCATACTCCAAATATCCTCATGCATGTAAACAAATTTCTACCTTTTATCGCTATTTAATTGTAAATGTTATAAGGTTATAGCAGAAATGGACAAACAAAAGGGGAATATTAGTCTTGCCATCGTAGGTCAATTTTCATTCACCGTATACCATGCGAGTTGCCGCGAGGACATGTGGGAGGGAATGTTGATGGAATAAGCGCAAATATATAGGTAGAGGGACAGTAATATCTAAAAATGCACAAATATCTACCGTTATGATGGAATCTTTCACAAGAACCTCGTTTTTCCGGTAAATAGTCGTTCATAAATTTTATAATCTGACTTGGACTTTTTTTTGAGTAATTTGCCAAATACTAAAATTATTGATAATGCGATAGTTGGGCTAGGTCACTTAATTGATGACCATTCATAGGAACATGGCGAAATGTTTCTCTAAATGTAATTTAAGGCATATCTATTATCTTCTGTGTTGCCGATACCATTTATTTACATCTCTGTTGTTTTCACTTATGTCTAGAATAACTGCACCTAAACGTTGGACCTTGGTGACGTGAAATAAATGTGGATTCGATAACGAAGATCTCTCGAGACGAGTTAGCAACGGGAGGGTTAAGGAGCTGCTGCAAGCTAATCCGATATCCAGATTGAAAGACAAATAATAACGAGCTATATGTTCAGAGAATCATTCGTAGATTGGGGGCATTATGTTTGCTATTTTTACAATTATTTTGTAATCCTGCTCTTTTTCTTCGAGAGTTAGGTTTCAGTTTGACCTTAATCCTTTGTTCCTGGCATTATAATGCCATCAATGGATGTCTTCACCCATCTTTCTTTTACTATTAATTAATGGGAACAGATGTACAATGCATTGGGCCGTTTTCACACACACCGGCTAAGCCGGTAGCGCAAGCCGGCACTGCAAGTTAAGAGAACAGCGATACGACTGAATAAAATAGCAACTATCTACTCTCCGGCACCGGCATATAAGACGTGTGGGCAAGTGGGTATTAAGAAATATTGACATTTCATCCGGCGCCGGTGTGTGTGAAAAAGGACTTTGGAGTTCTGCATTGTAAAATTATTTGCATTTCATGCGTAGAACGATGGTTGTACATGTTCGTAGTGCGTATTATTAGAAATATTAGTAGTAGTAATTTTACTTTGTACTTTATTCCATTTCTGACCTCATGGTTAATGCACATTTATAACTTTTTACTCCTGAAACCAAAGTTAAATACCACCTTCACTGATTCTTTTTCTCGTTTTATAACTACTTTACAAATGTGAATTTCATTAACTTAAGATTTTTTTATGCTATGAGAGGATTTTTAGGGTTTTTAGCCGTGGAAAACAAGTATATATCCATAAACATCGTTGCATTAATCTCTGAACACGAAATAATACAACACCCTCTGAGTGCATGATGGTAATTTCTTTTATCAAGAATTATTGAAATGGTTTTTGTAATTTGGACTAAAATGCACGAAAGTGCTAAGAACCGTTAATCCATGTGAAACCGCTGGTCTCAGCGATGTGAATGAATGCATTAATGATTAATTTATTTGTGCTCTGGGTTAACCCATTAGAGCAAAAAACTGTGTTACAATTTCACATTCTGCTCAAATAATTGTACAATAATTAGGAAATATCATAATTGAACTATACAACAAAAAGATTTAAACAACTTCACACTATTCAACTCAACAAGATTCAGTCTTGAGGTTTAAAATATAAGTAAGGTTTATTTGTGAATGATTCCCGTGGAGAGGAAGATTTAATATAAGAAGGTAATGAATTCCAAATCTTACAAGCTTGTTAGAAGCGGTGATAAGGAAGGATTTTACGTAGAGGTTGATACGGGCTTGGGGAATATGAAGAAGGCTTGGGTCAGATCTGGCTAATCTATGGGAAATACTTATCCTGTAGGTAAATAAATTGTATAGGTAATATGGCGTTTGGTTATGAATAGAATTCTGCGGTTTGAATGGTTTTCCCGTGCCTTAAGTGGTAAGGTTTAGCGATCATCCTTACGGATATGGATCGTTAAAGAAAGTGGTTACCATAATTTATTATTAGGAATGGAAGAAAATGCCTTCCGAAATGTCAGTGGACCACATGTTGTATTTCCTAGCGTTAGGTTGCGGTCATTGGTAAATCTAAAGCCTGAATGCTAAATCTTGAGCCTGTCGTTTCAGAAGAGATTTAGGCTCGATTAGAATAGAGAAAGATATCGCATGACTATACCTTGTTTTATCTTGTGGCACACTGGCAAAAATGTGCCGACACTGACTGGTAGGGGGCCGTAACCGGAAGCAGGAAAAGGTGCACCTGGGGCGGGTTGTGAAAACGACGTATGTGACGATACTGTGTAGCTGTCGGAGTGCCCACGGGAATAACCGAGGCTCCTGGATAAATTCGTGAAGCAACTGTGAGAATAGATTGAAGGATAAATGCGCCAACGAAGAAAATATATGTCTTTGATTGGAAGAGAGGCAAGACTGATTGAATGATGAGGGTAAGTTAGGAAATAATTGAACGAACAAACGGACGATATTTTTGGATGAATGTTTAAAAAATATGGAAGGTAGATGATGAGACTAAAAGACGTGCAATAACCGGAAGATAGTCGTAGTTAGTTTGCACAGTATGTCTTGAAGTGAGTGTTAATTTAGGGAACCGAAAATCGCAGCTTGCTGAAGTGTATTACTAAATAATCTGTCTGTAGATTATAATGCTAGGCAGAGAATCCTGGATTAGCCAGGATAAGCACCTATGTTGGCTAAATGCAGTGGGAATGGGGTACTCGAGATTATTTTACCGTAAAAGTATGTTGGAGAGCGTAAGTTATAGCGTAATGAGAGGGCTATGGAAGAAAATTTGTTCGGACCCTCCAGCGATGGACATACATATATGAAATTAGCGTGTTTCTCTTAATTGCCTATGTTGATAGAATGGATGAGCGTCGAATGTTAAAAAAGATATTCCTGTTGAGTGATTGGTGCAATAACAAAGGGTAGACTGAATAAGGCGAATGCGGAGAAATATTTTCTTTAGAGGAGTAATATTAGAAGCCTTAAGAACGGAGGAAGTGCATGAAGCAATGTAAGGGTGTAACTGAAGAAAGACAGGCATATAATAATGAGGTAGTATAAATTATTGAAATCGAGACCAGTTTTCTACGCCTATCGCCGAGAGTATGGGTGAGGTTAACCCGAAAGGGAACCTATAGTTTTATGCAGTAAATATGCTCCTTAAAGTAGTCGCGTTAAATGCCATTAAGTTGCAGTGTGTAAAAGATCATGGTTTAACGATGTTAAAATTTAATTAAAATGTAAATTTCGGTTTTATTGTCCTGAGCCGACAAAGTTACTCAGGCTCCCTTACTTGTAAATACATTTTTAAATATTTTTTTAAAAGGGACTAAAAAATGTATAATAATTTCTCCTTTAAAAATTAATATTCGTGATTCCATAAATTAACTGTCCTTAAACTTGGTGTTGGTGAATTCCAAAAGAAATCAAATTGACTGTAAAATTAAAAACAAAAAACATGGGGCGCATGAAATATATATAGATAATTGTTGCATGGATGCAACTATAAGGATTATAGGTAGTAACTCTAGTAGAGAAAATTCAAATGATCGTTCAAATAATTGAATTTCAGTATGGTTACTGGTGGGTAATTATACGTTAACTATCTATAGCGTGCATCCCACGTTTTTTGTTTTGAATTTTACAAGCATTTTGATTTCTTTTAAAATTCACCTACACCAAGTTTAAGGACAGTTAATTTATGGGATTATGATATTAATTTTCAAAGGAGAAATTATTTTATACTTTTTAGTCCCTTTCAAAAGCGTGTTTAAAAATTATTTAGATATTTATTTTATACTTTTAGTCCCTTTAAAAACGTGTTTTTAAAAATCTAATTAAGTATTTATTAAAACTGTGGCAACCAATGGCACCGTTCTCGAGATACCTAGGGGGGCAACCTTCCCAATTTAGACCTTACAAAAGATCGAGGTCGTCCCGTAACCCTTGAAAAATGTAACAACTCCTGTGTCGCCACTGTGAACATCGCCGGGTATACGCCGGCTAACTTCGAGGATGATGGAATTATGTTAATTTCCTCGATATGTGAAACTATGCCCAAAAAAATTTATTTGACCCAATATTATTGCATTGTCATCCAATTCGGAGCGATGTTCAAAATTTCAAGTCTCTAGACCAGGGGTGGCCAACCCCCGGCCCGTGGGCCGCATACACGCCTTGAACATTTTTCCTGCCCGCGAGATTCATCACATTTTAATACAATAACTTTAAAACAATAATAATAACTCATTATGTTTCAATTTTTCACTCCAAAAATGTCTATAGTGGGTCTAAATCTAATATAGGGATATATAGTTTTATATGCGGCCCGCGGAATTATGATGCATTTCCAAAGTGGCCCGCAAGATCATTTTGGTTGGCTACCCCTGCTCTAGACCATCAGGAAGTTAGTTTAAAATCGGTTACAAAATTTGTGTGACCCGCCAAAGCCAGTTAATAACAAAAAAATTAGTGTTTTATTTATATTATATGTTATTATTGCATATTATTGCATTGTCATTCGGTTTTGAGCTGTTCAAAATTTCAAGTCTCTAGACCATCAGGAGGTTAGTTTAAAATCGATTACAAAATGTGTGAACCCGCCAAAGCGAGCTAATAAAAACGTGTTAAAAAGCGATCCGTTCCTAATTTAGGCGTGACAAAAATTTGGTATAAAAATCCAGATTAGCATACACGATACGGAGAATAGCATTATCTATTCTTTGACGTGCATTTCGTGCAAATCCAAAAAGCCTTTGTCGAGATATAATCGCTTAAACTCGAGAACACAAGATATTGGCGCGGATAGTAGGTGTGTGTTCTTTCGGTCGAGCGCAGGATGGGGAGTACCCTTGGATGAAAGTATGGATCCTCACCCCAGTATTTACTCCGTCACCTTCAGCCCTCCCTTCCGCATATTAAACCAGTCTTGTCTGTCTTCTCCTTCTAAAACAACTCCCACTCCTCTCCCCTCAATAGAATGCGGCCTTCCCCTCCATCCATTTCACCTTACCCTCTAAGCCGCACTACACAGGCCCCATGTACCAGTCTATTCTTGGCCCCTCTCCCAACTCGCCGCGGCAAGTGGGGAAGCCCCTCCTTCCTCCCCTCCAGGTCCTCAACCCGCATTTACTCAATCTTCGCCTCTTTAAAAGAAAAATAATGGCAATAAATAAATAAACTACGGCCCCCACGAATACCTCACCGTATTTTCTGGACATCACTTCCACACGATGTGAGAACGTCCAATCTGCGTCTGATCTCTATCTACAACTTCATCCTCCTCGAGCACATAAGTTCTGATGACCGATGACGAATAGACAGATATCTAATACCAGGCGTTCATTGGAATGCAGAGGGTATATGAAAAAATGCGTAATAATGAAGTAAGCCGCGATAAAACGGAGGAGATATTAAGGAGGCTAGCGATTTTTGTTGTTAGTTTCACCTTGCATCGAATTTAAGAATATGTGGTCCATCCCCCTCCGAATATTCATGAAATTAACTAAAGGCAGCGACTAAACGACAGGTTCGTAAAAAAACCCAAAGGGATGAGTGTTTTATCACTTTTGCTGCTCTGTTCTCACTTAGTACGTACTAATTAGTTCTTCCTTAAGGAAACGTCTCGTTCAACCCGGTCTGGCAATAAATTAAGGCTAAGGTTTAACTCCCTGTTCGTTTTTTTACCGATGTATATACATGGAGACATGTTGGAAATCAAAAAGAGTCCTCCAGTCTATTGGTTCCAAAAAATATTTTCGTGGCTAAAATTATCTCACCGACTATCTTTTCAGCAACTCGCAGAGTTTTCCGTGGATGTTGATGTTAAAGATGATGTTAAAAAAGACTATGGGGTGTCAGAAACCTTCGGCAGACCATTGAAAGGATTGAAGGATCGCTTTTGGTGATGATGGTGATTATGAAATCAATCAGTAGGGCCTAACACAAAAGAGAAAAATAAATGCATAGCATCATAAAATATTTAACTTCCAGTGGGCCAGTAGAGTATAATTATCAGTGTTTATGGATGATGTAAGGGTATGTGAAGGATGGTGCGTTGGTGGTAAGAGAGTGTATATAGATTCATCAGTTTATCCGGCTCATTTTTTTCAGGAAGCCTGCCAATGTAGTGCGGTTTGTGAATAATGTTCGTGCCGTTATAATGAGTTTGCTCGCTGGGAGAAGACGATATTTTGAAGAGTTTCAGCATGGGTTTATATCTTGAGTTTTGAAAGGGATTCCGCCAACCACATCTAAAATTAAGCCAGTAACACTTGCTTTTGTCATCGTTAGAATATCATTATGAATCTCATCTTTGAATTGTGTCTTACAGAAATTTTAATTGCTTTCTTAAATTATATTCCTGCTCAAAGCTTCAAAGTCTTGGACTAGTAAATAGACTCCTACCCCTTCAAATGTTATTCTTTAACGTTTTAATATTTAACTTGTAATGCCAATGAGACGGAACCACGTGTTACCATTCCATGTAACATAAAACACCCCTACTGAAACGGCCATAAGCATATTCATATCTCTACCTTATTCAGTATGCAAAATACGTATTCTTAGTTCCCTAGTATCATGTGTATTGTTCCAAATATAGTTCGGTCTGTGGTAGAAAACTTATGAAAAAAATCCGGGGGCATTTATGGCATTCTCTTTTGCTTAAGAATTCTCTTCTACCAGATTATGTCCCCCATCATTGACTTAGATTATGACGCGTGAAGACCCTTCTCCATCCGAAATTAAATCCATTTAGAGGTAATAAGGTGGGAGCCCCTAGAGACTCGGAGGCTACACGTTAGGCTTAGCCTGCTTGAGAAATTCAGAAATGGTGTGTTTCAGAGCGACACAGAATATTATAATTACTCCTCACTACATCTCTTGGTCTGACAGAAGTGATAAAATAAGAAAGATACTTTGCCGAACACATAGGTACAAAAACTCGTTCTTTCCGCGAACACAATAAGCGACCACAATAAAAATTGAGCTCCACTAAATAAACTCCCATAATACAAGTCACCATTTCACCTCCCAAAACCTCACATCTTTACACAGCTGGTGACTTAATACCCCCTGCCACACAACCATGCGGCGGCTCGCAGGGCATTATGTAGATGTAGAAATGATTTCGCTTACTATTGTGATTGACTGAAGTCATGGTAAAGTTATATATCATTTTTGCGTTTTTTCCATGGTTTCAGAGATTTCTTATTAACGTTTTTCATATACGTTGTTTCCACACGTCGTTTAACAGTCATGATGTTTCCTTAGACACCCAAAATGAAAAAAGCCGTTTCATTTGAAAGCACGAACCAACTATCTAAAAATAAAACGCGATTTTAAGAAGTTTTAGAAGTTTCATCGCGATTTGATATCCTGTCTTTGTCTTGATTTTCATATAGTGACATATCTTTTACTTTTGTGTTTTGTTGCTAATATTTCGGAAATTTTAAGCCAGTTCTAGATCTGCTTCAGAACTCCCGCTAGAATAAGAACTACTTCGAATCAATTTAATGACTGCTTTTATTCGTCATTGTGGCAGGTAGAAAATAATTATGCAAATCCATTCATTTACGAAGTTCTGTCAGGTGAGTATTTTTAGTAATAAAACTCGATCTTAGTTAACTTCGTGGTACTCTATCACAATAATTTATTAAATCTTATAACTTTCGCAGACCACAGAAAAATTCAACTTCACCAAGACCCGGGTTTGATGGCTAAGCATCATCAGGTGATGCCTGATGATGATGATTTTTCTGCCTTCTGTAAAAGTTAAAAGATTTAATATGAGTACATTTTAGTTGATAGGTTCGTGAATTCCATTTTCGAGTGAAAATTTCTTAGCATTATTTGGGTATCTTTTACTTTCTGAATCACATTCCATGGTTCCAAGAAAATGTTGTATTTCTCTCGACCTCATGAAAAGGTTTGGTAATACTAGGTCTTCGCTGCAACTTGGATGCTTTTTATTTTTAGTGCAGTACATTGCTTTCTACTTCAACCTAAGAGAAAAAAAGTGACCTTCATGTGTGGGATGAAGTTAATTAATTAGCTCACCTTTGATAAATTATCGCAGTGTTTTGCGATTCGGATTCGCCGGTTGATATCTGCAAGTCCTTGAAAAGATAAGTTACGCCTTCAGAAATATTCTCGCAACACGAGAGATCTCACCCTTGGGCAACTTCACGCTTGGTATAATTTTACTATGACTTACCACCAAAGAAGCTCGGCCATCTCGATCTCAATTGATGGGAAAGGATGCTATCCGGGTCTAAATCTAGAAAATGTTCGCACTCCTTCCGATGGAAACGTGCATCTCTATTTCAAGTAATGATTTGTATTACGAAATTCCCAATTGTACTCGCCTGCTGCCAAAAAACCTCGTTACCTCTTGCCCGAAAGGATTTACCCGGCTATGAAATTGATAGGGCAGTGGCGACGACCATATGTTTTGAGTTTGGTGTGGATAGTGTGGGGGAGAAGTTTAGAGACTAGAGACTTGAAGAGAGGGCCGGTGAAATGGGGAGAATCGGGTGGTAAAATGGGGTGGGGAAGGAAGATCGCGGGAGAGGGAAAGATCCTCGAGTTAGCGAGGGGAGTGCGGACGGAAATAGTAGGCGCGAGTCAGAATGAGGAAGGGATAGCGGTGTCAGTATTTGAGACTTATTTTTTTGGTCGATAGAAGATTTATTTGCAATCAAGTCGCCTGTGAAAAAAGAGGGCGGATTCCTTAGTCCGACTAGTTTTTTTGCTGCTATTCCTTTCGTTTTCACGGCCGCGCAAAGAACATTCGGACGATAAATTTTATCACTGGGGTGTTATGAAGAAGGATTTAGGGGAAAGCTCTGCGGAAAGGGAAACGATTCGACGGCTGGGGTTTTGAGTTTAGCAACATTCTCTTGGAGGGAATGGGAAGGAGCTGAAATGCTACTTTGATCCTATCGTTCAAGATTGATGCAATGACGGAAAGAAAGTCATGGAGCATGGGGTTTTGAAGGAGCAGAAGAATGACAGTGCAAAGGCCGACGCTATAACATTCCCTCCTGTTATGTGAAATGATAAATATATATTTATACCAGGCTTAACTCAGGGAATGTGGCAATGTGGAAATGTCGGGACTTCGAACGGAGTCGCGAAAAAAGAAAATTTTCCTGGAATATGCCGTGCTACCTGCAATTTCAGAAAAACCTATATTTTCCGCGAGTCAACCAGAAATTGTCGGAGATTGAATTTCTTTCACAGATAGTATTGGAGGGAAGTGAAGCATTAAATAGCAACATAATTTTGTGCATTCCTCGCCATTTCGGGGAATGGAAAGGTCTTGAAAGTAATAGGTTATTTCTTCATTACGACGCAGCAAACGACGGAGAATGTATCTACTGAGCCGAGCGGATTGAGAGCAATAGAAATTGCTAGCTGACCAAGGAAAATTTTCTGCTGGAAAATGTAAAGAAATAGAAAAGATTATGAATGATGGGGACATGGAATGTGCATATTCCTCCGTAAAATATTCTCTGGGAAAGTTTCCGAAAATGCGATAGAAGCAGAAGATGAGAAGCTCCTGTATGAAGCAGATAGAGAACCTACTAGAACGTTGGGAAATATACCTTTAGAAAATATACGGATATGGTTTTTTAACCACCGATTCTGCAATTAAACATGGAACCGAAGTCAAAGATGGCGAAAAAGGCGACACAATTAGGCTGGGGAGAGCCGCTTTCGACTTAGTAGTTGCAGAACTGAGATAATAAAGGGCCCGAGCATCGGTAGCCTACCACCAGAGCGGCTTAAGGTTGCGGGGAATAGTTCTCTGACATCTTCTACCTCATTGTACGAGCAATGCACGAAACAGGAAATTTCTCAATTAATTTAAAAAAACTGTGTCATCGGCCCTCTGCCAAAAAATATGAACAACACCGCACCCCCAGTCTCGTAGCGTATTCTTCGTAAATACTTGCTTCCATAATTTCGAAGAGAGCCGAACCCAAAATTTATATACTCCTATTTGGGATTCAGTTTGGATTTAAAAGTGGAGGAGGAACAGGTGAAATGATCTTTTTGCTCATAATCATCCATGAAAAACGGAATAGGAAAAAGGAAAGAAAAAAGATGCCCTCATACCCTACAAATACCGGGGTAATAATTGTGCTAAGGTCGGATGGACACCGCTGTTCCAAATATTGAAAGATGCGGGAATAAAATGTAAGGATAGAAGGGTAATCTGGTGCCTGTATGGAAGGAAATGGCGGTGATACACTATGGAGAGCACATTCAGGAAGCTATCATCAGACCGGGAGTAAGACTAGGGTGCTCCCTATGACATAAATCTTCAATGGCTACGTATAGAAAGCTCTAGATGACATGAATGAAAAGTTAGGGGGACAAGGAGGGGTCAAAGTCCAGGGTGTAAAAACTGGATATTCTGAGTTTCGCTGATGACATCGCGTTTTGGCTGAAGGCGAAGAAGAGCTGGGCAAGGCACTGGATACGATGGAGGACATCATAACGACAGGATACATCTTGAAAATAAATAAGGAGAAGAACGTGCTAAAACAACAAGGCAACAAGGTGAATAGCCTGATGTGAGTTTGAGGGCCAGGCTTTGGACAATGCGGAGGAGTCCACCTACCTGTGAAGCAAGGTAATATCGGATGAGAGAGGCAAAAGAGACTTGATCTTGCAAATTGAGAGGCAAAAGAGACTTGTAGGTTTCAAGTCTATACCTCAAAAAAGCCATTTTGGACTTTTGCCGGCGTTAGTCGATTACCGACCACTGTGCGTCAGCGCGATTTGATAATACATATTTTCCTCACTCAATATTTTGTCTGTGCGCCTAAGTATCTTGATCTCAGCTGATTGGTTTATAAATGAACTCCCAAACCAAAACACTAAACACTTAGGATTAGATTAAATATTTAGGATTAATAAGTGATTGATTCCAAATGAACTTTCGTAACTGTGTAGGGTTAATAAATAAATAAAATATATCAAGTAAATAATTTTCAAGAAGACAAAATATTATTAAAAAAGTTTAGAAATTTGAGGGTATAATCGGACCATTTATTAATTACTTTGGGATATTCATTGCTTTATTCGAAGCTTCCATCGACGAGATGGGTTACACTCTACACAGATAACAAATGAAATTGAAGCCACTTGAAGTTAGCGGATTGAATATTCAGTGCACACGTATCAAAGCTAAATTCTTCCATTCCTTCAGGTCTATATATAACTGACACTCTTCACGGAAACTCGGTGTAGAACGAGTAGCAATAATGCGCTTTATTCGCACGAGTCATTTAAGCAGCGGAACAGTCCCGTGGATTCCGGCTGGAAGGAAAATATCGGCAGCAAAAGCAAGAAAACGCAAACCTGTCCTTGAGCGTTTCTTTCATAGACCCTTCGATTAGGGCGACAAGTAACATCCATTCAACCCCGTTACTCGGACATCCCCGCATTTTTCTCGATTCCATAAACCTTACCCAGTATATGGAACCTGCCCACATCGCTAGGCAGCCATGTAGTACCAACATAAATAATTAGTTCTCCACATGGCAACGAGTGGCGCGACCGAGCTTGCCCACAGACATTTACAAATGCCTGTACATTTGTTTGTCACATGGGATGACAGAATCACCATGTCAAAGTAAGCAGCTTATTAACAATAAGTGAGATGACGAATCTGTATGACACCCAAATTATCAGTTATCTTTTTTTTCAGATTGAGAATGTCACATACACCTTTTTGGCTGTAACATACGACAGAAGAGGAAGCAAACCAAAGATAGGATTCTAAGAAAAATATTCTTAAAATTTTAGTGACATTCTTGAAATGTACTCGAAGTTGTAGGTTACAAAATTTCTAGTCTCATTGGTAGCGTTAGGCATTGAGCCTCAGAAGACTAAATTTTGTACATATTTCGATTAACCCTGTTATTGTCGGTAATGACAGAGTACTCTATGTAGAAATGATTGAAAACATTTGATTATTTCGATGGTGGCATCTTTTGTTTGTTCTCGAAATAAGTTCCTCTCAGGCAATAACTTCACAATTTATTTGGATCGCCCTGATTATCATGAAACTCACCACTCCCCTCGAGATTTACTTAAATTTGCAAATTCTTATTCACGACCATCCAACAAACAACCTTTAATTCGTCACATTGTAAATCATCAACAACATTTACATGTACTCAGATATTTTTCTTTATAATAATAGTTCATATACTCGGACATCTTTCTTTGTATTATAATTCCAGCTGTACAGGCATGTGATAGTTCTGTTGGATTCCGCGACATAGTCGTTCGTTTAGAATGTACTTACCTGCTCGTTGTGCCTTTCCAGTATTTCCCTTCTCCAAGGCTTGCTCTCGAACTCCGTTCTTACAATTAGCGGGACATGCCAATGCCACAATTACCAATGAATTTGCTCAGGTTTGGAATAGGCTTCTCTCACGAAGAGACAAGAGTAATATTTAAAGAACGAATTTTTTTAAAACTCTCGAAGTTCCCAGTAGTTTTTCTTTGCCTCCTGTAAAAACCATGAAGTAGTAAATACAACCTTACTCAGGGTTTGTCCGTAAAGTAATATGATTGGCTCCCCTGCGGTGCTCCAGTCACCAGCAGCGCGCTCCCCTGCGAGAGGATTTGTGGTGGGGGTCTAAGCTAAGCAACGCACCAGGAGGCGGTCGCGTCCGAGATCTGACGCAGTGAGAATCACGCGTGGCGTAAAAGCTGTTTTTGAGTTTTTGTCACGGCAGAAAACGTCAAAAATGGAACGTTTCCTGGAGCAGCGCTACGAGATTAAAGTTTGATTTCACCTGGGCAAAGCCGCTTCCGAGACGCTTGCCTTGGTTAAGGAGGCTTTCAAAGACGACGCCCTGTCAAGGGCCCAGGTTTTCCGGTGGTTCAGTGAGTTCAAGAACGGACGACAGATCTTTGAAGACATGGAGCAATCTGGACGACCTTCAACGAATGGTTTGGACGAAAATGTGGCCAAAATCCAAGGTAAAGACAATGTTCATTGTCTTATTTGACTAGCGTGTGGTGATCCAGAAAGAGTTTGTATCTCCGGGACGAACCGTCAACGCCGTTTTCTACAAAGAAGTCCTTGCGCGCCTGCACAGAGCTGTCAAACGAAAACGACCAGATTGCCTATTGCCGATCGCTGGAAGTTCCATCCAAAACAACGCTCCAGCAAACACCGCCTTCGTTGTGATCGCCTACCTGGCCAGGATAGGGGTTGCAACCTTGCCGCAGCCACCGTACAGCCCCAATGTGAGCCCAGCAGACTTTTTCCAGATTCTAAAGCTTCTTGCAAGAAAAAGCCTGAAAGGCCACCGTTTCGAAGATGTTCCCCGCCATCCAACACCGCAGCCACAGAGTCTCTGAAAGAGGTTACGGCAGATGACATCCAGGGAGCCTTTGCAGCGTGGGATTCTCGTTGGCAGAGGTGTATCGACGCCCAAGGAGACTATTTTGAAGAACTTAAACAATACGTACTGATCGGATCAATATTCTTTTAGCAGACTCAGTCTCATTACTTTACGGACACACCCTGTAGGCTTGTTTCGACATCTCAGGTAGGGGACTGACAGCTCAGATTATTCGCGCCATGAAGTGGTGGGTAGATTAGTAACGGAAGGATTATTCGATTATTGGCGTTAGCGTGAGAGAAACCTGGCGTCAGCGTAAGCCTACTCTTCTGTAAAGGCGCCCAGGGGTCCACAGTTTTACGCCTCGCCTGGAAGACGGTGCACTGCCCTTTATGTAGCCCAGTACCTACCGAAATACGCTGCTTCAGTGATTGGGATTCTATTGACAATATGTGCCTCCTCTAGGACTTGTGGTCTCTTAGTTATCACGACACTATACCCCGGTCCCCGAAGGTCAATTTAACCTTTAGGCTCGCAGTTGTTGCAGGTTTTCAGCTCAACCTAAAATGTAATAAATTAGCTATGAAAGAGAAATAAAGCAGCTGTAATTTTAGTTTCAAAGTGAATTTTATTAATTCTACTGAATACTTATAATGAGGATGCAGAGGGAATAATAGTACATTGCCTAACAAGTGCGGTATAGTGGCGAATTGCGCCCAGCCGTCCGAGTAGCGCTATTCGCAACTATGCCGCACGAGTTGCACACACTATTTTTCATCATAAGAGCGTGGAAATTATAAATATAAAAATACATACATGTAAAGAATGCTCATTTAATACGATGAGATAAGCCGTAAAACCCCCGGGGTGAATTTCCCGCTATTAGCCATTATTCCGGTTGTCAAGGAAAAGTGCTATTGCTGAAATATGAGAAAAATTGATAGGTTTGCCTTTGTAAACGCCATTTAACACCAAAACGAAGTGTATAACAATATAATTGAAAGAATTGAATACTTGAATCGGCAAGAAAAGAAATCTCTGCTCTGATGCCAATGCTTTCATTATGGGAGTATAATAGGGGCTCATTTTCGGAGGTTTTAGGGATTGTGCGTGACCCGCTCAAGGTAATCTAGCTCACGTATCGAAGGAGTCACGTGGTACAACAACATTGATCGAAAATACGGTGAGTTACCTAGTCGGATGGACAACATATACGTCTGATATGTTTTTTACTGCGTCTCTAACCACCATAATCGACTCCGTGAACAATATTTCCGCGAGCAAAACTCTCTGTGGAAGGCGGCGTGAGTTTTAACTAGCAGTTAAAATACACAAAATTTCGAAGCAGGCCTTTCGGCAACTCCCCATCGATGAGTGAGATGTTTCAGAGTGGTTTCAAACACACTCCCCTTGGGCCCTTGAGGCCTTAGTTCCAATGGATTCCTCGTACTCTACAAACCTTAAATACCAAACCTCAGGAGATACAGATCGGTAGTTTTCGAGAAAATACCCTTAAAGAGATCAAATTTAGCGTGCGTTTTTTTTCATTACCGTACGCTCTCGAGTACAGAAATGAAAAATAAACGCACGATTTGCATAATGAGCATTTAGCATATGAAATATCCCTGTGCTATTAGGCATTTTCCCTGCATTTATGGCTCAAAAGTAACTTAGAAAATTACATATTATTATTATTAAGTTAAATTAATCAGTTTTTTTGTTTTTACCAAAATGAAAGTAGCCACCCTTCGTAAATTTGAGTCACTGCACGCAAAAATCATCCTTAAAATTCTTTCCTGGCTCAGAGATTTTAGTGATTTCACTGTATTCATTTTACATATAACGCTATGTGACGTAAAAATTACGATACGTAAAATTAAAAAAAGGGAAAATAAAAAACATTGGCACTGTCATTCTCGTTGAAGCTTATGTCGACCAGTGCCACTCTTCCGCCCTTCGTCTCTGTAATCATTAAATCGAGTGATAAAAATCGGTTCCATCCATCGTTCTCAGTCTTGGCGTTGCAATAGGTGGAGGAGTTCATATTGTGCCGAGTGTTTTTGATTTTTTTTACTTATTTATTAAGTTAGTGACTGGCTACATTACTGACTAAGTACGTGTTAGCATTTTACAAATATACATTTTACATAAACGTAGTGGTCCATCGAATGTGAAGCAATGCTCTGCTCCTGTATAAATTTGCTGGACAAATTTTGCTGTAAATATACTGACGTAATTTGCCGTTTCAGGAATCGGCTATCGACAACTGCAGTGAAAAGGGCATACGTACGGTACAATGGATGTCGTGTCGGAGATCAGGATAAACTGTGGGTTCCTCAAGTTTAATGCACTTGTTCATTCACCTTGAATACTTGAGACAAAAGTTACCATGCTTTTTGATAAATCAGCCGTTTAGCGTGAACCTTCAAACCATACCACTGACTGCTATTTCAGCATAATACCGTAGTTGAAGAAAGAATTAATTCGAAGAAGAAGACTGAATATCCTGTGGTACCAACTGCCATTCTCCTTATAGTCCATGGAGGATCGCCAGTCCTCAATCCTGTCCTGATCCCAAAAAGAACTGTCTATATTTAACAGCAGTGACGATGACTCAGTATTATGCGATGATGTTGAGGGTTTGATACTAAAACTGACATTTCTGTGCCAAGGAGACGATTGAAAACTCTTTGTAGATGACTCAGAAACAAGCCTGAAGGCTGTGATGTGACTTAATAGTAATGAAATATCTTCATCAATCCCTGTCACTTATGCAGCCCCTGGTAAAGATAGTTATCTCATGTGTCGTCGCCTTCTGAATCCTAAAAATTACAAATAACATGAGTGGGTATTATGTAATGATTTCAAAATGGTAGCAGTTATGCTCGGTTTTCATGATTGGTTCACTAAGTACTGTAGCTACGTATGCCAGTGGGTTAGCCGCGCTCGCCATGCGCATTAATTACTGAAGGATTGGCCTGTAATAACAGCTTTGTTTCCTGGCGCTAAAAGCGATTCATGCGAATATCCGGTGAACCCTAACAGCTTTGTCCTACCACTGTTGCACATAACACGGGTACTTATGAATGAATTTGCGAATGTCATTAACAAAAATGAACATGCATTTAAATACGTATGCCAAAATTATCCTAGTCTAGGTACGGAATAGGTATATAGATCCCCCGGTATGAAAGATTTTGCAGGAAATACAGAATCCAATCTCAATCTTGATGAGACAAATGCATGGCATACTTTCCGGAGCATTAGTAAACAATAGTCGGGCAACCTTCGTGCGTAAGAAACAAACATCTAGAGGAAGATCTTATATCTGCCCACGAGAAAATTGGATGCAACATGTCACTGAAAATGCACCGCCTGCATTCACATATCGATGTCCTCAAAGGGAGTTGTGGCGTTTCCCGTAAATGAAAAGGCGAACGAACCATCAGGAGATTTCTGCAATGGAACAGCATTAAAATGGAAAGTGTTCAGTTTCAATGTATGCAGATTTCTGTTAGATGATACGGAGAGGTGCTCCGGACATTGCCCTCTAGCGAAAGGCATAGGGACTGCGTGTATAAATTAGGAAGTTTATTCACTGGTCATCGTACCGTTGTATTCTCACAGAGTTTTGTGTAATATGTTAATAGTGAAATTTCTCAGAAACTCATCAATTGTCAGGTCATGGCGCTCTCTTCGTTCCTTCGCCGCCTACATCACCACGTTTGGTTTTGTTTACATTGATTTTTAGGGCTATTCTGTCAGATTATCTTTTGGCAAGGGCATAATTGTTCTCTCGGTCCACCAGCCTACTTGCAGCAATCGTAATATCGTCGGCGTAGGCGCGTATCTGAATCGGCTTCTCGAATAACGCTCCCTTTAGGTCTGCGGATTGTACTACTTTGTGGCAGGACAGGTTGAAGAGGACTGCCATAAAGGGGGGTTCACATGCACGCGTTCTACGCGAAACTAAGCGTAGCCTCTCGTGCGCAGCCAATCAGGTGCTTCGCCTCTTACGCGTGGATTCGCGCGAGCGAAGTTGAGTTTTGCTCAACTTTCTACGCACGCGACGCGCCAGACGCGTGAAACAAATGGCGGACATGTGGAGTCGTTAGCATTTACTTAGACGATTTATTGGATATATTAGTCTGCACACAAGATTTCTGTGTATCATCGCGACATTTCTGTGTGTCATCGCTACAGTGCTTGATACGAGCCAGTTGTATTGCGGGCACATTAAGAACTTAATGGACTAATTTCGATGTATAAACATCCCAGGCGACTTTGGTACACCGTCCAAATATTCATCATAATTTACGATTCCCGGGCCATATCCATGCCCAGAGCATGAAGTCGGGTCGGAAATGAGCTATTTATAATTGTCTTTAGTGCAAATCTTACCTTCAAGGAATGTTTACTGAGCAATGTGTGCTAAAAACTCTTCAAGACGGTGACATACATTAAGCGGGCATACTCAGAGTACAAGGTGTAATATAATGTTTTCCGGCTAGTTGACAGAGATGAGTTTGGCCTGGTTGGTAGCGCGCTCGCCTCCGGCATCCGAGTTCGCTGGTTCATTCCCAAGTTCGATGGTATTTTTATTCTGACCCTACTATAACGTTATTTACAATGAGAGCTAAATATTTTTATTGAAGTGAAGATTTTTGGGAAAAATTTTTCGACCTCAATTTTCGAATTAATTTCTAAACCATCTCCCTGTCAGCGAGATAATTAGAGATTGGACAATGAGAGGTAAGTTCCAAACTGAGGGGAGGGATGGATCTCGACACTTGGTCAGAAAAATGAAATTACCGCGGTTATAGCCAATCGTCTGCATTGTAATTTACATTTCTTAATTTTGAAAGAGATACGCAGTTCTCCACTTGTGTCCGTGAAATAGCTACAATGTAAGCCATACGTACTCGGAGTTCTAGCTTTCTAGAGTTCTAGTTTCAAGCTTTTTCGTTAATTTCGCCCAGTCCGCCATATTAAACACCCTCTCGATATCTACAAAGCAAACAATGACACCCTGCCCATATTCTAGGTTTCTTTCTACTGGCGTCCTCATCACTCCTATTGTGTCCCATGTTCCCGTCCTTGTCCTAAGCCCAAACTGGTCGTCACCCAGGTATTCATTAGGTCTCTTCCCTAGCCATCTATTTATGATTCTCAGAACTACTTTAGCCTCGGAGGATATGGAGCTTGTTGTGCTATAGCATTCTCAAGTTTTTGCCTTGCTCTTCTTTGGTATCGGAGTTAGTGCTGTCTTCGTGAAGTCCTTCGGTGACACTAGGTCCTCATAAATCCTACGAATGCGTGCATTAAGGTTTTCCCCACTCGTTCATCCCCATTTTCTTTACAAAATCTGCCGGTATGGTATCTCTTCCCACCTCTTCGACGTATTCCTTCCACCTCTCCTCGACCTCTTTTTGATCAACTATCAACTTTCCTCTCTTAACTTATTATTACAATACCCACCACCCGACAATTGCTTTACTCTCGTATTCAATCCATCTGATCTTCCTTCTTTTTGAACATTTTCAGAGTATTCGATCTGTTCTCTCCACCATGCCTCTCTTGCGTTTTTGTTTCCCTTCGATGTGTGTTGTTTAATTCTCGGTATTTCCTTTAGTCGAGCTCTGAGTTTACCCTCTTTCATTACCTTTTTTCCTGCATTTCTATTATCATTCCCTTAGTGGCCCCCGGTTTTCTATTTTAGTCGTACTTCCTACGTCTACCGTTGCATTTGCTGGCTCTACAATGCCTTTTCTAGAACTTCCCCTTCCTTTTTACTGCTCGCACTCCACGATGTCTATATAATTTTATCAATCTGCTATTGATGCAACTTTTTCATTGCCCCAGCCAATGCCTTTTTATTCCAATTTCGTCCCCTCTTACCCCTCCTTACCTTTTACGCGGCATTTCATCTCTAATTTCATAATACCTTGTGATATGGGACTGCATCAGCCCCTGGATATGAATGCGAGTTTTTGACTCTATTCATGAATCTGTGTCTCACCATAATACATCCAATCAAGAGGCTATCTGTATCTCCCGGCTTCTTCAATGTGTAATGCATCGTGGGTGATGCTTGAACCATGAATTAGTAACAACTAAATTATTTCTTTGGGAAAACTCTTTTCGGCTTTCTCGACGCGGTCATTTCTTCCTCGTAGCACTTTATCTCCTATTACAACACACTGCTTACTCGCAGGTATTCTATCAATTGTGTCCTCAAGATTTTCGTAAACCCCAACCATCTCTTCCTTTCTATCATTCGAGGTCATTACCGATTATTGAAGGTATATAATACTTTTACCAGTTATCATGCTATGTGCACTTCGATTAATAAAGTGACTAGTTTTTGTGTTCCCAAGAGATCATGGCCATCGGGATAGGTATGCGCCGTAAAATTGAGATATTCGACTTACTCTTCGTGGAAAGTACATCTTTAGGTGGTTGGAGCGATTTTTATTCATGCCAAGAATTGCGTGAAACTTTGCAAACGTGCACTTATTGGAAACTGAAAAAAACTGGTTGTTGCCGATTTGATTTCTCGGCAATTTTATGCCATTGTAACACATAGCCTCATGGCACTTGAAATATATTTTGAAATATGTCGAATAGATTTTTTTTCCACTTACTTATAAATTAGTTGAAATATACTCTCAAGGATTAACGATTACTGCTCCAGCCACCTAAAAGCAAAAACAAAAAAATCACTGAAATCAGATTGGAATTAATGAATGTAAACAATGCTGGTAAATTATTTCGCTACGAATCGTCTTAATTGTTTATATATATCTAGATGTATATAAATATGATCAATCACACGGTGATATTTTAAATTTCCCTTCCGCTAGTAGTCCGCCAAAAATATTCTTACGTTATTTTTTACAGAAGCGCGTCTTATGTTTACTTCTAGAAAGCCATGACAACAGACAGACGCAGGTTAGTGGTGTATCGGAAAGTATGTGTCAGCCATTGGCTTGAATACGAATCAGCTTATAATTTAGCTGACTGTCACACCGAAAAGAACAATATTTCCATAAATTATGTATCACATAAACTATCTCATAAATTAAATTACTTTGCGGCCATCATTTCCTGTCAATTCTCACAAAAGTACCCACCTCGGTCTACCGTCTTTCCTCGCTAACATTACCCATACATTAGTTTTCAGGATTTCAAATGTATCCAAAGCTATAAATTAGGTATTTAATTACTATTTTAGAATTTAATATGCACATTGAAATCACCGGGACGATAATTCATTTTTCCACTACCGTCCGTGGTCATATACACATGAGTGAGGTTTTCCTGACTTCAAATATCAGCACTCAAGACTTTTCGCATTATAAAATGGTGCAGCCACTTTTTTATTCTTGACAACTCCGTTTACTCCAATGAGAAACACATTCCTCTTTTAAAATGCTGTTTCGACGAAGGTTACGTAAATAATCTTATTGGAATAATAACGACCCAATACTTTGGTATCCATGGAAAATAAAAACAGAAAAATTCTAAAACAAATACGGTTTAGAATCTCACCACTGTGAAAGCGTCCTGACGAAATGGCAACATAATCGTCCGAGGAAAGTTAATTTTGGGATCTAGATTAGGAATGGGAATAGCAGTCAATTTTATTTATATTTCCTTTTATTAGCATCACATGTTTTCATTGGAAGAAAATGAAATCAATGAAAAGGGCATGCACGATTACAATATCATTTTTATTCTCCCTGATGAAAATGATGGCATAGACAGCAGTACCGCCCAGGAGGTTTGCTTGACAGGGAACCAGTACAACCGTCAAACTTTTCAGATTCCTCTTCTTTCTCTTCGTCCTGACAGGACATTGACGGGCATAATTGCTGAAACTTGTCCTTTGGTTTTAAACATTCTGGCATAGCACCTGTTGGTTTTTGTGATTCAAGTGCCGGGAAGCAAGGGACGGGGCCGGAGGGTTGACTGGGCATTGTACTTTGACGCGAGCTCATGAGGCTACCAGTCACGTTTGGCGTAAAGCTTTGCCGTGCTCCTTGAGGTCCGCCATTCATTGCGTTCAATCCGGTAGTTGTCTCTCGCCGAGTGCTTGAGAAGCCGGGCATCCCGCTCCGACGTGAACTCATTGGACCACCGGTAAAATTAGACATACCGTTCTGACGTACATTTGTAGACCCATTCATGTAACCTGGCGATAAACTCGGGCGTTGGTTCCTAGCGCCACTTCCTCCCGGGGGCATGATGGTTTCACATGGATTTGAACGTCCATTTGTGCCACCTTTCTGGCACCTAGAACTTCCACCATTGGCATTGGACGTGAAATTATCGCATGTGTTGTTTGAACCTCCATTCATACCGCTTGGACATCCCGCACCTCCATTTTGAGTGTTATTGAAATTACCACATGGGTTGTTTTTACCTCCATTCATACCACCTGGACGTCCAGCTCCCCCAAATTGGGGGTTATTAAAATTAGAATTAGGTGGACTTCCACATCCGCCATTTTGACGTCCTGGGGAACCGTTTGCGCTGGACATAAAGGTGTCGCAAGGATTACTAGACTGCCCTCCATTGAGGCCATTCATACCAGGACACTGATCCATGCTACCTCCGCTTTGGTTTGACATGTAGCTTTCACATTCATTCATGGGACTGGCCCCTGAGTTACTCGTACAATTCTGTTTTTGTGACATAGATCCTCTTTGGAAACCTAGGCCACCGTTCTGGGTTGAATTCATTGCTCTGTAATCGGGCATAGTGCTAGGGCGTTGATTCATGGAGTTCATCGTGAAGTTTTGAGTTGTGGCGGGCCGCATCGTTGGACTTAACGATCTTGCTCTTTCACCATTATCTATGCCCAAACCATTGGGGACACGGCTGGATCTTATTTGAGGTCCTCCATTAAATCCTTTGTCGTTATGTACTGGACAAGGGTGACCTGCTCCGTGACTCATGCTCATTCTCGTACGATCTACTGAATTTGATCGCCTTCGGCCGAAATTTCTACTGTTGTCCATGGCGCTGGACTTGTGCCGATTCACCTTCGTAAAATGGTCCAAACTCTTCCCTCTTTGTGCGTCCCATTTATCGTCCGACTGCAATAGAATGGTGCACGATCGTATTAATATTTAGAACCTTATGATAATCATAATACTATGCATTTACTGAGAGGTATATTCTTCAGTCATTTCTAAGGTTTTTATAATAATTAGATGAGATCTATGCGTTTAAGTGATCCATCGTAGCAAACTTATCATTATACTTACCTCTAAAATTTTGACTAGACTACACTTTATATTCGCCTAGGGACAACCATTACTCGTATTCAAATTTGAAAATTATGTGAAAATCGTTGTGAATGGAATCTATATTTTACATTTTGTATTATATTGTAGATGTGTAATGCCATTAAATATTTAATTATGTGCATAGTGGGTCATGTAATGTACATTTAAAGGAGAACCTCAGCTAGAAACAATGAGAAACATCAGCTATATATTTAGAACGAAAATTGCCGAAATTACATTAGTTTATTTAGGCATAAAACGATCCATGGGCTCCTCTCCTCCCTTAATCAGCAATTTTGATAATCTGGGCATGACAGGGTACGCATAGGAGTAGGGCTAATGCACTGGGAATGGGGGATCTGAGAAGTGGTTCGGCAAAATTAGGGTGGATAGCGTTATATTGTATGTACTCAGGACCTTCATTGATCGTAAATTTTTTTCTCCGCTTGGTATATATTTCTTCGCGATCAGTGTTTCCACTTGCGAATGCAGGATGTTATAATCTTCTCCACACATTCTGGAGAAATTATCGAATTTTCCCTATGGTTCTTTAAGCAAGTCTGCCAATGTTGTTGTTCCACTGTAACAATTACAAAATATATCTGAACTGAGTTTTTCTTTTTACTTGATAGACAAAGAATTACAGTCAAGATTATAATTAAGTAAAAAAGGTAGAATTAAAATAAGTAACTTTTACCTAAATAATACGTAGGTTTCTCTCCTTTGGTGAATTGAAACTATCCTGCATCTTCTTCTCAGTTTCTCTTCTTTATTAATCGTACAGTGAAACAAGGCTTAGTTAAAAAAGCAGCTGAACCAATGGCGGGTTCTTAGTCAATGTCCATCGTTCTATCCGCAGGGTATCCACGAGTACTTACAGCGGCGAGTTGTTAGCGAGCACCCCCACGAGCACCTTGGCTACTCGGGCCTCATCGAGCAGTCGCTCGGAACTCGTTGAATGTGTGGACGCGCCTTACATGGAAAATGTAAACCGTGCTATAACTCTGAAACCTGAGCCAGGACGCAATTTTGAGTGTAATTTTCGAGTTCATCGACCTGAAAGTTTGAAAGAACGGATATTTTCATCTCTGTAAACTTTTCACTGTTTAACAGTGTAATTAAAAATGTTGGGAGCAACGGCCTTAAAATCTTTTGCCTACCCAAATTGTTCCAACTTCATTTTGTTTTTAACCCAGAAGGATAGGGAACGCCTGAACATTACTAAAGGCAGGGAAGCTGGAAGAAGTAAAAAAGCTAATACTTCGTCAGGACATAGACATATTAGGTTGAAATTGTTTCGAGAAAAAAATTAGCCTGGACCGGGAATCCAACGGCGGAATTTTTTTCAGGACCAATAAGCAGACCACTGCGCTATCTAGGCTTCCTAATTCGCTTGACAATTTTTTTGGATAAAAGGCAACTTGGTCTTTAGCCTTAGCGGTCCATCAAATAATGCAATGCATGGGAGAAGAGGGCTTCAAGGAAGCCACACTCAAGTGACTGTACCCTAAACCAGCACTTATGCCGTACTTGGCTATATGTGACAGAATTTTAGCCACTAGGTGAAATACGTTGAAATTTCCTCGAGAAAAAAATCAAGTTCTTTTAAGGGATTGTTGGGTTGGATCCAGGGTAGCGTGGTGGTCTGCGTCCGGCTCATCAAAGGTCCGTGGCACGGTTCCAGATCCAGATCGATTTTTCTCGCGGTGATTCTAAAAGAATAACCAAGATTCTTTGATGACTATGGGGAAATTAGAACTATTATGGTCCTTAAAACTGGTAAGGCAGTATGCTGTGAGGCATTTAGGACAATATCGCTTTTAAAAAGTATCCAAAATACTCCGGCAAATAGTGTAATAGATGGCACAAAAGAAGATAGAAGAATATGTTGGTGAGGATTAGTTTGGATGCAGAGCAAGAGATGCGATTTTGGCTCTGCATCTGATATTGGAAAGATGATTAGAAATGAAAATAAAGACTTTTTTGACACTTATTGACATGGAGAAGGCTTCGATACAATGGACTGGAAATTAGTTCCAAGTGATGATAAAAATATGTATTGACTATAGAGAAAGGATGCTGATCTTCCAACTCTATAGAGATTAGATGGCCAAATTGGAGATAAAGGAGTGAGACAGGGATCCCCCTTATCACCACATATGTTTAAAATGATTACTGATGAAGAAATCGGGCCAATGGAAGCAAAAACGAAAGGAGTACAAGAGAATATGCAAAGGATGCATTATATACCTTTCGCTGATGATATTATTATCATGGCAGATACTGTAAAGGATGTGAATAAAATATTGGCAACTTTGACAACTGCCATGACTAATTGGCAACTGAAAATCAATGGTCGTAAAACCAGATCTTCAGCTGTTAGTAAGGAAAACGAAAGAATTAATCCTCACATAATGATAGGGTCTTCAAAAGTAGAGCAGGCGGTGAAATTTTGTTTCCTTGGAAGTATGATCACTCAAGACAATAAATGTTACTTTAAAATGTGGATAAGGGTAACATTGGCCAAAAAAGCTTTTAAAAAGAAATATAGTTCGCTAGTATGCAAACATTTAAATAATAAAGTATGGAAAATTCCTGTGATAGCTATCTTAGGGAATTAAGTCGAACTTGGGCTAAAATGAGGTGCCATATCAGGCATGTTAGAAAAATGAAGTGTTACTGGATGAAACAGAGTTATCATCTGAGGTATGTTAGATAAATGAAGAGGCAATAGCTCTTTTTTGTACCATCCTGCAGCACTTCATTTCTCTAACATGACTGATAATAACTCATTTTCACCCATTTTGGACCTAACACACTTTACACAGCTAACACGGACGTGTCAAAACCTATGCCTGTAGCACGTTACTGTATGGAAGTGGAAGTAGGACCATCAGTTAAAGGGAAAGAAAATAATTGGAAGCGATAGAGGTGTGGAGATGGAGACGAATGGCTGGTACGAGATGGATAGACAGGAAAACGAATGGTAAAGTATTACTGGAGATCGGTGAGGGAAGATTATTGGAAACTATGGAAAAAAGGAAATTTATATTTGTTGCTCATATTATAAGACAAAACCCGTTTTAGACTGGAATTTTCGAAGGGAAGATTCTAGAAAGATAGGGAAAGGAAAATAAAGGAAAAAATATAGAAGAAATAAAGAGCCGAGTGGGTATCCGAAGTTATATGGAATTGAAGAGGCTAGCGTAGTACGGAAACATCTGGCTGCAGAGACAAGGCATTATTATTAGAAATTGATGGATAGAAACTTAACTAATCATTTCCAAAAATGAGACCACTTACGAAAGAAAAAGGCTCATTATTTACCTTCTCAGTACTATTTCTGCCAAGTACCCGCCATGTAATACCTAAATTTTCAGGTTCATCGTCTGCGGATGTTGCTTGGCAAGACACCAGTTTTGCCAGCCGTCCTGCTGGTGTTATCAAGGATGGCATTTAGAATACCAAACCAGCTAGCTCCCAATATGGGTAGTAAAAATGGCTTCACATCATCCTTCCCGGCGGACACCGATAGTACAACTCGGAAAACTGTAGTCTTCCCAAACAGCATACACAGACGAAGAATCCGAATATATCATTCGAGCAACGCTTAGGAAACCTGCTAAAGAATATTAAACCCATCATTTTTCAAAAGCTTTTTGCGTACCCTTGACAAGCACACACCAATTAAAAACTGCGTACCAAAGTTTAGAAACTGCTGGTTAGGGGCCTACAAAATGAGTTTTCGAAATATGTTGGATCCGTTGGCAGTAATTTGATATTCAACCCTCAAACCAATCACATAATTTTCCTAAGAGGTGCCAAAAAAGTCCCTGTAGATATATTCATCGCCAACTATTGAAGGTATATTATGCTTATTGCAGCTCTCATGCTATGTAGACTTCGATTGATACTGTGTTATTATTTGTTTTCCAAAAATAACATGGCAACCGGAGGTATAGCGCAAAATTGAGATCTCAGAATACTTCTACGAAAAATTCGTCGAAAGTACGCCTTTTGGTTGGAGCGATTTTTGTTTATTCAGAGATTTGCATGAAACTTTGTTAAGTATGTACAGATTTTCTTCCAAATGCAAAATAATACTTTTCATATTGTTGGTTGTTTCTAAGTTAGCCACCTACATGAAAACAATTTTTTATCTACCCATGTGAAAACAATATTTAATATTGTTTTGATGGGTGGAAAACGCGTAATGAAAGATGCTTTTTGCTCATATTTGACAAGTTTTTTGAGTTATGACAATACATTGATTGAGACAAATTTTTTTAAATATAACTCTTGTATCAATTTAATGACTACATGCAAAGTATTTCGACCGAGTAAGTAAATGAAATGAAGTGAATGTGGCCCAAGAATTATGCCGAAAGACTTGAAAACATATTTAAATGTGGTGGCATAGGATTATAACAGCAAATCCTAAAACGACTCGAACAATTTTATCGTCGCAACTCTTACCGTCAGTCACGGTTGTCTTAGCAAACAAATATATGAAGAGCGAAACTAACACGCGTCAATAAACCTACCGTCTATTATACGAAGGCATAAAATTATTGCTGTCATACTGTTTCGGTAACTTTTAGGGGTATATTTACTCAAGTGTGATACTCCTGAATGTAACTCTTTGCATGTTGGTCAAACTGGACGAAAGTTGAATATAAGAATAATGGAACATTTTAAATCCAGTGTCAATGGTGGCAAAAAGTCAAATTTTGCAGAGTATCTAATTGATGAGGGTCACAGATCCAATTTTACCCCTTAGCTGTTACGCGTCTGTGACAAGGGGGAAGTTGGACTTCCTGGAAAATTTTGCAATTCTGTCATATTACAATGTGTGCAGGGATAAACTACTCAATGACATAATCCCTTCAACCGCCTCACCCTTGTTCTCTGTGCCAGTATCCCCACCTCCATCGCCGTAGTCCTTGAGCCTGGCGTCACCACCTGTTTTTTCCTTCCCCTGCAGTTTTACCCAATCACCTCCTCAAATCTTACTCACCTCTCATCCCCCCTTCTTTCATCCACCTCCCTCTCCTTGAGATATCTTATATAAACTGTGCTGTATCTTGGTATTTTACTGTAATCTTGATAATGGCCTGAAAAGGCCGAAACCGGTCGATTTGTTTTTTTAATACATTGGTGGAAAAAACTAAGTGTTTTCATTTTGAACATGAATAATTTCCACAAAGTGAACTCGCCAACCATTGATTTTAGGTAACTTAAGTTACAATAATAACAATTGTGAATTGTTAACAATAAACATTTTTTAGAATTACCTAATATTAAAGTCGAGTGCGAGAAAAAGTCTTTAATGCTTTAAATAGTGAATAAAAAAAAGAAAAAACTTTTTTAGCATGCTTTTCTAAAAGAAATAAAATGTTACTAAAAATCTAAAAGGAAAGTAATATCTTAGAATCGTACTTAAAAGGAAAAAAATAATATTTGCTCAAGTGAATAAAAGTTTACCCTAGTACTGGATATAATTAAAATCAATCCAAATAAATTAGCCACACAATAGATTACCTACAAACATAAATAGAAAAAAATATGTTTTTCAACAATGTAAATTATTTGAAGCTGTCTGTTTATGCAAAATCACAACGAAAAGCATGGGACGCAACCTCATTTATATTTTGCACCTTACCTTTAGTTTGTTTAAAGATTTTCTAGAAATAGTACATTGAAACTCCCTATTCCATTGAATACCAAAATCTTCATATTTAATGAATTTATGTTGATATCGAATATAGAAGAGCGCCCTATGCTTTTCGTAGTGATTTTGCATAAATAGACAGCTTCAAATAAGTTACATTGTTGAAAAACATATTTTTATCTATTTATAGTTGTAGGTAATGTATTGTGTGGCTAATTTTCTTGGATTGATTTTAATTATATCCAGTACTAGGGTAAAATTTCATTCACTTGAGCAAATATTATTTTTTCCTTTTTAGTACGATTCTAAGATATTACTTTCTTTTTAGATTTTTAGTAACATTTTATTTCTTGAAGAAAAGCATGCTTAAAAAAGTTTTTTAATTTTTTTATTTTTAAATTTTTAGTCCTAAGTAATAAAATGTGTATAAAACATCACTAATTCATTGATAAAGTAAACTTTGCACTTTACACAATTGAAATGTTTTAGATACACATTTTATTAATTAGGACTAACAAAATTCGTCAAGATGTTGACTCGATAAGATGTCTCTACCTCGAGACGAGAGTCCGATGCTTCACCACTACGCTAAGACGAACCACATATATTACGGAAAGAAGTGGTAACCATACAACGTGAAATGAAGCGATAACCATGGAACCATGAACCATGGAAAAGCGAACTAAAGAAAAGCATATAAAATACAATTAAATAGACGAATTTATTTTTTTTAAAGGACTAAGACAACTTATTCTCCTGAAATAATTAATCGCAGTGCTTTATGAAAGTCATTCATAAACTAAAAGTTAGTTAATTGGGCATGGATTGCTGTAATTAAATTTTTATTCAACGTATTCGCACGTATATCCGATACCTTATGACGCCTATCACCATCAATTACGAGCGTGATACGCTATGACGGCGTGAAGGTGATAAAAGGTGCTATCACGGATACATAATCGCTGCTATCACCCTCCGTCATTCGTGTGACGTTGCCCTTGGCAACGACATCGCTTTCACCCTTCTCACAGTTACATAATCGCCCCGCTGGCATCAGACTAATGTAGGTTGGAGGTAAAGTGGAAGTTATGTGTTTGCTAATGTCATTTATACGATTCAGCGAATAATTTCGCCGCCTGACCCACCGAAATAACCAATGCTGCCTAAAATTGGCACATTTAAAATTCAGACATAATTTAATCCCCGCTTGCGAGGTACATAGCCAGAATGTTTGAATCGACACCACGGTTTACACCCAATATTTCCTATAAATTCCCGCAAAGGACCTCCATCTCACATTAGTCTACCGCCATTCCAAACAAATATTCCATAGCATCCAATTGCTATTTTTAAATTGGAAGCGCAAAAGGCAATTACCATTTATTTGCTCACTCCTGTCGGTAGACTCCAGCCCTGTCGGTGTCGGTGGACAATTCATGATAGAGGGTTTTCTGTCTTCAAAATACAGGCTTCAAATTTAGGCTATTGGATTTATAAAACAAATCAAACACTTGACAAAACCCTTTTTACTCCAATGAGAAACTCGTTTCTCTTTAAGCTGCTGTTTCGACCAAGGTTAAGTCAAAAATTTTATTGGCATAATAATGTACCATTGCTAGGGTATCCATGGAAAATAAAAACACAGAAGAATTCTATACCCTATGCCGTTTAGAATCTCACCATTGTGAAAGCGTCCAACGGAAAATCCAACGTAATCTTTCTAGGTAAGTTCATTTTGGGATTGAAATTGGAGATGGGAAAAGCAGTCAATTTTATTTAAAGAGACTATTTCCTTTTATTAACGTCACATGTTTTCATTAGAAGAAAATGAAAATAATGGAAAGGGCATGAGCGATTATCATATCTTTCTTATTCACTGTGGTAAAAATGTTGACTAAATCAGAAGTAACCTCCAGAAGGGCTTTTTGACCGGGATCCAGTACAGCTGTCAGATTCCTCTTCTTCCTCTTCGTCCTGACAGGACATTGACGGGCATAGTTGCTGAAACTTGTCCTTTGGTTTTAAACATTCTGGCATAGCACCTGTTGGTTTTTGTGATTCGAGTGCTGGGAAGCAAGGGACGGGGCCGGAGGGTTGACTGGGCATTGTACTTTGACGTGAGCTCATGAGGCTACCAGTCATGTTTGGCGTAAAGCTTTGCCGTGCTCCCTGAGGTCCGCCATTCATTGCGTTCAATCCGGCATTTGTGCCTCGCCGAGTGCTTGAAAAAAGTCCACTTGTGTCATTTGTAAAGTTGGATCGTCCATTCGCCGGTCCAGCAGAGAACCCGGGCATCCCGCTCCGACGTGAACTCATTTGACCACCGGTAAAGTTAGACATGCCGTTCTGACGCGCATTTGTAGACCCATTCATGTACCCTGGCGATAAACTCCGGCGTTGGTTCCCAGCTCCATTTCCTCCCGGGGGCATGATGCTTTCGCATGGATTTGAACGTCCATTTGTGCCACCTTTCTGGCACCTAGAACTTCCACCATTAGCATTGGACATGAAATTATCGCATGTGTTGTTTGAACCTCCATTCATACCGTTTGGACGTCTAGCACCTCCATTTTGGGTGTTATTAAAATTACCGAATGGACTTGATTGCCTTCCATTCGTACTATTCTGAAATCCAAAACCTCCGTTCGTTTCGTTCTTAAATTTATCACAGGGATTTTTTTTCTTAAATTTATCACATGGATTAGGTGGACTTCCACATCCGCCATTTTGAAGTCCTTGGGAACCGTTCAAATTACCCCATGTATTGTTTGTACCTCCATTCATACCGCCTGGATGTTTAGCACCTCCAAATTGGGTGTTATTAAAATTATCGAATGGACTTGATTGTCTTCCATTCATACCATTTTGAAATCCAAAACCTCCGTTTGCTTCGTTCTTAAATTTATCACAGGGATTTTTTTTCTTAAATTTATCACATGGATTAGGTGGACTTCCACACCCGCCATTTTGACGTCCTGGGGAACCGTTTGGACCGGACATAAAAGTGTTGAAAGGATTACTAGATGGCCCTCCATTGAGACCGGGCATGGCGCTTTGACGTCTGGAATTAAAAGTTGAGTTGAGCATGTAACTATCGGTTTGATTCCCTGGTCCTCCATTCATACCAGGACACTGGTCCATGCTACCTCCGCTTTGGTTTGACATGTAGCTCTCGCATTCATTCATGGGACTGGCCCCAAAGTTACTCGTACAGTTCTGATTTTGTGACATAGATCCTCTTTGGAAACCTAGGCCACCGTTCTGGGTTGAATTCATTGCTCTGTAATCGGGCATAGTGTTAGGGCGTTGATTCATGGAGTTCATCGTGAAGTTTTGAGTTGTGGCGGGCCGCATCGTTGGACTTAAAGATCTTGCTCTTTCACCATTATCTATGCCCAAACCATTTGGGAAACGGCTGGGTCTTATTTGAGGTCCTCCATTAAATCCTTTGTCGTTATGTACTGGACAAGGGTGACCTGCTCCGTGACTCATGCTCATTCTCGTACGATCAGCTGATTTTGGCCGTCCTCGGCCGAAATTTCTACTGCTGTCCATGGCGCTGGACTTGTGCCGATTTACCTTCGTAATATGATCCAAACTCTTCCCCCTTTGTGCGTCCCATTTATCGTCCGACTGCAATAGAATGGTGCACGATCGTATTAATATTTAGAGCCTTATGATAATATTAAATCTATGCTTTTACTGAGAGGTATATTCTTCAGTCACTCCTAAGTTTTTTGCAGTATCAAATGTGAACCATGATAAAATCAAATTTCATTGATCCTTTAATTCATTTGCGTTACTCTTTCTTAAACTATTAACTTAGGATTCTGTCGTACATTTTGTGCTCTACTACCTAGCTTTCGTAACGGGGCAACAGGAAGAATGGTGATGACTACATCTATTTGAATTCTTAATCAACCCTACCAAAAACCGTGAAAAATGAGGCTGCACTAAAATATTAGTTGTTTTTTTAAATAATCTAATTCCTATCTTGTGTTTTCTACTAAGAACTTCTTGATATTTTTTTCTAATGAGGTGCGTTTTGGTCTTTTTGAAATGTACCACGGTGCAATGCCAGCGGCTGAATCCATACATGATTTTCGAATGGCGTTATTACGTGATAGTTTAACCATTCACTGAGCGCAGTTTTTTTATGATGCTAAACCACTGTGAACAACATGTCCTGCATATTGATTGCATCAGAGTAACTTTAAAGGCTAAAATGTAACGTGTATGTAGAGATGAATGCACTTTTTTTCAACAAATATGTAGATTTGGCATACATAGGATTGACTGATTTCAATTTATCGCGAAAAAAGATTTAACACTCTTCTTGAGGAATTAGCGAAACTTTGACACTGAGAAATGCGACCCTAGATGTGTTTTGAAATAGACAACTTACATTGGCGTGTTTTAGTGAAATGGAATTCCATTTTAGCCAACTTACCCTTATACAGACTCCCAAATTCTGACTTAGTACATTTTGCATTCAACGGCAATCATTACAAGTTATGTTTTAAACACTCGAGATAGTCTAGATCACGCAACTAAAGAGTCACGTGGTGAAACAACGAACGGTTTGGGATTTTGGTAATTTGTAGCGACTTAGAAGGTAATCTTTAGCGTCTGATAAGTATTTTAATATTTCTAATCGGGATATAAAAATTCATATACAATATTACCGCGAGAAGAACTCTATCTGGAAGGCTGAGTTGGATTTTTACAAATGGTTCAAATGCACCTAAATCTCCATTCCTTGGTGATTGTACCCCGTGGCTCTTTAGTTACGTGCTCGGGATTATCTCGATTGTAGAAACATTACTGTCTAAGTGAAAGATTGTGCGGATGTTTTTGTGAAATAGAATCTATATTAATTTTTATTTATTTATGCTGTAGGTATATAATTATCTAAATTGTATTAATGAATTAATAATGAATGTACATGAAAGGCACGTTTCGTTTTCTGACATGTTTCGTTTTCTTGGCTATGTGACAAGAGAGTGGAAGGTGTGAGGGGAAGAGGCAGAACGCCTAAGTAATCAGTGAATGTAGTTAGAGAGACTCTAAAGAGAAGGGACGTTTGAAGTCTTAAAAATGGGAGAGTCTTTAAAACAACGCATGATTGCTAGAGGGACGGAGTTGATTGGTAAGGATAGGTCATATCGCAGTCAAATATTTAAAGGGAGTCGGATTTATAGATCTAACAATGACTGCATTCTATGACTTTGCCGATACCGAAAGGGAATGGCGTGATGTGTATATTAGGGTGGGCTGAAAAAAGGGTTTTTTTTCCAGATCAAATTTTCCCTGTACGGGAAAGTTGTGTACTGATATCAGGATCTCGCATGCAAAATTTTTTCGAAATCGGATAATATTAACCACTGCCGCCCGAGCTCTAAAGTTTAAAATTTTGCGAAAATTCAGGCAGAAATGGGAAACAAACGGTTATGGAGAATAATCTATTCCATATAGTGGAATATTGGTAAATATCAACGATAGATACATATTTCCAAATTACAAATCTGAAATTTGAAGTTAATTTGACGAAATCTATGGCTTATACTATGCCTAAGAATAAACAACAAATTTAGAGTATAGGCAATCTGCACAACACAAAAATTTTACCGACTCCGAACATTACTTCAATTAGATCACTTTTGGGAGCCGTATTTGGGAAAAATTAATACTTTTTCGAATGCAGTTCCTTTATAAATGTCTCAGCCGTCATTTGGCTATAAATAATGCTTTAAAACAGGCGAGAAATTGGTACGTTTTGAAACTAACTTAAATTATGGCGAAGAATCACGGCCCTGATATTTTTCACAAAGATGATTCAAGCATTCATTCTCCTCCGAATATACTGCAATATCCAATTACTGGTTCTTGCCCCACCTGAGCTGCGGATTTTCTTCGCAAATCCAACGAATTTGAGTGTCGTAAATGCTCTTGAATTAGATTGCAAAAGGAGTGGGTGTTCACTCGGAGACAAAGCGGGCTGCGCGCTGGGAAAGATACTACGTATCAGACATTTTAATGCACTAGTGGAGTCCAAACGAATTCATTAGATTGAGGTAGTCAGTCAGTTGGTATTCATTGCTGTGAGTGAATAACGATGTTGTGCAGCGTACTGTGGTTTCGGTTGCAAGAATTTTGACGGAATGGCGAAAATACAGAAAAAGCTTACAAGGTGTGGAGTGGAGTGCCTGATATTTGGTGCACCCGACACGTGCGCGGGTAATGTTTTGCCTACTTATGAGGAGATGATGAAAATGGTTTTGCTCTCTCGGTACGTTTCAGAAGAAAGTGGAAATACCGATACATCTGTGCCGGGAATCGCGGAGACGGTGGCTTATGCCATTGAGGACATCTGGAATAGATCCTCTATACCAGTTGTCGGACATAGACAAATTGTGAGACGAATTATTCAATACCATGGAAAATGCCGCAATATTCTTCGATCTGTCAACAAGAAGAATTTCGTTGATCTGAAGCAAGACTTTCTTCGTCACGCGTGTCAGCTTTTTGATGTTTTGGCATGTAAATTCTCTAGTGGAGCTGATTGTGTTTGTGATAATACCACCAAAGTGCCATTTTTAGAACGTAAATTTCTTCAGGACCAGGGAAGTGATAGAAAAATGATTATCGGTGCCATTGATGTCCGGGAAACTAACATGAGGAAGAGGAAGTGGAATGGGTTAGAAAGAAAGAGATCATCAGATGTTCCACGCTACCTGAGCAAGACGTTTATGATATTTGGGAAGACTCAAGTGAAGAAACGTCTGCAGATGAAGAATTACGCGACGCAAGTGAGGCTGATGATTTTTTGGAAAAAAAGGTGGGTGCAAATAATTTAAATTTGTCTAGATTTGCGTCTGCCTGTGAAAGATTCTGTACATCGAACCGACCTGCGGCAGCACTCGCATCCGCGCTTCTAGTTGATATCGGGATGGTTTCTCAAGCAGATCATGTCCTGGTTGTAGACAAGAACAAGGGTAGGAGGGAACGAGAAAAATTGAACTTACTCTTCGGAGTAATGTGGGAGATGTTACGTTCCAAGCGCTTTACTTCGACGGGAGAAAAGACTACATTAGAATACAATCAATCAAAGCGAAAAACTGTTGTAGAGGAGCATGTAACTCTCGTTGAAGAGCCTAGTTCACATTGCTTAGGGCATTTCACTCCAAGCATAAGCAAAGCTGTTGTCCTGAAGGGTGCGATCATGAATTTTCTCTCAGAAAAAAGGATGGATTTCAATGGACTGCGAGCAATGGAATGTGATGGGACCGCGGTAAACACCGGCAGGCATGCTGGGGTAATCAGGACAGTAGAAATAACACTAGGAAAGCCTTTGCATTGGTTTGTTTGCCTACTACATTGCAATTAACTTCCATTAAGGCACTTGCTAAATATGCTTGACGGCCCAACTGTTGGCCCTAAAGCTTACTCTGGCTCTACTGGCCAATCGTTGAGTAAATGCGACGGCAGGCCAGTTGTAAAACTCACAAAAATTAGTTCCCTGATTCCTACCATCAACACAGAAGATTTAAGTAGTGACCAAAAATACCTGTATGATATGGCACGTGCTGTTTCAAGTGGAGAATGTCTGGAGAGTCTTTCAGCGAGAAGTCCGGGGAAAATGGTTCATTCGAGGTGGACCACAACAGCAAATCGCATTCTTCGATTATATGTTTCAACCGAAACTCCTTCAAAAGAACTGATGACGTGGCAACTTTTGTGATGAAAGGATACGCTCCTATATGGTTCGCGATAAAATTGAGACCACAATGCACGGAAGGTCCGAAACATATCATGAACATGATACATTTCATGAAATACATGGATCGAGACATCAGATTACGCCTTTGCTCAATCATTCAGGGAAACGCTTTTTTTTACTCACCCAGAGAATATTCTGCTTGCAATGCTAGCAGATGAGCAGAGACCAATCCGTGCAATGGCCGTAGAAGAAACATTAAACTCAAGAGAAAATCAGAAGAAGGAATTGAGGAAATTCGAACTTCCAACTTTGAATTTTGACGCACAAGATTACGTCGACTTAATTGACTGGGAAACACTTCGTGTTGAGTTCTGGGCAGTTTCTCCACGAAAATAGCAAAGATCTACTTAAATAAATACTTAGTGATCAGGCTGTGCCTTTATCCTACCTTGATTAACTGATTTTTTGTGGTAATAGCTCAACATGCATAAAATTCTTCATCATAATTGAGGTTAGTTTGAAAAAGTTTAACTTTTCCGTCTGTTTTAAAGTACTATCTATAACCAAATGAAGGATGAAACATTACTAAAGAAACTGAATTCGAAAAAAATATTAATTTATCCCAAATACGGCTCCCAAAAGTGATCTATTTGAAGTAATGTTCGGAGTCGGTAAAATTTTTTGTGTTGTGCGAATTGCCTATACTCTAAATTTGTTGTCTATTCTTAGGCATAGTATAAGCCATAGATTTCGTCAAATTAACTTCAAATTTCAGATTTGTAATTTGGAAATATGTATCTATCGTTGATATTTACCAATATTCCACTATATGGAATAGATTATTCTCCATAACCGTTTGTTTCCCATTTCTGCCTGAATTTTCGCAAAATTTTAAACTTTAGAGCTCGGGCGGCAGTGGTTAATATTATCCGATTTCGAAAATATTTTGCATGCTAGATCCTGATATCAGTACACAACTTTCCCGCATAGGGAAAATTTTATCCGGAAAAAAAACCTTTTTTCGGCCCTCCCTAGTGTATATATGATTGTATTTGACATGATGAGATTAATCTGTAGCTTATGCTTAACGAATCATGAGTTCTATTCGACTCCTCCGGAAGGAAAATTTTAATGTGGGTATGGATTTATGGAACATAGCCCTGGAAAAGTGTGTTTTTATTTACGCGCTGTGTGGTAAAGTAAAACGTATGTGTGTTTATCCCTGTGTTTGTATATCCCTTGTATCCGTCAAAATTGAAACACATATCAAGAGATTTTTAGTTAGACGCGTTAACACACTAATCCGGCATAGTCTACAAAGTCTTCGTCATAAATTGATTAATCAGTAATCCAAGCGTACACTGTAAAGTAATGTGCTTTATCTCGGAGTGAGTTAATGGTGAATCATAGAAGTGGCCATTATACCTGTCTCTTAAAGGATGAGATTATCATATATGCGTTTTAATTTTCGCTGGGCAACGAAGGCTGGTGTTAAGGATTCAGGCAAAAAGCTTCATATTCCAAATTTCCAATCATTGCATTTAACAAATGACGAGGTCACTCGCACGGGTGCATATACACCAGGGTTGAAATTCGCCATGAAAAAATCATATGAATTGATCGGGATTCGAACCCGGATCTCCCAATTGCCGGTCAGGAGTGTTAGCCAGTTATACCACCAAGCCATCTTCCTTCAAGGTGAATTTCAAGGGGGGTTTATGCGAACTAGATGTTCAGGCCTCAAGTCTACAATGTCGCCTTGAAGGAAGATAGCTTGGTGGAGTAACTGGCCAACACACCCGACCGGCAATTGGGGGATCCGGGTTCGAATCCCGATCAAGTCAATTGATTTCTTCAAGGCGAATTTCAACCCTGGTGTCTTAATATTTTATTTAAGAAAATAGAAAAAAAACACTCGAGGGTTATTCCGTAACAAAGGAGCCCGATGCTTCTTGTTGAGCGATTCCATTAGGTATAGCATCAGCCAAGCGAAATGCCATCAGTTGTTATTCCGTTAATGTGGCCGATGCAATTTTCTGGTGAAATCCGTGTCACGAGCTTACGGGAACAAGAGTTAGTGGCATCAGTAAATGTAGTGCTTTGAAGTAGTGTTTTGTTTGAATTTTGTCATTCGTTATTGGTAATATCGCAATATTCAGAACTTTGAGCTAGTTACCGCAAATATTCTGGAGTTAAAAATTTACATTTTCTTTAAATTCCAACGATTGTGTCGGTATATATTTCCTCTGTTTCATTGCAAACGCCCTCCAAATACTTTGCTATGTATTTTCAGAGTTTTGGAGCTTAACCTAATGAACCCAAAATTAATCCTTCAATGCCATCGTGTTATGGCACAATGTAATCACTTTACATGTGGTGCATCAGAGAAACGATAGATAGAGAGCGCAAAGTAAGGGAATAGGTCTAGATTTTGAATTAAATATGTTGCAATAGTTGTTAATGTACGACGTAAAAGTTATTATGTCGGTTTTCAAGTCGCTACTATTATCTCCTCTCGTTTAAGTTGTACTTTTATGACGGTTACGCAAAATTAATATGACTGGAAAGAAAATTTTGACTCGCGCTTTTAGTATCAACAACATCCAATTTACTGCAAAAGAATGGTTCTTGTACCTTACTTTTACGTTTCAATTCAGTTGCTCCACGGATAAAATTAAATTTATCGTGTTCATGAGCATTTACGATTAATCGCCTAGTACCATTCCTTTGGTGTAATTAACTATAAAATGTTTCATTCAACACACCATGCAAAATTGGTTGAAAAATAATAATACTGGATAAAAAAATGTTCGACTGACATAGAACATCCAACACCATTCAAATTTCTAGAAAAAGAATGACCACAATACTTATGCACTGTAGTAGGCAGCAGTCCTGTCACAACAACCCACCGTTTAAAAACAATTGGCGTTTCTGCGTCTTCCTATGAGTACCTTCCATGCAGTTTGAATGAGAACGTTCTTTTTTTGCCGATGTTCCATGTCCTTGTCAATGTAACGTCATGAAAAAGGAGTGAACTTCCCAATTACCATTGGGTTCACTAGCTCCAAGAATCGCATCGCCCGTTCACAGAGTAAAGATATGCCTACTCTATGGTTCTTTTCCGATGCCATTTAGCGATAACAATGATGATACCAATACGGAATATTTACTGATGCCATTTTCAGATGCCGTTCGTGAAAAGGCATCGGACGCCTTGCGAGCTGGGGAACGACCTCCCTAGCGGGTTATTCCATAACTGTGATGCCCGATGCTATTTGCCGAACGGTGACATGGCATTGGCTACTCAAAATGGCGTCGCTAATCAGTCCGCAAATGCCGTAAATGCCGCAAATATTATTTTCTGATGCCATTATTATCTCGGTCGTCAGTGGCCATGAGATACTAGCATCGCCGAGATGGCATCAGTAAATGCAATGCTTTGCAGTAGTGTTTTTTATTTTGTTATTCCTTATTGGTTATTTCCCGAGAATTCAGAGGCCTGTGGTGGTTCCCACACATCTTCGGTTTAATATCATTCACATTTTTTTTAATCTCAACAATTGTGAAACTTATATTTACACTTCTATATTTCCAACGACTTCCATATACTTTGCCGTGCATATATTAGCCGAATTTTGCACAATATTTTAATTGAACTCAAAATAAATCCTACATTGCAGTCTTTTTATGACACAAGGTAATCAATTTACTTGTGGTGCATCAGAGACACGATAGAGAAAGAGCGACAAGTTAGTGATTAGGACAAGGGCTTTGAATTACGGATGTCGCATTAGTTGTAATTGTCCGGTGTAAAAGGTATTGTGTCGGTTTCAACTTAATTACTATTATCTACTCTTGATTAAGAAATAGTTAATTGATGATTATGCAAATAAAAAAAGGCTGAAGGGAAAATTTCGACTCGCGCATGGAGATTAAAAATCATCGAACTGAGAAAAGCAGAATGATTCATGTACCTTACATTTACGTTTTCTTTAAGTTTTCCAACTGACAATATAAAAATTTTACGTGCCTATGAACATTGACGAGTAATAGCCTTCTTCAAATTATTTGGTGAAATACACTAAAACTTTTCATGCCATGCAGCTTAGAAATATATTGGAAAGTATTAATGGTTATAAATAATAGTGGTTATAAAAATGTCAAATTGTAAAAAATGTAAAATGTATATAAAAATGTAAAAAATACTACAGGTAAAGGGAGTCCAAAATTTCTCAAATTACTACAAAATGAATACAAATAGCAATTCATCCATGATATAAATATGACAGCAATAATTATGCAAAACAGTAGGCAGATGTCCCGTCGCTAAAATACAGTGTAAACAAGCAATCAGCATTGGTGTTAAAATATTTTCCGTGAAGTTTGAAAAAACTGTTCTTCGATGGTGATATGGTTCCGAGTTTAGCTGAGTATGGAGCATTTTGAGGGCTATATGCCACATATGGGCTCAAATGCTTCTTACACAGCTAAACTCGAAATCCACATCACCATCAACCAACAATTGCGAAAGCCTACGCTCCAGAAAACACCTACTTCTTTTGTCGATGTTCATCGTTTCATTCCCATGATTTCAATGTAGCGTGGACTGTAAAACGTACCATGCAACAAAACATGCAAAATTGATTGAAAAATGATAATATTGGTTTAAAATGTCTGACTGGCATAAGACATCCAACATCATTCAAACTTCTAGAAAATGAATGCATATCACAATTCATCCATAATATACAAATAACCACAATAATTATGCACCATAGTAGGCAGGTATCCTGTCACTAACAATCACTGTTTATAGACAATTATCATTTCCGCGTCTTCCAATGAGTTAAAATACCTTCCATGCCGTTGGAATAGAAGCATTCTTTTTTTAGTTGATGTTCCATGTCTTTCGATTACCACGATGCCAATGTAACGTCATGCAAAAGGAGTGAACTTCCCCATTTTCATTGACTTCTCCGGTGCCAGGAATGGCATAACTCGTTCCCGATGCCGTCTGTGAAGTAGCTAAGGGCGCCTTGCGAGTTTGGGAATAGCCCCCCTCCTGCTATTCTACATTGTTATTTATCAATCGACCATGGTTTCGGCACGTTACGCCGTTTTCAGTACATCATCCCACGCCATATCAAATTACTAGAAAATACACATAGCAATTTATCCATGATAAGAATATGACAGTCTTGTCTTTCTCTTAAATATATCGATGTTTGTGCGTGGGGTAGGATGCTTAAGGAAGGGGAAGATAACTGTTCATCGGTATTTGAAAATTATATGACGTCAGCAAGACCGTTGAGGTTTAATTGACGTCAGTGGACGATGGGTAGAGGAGTTGGATAGGTTGAATAATTTGCGAGTAAGAGAGAGAGGAAGGGATTATGGTTCGGGCGATTTGGGCACATGTAAAGGTGAATGGGAGACATTTAGGTCGTTACATAGTTTGGCCTTGCTCTTACCGAAATAAAATTGCTCGGAAAGCCTAATTTATGCTTCTTAGTCTTACTGTGTTGGGATTTTGCTACGAAATTACTAAAATGGTCGAACAAGGACAAATACTTAACAAAAGGTGTTTCTCATTTCTATTAATATTATACTGTTTTCTCTCTCTCCCTCTCTCATACTCCGACCAGTTTGGCCGATCTACTGAATAATGCATTTGTCACCTGCTAGTTTGTAGGTACACCACGTTAAAGAGAAGTTAAATTTTCAGGCTTTACTTTTTGGAAAAGCGACACATGAAAAGAGAACTCGCTTTGTACTTTCCACACTATTTTATTCTTTCTGACCGTGGTTTCAACAATTTTTGTCATTATCAAGATAGTGATAATAGTAAGACCTTGATAATGAAAAAAATTGTCGAAACCGTGATCGGAAAGAATAAAACAGTGAGGAAAGTACGAAGTGAGTTCTCATATAAACCACCTTAGTCTGTTATCATATTTGTCACTAATTGCCTTCTCTTCACCCTTACATAAGCACCCTCCTCCAACCGCAAATATTAATATGCATAAAAGGGAAAGACAAGTGAGAGCATTACCCTATGATGGCTTAATGTGCCGAAACCATGTTCGGTTTAATGAAAATGTGGAAATGTTTTTCTTCTTTTGAATATGTTTCTTTAAGAATACCACTAGTTTAGTGCCAGCGCCCTTTCTCATATTATTTGAGCTCAGACTGTTGCACCACCGTGTGGAGAAAGCCAGTTGGCATTTATTTAGACGTGTCAAATGAACAAAAATTTAATGAGTAAGCCATCATAAACTATCCTTAAGAATGGAAGTTCATTAAATATGCTCACATTCTCCGAAACAAACTCTTCCAGTTCATGAACTCTCGTCCGGAGGAATTTGAGCCCATCTTCCGCCGTTGCCATTCGTTTCTGCCATGTTTCGCTCCTTTCCTTTTCAAGCCTCTCTCGTTCTAGATCGTAGCACGTTTTGGTGTCTGAATGGAAGCGTAAGAAGAAAGGCATAAATATTAGATAATAGTCCATTAAATCAGCTGGATGCTTATCGGCTAGTTTTTAGTGGCATTAATGTATTTAATCAATTTTTACTTGTAATTTTCAATTAAACGATAGTTGCATAAAGATGACATGTCCACCACTGCTTGATTGCCATGGTCATATGCGGTAAGTAGTCACAACTAATAAACTCCTCCTTTGTGCGCTAATCTCCAATATAAAAAAATAAAACTTCATCAATACTTCAAACATGATCTACTTAGACGCATTTTACAAATTTCTTGCAGTGACTTGCAAATGTAGAAAAGAAATTATGGTAGGTTTATCATATCTCATGACTCCGATCCCCTCAGCTGGTATTGCAGGTTTATGCTCCTCTGGGGCCACATAATTACTCAATTACCAGATGAATTGTATCTCCCACATTCGTTTTACTTTGTAGTACCTAGAAATAACATCTCGCTATACTGAGGCGTCCATGAATTTCTCTGTGGAGGAGGACGCCTGAGTAGCTTGAATGGTTAAAACATTTGGCACGTAATCAGAGTATCTAGTTTCCTATCTCATTCAAGAGGCTATTTTTTCGTCCTGTGAGTTTCTTATAATTGATTTTAATTTAGCATATGACTCCACCGACTAAATGTCGAAGCTATTCCTGCAGCACTTCGCATTACCCTCTCATGTTGTTGCAAATGGAGAAATAATTTTATTTTTTGAAAGAATCGTATTAGGTCTTGGAAAAACTGCATTTTAAACTGTGAGTTAAAATGGTATGTCGTCCCCATTCCCCGAACACTTGAAAAATAAAGTAGTCTCTAAAAAAAGGAAAAGATAAAGATCTTTGTGCAATGGGCATCGTAAAACTATTGTACCTAAAAGAGAACTTGAAATCCCGGATACGTGCCAACAACTCTCCCTTCGTGACATCATTCTCTCCAATGGATCAGGTGCATTGTGAATGACCTAGATTGACTTGGATGTAGTAGGTACCAGAATCATGAAATTGGTCTAAATCCGTTTATTTCAATTCACAAGCAATGCTATACGTTAAGGGGCACCTAGTTTTTCTGGTTAATTGTAAGTGCTACTTTTATCACTTTTGATCGCTTTATGAAACAAAAATAGGACCTTCCGCTGAAGACCTCGTTTATCGAGTGAGTTAGTATGAAATTTTCCCTTATTACTCGTGGCAATGAGTTCGTTAATAAGTTGAATGAAGAAACGAAACGGGGGTTCTACCTTGTCGTTCAAAAGAAATATTTTCTAGGTAAACATCAGCGACTCGTTAATATGTGTACATATTTTTTTTCATACCTTAATGATAGCAACATAGTTTTGATTTCCCTAAGAAAGAATTTCAAGGCAATAAATAGATGCAGATGGCTAGAGTACAAAAAGTAATCCGGGAGCTAAGATTTCATAGTTTGTGCTAATAAACTAACAATAAAACGATAACGTGGGCAACTACTCCTGAAGCAAAGAAAATACAATATTTACCTCCTAAACTACATAAAAGTCCACGTTTCACGCTTACTTTGTAATTTTTTTCAATTTAACAGGAAATAGAAAACTTAAGTCACGGCACTCTCTGTTTACTTAACTTTCCATTCATTTGTATCTTTTCCGAACCATTCTGCGAGAGAAATGCAACACAGGCGAACCTCGGTTGGCACCAAAAAGTTACCAGAAATGCAAACGTTTCTAGTTACATGTGGCCGCGTTAAGTGATTCAGGTAAACGGTGGAGGATTTGACTAATCATGTGATTAATCATACGCGGAATCTGCTAGATAATATTTGCGAGATCGCCTGCATTTCAGTAGCTCTTAAATATATTCATTATTTATAACATTTACTGATGTATTAATAATAAATGATCACTGAGAATATAAACAATGAAAACCTTAGTTGATTTTCATAGACTTTAGCTCTTCCCCTCCGAATAATCTACCACGACGAACTTCCACTGATCTCGTAGTCGAGCAAATAATCGCTGACTTAATTCGTCCAAAATGTCTGGAAACCTTTGCCCAGGCCTTTGTTTTTCATACCTATTGGCGATTGTGGAGAGGAACGATCGAAAAATCTGAGAGGGATTCCTCGGCACGAAAACAACTGAGTGACCTTTTGAGTGGCATTTAAATGTAACATTTTTCGTATCGCTATGGTAGCAGTTACATCTTCGTTTGTACCTAATATATCCTTCAGACGATCCTCCTGGCACATTTCTTCTGGGGGCGGTAGCTTCCGGTCCTGGCAACAGGGTTCCTTCTCCTTTTGGGCATCTGATGGCTTTCTCCAGCCGGTTGCTCCTTCCTCCCCATCCCTGGCCGCCGCCCTCGGTACGCTAAGGCTCGTACGCTGACCCCCTACGGCACTCGCACAAGGGTCTTCACTACGCTGACTGAGAGATCTCGCCCTATCCCTAACATTAGCGCATGGGTCTGTGCCCGGCTGGCTTATAGATCTAGTTCCGCCTCTAGCACCCGCGCATGGGTCCTCACTCCCACGGCTGCGCGATCTAGACCTCCCACTGTGACTCTCACACGGGTCATTCCCCACCGCCTGCTGCCCTGATCTCAGACCTGCACAAGCATCTTTTTTGGAAAGCCCCCCACCCCCACTTAAATGACCGCAAGGATCTTTAGCCGCTCTGTTTCCTATTCCTGCGCATGGATCTGTCGCTGCCTTGTCCCTATGGCCTGCACATGGATCTTTCGCTGCTTTGGTCTTGAATCGGGCGCAAGGGTCTTCCTTTGTCTTAGCCGATAGACCAGAGCAAGGGTCTTTTTTCTTAGCTGATAGACCAGCGCAAGGGTCATCATTCTTAGCCGATAGACCAGCGCAAGGGTCATCATTCTTAGCCGATAGACCAGCGCAAGGGTCATCATTCTTAGCCGATAGACCAGCGCATGGGTCTTCTTTCTTAGCCGAGAGACCAGCGCATGGGTCTTCTTTCTTAGCCGATAGACCAGCGCAAGGGTCTTCGTCTGTCTTAGCCAACAGACCAGCGCACGGGTCTTCCTCAGCTTTGGATAACAAACCGGCGCACGGGTCTTCCTCCTCTGCAGGTTTCTGACTCTCCGCCCCTTCGCCCTCAGCTCCCTCGGCTGCAGCCTCCTTCGTTTCTCCCTCCGCGTCGACAGCGCCTTCGCCCGCACCTTCACCCTCTGCAGCTGCCTCTTTCGCCTCACTCTCCTCTGTCGCCTCCTCTTTTTCGCCACCTTCCTCATCCGCCTGCCCGCCCCCTTCAGCACTCCTTTCGTCAGCGCCTTCCTCACCTGAGGTTTCTTTCGTCGTCTCTGCATCCGCCTCAGCACCACCTTCCGCCTCCCCTTCACCTTCCGCCTCACCACCCTCCGCCTCCCCTTCGTTCTCTCCTCCCTCATCGGCCTCCGCTTTTGCCTCCTCTCCTCCCCCTTCGTCGCCCTCGGCCTCCTCGCCCTTGCTCTCCTCACCTTCCTCCGGGTCGTCCCTACTTACAGTCACCCAAGCAACCGTGAATATACTCCTACGAGACAAAGGTCGTGTATCCCTAAGCGCGATTCTATGCGTCAACCAGTCGAGTAGTTCATCCCTGCTATCAAGTTTACCCCCCGTGCCTACCCAGGCATCCCCTCCACCCAAATCTGATTCAATACGTCTCTTAGTTGCACTCACAGTGATCTTAGCCTTACTGTTAGTCGCCTGCAACGGTTCATGGGTGCATCCATCCTCATCCCAAGAATAGGAATCCGAGCACTCGAGCTCTTCTTGACAGTCGTAATCATCATCCTCTTGTGGACAATCTGGTGGGGTATCCATCATCGGACAATCGGCTCTGCCTACGGGACACTGAAAGCCTGTCTTCTTAGGAGTAGGGAAAAATATCCACTTCACAGCTAGGGAAGCGAGGATAATAATAATCAAGGCAGCGATGAGCTCGCAATTTGTTACGCGGTAGGTATTAGTTCTTGCGAATGAAATCGTATCCTTTTTTACTGGTTCTTTACACTCTGAAATGAAAAAGAAGGAGGAGGAAAAATTTCAGATCATAATGGTTATGTTCATGTACACGGCTATAACAACTTAAAAGTGATATTTAAACTATCGCGAGGACATATTTTAACCATTACGTGTTATTTCGGTAATGGTATAACTAAACGGATTCTCGCAGAAATTAAGCTGTTGAGTATGAAATTTAAGACCAGCCATAGCAATATTTCGTAATAGAATCATAGCCATTAATTTTTGCTTAACTTGGCCAGTCTACTAAGCTTTATGACAAGAAATGTGGTGGGTGCATTGAGAGGCGCGCGATTAATGAGGTGAGCCATTTGAAATATGAAACCTATGCGAGAAGAACTGATGCCCACTATTTGAAATTTTCCCCATTAGCACATTTTTTATAACGAAGGGGTTTTCATGACAGTTGTTCCGGCACATAACTCAAAGAAGTTGGCTCTGTCAACGTAGGTAAACAGTCCGTCGGAAGGGCCGCTATGCTGTAGACCCATTATCGCCAGTCGCCAATCGGAGAGGCCCATGCTTAAGTTCTTCCCTGCCAGGGGCGGATTAAGGTCGTTGTTTTGGAGGGGGTACGGATCGTTACGTACTGTAGGCAATGAAAAACATTATGTCCTACGTTTTTCCCAACTAATGAGGCATTAGGGGGGAGGGTCGGCCGCCCTCTTATAATCCGCCACTGTGCCCTACCTGATCGGCAGGTTTTTAATAATTCAGGAAAAATTATTCCTCTTCTCTCTGTTTCGATTACTTCAGATTTCCCCTTGGAAAATACTGCGTTGAACAATAGCACTTCGTAGGAGAAAAGCTAATGGCTTTACAAAAAAAAACATCCTAAGGGTAGGTACTAAGGTAATTATTGGTTTGCATGTTCTAGGACAGTGGTCTTCGATATTTTTCACCCTTTTACCCCGAAAAAGAATTTTGAAGAACCATTTTCTCCAAACAAAAAATGAAGTTCAATTCAAAAGTTTTGTCATTAATCAATGTTTTTGGCATTTATAGGTAATATCTTGCTGAAGATATGGTCATTCATTCATTCAGCAGGTTCGATCGGCCAAGTGAATCTATAATATCTACATTCATCGCCACATGTTTGCAGAAAGCACTTGGTGAAGTTGTACGTACCCATTTAATTATCTACGTGCTCATTACCATGTCCGACCATAACCAATTCTGAAAACCGCTTTAGCATCAACGTTGGTTAGCTACTGGAGACATGTAACTATCGGAAGGTCTCAGAAGTTGAGCAAAAATATAATATAAAAATTTCATAAAAAATAGTATACTCATAAAACCGTGAGGGTACCTGAGCAAGCATAAAATCCATGTTTATCTTTGACGATAGAAGCATTGCGAAATTTAAAATAGAAATCAAAGTCACTGGTGAATCATGAACGCTCATGTTTGCCAGTTTTATTGCAACCCAGAGAGTCAATCCGCTCTTTGAATCCGAAAATATCATCGTGCAAGGGGAAGGCATTACTTGAGGATTACAGTGTTAGGTATTTGCTCCATATTCTTGTACTCAGGTGGATTACGAAACCGTTATATGAAATATTGAATACGTGGGGAAGAAAGGTAACTTACGACGTCGGAAGCTTCGAAGACAAGAGAAAGTTAATCGCTCAGTAAAATGGCTGCAATACGCTCCTCTTTATTAAACTGCCGATTTGGATAATTATTAATTAAGTTATTTTCCCGTTTCTCCCAGAAGCTAAGTTTCCGAGTCATGAACTTTAATGATTAATTACGAAAAACTCGACAGTGCCATATAGCGACGGGTGATCACTGAAAATTAATCTCTGTACAGAGATAAGGAGTGCTATAACCACGGAGAAGGCATTAGCATTTGCTAGGTTAATCAAGCAATCTTCATGGGTATGCCGCGGAGTTCTTCTCATTTTTAAGGGACTTCATGGTTTTTTTAATATGGCTTTTGAATTAATTCAGAGATAAAATACTTCAAGATGCATGCATCACGATGGATGTGCGAATTGCAGCTAACCATCTTAAATTGATCCCGGCCAACTACATCTTATTTCCGTTACTGTTAGCCTGGAAGTTTATGAACGCATAGCCTTAATCGCCTACTAAAAATATTGTGTATCAGATTCATTGTACACGCTTACTATATATAGTATAATTAGCTAAAATATTTTGAGTTTCACATACCTTGAGGTCCATTTCGTTCTATCTTGCATTCGGCTGTGACTCTAGTGGGCTGACAGATGAGGTATACTATTGCTGTAATCATACATGTTGGAACGCATTTTTAAATTATGAAATATGTTTCTTACGTATGTTGGAGTGCTTATTTTGGGAAATATCAAATTTCAGTTTAGATTTTGCGAAACTTACTTAAAATTTTGATAATGAGAGGCATTGCATCCTTCTGCCTTTAACTACATAACAGTATCGTTTATCAAAACAGCAACGGCAACAATGAGGAGTTTCACACTAATGACCTTACTGAAGAAGCCATTAATTTTTCGTTTTCCGGTAGAATATAGTTAATAGAGCATTGTATCCGTTACTACCTTAATTCATGAGGAATTCGTTTTTCGTTTTACAATTCATTGCGTAGCTGTGCTGGACCAGCGCTGGGCTAGTCCTCGTTAATTGCGCATGTTGATTTTCTGCTGCAATAAATCGTGCGGAGGGATGCGGGAGATTCTAGACTGGATTAACGGGCCCAGGTTATTTTCGCCTCATACTGGAGCAACAGATCGTTTCGAAATCAATCTTATCGATGTGAACAATTTTTGCTATTTAACTAACGAATAATTTAATGGTGCAGAACATAGTTTACTTATACGCGACATGACGCGTCGCGGTACCGCCAGGATAAACGATAAACAATGACTTTTCCCTAAATGAATTTAGGTAAGACTTGTAACAACTTGGTGACCACTGATCAATACTGCTAAAACACCCACATATCATATGGTAGAGCGGGCCCTGAGCAAATAACCCTGGAATCAAATAGTCTTCGATGCCTTCCAGCATCAAAAGTTTGAATTCTTTTACCGCTTTTGCTTTTTGTGCTCATAAATTGTGAGCGGGAAATTTGAAATTCCAAGCTACACTTTCTGTCACCGCTAGCCCCTACCTTAGGGCTAAAGTAAGAATTCATTTGTAATTCAAGGTTTTTTACTGCAGTAAAAATAGCAATTCGTGGCCTTTCGAAAACATAAACGGTCAGAAATGGGAATTTTGCGATGCCAAATGACTAGTGTGGCCATTCAGAGACTTTCAGACCATTCAACCGTGGTTATGTTGAATACTTATGGCCACTATCGATCACCCAAGTATTCAATGGCTATTTTCACTTGGGTTAAAACTCCACATTCTTATGCTTGTGAGCTGGGACAAAACTCTTTGACAGACTTCTGGGCATGCCATTGACTACAAAGCATTGATCTACATAGTGAGCGGAGGGTGTTTGCAATTTTGCATCACTTTCCCACTCATAGCCTTTACTTTTTTCTATCAACACATCCTTGCCTCTCTAGGCCTATCAGCCTTTCCTTTAACTTTAGTGATATTAAGTGACATAATCGATCATGTGACACCTGCTCATACAACTCCATTTGCATTGGGGTAAAGCTGAAGGCACAGGTTGAGAGATTACTTTTTTAAGACCACCCCTACTTTTATTTAATTTCATACACCAATTTTAATTCCACAATTTTTTCATTGGAGTACCTAAAATCGAGCTTGGTTGGTTCATTTTGCTGCTTTTTGCTATCATTGGTGCCAGTTTTCTTGTGATCTTAAATGTATCTAATGAAATAATTTCTGGGGAAATGCTGTAACTGTTTGACTTTTATTCAAAAAACAATAAATATTATACTATTATCCTTTAGTAAAGATTTTCACTGGGTTAGAATGCATCTTCACCCATAGTTTCCAATCTTTTTCGGTCACTTACCTCTTTTTATCATCATTGAGATTATAACTCCCCCTTCCTTGTATAAAGTATTAAGCAATGATTTAATTCTGCTTATGAAAATAATGAATATGTTTATGAATCATTTTTTATTTTCATTCAACAAATTTATTGAACATCACAATTAATGAATGCAATCAACACTTGTATAGAGTTGATGTAATCTACAGGACATCACACTTTGCTGCATAGTGGTCTTAATTCACCCTGAAATCTCCCTGATCTTCCCTCAAAAATGGGGATTTCCCCAGTTGTTGAAAACTCCTGATCTACACTTCTTCAATCATTCTAACTACAATGAAATTACCGTAATATAATGACTGGATAGGGCACATTGTGTACTGTAATTTGTGGTTATGAATGTCTTAGATTAATCTTTATCAAATTTTTTAAACTTACTTAAGTTTTATACTTGCATAGTATGTGCGAGAATTTTTAAAGTTATAATCACATCATTCATAGCTCTATTGCCTGATCTGCTCAAGTTCTGGACCTTTGTGGGTAAAAATTAAGGAAATCTGCTGAGTTGATTTGATTGCATCAGATTGAAATGTCCTCACATTACAGGCTACTTCTGAGTGTGAGCCAGCTTCAAATCAACTATCAGGCCATGCTTTTTTCATAAAGAAGTGGATTTTAGTATGTTGAGGACATTACTGATCAGCCAAAGAAGACATGTCTCACTCTGCGTAGGTCAAACCGATTGTGATGCCTGGTGAGATACTTATTTTTCTTCTATGGTCTCCACATTTAATTTCACTTAACTAGATAATGGCACCTGTTGTCAACCATCCCTACAAATATGAAAAAATTGAATCTTTGTTGAACATGAATCCCCAAATATATCTCTAAAAGTATCTAGATTGAATTGTACATGTGTTGTTATGACATCTATTTCTTATATATAAAACTAGCAGAAATGCCTTTTGATTCTCAATGGGATGGATAAAAGTAAGATATTATATAAACTATTTCTATGTAAACTGAAGAAAATCTGATTACCCATTTCTTATCTCAGGTATTTCACTTAGTGGATATTGGCCTTTTAGTTGTGTAATGATGCTATGTATTAAGTTTTATGCTGGACTAATTTATTTTGAAAATGGTAAAACTCCATTAATATGGCAGAAGTTTTAGTCCAGTGTCTCAATATTTATGAGAGAGTATCTAGTTTGAGCATTAATGGAAAATTATAGGTATCATAAGTTGAACTATAGAAAATAGTACAAGCGAATTTATGCATCGAACAACACATGTTATCAGTTCAATTGATGAACCAGAAATCCTACAACCTCAGAATTTGAGTGTCTTAGGTGGTGATGGACTCAATATTAAAATGTAAATAGATAATAAATGGCAGCAAAATCATCAACATGGAAATCACTGTGCTCTCGGGTATACTTAGCAACATCAATTTATTACTACTAAAATTGTCAACTTTTAGAACACGAATAACACACTGTTACGAAGTATTAAGTAATCAACTATTCAATTGAAGGTGGCAACTGAGCAATTCTTATTTACTTGAGTTCTTCAGTATACTTAGTGACCTAAATACAATGACAATGAGATTTTTAAAGTCTTTAATCAAGGATTTTGAGGGTAAAGGGACACCTGAGAAAAAGGAAATTCCTGTCAATTTTCATGGAAAAGGTAAATAATAAAAACACCAAATGGCAAACGGTATTCAATTTGTGCCATTTAAACGGAATTTTGGTCCAGATAATGATGTTCTTCATGAAAGTATTTATGATGTTTTGATAACTTTTCTAAAACAATTCTGTAATTAAACATTGCCTTGTTGTTAGTGATTACAGCAATAGGATTTCATATTAATTCCTTAACACATTGGAGATGGTGCCCGAGTGTGGCTCAGGCAGAGTCTGTTCTCACGTGGACAGCGCCCGAGCCAGACTCGTTTGCCCCGTATAATACGCAGCAAGAGCTATCCGAGCTACACTCGACTGTCAGCAGTTGGAACTTACTTCTAGACATCTTTCAAAGCCATCTGAAGATTTTTTTTACTTTTTGGACTTATGTTGAGAGTGAATTGCGGAATACATATAATGTTTATAGAAACCACTAAATTAGGCAGTCCACGTGTCTCATCACCCCCGAAGACGTCCAGTCTCCAAAGTGTTAATGGCCTATTTTCCCCATGTATTCTTATGAGAGGCTCGCTCCATAATGCCTTTGGTTATCATGGGATGGTCATAATGAAAAATTTTATGGGAAATCAGCATTTTTACCTAATTTCTTGCATTTTTTAATCCAAAACTCTTTATTCAACAGTTAGAAGAAGGATCTTTACTGAATTTCCTTTCTTTCAAGTTTTTGCATGATTACTTCTAATGAAATTTTGCAAGAGAAGTCTAAGCTTCAAACAGTAAAAATGAACTTGAAATATGTTTCTTATGGGAATGCTTTGATTGGTCAGGGGTCGAACTTGAGACCATTAGGTTCTTGAAGCTTATTATCAACACTGAGAAGGCCTTAAATAATCCTAGAAAAGTTAGAAAGTTGATATTATGTTTGATTCTTGAGTTCAAGGTGAACTTACATGCATACATTATTCTTAATTAATCAGATGAGAAGATAGATTTAATCCCAAGGTTTTCTTGCTCAGTGATAATTTCTTGGTTTAAATACTCATTTCTGAATCTGGCCTGTCTGGGAGGGTGCTGCTGCATTGCTTTCAATGTATTTTATTTTTAATGCAGGGGCTTTCATTTTTAGACCCAAGTAATTATTAAGTTCACTGAGGAATGACTGAGTTTATTTATATCATCACCATGAAGGGTATTATGTGATATAAGTTATTTATAGGATAATAGGGTCCTTTTTATGCTATATTTGAGACATTCAAGTAACTCTCTCTTCTCCCCATTTGGTGATAGTGATAATGACATGGATGCTGGTTGAGTGTATTTTGTCCTCACTATTACTACAATTTAATGTGCCAATAATTATGTCCCACAATGAATTATTATTGGTTTTGGATTTGAGAAATATTTGGAAATCTAGATTTTATGTTTATGGAATCTCCTGAAAGTACTGATTTATTCCTTTCTGTCTTTAGGTTAATATTTCATTGGCTCATTGTAGGGAACTAGTCCTTAACTATTCATTCAGTTGATGCTGTCAATAACACAGGAAACTAGTGAATACCATTATAAACTATCCAGTACATGTATGAGTTCAATGATATATGATTTGAATATTGGAAAAAATCTGGAATTGGTTGGAATATCTGAGGTTTATGTATGCTAACCTGTCAAAAAACAATTAAATCACTTTCAGCCTGTCGACTAGTTATGCTGCCTTATAGTGTCTGGAGTCTGATATCAAAATATGTGTAGTTGAGGCTCAGATTTGGAGATTTCCCATTCTTGCATTAGGTCAAAGTGTAAGGTAATTTTCAGAGGTAAAAACTTGTGTGACAGTAGTTTTCCACTATTATGGTGGTGAAGATAATTATTTTGTACTCCTGAAGTTTTCTTTAAACTCTGTTACTGTACATCAAATTCTAAAACCAAAAGAAGTCAGTTAACACAATAATTGCTTGCATTGGTATTGGGTCCAGTCCAATTGATACTCCAAGCCATCTATTTGGTGCTCTGCTTGGGTGACAGCTGGTTCGAGGTGAATTCGTCACTGACATCAGTTTTGTTTCCACTAAGCTACAGCTCCTCCTATGGAAGTTATGGGGTTGCTGGAGCCAGCCATGGTTGTAGTGTCTTTTTAAAGTGGACTTTGTGCCTTGCTTTTCAAGGATAGGTATATAAAAAGGTAAGGTCTAGTCCATGTAACTAGTGTTTGTTTTGAATATTTTAAATTGTAATCTGCTTACAAGAATGCTAGACATTTCTGTATTTGTGGAGTAACCCTGTTTATTAAACTAAATAGTACATAAATACATTTATGTACTATTTAGTTTAATAAACAGGGTTACTCCATAAATACAGAAATGTCTAGCATTCTTGTAAGCAGATTACTATAGTGCTTAAGGAGTTATTAATTAATTGAATCTGTGACCCATGTTAAATGTTGAATTTTAATAATTTATTTGATGCCTGAAATTGTGATAATTCAGTATAAAGGGAAATTGAGCTGATCAGTCTCTTTTCAAGCCAGCACAGTGCAAGCATAGTTTTTTTATATGGATTGATATGGTACTTAATGTATAGGCTGTGTGAAAGTCAGATTATTCAAGGTCATTAATATTCCATGAACCCTTTGAATTGCATCTCTGAATTTCTCCAATAACTATAAGTCGTTATTTAATTCTCTCCCAATCTATGAGCCATGGTCACCAAAAAGCTCCTAGAGTGAGTGTCAATGGTGAAAAATTGGAAAGCCTGTGGAGAGAAAAAAAGTTATTTGTTCTGATACCCATTTTGGTATTGTTCGTATTAATTGGTATTCAAATACAAGTTCTGATTGTGAGATTGTGATTGAATTTTTCGATTATGAATTGAATGTTAATTGAAATTGATGACAAAATATGTAAGGTTCATATAAGCTGTGGATATATTCTTATGATGGATCAATATGAATAGAAGCTTGACTGTGTTGTTGAAACTGTGCTTTCATATGTATATGTGATTGAACTTAGTATCGGGTGTGTTTAGGGAGCCATGTGATGATGTTTTAGACCAGTGATCTTCAAACGTTTTCTATTAATGGAACATTCAAGAGTGTTGAAATATTTAATGGATCGCGGATTAGACTGACTAGTATTTTACAGAACTGATTGCTATACCCATATGTTCATTGCACTTATTACCCCCATTCAAAGACCGCCCCTTATCCTGGCCAAAGACCACCACTTTGATGGGAATTGCTCTCTATTCAGTGAATTAAAATTTTTGCAAACCTAAGTTTTTCCCAGCTTTTTGAAACAAGATCACCCTGCTAGGTTACTATAGTTCCTCACTTTGGTGGGCCAATACCTGCCTGTACCCACCGAATAAAAGCTATCTTTGCAGATAATTACCCTCTCTCCCTCCTCACAGGAGGCTCCCTAATGGAGGGTAGGAGAGTTAAGACCTCTTCACTAAGCTTCTGTCTTGTGTCCTTTGCTGGCATAAAACATTCCTAAGAGGTTTAAACTTTATGTAGTGAGTGTTTTGAAGGGTAATACTGTCACTTCATATCTTACTTGTTGAACTTCTCATTGAGTGGTGGCACATGAACGATCTCAGAGTTGAAAAGATATTTTTGGAGTCGATGAATGGATCTGAGTTTTTGAAGGACAAGATAAAGACACATTTGAGAGAGGGATACCTGGTTTTTCAAGCTTCAGAATACTTAGTTCAGAATTATCGAAATTTTAAAATTAGGGGTTATATATATTTTGAAGGATTGCCACAATAATAGGCGGACTATGGATAGAAAAGAAAGCCTGCAAGAAAAAGAGAAGGAAATCAACTTAGCTGTTGTTCAGTGGTTTAAATTTGAGACATTGGAAAATAAATATTCAAACTATTGGAGCTTAACTGATGGAGAAGGCATTGAAAAGTGCCATTTTTTGCCATTGATCTATTGCCTTAATTGCCATTTTTCAGCAGATTGCATTTCTCATCCCCCTTTCCTCACCATCCTCTTCTTTATATCCTTGCCCTAGGTTTCTGTCATCAGCTCCCTTCGATTATTAAATTTTTCCCTTGCTTTGGCTATTCTCCTCGTTATGTCTTTGCATCTATGCCCATTTTCACCTAGCATACTGCTCAAATATGTAGTTAGATAGCTCTACTTGCTCCAGCTTGTGCCCTCCTACTTTTATGACTAGCAATGCTTTCTTTTCTTTGAGAACCTCTTTACTTTTGCTTTCTTATGATTTGTCTTCAATGGTTTTTTTCCTACTGATGATCTCAAGCATTTATTTAAGTTTATAATTCCTTAGACATAAGAGTAGACTAAATGCCATGGGAATGAGTTATTTCAGGAGTGTTTGCGGCAAAAGTAGGATGGATAGTGTCAGGAATGAGTATGGTGTATGAAGCAGTGTATGGGGGTAAATGAGGCAAAAGAGGTTTGCAAGGATAGGTCAGTATGGAGGAAATTATTGAAGCAGAGTTAGGTGAACAAATATGTATTTATGAGTGAAGCTTTGTGACTGTGCCTAACCCAGAAGGGAATGGTGTGATTGGTATGTATGTATGTGGAAAATTGACTAACCAGTGCCTTTTCATCCTTGATCCTAACCAACTTTATCAGCTAGCTATCTACTTTTATTCCTACCTCTAGTTTTTCCCATTCCTCTCTTACCATTTCCTCAGCATTTATGTTAAAAAGCAAAGATGACAATGGGCACCTTTGCCTTGTGCCATAAGCTATAACTGCCCCTCCCAATTCACTGTCAGCCACCCTCACTTGTGCCCTCTGGGCCATATGGGCATAAGAATTAGGAGCAATTTAGAAAAAATGGGAAAGTATAAAAACAGGCATAGTCAGAGTGTTCATATTTAGTTCATTTCTATCACTTGTAGACTTACTGTCTTTTGAAGGTCAATAATAACTTGGTTGTTTCATTGTCTTCCATCATCAACAGTGTTAGTTTTCATTGATTTTTTCTGCTGAAAACTGTAATTTGTTTATTTAGCATTTTTCAATTTCAAATGTATGTAGTGTGCAATGATACAATCAGACACTCTCAAATCTCACTCTCCCTGTTAATTATTTACCTCAGTATGGAGTGAATTGCCCCATTTTAGGTAAATCTTAAAGAGGCGGTAGAAACAGACTTCTTTGAGCAACATTCTTATGTGACTGAGGTCCACTGAGCTGAAGCTGGTCCTTCTGCCAATAGTCCAAGAATGGAAGTGACCCCAGGCAGTGCCTTGATACTTAAGGTTCTTATGGAGTGGGATTCCCCTTCCAAACAATTATATCTGGACGTCTTCTCTCTCCCCTCCTTGATGCTTCCATTTGCCATTCACCATCTTACATTCTCTTCCATAAGTATTTTATATAAATTTCTGATTATATTTTGTGCTATATATTAATTATCTGGAAAATCCGTTTTTGAGATAAATTTTGGAATGTCTAGAATGAATTAATTAGACTATCATATATTTATATGAATATAATTCTCTCGGTATCCTTGGATTTAAAATTTGCTGGTTGTTTTAAAACAGATTGTCAACAAAAACCAAAGTATTAATGTAATTTAGTTAGGCATGTTGGTCTGATGAACTTGAAATTAATGTTTAAAGAAATGAAATTCCACATTTTAAACATTGAATTCTGTTTTCACTTTAAAATTGGGATAACTTTTACCAAATTATCATATATTTCTTATTTAAGTAAATCACCTGCTTTTTTTGTTGAGGATTTTTTTTGGGAAATGCATGGAAAAAATCAATGGAGAAATTATTTGTATTACCTGCATGTTTTATTTTGCAAAAATAAATTAGAGCATAATGCTTCTATCAGCGGGTGACACCGAATCTGAAAATTATGCCAGGTATACACCATTTCAGATCCTGCACGATACTTCAACCAAAACAACACGAGTATTTCTCAACTCTGTGCTGTCTGGGTATTATCAAGCAGCCAAGCTTCAACCATGTTGGCATATTCATTGATAAAGATAGGCCATTCTGAAAATTATTGCAGTCATTTTCGAATGACCATGGTATTTTATGTTATTTACCACAATCCCTGAAAGTTACTGCAATCTTCAGTATTATTCACCTCCTTCTCAGAAATTTTCCATACCTATATGTTCCAAACATTATTTAAAGCCAAGTCTATATATATTTTATACATTCTTAATTATAAATTAAAGCTCTTACAACTCATTTGTGGAATATTTATACTGGTGGAATATTTGTTGGCCTATCATTTTAACAGTTTGAAGAAAATTTTGCATACCATACAAAATGCCAAATTGTGTGTGTACTGCTATATTTGTTTTAAAATTTTCATTATTTCTAAAACAATAATGTGAAAGTTGTAAAGTTTAAAATGTCGTTAACCCCTTTCTATTGCTATTGACTGTCCTAATTAGTTTTCCATTAGCTGTTAATTGCAGAAAATTTAAAATTACTGGAAAGTTATGGTAATTTGCGAAAACTACTATAATTTACCCTGGTAATCTACCTCTAATGAAAATATGGTCATTTACTCATCTCTATTCATTATAGACCCTAATTTACTGATGTACTCCTTGTCACTGTGAAGATGGTGATCAGTCACTGGAGTAAAAATATGGTATCTCAGGTAATCAGATAATAATACTTCTATCATTAAAAATTTTTGAAAAGAAATACTCGAAGTAAATTGCTTAGTATTTCAAATTGATTTTTTCCTTCCTGTGCATGATTGGAAATGAACATGAAGTGAGTGCATTCAAGGGGTTGCACTACCATCAATGGCCTAGGATTATAGCGCTCTAGTTCTGTTGTCGTGGCAGAGCGTAGTTTCGATCCACAGACCTCTGCTACCATTACAGGTCATAGGCCCAGGCCACTCAGTTCACGCATTTTCTTTAATTACTAGTCGTAAAATTATCGGGGTGGAGATAATTGTTTTTTGGGAGAATCTGACTGTCTGTGGCGTTTGTGTGATTGAAAGGGAGATTATGGGAGACAGTGTTGGAACAAATTCTATCTTGGCAAGTATTCCAAAATTGAAAGGTGTACAAGATTATTAGGACTGGAAATTTCAAGTAAAGAATTATCTAGAGGACAAGAACTTATGGGTAGCAGTGGTTCCAGAAACCAACAAGGATGGTAATGAGTTGCCATTAAATTCAGATAAAGACAGACCAGCTCACACAACCATTTGTATGCTGTTGGAACCTGTGTGTTTTATAAAAGTGCGAAACGCAACCTTAGCGAAAGCGGCCTGGAAGAATCTCTGTGACGCATCTGAGGATAAGGGTTGGGGCAGATGCCTGCGACTTCAACTAAGTCTGTGGCATCGCAAATTGGAGACATCGTGATCAATGGATGATTATTTGACAAATGTAATGAATCTTGCTCATCAGCTAGAAGGCATCGATGCCAAGGTTAGTGAGGATTGGCTGATATCAATAATTCTAGGAGGGCTAACTGATCATTATGCACAGTTTATCATGTCCATAGACAAAGAGGTGGTTAGAATTGACGAGCTAATGAATTAACTTTTGAGTTAATCTGAGAGTGACCGGCAACAATTCAGTGAAGTCTAGAACCGTGATAATGGACTTTAGGACTTCCTCAATACAAAAAAAATATCTTTACCTGTTTCAGTACTGAATTTTTCAACTTTGATTCAATTGATTATTGAAACTATTAAGGTAATGTGTATTAGGATCAATGAGCATGTATAGGTGTTCTAAAGAATAATCTTGTTCAGGATTGAAGAGTTGGCTGAAGAAAAATGCAAGTGAAAAACTTGTTTAATCTGATATTCTCAGTATAAAAGAAATGGAATTTTGTTAAGTAATATGGACAACATCAGAAATGTAAATGACTGAGAAGAAAGTTAAGTTGTTTAAGCATACAGGAAACTGGATTTGAAGCTTGCTTGTTATTTAGTGTTCAGCAAGGACAACTGGATTAAAAGGATGGTTTAAAATCATGAGGAGCTAATTCAAGGGAGCATATTGTCTCCCAATATATTCAATATTGCCATTGGATGCTTATCAAGGGTTTTGAAAGTAAAAATTATGGATAAAATAGAAACAAGGCATGACTATAGCAGATGATACATTATTTGTAGAAGTGGAGGTTATTGTGATAGATCTTGAAGAGTGAGACCAGCCTCTTAAGTTGGAAATGGACTGGGAGAAAGGTTATAGTAATAGGAAGGGACAAGGAGCTTAAAAACTACATCCATTTGAATAGCATTCCAACAAAAGTTTAAGGGTGCATCTGTTTGGTGGTTGGTTGCATGGATTGTTATATCTGAAAGAGATTTGAGGGGAGGAAAGATTTTTCATATTGCATAGTGTGTAATCAGAGTAAGTGCCAAGAAAAGTGAATTTAATTTTTTATGTTCCCAAAATTGCTTATGCATCAGAAACATAATTATCCTATGTTAATTAAATGCCACTATTTCAGGAATCACTTCCCGGAAGAGTCTTGTAATAGAATCCATAATGGAAAGATGCTTTGTACTTTACTCATAATAGTTATGGAAAAGTACCTAGCATCTTTTCAATTTGGATTTCAAGTCAAGTTGTTGCAGCAGCAGTGAGTTGAGATGGGCCATTCTGAAAATTACCGATGGGCCATTCTAAAAATTACCATTGTATTTTACGTTTTTTATGGCAACCCTTGAAAATTACCATAGTTTTTGAAAATGTTCACCTCTGTCTCAGATATTTTCATACCGATATTTTCAAAACTTATTATTTTAAGCCAAGATAATATACCTATATTTAAGACATTGGTAGTTATAAATCAAAGCACGCACAACTCTTTTGTCAAATATTTTAGCGTGTGGAATATTTGTGGGGCTGTCATTTTAATGGTTTGAAGAAAATTTTGCATACCAGACAAAACACCAAATGTGTGTGGGCTGCCATATTTGTTTTAAAATTTTCATAATTTCTAGTACAATAATGTACAAATACTATTAGTACAGTACTATTGTAATGGTTGAAATGAGGTTAACCCTTTGCAGTTGCCATTGGCTTTCCTAACTTAGCTAAGTAACCCCACATAGCTACTCATGGCAGAAAATTAATAATTACTGGAGAATAATGGTCATTTTTGAAAATTACCGTAATTTACCTCAAATGAAAATTACCATAATTTATCCACATCTAGCATTAATCTAAAAGAATCAGATCTAGTAGTAAAAGAAGTAAGAGAGAATATTTTAGACTAAGGTGACTGGGAGAAGAGTGTTTACTTATTCGGTGGGGATTAAACTCACAAAGAACACAAACAGTAGATATATGATGTAATAAGGAACTTATGGAGAATGAGAATACTGATGAATTAAGTGTGTGTAGATGAATCATGGAATAATAGAAGGAGACAAACTTTGTGGTTAGACCCTCGTACGAAGGAGTAGGAGCAGAAGTGGAGAAGGTGTGAGTGCACAGGGGTGAGTTACATGGAGTTAAAAATAATCATTTTTCAGTTTCATAGTCAATGTATTTTCATATTACGTACAGCTTAGAATTGTACACATTTAACACTTGAGGATTGCTATATCCTCAGTTGACAAGGCCAAGTCATAAATATACAACACTCATGACTAAAGTGAACCTGCATGCTTCCACGAAATATTGCAGTACATCATATGATAACATCCAAGAAGCAGTGGAGTGGCATAATATAAACATGCCTTGAATTGATCAAGGTCAGTAGATTTATTAATTTGGGGTTGTTGACAAGCGAGAGACTAGCTACAATCGCACCCCTTACAAAGCCTTGGTTTTTAAGGATGCAGTTTGAGTGCATTCCTTGCATGCCGACATTATTTGCCTTACCATTAAGGAATTTTATAAATTAAATTAAAACATGTTTGGGTGTTTGGTCCATGTACAATGTCCACATGGAGTTCACTCTGCTGACATAAGCAAAGACTATCATGTTTTGACAAGATATAAACATAAAAAAATAAAATAATACTTATTTGTAATAATACTCATTTTGAGTCATATGTACATGTGCAAAAATTAAGCTACTTTTTTTAGGCTTGATCTTATACATTTTTGTTTAAATTAAGTTAAATGAAGGGAATACTTTGAAGTTTGTATTTAAATAAAATGACATGACAAACTCATTTGTGCGGGAGTGATTCCATCAAATTGGGTGTAACAGTGCTATGGAGGAGTCTTAAGAAATCTAGGCAAAGGCACTACATAGTAAAGTACATTACAGTTTAAGACTGTGACAATAAATATCTTTAGCTACTACCGAAGTACCTGAAGTGAATTCTGGATTTTCGATGGCATTTAAAATTTTGCAGTGGAATTTCCCAGTAATGCAAAGTAATAGTATGGAAAAAAGCAACAGAATGTCACAATGAGGTACTAGTTAAGCATGTAATGAATCATTTTGAATGAAGTGAAGCATGAATCCATTGCACTTGAAGTAAGTGTACTCCACGTATAAGGGTTGAAGAAAAAGCTAATGGAAATGAGTAAAAAAGTTGGAAAATATTCCCATGTCAAAATAAAAATATGTACATATGAGGATCAATGGAAGACAACATCAAAGAAGACAGGTGTATTACAATTACAAGGAACAAAATTTGCCTCTTGTTCCATAGTTTCTTACAATTTGAAACTGTCTGCACAAATGCTGCCCCATTGGCCTCCCCCGTCAGTCTCTACTTAAGCAACATTGTGTTGCCCATGTTTTAACACCCAAACTTCAATTTTTGAAGAGCATTGTTCAGGTGGAGCATTTCAAGGTTCATCTGTGAGATGAGGGATTCCAAACTGTCAACGGAGTCCAGGATTTCCACTTTCTCTGTGTGTGGGTTGAATCTAACTTCAAATGGTCGGGACATGCATGTTGAGACCCACCTCCTGCAACGAAAATAGGAAATTTAAAATCACACTTTAAAGATGCTTTACTCTAAGGTGATGAAAAACTTTTGAATATCTCCTTGAGAAAATTGGAAGTCTACAGTTATCAATAATGAGAAAAATTAATCAGGACTAAACGCCAGATTGATTATCCCCTTTTCCATGTTCCTCAAATGGGGAGGTATCAGATGGTGACATTACTTGAAGTAATTGCAGATGAAGACATGTCTAAAAATAATGGCAGTCGTTACCGCATGGCTTATCTTCTAAACCCTTACCTGAACTTCTCCTTGGCATCTTCAAAGCTGTCTGCTACGTAGTAGACAGGCTGGTATTCTTGGTCCTGGTAGGGTTGGACAGCAGTGCTAGCTGGCTCAAAGGATCTGTGTTCAGGCTTGTCAGAAAGGGCGTGGAGAAGCTCACCATAGCTGGACAGAAGACCAGCGCCATAAGCCTTCACAGCGCCACCTTCCTTGCAAAGCCCAAACTCGACTGTGAACCAGTAGACCTATGGAAGAGGCAAAGAGGAATAGTTTGTGAGGATTATTGCCACAATTTACAGACCGGCAAGGCCGAGTTTTGGTTGGAAGCAGGAGAATATGAGGAACTAAGAAGGAATAAGTTGGCACTTACCGTGGAGAGCTTTTCAATCTCAGCGTCAGATGCACCCAAGGATGCCAATCCAATCTCTTGAGAGAATTGGGCGAAGCTCGGGTCAGCAAGGAGTGGCATGTGGCCAAGGAGTTCATGGATGCAGTCGCTAAGTGAAAGGAAATGCCAGAAATTAGTTTGTTAACCACATGCTTAAGCCCGAGTGGGACAGGATTGAGTGATCTGATTAAAGCACGGCAATATAAAATACTCACGGCTCTGGGGTGTGGTATGGAGAAGACTTGTGCCTGACGTACTGAGTGCTCTGGAACACTCTGAATGCAAGACTGGCAAGGAAGTCCCTGGCAGTTAGAAGTCCAGCTGCAGGTCGCAGAGTGAAGCCAGTGTGTTCTGGAAAAAAGCGCAAAGGTTATCGGTCAAGAAAATTGTTGCCTCGAGCAAAGTACTGATGACATCCAGTGGATGTGAAATACTTACTCTTCAGGAAAGCGGACATATCCTCAAGTTGAGGAATACGGTCTTCACGGAAGATTCCTTCCTTCATCAAAAGAGCGAAAACGTCTCGGAACTGTGAGCACGCGTGCTTTGGCATTAGATCAAGCACTTGTCGGAACACACCGGTCCAAGTAGCAGTCTCCGTCTCAGTGTAGTCAATGCGAGGGATAGGTTGACCGCTGTAAAATAGTTCATGCAGAGATTAGGTTTTGTTGTCTTGTTCGTGGTTAAAGTTTTATAGGTATGGCGAAGGTGTAGTCACCGGGTAAAGACCGGGCGAAACTTACTATTTATAGTCGAAGGCGATGGCTGCAATGATTCGCCTCCTTTCCCTGTACACCTTATCGGCGAATCCAGGGTGGTTCATGTCAAGCTCAGGTTCGTATTTAGTCATGAGGTGGTTGCAATGGTCCAGATCGGATGCGTGCTTAGGGAACCACGGATCCTTGACCGTGACGGTGGAGCCAGCTGCAGGAGCTGGGGTGGGGTCAGCGAGAAGCGACACTCCAGCCAGCGAAGATGACTGACGCAAGGAGCGCAGCAAGTTCAAAAGGCAGGAGCGAGGCATCTGCACTCTTACGAGAACGTCGTATTGCACGCCCTCGGTCTTGGATGGGCGAGATTCCACATGCGTGGCGGTTCCCTTGAGGTTCTGTAACAGGTAGAGGATGATATTGAAACATAAAGATGTGTCTTAGTATGTGCTCGATGTGTCTTATTCTGTGGTGCTGTACGTGTGAAACGAGAGAAATAATTGTTAAGAGGAAACTTAAGGAAACCAATGGCAGTGGCTTAATGCAGAGGCGGTGACGTTACTCTACGATATGCAATGGGTAACAACTAAGTAAACCAAAACAAATAATGCTTGATCAGCGTCAGCGAGAATCTCATAATATTAGAAGGTGAAGCCTTTGTGCGGGTAATGAAATGTGCCGGGTTTAAGGCCCAAAAACTTAAAATCTTGGTGCTCTCCCTGTGGCAGATGCAAGAAATGTGCGGTGCTCGAGTGCGTCCTTACCTCGATGGTCTTAAGGATCCGGGCCAGAGAATTGATGCCGTCGCGCAAGCGAAGGACGAGAGCTGCCCACTGCACCTGGTCTTTCTCGGCTTCACTTCCATCTTGGATAACCTTCGACAGGAATGCTTCTTCCTCAGTCATTCCCTCATCTATGAATTGAAACGGGAAAAGTGAGTATTCCATTAAATAACGTATCTCGGAGTGACACAATTACTAAAATAATAAAAGAGAAATTAGATAAAGAGTGAAAATTGTGTGCATGCAGATAATAGCCGGGCGCTTAATATCCGCAATAATAAAAATGCACCCATCGTACTGAGGTTACCACAATTTCCCTGTGATCCGGTAATTGACTTGGACTAATGTCATGATAGCAAAGGGTTAACTCGCCGTCTCACGAGGCCGAAAATTGCGTCGCTGGTGACGTATTTAGAGTGCAACATTGAATCCCGAAGCAGCTAATATTTGTGAGATATGTATCATCTTTTGCATGCTTAGGGCGTGTAGCACTGCCTTATCAATGGGGTTCGTTTTCAGAGATTTGGGAGAGGGGAAAACTTCGGAAAGTGCTTTGAGTATAATTCCCGTGTGAATAGATGCCATGCCGATAAACGACGTGGTGGAAAGGAGGGTAAATGTTGACGGATGGAGGGGCGGAGGGAGTAGGCCACAAGGTGAGACTGGTAAGCGGAATGTGGGTGAAATGACGCACTTAGAGCTGAACAGCCACGAGTCCCTTCTGAAAGACTCTCTTGCATTTATCGTCCCTCCCCCCTGCCGAGAGAGAAGAGTTTGACCGCACCCTTCGCCCCCCGCGACGACCGTTCCCAATTTCATCTTTGGAACGGGAGGGAGTGCCTACATGGCATAAAAAAACCGTCGGGAGACTAACGCGGTGCAACTTAGGTCGAAATATATTCACTCTTTCGTTTCATAGCCCAAGGGTCTCTTTCAACCAAATCCCCGGTTACTGCACTCAAACTTAGAATTTTTTTTGAACTGTCGGCCGAGAGACCAATAAACTGAAGGGAGCTATCTTGAAGACGTAAATTTACGATTACAGAGAAATTTAAATGCGCCCTAAAGCTAATACCATGCGTTAATTTAGGGGTATGCGCTAGCGTTATGATTAGCGAGCACAGATTCATTGATATGTTTATGGTTGGCTACTGAGCACTCTTAACCGAAACGAAAGTAGTACTTAGCTGAGTGCAAATTGCAGGAATGGAAGCGGAACGCTCAGCTTTTCAAACTTATTCGTGTTTGGGAATAATAGTATTTTTTCAGCTTTTGCTAATTTTTTAATAGTGGCAGCTGAAGTATGAACCATGAAAGAGTGAGCCTTTTTCGGAGTCATGCAGATGGTGCTTTAAGGCGGTAATATTTAGGGGTAAGCGATCTTTCGACGGTATTTTTGACGGGAGCAAATGGAGGCTAATTGTTGACCGTAAGCAGTCAAATTTCGAGGATTGAGGTATTTAAAAAGAGCACTTACCGGATTCAATTTCCTGTCCTTCGGCGGCAGGCGAGTCCTTGTCCTCATCAGCTTGCTCTGTGCAAAAAAATGAAGGCATAAAGAAAGAAGCTCTAACTAGCGGATAACTAAATAAAAGCAACGATAAAATAATACATGAGGCAATATTAAGGAGCGTAGTTTTGAGAAGTGTGGGGAATTGAGAATTCGTGGCTCGTGCTGCAGCCAGAAAAACAAAGAAAGCGCTCGAAGCGATCTAGCTCTTACCTGTTTCATCTTTCTCTGATGCAGGAGCGTCATCATGGGCGTCTCCATTAACAAGGCTAGATTCTACTTCTCCGGTAAAGACCTCGTCATTAGACGGACACACTGCCGTTGTCAAGGAAGAACATAAAAATGGAAAGCAGTCGAAAAAAATAAGTAAAGCGTCCATGCGTAAAACCATGCGAACGTACAGAGCAAATAAAATGACGTGATATTACAAAAAAGCGCTTCTTACCTGCCTGTTCTTCGTCATTTGGGATCACATAGGATTCTGCAGAAGAGTCTGTTAAAAAATAAAGCAAAGGATGCAGTGGTCAAAGGAGAGTTTAAGGAAGCAAATAAAGAAAATGAAAAAAAAAACGAAATACGCAATAAAAATGAAAGAACATAAATTGAATGAAGAAATAAAATCAATCTGGCTGTTTGAAATTATAAATAAGATGGCCACTCTGTTGTTCCTTGACTGGACAGGAATACTCACCATTACAACGCTGGCGCGCTTCTTCCAGTACGGACTGTTTGGTCTGCTTCACGACCAGGGTCTCGAATCGGGCATCGTCAACAAGTGATCGTCGACGGGCCGGGTAACCATTCTGAAATGAATGAGACGATGGAATGATAAGTAATCGGAGTTGCATGTATCAATTCCAACATCTACTAGATGAACTCATTAAGCCAGAGTTGCGGAAAAGTAATCGAGAGTCATTGATGAATTTGGAAGAATAATCCGGCTTTTGTCGAAGACTTAAAACGCAGAAAAAGATATGAAGGGTACGAGGGTCGATGGAAATAAATCCTCTTTTCTCCCTACCGTCGAATCCCTATGGGGTATCGAGAGCTTTTCATTCAGACCCGTGCCCCAGATGGAACCTATAAAGCGAATAGATCCCTTCTTGCTCTTCCGAAAATGTGCTCTGTCGAGAGAACATGGGAATTCCTTCGGGGTGGGGGATTTCCCCTTGAGAAAGACATTCATTCAGGAAGGTTGCAACAGGTTGAGAGAAAAAGAAATAGGCTTACTCTCACGAAGAGTAACAGGCGAGGTCCTCGCAGGGAAAACGTTAGAAATAAAACTCTACTGGACGTCGTTCCGAAGCCTCCAACAGTCTCGTATGCGTTGCCTGGCGTTACGGAACAAGGTAGTCATAATTACGAGATTAAAAGGGATATGATCACCAACAGATGTGTAATAAGATTTTGCTAAGATGTTATTTTCAGCGCTATCGATTCTCGGAACGAGAAATGAACTTTCATTTATTAGTCAACGCTCCCTATTTCGGGAGCGAGCGAGTTTTGAATGAGGTATCGGAGAGGAGGGGGTGGGTGGTATGAGTGCGCTATTTCACGGCGCTAACTGAATTTGCGAGGCGACGGCGGCAGTTTTGACGCCGAGACAAGCGCTGCCACCACGGGCCATCCGAGATTAAATTCCCGTTCCATTAGTCGCGGCCTTTGACAGAGAGACGCCCCCCAGCCACCACCCAACCTTTCCCCACCTTGCACTCCCACCGTACGGGAATCGCCTCACAGGGTTCGGTAGGAGAGGTTTAAACTAGGGAGATCGCCTCGGGCGAAGAAAAGGGGTGGTTTATTGTGAAAGACATAGGCAGGGCGCGGGAGGGGTTAGAGGGGGAAACTCTCCTGTGGATGACACTCCGGAAAGTGTCTCAGAATCTAATTTCCCATCTCTCCCCTCCTGCCTTCCTTTTAGGAGACCTCGTCGACTCCTCGAATCTACTCAGACAAGTGGCCCTTCGTCGTATGAATGAATGTGCTCCAGTGAACGTATGGCAGGAATTGAAACCCCTCGTCCTACCTGTAATTGCTTAGGATTCGGCGTACATTCAGTGCTCAGTGCGGCGGTGCTACTTTATGCGCCTGCTAAATGATAGAGCGCACCTCGAGATAGGGATAATATTGGAGTGCAAGTTCCGGAAAAATTCCCTCTCATACTCGTGGCGTATTGATTCCAAAACAAATGTTTTATTTAAATTTAGGTATCCTTGAAGTATTCAAGATTGCCTTTGGATCCATCGAGTGGTCCAATTCCCTTATGCCTATTTCGAGACTTATGTGAATAACGGAATGCATGTCTGTAAAATTTCCCCCAAAAGAAATGTCTTACGTGTAGCAATCGAGTAGGCGCTTTATTTACGGAGTTTACTGTTATGTCAAGGTATCGACCGCTTCCTCTCGAGGAATCATCCGAATGTCTTTAAATGTAGATTTCGTGTCTGCTGATAGATCGGGTATTTGTAAGCGTGAAACCATAAATCTTCAAGCGACTCAAGCATTCGGGATTGAATTTTAAATGTTGTAATCTTTATTCCTTGAATCCTTCCGCTCAAAGTTCTACGAGCGGTAGAACCTTTCAAGTTGCAGTTAAAAGAGTGCATCTAATTGTTCTCCCTTCGGGAATATTTCTAAAGGACCCAACTCCAACTAAATGAAGTAGTGCGCTAAGGTGTCCCACAATCAAAGATCGAGGCCGTCGACTGTTTCGGCTCTCCAATCGCTCAGTCAAATCTGTCAGCAGCGTGGGAATACCATGCCTCAGTGCTATCGCGTTAACATTTTACAGTATGAAGTAATAACTACGTGCAATCGTTGCTGTTTCCACCGTCCTCTGAGTTTACGGTAGTTCTGTGGAAAAGATTCAATTAACTCAGAATTTCCCCATCCCATGGCCACGAGAGACTTTTCCAAAGCCTTATCGATCGTTGTCCCGTTTTCCCGATTTTATTGCGCATCGCCATCGTCTCACTTTGCCGAGCGTTGAGACAGCTGCAAAAATCTTTTCAAAAGGTGCCGGAATTTTATATTATACGCCAGTCTCTCGGTCGGGAGGAAAGGATTTGAGCAAAGTGCGTGGGCGGGAAGCATTAAGGACGGGAGGAGGTGGATTTTGGTGTCTGAGCGTTGAGGGAGTGGGGATTTGGGAGAGGGGTCGAGGAGATAAGAGGGTAGGCACGTGAACAGTCATGGGGATTGCGGAGACGAGGGGGGGGGACATGTGGGGGGGGAGAGTCTGAGCAAAAAGGACCGATGGAACTTCTTCCGAAGTTTCCACTCAAATGAATATAGCTACTCGTGGAAGACGATGGCTTAATGACGCTCTTCCTTCCTGCTTCCCCGCTCAGTGGAGTCCCATTGAAGCCTCACGACCCCTCCCCCACAGACCAACCCTCAACCTCCCGACCTCTAACCGAATCTCTGCCGTTCGATCGAAAGCCTTTCGATTGCGGGCGGGCTATACTCAAATCATTGGGAAACGTTGAGTACCGTTGACACCAGTCTGGAAAATGAGCGCGTGCTAGCATTCCCGTAACATTTGAGATCTTTTGGTGTTTTCGTAGGTGTTCATCCACAGGTGAACGATCAAAACATCCCTTTCCCAGCATTCAAAGCAGGTTTTTCGTGCGGAGAAAAATTTAGAGCGTGTAAACAAGTGAAGGTCTTACGAGCCTCCAGGACTATGAGGAGTACGTAGGCGTCCCAGAAAGGCATGCGAGTTTTACCGTGAATTTTTCGTATTTGTACGAATTGTACGTATTTGAAGAGAATGTGGTAGAATTACGTGCGCCGTGGTGAATGACTTTTACTAATATTTTTGCATGCAATATTCCTGTTCCGTCACAAAATCTGTAATAAGTTCCCCTTATGATTGCAGGCGTGACCTTTATGCGCGGATTGATGTGAGCGAAAAGAGTGGCCCAAGGCACTCTTAGGGGTTGTAATTAATTTGACCAACCAAATGACACTAACTGCTTTCCAACTACGTCTCTAGTAAAATTTTCAAAGCTAACAATATTGAATCCTAACACTCTGGGTTTTTGTATTAAGTGGGAAGCAATCAAAGAAACATTTGCAATGAACTAGTAATCCCATGACGTACCATCGTGCGGAAGACATTTCCGAATCGCGATTCCCAACAAGAGTTAAGACTTGAAATGTGTAGTGGCGAACTGACTGATGACTTGCACCCTACTTCCCCTTCCGGGTAGACCTTGAAAGACCGTTTATTTTTTATCTACAGTACGCTCATTACTCTTTCCGTCCACAAGTTCGCCTTCCCCCAGTCCTCACATCAGACTCCGCCACCCTAGAGAACGTTTCACCACACCCTGATTTATAGCTCGCCCGAGTGCACCTTAAGGCCATTTTCAGAACGCGGCAGCTGAGTGCACTGTAAAATGGTGGCGAAAAGCTTGGGCACCGAGCACTCCCTCCACTTCTCGTAAAAATGAGCGGAAGTGGAGGTGAATGGTATCTTTGGAGAAGTGGATCATGTGCGTATATCTTGTATTTACATTCCTCTCATTTTCCAATTTGGTGCACTTTTTACTCCGCCTCGGTATTGAATGAGTGTTCAAAGGCAAGATCTTTTACAGATTTACCGCTTAACTCGCTTGGGTGAAGTGGGTTTAAGGGACTTAGAAGCGACGTACTCGCATCTTAAGCTGTAGATGAAAAAGCGGTTACGGATCCCAGGTCCGTGCAGTTTCATGCAGTAATTTGCTGTCGTTGCCAGGTAAACAGGTTTAGAATCACGATCCTAACGGCTCTACCGCCGCCTCGTGACTTAATTCTTTCAAGATTTTCAATTAAGTTTCCTCGCGGATAATGACAACCGCTTAAGAGGGAATGAAAGTTAGAATGCGAAGTGTCAAGGTAATAACGGAGCGACCGTACCATTATATTTCACTCACCATCCACCTTTATTTACCACGCCGCTTTTTTACAGTAAGTTCCGAGATATGTAAGCTACGATACTATTAAAAATAACTGTCTGTGAATTTTCTAGTGAAGTTGTTTACTTTTACCTCATAGTTCAGATTAGAATGAGAAAGGCTTTGCTCCTTCCTTCCTACTCATCAATTTTTGAACAGAAACACTGGAATGATCCGACGAGGATTCGGCAGTTGGATGAAATCGGGCCACGACATGGAGGTCGTTCACTTGATACTTCCTCCCTGGCTTTGGAGTTGCGACATAAAACAAGGCGATTGGTGGAATTGTGATCACAATAATGCCGAATGCGAAGCGGCTGACATTTATTGCTTTTGAGGATAATTTAGTTATCGGCAAAACCCGCCTCCCGAGCGAAGGCTGAAAAGTTATCTTACCCAGCTTGTCGTCTGCAGAAAATGTGAACATGTCCTACATCACGTCTGTCTCACCCGGTACCTTCACATAGTAAACCCTTCAATAACTTATTCTAAGTGTTATTAAGTCTCGAATATCTCGAATATAAGTAAGTATATCCTTAAAATAGTCTAAGAAAATTCTATTTTAATGGAGGGAGAAATATGACTACCTAATATTAAGAGAGCATATTATTTCAAGTATTCTCGAAAACAACCAAAAAAATTAAAGCAAAAGCAGGGATGTTCCGCAACCCCTTGACGTCAAGGAGGAAAGGGTTATCGAGGAGAGCCCGAGAAAGTTTATTGCTGCCGTGCTGTTTTGAGGTTACCATATTTACCCGTCCCCTAATCCCAAATGCATATTCATATATCATTGTCAGGAAAACTAAGTTGGCCATCTCAGCCCTGGATATATTTTCAAAGAAATAACCCGCGTTCGTAGGAATTTCTGATTGTTTGCCTATAGGACCAAATATACCGGAAAGCCACTTCGAGAGTCATTTTATTTTGTACCACTATTCGCAATTTCTTAGCTGAAGCTGAGCTATGAAGGAGAAGTCACGTGGCATGAAATTAATGCACTAGGTACATTTTTTTCCTCGTAAAAGAATATGAAGTGAATAAAATGCAATTTCAGCGAAAGAAAATAAAAACTACATTATAATGTCACTCATCATAATCCCGAGGTAATCACCAAAAAGCGTCTAAGGAATGCGCATAATTGATGGCAGTAACATAGGAAACATTGCTCAGATGAATTTAGAAAGCTAGGAATTTTGTTTAATCGACTGAAGGGAAAATTTGCTGCTAAAATGCTATGGATATAATTCATTTATGAAGATATAAAACGCATTTTGCTATGGAATATTGACCTATCCGTGAAGTGATAAGTTTTGCAATCGATCGCCGCCGAAGGGCCTTAGGACCTCTGCGTAGTGGATCGTAGGTCATACATCGGACGGGTGACAAGCCAGTCCTTGAGAAGTAAAAAGTAGCTCTGTTCTCGCCGCGTCCTTGACTTTCCCCGCACTCGTCCATAGCAGAGCACCTTTCACTGCCACTTCCTTGGTCAGGATTGCAGACGGGATGGCGGAGGAGGCAGGGGAGACGTAAGCCCGGGCAGCCGCAAGGATTGCGGTCATTTAATGGTGGGGGATGGGGTATAAAAACTAGACACTTCGGGGGGACGCAGTTTTGGATGAAAGGACAACCTGGATTGCCGTGAAAATCTTATTAAAGCGACTTCCTCCTCTTACCACTGGCTGATGTTTGTACCGGACCACTTGCCACCAAACCGATGGCCATCCACCAATTGTCGAGACCTTTGGATTTAGTGTGGGGTGAGTTGACCTCACTCTCAATGTCTTATGCGCGGTTTCCCCCGCTTCCCTCTTTCATCTGGACCTCCCCATCCCAAACAGATGAAATGACAAGTTTAGCTGCCGCAACAGTTAAATTTCGACATTGCAGAACGTTTTAAAATTCCTCAAAGATCATGTTTTATAAAGAGTTTTAGCTAAGTGCTGGTGAACGTAAGTGTCCCAACTTGGTGCAAACCCTGTAGTAATTTATGCGACCCAGGCTCATGGTGGTAATCACCCGTCTTTCATATGGGAAATAACTAAACGTCACGAAATTAGACTAAATGAATAATGCGTGTTCTCTAAAAAAATTCATAGAAGTATAGCGAGAGAAAATTAATCAAACTAAGTGCTGAAAAGCGTTTTCCTTAATGCCCTTTAGGCACTCACATAAACTGGCAAACTTAAAGAGCAGTTCTCTCCCGGTCACCTTTACTCCTTCCGATTCCTTCCTAAAAAACACCTTCCGATTGCGGATTTCCCTTTCTAAAATCCTCGACTATTCCCGCCATTGCCCCTCCATTTTTCGCTCATTTCAAGAGGCCTTGAGACCGTGGAGAGCGCTTGGGGAATCTAAGCTAGAATAACGGGGAGGTGGTTTGGAGTGGGAGAAATAGGGGGCTGAACCAAGTAATAGAACAGTGGGTGGGGCCGGCTAATGAAGTTAAAGATTGCCGACACTTGGAGTGAGAGTAGGGGAAGAGCGAGGATTGGCATGGCGCGGAAGAGGGGTGGGCAGAGAGCGGCAGTAGATCGTTGGGTGGTGGAGGGTTCGAAGTGTGACTGTTGGAGAAGGGGTATTACTTTGATGGAGGGCGAGCGCTAACCATTAGCTGTGGGTGGGGCGAGAAGCTGCAGGTGTAAAAATTACATCCGGAAAAAAATTGCAAGCCACGGGCGTAGGGAGCTGTGCGTGAATAAAGCCAACAATGGGTACCCTTGCACCCAGAGCGTAAGTGGCGGCTTCGGGCAGGTTTTTAGAGTGTTTTGTAATGGCTGCCAGTGTTTAGCTCCAGGATGCACGATTAGTAACGAAACATTAACGTAATCCAAGAAATCTCGCATTTATGGCAATGTGCAAAGTTAATTCCAGTTCGAACTCCACAGTGCTCAAGAAAGTCAGAGTTACATTGAGGAAGTCAGTGCCAAGAATGTAAACAAAATTGATCTCACAATTGTCTGAAATTCACAGCGGAAAAATCATTGGCCTGGACTGGGAATCGAACCTAGATCCCTCGATTTCGCGCCGAGTGCTCAAAAAATAACAAACAAAATTGCACGAGAAGATCGTCGTAGTAAGCCCCTCAGCAAATTCATATTTGTGTACCACGTCATTTATAAAAAATGTGATACCATAAGTTTTTAATCTAGTTTACATTCCGAATTATTTTCTAGTGATCTGATCTAGTATTATAAATACGAGTTTCACCATTTCCCCTTGTTTCTTCATCAAGGCTAATAAGATGCCCTCGCTCCTATTTCCTTCGGATAGGAATTGCCCTTCCGGAGGCGGATTAAAAACAATTTAACCGAGAGAGCCGCTTGTCAAAGGCTAGAACCTGCGCGGGCTTCGCGAGAGGGGAAAGTGCGACACACTTCCGTGGAGGAACCTTGATCAACGGAAGAAAACTTCTAGACAAGGCGACGTTTATTTTCGTTCTATTTTCCTCACCGAGTGCCCTAGCCCAAGTTGAAGCAAGCTGCCCATGCTATGCTCGTTTGTATTCAACGGCCATTTCCTGCGGGCAAATCCAACGAAACACGACACTTCCACTGTTAACATAAAGGCCAAAGGTTTCTCCACTGCCAATCATTTAGCCGGATGACTTTAACGCTCGCTATTCACGTGGGAAGAGAATCAGAGATCTGATCATAGCTGATTTAATGATTAAAAATTAAGATGTTGCTAACCCGGCTAATCTCAAAGCTAGTATCATTAGACACCTAAGCATAAAATTCGTTACACTCATAAAAAAACTTGCCTCAAGATTTATATAAGGAATGAGTTTACAATTATATAGCCATTTAGGAACATGAATTTACTAATGAACACATTTATGAAGAAAACAAAACTAGCACTTGTAACTCAAATCAAAGAAACTCTGCCTTTTTAAGTTTCGATGGTACTGAGAGCGGTGAAACGTTTCCGAGTTGTTAGAACTATAAATATGAGAGGACATTTAAACCTAATTACTCCTCGAAATCCGAAACACTTATTTCAAACAGAATTGCTAAAGATTTGCAAACGGTGTCAATTAGGTCTTAATTCAACGAATGTTAGCATGTTAAGTTACTTTCAGCTAGTCAACCGTGTGCATGAACTACCGACGGGTTAAATCTACGCTCGCGAAAATTCGGGACCAAGAAGTAGATGGGCAAAACTTGACTTGGAAAACAAATTGTACGCCTCGAGCAGGATTTTTAGTGACTGAAGAATAGGAGAAAGTTTGGGAATTCTTGTCGGACAAAAAGGGCTTATAACTGAACTTGACTTACCTCAATGCTGTAAGACTTCTTGATGGCGAACATCTCGCGGTTCTTCTGTGCTGCTACGGCCATCATCTTGGGGCGGATGTCCTGACTGTCGGTCTTCAGTCGATGAACTCAGATGAGCGCAGATCACCTCTGCAAGACTATCAAAGTTTTCCTCCGTCGAAGTTCGGGGAGCTAAATTCTCTGAGCTCTCTTAGAGCTGATCTGCAACAGTGCTCAACGAGTGTCGTGGACTTCAGATGATCCAACGCCGGACAAACTGTGTGATTTCCGTACAAGTGATCCGCTCAGGCCTTTACACTCAAGAGTGTAAACTGCTTTCGTCAATAGATCAAGTTGATGGCGCAGCCAAAAAGCCTCCTTCCCACAGTCCGCACGACCCTTCCGCTTAGAGATCCCAAGTGTGTCTGTGGTCTGCAGCCGGTCAGGTGCTCCTTTTAAACAAGGGTAGGGGCGCAGCACCATCGCCCTGCCGCTGGCCGCCCCGCTCCGCCCTCCCCCCGCTCCCTCCCTACCGCGCCTGCAGCCTCAGCCGCGGAAAACCCTCCAATCGCCCCCTCCGTCCCTCAGACGTCACCCCCAACTCCGCGGGGCGACCCCCGCCCGCCCCCTCTTCCCAGCCCCTCCCCCATCCCACCCTCCTCCTCCTCCTCCCTTCACTTCTTCACGCCAGGCACCCCGCGGCCATTACGAAACAGTGATCGTTAAGACTGGAGATGTTCGTACTCGGGGACGATCGTAGGTGTCCACCCGCACCGCCCCACCCTTCAATCGAATCCCTTCCCCCCGCCATCCTCCCTGCCATACACCCTTCTCCTTCTCCCTCATGTCCTTACCAATAGCTCCTCCTCCGCCTTCCGAGGAAAGGCAATGCCTTTCCCCACCCACCTCTTCATTCACGTATTCAGCCACCTTCTATAATTCCCCTCCTCACCAGCATACCATTTTTTTCTTCTTCTTCTCCCCTCCCACCCTATAGTAAAAAAAATCCTCCCTCCTCCCTACCCCTGCTTGCCGTCCTGGGTCGAGTGAGCATGGAAGCTCGTGACCTCTAAACTGTTGTCTCCAAATGATAATACGTCTAGTGTATGATTGGGTATGGATTGCAGCATCGAAGCTTCGTGATTTAGCCAGCGTGGGGAGGCATTATTCCGCTTTTTCATTTCATTTCTCGGCAAAATAATCCCAGCTTCTCTCATCCTCTCCCGGCGCTCAGCGGTCGGGAAGATTTCAAAAGACATCAAAACTAACTCCATGTTGGATGAGTGGCTCTGGTGAGTCGGGCCCGAGATACCCAAGGAGCGGGATTCCCGTGGACTTTGGCACTCAAGAGGAGTCAAAGGGGAAGTCTCTATGAAGCGTATTGCCTATTACAGCACCGGGATTGGAATTGGATGGGATGGATTGAAACTCGCACTTTGATTTCACGAGTGCAATTCTAAAAATGTTCATTATTGCTCTTATTTGAAAATACGACGAAAGGATCTCTTCGTTACTTAAAACTGGCATTTTACGCAAGAGTTTTGATCGTGGCCTACAGCGAGTGTTTTCGCGGTCATTTTATTCAGTTAAAATTGCACGTTCCTGGAGGTATTGAGCAAAAAATTTATCGAGTTTCGTTTTATCATAGCTGTTATTGGGGAATCAGAAATGCTCTTCTGTGAAGCTCACGACTTAAATTCGCTTTGTAAGGTGCTGTATAAAGTTGTCTTTTATGCAGTGCGTCACGTGAAAGCACGTGTATAAATATGGTGTTGAGATCATTTGATAAAGATTTCTTTCCATGGAACAATGAGAACTCGAGCTATAGTGAACAAATATTTTTTGAGTTATTAAGGTTTAATTTAACTATTAATGTTTAATTTAAGGTAACATCGTGAGTGCTTAGTAAAAGATAGAAGTTCCCGAAAAAAATCAGAAAAATCGGTCTCAATGAAAAAATTTGCAGAAGTCGGACGGAGGTCACCTCGTATGTGAGAGGAATGAAATCGAGTCTGGAAGTAGAGCACTTCTCTGAGCCTTTCTAGGACCCATTGCATTGCATTAAAGGGGATTGTGCCTCTAGTCTCAATCCAGTCGTCAAATCTTTCATATATTCTAGTTGCATGCGGCGTCAACCTAAGGATTTTCGGCGCATAAAGATTGGAATTTCATATAACGCTTACTTTTTCCATAGTGCTATCTACGAAGGGAAGAGAAAAGATTCGTGCTGAATCTCAAATGACTGGATTCCCAAATATTTAGACATAGACAATAAACAGGTGCTTAGAATCTCTTGGGTGGCGGCCGTTGCCTGCGTTATTGTCTGGAAACTTAAAATGTCAACTTCTCACTGAGGGCCTTGCTGTTCCATCAAGACTTCTGTCCTCAAAAACGTGTGATTGGAAGATATATAATTTATATCAAACTTTCTCTTTGCCTGACATGGTGTTTTCGTGATTGTGAAGTTTGTGTGATTTGTGAAAAAGATTGTGCTGATTTAATATCGCGAACAGGTTATGTACCGAATAGTTATTGTGTGACTTAGTTATAGCTATATTTACCCGTGTTTGATATGTCTTCAGTTGACCTAAATGTTGTTTTTCCTTACAAAAGGTAAAGAATCTTAGTTAAAGCTTGGATAGATTTCAATGCTCATTCTATTCTCTTCGCAAAAGTAATATATGGTTTGCAATAGTAATACGCATGGTACTTTTGCTGGCAAATTATGAAATGAGCAAATTCTTGATATTATTTTAGAATGTGACTCGGGATGCATTATCACTAGCTAGTGGCAATTCTCTTGTAATTCTTGACCATAACTTTATGGTGATAATAGCTATCGTGTGCCGCGTTTTTACATAAGGCATGAAAGGATAGCGGTGATTAATGCTGTGAGGGCTGAGACATAGTCACGCGGTGAGGTGTTGCGATTGAGTCTTTCAGGATGAGAATGTTCATTTTCAAACCAGTAATGGTGCAGGAAACACCGATTTCTGGATAGAATCTGTATATTCTCACCAGAGTTCACCCCTGAAATCTGCGGCGAAGGAGTTGCTACTTGACTGATTTTAGTGTCGGACGTAAAATTTTGCTCTTCCCCGTTGCATTGATTTTCGGTTTATATTGGAAAATATATTTAGCGCTCAAGTATAAAACTACATATCACCACCACCAATTCTTATCATTTGTTGAAATATAATTATATTTATCGGGAGCATATTGATTGTTTATGTTTAATTGGCACCTTTTCTATCTCTTCTCCACAAAAATAATTCGAACTAACCCGGCCAACGTGAAAACTTTTTCAGTCTTCATCTACTGTAATGACATCATATTTATGCATAAATGAGACCTCGGTTGAAATATTTTCGTATTTCAATATTCACGTACTTATAGTTGCGAAGCGTAGCCCAAACTACTTTGGAAGCTGTACCAACTGTAGAATAATCGTCGCAGAATAGTATTTCCATTACTTCCCATAAAAATAATTGCTAATAATGCATATTTTTTTACTATTGCATATTTTTTGACTTGCTTCCAAATTTGAAGTTTGTTCTTTTGAAATCGTGTTTATTGACTATCCGAAGATATCTCATCTAATTAATCTCTGATTCTGATGAAGAAGCTTATTCCTACGACTTAAAAAAATAACATTTCGTATTCAAAGCACTATCTTACTTTACTCAAGGCTTTATTTTTAAGTGGATATAAAACCTCTTACTATCCCATTTTATATTTTCAGATTTTCATTATCATTTTACATATCATTAACTTCTTTCAGGCAAAATTTTGCTCGTCAATCTCTAGCTCATTATTTGCAATAAATTCTGCATTTTCCATTGCGTTGAAAGATATGATATTTTATTCTTTTCAACAATTCAGTCATAATATCTTCTTGCTATTATGATTATTTTTCCTTAATCTTCTGCGAATTACTGCTATAATTGCCGAGAATCTTCTTCCTTTAATGAGAGCTACATTTTCGATTGGGGCTGAAGCCATCTCACATAATCCCATCAAATATTTTATTGGCGTTTTTTTATCAATAATTCCTTCGATTCCGGCAAAATACAAAGGATTTGCCGGGCTTTCTACTCAATGCTGCATTTTCGCATGAAGTCGAATCCATCACACATTCACCGCCTCCACCACGTCTCCTGACACCACTTTGCGAAGAGGGAAACCCTGTTCCCGTTCCACCCCCTCGAACACCCACTCCCGGCCCTTCCACCCTCCCGACCACCAGCGGAGCGACCCTCCTCCCCCGCCTCCTCCTTCTTTCAAAGCCTCTCCTTCGCGGCCACGCCCCCTCGGAGTCCGCTCCTTCCCTCCACTCGCCGTGCGCGCCAACCTGCCTGCTGCAAGCCCATTGGTCCCGGCCGCGGCACCCGGAGGTGGCGGGAAGCGGGATTCCCTGATCCCACCCCGCGCTCTCACCCTCCTCCGCTCCCCACCTCGTTCCGCACCCATCTCTCCCGCCTCAACTCCCGGCCGCTCCTCCTCGCCGCCGTCCTTATCACTATTCTCCTTCCCGTCCACGACTTTTGAGGGGGGGTGCGTTTTCCCTATGGTATGGGAGGGCAGTCTCTAATGTGACTCATGTGCCGGGGTCGTTTTGATAGAGGCAGTTTTCCCTGCCATGTGGAAGCGAAAAATCCAGACCTGGGCCTTGCCAGATCTCTCCACGTCTTCGAGAGGGGAATTACTGTACGGGGGCAGGAGGGTGTCATCCCTCTTTTTCTATGTCACCACATCGTCTTACGTTCTGAAGTCTGGTGCATTGATTAGCTGTTGACCGATACGATCAGTTTTGACGTTGAATGAACGCGTGTTTGGAATAAGTCCTCTTTTTCTCACACGTGTGACGTCACATCCAAAGAAGCATGCAGAAGCAGAGAGGGATTGCCGTTTTGTAACCCAAACAAGGAAAACCCAAAAACATTCTACGATAAGGCGACGTGCACCAATAGGCTTGCATCACCGTACGGAAGTCGAGTGGAATTATTGATTCGGCTTTGAATAGACGGAATTGAGTCAGTAAATATCCGGGGAGGAAGGGGTGAACTAACGCCGTCAATGTCACGTAAGAGGATGTTTTTCGATCTCTAGTATCGGGATGCTTTGATTCATCAATTCCTTCCTCACTCCAAATTGTTTTCTAATATATATGAGGCGGGCAAAATGATTAGCACATGCAGACCACGTGATATTGTTTATTTTCTATTCTAACTCTTTGATTTTGTAAGTAATTCCATCTACCATGTGATGCTAACTTATTCGATTGACTACCTCTAATAGTATTAATATTTGTTGACCACTAAAGTTAGCCGTGATAGGTTATTGGGCTGTTTATGTTTTTGTTCTCAAAGACAAAGTTTATCTCCTATTCATGAGAGCTTGAAGTATTAGTGACTATATTTTTAATATACATTTTATTCATACTGTTCATACCTTATTCAACGCAACAGGAAGGGGAGATAACGTTTAGGGGCCGATTTTCATGGGGTCTCCTTCGCAATGTGGGTGAAAGCTCAAAAATTTATCATAACTATGGGATGGGAAAGAGTTGGATCCGTTATATGCCAAAAATCTCGGTATATCGATACGCTGGTAGAGTTCCTCTCGTCTAATTATGGTTGAGGAAAAGCCTGGAATATATTCTTATTTACAGAAACTCAATCATTTCAATATCAAAATTTAAGGATTGGTAGTTTCCTACGGTAAGGATCTATTCATATTATTTTCCGTTTTGTCGATTCCACTGATAAGTGTAATGTCATCTTGAATGCTTTACTGGCACCAGCACCTATAGATGCTACGAAACGCGAACGAAAAGTTTATGTCGATTATTTTTTGGTGGAAAAAGAAGGATGTGTCATGTCTCACGAACCCTCTCTAACTCACCTTTGGGTGATTGGCTTAGGCACATACACACGTCTTCTCTCTGACCTCTAAATTAGACTTCCCCGTACAGAATGTAATGAATGTGGAGAATAGCTATTGCATTCTTCACCTTTTCCCATGGCGCAGCATTAGTGTATTTGTGCTGCATCATTTGATGTTACTCACATTATATATTTGAAACTCACGCAAATGTCCATTATATTCTGTTTAATAACTCTGTGGTGGTACCGTAACCACGTATTTAGGAGGAAATATGTATAGTTTTATTGTACTTGGCTTTTGTTGGAGGTAACAGAATTTAGATGTAAAAGAAGCTGATTAAGCATGAGAGAGGAGACGTTTGAGCCCTTAGATCTTCTCTAAAAATAGCTGCACCACCCACATATACTTATATGGAATCTTTTCTGCGTTCTCGGCACGTATTCGGAACGATAATCCAGAACCACTCTTCCGTTTCCCCTAGGTTTTAGCCTCATGGATGTGGCATTCTTGATTTATTGCCGAAGCGAATTTGATTAAATGGCGAACTGAGATTTATACGCGTCATACTTTTTCCTATACTACTTGAAGTTCTTACTAGTCTCATATTAATCCTCTAAGATCCTTAATTATGTAACCCTATTTGGGAAAATTTTCTTCATCTGCGTATTAGATAAAGTAAAAAAACTAAGGTGAAGAAGGAGATATCATGACATAGTGTCTTTGAAATGGATCATCAAGTTAACCATTCAAGGCCAATTGGATGACTGATTATTCCTTTCTATTGCATTGGTAAATTTTCTTGGAGGCAATAGATTGAGATTAAATCCACATTTCTACATCATTTTGAAGTATATCGACAGACTAAGTTTATTTGTTTGTCTCTCATGCATAGTGTGTGATAAGAATTATTCTCATAGAGTTGGAAGAGAAAATTGGAAGTCCGATATGTTTGATTTTCCTGTATGCATTGCAAGGCGACCTACCATTGAGAAGTTTTGGGGTGTGAAGAAGGGACAAGTTTTGGGGTGTGAAGGTGGGCAGCCATGGAATAGCGGGAAAACGGGCGATATGTGGAAATAAGAGTATGGAACGACAACAATCGAAATATTTTCACGAGTGTGTTAGTTTCTCGTTCTGTTGTAGTCATTGATGGTGTGTGCGAAAACGGATTATTTGTGGTAGTTAGCTGTTCCCTAGCTTCTCTTCAAATTTTTTGTCTCTGTCAGTTTTTGAAATGATTTGTTAGTAAAAATTATATCCTCAGAATCGCTGGCTGTCTGGTGTCCATAAAGGTTTTGCGTGACGTAAACACTGATTTCTTTCATTTCCGAGTGTTCTCTGCCCTTTAAATTCTAGGCGCCCAACATAGCCAGATCAAATATCACAACTTATCCAACACCATTATTTTTGCTCTTAAGGTCGCTTTACACGGTACATTTTATTGTACAAACGAATTCATGAACTCTTTCATGAGAAACATTGTGCTGTGTAAAGCGGAATATTGTATGATTGTCTGAATGACTGAATGGGAAAGGGAACTTGCTCCAATTCCATTATGTTCTTGTACATTCTATGATACATTCGTTTGCACAATAAAATGTACCGCGTTAAGCGGCCTTTAGGAAGGAATTACTTACAGGAATTATTCTGGTTGAGAATAATTGATCCGTCTAAGTTAGAATTTTATTCTTCATTACTCATATTTACCGCGGAACTTCAGGACCATATTACCTGAAGCTTGGTGGTATATCCTTTTCTTAGCTCTGCGTATGGCTATTGACCATCCGAACGAAAATGACTATCCAATGAGTCTGAACATAGTTGGCCATCGGCTGATAAAGAAAAAAACGCTTCCCTCCTTCAGAATGGCTGTGTAAAGAAAAGTAAATAACTAAACATATGGAGCAGTAAGTAATGGGTGCAATTGGACCTCGAAGCACGTTGAAATAAGTTGACTTTTACACTCTTCCATAACAGTATGAACCTTATATTCCTCATATCTTTTTGTGTATTGCTAAGAAAGCAACTCGTGAATTTCCTTTACTTTTGCGAGAGTTATTCTTTTTAATAATGTCATTGAATGCTTAGCGTGAGTGTAGAGTAGGATCGGCTTTAATTTTGGCGGTCAATGAGAGACTTTTTCAAGAATTATTTTTGTATCTCTTGGGGCTTAGTTTAACCAGTTCATCACTTAAATGATGTCAAGCATGATATTATTTTAAATTATAAAATGACCGATACATTAATTACTATTTTAAAGTAATGGCTAATTCTGCTCTCAGTAACGTCAATGATCTCTTTAAGACGACTCGGGCACGTCTCTTGTTAATGCAATATTATGCTGTTGTGTACTAAATCGTTTACCTGCCATCGTAGCAATTGATATTAATAGCTCTAGCTTAATCTCTTTAGTCGAAACATGGTTGTTTGCACTTAAAATCACTTTTTCACGCAATACTCTGTTTATTATTATTTCTGTTGCCTGTATTAATGTGATAAAGAATGAGACGCTATGGACATATGTAAATATGATTCTGGTTTGTAAATATTCTTCCTCCGGCGTATTGAACTCCGTTCAAATGTCCTGATTATTATGGGAACTAGGTGGAAAAATAGATGTGTAGAAGTGAGGATTTTGACAGAAAACCTCCAAGTTTTGAAAGAGTGTTTCCTTAGAATCCAGACCTAGATTACATAGTTCACATTTAATGTGGACAATGTCTACATTTCTTGTCTTTTGTGAGGCATCACTGATAGTTTAATGATAAGTTAGGAAGTGGGAATATTTTAACTATTACCAAAATTATCTTATCGTCATATTTCAGCAAACAATGGTAAAGATATATTTATCACTGATATGTAGGTATTACAGCTTTTTTTAACTTAAAAACTGATTTCCTTTCCTCTGAATTGGACAGCTCTCCAGGGCAAATTTTATCACATGCTTCTCAGGAGTAAGTTTAAAATAATGAACCAGCAGTCTTTTGAATAAGTCACTCTTGTGCAAGATTTGCTTAAATATCTATTATTTTGCAAAGTAGACTCATTTTGATACATTTAACCGGAAAAAAATTCACCTCTATTGGGGATGATTTCGCACATATCTGACAAATATTACAATGTTTGTTTCTGATATTGAATGCGAACATATCACTTTGGTTAATACTATTTTGAAAAGTAGTTTTGATATGGGTAAATGTCTCCTAAAGTAACTCTCGGTCCGCAGCACCGTGGTATGTGTGAAGTGGAATATGTGGGTGGATATGAATCCTAACTTATTCACTATGGGATACATACTTTATGGGGAATCTACATCTACATACTACCCTGAGAGCCACCGCATGGGCGTGTTGCAGGGGGTGTGAAGACACCAACCATTTGAGAGATAAGGTTTTGGAAGTTGAAATAGTGACGTGTATTATGGGAGTGTATTTAGTGGAGCTCAATTTTTATTGTGGCCGCTTATTTTGCGCGGAAAGAACGAGTGTTTGTACCTATCTGTTCGGAAATGTATCTCTCTTATTTTCTACCTTCTTTCAGACCTGGAGATGTCATGATAATATTATCTGCGTCGCTCTGAAACACACCATTTCTGAATTTCTCAAGCAAGCTAAGCCCAGCGTGTAGCCTCCGAGTCTCTAGCGGCTCCCACCTTAATCCCTCTAAAAGTTGTGAGACACTATATGTACGCTCGTATCAGTTTTTAACGAAGCGTGCTGCTTTTTTTGTATTTTATTATTTATTTTTGTTAAATATTTCCGTCCGGGGTCCCAAATGCTCGCGGCGTATTCGAGATGTGGCCTAACAAGAGCGAGGTAACAACTGTCTTTTACTTTTTCATCAGAGGACCTACCTAATATACGCTTAAAAAACCCAGTTTCTTTAATTCTGTGCCGTATATGTTTCGTATGTATGGAATAAATAGAAGCCGTGGCTAAATCCGATAGAAGTATTTCAGATGACCTTTACCTTGTGACTGGAGTATTACATTTATGCTACTAGCTGAATTGGTTTTCGAAATGAAAAACTAAGATTTTCATTGGCTTTCTGGAGAATTTTTTTTACAATTTAAATGCTGAATGGCAGTCTTCCTTATTTTATGATTTTCTCTATCCAGCTCTACGTTTTCTTTTTTTCATTTTTAACGGCATATGTGTCTGCATCTCCGATGTATGCAACTGCAACCAGCAAATGACAAACATACGACATCTGTTTGCTCAATAAGTAATTTTGTTGCGAGATTTTTTTGTTTGTAATTAGTTCAACAGATCCTGGTGTTGTATAGTGGAAGTTTGTCATAATAAGAAACAAGTGTCTCAATTTTCCACAGATTTTAGCTGTAATGTGCTGCGCGTTTCTACTCACGGAGTCATGTACGTAGCGATGACTCCATGAGTTGAAACACGTTGTGTAATTAAAATATGTGGAATAGTGCGATTATTGTCTCGCATTATGTACGTTATTGTCTTTATGAAACGACAGCAGGTGTGCGTATATTCTTTGTACGCATAAAAGTATTCTAGAAAGTCGTTGCCTTTTGCTTTTGTTGCACATGCCGTCATTTAATAAGCATTATTGCATTTCGTGGTCATTAATCAGACGTAAAATCTGCCTGTACTTGACAAGAGAGGTCTAATTTCATAATTTACTTGTCTTCACCCGATCTCCATTACATATTTTAAAATTCACAGTTCTGGTGATCGATCTCCACGCGCTCTCCATTGACGATCAATTATGGTCTCGCTCGGCGTGCCTAGTCGCGAGTCGAGGCATTCATAGCATTCTCGCAATGCACAAGGCGCCCCAAAACGCCACGAGCCGTGACGCACTCGTCCGACATTCGTAATTACGAGCTCACAGGTTGTTCCCCGCGAGCGCGTGTCGCATTTCCACGAAGAGGAAGCTCCAGCGCCAGGAATTCTATAATCGGTCGGCAGGCCGTTCGCACGTCACTGCACACGCGTAAGGGCAGGAGCTCCGTAGGTTTTTCGTATGCCCAGGGGAGGTTTCCGGATTAGGGGGACTGGGAGGAGAGGGGGGGGGATTTAGGGCTTTTCCGTCCCCGCTCACGCACTTGACTCGTCCCCGCTGCATTTGCCTCCTCTCGTTCCCCTCCATTTGTCGAAAGGTGGATGGGGTGAGAGGTGCCAGTGCGAGAGAGGGGCTATTGAGATAGAGAGGTGTTGGGTCGGTCGTCGAGAGGAGGGGGAGTGACACTCGACGAAGCAGATGACTGCGAAATGAAAAGGTTTTCGAGGGTGAGGTTGATGACGCGTGGGGCGGATGGGGAAATTCCGGGTGCGCCTCTCGTCTCGCTTTTGACTGATGGGACTACCTGGGATTGACTTGCACCGCTTGCGCTCTCTCGTTGTTCGAGTCGGGGCGGACGGGCGGCATGCGTCAACTCGCCGCAGCCATGGCTGGAGGAGTGAGAATCGTCCTTTCACCCCCCTCCACAATCCTCCCCCTCGCGGTCGGAAAGGTCTTCAAATGTTGTCATGCAGTGCCGAGGGCACTGAGAGTACTGTGGAAGGGTTGGTCGGTTGGCAATGCGGCCTGGGAGCGTGGTTACCTTTTATTTCCTTTTTCAACGGGTTCAATGAAGGCAGTTGGAGCGATTTTTGTTTATTTACAGGTTTTTGTGTAACGTTGCATATCTGTAATTTCAGGTTGTGCTCGTGACAAAAGTGACAAAAGTCATATATTACCCATTTGGTCTGTTGGCAATTTGTTGCTATTTTAACTTGTAGCCTTATGGCCTATGACATATAATTCGAAAAAAATTATTACATATGCACACATTTTCTCTTAAACATGAAAAAAATACGGTTCATATTATATTGATGGTGGCAAAATCGAGAACATTCTCCCCTTTATTAGGCAAATTTACTATTTGATGTAGTGAGTATGATGCGCACAGGTTAAGTAATGACTCGCAGATTTCTTTGTCCCTACCCCCAGACTTATGACTACATGTTTTCCAATCTATCGATGGTGTATTGAAATCTCCACCTACAATAATCTGTCGTTCGTTACTATGGGAATTAATGGACCTGATCTGTTTCTCGAGTTCTAATACTGAGTGTACGTCGGAATGGGGTGGTCTATAGTAGGCACAAACGTATATTACTTTCGAATTAGCTCATTGAATGGAACACCATACACTTTCTATTATATTATCGGGAATCACTTCTATTTTGCTGACTATTGTGTTCTTAACTGTGATAAATACTCCCCCTCCCGGTCGACCCTCTCGATCTCTCCTGTATACCCTAAAATTTACTGGAAAAATTTCACTATCAGCAAATATCGCTTGTTAACCAACTTTCCGTTCCTATAATTATGTCAGAATTAGTACTCTCTATAAGGTGATGGAATTCAGGTATCTTGCTTCTTAAACTACGACAATTAACTACCACTACTGAAAATTCCTCTATTTTAATATGTCTGCTTATTATTTGTGGGGTTTCTGTTTTCTAAATTATTGGGAAAGTTACCGTTTGGAGATTCATGGGTGTTGTTTTGATTTATATGTTTTTCCTTTTTCTGTCCTTTCTTCCGTCCCGCTAAACCTATACTGTGTGGTCTGATCAACTCGTTATTCTTTGCTATCCTGGTGAATGGCAAGTTATTTAATGGCCCACTGTTTGACCTACTCACTACCGTACTCTCTGCCCTAAAAAAGGCCTACGATTATGCTCCAATATCCTGCTCGCTACCTCCTGCGATGCGTCTAACGTATAGTGGACACCTGTACGATTTAGTGGCACCCGACACGAATTCAGCAATTGCTTATGATTTTCGCTTAAATTTCAAATTCCGCGCCATAAAACCAAGTAAAAACAATGCTTTAGTCATGGCTTAAGTTGTAAAGTATAACTTTTGCATCGTTTATATTACTATATGCATGGTGATTACCACCGTATTTAAAATATTTACTTAAGTTTAGTGTAGCCCAAGAATATTTTTACGTATTTCCAAGGTTAATAAAATTGTGCACTCGATGACTTACGGTTTCCGCTCCTGCCACCTAAAGTATGGCTCATTTTAGTTAAATTCTTTTGCCTCTTAAGTTTCTCGACGTGGTTAGAGCTTCCTGCAAAATGTCCAGCTGGAAAATGTTTTCTTTTGTAAAAGGAGATACGTACATCGAATCATTGAAATTGAAACGTCCTAAATCCAAACAGCTTGACTAGGATTATATCCCAGAAACATTTTTGACCTAAGGTATAATGTTTACGAATTTATCTTGGATATTGGGTGACCGACCGTGGTGAACAGTGGCAACCCGAGGTGTTAACCTCGGGTTGGTAAGGGTGGTGGTAACCCGAGTTTCGTGTGTTTGAATCCTTCCTCTGGTGTGGACAGCTTTGCTTTGAGGTCTAATGTTCAGCCGTCTGTTGGCGCTTCTAACCCTTAGTCGCAATGCTCGTTGAATTCAGTTTACTTCTGACTATTTTCATTTCATAATTAAGTGTCCTCTATAATTCCGGGCAATACAAAGGTGATAGATCAAATCTTGCGCTAATTGCGACCAATAAGTTTCTGTTTTTTTCCAGAACTTAATGTTACACTAGGTGTATCGTGGTGATGTAGCACTAGCTGTGAAGTGTAGGTTCTCATAAAATTCGCTGCGCAGTATTCTATCCATCTCAATCCAGTCATTATTATAAATTACAAAACTTCTGATTTTATTTTGATTTCCACTCATTTCTGTTATAAATTCCTTTTTTTCTGAGCTTTGCTACGTAATTGTAATCTGTGAAAAGTGCGCATTGTTTGCTCGTAAAATTGGCATCGTGTGAGTTCGAATTTTACTGCTCTTATTTTATTGTTCTATTAGCTGTGAAATCCGCTCCCTTGTTGCTTGCTTTGAAGGTCGATGCAGTGGCATTATCACCTTTGAAAACGGCAACCCCGTTTGAGTGTTGGAAGGGAAAATCGCTTTTCTGTGGTCACTGCAGTTGATGGAGTGGGTGCTTTACTTGAAGGTGTTTTGTCTTCCAAGTAACGAGTATGATTTACCGCGGAGAATTTCCATGGCAAAATTTTTTTATACCGTGTGCAGGAATCGTTCAAGGGTTTCCGCGAGTGCTGTCCGCATTTTATGCCGCACCGATTGAAGGTGCTCCTTGATGGTTTCGAAGGAAAGTAGCCGTCCGTTTTATAATTTCACGGAAAAAAATATCACGTGCCTCTTGAGTTTTTATGCGGCTGACTCGTCATTAGAGCCATTGATTGTCCTTATAGTTCCGCAGTAGTGGCTCGTGGTGGAAAGATTCCTCCTTGAGTTGCACCATGCGTAATGGATACCTTGTTTCAATAAACAGGAAAAATGCACCACGGCAGTACTAATAAATCATTTATGAGAAAATCGAGTGGAAAATATGGTGGAATTTTACGGATTGAATTTGAAGAAATTTTTAATGACGTAATTTGCAACTCAATCCAGTTGTATTTAACATGTGCTGTACGCTAGCTATGAAAAACGACTGCTTTTTAATGTGCTTCTGTTAACTTAAATAACTTTGCTAGTCTATAAATAGTCACACTCCTATATTTCGTTTTTTTTTCTATGTGCTTCCGTCAGTTTTATAAGCGTCAGATTTTTATTTTCGGTCCTTTGGAAAATATAGCTTCCAAATATTTCTATCGGTTGAAGCGTTTCTCTTATACTATTTCATCTACGTAATCCCTGCGAGCCACCACGAGTGTGTGTGGCAGGGGGTGAAGATCACCAAACATGCACTATTGACATGCAACTGGGATATTTAATGGAGACATGCTAGATAATAGGGTCACATGTAGCTAGATGGTTAGTATCCACATAATAAGAAAGGGATTATTGGTTGTTATTACATGCGTCATGCACTACAGAGTACAGACTACTCTAACTATATTTCACCCACCTATCCCTTTGCTACGCTGCCTATTGTTCTCTGTTATGGTACGCGGGAAAAATGACATTTTAAATCTTTCGGTACGACAATCTATATGTATCTGTAATCTTGTTAATCTGTTCAAACCTAGCATAATACGCCGGGGTTCTTAATATATATCTAACGTCATCTGTGAACAAATCGGTTTCGAATTTACTTAAAAGGTTTAACGTAAATTTTAACCTGCGTTCTGATAGTGATTCCCGTCCTAGTTCTTCTATTAAACTCGTAACACTTATACAATTATCATAACGGCCTTAAACAAATCTAGCGGATCTCCTTTGCACACGCTCTAATTCTTTTATCAAACCTTACTCGTACGGATCCCATATACTAGCGGCATATTCTAAATGAGGCCTGACAAGTGTAAAATAGCTTCTTTCTCGTACTCTCTCATCGCATTTGCCTAGAACCCTTTTTACGAATCCTAATCTACGATTTGATACACTAGTTATTTCCCTGATGTGTTTTCCCCATGACATGTCTTCAGTGATGGTGAAGCCTAAGTAATTAATAGATGCCACGTTAGATATTTTCTTTTCTTTGATGCAATAATTATTCCGGGGAAAGCCATTCTTTTTCCAAAAGTTAATTATCGCGCATTTCTTTAAACTTAATTCTAGCTGCCAACTATCACACCAATCATCAATCGCATCTAAATCCTTAGCAAAAGACTGACTGTCCTCTTCATTTCTAATTTCCTTATTCACTACTGCATCATCGGCAAAAAGACGGAGCTTGCTATTTTTTACTACTGTATTCAAGTCATTAACGTAGAGAAGAAATAAAATTGGGCCTATCACGCTTTCCTGGGGAACACCCGATGTAACTTTTACTTCGCCTGAGCTGACACCATCTAATACCTTTGAGCGCGTTCATGTAAGAAGTCTCCCATCCAGCCTACTATATTACTGTCTATCCCGTATGATGCTAACTTCGCGAGTGACTTACGGTGGGGAACCTTGTCAAACGCAATTTCGTTTTGAAAAGAACTTAGATAATGGAAAGGGGCTAGCTCATCTTTAACTTTGTGGTATTCCATTATAGTGTTTTGTCGATGAATAACTGTTACTAATACCACTTTTTTACTTATATTAGGCGACCCGGGTTTCAGTGAATAATCACCATCATCAGGCATTAATTGAGATCTGTTTATCCAGAATAAACATCTCAATTAATGCCTGATGATGGTGATTATTCACTGAATCCCGGGTCGCTTAATTTAAATAAAAAAGTGGTATTAGTAACTGTTATTCATCGAAAAAACATTATAATGGAAAGGGGACTTGTATCAGGAATAAAATTTTCTTACATATTTTCCGTGGCATTGTAGATAAAAGTATTTTTGCTCCAATGATTAGACATGTCATGGAATACCAATCAATTCCGAGGATTTCTTAATTGTGCTCTCCCAAAATATATAAACAGTGCTATCATGATATTCATAAATTATCAAATCACTATAAATAATTCAACTTCAAATCGGGCCAAGGCTGGGGAGAATGATAAATTTTAGTGGGCCGCGATAGTGGGCTTTGATTGGTGGAAGCAATATAGGTCACGTGAGTATTTTTCCACCCAGTGTCTTTGCTCACATTGGTAATAGACGAATCGGCAGTCTGTAGAATACGATAGCTATGAAAGTAAGATTGCGAGTACTTCGAGTCTATTCATGTAAGAGAGCAGGATGTCTTCGTTACTCTCACCTTCATATTCTTTTTATCGAAATTCACCAATCAACGGCAAAAATAAACGAATCGAAGGAATGGAAGGTTAATGATCTATCTTTGCATAATTTTGCAACACTTCCAGCTTGAAGATAAAAGAAAGTATTACCAATTAGCGAGCCGAACCCAGCTGCGCTAACAAAGGTCCGGTTGGTAGTTTCGTGGCGGCGTTCATTTGGCACCGTGTGTCCTTCTCGCGTCCTCCGTCCTTTTCCTACCTTTTGACACCTCTCCCCTTCTACTTAGAATTAGTGCGCACTATCCTCTCCCTTTCGGGCTGTTGGCTCGAATACATTTGGCCTCCCTGCGAACACTTGTTCGTTGCCCTTCATTCGCCGCAAGACTCGTACCGTGTCCATTTTTCGCGGCGTCATGTCTACGGTGCGGCGTCCCTTTTATTGAAAAAGAGCTTACCAAGTTACGTTCACTTTACAAAACGTCAGCTGATATACAAGCTGCTGCAAAATTCTTGGTGCTGAGCCTAGCGATTAAATGTTTCATGGAGTAATTGTACTAATGTTTGACTTGTGTTTTAGTTGTTCTGTTTTAATTGAACTGCCAAGGCCATTGTTTACCGTCTGATCGAAGACCTTAATCCGTAGGCAACTTGTCATTCATGCCCGAAGCAGAATGCGAACTCGCGACCTTTCGGTTGGCACGGCGGTGCGTCATCCAGCCGGCTAACCACCTCCATCGCCACCGCATTTGCTATATCTACGGTTTAAGTCTGCTCTTGCGACTATCTAATGTTTTTATTTATATCTTCACATTTTTCTCATTTTAAGCCCTTCTTATTTTTACGCTCTCGTTTGCCGTCCCTTACTCAATGCATTCTGAAATATAGGTTGACTGAGAAAGGTGATAGAAAAACTCCGGTTTATTCGGAAAATTAGTTTTTTGATTGAGTGATTTTATGTCGTGTCTAATGCGAATTCGGAAAGAGTCCTTTTCGTCCCACAGCGTTGGGTGGTTTGCTCATAGACTTGTGACTGGCTTAGGAGCTTATTTTTCTGAAAACTATCGTCACTTTTCCTCTCCTGGTCTTTACGCTTAGCTGTTTTCTTTCTTCTTCCCTTGACTTCCCTTATTTCTTCAGGCAAGCCTTGCGTCCATTTGGTATAATCTTGTATGCATGCCGATCCCATTATTCCAGAGGGCAATATTCTTGATTACTCCAAAGGTTGCGGGTTAGGGTGACCCCGGCCTTGGACTAAGATACTGGGCAAACTCGATTCGCTCACTCAATCGAGAATCCCAAGAAGTGCCAGCTAAATATTTTCCGGAACGTTAAAAAGTTCGGTCAATCTTGCGGAGTATATCAATAGAGTTCTTACTACGTAGAGTTAATTATTCACAACGATGAGTTATTCCTGATTTTGTTTTTTGCCTAGCGTCAACAAACACTTTACTACGAAAGGAACAGTAAGCAACGTAACAGTGGAATGTGAGGTTACCATTTGAGGTTCGCCTGTTTGACTGTATATTGCCAATATTCTTATTGCCGTCCAGTGAGGGTGATTGCTAAAATTTACGTAATTCTTCATTTTACTCCTAAGGTAGGTAAATTATGGAGAATGCCTATCAAGGAGCAGGTGTATGTTTACTAATCAAGACTAAATAATCAGCCCGATTGGATATTAGCATGCCTGATGGCCATCCCCAATTATCGAAAACGGAAGTGAGGACTGTGGCGGTGAATTGGAAGGGTATTTGGAGATTTATCTGAGGAATGTTGGAGTACTTTTGGAGGTAACGCTCGTAGTAATAGGGAACGTTCAAACATGCAGTACCTATGCTTTGAGATGCCATTTAATGAATGACCTAAACTGAAATAAGTACATTTATATCTTTCAAATGTGGAATGGCTGTGGTATTAATCCTGATCTTTTTTAGGCATTAATCTTGATCTTTTTTAGACTTTTATCCGCTTAATTACTGACTGCGTTGTGCTGTCTCCCTCCTGGATGCTGTATCGTGTGTGAAAATAAACGAAATGTTCAATTTTCAACTGCGCTATTCTTCAAATAGTCTTATTTTCCATCCAGTGCATGCGCACTTTCTCAAAAATTTTCGTTTCGCGTATTTCAAAATTCAGCTCTACCACCAGAATCTGAATCCAATTTTCTCGTTCCTATGGACTCTCTAGGGAAAACCTTCGTTTGTAAAGCTGTCCCCCATGCTCGATTTTCAACTCAATGCGTTCTTCATTCGTTGAATCTGTTCCCGTTCGATGCCATTCTCAAGACTCATGCTCAGGAATCCAGTCATCTGCAGGACTGCGCTGCGGATGAATAAGCGCAAATCGGTCTCCCTCACCTTCGCGAAGAAAGCTTCCGCCCTCGAGTAGCACTCATTGTTCCCGGAAGCGCGGATCGCGGACGCCTTGATTAACTTCCTCCCCCCACTCCACCGCGCCTAACCTCCAGGTTTTTACGATCACCCCCGACTGACCAGTGTCCATGGTTAATGGACTCCGTGGTTGGTGAATATTTTAGAAATTTTTCTCTGCGGCACACTTAGCAATACGACCAGAGAGGTAGCTGCTCTGATGACTTTTCGGCGGAAATTCTTCTAATTTTTTGCTATCAGCCTGTTATTTACCAATTTATTTTCCTCGCTTACTGAATACATTTGCTTTTACAGCTACCCTATATTATTGTCAGAGTAATTGTTTTCTACAAGCGTTGTAAGTTTGATGGAGATGTTCCTATTAAGAATGATATTTAAAATGTGCCGTTATTAAGCTTTTTCGAAAGTCTACGCCAAATCAAGAAAAAACCTACTGGGGTATTAAATTTAAAATATTTCTGTTTGATACGTCTCAAGCATCTACATACATGTCTATATCACATCTATACGTGGTATTTCTCTTCAAATTCTTGCTGTTCTTCTGCTGAACTTGCATGGCTACTTATCACATTTGATAATTTTGTTAGAAGTTATTATTACGTGTTAATGGAAAATATTCCTTTATCCTCTTTATCCGTTGAAACCCGGGTCGTAGAAAATAAAGATATGTGGAATAACAAAGTTAAGTGTTATCATTACAATGTTAACAGATTCCACAAAGTTACGCCTGATACTACCAATTATCCTTTATTATTATTTGAGGTTTTCCAGTCTCCTTTTTTAAAGACTGGTATCGCTATTGCATTTTTCCATTGTGATGGTGCCTGTTTCTAGGACCTTATTAAATATATGCGTTGGATGCTTTTGCAGTTCACACCGCCATATTTAATGAGTATATTATGTATCCGATCTTTACCCGGAGACTTTTTATTTCTTTGGTCTTCTCATGCTAGCGATTGCTTCCTCTTATGATATGTCAATTCCGACACCATCTGAATATCATATATCACCCATTTGAAATTATACTAATAATGTAATTCATGAAAGTAGTTTTCCCTATGTTTTATGTCAATCGTTTTAATTTAGACTAGTTCCCTTACCACTTTTCTTTGACTCCACATTTGTTTCTGAAGGCTATCGAAGTCATACGGTAGTTGTCTCGAGTAATTTTCCCTATAATGTTCTTTTATTCTCCTTATGTTGGAGGCAACATAGTTTATTACTCGTTTGTATCCATTTTCTCCTCCTAAATTTTAGGTGTTCCATGTGATATGTATTTTTTCTTGTACCAGTTGTTTTAACTGGGGATATTTTTGCTAGTTAGGTAACAACAGTTTCTAATTGGGCCTACAGCTTCTATTGCAGCCATTTTTGTCTTCTTTTATGTTATCATAAATGGTATAAATACGTCATAACTCATCACTAGAAAGTATCTGTTCTTTTGCTCTGGCCTGTTTTCGCATAATAGTTTGAAGCTACCTCATTTAATAGATTGGATTTTAATTTTTCTTCTCGCATTCTTCGATCACTTTTTAGGGTTATTTCTCCTAATATCATATTCTGATTACTCCCTATATTTGCTGAGCTAAGACTTCTTACAATTATGACTTGGGTTTGTAAGGGTACATTGGCCAAGAACTAATACGGGGGAGCAAAGTAGTCTCCGCGTTTGACTTACTGTGCTCCCTAGTTTGCAAATCTCTAAACTTGCTCAACATCTTGTTCACATAAATACTAGCACTTTTTGCTCTTAGTTCCTTTATTTAGATGGAACACTCATAAGTTATTAGCGCAATCTGTGTATTTTGTTGTATCATCGTTTGGATTGTAAACATTGCCGTGCTAACGCATTCCTCACCTCATAGATTTAGTGAGATTATGCTGGCGGCGTTACCTGGCACGCGCTGTCGATTTTCAGCTTGTTCTAACAGGATCATGCCTCTCTCAAGACCTCTCGACCTGAGCTGTATTTCTTCCTTATTGAATCCGTATGCATATGGTCGCTTTACCGATGTTTTTCTAGAAAAATGCTAATTATCCTAGGAAGTGACTAAACATCTGAGCGCTACGCTTCGACGGGAACTCAGCCATGAATAGCACTCAACAAAGACTGTCGTGGTTCGATAAAGCGCTTGCTATGGTATTTTTACCTTAAGCTTTTAAACATCCATTTTTCCGGTAGGCCGTCGTGTTTGGATCCTACTCACCAGTGTATGAGTTTCGGCTCGTTACGAGGATTTGTTTGTAAAAATAAGAGGAGGGACTAAAGCACCGAGTAGTGAGAATCGTTTTGAATTGGTTTATGCATTCGGCAATTGTTTTCATTAACCATCCATGTTCTCGTTAAATTCACCGAATACATTTTGTGTGCTCCTTTCCCGCTTTCTAAGCCATTGATTTTGATTCCGAAAGTCCAGTGTTTGTGTAGTCGGCGTTGCCAGCTTGGCTCAACTGCTTAGGAGAGTGAGGCTTATCGGGATCCCGGAACTATATGAGGGCCACTACAATTTATGGAAATAAATTGAGTTGTGAGAAAGTATAAGGCCTTTTTCAACGTTTTCGGAAATATTTTCTGAACTAGCATTTTCTTTTTTAATACGTTATACTAAGCTAAGAATGATTTGTGATACCCTTCATTGAAAGAGCTTTATATTCAGTGCGAACTACGTTGGATGGAGTCACCACTCTTTGAAGGAAACGATTTAAGCAAGATAAAATACGAATCCTTAGGAACTGAAGTATGTCTCTTGTCTCTTAGAAGTCAGCTGCCAACTCAAGTAAATGCAATATGAAGTGCATGTTATGATTATTTATTGCTGGGAATCGTGACAAGGAGTAAGCACAGGCTCAAGTGCCAAGTGGGTATTTTTACATAGTAATCTAACTTGGGCTCTGATTAATTACCTACCCTAGGAATGCAGAAAGTGTTTCGATCTGATTTGCAAATTGAGTGTTTGAGGAGATTGTCATCCTACATCTTGCATCACGCCGCTAATTGTAGATTTTCCGCGACCGGTTTGGTGAAGATGGATAATTCATGTGTGATTGAGTAATTCTGTTAACGTGACTGTTTGTGTAAATTTCGTACATGTGCCTTTCGCGTACTTGGAGCACTCTTAGTTCATTATATCACGCTCAATCTTCTTAAATTGAATTGGATTGTAATTATGGTGTTTCGTGACTTATGAATCTGACTAAAACGGGATTTCTTTTCATAATTACTTCATTTTATGATTTTGCTTGGATTTCAAATTTAAGTAGAGTGTAGGTGTGGTTTACTTGGAGTAAGGGGCTTTGTACCTTTAACAGTCGTCTCGCCTCTGAGGTGAGAGACTCGGACGTCGGGACTCCTCAAACCAATAGTCTCAGCATTCCAATGGCTACGCTCCATTTTCTTGGGTTTGAAGTTTTAAAACTAGATTGATGGATTTGTTTCTCATCTTAGAATTGAAAAATACATTTAATAGCTTTCGATTTGTACTCGTGAGATTTCTTTTGGATACATCTCGTAGTTGTCACTCTAAATCTCTTCCTGCAATTCACTTGATAGGTACAAAATATCTTCACATCTGATGGGCATTCCTTGATAGGCCCAAAAATTCCCCCTTTACGCGCACCATTAGTGACCACAAAAATTATAAGATAAATAGATACTCCGTTGATATTAAACCTTGCTTTCGTTCTTTCCATCTTCCATTTCTTGTTCCCTCCCTAATTCATGACTAGTTTCCTGACTCTCATTGCCGTTTGCTTTAAAGGTGGCTTGCAGTTTTATGTGCAGATTGTCTTTCAGTAACTTTTTATCAGAATGCTGAGAACGAATTTGAGTTGTCACCCATATAAAATCCACAGCATTGAGCTGATAAGTTTTTTTTTCGAGAAAATTATATGATTTATTGAAGTGTGTGGTAACTGGGGTATTTTCCTAACCGTCAGGACGTAACTAATTTGCTCCTGTTCAACGCCAAAATTGGTCAGGTATAAGGGTTGAGTCATTCCTGACCGTGATCTCAGTCCATATTGAAAAAGCCCGCATTCCTTGAGTTATATGGTTATACATGTATATTGGCCGGAACATAATCAGTGGCCAGTGATGAATATCCCAGTCGCAGCTATCGATGTCTAAGTGGCTTTATCATAGGTCCATTCGTCGCCGGGTCGCTTTTCCATAGTAACCTCTTGTGGCTCATTCTCATCATGCTTGGGCGTAAAAAATTGTTTCCAATACAGTAATGGAATGATGATGCTTGAGGAACTTCCGCCTTCTTGGTCTCGTGAATGATAGTGATGTAGGGCTCTGACCTTGGTGGTGACGCTTCTCCCGGAGATAGCTTGGTTCGAATAATCGTAAAAATGGTAAGGAACTGGAACGTGAGCGGCACTTTTGCGGGAAAAGGCGAGAGCTTTAATTACTCTATGTTTGGGCAGAGGAATAAGGTAGGGTGTAACCTATTAATCATCCCCCCTGGAACTATCCAGCTTCAAGCCCAAGGACAGTTTGATCGGTGACGATAGCGCTCACCTAGTGCAAAACCCAGTGGTGCGTGAATTCCATCAAACAGTTGCTTTTCATATAGCTTCCGTGGTTTCTCAAGAAGATTTAGTGCACAGGAAATCACTTATCGTAAACGTTACTATTGATTTGCTGAGAAACTTGTTAAGGATTTGAACCTGAATTACTCGGCCTCCAGTGGAAAAGTTGATCCATTGGGTCTTCTCACCACCCCGGAAATAATTCGAGTGCCAACCAATGAGTAGGTTTTTTACCGCTTTCTTCTCTTTAGTACACCGAATAGTGGATTACAGGTAGTATGTTCAATCTTTTGAAATGACGCTTCCAGATATGCATACCCATTCAGTTTGAATCACTCCCTGTGTACCCAACTACAGGGCCGTATTCCTTGGAGTGATAAGGCATAACAGTTTAAAATTAGTCATTTTGGTATTAATGGGGAATAAAACGTCCTCTGAGGTAATTTTCAGCCTGATGGAAAGGCAGGTTAGTTGGTAAAGGTTAGGTTATAAGGAATATTGAGGAAGAGTGTTCGGAATCAGCATACTCTTCACAAGGAGCATCCCGGATTCCTCGATTTTTCGTCATTGGACGGACGGAAAACTACAATTAGATACTGCATTCGCGAGACGCTCAAAATGGATCGAGATCTAGGAACTTAAATCTCCTCTACTTTCAAAATTAGAACCGGGACCTCTTCATGGAGTGTGCTAATCCTCTTTACAAAATTGCTGCGCAAGCCTCGATGAGTGCTCGCGATGCCGATTCCATTTTATGTACCTCCTTTACTATTGCATGCATAAGCCATCCGCCTCAAGAACGGGTGGTTGGGGGTGATAGGATACCGGCATATTCTGTGCCACTGTGGACGGAGAAAAAGTCTTATGCCTATGTTATCATGTTGTATTTAAAGTCTTCTATCCCGTGTTTATGTTGTGATCACGGATGGCGCTAGGAGAAAAGGATAATTCAATCCAAATCCCTTAATTATATTCTTATTTCAAACCTAATCGCTGTTGCCTTCTCTATGCCTCCATTACTTTACTGGGATGGCTGATTCTACGTATGTCGAGGGAAAGCAGAATAACATCGTGTCAGAACTAAACTCGGGTCTCCTCTGCCTTTCCTGAAGAGTAATTTTTCTAGATCTTTTAGTGTGTAAGGCGGCCATCCCAGTTAAGCCTTTGACTCAGTTACATGTTTCTTTTTCTCTTAACAGTTGCTGATATACATTGGAATCCCCGTTGAACCAATTTTAATTGTTTTGTCGCATTTTCCTTTGTTGGGTCCCAAATTACTTGCTACATAACGCAAGGTCTTAATACCGTTTAGAGAATCGATTTCCGGCCTTCTCATTTAAAATTTAGACAGGAGGGGAAATCTGTGAAATTTACCCCTCATGTCTAAATTTTACCCTTCATCTTCAGATTATGCCATAGTTAACTGTTCCTCCACATCGGGACGGCAAGTAAGCTCTTGCAGCCGGGCCGGAAAAACTGGCTTTGACAATCGATCGATCCGCTCTTGCCGTCCCGTAGCCGAAGGAGATGGATGCACGTGGGTGTGTGTGGACCCGCTCTCCCCCACTCTATGCGCGTAGACGTCACGGCGTGGCTGCCCCCTTCTCCCTCTCTATCCAATATGGTCGACGGTGGCCGAGGCCTTTGCCCTCTGGTCCCTCGTACATTCTCCCCTCGCGCCCCGCTTTCGAGACCGCGGCCGCGAGCTTCGCCGCCAGCGTCGTCTTTCCCCGTTGCTTTCCACGAATTGTGCTATCTCTTCAACCGCGCCAAATCCTTCTCGCCCTTCTTATCGACCATTCGCGCTCGAGCGAAACAGAGATAAGCATTTTTCTTTCGCACCAATCCCAGACACCAATGGAGTTCGTCGATCTGATTTTTTTCTTCCATCAATGCTGTTTCGAAGTTTCCGAGGATGTGACGTCTCCGTGGTTAATGGTTTTCGTTTCGGCTCGATCTGCTGTCGCAAATGCGCGGAGAATCCCGGAGATAACGGAAAAGCTCGGCCTCATTCATTCGCGATTCGTGGACGCTGGCTCCGTGATACGCGCTGTGATGAAAACATCGCGCCCGGAGTGATTCAAATTCACTGTGTCCGTTCAGGTCATCGAATGTGTATGTTGATAAAGTGAGCATTTTTTCGCACAATCACCGTGAAGTTCTGTTTATAAATATTGGGTCATTGCGGAGCAATCAGTAAGTTAGACGCCGCTGCAGCGGTCTAACCCGGCGAGCTGGGATATCTGATATTTAACAGAATTATGCAGGATCGGTGCTTTAAATCACGGATCGAGAAATAAAAGCCTGCTGCGACGCGAAGTTTTCATGCTGTTAATTTATTTTCTTTATAAATAGCAGATTGAATTATCAAAAAACTATTTAAGGCAAAATAAAAACTTTTAAATTGATCATTCTCGGTGGCCTGTCTGCATGTGTTATCGAACCTTTTAGCCGGTAATTTTTTAAATAGTTTGCAGGATGCATTTTAAATGGCGTTAAGGTAATGATGCATTCAATTTCTGTTATTGAGACTATTTTTTGTTTGCGTCTTGTAATTGCTATTCAAGAGCAATTTTTGAAGAAATTGCCATGAGAAAAATTCGGCCTGGACCGGGAAAGGAACCACGGACCTTAGGTTTGCCGGACCAATGCGCAGACCACTACGCTATCCAGACTTCCGAATTCTCATGGCAATTTAGGTGGATACAAGGCAACTTTTTCTCATGGCAATTTCTTCAAAACAATTCACCCGCCATGTTTTTATTTATTCAAGAGCATAATATATATTATGTGTACGCATAAATGAAAGCTAATATTCGCTTCGGAGATGTGAATAGGTAATTTTATCCTTTTCACCATGCTTCAGGCAATATATGGAATAGATACTTGAATTTTGGCAACAAAGTAATTTTTTAATTAATTCTGGAATTATGGATGAAGTTTTTCATAGTGAAAGTGTTGAAAATACTAGAAATACACCGAAAAGTTACTGGTGAAACGGTCACGTCTCTTCTCTGAGAGAGTGCTAATGCGAATGATTTGAAGTGCGGTCATAGTTTTTAACATTCATTTATTTTCTTTATATTTTTATTTTGCTCTGCTAGCCTATCTTCTGAATATTGTTCAGACTGCTATCTCGATGAAAATAGTACTAACATTTAGAAGTAAATTTTTGAAGAGCAATCAAATTAATGAAATCTCCTCATAAATAATAAGATTTTATTCTCTCTGGCTTTCTCCTGTAATTTTTCTTTCACGTTTTCACGGGGTTGCGTGTTGAGATTCACAGGGCACGCGTGCGAACTAGATGAGGAAGCACGCCTGGCGAACTTCTTTCCGAGTCCCACAAATGAGGCGAGCATCGCATCAGTGGACCAATCAAGTTAAGCAATGAGTTAAATTTCCTGAGATGAAATGGCGAGGGATTTTGACGCACAATGTGCCATGATTCCTGACATCAGCTGTTCTCGTCTCAAATGTATAGCATATGCTCTGCATGGACGCTTTTCTCCAATAAAATATCTATCGCTACACAGAAGCCTACGATTCGCCGCCTTGGAGTGTGCCAGTGGGGGCTAGGATATCAGTCGTTTACAGGATTAGCGGAGTATGGACGTTCCACGGACGTGTTTTCAACTTATGCTTATGTTTCTGACCAGGTTTTCGCCGAATGATGATCTGACGACCTGAGAGGTCATAGTCCTCCCACCGAATCTTGGTTTCCGATTTCCATGATCAGTAGGTTGTGATGCACTTATTTCGTAATTCATAGTTACAAGCCTGTATGGATATCGTCAGCGATCTTTAATACAGTGGTATCCATTGCTTCCTGTATCCCAATGCCGTTAAGTACTTATTGATGTATAGGTAGTGGTTTCTCCGCTTTAACGGAGGATTTCTCACGCCAAGGGCAATGAAGTATCCTATCCAATTTAGGCAAATGGGGAGGAAGGTGGATCATTATCTCAATGATCACTCGGTCCCCGCCTGAGTTAGCTGCAGAATCGTTTGGCCCCTTCACCACCACGTTGAGGTTCAAGTCGGGATTATTCTCTCTTCAGACTGTAAGGCATAACCCAAGTCCTCCGTTAATTTAAGGGGACGATTCTATTTAGAATTATATCATTTTCAATTCCTATGTGATCCATCCATTGTCATATTCAACTCTGTTCAAGCTGTCATTTTTCAAGTGAGAAAGTCGAGCATTCTCAAACGATGGCTCGGTTAATGCCTCGTTTGAGCGGGTCGGAAGGAGCAGAGATGTAGGAACTGCTGTATACTTTGCTGGTTTGCCCTAAGTAAGAATCTAGCGCAGGAGAAGACCAAGTGAAAACTCTGTTCTGGGATTTTCTGCTGTAGATGTCTTATGGCTTCATTGTCACCATCAACAATTATCAATCCGAAGATTGGTTTGCTGGAGTTTCCCCAGTCATTTGCTTCATTCAGTGACAAATTTTCTCTTAGAAGTGTATAATAATTTGTCTAATGTATTCATTTCTCGGTCTTCTTCTGCAATTATTTCCATTTATTTCCCCTTTCATGCTGCAAAATATGCTCAATAAGATTTTTTCTTCTTCCCATCAGAGTTTTTGTATTATACTACTTTTCCCTCCAGCTTATCGTTAAACTTCGTTGGTGATTCTTTCCTTCCTTTTGATCTTCAACATTATTCGTTAGCCTATATTTATTACTTGCCAGTGGTTCCTTATTTACAGGTGCACGCCTCTGGGTTTTACAGAGTCCTCTCTGATGGAGTCATCGTCGAAGATAAACTAGGGACCCCTGTATCTTACAGGAAGTTTGAATTCTCCTTTGGTTTTAGTGGTATTTATAGACATTCCACTCCTAGTTTGAACAGAAGTCTTGATTTACTCAGCTTTATCTCGTGGAAATTCATCTACATCTACATACTACCCCGCGAGCCGCCGCATGGGCGTGTGGCAGGGGGTGGTAGGCCACCAGCCGTGTAAAGATTAACATTTTTGGAGGTAAAATGGTGTCGTGTCCTATGGGAGTGTATTTGGAGGAGCTCAGTTTTTAATGTGGTCGCTTATTGTGCGCGGAAAGAACGAGTTTTGTACCTATCTGTTCGGCTGAGTATCTCTCTTATTTTATCGCATCTGTCAGACCTAGAAATGTAGTGAGGCGTCATGATAATATTCTCTGTGTCGCTCTGAAACACACCAGTTCTGACTATCTCAAGCAGCCTAGTCTTCAGGGGCTCCCATCTTATCCCTCTAACAGTTATGTAGCACTATATGTTCGTTAGTAGCAGTTTTTAACGAAGCGTGCTGCTTTTCTTTGTATTTTGATAATTTTTTTGGTCAAATCTTTATGACCAGGTTCCTAAATGCTCGCGGCGTATTCGAGGTGTGGCCTAACCAGAGCGAAGTAGCATCGATCTTTTACTTTTTCATTCGAGGATCTTCCTATTATATAAAATTTTAGATAAACATTGCGTATCTTCTTTCAGTTCTCCTTTTTTCTATATTTAACTAGCTCTTTTTCTGACTTGATTCCTCAATATGGCAGTATATTATAAGGCGGTCAAATTAATGTAAAACAACACATATTTTAGTTTCTGATTAATTTTATCCTCCTCAAGTTTTCTGGCCCCATGTAAGTTCAAGGCGGACATTCCGAGGATTACGAGGTTCATAGCTAGTTCTGATGAGTGCTCCCCGGTTGCGACTCGTGATTGTTTGTATTCTGAATGTATTATTATAAGTTAATTTTTTACTCTGATATAGTCGCCGTAATCCTTCTTTGAGAAGGTTAGCTGTACTTTTGGATTGTCGTAATCCTCTCAAATAAATTACTTTCGGTCTCCTTTTTAGATGAAAGACCTCTATGTAATGGGGTAAAGAACAAAGAATGAAATCTAATACGTTTGGGCCTGATATCGCTCGCTCGCTTTGTGACTGGCTCCCGGTATTCCAGTCGGGACTCCTTCCAGCCCTCTTTCCCCTTGACCACTCTCCGCCAGACCATCGCCCAAAAGTCCCTTCACCCACCTTCACCTCCTTTCTAAAACAAGGTCCGCGATCACTGGAGTAGGCGGGCACTTTGGAGCCCCTCACCCACTCTGAGATAAGCGTCCCCCCCCAGTCCCAGCTCCCGCTTGCGACCAAGATACCTCCCTTGCCACCGCGAACTAGTTATTCCGCGCTCCTTCGGATTTTTTTCTTTGCCTGCGTCCTCTTTTCCTCGTAGCCTTTTTCCTCTTCGTCGCCTCATCTTGCCGCGCGACAGACTTGGTGTCCTCAAGTGCAGTGCGACCGAAACATAAGTTTTGTGAAGTTCCCAGGAAGAGGTTTTACCCTTCCTTGACTGGTCCCCACGTGGTAATGTGCGACCGATCGACCTTAATATTTTAGTGCCTTGGAATTGTAAATTCCCTTGAATAATTGATTAAGGCTCGTATCGCATTTGGATAGGTGATGCGAGAATTTAACCCAGTAATCGTGCCAAAAATCTGCATTAAACTAGAGATATTTCTATAGTTCATTTATTGTGGCGATAACTTTTGCTGCTCTAGAAGCAATTTTAAATGGTAGTTCAATTTACTACTTAGTCGCCTTTGTGTTGAAAGGTAATCAAAAAGGTCCGAGGGCATGCTGATATGCGTATATTGAAAAACGATCTCTCTCGGTGTGGATACGGTTAATAGATACATCTGTCATACTGGGTAATTAATATAACGATCTCTTGCGCATTAGGCCCAAGTATCTCAACTTAAAGTCTCTTCGATCAATTCACCCCTGTGTACCTCACTGTACCCGTACCTCTAACGATGCTTATTCTTTCATTATTATGTGAATATTAAACTCTCTCAGTTCTAACTTTGTGATATTGCAGGATAGCAAGTATTTATTAAAGCTTTTACACAGAACCAGAGATATTGTATCTGCTTCTGTGTAAAAGTTTGAATAAAGTCTTTATGTCATAATGATGATAGTCACGCAACCAAGTATTAATTCAAACTTTTACACAGAACCACTGATATAATGTGACCAAAACTTTGCAGCGAGTCTTTCCACCCGTACCGAAGAACTTTAATTCATTCCTCTCTATCGCATCACCTTATCTTACAATGTTTACCGCAAACAACTGCCACTCTCCTTAAACCAACCACATTTGCTGGGCTTCTATTCTCATTCTTTATCGCTGTCCTGAGTTTGATCTTTAAACAATCAAGTGGGAAGAATGACAGTAGTTTTTTAACTGTCCATTAAATGGAATCTAATAAATAAAACTGAAAGAAATCTGTAGATAGCGGCCTCCTTTAGTCCTTACCCTCCGTAGTCATTATGGCGAAATTTCCCCAAAAAATATATTCCTGCAAAAAATGGAAAGTCACATGTAATATTTTATAAGCATCATTAGGATATGATTTTCAAAAAAGTTCTCTCTCTCTCTGCTCAGTATTAGTCATGTAGAAATAGAAAAGTAATTCTCACGATCAAGAAATGTGCTTTTCATTAATATATTCAAAGAAGCTGGGAATGATTTTTAATTTTTAAGATAAGGAAAAAACTAGGTATACGAATTGGATGTAGAGAAATATTTTCCTCCTTGCTGCATTCCGCTGCGCTCGGGTAACGGATAATCAATGAATCTCATAATGCCCTAATAAGGGTTTCGGTGGTCGTTAGGGTGTCATGATTAGTGTCATAGAGTAAACAATACATCATGAATCCTTTACTCGATGTTATCATCCGGCGACCCATCTTCATCCGCTACGATGGCTTTCGATGAGGCTACCCTTGTGATTTTCTTCTTCATCTTCGTCTTACTCCGTGTCTTAGGCTTTAAGCCTATTTCTACGTCATTTAGTCCTGATATTTCCATATCTTGCGCGTAAGTCCCTAGGATCTTTTGCTTCTTGGTGTATATGTTCAGATTTATGTTTTTTATCGTATTTATCGCAAGAATCTTCGGATTTTATATGTTCAGATTTGTTTTGGTATTCTTTCGTCATCCGTTCTTTCTAAGTGTTCTCTCTCTCTATTTCTGTATTCTCTATCGTTTTGTTGAAACTTTTCTCATCGAAGGTTTGCTGTATATCTTTGTTTCGTTTTCTATCAATTTGTGATATTCTTGGTAAAAATTGCGGTTTTCCTGCTCTTTATTGCTTACTTATGTAAAATCCGTTAATAATGAACTCGAGAGGTATCTACTACTGGAAAATATATATGAGCTGTGGTCTATACAAGAGCATTGTAATCTCTCGCCTTTGGGAGGATTGATTTATTTTTTATCGCTCTTAATCTCTTCCGTGTTCCTATTGTATCTCTTCTGTGGACGACGAATCTGAAAAAAATTCCCATGTCCTTACGTCACCCTTAATGAGTCATTACCTGTATAACGTGCCACTTCTTTCTGGTTGCGATTTTATTCGTGGGCTGCACTTCTTAGCACCTAAAATACGTCGAATGTGTGTAGTAAGTTACGAGATTGAAGAAATTATGGCTTTAAACGACGAAGGTATTTAGATAGGTATTTCAGTGGCTAATATTAATTAACCTGGCGATGCAAGGAAGGGAATTGAAATTCATAAGCTTGTGGAGTGGTCATCAAGACTGACGTGCAAGTAGTATAGGCATGCATTCAGTGTCAGTCACGTTCAAGGTTCAAGTTTTCCTGAGATTTTCTCTCCAAGTAAATTTATTAATCTCATTTTATGGTGCAATAAGTCTGGTATTGCATTCTCATGGATCTAGAAGCTCGGCAAAGGAAACAGTCGCGATTTTAAAAATTGCATTTGATTACGACCTCATTCAGGCTGCTGATGCAATTCTTCATTACGATAGTATTTGGGATTTTGGGGAGAAATTAGTCTGACAATCCAAAATTACTAGAAATATAAGAAACTGATGAAAACTGTGTAGTGCCATCAATTCAATTCCGGTAGGGTCTCTTCTTTTTATGATTTGAGGTTAAACTACGTTTACTTAGGAAAATTTAGAACTGAACTTAAATTTGAATTTAGAAGAAATTTTCCCTCACATCTAATAATATCTCTCGTTATAGAGTGTATTTCGTATAAAATCCGCATTGGAAAATACATATATTCTTAACTTTCGAACAGAATACTACTTACTCTTTTGCTTTTGTATTCAACTTTTTACAACTCGGGTAATAATTGAAAACTCCAAGTACTTTATTTATTTTGAATTTTCTAGTTAGCCTCGCCGTTGTATCAGCACTTTAATTAAGAAGTATGATCTCAATTTGGTTTTGCTGTGCTCGAATGATGAGTTTTCCCTCAAACTGATTGCAGCTGAATGGCTTTCCTATTGAGTATGAAAATCGAATTGGTATACTGTTATCAGACATTATGGTAAAAATGGGTGTTTATATTGTTGCCCTCAATTATGTACGCTTGTTTAACTTAACCAAGAACTAGGTTATAAGAGGCAATGTTTGGTGAGTTTCAATATATTCTCGCCAGCGAAGTCTGGAGATTAGGTCATCTCTAACCGATTGCTCAGCACTCTCGACTGAGAGCCCTTGATAATCGCCACACGTGTGTCGACTGTCCCTGAACTCGCCCCTCTCATTGGCTCCATATCCAATGGTAAGGCTCTCGCGCTTGAAAGAAGGATATTGGATATTGATTTTAGAAATTATAATGTTCAAGTATTTCTAGTCAAAAACTAGCAATGCAGCTAATAGGATTTTCATGAAGAGCAGGCCAGGGCCATTTATCGAAGAAGAAACGTCACAAACTTACAGCATAGGAAAAATATTCCAAGGTATGGTTCGGTTAAGAGCCAGGGTTATGGACCATTGAAGAACAGCAGATTTTCGGCCAGAGTCAGGTGACGAAGGTCAAAGTTACCGGTAAATTGAAAAGCAAGGTGTGGCCAGGAGTATAAAAGGGAAGCCTCACTCGCTTTATTAGGAAGTGCGCGAACAGAAGGGCTGGATGAATTGGGCGCCCGTTGGTGGTCGAAAGAGTCCACCTAAATGACTGACGCAGGAATAAGTGAACCTTGCTACTAGAGGTAAATGGAGAGATGTTGAGTTGGAGAGATAGTAGAAGAGCATTCGCATCAAAGAGAGAAGAACCGCTGTCACTCATAGATTTGATGGATTAATAACGAATAAGATGTGTGAGAGTAAATATGGTGATGAAGTTTGAAATTATGCTGAAGAGGTGCACTTAGTATATCCGGGATGTATATATTTACAAATTAGCGACACTTAAGAATAATGGGAAAGGTCAAGTGAATCTCATGTGGATCTAGTTTTCTTTGCATGATGTTAAACAATGCGTTTTACGAAATCGGAATACGACTCTACCCGAATGAGGGGTGTCTGATTACATGTGCCTGGCAACGAAGGAATATAACCGTCGTAAGCAATGCGGTCTATCTTAAAATGACAATTTTCTATTCGAAAACGACAGCGTTAAGATGATAAATGTCAATGGATGGGCGATGAAATTTGTGTGTTATCGTGATAGCGTTCTTATAACCTGTGGCTTCATTGTCTCAATTTTTACATGATTTGCTGGACATTTTTGCTCATTGCGAAGCATTCTTGCTTTGATGCGAAATATTCACGTTAGGATTAACTGAAAATTGCATTTTCTTCAATTTGGAAGACGAGATGAGTGTTTCCTGTTTTTGCCGAACGGATTATTTTTTCTCAATTTTTGGTTGATGCCAATTGCATTTGCAATATTTTCCTAATTCCTGTCGAGAAATCAAACATGTGCATGATTTTGATGATTCTATTGTGAGTTGGGCTTTGGCTTGCCAAAACTTAGCCTGACTACATGATGAAATTATTGGATATATTTCGCGAGTGCTACTGATGACAGCGAAGTGTGCAATATCTCACTATGTGCTGTGAATTCAATGCCAACAGCTTTCTGGATTTAAAAAAACTGGTGAACGAGGTAATATGGGTGAAAACCGCCGTATCCGACTTCCTTGTTTTTGTTCGCGATGGAGAAAAATGTTCCCCTCCCTTGTTATTAACATCTTCCATCGAAGCGCGCTTCATACGATCACTTTCGATGCTCTTGGATAGATTGGTGTTTTTTTACAAGTTGCTCATGTGGTGATGTCTGTCGTGAGAACAGTGTTGCTCTGGCGTAGAGCTCAGAAAGTACTAATCTGTGAATGGCTTGTTATTGAGAATTATTAAACTGTTAAAAATATCGTTAACCCATTAAGTCAGAGTTGAAAATACCTCTAATCGATAGGGTTGTAACCATAAACGAGGTAGAATTTCGTCCCTGGTAATATCTGGTCGGTGGTCAATGGCGATTTTTCGCTACCTATGCACGATCCGCATTTTCGCATGTCATCAGCGTTTGTTTGCTCGTGTGGTAATTACATAGTTTCATCGATTAGCACTGCTTGCATGTGCATGTATGACTCATAGAGAGTCGTGTGTGTCAGTTTTGGCCTCAGTATTATTGCGTTCTGTTAATTGGTATTTGAACTGGTTGAAGATCGACTGCGGGGGGAATCACGTGTACATAAATGCTCTATTACTGAAGAATTGGATTTTTACTTAAGTAGATTATCTAACCGGTAACATGATAATATTAGTATGATAGTAGTTAGATATAACCGGTTTTTGCTTCTAAAAGCTGAATTTTTTACATGTTTTTAAAAGAGGATAAGTATTAATGGCATTGTTTTCGTTTTGGAGTTCTGACGAGTTACGTAACCTAAATGAAGAACGGAATAATCGACTTTTGGACTTTAATTTAATTAAGTTTATTTTATGAGTGAATTTAACTGCTACAATTTTTTCCTGTCTGGAGCGTATTAAATTATTCGTTGTTTGAATAAAATACTCTTTCTAAAAGAAACCCAATGCTAATAGCTATTCGCAGGATTCATGAAGTTGTGAAATATCTTTCGTGAAAATTGTGCATTGTTCTTTTTGATGGCCGAGGTGACATCCTGTACCCATCGATGATTTGTCATTCCCGAACAAAATCATCAATTTTTATGTCTAAGGCCCTTAGTTTCTCCGTATCACTTTTCCTCGAGAGGGCGTTTCGATTGTCATGAAAGATTTCCATCTACTCCTGCTTTGCCTCTCTAGCTGCGCATGCGTGCGATTCCATTTCGGATCCTTTCGCTCGACCCTGAATTCTCTTGAGAAGATACATGTGTTTGATCACGTTCGCAGTTTTGTATGTTAATGTTCCAAATATCCTGCTTGTGATCACGGAGGCCAGTGCTTCAATTGTCTTACCATATTATCTCTCATATCTTGCGATGGCAAACGGCGATTTGTCTTTAAGATAATTTCGCCACCATTGAAGTTCTGCTAACTCCATTTTTTGAGATGATGCCCATAAATGACTTTTCTGAAATTTTTTTTCACGGTCAGAAGAGATGTACCTTATGTAGATTTCCAGTGATCGTAATGTGTATTTTTTCTTGTGACGGCTTGTGCCTACATTTTAATTTGTAATAAATTCATTAATTAAGCTATAATTTTTTGTGGCCTAGTCAGATGGTATCAATTAGAAATTACAAAAGGTTGCATAATTATCCTGAGTTTCGAGTAAGTTAAATAATTGATCAATGCCCTTTTCTTAATATTACGGATCTATATCGAAATGTAAGTGTATAGGATATGCTATCGATGAAAATGGAATAGGAGAGAATTGATCAGAATCAGGTGAATGAAATATAGATTTAAAAATTTTGATTCTTATGGTTGATTTCATGAATAAGCTGCGTTTATTAGGACCATTATAACGCTTGAATGTATCCAATGTTTTCACGCAGTGCTTTGGTCCACTTGAAGATCAAATGAATGTTCATAAGAGCGAAAAAGTGTCTACGTGGTGCTCATGCGATTGTAGCACCAACCGCAAATTTTTCTCGGCCTTCACATTCCCCCTTGGGAACACAGGCAGCCCTGCCGACTCCTCTGCCTCGGGGCAGCAAGGAGCGAGAGCCACAATGCCTGAGACGCAGTTAGAGCTTGATCCACCATTTTGCTTTGGATTTTAGGGAGGATATATAAGAATTACGCTGTAATTAGAGCAAAAATTGACATTTTTCAGGTTATCCCTCAAAATCTTAATTTCCCCCCTTATTTAGAATGTCAATTACTGCCTAAAAACACAAAATTTGCTATTTAAGTTACTCGTTTTGGATGACGAAATATTCTGCTAAGTTGCGTGAAATTCCTCTCATATTCATCTCATACGACATATGTCCTTGAAGTCTCCCCATGGAGAATCCGGTAGGATTAGAATTCTTTCTGCGATGCGTACCGCCATTACAAGGGACAGCGTTCCATCCCTCCTGGAGCTCTCTCATTTCCTCCCGATCTTACCTCAGGCTTAAAGTTCGCGAGTAGCCTGTAATTCTGTCACAACTCACATGCATCTTATCTACGCTGAATGATAAATATTGTGGGGAAATATTGGTTGCTTTGCCTTACTATCTTTTGTTATTTTAATGTTTAATTTATTTGTATATATCTTCCTCACCGTCTTTCTTTCTCCATCGAGCAAGATTCTTCTGAAATAATCAAGTTTTCATAACAGATTTTTCATAGTGCACAATTTATTTGAGTAATCAAGTCTAATGACTTAGGCATTCTAGCAGAGAAACTCGCGGCAACGTTCATTCTGAGACTGCAAGATATTATCCTTGTCAATGATTAGTCCATCTTGCACCTCATTTGTTTTTACCATACTACGCCAGAAATTGCTTTGAAATGTTGTCTCTAACCAATTTGTTATCCGTGAATATTGATGTTATAAAATTGGCCAGGATAGGTTGGTTTCATTAATTCATGCCTTTCTGCGATATTTATTTGGAGCACTTCTGTCAGTGATTTGTCTTTTCATATTTTATCAATCCTTTCATCGTTTTTTAAGGCTGGGATTGAGCTTTTCCTGCACAGCTTTTTATTCTAATTATTTATTGGAGGGTACGGCTTCTTTCTCTTACTTGACCGAGGTTTTTGAGAACTTTACTTCCCGGGCTTTGCGACGTCGGAAGTTATATTCTACCATGCTACGTTTGCTGCAAGGTTGTATTTATGCTAAATTTAATTGTTCTGAGTACTGTGGCCCCTATAGTGAGGTATGGGTGACGATTGTGCTTATGGATGATTAAGAGTGTTTGGAGTAAGACTTACGGTAATAATTAGTCACTTTTTATGCTTTGAAAATACCTCTTTACTCTCTGAACGGACCGAAGAATCCTTAGGTCTATGGACTCCATTATACATTTTCATTATTGTTCCTTATTATGCTTCAAGAATATTTGCTTATCCTAGTAGATTTCTATTTTGAGAATATCAACTGTAAATCTCATCTATGTTCTTTTCCCATTGCAACATACCTCCTTATTTCTGCTCCCGACTATTTACCCTTTTTCTCGTCGTCTGCAATCTTTACTCCATTAATTTCGACCATCTGTTACTCTCTTTTTGAATTTGTTCCTCCCAAGTAATCGACTTATCCTGTCTTTCGACCCTGTCCTAGGTAAATTTTAGTTGGTTTATCTCGACTTGCCTCCCTATCATTCTTTCGATGCGAAAGAACGAAATAAGCGTCAGAACCACCGTCCAAAACCAGTCCTTCCGTCCCTTTTTACGGTGTGCATTGTCGGAATCTTAGCCTTCATTGACTGCCCGACTCGTCTGGATCGAACGACTGACACCAGTCCTTTGATCTGGTCCATGGATCGAACTCAATCTCGCTTTTGAAGGGTCTATCTCACTTGAATGGAATACCAAAATACCTGAGCCGAAAAATGTTGACTTGTGGGACAGGTTTCGTTTCTCTGGTGCATTTTAATGCATATTTCATTGATAGGACACGACGAGTTTCTCTCTCGGCCATAATTTAGTTATTCTCCAACTGATTGTGAAATAGGCGAAAAAAACCGATGAGACCTTGGAGGAAAAATGGGATGGAATGTATTTGACAAAAAATAGTGTATTTTATTTTTCAAAATTGATGAGCAAATATGAATATGTATTGGGCCAAGTAACCAAATACGCCTAAAGGGGATTTAATTTATATGCAGCAGCAATTTCCCCTTTATCCTCATGTATTTACTAGAGGTAATTCTACGGTAATTTTTGAAAAATTCCTATTTTTCAATGGCGTTTTTCTCATTTCGGTTTGTATGAGAGCTCACTATTTTTCGATTGACTGGATCAAACGAGCAATATGACGTGAATTTGGCAATGGAATTATTTGCATTCTGCTCTTCTTGTAGCTCTTAATACGTGTTTTGCTCATTCATAATTCTAAAAATATGGCATTGGGCTAAAAATACGCGCTGTATCTGCGATCGAATGTGACAACTGAGGCTAAGGGAATGCTATTTCCTTCGTCTCGTTGGAGAAAACAATTGGAGTAAAATTACTAATATTTCCTCGCTGAACCAAGAGGACACTGCGGGTGCATAGAAGAATATAAAAATAACGTCTCTGGTCCTGTCTGCTTTTTTATGTATCTTTTGAATCTTTATCCTTATTTTATTTTAAAATGCTTTAAAGCAAATGGTTCCATGTAGGAAGAAGACACAACTGATTTGACTTCTCGCTTTTCCATTTTTTTGTAATCTCACTGTCATTGTTAATAGCCCACCAGTCTTTAACGTCGATGGAAAGTTTGATAGTTCGGTGGTTGGTTCAATTTATTCGTCCAATGAAAAGTTCTGTGATACTTAATAGTTCCAAAATCCCCAACGTAAGTGGAAACGTGCCCGATGGTAAAGCGTAGGTTTTTTTCGTGGAAGGTTAGTGTGACATAATTTTCCCAGGATCGTCACAAATATTAGGTTTGGGTAGACTGTATCTGTATAATCCTATTCAGTAGTAAAATATGTCGAATATACTGTCGAAGTATCAGTATGGGTACACGCTTTGTTTAATAAGCTATGAATATTATCAGGGGAAGGTTGCCTCTTGGTTTCACTCCAGTGCATTTTAAAAGGGAGCTGAGAGGTAACTAAGCAAACAACACGTGAAAACAGTGCTAGAAATATCACATCCTTTGTCAACGTCTGCATTGATTTTCAATGGAAATTAATTATCTGATTAATATTAAAGCTTTTGCCGATTGCTCTCGGTGAACCTTTACGCATTGCTGTCAAAATTGGTCAAGAAACTACTAAAATTGTTGAACCGCACTTATTATCGATTAAGACTTTTATTAAAACCCATTTTTAACATATGTTTTTAGCATTGAAATGGGATAGATTTTGATATTTTTTTTGATTCGACATTGAAATTTAGAAACTCGCTTACGGAACATTTTGCCCTGGGAAATAAGCATTGAATATAAGTATCAGTTTGAGCCTAACTGGACCATTTTTACTTTTTAAATCGTGTATTTATTACCTCATTTCAACCATTTCTAGCCAAATAAAGGGACATGTGCATCAAGCTTTATTAACCTTGATTCTTTTAAGTAATGGAAAGCAAAATAGATTTCGTGGCTTAAATGGGCTTTTTTCGTTCCGGAGCTATGTGGAAAGAGCAATTGTTAATTGCTTTTGGAGTTTGGTTTAATTATTTCGCACTGGGTTACTTTGCATGTTAAGGTTATTTTTATTTTAACTGATAGGTATTGGCTGAAATCGATCTTGTGTTGAAAAATTATTGACTATCGAATATACTATTAAAAATAAATAAACATAATAATTTCGGGAAGAGCGAGAGGAGAGGTGGAAAATAAAAGAAGAAAATAAGTACGTTTGGTTAAATAATGTGATTATTGGAATGGCCAAAATTGCGAAAAGATGATCTGTAAACTACCCAGAAGGATTTAAGAGAGAATTCCGCTCCCAGAAATAAGTAAAATGATTTTTCTTGTCGAAACTTTGTTCTCTCTGTTGAAATATATAGAAAGTAGTAAGGGTGCTACTAAAAAAGGAAAAAATTGAAAGTTTTCTATTGTTCTCGTATCAGTTGAATTTAAAAAAGGAAAATGTTTAGGTTTCTCTCTCCTATGGCGCTACAGCCCAAGTTTGGGTCCTGGCCTCCTTCAACTTCTGCCTCCATGCTTTTCTGTCAGTTGCCGCTCTCCTCCAGAGTCGTAGTCCTAGGAGATTCCTTGTGTCAGCGTGTATTTCATCTTCCCAGCGTTTACGTGGTCTTCCTACTGGTCTTTTACCGTACTTTCGGCTATCAAACGTTCTCTTTGGTATCCTTTTGTCATCAATTCTAGCCACATGCCCGGCCCACTGCAATCGCTGTAGTCGGATGTATTTTGACAGAGGGGGTTCTCTAAAAATACCATATAATTCATGGTTGAATCTGATTCTCCAGATATTGTTTTCCTGAATGGGTCCTAAAATTTTTCTAAGCACTTTCCTTTCAAATCGATCAAGTATGCTTTTCGTCTTCTCTGTCACACTCCATTCTTCACATCCATAAGTTGCAATGGGTCTTATAATTGTCTTGTATATTTTTAGCCTGCTATTACGATGGGCATTTTTTGATCTAAATACATGTGACATCGCAAAGTACGCTTTATTGGCTAGTGTTATTCTTCTCCGGACTTCTCTTTCTTCTGTGCCATCTGCATTTAATTCCACCCCTAAGCATATACATCGGTCCACTGACTCAATGGGGTCATCTAGCACTATCTGTGGGCCCCTGTTCCCTCTTTTCTGTAGTAGAATTTTGGTTTTTGATGTATTAATCTCAAGGCCTATGCTCTTAGCATGGTTTTTTATTTGTAGATAGGTTTTCTGCGCCTCTGCTGCTCTTCGGCTCATAACATTAATATCATCTGCGTAGGCAACCAATTGCTTTAATTTTTTGGTTGGTAAGTTTTCTCTTCCTTACTCCATCTGCCTTATTACGTACTCCAGAGCTATATTAAATAGGGTAGGAGCCAAACCATCTCCTTGCTTCAGACCCTTCGAGAATTTGAATACATCTGTCAGTTGGTATTGGATACGTACCACTGCGACAGTGTCTCTGTCGTTTTGATTAATCTTATTAATTTGTGTGGGATTTTTAGTTAGAGCAGTATTAGATATAGTTTTCTTCTATCAAGTCGTATGCCTGTTTGAAATCTATGAATACATTATATACATCAATGTCATATTCTCAGGCTTTGCGCAGGATTTCTTTTACTGTGAAAATTTGGTCTATTGTTGACCTGCCACTCCTAAATCCAGCTTGATATTCACCAATAATATCTTCTGCTAGGGGTATAAGTCGTTGATTAATAATGTATGTTAATATTTTATATGCTGTGCATTGAAGAGAGATCCCTCGATTGTTGTCGCATTTCAATTATCTCCCTTTTTGTGTATAGGGCATATGATGCTCTTTCTCCAATCCTTAGGAATTGTCTCTTCCTCCCATATTTTAGTAATCAAGGCATGCATTAGTTCAGGTAGGTGTTCTCCACCTAGTTTATACATTTCAGATGGTATTTCGTCCATTCCTGGTGACTTGTTATTCTTTTGGGCCTTTATTGCGTTTCTCACCTCCTCTAAAGTAGGGACTTCTATTTTTCTTCCAAGTCATCACGTAGAGTCACATCGTGCCCATTTTCTTCCGCCTCTTGTGTTCCTAGTAGGGTTTGAAAATATCTCTTCCAGATATTTTTTGTTTTGGGGGTCACTCTCTAACTGTCCTGCTTCGTTTATGCACAGACTTGTTCGGGGTTTATAGTCCTCTATAATGTTTTTCAAATATCTATATGCCCCTTACGATTATTGCCCTTGAAATCTTCCATTTTACTTATTAAGTCATTTTCATGTATTCTTTTCTTCCTTCTGCATTATTTATCTGCTCGTCTTCTAGCTTCTTCGAAATCCTTCTTCTCTCTCTGGTTCTCTTTTCTATGTATTTTTTATGTTTTTGTTTCTTTCTTCTATTGCTTTATGGCACTCATCATCAAACTAGGTTACTCTTTGGTCTTCGTGTAGCCTATTGTTGTTGCAGCCGTTTCCTTGATTATGGTTTTAATTATATTCCATTGGTCCTCTACTGTTTGACCCAGTTGGTTTCTGTTTGGTATTTTTTGTTTTAATTCTTATTCGAAGACCTTTCTTGTATCAGGTGACTTTAGCTTCTCAGCGTCTAGCTTTTCAGCTTTCCCTTGACTTTCGTTCTTCCTAGATATTCTGCATCTAAATCTGACCTGGATTAAGCAGTAATCTGATCCACAGAATGCACCTCTTCTTGTCTTAACATCTAGTATGCTGCTGGCTGCTCTTCTGTCTATCAGTATGTGGTCTATTTGATTAGTTGTGTTCCCGTCCGATGACATCCTGGTTACTTAATGGATATTTCTATGCGGGAAGCATGTAGCATGCGGGAAGCTTATAATCATATCTTTGCTACTGGCAAAATTAATCAGGGAATCTCCATTTTCATTTGTTTCATAGTGTAACGAGTGCCTTCCTATTAATCCCATGAACTGTTCTTCCTTTCCTAGTTTGCCATTCATGTCGCCCATAATGATTTTTATATAATTTTTTGGTGAGTTATCATAGGTTTCTTCCAAAAGCTGGTAGAATGTCTCCTTCATTCCTTCTTCTTGTTCTTCCGTAGGAGCGTGAACATTTAATAGAGTTAAGTTGAAGAAATAAGTATGTGAACGGAGTTTGCATAGGCGTTCGTTGATTGCTTGGAAGTCTATAATATTGGTTTTCATTTTGTTGTCTACTATGAATGCGACACCAAAATCTTTGTTACCTCCTTCTTTTCTGCTGTACAGAATTGTGTGCGTTCTCGTATCCCTTATCCCTTGACCTAGCCATTTTGTTTCTTGTATTGCTGTCACCATAAGTCGATAGTCTTTTATTTCCATTAGTAGTGCTGTTTGAGCACCTGGTTTATTTAGCGTCCGTATATTCCACGTTCCAAAAGCATAGTCCATATTTTTTCGCATGAGTCGTTTCCGAAAGATCCGTCCGTTGTTCCGAGGCTTCTTTTTAGGTTCCTGAACTAGATTTTTTTATGGGAATGGGTAGTTAGCCCAATGCCTAACCCTCCTCCTTTATCCGGGCATGGGACCGGAGGCACTGGCTCCTGAGTTACTCGATCCACCCATTTGCCAGCACAGGCGGAGTTAATGTTTAGGTTTGGTTTTTGTAAAGTTTTATATTTCCCTTTTTGGAACAAAATGGAACAAAATAAGAAAAAGTTCATGCATGAATCTGAAAAATCGAACTTTGTAAATTTATAGGAATCAATAATATGCTGCTATTTTTTCACCCATTGCATAGGTTTAATACTATCAACCCCTGAAAATTACTGCGAAACTATGAGTAACATTTGTGAAGTGGCTTAGTTATAGCTTTACTTAATAAATTACCCTTTTCAGCATATGAGTTAATCGTAGCGTAGCATGAAGACTAAATAGTAAGGTAACTATTATTATGTTAGGGGCAATCTACTGGTAAAGATAGTTTTGCGAATCAAACGACATCATCTGGCTCCCTGCTGTTATCCACATTATGTATCTTTTCTCATTCCGCTCTTGTCATATCCTCAGGTTAAATTCTGAAATCAAAAGCGGTAGCGGGCAGTCTTGCCTTGTTTCGCGACCTATAGATTCCCTCCTTGGTTTTCCGTCAGCTACCCTCACTTGTGTGTGCCATCTGGTATATAAATTACTTTAGAATAAGTCTCTCCTATCCCTGATTTACTCCTATTTATCATATACATCTAACTATGGTCATATCAATCAACTCTTTAAGTATCATTAATATTTTCCTTAATCCCCTCTTTCAAGCTCCATTTCGAAATCTTATGTATATTTATATGTAGAAACGTCTCAGTCATACTCGAGGTTCAATTTTACCAGTGCTCCTATTAGAATTCAATCGTACTCCGAGTTGCCCTTCCTTTTTCTCGTCTCCTAACATGCGTTAACAATTCTAAATACAACCTTTGCCGTGAATGAAATTAAACGTAATTTTCTATTCTCCTCACACTCTGACGCTTGTTTTTCTCTATTATGTATTTAATAACTGTTTTCACGAAGCTATCTGGCCGCACTCCTTCTTCGTAGACTTTATTAATAAGTTCAAAAAGCATTCGTCTGAAATTATTGCCCATATCCCTCAGTAAATCTGCAAGGATGTTATCTTCTCCCACAGCTATCCTATCCTTTGTTTACCGCAGTGCCTTCTCAACCTTGCAGACCCAGGTCCTGTTGTATTAAGCTTTCCTTATCTGTTTCCACATTCACAGGCCTATTGTCTCTGTGGATATTACCTAATGTAGGTCTTCCCTGTATTAATTATCTACTTTTGCTAATTAGTTGTAGTGAGGTGGCTAATACGGGGAAGATCTATATGACAGAAGCAATATCCCTGTGCAACCAGAAATAGAGATGAAAAGCATAATGGAAAGTGCAGTTCACATATTTTTTATTCATATAAATTTACAAATGCCGATTTTGAAGACTTTTTCTTTACTTATTCCAAAAAGGGGAAACATATCTTGCCTAAAACCTGGCGTTGACCGGAAAATAATTAGACATTTATCTTTTTTAAATTAAATTGTTTCGAGAACCAAAGAAAACTTAAAATTTATCCTATTTTAGAAGCACCTTTGCTACTCTATTTATTTCAACATAGAGAGAATATTATTAATGCCGAGAAAATCAATTAATTTCTCCTATTTCTGGGCGTGTAATTCTTACATAAATTCTTCTCAATAGTCTATTGATCATCTTCTCGCAATTTTGGGCAGTCCAAGGTTTGTGTAAATTAACCTTACGTAATTATTTTCTATTCTGCTTTTTATTTTCCCATTCTCGAATTTATTAATATTTAATTGTATTTTCGATAAAAGATCTTAGGTTTTTCCTGGCGTACTGCTGGATAAATGTTTCTCGGGTGTTCCACCGGGTAAGCTGCTTACCCGGTGGAGCACCCGAGAAACATTTATCCAGTATATTCAATAGTCGATAATTATCCAATACAAGATCGATTTCAGCTCAATACCTATTATTTTAAAAAATAAGAACTAAATCAGGCAAATACCCCTGTTCGAAGTGTTAAACGATACTCCAAAAGTTCTCTACTCTTTTCTCGTTGCACCGGGATGTATAAAGCCCTATTGAACCATGAAAACCTATTATTTTCATTATTTGTATGCAATCAACGCTAATTTATCCCGAAATATATCTTTTCCGTTTAAAATGGTTGAAATGGGGAGTAAATACCCGATTTAGTGGGTGGAAATCTTTCAGTTATACTTGCTCTGATTCTTATGCCCATTTCACTGAGAAAAATTTTCCGTTCGCAATTTTTCTAAATTTCACTGTCGGAACAAAAACATATAGTTAAAGTCTATGCTATTCAAACACACAAAACGTATCATAAACACAGGTTTTACGAAAAGGCTTTGTCGATAACAAGCCTAGTCCGACGTTTTTAGAGATTAGATTAAGATCGGTGGGTATAGTGAAGGGCTGCAAGCTAAGGAAGCTTTTGCAAAAAAGTGAGGGAATCTAAGCGGTGAAATGCGTGCAAAGGTGCAAAGAAAAGGTTAATTGAAACCCTAAACCTAAGGTAGAATTTTATGTTCAGAAACTTGGTTCATATAGGAGCGTGTATATAGTGGTGGTTTCTTAGATGTAAATTTGGACAAGATAAAAAGATTTCTGGTAAAGAGAAAGTATTTCGGGTAAAGAGAACACCAAATAAGGGATTGTTATAAATGATAGGAGATGGAGAAAATAATTAGGAGGCAGAAAATTGAATAGAGGTCGTCCAATGAGCTAAAAACATTTTGAAAGGGGTGATAATGGGAGTATGTTAAGTAATCGTGGGAGGAGATGAATGGAAATTTTAAACGCTACGGAAGAAAAATGAATTGAAAAGGGAATTAATATTAAACAAAAACTCGATTGCTTTGCAAAGGGAGAGTGAGAAAGACTTCTCGTAGCCGGGGGAATTAACAGCGCTTTCCAAGGACCTGCCATTCGATCGGTGGAATACCAAATTACGTATCAAAATGTATTAATGCCAGGGTGGGATTGAATGCATGAATCTGAAAGTGATGGACAGTATTACCTTCAAAGTATAGGCGTACTTAGGAGAATCGATGCAATGCTTGGTCGTAATGTTAGCCACCATGAGACATTGGCGGGGAGAGTGTAAAACGCCCGCGGTACTTTGTTTCCTCACCTCTTAGTTCACTCCCGGGTGTGAAAGCAATGGTCATCATTTCCTCAACTCTTTCTGTCTCAGGCCTTTCAATTCTCTTTCTAACGTCATTCATGCTAGAATAGACTGCTTCAGCGTCGAAGTTGATCCTCCCTTCCACCGAGTAATCCCTCAGAAAAATTGTTTATTCAACAATACATTTCTCAAAGGCAACATTTACGCAACTTTTTCACGGAAGTGAAAAAGCTGTCCCTATGTCGCAAATTCTCATTTGTTCCGCTTCACTTCTGTGACATTATGCGGTATGTTGACGTTAAGGGATCACGTGTTACGATGGTCAGTCGAATTATTACTTATAAGTTATGCAGTCACCTAGGTTCTTGAGCTGAGCGTGAGAGTTCGACTATACGACGGACGGAAAACGTAGGCGTCGTGCAATCGGAAAATGCATGGCCACGTGCGAGCGACCCGGGTGACGTAGGCTCAGATGGAGCACTTATTGAAAAAATAGGATTTCGCTAATTAAAAGACTCCCCTCGCTGTTTACGCTATTGTTTGCTTGTTTTATTGTGGAAGGGATGCGGTGCACAACTTTTTATTGTATGCCGCTGTTCCTTACGTATCTGTTATCATGTTAATACTTTGATTAATAAGTTATTGATTGTACCAAGGGATAAAAAAGCGTTTGCGGAATGATATATGGTTTCTCTTCTCCCTCCCAAATTGTCAACTAAGACACGTTTTACAGTGTCGTGATGGCTCTAAGACGTTGGTATGGCCATAATTGGTATTCGGCCGTATAGTAATTGCCGTTATCGACTCATAAAATGCATTTCAAACACTTTTTAAACGGCCAAGTTTCCAAATCAGTGCAGATCATGAAAATTGAGCTATCTGATGTGATTGATTTAAATCAGATTCTCAAGAAACATGAGAATTAGCTGTGAACCTTGTGTTTCATTTAAGCGATTTTAATGAGATAGGTTCGTAATGGCTTTCAAATATTCATTCGTAACTATATTACCCTTTTTTGCCGCAACGTGCACATTTTACTTCCTGAGCCGTCCTAAGAAAGGAGTGTTATATCATTTCCGGTATCATGTATTACCCTTTTCTCACCTCGCGTAACATTCAAGCTCATCTACTTTTCACGCTTCTTTGAAACTTCCTGTGTTGATGTTTGTCCTCTCCCCTTGCATGTGTATTTTTGCTTCTTTAAATTATTGGTAATAAACCATTTCGAATCAAGGTGTGTAAACGGCACCAATTTTTCTTTTGATCCTGATGTGTGATAACTGTGTCGCGATGAAATTTCGCTCACCCTATTCGACAACCGTAAATTAATCAATTAAAAGGGGCCTTGTGGCTACTGCCCCTCATTTGATGCGAATCTTCAATTTATCTTTGGGTATTGTTTCGTTGCTCTGCGACATGGACGGAAAAGCTTGCAAGTGGGTTTCTTAAGTCGTGGCTTTGTATTATTCTGGCGCCAGGCAATTAGTGGAAATAGTGTGTTCCTTGGCCTGTTCCAAAAGTCTATTATTTGATGTACCGATTCATCGCATGCGTTTTATTGGCCGTTTTTCTCCGCCGATGTTGCTTCTTTTTTTGAGTGTTTTGTCCATAGTAAATTCTCCCTGTTTTAATTATTCATGGTGCCTCGGCATCTTCCTACTCAATCTGTAGTCCTGACCAGTATAAGTCAAATTTCGGATCTCCCGGGTCGTGAAATTTGTACTATTTACGGTTGGCTCAAATGTTTCATAATCAACGATTATGCGACAATGATCAATTCTCTCATTCATCATTGTGTACTGGCATCTTCTAAGACCCGGTTTTTCTACCTCCCGACAACTCAAGTTCATCAGCAGATTCGGATATTCGCTGGAAAACTCATACACTGCTGTTTTGCAGTCTCCCGACACGGCACATCTACCCAACAAAGTTCTCGGTAACTAACCGGACCCTTTACCCAGTGATAACATATTGTTGGGAGGATAACGTCTGAACAAAGGCGACCCAATGTTTACAAACAAGCGCATGGGCGTCATGCACCACAAATTTTCGTCAACGATCGTCATTCACTGTTTACTTCGAGACTTCACGTTTGCTAGAGTATTGAATCGTCAGCCAATCACATTTTTCTATATCTCTTTAACCCATAAATGTAAGCGGCATTGTTAGTTGACGATTATATGTCGGCAGAATAAAAGCCCCGCTCTCAAAAAAGGGAGCATCAATCAAAGCAGTGGTTTCGTCGGCAAGACATTCTTACCAGGAAAACGACTGTCGGGCTATGTTGGGAGATGGAAAAACCGATGTTGGGCTCGATGGGACTGACGTTTGAAGATACTCTCCTGCCGACTCCGTAATTCGCCGAAAAACTGTTGTTTTGCTCTTCACCAATGTCCCCGCAAGGCCTATCTTGCCGACAAATTTCCCGGCAATTTACTCGTAGCATTGATATAACGATAGCATATTGTCACTAGATTGAGTGATAGCAACTGTGAATCAGTATTCACAAACTTTAAGTGTACAATTTACTGATGCGTAGTACATAAATGCTTATTTGGACCCAAGTACTAAACTAAATGCTTCTATATAGGAGGATTTAATTTCTCTGGTACATTCTCTTATTTACTCCTGCTGTTTATGCGTCCATATTTTGGTGCTAATGGATTTATTTTTGCATACCTATATGAATTGAAGAGCCAAGCGAACACTTGGACAATGATAAATATTGCTTTTTATTTGGTATTCTCCATTTTCTCCATTTTTACAAAGACAAAGAATAGGAACGAGTATGGTATGCGTCAATGTTTTGCACCTTTTTATTATGAAATAAATGTTTGGAAAACTTCTTTGAATAATACGTCTCCTTCATACTGACGAGTTATGCATGGCTGATGTTTCCAGCCCAATTGATAGAAAATAGGCTGATGAATTTAGTTGAAATCAGCTATTGTAATCAACAGCAAAAATGATTCCGAAATTTCCTCTGCAATTTTCATTCATGATTTTCGTACCTATAGGATGAGCGATGGTACTGAATCTTCTCCCGGCCACGCTTAGCTGCTTCTCATTTACGCGTAAATGTAGATGGCCGAATACATATCGGATGAGCAGTTCTCCTGCCGACCGGTTGCATTAACGCTTATGTAGTTTTTTCGGGTAGATATTCTTATATTCATGACCTTTGTCGGCGGCTTTTTTAGGAGATATAAAAACCGAGAATTTGAGCAAAATTATTAGACTAAGAATTGGCGAAACCATCGTGCCTGCTGATTTTTCCCATTGGAAAATGGAAGGACATTTAAATCGTTTGGCCACAAATTGTGTGTGGCGCCGTAATGCAGTCATTATGGCCAAGTATTAAATGTCATCATACTGTCACAATTCAAATTTATTATGTCATTACTTCGACTGGATTTTAAAGGTCACTACGTGCACACGTATTTATGTACATCTAGACGGAGTTATTTGACCGCTATCAATGCTCACGTTTTGAATACTGCTTTGGAAAGTGAAATATACCAGCGCAACACAGGGTAACCAGTGGCTGGTAGGGGGCATGGTCTTTTTCATTTGAGAGAACTTTCTGGGAGAAATTGTGGTGGACTTAAGACTTTGATAGGGGATTTAATGTTGGCAATAAAATATCTATGGGCCCACTCAAATTGTTAAGGTGACCTTAAACTTGGCGGCGTCAACGAGAGAAACCGGTTTATATTAAGAAATCAAGGAGGAAGTAAGGCCGAGTGAACGAATGGCATGGCATTAATGTTTGCATTTTTTACCCCGTCTATCTTTGCCAAATCATTGGACCTAAAATGCTGAGTTGCCTTGCTGGACAACAAAGTGTGAAGTAGATCGTTGTGAACCTTGTTGTTAAGTACCGATGAGAATCATAAATTTTTTTTCACGTTTATTTGGAGTGTCTCTGAACAGTGCGTTGAGAACATTAATTTGACTCCATCTTACAAGTGCTGTACAATAAAAAAAGGAAATGTGAGCTTGTTGAGGCAGGTTCATGTTCTTCTCTATTTGGATTTTTTTTGCATTGATAAGGTTTCTTCGGCTTGTTTTATCGTTCCCTCAGCTCGCTGTTTTATATCCTTATGGTGGGGTAGATTTTGATGACAATATTAGTAGCTACCTGCTAAACCGGCTTCGTAATTCGGGTTTTTCATTGGGTGGATATGGAAAGGAGTCCCTAGAGATGAGAGTTTTACAGGCCAAACTCAGGCGAGCGATTCATGTGACACGAAGTTGGGGAAGATATTATTTTAGTCTCACACAGTATGGGATACACGCGTGCGAACAAGAGCTTAACATTTCTGTTCTGCTGTTATGTACAATGAGTTGCATAGCCCATTCAGTACGGTTTTTAATCACGATTGATTCCAAGTTATTTCACGGCCATGGAGGTAACATTTGATGTCTTTTAACTCATTAAACTGTCAAAGAATGCAATGCCTATGTATTTAAGTTGGAATTCTGTATCCCTTTCGTTGCCAAGTCACGCAGAGTCTTGCTAGGAATGTCATCTGACGAATATCAGTTTGTGAAAAATTGAAAAGCATGTCGCAATCGCTAATTTTTATAACAAATCAGTCAAAATGTAACAAGTGCGATTTGAATTTTTCCTATAGGTTTAATCCTGAGTGTTATAGGCCTATGTCATGCAGGTGCCTTCTCAGGACATTTTGTTTAAGTTTCTTTCCTCCACCTTCTGCTCTTTGGTTACAAAATTTCGGAGACTCGGGTAGATTTTCCGAGTATTTTCCCCTATGATTGACTAGATGTTCTTTATATGTTTTTCAAAACGGGATTGTCTGCCAAGTTTTAAGGCGCTTTGCGCGATTTTCGGTAATATACGGATCTGAGTGAAACTGTGCATACATATACTTATTTGTAATATGTAGAGGTAAAAGCGAAAAAATTTGCATGCTGCCGACTTGGTTTCTTGCCAATTTTATGCTATTTTGACACGTTGCCTTATGGTAATTGGCATATATTTCGAAATAATTTGACGACGTATGCACAGATTTTCTCTTAAACACAAAAAATTACGTTTCATATCGCAGATCGGCATGACTTCAAATGGAAATAAAACCTCGTGGCTCATTGGTAAAATTTATGTTTTACTGAGGATATTAAAGTGCCATTTTCTTTAGAATTAATTTTTACACCTCATAGGCTTAGCACGTCATCATGTAGTTTTGAAATAAAAGAATATACTTTTTGACATATAACCGATTATAATGAACATATAAGTATCACTTGCAGGATTTTTCCTCGAAAGAAACTTAACGGTATGCCTCGGTAACTTAGCTAGTTCAGGCACTATTACACTACAATAGGCACGATACATCTACATTATACACTTCAAAATACCTCAAGGGTGTGTGGCAGGGTGTATCGAGGATGTAGAGGGATCCGGTTTTGGATCATGGTCAAGGCGAATATTGTATCCTCTTTGGAATAAATTCGCTAATATAACCTCGCATGTGATACTGTAAAGGTAATATCGCGGCTAGTTAACGTCATCTTCATACATTGTTTCTGGGAAACATTAGAATTTGGGGAAGAATGGCGCACATAGACGCTGATTTTGCTTGGGGCGTATCATAAGGTTACTTAAAGAGCACTTCAACGGCAGTGTTATACTTGAGTTACCACGTTTATTCTACTATTGAGTGAGTGATTCTTTCATCCCTCAATGCCGATCACTTGATTGATATTCAAAACCCCTTTCTATCATTATAAATGCATGCCGCTGGAAATATTCACTAGAAGTTGAAGTGGTGCAAGTCCGTTCAAGTAAGAGGGAGCTTAGATTTTGATCGCGACAGTTCGCTCCTTGCACATTTCATACAATAGGAATTGCTAATGTGCCATGTTGCCCACCTGTCACACTTCAGTGAGTCGGGAAGTGAAATGTGTTGTGGCATGGGATCACTGCAAAGCTGAACAATGGTTGAGAGTGCAGTTTTATGAGTGTTTGCGACTTTTCGTACGTTATGTAGTGCGGTTTTAAGTTCCAAGCATAGACCAGTGGAAAAGTAATCATATTTTGAGCAAATTTTCTACCGACCAATTTTTGGTGCCAGTGGACAAAAAAAATGTTTTTTCAACCTGTCACGGCCATATGAGCGGGTATTTTTAGGATTCGCGAGTGGAAACTTACTGAACGGGCCTCGCAAATTACGTAACTGTATTAGCGAAGAGATGTAGCCGGCCTTAGCGCTCCTATCGACAGGAGGAAACGACTTGTGTAAACCACAATTAACGTAGTCTAACTGTGGATTACGCTTGAAGTTTATACATGAAGAAAATTTAAGCGAAATGATAGAATGCGGGCAGCTAACAACTTACTATGCTCGGTAATGAGAACTAAAAATGATTGCTCCGGCATATTTCCGAGGCACTGAAAGCGGCTTAGAGAGAAAAGAGTAAAATCAGTAAACATATTTAGTTGGATATCGGCGTTGGATTTTCCATATATTTTTAATAATTGAGCTATAGTTAAAATATGAATACAAATGAAAATTTTAATAGCTCATGGTGGGCCACGGTGGAAAAATAACTACCCGCACGATCGCCGAAGTTATTCCACGTCTGTCTCGCTGTGATTATGGATGGGAAATTGTTCAGTTTGGCCAGAGTGCCGTTTCCCTTGTCCGCTGGGTTAGATTTTTACCCGTGACCGTCGAAGCACGTTAAAAACAATCTTTGCGATGACAAAATATACCGTGACAAAGGAGGGGAGCTCATATGACCCTGATATTACGGAAATGTTTACTCATTATGTTGCCCTCAAATTGGATGGTAGGATAGGATGTATGACAAGGTCTTATTTAATAAAAAAAGCGGTCGATTATCCAGGGCAGCAAATGATACTCACTACTAGAAAATTATGGTAAAATTTCAGCTATGTCGATTCTTATTCAATCCTTTTTGATGTTGCAATCGATACCGTTTGGCGTTGGTTTTCGATGGACCGTTTCTATTATCGCATTTAGCGTCTCTACTCACTTAATTTCTTTCTTCAAATCTGCTTACTTATTACCTCTCTTCATCCTGTCTAACATATCTTTACTTTTCCTCCATTTTCAGTATTATTATATCCTTAATAGTATGCCATCCCTCCTTTGGCCAATTTGCTATAATTCCCTCAATTATAGAACACTTTTTTATCAGGCCATTATAAGTTTGCATTCGACCTTTTCTATTGTCTATCCAGATTTCTATTTCTTAGCAAATCTCATTTCAAACGCAATCAGTTTCCATCCTGTCTTCCAAAGGTCTTTGTGTCTTCACATGATGGCAATTTATGATGTCACTCATAATAAAAGATACTTGGTTTTATTCCACACTATTTAATATAACTCGACTATGGTTTCGACACCGCGTGTCATCCTCATGACCTGGTGGTCCTGAGGTATAAAACCAAGTATCTTTTATTATGAGTAGAAGTAAACTCTTGAGCTGCTCCTTTCACTTTATTTTGGTGACTTCTCGTATCCTCGTTCTCTTTCGTGGACGTCGCAATATGAGTGGTGACTTGCGAGATGTCACGTTCCTGCTGCCTAGTGCCGGCCGCCGGTTTGAATCCCTGTGGTCCAGGTTCTTCATCGTCGCCCCCCCCCTACCTTTCACTTCCTGCCCCTCCTCAACTTCCCCCTCCACTCCACCGGCCACTACTCATCGTCTTCCTCGGCGACGGTGTTCCGGGAAGCGACCACGAATCTTTTGAGACGTTTTCGAACCCTTCGACATGCCTTGACGAGTCCCCATCTCGGAGGTACTGAGTTTGAAAAATAAAAGAAACTCGTACCAGCTGAGAGGAATCCACGTACAAAGAAGGCCACGGCCTAACTCACTCTCATCACACGAGTTTAATACAACGTGCACTCCGATAGAACTTGTAAGTTTAGTTACTGCTGCTATCTGGAGACACCCAGTAAGCGGAATATTTGCAGCTCGTGTGCTGTCTGCCATACTTTTTTAGATGTCGGACGTGCTAAAATGTACCGTCAAAGACCGTCTACTATCCCGTACAATATTCAGTTTAACGTATTAGCGTTTTTTCAAGTGTAAACAATATTGACTCAAGTATTAGCTGCGAAATTATTTTACTTGCTGACGATGCGGTCGTCGACGGTGAAATTGCCGGAATGCGGACTGAAAGGCTCTCTAATCAGATCTTGGCTGGGTTCTCTCGTGGTGTCTTGAGTGAGGGCTAGAACCCCATCTTAGTAAAGCGCTACCTACCCGCCCCTCGCTCACAGATCTTACGAAAGAAATCACAATGTCGCCATATCTATTAAGAGGAGAGAGCATAATCAAATGTATCAAATGGAGTCATATTGCCTCGGAATCTCAATAACTCTATACCAGTTGTGGGAAAACACTTGGAAAAAATTTGTTGCGCTATATTTTAGAGACTAGGCTTTATTAAACTAATACTAGGAAAGTCCTCGGATGGAAAAATGTTTTTTTTTTGCGTGTCCGTACGGGCATGGCAGGCGTTGAAAACTGTTAAACTTTATCTTGAAACTCTATATGATTCATATTTACGATTACTGCCCGTGATTCTGTAAAATTAAATATTTCTACGAAGTTGATAAGTCAATATCTACGAGTAGGATTGCTAAGGAGAGCGTGAAAGCAGTTGACCAGAGGAGAGATAAAAGAAGGGAGTGGAGTAGAGCCGACGATAATGTTGTTCATATGCGCCATGGTAAAATTAAAACCTTGAACGCACCATAGGCCACTTGGCTGCATCTAGAGTACCTACGCCGCGATCGTTAGGGATCCTGCACAGAGAGATTTCAATCGGGAAATTAAATGCTGTAAGGCTGTAAGCTTGGTTGTATATTAATGAGAGAACAGTGTGTGCAACATAGCAGATAGCAACTACCCGTTTACATGGCTCGTGTCCTAACACTCTAGCCTCATGCCCCTGTGATGTCTCGCGGGGTAGTTTATAAATGTAGCTGAAGACGCAATTTTACTACCTCATCTCTGCCATATCGGTAAAAATTAAAAAAATTCTGGTCTCTATTTCAGGAAGGGTTTCCGATAGCTTGTATTGCAGTGGGCATAATCATAAGTGCCATTGAACCATAGTCTTTTGACCCATGTACATAAGCACTTTTAAAATTCCAGCGACTTAACCATACCTGCAGATTGAATATTTTGGTGTGATGATCGTCAAAATCGGGATAAATGTTATGGTTGGTGCTCAGTAACGCTGTTGTCCAACAATGTGCAGCAATTGCGTGAGCAAAGACCGTTATACGCTCTGGCCAGCCCTATTCCATTATTTCCTTTCCGCGCATAGGCCGCGGCGCAGTAGAGGTGCTGGTGAAGGTGGTGATGGTAAATAGGTATTTTTTCCTTAGAGCAGTTTTAAAACGCTGTATATTTGGCTAACGGAATGGCGCTCTGCTTTTTGGTAATGTGTAAGGTGTAAAAACAAACGTGAGGCACGCACGGAAGAGGAGTTTGATTTGTGATCGTGAATAGTAACGTTTGATGCTTCGGCGTTATGTTTTAGACTCTTTCAAATTATTTGTATTGTATCTCCATTATTTCAACATAGTTTCTGTTTTCTAAATTGTTGCAATATTTAGTTGGTTGATTGTGGCGGGTGTGTTGACGGAAGAGCGGAGAGGAGGTTGTTGGGGTGCATGGGAGTGAGATGGGACTTACTGCGGAATCCTGTGAGAAAGTTGCCGTGTATTGTAAATAAAAGAAAGAAATCGCTGCATGAGGAAGTGAAGAATTAAGTTAATTGGTCCGACGTAACATAATCAATGCGAAAACGAACGATATTAAAAGCAAAAATCATTGATAATTGGTCAACATCTTTAGTATTTTTATATTTTTAAATGTGTATCTTAGTCCCAAGATAGATGCGTGTTGCACATTACTTTATTGTACAGACATTTCTGAGCGTGGACTTATGGCTTCATGATTACGATATGTTTTGAATTAAGTTTCCACTCTATTGGTGAGGGAGTGACCTAAGGGCTTCCATCGTGGGTATTATTCTTAAATGCAGATGTATTCTTAGTGCACATGATTCGAATGAGCCTGCGTAGTCCAGTTGACATGTCAACTTTTGGTTCTCTGAAGTTTTGAAAAGAGCGCGAAGCATTAAGCAATTCGTGTTTCAATGCCCCGTGAATATATTCATATCGCAGATGATAGCGCTCTTTAAACACATTTGGGACTTTTTAAGTTCGCGATAGCCTTCGTGACTACACTATCGCTGTAAATGTGTTGTGAATTTTTATCGCAACATAAACTGGAACGAGATAAGAATTTTCTCCTCGGGGTAGAAGTTTTTAACTTGGCAAAAATAACTTCAACTTAACATTATATGTAATTTTCGGGGTATTAAAATATCGTGTTTTAATTTACGAATCAATTATTGTAATAGTGTGTGCGATATGCATATTGATTTCATAATTTTTCCGTTATTTCTGGTGCTGCCGCTAAAATTCAGTTTCATTTTTCTGGGAGTGTCTACACTAGTGTGCGATAAGGTGTGCTGAAGTGATCAGGTCTGCACTATCTTAATGGCTAGCACTCCTTGAGAACGAATAACGCCGTGTCGGGCCTTTTTGTTTCACCTGATTAGAGATTTTCTTCTGAATAAATCGAATCGTGTCTCATTTGATTTAAGTTTCCAGAGTTGGCCGATTTTAAAATGTTTTTTCTAACCCAGTGGCTCATGAATCGGCGTATATTCACATCGACCATTAGTTTAATAGGAAGGAACAGTAATGATATCAGCCTTTGTTCATTTGGGCCGTGTTTTTCTTCGCTTTCAGCGATAGGTGCTTTCCAGTTTTGACTTACCTAAACCGAAGTTGAATGCGATACCTGAAAATGGTGCCTTAATTAGGACTGGATACATGAGATAAAATTGCATGTAGATTGCATGGGATAAAATTTTACCGATAGTAATGTTAAGTTGGACGTAGCGTCTACTTTATTGGCAGAAATTTGTTATCGGATCAATTTTCTCCAAATTGGGTTAAGTTCACCGGGAACGCCTCATAAGGCGACACGTGGGAAAAAGTGGGCAGAGGGAGAGGTCAAAGGACGACGAAAGGAAAACAGTTGTACACGTGCGGATGGTTTTAAGGCCAACAACTCTTGAGAAATTATTAGGGTTTTTGTTTATTTCCAAGGATTCTTGGATTCGTCTCATTTGAAAATCAGGTTTACGAGATTTGACCTTTGCCTTCAAAACGGTGTCCTTTGGCCGCACACTAAGACTCAGATGACTTCCTGGAATGACCCCGAGGAATCGCTCTACAATGCTCAGTGTTTTCTTAAATTTGTTCGATTGTGATGCAGGTCTGTCTTTGATATTTTTCGTGTCCCATTTGGACGCAGAGTTAAAGAATGTATTTACTGGTATGTGGCTAAAGTGGAATTTTAAGTAGTTTGAGCAAAACATCATTTTACTTAGAAATCAATGAATTTGGTTTCTTTTTAAAGGAAAATATCTCCCCCTTCTAATGACACCAAAAATTCAACCCCTTACTTCATTACTTACGGAGATATTTGCCAAACAATACCAGCCCTTTTACATGGGAAATGGTACATGTATGCACTCCAGAGAGACATTATTTACAAAATGAGGTATTCTAACCCTTAGATGTCGTAACAAAACTAACAGCGTGTAGTTTGTATGTTTTCTCAACTATATTTGAAAATTAATCATATTGTCACCGCAGTAGGTTCTTGGGCATCACAAAAAACCTTCCGTTTTGAAGGAGTTTCAAACGCACCGCGCGAAAAAAAGCAGTCAAGTTAAAGACTTATTTAGATATTTTCATTTGATTACGTAAACTTTATGTCATATAAAACTATATTATTGCACCATTAATAATGCAATATTTAACTGATGTGTCTTACAGCTGGTGAAATTAAAACGTATAATTCGAATATGGTCTTTATTATGACTAGGGAACTATCTCGCTCGGACTACCTAACTAGAGAAATGGCGTATTTTTTTGAGGTTACTTAATTTTATGAAAGACCTGGCTATTATACCTCCGTAGTTTTACATCATGAGCGGCTACTTAACCCTTCTTATAGTAGGTGGTCTAACCGTTAAGAATACGTCCAGATGGAGATTAATCAGCATCTTATTGTATTTTAGACGCGCAGACAACTACCTCCTTTCTTCAACTCGTCATACGTTCTGCCTTACTTCTCAGGAACAGCTTATATTCTCTTTCCAACTTTTCCAAAACTATCCAAAATACTCCTCTCAGCTATATCTTCAGCATTACCTGCCCTCTTAATTCCATCCACTTAGGTTCCTCCTTTTTCTCTCTCTCAGCTTCCTCTCCTCACCTGTCAAGCCAAGGATTGCGTCATTTGTCTTACTTTCCTTTCATTGCACCGTCTCCATTCTCTTCCGCAAAGATATCTCGGGCGCCTCTTATCTGTTATCGTCTATTCTCAGCGTTCGGGGACTTTATTGAGAGAGAATTCGGAATGGTCGAACCTCGATAATTTAGGGGCTGTAACCTTCGAGCCTCGGCAAAGCTTGAGTTTTAAAGATAAAATCAGAATTTTTCGTGACTTTGACCTCAGTGTCTCGCTATCGGGGATCTGCCATTTCGAGCACTTAATATGCACGAGGCTCTTGGTTTTATCAACATGCGAAGCTACGCTCCTAATTGGGTATATACCAGCTTTGTCTTGACATCATTACTCATGATCCCTGCCGTCAGCACTCTTCGTTATGTGAACACCTCTTTCGCTATCGCAATCGTACCTAACTATTCTACCCAATATCATTCTAGATACTATCCAAGTTTGCAGTTTGTACCTTTTTACTTTAGTGATTAAACGCGCCCTCTTTTTCCGGAATATCGAATTGCCTTAGTTTTATTACTCTCCTTCGCTTATTGCGTCGAATTGTTTTCTTAATGAGCCTATTTGTTGCTGCGTTTCTTTGTATGATTAGGTGACTAAAATACTGACTAGTTCATCATGTGTGCCTCTTTTCACGCATTTATGGAATGAAGGTTGAATATGAGCAACCTTGACTTAATCGACTGTCCCCCGTGATTCTCCATTGGCCATCCTTATTTGCATCATCTCTGCCGTCATCAAGTTGGGAATGAGCCTTCTATCTCCCCGATTGAGTTTGCCTCTCTCTCTCTACTCATTTGCTTTTCGGAATTCACTTCGTGACAGATTGCATGACTGTCAGCGAAACAAGCGAGCACATATGAATGCATATATTCCGATCTAAAGCCCACTTTGCACGGGGCACAAAATTGCACGATTGACAAATGCATGTATTTCTCAATAGAGCGTGCAATAATTATTGAGTTAGAGCAGGTGCTGTTTTCTCATCTAGCGTTAATGCATTTGCGCATGCGTTCTTGCCATTCATCGCATTACACGACGCGAATTGAAATGCATATTGGTATATATGTACATCAGACTGTGCAAGTATGTGCCCATTGTAAAACGGAAGTAATAGTGTTGCATTTCGCTTTGCTTTATCCTTACGAAACATGAACTTCCTTAAAAAATTTGTTTCTCTTCTCCTCTAAACTCGTTGATGGTTTGAAGTTCCGCTATTGACTTATGTGAAGTTATATTAAAAATTCATTTAACTTACCATTCTGACCTTTTTCGGTATCGGGGGCGGGGCTGTTTTCTTGAAGTCTACCTACATTTTCCCCTCCTTTTAGGTCATAGGAATTAGTTTTAAAATTCTTGCCTTTTTTGGTTCGTAATTCTTAATCAAAACTGAAGGTATTTAATCTATTCCTGAAGCTATTATTCCCGTTGTTACCTTCCATTGTTAAAAAGTTCCTTTTCGTTGTTAAAAAGAATGACCAGTAACCACGGCAGGAGCAAGTTTAGGAATAGATAAAATATTGCATTGTGCATCAGGGTCGAAGTCATGAATTAAAACCGCTTATATATTTTTCACATCTGAGTGCGCAGTTCTATTATCTGTAGCCATTAGATTGTGGTAAACTTCTTCATGCTTTATCCTCATGACTTATCTTCTGGTTTGATTATTAACGTTTTTCTTGACCTTAATTGCTGGAACTGTTTGCACTCTTCAATCGGATTATATTTTGAGCTTTTCGCAGAGCGCAACCATTTTCCTCTCGCTCTCTGTCCCTTTCTTTGGCTTTGCATTAATTTTTAATCTTCTTCTTGGTGCTTTGCTCTGTTTGATCCTTATTGAAATGTTGAAAATTCAGGCTTCTGAAAGCGCTCAGGATAGCCTATGTTGAGGGGCATTGGTGGGGGTTGGAGAAGAAAAGGTCAAGGGAGTCAGGGTTGTTACCGACACGGTGGCCTCGGATAGAAAGGGATGGCAGCTGTTAAAATGGTGACTTTGCTGACATTCCAAAGATTTCTTAGTAGACTGTGTAGCTTGATGGTCTGAGGATCTGACGCGACAGCAGAGAGTCCGTGGTTCCATTCCCGGTTCAGTCGAATTTATTTCACTTAGAATCGACGATCTTTCCGTCTTCATACCACCATTGTGATCGTCCATTTATGTGTTCCTTTCTAATCAAGCTGGGAGGTTGAGATTTTAAGGGGAACTTTATAATTTTTACTCAAGTCCGGAAAAAAATCGCAAATCCCGATGTTTTGTCTTTGGATCGAGCCTAGATAGGATTTGGTTTTATAATTGGTTTAAACGGGGATACGAAAAATCACCGCGTGGAACTTTTCTTTCATTCATTAAAATAGGAAGTCATTAAGTTAGGAGATTCTTGTATCAGAATGATGTCAAAACTTTGAAAATTTTAATTTTTGTGATCGTTTTCTCACTTTCATTTAAAAATTGAATATTTCGAACTTTACGTGGAAAATGTATGCAAATTAGAGCTTTTTTCACGTTCGTCACTAAGGAATATTCGTGTTGTCACCGGGGCTTGGAATACACTATGCTGACTTTACTGAATGGATTTTACTTTCGCGACTCGAACTGTAGCGCCTTCTATGATCATAATTTCGACAGTTAAAAATACATTACAAAAGTTTTATAATTTACCTTATTAGACTTATCGCAGGCATCAATATGTTGATAAAAGTATTGTGAAAAGTGGTGACATAAAAGAATACTGGGTTGTGATTTGTAATCATGCTCCTGCGTTAATTCCTTAAATTTTTGGATGGTGCTACATGAACATTATTTAAAGATCACTTTTGCGGTATTTTTATTTTATTAGACATATTGTAAAATAATTTTTTTTGGGTTGAACAATCAGTTTTCCTCCTTTTTTCAAAATTGTCAGCACTTTATCAAGCGAACCTCTTCCAACCCCTTGGATTGCAAGCTGAAGCCACCGATTTACTAAACTATATACATACTTACAAAATAATATCCACGAGGTGTGGCAGTAACACTAAGAAAACACAAAAGAAAAACTTACTCATGACATTTTTAAATTTTCGACCACATTTGTGGTCGTCCACAGTTGGAGAAGGTTTTACGACCGCCTCGGAAAGGGTTGCCCGGGAGGAGGGGGAGGAGGAATGGAAGAAGGGGAGAGAGAAAAGGGAAAGTAGGGGAAAAAGAAGGGATGGAGAAAGGGATTAGAGAGCTTGATTAATTCTCGGAAAGGGGTGGGCATCGAGAAGCGAAATACAAGATGGCTTAAGATTTTTATTATCTAGTGGAGACGCAGTTTGGGGAAGGGAGTCAAGGCTGCTCACGTCGAAACATTTATCGAACTTCAGGTTGTGGGAGAAGGCGTGGGAGGGGACAGGGAGAGAGGCATGTTGGGAGGAGAGGTTACAGGAGCATCTGTGGACGTTAATTCGGAGATTGAGAGCGCTAGATGCGAATCCCACGCAGAAGATCTTGCGGAGATTGCATTCGAGAATGCACACAGCATTAGATGTGGTACGGGAGGGAGTGGAAAATGAGGGGAGGGGAAGGCGCGGAATGTGAGAAAGGGGTTTAGAGATGAGGAGGGGACAGGTCTTGCGTCCGAGGCGACCGCAGGGGTTGGCAAGAATGTTAGTGTAATTGGTGGATTTGGAGAGAGGATTAGTAGTTTTGAGAATGCTGTAAAGGTGGGGAGGCGTCAGAATGTGAGGGAGAGGCATTTGGCTCAAATCAAAGTCACTCGCTAAAGGTAACATGACCTATGGTATTCACCATGGAAGAGGACGCCTCGGTAGCTTTACTGTTCCGATCATTTGACGCGATAACGAGGGGTCTGGGACCGAATCCAAGTCCAGGTGAATGATATTTTCACTGCGAATTCCGCACCATTACGAGATGTTGGATATGATGATAAAGGGAAAGAAGTTGGTGGCGGAGATTCGAAGAAGGCAGGAAAGATTAGTTGAGGATGTGTTTAGAGGTCAAGGCCATGTTGATAAGGGTGCTTAAGGGGAGGAAGCTGCGGAAATGTGGAAGAGGAAGGGAGAGCGTGGGAATTTTGGACGTCAAAAGGAGATGCAGAGGGCTCGTTGAATTCAAGAGTGAGCATTTAATGAAAGGTGAAGAGGAAAGATGTCCCAGAACGGAGAAAGGTATACATTCTACGGGCCCTTCGTGGTGTCATTGTCGTGGGTGACATTAATGCATTCCGATTTTCCGTGACAGGTTTAAGTGATTGATGGGTAAATAGTTTTACTCTTGGCAAAAACACATTAACGTTAAAACCGTGATTGGAGTGGTATTAAAAAGTTTGTGATATATTTCACTGGTAGTACTCATTATAAAACCACGAACTGTTTGGAACAACCGAAAATTAATTCTGTGATAGTTAGCTGCAATATCTCTGTATCAATATTACTGTTAATCGTGATTGCGTATAAAAGCAGTTACTCGAAATATTGTATTTTAACCGTTTCATGCACTTCTTCCTTTTATTTTTAGAGGCGATTTCTCATGTTGTGTGTCAAAATTCCCACTAGGTGCTCTCCAGAATTGTATTGAATAAAATATCCTAATATTCTCGGATTCCTTCGAAGTTTACACTACAATACCTAAGAAAACTGGAGGCACGTCACAATCTCCACGAGCGATTCGGCTGTTAAAAATATACGTTCTGTTCCCATCTTCCTTAGGTATGTAATGATGAACATAGCGACTTATGGGCGAAAAATAACGTGTTGAAAAATAAAAAATAATAATAATAATAATAACGTGGCCAAGGAAAAAGAAGTACTCGGATGGGAGCTCACATGGAGTGGACGGAAGCCTTAAGGGGCGACCTCCTCGCATGCTATGCTGCCAGCGAGCCCGAACGCAGGGGTTACATGGCCAGGATGCACTCTGTGTGGTGTGAGATGCATCCGGAACACGACCACCTGTCGCAGTAGAACTTGCGCGACCAGGCCAACCACCTACGGAAAAAGAACAATATCCACCAACCGCAGGTTCAGAGTTATACACCACCAGCCGAACCACCCTCTCCGTCACAGGCAGCACCTCCACCTGCTGACGTGAGTACCGCACGTTTGTCGGTATCTCCTACAAAGGGGGAGGATGTAGGTCAGACTGACTCTGAACTATTACGATCGCGGTTAAGAAGCACAATTAACTATGACGAAGGACACACTAGGCAGAGAAGCATCCATCGAAAGATCTCTCTGCGGGGTAACCACCTGCCCCTAATGAATGGACTCATCGACGAGATCCTGACAGATACGTCAGATCTCTGGACGGTGAATTGCGTAGTCTACGCTGCGGCCAAGGTTTTGGCAGCCTCCCGAAAGGACTCCTCTCGGGAGGATAAAGCAGCAACAAGGCTGAAAAGGCTGGATGCCAAGATCACGCTGGCGCGACAGCAGGCGTCGAGGATTCAGTGTGTGATTGAGTACATCACTACCGGGCGAACCTTTACATCTTAAGTTCGGCGCATTGCGCGCAGCCTCAGGTTCAACCATCACACACTGAACAAAAACGTGCTGCTTACTATTAAGCAGCACGAGGTTGATAGGGTACGGGCGCTTACCACGGCCAAGAAAAAACTCCTGAAAAGGAGTAGAGGCGTAAGGGAGAATTCCACCTTTCTCCTTCAGCCGTCCCGTCTCTTTCGGCCTCCTCCGCCTGTTGTTGAATCCCCGCCACCCGTTCATGAGGTCGAGCGTTTCTGGAAGGATATCTACGAAACGTCGAAGCCATTCAATGGAGACACTCCGGCCATCACACTCTTTAAAGAGTTCTGCGACCGCCACCTACACAATGTGGATGGACCTCTTTCAGTCATGGAAAGTGACGTGAAGCACGCTTTCTCTGGCAAGAAGAATTTCGCGGCTCCAGGAATGGATGCCGTGAATAGCTTCTGGTGGAAGAAGTTCACTTCTACCCACAAACATCTGGCCAGAATATTCACGTCCCTCATCACAGGTAGAGAACCATTTCCACCTTGGCTGACTGAGGGACGCATGGTTCTCATTCCGAAAAAGGGAGACTTGCCCAATCCGAAGAACTATCGCCCTATAACCTGTCTAAACACTGTATACAAGGCGTTCACCACGATCTTGAGCGACTTAATCCTCCGGCAGATCCAGCCTGTGTGGGAGGAGGTGTACGAGCAAAGGGGGTGCAAACGAGGAATCGCGGGATGTAAGAACAACCTGCTCATTGACAGGGGCATATGTCAGGATGCCGCCCGACATAAGCGAAACCTATCAATGGCCTGGGTGGACTACCGCAAGGCTTTCGACGCCACTTCGCATGAGCTTCTCATCGCCCTGCTGAAGTTGATGAAAGTCCACCCAGAGGTTGTGTCCTGCATCCAACGCCTGTTACCACTCTGGAGAACGCGCTTCGTCTTGTCATCGGGCAAGCGGACCGTCTCCACTGAGTTGGTAACATACCACCGTGGCGTTTTTCAAGGCGACAGCTTGAGCCCCCTCCTGTTCTGTATTTCCGTCCTCCCCCTCTCCTTCAAGCTGAGACGAGGCCGAGGATACATGTGCGGCGTTCCTGGTGACAGGAAGCACAAGGTCACCCATTTGTTTTACATGGATGACCTTAAACTGTACACTTCCAACGCCAAAGACCTGCGCGTTGCACTGGACACCGTACATTAATACAGTGAGGCTATAGGGATGGAATTCGGATTGGAAAAGTGTGCATCCATCCACCTGGCGAAAGGAAGAATATCGGAGGACAAGGAAGACTCGCAACTCGTTGACGGGAACGTCGTTCTTCATCTGCAAGATGACGAATGCTACAAATACCTCGGCTTCCCCCAGCGTCGAATGCAGGAGGTAGCAGCAGTGAAGGAAAGACTCACCGCCAAGTACAGACAGACTCTCAGAAAAATCTGGAGTTCTGAGCTATCTTGCAAGAACAAGGTTCTTGCCACGAACATGTTCGCGGTTCCGACACTGCTGTACACCTTCGGATGCATGAAATGGAATGTCAACGAGTTGCAAAACCTCGACTGGGGAACGAGGAAGATGCTGACCATCTATAGAAGTCTTCATCCGAAATCTTCCGTCGCCAGATTGCATCTCCCTTGCAGTGTAGGTGGTAGAGGTCTGTTGAGTCTGGAGTGTCGACATAACAGAGTTGTCTTGGGTACAGTTTGCCGTGTGTTCAACAGCACGGACCCCCTGTTCACTCTCGTAAGGGAGCACGAAGGTGCCGGGGTGGGGGCGTTCTTCTTCCAGGCGGCGAAGAGGGCAGCGGACAAAATCGGTCTGGACTTTGACCTGTCATCCGACGGTAACGACAGTAGCACGTCAATCGTGTCACTGAGGGTAGACGTCTTAAAGCTCGAGGTCAAAAAGGCTGAGCAGAAGACCTTGCTCAAGACACATACCGATAAGCCCATGCATGGATGTTTCTACCGAAACATGGAAAAACATGGGCTATCGAAGGAGCTGACGTTTGCCTTCCTTCTTTCCGCGGGTCTCAGGTCCGAAACAGAGGGTTTCGTTCTCGCGTGCCAAGATGGTGTCATCAACACTCTCGTGTACCACCGATTTATATTCAGGGCGGAGGTGGCGGACACGAGATGCAGAGCGTGCCGAGCCAAGCCGGAGACTTTGAGACACCTTCTCTCCGGCTGCAGTTATTACGCGCAGTCAGCGTATTTAGCTCGACACAACGCAGCTCTGCGGGTGTTGTATTTCTACCTCCGACATCATTACGGCATCGACGAAGTACTTGTGCTGCCCTATGCCCCTGGAGATATTGAGTCCGTCGTGGAGAACGACAAAATAAAAATCTGGTGGAATTACTTATTCCCCACCACCAGGCAGTTGGAGGCGAACAAGCCTGACATCGTTCTCCTCGACCGCGTATCGCGTTCCATGTTCGTAATTGAGTTTTCGTCTCCGGCCGATACGAACTTGGACGCGGAAGAGGCGGAAAAACGGACGAAATATCAAGCAAGACCTGCTGTTCGAACTTCGACAGATGTACCCGGGACACTCTGTAAAACTAGTAGTCCTAGTCATAGGTGTGCTCGGTGGAATCAAGGGCTCGCTGATACAGAGCATCAAGTGTATTCCTGCTTGCGGGGCACAGGCGGAATCACTTGCAGCCCGCATGCAGAAGGCCGTCCTCTTGGGGTCGCTCCATCTGCGTCGTGCGCACGACCCGAACGCAGCGTAGCCACTAATCCGATGGGTTTCGGAAGTTGCTACGAACTCTGCACCGACCCTCTCGAGTTCTCGGCCATTATGACGGCAATGAAACCCAATGCTTGCCGAGGACTCGGAACGGGAAAGTTACCAAAGTAACGAAACATAATAATAATAATAAATTTATTTACAAATAGTTTTACACGCTGTAATTTCCCTTTGGATGGGTTACAAAAAATTTACAACTAACAAGGAATATTTATACTTCTTTTTTTGCCATTAATCATTCATAAATATAATTACTTTTTTATATTATAATACAATAATAATTTAATTCCTTTTCAGGAATTACAGAGTGGTATTACAACAGATAACCCCTAAGGAATATCCTGTGTTGGAGCTACTGACAAATAAACCATGCAAAAAGCGATAGCAATGAACAAAATGGTTTACAATTTTCGGTAAAACGTTTAAAATACAGTGAAGAAACTAATTAAAAATAGAAAAAAGACTCAGAGATATTCAGAGTTAAATAGTGGTTACATAAAGAGATATAAATACAAGATCGGGTGAACTTACTTTAACAATGATATTACAATATCACTTAATTTATTGCATTTAATTCGATAAATATTTCATGTAAATTACGAAACAAAACCTCGATGTTTTTTATATGTAATAACCAAGTTTTTACTTTCTTAAGAAATTTTCCTACGTGTTTTTCTTCCTTAATGTGGTTCGGAAGGACGTTAAATATTTTTCGAGATATATACACAAAGCATCTTTGAAACAAAGTCAAATGAGGGTTGGGTAAAGAAATAGTATTTCTTTCTCGCAAGGTCAGAACTTGAGTCCTGGGTAACCGATTTGCTTCGTCGCCACTTCTTAGATAGAAATTCTTTAACACTTTATAATAATACATATGCCTGATAGGCAATATGTTCGGTTCTAAGAAGAGTGGGAATGCATGAGAGAAACGGTTTTTGTGCATTATCACACGTACTATCCTATCCTATTGTAAAGGAAATAGTTTAACAAAAATCATATGTTCAATGACTTCCTTCTAAACGCAGATAACAGATTATATAACAATTTAATGGTTACTAACAAATATCAAGGAATCACGCTACATCAAAGATTCGGGAAAACATTAGAATATAATATTCTCCTGGATTTAGAATTCCGCATCGAACTCAAGGAATAAGAGGGATTTAATGTTGTGCATAATTTTTGTATTATTTCGGGTAATACATTTGGGTGGGTGAGCTCCTTCGCATAAACATATGTGCTTGAATAAATTGTTCCGAGTAATTTTTCGACTTACCTCATCATGATGTGCATCCACAGGGGAGAGGTACGCATCGGTAGCTTAACTAGCTGAAGCACCTGTTGCGTCATTGACGTATCCGTATTCGAGTTCTGGTTTAGATTTATCTTTGGAGGAAAATCGTACTTTTATGTACGTACGGGTGAGTGCGTAGTGGTAACACCGTGGCTAGTATCCTCAATAATTCGTCGTTTAATACAAACTTCCTCTATTCCCATTACTGTCTTTCGAAAAAATTACCGTTTTTGGGCTCGAACCTGTGCATTTTTCCTGGAATATTGATGTTTCGTAATTTTAAATCACTATGATGATCGGGCAAGTGGTGATTCTATCATGCTGAATGTAATATTTTTATCTTACCTGCGAAGAAATTTGACTCAGCAGTAACGAAAGTGACATGTCAGGGAAATTTTCAAGAAAATTACAGAAATCGTGATGTTCGCACGTTTGCATGTTCGTGCCAAGATCGTAATAATTTTATGATATCGCTGGCGATTTTATTGACCAAAGACTAGATGTCAACTTGAATGTGCGCTGAAAGCCTGTAAAAGAAAATTTGAAAATTTTAGTTTCAGGATTATCGAGTTAGTTTCTTCGTAGGAATTTAGAAAAACGTTACATTTTTCATAAGAAAAAGAGTTTAAAAAACTACGTGTATCATTGAATTTCTTACCACCTGTTAGTAGACCTGTGCGCCGATGGAAAAACTATCGGCGGCGGTCGCTGACTGGAATTGGGTCGGGGCGCCGATCCGATGGTTTTTACAGAAGGCGGCGGCGTGACCGGCGGCGTAATATTAGGCTTCATATGTTCACTAGTATTGTAGCACTTAAGCAAATTATAGGAAAAAGTATTAATTTTCTCTCATTAATAAATACATTCATTTGTGTAATGTCATGTAAAAACTTGAATAATCAAATTCCCATATACGTATGCGACAAAAATGTCTTACAATTTTAAGCGTTTAGACAAATGACGTATTTAATAGCTTTATTGAAACCTATCACTATACCAGTGTCTTTTATCTCAAATGCAAGCGAAATTTCCTTTTATCGCTAATGAGAGCGAAATCCTCATTATAGTATTTGCGCGTTGGCTGTGCGCAGACTTGAGGTGTAGCGAAAGAGTCAATGCTTATAGTAATTTTTATATAGATGTGTTAGTTTTGAGTCGTAGGGTGTACAATTTTTGGAGTTTCTCGTACAAATTTGCCGGTGAACGAGATCTAGCAACACCTGATTTATGCATAGAGATTTAGAAGTCGAGCATTTTAAGACGTTAGAACGAGAAAATTAGACTTTTTACAAATTATTCATTTAAATAAAGGCGATTAACAGTTTGTTTTAACTTTCGTTTTGCTTTAAAAAATGAAAATACAATGTCTTAGAATTTGAAGGAGAGTGTCGCGTTTCTCTTCGAGTTTTGTTGCTGATTCATTTTAAACATTTTTGGTGTGTGTTTGCGAGTGTTTAGGACAGTTCTTGCGAGAATGTGAGTGCGGAGTAAAGACGAAGACTGGTCAGGTGAGTTTTGACGCTTATCCCGCTTTTTAGGTTGTTGACAACGTTGAGAATAGGTGATAGCAAGAATATCGGACGTGAGGATGACGTGAAACTGTATTTTTTGAGTTATGCTCCTGCATTGGCTGATTGTGAGTTACGTGCAAGATCAGCAATGTCCGAGAAATTGTTTCGGTTAGTTTTTAACCTTGGTGATATATCCATGCCTAGATGAGTTTAAGAGTTGCTGAGTTTTTTGAGACCTGATTTTGATTGATTGGCGATTGTATTGAGGAGTAAGCTGTTATGTAAACACCATTTTACAGCCTGTAATTGTTGTTACGCGGGGTACGAAGTTTGAAAAGTGGAGACCGAACGACTGAATATGCCCTCTGGTGTTTAAATGAAGATATGGCATAAAGGCTATTAGGAAAAGAATGTTTGTGGTAAAGCTCAAAATGCTTGCTGAATTATGATGGCGGAAGATTTAAATTGGGCAACTGTTTCAATTAGCAACTTGTAACCGTGTTATTCAAAAGTGAAGAAGTAATGAAAAGGGAAAAGAAAGCGAACCTTTATTTGAAAGTAAAATACAAAAGCGCGAATCGAAGGTGGCAGCTTAAGCTAGTACATATTGCTGTGAACAATTGTGTCCATGTCACAAACTGATGTTAGTAAATACATAAACTTTTAATAATAATTTTTGAAATATGAGGAGAAATTAGGCTCTCGCGATCATGTTTGAATACTTCGTATCTGCTCCAGGCATCTGTATGTCACGGTGTAAGAGAGTGGAAGAGGGAGGGGGGTATCAGAGTAAGGGAAAGGGAATTGTAGTTTTGCCATCATTGCTTAAAAGACTGGCCTGGAATCTGTTGGCCCCCTTGTCCTCCTCCTTGGGTTCCGCCTATCGGATCAACATGTAACTACTTGTCATGGCCTCTTCCTTCCCCCTCATTGTTTCGAAAGAGACCTCTACCCCTCATCACCATTCGTTCCCATTGTGCCTCATTGCATCAGGGCTGGGATCACTCTCCCTCCCAGGTGGTCACAGAAACGTAGTTTAAACTCTCCCAAATAAACTCTCTCATCATTCACCTGTCTAAACTTTTCCAGTAGGGTCCATCACATGTACTTAGCACTCTGTTCATCCGCAGAGGAAAATTCATATGGCTTTCGGTTTATTATTTAACGGAAAATAGGATGCGTTATGGATACTATTTGCGTCATTTAAATAGTATTTGATAAAAAATTATGCCTCATCAATGCCGTGGGATCTAAAAACTTCCTATGAAATTTATTCCTTCTCCTATTCCGATTCCTTTTCCTATCCTCATGAGAGGCGAGGTCATTAACATCCTCCTAGATACTCTCAGACTGCACCGTAGATTTACTTCCTTGAACTTCACTTTCCATAACCAATGATCAAATACAAAAGAAATATCGTTCAAATATTCCCCAAATGTTTTTATTTTGAATTTAGAAGTATTAGAAACTCTTCAGCGTGTACATAAACCCTTTGGTTAACTACTTCCCGTTTTTCAATACATTGCGTTGTAAGGCTGAAAGACAGTGAACCTTGCAAGGAAAAGAAAGAAGAGAGAGAAGTCTATGAGATGCGGATGAGGAGAAGGAAGGAGAAACTGCAGTAGACGGAGAGACTTATGAAAATTTTGTAAGATTGTTCAGCGAGGAAGGGAAACCTATCGATATTACACGTCCTAATTACGCATAGTTTCAAGAACAGTAAGATGAAGTATATTCGATACCTTTTTTGGCTATACGGCCTTTTATATCGTCATTTTAATCTCTTATTATACAATATTGATTAAGGCGGAATCAAGCGGGAAACTTAATATAAGCCAATCATGCCGCATTAGAGGCTTGAGCCAAGTGAAATCCACGCCAACGAAGGGTGAACACTGAACTCGTGGCCCATGGTCCAACAGAAATGGTGACCTTGCTATTTCCTATCGCACAGATTGACTGAATACCATTTTCATCAGTACATCAAATTCGGACGGAAGAGCTGCTTTTTAAAAATAGTTATCAGAAAAATATCGATTTGGAAATAAAGAGGGAAACGTAGGGGATTGGGACATTCCGGTGTGCGAGAGTGCGCCGGTTTGGGCGCGGTCGTTTTGGCGCGAGCCCTTTTTGCGCAGGTCATTTGGGCACAGGTATGTTTGGGCGAAGCTGTTTTGGCGCATGAATGATTAGGCTATGCCATTTGAGATCAGGGGCGTTTCGCCGCAGGGGCATTTTGGTTACCACTCGGCTGGTATCGATGCTTTTATGATTTTTGACTAGTGATAGTCATCTCAATGGTGGTGGGAAGGGGTGAGTAATGAACTACGTACTGCACTGTGGATGTGCTACCAAGACTGTAAAATAATGTGATTTTTGTCTTTGCGAGGAGAGTTTTTTCCAGTGCTATAAGGAACCATTTCATCTATCATCGAAAACACCCAACATACAGGCCAAAGCATATCTGGTCGTTGATGAGAAAAATCATGCTAAGGTATTTATCCATGTAAGCAACACCAAATTATATACAATAGTTACAATTTTATTTTACATATTTATAAATGCTGCCCCTAGTCATAAATCATAATAGAATCGCTACTAGCCGAGTGATAACTGAAACGCCCCAGTGCCCTAACGGCCTTCTGGGCTAAAGCGGTCCCTGCGCCAAAACGGTTTGCCGAATTGTCCTAGAGAACGTGGATGTCTTGGAGCTGTGCGAGGAGTGATGGAAGGACAGCGGAGACTATTTCAGTGATAGTTACAGGGTAATCTATAGTGGTGGGGATGAGAGTCAACTTCGGGTAGCTATGGTATTGAACGCTAAATTGGGGAGGAGGGTAGTAAACATTGAACAGAGGGACAGCATACAAGTGGTTAAAATAAAAGCAACAGCAACTACAAGAAACAATGGGTATTAAGAGGTAGATGGGCTTTATAAACATCTAGAGGAGATAATCAGAGAGTTCCCGGACAAGAGAAACGTAATCGTAATGGGTGTCTGGAACGCAGTTGTGGGGGAAGGGAGAGATGGGTATGAAGTGGAAAGGTATGGATTAGGAACGAGAAATGATCGCGACGAGAAGGCAGTTGAATTTTGTTTGAATGCAGGCTTGAATCTTAACTTAGTTATGATGATATGTGATCGCAGATTTAAATAAAGTAGGTGGATAAACAGATGGAACTTTGAAGCTTTGGTTGGGGAAAAAAGAAGGGAATCCCAAGAGCAAGTGGAATGGAACGTAAGTGAAGCAAAGGAAATGGAGAAAACATGAGAGAATATACATACAAGCATATTAAGAGAGGTGGAAAAAACGAAAGGATAAGTGGAAACGAGGGGGTTAAGGAGCAGTGGGTTACGCAAGAAATTATTGGGAAAATAGAGGAGAGAAGTAGGTGAAAAAATGCCAACACTGAACTAGCGAAGGATGAATAAAAGCACAATGAGTATAATCATCAACTGCAATGAATAACCTATCGTGCGAAAGAAAAACTGGTTGAAAAGGCACTGCGAGAAGATGGATAAGCTGCAATAAGATGGGGAAAAGGGTGCGTTTTGCGATAAAATAAAATTTTTATGGGGCGGGGAGAGAGGGAATACGGCACCAAATATTAAAAGCAGAGCAGGTAGGATATTAATCGAGCAAGAAGATATTCAAGGTAGGTAGAGAGAATGCGTGCAAGGTGCGATAGTAGACAGCAATAGTAGATAAACTAATTTAGATGTGAAGGATGAGGGAACGCTAGATGAGGATAAACTCGGTCCAATGATACTCGATGGTGAAAAAGAGAAAGCATTGAAAGAGATGAAGGCAAAAAAAGCTTTAGGAGCGGAGAACATACCTTCGGAGTTGCTAATTAATTTAAGTAAAAATGTTAGGCAAGCTTTTTCTAAACTAATTTGATGGATCTACGAGGAAGGAGTATGGCCAGAGTGCTTATATATATCCCGAAAATGAAGAAAGCGCCAGAATGCGAGGAATATGGAACAATCAGTTTGATTTCATATGCAGCCAAAGTTTCACTTAGAATAATCAATAAAATGTTGGAGAGTTAGACAGATTTCCACTTTGGTGATGACCAGTTTGGGTACCGGAAAGAAAGGTCAACTCAAGGTGGAATTGCGGTGATGAGAACGATTATTGAATGAAACAGAGTAAAACCAGGATGTTTCCTCATGTTTTGTGAATTTCAAAAATGTTTTTGACAGAGTGAAGGCAACTATTGGCCGTGGGGTAGACCAAGGCTGCCCTTTGTTTTTTAACATTTATGCTGAGGAAATGACTGACAGGCAAGTGAAAAACTTGTTAGGTGTGGGAATCAAGGTAGGAAGGAAGCTAATACAGTTAGTTAAGATCGCGGACGACCAGGCGCTGATTAGTCAACCTTCGAATGGATTGCAAACTTAGTAGATACTTTAAAAATTCAGTACGGAAATTCGAAATGAAGACATGATAAGAAAACAAATGTAATTGGATTATCTAGGATAAAGAAAGCGAGGCTGGTCATTAAAGTGGGAGGGTACAATACGAGCAAGTAGAACATTTTAATTACTGGGGCAGCACGCTTGAAGAAAATTGGCTTAGTAGGAAAGGCATAATGAGGAGAATAGCGTCAGCTAAGGGGGCGTTTAGTGACTGAAGAGAGCTGATGCCGGGAATCTTAGGCAAGGATATGAAGAGGAGTCTGGTGAGGAGCTTGATATGGAGCGTAGCGTTGCATGGAGCAGAAACATGGACCCTCGGAAAAGAGGACGAGAATACTTTACAAGCATTTAAGATGTAGATATGGAGAAAGTGAGGTGGACGAAATGGGAGGCAAAGGAGGAAGTGCTTAAGACGGTGGGCGAGGAAAGGAAACTTCTGAATGAAATCCGGGATTGGCAGAGTAGATGTCTTGTGGAAGTAAGTTGCACAACAGCGTGATAGAGGGAAGAATTTTGGGCAAGCAGGGAAAGGTAAAAAAGGAGAATTGGTTTCATGGACGGATGGAGAACGGAATATCGTATGCTGAGGCAAAAATGGTTGTACTAGAGGGAGGTAGAACCCTAAAAGTGTGGAAAACCAGGAGGAGATTCTCTGACTATCACCTAAACCTACCTTTTACCGTTAGAATACTTAAAAGGAATTACTTTTAAAAGTCACATACAATGCTGAAACAGCCGCGTGCAGGAGTTTCTATTGCTCTAGCTCGTTCCATACCTTCACCCACCTGATGGGTGGGATCGAGCTAGAGGTTCCGAGGGCGACATAAGGTCCAAAACTCTGAGCTCGGAGACATTCAAAATGAGGACCCAAGCTGGCGCATGGTCCTTAATGAGCACGTAGCAGATATAGAGTTTCTGCGGCCTTCACTCGGTACCCTCAAGCCTCAACTTTGGCTGAATTAAAGTCGCGTTATACTTTAAAACATGGAGTAGAACAAAGGTATTTTACTGTGTATAATTAACATTCTGTTATAGACTACAAATGTTACAATTCCAATGAGAAAGGATGCTTGAAAATGCTTGAAAAAAGAATAAAATACGAATTTTTTTTATTTAAGTACACTGAATACTGCCCTAGCGTGCAAACTATCGGATAAGCTTAAAAAGATATCTCGAAGTCTTTGAAGATGGTTCCCTCCCTTAACGCACGGATAACTGTCGCTATTAAGGAAAGACGTAATACTGCTGCACGGATATCAGTGTAACTGTGGTGAGTAATGTTTGACAAAGTAATGAAATACAATGATGAGGAGTCAGCAGAAATTAGTGTACTCAAATTCAGAAGCCATGCCCTAGAGGCAATGATTCGTACATGGCCGCATATGACGGCGCGCGCCGACATGGGCGACCGGCGGCGCTATCGGCGGCGGCGGCGTCATCAAAACCACGAGCGGCGCGGCGGCGTGCAGGTCTACCTGTTAGCAATGGGCCGAATACTGATTTCGTACCAATATCGTCTCTTCTCACCAGTTTATTGCTTTGAAGTTGCCCCGAAACGGTTGCGAAATAAGCCGGAAAAACCGACTAGTACCCGGGAATATCAGGGGAAAAGGGAAATTTATTGCAATTACGTAGAGGCCATTATTGCTGTAAACTGCTCCCCTCGGCACGATTAATACAATGATTTCTGCGAGTTCTTAAGTGTCGTTGCTGCACTGCTCGTCTCGGAATCTGGTTGCTGATCGTCTAATTTGTCCCGGAAGAAATTGCCCATGTAAGCAAATGGCCGAAATGTTATCTTGATATGACCTTAGCAGTCAAGCTGGAGCACAAGTACGCTCAGATTTATACGAGTTTAATTCTAAGACATATCGTAATTGACGATTCACGATCACCTCAGGCCCAGAGTGTAGAAAAACGTACGTGTGTGGGTATTGAACCCGTGACTTCCTAATATGCTAGCTCGGACGTAACCTTGCCTTCACCAAAGTCAGAAATATTATTGACACGTTGATGTTTTGTCGGTGTTGTATCGTATGAGTGGATATTTTCAGTTTAATCGTTTGCGTTATAAATCTTTTCGTCCATTCCAATTAGCGATGACTATTTAGGACGTGGTATGTTGTACGTATTGATTTGTGTCAGTATTGGTTTAGATCGACGGATTCGGGAACTGTTCGAGTAATCGATATTGAACAAACACGCATGATGTTAACTCTTCACCCATTGGTCCACAAATTGACCTTGCTCTATCTAAAGAAAAGGCTCAAAACTGAAAACTATTACATTTTAATCCATTATTTTTTCAAACCTAACGCGGTTTTTGAATAAGTACCTGCTATCTCGTGCAGTCCCTGACCGATTACCTCTGTCGTGTAGGCCATGTCGTGTCGTGGATACCATTATCCAACAGGGTCCACCTGGGAGTAAGCCGGTATCAAGTATACAAGACAGCACCAGGCGGAAAAAATCCGTGCCTCAAGGCTTATATAATGCATTTGCGCCGCAACTCAGATGCTACGTCCCGGGGAACCAGATATCTTGCGGGTGATTACCGAATCTTTGGGTCCCACAAACCACGGCTGGAGCTAGAAACTAAGCTAGAATTTTTGTAAGCCTATCTTGTGCCACTAAGCATGTTGTATGAAGGTAAATCAAATTTTAAAAATCACCTTGGGCCAGACACACTTTTCCGTTGATCTATTATGTAAACGCACGGAATGGGAATATATGAACTCATGTTTTTCTTGAATGTTATTGGTTCTCAATTGATGCATAATACTTGCTCAGATCGACCTTGAATTGATTTATCTCTGAGTTAAGTGTAAGTTAATTACCGTGTTCAATTGGTGTACAAATTCCCCGCTTTTGCATGACCTGAAAGTAGAAAAATAATGTTCAATTTACTTCTCTTTTTATCAAAAGTGGTCTCAGCTAGTTTTTTTTACGAATTCGTAGATGATTTGATGATTGAAATACTAAATGTCTCAGGCGTTTCGTATCAGTAAAAATCCGTTCGTAACTGGAATTCGGCACTGAAATCGACATTCTGATGAGTTATACACTAAAAACGTTATCTCCCTTGGGGTCGGGTTCTAAAATTCGGAGTTACTGGTTTTATACGTTTCCATCCGATTATTTTTGGTGGTTGCACAATGTTTGAAATATGAACTTTAACTAACTCATGAAGGAGACTGAAATTAAGATGATAATCTCGCGATAAATACCTGACATGTTTATGGCTTCCCAAGTATCCCCTGAGAACAGATATCATCTTATCACATCATTCATGGACCATGTATGTATTAGCTATTAGGTAGACAGAAAATATTTCGACAATTCAAATGGTTTACTGATAATGGATTCCAGTTGTCTCTCGTATTGTTTTCAAAATTCCCCTACAGCCTTCATCGGTATAAGAAATTTTTTTTGCTATCTCTTGGGTAAATTTGTAGATTGGTTACGAAAACATTTTGTAATATATTTGTTTCTCCTTGAACAAATGACCTCAAATGTCTCTTACCTCCAGTAATTGCTGGGCTGGTAGAGCGTGACGCTGAAAAACCTTACGTACGTTTTTCTGTGAGCTTTTTACCGACTTCATATCTCATCTCTGCAGATTCTTTTCCTATAGGGATAGTGCGATTCAAAATGTTGCTGTCCTTCCTGTCAGTTCCTTTGAAGTTAATTTGATGTTTTTTAAAGAATTTACTGCATAATAAAACTGCCATTAATGCAGGTAAGCGAAAATGGGAAACAAGAAGCAAGTGTGCATAAGTATAGTTGGAATAAATGTGTGTATAAATGCGTTAGTGGGAGAATTTTTACGGACATATGGACTGGTCTAGTTATTGAAGAGTCCATTCTGAAAGTCGGTGACTCTTTCAATGTTTGCTCAGATAATTAAACCGGTTCATTAAAAACTTAAGCACTTTTGATGTCAGTGTCCAAATCATTCAAAGGGAACGACGGTATGTAGCCTAGGATATAAAAATAATTACAGTAAACTTTGAGGGCACTACTACATGCTTGGAATCATAAATAAATGAATAACGGAGAGGAGAATAAGGGATATATAAAACAGTCACAATTGCGTTATCGATCGTTTTATTTTTTTGTCGCAACCGTATAAAAATAATTTTGAGCAAACCTTTATTGCCGTAAAAGAACTATATTTTCATTCGCAGAGTGGAAATATTACCGTTTTTGGGTTGATTAATCATGCTAAAAAATTAAAAAAACCACTGTCAACCGGATCCTTTTTCGCTTCTGTTTATAGCTTCTCCAAGAAGAAAATGGGCATTTGTTTCCTTATTATAGAATTTTTCCACCAGACTGTAGTTAACCGCCATCAAAGATTTTAATCGATGGCTGGATAGAAAGCCGTGCGTACAAATGAAAAATGAATAGGTCTCCCGTTCTCCCGTCTTTTAATGAAAGAGCGTCAACATGTTCAGGGTTAAAGGTATTAATTATCAACAGTACATCGCAAAACGAATTTGCCGACTGCTGCATTTATCAACCGTTGAAATCTCTTTTCCATTTTAGTCCTCTCAAACCCTTTTCTCGTTGAATTGCGAAGGTTGAAAACCGCATCCCGTTCTAATATAAGATTCATCATCCTCTATGTTTAGGCACTGACCTTATAAAATTGCAGGATATGTACAAATAAAATAAGTAGGAAGCTATATTTCGCGCAAAGTGGGGAGAGCTTGCTTTCCTGTGGAAACGAATCTTCCATTCTTTTCAATTCTTAAATGAAATTGGAAACTTTTCATCCCTAATTGGGTCTCAAGGATTTGCGTAATCGTTGTAATCGTTGTGAAAATCAAATTCCTGTGTAAGCTACCTTGTTTCTCGTGCGGAATGCTGTACCTGGTGTTCACCCTTTTAGGTTGTCATGTGGTTATTTTCATGTCCAATTAGGAAATAGTGTTCTGTCCGTTGACTCCTGATATCTACATCGGAGTTTGGGATTAAATTCTTAAATATTTAATGAATGGAAAACCTTCATCAAACTGGGCTTCTTATAAATTTTACTCTAATAAATAATATAAATAGCATAATGATTTGGCGATTTTTTGTGACGATGACTGGGCAACAACCGGATTTTTGCATATATTACTTTGCTACATATTGCATTATTATATTGTAATTCCATTTATTTTTTCTTGGCGCTATTTCTCGGTAAAATATGGTAGCATATTAGTTTTTAAAAACTATATACATAGAGCTTACAGAACAATTCGTGAATAAATAAATTTTATATTTTTGAACCTCTGTTGAAGATACATCGATAGAGTAATGGAGCTGTACAATAACATATGGAAGAAATCATGAGAATATCTTACTTATTTTGACGTTATTTGAGCTTAAGTTTTTGTTCTCTTCACCAGTGTGGCTAACACCTGCCCATCTGATCCCATTGAATTTATAAGAAAATGTTGAGTCCGTCAGAAAGTTCTTTAAATAAGCTGACATTCTCCCGGAGAAAAACCTAGTGCAGTTGTTCATTGTAATTCTAGTAACATCACAAAGCATTATTGTGGACATTTCCTTGTGGAAGAATATGTGTAATAGAGAGAAATAAAATGCCTCCCTTTTCTTGTTGGCTCATGCTTTGCAGAAGTTGAGTTTGTTTGCATTCCTCAGTTCTTGCAGTTATTTCCCTCCCATTTACGCTAAATGTGGCTTGGATGAAAATAATCTTTTAATTGGATGGTTCAATTGTGATCAAGGATGCATTGTGGTGGTACAATTTGTTTCGAAATACAGTTCAATGAGAAAGTTTCATCTTTAAGCAATTTAGGTGTACGAAGAACATAGTTTTCGGCTGTAAAAAAGTTTCAGGAAACGGTGCTAATCTAAAATGTTACTCCAGTTCCACATATTGAAATTATATTCACTTATTCGGCTGTCTTATATGTTCCCGCACTCATCCGCAGATTCATTACACCTTTATTTTCTCCATAGTCCCTATTTCAGAAATTAATTCAAAGTGTGGCTAGCAATTCAGACCGTTATGCCATCTAGCAATGACATAAGTATTCGCTTTAAAGAGAGTAGAGGGAGGTCTCATTTTTTTTTAGTCGGGTCAAATTAATGAAACACTGAAGGTTGTGCATTGAAACATTTAAGCGGGGGTTCGAATGATCTGTCAATGGGCAGTTGACGATCGCTGTCCAATCTCAGAGCGTATGGTTTGGCATCCAGGAATAAATTTTTATTTTCCTCCAAAATAATATATATTTCTTATTGAAAATAAAACTGTGTAGATGTAGAATCGGGAAAACTCCACCAAAATGACATTGTAGCAGTCTATAATAGCGACTAAACAAATAATTCATGATGCATTAAAAAAGAAAAAAAAACTATAAATGCCCCAAATCAGTCAAAGAATTAAACCAGAAATTTCTCCATCCCCTGGTTGAAAATTTGTTACCCCGGACGGTTCTTAAAAAATGTTAGATCTAGCGGAAAATACCCCTGATTGGCAACATGGCTAATTCACGCACGACAACCACTATGGGTGAAACTTCACATCTACATCTACGTCATACCCTGCAAGCCACCCAAAGGGTGTGCGGCAGGGGGTGCTTCCACACCAGGCATGCATGAATGATACGGTAGAACACTGAAACTACATTGAAACCAGCGTACCACACATGCAACGCGCCAATTAACACTCTACTAACCAAGAAACATTCTATCGTCAATCGTTCCAACGTGCAAGGGGTACAAGGACTACTACTACATATTCAAAATATCATGCATAAATAAGAACATCAATATTTACATCATGCAGAAATAAGAACGTAGAGAATATAAAGAAAAAGATTTAATGTCTGCCTATTGTCACAATTCGAACTATTCATGACGACGATCACAGCTGTTATGGTCCCGAATGGTACGCGGAAAAATGACATGTTATACCTATCGGTTCTACAATCTAGCTCTCTAATTTTATTGGCGCGATCTAATCTGCCGTAGTACGAGGGGGTTAATAGTATGTTTTTTACGTCGTCAGAGAGATGATTTTCCTGAAATTTAGTTAAGATTTTAAGCCTATAATTTAATCTACGCTGTGATAGCGATTCCCATCCTAATTCTTCTAACAGTCCAGACACACTAGCCAACTTATGGTAGCATCGTTTCACAAACCTAGCTCCTCTTCGCTGTACGCGATCTAACTCTGCTATCAACCCCGTTTCGTATGGATCCCATACACTAACAGCATATTCCAGATGAGGCCTAACGATTGAAAAATAACAACGTTCTTTCACTTTCTCATCACATTTTCCGAGTACTCTCTTGATAAAGCCTAGCTTCCTGTATGCTTGACCCCATATTTCCCGAATATGTTTTCCCCAAGATATGTCGTCAGTAATTGTGACCCCTAAGTACTTGACAGACTCGGCGTGAATAATTTCCGTATTATTAATTCTGTAAGCCCTACCTGGCCTATTTTTCTTTTTCTAAAAGTTTACTGCTACGCACTTTTTTATGTTTAGTTCCATCTGCCACTTTTCGCACCAAGCATGAATAGCAAGTAGGTCGATTGTTAACGAGTCGCTATCTTCGGAATTGTTAATATCCCTATACACAACCGTGTCGTCTGCGAAGAGTCTAAGCTTACTTTTAACGACGTTGCTAATATCATTTATGTACAAGAGAAATAAAAGTGGACCAATGACATTTCTTTGAGGAACACCCGATGTAACGCTGTGTTTGACATGATACCGTCTATAACAACCCTTTGTTCCCGCCCATGTAAAAATTGATTAATCCAACTAATTATGTCTTTATCTATTCCATATGCTTCTAGTTTTGAGAGTAACTTAACGTGAGGTACCTTATCGAAAGCTTTCTTAAAATCGAGGGATATCGCGTCAACTTGAACATTATTTTCACCCGAGAGCAAGATGTCATGAACGAAGAGGGCCAATTGGGTTTCGCAAGATCTACCCTTTCGAAATCCGTGTTGGTTATTTATTAATAATTCCTCCCTATCTAAATGACTCATAATGGAGCTTACGATTATGTGTTCAAATACCTCGCAGAAAATGGATGTGAGAGAAATAGGCCTATAGTTTCTAGGGTCTTCCCTGTGGCCGCTTTTGAATATAGTTGTGACATTTGTTACTCTCCATTCCTTAGGCACTACGTGATCTACTAAAGATTTGGTAAATATTAACTCTGAGTAAGGCGCTATGTCTGATGCCAATGTTTTATATACGCGAGCAGGTATTTGATCTGGACCGGGGGATTTGTTGGGATTGATATTTTTTAGCTGATGTTCTATGCCGCGACAATTTATAATACTTTCAGGCATACATGTTTGGGAACGAACTGGCCGCGGATCGAAAAGATGTGGTGTACAAGTATTGAAAATGCTTTTGAAGAATGAGTTTAACGAATTGGCTTTTTGTAGACTGTTGGTTAGCTTTTCCACTTTGATATTCTTAAGCGTGTGTACTGTTGATTTATTTCCTTGAGTGTCCCTAACATACGGCCAAAATGTCCTGGTATTATCGTTCAATTGTTCTCCCAGTAATTTACTTTTGAAATCAGCTAACGCCGTTCGGCACGCTTTTTTGCTAAGAGTTCAGATATTTTGTAATTTTTGGTGACTGTGTATAGTTCTTCGGAGGATTTGTTAATTTTTGCCCTTTTTAACGTAGATGACATGTTCTCTGGTGCTTTAATGTTCTGCTAACCTCCGCGTATACCACCTAGGCTCTGCATTGGCTCTTTTCCATTTACATGGTATGTATTTGCTAACTACTGATAGTGTAACGTTGAAGAAAGTATTCCACAAAACCTCAGTAGTACTGTTGATACTTATGTTTTTTAAATTACTAAATGACTTTTGCAACTCTCGTTTATACCTTCGTAGTCAGCCTTATTAAACAAGTAGATTTTTCTTTGTGGATTATGTTTCTTGATCATGCTCACGGAAAAATTAGCTTTAACTATCTTGTGGTCGCTTATTCCCTTATCCGTACCTATGTTTACAACCTTGTGTGGAATGACTTTGGGACCTTTGAGTTATAAAAATATACTTGAGAACCTGGGATTTGCTTCTCAAAGGTCCATTTAGAGAATTTCCAATTTCTGAAAAAATATAAATATAACGTGTTGTAGGTATGCTACGAAATGTAATATCCCTTATGTTTCAGTTTATTTTTCCATGACTCTCGACTATGGATTTTCTCATAATTAATTCTAATCGCCCAGTCCCGCTCCCATACATTGAAGGATAGGCTAAATAGCTTCTTGAATAACGAAAGTTATCTCAGTTTTCTTTTAAACATCCACTCCACATTGATATTACGTGGAATAAGTATGTCTTGCGGCGTTACAGATTTACCCTCTACTTTTCGAAATTCATTTTTGGTTTTCATGCATTAAGGTACTTAGTTGTATTACCGCGATGAGACTTCAACTTATGCCGCTGTTCACTGCTTATCAACTGAGTAATTGATCCTTACAGTGTAGCCAAATTTGCGTTTTGATGACTCGAGTAATCACATGTACTATCCTACCATGTGGTTCCATAGGTTTATTCCCTGGTGTCAGTACCAATGCTATCGGATAGCTTTGGATGCCTTCGTGAGTGAAGCCGGCGATATCATTTGCTTCGAGAAGTTCTCCGCTCTGCTCAGGTTGTTTACTTCGTGTCTGCTTGGGGCGGGTGGGGAAGGGCGGGGGGGGGAGGGGAATAGCGAGCGAAAGGGAAAGGAAACGGGGCCAATGGCATTTGGAGACAAAGCGCTTAGCGCTCGCTCTGCCCTCTTCCAGTTTGCGGCTAAGGGCGGTGAGGCGAGAGGGGGGGGGAGGGTGGGCGGTGAGGAGGAGTGAGTGGATAGGTATCGGACTGAGGGAGAGCGGGTTAGCTGTGACGCCGCTGCCACGCTCGGCCTCCTCAGCGAGTCACGGACCGAATCGGCGCGGGCCGTCCCCACCGCCTCGGCGAAGGTTTGACAGAGATGAATATGCACTTGCGACTATTCGAATGGACCGCGATTCCCTCGCTGCGTATGTCTCGTGCTATCGCGACGCCGTCCATCAAAGCGTGCGCACGACTCGGTCGCCTCGCCGTGTCTCAAGCGTTTCCCGCGCCGCGCGAATATTCGTGAACGTGGATTAAGAGAAGAGCGGCTTTTGATGTCTTTGTCCCTGCTGTCTCCCGTTCACTTTTCCTGCTAAGCTCCCCAATTAAATCTTCTACGTGCGGTCTGATTATTCAAAGGCATGTTCTCTGTTGCGTAATTGTACCTAAGTCGATGGAACTTGGTCTAATGGTGGCCTTCACCCCAGTAAGGTCTTTTTTTGATTTCAGTTTTTTTTACGATGCCTGGGAATATCTCTTAATCTTGTCATTGCGTTCCTATCACTAATACCGCTGATCTTTTCAATTCAAGGAAATCCCTCAAAGCAGTTTTTTATCGGATATCTCACGCATGCATTTCATATAATATGGTATTTAATACTTCGAACCCTATTCAATGCAGTATACTGGAGTCGCATATCGTGTGCAATTTAAATTGCACCATTCGAGAATGACGAGAGCATGGAACTCAGTTAATGGCCATAGTTAGCGTTTATTTTTTTGGAGTGGGATTCTCTGTCCCGCAAAATATATATGCACTAATTCAAATGTTGAGCCATAGAGCAGTTCTCAGTATCACGCCCCAGCCACTGCCTGTATAATTTCTTTGGAATAATACACTTTCGTAGTTAAAACGAAAAAGATATAAATTCTATATTTGGAGAGGGTTTTGTGAGTTTTCTTGGGTTGTTTTCGTTGACTTAAGAGCGTGAAGGGTATTCGTACAAATTCGGAATCTACAAATATTGACTTCACTTAATGGTGTTAAAATATCATTGTATCACAGATATGAGGAAGGAAATATTTTTCTTCACTGCATTGGAATTTAGCTAAATTTTCAAAACTCCATGAAAATGCCATCAGCGTATTATTTAAACTGCATGTGCCTCAGCATTTTAAGAATTTTTTAACCTTTGTTATTAACTCATTGTACAATGGGAGGATAAAGCACTGTCGAGGCGTCTATGGCTCGTTACTCTACTGTTTCCAAGGTTTTGCTATTTGCAAAATTTTTGCTTCAACTTAACGGAAGGTCATTGTTTTCTTGTCACTACATTATTACTCTTAAGCATTTCAAGCTTATGGTTTATGTTACCCAACTCATTGATTGCGCCTATTAAGTCGAGGAAGGCTTTTTCAGGTAAATAATTGCTTCCGGATGACGAAGTTTCGAATAAAAAAGGTTGACTACCATGACAATAAATGCTACAAGGTGTAGACTGGTGAATTATTTTCACAGATGCATTTACTAGTTCGCCGATGTGTATATTTGCCAAGTGGTGGCCATATTAAAATATTAGGCGTATTATCTACCATGAGATTTGCGACCTTTGTGCTTGTGTCCGTATTTGAAAGGGTTTTCCTACAAGGCTGCAAAATTTTTGAGGTTACCGGCCCTTTTTTATACGGACGTAATAGTGTCAAGGAATCGGCGCATTTTCATCGCATCCGTCCATTAAAGGAGCTCTGTGCTTTGTAGTGCGAGGTAAAAACAGGGGAAAATATCCCAAGTCAACTAGGAGGCGGACTACGAAGGCTGTATTCCATTCGTAGTTGTAGACTTCGTCGATTTTTCGAGAAGGTTTTGTGAGGTAATTCTCGGGTAATTTTCGTAGACCTTGTTAGAGCGCGAAGGGCATTCGTGCAAATGTGGAATCAAGGCTGGTGCGATCTACGAACTGAGCAGATGGGGAACTATTGAAAAAATAATTGACTCACTCTAGCCGATGTCAAACACTTGACTAACTCGACTCGTAGTTTACGTGAGATCGAAGTGCGTGCGTGAAATATAATTACCACTTAATGTGCGTTCTTTCCGCGGATATTTTCCAACCTTCTGACAAATCTTTCTTTGGATGATGCAAAATATGCCACGGCTTAATCATGGCTATTCTTGATGCTAAGTCCTGAGTATAAGTGGAAGATATGCATCGGGACCTCATGCAATTCAATTTATCAGCAATTGTGATGTTATGTTTTGTAGGCGAAATCATTTGCTAAAGTCGCGAGAGTCCAATGCCCTAAAAATCACATCGATTTCCAGTCACATTAATCTACTCCGCATTTTGATGGGATTTCAATTATTAGACTGATACAGTGAGGAGAGTTGTACCCGATGCTCGATTGGCCTAGTCATGGGCTCTTAGCCGTGTGAAAAGATTCGAATTAATTCCGTGTCAACAATAGTATGTTCCATAGTCTCGCTAATCAATGAGCTTTCTGACTTTGTATTTCTCCTGATTTTCGCTGGAACATAATTCAATGCGTCAAATGAGTCCCTACTATGTTTAAAAAAATTATTGGACTTAATGATATGAATTGCAATAAAATATCGGTGCAACTAAATTATTGAGTAACTTAAATAATTAATACGGATTCCTCGACACGTATCGTAAATCTCTCAGTGAATTGTAAACAAACACAGTCTATTAGTCTGCGGCTGATTGTGAGGCAGGAGTGGTAGCAAGGTGGACATTGCGCTCACCTGCTCTGGTGGTTCGGCCCCTGTGAAATGGGGTAACAGGCTGAAAGAGATATTCCATGTGTTCGTTGGGCTCGAGATATGGTGGCAGACCGACTCCAGAATGTCAATAATTCTGGGAACTGGGATGTACTAAACTTAAGGAGACTTTCTTTGGAGTGGCACTTCAGGACTAAGAGCATTTTATACCTAGCAATTAAAATTTCACTTTTGAAATATTTTATCAGCAATTTGTTGCTTGTGGTTAAAAATCGGATCACCTTTCATCAATCATTGATAAAGAAAACGAGTATTTATGTAATCTGAAGTTTTGGTCGCCTGATGACGACCTATCTTTTCCTGTAACATACCATTAATTGGTATGGCTGTCGTTTTCCTTCCATAAGTAAACACTTCAAAATTTGTTTGAAAAACACTGAAATTTTGTTTGCCCCGGCAAACTGTGAGAGGAAACATGTTGACAGCTCTTTACTTTAGAGTGGAAAATTACTCGGGATATAGTTTATTTTAATTTTCTAAAAGTTGCCCATTATATTTCGCTTGATTCAATCAATTTTTATGGTCCATTAAAATTTAGTTATCCACCCTGATAATAAATGGTCTAAGAGATAAATTTGACTTATTTATTTATTTTTTTTACTATCCCGACTACTGCACATAATTTTTATTGGGTGAATAGAAACAACAGCAACAGACAAATAAATACCCTTGCCTTGAGTTTTTACTGCTTGCCTTGTGAAAATTTTATCCAGGTGGGACTCGAACCGGCGACGTATAATTCAGTAGGCGAGGACTTAACCACGTCGACACCGAAGCGAAGTCCCCTGAGTGGTTAACTCTGACTTATAGTTAACTCCCTGATTGTTTAATTTATTTATTTTTATACAGTAGTTATAATTTCCAAAATTTAGTTTTTGAACTTCACTGAATCTTACACGTGTAGGATTTAGCACTTATTCGGCTGCATAAAATTTTGAATGCTCATCTTCAAAATAATATTACAAGTTTATGGGCGATCGTGATGTTACAGATTCAGGGTAGATTCTTGAGCATGCCAAATTACGAATTGTATTTGAATTTCGTGCAAGGCCGTGGTGTTGAACGTTTTAGGTGTGAGAAGCTATTGCGTTGCTACAGTAGGAGTCCTCTCGGATCCTTAGTCTTTTCACCAGGTTCTTTCCTTAGGCCTTAAGTTGACCCTCCGTGTTATCTTTTTTATGTATTGTTGGTTATTAATTTTATCACGACATAAAATGTTTGAATCTTATCAAAATTTCACTGTAGGAAACTGCCCATCCTAGGAGGTCTCCGCGGGCTTTTATGTGTGGTCACAGTCATTTCGGAGGGCATTGCTCATGCAGTCTTTTCCAAGGTCGACCAAATTCCTTCTCGAACGTTCTGTACGAGATTCCTTAGGACCCCTTCGAACGCCCCCCTCTCGCGCCTCTCCATGCGTGCTGCGTTCAAGATTAACCCTTAGCTTAGATCGGAAGATCACCCCTATATTGACCAAAATATTGATATCGCTATCGGTGTAATTGTAACTTCTACTATTTGGTTCTGATGAAGTATTTGGCAGAAGTTGTAGCAGTTACATATAGTTACATTAATTTTTTTCATTATTCATACTGAGTTATCAGCTTAATAAGTTTTGACAATCTAATTTCAAAATTCTCGCTGGAATTTGAATGGTAGTTTTAGTGTATTATTAAACGCTTCAAATTGTGTGCGAAGAAGTGAAGCTCTTCTAGATGCTGTGAAAGTTATCGAAGCAAGGTGGCAGACTTCATATCGCTCGAAAATCTCAAAGATAGTGCCTCCCATTAACTTTACGGCCTAAGGCGTCTCTTTGTGGAAGAATCTTATATTAGAATCCTTATCAAAAGATGATTCGTACTTTTGCACGGTTATTAATTGAGTAGAACGCGTTTCGTGGCTTGCTGCATCGTCGGGTACACTTCATCACGCATCATTTATTTATTGACTGTGATAGTAACATCAAACTAAGTAGGGGGTTTTGAGAAACTAACTTTCGTGAGGGAAAGCAGGGAAACGCATATGAAAGGGTCGTGAGGACGGAAATTTTGTTGGAAAGGTTTCCCTACACCCCTCTACTTAGTTTGAGGTTTATATCACAATCAATTAAAACTTGTGCCTGACGATACAGCAAGCTGAGAAACGCGTTGTACTCAATAAATAATCGGGGAGAAGTACGAAGTATCTTTTAATATAGATTCTAATATAGCGCCTCCCGTATATTTCTACCTCCTTGTCTCGGACCTAAAACTTGCGTTCCACTCATCCCGTAAATAGCGTGGCATAAGTTCCTTGTTTGGTATTAGAGGGCAGTATGCATACAGTAGCTGCTATATTCCTCCACCCGTGAACTCCCTTAGCTTCAAGAAATAATCTAATGCCCCATGTAATTTGTTTTTAAAATCTGCGCATTTTACCTTCCGGATAACGGTGATTTACGCTTTTCATTTCTAACGATAAGCTAGGTGAAGCAAAGAGGAGGTGCCTTCATCGTTGTATCTGCTAAAATATCTCAATTTCCCCTTGACAATGTCTTATTTTAGCGTGGTTGTTTGCCATTTGATTGCACTTTATGCACATGAGTCTGCGAAATACTAGATGTTTTAATCGGTTGTTCAAAGTATTACGACTGGCTCAATATTGAGCGATCGGACATAAGCTCAGGCTCGTATGTTTCTTGCTCTTATCTGTCTTATACATCCTTCCTCCCGCTTTTAGTTTCGGTAGTACATGAGCCGGAGAAAATCTATTATAAATTGGACGCGGGCTAATGATAGAGTTTTTATTTTCTTTTGAGAATAACTTTACAACTATTGTAGTGTGAGTTGTGGTCAATTAATCCTGAAAATTGAGTTATTTAAAAATCAATGCCGATTATTATCTAGAATTTATTACTTGTTTAGCTACGTGTTAAGAGGAGTATTTTCTGCGATGAAATCGATCTGCATACGAGAAATTGGGCCCAAACCAAAGTTTTTGTGAGCAAGGTTCCTAGCCTGGAAAGGGACATCGAAAATGAGATGAAGGAAGTAAAAGAAAATAAGAAATTAGTCTGGAAATTTGCTTTCCCAAGGCGAAATCTGGCGTTAATCAGCTTTCACATTGCAAGCTGTCCTATTTTAGATTCTCTTTGTTAATTTATGGACTTGAGGTTTCTAGTACCTGTCCTTAATGAGGCACTGGAGCTCTTTTTTTGATGTTTAGTGAATAAAATTTTACCTAAAATGAACTATTTGGTCATATTTCTTGCACTCATGCTGAGGAAGACGGAATATTTGGTGTTAACTCACAATTCTGCTTTTGTTATCATCATAAGCATTATAACCGCATGCCATCAACCCTAGTTGGATAATTTCACAGGGAGAAAGTCATCTCCCTTGACTGTTCCTCGAACCCGAATCCCTTGATATCAAACTAATTGCTTTAACAAGCTAACTACCGGGGCATCCTTATCCCCTGTGGAAATTTGATTGCTTTCAAGGAAGTAGATGGTGACGACTGCTGGACATACAATCAGCGAAACGAAACGTATGGTGCCGCCGCCGTACACGAGGTTGAAACCAATCATGAATATTGAATTGTTAACAGTTTTTAGGACAACTTGAACTAAGGTTCACCCTCTGCCAAATGGCATTATTGCTGCTGCATTACCTTTCTGACATCACCGTAAGTATACATGAGTGCGATTATTCCCCTGAGGAAAAATTATATGGTATACTCTTCCTACAAAGGCTATCTTAATTAGACACTTAAAATATGCCGGATTTGGTTTTCCATCCTACCTATCAGAGTTCTCAAGCAATGTCTTACTTTTCCTTCTCTTCTGAGTACCCATTCATAAGTTTATCGGCTGATTTTATTCTACCTCTGTCGCACCTCATTTTAAATCACTCCAGTCTTTTCTTTTCTGCTTTTACGATTTATTGCTCTTTTCTAATTTACTCTGTGAAGGATAATCCAGATATTTTCCGTCTCATTTTGATCCTCCTTCTTCAAAGATTGAGTGCCTTTCAGATTTTACTTCTGCTAGAATACGGTTTTCTACAGTGTTATCCTACCGTCCTATTTAATTTTTCCATTGCTGGTGATTCTAATACCCAAATAAAAGAATTATTCCGAAAGTCCATCTTTTTTTATTTCTGTTTTATGTTAGGAGAATGAGAATTGGAAATAAACTTCTCTCGTGCCCCTTCTTTTCTAGCAACTAAACTGATCCTTATCCAGAAGTTTTTCTACTTTACATTCCACCCTTACATTGCTGATTCTATTGAATATGTGAAGACGGGCCGTGATCCTCTTCTATGCTTACTGCCCATGACTACTTTTGCGGCTCTGAGTGGAGAATGAAGGAATTGACTCGTAGGACCACCTACCACATGCCATCCGGAGGACAACCTTGGTAGCTAATGCATACCTCAGTGTGTTTTCGTGCTAATGCAAATTCGAGGTGTAAATAAGTAGACTTAAGTTAAAATATGTCATATTCCTATGTAAATGCGTTAATACTTCAGTGATGTCGTTTTTTCCAGAGACAATAATAGCACCCTTAAGACGTTGAAGTAGGTTAGTTGACAGGTTGTGTAGCTGAATAATTGACGTGCTCCGTAATGCTTGTTTCTAAATCTGCCCGCAAAGTGCTACATGCACCATGCTTTGCATGTTCCCTGCATGACTCTTGTATTACGTTTACCCAGTTAAATTACAGATTAATTCAATAATTTATGTGGCATTGGTAGCATATCTATAGTGCAGTGCATGTGGGTGAAAATACATTTTTACACTAAGGCGGATGTTGATGATAAATCACCCCCTGCCAAACACTTTTTAGGTGACTTGCAGATTTATATGTAGACGTAGATAGATGGATACATAAAATAAGCAAATATAAAGGAGATGATCAATTAGCAAAATCAATAAGTCATTTCCATGAAAGCAGCGGTGAAATCACTACACTACATACCTTCCATTAGCCATCCAATGGCTCCTAGTTGGGAAACTGAAAAAGTATTTGTTCACCATAAAAATTTTATGTAGATGTGATATTGAATTGCGGTTATTACCACCATATGGTGTGCATGCATTTATGTGCTATACTCTTTTACTTGCGACTTCTTTTAAATAGGCACGTGCTTACCAAAGAACGAATATTTCCTCCCGGAAAAGTGAAAATTTTGTCATGGAAACCCAGGAAATATCTATCCAGAAATTTCGTTATCTGTGGTCTGTTTCTATCTTGTACAAGTTAACACTCAATTGTGGATTATATTACTCCAGAATAAATTTAGTTCAGCCATAAAACGGTCCTTGTCTTCGCTGATTTCAATCTTGCGTTTTGACTCTGTGACTATATTTCACGCAAGTTTAATCCCTTGGCTTTTGCATCAAGTATGGAATATGATTTATTTTAAACGGGAGACGAAAAAGTGCATATTAGATACTCACTTCATCCATAAAACTTATGGAAAAAATATGCTTAAGTGGTGTTCCTCATTTTATGCTATGGCCGTCAGTTGAGCAAGGAAAAAAAACAGTTCTTGGGAATCCAGATACTTGCCGTTTATCTCTTACAACCGGCCGAAGTTTGCGATAACGTAAATAATAGCTCTATTTCAATAGTTTTAGGTTTTGTTCGGAATTTCATAATCTAAGGGAAAGTAACTTGGGATACTTCGACTCATCTTATTTAAAAAAAATAGTAGATTAAATAAGTCAAATACATATTTGGAAATATCAGGTGATAAAAGCTCTAGTCCGGTAATGGACTGGCGGCCCAAGTGTTGTAGGCTATTTAATGAAAGAGGTCGACTGTGAGCTGAAATAATCTGTCCAAGTTATTGTTTAACCTTAAATTTCGTAGCTGCCGTGAGTTAAATCACGTTACTTAGATTATCTCTAAAAGTCATAATGATTCAGTATTGACCCTTCTCATCTTATGGGGCTTTCAACCCGGAATAACGGTCAGCCCACAGAAGCTAGCATATTTTCCGGACACTTGCTAATTGGTTTCCCTCGCCGCCCAGATTCCTCCGATGTTGCGGCGGCGGTGCTGGGAGCGATGCTTTGGGGGAGACCTTGACGCCTCCTTCCCCCCCCCCATTTCTCTCCCCTCCCGCCCGTTCTCCACCCCTTTATCCCCTCTTTCCTCTCCCGATTGTTTTCTTGCGGGCGCGTGCTCGATCAACGGGAACTGTGGTCTCGTCGATCTTATCTCACCTACAGGTCTCTCTTTCTCTGAAAGGGTTCCGCTACGGCAGCTCAAGAGGTCGGGGAAGTGTGCGGGGTGTGGGAGACAACTACTGTCGGTCGTCGGTTCGGGTGCGACCGAAGGCGTTTTATTGTATACTCGAGAGTAGCGGAGTGGAAGGCCTTGGATGGCGGAAATATCCGGGTCGGGCTCGAAAGGGTGGTGCATTGCCGGTATACTCTCTGGTGTTCACGGTTCTTGACCTCAACTCGTTTTCGCAGCTGCACTCCCCCCTCCGCGATCCTCAATGAATCACTCACTCCCTTTCTCACCATCAAGACTTGTGAGTGGTGGCTGAACCCAGTGGTCAGGTTGTAAGGACCACTCGGTTCTCTTCGGGGAGTGGTGTCATCTTTCGGATTCGACATCCTGAGGGAAGGTCGCTTGTGGGGATGGCCGAGTCGTAAGGCCTGTGGGTTCTCTTGATGAGAGCACATTATAAATAGTTCAACCTTAAAATGAAACGTGCCTCATTTATTTCATTTTAACTTCATAAAAAGTGCCTTCTGTATGACGATGCCTACAAATATTACCTTTCCTCTCTGTTGTTTATGAAAACTCAAGTAGAAACTGAACGGGTGTTAAGGCGGAATGGGTTTCGCATGGGAAATATTGAACTTTGTCTGCTCTGCACTCATGTCGTTTTTGTGAAGAAAAATTCCTGTAGGACTTAAAACCTCTCATGAAATGAAATAGAAATGAAATGATGAAGGCGCAATGCTTTCCTAATATTTGAGTCATTGCCAAATGACTGCCCTTACCAAGCTCAAAATGCGTTCGTTCATCGCAAATGTAACTACCCTTTGTTTCTCGGGATGGATAGGATTTTCATCAAAGAATAAATTGTTCGACTGATTTGCATATTTTGTATCAAGCTTTTGTTTTCAGGTAGTTAAGACATTCCATCAGTGAAAGCAGCGTGACATCTGACGAAAAGATTGGGTTTCTTATTTATTATTGTCGTAAAAATTCATTGTAGGTCCTTTTCAACTTCCCAGGTCATTGAAATTTTCTGTTCTTATATAATTGCCATTCCATTTTGTGTGCATCGTATATCGCAAAAGTTTTGAGTCAAATAATCATGAGTTGTATACGGGACCAATTCAAAGTGATGCACCAAGAGGAATATTTATCGTGCAATGTCCGAGGGACAAAGTACAAGTGCATTTAAGTGCATGTCATCGCTCTATCGTCCTTGATGCGAGAGTGGACGATATAATACTCGAGCTTGTGTATGTGAGTGAAATCTTTTCTCGAAAGATCTCTCTTCACGCGCTTGAAATTCCATGATCCAGGTACCTCGCTCAGTATATATTTCAATGATGAATTTTCAGAAGCTAGTTGTGTGTGTGTGTGCGTCCTAAAATCTTGGTGTTAGAAACGCAGCTTTTGTGAATAACACGTGTCGCGGAGTGAGTGAGGGACGAGGTCTGCGGGATGATAAATGCAATAGAAAACAACATTCGTAGAATAGCTCGTTCAGGGTTTGAATCAATATCTCTTTCTGAATATCGATTTTCAGGTTTAATTTATTAGATCAAAAATCACATTTTATAGTTGAATTTTAGTAACGTTTCAACATATGTAAAATTCATCAAAGATGGCCTTTACATTCTTTTCCAGATCCAAATTCGAAGAAATAAAAGAAACATTGCAAGTAGTAGAATAAGTTTGGAAAGATTTGGAGTATTTACGGCGAATGTTTTTGTTAAATTCTTATCGCTGGAATACCCGAGAAGAGTTTACTTATTACTTGTAGTCTTCTTCTATCTTCCACCTCATGGGTTTTACTTTGCACATGTTCTCTTTCCCTACTCGTGATTTTTCTTATAAGAGAGTATATCTTTGACATGAGTATTCCTAGGGAAACTAAGAAAAAGAAATTTCTTTTAGCTAGTTTCCAATCCAGGTTTTTCGAAATGTATTTAAGCTACCATTGCTATATGTTCATATTTCTAATATTATAAAATATATGAGAATGGATGGTGCTCGGCATAACTGATCAACTCATTCCGTACTGAGGCTTGATTAATCTTGTGTTTCATATCGATAATTTCCATAAATATCTTAGCGAGAGAGAGAGAGAGAGTGGTTTTTATTAGCTTATTCTTATATCAGCAGCTATAGAGACAAGTTGAACATTGATGCGCCTGGATTTGGTTGGAGTGCCATTCACTGTAGCTCTTTCTATGAAAAAAGTACGAGGTATCTTAGGCATAGTATGAATTTATGAGCGACCGTGAACGTTTTGTCACTACTCAATGACTAGTTGGCACGTGGTCTTCAATTTATACCTTTGCAGCAATGAGATGATGGAGGTCGTCTCATGAATTATTTTATTTAAAAAACTTTTTTTCAGTTAACGGTTGGAAAATTCTCCTAAGACTCCAAGCATTGCTGTTGAAACCTTTTTTGTAGAAATATTATTTCGCTTCCTTTGGTGTAAGAACATTATTTTTCTTCAAATGGTTTTATTTTTACATAATTTATAATTTTAATTATACCTTTATTCATACTATATAGGGGAGTTGTATTTTTTTATTGATGTATTTAATGAAGGAAAGGAGTATGCACATATGTATCGAAGGAGAAATGAGCCGTTCTGTTGCTCATCGCGGGTGAAAATGCCCTTAATTACGCGTTTTCTGGCTTAAAAAATGTTACCCTAGCCCTAATTTAAGGGCTAGGTCAGGAGTCTTATCTTCTCCCTGCAAACGTCCAGTCTGAGAGCTCATTCTGAATTCCCTTGATGGTGTTTCCGTTGCGATATAGCCATTCGTAGCTACATTGAAGAGGGAAAACTTTGCTTTATGGGTGTTTAATCTCATCTTTTCTCTCTGCATGTTTCGAAGGCTTCTCTTTTTCGACCTGTCTTCTTCTCTGATTCACAGAGGCTCATCACCCGCACATCTGTTTTCACGTATTACTTTCTCGTCTCAAGTAATATATTCTTTAATCTCCTGGATATACTTAAATAATTCAAGACGTTAAATAATTCGAACGATTCGTGCCTCGTATGATTGTTCAATGGTATTTCTTCCCCATTTCCTGATTTGTCTCTATTCTGTTCGCAGGATGACATAATTCTTTACGGATTCTTGATGTGGGTCCTGTTTCCACAAAACACTCGTGTTTACCTGTCTTCACCCCAAACATGAGGTTTACCCCGTTCTCCCCCCGGATGGGATAGCAATGGTAAGTGAAATTCGAAGCCTGGCTCCTCCGATCTCCAAAGAGTGATTGAGACTTGTGAAGTTAAAGGTGCACTTGCATGTATTGGTACACGAAAGTGGCTTAGCGTGTGAATGAATTCCTGCGAAGGCGTGTTTTGGTCATCGTTTAATTCTGCACTTCTCACATTAAGCTTCTTCAACTCGCGCACTGAGATTTTGCGGTCAGATCATGATTACCGACGGCAGCGTTAATTAGAGTACTTAAGGCTATATCGATGTGGCGTTACTCAATAGTGAGGAAATAAGTCGTAATGTAAGAATAGCCGTTAAAATCGAAATCAAAGAACTTTATCAAGTTCATCAAAAAATTACTGAAGGGAAAGTGGCTATCACAATAGTAATATCTAGATTAAAATATCTCTGTAGGGAAGAAGGGAAAGGCGTTGGGAAAATCTTGTGAGGAAGTCCTTGTGTGAATGACATGCAAAAAATATAAAGAATGTGACTTGTTCAGGAAGATGAAGTGATCAGAGCTTCTTTACTAATTATAAAAGCCGATGACTGTTACAATATTATGAATTGACGACAAGAGAACTTATGTCACTGTCAGCCGTTGACTTCAATTAAAAATGTAGCACAGCCATCTCAAAGCCGTCAGAAGTGAACATGTCCAGCTATTCTAGCAATTACCACCGCACCATGTTAACCACTGAAACATCCATCTTATTTGTTATTTGTCTCGTATCTTCCCCACCTTGTGCGCTATATTTTGGTATTTCTCTCTAGCTTTAGGTGCATAATTTTTGCTTAAGATTAAATTTTTTAAAGTTTCTTTAATCTCAATTGTGAAATAAATTAATGAATGAAGTAATTGTTAGTTTAAAGATACAAGGTTTGAACTTATTTAGAACTGTCCGCGATTAGCTGGTATTTATCTGAGACTGAATAAAAGAGGAATCGTTTGAGAAAAAAATCCCTTGGATGCTTAGGCGATTAGACCTCTTGTTCAATACAAATAAGTGCCTTCAATGTATTGAGGCGTTTATTAAAAATTTACTCTCATCCAAGAGTCAAACACTCCCGTTGGGTGCAAATTCTTGAGGGTAGGAAACCGTCCAACAGTGGGCTGCGTCTGACGCCGTGGTAGTCCTTAAGGTAGTGCGAGCGAGATAGTTCCCTAATCATAATAGAGACCACATTCGATATATGCGTTTTAATTTCACCAACTGTGAGACACATGAATGAAATATTGCATTGTTAATGGTGCTATAAAATAGTTTTACACGACAGAAATTGTAAGTAATCAAATGAAAATATCTAAATAAGTCTTTAACTTGATTCATTTTTTTCACGCGGTACGTTTGAAACTCCATTAAAGCGGAATGTTTTATGTGATCCCGAAGAATTTACTGCGGTGACAATATGATTACTTTTCAAAAATAGTTGAGAAAGCACACAAACTACACACTGTTGATTTTTTGACCATATATAAGTGTAGGGAATGCTTCATTTTTAATATAAGGTCTCTCTGGAGTTCATACACGTACCATTTCCCGAGTAAAATGGCTGGCATTTTTCGGCAAATGTCTCCGAAAGTAATGTGATAAGGGGTTAAATTTTGGGTGTCAATGGAAGGGTGATATATTTTTCTTTAAATGAGGCCAAATTCATTGATATCTAGGTAAAATGATATTTCGCTCGAACTATGTTAAGGACGCAACCGCTGCAAAGAAAGGGAGTCGCCGAACCCTATGGCGTTACAAATTGAATATGGTCCGCTCTCCCCCAATCAGAGATGGAGATCGAGGATGTTGAGCGCTTGTGCTGTCCACATTTCGTTGATTTCTAACCAACTTTCGCTGATTGCCAGTCGCTTTTGAATCGAGGAATTTTGACCTGTCTTTTCGTATCTCTAAAAGTTTCTTAAACTTGTCTCTCGTGTTGAGCCTTCGGGTACAAATCTTTATGGCCACTGTCTATATTTCAAGTCTCAGCGACTATTTCTCGTAGACGTGTTCGTCGCACACTTGGTACCCAGGGGAACTGTTCTTAAATTCACTTCATAAATATTTCCTTCGGCCCAGAATCCTACTCAAATAGACGTTCATTTTAGCTCTTATGCTTTCGTAGTGCCACGATGGATCACAGATGCAATTTATGGTTGTTGAAGCAGCCATAGACGATATTGTGATATAGTTGAGGTGATAGTGGAGAAATCTATCGTGAATTTCGGACTTTAATGCTCTGAGTATAAATAAATTTACTACTCGCGCGAACTACATTCAATGGAGAAATAGAGTTTGCGTCGCATTTGATGTTATATATGAAGTTTTACTCAGTCATATCTCCTGAGAATAGCATATAGTTAACCCTAAGGTACTTATATCATCATTAGTGTATTATTTCATTATAATATGTACGTTAAGCAATGCGACTTCAATGCAAAGTTAAAGAAAACCAGTGAATGTGTAACTGAAACTATAAAAATTTTAAACGGTGAGGGTACAGTTGACAATAAGATGCATTCAATACCATCTACTGATTAAGTTATGCTAAGCAATAGCTTGTTGGACCGGTTTTTCGAAGTCAAGCTTCCTTATGGCTTTTGACATCCGCTCTAGATATGGCGTACGCGTAGAATCAGACTGAATTTCTCCCAAGAAACGTAAATCAAAGAGAACCTCATAAGTTATGACAGCATTTCACCCTTTTTTGTCTCACCTTGAATAGAAATCCTAATCATTGGCTTTGAGCGTACGGAGCTAAGAGTCATTTACAGAGGTTGACTATCTAGTAAAATATGTAATAAAATGTTCAACGGAGAATCAATCTGTAAATACATGGTACTTACTACATTGGCACTGTTGTTCTAACGGCTGCAAATTTAAAAAAATTTCCCCTGCGTGGATGACTCGTCATTGGAATAGCAGTTACATAACCTCCGCTTATTGGAGTTAAAATACATTTGAGAAATATGCCCCTCAATCTACTGAAATTAATACTTTCGAGAAATAGACCTGCCATTGGTTTTAAGAAATAAACTACGTAATGGATCAAGATTTATTCTTTAATTTTACTTCATGATGATGAAAATGTAAGTACACCGTTTCTCTCACTTCTGAAATGAAGAAAACTAAGAATATTGTGCAATAAAAAAACATTGAGATGAAAGACAAGCTATCCCTATCATTGATCCCTTCTTTGATGTACCACCAATCTCATCCAGTGACCCTGAAAGAAGAAATAGAAAAATTTTAAATTAAAACCGGAATTGTGGAACTCCTTCGATCATAAGGTTTTCCTGCACTATCCCTTTCACTAATACCTATTCTTATATCCTTTCTTTGGGGGTGAATTTTCCCGTAATGAATTAGGTCGCTGGAGTGGGAATCGTTATTCGTTGAGTGCACATTTAAATAGCTTTTCAAGTAAGTAAACAAAAATTCTTGGACCGCACTTATATTACGCACATCCATTGATTTATTGGAAATAAGAATTATCTTTTTAAATTTTTGTATCGATCAAAGCACTGTTATGACTAGGGTTTACGGCACGGCATTCTAAATTTAAGTGAAAATCGCATGTAAATGCGTGTTTTTTTAATCAGGCATGATGCCTTGAAATTAGACAGGATCCATAAAAACAAAGTGAAAGGTATGATTTCGTCTTTCAGAGAAAATCATTGCATATATCATCGAATTTTTTTCGAAAATGATGCCCAGTTCCATAAGGCTACGTTGGTAATTAAATAACATTAAATTGTCAAGAAACCTAATTGGTGATATGCATTTTTTTCGATTTCATCCGTACTCATTACTAATTTGTACGCGCACGAAAAGTTTTACGGAAATATGTAAATCAACGAAAATCGTCCCAACCACCTTCAACTCCTTGTTCTAGCAATTTTTGAGGGATTATATCCAAGTTCTAATTATCTATGTACTCCTATTGGATGTCTCCTTAATTTGTCCGCTTATAATCCCAGCAACTCCTGATACAAAGTGAAAAATCATGAGAAAATGATATTATTTCTTCTGCTCAGCAGAGCTCTGATTCCACACAAATCATGAAAGAATTCTACTGAAATGCAAATTGACTTTGCTGGCTTATTTTATGTGCTCATGAACGGTAAAATAGTGCTTATTATGCCGTAAAATAAATTTACCTTCAGCCAGCAACTCTCACGTGAGGCTACTTCTCTCACACGCGAGGGTATGTCCACATAAACGTTCTCGTTTAAATGTAGAATTAAATTACAAAGGCACCGTAATACTAATGACAAAAATGAGCCATATACCTTCAGGTTCTATCTAGGTATTAAACACGATGTTTGATGCTTGTTTAAATGTGAAATATTTGCATAATATGGCTCATACACCAGGTTTATTACGAGTTTTCCTTTCATTAGCAGTATTCCGGTTTCTTCACGGCGATGCATTTGGTAAACACGAAAACTATATCTTAGTTATCCGGTATTCACTGAGGGGCCAAGCTACTCTGAAACTAATAATGCGGAGGGCTATTACAAAAATAAAAACTACATGCTCACCCCAGAAAAATGGCTACAATCTGAAGCGTTTTAATTTCAACACTTTCAAAGCACTATGTTTTGCATATTTCCTCTCCAACATTCAAAATTATGAATTCTGATGAATTTAAATCATAATAATTACTTCTTACGAGGCATTCATAGTGTGAGGTTTATAAACACGCACAATTCTAAAGGCCATTATCAATTGGGAGTATGAAATACAAAGACAGGAAAATGTTGAAAGGAAGGAATCATAAAAAGACAGAAAATTATTTAGCAAACAATATCAACCAGTTCAAATTCGAACTTACATGGCGTCATCATCTGCTATCTGAAAGAACAGAAGCGTACAAATTGTCAAGAAACATCCGGCCGGTTTAAAGCGCAAAAAGTTAGGGAAATGAAGCATTCTTCGCCGAAAAGGAACGAGTCGATGATCTCACGGTCATGGCTTTCAACTCCACTCTTGGAAATATTTTCCTAATGAGGAGTGATCCGAGATGCCATGCTTCGTTGGAAGTCATTGAGGTTAAAGGCGGAAATGCACACGAATTACTGCTCATTATGTTGATTTAGCGTTTATTTACTCCTCTTATTATCTTCCTATGGATGCATCAACAATATTTTTTGTGTGGGATTAAAATAAAAACATAACGCTTAAATTAAATCGAGGTGTAGATTAAACCCAGCTGGCTATTGCTTTATTCATCAAATTGACGTCGAAATGGATTATATGTCAATTCATGTGAAATAATGACGAAGCGATTAATATTGCTAAAATAAAAACATCTGATTCGGTCGAAGAGTAGACCGTAGAAAGACGAGAATAGGAATCAGTGAAGTCTTCCATACCAGGGACGAACGACAGTTTTGATGAACAAAGAAGAAAATAGAACATTATATTTTCAATTCTTTATTTTTTCTTAGTATTTTTTACAAAAATTTTGGCCTTTTCGTGTTTCGCGAAACCACTTGAATGAAATTGCTACGGCTCATCTTCGAGGGTCTTAAATTTGTCTTGGAACGCTGCAATTACATTCCTCTGTTCAGAAAAAATTCGGTGGAAAATATTCTTTACCATCGAGAACAAGAATAGCCAAAAGGAGCCAGGTCAGGGCTATAGTCCTTCGCGAAAGTTCCTGGCGCAGACCTGCGCGGCAAGGAGGTAAGGTGTAAGTGGGGTGGGTTAAGGGAGAGTTGGGAGGAGAGGAGAGGGCGGCAGTGAAAGCAAAATACTTCGCCCGAAAAACGCACGAAACACACTCAAGGCCAGTATGCAAGTGGCAAGTGCATTCATGAATCGCTATGACTTTATGAGGAACCCCAGCATGAGGCGACAGTGTGACGAGTCAAAACCGGACGGCAGGTAGTAGCGAGTCATCCCACTTCTCGTAACGCTTGTGTTTGCGGAAATTAGATAAGTTAACTGATAGATCCTCCACGTTAAACCTCCTTCCTTCCCAGTGTCGCTGGATTTTTAAAGTTCCGTAGCTTTGGTTCCAAAATTGTCCTCTGTTTAGCGCCAGGAAATTTGACGTGGGCTAGCCATTAGAACTGCATCGTGTGTTGTCTCTGCGCGCACTTTCATTCTAGACGTGAAAATGTCCCCCACTATCACGTGACATGACTTCTGTCTCAAATGATTTTTTCTACCAGATCGTTGTAGAAGATTGCACGAGTAGTGATTTATGACCCTTGTAACGAATGGTCGTTAATCAAAAACATCAAAAAAAGAAATTTGGCATTACATATTTATTTCCGCCAAGCACAGCCACTTTAATTTCATAGGCAGGTTGCCTCGGCTCCTAAGTCAAAGTTTCTGGATCCATATGATCAATAAATTCGCCCCTGATGTATGTGTTAAGAGCACGCCTAGACTTGCCTCTGTCAAATTTCTGCAGCATTTTTTGTATCATTCCACTCAAATACGTTCATGACCAGTATGCATTACCAATTTTGACGTATCATGTTTAAGCGAACAAACGTATGAGATTTTTAAATTTTCTGGTTGAATACTTTTCTGTTTCCTTACAATGAGCCATTGGTTAGGGCTGGACTATGATGTTAGCGGAAACATTCATTACGCATCGCTTTTTTATGTATTTCATTTTTAATAGTCTACTGGAAGGTATTTAGTGCAGTGATTTCACCGCTGCTTTCATGGAAATGACTTATTGGTTTTGCTAAGTTCGTTCGTACTTTGCTGTTATCTTCTTTATTTTTGCGTATTTTATGATCTACATCTCTCTACGTCAACATATTACCCTGCAAGCCACCTTAAGAGAGTTTGGCAGGGAATGATTTATCTCCAACATTCACTCTAGTGTAAAAATGAAATTTCACCAAAATGCACAGACTGTAGATATGCTACCAAGGCCATGGAAACTATTGACTTAATGTATAATATAACTACGTAAACGTGATACAAGAGTCATGCAGGGGACGTGCAAAACATGTTAGCACAACGCGGCACATTTAGACACAAGCCTTAGGGAGCACATCAATTAATTCGCTACACTACCTATCAACTAATCTACTTCAGAGTCTTATGGTAGCCATTATGATCTCGCGGGTAAAACGTAATTTTAAAACTGTCTGTTCTGAAGTCTATTTCCCTAATTTTAATCTCATGATCTGGTCTACCGTAGTATGTTGGAGTTGGTAAGATATTGATAACTTCGTCATAAAATAAGTTGGTTTTGAGTTTACATAAAAGGTTGGGTCTAATTTTCAATCTACGGCCTGCAAGCGATGCCCATCCCAGTTTATACCCGAGGTCAGTAACACTAACAAAACTATCCTAACGGCCTTTCATGTATCTTGCTGATCTTATCCACATTTGTTCTAACTCTGTTATTGAGCCTACCTCATGAGAGACCCGTACACTGGCAGCGTAATTCAAGTGGGGTCTAACAAGGGAGAAGTCGCCGATTTCTCTTTACTTTATTGTCACACTTATCAAGTACTATTTTAACAAATCCAAATTTACGATTAGCTTGACCAGTTATTTCCCGAATATGTTTGCTCCACGAGAGATCATCAGCTAGTTTAACTCCGCTGTGTTTTACAGAATCTACAGTCTCTAATTGGGTATGCTGTATTTAATAAATGTATTGAGGGGAGGTTTTTTCCTTTTCCAGAATTTCATTGCAGCACATTTTTTCAAATTTAATTGTAGCTGCTACGCTTCCCACCAAGCTTGAATCTCCTTAAGGCCCTTCGTTAGCGCTTCCTTATAATTATTGCTATGGATTTCACTTTACACTACAGCGTTCTCAGTCAATAGTCAATACTCTTTGCCTACTAATTTGCTCATATCGTTAATTTACAAAAGGAATAGAAGTGGACCTATGGCATTCATATGGGACACCCGAAGTGAATATCCTCATTAGAGTTGGCGCCGTCTAATACTACCCTCTGCACGCGATCGTTTAGCAATTCCCTAATTCAGGAAATTACATAGTCGTCTAAGCCCTAAGATTTTAGTTTAATTGGTAAATTTCTGTGGGACACTTTATCAAATGCTTTTCAAAGTAGAGAGAAACCGCGTTTATTGGAACGTTAACTTCTACGGAGACTAAAATATCGTGGTCATAGTGCTAATTGAGTTTCGCGTGATCTTCCCTTCCTGCATCCGTGTTGTTTTGTTATTAGCAAGTTCTGCATATCGAGGTTTCATGACTGAGCTTATAATTATATGTGTAAGGACTATTATAGGAGACGTGGCTTAAACCCACTGTTTCCTCCACAGAAGTGTCCCTACTGTTCCGATGGGATAGATTGGAAAAAGTGGGCGGGGGAGTCGCGGCATTCATTCGAAGCGATTTCCAAGCGCGTCAGCTCGGGGCTTCACCGAGGCGACAATGCTGCGCCATCGAATACCTCATCTTGGAAATCACTGTAGAGAGAAAGAAGATCTTCCTGATGGTTGTTTACCGTCCACCAAAAACGAGTTTCTATGCTGAGTTAGAGGAAGCTCTGTTTGGAATAATGCCCTTTTACAAAAATATAATTGTTACGGGTGACTTTAATGTAACTTTTGAAACCGATAATCTGGATAGACGGTATTTATGTAGTCTCTTCTTCTCTCTTAGCCTCCACCTTGTTCCATTTAGATCAACACATCATCTAGCCAAAAGTAGCTCGTGGCTGGACCTAATTGTAACGGATCAGGCGGATAAGGTCGCTAAACGCGGTCAATATCCTGTTACTTTTCTATCCTTTCATGACTTGATTTATCTCTCCTATACTCTGTCTGTTCCGGACAAACAAGAAAAAGCCTGTAGCGGCCGTAACTACGATAACATAAACTCGGAAAATCTCACCAGAGAACTTGAGACGCAAAACTGGAAAGAGATTTTTAAAGTGGGAGGTATCTATAACAAGATAGAATAATTCTATGGGATCCTTTCCAAATTGTTGGATAAATATGCACCGTTGATATTCTTCCTACACTTTTGGCTTTTACCTAAAGTACGACTCCTGATGAAAGAAAGAGATCGCGAGAGAAAAAAATTTATCAGATCAAAAAATCCATGCTCTCATGATCGCTTGAAAGTCCTTAGGAATAAAGTAGCCTGCCTAGTTAAATTTCGTAAAAATAAATTCTTTGAGGAAAAACTAAACAATGCAATGGACTCCCGAAGTCTTTGGTCGGAATTGCGTAAATACAGAATCATACGTCGAAGAAAACACATACTAGTATTCCTCCGTTGGAAGATCTCAATGATTTCCTTTTACTGTTACCTCATACATATCAATCTCACCCGGTCTCTAATAATTTGATACCGTTTGAAGATAAGAATTTTTATTTCACTTTGCCACTTCCTACCACTGTAAGAAAGGAAATTCTTCGTACGGAATCCAATGCAATCGGTCTTGACGAGATTCCAATTAAGTTGATTCACCTGTGTTTAAATGAAATTCAACCTGTTATTCAACACATTTATGAGTACAGTTTATTGAACTCATGCTTCCCTTCTCGTTGGAAAAAAGCATTTATTCGGACAATTCCCAAGGTGACCAATCCCAAAGAAGTATCGGACTTCAGACCGATCTCTATACTTAGTGCGCTTTCTAAAGGACTAGAAAGAATTGTTGCCTCACAAATTTCAGAATACCTTTCAAAGAATAATCTCATTGATGTACAACAATCAGGATTTAAAACAAATCATAGTACTCAAACAGCACTCCTAAAAATAACTGAAGACCTTAGATTGAATAGAGAAAAAAGAAGATTAAGCATATTAATCTTAATGGATTTTAAGAAAGTCGACTCCATCTACCACGAAATTTTGCTTCAGAAACTTGGTGATTTGAGTTTCTCAGCAAGCTCCTTGAATTGGTTTCAATCATACCTGACAGGCCGCATGCAGGCTGTTAAAGATGATGGCGGTACAATTTCCTCCTGGAAACCAATATCCACCGGATTACCTCAGGGCTCAGTTCTGTCACCACTATTATTCTCTATTTTTCTAAGAGAAATACCAAAGTGCCTTAGACATTGTGGCTACCACCTACATACTGATGATATGCAAATTTATATCTCTTGCCCCTCTTCCTTACTGCATGGTACAATCAGGAAGGTGAACGAAGATATCAATAGCATTTGCACTTGGGCTAACAACAATAATATCTTTATAAACCGTACTAAAACAAGAGCAATCATTATTGGGAGTAACAAACTCATTGAACATATAAGTGAAAATATCCCCAAAATTGCCGTTCAACATTTGAAGATTGAGTACTCTAAATTGGTGTTAGATTTGGGTGTAAAAATTGATGAAACTCTCTCTTGGAATGAACACGTGATGGATATTTGTGACAAAACATTCAAAACTCTGGCCCAACTAAAAAGACATTGCAACAGCCTGCCCATCGGAATTCGTCTGAAATTGGTTACTACGCTTATACATTCATACTTTGATTACTGCTGTGCCGTATTTAATGACTTATGCGAGAAATTAAACCATAGGCTGCAGAGAACCATGAATGCGTGTGTAAGATTTATCTACGATATACCTAAATATGACAGCATCTGCGTGCATTATGAGAAAGCAAAACTACTTAAAGCTTAGACAAGAAGAACATACTTTATTGCAAACCTGACCCGTAAAATAATAATCACGAAAACACCCAAATATCTTTATACACGATTCAAATTTTCAGGAGAGATCAAACAAGAGTTACCCTCGCCCCACTTGACAACCTGCACTTACTGCAACACCGAACTACTTCTTTTCGTGACTCATTTCTGGCACAAGCAACCCGTATTTGGAACTCAATACCTCTAGAAATTAGGCTCGCCCATAAAGGCAGATTCAGAGAAAAATTGTACTTGTACCTTTTACGTAATAAGAATTGCTGAAAATAATATTATAAATTGTACAATAAAATACCGACAAAATTTTCGATTACATAATGTATCAGTAAAGTAATGCTTACTGGGGTGGAGGTTGGAGGGATGAAGGTAGATGACGAGGGTTGTCATTTTTGGTGCCCCGGCCAACCGTCCACCTCAAGCGAGTTGCAAAGTGTATCGGCATACATGCCTACTGGTTATGTAATGTAGCACCTGAGAGAGTGAAACTATTATTTTTTTATTTATTTTTTGCCATTCTGTTTTTTTTCATTCGGTAGATTATCCACAGTGTTAATGTTCTTAAATTTTGGAATTGTTTATCTGTAATTTACGTAAAAGTAACTGGGAGAGTGTGTTTATTTCTAAAAATGTAATTTTGTTGAACCTATAGTCCGAAGGACTAGGTTCTTGAAATATATTCTATTCTATTATATGTGCTTTGCATGAAATAGATATTAGGGATATTGGTGTGTTATTCAATGGCTGTTCCTTATCACCATTTTTAAATATAGGTGTTTCATCGGTAATTTCCAGCCTTCGGGCACTCTATGTTCCTGGTTGGATTTTCTAAATATTTCCTTAAAATGGGGAGCTATTTCTGAAGCAAGCAAAAACAAAAAGCAAGCAAAAACAAAAAGCAAGCAAGCTAGTTCTTTATACGCGCGTTAAGGAATTTCTTCAGGATCTGGAGACTTATTTGGACTCAGACTTATTTGGAAAATTGAACAAATTTTCAAATCTCAAATATCAACTGTAGTAAGTTGGTTATAGTGAAGAACAGGGAGACATGACAAGGGGAGTATTTGAGGGGAATTACAAAGGTGTAAATGGTAATATTGTGATCGACGTAAGAAAAGAGAGCTGCTAGCGGCTGCTAAACGAATGATGTAGGAACGGGTGATGGAAAAGCTTGCAACTTTTCTATCCTTATCTGCTACACAACTATGGATGTGTTGGATCTGCGCGTTTGTAGCTCATTAAATGCTCCCGTCGCACGTTATGTTTTGACTAAATAGGCGCTTAAATTTGTTCTTAATTCAGCTCGTCTTCCCCATGAGATGTGAGGATAAGGGAACTCATAATTTATTATAATGTGAGTATGACTCGCCTAGGGCTTACAATCTAAATGTGAACCTAGGGATAACACATAATGAAAACAATGTATATACAATTCCACTTCGTTAAATTGCTGTCAACCGGTTTCGACGGCTATAGCGTAATTCTCAAGAGTAACAAAAGAGACTCGATATTAGTCTTGAGGATGACGCTATAGCCGTCGAAACCGGTTGACAGCAATAAAACTTAGTGGCATTGTACATGGCTTCCATTAAGAGTTATTCCTTCTCGTTCAACAACTTTATGCCAAAACCTATTGATTTGATTTTTGAATCTAGGGAGCCTGCTTTTAAGCCAGTATGGAGCCTCTCTGGAGGGGAAGTTTCCTGCCATTTCATCCCTGTATCGGCGCTCGGTTTCACTGGTTGGCAAAATAACTCCCGAGGCTGTTGGACGCGGACGAACTCTCCCTCCTTATGCCCCGAGTCATTCACGTGGCTCGCGCTGCTGTATGCTGGTTATAGTCGCGGGACTGATTCGTCGGTCGTCATTCGTCCCTCTCCCCATTCCACACTCTCCCCCCGCCGTTAGTACGCTTTCCGATACAAAATACCCTTCCAGAAGTCCGCAGCAGGGCGGAAGAAGGCCTGCCGTCCATTTGTCACATCGTCCCGAGGAAGAGAATCATGCGCTATCTCGAAGGCGACGCGGTTGGTGAGAGCGCACCATAGTCTATCTTGGTGGCAGTCGGCGTTTTAGTGCTAGCTCGGAAAATTGGACAAATCTGCCTTCCGAAGTCGCATTTGCCCGATTTTAAAACTTTCTTCGGATATGAATTTGCGGGAAATTATCCCCTGTAAAATTTTGAGCGCCTCTTGAAGTTCAAATCCAAATTGATATCAAAAGGAGCGGATACGCAAAATTCCAACAAAAGGCGAGCACTTTGGTTTTGAGGAGATTTGCCTGAATATTTATGTTTGACTTTCCAGTTAGAAATATAACTGCGGGATTGGGAAACCGTACGAAGAGTCTCTTTACTTTAACTCTTTTCGCTTTTGAGCCTTTTCGTTCGAGGGAGCCATTATCACAGATTATAGTTGGAAATTAAACTATCCTATTCTGTGGGGATAATGAGCGCAATGTCGAATTCTGTGCGCTGAAAGACATAATTCTCGTACACATACCTATTAGTCATGGAAAAGATGATTTCGATCGCACGCGTTAGTTGTTATAGAACTGTTGGTTTGTCTTAATGATTGGAACACCAGTGCAGTTCTTTGATAGTTTTAGAATAAGGCTTTTAGAGTACACAAAATGCACGTGACTTTTTGTCTGTGGGCTTTAAACTTGAGGTATGATTAGTCTATTTTCGATTATTAGATAATCCCTGATACCCGGCTTTAGAGGATACCATGCATAAGGGCAAGGGGTATATTAGAGCTTGCTCTTTCATGTGAAAGTGTTTCAGACACAACTTCGTGGAAATATCCTATATCCATGGTAGTGATAGTCTAACCCCCCCTTTCTTCTTATTGCTACACTTCTCCTATAATTTTCCTCTCTATCTGTCCTGTCCCTTTCTCTCTCCTCCACCAACTCCACTTTCCCCTCCTTTCCTCCTGGCTCTGGCACACGTATATAAGGTGATGGTTAAAGTATGTAGCTTGACAATGACGCAACGTGTCGAAACCATGTTCGGTACTTAATAAAAGAGTGAAAATTACTTCAGAGGTTTTATTCTCACCATTTTGGACTTATTCATTCATTAGAGTATTCTAACATCTGATTGGTAGGTTTTTGGCCAGCACTTATCCTAATGTCCTAATTTTTGGCATATCGTTCCGTTTTCCCTCTCATTGGGGATCCACCATTAGAACCGTCTTAAATTCCTCCTATCGTCTCCCTCCTCTCATTTCGTCCAGAATTCCTATGCTTTTTCTTCCTCTTTCACGCTTCCCAAGGGTCCTCTATAACCCGCTTCAACATTCCCTCTCTTTTCAAAACGCCCCCAGTCCATCTCTTCTGCCTCCTCCGACCCTCCGCCTCTTACTTCCTCTCCTCTCCAACCATATCCAATACCTCCTCGTTTGTCCTTCTCGCCACCCAGCTCATCTTCTCAGTTCTTCTCCCCTCCCACATTTCAAACGATTCAAGTCTACGTGCAACCTTCCTTCGCAATGACCAAGTCACTGTTCCTTTACAGCGCCGCGCTCCAGATCATAGTTTTCACCAGCATTTTATTTACGTCTATCCTCAGACCCCCACTGATTAATTTCTCTCTTTGAAAACTCTTCTTTAGCCATGGAAATTCTACATATCCTGTTAAAATCCCTGTATTTCCTCTTTCCGAGCTCTGAGTTTACGCTCTTCCATTTCCTTCTCTCCTGCATCATTATTCACATTTCCTCTGTGACCCATAGTTCTCTAATTTTAGTTGTGGTATGTAGTGTATATATGTTTAGTTGTGGTTTAGGATACCACAGTTCTAAAAGTTTAGTACAGACTACGTCCATGGCTGGGCACAAATACACACATTTAAAATACTGTGAGTATTTAGCACATATTTCAAATGCACTTCAGAAAAGCACTTTTGTGTTTCAAATATGATTTTGTGGCACTTTCAGTAATTTAAAATATGTACTTGAAATGTTTCTGGAAATTTTTAATTGAGCCAGAATTACAATTCATGAATTTGACCCTAATTGTTTCTCAGTAGACTCAAAGTGAATGTAATTTATTTTGAATCGTAAAATTACCTCCTTTTGGTCAATCTTAAAAATAAAAATGTTTGACACAAATGAGCAGTTACCCTTCCTCTTTGTTCAAAAGACTGCTATAGGGCAGAACTATAGGAGAGTAGCACACGCCTCCAGAATAGAAGCAAACATCTACAAGAGCACCTTTTGCTAATAAATTTCTAGGACTTCATCATAAAATAATTTTGATTCCACTTTTATACATATCGACAATTTTGCCCATCGCTCCGTTACTTTATTATTGAATTAATAGGTGGTCGCTCAGAAATATTTATTTGAGAAACCTAGTTTCATTATTAGCATATGAAAATATTTATATTATTGTTCTGTATTGCATTATATTTCCACTCGTAAATTTTGGTCTTCCTATTGTAATAACAAACTTTTTCTTTCGCTTTTTACTCATTTCTTCTCACCAGAGTAGATTTGAACTCCAAATGAGATGTGTGAGATCAGAAAATTCTCTAAGTTGTTCCTATGGAGACACTACAGAATATTCAACCCAAGTAATAGGATTTTAGTCTCTTACTGAATCGTGTGATTTAGACTCTCTTACCTCTTATTTAAAATTATTTGTATGACTCAGTGTAGGCCTCTAAAATTCGTGTCTCATTTAATTAATGAACCCACTTCTTTAATTAAATTTATTGTATTATACATTTTTATCAGTTTATTTTTTTCATTGTATTCCGATTCGCATAGTTTTTGTAGTGGTATGTTAAAGTTCTTTAACTCTATTTTCCATGTATTGAGAAATGTATTTTTATTTTGTGCTTAAAGTACATCCGGGAAAAGTATTTGAATTCTATATTTCAAATCCTTTTTTAGTGTTTTATATTTAATATACAATTCTTAGAGTGCTTTCCCAGCCCTGACTTCGCTTTCCGTTGCTGTCGCCGCCCCTACGATTCCTTTTTTCTAACCTCTCAAATCATTTTCCTCTGTTCTCACTCCATGATCTGTGGACATCAACCTGCTCTCGATACTTCTCCTTCATTGCCCCGGTCAATGCCTCTGCATTCCATTTTCTTATCCTCTTACCACTTCTCATCTTTATGAGTAGTACGAAGCATTTCATGACTAATAAGTTGTGATCTGGGTCTGAACTAGCCCCTGGATAGGAATGCGAGTTTTTAGCATTTTTCCTGAATCTTCAGCTAAGTATAATATTCTCTCCCGAACGAACCCGAACAGCTGTTTCCTGGCTACGTACCTACTTGTAGGGCGGTGCCTGAAATATGTATTTGTGATCATTAGGTTATTTCTCCGGCAAAACTCCTCAGTTTTCTCTCTGCGGTCAATTCTCCTGCCTAACCCTTTATCGGCCATCTCCCGCCCATCTTCCTTCACCCACCACCGCAGTCCAATCCCCGAACCAAGTGCTTGCTCTTAGGTACCATGTAGCTGATCATGTACACAATCTACCTCAGCTCTATGGGTAGAGGTGGGGAAATGAACCTTCATAATTGAATGCGTCGAGTCTGCCCTTGGCTGAACGAATATTATCCTACCAATCAACTGTTCTGAAGAGATCACTTTTATAACAAGTTTCCTGTTCACGCACGCCTGGATTTCACTCCCTCTCCTGTATATTTTTGTCTCTGGCCATCCCTCTAGTAGTCCCCGATATATTTCCACTTTACTTAGCCCAGACCCATGATGTCAACACTTACCCTCTCCATTTCTTGCTTAATACTCCCTAACTTACTCGCCCTTAGCATAGTCCTAAAATTCCACGTGATCCCTATTCCGATTTTTGCGTTCTTCTCCTGTGTATTCTTTTCCTCCGCTGCTGCATTCACCTCTGATTCTCAGCAAGTGTTTCACTTGATGACGACCACAGGGGCCTTGCTCCTACCGTTGCCGGGCACGACACCCGCCCCCATGGGCCGAGTCCTGTAGTTGTCATAAATTTTTTTCATATTTTAACTTTTCACAATTTCCAGTTTTTTCAATTGAGATGGTACTCCGTGGCCTTAACAGTATTGTTTTTTATGTTACACCATTACATGAGAGGCCGCCCCACTGGGGTCAGGCGCCTTTTGCAGCCGCCTCACTTGGGATCAGACGCTGCGCGGACCACCATTCATATGCCTGCTAACCTTCGACATATCTGGCATGAGTGCCTATGAGAACATAGCTTCCGCCATCTCAGCTCTACAGGTCATCGGAGAAAACAAGTACTTCCACGTCGGAAAGTGATCATCATCTGCGAAGCGGAGCATGTTTATTTTTATTCCGCTCAGTCCAATTTCTTGTGCTTCTCTAGTGGCCTTCTCCAAGTACATGTTGAACAGTGCTGATGACAGGTTGCGTCCTTGTCTTACTCCTTTGTTAATATTAGCTTCTATCGGACTTCCGTATCACAAAATGGAGTACGCCCTGCTAATTCGATCGTAATCTGAGAGGTCAAGGGAATTTTCGATCTTTTATTGGTGGTTTTGACATGAAATTACACTTATTGGATGCGGGGCTGATATTGTACCCTCATGAACTAAAGGTGCTTTCCTCATTACTTAAGTCATTTAGATGCTCAATGACTTATGCTATTGATAATTATGGATATGTATTATGAATTATTTAACGGGAAAGGGTACTGACTGTCCAGTCCGTATAAATGATCATAAATGGCTAAACGGGAGAATATTCTTCGTTGTACTCCTTTCCAAAGCCACCTCATCTCATCACGTAATATGATGAGGACGAAAGGTAGTATCTTATTGGGGAATAGAAGGGAGAATTTTATTTATTTCCTCGGTTTCATTATCTCTCTAAAAATAGTTGATTCAAGAGTAATGGCCAATGAAACGTATTAACTTCTTGCACCTTTGATACTTCTCTTTCCCTTATAATGGCACCCCCGAGGGAAGAAAAGGAATGAGGGATAACATATGGCGACATTCACAACACAGTGACATGCAATCATTGAAATTTTAATGGATACCTCCTTGTAAGGTATTCATAGTATTATTCGTTGTATGTGCCGTCGTGATAGATATATTTATTTTGACGCTACGTGCGCTTTGCACGATCATGATAAGGAGCTCAATAAAGTTTAAGATCCTGCTCATTCTCTTTGTTATTTCCCTGCGTGGAAAACGGCATTTAATACTACCAGCGTACCTAGTCGGTTTTAAATTCATCTTCATTTATTATCACGTTCAATAGTTACTCGCTTCAACTTATGTCCTTTCAAGTATTTCTATAGCACCTTACTCTCTGAGCTATGAAAAAGTTTTACTTACATTTATGAGAAGTTACTCACATGTTTTCTTTAGTAACGTTTAACTTACGTGTACACAAAGCTACCACTTGACTATTCCAATTTTTTTTTCGTTTGGTTCAATTTTGATTTCATCGTTAATTATTCTAACTTGAGTTCAGCTTTCAGTTTAAATGCATGGCACTTGCTTTACTTTTGCCAGTTCATTCTTCAGCGCATGATAGAGCTTGATATTGATAAGCGAGTGGCATGCTTATCTCAGTTTCTGAAAATGTCACCGGGCAGGTTTTGAAATTCACCTCCTCAATTTATTTAACCTGGCGACTTCTGTGGCCTGTGTCTTGTAATTGTCATTCATGGTAGCTATTCATGGGATTTTTGCTTGATGATTTCTCATGAGTTTCTTGCAGTTTTCTTGTAATTTTATTTTTTAATGCTTTTTCTCTTTCGACTGTGTTGTCTTGATTTATACTTTCGCTCTTTGGAAGACTCCTTCACCATTCACCAGGTTTCTCACTTTAAACATCATTATACCTCTGGACTATCATATTTCTTTCCTTGCCTTGGCGGCTTTCTTTATCCTCCAGGAAGAGGATTAACGTCCGTGGCGTGGGACGAATGAGTACGACAGATATTTCATAGCAACTCGCCCATCACCTTCCATTTTATTTTCATTCCAACATCCAGCAACTTCTTCCGAAGACAGTTAATCATCCGTTTATTTTGACACGTACAAACTTCCTTTTTCAGTAGCATATTAGTGTAGAAACTTAAAACTTAGTGAGTGTGAAAAGATAATTTTATTTATCTGGGCACCAAGTCGTTTTCATTCACAACAAGATTGGTCTAACTCGAAGTCATGTGCTTTTTGAAACAATTGTGCTATTATTCGGCTTCATATTCTATCTCATTTTATTACGATGGGAATTGATTGAAAAACTCGTGGAATTTATGTGGTACTCTCGATAATTTCATATTTAGGAAAGTATTCCCAAGAATTTGTATTTTAACGGCCGTAAAAACATTGAAGTAGAAATCTTTTCCTAGTCTCTCAAAGTTGTTTATTACGTCGGGAACTTTGCTATGTCATTCCATTTCCAAAACATGACCGTTAATGTTGAGTGTGGAATATACAATATACGATTTGTTGGATGATTAGATAAAATTATTAATATCAATCCTCCTAAGTATTTATATTTTCTTCATCCATATTGGCCTCTTTTCTCAGTGTTCGAGGTCGCTTTAGTCAGGGTCTCATAACAAAATTTTTATGGAAATAAAAATCATGATATGTCTTCCTGCTATGCATTAATTTTATTAGCCCCTCTGCTGATTTGAAAACATTTTTTATCTTTCTCAAAAAGCTCATTATTTTGTGGTGGAGTATTTAATTAAAACATAAATTGACTGTAACACCCCTACACGAATTATAGGAGTACCTATGCCAACTGGAGCTACTGAATTATTCACTTTGGTTTGAGAGGTAAAAAAATTTAGCCCGTAGAAAAATTTACCAGTTATCTGGTCATTGAAGTAGGCTATTGCTAAATAGCTGCAAGAAAACTCGGCGTTGCAAGCTACATTGAAAGGTTATGAAGAAATTTGTTCTTCTTAATCTTTTTGAAAATCTTCATACCAATTATGCTCTTTTGCTAATTAGGGTTGAATGGAACATGATGCTCCAGGACAACCAATCGAAAGAGCGGTTTATTTCGGAAAACTTCTTGAGGGGGTTACTGGCAGAACCTTACGTATTATTTTCGCAGACGCTATTTACTCAAACATTTGTAGTTGGTCGATGAATAAAATAATGAAGAAGATGGGTAGGCTGATGAGGGATGGGTTATATCTTTTTTATCATATATGCTGAGAAAATGCCATAGAGCGTGAGGATTTATAGTTTGTTTAATGGTCAATTTGCCCAGAGTGCGTTATTTATTAAAAAAAACACTAGAGCGTGTATTCTTGGGAAAAATGAACGCTCAGTTGTATCTCTCTTACCTTCATATTGAGATAGGTATATATCTGTTTAAACAACGCGGTATTTGGGTGCAGAGATATTATCACACGTGATATATCTGTGATATCGCTTCTCGTACATTAAAATTTCCTCTCTTTAATGATTAAAAATAGTGTGTAAACTCGTGCTACGCCGTCCTCGTGCGCTCATCGCAACGGCACGCACTATTCATGCAGTACCATTTTCCTTCCTAGGAAGTCCTTAGGACGCAAGCACCATTTCCATAGCAATACAACATGCTACTGGTATGATGGTGAAGAATAATTTACAACACAATATGTAAGTGCGTGTTACGATATCCAATGACCTTGAATCTCGCTGAATAATATGGATGATAACCAGAATTAGTTGAAGGTCGTCTCTCACTGCATTTCATGGCACACAAAATTACACAATTATATTTCGTCTAAGGTTCAATGCTCGACCTCAACTTGAAGAATCCCCTCCCCCCAATACTTGCTCTCTCAGGGGCTCTCTGGCCATTACGTATTGGTATATGTGTCTATATATTGCTGAAGTGAAACGGTTGTTCATCTTTGACTTCCGTCGGAACATAGGAGAACAATTTCATGCCTAAAGGTCAGCTTTTAGACGCTTTTCCCAGAAAAATACCTGTGTATATTTGGTATTCCGTGTCTTTTCCGTCAACATTGCTGGTACCAAATCCTCAACGGGCGCATTCTTGCTTTGATGGCCTCGTGTTCGATCGACCGATTGGTGGCACCCTTCTCTCTTTTGACTTGAGGCTCTCTATTTTTCGTCCAGCACAGACAAACCTGGCGGTTCCCGTCGCCTCTTGAATTGAGCTCTCATTCTTCAGCTGGTGCCGTTGTACTGAGATGCTTGTGTAGCACACCCCTTTTGTTGGCCCTAGGGGAGGATGAAAGCGTCGAGCGACCACCCGGAACATCAAGTAAACTCAAACCGAAAAAAACCTTAGTTCTAAATTTATTCACCTTTGATATATGTTGATATTTATAAACTTATTTACAAGAGTGCCTTTTATGAAGTTTCGCTTGGAAAACCAAGTGGGAGGGTGAACGACCTTGACTGTGTGAAAATATTTCCTAGATTTTTTCCTTCTTGCTCCTATGCACCCAGAAATTTCGGAGTTTGTGGGTTTGAAGAAATTGCACCTAGGACGTGCAATCTTAATGTGCATTATATTTTACTTTCGAAGAGGAAGAGGAAAATGAAATGAAGGGGAGACTGATAGCAGACGGAATTCAATAACAATTTCTTTAAATATTATGGAGACGTAAAAAAATGTGCGATCATGCTCTAGCTTTCCATGCGTTTCTTAAGTGCAGACAAAAATCTTTCTGTACTACTCACGTAATAAGATTTGTGTGAGCCTTTACCTGCCGCGTATCTTCGTAAAAGCGCTAAAATTTGTTCCACTGTTTCCTGAGCCAAGATGGCGAGATAATCCAATTCATTTAAAAACCAACACCTTTATAAGGTTTGCTGAGAAATTCAAAATTGCGCATATATCTTAGTTTGTTGCTGTATTGAGGTTGGATAAGTACTAATCGCGTTGATAGCAGGAAGCTGTGAATTTTCCAGTTGCGTGTGAATGGCGAATATGGAAAGTGAGGGGAACTTCTGCTTAGTCGTCGGAAGAAAATGATCTTTTTAATCAAGACCATGTCGACGGGTAGTATTTTGTAGTAATACTTTCGGTGCTTCTATTCCGATTCATAGTTCATATGATGATTTACCAATGATTTTTTCTGAAGAAGTGACATTTCATGGTTGACTAGAGGAGAGACTGAAAGTTAGATAACTCATAAAATACAATAATAAGCTAATTGAAAATTAAAGAAAAAGAAACTTTAGGAAGAAAAAATGCCCAGGTGACGGAAAATTTATGAATAGCTAATAGTATCCTCTTATTCTTAATTACCGGTAATCATAATTCCAAATCGCTAACTATGTAGCTGCTCGAGACAAGGTTCTTTTCCTATGATTAATATTCATTTGTATGTGAGTATGCGCATTTGAAGCACGAAATGGGACTCTTAAAATTAGCTCTGCTTAATTGAATCTCAATTATAAAAAAATAATTCTGAACTCAGATCCTTGGTTCTATTACTTTTGGTGGTGTCCATAATTCTACTAACTTTCCTTTGATTTCTGTTCTTTCTTTTCTGGGCAGATTCCTTTGAAAGCATTTTCTCGGCACTAAATTGGTTAACACTACGATTCTCATCACTCACCGATGTCAATAACGTCAATTGTAAAAGCTATACCCATTTAAAATCACTGCAAACATACTCGCGGTACCAATGAGGCAATGATATAGTCACGTATCTTCGAAATGAAATTCCGAGAGGGATGTGGATAGTGAGGAAATGACGAAATCATACCCGAAACTCATTCGAACTTCCCGCACCTACCGCTGCGATGTTGCCATTTCTCCGGCAGTGGATCACCACGTTTTTTGCTATGTCCGCAGAATTGTTCATTTTCATCGTAGAACGACGATTAAAAGATGCACTTATTCGTACAATTATCGGGAATACGATGAAAACATTCATTTGTTGTAATATGACGTAGTTTTAAAAGTTTAAATAATAGTGAGCACGGTTACTTTTGGGGAGGGAGACCCCCGCTGCGTGGGTCGAGGAGAGAGGCCGGCGATGGGTCTCCGCGTCCGAGGAAGGGTTAGGAAATAGGACCGTCCGCGAGGTTGGCCCCACCCAACTTGAGACTACCTGAGATGTGGCCCCAGATATTCGGTTTTAACCTTCATAGCATCAAGGAATTCATATTTCCTCGGTCGTTATTGAATATTCACCAGTCTCACGCCAGCAGCAATTAACTACGTCTATTTACAATAACAACAGAAAAGACTCTAATCGAAGTGGCACCAACGACTGGGTGAACTAAAAGTGGAAATTTTGGCAACATGTAGCCTAGGCAGCAATGCCAAACATCCGAATCCATAATATATATTCATGACCTTAACAATTAATTGATTCATGTACTGTGGCTGATCACACCAGTGCCACGCGCCCTTGCGCTGCTGTGCTGTGGAAGACGTAATCCGTTGCTGAACATACTGCGTGACATGATTATTACCCTCGTTGGTATCACTTCTGTATTTGCGGTTTTGAAGTAACTCCTTTGAATTTATGTTACGCTTAGTGAAATTTAAATTCGCGGTCCACTGATGTTGCTTTTAATTTATATTCAGAATTATATATTGACATTCTGTATATCATCCTCGAGAAATAACCTTTGCTAAAATAGCCCTTAGGTAATTAATTATCTATGCATTTGCCCTGTGTTTTGTGGGGCCTCACAAGAATAGAATGACGATGTGATATTTTGATTCTAGTGAAGATATTTATGCTACTCTAGATCTATTTGTGGCATTATTTTTTATGTTTCTTTGAACCATTAGTGTCAAGCTATTTAAAAAATTCGCAAAAATGTGGAGAAGCAGCAAAATTTGGGAAGGCATGCAGTGAAAGAGAATTTCCGGCTTTGAGAGAATCGTTGAAAAGGTCTCCGTAAATGGCCTAGATTTTGGTGAATTGAAAGCATTGCATCGCTCAGAAATGTATTTACAAAAGTTCGGGAATGTGAATGATTAGATGGAGGAGGCTGAGGAAATTTAATGCTGAAGGTCGTAATCAACCGAGGAAGGTTACGTAAGCGCGGGATGGAAAGGAAAATCTGTATAAAAAATGCTAAACGGGATTTCGGAGGAAGTGATACTGAAAAGCCGTCACAAAAAAGTAGCATGGGAGATGCCTTTACGTAAAAATTTTCAGACGCGGCCGAAAGCCTGTCTTTGACTAGGGGTCATAGTCTGAGAAGCCGTAGTGATAAGGCTCCATAATTGGGATCCACCGTTATTGTTCTCACCTTATCCAAGTATTTTGAAACCTTAATCTTAAAAGAATAAATGTGCATTAATGAATCTCATTTTCGATGAGCATCTCATCATTTCCATCTACTGAAAAGTCAAGGAACGTTTTCGATAAATGTATCCTTCATAGATATTCCAACTGAGTATAAGATACGAGTATAGATAAGTCAGTATCTATTACAATTTAGATTAATATTTCTATATTCTGCCCAGAAATTGTGCAATTAATATCGGACGACATGAAAGTTCGGGCAAACTGTGCTGGAGGAATCTATATCGTTATGATAATTGGTGCATTCATAAGAACCAAGGTCGTAATGGGTTACGAAGCTACCTTTAGCTCAAAAGAACTCCGGAATATTTCACTGGTAAAAAAGCTCATCATTGAAGTATGAAGAATGAGATGAATTTTAAACTAAACAAATAATTATAAACCTGTGTGACTTGAGTTCTTCTGGTAATGAGGTTTATTTTTGCGATGTTCAAGTACTTATTCGTGGCACCTTTCACTTTTTCTTCATTTCTCAGAGCATTTTACGGTTTCAAAATGTACCAATCAATCCACTTCAGGTTTTGATTTATTTGAATGTTACCTCCTCGTGTTTATCTGAAAATCATCTTGATGTTCACTCATTTTCTATTTGGTTCACATTTGGTTATACTCAGCCCTGGCATAATTTGAATTGATACAATCATTACGATACTTTAAAAGCGGACACTTTTAATCAAATGAACGTATATCGTGCTCATGATAGATACCTAATGTCTTTCCTTGAGTTACCTAAAATATATAGTTTTTTCTTCGTGTTCAAATGCTTTCTAATACCTTGAAACCTAACCGCAGCAGATTCTTGTCGATGTGGAGATAACTGAATGAGAAATGGGTGATTACAAAAAGCGTTTTTATGGAAGATTCTACTACTACTATGGAAGATTAACGAAGAAGAAGATAATTCACCACGGAATTGGTGCCTTTAAGATGGACATTTGTGAGCATTTTGGCTTCAGTGAATCAGCAGTTGTGCTAAGAATCTATCCAAGCGAATAACCAAATAGTTCTTTTAAAAAATGTAGCGATCCATGGACTTAGTAAGTTTTCAGGAAATCAATATATTAGTAATTTTCTAGAGTAAGTATTTTTGGCACATTTTCAACTTTGACCCATGCATCATCTCTGGGTTCACCGTGGGCGAGGTCACCTTTCGGCCTTCATCTTCCGAACTTCTCTGTCAACCTTATCCTCTTTTCAGCCTCTCATTGGCATATTTTTTTAAATTTATATTTTATGACCTGCATGCATTCTTTCAAAATTATGTATCCAAGTCTATGCTTGCGGTCGTATATCATTTCTTTTTCCAATATTGTGGCCTTCCCAAATCAATGATTTCCATTGAATGTTTTACCAACTGTTGCGAATTGTATTCCATTCGTATTATCTATTTTAGTCATTATTCTCTCCATTAGAGATTTAAATTTTAATGTGTTATGCTTGACTTCAAGTCATTATGGTTATTTATGGTTGCCTGAATTCTAATTATTTAACATCAATAGTGTTATATGTTCGATAAAATCCTGAGGAGAACGATGGGACATTGTTGCAATGGTTCAGTCGCACCTTTTTCTCACAATTAGTGTTTTATATTTCTTCGCTTGAATCCCTTTGTATTGCCTGAGCCATTCCTTTATAATTCAAAGAGTGCCTACTCTTCAGGCTCTGTCTCAATAATGGAAATCGGCGTATGCAGGTGCGGAGCACACGTGGTGACATTCGTTGGAAGAAAGTGAAGGGCTGCAAAAGAAGTATATAAAGTATTGTGGGGTGACCGGATCAATCCAGTCGTTGCTGGCTGGGTAACGCGGTTCAGCGGCGCTGCCAACAGCCTCAAAACGTAACTGGTCATCTGATTGGGCGCCAAGATACTCAAGGCCAGGGCCAGAACCAGCATCTATCCATCTACAAGTACAAAAGTTAGCCTCAGGCAAACATTTTCCTCGTAAATCTTGAAATCAGAGCGGGCTCGTTCCTAGCAGCTGTTTCTGCCAGAAGCAGTTAGGGCCGTTCTTCATAGGCCGTCAAAGGTTTTTTTGAATTTCGAAAAGTTTAAAGCATAAGAAGACAATGTGCCAACAGTATAAATATTTTAATGTATTCCTTTCTTAAAACATTGCTCCATTTACGATGTCAGATATATTTACATAAAGTGAGTTTTGTGAGAGCAAATACACTTTCTAAGAATTTTAGGTCTCATCGGCGATGAAAATACGTGCCGTAGAAGCAGTTAAAGAAAAATACGTGCCGTAGTAGCAATTAAATAAAAATACAAAAATTAAATTACCGGTAAATACAAATATTAACCTGTATGTTCATATTGATTACGAGGAAATATATGCTGTAAAGCAGACGAATATGGGCAGAATCATGTTTGATCACCTCGCCTATTGTTGTAAAAAAACATTTAGCTTAAGTGGAAAGTCGAGGACATTATTCGAACGATATGAATCAGGAATTGGGAAAAAACGCCCAGTTGAGATGTTGGTAGGTGATTTAGATATTCTTATGCAATAGTACACTATAATAATTGAAAGAGACTCCTAAGTCCTGTGGAGTCTCTGTCAATTCAAAATATAACAATGCCCTAAATGAATTTTAAAGTTCCATCTTACGGTGTCAAAACTAATGTAGTACATAAATTTCCTCCTTCAATCGTTTTCCGCTATCAATATTCGCAAAACGTACCCTGCCGAGGTTATAGTTTCTCTATAGCTCATCTCTCGGACTTAGTTAACTAGATTGTTGGGTATTTCGTCCTAAATTAACCCTTAATTTTCGGCCTTTGCATTGTCAATCACTTCGAACAATAAATCCGGCTGTCATTTTTCTCTCACTAATTTTCCCTGGAATACCATTTAATACTTTAAATAATTATCGATTAATGTTTCAATAACATTATACATATTAATGAATGCCTGTCCTGTTGACGTTACCTCTGAAATATATGCCATTATCTGCATTATTTTGGAGGAGAGATGATACTGAAAAGGATCGGCAGTTGGTTTGGTGGACCCCTTAACGAGACTTTGTGATGTGCTCCTTTGCTTAATGGAGGCTATGGTCTCCTGTTGTTGGCTGTTGAGGATTTCATTCCTGATATCTAGTCCGATCTCCACTCTATCCAACACTCGCAATTGACCATACATTTGGAAAAAAATCTCTTAACATGGAAACGAATCCCAGTCTCGGAACGACACTTTCGAGTTAGTTTTTTATGCGAATCTTGCTTATGCGACCCACTTGACTTCGTTGTGTGCCCTCTCTATTCCTAGTTATCCGAAACTGAGCGGAGGTCACTTGGATGAATAATCCGAACTTTTAAAATGCAGTTATTCTTCATGGAGGACGTTGGCACCGTTTGTTTATGTTTTCTGGGTGGAAATATTTTTCTAGTACCTTAGGAATAGGTTCAGGAGCTGTGAAATAATTGTACTATATCAGTGCTTCCTTTCTTCTTTTCTGTTCCTGTTTCTTTATATCGAGTTCCCATTAACTTTCTTTTTATCCTCTGTTAATGCCTTTCTACAAGGTATTCCATTTCTAATGGCCAGAAAAAACATGCAACGCCGAGGATTTTTTGGCAAAGGGATGAATTTGTGTTTATTCCGTCCTGGGGTCCATCGAAGTTTAATAAAAAACCGATAGTAGTAGTGTATCCTCTGGAAGGACCGGTCTCTAAGGCCTCTCTCGGTCTCTCTAGACCGAAGAACTATTCCCGGGAGAGGGATACTGGACCGCAAAACGTCCACCTTCAGTGAGAGTGTCGACTGTCTCACGTAGCGCTGTTAATTTTGGGGTTTGTAAGAAGGATTTTCGGTGGGTAATTTTGGTGAAGAAGGCTGAGGCATCGAGCCATTAAGTATTTCGCTTCCAGCAAGGTCGTGGCTTGTGCTAATGTGCGGACGTGACCTTGAGTAACCAGTGCAGGCCGCTGGAGCGCTTGACGCTGGGGAGGGAGATATCGGGCTTGAAGACGCTTCTTCTTGTGCAGGAAGATTTGGACTGAGTGGGGGCAGGACTGAGAGGAGTGGTTGCGGAGGGCAACGGCAGAGTGATTCTCTCGTTAGGAGGATGTGGGGTTAAGATGAGAGGGAAAGGAGAGTCTTAATCAACGTGAGATAATGAGGGGGGGAGGGATGGGAGCCGGTGATGTGGCAGAGTGAAATTTTGAAGCGACTGGGTACAGCGCTGATGGCGATGCACTTGGAACCGCGGCTCTCTCGTATTTCTGCTTTCTGGCTGTGCGGAAATTTTGCACCCTTGTCATCTCACTAATTCGCCATCGTCGCCCTTCCGCCTCCAGCTTGTAATAATTTTTGCGTGCATGGTAACTACTCTTTTAATCCGACGGCAAGTGAAAATTTGTAAGTCGTGATTGCGATTTCTCTCGGTAAAGTTTTTATGGCTCTTGCGGCCCCCTAATTTAATTTAATTTAATTGAGGTGTTTTTTATTTTAATATTTTTGGCCTGAAAATGTTGCTGCGGAGTTTATTCAGCCTGTCAGCAATGAAGGTCACTCGTTGTCTAGTGCACTTACAACGGTGAACATGAAAGTGAAGGCGATAGTTGAACACGAGAAGCAATTTTAAACTAGCGTGTAATTTCGCCAGCGAAGAGATAGCAAAGAATTAATCTGTACGCGGTATAGCCCAAGCAAATAATTTCCTTCAGCTGGTAAAAGATCAGCTTGGAGCGAATTTAATTAATCTCAACATCGATGAATCTTTTTAAAAGGTAATAATTCGTAATAGATTAGATTTGGCTGAAGGTCGGAGACTATGGCAATGTATGATAAAGTATATTGGGAACGATGGATTGTGTTAATATAGAAGAATGATGAAAATAAAACGGGTTGGCCTTGTGACTGAATGAGAAAAATATCGGACAGTGGTTAAAAGGAGTATGTGACAGACTCCGATACGAATAAATGGAAAACTCGGTTAAAGAATTCATTGAGCACCGTGGAAGGAGCTTCTCTGGGATGAGCCTCCGCGAAAGTTCGAAGATGAATGTTCGAAGTTGAGGTGATGGTTGACCAACGAAGGAATGTTCGGGTTGTCAGGAAATAGACTGTTGGAATTTCCCTAACCAATCTTCAATTACGTAATTTTAATCGTATTAATCTGTCTTCATGGGACTAAAGGGTGCTGTCGCGTTCAATACTTCTTTTTCTTGACAGTTTAACTACCGTCACAGAGCCGATTATGGTGAGCTAAGTTTGTGAAATTTATCCGCGTTCCGTCTCTAAAACGTTACGTTTTTACTCCTCTTGAAGGGATTCCTTTTGGAAGGAATGCTTTGCACGCAGTAAGCGCTTAGTTTTACGCAAACATCGGGATCAGGAGTTGATTTTATCTGAAATGGAAACGATGAAAAATGCTACGCATCCGTTAATTCGTTAATAAAATAATCCGCATAATTAATATCGCATCCGTTTTAAGTTATTCTTCCTTTCCTTTCTTGGTAATTCCTACCCTGGGCTCGAAACTGCTTGACTTCGTCTCTTGAGTTTAATAAGCACTTATTCTGTGAGGATGAATCCTTAAAGATTAAGGAAATAAAGAACATTATTTTAAATATCGTAAGTTTTGAGTAGATATATTTTTTCGTATTTTAATTTCTTCCCCTGCGATTCCGCTCGCGTTCTTAAAAAAAAATTGTTCATGTCTCTTGACTACGATTGAAGACAGGTAATGAGCTATACTTTAAGAGTAAGTAAAGCTATGTAGTTTGATGCTTTACTTGAGTTTTATTTTTAGAGATAGTTACTGATTAGTTCCTGCGGTGATTTGAAGATGAAATGATGTAATGGTTGGATGAAAATGGCGTATTTTTGTGTCTACTGAATGTGTTTTTGTCCCGGATGACAGTTTCGCTGATGGTTGGCATCTCTGAACAAAAGATTATTTTTGGAATTCCTACACAATTATTGTGAAATATTGTGGACCTTCGCAGAAATCACTCGAATTCATTGTCGGTAGTTTCTTCATTGGTACTGGGTTCTACGTGAGTAGACGACCTTATAAATTTTTATTTTATCCAAGATCCCGAGTCAATCTTAAATATTTCTATGAAATACTTGTAGGTACCCAAAAATAATGCGATGCCAAGTTCCTCGTTGGTCCCATAAAATTCAGGCATCGCTGACTCTCGAGTTTTCTCCGGCCAAACTATTCGAAAGTTTCGGTCACAGTTTGAGCAGGTCAGTTAGGCCAGCAGGTGTGACTGCATTCTCGAGAGAGAAGTTAGAGGCCGGGGCCACTAGGTCGCTGATCTCCTGGCTTGGCTGGTTTTTCCTCTTGAGCGTGAGAATGAAGCAGCGGAGCGACCGTTACGCCATCAGTGTTTGTCAACTCATGCATGTTTACATAAAGGATGTCGGTGAATTCACTTTGGGATGATGTCGCTTCATTCTCGTATATGGTTAAATTTTTTGTGACCTCAGGTACAATGTAGCATCCAAAATGACCGTTTATTTTGATGTAACGATGCATGTAGAAGACTTAATTATGTGAAATTTCATGAACTAAATGAAGATAAAACGTATCATTATTTCCCTAGTCGTTAATCTTGCAGCTTTTTATTTATTATATGATATTTATTCAAAGGAATGCTTTTGCTAAATCGCTCCCGACCATGAATTAGTCGAAACAAGCTTAAACTTATTATGGTAGTTTGTTTTTAATCGTTTAAGTTTGCTTTATATTTCGCGGAAGTTTACGGAAAAGCTAACGGATTGGCTGGTGGGGCAAAAAAATTGTAATTGACTTCTTCGAAATTTTATGGACCAATGAGAGATTTATCACGAAGGAAGTTATAATTTCTCTTTTCATGGAGCGCACATGGTGTGAAATGCGGCGGGAGAGGCCGGCCTGATAAGAGAACCGAGGTTACGTATCACGGCTATGGGTGGTGCTACGCTGTCGCCGGCGCTGCAAACGACCTCACCGTTGGCGCGCAACCGCGCGTATAATTGAATTTTGTTGCTGGTTGTAATTCTCGTCCACCGTGAAGTAGCTTGCTGTATAGCCTTCGGTATCGGCTGCTGCCTGCTGTTGAACGCGTTTTCTTCATTGTTCTCACACTCGCTCACGCACGTAGCCAAACTAGAGATATGGCCTCTATTTACTGCGTTGCAAAATTTTATAAGCGATTTCGGACTTGATATTCTCTACTATTTCCATCCCAATTTCTTTGCATCAACGTCTCACGTAAAAACCATAGTGGTTAGGAGTCCTGAATTCAAAGTCCCGTACGATGAATATTTCGGTTGATCATCGCCAACTACGACGCGCACCCCGCCAGGATGAGATAACAATAAAAAATAACCTGGCGCCTACTTCCTATCCCAGCCGAACTGTCAGTCCTTCTTAAGTCACCATTTGCCAACATATTTCGGCGAGTCGCATATTTCGTTCCAAATAAATTTAAAACATAAAAAATTGTTGTGACCGATAATAAACATGAAACACTTTACATCTGAAAAAATTGCTGATGTGATAATCGTTACATTTCACTACGTGGATAATAGTTCCAGTGATTATACATTCTAATATTACATGTTGGCAGTTTGATAAACTTTTACGGGAAAATGTTTATAAGATATCTCGGAAAAGTTATAAATTAAATAGTGTTTCCTCTTTGAAATGGTAATTTCATAATGCAGATACCTCATGGTGCGATATTCTGGTGGTATTATTTCAACTGCTTTTTCTTAAATTGGTAAATTTCTTCTATTGGTGTAAAATTTTACAAATTTTATCTTATAGTTACAAATAGTAAGTTTAACTCTGTTATCTTTATTTGTGGAGGGCTATATCATTCTTCTAGGTCCCTTTATGTTTCAGTGTCATAGTACTGTTTTTTGTGTGCGAAGCTTTAACTCTCCCCCTTTTCCTAATGTGTTGTTCAACCTCAAATCCAAGAACAAACTCAGTGAGAGTAAATACTTGTGTGATGCCGTAAAAATTGCTGCACGCTCATGACCCTATCTCTGCAAATACGCCTTATCTAGCACTTCCTCGTGTATGGTACTAAGTATACCAGGAAAATATATACCCCCATACCCCCTTGATATTTTAAATAGGTGCCTATACGATTGTATAACATTTCTAGTTTTATATTCTGTACTTGAAGCAGGTTATAAAAATGCATGTATATCAGTCAAGTAAAATAGTCATTTCTCTCATGACCCACGTGACACCTTATTCCAACCAATGCGATGGACATGTGAATCAAGTTTGTTATTACTCGGTGTTTGTTGCTGCTGGGATCATCCATGTGAAAAATGAGATTTTTCAGTATGTTAAATGATATATAAGTTCCACTTGATTTAAGCAAAGTGTTCACAATGAAAAGACAACTGCTATTGTCGAAGAAGATGGTACCACAAACGAGGAAACAATGTGTGAAAATATCCGTGTGTAGTGTGTCACTCTAAGGGTCAGAACCATGGACCATTGGAAATCCAGATCAGAAGATGCTTAAAGCTTTCGAAAGCTGGTGCTAGTGGAGGATGCTGAAGACAAAATACACAGAAAAATAAGAAATAACGAAGTCATTTGATGAATAGAATAGGAAAGGACCATTTGGAACACTACAGAAAAGAAGAACCAGGTGGTTGGACTCAGAGCTGGGCAGTACTTCAAATATCTGTACAGACATGTATTTGAAATATTTTATGCATTTTAAATACACTTGACTCAATTATTTTGCATATCAAATACATATTAGAGTTACATTAAGTATTTAAAAATCGTTTAAATACTTGTGAAAATTATACTTGAGGCAGAATTTCAATTAGAGATTTTGGCACTTATTTATTCTCAGTTCACCCCAAGTGAATTTATTCTGGGTAGTGGCGAAATTTTCGAGTTTGACTGCGTCTCAAGCATTTTGGGCCCAACTTTTCACCCGCATTCAGCGAGCGTCTTCAGGGGTGAAGTAACTCGAAAACTTTGCCACTACCTATTAACAGCTGTGAAAGCCTGCACTCCCGATTTGTTGCAATGTTGAATTATGGACTCATCCCATTATGGTCTAATCTAAAAAGAGAAATTTGAGATAAATGGAAAAATAGGGGCAGACTTCCTCCGTATTGACAGAGTCTGATATGGGGCGGAACTCTAAATGAGTAGCACCCTCCAAAATTGAAGCGAAAATCTCCTACAGCCTCTTTTGCAAAAATAATTCACGGTCTTCAACAATTACAATTCCACTCGCATGCATATCGAAAATTTTGGTCATTTCTACTTAAAATCATAATTAATTTTTTGGTGTTCGCTGAAAACCATTTATTTGCAATCAAAGTTTCATAATTGACGTATTAAAACAATAAAAATAATCTGTATCGCATTTATTGCGTCAACCCTGTGAGGATTCATCTGCAATGAAATCGTGGATGCAAATGTTTATTATTCAAAGTTATTCTTTGGCTATTAGAATGCAGCATTACCGGCGTCTCAGAAGACTGCATTTACTTAGCCTGAATACTCTGGATGACTTTTAATTACAATGACAAAACTTTTCTTCCGGATTATACTCATTTAAACACGCCAGCGTAGTTTAGAATTCAAAATGAGAATGGATTGATCCACCCATTCTCAAAGCAGTTCCTATGGAGACACTGCGGAACGTTCAACCTTTGTGGAAGAATTTTAGTCTCATCTTGAATAATGCGAAGTAGATTTTCTTACTGATTATTTTAAATGATTTGTTTAAGATAGAGTCGGCTAATAAACTCGTATCGTATATCTTATTTAATTCATGGTCTCACTTTTTAAATCAATCATATTAAACCTTATATTATTTTAATATGTAGTTTTTTTGCATTGTATTCTTCTTTTCATAGTAATCTCTCTATGGCTTTCATTCTGGTTAAAAAGTATGTAATTATGTATTTTACAATGTATCTGTATTTTGAATTTCAAATACAACTGGCAAATTACTTAAATTTTAAGTATATTTTTCAATATTTTGAATTTTAAATATAATTTTAGAATATTTTGCCCTGCCGTGATTGGTGGGCATATATTGGACCCAGCCGTCACACCCTGAGTCACAATGGGCTTGTTAAGAATATAACTGATGGGAAAATAAAGGGGAAAGTCTCCTTAGGAAGACCCAGGACAATTAATGCATGGACAAAATGAGGTGTCAAGTATATGGTGAGAGCTACCAGGAAGTAAGTAAACTAGCACTAAACAGGGAAGGATGGAGGGCTGCCGTCAACCAATCTCAGGAGTGATGATGACGTGCTATAAAAGTTCCTCTTGCGGGAGATAATCGCGTTAAGTGTTGCGGTTAATTCCTCGCGAATTCGTGGATTCAGTGCAGCAACATCTCATAGCTTTATCGAGAACTTTTTATTATAAACCGCAGAATGTCACATTTGCGGTATCAGCTTCTTGCTCCGATTGTGCAATATGTCGAGGTCAAACAGTTATACTCATCAAGTCGTTACTATTTAATTTCCTTTTTCCTCGTTTATTTTCCGTTTGATAACGCTCACGTTTTCATAGATCTAAAACATGGGAATGATTTTCCCCAATGAACTCCATCAAGTTCAATATTCTCTTTTCTGGATGAACAGTTCGAATTAACTGCCAAATAAATCAAATAACTCTTCTAAGTGATTCGAAGTTGAACATTAGCATTTTTTCAGATCAGACACCTGCGAAAGAAGTTAAAGTTACTTTTATTGATTTATGACTTTAAAGTTTCTCTTTTACTTTTAACATTACGAACATAAAATCAAGAATGTCACTTTCTTTAATCAATACAATCTACTCATCCAACCCAAATTTAGTAATTTATTTTTTCTTGGGATTGATGTTTCATCTGATGGTCAAGTAGCTCGGTATCATTTTTTTCCATTTTCAACCCGTGCACTTTGAAAAAGTTCTGCTCGCATTTAAAATGATGAATTGGAATGAAAGCTTCTGTGTAAGCTGTGTTAATAGCCACAGGGAATAATGTGCTAACTTTTAAATAGAGTTGATTGAATTTCTTTGGCAACTCGACGGGTGGGTCATTTGCGAAAGCATTTTTTAATGAACAGTCGATCGTAAAAATTATCTTTAGGCTAAACGTTATTAGTTTAGAACCTGTACAAATGCCTGTTATTGGATGATTCAAGTAATGAGATTCTTATCCAAATCTACCGTTTAAATTGATTCAATGCATACCTTTTATGGTTCAATGGGGTGGGCGCCAGATGAAGGATTTTTATCTGCTCTGTATTGTCTGTCTAAAGCAAGTGTCCGCCACCAAATTAAAAGTCGTCATTTAATAAACCACCAATCATGTAAACGATATTTATCTATACTTGACAAGTTGTGACTGCAATGCGACTTCTTGCAAGCTCTTCGAGTGTAATTCTGTGTCCAATGAAGGGGCGTTCAACTGCCTTTCTTCTTTAGGTGGCAGAGTGAGAGAAAATGGCCCTGGTTGGACAGGATGAGGGACCACATCGTTTCCAAGTTTTGCCGAAGGGGATATCGTTTTATTTTCAAGGACTTCAGCTGTCCTCTTTGGCGGCCAGACAATTAGAAGGATTTATATGTTTGCTGATGCCGCTGCTGGACAGGACGTCTTGCAAATGTCACCTTTCATGGCATTCAGCTTCTCTCTCTTCTACTGTGTGCCAGAGTTACTCATGATTAGCCATACTGATGTTTTTCTTCTTATTTTACTTATTTGATTATCTTATTTGGTTTATTCATTCATAATTTTAACTTTGTAATGTTGCCCAGCGTAAGATTCTATCTGAAATATAGGGAAGTTTAGCATTGAAATTCTCCTTGAGCTCTCTTATCGGAGGAACACCGTGCCCTCATAAAAATTCTTGACGCAACTCAAATCTAACACGAGCTCAGTAAATGCTATATTTGACGTCTTTTCTCTGAAGTTGATGGCTTTTTGGTTTCGGACCGTTTCGTATATAATTCCTAGTGAGCACGTTTAAGGTCCAGCAATGGCTAGGGTAAACTTCATTTTGGTATTTTAGACGTCTTCTTGAAACATGCTTGTTGGTTGACAAAACCCTTCGAAGCATGTCATCTGTGCCAAGCGAGTTACTTTCAAGGCACATTGTTTGATTGCATCTATATAATGATTCATTTAATTCTGTTATTGCATGACTGTAGTCCTCCGCTCATCTCTGCCCCATGATACACGGAGTATGACTTGAGATGTGTGAAATGTATTTTATACTTGTGTAATGTCTAATATGGAATTATTTCATGAACAAGACCTCAAGTAATGACTCTTTAATTCTCTTTGGGTAATTGACTCTGGACATCTAATTTACGTGTTCGTCGGCTGAAGGCCCAATCGTAATTAAAAGCATACTTGAAGCTTCGCGGTACATATGTGTACAAGATGGTTTCTTCTTTTCGCATTCTCCACGTCTTGATATTGAAACTACGAATTTTCCCAGCCTTTGCCGGAGTCTTCCTCTGGTTTGATATATTCTGCCTATTTCCATCACGACTCTGGTTATCTTGCTTGACATTAATGACATAATCACGATCCATAATGCGATCTCCCTCGTTGATCATAACGTGTTGGCTAATTTTTCTGTCGATTCTTCTCATGTCTCCGCAATCAGAAGCAAATTACTTTGGTGGAACATAGAAAACTTACACAATAGATTTATTATACGATCTATTTTCATTCCATCATATGAAAATGGAGAGTATGATAATAGAAGGAAACTATCATACTTCAAATGATACTGCGGTAAATCTGCGCTTTGAGATAATTTATACCAGATGCCACAGTATAAACACTTAAGAAAATGTACCGTGCATTCCTCGCAATTTAGGATGTTAACTCAAAAGACGAAAGTTACCAGGAAGTGCAGATTCATCGACTTATCTTTAACGATTTAGAGCACTATCCTTAGTGCCTTATCTTGCTGATCATATATTTTCTTAAGCGCTCAAAGGAACCAAGACTACCATGTTTGTACACAAAGAGGGCAAAGCATCGTCAAACGTGTTTCCTACTGATGCATTTATTTTTTCCAATTGAGAGTAAACGCGATCCACTAGGCTGTCAAACACATTATGGAAGTCATGTCATTTATGTGGAAATCAGCCGTGTTGCAAGTTAAATACCCAGTTCCACCACTATGTATTGATTGTGCGTGCATCAAAACGCTAAAGTAGCTCCATAATACCGGAAAAATGCGCCTATTTACTTGAGCTAATTCTGAACAATTTTTAATATCCTAATTCGATGTAATATGCCGATTAGACAAAGAAGGATAATAAAATTGAGAATGTTTACCACGGTCATATGATTTAGACAAAAACCACTCCATCTTGGCTTAGTAGTTCATGTGATTCGCTTCCCTTGCCAGCTTTGAATGTGTACTTGAGTGCATCGAGTGCATTCTTCTGAACTGCGCTTTTATAATGAGCGTAGTGCAATGCTAATTATATTTTTTTTAATTAGCAAGAATGCAATTACGTTTGTTTAGAGGACTTTGGAAATACGCGGTGGTTTACCAAGCAAGTGTCTTGTCGTAAGGATGGCAAACATTCAGTTTGTGTGGAGTTGTGTGTCTCTTGACCAAATGAGAATTTTGCGCCGAAATGTCTCTCCGTCGTGAGTGAAATCAACTAAAAGTTTACTGGACGGTTTCACGAGATATACCGCGCCGCACAAAATATGGCGATTCGAGGTAAATGCCCGTAGAAAATCACGTGACGCATTGTTAACTTAAAAAAACATGTCAACAATTGATTTTAATCAGCAATTGAGGTACAGTCAAAAGTTAAAAGAGATTAATTTAATAGCTAGTGATGTTTTACAGACAAAATCGGAGACAGTCTCCGAAGGCAATCGCAGAATATTGAAATCCGCGTCATTCCGCGGTCGGCGAAGCTTAGCATTGATTTGGGTTTTGCATGGTACAACTTTTATTTGAACCCTGGTAACAGAAAGCCGCGGTCAGCGAAGTTTCTGTACGATCGGATGATAGAGGTGGATAATCAAGGGATAATCCCGTGGTTGAGAACGCTAGTACTCAAACATACACCGAGAATATACAGTGACCGCGGTAGACAAAATCGCGGTTGATAAGTATACCATAATGCACTTATGTATCATGTTTGCGCCGTACTACGATAGATCTGGTGTGAATTTACCATCGTCATTTAGAACATGAAACTACGGCATGGCTCGTGATATGTTCGATATAAAGTAAGTGTAAGATAGTAACGAACTACTAATCTCGTGAGACGAGTTCAGACCTGTGGTTTATTGAGTTGCGTTAGAACTAAATGTTACTGTGTGTTCTCCTTGGAATTTTCCACGAGTAAGTGGCATACTTAAGACCAGGCTCCTTAGGCGGTGGTAATATCACCTGAGATGAGCTGATTCCTTCAAATCTTTGTTTTAGGGACAGGGTCTGAAATAAAATGGACCGATAAGCCGACACGGCTGTTGAAAAAATGTGGTGGACAAGGAATAAGCTTGGGCATGACAATACTGTGTTCAATAGATTGAATAGTTGGATGAATAATAGGGAAGATTGTGGTAAAAAGGTCGAGGATAAATCCTTAACCTTGTAACTAAAACAGTGAAGAAAAATTATCAGGATATTACGTAAAGTGCAATAAAGAGCTAGTAGTGAAGAGATACACTTAAATAATTTGAGATAAAAGCATTGATGTTTGTAATACACCTTTTTCTTGACCCTTATGCCGTTGGCGTCAGGACCTCGATAAATTCCCTCCACTTCTTCCGGTCGCCAGTTATTGTCTTCGTCTCCTATTAGGAATTTCCGAGAGATTTCATTGCTTCACGGTGATCGACGCCCATGGAATAAAAAAGTAGCCTAATTTTCCGGCGAGACCAGTAGTTAATGATCCTGCTCTAGATTGGACTCCAGTTCATAATCGGGTTGATGCCCACCCGATTAGAGACCCGAGTGTAGAACGAAAACGCCATCGAAACCGGATAGTGGAAGTGATTTTCCGATTGCTGTGGAAAATGATGGAGGAAAAATTGAAAGAGAGTAGGAGGCTATTCCGGAGGACGCAGCTGGAGGGGAAAACCGGGACGATCTGCTTAATCGCCGCCGCTCTGTGACATAAAAAAAATTGGGTAACTTCGCCGCAGATAAATCAGGCATTTCGGCACTTGCCATTGGGACGTTATGCGTCGGCCGTGGAAGATCCGATTGGGAGAAGAAGCAGTGGAGGGAAGGGGATATTGGGACCTTGTCGTGGGGGGTTGGGTGAGAGAGGATGACGCTCTTGGACCCGCGATAGGAGTGAGCGAACTGTGTATGCATACACACGCGGTTTCGCGGGCAGGGGTCGCTCGGGTGGACGTGGGTGGCGACTTCAGGAAAGCCGCTCTGCTGCGGTCTACGTGTCTGCGGCGCCGGCCTTAATGGAGATCATCGAATGTGGTCGGGGGAAGGCTGCGGAGGAGAAGGGGACGGAGAATGGGCGGTCTTTCGAGCTCAAGCGGGAGGAAGGGGGTGAAGGCTGACCTTAAAGCTGCATAAAGGAGGAGCGAATGCGCGGGAGAGGAGGTGGCCACGGCCTTCGGGATCCCTCTCCTCTTCGTGGTGGGGGGCGGGTGAGAGGGCGGGGGATGGGGAGGCGGGGTTGGGTGGGGTCATGGGAGAAGGGAAAGGACCCTGGAGAGGAGGGCGACAGACGCTTGGTTGTGTGATTGTGGTGTGGGGAGTGCGTGAGGGTATGTGGGCGGGGGGGGTGGTGGTAAATGTTTGGAGAATGCCGAGGGCGGCGAGCAATGAGGGTTGGCGTGGCAGTGGCAGAGCCCGGATCTTGTTTCCGTGGAGGGAATGGAGTGTGGGAAGTCCAAGATCATGGAAGTTCACGATAACGAAGTTATCTCAGCTAGTGCTGCCTGAGATTTATGTAGGCCACCGGAATTCCGATAATTTTCTATTTATTTGAAGCGTTCAGGGGCGAATTTATTCATAGAAAATAAATAATCAAAATGCGCACTTCATGTAAACTTATTTTGCTTCTAAAGATTTCAATCCTTTGTTTATATTTTTACGATGCCTTTACATTAATGGATTCCTAATATTGGTACCGGGGGATAATTTAGTTCTAAAATACGACTGCTCTCGCTTAAACTACGCCGATTCGTGCATGTGTAGGAAAGAATTCGGTCCTGCATGTTCCCCAGCTTCTGCTGATCGGGAGAATGGAGATGGTAAATTCTTTTCTTTTCCTTCAGAAAGATATTTGTAACCTTCATTATATTTTTGAACACTCAATACCTGCGTTACTCTTTTAGTCTTGTACGTAATGTAGGTAAATTGAAGGGAAAAGTTGATTTTTCCAGTCCGCTATTGCTAGAGCAGTTACTTATGCCAAGATAAGGCTACTATTTATCGACAGAATTAAATATTTAGGCGTATTAGCTGACGAATTTTTCCATGCGCTTAACGACATGTATTTGTCCTTTGAGAATTGTTGATGATTTTGTTTTTACGTGTTTTCAAAGTTATTCAGTGTTTACGAAACTGCATTGAACGTACTAGGTATTTTATGTACACATTGAAAAGGATATTGCAAAAATAATACTGGTCGTTATTTACGATAACTCATCAGTAGCAATTGTTTTACTATTTGACGGAAAGAAATCGGTGAAATGGATCACAATCTGTAATTTAATTCGGATTAATGGCATAGGGTGGAAATCTTATCATATTTATATTGAAATACTGAGAAGAATGAAGAGATATTCACAATGCGTCAGACTAACAATGATGTCACGTTGATTCTGGTGGAATGTAGCTAGGTGTGTTTAACGGATATTTATCTTAATATAATGTAGATAGAAGCATGCGTAACTCGTGCGACTGCAGAAAGAATGCTAAACGGCTGTTTAATGGAGAGACTGAAAGCGCGTTTTAGAAGTATTTCAAGAAATGACGTACATTGCATTAGCTCAATTATATGAGTAAAAAGGAACGGAATTCAGCCGTCACCGTTATCAAATTTATTTCACTTCACTTTATTGCGTAGGTATGATATCGTTATATCACTGTCCAATGAGGAGAGTAAACTATGCAATGCATTTGGACGGTAAAATATGCCCTCTCTCGCTGAGCAAGTTGAATAAAAACTCCCGTGTGAGGACGTAGGTCGCCACGTCCTATTCATTTAGGGTGTGGGTGCCAGTTTCATCCCCTTTGTTGCTAGCATTCTTCTAAGAAGTTGGGTTTTTCAGAAAAATCGTATCATCTGAGAGGATAAGTTACCCAGAGAACTTCCACGAACGCTCTTTATTCGCATTTTACGTGGCGTGAGGGCCACTTCTGAGACAACGTTATCATTTAGCATTGTGCCTATGTATTGCGCTATTGCTCGCTGCTATTACTTTTTCAACCGCTAAGTCTCTGAATCCCCTCACGCCGTGATTCTTATTCTACTTTCGCCACTTCCGCGCTTATTCCAGCTGCAAAACCTTAATTCAAACGAGGAAAAGTTGATTAAATTACCGTGGCTCTAGCACAGTGTGTCTCGTGTTAGTGGAAAACTTTGAAGTTTTGTGTCAAAGAAGCATTAAAAGAAGCGCCGGTAAATTGACTCATTGGGATAGGTGTGTCCGTACGTTTGTGGTATTTCAGGCAAAGGATTATATGCTCGCAACAATATCGGTTGCTTTGGATGTATGCTTACTCCTATAAATTTGCTAGAAATTAAAAATTAATAAATGCATAAATACTCATTCAGGTTTATTCCGTGACATGCAATTCTGCAATAGAGTCATGTTCTTTGCCTCAGAATTAGTGTAATAACTACAGCTTTCGTGCATAAATGAGGCGATGTAATATATGATTCTCATCAGGCTGTTGGGAAGGGGTCAAAGCTTCGCGGTAGGTAAATTCATTATGACTTAAGGATGGCGCTGAAGAATTAACACTATTTTTTTATGGAAACTGTGACATTAAACTCAATTTAGTATTATTTAGTGGGAATGATGGTTGACTGTAAATCTCACTTTGTAGAGAGCCCATGTAACTAACTACGTAGAATTTTACCTCACTGGTGGTTTTCATGAACACAAAAAACTGCCAGGCAGAATGAATATACCTAGAAATCATAACGCACCTCTTCCTACTTCTAGAAATTAGGGCCAGGGAGTTTAGTGAGTGTATTAAACTAAGAATCCGTCGATTGAGTTTGACGCACGAAGGATGGATAGTGATCTCACCCTAAGAGTTTAGTATAGTAAATCAGTTCAAAATACATAGAATGATGGGGCGAACGAGAGTGGAGGACGCGTCATGGGGAGCAAGCAAGGTTTTAAAGTGGGAAAATAGAGAAGAACGGAGAGAAAAAAATACATGGATCCAAGAACAGTTGGACCTCTTCTCCACTCTGGTGATCACTGGTGAGAGAATGTGAGATGAAAAGAAGGCTCACTAAAATATATAATGTATGCTGGATGAGGGATTTGATGATATGGAAAAGTTAACTTCAAATAGGTTTCTTCGTAATTTATGCACTTTCATCGGTCCATCATTGAATTAGGGAAATAGTGCCATTTTTAAGTGTGAGAGATTACATTTTCCCGAACTACATAAATTAAGTGTTAGTAATAACTATGGAGAGGAATTACCTGTAACCCGAGTCGTGTGAAGTCAGATATTCATATGGAAAGTTTTTAATTAGTGGGGGTGTCGTCATTGATTATTCCGCTGGTAATATTGGTTGGTTTTTATTTTTTCATCGTGACATTTCTTGCTCAAGCCTTACTTTATCCTTCGATGGAGTTGGCGGGTGGTTTGTTTTTGACAAACTTGAGGCCATTTTTGTTTAAATGACCTTGAAAATTGAACCGCGTTCTGTGATCTTGCATCAAGAACAGTGATCTGCTCTTGATACAAAGAAATTAAATATGAAGGACGCATCCCTTAAAATGTAATTGAGCGTGAAAATCTGATACCAGTGAGCCAGATCTGTCCTGTGCGATATTTTCAATTGGAATACTGACTTTTTCAAAGAGCCTAATACATCATCATTATAGTATTGCCCGAGTAAAAAGAGTTGCCCAATCAAGCCTGGTTGGACATGCATACCATTATTATGTATATATCTATTATCACCTTATCAACCATTAAAATCTTATTTATTACTTAAGTAGGGACATAACGTAGTGCTTTTTCAGAGTAATATATTTGCATTATCATAAATTATCACCTTTCCATTGCTTATGATGAATTTCACCCACTTTATCCATTGAAAACGAATGCTTCAGTGGTTGTAGACAGCAGATGAATGTTCAGTTGTGCTGCTTGTGTACAATAGAAAATTTCCTTCAATTTGCGAGGAACGTCACTTGGGTGAACGAGTAATTGGATTTCTGTGCGTCATGATTGCGACTTTCCTGACACCTTATAGGTTTGTTCATTGTTTTGGTATTTTAAGTCTAAAAGGGCACTCTTGTTTTCCTTATAAAGCTGTTCCAAACGGAAATGCTTAGGTTTGGAGACATTTGTATAAACAGGAAGATATGGAATTCAGAGTTTCGAAAGGTAGGGTTTTATAGCAGGTGGGTATTTCCAGGCTTGGTGCTAAGCTTTGAAGGTTACTTCAAATAGGTGTTTTGTCGCGGATAGTAATATTGTATACATGAAGTAGCACATTTCATTTAATCGAGGCCACGGCTTGTATTTGCGAAAGAGGTGGTCTTGAATAACGATTAGCGACCTCTGTCAGTGAATGGAAAACTATAAGACCTCTCGTTGACTGTAAGCCGCCTGAAATGCGCTAGGATGGTATTGTTTTATTAGTTTAAATAATAATCGTTGATATTGTTCAATTTATAAAAGATTCCAACTGTGTGGCCCGCTGCGAAGCTTTCGATTTATAACTTATTACGATGTCGCGGTAACAGGTCGTCAGAACGCTGACTGCTTTCTCTTTGTACGCTTTTTGTTTGCCTGCAGGCTGATTTCCCCCGCTGTTTGACTTTTTTGCTCGCGACAGATTCAAGGCAAATGATAGTTCGTTGGCTTCTTGGGCAACGCAATGTCTTGGATGTGATCCAAGATGTTAAATCCGCTTCTGAATCCGTCTCTTCCAGGGTGGACCACGTTGAGTTTATTACTCTCCATTGGTTCTCAACTTTGTTGCATAAAGCATACAACTGTTGATTGATCGCTGTTCTCTTATATAATCTTTATTAGCCTATTAATCTACTCTCTAGTTGCCCTCACAAAGCCGTTTCTGCTCTCTTGCATCCATTATTTTATATAATAGGGTGTTACTTGCATGTATTCCTACGATTGCTATGTAGAAAGAGACCAATATCTTTAAATTTTTAGTGTTTTCTACTGCCAGTTGTTTACACCAATGAAGAATTTGTATGGAACCATGTTTCTATCCACGTTCCTGCGAGGAAATTATTTACCCCTCTTCTGATCTTCAATTCTTAATTTTGCATTGTAAAAATACAAGGGAAGTTTCTTATGCGGTAGTAGCAAGTAAAGGAATCTTCTACAGGCAGTAAAATAGCGGCATACCTGAGATGATCTCCCAATATTATGTAAATTAATAAACAAGGAAAGCTAAAATAGGAAGACCTTGTTCAAATTAAAACATACTAATGGTATTATTAAAAGAATTACTGGTCGTCGTCCGTGTTGATACCGTAGTTGGGCAGAGTTGAACGATTTCCTTCGGAATCAAAATTCGCGCCACAAATTGCATTGTTGAGTTTGCGTCTATCTCATGAGGCGAAGAAATATAGTGAACGGAAACCGAATCCGAATACAATAACGAGTGATATGGAAGAGCATTTATTTATCCTATTGCATTCCGGCATCATTTCAGGATATCCAATCAAATTGTAAGCTGAGCTCTTTTTTAAGATTGCGTAAAATGATTAATTCTAACAAAAGACTGACCTTGTCCGTCTATGTTTCTATGTTCAGCATTCTATTATTTTCCTTCTAAAACTGTCATAAGGGGCAATGCCTATTTTTACAGTTTTGGATTTCTCTCGTTGATATGTAAATTTTAACACTGGCCATAGGTTTTTAAAATACCCCAAAAAGTTGTTCAGGACTCATCTTTCATATTTTCAGCCGTGTAAATCTCTCGTGCTTAGCATGACATACTCAGCAATGTTTTAATATACAATAGTGTGCGAACCATACTAACATATGTTAGGGATAAGTATTTCGTTTCGTCTATCCAGCTCTCTTGTAAATGATAATGTCTAATTGCGAACCGTGTACAAGCTAACACGTAGGCATAATATAAAAAGCTCGGCATCATTTGGAACCGAGAACACTAATATTTGAAAATTATTGTAGGCTTAAATGTTCAGACGATGTAAGGTTACGTCATGGCATATGGCCATGGCCATTTGGGCGCTACGAGCACGAAAGATATTTGAACTTAGGGGCCAATAGTGTAAAATTCAATGTGAAAAAACCATTCGCGTGAATTAGAACTCAGACCCCTCAATATTGCACCGAGTGCTTTAACCAGTTAAGACATTACCAGTTATGATGACCAGTCAAGTGCCTTTTCCTCGGTGAATTTGGGCGCTACGAGCACGAAAGATATTTGAACTTAGGGGCCAATAGTGTAAAATTCAATGTGAAAAAACCATTCGCGTGAATTAGAACTCAGACCCCTAAATATTGCACCGAGTGCTTTAACCAGTTAAGACATTACCAGTTATGATGACCAGTCAAGTGCCTTTTCCTCGGTGAATTTCTTGCCCGTCCATGTAAGTGATTTTTTTACAGCTAATTCCACGAAACTCTTTCATCTCTAGCGGGTGACTGTTCAAGTTACTGCGCGGCAAGTTCCACAGTTCTGTGAGTTAAGAGGTGAATTGCCATATGGTTGACCAATACCTTTACTATTCTGCGATTTGTCTCAGATTATGTGATTCAGATATTCCAATTTATGGGGATAGTGAAATTGCATCATATTTATGCCCCTCAAATTTGAAAGCTATTTGGGTTTGACAAAGAATGGTGCTTCATAAATGACACGAACAAGCTGTGCAGACATGAGGATCAATTAAGATATTTGCGAGGAGAAGAAACTATTAAATGCTGTGGATATGAGAAAATTAGTTTCCTTGACATATTCTCAGACAAGACATTTCTCCATAGAATTTTTATTAGCAATATCTAGGGGAAGAAGCCAAGAGGACGACCTAGGGTTGGTATACACAAAAATTTTCAGTTTAAGTGAATTATTCACAATTGCTGTTTTAGGTAGTCCTGCGAAAGAAAGAAAATAGTGACAGCTTCGTAGATACGCAGACCATAAGGAGAGGAAGAATGTCATGCTAAGCTGACGAGGCTGCTCCATTCATTTCCATCAAGTTTCCTAAATTCGTTATCTTTCCATTAAAATGGGCGTGAATGATATGCCATGCCTTGCTCCATCTCATTCTCAAGCCCTCTTCATGAGGTCAAGCGATTCATGCAGCCATCGCTTGGGTCGCAGCACCCGAGCGAGCGAGCTCCCTCCCTGCAACTCAAAAGACCCAAGGCGGAAGAAGATGCACGCGCCGCCACCGCCCTACGCGGGGAGGGAGTTGTGTCGGCTGGAGCGGTGGAGACGGGGAGAGAGATAGACCGTCGGAGAGAGTGGGGAAGAGGAGTGTCGCGAGAGGGGCGGAGTCGTCCGGGGAAATCCCGTGTTACGCTCCCGCTCTACCCCCCGCCGACCCTCTTCTTCCTCTTCGCTTCTCTCGGCAGAACAGCGTAAAAAAAATTAGGATACTGAGAGACTTTCTTGACACGCCCGCTGGAATGAACCGGACTTGAACGAAAAAGGTACAATAATTTCCACAGCCCCAAGTAAGTCTGGGGGTAGGGACAAAGAAATCTGCGAGTCATTGCTTAACCTTTTCGCATCATACGCACTACATCAAATAGTAAATTTGCCTGATAGAGGGGAGAATGTTCTCAATTTACTTGCCACAAATATCCCTGAAAAAAAATTATAAAAGTTGAAAATGTTGATGGAATAAGCGACCACATTGTTGTACACGTAAAATTTTCCCTCAATACGGAAAAGCATTTTAAATTGTTTATGAATGATGATAAAATGAAAGATTTACCTTTTTAGTAAAGCAGATTTTAACGGATTTAGGCGTGACTTCTTTTGAAAAATTCGTGAAAATCAGCAAAAATAGTGATACAGACAATACATGGAAAGAGTTCCTCCAAATTATGCGTTCTCTTGTCAACAGATATATACCTAATAAGTATAAGAGTGAAAATAGGGAACCAAGGGGGTACAACGCGGAGGTTAGAAAATTTTTAATACGCCAACGAGTTAGCCACGCGAAACTAGGAAAAATGTAGCTATTAGCGATCTAAGAAATACTGTCGAACACTATAAAATTTGTAAAGCAGCCGCAAAAACAGCCCTTAGAAAAGCGTTTAGTGAATTCAAGAGAAAAGTACTGGGAGAACAACTGGAGAGAAATTCGATAGCATTTTGGTCATATGTTAGGGAAGTACAGGTAACTAAAAGGTCAACGGTTAATTCCTTGAAAAACGATAGAGGCGAAATAGAGGCAACTTCCAGTTTAGATAAGGTTAATTTTTTTAATTACTTTTTTCAGAGCGTCTTTAATCATTCCAAGCGTAGTTTGCACGAAAGCATACAAGGCCGATTTCAGCAACCAATGCCCTCGATCGATATATCTTGTAGCGGAATCGTATCCTTACTAAATAACATTAGCCCGAACAAGTCCTCAGGTCCTGATGAAATTCCAGCTCGTGTTTATAAAGAATTAGCCCTCGAAATGGCTCCGTATCTTAAAGTAATATTTAACAAATCCCTCGAAGAACACGCGGTTCCCAAAGACTGGAAAATAGCAAACGTGACCCCAATTTTTAAAAGCGACGATAGGGAACAGCCATGTAATTATAGACCTGTATCATTAACGTTACTATCATGTAAAATTATAGAGCATATAATAGTTACATCAATAATGGGACACCTCGACAGCCAGAATTTATTGATAACAAACCAGCATGGATTCTGAAAGGGACGGTCTTGCAAAACTCAATTAGGTCTTTTTGTTCATGATATTTTAGTTTTCGGAGAAGGTAACGTACAGGTGGACGCAGCGTTTCTTGACTTTAGGAAAGCGTTTGACAAGGTTCTCCACTGGAAGTTACTCGCGAAGTTAGCATCATACAGTGGAAGAAGTACAGTGGGTAGACAGTAATATAGTATGCTGGATAGGAGACTTCTTACATGAACGCGTTCAAAGGGTGGTATTAGATGGTGTCAGCTCAGGCGAAGTAAAAGTTACATCGGGTGTTCCCCAGGGAAGCGTGATAGGCCCAATTTTATTTCTTATCTACGTAAATGACTTGAATACAGTAGTAAAGAAGAGCAATCTCCGTCTTTTTGCCGATGATGCAGTAGTGTATAAGGAAATTAGAAATAAAGAGGACAGTCAGTCTTTAACTAAGGATTTAGATGCGATTGATGATTGGTGTGATAGTTGGCAGCTAGAATTAAATTTGAAGAAATGCGCGATAATGAACTTTTGGAAAAAGAATGGCTTTCCCCGGAATAATTATTGCATCAAAGAAAAGAAAATATCTAACGTGGCATCTATTAATTACTTAGGCTTCACCATCACTGAAGACATGTCATGGGGGAAACACATCAGGGAAATAACTAGTGTAGCAAACCGTAGATTAGGATTCGTAAAAAGGGTTCTAGGCAAATGCGATGAGAGAGTACGAGAAAGAAGCTATTTTACACTTGTCAGGCGTCATTTAGAATATGCCGCTAGTATATGGGATCCGTACGAGTAAGGTTTGATAAAAGAATTAGAGCGTGTGCAAAGGAGATCCGCTAGATTTGTTAAAGGCCGTTATGATAATTGTGTAAGTGTTACGAGTTTAATAGAAGAACTAGGACGGGAATTACTATCAGAACGTAGGTTAAAATTTAGGTTAAATCTTTTAAGTAAATTCCAAACCGATTTGTTCACAGATGACGTTAGATATATATTAAGAACCCCTGCGTATTATGCTAGGTTTGATCAGATAAACAAGATTACAGATATAGATTGTCGTACCGATAGATTTAAAATGTCATTTTTCCCGCGTACCATAAGAGAGAACAATAGGCAGCGTAGCAAAGGGATAGGCGGGTGAAATATAGTTAGAGTAGTCTGTACTCTGTATAGCATGACGCATGTAATAGCAACCAATAATCCCTTTCTTATTATGTAGATACTAACCATCTAGCTGCACGTGACCATATTCTCTGGCACATCTCCATTAAATATCCTAGTTGCATGTCAATAGTGCATGTTAGGTGATCTTCACCCCCTGCTACACACCCTCGTGGTGGCTCGCTGGGTATTACGTAGATGTAGATGAAGTACAACCATATGACAATGGAGAGATACTGTCCCTTATATGGGCATTATTTACAATAAGGAGAGTCATTACCTCAGATTTCGCCGTAGATTTCCTTGCTTTTGTCTAAGATGAGAATTATGTAAAAAATGTGAATATAAATCTGGACGACTAATTTTTGGAATAGTGCGTTACATTCCACATGAAATAGTATGATTTTTAGAAGTACCAATAGAAATTTGCTCATAAATCGTAGCTTAATTAAAAATGTCGACTACAGTAAGTTACTAGTTACTTTTATAAGGATCATAATTTTTAAAAACGGTCCTGCAGAAACAAGAACTGAAAATAAGATAGGGGAACTTGTACCAAGGTAAGTAAATGGGATATTATGGAACGATAACATTTGTTATGCAAAGAATAGAAGGTATAAAAGTACAATTGAGATTACCCAGCTTCACACAGACGACTAATTTATTTGTATCAATTGATTCGACACAGTAAGGAAAGGAACTTTGGTGTAGTGATGCATTTTTAATTTTCTCTGCCGAATAATGGCTGGGAAGTTCTGTATCGTGTTGAACCTGAGTGCTGATTCTCAAAACATTTAAAATGGCTCATTTAATTAATAACGTAAGGAATTAATCAGTTGGACCAGTTGAACCATTTTTTAGATATTTTAGAACAATCATTAACGATGGAGAATACCACTGAAGAAAGGTCTACGTATTGATAGTGCTTATTTCTTCTATTACAAGCGCGTTAAAATTGACGACGTACGATGCAATAAACGGATTTTGTATGTAATGCCTAGTCATGCCGATGGAACAGATTTAGACTGTGGCGAGGGTAGAAGAATTGTAAACTCGCTGTCGCAACGCGTCACGTGATGGAAGTTCTCCGACTCAGGCAGCAACGTAGCCTCAATTTTCGATATCGTTTCTGAATCGATGTATAGTCTGCAGTACCACTTACTCGTATGTTAAACCATACAGTAATTGGCCACCAAACAGTTATTGGTCATATGGTGTTTTGAAGAGTATAAAAAGACTACAGTTAGACCAAACTTTTACTAAGCACGCTAAATGTGATGGACAGATATTTCTGTGCCTGTAGCTTTCTCGAAATTACCGCCATATGTCACAAAATTCAGCAAGATATGATTTTTACCTAGTAGGTGCTCTTACTTGGGAGGTTCTTCTCATTTTTATAAAGAACTAGCTGTGCCCGGCATGCGTTGCATTGCCTCTTTTTCTTTCTTAGCAGGCACACATATAAAAAGTACACACTCAACAAATTCAATAGTTTCAGCCTTAAATTTGTAAACTAAACCGGTCGTGCAATAAATATTCTGAGTAAAACTTACAAAAGTATGCTGCTTCCTGAACATGAAAAAAGTACACACATTGGCATGTACAAAATTCCTCCAATTGCCTACTTAAATTTGAAAAATAAAATACTCCATCCTGAATTCCCCACTGATTTTTATACTTTTCATGGTTCGACCCACAAATCTTTTCCGGAATAAAAATTGGTCCCTAAACGACTTTTAGACTCAGTCCAATGAATTCCTCGTACCTACACAGAAATTTGTAACGTACAAATAATGCCATGAATTTCCATTCCATGCCTATGCTGGGGCTTCCAAGTTAATAAAATATTATTTTGCTGAAGCAGTACAAACATCAAAGATTTTCGAGCTAAAATGTACAATTTTAGGAAAAAGCGAAGGATATACGAAAATCGAATGCAAGAATTTAAAATAATCAGACAAAGAGACCACTGCACCAAAATATATTTTACGCAAAAATAAATTACGTACCTTTTAAAACAAATTATGTCTCACTAATATGATTCTGATGCACGTGATTGAGCAACTCGTAAACGATCTGCTTCGCTTGCTTGATTGCCGCTCCTCGCTTTTTTGCGAAGCTCGCGTGCCAACACTAATATTTTGAAACGACTGGCGCTCCACCTAATGTAAAATGGATTTAATAATTCAGAAACCTTCAGGGGCGAGCGCACAACAATTCAATGGTTTCTCAATTTCTATAGGTTAAAATAAGAACATCTCTCATTGGTTAAAATAAAGATCGTATTTGAAAAATTAGGTTTGGATTATTAGCTTACCCGTCGGGCGTTGTTGCACGAAAAGTATTCGAAAGATTAAGAGGGCCTTGGGTGGGGGGGGGGCGGGAGCGGCGATATTTAAAACATTTTTATACCTTCAACCTTCGAAACCTTCGCAAGAGTGTACTCAACAACTTCTTAAAGTTTCTTGGCGATTCGTTAATTAAGATTTGATTTGATGTTTATATTTGTTTGTTTATTTGGTTGTCAAGGAAAATGCGTAAAAAAATCGATTGAAAAAGAGAGAAACTTCATTCTTTCGGGCATGATACCACTAATTTTAGTAGTATCATGCTTTCGGGTATGCGATAAAATGAATTTCAACTCTATATCTTTAGTTAAAGTTGTTTGAAAAAATTGAAATAATTAACCGATGCACAAATTCCAATGCTTAGAATTCCTAATCGGCTCAACTAAGCAATATGAATTCTAACAGCAATAACCAAAATCTGGTTGTCAAGCGAATATGGTATTGTTGATTTCACTGAAAAATATGTGTTTCGGCAGCTAAAAACGCAATTTTCAGTCAATTACGAAGTGAAAAGGATAATCAATTGACAGAATTAAAAACTTCATTCATTCAGACATTTAATTAAAGAATTCCAACTCTCTATCTTGAGCGGAAATAATTTAAAAAAGTAAAAAATGAAACCACTGCACAAAACCCGATACGTACCGCGAACCATCTAAGGGCCCCTGAGACTCCCACCTAAAGGGCCCACCTAAGAGGGCCATGGGACTTTTATGGGCCCTGAGATCATTTTAAAGTAGCCTATAACTTTTCTCCTGCCTTGAACTATTACTCGGCAAAATTTCAGCACGATAGGATTAAAACTGAGGTTAGGATTATTAGCTTACCCGTCGGGCGTTGTTGCGCGAAAAGTATTCGAAAGATTAAGAGGGCCTTGGGGGGGGGAGGGGGGCGATAATTAAAAATTTTTTATACCATAAACCTTCGCAAGAGTGTACTCAACCACTTTCCAAAGTTTCTTGGCGATCGGATCAACGGTGTAGTAATGCATACAGGACACACAGACATACATTCGTTTTTATATATATAGAAGAAGGAGAAACATCACTGCGGCTCTCTCAGAGAGGAAACAACTTTTGTAACATTAGTTTATGGTTCTGCATGAGTAGTTATTTGAGATAAATTAAACTTACAATATCAAGTATCCCAAACTTACGGTGGCCTAGTACTAATCCTATTTTACTTAATTTTCAGTTACTGGCCACCACGGCCGGTAACTATGTTAAACTAACATCTTCAAATTACGCAACAATACCTTAATTTATCTTCTAGGTCGTCATTTTTCTATATATTTGCTCCATTTTCATTTCTGGATATAATTAACATTCATACACCGCCCGGCCAATAAAAGCCCTCAGATGGCCTATAACTGTAACATTAAACTTTTAAACGCCTATTATGCTGAAACTTGCCGGTAATTAATCCCACGGTATGAATGCCACAGAGGAAATTAACATTTTGAGTTCCTAGATCAAGCCTACGGTATAAATGGAATAAGCCTGGGTACAGACATACTTACAGCCCATCACCCGGTCTCTTCATTTTAATAATAAAACTCGCTGGTTCGATAAGAACACTCGAAGATATGTGCTGGTTAGTATAGTGCGTAGTTATAAATAAACTCTGCTGATTTGTTTTGGTGGCTAAAAATGCGGCTATAAAGGGTTTCCCCAAAAACAGGCCATAATTTCCTAGGTTTAGGTGCTCTTGATTACGCACACAATACAAAATCCGCTTAACGATTAAAGAGGGATGAATGAAAGGATTCCGTATTTTATTCCAAAAAGGGAACATGTGCATTTAATACTCTCCACGTTCTACGAAATAATCGAAACGAAAACGCACAAAATCAAAAGAATTGAAGGAGGACGAAATTAAAATCAAATTCAAGGGAAGGAATTTTTCAGCGGGGATGTGTGTAAAATGATAAATAATTCATGCTGTAACACATGCCGTGAGCTAACCGGACCAGACTCGGTACTTGGGTCTTTACTACGTCAGAAATTCTTTCATGAATTATTCGAGCCGAGACATCACAATAAATGTGTTCCGTATGTCAAAGACAGTGATTTATTCCTTTTTCACAATTGCTACGAAAATTCCTACTGATATAAGTGACGAAGAAAAGCCTTAGAAAATAACTCAAAGATGGATCAGGTGAAGAGATAAATGAACTGCTTATGCCTGGAGTTAAGAAATGATTGAGGGACTACGACGTTTCATAGTCAAAATTGTTACAGTTTGAATAATTTTGTGACAACAATGAATTGTTAATTTTAAGAAGGAAAAACTAACTTTGCTAATAGCTATCAGTCACCTGGGCAATTAATGTGCGAGGTGGCCAATAACTATACCAGTGTGCACTCTTTGACCCCAAGTCCAAAATTATTTCTATGTTCTTTCCATAGGTACGTAAAGGAATTAAAAAAGGAATGAACGTGGTTTTCAAATAGGTTGAATTACTTTGTTTTCATTTATTTTTGTGGTTTTTATTGCACTTATAACTCGATAATTTTCTTTAGTGGCCATGTACTCTTTGCTCTATGCAAAAGAACTTAAGTTGTAGGGAAGCCGGACGCCCGCGGCAGAGAGGACGTAAACGCACCTGCATGGCAAGTTTAAGGTCGCGTCTCAGATTCCTCCCCGAGTATTTACGTCAACTTCGCTCATACGGTGCGATATAGCCTTCGTGGTTGTAGCACTGAAGATCCACATATATTTGGAAAAGATGGCTATGATTCCATTTGGCTCCCGAATCCGTATGTAACCCGCTCTTGGATATTTTGGATATTTTTTTGCCAATGGGAAACTAATGTAAACATGACCAACGGACAAATTTTAAGCTATCCGGGACTAGGCCGCGGAGTTCCACTTTTTTAAGGTCCCCGGTCAAGGCGGATGATTTTTTCTCTGTGGAAATTCGCACATGACCAATGGAAGTGAATGGACAGAACATGGAATCTAATGGCTTCTACGTCTTACAATAAGACGGACCCGGAGGTAGCTTTGTACCGAAATAAACCTGAAAACTCAAGAATTTGTCATTTGAAGCATATTTTTTGTGACTTGTAGCCCATAGCGCCATCCTTATCAGATTTTTTGCCTTCACTTATCGCTAACTAGCAAGGCAGAAGCTATATTTTAGCCATCAGGTAACTGGTTCCATGCCAGGATTTCGATTAATAGGAATTTATCAAAAGGCAAAGCTCTTATCTTCTATTACTTCCCAGATGGCTCCAAATATTTCTATATATTCCTCGTGTTGTTGCTATTTCTCTTTCCTTCTTTACATTCTCAATAAACTCTCTTAAATCACTTCCTCCACTTGACAGCTGCTTTCAGATATCTCTCTGCTGGCCTCTAATGCCATCTCCGCAATTCATCAGCCTCAGGGATATGAGTAAGCGTACTTGCCGACTCAAGGCCAATACCATGAACTTGAGAAAGACAAGTCGCGTAGATGCCAATGCTGACGCGGTAGCAATTAAAGACTTTGGCTTAAATTAATTCAACTGTGAAGGCCCGTACCAGTTAAATAAGAGTGTTAATAGTGCTTTTGAGGTAAGTCAATTCCAAATCTTTGGAAGATGAAAAATTATCGAAGTTACTTCGTAGAGCTTCTGAAAATAACCCTTTGAAACTGCATTCAAAGCCGTTTTAACTAGTACTTGAACGCCGAATGTAATTATTCAAACACTGTTTTCGTCATTCTTTCCCTAGTTTTACATTATCCAGAAATCTTAAAAATGCAAGGAATAACTGAGATGAAAAAAGCTATGTTTTTAACTCGCTACGTCAGTCAAGTACTGTCTTATTACGCCGATGTCCCTGCCAATATGTTTGTTTATGTGGAGATATTCCAAGTGTCGCTCTTCAATATTAATAAATTTTTAAAATTATTTATTACTCTTCTTCTCGAAATCTTCGGAACCGATAGACCTGATATTCTGTATCATTCTGGTATGTGTGCTAATTTTAGCAATTTGCATTAGTAAAATGGCCTCAGGGCCCCGGTTTCCTATAAAGCTGTGGAACCAGTGCAGAAGTATTTTGCTTTTTAAAATGACTTGAAATCATGATATTGGATTTAAATGTCCACTAACGTATAACAGAAAGAATAATATATGTATATTTATTTATTTATTTTAGAAATATTTTATTATTGCCATATATGTGATATACTTTGTTTTCGCTTAAAAATTATTTTTCCGTTCCAGCATTATCAATTTTTCTCCAATTCAACTAAAGCATATTTCCTTGGCAACGTGGACAAAAGCCATGATCAAGAATTTTTTCCCAGGTTACCTTTTATTACATTACATTAAATTAAGTATTCGCAAATTTGCGTGAGATTGTAGCAAAGTTATTTTGTACCCCAACCTCTCTATGAGCGCATAACGGCTTTCACTCAACGGGTTTCAAAATTTAGCGCGTCACATTGATTCTTATAATAAGGTCCCATCGGTATGCGTTGTATTTCTCTTACTTCATACACTTTTGCACTCTGCTGGATACCTACGGCATGGTGGCTATAGGTGGCGAAAGGCTGGAACAAATGTCATCCTCTAGATATCTCAGAAGTTGCATCACTTGGAATGGAAGTTACACGGAGGACATCAGAAGTAGAATCACTCAGGAAAAGACAGCCTTCTGTAAAGTTGAGCAACCACTGAGAGCAAATTCAATTAACTTACAATTTAGAAGTAAATTACTTAAGGTTTTATTAGGAGTGCTATACTTAATGGAGTAGAAATATGGACATGGCAATGAGTAAAGAAGAGCGATATATAGAGGGATTTTAAATGTGGGAATGGTGAAGAGTGTTAAGGTGAAAAATGAAGGAGTGCTGGATAAATACATGAGAAAAGAAACATAACGAGAACGGTGAGAAAGAGGAAAGTGAACTAGATGGGATGTATTCTGAGAAAATGCTACTCTCTAAATAAAATATTGGATGGAAAGGTGGCGGAAAAGAGATTGAGAGGAAGAAGATGATATTACATGATGACGGAAATAATGATGGATAGCAGTTATGAAGAGCTGAGGGAGGAAGCACAGGATAGAGCAGCGCGGAAGGAATAGTTTTGATGAAACCTGTCGCAGGACGGTTCCACCAAAGAAGTAGGAGAGACCTACGCACTACATCCAATAAACCTTAATACTATCCTAAAGCGTGAGAGGGGTGTTTGGGGTTCCAATGGGCTCTCTTTCTCAAAATCGCTGCTTTCCGTTTAACCTGTTTTAGCGTTTATCTTAAAATATCGAGCGTAGGTACATGATAGTTGTTTCCAATAAATATTCGGATGTGGTTTCCATTGTCAATCGAAAAAAATCTCGCTCACACTCGCTAAATGGTAAATATGCTCGAAGTTAATTGTGATCTCTCCCACCCCCGCATACGAAACTGGAATACTTTTTTCGGTTTTATGGTTAAAAAATAAGACATTTTCAGTGAAACAGCTAAGATTATGCATAATTAAGCTACCAAACGGGTAATTTCCACTCAGACAAAGTACGAAGGTGAGAAATGAGAGGTCATATTTTCTTTAATATGATTAGGCCTGTTATACAACTTCTTACCTTTATTCATCCCGTTGATAATCATCAAGCATTTCTGATAGTCTGTTGAATATTTACCGCTGGCTCCAAATACGATTTTGAGTTCGCCATTGTTTTCCCACGCTCTATTTAACCAGTAAGCTGTTGACTTCGTCTTCTCTCGTGTTTTGCTAATTTTCTTCTACGTGTTATTGCGTTTGAGTTGTTTACTTATTTATTTTGTTTTTTTAGCTGAACTTCCTAGGTATTTTCGCTGTAGTTTTGTACTATTAATTTGTATATTTTCGTACTGTTTCATACAGAGAAGACTGTAAATGGTAAACGAAAGACAAAATACAAATGCTGTACTTCTGTTTCTCTGTAACATCATACCAGTTCTAGCATTCATCGTTGCGTGGTGTAAGTTTTTCGTATGTTATGATTCGCATATTTAATGTGGATGGATTTTTTACAGAGGGCTCATGAAATTTGCAGTTATTACTGCGGGTGGCTGTCTGATTCGGTTCGTTGTTATTCGTGACTAGAAACTTTTCAATTCTGATAACACTATGTAGTTTTTTTCGCGAAAACTCTGTTGTCGCGAAAAAATATAGTTTTAAGAATAACTAAAATAGTATTTATGGGAGGCCACTTTGTGGATTGGATTATGCATGACAGCTCTAATTTCCCCTATTTACCACTTTTTATGTTCGAAACGCTTGAGGAAAATGGTATTATAGAAATATTGAGCATAATAATAATCATTAAGGGAAACCACGATCGATATCAAAGTGGAAAATTTCTGATGGAATAAAGCGGTTAGCCGACTCTTCAGCCCGGATAAGCATTTAATACGTGCAGGCGATAAGGCATAGGTGTCAAGAACCCGGATCTGATAAAAGTACTTCGAGTTGGGCATGTAAAAGAGAGAGAAAGAGATGATCGACGATGACTGGGCATAAATACAGATTTTGTCATCCTTACGATGTAAAAAACCAAGAGCTGACAAAATTTCTACGCGTTAGGCATGATTGGTAAAGAGAACACGATGACCAACGATGACTGGGCATAAATATTTGGGACGTTTACAGGCAACTGACCGGATTTCTAAACGTGGGGGGTCACATTTGACCATTACCGATTTCATTCTGGAGTCCATAGTCTGGAGTTGGTGAAATGGTGGCATATTTATTGAGTGACGCCACAAAATATCTGCCCTTTGGAATTAATTTTGTAAATGTTTGATTCCAAGGTAGTTACTACGGAGATATATGCGATTGATGTGCTAAAGTAAATATATATTGTTAAGATTGACATTCATGTCCTCCGTGCTAATATCGGTAAAGTATTGGAGCAATGCTGCCTTTATTTTCATTTTTCCTGCATATGCACGAAGAAAAGTTTGTGGTCTATAAATAGGCCAGAGCTTGGTTACTTCCTAGATGATTAACTCGTCGATTGTGGTAGCCCATATTTCAGCCCTTTTTAAGATAGTTATACATAAGTTATACCACAGTAGAGGCAGTTATTTACACATTGAACTCTTGGAACACAAAAATGAACAATCACACTTCTTACGTCCGGTAAAAAAGATTGCAAATCGGTATCCGAAATATTACAACGATTTTCTTGTGTATCCTTTTGTTTGTTCTAGATGCTTTTATGGTATATTATCTGTGCGTTTGTATGTTCTATTTGTAACAAACTGCCTCACCTACGGCATCATTTATTTATGTCATCACGTGCTTAGTTTCGCTCATATCGGCTGTGTAAATTATGTTTTAGTATTTAAAATAGCTAGAAAAAAATCAGCATGGACAAAATATTAATTATTTTCTCGAATCAACAATCTTGAAACTACGTGAGCTAAAGTACCTTTGGCTGAAATGAGTCAATTTATTGCAGGAAATAACTTTCGTAAATAAATTTACTGCATGTCTATTTGATAAGGACAAACCTATATAAAATTACTGTAACAGAATTTAATGTTTTTAATGATAGCCTGTTATTCAATAATTTTTACTTCATATCGAGGGTTTAGGTCAACTTTAAAATGAGAGTTTTCCCTTGCTGACGATTCCAAATATTCTTTATTCCGTCATCAGGGCTATAATATTAACTCACAGGTCATGCATGAAGGTCATTTGCAATAATATTAATTGGCATACTAATAATTCATCATGTGTATCCCCAAAGCAAATATAGCCAACATTGTTGTTGTCATTGTAATGCAAACGTAAATGATGCAAAATATGAACATGAAGAGTGCTGTCAAGTACCTATGTGAGAAATAGTGGCATCTATATTGCGTGTGGCCACGAAAATATGTGCCCTTTGGAATTCGTTTTGTAAATGTTCGTAGGTAATTGATGCAGGGATATATGTGGTGGATATTGGTATGTAAATTAATATAATTAAGAATGATCTTTATGCTGTGTCTGCTTATATTCTAGTCCTGATGATGAAATAGAGTATATCCCGGAAAGTTGAAAAAAGAAAACTAGCATTTTAAATTTGACCTAAACCCTCGATATGAAATAGTAATTATTATTACATGATTCTAATAAAAACATTTGTCAACTATCAATCATTTAATGACGTTATCACGTCGCCAAAAATCTTTTCCTATTGGAAACAACTGCCTACAATAATGGAGAGAACTTATCATTTCTGTTTAATTTTTACGATTATGATATGTCCACTGAGACTCTCAAAATTTATATACGAGTATATTGCCATGCTTGAAAATAGCCTCTCGGGTCATCTCAGTCAACGGCTATAAACTGCTTTTGCGTGTTGCTATACTCTTAGTTTGGCTTCTAAAAGAAATGAATTAGTACCTTTATCCATCTTGCTTAAGCGTACAATTATTTTGTGAGTTTTTGATTCGCTCTAGGGCGCTGCTCACTCCGCAACACAACTGTGGCCGTGCTTTCCATTCGCTTTTCACCCTGTGCACTAGGCAGCCCATTTCAAAACAAATCGGAAACCGGGTTTGTGAGCGCCGAGCCATTAAAACTGAACGTCGTTGAATTTTTTCACCATTCTTGACGTATTGCTTTTCATTGAAGGTGTCAAACATGGAAATTGAAAGGGTTTGAAGTAATGACATAATGTAAAATTAAAACCTCGAGGAATTAGAAGAGAGCGAATCTCTCTAGAAATGACGTCTAACTATCTATCGATCAGTACTGCTATGCCCGTGGTTGAATGCCTGGAGATACGCCTTCGACTACGCCAGCAAGTTGACACGGCGCCCGCTCCATACGAAAATGCGAGCTCCTCGACGGTCGCTAAATATATTTAACCCGCTGATACAGACGCATTCGAACAACCCAAACCCACGACTTATTCACACCCGAATTTTCAGCGAAAAATTTACCGCCTATTTTTTTCTCTATCTTTGTTATATCACGGTCCTAATAATTACACATCATACCGTGGTGTAATGATATTTGCTGTGTATTTTCTAGTCATTCTACTCTTAAAATAAATGTACAGTCTTCGCTTACCTATTGCTCTGCAAGGTGCTGCCAGGTTGTGCGAGGAGAAGTGTTTTGTCTCGCGCCATGAAAGAGGGAAGGCGAAACTAGGAAAATGGAATGAGGAAGGAAAAGATGAATAGATGTTTTGGTATGTCACTTCTCTCTGTGTTTTGATCATTTCGTGGGAGACGCGAATTCTTGAACCTTCCCGCTCGACCTCCTACCGATCTTATTTTGCCGCTTTAATCCATCCTGTGGAACCAGATTTACATTCTCCGTCAGTTTTGTACTCGGTCCTGGTCTGGGTTGTTAGTCATTTTCTCCGCTAACGATCGAAAATTTGCCTTGAAATTCTTGCGTTGGTTCTAGATAGGTAATAGACTCCTGATTGTCTTCTGGAAATTAGCGCATAGTGATCTGTTGCCTGACTCACTGACAGTAAATATAGTGTCCAATATGCTTATGATCGAAGGGATTAATATGTAAATCATATATTAAATGATATTAATTGTGATTCAGTATGGACTGGCCAGACTTGGAGGGAAGTATTTATTATAGCGGAAGCGTTCAAAAGTGTATTGAGAGAGGGTATTTGTTATCCGATTTTGCTAGACATTTATTACGTTGTGCGCATCACATTTATTTCGGTAGTGATAAAAGTAAAAAAGAAAAAGTAAAAAAAACTAGCCAGAAATTTTGCGGTAAAGGGCGAAAACTGAGTCTTTTCGGACATATTGGAAAAATCTCTATTTGAGGGTAGTCTTTTCTTGCAAGAAATCTTGGGTTAACGACCATACCATTGTTGCTCATTCTCCTCGGGCAGTAATGATGGTGTGAAATTGAGTCAGCTGCCAAAGAGACGTCCGATTCCTTTATCTCGTTATTTCATAGTCATCCTACCCATTGCCCAACCATCTCACCTCTTTCTTTTTGGCCAAGGTGCATATGCGTATAACTATAACACGGTTTTACGTTGCCATTGGTGAATAATTGTGAAACCATTCAATAGTTTCAGCCTTAACTGTTTAAAACTTTTCCATAATGCTCATGAATTAACAAAACTTAGTAATTTTTACGTAGATTAAGAACTCTACGTAAAAATTACCATGTTTTGTTAATTCCTGAGCATTGTAAAACCATGTTTGGAAATACAGTGTTAGTGTGGATAAGTAGGTATAAATATATATATTGGTTTTATAATCACTTACTGTCATTTAGCTTCCGTAGAAAGGAAAAACCATCTTTGTTCTTGTACATTGAGCAGTTTTATTTTCCTTTGCCGTTAATTTGTGTATTTTTCGCGTAGATGAGCTATACATTTTAATATCTTTAGTATGTTTCTTTCATATCCTTGTCCATTTGACGTCACTGTTGTACCGGCGTATTTTGCAAAGCCCACGCTAAAGCATCGATTTATGTATTCCTCCTTGCTGAGGCTACACGATGGATTACTTTCTTCTGTGAATTCGTTACGGGGATAAGGATTCGGATTTGTTTATTGATATACTTTTCATTCATGGTATCATTTTTATATCTTGTGTTGTTCATTTACGCCCGGTTTTTATTATGTCTGGTATGTCGTAGTATTTTAGTTTACTTGGTATTTGCCGGAAATTAAGGTTTCGTGAGTTTCCCTTGACTACCGTTTGTTGACTCGAGCGACAATGGGAGAGTACTGGCGTCGGTTTGCATACCGATGCCAGGGATTATGAAACTGGGCCTAAATGATGTAAATTTATTTGTGACATGTATTTTGTGCGGTACTCGACGCGTGCAATCACGTCAAGGTTATTAATTATTGAGTGGTCTTAAATTATACTTCTTCTGTTTGGTCTGTCAAAGCTTCGTTCATGAAGTGATTCGGAGGCACGTTAAAATGTTTATTTTCCTCGTTGGTTTCCGATATTCAACGAGCATGAGCATTCTTTTCCCCTCTTTATCTTGTCTTTTATTCATCTTATGATCTAATTTTTCAATTAGATTTCATTAGTTATAGCCTCTTATAAGTCTATTCCATATTTCTTTACCTCACTAATTAGCCAATTCACTGGCTTGAAAATGGTTGTATGATCGCAAATTCTTGCCATTCAAATACAATTTCTGTCAAACGCCTTCACTCTGCGAATAATTCCTCAACGTCATGCATACATATCTATTTTGGCTCAAAGACAGATTAACCTGCTCACTATCTTAAAATAGATCCGTCATTCTTCATATCGCTCGATTCACTCAGAATATTCAGCATATGTATCGCTAAAGTATTGGTATTCCCACAAAACCAAACACCTGTGATCAATGAGAAACTCAATAGGAGAATAACTATGCAGCGCCACCTCCCATTCTCAAGATAGCGCCAAACCTTGTTAGCGTTGGCGTGTGAAGGGGCTGGCCATGGATTGTGCAACAAGCTCTGGAGAAATGGTGGGGTTCTCCGCGTAATGTCCTATAACTGGGGCTAAGTTGGGTCGATATTGGTGAGTCGCTGCTGGGGAAATTAAGCCGGGGCAAGGAGCTAACGAGGTACATGAGGAGTCAAACTCTATGGCAAGAATGGCTTTGAACGCTAATTTTCGCTGTTGGGACCTTGGACTTCCAGAACGCCCGATACCTGACGTAGTCCTAATCTGCCAAAAAGGAAATTCCATTTTAATTCATTTTTAATTAATTGTTCACCATTTTAGCAATTGACTTGACTGATGCCTCTGGAGAATTCAAAACTCATGAAAATTTATTTTCCTACGTCGGCCTGCGCCATACTATGCTTTAACGTTATTTTGACCACTTGTTATTGAACCTTAACCTCAATATTCAGGTTTTAAGCGAGGAGATCCTCATTAAGCAGAAAATATCGTTCGTAACTCTTCTATGAAATCTAAACATGTGCAATGTATCTTCTATTGTGTATAAATTTTATTTAAATATATCCTGACTGGGGTGGTGAAGAGGGACATAGCGATTCTATGGCGCCTAACGTGGTTTTCGGCCAGCGGGGTAAGTTAGACCAAAAAATGTTGCTTAATTAAGGACCAAAGACTCTTGTTTTTATAAATTCGTTAAAAATCGACGTCTTAAAGTGGGTTGACTATGGTAATTGTTTTTAAATACTATTAAACAAAGCTTCAAAAGTAAGACCAAGATCTTGCTTCCAGTCCTAAACATAACCAAGATAGTTTTTTAAATAACATTGATAACAACTTTTTACGGCAAATTTGAAAGAACTGAAAGCTTGGAAATACATTTAAATATGTTTTTCCTACAATGTGTCACAGTTTCATGTCGATTTTTAGTTTTTTTGCCAAGTTTCTTAATTATTACATGCCAAAGAGAGTTCTGTTCAAAAACGACAAAAAACCGCTAATTTTTTTGTTCTCATCGCGATGTAATATTAGCGGCGTACTGTAAAAATAATCGACAACTATGGTTAAATTTAAGATAAAATAAGCTATAGTATGATGTATCTCGCATTGATATACATACTGTGGTTCATTTTTAATCAATTTCCAAACTAGAGTCTGCATATTTTTTCACCGCTAGTAGTCCCCGTGTCCTCAAAATTTGCCATTTTTACTATTTAACTCGTGCGAATTTTACCAATGCTATGAAAGAAGAAAGCGATTGCGACAATTCTGGTGAATTTATTCCACCTAAGTGACAACGGTTTTCATATAGTATACCTTTGATGTGTACACAAAGGCGTATAAAGAAGGGACTGTGAGGAACAGAGAGGGAAAACACCTTCGGAAAATTTTCCCGGAAAAATCGATTGTATTTGGAAGGCTATTTAGTAATCTCTTTCAAATCTCACGATGGTTATATAATCCTCAATAATGGCATGAAGGAGTGGTGATTTCGTTTTTGCTACCAATGTTAGCTAAAGCGCTGATGTTTCACTTTTCACGATGGCCAAAACTTCCCATGTCGTTTAAGTCCTTAACTTGCATTAGAAGCCGAAGAGATGTGTCGTTCCGACTAGGTACTATCTCCTCTGGAATGACTTCTTACCAGTAATGTCTAAATTAATTTTCAGCCATTGTGAACGTAACACAGTCTTTCACTTATCCATTTCATTGCTACCTCCACTCAATCTTAAATAATATTCACGTCAGTGGTCGGTTGCCACCATGGCCTTTATTTTTACCCACAGACTCTGCTCATTGTTCATGAGTGAAGCCGTTTAAAATCAAGAATAAGGTTTTATGTTTTCCCCGAGCTTCAACCAATGCCTGATTTGTATAGGTGGATTTTTTAAAGTTTTATATTGCTATGAAGGTATAACTGTGTAGTTCACCATAGAAAGATCTCAGCAAGAAATCTCACCTTTTTCCCAATAAATTTGCCTGTTTGGTAGTTTTATGATAGCATGGGGTTAGAAACGCTGTAAACCGGGAATTTAATTCTGAAAATGGACTATTTTGTATTAAAGAGTTAATTGAGGTGTTTAATTGCCGGAAAAAAGTTACTAGAGTGGGTTTCTCTTTTTTGGACACATACATTAAAGTTTTTGTAATTTTTCTCCGTTAACTGCGTCATATTACGAAATTTGTAATACAGTAAGTAGTTTATGCTCAAAGGCTATCCATTTAAAAAGTCTAAAACATGTCCTATATCAGAATTGTGATTAAAGTCTCTCTTTAACTAGTGTTAGAATCTAATTTACGTCTCCCCAAGGTTTCTTTGGACTGTCTGACTTTCTGTTCTCTGGTACCTATTTTTGTCGACTTATACCTTTCCATCTTATGCCTTTTCCAGTTTACTTTGATATGCACTTCCAATGCGAAATTATAATAATATTTCGTGATATTACAACTTTGAATTAGCTTGTTTATTATACTTTTTAAGTTGTGTATGGAACAAAATACTACTTAAGTTATGATATTGATGACTTCCAGGGTCACCTTATGCTAAATTCTCTCGATTAGAATTCACAAAGTACCTAGTAATGTAATTTAACTATTATTTTTAAAAGAAAAACAAAATATTCTCTCCTTTTGGTGCTTTTGCAATATATATAGAGGATTGAATCAAGATAGACGCAATTGACAATGTATGATCATCTTTTGAAGATCTTATGTAAGTATTCGAAACTCTGTTACCGCACCGAAGTAGTCCCGGCTCCCCAGTCCTATATCCTATCAATTTTATTCCTAATGTGGCACTTCGACGAATACTTTTTCAGTGACATAGAGTTGAAAAGTAGCTTAATAGCGTATGGGAATATACATTTTACTTCACTCTCACTTCGCAAAGGATGAGGTCATGAACGAGCTATAAGCAAGATTTTAGATGACATGGTATTCACAAAGCCTACGGAAAAACCAGAAGCATAGAACATGGAGAAAGTCATAGAACAGGAATCTCTTGAACCCGAAGAATTTCCGGAGAAGGGACCTGAAGCACTCCTAGTGCTGTAACGAAACAAGAACGTAAGCCGTAAGTATATCGATTTTAATGACGTCGAATGCGTATATTGATGATGTAGGGTAATCGAGATAAACATTTGTGCTTCATTAAGTACATCCATTGAAATATTTGTAATACATAGAGTACCAATCTACTGTCCAAAGTTATATTCAAGTAGGTACTCTCGTGCGACGATTCGCACGAGAGTAAGGCGAGTGGCAGGGGGAACCCCAACCATGAAAGAGAAATTAGGGTTAGGGAAAAGAAGTGAATTGTGCATTAACGGTGTGTCTTATGTGAGTGTCACTCTATTTTTGTTATATTGACTAATGGTGCGTAATAAGAAGGAATTTTTTATGTATCAGTTTGACCGTGCATCTCTCTTATTTTGTCGATTTGGACTGTTTCTAGAGAAATTATGGGGTAAAGTAATATCCTCTGTATCTTACTGAAAGACGCCTATTCTGAATTTTTTGAGTAATCTAAGCCCAGCGGGTAGCTTTTCTGAATTCCGTATTGCTGCCAACCAAGTCCGTCGATCAGCGCTATAACTCTCTCTGTTCGCTCTTAGCAGTTTTTAACTAAGGGTTAGGTTTTATTTTGTATATTATTTACTTCGTGAATGCAATCAATCCCATGGTCCCAATGGCTTGCGGAATATTCGATATGTGGTCAATCTATTATAAAAATATGGGTTTCTTTTACATCGTAGAACTTTACTTATATTCGCTTGATAAATCCTAGTTTCGTATAATGCTGTGCCACATATGTTTCGTTTCTGTTTCTTTCACGCTGTATCTGAAGTTTCGGTGATTACCAGGGATTTGACTTCTTGTGACTCACCTGTGTTTACTCCTCCTCCTTTTAATGGATAGAGCGTTGTTGTGATTTATATCGTAAGAAGTGTACTGTTGTGCATTTGCATATACCTAGAATATGTTTATGCCCTCAACTCTTGAAAGCACGGATAGACGTAGTTTATGTCCTGTAAGAGGACTTATAAGTCGGTATTTGTGGCATTTTATTAGTAGATGACCGCATCGTCTGCACAAAGACTAATTTTGCAACTAGAGTTGATTACATTTGTGTAAACAAGGAAAAGCAAAGGCCGAACATGCTTCCTTGCAAGACGCCGTATGTATTTCTCAATATATTGGAACTAAAGCTGTCGACAACTGCTTTTTGTTCGTGGTTAGTTAGAAAATCACGTATTCTATTCACAATTTTTCGTTTACCCCACACAGCTTGAATTTGACGAGTAGTTTTGTGATGAGGAACCTTGCCTAGTGCTTCTGAAGAGGAAGTGTGGAAGGAGAAATGTGTGAATACAGTGCCATTCGGAAGAAGAGCCAATCAAAAATGTGCGGCGGTTATTGAATAGTAATTTGAATATCGCGCGCAGTGGAAGAGGCTCTTTGAATTTTAAATAGGAGGATAGAGAGGGAGGCTAATGAGTACCTAGGTAACGACCAGATTAGATTTAGCATAGGAATGGGAATGCGATATACTATAGGAGTGATGTGGACACGTATCGTCAGAAACCTGGAATGTAGCTTACATGTTTTTGCCTCCATCATAGGCATCGAGTATGCGTTTAGTAGAATGGCCCAGGGAATGTAATGGAGCTACTGAAGAAACTAAGGATAAATGCTAGAGATTGACGCTTCCTTAGGAATCTTAACATGATCCAGACGGTGGAGGTAAGTAACAGAAAGTTGGAATGGGCCTGGATAGGACGAGGAGTGAGAGTGGGGTTCAGACTATTGCTATACTGTCAAAAGTTGCCCGAAGGAATGGTTAAAAAAGCATAAGAAGAGATGGTGTTGGGAAAAAATATTGGAGGTGAGCTGATGAAGTTCCTGAGATACGTAAATAACCAAGAGTTAGCTTGCCTGTCAGTCAATTTGATTGCAGTCGATGATGAGTGTGTTACAATTGTAGTGCGAAAGGTATGGAGAGAAGAACGGAACGAGGTTTTTTTTAAGTAAAAAGCTAGGGATGAGTATATGGTTGGGAAGGCATAAAAAAGGAGCAGGTGGTACATTTTACGTACGTGGGTAATATTTTGGAGAAAATAATTTCAATATTATAGGCATCAAATGTAGAATTACTACAGCCAAAGAAGAATGTCAGGAGATTAGTGAATTGATTGCTGGGCTCTGAGGAGAGAAGTGAAGAAATTATTGATGAAAACTTTTACCCGAAGCCAGACGCCGTATGGATAAAAAACTTGGTCGTTTAGAAGAAGAATGTGCGTAGACTGGAGGCATTTGTGATATGGTTTTGTGAAGTGGGAACCTGGTCGCGAGAAAGTTCGGGTTACCGTGGGAGAGGAGGGAGGTAAGTGCGGTGGGGGACATTCCGAGAGGATTTATTGATGATCGGAGAAACACTTGGTCGGAGGAACTTAAGAGAGATCTTATGGCGAGCAAAAATACTAATCTCCTACTCTTTATTGTGGTGGTGTCGGTGGGTTGTTTTTTAGGCTTATAAATGATAAAAATCATAGTGGAGTGATAATGATATGGAGTGGTAATTATGAGGTTACACTGAGTGGAGAGAAATTAGCCAGTGAATTCCTACACCGATCTCAGAATTACTATCACGTTGGGTGGAAGAGGCACAACGGACATCAAGCAAAGAATAACCCAAGCCAAGATAGCGTTCATGTTGAAAAGACAACTGGTGTGCTCAAAGAAGATAGGACTACGAACGAGGAAACAGAATGTGAAACCATTCGTGTGGAGCGTGACACTCGGATGGGAAGCTTGGACAACTGGAAAAACAGAGCAGAAAATACAGAAAACTTTCTAAAACTGGTGCTGTAGGAGGATGCTGAAGATAAAATGGACAGGCAAAATAAGAAACGATGAAAGTTTACTGAAGAGTGGAAGGCTACAGGCATATGGAACTCAATACGGAAAAGATGAATTAAATGGGGAAGAGTACCCCGAGGAAGACCCAAGAATGGATCCATGGATCAAATAAAGAGGAAAGTACCAGAGTCCAGGAAGTAAGTGAACTAACAATAGGTTGAGAAGGATAGAGAGTTGCATTCAACTAACCTTAAGATTTAACGCTCAGTGAATAAATGGTGCGATTTTTGATGGTAGTTCTCAAATTGAATAATAAAACCTTATTTTATGCCTAATAATTGTCATTTGTAATACTCTGCAAAGAGTTTCTTGATTTTTCAGATAAACCGACTGAAATACGATTCTTTTGCCTTTCTGCCGTGATTCACCTCCCATTTTTTATGGATTGTTTTTGCCTCACAGCATCGAAATTTATCATGCGCTGCAGTTTTTGTTATGCCACATATCGTGCCCTTGATTTTCTCTTTCAGGAAAATAATTGAGTGTGACATGTGCTATTTCTTAATTTATCCACAGGTAATATTGGCCTTACCTAATATTAGCTATTGGTCGCTTTTTTCCTCCGCTAATGGCTTCGACGCGTAAAATTTGACGGTTCTTCGCTTGAGGAAACAGCGGGGAAAACGTTTGCATACTATCGCGTAAAGGTAAAAACGAAAGCGAGTGCTAGTCGGCTGAGCGTTGCGCAAATATTTTGAGGAAGCAGACGCAGTAAGTGGCGAAGCGTGATCCCTCGTCAAAACAAGCTGACCGAAAGTGCAAGTGCAAAGCCAGTCAAGGGCGATGTCACGCTCAGAAAACGCTTGAAAGAATGGCGTGCCATTGAGAACGAGGACTCCCAAACGAATGTCTTAATCAATGAAAGAGAAAATTTTTCGGAGCGACGTGGTCACCAAACCATTAATTTGTATTTTTTGTGGCTCTAGGTGAATATGAAAACAGTTCGGAAAACGATGTCTTTGCAGCGTCAAGGTTTATTGTTTGGATACCTACTTCACTCTTTCCTTTTCGTGAAGAAAGAACAACAGAAGTCTCACATCTCTCTCTACCTGAACTCAATGGGAGGAAAAGGGACGTGCGGAAAATTTTTCTACCAGGTCTCAATTGTGTGCTTTACGACTTGCGCATGGGAAATGTAATTTCCCATACAACTAAAAGTATCGATATCGATAGTTTTTTAAGTCATAACTTGCATGATTTTCTTTTCTTAAATTTAATTCCTGCAAGGTTTCAGTTGAATCACAGCTGTTCTGGATTAACAACTAATATTTGAAGAAATATGGAACGCAATGGAATGAACGTTTATTTATAATGGTGCTAGCCGTTACCTTAGACACTGAAGGAAAATTTTATGACATGGTCAATGCCACTGTGTTTTAATAATCATTTGATGTAGTTTTGGATCGGGGATCAACGGCTGATTATATATTCCACACATACCGTGATAAGGTATCGTATGTCATAACTTTCTCCCGTATGATCTTCCTTCGAAGGCGTTAGAAGCGGGAACGCATGTCCAATATCCATAGCATTGATGATTTATACTAAGCACCAAATAATCACTCCGCTCACCGAGTTAAAGCGCGATGTAGAGTAAGCTTTCGGTTCTGGCGGTCAGGTTTCCGGCGTGCGAAAATATTTCTCACTTTCTTTTTTGTTGTGGAAGAACTCACAAATATAACATTAGCCGCGGGCGAAAGTGGATTTGTGAAGCGATCGCAAACCGTTCTCTTGGAGTCGTCCAACATCGGACGTTGGGTGAGGAATTAAGATCATCGGCAAGGTATAGCAGTCCAGAGATTGGTTAGTCGCAGCTCTCATCTCCCTTCTCCTCTTAACTGAGCGTTTTAATCTTTCATGAAGCTACTCACTAATATCCCTAGTCGTTTACATCATTGTTCCAAACATATAACTGATAAATAATAGAATTTGTAGTAAAGAGTTCGAGTGATACATACGAGGGTTGTTTTTTTTTAAGTAAGTACCGTTTTGAAATTCGGCCAATGCAGTGCTGCTGCAATGGTCGGCATTTGGCACATGAGCACCGTGTACCTACATGTAATAGGAAGCAACATACTGATCTAGTGCCCAGTGACTACCCCCTGTGTTTGCATTTAAAGATGAATCTGTGTGGTCAGCGCCACGACGACGATGGTAAGGTCAAAATGACCGTGTTGCAGTGATTGTCAAATCAGGCGGAAGACTTCTATTAGTATGGGATTGAAAAGCTGGCTCTACGATGCGATACGTGCCTTAATATTAGCGAAAATTAGGTGGAAAAATAGATTAAGGCATAGGTTTTCGTGTAAAAATAAAATTGTTAAGGAAAGTGTATTTGCTTCATTTTTATTTCAAAACGGTACTTACTTTAAAAAACACGTCTCGTACATCATTATACGTGAAAATACGATAGTAGTAGCTCTTGTCGCTTAAAGGGCGAGTCACACAAATTTGGTCGCTGCCATTTTTTTGCCAAACTCATGATAATCACTGCTGAATGTAAGCTTTTTCCATTACGTAGCCCACCATAAAATTTTATACATTTGAGTTTCATAAATGTAACTGTCAGAATTTAACAAAACGAATTTGTTGGAAGCAAACTTCCATTACACGTTTAATAAAGCAGATTTTTGGGGAAAAGCGGATTTTTAGCTGGCCTAGTTCTTATTTGACATCTCTTTTTATGAAAAAATTGGGGGTGATAAGCCGGCATAAGTCTCGAATGAACCTTCACAACCGATCCATCTTGATTTAGATACTCCATTTGTGTCACAGGGTCAAATGTTTTGTTTCTTGTATTCTTCGGCTTCTTTTTTATTACAGTTGACTATTAGTGCATATGTAGAAAGTCACCGTGCTAGGTTCTTCTGTCAGCCGGACGAGAAGTAGGCTCTAAATGGCATCTCTAGGTGTCACGAAGGCTCACCTCGTAAGTATTGCGTTTTCCGAGGCTATCATGGGTAATATTTTAAAAGGCTTTTGCTGGTCCTGATTTGATATCCGTTTTCAGTTTGTGGCTGGGTACGAGAATTGCATTAGAAACGAGTGTTATGAAGTGTTCCTATTATTTGCGAAACATGAATACATTCAAGGTACCGGTGAATTGTTCTTTGACCACAGAGTTTGTTGGCGTCGCGTAAAGAAGACTTTGGAATGGCAACGTCGATTTCTTGGATTCACTGGTTTACTTCGGACTTCCAGAAAAAAATTGCGCCTAAAAGAAAGACGTTGAATCACGCAGCAATATCACCTTCCCTCCAGCAATAATATCACCTTCCATAGTTTTCGTCGTCACAAAACGTAGATGTTGCAGCCCTGTTGTGGAGGGAGCTACAGTAATACGACTTCTTCGTTCAAGAGTAACAACCCTACTGTTGTTTCATTGGAAGCTATGGAAATACATAGATGGCAGACGCCATCTATGTATTTCCATATATATAATATAGTAATAATATATATACTATATATATATATATATACTATAATAATATAATAACATAATATAGTAAAATATATATAGCTCCATATACAACAAGCTCCCACCTAATATTAGATGGCCTTTTGCTCATTTGCTTTTCCTGTTACGTTTTGCAAACGCTTGATCATTTCCTGTGATTTTAATATCAAAGGCTAATGTATACAAATGTTGGTGGTTTGGCTCCATGAAAGTTTGGAATGATGAAAACATTGATTTTTATGGGTATTTATGAGGTCATTAATACATTTAAAGCACGCATTAATAAAATTCAATTTTACTGTAATTTAACCTTGGCGGAAGATCAACACAAGGACGTTTATATTTAATTATTGAACATGGAAATCTTACCCTTTCCGTTTCATAACTTTTGAGCATGAATATATATTAATATGAATATATTTTCATGCTTTTGAATACGCCATATGTATCCCTATAGCAACAGGAATGTTTTTTGTTGTTTAAATTTTAATTGTGCTTAGCTATTTCTGTGTGCGCACGTTAAGCATACGATCTTAGGACCGCATCACACATTTATTTGCACACCTCACCTGAAGTCCAAATTATAAATTAATGTATTTTACTGCTATTGAGCACTTAACTGTCTTCACTAGTGCTGCATTTTTCAACTGCCGGCTCATTTATGAACATTTTTGCTGTAGAACTTGACAAAATTTACGACAAAATATAACCTTTGCTTGCCTGTGTTTTCATCATCACCTGTCGGTATTTAAAACTTAACGCGTTCAATTACCATTCCCTAGTATTATTTAAACAAACATGTTTGTATGATAGCGCATGTTTGTATATAACATGAGTGTATGACAATGCTTAACATTTGTATGTATAAAACATGACTTTATAATAATGAGCGTAGGTTTACTCGCTTTTTTGGCCGCTATTTACAATTAAATGAAGTTGTCGAAATGCTGCGAGATATTTGTCAGGGGATACTGATTTAAATGGACACAGTGGAATACGATAGTTATAAAAGATCTTTTTTATGAGCCCCAGGAAAATTTTTAAGGAGTGTAGTTGTTCCTTTTCACGAGACGTTGCATATCGTTGGGCCCGGATTGACCGCAACTGTCATGCACTAATGAAGCGGCTGTCTGTTATTCCTTTTCATTCACCTGTTACCATTCGAGGAGAAAATGATGACGAAACCTGGAATTGGGAACACTTTTCCCGAGTCACTGAGTTGATCACCCTCTCACTCAATGGTCTCTAGACTCAATCCCAGCAGGATAGATAGTAAAAATCTGTTATAGGCGGCTTTATGAATGAAACCGGTTGGATAAAATGGTGCCACGAAGGCAGGCGAGTTCCATCACGTCGATTTGCATGTCTTCCGCCGCAAAGAAAACCTATGCAAATGAAAAATACGTTATCCCTTCCAAAATAGTACTCCATGAAACTCATAGCTCGGGAGCTGTCTCACCGCATTGAATGGCTAGTCAAGTTGGCTGTAATTTAAGTTGTGTCTGATAGAAATTGGTCCAAAATTCGAATTTTTCCGAAAATATTTGTGTAAAAAATGCTAAGTATATTCCCATTGCGTCAATGGCACGCATTGGTACACGTAGTTTTATATTATCTTCCTAATCTCCTTTACAAGTATGACATTTTTCCCCATCGTTTGGGCTGCCTGTCATCTACTGAGCCTGGCAACGAATTGATCCCTGCATCTTGTTGCCTTAATTAGTGCTTTTGATAACTACCAGACGTTATTTAGCCCTTCGACTTCGGCTATTTTGCCAGTAGTATTCTGTGAATGAACTTTGAAGTTTATCAATAGATTGGTAATTTCGGTGTAAAATGATGAATTTCAAATAGAATAGAAATTTGTGATGGACTATTTATTCTATGCTCATGTTGTAATTGAATTGAAATTTTGATAATATGGTTAATTGAATGTGTTGCCTGAAAGATGATCCATCCACTAATATGAGTCATAATATTTTGTCATGTAGCAAGACACGCTTATGTATAAACCGTTGACGTCATTGGGGTAATTAAAATAACTGGATAGGATGAGTTTTATGAGTCGGTGAAGAAAGCACGTATCCGAAAAATTTCCGAGGTGGGAGGAATCGAACTCAGGCGGTACCAATAAATGTATCGAATACTCATCGAATAGTAACTTTCACCATTTGAATTGCTCCCTTGAAAGCGCATCCAAATCTAAACTCGGCGTCCGTTGGTCCTCGGTACAGCTCCATTTCCCTACAATCCTGCTTGGTGGAATCAAATGGAAGGTTGATGTACTAGCAGTTTTGACATTTTACAAATATTTAGTTTTTCAACGCTGATGTAGATATTTTTTTTCGGATGAAATAACCCTAGTGCTTATTAGCTTCAATGGTAATGTAAGGAAAATCTCAATGGAAAGCTTGTTTTTTTCAATATACAGTTCATGATGTTTTCATGCGTCTCTTGCTCTCTCTTGTTTTTTTGCTATTACTGTACTCTAGTCAAGTACACCTGCCTGCCTATATGTAATGGCGAACTTATTTTCGGGAATTACAATTTTATAAATTCACATCTATGTGGGTTGAGTTAATTACTGGCGTACTTGCAGTATCCAACAATTCTGCGGTCCTATAATCCTACCGTGAGAATAATATTTGAAAAGTCCAGAGTTACTTTCTATACTCTTACGTAACAAAAATTACCTAGGACAGCACTCTGAATCTCGGTTTAGATTTTCCTGCAAGCGTCAGGTGGCAGCTGGGTCGTAACCACCTGAAAAGACTGATTCAGAAATACGAAATGAACTTATGACTAGGTTGTAATTTATTAAATTATTAATGTACCTCCAATCGCTCAACCTTTAGGTGGCTCTAAGAGTAATATATAGCTGTATTATGAGTCAGGGTGTGATTTTAAAAGAATGCTGCAAATATTCCGAGAGCTAGTCGGAAAATAGTTGAGTTTTATATCAAAAGCGGCAACGTATGCCAGTGACGGTTTTATAGTTGAGCTATTACACCACTTGGTACGAGATGTTATTAATTATTATTGCAAATGAAGCGAACCGAAACGGATAATTTTCGCTGTCGCGAAAAATCGCGAAAGCGAAAATTATCTGTACTCAGAAGGAAAATACGCTAACGCGTCCGTTTCGATCATTTTCCAAGAGTTGCTCATTCCCATCAATCTCGACTATAAGTTATGCGTAATTTGTGTGAGCCATGAGTGGCGATGACTGATGAGGAAAAGAGATGCAGAAAATAAAAGCTCGATGTTGTTGGAGAAATGTGAGCTTTCGATGTGTTAGGTGATGACGATTGTGAGTGCAATTACCGTGAAGCCTTAGACTGCAATCTTCTTGCCGAAGGTCGGTTTCATTGTTGAGCTCCGATCTTATATAACATTGAGTTCAACGGAGTTTCTTGCCTCATACTTCAGCGTCAGTTATTTTCTCCGAACTGTTTGTGGTTTCCCAGCAGTACTTAGTGTTTGCAATATTTCAGACATGTGATCAGTCGATGATATCCTTTGAGGCTTCGTTATGGGTTAAACCTGGAGCTATTCTACTTGTAACTGGAAGCTATAAGCACGTGGCTACTAATTTAGTCGTTTAATAATCGTGTTGGCAGTTTAGCTATAGGAAAGTCGAAGTATTGACTTAATTATGTGCTCTATGGCAAGGAAAAGGAAAGGAATGATACAAGAAGTAAAATAAATCTCAAATGTTAACGGAAGGAGAAAAGGTCCTTGACCCTAAAAGTCAGAATTCACTAAGGCTTTTGAGAACTTCTCTTAAACTAAATGGTAATTTCAAGTTAGATAATCAATTTATATGATTCATCGAGTCTATCTGAAGAAGATACGAAGTGTCGAAACCCGGGTCGTGCTAATATATCTCAAGTGGAGTTAGCAAAGTCTTTTTTACTTGGTCCATAAGGGCTTAAGCGTCAGAATTTTTGCTTGCGTGTCCTGTCCTAATCAAAACACATATGAAAGCAGTCTGTTGTCGCAAGAACGCTAGAATTGCCAGATTTCAGATGTGGGGTAAGTGTTATAATACAGCGCGCATATTTATTTACTTGTATTGAAACAGAAGCTGCGAGGGGCGATAAAATTTTTCGGGTTGGCAAATATTCAAGGTGGAAGGAAGAAGAAATTACTGCTGATTCGTACATTCTGACTGATGTATTTTTGATGTTGAATTAAAGAATAAGCGTTTGCTGGGAGGGAATAGAATGGCTTACAATATTTTTGCTTCTTTTTTTATGAATTATTACTCAGATTCGTCTTTGAAAATAAAAAATTTGCTGCTCAAATTGGCTAAACAGTGACAAATAGACAAATAATTTAAACAGTGATAATAGTTGTTTTCCATTGCCTGCAAACTTTTATTTTTAGCTAATAACTAAGTTTTCAAGGTCAAGTATTAATTTTTTTCAGTTATATTTTCGGCTAAAATTTCGTTCATGCTTGCAAAATTCGCCATCATGTTGCCGAAAGCATGTTGTTTCCTTAACTAAAGTGCTTTGAATTGCTATGTACGCATTTTAAGTGGAATTAATTTTTGGTCATGGAAAGTAATTAGCAACCTTGATGTTAACATAAAACAATCTAATACCACTTCTTCGAACGGAAGTCACGACGTTTATTGGCACTCAAAATTGATGTTTCCCAAGGATTGTGTATTTTCCTCTACTTTCAATTTCTTGGATGAAATTACGGCATGGGTCTTCCTTGAACTTGATACGGGAGTTTTGAAGCGTTTTGATTAGCCAAAAATATAATGTCTGCAGTTTCAGGTGTATATGGAATGAATAACGTGATAAAGAACGAGATTTTACAGTATGCAATGTGATACCGTAACATATAACCATAATTTTGGATTAAGATATACATTTTCCATTCGGAAAAGACGACCGTTATTACTCCTCTTTTCTTTAATGGGCTAATTCTTAAACTAAGAACGATGGTGACTCAAACAACTCGTCAAGGAATGAATACCTCATACTTTTTTTCGTATGATTAATATCTAACTCTATTCCAAGAGGAAACATATCTATGACGTTCGCAGTGGAAAATCTGAATGACTACTGGTAAATCTTCTCCGAGAAACATCAATTCAACGCCTAGGTAAACACTGCCGTATATAATTTTCATGAACAGTACGTCGTAGTTATCCACCACGTGTGAAAAAACTGTCATCATTTCATTTATCTCTGACATTTGAATGTAAAATACGTTGCTCTTTATGAAAGTGAAATATGCTTGCCTTTCTTATAATAATTCGTCCATAAATCAAACTCGCGCGCTGATTCCTTGCCCCTATCCTCCGAGGTGCCTGTTTTTCATTTTTCCACAATTACGTTTTATGGAAGCCGAGGCTATAATAGTTGTCATTAGATGTCATTGGCGTTCTCGTTGGCGGTGTATTTTTAAGTCCTTTCCGAGTTTTTACCTGAGAAGAAATGGGAACTTCTTTCCTGAAATCATGGATTCGACTCCTGCCAGGGTGTCTGTATGGCTGCATGTATTCCGGTATTCATATTAAATTGCCATACTTTGCATGAGTTCCTTTTCATGAAGTATATTATCATTATTTTATCTTTAGAAATGCGTATTTTAAAAATAATTCCTGAGCTGAAGGTTGGGGGTTCGAATTCTATGCCTGCCTTTGCTTTGGATGTTTTTGTATTCCTTCAACTTTCTATAGGTTGATTAGAGCTCCTGAGGAATTCAATTGCCATTTAACTTTGTGACTTGGAGATATTGCTTCATAAAAAATAAGAAATTAAATATACATGATCTGGTTCCCTGATTATGAGCTTAACGTACGTATCCATTTGCTTTTCAAGTTATATATTGAGCTGCTACTCTGTGAGTGAAGAAATCTGCTAGGTAATTTCCATAGCAATTAGAGATTCTTGATTCAATTTTCATTAACTGCGCTCAACTAATTCTGAAAAAAGGTACCTGCTCTCTTATGGTCTCTTATTTATCTGATCATTTCCGTACGGCGTCCAGAGACGACTTCGCAAGCAGAAGAATTCAAATTAATGCCCAACGAGAAACCATTCAATGTACAGGTGTGGATTGCTATAATAATTCAGGCAAGGCGTGGTATATTTGCATCCATTCGTCACTACCCTCTTCAAATCCACAGGTCAGTGATATCGTTTCACACTGTCACCGACGGTCGTAACCACGAACGCCATATTTTTTTCTGTCCGCTCATGCTTAACATTGACTCAATTTCGTGGGAATTATCTTCTCGAATTTCCCACTTTCCCTTGCTAGCCATCGCTTAACGACTTAAATTGACCGAGGAGTGTACGTATGCCTTAGGGGAACGATGAATGGGAGAGGGTCCCAGTTGAGTAACGGAATTGGTTGACGTGCGTCTGGTGTAAGGACGTGTAAGGAAGTGAGTAGCTAAGCGCGTGAATGATATCCTGACGTCACACCTGTGGTTCCTCACACCATTCTAAGGGCTATTTGGCAGTTTACGGCTAAATTCCTCGCTTTGTATTGAATGCTACGTTTTTCTTGTTGGACTGAGTCTTCATACTGATGTTGTACGCAATGAAAGACCCCTTGCAAGGTTTGCGGTGGAGCGCGAATGGGGAGCGTAAATCTTTTCGGACGACCGTCCACCTGCCCTATCTACATATACCTACATCTTACCCTGCAAGCCATATCACGGGTGTTTGGCAGTGGGTGAATTATCACCTACATGATGTTAGTTTTAAGTGGCAGATTTAGAAAAAAGCATTCAAAAGCGACCAAATCAACTAATCAACTTCGCTACCTGGCGACTGTCTCGTTGGCAGATATTATGATCTCTTATCGTGCGCGGGCAAAACGATATTTTAAACCTGTTCGTTCAGCAGTCTATTTCCCTGATTTTATTATTATGACCTGATGTACTGTGTTATGTTCGAATTCGTAAGATATTAATAGCTGTGTCAAAAACATTTTGGCTTCTAATTTACATAAAAAATTGAGTCTAGTTTTTAATCGTCTGTCTTAAAGTGATTCTCATAGCACATATTAGTACTCCAAATTTAGTAAAACTTTACCAGTTATTTCCAGATTATATTTGATCCACGAGAGTTCATTAGTTAGCTGAGCTCCGTGGTGTTAAACCGATCCTACAGTCTCTCGTTGTGTATGGTTATGTAATAGATTATTGAAGCGACTTTTTCTATGCCTGGAGTTCATTGCAACACATTTCTTCACATTTAATTTTAGCTTTCCCTCATCACACCACGTTTGGATTGCCTTGAGGTCCTTCGTTAGCGCTTCCATATCACCACTGCTACGGATTTCTGTGTACACTACAGCGTCGTCTGCAAATAGCCGAAGCTTACTTTATACTACTTCGCCAATATCGTTAATGTACGTAAGGAACAGAAGTTAACCATTGACACACCCCTGTGGGGCACCCTAAGTGACTTTAACCTCATTAGAGATGGCACCGTCTAATGTAACCCTCTGTACAACCCTATGATAATGGCCTTGGGATTCCCGAGCCTTGACGTCATATCGTCGAAAATTTTTAATTTCGCCATTTAAAAGTTGACTTTTCTCGGGGGCAGTGATGTCACATCCGGGGATTTCCCGAGGCTTAATCGTTTCGAGTCCTTTCTGAATAAGGCTCCTGATTGGGTGCCCTAATGACCTCGACTTATTTGTTAATGCGAAAGGGATGTATGCAGAAGTGATCGGTGCTTTCAACACGTTCCTGAAATCGGTTCTTGACTATCAAACGTTTATTGCTTTCTCAGTGCATTAAGTCAATAAAAACGTGACGGCGTCAGAATGAACGTATATCAATTATATAATGTGTAGCTATTTGGTCACGTGGTATTTTATGGCAGACTAATTATGTAACTTTATGAGTGGTGGATGACCTCATGGTTTTTTCGTTGAAAATTGAGAGGGATGTTACTTGAATTTCTTGTTTTCGCTAATAATTTCCATAAAGTAAATACGTGCCTACTTCCCAGATATTTGAAATGATTTTCCTGCTATAATTTTCCCTCTTCTGTTTTGATCTTCAACTTTCTTATGATTGAATTTCTACCCATTCCTCTCTTACGTATCCTTTTAAATGCTTGTCTTTAACCGAAAGACCTAGGCTCTTTGGATAAGTTTTTATCATCAGTAAATCCACCTGACTTATCTCGCCTGCCTTTCGCTCTTTCACATTCACAGAAATATCGGTCCATGTAGCGTGCTTCTTTAAAATTAGGTCCAACTGTGGGCATATTCTCCTCAAATCACCTAATGGCCAACTGTTGAATAGTCTGTACTGTTTTTCCCTAACACCTACTATGTGCGTTTACGAAAACAACTCAGCTAGGAGATTAGCGTTATTAATCGTCAAAGTTATGTTGTTGGCGAACCTGCCATCAACGACAAAAATTAAAGTAGCGCTTTACAGTCATCAACAGACAAACTTGACGGACGGCTTTTCAAAGGAAGGAAATCGATTTAAATACCAAAAACAAATATAGCGAGTCAAAAAGAACCCAAGTTCAATTACATGAGTTGGTGGAAGATCGCAAACTTGGGAACCCCATTAACACGTCTGTGATTGGTTTGTAGGTTAGAAACCTCCCCACGCATGCCACGTATCAATGTGCCTAGCTGAAAGCTTGTGTTTTAACTTTTTAAGGAGTCCTTATCTCAGGCAAACACAATGAAGAGTATTTATTTTACCTCATTGAAATTAAAGGGCCAACCTTTCCATTGAATTATAAGTCAATATCCGTACCTGTTAAATTCCTTTTTACGAGCATTGCAATTGATGGCGTAACTCAGATTATTACAGAGAAACGGGATATTCCCCACATTGGTTGTTTTAAGGATGTCCGTTTCTTTGTATTTCAACGGCCGCGAAAGGTCGAAGGTCTGCGAGGAGACAATAATCTTATCAATCTGGGAATGAAGGGTACTGCTGAGAATCTGCTCGCATTTGCGTAAGTATGGGTTTTATGCCTTTTGTTGATAAAGTTCATTTCATAAAGGATGTTGTTCTCTTGAACTTCTCAGTGCCTCCGTATTAAAATAACTAAAAAGTCAACGGTTAATACCTTGAAAAACGATAGAGGCGAAATGGTAACTTCCAGTTTAGATAAGGCAAATTGTTTGAATTACTTTTTTCAGAGTGTTTTTAATCAACCTATGCATAGTTTCCGCGAAACCATACCAGACCGATTTCAACAACCAATGCCCCCAATCGATATATCTTGTAGCGGAATCGTATCCTTACTAAGTAACATTAGCCCGAACAAGTCCTCAGGTCCTGATGAAATTCCAGGTCGTATGTATAATGAATTAGCTCTCGAAATGGCTCCGTATCTTAAAGTAATATTTAACAAATCCCTCGAAGAACACGCGGTTCCCAAAGACTGGAATATAGCAAACGTGACCCCAATTTATAAAAGCGGAGATAGGGAAGAGCCATGTAATTATAGACCAATATCATTAACGTCACTATCATGTAAAATTATAGAGCATATAATAGTTACATCAATAATGGGACACCTCGACAGCCAGGATTTATTCATAACAAACCAGCATGGGTTCAGAAAAGGACGGTCTTGCGAAACTCAATTAGGTCTTTTTGTTCACGATATTTTAGTTTCCGGAGAAGGTAACGTACAGGTAGATGCAGCGTTTCTTGACTTTAGAAAAGCTTTTGACAAGGTTCCCCACTGTAAGTTACTCGCGAAGTTAGCATCATACGGAATAGACAGTAATATAGTAGGCTGGATTGGAGACTTCTTACATGAACGCGTTCAAAGGGTGGTATTAGATGGTGTCAGCTCAGGCGAAGTAAAAGTTACATCGGGTGTTCCCCAGGGAAGCGTGATAGGCCCAATTTTATTTCTTCTGTACGTAAACGACTTGAATAGTGTAGTAAAAAATAGCAAGCTCCGTCTTTTTGCCGATGATGCAGTAGTGTATAAGGAAATTAGAAATAAAGAGGACAGTCAGTCTTTAACTAAGGATTTAGATGCGATTGATGATTGGTGTGATAGTTGGCAGCTAGAATTAAATTTGAAGAAATGCGCGATAATGAACTTTTGGAAAAAGAATGGCTTTCCCCGGAATAATTATTGCATCAAAGAAAACAAAATATGTAACGTAGAATCAATTAAATACTTAGGCGTCACCATCAGTGAAGACATGTCATGGGGGAAACACATCAGGGAAATAACTAGTGTATCAAACCGTAGATTAGGATTCGTAAAAAGGGTTCTAGGCAAATGCGATGAGAGAGTCCGAGAAAGAAGCTATTTTACACTTGTCAGGCCTCATTTTGAATATGCCGCTAGTATATGGGATCCGTTCGAGGAAGGTATGATAAAAGAATTAGAGCGTGTGCAATGGAGATCCGCTAGGTTTGTTAAAGGCCGTTATGATAATTGTATAAGTGTTACGAGTTTAATAGAAGAACTAGGATGGGAATTACTATCAGAACGCAGGTTAAAATTTAGGTTAAACCTTTTAAGTAAATTCGAAACCGATTTGTTCACAGATGACGTTAGATATATATTAAGAACCCCTGCGTATTATGCTAGGTTTGACCATATTAACAAGATTAGAGAGATAGATTGTCGTACCGATAGATTTAAAATGTCATTTTTCCCGCGTACCATAAGGGAGAACAATAGGCGACGTAGCAAAAGGGATAGGTAGGTGAAATATAGTTAGAATAGTCTGTAGTGCATGATGCATGTAATAACTACCAATAATCCCTTCCTTATTATGTAGATTTAACCTGTACTATACTGCAGTAACTAATATTTTATTGTAATAACTACTGCAATTACTTGTAATAACTAATAATCTACTGTAGTAACTAATAAACATTGACCCTATTTTCTAGCATGTCTACCTTATATATCCTACTTGCATGGCAATAGTGCACGTTTGGTGATCTTCACCCCCTGCCACACACCCTCGTGGTGGCTCGCAGGGTATTACGTAGATGTAGATGTATTAAGTGACATAGTAATGTAAAAGATTATTAATGCAATCCTACCTATCCATCCATTTCCAAATCCTGCTGTTTAGAAATAAGTTGATGAATTATATCTACTTGTCCTCATTAACTGTCATGAACCAACAATAATAAATACATTTATCAATTAAATTAGTTTCACCGTTGACAACAATTATCGATTGATTCAGAGACTGAGAATAAATTTCCTTTTCTTAACACGCTGACCATAAGAAAACTGGATGGTACTATTTATGTGGTTTTTTGCAAGAAACCTCTAAAAGGATAGTCATAATTATGCACCTCACCACCTATTAAAACTAAGAATAAAAGTAGCTCCCTTTAAATACAGACCTGTCAATTCTTGCCTCCTCAGTTGTTATAGAAAAACATTTGAGAACTCTCCTTAGAACCATGCGTAGAGATTGATATAAATGCTGTCAGACTCACTTGTCATGGTGCCAATGTAAAGTAGTCGAACTTAAAGTTCCAATTTCCATGAAGTCGGCTTAAAAAATACCTGGAATAGTTTATCAGATACAAACTGAGCTCTTTATTAATATTTGATGCTTCATAGCTACTAATATTCGACACGAATTTTAAGCCAAAGCGCTAACACTACCTTAATACGATGAATTTTCCAAACAACATTAAATCAGTTTAGAGACATCCTTTTTTTATTAGGCCTATGGTATCAGAATTAAAAATCTAAAACTCGTAAGGGACTGAAAGTCATATCCTTTATTAAATACCCCGTAAGTATTGTCATAGAATGGCCTAACATCATCATGTCTTAAAGATAGAATCTTCCAACATAGAAATTCAGCAGAATCTGAAATTCATATACGTACATGGTCAGATTATACTTAAATGCAGCCAGACATATTATTTAAAACTCAAAAATAACGGATTCTAAGTCTGACTACTCAAAAACATTTAATGACGTGATAGCCGCAGTAAAACACAGAACTACTTGCGGTAAATAAAATCATCGAAAAATTAATAAAAGTCTATTATAGTTGAATGTGTTTTTAATTCTAGTACATTGTTTGTAAATCCTTAATAATTTAATGTGTTCCCTCTAAAATGATTACATTAAATTTCATTGTAACTTGGAAAAGTTAGTACTTTATAAATAAAAAACGAAAACCAGCTGAAATCAAATTATCCACGCTACATATCAGAAGTATCTACGCACAAAAAATAACTACTCATAATTTTAGATGAATATCTACATCATGTTGTTTTTATAAACTCTTGCATTTAACTTTGTTAACTGGTGTATGGTGTGAAAATGTGAAATACTATCACCCTGTAAATAATGCTTTATTTGCATGTGAATAAGGGGATCTGGCGAAGTCAAGTAATGTCGGCGAATGTAATAAATAACATCGATTAAAAAGAAAAAATTTAAGACCTTTCATCTACGGAAAAGATAAAAATGTACTTATCGTTTCGTAAATCGAAGCCTGGCTGACTCAAGCGAAGGTGTGGGTGGACGTTATCCACAGCATCCCCCTGCGGACGATTCCGATGTCTGAGAAAAAAGGTGAGAAGAATTTTTTGTGTGCAATGATATACTTTGTTACCACTGTGTTCAGTGGACCACTTTCTTTCTTTTCCGTCCTTTAGGGGGGAAGCCCGGCAATAGCCGTGTCTTAAGCTGGGCTTCGGGCGGGAAGGTCGACATTTTTGAGTTACGCCTCGTCATCAGCATTGAGGTGATTTTTCATCATTGTCATTTTCGCCACGGACGAGTAGAACCGGTATATTCTCCACCGATGTCAATCATATGTCTGCTGACGAAATCCGAGGTTGTGTCAGGGGAATTTTGGGCCCCAGGGGGCATAATTAGAGGTTGGGCCCAAGCGCCGTCCCTGATTTAGGGGTTACTTTCTCTTCTAATCTGCTTATGGAGAAGGCAATGGCACTGGGAAATGGCATTGAAGCTGGTAAAATGTCCTTGATTATTGTTCTCCCTATTGATCTACTTAAAGAACCAATATATTTTGGGGATATAGACTTAGCGTGACTAAGACGTCACCCGCAGTGTCGCCTGCCTTTTAAAGTGCAGCCCCGTTAACCAGAAAATCAATGGGAGGTGTTCATATTGTTAGTATGCGAAGTTTAGCAAATCATTGAACAATTGAAAAATATCTAAGTCAAAGTGCCATCAATTTTCTCAGTATCAAATTGACTTGAAATTTCTTTGGTAACTACAGAAATATTTTTAGCCGAAAGTATGACCTCTCGAAAACCTACCCAACCAATCAAACCATAAATGCAAATCGACTAGATTACTATTCCCTGATAGCACTCGGATTTCGCGAAGGACAACTGAGAGACGTAAACACAAAAGCATAATTACCCAAGCTGTCGTTAATCCTTTGAGAACATTAATGTAGGAAAAACGAATGGGAACAGTTGCTGCGACGATTAAGGATGGAATACACCCAAAAGATCATTATGGACGTTCTAAAGAAATGGTAAGAAGGAACAAAAATTGAAATGAGGGCTCCAAAAATCCAATCAATGATTAAGCTGACTGCTGCCAATCGACTGCAGATAATTGAGTTTGATGGCCAAGCTCTCTTCATACCGATACTGTTTAATCAGTGAAGTTAGAGCTACGCAGGATATTACATTCCTATGCTTGAGCTACTGTGACTGCTGAAGTTTGATCACAGATACCGTAACTCCAAAACTCACCCAGCACCTACGGTCGAAATGGGTTTAGAAGCCGTGACTACCCAATTTCCAGGCTAGTGTGTTACTCACATGGCTATCTTTACCTTGCCTGGCTGCCGCTGAGCTTGTCCCTTTGCTTGCGCTAATGGCATAATGATTTGGATTGCTTTCTCAGCTCAGTCCTCTCCGGAATGCTGTCTTTTCCTTTGGAGCATGCAATCAAGGGGTGGAACGCATCTGGTTGGACAACATGGCGATGAACTGCAAACTGCTTGACTCTCGTAATCTGCTTGCAGGGTATGATTTTGGGTGAAAACTGTTTGCCATTGGACGAGCCATGTCTTCTCACGGAATGCAATCCGGTGACCGGAAGGCCTATCCTCTTTTAACCTGAGGCCGGCTGTAGCTCATCGATATCCTCGACTTACAAAATTCACGGGTATGTTTTGTATCTACATGCTGCTTGGCAAGTCGCAGCTACGTCAAACGGCAAGGGATGTTCGGAAGCCAAATTCGAAAAAGGGAGAGAATTAGGAAACGGTATTAGAGGAGAGGAAAGACCGAAATTGAGGTGTCGGTTGTGGGATTAATGCTTTCCATGTGACGGTGGCCGAATGGCAGTGGCAGCCTGGGAGAATGGCAGCTAAGGTAGACTAATTTTTAATTCGCCCACCGGTTCTCTAACCCTCTATCCTCTGGGCTGCTACATCTTATTAAGAGTTGGTATACCTGTTTTAAGATCTTGGGGGCATCCGGTTGCAAGGGAGGACGATGAACTGAAAAAAATGCGCGACCACCGATATCCGTTTGCATCGAGCGAATCCTGGAGGAAACATTGGGGCGTGACTCAGCCCGTAGCTCAGACCGCCCGACAAATAAAAAGAAACAAAAGCTATCGGCGAATCAATCGGCGTTCCCAATCGCCCTCTTTCATTGCCCTTGATGCTCTTGCTTTGGCCTGCAGGGCATCCCCATTATGTATTTCTCGCCAGATTGGCAAGGTTGTGAGGGAAGAGATTTCCTGACCATCGACGAACAAAGGTCGATGAAATGGTCAGTCCGGTGGGAGATGGTATTTGTACTGACATTATCTTAGTAGCTGTAAGATGTTAGGCAAGGAATGTGTTCTCTGGATTCATTGTTTACAGTGATCTTCAAGGATTAAGCAACGGTGCGGTGGAACGTATAACTATACAATCCAATGGCATTTCTCGTTAATGTTTGACTCAAAAAATCCTCATATCGTACTATATCGTATTCTTATTGCAAATCAGTTTTGCATCGACATATTCGGTATATCTGTGGCTCAGTGGGGGCGTCGTTTAAATGTCGCTTTCGTTCCTTTTCAAGATGCCCGCTCATCTTTCCCTTATTCTCGTCCCAGTTTTACTTAACTTTATTGTTCACCAGTCGCCATATTTACGTTCAGTCACTCGACATTGACCTGTTGATTTTTACAATGTATGTTCCCATTGAACACTAGATGAGGATAATCTCGGGACAATGATACTCAACGGTGAAATAGAGAAAGCATTGAAAAAGATCAAAGCAAGAAAAGCTGGGGGAATAGATAACATATCTTATGAAATGCTGAAGAATTGAGGAATTAAAGGTAGACAAGCTTTTTTCGAACTTATTAGTGGGATATACGAGAAAGGAGTATGGCCACAGGACTAGTGAAAACAGTCCTGATTCCTATTGCGTAGAGAAAGAAAGCGTAAGAATGCGAGGTCTAAAGAACAATCAGTTTGATCTCACCCGCAGCCATAGTTTTACATAGAATAATCAATTAGAGGTTGGAGGGTAAGATCAATTACTACTTGGGAGATGACTAGTTTGAGTTTCGGAAGGGAAGGTCGATTCAAGATGCAATTGCGGTGATGAGAACACTTATAGAAAGAAACGGAATTAGAAGTATAACCAGGATGTTTTCGCTTGCTTTGTGGATTTCGAAAAGGCTTTTCAGAGTAAATTGAAATAAGAGAATGGAGATTCTCGGTAAAATGGTAATAGATTGGCAAGCCAGAAGACTAATCCGAACCTTATATTTAGCCTAAAGGGCGGAGGTGGGGGTGGCTGATGGTGAACCAGGGTGGGCAACCACAGGTCGTGGAGTAAGATTTGGGTGCTCTTTGACGCCTTTGCTTTTTAACATATTTTTAGCATATTTTTCTAAGGAAATTGTGAGACAGGCATGAGAAAAACTCGAGGTGAAAATCTAAGTAGGAGGGCAGTTGATATGGTCGGCTTGATTCGCGGACGATCAGGCGTTGTTTAGTCGATCTTCGAAGGCATTACAAGTTTTACTAGATGCTTTAGAAAATCATTGCGGGAAATATGGACTGACAATAAATCATGAGATAATAAAAGTAATGAAATTCTCTAGGAAAAAGCAAGCGAGACTGGTCACAATAGTTGGGGGGCACTAACTTGAGCAAGTAGAGCAGTTTAATTACGTAGGTAGTACTGTACAGAAAAACGGGCATAGTAGCAAAGACATACGGATGAGAATAGCGCTAGCTAAGGAGGCGTTTAGTAATAGAAGGTAGTTGATGACGGGGACAATGGGTAAGGATGTGAAGGCCGGTGAAGAACTTGGTATGGAGCGGAGCGTTCTATGGGACTGAAACGTGGACCCTCAGAAAGGATAAGATGAGGCTGCAAGCGATGTGGGTGTGGAGATGGATGGAGAAATTGCGATTGACGGGAAGGAAGACGAATGAGGAAGTAAATAGTATGGTGGGCGAGGAACTGAAACTTCGAATGAAATCCGGAATAGGTAGGGTAGGAGGCTGGAGGAAGTAATAAGTGGCGATGAGTTGCTCCAGACTGATAAAGGGAAGGATGTTGGTCAAGCCGGGAAGGTGGAGTAATAGTTTTAAGAACAGAAGGGTTTTAAGGACGGAATGAAGAAGGTTGTATCGTATACTGAGGTGAAAAAGGAAACAAAAAAGGTAGATTGGACCCTGAAAGTTTAGAAAACTGGAAGGAGATTCTATGACTTTCGAAAAACATACCTTTTACCGGTAGAATACATTAAAAGATGTTCCCATTGAAAAACCTATAAGATCTGATAGACTTTTTTTTATTTAAAAAATCCATGCTCTGGATGTCACTCTCTCATGAAAAGTTCTTCAGGAATCCATTGCGAGTGAGAAAATGGATAATTACACCGTCGCATGGGCGAAAAGTAAGTGAGAATACCATAGCGGCAGGTATACGAATGCTCCTCGTGGGTTTTTTAAAGGTGATATTGTAGTTACGCATTTTGGTGAAGCATAGGGTGGCCATACCACAGAACGTCAACACCTCTTAACGTTTCTTTTCAGAGTCAAAATTAAACTGAAAAATAATGAACTCATTCCTCCCTGTTGTTGAGGATACCAATTTATCGTTCATGCCATCGGTAGCATGCCATTTTGGTGATCAAGTTATTATTTTGTTTACAATGCCAGCCAAGTACTAATACTGCTGACTCCGTTTCTAAGAAAATGGTCGCTTGAATCATTGCGTTATTCTATCACTCAGACCACTATCGTTCACAGGGTGACATCTGAAGTTTTAACCCAATCTCTCTCTTTAGAATACACCACTCACCCCCTTCACTCGCCGAAAAATTTACAGCCGTGGATTTTGAAAATGGTGTCGACTCGAATTGCTCCATACCTCTCCTTAAGACTCCCCTGTGACCTTGTATTTTGCACGTTATGTATGTATGAATATATACGCTGTGACCTTCGACCAATGACAGCTGTTTTTTCTCTCCATTGTACGTGCATCAGTATTTCATTGAATTAAAAAAACTGTCTTCATTTCAGACGCCATTTTGATAATCGAAGGCCATTTTTCGCAAATAAGGCAATGATGTAATTTGCGCACTTCGGTAGATGGTCTAGCTCCTTTCCCTCCATGTCAACGTTTTTTTTGTAAAATCTAATGAATAATTGTACGAACTTGCTCAGATTTGTTTGAGTATATCATGATAGAATTAATTTGAATGTGAACCCTACCATTGGTCACTTGCCTTACGCTTCGCCCTCTAGTTTATCAAGAACCACAATGTCAAAGATTTGTTTACAATTCAGGTTGTGTGCATAATGTGCACAACAGCCGCATTCCATGATAATGTATATGATTTTTTTCTCTCGGGCTTTAGTGTACTGCTTGGTAGCAGTTGGTATTATGTTCACTGCGTGTAGCCAAGTGTTCTCTCTCTTAAATGGATTTTGATTCCAGCAATGAAGACAATCTTTCTTCTCTCCCTCTCTCTCTCTCGGTTTCCTTCCTTTCACTCTCCCTCCCTACTAGTGTCCCGGATGGCGAGGGCAAAGAGAGCAAGAGCTGCCGGCAATTACAGAGTGCGCTCGAGCAATGAGAGAGGAGGGAGTAATCGAAGGTCATCCCTCTTGGCGTATATCATAGCGGCCGGCTGGGTGACGGTTCTCAGTGATCGACGCTCCTCGCCAGCCGGACGGAGGTTGCGACCATCCCGAATCGTGCCAAAACATTCTCCTACGGTTTTCGGCGTGGAGTATTGATTGATGGACGCTTTAATTCCCCAAGGCGCGTGCAACGGTTAAGGTCAAGAAAAAAATCACGACAGTGGATACGGGGCGTGTCATAAAACTCAGCAGAAACGCCCCATAAATGCCCGTTTTAATTCAGCGAGACTTTGGTTTTATCCACCTGTTTCTACTTGGTGTGGAACTCAGCACGAAGAAATAATGGGAAGACGTTAAGTAATACAGCTTGCATTTTTCTATTGCTTTGGGTGATGAACATCCATGATTTTCGGGAGATGAGTGTAGAATGGAGGTTTTTTTCGATATAGGAGTACGGGATAATAGATAATGTACACCAGAACAAACGAAGTAGTTGGCATGGTTGCTGAAGAACTGAAGCTGCTGGAAGAAGTTAGGAAGAGGCGGGGAAGGTAGATAGAGCCGGTAATACGGAACCATGGGCTTCTTAATGCAGTCAGTTAGAAGAGGATGGTGGATCGCCGGACAAGGGGAGAAAAAGAACACGCATTCCAAATGAAATGATGAGTGGTAGGGGTAAAAAGATTGCTTTCTGAGGAAGTAGGGATTAATATATAAAGAAGTAGATGCCTACGGTTTCTCAAGATTTGACAATTTTCTATCCATCCAAATCCACCGTAATCGATGGATTTTTTCAGATGATAACGTTTAGGTAAATCAGTCTTGAAAGGTATCGAGACTCTATTGCCTATGTTCTCCCGACGAAGGTACAATTCCATTGCTCCAGCCGGCGGCGTCATTAAGAACGGTATTTATATATATATATAGCATCGATTGGTAATGGAGGACACTGGAAGAACAAAGTGTAATGGACGCTCCAATGGGTACGACGCTAAGCTGAGATTGCAAGAAGGCAGGTCTATTGTAAAGGGGCAGGACCAGAAGCGGACTTTTTACCTTTACGCTGAACAAAGTGAAAAGGGATTGTTGTTACTGCTGTGAAGCTCCTTGGAGCCAAGGCACTCCCGCTTTGGCGGAGGGATTTCATCGGAAAGAAGCCGGGATTTGGGACGGTCGGAGAGGGAGAGGCGGGGATGTGAGCGGGAAGGGATCTTGAGGGTCTTATCGAGGACCGTCGCGAAGGGAAGGCGTGGAAGAGGGCGGAGGTACATGTGGAGAGGGAATGAGGCGTCGGGGAGAGCGGAAACAGGATGCAGGGTTGGGTAGATGGTGGGGGGGTGGGTGCTGGAGGTAAGAAAAGTGCCAATCTCCCTCGCGATCTCCTTTTATTTTCTGCATACAATCTCAAGGTTAGGCCAGTCTCCGTCCTCGGGAGTGCTGCTGTTGCTCCTGCTTCTGCTATCCCATGTGGAGATGTGGAGAGAGGGAGAGAGAGTGAAAGAGAGAGAGGCAGATAGCTTTCCTTCTTCGTGTTTGCAGGCGATGGTGTGCAGTCACACAGAGTGGCGCGTGAGAGTGATCCTAAAAACGAGAGCGATTTAACCATGCGTGGAATAATTGGCGTAGCGTACTACTCCCTCCCCCGCCCTCTTCATGGATAAGCGATCGAGAGAGTGCTGCGACTCAGGTTGCGCCACTGCAAGAGCATCGTAATACACGACGCGAGACTTCTTGAAGTTTTCCATGAAGCGTGCTCGAAAATGATGCTGAGGAGCCAAAGCTAAGAGTAACATGTGTTCTTAATTTTTTCGGGTGCTTAACGCGCTATAAGCGCTGTGTTATAATTCGTTTCCTGAAAGTTTTCTGTGACCTGAAAGATATATGTAAGTTGCTTAAGCTGGAGACCCGATTTTGAGATGAGAATTATTCCACATTTTTTTATTTCTGATACCTCTTTGTTTATTATTCGGACTCTCCATTGAATTAAGAATTTAAGCAGTGAGTTACAGTCTCCGTCCAGACGTGAATCCTGGATCTTTGTATAACTTTAAGAGCGGTATCATGATTTATGACATATAGAAGAAAGCAGTTTCCCTTTTGATGACACTATGATAGTAATGAAAGGTGTTTTGAAAACTGAACGCATCCTCAATTCAAGCTACCTCTTTGGTCGGGTTTTATAGTTTCTGGTCCACGTTAACCACCAATAACATAGCCTTTTCGTTGACATGGTGTAAACGATGTAAACTTAGAGTTCAAGTTTTACACAGATATTGCATCAGACTGCCGGTGAGTTGAAGCGAACGTTACCGATTGGAGAACCTATTAACATCGGTTTTCATGTTGAAAAATTATTTTACGCGAGACCAGGCCTTAGTGATCTATAATCATACAAAATGTAAAGGTTGGCATGCGTCTTTCAATTAGCCTTGACTCTAGTTGCTCTACGAGCCATGATTCTCGCCAATTCTCCCATAATCAACGCTGTCAAGTCTCCGTATGTAGCAGCAAATGTAGCCTCAGGCTAAGGTCACGTGAGAGAATGCTAGTTAAGCGTAAGCTCAAAGAAAAACAAACTTAACTGTTTTTTCTTATTTCGGATAGGGACGTTTTATCAAATTTGGCGGTCGCTGCTGTAATCGCTTGCGCTGGAAGATAATTATTATAAAATGGCCTAACGGCCGTATTCATAGATTTCAGCTAAAAGGCGCTAGTAAGGCGACAAACTTAGTCGGCTACTAAGAGCACTTAGTCGCATACTAAAATATGATATTCATAGATCCTTTCCAATGAGCTACTAGGAACTACTAACTTAGTATGCTACTATCGCCACTATCGTAGCGGAGTACCTAATTGTGGGTAGCGAATGCCCTAAAACAATGAAGCAACGCTTGGCAACACTGCCACTGGCTTCATTGTAGGTGTATTCGTATGTCATGCATTAATATTGCTACGATGGCGCCATCGTGTAGCACTCTAATTTTTCCATTTTTTAGCATTGTCTCCATAATTCTGGCAAATCTTCTTTAAACATTGAATGTTATTGTATAGAAAAATTGGGAATACATGCTTCTCATAGACTTTATTTTTTGCTACACGTAATAATACACCACAGACTTGCAGAGATCCTTCATAAAATCATTTGGACACACTGATGCTTCACCACATCCAAGTTTAACTTACTCCCTCCAATCTCACCAAATTAAAGTATCAGTTGTATTAAAACAAACAAAGGTCTTTCTTGAGGTATTCACCGGTCAGTCAATATAAAAAAACTCAAAAGGGATAATGTTTATCTTTAGTTCATGGCTAATAACAGTCATGTACACAGAAAATGTGCAAATACTCACCTTCATACACTAGCCATCATTTTGTAAACGAAAAATGAATATGCATGCAGTACAGCGGACATTGTCACTATTTAATTTGAATACCTATTTGTCTCTTCACGGATCCTTTCTGAGAATTAAATAAAACGAAACAGGTTTCTCTTATCCAAGTAGAAGATAATTATTAAATAAGATGCGATATACAGCTGAAGCACTGGAAGAATTTTTTTTCACTGTGTGAACCATAACAACATTCTGCTACCAAAACAAAAACGAAACGAAATAGAAATTTCGGCATAATGTAAACAGACCAGCGCTATGATGTAAACAAACTTGCAATTATAATTACTATCTGTACGAAATCACTACAATTCAATAAGGTAACAATTGTACGTCTTTATATCAATGTAAGATAGATTTCTACGGCAACACAACAGTAATATGCTCGAGTTACTTACTCTGAACCACCTCACTTGATGCGGTAGTCACGGCAACTAATATGCACTTGTAAATTGTTTACGAGTCTTCCTCCTCGACGTATTCTTTAAAATGGGCTTTATGCTCGTAGAGTATTCATCTAATTACACAAATGAACAGCTCTAAGGTCCGAAGAATTTAAAAATGAAATTGGCACCCTCAAAAACAGTCATTACACACACACTGATTTATGCACTTTATAATGCTGTGAGGCGTAGGACTGATGCAACTAGTTGAAGAAGAGGTAGTGACCCCCTTACGATGCCCGAAACCACTGTGACCATCTCTCTAACTCTTCCTTTTTTGTTGAAGAAAACACTCATGAAGCGCAACGGAGTACTACAACACGGTGTCGAAGACAAAGCGCAAATAATTAAAATGCTGAGTTTGATCCAGCAACAATACTACACGTTGCACCCGCCAGACTTGAGAAAAGCAATTCCATCTGGTTATTTGGTATGTTCGCCTAAAATCCCCGTTATAGCTTCAGGTTATCACCCGAGGTGAACCCCTTGTGACGAACCGCCATATTTAGTAGTGCCTTAAACAAAGCGAGCGAGTGTTTAAGAATCAGCTAATATTGTGGCACACTTGGCGCCTCTGAGCTTAGTAGCTGTCTATGAATACAATTTTGTTAGTTGGCGACAGGTTAGTGCGCTACTAAGCCGATAGTAGCTCATTAAGAAATCTATGAATACGGCTGTAAATGTCCAAGCGGTGGGAAGCCAAATAGGTGGGTTAGTTTTTTTCATAAACAGATTCTTGAATGTTACAATTAGATCAGTTCATTTATCCTACATTTAAAAAGTTCTGGATCGGGTATCCCTGTAATCGGTTGGCTTTGGCCGATCTCGCACCTTGTGACTTGAACCACTTATTACTGACGTGAAGATGACTGATGAGGGGCATAAATCTGAATATGTTCTGGCTGCTGATGATTCGATAATATATCACTAAATTCAAAATTGTCTCGATAAATAATCGCAGCGGAAAAAAACACTGTAATTTGATGACTTAATTTAGTGTCTAGGACGAACGCACCGAAAGAGTCCTCCAAATGTAGTGTAATAGAACCAGGAAGCGCTGGATGGAAATTTATGATTAATATTTTTTTTAACGATGGATGTTGTTATGATGCTCTGCTTGTTGTGTGGCGTCCTTGATACTTCCATGTATCTTCACTGGAAGCGGTTTTTTTTTAAATGAGGAACCGACGCCATGGCCCATCCTAATTTGAAATTTACTTGGCTGTTCTCCAATACATTAATTGAAATTTTTATGTGCATTCACTTATCATCATTAAATATCATCTAATTCCTTGGATGACGTTTTCTATATAAAATACATTCTGCTTGTATCAAATAGTTTGCTCGAGTAAAATGACACGTCCGCTGTATTTTTGCATAGAATTTTGTCGCCTCTTGTATAGTGAGACCAAGTATTATTATTTGTAAGACTGAGGCTCATATTATTGTGATGTATGCTCTTCCTTAGTTTTGCAGTTTTTCGTGAACCCTAAGCATTCTTGAAATCAACAAGGCCGCTTCTACGTGAATATTTCGTTACCTCTACCTCAAAATTATGATTATTTGGACACAGTTTTGTTTCGCTTTGAGTTCTATGTTGGCTTTGACGTATTATATCGTTCAGATCAATAAATAATATAATATTGTTAATGCTTTCAAGGATCTTGCATTGCTTTGAATGTTATTGATGGATAGGAGTATGTGTGACAAATTTCTTTGTTAGGGAGGTATGACCCAACTCCCAGCCGCGGGACAATGAGATTTCTTAGAGAGGTATGTGGAATGCGATATCCAAGTAAGATAAAACGATTTCTCCCGTAAGATCCTTTGGTGTTTGCGCAGGTACTTTTTCTGGGCCAAGGGCTTAGCGCCATTCTCTTCTTTACCTTATATTTTAAGTTAGTGCGCGTTGAATTTGCCTACTCCCACACCAAAGAATAATCACTTGTCGGTAGCCTCTGTTCGGATTTTGAGTTATCCATTTGAACCTCGAAAGTGTCTTCATTTCTACCGAAATCTATAATAATTCTAATTGAAAAATATGAATTCTACTCGTTTTGTTTATTTTTTTGCAGGTTGGTTTATGATCATTCTGGGAATTCAGTGATGGCTGCTGTAATGGTCATTTACCTCTAATTTGCTTAAAATTCCATACAATTTTTTTCAGCAATATTTTGTTTGCTTTCATTTTGCTGTGAAGGCTTAAATGCTCCATCCCGAGAATGCTGGTTATAATCTCAGAACCTTGCAACTAGAATAATGGTCATAAAAGAGGATATAATGTTCTAATGATAATAATATCATGCCGCCGGAAAGAGTTTTGATGTACTCAGCGTATACAATTTTCTTTCTCGTTCAAGAAGCTAATAGTACCATTTTCCTTGTATATTAGTCCGCTACATTAACTGAAAGTAATTAGTTATTTATTATTTTCGGCAGGGTACATTTTATATCTAGACAGATTCAACTCACTAATGCAAATTGAAGGTCAATTACTGATAATGATTAGTGTGTCAACCACGTGGTATTACCTACTCTCTACATATTTACGGCGGTGGCTATGGTCTCGAATCGCTGGCGAGTTGTTAGGCATTGGTGTGCACGTTAAAACACTCCACGTCGAAGCGTATGGGGCAGTAATTCACGAGGAAGAGGATCGTAATTTTTCGCTCTTCTCTATATATCTCGAGTGAGCGGTAATCGCTTTACCGAACACGATACACAATGTTTCTCTCAGTGAGGATAAAAAAAATTGGAGGGACGTCAGATCAATCGATAAGGGATCCGCTTATATGTTCTTTTCCTTAGAGGCCGGTGTTAGCCATGAATCACAGCATTTCCCTTGACCCAATTACCTGCCGACAACTTTCATTCGGTTCTCTTCTGTCTCTCCCAATGTTTTCGTCCCTTTCGTTTCTTCCCTCCCGTTGGACCGGACGGAATTCTTCGCCCGCCTGCCGCGACCCCTTCCGTGTCCGTCAACCGCGACCGTCGTCCTCCGCCTATCCCGCCCTCCAATGCAGCGCTTCCACCCGCACCGAAAATTCTCCTCACCTCCGTGTCCGCCGGCGGTCGGTCGCCGTGTCCCGGCCATTGATTCACTAAGGCGGCTGTGTTGACTACACATTTCCAATCAACAATAAATTAATGATGAAACTCCAAGAAATGCCATTCCAGATAAGCTAAAAAAAACTTTTGTTACCTTGAGTTAGTCTTAAATTTATGTATTCCTAGTATATAAGCTGATCTTCACTTAAACAGCACATTGCTTGACTGCAAGTACTTTCCTTGGTCATCTGTTTTCCTAAACAAAGCGAGTGGTTGTGATGCGCGCTGTTCACCGGTACAGCCTCTTGAGAAAGATATGCCAGCCAGAGATGAGAGCTGCACGTTTTCCTATTTTATTCAGTACCCCGCGTTCTACTCTTAAATTGTCTCTGCTACAAATAATTCCACCAAAGGTGGACGTAATGTAATATTATTTGTATATAATTTTTTTAAGTTTATGATAATAATCTTTACTTTGATATTAATATATCTGTCATTAGCCACACTACCAAACACAAGATAATTTTATTGTGAAATTTGAAATTGTCTGAAATTTAAAGCTGTAATTTTTTGGACGTCGACTTTTGGTTGATTCTAGTCCCAGCAATGGCAACTATTAGGCGGAATCTAATTGTTCTAATTCCAAGTATACATATTTCGACTGCATATTTCAATGATAAAATGGCCAATATAATCTGAGTAGTTGTAACATGATACATTTTATCAACCTCTTTTTTCTTGCCTAGCAGAAAATGTGGCGAGAAATTAGTCTCAGAATCTCATGGCATTTTTAGACATTTTGTGAGAGTTGTGTTGTAAATACTAGAGGTATTTCTCATTTGTTTATGGTAGTGTTGCGAAACTAATTTTGAAACTAAAATATCAATATCCAAAATTTGTGATACATAATTTACATCCTCATCTAAATTTTCATAGATATCACAAGCCTTGATCAATTATTGCACTTCACAATTTTTCCTGGTACCGTCCGTATATTTCCAGATTTTAATGAACAAATTTGCCCTACAAGTTAAGGGTGACGTATGAACCCATATCAAAAGCCCTAATTTGACTGTAGTATTACACGAAACGTGGATCTGGAAGTAGGCTAGTTTCTTAATGGTTTCATTTGATTGTTTGTACAGAAGATATTTTATTTTGATTTCCAGACTTAATAATTCACTAGTCTCGAAGGAATGGTCTCGATATTTATAAAGTAGCTACTCCAATAGTTGTTTGTATTAAACGTGATATTGCCCGGTTACTAATGGACATTATTTGGTTACTATTATTAACGTAGGTTGCCTTAGCGATTATTAACTGTAGAGCTGTTGGTCTCTTATGTAATCTGCTAAATTACTTTAAATTTTGAGGAATTGATGCGCGGCCCTTATTTTCCATGTTTATTTCTTTTGTTCTATAATGCGATATGATAGCTTTATGGTATTCTCTCAGACTCGTCGGAAATGAGCTATGTTCTTTCTCTGAAATGTTATATGAAGACTAAACAGCTTTATTTAGCTAAAAGCTGTTTAGTCTTCTTATTTTTAGTTTTAGCTTAGTTTTATTAGCTTAGCTTAAACAAATGTATTTAAAACAAGATACATTGTGCATAGCAAGTCGCATAGAGGGCGTTTGGATTTTGGAATAATCATCAAAACATGCTCTGCCCTATATGCTAAAAATTTTAATGAAACACGTTTTGATGGACTATGTACTTGAACACGTGCGTAGAGGTATGAATTGTGATAGCGAGTTTTGGAATTTTGGTTAGCACGTGAGACGTGCCTCAAGTATTGATTGGCATTGTGATGAAAACTCTTATTAGCCGAAAATTAACGTTCTAGACTGCCGATAGAACTATCTTTTTATTAATACTAGGTGGTAGTTACCATAGTCTTTAACTTATCCTGAAAAATATTAACGTTTTACACCTGTTCGTGGACCCGTCTGATTCCTTGATTTTATGTGAGTGTATTGATGTAAAAAAATGTTCAACATGTTACGCAACCTGGTGCTGAGTTCACGGAGACATTTGCTCCTGTAAATCCTCGTGTGTATAACGTAGTAACATTTAGGCCTGGTTTTATAATCTCAATCAAAATATTTTATCGGCATAAATATCGAAGTAAGTACGTTCTCCCATCGATAACGCTCACGTCAACCAACCAACAGTCTGATGCAATACTCCTAACCCTAACTCATAGTTAACATGAAGTTAATCCAAAAGCCTCGTCATCTTACAGTTAAAGTTAACCAGACCAGAATACGGGCCTTTGTAGGATCCCGTCCTTTTCTTTCTTTCCCTTCCTTCCCCGTCCTCTTTCGCTCTTCTCCCCCGCACCCTCTCTATCCCCCGCTCTGCCCCCGGTCTTCCCCCATGGGGGGGGGGGGGGCTAGAAAGGAGGGCCGGACATTCGAGGGGAACCTTCTCTCGCCTCCCACGCCTAGCTCCCGCTTCGCCGCGCTCTGCCTCTCCTTTGTCTCGCCGGACGCGCGCTAAAGGCTTTAATTACGAACTTTTGTGATGGAGGTTGGAAGTCAGTTGGAGGACTTGATCGCGGACGAGGGTATAGAGCCGTGTTGCGACCTTTCTTTAAGCTCTTGGAGAGTTGCAATTTTTTTCCGTTAAAATTATTCACGTGGCATTGGAAAAACTTCGCCGTACTCTCGTCGATCGCCAGTGCGAGATAGTGCTTTTAGTGGTAACGTCAATTTAAATCCTTGATGGAACTTTGTTCTTTTGTGTTCTCTTGCTCACCCTTCCAAACTTTTTCATAGTTGTCGAGAAAAAAAATGAGTATGCCAATTATCATTCACTAAGCATTTGTTTTTATTTATTATTCTTTATGTGTTTTGCTTGCTGTCATTGATCGAAAGAAGATCATTGTTTCTTTCGTCACAGTTTTCCGATTAGTGCTTCGCAATAACAATTGTGTGCGGCTCAAAAAACATTTTCATTACCGTGGCTGCAATTCATAGAATTTTATGAGGTTCCAACGTTTACAATTCATGGTTGTTCACGAAATGCAGTACTGTTACCTTTTCTCATAAAATAATAAAAAGAAGGATTTAAGGGGTCACTTTAAGGCATGTCATCGTATGTATTCCTTATCCACGCTAAACTTAACCCTAATAATCAAAGGGACCAGGATAGCTTTAACAATCCATCTGCACATACAATGCTGACAGCGATAAGTGTGGGAACATTCACTTCTGTTTTAACTTGTGAGTGAAATATTTAAATTCTATGGGTGTTGATGGTGACAGATGACGTGTCAGTGTTATGCGTGCATAGCTTTTCGCGCAATTCCCTTTAGGGCTTGGGTTAAAGTAAGAAGGCTGATTACTGTTGGTCGGCCTTAGAAGCTGAGGGACGGGAGGAACACATAATTTAAAGCTTACGTGATGATGTTAGATTCAAATTTGCATGGAGATAGTTCTACGCCGAAGCTTTCTAAGATTCCTAGTTGCAATCTTTCGAATGTAGAACCAAAGAACTTGGCCTACTAATTGAAAATATGATTTATATTAGTATTGAGTCGTGGATACGTCAATAGAAATTATTTTTTTCTTGCACCTAGGGTTTAATAATACTTTACAAAATAGACATGAATGATTATTTTTGTATTTCATCGCCCTCGATTTTCCTTTGAATTCATTTTTGATTAAAGGATAATTTTACAGCGACAGAACTTTCTCACTTTGATTGTCGTATTTGAAGTTTCGTTGATGTTTCCCTTGAATGAGATGTTCTAGATCATTCACTCATTCCTCTTCTTTTAGGAAAAAATATTTCCCTAAAAACTCCTAATTTTATTAATTATAATAATAATCTAGTATCTAATAGAGTTTTAGCCGCTTTATAGAAAGCACTTGATAGTCTATTAAACGAGACATTTAAATGTGAAATAAATCCTAGTGCCACTCATCTGAAATATTTACCACCCAAGTGTCAATGATTTACATATATCATAAGTATAACAATGATACTCAAACGATATCGTACTGTCTACCAAATTTATTTCAAACTCTTACAACTCGTGTTTCGACTGTCTAGCAGTCATCATCAGGTAAGACTAATCTTAACATAAACGGATACGAGTATATATATTGGGAGTTACATTGCCCAAACACAGTAGTGGGGGGGGGCGGGGAAGGTTGTGGTACGAGTTAATATGCTATTCTGCAATATCTCGCCGGAGAAAGTGGAGTTTAATCATAAGTATAGTTTATTAGCAATGCATATTTGGCTAATCCGTTTTCTAACTAATACTTCATGGTTAAAATTCAATTTGGTAATAAATAGTTAGAAGATACAATAATTACGTAGACATAATAGGATTTATATTATGGAACTCTGAGTAAAGCAAACTGTCTTATTTCCTCTACTATTGACGTGGACATCGTTTTCCTTTTTATTATAATTATCTTCTTATGTGCCCGGAAAATTTTGACCAGGAGAATGATGACACGGCTTGCCTTAGATGCTAGTGTATGACCTTCAAAACTGAGGGTATTGATTTTTGATTTCTAATTTACCATCGCATTTATGCATGTTGTCTGATTGCTAAGGTTTTTTTTTACTTCAGAGGAGGTATTTGTAGTTGCCAGGATGAATATTTTCAGTGTACATAAGACTCGACTTGAAAATGAGAAAAGCTTGAATTGGTAACAGCTAATTTGACCTATATCCAAAACATCTGACCGAGTTCCTTTTAACAGCACCAAAATCACCGTTCATGCTTTCACCTACAGGAGTAGTATTCAGTTTTCTGTTACATACTACATCTCAGTGACAATGGCATTTGTGGTAAAGTGACGAATACATTTTGTGTAATTGAATCCAATAACAAACAGAATTGTTCCTCTTTGAACATTTTTGAAGGAAGACCATTTTTTAGAATGGTTTGTATAGTTTAAGTAGGAACATGTCATTCTTCAACATTATTATTGATTGTAAAATTTTAACTTCGTATTGATACAAGGCAGGACAATGCTTTTCTGTCTGTAAATTTCTTAACTTTTTAATTAAAGATATACTGTTCATTAATGCCATGCATAAGATAAATTAAGGTAAAAATGGGTTTAAAAAGATGGGGGTTATACTGAGTGATTTGCTGACGCTAAGAAACTTAGATGTACTTTTTCGTATTTAATAACAATGCCCCGAGTGTGAAGAACGAGCCGAGGACAAAGTTGTGTTTATTCACCAGTGAGCCAGGGCGGTTCACTATTTTTTCCACCTGTTATTTCTAGCACCGTGGTAACCTAATTTGTGCTCTTTTTCACCATGACGTGTGAGTTCGATGTGTTCTGAATTCATTATTTTATGTGATTTTATTTGAGTTGGAAGCTAAAAATCTGAAACTGTAGAGTCCATCCTTGAAAAAAATTTCAAAAATTCAATTCGGATTCGGCGAAAGTAAAAAATTGGATTAATGCCAAAGGGAGATAGGTACGATTCTAGCCTCTTTTAAAATTGCTCCTTTTTTCTTATTTCTTTCTCGCCATGTTCCTCATTTCTTTAAATTTTCTTCAATCATGCTTTTATTCATGCATGTTCCTGAAGCCTAGGCACCATTAGTTCACTCCTCACCATTGGCACAACATTGGAATGGTTAGTTCTCAAAATTGTCTCCAGGATTGTCACCTTCTTTATTTGTAAAAATGGCGTAGACTTTTAGCAGAGTCGCTGGAGTATCTTATCTTTAAAAGAATAAATAAAGGACCGTGTTGCTCTTAAAGGCGAAAAAAGATGATTTATGTTTGGTGCATTAAAATTAGTTGATATTTTTGCACATGTTCTCTGCTGATTGTTTTAATCTGAAGAGTTCGGGTAGATCGTTTGCCTACCTTTCCTATAATATCCTTTCCTTTTGATTGTCAACATTTCTACGTTTCGAGAATCGTTATTCCATTCATTCCTTTATTAAGTCCATGCACTAATATTTACCTAGTATTTCTCTTGGGACGATTCCTTCCTTTTGCCGCTCCATTATATCTATCTCAGTATGTATTAAACTAAACTCAAATTGCCCGGTCTTGCGCTTCATGTGGACTTTCAAGTCTTCTATACGCAACCTCAATTCTCGCTAGGTCAAAATATTTCATTCTTAGCATTCACCCACGACACCCAGTATTGTAGGTTACTTTCCTCTCTTCAACCTCTCCTCGCTCCAGTTCTATTTTTCATCAGATGTGACATAGCACGCAATTTGTTTCTCATTGAGGTAGGGAGTGCATAGTGTAAACTTAAAATTTCAATTAAACGTGTTTGGTCGCCGTATAAATCACTCCGTGACTAAGTGACACCAAAAGTGTCGTTCTCATCTTGGATGTTCGTTACGCAGCCACTGCTCTATTTTCGTGATGGATCGCTTGCTTATGTGATAGTACCTATGCTGAGCGAAATTTCGTTGTAAGGCGTGTAAGTTATTTCCCGCGTGTTTTTTATCACGTATATTTCATATCTTCATGTTTATGTTTCGTGTATTTAAGTCATTGGGATCTTCCTTAACTTGTCAGTGTGTATAAGATTTAATCTAGGTATGGAATAGTTATTCGCACGGTAGAAATCCTTTTTTTGAGGGGAATGTGGTGAGTTTTCCTTGCCCATGGGTTATTTGCATTTTCATTGCTGTTAAAGGTTCGATGGTCGATTTTATGAACGCGCTGCCGGTAAACAGTAAAAATGAACTTGTTTCGGGTTTTGATACGATTAAATTTGTTCTCTACTCATGCTTAAAACTATTCAAAGGAATAATTACCAAGATTCATGGGATGCGATCTTCGTGTCACTGACTATAATGGACTCCGAAAAGTCATTTCTCTCTGCTTCCAAGGACTGGGAGCAAGATTCGAGTACATCATGTTATTGCCACATGAAGCCTTGATTTATACTCGATTGTTGTGTAGTTTTTTACTGTCATATGGAGATATATATATTGTGCCCTACTCAGAAAATTTGTGGAGGCATTTTGGACCAATGAAAGACGATGGGAAGCTGTCTTTAATACGTGTCAATAGCATTGAAATAATTTACTATATTGGGAGTAGCTTAGCGGGAGATTCTGGAGATGAATGCTCTGTAAATGGCCAGTTGGTTACTCGTTCATAAGGCCCGAGCAAACAAGGTTTCATGCTGTGTAGCATATGCATGCGATGATTAACGTTGCGTCAATGATTAAGTTATTAACGCTTATTGTGTAGAGGTATATTAGTTCTGGAAGGAATAAGTTTTGACGTCAAATTAGAAGTTAATTTCATATTTTAATGAGTACTGAGTAAACAAGGTATAACCCCGTACCTTTTAACCATTTTTTCAGTCCTTCACGGTTAAGAACTTCAGTCACATACATCAGGCTTTGATTCAAGTCAGTGGATTAGTGAATTATCTATGCCAAATTTAATTTTTTTTTAAACCGCCGCTTTTTTTTGTTTAATTCCTTTTCCGCTGAAGATTGGTGGTTTGTTGAATATTCGCTACATATCGTTCTTCTAAGATTTTAAAGTTTCTTTATCTTGGGCTTTTTTGTTTTTACTGAGTGCTCATAAACATTTATTGGTTATGATGTTAAAGCCATTCTTCCAGGTTGTGTATGCACCTGTTCTTCGTATAGATAGCAAAAACAGTGTATATATTGGCCGTTCAGAGTTATCTGGTCCTCTCACATATGATGGTGCAACGTTTACACAAAGAATCCTAGACACGAGCAAAAGCTGGAGACTATTTGGAAAACGTTAGGGCCATATGGAAGCATCAGACAATTTGTAAATATTTTTTAAAATTTAAAACTCGTTCCATGCCATCAGAGGGTTTATCAGAGTACTTAGATTGAATTGGTTGTTGTTGGAGTACATGGATTGAATTGTATCTCTGAAAAGAAACGCTTAATTTTTTCAGACTGCAACTCCCAAATAATGGCGAGTTTTTTTGCGCTCGCTACCCATGGGTTACTTTGTTCTATCTTTTTTCTCATATATTTCCCACTTTTTTCATACACCTGATTCATTTTCCAGCAGTCTACCATTCTCTCTCTTTGTGACCATTCGAAAGCGAAACCGGATCCTTTCCTTTATCTGCCCGCTCTCTGTCTCTCCCTCTCTCTCTCTCTATCTCTCTGACTGCTCTTATCCGTAAAATTATTTTGCCTTAAAATTAAAATGCTTGGTGAGTCGTCTAGCTGCACTTCAACTCCATTCGTACTCCTGGACATTCCGGTCGGTGATATAGCTTACTACGCATTGGGTGTACCGGCCCACTCCTCTCTGTTTCTGCCATTTTTTCTGAGCAGCAAGCTTAAATTACCAATAATTTCAGCATTTTTTTCCCGTGAAATATTTAACTTTATGCTCAGCTTTAAATTTGAGGACTCTCTCCATTATCCGCCTTCTGCTTCTCCGTACTAGTACGCGAACCGCCGCTAGGACGCGCGGCAAGTTATCGAGTTATCAAGGTCGTTCGATATCTCGATTCTTCGCCTCTTCGAGAGATATCGATGGTGCAACATATTGAATAAATCGACCCTGTCGAGTTATGATATCAGCAATAAAATCAGTGTAGGTACACAAGAAACGTATTAGGAAATGAAATGATTGATTAGTGAGGCTCGTGTCAGTAGTATTTGTGTGTTTGCATGTTTTCGATGTGGTCGTGGATGATGCGTGAAGAGAGAATTCTTGTTTTTCGACGTATGTCTTGTATACTGTCGCTTCTGACTGTCCAAATGTTAAGTGTGACGGTAAAAAATAATCCTCCGTGTCAACCTGAAACTAGTGAAATTGATTTTTTTGTGGTAACATTTGTCTAGCAGGCAACCTTCAGGTCTCAGTGGCTACCAAACTAGTCCTTCCTACAATTTTGTCACACTTTCAGTTCGTCGATAGTAGTTTCAAACAAAGCGCTCGGCTTTCTTTTCTTTATTTCGTGCATTGAACCTCTTTGTGCTGGGTTCCAAATGCTTAGGCTAAAATGCGTGCTAAATATGTGGAGTAAAGTAACATCTCTCCATCTATCTAATTTTCGTATGATGATCTTTGCCTCTAAAATGTAGAGTCTGCATCAAAAAGTTGTTCTCGACAATATTAGTTCCGACGTTGCTAGAATAGTATTCGATATCCCGTAAGGAGGTGTGATCACCACCAGCTATTCAATATTTGTATAGACGACGTAAACATTAGAGATAGCCGCGAAATTAGACTGCTGACAATGCGTTATTCTATCGATAAATTGCCACTGACGCGAATATAAATGATCTTTTACCAGACCTAAACAACGATAACAACTGGTGTCTTGAGTGAAGACTAGAGATTAATCTTACCGGCGCAAAATATACTGCAGTCGGTAAACTTCTTATTATGTGTCTTTAAGGTGGACTGGGTAAGTATTAATGTGGGAGATGAAGTAAAATACCAACGAATTACCGAGACTTTAGAACTGGAATGAGGAAGCACGTACGGCACATTTTCGGCTCCGGATTAAAGAAAGTAGTTATCATTAAACGAATGACAGATAGGTCCTTGGATGGAAAATAAAAGAATTTATACTACTTCGTTCAAATTCTACCACGTAGTAAATAAATACACAAGGGTAGCCCTCTCGTTCCGTTAAAAACCGGTACGAGCGCACGAAAGTAACACATTTGATGAAAAGACTTGGTCGGAAGCCACTGAAGACTCAGAGGCTGCACTCCGGGATTAGATTGCTAGGCAAATTCAGATCAGGTGAGTGAGAGGATGTAATGGTAGGCATTGTTCATATCTCGCGATGAATATTCAGAACTGATGGAAGTGATAAAGTAATAGAGATATGATACTGAATTGACAAATACGAAAACCCCCTCTACTCGCGCACTATTAATGACAACAAAAGCGAGTCACTGAGACATTCCGTTTCAGCGTGATTCACTTTTTTCCTTGCTGTATTCCTATCCCCTTTTCCCTCCCATATTTTTAGATGGTGTTCTAAAACCATTACCACGAGCATTCGCGACGGCTCACACTTAAGATTTTAACGTTATATTGCCTCACTCTGTAGATGCGGTGTTGAAGTGACTTCTGTTTGCTGAAGTGTATCATTGTGCATTTATATGATTTATAAATTTTATTCTATACTCGAGACACCTAGAATTAATGCTGTTAAGATTCTATCTGAAAGCCTCTAATTCTGCTTCAGTGACAATTTCTCGTCGTCTACAACTTATCGCATTATTTGGATAGTTCTTATAATGATGTCACGTATGTGAAGTAGGAATAATAACCATCGCACGTTTAATATAATCACCCTCACGGTCGCTTCCATAGACCCCCAAGGGACAGGATCCTAGTTTGTCCGAGCTTGTCTGCGTGGCGCGCTAGACTACACTTCCATCCGAAGCCGAGGCTCCCTGTTTTGCCACCTTGACCCAATCTCATCCACCAGTCGAGAGAGACAATTTTCTTCAGTCGAAGTCCCTGGAGAACAATTCTATTCGCTCATAATCTATCATTTTGAACCGAGCAGTCTCGTCCATGGCGCGCCTTCATGAGCAGTTTCTCCTCGAGTTCGTCACAGAGTCGGTAATCATCACCCTCTAATACACGATGCCCTTGGGGTGAGATGCTGCAAAATCTTCGCTGTCTACGAGTTTTCTGTGAAGGTTGAGGATATTTTGACATAACGATACATGTGAATAAAAATAAACGTGAAATTTTGAATTTCCTCATTCAGTATTTGGTTAAATTGAGCCATGCTTACTCTTTAACGCTCTCTGAACTCCTTCCAACTTATCACACCCCTCTTTCGCCTACTCTATCTTTTTACTGGTGTTTACGCTTAAAGCATTAACCTTTTGTGTGGTGAAAAAATGTTCAGTCATCGAATGAGTTGTCGGATACTAAAATTCTTATCTAAAGATGAATTACCTTGGGAAAATGCAAAAAAATATGCAAGGGGAGAAGTACCTTCTAGAAATATACAACAACCCCTTCTCCCCTACTGTCACGATTTTGAATGAACGATGGGTGATTAATAGACAAGCAGGCAGAAATATAGGAGTGGGTGTTCAGATTCCCGGTGGGACGAAGGTATTGAACCATTTTCATTGACTTTTTGAATTGCTGGAGAAGCTTGTTGAATGTAATACCCTACTCTTCATAAAAAGCTTAGAAAAGGGACTGGATGCTTCTCTCATCAGTTATCTTCATGTTCTGTGCTGTAACCAAACCTTAGAGACAGCGTTTAACTTTGAATAGACTTTATTTCTGAGTCTTGTCGTAAAATCATTATTATTTCTCTGCTGATTATAATGCATGAATTGCATTGCATTGCATGAAATGCATCTTCCCGGGTCACTGCCAGTAATCTTAGGGTGAAGGATGGACTGGGAAACCACTCAATAGTGTTATTGTTAATCGATGTTTCTGATATGCAGTTTGCAGTTTCCTTCGTCTTAACCGTCGTCATCAACAGCGCTGACTAGTCATTACCATTGTTTGGTTTCCATCTTGTCTCCTCTCCGCTTTCATACCAGCAACCATCGTAATGTTTTCACAATTACTTCATGGCGATCGTTAACGGTTTATCTTGAATGACGCCATTCCATGAAAAGTGATAGTTATTATTCTGGGCTTTTTTCAGAGGGCTATGGTTTTGGTTTGCGGATAAGTCAAATTATTATAGAGAGAGTTGAGCTGGATAGCGTCGGTTAGAAGATAATATTACCTACATGTGATGGATAGTTAGGAATCTTGCGTTGTGCCTATTTCAGAAGTAGATTTTGTGATAGTCCATGCAGTAGAATAGCGAAGTCGACTTCCCAGTCAATCCCTACCTAATGTATCTCGTTCGCCTGCAACTTTTCTTGACATACTACTATCGTTCGGCTTACTATTAAAATACTTTCTTCTTCCTCGAGAGTGATGCAAACCAATTAGGCATGCTTGTATCCTTCTTCAGCTTCTTTTTTTGTCGTGGGAATACGCTGTATCTGGAACAAGGAAAGAATTTTGACAGACCATGAGTCTTCTCGTTCAACCAAAACTGTAGAGCCGGTTTAAATAAAGCAAGGTAAGTAAAGAGGGGTGGAAAATGAACTTTGTGTTTAAAGGTAAACTCCATTTTGAAGGATGATAATTCGAATGAGCGTTTCCAGGTTTATTTATCCTCTAGCCACTATAAGCTATTGTGGAAGTTTTTATTTGTTTTGCCCCGAGATAAGTCATGATAAGCTCAATAAAACTGCGAATAGAAAACAATAGGATTCTGGTGACTTGTAGGACGCATAAGTGGTTGAGTATGTAGGGGGACAAAGAGGAGACTCAAGGGTCAAAGGAAGGGATTTGGTTTGATGAAAGGATTTTGAAGGAAATAGGGACGAAAATGGAAACCAGAGAATCTTTCAAATTAATTTTATGTTGATGCAGATAAAATCGTTAACTTTTTTCCTCGCAGATTGTCTCAAATGTAATTACGTTACCACTATCTGGAAATGTTTAATCTTTTAGCAATCAGCCTAAAGGTAGGATTGAAATGTGAGGAGGGATTTGATATGAGCCTCGTAATCAATTAGTGCAGTAGAACTATTTCCCTATCCTCGGCTCGGTGTGTGTTATAATTAATTTTGCTTTGTACTCAGTATTTGCTCTGCATGGAAAATGGCAAAATGCAATTTTTCATCTGAGGTATCGTGAGAGGTTTTGCATTGAACCCTTGGAAAGATATTGAGGAAGTAGAACTCGTTTCCATGGTACGCAAAAATATGGAGTTTGTTTTGTGTGCGCCACGTGAAATCTGTAATTTTTACACTCCAATATACCTACCTTTCCATCTACCCGCATATCATTGACGTCGAAATTTTGGCAGTGACGAGTTTTTTCGAGTTCGATGCTTTTGATCCGAGGACTCTTCAGTTCTTAACAACTACTCTTTCTTCTGGAATGCTATTCCTCTAAAGCTGCTTACATTTAAATTCAGTTCCGTTAAAAAATATGGTATTGTTTTCATGACTACCAAAATTCTGCTAATTAGTCGCAGAAAATGTTTCTCTCACGGAATTCTTCTCAGCAGGCAAATAGCTGTACTTGTTTTATATTTCTACACGCGTTAATCTATCCTACGGACGGTGATCCAATCGGCGTCCTATAGGTCGACCAAAAGGCACCGTATCATCATTTTTTTCTCACACCAACACCTTTTGTGCTGCAATCGCTGTAGAAAACTTTTCTGCTTCTTTTGGTTTGAAACAAGAATCATTGCTGGAAACTAGGCTTCGATATGGATGGTTTACTTCTCCTTCCATCCTTTCTATTGCTCCCCAACCTCCTTTTCCTCTCTTTCCCTCTCCCATAATTAAGGACTTGATCGAGCATAAACAACTCTTTACCAAGTGATTCCTTGATAATGGCATTTGTATTTTGCAACTGACATCGGAAAAATGACTATAAATGTACAGTGAATGATACTTCTTACGCATCCTTGCTCAAAGCCACAGAACAAAACTTGTAAAATCTCCATTAAATAGGCAATCCTGGTGATTAAGATTTTTTTACTTTTGTCTAGAGCTTACATAAGTAGTGTTAATCCTATTAATCTCATGTGTCAATTTCTAATGTCGTCATTGTCGTTATGTAGCCAATGCCATCCGTTAATAACACCGTAGCAGGGATAAAATTCTGTATTCTGTTTTCCAAGCAGGTGGCCGCCATGTTATAACACACCCATTAGTAATTCTTGCGCCTTACATGCGATCATGCGAGAATAAAACACATTTATCTGTGCCAGCCCAAATAACTTGAAAGCATCGTGTTTTGTAGGCCAATCTGGGAGAATAGGGTTATGTATATGTTATGCATGTTTGATTGTTGACTAGTGGAACTATTTTCTCTTTCAAACCTGATGATGTCAGTAAGGACTGTGGTTAAGAATCAAGATTCAGATGCTAGGGGCATGGATGGACAGCTTAGGTGTAAGCCTTCTCCTCGCCCGAGAAACGTACATAGGAAATGTTGTCCCCTCCCCAAGGAAATCCAAGCACGTTGTCAGCAGCAGGCTTCCAGCTAACTTATCCGTTCCTCGGATTTTCAGATTTCGAGACGTCAGGCGACTGCAGCGCTCTGTAGTACGAAATTACACTGATGAAAAATCATCCTTGATCTCTTTGTAAGTTCTGGATGTGAAATTTTACTTTTACTTTTGAACTTTGCCGTAAAGGGTGTTAGAATGAAGCTTACAAGATTGGGAATGAAAAAAATGTATTATTTAAAAGCTTTCTTGATAATTTATTTTGATATTATGGCTCGAATGTAACCTCTTTTTTTGAGATTGTTCCAATTTTAAGAATGAAACATTTCCTACATTGCTTCAAAATTAGGTATTAATTTGAATAAATCATAAGTTAGTTACTCGCATAATGTAATTTAAGTAAAAACGACGATAGAAGACTCATATATGTTAATTTAATTTTTAATTGATAAATTGAAAAAGTTCTCTGCTTAAAGTAAAATGTGTTAATTTTATTTTTAATCGAAATTCCCCTCCAATAAGAATTGGCTTACATGCGGCAAGGATGTTGCCTGACATGTGACCATTACTGGACAAAATAGCTTACAATCTTGGTTTGACGGCACTACTTAATGGCGCTGACGAATCGGTGATATCGTTACACTATTCTTGAGAATTATGTCACATATATGAGGCTATACTATCGTAAGCGGGCTACTCATTCTCATTTATTTCTTTTGAGGTTGCTCCTAATTGAACCTAAGTCCTCAGTAAAATTTTTACAATGGGAATCTCCATTAGCTACTACCTAAACGTTCATATTCCCTTTTAGGTTCTATTGGAAGCTGAATCAGCGTAAAGATGCTGGGCATACATTTATACGTAGGGTATCTGAAGTAGAGAAAAATTTGGGCGAATATTTACTAGGAACTTATTCAATATTGAAGAGGACTTTTACCCTAAAAATCGGCTATTCGATTCCATTCAAAGATTTTACTGTGTGTGCAGCATTCACATAGTCTAATCATTAATTGGGCCCTTGTCAGTATAGTAAGGACCTGGCTCTCCAGAACAATATATACATAGGATTCATTCCGCTGGGACGGGGCATTTCATCACTGTTGCTTGTCAGTGTTGGTTTTGATTTATGGCCTGTTTGTTTTTTATGGAGAGCTTTGATTAGAGATAGAGATTCGATGAGAGAGTGGTTGGACTGCCATCGTCACGGATTTTTCTGCTCCTGCATTGCTGCTTACAATTTATTTTTCTCAAGTGTGTATCAATCGCGTAATTAAAGTTCTATGTTCGCTCTGAGGGTATATAAATATGGTCGTGGTTTAATTTATGGGTTATTTATCTTGTTTACACTTGGGATTTATGCCAATTGATGGCAATTAGTTCATAAAATACGTCGGTTGTTTCAGAGACGTATTTTTTCAACACTTCCACCAGCTTGATATCAAATGCCCTTAGCGGAGTTCTTAGCTGACGTAGGGTTGGATCACAAAAATTACGTACATTCCTACCTTGAAGAAACTAAAATATCTACTTAATTACTTTTTCCCCCGGAAAACCTCCAGTTTCAATGCCTTATTGTATTTTAAATAGCGTATTCATCATAATTGAGTAATTACTTAATTAATTGCACAGCGTGTCACAGAACTAATTGAACGAAATTGTCTTTGACTGTATTTTCAGTTATAGTGTTGTTGAAGCCTCTAATATGGGAGCTTAGAATGCTGCCGTGGTATCGGATTTTAACCGTGTGCTCATTTTTGAGCTATTTAGTTACGTAATGTTAATTATCTAATTTCTAACTCTGATAGATTCGATTTGCTAACGAAAAATTGTTTTGCATACCATAGCATTGTAAATTGGTCGCAACTTTGAAAGAGTGAACTCAGGAACCGGAAGTCCTATGTTCATAAACGGCAAATGAATATACTTGGATCACACTTTGCAAAGTTAATTTTATTTTCTACTTGTATAACTAAGTTACAACTGAGCATTCTGAGTGAACGGTAAACGTTTTAGATTGTTCAAAGTTATCTTCCAATTCCTGTAGTGGACTCAAAATGAAACGCCCTTAAAATGTTCGATTGGTAGAATTTCTGAGATTAGAAAATCATTATGTTCAGCGCATAATAGAGTACTTGAAGGACATAAACTCAATTCCGGATGATGACTCTGGAGTCACTCAACTAAGTCACAAACTACGTGTTTTCCTGGCCTCCAGATTTAACTGCCGCGAGAGATCACCCATAAGTGGCGCGAGAGGGGAACTGGTTCTCTCCTCCCCTCTGTGCGTGATTTCATGCCTCAGTGAGCTTTACCATCACAAATAAAACCTAATCCCATACTGACAGCTGTTTTTTGTGAAAGGATGACGAATTACATTCGGGTTTAATTAACTTTGACACATTTTTATTATAAGTAATCATTAAGTCTGATTTATGAAATCTATGTGTTCCAGTAGCAATGAAATTAGATGTTGTGACTTCTATCCATTGTATTTTGTGCCCATAGTCTTTTCTCTCTCTTTCGCGCATCAATTCCCTTTGTGTGTTTGCAAAGTTGTGATAGAGGAACGAATGACGTGTCATTATGTGTGTTATCAAATCTGCTTGCTCAAAGATGAAACTTAAATATTAGAACAGGCGCATCTATTTAATACATATTTGGCAAATATGTCACCATCATTCACTTTCAGCCAAAGGATCGGTAATGGAAGCTATATTTCCCTCCATGGACTGGAACCATGTCATGATTTTTATCTGTTTCACTTGCCTAAAAAGTCATAATTTATATTTGGCATTGTGTTTCTATAGATGCTCCATTTGCTTCTTTTTTCCATACCGCAATGAATATATTGTCGTATGACATTATTCTCGCTGTTCATACTCTTTATTTTTTATATGGCCCCAATTTTCTCTTTCTTATTTATCTAAAAATGATGAACATATCTGGAAACAATTTATGTTGCTAAATAAGGAGCCGAGTGGAATTGATTCTGTGTTGAGCTCGAGATTCGTGAGATTTTTCACGCGACGTGTCTACCTCTTTTTGTCGTTGATCACTGCTTAAGATAAAATATCCTAATTAAGTCAAAATTATGATGGCGACTACGGCATTGTTTTAATTTTCGACTAAATATTCTATCTCAAAAGTTACTGTGGTCTTAAATCCGGATCATTTAATTTTTTTGAAATGGTAAATGGGTTAAAATATTATTGGAATCAGATTCAAGCCACTCTATCTTTGCTAGATATGAATCCTTGTTTATCTCAAATCTCAATACATACTTGAACATGTGCAATCTTGGCATAGTTTGAGTAGTCATAATTTCGCGCTATGGATTCCCGTGATGTTTCTTGAGTGATTTATTCGCAATTCCTGGGACTCGAATGTGCTTTTTTATAGAAACGGATAATCTCTGACCTTATTTTAACTCCTGTAGGGATAAAATATCACTTAGCTGTCGCACGTTAAAAATAGGTTTTGATAACTTTTATTTTTTATCATGGAAAAGATACACCCATGGTTCATTATGCAACACGTATTTCCCCTTGCCATCAATTAAATTATATAAAGTCTCTTCAACATCGAGACCACATAAACAAATGGGGATGAGTCTAATGGATGTTTCATCACTGTTGTTATTTACTTATTCATTGCTGTCTGATTTCAGCTAACATTTGATTATTTTAAACGTACTATTTATCCAGAGAGTAGTTCAGGAAGCGTGTTGCAAACGATTTTACGCCTTCATTTTATCGATTGCATATACTGGCTTATTATATAAAATGGCCATCCTCCACAAGCAAAACGAAAATCCTCCAAAAATGTTATTAGCGAAATTAGTTTCTAATTTATAAATGTTATCGTCTTCAGTTCTTCTTAGCTTCATTTAACAGAAAAAATGAAAACAAACAGGGAGTCGTGTGATCCGTGGATCAGTTGAAGCAGCTCATGCTCGAGTCACAAGGAAAAAACGGATGGTTCGCGTTGGACATTAGAGTAGGAAACCAATTTAGGAGCGCTAGGTAATTAGAGGAATACTGGAGGACTTTTATTGCGACTAAATCGCTTTGACCTTGGTCTATTTTACTCGGATCACCTTGAAAAGTGAAGAGGCAAAAATTCAAGTGTAAAAATCTACCCGCTCCTCCGTACTCCCCGAGTGGAAAGGTTTGCAATAACCTGCCGGTGGCTTTCACGCCAACATCTCTGTTACTATCCCTCCCCTCGCCTCGTGGGACTTTTAAGCCGCGTTGGAACGGGCAGGCACTCCCTCCCACTTCGACACCCATCCTCCTGCGGGTAGGTAATCGCGCGCGTGCCTCAAAGGAAGTAGCGAGTGAGTGGGGGGGGGGCAGTGTACTGGCGGGGGTGAGGGGTGGAGGAGGAGGAATGTTAAGTGCAGAAGATTGCAGCGAAGAAGTTACGTCTAATCGGCTGGGATGAGTAATAATCGATAATACGGCAGAGCGTTATTAAGGGGGGATTACTCACACACACTGAAGAGAAGGTGTGTTCCACAATATTTTGAACGACTCAGGGATTTTACTCAATCTAAAAAATTTCACTGTGTAAATCATATTCCAAATTTCGGCACCCTACTACGGTTGAGGCTTTAGTGTCCTCTAATGCGGCAAAACTTGAACAAGATTTGAACGCTGGGTTCATCGTGTTTTTCTATAATTTGAGCCTTCCTAATTCAAAGCTCTTGAAATCTGTGAAGCTTTTTATCCGGATTAAAAATTATCAATTTTATTTGCGCCCATTGGAATCGATAGCACAAAGATTAAAGTTTTGTTTATTACATATTAAATAAAACTTGAGCGATGTATTTTTCACCCTTTATTTTGGAACCCTACTGGTTTCGACACACTCGTGTCATTTTCAAGGGTACATGTAATTGTACAAAATGACACGCGAGTGTCGAAACCTGTAGGGTTCCCAAATAAAGTGTGAAAAATACATCGTTCAAGTTTTACTTAATGTGTCACTTTTTCACAAAGTATCGCCTGACTCAATCCAACTTATTTGTTTATGACCTTCAAATGATAAATTTTATACGGATTTTATAATTATTGGTGTTTTTGCTATAAGATGCGGTAGATTCGAGATTCTGATATTACTTGTATTGAAAAAATTTTTAGAATTCGACCTTCCTCTTGCCTTGAAGCTGAGACACAATCGACGTCAGCGTAAAGACATGCATGCACTGCGTGTAATATCACGTAACTTTTACTCTCCCTTCTATTGGACCTCTCTCAGGTATTAACTCTCATTGTCATTATCGAGACTTAAATTCCTTTTGGTTGACATCAAATATCAAAACCTGTATCGATTCCGGTGAAAAAATAAGCGAGAAAATAGAACTGAAAAACTTAAATATTTTCTCAAAGTTGCGCCCAAATCTGTTTTTTCTGTGAAAGGCGTGTTCTAAGGGCAGAAACGCGAGACTGGAGCAGGTGAACCAGGTGGACACAGGAAGAACTTGATTGGTGGCAAGAGGCATTCAGAATTCCGCTCTCAGCAGCAAAGGGCCATAGTCCTCCTGGCCGCTCGATTGAAATTCTAGTTCTAAGTCAACGTTGGTTTGGACCCTGGCTCAAGATGAACCAACTGGAATGCTAGATTAGAAGGTCACTCTAGTAGTGGAAGCAGTCCTATGTTTTTTTGAGGAAAAGAATTTCTCGGGAATTTTTATTAAGTCTTTACCGGAATGCGGCAGTCTTTATCCTCATTAAGTGCGTATGTAATATGTCAATCGGTGGAGGAGAATTACTGGTCAACCTTAAACAAAGTAACAAGCGGCTTGAAATGTGAGGCGTTATGCATAATGGAAGGAATGCTTGAGTTTTTTTTACCTTCACGCTCAAGTCGTTTCTAACTTTCCATCACTCATTGGTTTTAAGGAATAGTGTAATCGTAGGCGTGTTTGCGGCGACGTGTTACCGCTATACTAAAATAGTTCGATCCGAAGATGATGGGTTTTCGCTACCCCCAAATGACCGCACAGAGCACTTGTGATAGGCAGGTTTTTGGCAACATTCATGGCCTCGGGTGTAGAGCGGATGGAGCATTTAGGATAACAATGGCTTGAAATACATCCTTGTTCAGAGGAAATAGTAATCGTCTTTGGTTGTGCAATGTTGTGTCAAAATATTGCATTTCTTTCACAATCAAGATGTAAGTTTGTCTTTTCCAACTATCTTAGGTTCAATTTGAAGGGATTACTATGATATACACGTCATAGTAGGATTTTGGGTTTATCCTCGTCGACGGTTGTCGTCTGTAAATCTCACTTCTGTCTTTTCAGTGGAATCTGTGTGTAGACCTTAATTACGCGAGCCATGAAATAGCTTCATTGAACTCTCATCTGTTGGTAGGCAAACCATTCCTGATTGTTGCTCCGTCAGTGTATGAAGACAATACATCTCGTGGACCGGGTGTCTTGTCTCAACCCTTAGCGTTTCCAGACTAATACGCAGACCACCTCATTACCCAGAAATTGAGGACCACACCCTCGTTAAATCTGCATCGGCACATCATATTCCTTATCCGTGGTTCCATTCTCGGTCCAAATGAACATTCTTTTGGCAGTTTGTGGATAAATGATAAATAACCACAGAAATTGCAGTGTAATTTGATCTATCTGAATTCTGGTGGCTGATCATCCATGTGTTTTTTGTATATTCCAGTTATGCTCTTCCAGCTTTACTAAAGGTCACGTTTTTTAGTGCAATTTTGCGTTGACTTTTTATGCTTGCATCCAGCTGCTTTAAACCCCTGATATGATTAAGGAGTAAAAAAGAATCGATTAACAAGTGAATAGAATGCAATGATGTACCTATTTCCTACCGGCATGTCATGCCGTCCCTTCTCTCATTTTTCTTCCCGGTTTTGGCACAATGTCAAACTATAATTCACGCTTTTGTAAACTCATGTTTTTCTGACGGATTTTTACTTGTCTCTTACATAATTCCCTTGTCCATCACCGTTGGAAAATTATGGAAGTTTTGAAATTCGCTCCCTGAATCGACTTACCTTTTTTTGACATGGCTCAGATGTTAAAATATTTTGACAGTCGGTCTTTTATAGGGCGGCACAGTTAGTTACTTTACAGAATTAGTAGTTACTTTACAGAATTTTTTCTGAGAAACTACAATGCTCCTAGATCGTTTGAGAAACTTAACTTTCATGGACTGTTTCTTGAGAGCGGAGCGCTGGAAGCTGTTTTCTTGAAGGTCGAGACGATTACCTCATAGCGTAGCGTCTAGGTGGAACAATCTAGATAAAATTCGTGACAGCTTCAACGGCTACTTCGTGACAAGAAAGGCATTCTTAGATCATTTTCCCATTGCCCTTTGAACGTGGACATGTTTCTCCGAATTAGCCGATGGTTATGCAGAAGTCTACAGTCGTTTTGTTTTTGTAAAAAAATAATGAGTTTCAGTCCTTTTTGAATTATTTTTCGATAAAAGCTGTTATGTTTTCTCTTACATGAACGCATTTGTAAAGCAATGGTGATAGTGTTCAATTAATATTTAAAATTTTGTTCAGACATTTCTCCTGGTGTTCCGAAGCACACAAAAGTCGTATAATTCACATTATTGTATAACTCGCTGGATATTACTATGCAGTCGAAAATATTGCTTCTTTATTTTCTTTCTTACTTCTTTATTACTCGTTGTTTTTCTGTTGTGCAATCGTATTTTGGCTTCACGTAGATAGTGCAGACTATTTCTCTCGAAAGCTGAAAAATGTCTCCAATCCTGGTAAAACGATAACGTAAAATTTCTTCAGAATAGATTCAGCATTATAAGGTTTACATTTAAATATATATTTAAAAAAATAATAATAACGTGATAAATCATTTCACGTAGTTAGGCAAAAGTTTCATAGCCAGGTCACGTACTAAATCCTAAACCGGAAGCTAATTGAGGAGGCTTTTTTTTTTACTAATGTTTGAGTATTCAATAGCGTTTATTACAGGTAAATTTCTCATCGACTGAGAGAGAAGGAACCAGTGAAATAAGCCTTAAAGTGGCTTCTACCTTCTAAGACTTCTTAGATCTAGCTACACATGCGTAAGCCTTAGATCACTAAACACCCATTTAAGACCGCTTTAAACATTCTGACTAATGTTTTCTCGTGCCATAGCTTTGGTAGATAAATGGCCGCTGGAGGCTATTTCAGTAGGGGTAACGTCTCCCTGTGTGAATGCAAGTGAAGAGTTATAATGAAGTCCATGGTTTCCGAATCAACGTCCGCGATAGAAAGCTTCAACCCTCCATGGGGAACTATTTTATTCACCAAGTGTTATCTTTCATCTTGATGACGTAAAGAAATAATTTCGGAGTCATTACAGCCAAGTCGCTTAACTTTCCTTAGTAGATTATTTCTGTATCAGCCATGCGCGCAAGGTAGTTGAAATGTGTATCGTGTTGAAGGGAATTAATGTATTCAAGCGTACAGAGACTCATAACACATGTGATTGCCACGCCCTTCCGTTCCGCTGAAAGCTAATGCACCCTCGTTCACCGACTCATCGTCCCTCTCCTCGTATCCTCTTCGCCTCTCTGGGCCTTCACCATCTCTTTCTTTTATCTACGCTTTCGTATTTCCTCAGGGCTCGTTATTGAACCGCGGCCTCGTCTTTCCTGGGTTTACTCGGATGCATTACTTGTTGGAAATTGCCTTTCGGTCGTCATTCGAGACATATCGCATAGTTTTACAATGCTTGCATGCGTGGGCGATTTAGATATTTTATTTCATCCGCTTTGGTCCGGCTTTTTCATCTCTAGTTAAATATTCTCTTGGTAAGATAATTGTAGTTATTAGGTTATCCCCTTCATAAAGCTCACGTCTGTTTCCAGAAGGAGTAAAATAATTTACAAAACGCGAACCTTTATTTAAAATTGAGTGGAAGTAAGTGCCTTGCGGTTACCGTAAACCAGGCTTTATGAAACCAGGGATATATATCTTAGATTGATTGAATTCAATTTTATCGTTGCATTAATTCGTCCTCGCATCTTTTTTTTCTGTTTTGTTATGTGGATTATATTTCTCAACCTTTAGGCGCTTGAAAATCAGTCATGTTATCCTATCTTTAAGTTTCTTTTAATTCTTGCGAGAAAAATACATTTTTAAGGAAGGGTGTAGCCTATTCAGTAAGTGTAACTTAACAAAACCTATATACATGCATAGAATATAATCAGGGTTCTCTAATCATTTCTGAAATAGCGTACATAACGGAATTAATTATTACCTTAATAAGTTCTCGATGAACGCATAAGCGTTATCTATGTTCTTGAAAGGTACCATTCATGCCGTTATGCTGTTATTATGGCGTATGGCAATATTAGCTTGCTAATTGCTATGTGATCAGAGGCTCTTGAAATGTCCTACATTTTCTGTGGGTTATATTGTACAGCTCTCGAATTCCAAATATATTTTCTGTTTCATCACGGAAAATTGAAGATTCTTTTTCTGTCTTATTCTCGAGATGTTGCAAGAGTTTTCTCCCCACGATTATTCAATTTATACAATCCACTCATTCATATGTCCCTCCTTGTTTCCATTCAACTGTCTCACGAAAAAATCTACTCCCACAAAAGGCTATGGTAGCAGTTGGATAGGAAACAAACTCAATTAATAAATCTCTCTTCTTCTTCTCTGGTCAACAAGCCGTAGATTGGTTTGCAGCAGTCATTTTCCGTCTCCATTCCGTCCTATCTTGAGCCAGCCTCTTCAACTCCAGGTAGGAATGGCAGCCCATATCCTCTACGATCTGTTCGACGTAATTCCTTTCCGGGTCTGCATCTTGCATTTCTACCCTAAACTGAGCCCTCTATAATGGTTCCTAACAGTCCCTAATGTCTTATAGTGTGGCGTATCCAGGTATCTCGTCTCTTTCTTTTTTTTTACACAGACATGGCACCTCATCAGCTCTTCGTAGTACCGCTTCATTAGTCACCCTCTCCATCCAAGATATTTTGAGGATTCTCCGGTAGCACCACATCTCAAAGGCCTCTATTCTCTTTCTTCCATTCATACCAAGTGTCCATGTCTCACTACCATAAAGCAAGACACTCCAAACAAATGTCTTGAGTAGGAGTTTTCTTAAATGTAAATTAATGTTGTTGGAAGCTAAGAGTCTTTTCTTTTTATTAAAAGCTGCCTAGGCCTTATTAATCCTGCTGATGAGATCTTTGGTACTACCTCCGTCGATGTGACTTCGCTTCCAAGGTACTGGAACTCCTAATACTGTATCGAGTCTTTGACCATTTAGCATGACTTTGGCATCAGTTCCCATTCTGCTCATGACAGAGTTCTTCGCCTTTTCCCCGTTGATGTTCATATTGTATCTGTTACTGACTGCCTCCAACTCTCTCAACATGCTTGATAAGCATTCTTCACTTTCAGCTAACACTGCTGCATCATCTGCAAACCGTAAAATATCAATCTGTCTGGCTTGTACACTTATTCCTTCATTTCTCTCATTCGTGCCTAATTTGATATTCATATGGTGATTGATAACTATCACAAATGTATTGAATCATCACTTTCAGATAAGTCCACCGTATTGACACTAATGTATCAACGGTCATGATTTGGTTCCCCTTCCGAGAGAGAGAGACTCGCCTCGTCGACTCATTATTGTGCTCTCCCTTCTGGCAGTTGCTTCACTGTCCTGTCTCCCCGCTTTAAATGCGCCTCTCTCTTCTTTCAACCCCTCTCTCCGCGTTGGCTAGCAAGTCTTCTTGATTAATGCAGTCGCTTTATCTTGCACAACGAGCGCACGACCAACGCCAAGAACCGATGTCGGCAAGGAGTAATTAGCGTAGGCACTTCCTTCAATCTCTTAGGGAATTTACGGAGAGACTCCTGGCCAGGGCGACACATTATGCGTGCATACTTTCGTAAATCTGTAACCCTCCCTCACCGTTCACTAATTGACGAATCTCAATCACTTGCCTAATTATTGGTGGTTGGAAACTAGTAGATTTGAATTACTAATGTTTCCTTTGCCCTGCCCTTGCAGTGCTCTTTCGCCACTCTGAAATTTATGCATCAATTATACGCTAGCAAACTTTCTTATTCCTGCCACTTCAATAGTTTTTAGATTGAGACGTCTGTCACTTTCATCCTTGATTTTATATCCAAATCCTGTCCCACGTTCACTCTTTTTTACTACCATAACTTACTGCTCTGGCGATTGAATCTATTCATTCTGCATGAGATGCATTCATAATTTTTCAGTGGGTGTTCAAATTAAGAAGGATACCTATTAAAGTTATGTATATTTTGTATCGTCAAGTAAACAAACCTTATAAAATGAGAAAACTTACTGAATTTTGCCTTAATCCTGTGCAGCTGGGCAGATGAGCATAAGAAGAGATAGGTTGATGGCCACTGAATATCAATAGGCGAGTGAAAATGGGCCCAAAAGCCAACAGGACGTTTGCGGGTCTACGATTGTCACTGAGACTTGGTTCTGTTACATTTGGATTCGTTTGTTGCGGGTGTAAGGCAGTTCTCTTGTAAGGTTCTAAGTTGTATTGTCAAATCACGCTGCTCATCACATCTAAAAGTCCATCTGTACACAATGACAGATGACTGTGTGATTACAAGAATGCCGCGCTAACTTAGATTTATTTGTAATGCAGTTGTAAAGTGGACTCCCTTGTCCGTGTCTTTCGTGTCGGATCGGAAATTTAAATATGGCACGTTCAGTAGAATGTCAAGGATTTAGAGAAACTTGGAGCACCACAAGCTCGGGGGCGTAATCCGGCCACACGAACTGAAAGATCGCGTAGGATTCGTCCAATTCGTACTAATGCAATAACAGATAAATATCTGCCGATCGAGGTAATCATCGCATTTTACTCTCTATTTTGTATTGGTGGTACATTAGACGTAATTTGAAGTCGAATTGCCACACGTGTTCATAATTGCCTCCGCCTCCTTCAATTAACACTTTCCCGTTGGTAGGACCTTTTTTGGCTTAAAGCTACAGATAGTCTCCAACTTAGAATTCCATCAACTGCTAGTAAAAAAAACATAGTGTTCGAAATGGCATGTTCCTTCTCCCTTATTGCATCGAGCGCGAGCTAATATAGATAGATTCACGTAATAGCCATTACGATTTAAGTGCTCCTGCAGCTGAGACCAATAAAAGTGTGACAGCAAAAGTATGTGCTCTCTTCCTTATTCCTCACCATCTGTGGCAATCAATCTTCGGATGGATTCAGCGTTCTATCAGTTTCCATAATCGGCCTGCATCCACATTTTTATTCTCCTTCATTTTCATGCTCTCAATTATTCGTTTACCTCTTGGCTCCTAGTTTCTCTCTCTTTACTTCCCCACGAAGTATTTTCTTTCCGCAATCCCTGCGAGTAACCCTATCTTAAAATACATTATATTAGTTAATGCTTTTAATCTACAGCATATTCTTTAGTCGTCTTTTTATTTACTATTGTCCACGTACCAATTTCTCCCTCCCTTGTTCCATTATGGTATAATCGTCATAGATTTTATTGACCATTTGTGAAGAATTAGCCAAAGAAGAGCTTGAAGCAGAAGTTGGAGCAGGTTTATTCTCTAACTGCTTTTACAAAAGAATTTAAAAGTCCCTCTTTCCCATCAAAGTATAATTCATACGGCTTTTTATGAAAAGAAGACATTGATACGTTTATTACTATCCTAAAGCAAACATGTTTATTGAGGCCTATATTTTTTATAACGGATATAGTTTTCAAATTCAAACGTCCATATTTGCTATAGTCTATAATATGACATTGGTCTATAGTCCTCATAATAATTTTGGTAGAGTTTCTTTTATTATTATATTTTAAATAAACAATATTCGGGTGGTTAAAACTGAGGTAGAAGGTAGGTAGGAAATGATTTGATGTAACAGAACTGAGACCTCCAAATTCCAATGCTCACCCAATGATATTTTCATTCAAATTGTAATATTAAGTCCGATATTGAGTCGTTGGAATTAATACTGTTTATAAACCAAGCTATAGTTATGTGACCAACCATGTTTGTAGCCTAATCGAAATGTCATTTGAGTCTTTAATATACGTCTGCAGTGTGCATGAAACACCTCTTTTGACGTTGTTATTACTACCGAGCGACATTTCCATATGTTTATGAATTCCTCTGATGTACATGAAATAATTACCTGGTGTTATATAGCCATGATATATGAAGTCCGCTAATACTTGGTAAAATATAAAAAAAGCTGCATCTATCTCATACTGCCCGGAGGAAATGTCCCATGCTCCATCAACCTGTCGTGATGAATTAAGGAGGCGTTTAGCAGAGGACGACAAAGACATTGACGGAAGCCGTAATAATGCCATGATCTGTTTAGAATATCGCATTGCAATTTATTCTGTAGAATAATATTTAAAGCCTCTGGTGTTATATGAGAAATTTAATGGTGAAAAAGGAGGAATGCGTGCTCAATGTGCGTCTATGATCTCGAAAGGAAACAAATGCAGCCTTTTGTTTGTATTGTTTCGAACTGAGGTATTCGTTGTCCAAATGAAGATAAACTTTCGTATAAAATAATGAATCGATGAATACGTCACCCGACATGGCAGAAAAATGAAGATAGAGACTTTTTCCTTGGCTTCCAGTGACGTATAATCCTCCGGTGGCCGGCGTGGAATTTTATGGGCATTTTATTCGCCTGTATTGCGGCCCCAGTGAATTCGTATCATCCACATTGAGACTCCTTGCAGGGGAGGGATTTGGTGTTGGGGAGAGGGGAGGAGGGGGATGGAGGGCAGGGGAAGAGCATATTCGCTCCTTTTCACTCCTTTTCCGATCCCTATCCTCTCATCGCCACGCCGCTATTCTTCTTCTTTCGCAAATCCGTCGTCCTCCTCCTCACCACCGCCTCTTGCTCTTCCCATCCTGATGAAGCCATTCCGTGAGTCCCCTAACTGAATCCGAGGCCTTCAACTCCTTGAGGAGATCTTGTTAAAGAGAACGGGATCATTTATTTGGAAAGCTTTACGTTTGGAATATGTATATCACTTATCCCTAAGGTATTTACGCGCATACTTGCATATCCATCGCACCATTTCAAAAAGATTAATTCTTGGTGTTGTGCCTGATAAATTGCGGGAGGTATTTTTGAGATTATACGGAATGTAGATCAATTTATTTATAATTTTTCATTGCATTTAGAATTTTGTTTACAAATAATCTGCCACCATCAAGTTTAAGAACACAACTTTCAGACAAAGTCATCTTTTCTTGGGGCCTAAAATTTTATCCGCATTGCCAAAACATATTGTAACATTAACAAATGAAACTAAACTTTGTAAAATGCTGAAAAAATGGTTATTTGATATTGAGGATGTTTCTCATTTATTATTGAAACAAGCGTGAATGTAATTATGATACGTATACCTTTTGAGCATATAATTGCCAATTTGTTTGTCAAAATGTAACTTTTCCTTTACTGTAAAACATGTATGTAATTATGTATTATTACCAGCTGGGGAGTCAGCATACAAACATTTTCTTTTTCTTTTCTTTTTTTAATGTAGCAACATGCCATCGAGGAAATGACAACTGTTAATAGATGATCGAGTCGGTAACCCCAAAGCGGGAATCCCCAAAGGGGACCTATATTCCAGACAAATTTGTTGTTTTTTATTCATGTAATAACCCATGCTTAACTTGTTGTCGTGGAATTAATTCCTTATTATTATTATAATGGTGTGGGCATCTAGAATTCATCATAATTAAAATAATATCGGTGGTGAGGGTTTAACTTACTTACCTTATTTTTTGAAGATATTAAATAAATATAATTTGTGTAGAGATGCTTTTATGGAAAGGGCATCATGAAAAATACGTTGGTTATTATTGCACATTAAGAAATACGACATGAATTATTTAAAATGTGATGTAGTAATAAAATTTCGGTGCATACATTGCCTTAAAAATGTGCCTTCACCTATCGTTTTATCGAAAAAAGTACCTATTCTGGTCTCCGTGATGTATCGATGTACGTACACTTTACATCCTACTCTTCGATTCTGCGACTCCCACCCAATGCTCAACCCCATCCTCTCATTTATGAGTTTTGTTTCTAAGCGACCGATCGTGGCGTGCCTGGGGGCCAATGGGTGTGGCCACCTCCTCCTCCCCTCCTCATTCTCCCCTTCTCTTTTTTATCGCCTGTTTCCGAGGCCGAGTAATACCAGTTTGCCGGAGGAATGTGCCGCAGGAGGCCTTGACACTGACTCCCTCGGGCATCACATCTCTTGTTGGCGAGCCACCGATACCTATACCTCTCTAGTGTGTGGTCACCGTTTGTTTATACGTATTGCCTGTCGCATTCGCACATGCTACTCTGCATTTGTTACCCTCTTTTAATAGAAAATAGGGTCTCGGCTTCCTTTCCATATCAATTGGTGGTTTGCCTCTTTAGTGACGACGAACATATTTTTTAATAACAGACTTAATCAGCTTCTCCCCGCGAATGGGCCATGGCTTTCGTCGGTTTTGCAGCTGCACTTGCAGCCTATTCTCAGGGTTATTTTTCAATTAAAAAATGAGGTAAAAATGTATAGGTGGGGCTGTTGTAGAATGTTTAGATGGTGAGATTTGATTAAATAGCGTGACAAGTTGCCTTCGTCCAGGCTTCCCTACGATTAAGCTGTGGATAATTTTCAACGAATTACGCGTTGAGTCCATAGCATTGGCATTAGCAGAGACACTGTTTAGAGAAGGTATTGATGAGTTTCAACAAATCATTAAGCACCGTTTTTCCATCGACTTTTTATTGATATTTTCTTTTGGAAGTATTCGTATTCGCCAATTTTAAATTCCATATTGTATGAACTATAGTTGTGCTGTAAACTTCTCTCTAAAATGAAGGATAACTCTCTGATGATGGCGACCAGAATGAGAGCACCACAATCGGGACCTATTTCCCTCTTTAGTCGAAAAAATCTGGCACCGCTACCGACGCCTTCTCTATGCACCTTGCTCCAGTTAAAGAGTTATGTTCAGATGGTGCTGCTGCACTTTCATGCAGCTGTGATTCATGAGGCCATTGAATTTGTAGGTCAAAACCTTAGAAAACATTTTGAATATTTTTTTTAATGTTCTTATTCTGAGTATATGTGAAATGGTTCTAACAACTTTGAGGATCAACCGCATGAATCATTTGTGTCATCGAAAATACACGAATTCATGTTATGAAACGGATAAATTGTATTGCGTTTTAAAGATTATACGTATTAAGATTATGGATTACTATTTCTGTTAGCCAAGAGTCTTAAAGTAAGACGAAGATAAACACTTCGGGTAGATTATTTCACCACAATAAAGTCCATTTGGATGTATTTGATCGGATACTTTCTTGTACTGATTAAAATTTCATATTTAAGTGCAAAATGTCATATTTAATCAAAATATATGACCTGAGATTGCCGTTAATTTGGCATTTTTACTAAAGGTACGTTGCTTCGTTGCACCTTAAAATTCAGCTGATACTCTAGATGGGTATTGTGTTCCAACTCCTGCGACAGTGATTGAGCTATTGAGGTGACAATAGTTTTTATTATGCACGAAACATTGCGCGATACAATTCCGGTTCACTTTCATGATGACTTCATCGCTCATTGAAGTGTCAACAAGCCAGTATGAAAAATATGCCTCAGAGTGTCATTTGTGGATTGGGAAATATTTTTACATCGCCGGCGTGTGGCGGACGTAAGTTTTTAGAACACAGGTGGGTGTGCTCAAGGTAGAAAATGCTTGTGATCTTCTGGATTACTGAGAATTTGGGTGAGGTAATCAGGTTTCAATGGCTAGCCGCATTGCTGGTGGTACAGGTGTTCGCTCTCGAGTGGCGAAGTACATCCTGTTAAACTATTTATCTTCTAAAAAAATACTTGAATTAATTCAATAGCATTTCAATAGAAATCCGTCACCCGATTCGCAAAACGTGTCTTAGTGCGTCTGGTAAGTTCTGCGAATCGCATTCCTAATCAAACGGTTAGTTCCGTTTAAGGGCGATAACTTAGCGGTATCTTTGCTTTCAAGTCCTCGTTACGTAATCTCCTGAGCGAGGGAGGAACAAGGTAAAGGAAAATTGGTGGAATATTTTCACTGGAGCGAAGAAAAACACGCTCCCCTTTAAACGTTCCGTTAGCATTTAATACGCCCTCCATTCAGCACTTATGTAAAACTTCTTCGACCGATTCCTTTGCGGCCATATTTTACTTTTGTTTGTCTGCCTCTGCACTTAACATGTGTTCTCCATTCTTGATCCATATCGCTTCATAATCGCCTCTTCTTTCTGCAAACGCCATTGATCCTTAGTCATTCATGTTTGACACAAGGAGATTTGGCTATTTAAAATGATTTTACTTGGCATCTGCCACCACAATAGAATTTTTCTTCTATTTATTGTAGAAATGAATGTTTCGTTTACTGTCTTTCTCTGACAATCAGTTGACTTTCAGCTACGTAATTTACTCAGAAATAAAAAAATACGTTCATTTTGGGTCCAAATGCCCGCTTTTAAGGTATTCTTTACTTTTGTCTTTTATTTACAGTTTTTGCATTTCGGCTTACGTTTCTTCAAAGACATAAATGTTTTGGAACTAACAATAAGCTTAGCTTGAAATGAAGTGAAACTAACGTTTCCAATGCTAGTCTCATAAGTATAAAAATCAAAATTTCTTGAAACTTTTGATACTTATTAATTTCACCTTAATCTGATAATCGATGTTCCTTACTGGGATAAATTAGTGCAAAGATATCAATGACTATTTTTATACTATGTTTAATTCAACTTAAGTCAATTTTGGTTTACTTAAATTGTCGTCATTGAAAATTGAGAACAACTTTTTGTTTTTTTCCCGTTGGGTAAACCAGTTATCACAATTCAAGCATCCTGAAATAAAATCCGGTGCTTTCCCGGCGCGCTGGATGCAGGAATTCTTCTAGGATGCTCCATTCGGTTTTGTTCTCCGCACTGGCCCTCGTGCCGATTCCAGGCTCGTGTTTCTCAACGTCGGCTAGTTTGGATGACTTAATCCGGTTGAGAACCAGAGGAGTCCTTCATTCAAGCATCCTTTTCGGCCCTTCTCTACATTTGTTTGGAGGAGATATATCACGGTGCTTTTTCCGTCATGATATTGAATGGGTCAAAGCATTCGCAAGTACCCGCCGTCCTTTTCTAATATTGATCACGCAAATACTTATAAGAATTTCAAAAGGAATACTGGTGGCTGTGGTAAATATTTGTGATTTTTTTCAGAATATGGTCCAATTCTTTTCCCTCAAAATGGGCCTTGCTTTCCCCTGTCGGTTGGCTGGGTATTTGGGGGAGGCGGCTGACAACTGAAGTCATTCCCGCCATTGGGGACACGTGGGTTGGTTGATAGGGGAAGGGTTCTTGGGAAGTGGAGGGAGGGTGGAGAGAAACCCGGCGTCGGCATTAGCCAGCACTCAACGAAAGGCGCCGAAGGGACCACGGTTTAGTGTCCCATCCGACGGCTGAAGGGACGGTATTCGAAGTGCTCTCCATAGAGCATCCAAGTAGGGATCTGGACCCCACTGAAATATATCAAACAACGGCGGGATTTGAATCCAGTCTTCGGAATGGGAACTTCCCCCTATCTGTTAAGGGAGTCTGGATATTCGGGTAATGATTGAATGTGGAAGTCATGGTTATCATTCCGTAGCCTTAACTTCTGCTATTGATGGTCATTCACTCAGTCTGTGAAAAATGGGAAGATTTGCTCGATGGGTGGATACCGGGATTTTTGCCATCGACGCCCGAATTCCATACACTCCGGCTAGGGATATAAGTTCTTTCCTAAGGTCAATGTGTGGTTTCTTTCCTAGGTCTAGTATCAAGAGACAGTACCAAGGAATAAAATTCGCCTTAAAAATATCATTTAATTGGCCGGGATTCGAACTCTCCAATAGACGGTCAGGTTATTAAGCTAGTTACACCACCACGCCATCTTCTTATAGAGCGAATTTCGACGGGGGTTTATGCGTATCAGGTGTTCCCGTCTCAAGACCACATTGAGGCGATAGTCATGCGTACCAAGCCACTGTCGTGGTGGATATATTCAACATTGTCGTTTATATAACGACAGACTTGACAAATCTCCAATCATTGCATGTACAATTTATTTGGAGATCCGGTTTCGAATTTGATCAAGTAAATAATTTTTTTCATGGCTAATTTCTTTGCTTTGGGTAAATGCACAAGTTCGATTGACTTCCTACAATATCATTTTTGCATGCAATGATTGGAAATTTTATCTCGAAACTCTCTGCAATAGAACTTCGGGTTTGGGTGGCAAGAGTGTATTCGATCCCTACCGATCCTAATTACTTTTTTCCTTGGGAAAACAGCCGTTCTCGCATCACTAGGTCTCGTTGTCCTCTTGAATTAATCATAATTGATCTTTACAATAATTATTTGACTAATTGGAACCAAAGATTCATTTGCAAAATTCAGTGATAATTATATCCTGGTCGCCTCAGAATTCATGGCGAAGTTGTCAACATGTTTTTTCAATGCAGGAGTTTCTTACCCTGACGATCAAGGCGTTGACGCTGAAGGAAACCAAATTTTTGAAAGTGAATTAATTTATGTCTAATCACCCCAGCAATGTCTCTTGCAACGCGGTGAAATTGTTCTTCATGTGAATCTCTCGATGAATATCAACAGCTTCAAGTGTAGGTTGCAATGCTACTCTTTGTTTATTAGAGCAAGTTTGCTGAAAATTCTCTTTCGTTTTGGTAGGAATAAAAAGTATATAATCATAGTTATTCTATGAGACGTTCTTGACAGGTCGGGTTGGGATTGAAATGTCACTTAATGATTTGCCATCCAGTTTCTCTTTTTTGCTGTGATATGTATTGCGTTGCTTCTTAACTTACTGTCGCTTGTGACATGATTGGTAGCGAATATTTAATGGCTTGCTACAGTGCGGCGTAATGGCTTTGGGGCAGTTGAAAAGAAAATCCACATGAAAATCGGTAGAGAAAGGGTGTGAGCATTTGGCGTTGTCATCGTTAAACCACCCGTATTATAACCGCTGGACGACGATTTATTCACCCTTAGGAATGATGATCTCGCACAACCAGCCATAAATCAGTCCTGAAGTCATCTTACGTAAATCGTCTTAGAGATTCCGCATTAGCAACTATGACTCACGTTACGATGGAGAACAATAGGACGCCGAGTAAAACTATTGTCATTGTAAAGGCTTTTCTGATGTTTTGATGGTAAAATACTGTATTAGTTGGGCAAGACCACAGCAGTTGTGAGTAAGAGTATGTTTTGAGAAGAATAGCCTATAGATATATATTTTCACTTCAATTTCTCATCTAACTGTGCCATAACTTTCAATTGGGAAAGGTAAACTTTTGTCTGTGTTACAATTGCGTATGTTCGACATAAATGATAACCTGGGCGTGGCAAGAATTTTGCTTTTCGAGTATATTTGAAGGTTAATGTTCTTTTGCATTCATGCTTGGGGCTTAATTCTATGGTATTCGTCCAATTTTCTTCGTCAAGACACTGTCACCAAAGAATAATTAGCAATTTCACCATCTTATTTATCGCAACTTAATGATACCAGCCTCATTCCTTGAAACTGGCTCATGACTGGGTTTTGCCAATGCAACTTTGAAAATACTTTCAGGGTTGGTCATTACCGTTCATTATGGAGCTAAAGGAAAAAAATTAGAGCCTATTCGCTTCAGAAACGCGCTGCTCTGTTATCGTACTCATGCCTGAATTATTATATACCACCCACTACTGCCCCTGATAATGGGCGAGAGTCCCTGGTATTCAAGCAACATGTCTTTTCTGTGGATTCCTCCTCGGAGTTCAAGCGACCTTTGTGATACCCGAACTTCGTTTCGATGGGATTCTGACAGGCCAACTGGGGGTCTATTCTATATATCCACAGAATTTCCGAGTCTCGACAGTGACGAAATTTTGACATTAGAGCCACGTAAAATTCTAAGGGGAGCATATGAAATTTGAGATTTGTCGGGGAATTCGACGTCACATCCACGGATTTACCGAGGTTCGACCGCGTCAATTCCTTGCTGAATAAGACCGCTGAAGCTCAATGCAGCCAAGGTCACGGTTTCCTTTTGCTGCGTCAAGTGATGTTTACCATTCCTGTTGAAAAGTCCTTTAGAAACTCTTCTGTTACAGAAACGTGACGTGTTCCTCCCAGGCCCTTTGCTGGGGGACAGCTAGCTGACAAACAATAGATTCAAGAAGAGAACAGTTGGAACCCTCCGGCATTATATCGGGGAGGATTGTTGAAGCCTTCAAACTGCTTATTGGACCATTTTGAGTGGATAAATTATGCTGCCTCCACGACGATGTGTGAAATAATTACCGTAATATCATATTGTTGTACCTTTACGCGGGTGAACAAAAATAATGTCGAAAAATGTAGAAAATGACCCAACACTACTGAGCTAAAAAACATTGCCATATTAGTTTAATCATTTTTACAGAAGAGCAGGGCTCTCGTCAACCCCCATTCATTCTGTTCTTCATAGAGTGAGACAGACAAATCTTGAGTATCGACTACTCTTGGTTGACCGTCCATGACCGGGAATATTACTTTTTATTGCCATGAATTAAATTCGCATTTGACCTGCGATATGTGTATTCGTTGGCAAATCCGAGCGTCTCCCAAATGATTAGTTTTCGAAAAACAAAATGATTTGAGAAAAAGTGCCGAAAACTACATTTCCAATGTGTAGTACGATAACATTAGAATTTTTAACAATATATATTGATGACATATTAAACATGACCTTAAGTAATGCGTCACTTTTGGTGATTCGTTTTATAGCATTATCAAACCCGTTTTATAAAAACTAAGCGTATGAAAATCACCATAAAATGAAAGTACTATCAATATTAATTTTTTTAAATCTATTCGACCTGTTATGATTGTGTCGTAAATTTGATCGTATCCTGAACGAGAATTGAGATTAACGCAGAAAAATTTTCGAATTGGCTGGTTCAAGTTCCTTTTAGTTACGTATCTAATCACCATTCGCTCTCCTTCATAACTGTTTTGCCAAATGGCACAATGACATCATCATGACCAGCGTGCTGGCGTTTTTATTTTTTAAAAGATACATTAGGACGGCGAAGATTATGATCGGCGATTTAGTAGCTAAAAGATTTGCATGGTGCTTTGAATTATTCTTCTCGATCTGTAATGTAAGTCGCAGAAACCATAAAGGCGATCAGAGCAATGATTTCATGTTATCAGTATTGATGGTGAAGACAATCTAAAATTGATCGATGATCACGTGCGTGGTAGGTTTATGGCTAGTACTTGCAAAGAAATCATTCCCTTTCGTCCATCATCATTAAACATTTTTTTTATCGAATTCGGAATGGGCTGGGTTCATTTCAGTGTCAGCTTCTGGAATAAATTTATAAAAATGAGAATAGTTAATTAGATATAAGATAGTTATCTAACTCAAGGTAAATCATCTGCATTAGTAACTTACCTCTTAATAATGCATTTTATCACACTTCAGATCTGGCTCGTTCTGATTACGAATTCTATTGGACATAGAATTATACATATATGGCATATATGCGAATAACTTTTCCAGTCAAGGAAAAAGCGATAATTTGCAAAACGTGTGGGCATCACTTTGTCCTTTTAAAATTTACCTTGATATTCAAATGAAATTTTCTTGCTTGTATTAATGCTTGTAGCTCATTGGCAAAGATATCTGGCCGGCGATATTTGAACATTTCGCTGCATAATCCGATCACAGATTTCGGGCTTTCGGGCGGGAGATGAAGTTTCTCTACTGTGGAGCGAACATTTTATAACCATGCATATATTTGAAAACATATATCGCTGTGTAGAATCTCGTTAATTCTGCTTGTGTTATGACAAATACCCTGGTGAATTAGTGTTTTATTCCATCACAAATGTAATCTGAATACATTTGTAGATTTATCACTGGCTAAATATTATTGCATATTGAACGATTCCTATTTTTTGTTCGCATTTTACTGGTAGGCTTCCAAGTAATGATGAGTATGAATGAAAATTTTGCAGAAATTACTGATAGTACCTCTTTATCTTGTCTCTGGGTATGTACCAAAAGATAATTGGATCATTAAAAAAAATAAATTATTTTATCCGTTTATCCGAGGGAGCACATTTTGTCCTAACAAAAATTATACCAATGCTCCTTCCTGAAATTCCTTGATGCAGTTTTATTCGTGCCCTGCGCTTAAAATATGCATTAATTTCACATTAGAGATTATAAATAAAGTTAGGCTTTTATTATGTGAATCAATGGGACACTTAAAAACCCTTTCTATTGCATCACAGTACTTTTGTGAAGAATATAGATTTTGCCCTTCAATTTCATTCATGCTGGCCGCATTATTCGCGATCAAGAGTATGTTGTTTTCTGGTAAGTCAGAAATAACTGCATGTGTCTTTCTTTGGAGATAGACAACTCTGTCAAATATGTTTTTTCTTAATCGCGGGGCCAGGGCGTACTCTGCTATATTGTGTGTGGTTCCTTAATAATAAAATTCCTATTATTGACTTGGATGTAGTGGAGTGAAATTAAAGCTTAACGATGCAAGCAAAAATGTTCACATTTATCTCTTACATGTCTTCTTAACCTCTTGTTTCTCGACAAAGCATCCATTTCTTTATTAATTACGGTTGTGGACGTCAAAATAATTATTAAAATCCTTGTTTTTGCATTTTTATTTTTTGAAATTGCAATAATTGATTGTTTGCTATTAAGAAAAAAGATTAGCATGCCATACGTACGTATTATTCAACGATTACATTTTAATGAACTCTTTCCGTCCATACGCAAGGTGCTTAACGACCTTGTTCATATGAGTCGACTGCTGCGCCTTTTCTGTTCAACTAACGCATTTTGACCGCAGAAGCTGTAGTTATAAGCTATCACCACAAGAGGTGAGACATTTTGATGACTACATATCATTTTCTCTTGTTTCCGTTGGAGCATTTGATTCTCAGTTTTTTTCCCGGAAAAGGCATTCATATTGGATAGAATAATATTATTTTTACCCATATTTTCCCACTGTCGCACCACATAATTTCATGTTCAATTGCAAAAAATGTTGCATGGAAAGGTAGGATTGTGATATTCAAAACCACCAGAGAAAACTTCCTTGCATGATTAGCTATAATATGGGTCAAATCACATTTCAGTCATCGAAGTGTGGTACCACATTAGCCTGTGAGAATGATCCAGACACACTTCTGCCGATGCACCTCTCTGATAGGCCGTTCGTTAGTTCTCTTTCTTAATAAACAGCGTCAAATACTTGCACATTTCAATGATTTGCGTAAGAAGTTTATTTCAAAACTAATTCACCAGTATTATTACTTACCGAACTCTACCGTCCCTACAAGTGTTTTTTGTTATAAAATGATTGATGCACACATTGGAAAGGGAAGTTTACAGAAGTTATTTCAAGCATTCGAACAAATAAATCAATCTTAAAAGTGTTAAGATTGCGAGTTCACCAGTGTGTTCCTTTTACCATTTGTTTGAATGAAAACCGCAGTAGTAGTAGGTGACGTCCGCCGAGAACTTAAAAAGCCACCCATGTCCAACCGCATCCCGCTGAAGTGAGGGAGTACCGAGGTAATGCTCAATCGGCTTAACTTTTAATGGCGGAATTCTTTCTTTCTCTTTCGACCCCGAGGTGATTGCGAGGAGACGACGGCCTTCCGCGAAGTCTACAGAGCGGCAAAAAGAAAGAATAACAGTGAGCGAGAAAAAAAATTCCGCCACTTCCCTTCTGGGGCGAAATGGATCTGCTTCACGGTCAAACTCGCTCTCACATTTTTTCGATCGGCTGCGCTGTCGAGAGTGGACATTTTTGACGACCGGCCGGTCGATCCATTTGATGTTGCTCCCGTCGCATCACCCCCGCATCACCTGCCCTCCGTATCCCTCCCGCCATCCCACCCCACAATCCTTGTCTTTGGTGCGACGCACTTTGTCGACGGCCTCGGAAATTTCGCACGTTGGTATAGCCGGCTTGAGGGGAGATTGCATTCCAACTCTTTGGGAGGACTAAATGTCTCTCTGAAGAGATAATTTGCCGCCGTACCGTTAATGCTGGCTGACTCCATTTCGGCAAAATCGAAAGACTGTTTCCCGTCAGCGGGGACGGTACTGGAGGAATTCCGTTCTATTGCTGACACATAAGTCACTTACTTGCGATGCTTTGTTGTGAAAAAAGATGAAACCGCTGACTTTGAAATGAAGTACATCGGTGAGTAGCCCATACTTGTGCCCATATTATCAGTCAGTCAACCCACCCGTGAGACCTTCCCTTCTTTGATTCTGTTACTTTTTTTAACGGATCTTTATGCTTCAATGTGTGTCCTATCCATTTTTGTTTTTTTATTGCAGTATTCCTTATGATTCATTTCTATTTATCGGTATATATATCCTCATTATTCTCGATACTCATTACATAATGTTTTCCTTAATTAAAGGGATGTGATCACGAGGCAAGAAACATGTAAGTTTGTTAGCCTCTATTCCATCCTTTATGATTCCGTCTCCGGATATAGCATATTTTGTCCTCGCGGAACGACACAAGAAACAGATTTCATCTATAGGTAGGACCCTCGAAGTGTACATATGAGCGTACTGTTCCAAGATGGTGTTAGAAAACGTCCGTCATATTTTTTCCAAGGTATGATATATTAAGTCTGCTTTAAACTCAGATTTTTTATAATTTATGTGCCCGAAATTTTCACCTAAATCCTCTTAGCAATCGCTGCAATGGTTCCGAATAGCCATTTCAGTGGCTTTTTCAGTCGAATTACCTACCGAGCTATGTAAAAGCGAGAACGATGGTTGCGAAACTTATAGATGAACTGCCGTCAAGTGGGTTGAATATTGCTGATTAGAGTACTTGGAATGGCTTTATATTGTATTATTTTACTACATATTTATTTGACCCAATATATTTTCGAGAATTGTTAGCTTTTGGAGCCGATACCGGGGAGTATGTCTTTGAAATAACTTTCAACATTCTAACCATGCATAACATTCAACTGTATGAGCCTAACATGTTGGGCTTCACTTTGTTTTGTTGAAATATTTGTCCTTTTTCAGGTGTTTTCGATTCTTACTATCTTATCGCGCTGCTAATTCCTCGGAAGCAAAGAGTTTAATCTAAAATTTTGTGCGAAGTGGGATTCAAACCCATGACTTCTGCGGTGCCCAGTGAACTCATTACTCGTATAGCTCACCGGTCTGGGTTTTGTATTCTACTCGTTTATTTTCCGTTATGCGAGCACTGCTGGCTTTCGGCACTGAAAATAGCAAGGGTAGTCATTAAGCAATCAGTTTCCCGAAAAGCGTGACATTGTCGGTCATAATAGAAACTAATGAAAACAATGACCTCTCATATTCTCTGCGGCGAAGTGGCTTTTCCTTTGAAAGGAATTGAATAACTTGAGACTCCAAAGAATCTGCTGCAAACATCTGAATGTCTTAAATGTGGCCGCTGTGAAAAAATTTTATGCCAGCTATCAGCCGATCCCAATAATTGATTTATTTTGCTAGTAGTTTATGTTGTTTGCTTTTGGTTGTATTATGTTCATTTTCCATGGTATGATATTTAATTGTTATAGTGAAGTGCTTATTTCCGTTTGCTCAGAATGCTGAACGTATTGAAATGGCATTTGGATATCAGTTTTAGAATTTTGACTGCCGTCTAAGTTCGAAGTATTATTATTGATGAACTAATTTTAGAAGTTCCAAAGTTAATATTGTAACTAATCTCGTATTTGTAGTCTAGAATCAAGAACTTACAATACCAGCTCTTCTCTTACCGTTTCTGCTACCGTTCAATCATCTGATATGAGTGTGTCACTGCATATTATAGGAAATATTTTAAGGACTTCAAGCTTACTTATTTCTTGACGAGAACGTAATTCTTCTTGTGCAGATCTGTACTTCATACTTCTCGCCACATCTTTTGTTTTCATCATGAAAGGGGTGTTAAGTAGTAAATTGTTATTTTTTGTATTGGCTGTGCCTTTTGCTGACATGCACTTTAATCCTGTTACCGTTTACCGTTTTCGATAGGTCATTTTAACTGTAGTACGTGACGGTGAGCACGAAGAAGTAATTTCCTTCGGAAAAAAGAAATAAATGGCACTCATGCATGCAGTTATGACAGTTTTTTTACTTTCATTTGATAAAATCTTTCCTGAATCGGTCACCTGTGGCCAAATTTCGTCGAGGTGGACTCTAATGTTTTCTGATGAGTGAAATCATTCCGTAAATTGTGTGTGAAGTTGAGTTTTTTCAGCGGAACGAAAAGGGGTTCTGATATGAAAGGGAAATTTCACGCTTCTTATCTATTACGTCAGTTAGCCTGCTTTAAGCATCCCAATCCCACCGCTTCTTTTTTCTTGATTTCACTCTTGATGAGTTTACGGTAAATCTACCAATCGCTTGAGTAAGTATTATTTCATACTTTCTTAAACGAGTGCCGAGGACAAGATGCGAAATTAGTTCCGTAATGCCTTGCCTTAGCCACTAATGAACTTTTAACTAGATTTTACTCTTATAGGAGGATATCCTAGGCCATTAGACTTGATTCAGTTAGCTCAAAACAGTTGGATTTAAATAGCTGGAGATGTTTGGGCAACTTATGAAGTAACAATTCATAGTTTGGCAAAATTTGATGAAATTACTGCTGCTACGGACAGATTTAATTATCTACCGCAAAATGCTGATGGCATACGTTAATCGTCACGCGATCTAACCACTAATAATTATTCGCAGTATGCCTTAGTCTCAGTGAGACCAGTATCGAGCACTTTAAAATCTCCATATCTAATATTCTATTTCATAAAATAAATAATTATTAGGGCCTGTGAAGGATAAGACGCCTATAATTCCTGAAATTATTGAAAACTATCGTGACACATCTTGGAATCTGTTAAGTCAAAATCTTTCTTTGATGTGCTAAAGAAGTACCTTCCGTAAATGTTTTTGATAAGATTTCAGTTTTCTCAGCCATGATCGCTGTTGGAAAATGAAATCTTATATGTTTTTTAGCAATATCTTTCCCATTTACAAACCTGTGCAGCTTAATGCGGCGAATTTAGCTTTTCTACAGTGAAAACAATTGAGGAATAGGTGGTATTTTTCCTAGTTGTTGAATTTTTACATTCTCTGTCCATCATTGACGTTTCAAGCCTGTCAAATGATTACCCTAAGGCTTTTCAACTCTGTATTTTGGATATAGTTCGTGTTTATCTCCTAGTTTCCATGAATGATAGCTTTTTGCCTATTACTGTGTCAATAAATATCATTTTAATGCTATCTACGTCGGCTTGGGTATATTACAGGTATATCAAAGAACGATCTAAAGTTTGGCATTCAATAATGAAAATTTTCTGCATTTTCTTTCCATAATGTTGTCACATATAAATACTATCCTTGTAAAGCGTTTTCTTAAAACACGTCCCTATGAAGAAATTTAGTCCCACGTGGCATTGTTTTATTTAATATGGAGCCCAAGGGAAACTTTCTACACCTGACCTCCACAAGTAGTACAGTGAGCGTGTTGGTAATTTTCCTTTGTCAATATTGAAGAAAGTGGAAATTTTTTCCTTCGGTGTTTGAAAACAGTTTTTCCCCCAGGAGCAATCCTTCTCAGGGAGTACCCATATGAGATGGGATTATTTACAACCATACGAAACAACATTTTCTGCCATGATCAATGAAATTTATTTGTTGAAGATGGTGCAATACTGGTTATCCTCGTCGAACTGTGGAGAAGAATATTCCCTTCGTAAATTACCGAAGCATTCAAGAGTGGACGCCTTTATATTCGTAGTCCTCGCTAGTTTTATTCCGAAAAAGAGCCTTAAATGACTATGCGGAGAAATCTATGGGAAAATACTTCGGTTAACTGTAGTTTTCTAATGTAGGCGAGAGTTCCATGTGACACACAAGTAGTGGAATTGCAAATTTGAAAGAATGAAGGATGTGGAATGTTTTTCATCTACTCATGAATGCTCATTACAGGCTGAAGTGGAGGAAAAGTGAGACTACGTATGCAGATTACCTAATTGGAGCAGTTACTCGGTGGTATTTTGTACGTTTAGAATATCCTAAATGGGATTGGAGATGACTGGGGATTGCATATTTTAGACGTGAAAGTATGAATCATTCCATTCAACCCGAATCATAGAAATTCATGTAGTCAGGTTTTCGACATACCTACAAGTCATAAAAATTCGATTTATTTAATTTTACATGTCTGAACAGAAGATTTGAACGTATATAATGTTTCTTCTCTAGGGAATTATATATTTTTACATATTAAAACACCATAGTCCAAGAATCACTAATTGCAAAGCCCACAAATGTTGCACATTGTAAATACATCTATTAGGAAATGATAGTATCTTTCTATGCATTGACTGTGTCATTCACGGTATTATGTTCCCACCCTCTTTCGGGACCCTAATCAGCATGGTGAAAGACGTGTCTTGCTCCATGTTACATTTTGAATTCCAAAATTTTCTCAGTGGCGATCCACATGGAGGCCTTTTGCACTAGAGATGAAATTTCCACTTGTTCGGGAAACATGTGATGCAGTCGTGGGGTCGTTTCCTGTATCACCATTTATTAAGCTGCTGACAAAGGTAGCGAGAGTCTGTTGGTTCGGCGTCTGATAAAGAGTGTGCTTAGGATAAAGGGAGATGATGTTGCATTGCTCAAACGAAACTATTAAGTTTGAGGATAGAAAATTAATAATTTTTGATAAGTATGACAAGGAGCGTATGGGCATTGATGGCACGGTGGAAAATGCGTTGCATGGGCCTCGAGGATGTTCACTGTGACGTTTCAATACGCAATTTGTAGTTACTTGATGTCCCTACGTAGAGATCAGGGATTTCCATTGAGAGTAAGTGCAAAGATTTTTAAGAAATTTGGTCATATAAGTCATGGCGATCATCTGATTTTTGACAAATTTAAGTTTCATCTCTGGTCGAAATAGTTATATAGAAAGCAAAAAGTTACAACTTTTACTCTCAATATCAATTCTTATTCTAGAGGCCTGCGCAAACAGATTTCCATCAAGCAGTTCAGCAGAGCCGTGAAATTAAAGCGCGCAGACGTCTGCGAAAGGGTTTCCGGCCGTGGAATACTAGTCCCTAGGCGAATGAAAATCATGAGATTCCTAGGCACTCTAACGCTAAAATGAAGAATGGAAGTTATGTTATACTTTGTTATACGAAGTTATGTTTATCGTAGCAGGAAATGCTACGACTAATTTTTTATTCACTTGAGAATCCTTACTAATTATTACTTCCGGGAGAAAGGGATTAATGTTATCATTGTATTCTCCAATGTTCTTTACATCGCTTCATGGAAGAGTAAGTATTGGATGCGACGCAAAAGATACACGAGGCTCGTGTCTCATTTTTTTACCCCATTCATTTCCTTGCCCGCATGTGGCCTAATAAGTAACCCCAAGGTAATGCACGGATATATGTATTGTACTTTTCTCACTCCCTCATCCGCTATGTCTGCGTCGTTTGCGTCGTCTTCGGCTATGCGACCCTTCTTGCTTCTTTGCATTTGGAAGCATGTGGAGGAAGGTAAACCAGAAAATTAGTTGGTACATTCTACCCATGAAAAATGAAGGTGCAAGGTATTTCAGAGGATCATGGTGACTTGTAGCTGAAGAGTCACTAGAAATTCGAAGGCTTCCGGTATATCTTATGTAAGAGGAAATCATTTTCCTCTCTCAATAATAAGTACCCACGTATTCCTCACACTATCCTCACTGTGATTGATGCTATACCTGTCGTAATCGCCGTCACTGAAGATTACTCATACCCCTAGACCAAACATGCTGCATACGAATGCTCATATAATTTTCTCCTTGTATTCAATGCAATGGTCCATTTTAGGACCATCATTCATTCTTGGTTACCATAAGTTGCTTTTAGTATGCTTCATGCGTCTCTGTCTCTTCGGTTTCATTAATTGAATACCAATGATAATTTATGATGCATCGTCATTGATATATGTAATGCACAATTGCTAATAATCACAAAAGTTTATTCTGCCTCATTGGGAACATTGATTTATGATCTTTATCTTTCCTTTTAGTGTCTGCAAGTGAGCCCTAAATTCTTTTTCCTTTAACCACTGAGAACTCGTTAAGGTTTATCATCGATTCCTATAGTCTTCTTTCTTTTGTGGCTTTATAGGTCTTTCCTTCGCTGAAGTACTCTCAATCTAATGCAAACCTTATCAACGTCCCATTCCCTTCCCACAGTCAAAATAGTAGCAGTTGCTAAGTTATAGAATCCTTTTGTTTCGGTGGAAAACCAATGATGTAACTCTCCTTTACGTAAACTTCTCAGTTGAAAGGCGTACGCTATAAGATGATGTTTCCCCTGCACTTTTCCTGTAAGTTAATTTGGTTTCACCTGTTATGTTCCTGCCTTTTTCCTCGTTGTTAGCTTCGCCCTTCCTCTGAAGTCCTTCCGTAATTGAATAAAGGATAGCACCTGCTAGGTTCCGTGGTGAACGTCAATTTTGTGTTGCCTGTGTTTTTAGGTTCTAAGTTTTATTCTTGAAAATCACTTAGGATCAATCTATTAAACTTGGAATTAATACATAATGTCTGTATTTATCGACTTAAGGTTTGAAGCCAGTTCTGAGGAGATACGGAACTCCGAGAGTATTGTGTTTTAGTTCAAAGAACAGTCTCCAGAAGCTGGTGCCCTGGTTCAGAGCCCGATACCTCTAGACTGCTGGCCCAGTACTTGATGAAGCCACTACAAATTATTGAGAGTAATTACTTGTTCATTGAACTTATCTATCTATTTAGTCTCTCATGATTTATCTTTTGTGAATGTCCCATTCTCAGTCTGACTTGATAATTCCTCCCATTATTTTCTTTCCGATATATATTTCAGGAGGCTATTTTGCATTTATACGTGTCCAATTCATGTGTCATCCACTTTTAATTTTTGATTACGAATCTTTTCAGTGTAACTCCTCGTGAGATTAACTAATTGGTGATTCTTTGTGTACATTGTATCGTCTATATTTTCCTATAACCGAATATTTCTGAAGCTCATATTTTTTAAGCAGATGTATAACTTGAAGTAAACTTGCCCTGCTTGGTGTAAAAATCACCTTCATTTTTAAGGCATAAAGAATCATACTTAGCATAAAGCAATTATCATTGACAACTTTGGCTGAAAGTAAAAATATATAGCTTTTAATCACAACGCAAGAAGTACCCTATCAAAAAATGGAGTCATATACTCTAGGAATTAATTCTTTTTGTTTAACGAGTTATGATTAATTATCCATTTATGCTAATTTCGCGTCATTTACAGGAAGACGTGATTTGTAGAGCGATAAATGTGGAAATACGTGTATGCAAATGACGAGAAATCGACGTCATGGCATTTAAACATGTCGAACTTAAGGAATCGATTGTGACAAGGGTATTCATAATAGGTTCTAATAAAGCTTTCTCGCATCAGTTGATGATGCATTGGACGCAGTTCTTCAGGTGAGCATGTGAAAGTAAAAAAAGAATGGAAAGCTGTCTTTACGCGAATCACATTCGGGTTATTACATATTTATGATAGTGTTGAGAAGTGCTTATACTCATTATTGATTTTTATTAGAATTTTTTAATCAATGAATCTAAGCATTTCAATAATTATTGTCATAAAGAGGGCTACCTTTGGGGCTCTACCGAATGAACAATGGAATGAGTAATTTCGTTAATTTTTGTCAAAGTCCAGGTTTAATATTTCTGTTTTCTTAATCATTGCATTCAAATAAAGAAGTAGAGCCTAATTTTTATGCGCTATATTCCTTGATCCATTATTCGGATACATCCGTGGAGAAAGCTTAACCTGGAAATTTTGGCTAACTAACTATTTATCTTGTAGTGTGTTTTATAAATCCTCTCTGTTAAGGCTGATGTAATAGAATATAGAAATCTTTATCACATCTTTGCGAAAATTGTTTTTTTAATCAAAGGTAGATGGAAATATTACGCCTTTTTATGGTATTTGTTTAGTTGAAAATGCAATGCAGATTTTATTCCGATGGAAACCTTCTCATACACTGATGTGAATATACCGTTTTTTTCAAGGCGTGATTTCGATGAGTAGATAATTGCTTCACGCCAAATTAAACTCGGCCTTACCTCCCTTTTCTCGCAAGTCGGTGTACCGGTGGCATAAAAATCATTATTACGCCTATTTGTCGTGTCGTCTTGCGAAACGGTGCCAGGGAAGACCTTCGGTGGTCAACCTCCAGGCCAGTCCACTCTCCATTCTTTCTTCCTTCCTCCACTCAGGATCCACGGACAATGGACACCTTCTCAGTGCCCTTACCTTCTCCTCCATCTCCCCCTATACTCCCCGGCGAGGCGTCAACCGGACACTTTTGAGTCATCGAGGGGTGCGGAAGCTACGAAAGGTTTGTGGCGGATGTGGAGAATTCGTTTCCAATCACCCCGATGACTCATTTCCATTGAAACAGCACCACCGACCTCCCACGGGTGCACGCTCTCGGAACAGACAGCTCTTCGCTTGAAATACCGCGCACTCACTCACCTTCGCTCACAAAACTAGTCTCTCGTCAGTCGCGGCTGTGCTGAAATCCCACTTTTCCAAAGCGGCGTAATTAACACTTGGTGAGAACAGAAGTGAGCGAACGATTTCCATCAAGTGTTTCTTAGATCGGATCGAGCCGTGGATTTTTTACGCTGAACAAACGCCACTTAATCCTCTATTCTGCCTTAGGTCACCGCAAGTGTGATTTATCTTTTCCTTCTCGTAACTCTATCGGGGACTATTACGCTAAAGACATTCATCAAAAGTTTCCCACGCGTAGGTGGCGTTTTAATCATAAACTCCCAGTGTCGCGTTTTTACGAATAACTATTTTAATTTGCCTAAAAGACGCCGAGAATTCCTAAACTTTTTACCGAGAAAATAATTGCAAATGTGCTGTGGTGCAATAATGCTGAGGCGCGGAATGAAGATGTTTATGTAATATATAGATCTACGTCTTAAATTATCTTTCCCAATAAGAAAGATATTATTCTATTTTTATATTATTTTATTGCCTAAACTTACGGAGGCATCTGATACCGATACGGGCAGCAACCCAATTGCATTTAAGAAATTAATGTCAAGAGGGGTAATGTAGATTACCACCATATGTGTGTAGCCCACAAGTAAAAGAAAAGGAACAGGAAATGATTGGGAACTGATATAACTTAAAACAAACAAAAACAAGAGCACAATTTGTAATCTCAAAATTCCAGTTTTTATATAATATAAATTTTGTTATCTTTGATGTGCCGGTAGTTTGAAATGACACAGAGTATGATGCAAAAGACAGTTAACCAATCATGCATATCATGAGAAGTATTTCAGGTGAAACAATCGGGAAAAAATTTACAGAATGATGAAAGACTATCAAATATCAAACAAGTGATTATGTGAGCATGTGTGATACTTTGAGTTGTAATTGTTTATCTGGCGCATTTGTTATTGGTTTCTAACCTTTTATGATACTTTGATCACCTAGTTCAGATAAAAATTTAGTCAATGTAGTGTAGTTAAATTTTCCTGGCCTCCATTCGCAAGTATAAAGATAGGTTTTGTACGGTTTAAGAACATACCGGAAAAGATTACGTTGAAAATTAGTTTGGAGATTTCAGGTAGAGAGAGAGAGAGGTAGCATATGTCCCTCGTGTACAGAGTTTGGTCCCAGATGAAGCCTCATGAGCAGAACTGTCAAAACCCAAACAGAGTTAAAATGTCCCAACAATAAAAAATGTATTCCAACGCCCGGGAAAAACTTGGAGCGGCTTTGAGAAATGAGGCGGCGCTTATATTTGGTGCGCAGCTTTCACGTGAATAAGGTCTCATCTCGTCTCTCCTTAATCATCTTGAATTTTTAGTCTTTTTCTGTGCGCATCCGTTTTCTGCGCACTAAAATATTAAATACGGTCATTTGGTGAGATTTCTGAAAAATATATACCCACAGGGATTTATTTCTAAGGTAGTAAGTTTTGTGATTACCTTAATGTAGAATGATTCTTATTTTATCCTCCTTTTAGAGGCGTATTAGACGATGTGCTGAAAAGAATTTTGTACTTTTTAATTGTTATTTCTGTCACCAGATGCTAAATAAGCTGGTTGCTTTTAGTATGTAAGATAGCACAATAATGTTATTTCCATGACCGATGATTTTGAAAGAAATTTGTGTTTTTACCTGATGAAAAGGATTGGGAATCTGATATACTTGTTACAAATTGATTATTCAAATTAATTAGATTCTAAAAAGGTGACAATTCAGAAATGGTATCTGATATGCTGCGGTAGTTTAGCAGTTAAGTTTGATTATCAATTTCCTTTGCTAATTGCTAATATTTGAACTAACGTATGGCAAAATACCACCATTGTCATTAATTGTGTAAACCTATAAGCTAATAATGCCGTCTCTTGCCTATATATCACACTTCATCATTGTAATTTTGTGAGTTACAATATTTTCCCTTTTCCGTGACCAAGGGATTTGCAATTTTTCCTTACCCTTTGCTTGAAATATGCTATAAAGGTGCTTATTTAATTTTTATAAGTCAGTACATATGAAAAAATAATTGTTTACTGGTCTAGATAACAAATCATTTTATCAAATTGAAAAATGCCACTTTCGGGAAAAAGATTAAACTCACTTACTAAATCACCAGTCTCCATATTCAAAAAGCTGAAAGTTTATTTAAGCGAGTTATTTTTACAGTGGTGGATCGCGTCATTATTTCAATCGTCATCTTTTAAGTTCATGTGCAAAAGTTGTGCTTTCATTCTCTGTTTCAGTTTGTAATGCGTTATCATCGATTGAGAAACGCGGTGTGCTGCCTGGAAGTATTAGATGCCTGCTGCGCTTCATTTCTTTCTGGAAAAAGGAACAACCGGATTTGTGAATTGTTTATCTGAAACCATCTGCTCGTATCTATATCTTTGTCCCTTGCTCCTTTACTCATCTGACGCTCTGATCTCGTGAGCCCTCGCTCCAGTCATCTGCTCTTTCCAACATGAAAGCCGACTCGTGCCGTAAATGCTTTCCATGTGCATTCTATAAAGAGTTCTAGCCTTCATAAACTCCGGTATTATATCTCATGATTGATTACTCAGGCGAGAAGTGGCAGCTTAAGTTACTGGTTGAAAACGATGGCCGTAACTGATGGCTAGATGTAGTAATGTATGTAGTAAGACGAGGAATGATAAGTGGAAACCTGAGGAGATATTTTGTTTCGGTGACGCCGAGCCACGCCATACCAGCTTTCCTCCGTTTGACTTCCCCTCTCCGCCCTCCCTCCCTCCCTCACTCCTCCGCTCCCATCCCACCAACCACGTCCCTCTCTTCTTTCGGCGGGCGCACGTTTGACACCCAGACGAAGGCTCGAGCCCTGGTGATACCGCGTGCGTGATATTGACCACGCAGTCTCACGTACCCACGCTTGCTCCGTTGAAGATCTCTTAAGGTCGCTTCTCCCTCCTTCACTAATAAGCCACTCGAAGTGCCTCTGGGGCACCTCCTCTCGGCCAGCCCCACCCTCCCTTTGCCGCCCCTTCTCCTCCTCTCCACGGCTGGCTCGTCGCTTTGGCCTTGCTCCCGAGCCGAAGCTCGATGGCAGTGAAAGTATGTTTGTGTTTCGCCTCCGTCGGCCGCTCCCCCTCCTAGGTCGGAGCTGCTTATCTTTCCCCTCTTCTCTCCTCCGCCCCGCCCCCTCCCCCTCGTTTCCCCTCCAGCACATTCCCACGAGATGCCTTCAACCGTCTCAAGAATGCAGCAGCAAGAGTATCTGCATCCTTCGCGAAATTTACATCTCCGGAAGTGGTCTTCTCTCGGTCGGCCGAGAACCTCTCGCCGTTTGTTTACGCTTTCCTCATCCCAGCCCATCCCTTTCGTTTGAAGCTGAGGCCGGTTCCAATGCTGAATTCGCTAATTAGAATATTGACCTAGGACGACATGTGTCCAAGGAATGCGTTCCAATTGTGCACTTTAGCAATCAAGAAATAGGTCTCGTATTGCTCGAAGTGTGAAGCATACGTTATTTTCCTCACGCGGACTGGATTCTGGCAGTCCTACACGCAACCCATGAAAAGTCGGATTGGGTGCAAAGGCACTGCAAACATTCGTTAAATGCTGCGCGCTGGCTGCCCGTCCGTCGTCATACATACAATTTTCATGGGATTGACGAAACATCTCGTGCTGTATTTTACACGTGCGTCGTTCACCATTCTTGCGATTAGGGTTGCCTACACTGTGGATTTTTTTGGAAGACACCCGAAACTGGTCTGTGGTATTTCAAAAGCTCTCACCTCCTATATTGAGGTTTTTCCTCTAGTTTAAAAAAATACTTGAGAAATGTTTTCCACGAAACATCGTGCGATTTATAATATTGCTAGCAATGTTAACTGCTAACTATATCTCGTTATGTATTAATTTATCTCAACATTTCAAGATTTTATCATAACAATAAATGGTACAACTTGATGGCAACTTCATTGACTCTGCCAAGCGTTAGTAACGCTTAGATCTAGTGTAGATATACGCTACGCAGTTATTGACCATGTATTTAAACTGCAGTTAATACAGTGGTTTATCCCGGAATCTCCCGGAATTAATTATTCTTTGAACAAACTTCTTCTTAAATCAGGCATTCTAAAGTTGACAGCATGATTTCATCACCATAATAGACGGGGAAAACTACGCTTAAAATTGCTGAAACTGAATACCTTGCAAATTCTTAAACATTGCCGATATTGGAATCAGATTTTGGACACTCGGACTATAGCTCTAACTGAAGAGTTGGCTGCCTATTTTCAGGGTAAGAATTCCGGAAATATTTCAGTGAAACCCCAATCCTAGCTCTTAGTGGAGTGCAATTTCATGAACTTTCCCTCTGTGGTATTCCTTTCTGTCTAAAGGATGGAAAAAGTTTTGGACCCCGTGGCGTATTTCGTTAGGAGAAAGATATCGTTGATGCCAGATTTCTCTCATTCCTACTTCTGCTTGCGACAAGCATAATCGTTTTCTTTGAATTGAATTGAAATTTTGGTTTAATTCTTTTCTGTTGTGGAAGAATGACGCTCAATTACTTATGAAGCATTGAAGGGTTGGCGTTGGTAGTAAATTATGATGATTAGTAATATGCCCTTGATTAGAATGGTGGTGTCCTTAGGTCCTAAACGATGAAAATACGATTCTCAATCTTTCGTCTATAAAAATTTGTTTAAACTTGTTGAGTTAGTATCTGTCTTTATAGAAACATTCGCAGTAGTATCCTAAATAGTGCTTTGCTTGAAAATCTTTTCCTAAAGCCTTTGTTTCTACTTATTGTCCTTCTTGCGGGTATATTGACGTGACTGAGGTAGCTTCATTGGTGAACAAATTTTCACGGTGACTTTCCTCATATACCGTTGCATTAACAGATCTCCTCGAATTTACGTGAAGAATTCCATGCTTGCTCTTTATTAATCTTATACCGCCTCTTTCTTAATGTTGAAAACCCATAGGCGCGGTAATCTTTTTTTCACCCCTAAATGTATATCATATTAAAATATCTTGTTTCCCAGCAATAAAAAATGTCAGAATCGCATGAAAAGAATGTTCGTTGGATCATCTTCCAAAGTCTCTGTTGAATGGCCCGGAAAGTGTCCAAACCCTAAATTTAGTCTTATAGTGATGGAGGAACGACCCTGTCTTATTTGAATATGATGTCAAAATTCCACTAAGTACCTCGCAAACCATTGAAGATTTACTTAAATTGAATCTATCGAGTCCTTGTGGCCAATCCGGCTTTTATGAGGATTGAATATTTTCTAATAAAATATAATTTTACGTCCTCACCGCTTTGGAAGTTATATGTGAAAGAGGATGATCACCAACGTCCCTTTACACCCCTCAAATGTAATCCTCCCCATGAGGTCGTATAACGAAGTTTTACAGCGATAATGATGCACATAAGTCATGGATAACATTTTTTATCTCTTAGTGGAAGAAAAAAAATATCCTCTTCTGGCAGTTAGAGTGACCCATTGAGACGGATTAACTGAGGTTATTACCAACAGTGCTACTTAAATATATCTGTAGTTTCACAGCCATCTATAATAGTCTGATGGTTATGTTTAAATTTATATTAGTCCTCGTAATACTCTGCTAGCATATATCTAAGTTACTTGGGTTTGCGTTTATCGTTGGTTACATTCGAACTTCGCTCTAAGCATTTTATTTGGCTTCTTTAGGCTGCACCAAGTCAGCCTGGCTTCTGGGAGTCTGATGGTATTCCAGTAGCTGCAACGGGTGAGGTTAGAAAAACATGCATTTCCGTGAGCCTGATCGCAGTAGGTTGCTCAACCCTACGACGCTGCCATTCATCGTGTAGCTATATGCTATGTTGTAACAGCTTGAGCTCTGATGTTTCCAACTCCAAGGTCAGCGATATCTGTAGTCACCGTGAAAGGATGAAAAAAATTATATGCCAAAGAGCTGTTGGCTTCACACACTTCAGCTATTTAAGCGGAGGTAATTATTTCTTAAAATATTCCAACAGCAGTAGTTGGCGGAGCTGTACTGGTTAGCGGTTCCTAATTAACTAACGCCCTTCTCTAAAGACTGGTATTGACTCAGCTGCCGTGGAGTAAAGTCTCCGTTCGTAATCGTGTAATTTGCCATGTGCCGCATTTTAATCGATGTAGTCTTGTTGAAAATGTTTGACGTGGATTATATTTTACTTGTGTGTTATAGAGGAAGTTAAACCCTTTGAGTGCGGTACGACGTAATATCACGTCATGGTTGTCTTTACGCTGGTACTAATGACGTGATATAACGTCATGGGTACCGTAAGTGTTCCAGCTTACCAGGTCACTTACAGCAGTCTTACTAGGGAGCGTAGTGAAAGTTCCCTAGTGAAAGCTGGAACTCTCACGGTGACCATGACATGATATCACGCCATCAATACCATCGTAAAGACAAATATGACGTGATATCACGTCATGCCGCACTCAAAGGGTAAAAGTAGTGACCACTGGCGAATTAATGTACCCTCCTAAAATATTTTCTCCATGCATCAAACCTATGGCGAGGACAGTACTGGATTTAAATAAAGAGTTAATGTCTTCTAAATAATTCAGCAATTGGTGGTTACGATTGCTCCGGAAGGGGCCATGAGAATATATGATGAAAAAATGTTAAATGAGATATCTTAATTTGCTTTTGAGTTTACTTAAAAAGTACAGGAAGACTTGCGACAGGCTCGCTGTCATGCGTTATTTATAAATTGGCATTTATTGAGGTGGTCTCCAATAATTAAAAATTCACAAATGAGTTTAGCTAGATAAACTCTTTGGTAATGAATCTTTGGTCCTCCGTGGCTGTCTTCCAAATTCTGGAACAATACATGTCATACAGCTTGGCCGTTATTTTTCTAATTCAGTATACCATCTTATATTGTGACGGAGCGAAGAAAAATTGAATACTTCTCAAAAATCGAATGGAAGTCTTGATACCATTAGTGTTATCATTATTTAAGATTATCTGTGTCCGTATTTTTGAAGTTACTAATATTTTTGAAACTATGGTCTGGCCCTGAGTTGCTGTGAATTAATTTACTTCATATTTCAACGTAATTGGCTCCAGGGTCTTTGTGCCTTTTCATCCCCCTCATCTACGCATTAGGAACCGGGCTGGTGTGATGTTGATCGTCGTTTCTCTCTACTCTTCCTTCACCTTCTACTATGTAATTGTTCATCGCTTAAGTGCTCACCCATCTTGTCTTCAATTGCGAAAATGATCGATCTCTCATAACCGTTGACCTGCCAGTTTTCTTAGTATATTTTATGTTTGGGTTTGGAAGATGAAATATGTGTGGGGTAGAACCTACTTGAAGGGAAAGTTTTATAGACAAAAAAAAGATCTGTTGTCCTGTAGAAAACGAAATTTCTGTATTACAATTTTTAAGTTTGAATAACCCAGTTTTCAGCCCAGTAACAGCCCTTCAGTCATGTAGTTTTAAAAGCAGGGCAGGTCTATTAGTTGCGAATCATTATAATAAAATGGGAGTGGACAGTAAGACTTTTTTATGAGTGATGGTAGAAGGGAAATCTCAGGGCATTAGAGTTTTTTGGATCTTAATTCTCATTGAAAAGAATGAAATTTTATTTAGTAAAAGGGTATTATAAAATGATTTCTGTAGAGAATGTGTACGATTTTACATTTCATTCTTTGACATGCAGGGTTCAAGTGGAGGTAATTAAAAGGGCAGCGCGTGTTAATTCCTGGGCAGTTTAAAATAATAGAAGAAGATATTTATGGAGAGAAGTCAGACAATGACATCGATTATAATACTTCGAGGGAAGGCGAGGATAATCCATAGTAATTACAGTTACACATGTTGTTTGATGCCTTTTCTCAAAAATTGCAAATGCTATGATTGCAAATAAAATGATTCCGCGCAGGTTGTTGGCGTTTTTACCCGAAGAAAATAATTCTTAAATCGTTTTTTCTCAATACTGTTTCCCTAAAATGTCGTAGTTTTCTACTCTCACTCAGTTGTGCTTGCCAGCTGTAGTCTATTTACATGTATTTCCGCGCTGGTTTCCCGAAGTAAGACTGGTTAAAAAAATTATATATAACTGCACCAAAATTCTTATATATTTTGGTAACAAACATCAAAATCTAATTAAAAACAAAAAAATAATTGTGGCATTTAAATACGTTGAAAGTAATATAGCCATTAAAGGGTTTTATATTAAATTCTCCAAACGTTATAGTTTAAATAAAAAAACTCAAATATCTCTCGTGTGTGTCATTTATTCTTTACTTCCGTTTCTATCAATTTTGATGCATTATCCTTGGTGTTGAAAGCGTTTCTTGAAAAATATTGTTTCTACCTTGTAAAGTATGTTCTCGCGGCCGGAATAGACTGGCACGTGGGTGTCGCTTACTCCTTTGCCAGTATTTTGCTGACTGCTTAGCTATTGCCAACGCTCACTCTCGCGGAAAGATTTTCGAACTAGCAATTCCTTTTGGAAGAATGCCAGGATATCCGCGATTCTCTTCCACGTGTGCTCGCAAGACATGCAATCGGCAATGTTTCTTTATAGCTATCGCCTCTCGCACAAAAAAATCAAGTGTATATTGACATCTGTTGTCAAATATATACCATCCCTCTGCCTATTTTTTCTTCTGCCTATTTTTTCTTTATCTTCTCTTCTACTCTCTTTTACTTCTACTTCAGTGTGATAACAGTTCATCGTGGATCATTTATGTTGCTTGACCAGACCTTCCTCAATTTGGATTGTGATTAATAACTTGAAGCCTCTTCGGTTTACTCTCTGTAACGAATTAGAATGGCTGACAAACACGGGCACTGGGGCGATCACCAAACGAGGAGTTAAGGAGTGTTAAAATTCGAGGAAGTTTCGAAGGAAAATTTCGGAAACACCCTCAGTTGAAGAATTTTTTTTAAAAAGCCCACCCTTAACATTTTGATGAGGCACAGCTATTACCTGTAGCGGAAGATGTTATACTCGATAAAGCGACAATTTAAATCAGCAAACTTCACGCCTGAAATAAAGGAGAATTTTTATCGACATTGCGGATGAATTCCGATGTCAAACTACGGAATGAGTTAATAAAGTTATTTCCACCAGATTAGGTAGTAGTTGCCGACGTTTCGATGGCTACCTCCGCCATCGTCCTCAGGATATAAGGACGATGGAGGAGGTAGCCATCGAAACGTCAGCCAACAACTACGTACCTAACCTGGTGGAAAACCCGAGAAGACTTTCTTAGTATCATACGCCGGAAAAAAATCAAATCATAAGGAATGAGTTGATTCATTACTGTGTGACCCATTCCAAGTTTCTATTATTCGAATTCGGAAGTAGAACTGTGCCAACTTATAGTAGTGTGATAGTGCTAATGCAGATATCAGACCACTTAGCATATCAAAAGTTCGGGAAATTTTCAAGTTATAATTTCATGCACTCCCTGGTCATATTTTGTGCCTCTCAGCCGTCGGAATAGTCTACCTTCCGCATCTACCTCCCGCACCCCCCCTCCGCGACCCAAACTCCCCCACTCCCCCCGAAAGTGTACTCTCGCCTCATCCCGGCTTAAACTGCCTCTCCGCCCGCCTCCTCCCTCCCGCCGTCCGCCCACACAGAGAGGCTCCCGCCCATTCGCCACCGGCCGTAAAAGCTGATTGCCTCGGCCGTACTTACGAACCGCTGCGTAGTATGACGCTAATGATATCCGTGAGCCTGTCACCTGAATGATGCTGCGCCCTTAGCAGGTTATAATCACGCCTCAAGAATGCCGTATTCACACATTTAATTGAGAAACATCTGCTTGAATCGCTTGTTCCTTGAAATTCCTTCGCTAGATTTTCAGTTTTTACTTTGACCCGTATTTAACTCTAAAGCTTGAAGGTATGGAATGTAATTATTTTTAATTAGGTAAAATTACTAAAATGTCAAACATGTATGAGCTTTCAATTCATTCCTCTCTGAGGGCCAATCTTCTTCTTTTCCATTCGTGTAAGATTAATGCACGTCTTACTCTCTAATGTTTTATTAATTCTAAGAGAATGCAAATACTAGGAAACTGATACTTTAATTATCTTTGCCTTGAAGATTTTCTTGGCCGTACAGAGGATGTTCATTGCAGTCCGCGGAGTTGAGGTGACTCATCGATTCACTTAAAGTGAAAAAACTGGATAAGATAATCCACTCATGGCTCACACATCTAGAATTTGCATTCCTTGAAATGCGTTGGGGGATAAAACTATGCAACCTCTCCCCGGGGAAGTTATCTTTTTATCAGCTGAAACTACTTAAAACTTGGATTGGGGAGCATATCTCAGCACTTAGCTGTAGCAGTGCTTGATTCTGTTAGCTTCACGAGAACATGAATGATTGCATAGTTCTATTACGAACCTTAGTGGAGCAGCCGAAGTGGAACTATAGCCTGGAACTGCAAATTTGATTGCCACGTATTATTAATGAACTTCCATTGGCTCTCTTAAGTTCCTATTCATATTAGTGACGATTAAGCGGCTATATTTTCGCTTTGGACATTTTTCCTCTCTATCTGTTCTCTTCAATCAAACAAACATTTGCAGTACTCCTACCTTAAATACTATTCCTCCTCGAGATAAGTATGGTACAATTATATCTCACGGTAAATGTACAGCTTTTGCCTATTGCAGCCAGTTAAATTTAAATGTATTGACATTTAGCCTTGCAGTGGGGAGTGAAAACCCACCTCGATGGTACTTGAACCAGCGTCCTTTGGTTAATAGGTGAGGACCTCATATTAAAAAAGTCAGGTAATAGAAATATTATCGGAAAAAGAATGAAAGAATGATAGAATATCCCTATTTCTTTGTATTTGGATTTGTAGTATAAGTACTGATTGTATTATTAATGTTTAGTTTTTAAATTTCATTTTGGTTTTATGTATCAATCTAATTTTGGCTCTTACATTTTTGGTGCTCACATTTTCACTTCCTATCAATGGCAACCTTTAGATCAATGAATTTTGACCTCGAGGTCGCTGCACGCACGAAAAATATTGCTCTATAAATATTGTTACAGTTACTTTTCATACCAGCACTAACTAACATATTTCAAGCGAATATGGTATTGTTACTAGCGACCTAATACGAAGGTCATTTTAACGGGAAGTAAGGGCTGCTATTGATATAACCAATAACTAATTTCGTTTTCATTTTATTTTTATTCATTAATTGATGTTATTATTTTGTTTTCTTCTGTTTGCATTTTAATGTAGCTATGAATCAATGCACAATGGAATGCAAGAGCACCTCGTTTGGATTCGCATTCCTGCCATTATTATTACTGGCAATTTTAATTCATCAATACGAAAATTTAATTTCCATAGACCACTGAACCATTCACTTTTCAAATATACCTATTTTCTATACCCTTTTGTAATTGCATATTTCACCGTCCCTCGTAGTGTTTACTATGTATTTCATCCTTGAAAATTCTTCACAAAGTCTTCCCTCACAAAGGAATTTTCCAAGAAAGGCGTTTGAGAGGCCCACTGCAGTTAACCTTTATTATGCGTTAAAAGTACGTCTGGACTCGTATACATAGATAATATATTTGACTTCATTTACAACGCAGCGTTAAATATACCGCCTGCAGAAAGGATACTGGCGATTGCTGATCGGAGCTGTTCCGCAAAAATATCCGGTCCCCCCGCCTCCCCAAGCTTTCCGTCCTTTTAAAGCTGTTAACTTCTCGTCCTCCGTGCGCAGGGACTTCGACCTTCTCGCATTCCTTCGCCGCGTCCAGTCTTTCCTCTTCGCCCGCCGCCCTGTTCCCTCTCCACGCCCTCCCGTTACTCCGCTATCAATCAATTATTCCCACCACTCTTTGAGTGGGTGTATACAAACACACCAACACATGGCTCATGCTCGCTCCTCCGTACGAGCGTTTCCTGCCTTATTTTACCTGTGTATCTTCGTTATCTCCTCGGCCTTATGCTCACCCGCATCTCACCTGTGTAGAATCGGTTGTCGGACAAATTGGGGCTCGTTGACGTGCGTGAAGCTATCTCCGGTAAAAGTAATAAAAGAAAGTAAAACTTTTTCTTTGGCCTCCTGAAACCCACTGCCTTGTCCGAGTTCGATATGCCAGAAATGATGAATGGAAAAAATATCTCTTATCTTGCGTTTTTCGTACATCTAAAGGTGAAGGGGATCAGACAATGTGGTCAATATATGTACCGTGTTCTGGAGTCCTCGACGATGTTACGCCTATTGAATCCAGTTGTTTTCAGAATAATTTTTTTCTTTCTATTTTAGGATTTTGAATTCATGATATATTAAATTCTTTGAAGAATGTGACGGCTCGTGTGGTTAACGAATCCAAAGCTGCTTTTTAACGAGGGAAAGAATATGCCTATCGCGCACAATCATTATTTCCGCATTTGCGAAATTAAGTTGATATTTTTAATGCTCTGCTCATCAACTCTGTCAGGAGTGGCTGTGACAGTCTTGGAGCGGGAAATTTAGAGGAGTGGGTCTGTGTCATCTGTTAGAAACCATAGTTGCACAAATGTATAAATGGTGTTATAAATTAATTCCATGCATATTATATTATACTTTAACCAGCAAATGTCCCCTAACGCCATACTCCTAACTTCATTATTCAGAATTTATCGCAATAAGGTGAATTGGTATCATGTGCGTCCGATAGTTACATTTTATTAAGAAATAGATGCTTTTAAATTTTGAAATAATTTCTCACTTTGTACATTCCACACTTTTTTAATTTCTCCGACCTACGGTTTTGACATAAATGTCATTTTTAAAACCTTGAAAACATGGTCGGTGAAAATAAAAAAGTGTGGAGTGTACAAAATGAGAAATTTTTTCATGTGTCTTGTTTCCACAAAGTTAAGCACGGAACCGTAACTTATATTATAACTTTTAAATCGTTTTAACTATGCCAACATTTTGATTTCTGGATCTTCTCCTAATTTTCACTAGAATGTGTGGCTTCATTTAGTTACTCGCCATGCTGAAAATGTTTATCGTAACTCAATTATTAATCGGCTAGCTCTGATTCTCTTAATTTTTTCGTATCTAGTGGATACCCGTAGTAGTCTATCCACTTAGAAGTGGATAGTAGAAGCAGATAGTATCTGCTTACTGCTGCAGTGACAACTGTTTCGTTCTGCCGATATACTTCATCCTTCTGATTAAATATTTCATATCTATAGTTTCTTGGCATCGTGAAACTAATCAAAGGACTTGGGACTAGAAATCGTCACGGATGCAAATTGAAACTGAAGACAATATCTTAAATCCTATTTCGTGCTTGGGTGCTTTTAGGAGTAAATAAGCTCTTCTAATCTTCTGCAGAGTATACCTAAAGCAGGTGACTACCGGGCTTGCAAGGTAGTTTTCAATTTACATCAGTAACGAGGACCGAGGAATTAGCTGCTTTCGGCCATAACTACTTCAGTCCCCCGAGACCCGTCAGTAGTTCCAAAAGTTCACTCTTTTACGGTGCTACAGATGACTGGCAGAAGCTCCGCGGTTGAGGTGGACTACTACGTGTTCACCCATCTCGCTTTATAAATTAATAGCGATGTATATTTTTGTATTTGAGACGTAATATCATTTCAAAATGGAGTTGTATGAAAGACATCATTGGGTGTGGCGCTGATGTCGCCGTGCCAGGTGACTAACGGTCGGGGAATTTATGTAGTAAAAGCATCTTCGGAATTATCATATCAAAGCAGGAATTGTTGATAAATTGTTTTTTTCGCTGATTTATAAAGTTTATCCGTGTATTGATGTTTCTCGATATGCTGAAATTTTATTTATGACTATCTATTGAAAATGGTGCGCAGATCATATAAGAAGGCGTAAGCTTCAGTCCAGCGCCAGGACCTCCCCGGAAATGTCCGGCAGTCACACTCTAGATCCGCCACTGTTCCCATTAGCACCGCTCGTAAGTCTAAAGCGTTATCCCCGTCTTCCTTCCATCGTCTGGGATCGTGTCAATCACCGCTGGGTGCATGGACACGGAAGCTGTCACGCAGTTTCTCTCGCTTTTGCCCTTCAACTCGTAATCTCGCCCGGTTACTTTATTTTCCCTCTTTTCCCCTCGGATAAAACCTCCAGGTGTAGTCCAAGGTGATTTACAGGAGGTTTTTTATAGGAAATTTAAAAATAGGGCTGATATTAATTTCCCGTTTATACCTGCGTCTTAACCATAAATAAGCCTCATCGACACTTACAAGTGCGTTTTATGTTTTGTATTTGCATTGAATCCATAAATGCACCCAATTTGGAGGTCATTTTTTCATTTGTACTAACCGAAATAAATATGTACGCAGTAGTGAATTGGTAAACACTGCTAAGGCCTTCAATCAGTTTTCGGCTGAGATTTTTAATGCTGGTAATCATGATGATTTTCATAATACAAGCAAATCTTGTGCTGCCTAGCCATGTTCATGAAGTGTAATGGGGGAATTAATGTCTACTGCTTTTATTCCAGTCTTCGTTCTTATTTTCAAATCAAAATGCATTCAAGTCTTTGTATGTTTCTTTTCGGGACAATTGACGAAGTCATTTGGCGTCCAAGCTATATACTGCAATTTATTCAAGCCAAACTGACTGATATAAATTTCCCAGACATTTGTTTTATATAGGAGGTTTTGCATCAGCCTCATTATGTTCATATTAGTTAATTTTTTATGATTCAAATCTCTCCCTTAGGCAATATGGCATTTTAATGAGTATTTTAACTGCTCATATTTTCTCATTATTTAATTACTAATGCCTGACAATCTTAACTTTTGGTGTATTTCTCTAATTAGTATAAAAGTGAAAAATGGAGTAGGTATTTATTGTATTCCCAGTTATCTATTTTCCTCAAGAGACCGTTGTGCCATTATTTTATCCTGATTTTACGCATTGAATATTAAACTGGATGAAAGGCACTTAATGATGCATGTTCTTCTTCAATTCATGGATTGGGCAATATTGCCTGTTTTGGGAACCATCTTAACCTCGGACGTCCTACGCTTCGTTGTTCTCTAGGTTTGTCCTCCAAGGCAATTCTGTGGAGGTAATCCTGTTGCATTCTACAGAGGGAAACATGGGGATGTTTCAACCATCTAATTTTGTATTATTTTATTTTATCTTCTTCTTTTAAATTGTTTGAATCCTGTCTTATGATTCCATTGCGGATCTTGTTATGTGCAATGATTTACTGTTCTCAGGAACTTCTTTTCAGTTGGTTCATTTTTATTTGTCTCTCTTTAGGACGACCCACCTCTTATTCCCATTGGAACTGCCATCGTTACATAAAATTTAAATTTAGCTTCTTTTCTTTTTTAAAATTTTAGAGTTTTAAGGATTGTTCCGCTTAAGTACTTAAATGGTTAAGTTTGTTTTCAACATCTTGATCATATATGATAGATATTTGGCACCCCAAATATTTGAATGACCTGCTCTAGGATTTTGTTGTTAAATACAATTTTTTCTAACTGGGAGTTTCCCTTACATTGCCATCAGCTAGGTGGCATTACCAGTCCGCATTCCTTGGTTATGATTTTTAGGAAAAATACTCCCCTCTGTAAGTCATTTCCTGTCCTTTGTATGATAAAAACATCGTTAGCGTTTAGAAAAATATTTACTCTAATATTTGTAGTTAACTTTATGCCGTGTTTAAAGACTTGTTTCAATTTTTGCAAAATGCTTGATTTTGTTTTTATTATTCCGCTAGTCGAACGTTTCCTCGAATTTTCGTCAAAATGCGAGAGGTCAAGGGCCATCTTTGATCCGAAGTGGCGTGGAATGACCCCGACCTTATTTAAGAGACTGATGCCATATAATTTCCGCTGTTGTCTTTATCGCTTTTTTTAAATAGAGGTCCACTTTTGCTTTTAACCAATTGTGAGGGATTTGGCCTTGTTTTCAGCATATATTTAATAGGTGCAACAGTTTATAATGTGGAGAAATCTCTTCTGAAGGCTTGTTTTCTTCCCATAAACCTTCTAAATATGTTCACCAGGATTCCACGTCAATCATATTCAGCCTTATGGTATCTATTTGATCATTGTCGACCCCGTAGGCGACGGGTCCTTGTTTCTAAATCCGGAGGTCACAGGTTCGAGTCTCCCGTAGATGAATTTTCCACTACTCAGGACATGGGTATTTGAGTTCGTCCATTGTTAATACACCCGAAGAAAGTATCCAGTTGTGCTGTTTTCAGGGTAGAGGAAACAAATAAAAAAAGAAAATACCAGTGCTTTTTAATAAATCAACTGTTGGCAAAATATATCATTATCTATATTTGAGATGAATCTATCCCAAGATGACTTTGCCTACTTAAATCTTTGTAATATTTAATTTTTAACTATTATTTATGGTTATTTAAGCATGTTTTATGTTCTTCATTCTTTTCTTTCACCGCTTTTTCAAGGTCTACCGTCCAAATCTTCAGATTTTCTTTCTTATGCATTTGCTTTCCCCCCCAAGAACTTCGTAATATGTTTTTTGTGTTGCATTTTTAATGTTTTTCCAATCCCTTTGAATTATGATTATGCAAGTTGTAACTCATAATTTTTACCGATGTTGATTATGCTGTGTTATACTTTATTCTTCTAATAAGTGCACTTATAAATATCTTTTGATTTCACGTGGGTTTTTTTATTTTCTAAATCTAGAATATATTTTTATCTCTCAGATAAGTTGGTAGTTTTCTGAGAGTATATCGTTACTCCTATACACTCAATAAATTGTCCCGCATTTTTAAAACTTTTTATTGTGTAATCAATTGTTGATCTTAAACCTCTTGTCGTCCATGTGCACTTGTATATCTTTTTACTTTTCCATGCTTCGGCCCAGTCCGTTATCCTTCAATTCAGTCCAAGTTCCGAGGCTATTTTGGTTTCTGCCAGTATTTAAAACTCCCCTGGCCGCGTTACGAATGCTGCGCCGAGATAGCTCAGTACCATGGCTGCCATCTTGATGCCTCTGATCTTGGCTGTTTTACATTCGGGTTTTTCTCCCCTGATCTCATTCACTGTCTTCGCTGTTGAGATAATCCTCTTCCACGTTGAGACTGATGGCCAGTTTTCACCTGTAACCCTAGGCAGGGACCCACACTGAGTGCAACCATTCGGGCCAGATTGACCCTGGTTTTCTGACGAGATTGTTACTCCACCGGCTCCTCCTGCCTCATCACTTGCAATACAAGTCCCGGGATTGCCTCTGGCAGGGGCGGAGTTCTTAATAATATATTTAGCTCGAAATCCGAATTATAGCTTTATATATGATAATTTTCGAAAACACCCTATGCAAGGAACACTAACGCAAGATAGGGGGGATAATAATCTGCAAAAGCCGTCTGACTGAGCAAGTGATGTAAAATCATAGGTTTTCCGGTCAACGACTTATGTATAGCTTACGTATAGCCTTTTTAGATGACTTGGGTGAATGAGCTTCTCTAAGGTCAAATATAGGTTGTTCCACTCGCAACAGATTGTGGCATTAAATAAATAATTGGAAATTTCGTTCGATGGTGAGGTGCTTCATGTTTTTGATTTTCTCGTGCTGCATGGGATTTCTCCAGTTTTATTAATTCTTATGAGAGTTGCTGAGGTGTTATTATATTCTCAGTTTGGTAAATCACCGAAAATGTATGAATTTTACATCTGGTGCTTAGCTTAAACTTGATAATTAATCAATGTAATTAGTTATATGATCCATTTGATGTTGGTTGAATGTGAACCTGGTATTTGAATGGACGATGAAGTTTCAATCTAAGCTCTTGAGATATATCGTGATGAGCATCATCGGTGTGGTCGATGCAAATCACCGAAATAAAAACCAAATGCTAAATTGTTGAGGAATGTCGCCAAAGGTGCGAGCTTAGCTCGTTGAAATTGAAAAATGAATAGGCTATATATGTATAACCCATTTATATTATTATCAGCCGCAAGCAGAACATTGAGTCGGTCCATCCAATTCAATTTGCTCAAGAAATGGAACTTAAAGGAGAAAGTTTAAGTTAGTTGTCATATGCAAAACCTACCGTCTTTGTCTTGTCTACAACACGATCTTTCTACTGCAAAATCCCATACGTACTAGGCTACAGTAATAGAAGGGTATTCTCGGTGTTTTCGAATGCATACCGATGTCGAGTATTTTTTTGTGCTGGATTAAATTAAAATTTTCTCAGTGCAGTAACGGCTCAATTTGTAATATTTAGCTGTGATTGGATGTTATAAGTTTGGATTTTAATGTGAAACAAGTTTATTTGATAGACGAAACTAAAATTTAAGTGTATTTGGCGCTTTCTACCTGGTCAAAAACTCAAATTAATTGTTGACACTTCGGTCAGTTACTTTTCCCTCTTGTTCAGCTGATTTGTACCCTACATTAAGATGTATGCTATTTTTTAATGTTATTACATTAGCACTCGCCTTTATTCGCCATTTTTTCTCTTAATTGATCCGACATTTTGGTTGACCGTGTGAAACCTCCATCCCTAGAACACGTGTCAAGGAAGATTTAGCGGCTTAGTAATACATTCAATTGTTTGCCGATATGACTCATCTATTTCTGGGTTGACCATCCCTGTCGAATCTATTGATTATTTGACTAGGGCTCTAAATTTATATTTTATTTATTTATTATGATATTTTACCTCCAAATTATTATACCATAAATACAGCGTGCTCATTTTTGCTGCAACAGCGGTTTGAAACTGACTCCTATCAACCGTTATGCAGACCGGACTTCCGTCGTCCTTATGACACTTGAATAGGGCAGGGAGTGATTTCTCGGTGCCTGAGGCGCGTTCGTACCACTGAATATCACAGAAGGGAAAATAGGGCGCATTCTTTCTTCTGATCAGTACATCTACATTCTACCTACCGAACCACCGCGAGGGCGTGTGGCATGGGATATTAGGATGCGTATTATGAAAGGGAAAGAGTTGGAAAAAGGAATTGGAAGAGAGAGAAGACAATGTATGGGCTATGTTTTGACAAGGTATCTAAGTGTAACAGTATTCAAGCCAGTAGGTGAATGACGTCAAATTTGTTACGAGAAAAAATTCTTCTCCTGGTCCAGGCCGATTTTTTCTCGCGGCATTTTTCACAAATTCACCAACTTGTTTGATGTATGTCACACATAGCTACGTAGGGCTTAAGTGCTGGTGTAGGATTGAGTCTCTTGGGTGTGGCTTCTTTGAAGCCCATTTATCCTTTGCGTTTCCCTCTTTGATAACCGCAAGTGCTTAAGATCTAGTTCCCATGCATCCGCCGTAATTTCCACGAGGATAAGAAAGCCTGGGTCGCGTCTTGTTCTGCACATTGGTCCGGCAAACCAAAGTTCAGTGGTTTATTTCCCGGTACAGGTCGATTTTTTCTCGTGGAAATTTCTGCGTGGGTATTTAAGTGTATCTACCTTTCTTTTTTATACATTAATGCTATGTGGGAATAAAATTGTACGCCTGTCCTTTCAGAGTCGCTGGTGTGATCGCCGCCTCAGTGGGCTGGTATTTTGGCCGCCTATATTTTGCATGGAGGGCAGCAGAATATCTTCCTCTGCCATCAGTAGCTCTTAAAAATTCGAAGCGCTAAAATATGCAGCGGTTTATTGTGTCCCCGAAGTTACTTTTTCCTAGCAAGTCTACGGAAGTCCATCTGCCTTTTTAACAAGCATTTATATCGTCATTTTATCCACGAATAGATTTATTCATGGAAGTTGTACTTGAAAAGTTAAGGAAGTGCCGTACTGAGTAAACGGTGAAAGAAGAACGGTCTGCGAAGCCGAGTACAACTTTTAAATTCACTGGATTGCTCTCTTGGACGACGGCTAAGTAAAACCTCCTCTAGTGGGGATTGATTGGAAATCCAACTGCTGGAATAGCTGGAATTTTTTCGTGCGTGGGGACACTCATGACGCGTTCGGCCCATGGACGTCGCCGCTTGGCGCGTGTGGCGTCTGGCGGTTGGCGGGATCCCTTTCACTTTCCTTGCCCACAGACGGAGGGTCCCTCCTCCCTTGAACGATCCATACCTAGAGGGCAACTCGAGCAGGTGGGAAGGAATTAAGCGGACTGAAGAATCACAAATTGAGGACTCTCCCAAGCCTTGAGTTCCGCGTCGTTTACTGCGCACCGCGGATCCAATGCCGGCCATCGATTCCTCCGAAGGTCGAGAAAACAGGCAACACAACTTGTCTTAGTTGTTGTGCGGGAAATATTTAGCCCTTGTTACCTAAGATGCCAGTGATGGTAATCTGTTATGTATTGAGCTTCATGAATAGGTATTAACTCTCAGGCTAAGATTTCAATTAAGAATTAGTCGTAGAAGACAGACATCTCAGTTTGCAAGAGAAGAGAATGAAACGAATGAATGAAAAAGATTTTTTATGTAATGTTTTAAGCATCAGTCAGTACGGTTCATTCAATGTATCGGATTTTAACTCTGCTTAGCCTGTACCGCATTTCCGTCTCCAAAGAAGTTCCGCTCTTTGGCATCCTCAGAAGTATCTATAAAACCACTGTTTACTACCTATAAACCACTACCAACTTTATTGGAGTTGCTAACCTCTTAGGATAAATATACCTAGTCATAGGTATGCCCAGGTATTCCAGTCCTGTAATGTCAATCTCATTCACAAAAATCTAAATTCAAGTATACTTTTCTCTAAAATATAGTTTCCGCTTCTTTTAAATTGTTCTACCGCCTTTTTTGTGCTCGTTATGTAACTCTTTGTAGAAGTTCTCAGCAGCATGTATGAGTTCCCCTAGAGCATAAGGTATTTCGCTGGTGTGGGTTTATTTCCCTCTCAAGGGCTGGTTAATCTGCTTCTCTAGCAAGTAGGGAACTATTTTATGGCCGTGATGGCTACGAATGCTCTTCAGTATATAATAATGTTTATTGCTCCAAAAGAATAAATACAGAAATGAACACAAAGAGTACAATATTAAGAAATTTAGTGGAACTTTAGGTGACCTATAAGGCGAACCTGTGTTTAGGTTACCATAAATTGAAACACGACCATACATTGTTACATATAGAATAAGAAAAGAATGTAAATACTAACATTTCAAAATAATTCCTTTGAACAAGTATGTTTACAAAAATAAATAATTTCCGCTTCTTTCAAATTGCTCTACCGCCTTTTTTGTGCTTGTTATGTAAATCCTTGTAGAAGTTCTCATATCCACAAATTTTGCTCTAAAATTGTCGGTATTTTTGAAATTTTTCTTTCCACGTTTGCCGTTTCCCATTCTTTCCGTTACATAACCACTCGTCCTCGCCCCTCTGCTTTCCTTCTGTTCTGAAGGTCATATGTGCGAATCGTGTTTGCAAGAAACCTGTTTAATTCGAATGGATGGTATACACGCTAAGGTAAAGGTGTGTAATTAATGTAATTATTTGATTTCGAAGGAAAAAAAATATTCACCTTGGTATTAAAATTTTAGCGTAGCTTAGGGCTGCCAGCGTGCTAATGGTAGAAGTATTCAATGTTGTTATTTTTTCAAGCTTTTCCATGATTTTACTTCAAGGGTCGTCTTCCATATGGCGTTTGGAGGCGTTTACAAAGCTATAGTAACAAGAGACTAATCTATTATATGAAGCCGTAACTAATCAAATATTTTATTTATGATGCCCCAGTACTTGAAAATTTTGGTTCAGTGCATCCATAAAGTCTAAAGCGATGCATGGTTCCGAGCTATTTTTTTACGGAGTTTGAAGAACTCGTTTGTCAGGTTCAAGCGCTCGAAGGATTCGGTTATGTAACCTCCAATTTGATTTTCTTGCCGTGTAGAGGAAAGGCTGATGAATATTTTAAGACGGAGAGGACGGGAGTTGCATGGGTACAGAAGTGGAATCTGAGTAAAGAAGACGAGAAAAGGCTGCTGGCGTTCGAGTTGTGGTTGTGGAGGATGGAGACGGTGCGGTGGACGAGAAGGAAGGCAAATGGGGAAGCGTTTGGAATGATTGGTGAGGAAAGTAAGCTTATGGATGAGATTTGGGGCAGGCAAGTAGGTGTTTGGAAGAGGTAAGCTTCTGGATGCGATTTGGGGCAGGTGAAATAGGTGTTCGTAAGAGGTAAAAAATTGAGAGGGGTTCCTAGACCGTGGTAGACAGAGGTTGGACGAGTGAGAAAGGGGAAGAATGAGAATGGGTTTTATGGACGAGATGAAGAATTTCAGGTCGTATGCTGAAATGATGAAAGAAATCTCACTGGTAGATAGGGCTCAGCACATGTAAAAATTTAGATGATTTAATTAACTACCTTTTAAGCCTACCTGAATTGGTATGCAGCCTTAGTGAAATAAATGAATTAACTTTATTCGTTATGTGGTGAACAGCAGGATTCCATAGTGGAAATGTCAGCATTGAAATCAGTTCAAATGTATATAAAGATATTTTTATTATTCTAGAGTTCCTTATAGAGTTGAATATTATTTTGAAATGGCACGGAATAAAAATGTTTAAAATTTCCCTTGTATTTCTCTCCTATTGTGACATCCTATATTAAATCTTCTACTTAAGTATGTGAATATCTTCAGTCGAGTTCAGTGCAATGAATATCATGAATTCATTAAGCATCCAAAAAATTAGCTTAAATTCCTGGGTTTTGATTAACATATATTTCGACTTAATATCTCTTTTTTGACCCCAATGGGCCCATTGTACGTATCATTTAGGTCCAACATTGGTTGTTTTCATACAGAGTAAATGCCAGCCTTCAGCCAGCAGCTGTAGCATTATGTGTCTTACAAGTGGAATTATTCTTTTTTTGTTTTCTCTATCTTCGCACGAGACGCGTTCGCCGTGGATTCTTTTATAGTCTTCATGTTACTCCATTTTCAATCGTCATTTTTCGATGCTGGTGAATTCCATTTTCCATATGTAGGTGGAATTATAAGAGGCATTCTTAATTGCTACTAATATTGGAGGTGAGACATGAAGTTGTAGCGCTGTATTCAATTGCTCAAAGGTGCAATTTTTTATTTACGTAAACCACGTGGGAGCCATTCGTCCTCGTTTACTCTTTCGTCTTGTTTACTCTTTCCCTGATACAGTTTTTCAATCGCACATCCTCCCTCAATTTTCTCAGAGTAATGGAGTTTTTTTCCAGAGTAATGGAGACGGAAAAATTAGCCTTTGGCTTACAAGAGGAATTCAATAACTAAAATCACTGACAATTTTAATCACCTTTTTACTTGTGGATGTTTGACATATGCATTGTCACATTTCTTTTTTTTTAACAACTACGCTATTACTTATTTGTGACTTTTAAGCGATTTCTCAGCCATGAGAAATTCTTCTTAGGTTCATTGGGGTGTCATTTTTGAGTTTGTTTTCTCGAATGGTTCCTTTGCAGCTAACCTAGCCGCAGAAAGTTCGAGTTTTTTGGTACAAAAACCCAGATGGGTCATTATAGGACGAGTAAGGACCATTTTCATCAAAAACTCGAACTTCAGCGGAGTTGAATCATGTTGTCACTGTAACCACGAGGTGCCACGCCATTTTCTCTCATTTTTCTCCTGACTTAATATTGCAGTCCATTCAATATTCAAATGGCCTCGAACCTTGGCATTGAAATGAACCTGACACACTATTTTTTGGCCTTGGTTCACTTCATCCGCCTATTACAAAGGCCGAACTTTGATTTCATCATAACCGTGAACTCAGTTCTCGTAACCTATTGCGATCGTTATCAAGAATGTATAGTCGCCTTATGCATGTAACGACTGCTTCTTCTAAGGTGAATCTGTCCTCAAACAGGTTTCAATTGAACTGCACCGCACCCTCCATGCTCGTCTATCCTGTGATGCCTCACTCAGCTCTTCGTAAAATCCATTCATTCATAAAAATCCGTCAACATATTATTTCTTCGTCTTCCTCCTCTCTCTTTTTCTCTCAATCTTTCCTTCTAATATTATTTTCAGCTGTCAATCCTTCCTCTGGACGTGTCCCATCCAGACCGCCTTCCTATTTCTTATGGATCTCAGAATATTCCTTTTCTCATTCATCCTTGTTTTCTCATTCACCATCACTTCCTCGTTGCTCACTTTATCGCTCCATTTAAAACTTTTCATTCTTCTCCATAGCCACATTTTAAAACCCTCTAGATATTTCTCCTCTTTTCTTCTGACTGTCCATGTTTCTGCTCCATAAGGCACAACCCTCAAAATAGAACACTTAGATAATCTTTTCCTAGACTTCACTGAGGGTTGCCTTTCCCTGTGATATTCTAATTTTATCCTTAGAGCTTCCATTCCATGTTATAACACTTCCGAGGTATCAAAAGGATGGTATTTGTTCTAGCGTTTTTCCATCAGTGGTCACTTTTACAACTCCTTCCCCTTTTCCTACCTTCATAACTTTAGTTTTTCCGAAGTTATCTTCATTCCAAAATGTTTCCCTATCTCCTCGATTTTATCATATATATTTATATATTATATATATTTCTTGTAACTGTGTCTCACTCCCTGCTATTACCGCCTGATCATCTGCATATTATTATAATATTTACTCTTCCCCCCCCCCCACGAGGATTCCTCCTACATTACCTATGGCTTCTTCAATTAATCCTTCACTTTAGATGTTGAATAGAGCTGGAGACATGCAACAGCCTTGTCTTGCTCCCCTCTCTATGCTGATTTCGTCTGTCTCTTCTCTATTCACTCGTACTACTACTATTCTTTGCCCTTTGCACAGCTCTTTAACGAATCATCTGTCTGTCCAATCTATTTCCTAGTTTTTCTTGATCTCCATTAGAGTACTTCAGTTAACCCTGTCGAAGGCCTTTTCCCAGTCTATAAAGCATATACATGTAATATATACCTCTCTGTTCACCTCTATGGACGTATCTATCAGCGTTCTAAGACAGCCGATTGCATCTCTTGTCTCCTTTACTTTCCTGAAACCGAACTGGTTTTCCTACGTTTGTCTTCGATTATATTAAATTATTTTTTCAAATATGATCTCAGTCGCAACCTTTATAATACGAACAATGAAGCCAATCGTTCTGAAATATTTGCACTCTTTGTCATTACTCTTCATTGGTATGGGCATTTTTATTATTTTATGAAAGCCATATTGCAATTTTTCTGTATTATACATTTTGTTGACTAGAAGTGCTATCCTTTGGGTTGCACCTTTTTCCAATGCTTTCAGAACCTCTGATGAAAGTCCATCACTCCCAATTGCTTTTTCGTCATGAAGACCATACAAGGCCTTTTTCTCTTCTTCCTACGTTATGTTGGCCCCTCGACTATCCTCATCGCAGTCTCCTCTCTCTAATTTTATTTTCCTCTAATCTATTTGCATGTTCTGTGTCGTGCAAAGTTTCTGTACACCTCTTCCATTTCCTTTTTACGGCTTATATATCTGCAGTCTTACCTCTTATTTCGTCACGCATTCCTTTCTTGCGATTTTCCCTGATTCTCTTTTTGTTATCAGTTTTGCAGCCTTGTACATCTCTTCAAACTTTCCCTTTCTTTCTGATCCCTCAATTGCCCCACATTGGCTGTTCATCCAATCCTCCCTTGCTCCATCTGTTATCCTTCTCAGTTCATTATTTATCCTTCGTCATTTCTTTCTCCCATCTCCCTGTATTATTATTCTTCCACTCTCTTCTTTCTTTCTTTTTTGTATCATCTCACTCGTTACCCATCCCTTTTTAGCTGTTATGAGCTTACTCTTACCCACCGTTTCTTCTAACGTTTTTATTATCCAATCCTTAATTTCGTTCCACTCTGATTTACTTTATGTTTCACTTCCCTCAGTTGCAATATATATTTTAATAGCATTCCTTATCTTTTAATGTATTTAAGTCCCACTTTTTATCCTTTTTTCACCACTGTTTATGCAAAGTGTTTTAATTCGATATAATCTAAGATATATGAATACTATTTTTCTTTGTTCATCTAAAGGCCGGCCAATCCATGCAAAACCCGGATGTTTCATAATGGTTTACAGTCGGTTACCCTCATCACAGTAATATTGATAGTACAAGTTCTGATGCGAATAGTCATTCATTAGTAACAAAATTTTCTTTTTCCCGAAAGGAAAATAGAAATTCTCCAAAAATGTTTTCTCTCTTTGCCTTACTTTTTTCAACTTATACTATCCTTAAAAAGGGTTTTTTTTGCCATCAGCAATTTGTTAAATACTATTAAATAAATTTCCATGCCTATTGGACAAGACCTTTCGAAGCGGGGAGTTCGCCAAAAATATTTTTTTCCTTCAACCACGAAAGAAAAAAAGTTCTTTGACAGGTCATTTTCAATTTTTGGGCTTTAATTTATAACGCCCTTACCCCATCAGTGAATGAAATGAATGTATGGTCACAAATTTACACGGAAAAATGTAAATTCCTGGATTTATCACCGCAATTTTGGTTTTATTAGGGAAGCGAGCATGGAAGTGGACTTTTCAGTAAAAAATACTTATTGAAAATCAAGGCTTGGTTAGAAATTTGAGAGCAAAGCATGCTAATTTAATTAGTGAAAATGCAATTTTGTTTTATTTGATTTATTCACACTTCAGTTTTCCAGACATTTTACATCATTACTCAATGAATGTAACTTCTTTTTCATGCTTTTGGTTTTCCTTTTCCCATGCTTTTTTCTTTCGTTTTCAATGCTATCGTTTTTTATATCCCAGAGGCTTCGTCGGTATCAAATTCTTGTCGTCTAGCGAACATCCAATGTAAGTCCTTTGTTATTATGTTGTTCATCGCTCTTGGATCTCTTTGGGTTGTAAACCTCAATCGTCTCAATTGATGGATGATCTAGATAAGGAGGAAGCTATTTATGGTCAGCTATGCCGCACGTGCCGAGTCCAGTTTTCTCTGAATCAAGTCCTTGAAAAATGGCTGCCCTTCGTCGCACGCATACCTTTCCGAAAATCTCCGCATACAGGTTGCATTTTGTGCGAGACCGTCGCCGAAGGACGTACGGAAGTAAAATAAAACAGATCGCTGCCTGTTCTTCTTTTTCAAGCACGGATCGATTAGAGTGTCATCCGCTGCGAAATGAACTGCTGTAAATTTTTCCTGTGGCATTCACATGATATTTCCATTTAATTTCCGGTTGCTAAAGGTCTTAAAATGCAGCGAACCGCTCTCGTGCGGAGATTAATACCGCATCGTCTCAAGCAGGACGATTAGTTAAAATATTTATTTTGCATCGGCCTCATAAATAGCTAAGCACTGACTAACTGATACCGATTTTGAACTGGCAAACCTGACATCTATGGACATCTAAGACGTTCTCGAAGTCTCCACTTGAGGTGGGATGTGAAATTTTAGTACGACCTATGTGTTGACTGGTCAATGCATTACTGACATTACAACATCGAATGGCGAGAGGTCCAAGTCTATGTTGTAATTATGATGGAGTGGCTATGACATTTTCCGAATTCATAATCCAAAATTTTGTTCCTACATTCAATTTGGTACCCAACGTGTTTGTGGAACAGAGTGATGTTACTTGGAAATAAACGCTTTTAAATTATACCCTTAAATCCAAATCTCGGCAATTTCTTCTAATTGTAGCATCAGGCGTGTCAAAAAGTCCAATTTTTAATTTTTAATCTTCAAGTACTGAGATGTGGCTGTCACTTTGATTTAAAAAAAACTGGAAGGAAGGACTTTAAAGGAAGACTTTGATTAAAATTGAGTACTATTGGCAGCACATGAATGAGGCCGAAGAGAAATCTCCGAGTTGTTGCCTCTTTATTTCAATAAAAATTCAGTTTATGTATTTTCGAGGCGTATTACTAATTTTCCATTGAATGATCTTTTAAATAACGCCTTCACCCCAGTATTTTGTCAATTAAAAAAAGTCCTAGATGACCCGATTTTATCACGACCTGAGCAGCCGCCAGTGATGGTGAAAATCAACGCAAACGGTTAATACGTTTTGTATTTTAAAACCGTGTTGTACGACTGATAATTTGTCTTATTGAGGTTCATTTAATTTATACTAATATTATCAGAGGTACAGTACTGGCATAGCGTTAATTTGCATGAATTGCTTGTACGACTTTTATCGAAAGGAAAGGAAGACTCTGTTATGAGGGGTTGAAAATGTTTCAGCGTCTGTAATTATCGTCATGGAATTAAATTTTATTATCTGGAAAAAATTGGCGAATCACTTGAGCACTTCATTAGGTGACACAATGCCTTTCGTGACTTTAACTCGACCGTCACTGTCTTTTTGGACTCATTGATTGACTAGTTGGCAGCGGCGTGCGAAGTTTTTCAATAGTTTCCGCTCGAGCATCTTTGAGCTCGGCTCGATTCGGGTGTGGTTATCTTAATGGTCGAAATGCCATTGCCTATGCCTAAAAGTGGCATACAGTCAAGTACGGAATGGCCCTAGCCGTCGATCAGCGTTAAACTAATGAGCAATTGAATAAAGGTCTCTCGGGTGTTCCAGCGAGTTAGCTGCTCTTCTGAGAGACTTGTTCTTCATCCTCTGGCCTCAGAACCCCTGAGGATAAAAAATAAATCGTTCTTCGGAACGTCGGGAGATATGAAGCTGCTTATCTGGTGCAATACCCGAAACACCCTTATTCTCACGATACACTGGGAAAACTTAATATTTAATGAACTACTGCTACTTAGATTTCCCCATAAGTTTGCCATCTGCATTCCGTATATTTTGAGTGACGCTTCATCCCTTTCTTACCCCTTAGCCTTTGAAGATGATGGTTGAGAATCATTGATATTGTCCAACTTCTGTGGTGTCCAGGTCTTCCTCGCAATTATTTTCACTGCGAATTCGTCATCTGGCCCTCGTAACTTGAGGACTACCCCTTGTCTAGATTTCGCCTGAACACGATGTTTCTCTAGCTCACTCATAGCAGTGCGTTTATCTAAAATTGCAGTAGTTTTCTGGTCTGCTGTTGACTTTGCATTCAATGAGACGATCTCCACGCTGCAATAGTCTATTCCAGCTCGGGGTCTTTCCGGTGGAAAGAGCAATAAAAAGATTCTCTCTCTTCACATTTACAAGTATATGTATTAAACAGTATCTAAAAACCTTTAATCGAACTATTTTCTTCCTTTTTTTGAAATAAAAGAGTAAACTTTGTTTTTCCACTATGAATTTAATAACTTGCGACCATGGTTTCGACGATTGACGTCATCATCAGGCGATCAACGTCACCATCACCTGATGATGACGTTAATCGTCGAAACCATGGTCGTAAGTAATTAAATTCATTGTGGAAAAACAAAGTTTAAAAATGTTTCAAAATGCTGAGAAAATTCCATAAAGTATCGCCAGAAACCACCAACTTTATTTTCTTCCTATCAAATAGGGTGGATTTATCTGTGATATGGTGTACTTTTATTAGATGTATAGCTCTCTCCCTCTCTGCTTACAGTTGGACGGCTTGCTGCTTGCAATATTATTAGTATTTTTGCATAGCTTTTTCTCTGTGTGCGATTGTAAATGATCCTTACTGTTCCTTTTAGCTTTCTTGACTTGTCGAACGCTGTTGAAGAATATAATGCGGTGCTCAATAGTAAGAAGCTGCCGCCATGATACATACTTAGGTGAACCAAAGATTGGACGGGTCATAGCTTCTCTTGTTTTCCATCTCTTTGAAGACATCTCTTCACCAGCTAACTCATTTCCCCTAGAACTGAAACACATTATACAATCCACACGTAAGAGAACTTCTTTTCACACACTTGAGAAAACTTCCCTGTAGATAATTTTTACTTGGTAAAGAAACATCCGTTCCAGTACTTAATTTTGAATTTTGGCTCAGATATTTTGCTTCTGAGTTGATTATTGTTATTCTAAGGCAAAACGAATTGTAATACTGAGCATTTGATGAACAATAGATACAAATAACGATTTATTCTCTTTAATTACTAAATATTAAATCCGTTTGCATAATATCGATTTATATTAACCTTTTTAATGTCTCAGGTTTTCGTGTTACAGAATATAATGAACATTCTCTCATGCCCTTTTTTCCTTGATATAGGCGAGAACTCTTAGTAATTTTGATAATTTAAAGTTGGTAGTTTATTGAAACGTCTATCATTTAGGCTCTGAAGTTTCACGTTTTCTTTTTAAATATAAATCTGCCATCACAAAGTTTTTTTCTCGTACATGAAGTAATTTTGCCTAAATCGACAATCACCGGACATGGCTTGTTTAGTTGACCATATTATTGACCAATTTATGGTCCACAGTTTGTTTACCTTCGAATTTTTCGCCTTGACGTTTCACACCTATCATTATATTTTTGAGAGAAGAACGATGATATGATTGCTAAGGGTTGAAAGTTATGCACATGGTGATTCAAAAAGAACCTCCAGTACTTAAGGAGGTGGTCATTACAATTTTTTTCTCCCATGAAGATATGGTTGAATCTCTATAGCCACTGCACTATGACAACGTTTCTTTTTTCACCGGAAGCGTTTTGAGGTTACCATGAAAATACCGAAAAGCAGTGTCGCCCAATAATGGCGGCAAAAAATGTATTCCAAGCTAACCTTGACCATATACCTATGAGATGAGAACTCCGTTTAAAAAATCATTTAACTTTGACCTTTTTTGTTCGTTACAATCACTCAATTGTTCAATTCAACGATTGGAAAATTATTATACACTGAGTAAGATTTCGGATATTTCTTTTTCTCGCCCTTCTAGTTCATCGTGCAAAGTGGGAACCGACAATAATTCTTTTTAAAAAGATAATAACGCGTTGAAACTACTGCCCCTTAATTGGTATATATTACAATGCGTCTACGGATACTGAAATCTTAGCTCAGCCATGCTCTACAACCACCAGAGGGTTCATTTTGGGGAGCAAAATTTCAAGAGAATATGTGAATTAGATCATGCTTTACGAGGTAACAAATGAGTGGTCGCTTTGGTGCCCCAGGGCCGATCAATGTCCCACGCTTACTTATGAGCGTATTGACTTTCTAATGGCTTAAAATGTCCATTCACTTTTCAACAGTACGCCAAATCCTAGTTTAACGACACTCAATAACCCCTGAAGGGCCGCTTTGGGGCCCTTGGATCTTTCTATATCTTACAGGATCGATAGAGCCTGTAAAGTTTACAGAGCCATTACCTACCTGCGTGTCACTTTTCAAGGCGGATTTTTGATTCGTCCCTTGAGAAGCTACAGGCCAGCAAACGGTTATAATTGATTATTAGTGGGATAAGATAGAAGGTCAAGAAAAAATGAGCGCTGCAGGCACGTGTGGAATCGCTTCTGCGATAGTGGCAATGACCTCCGTGGCTTGGTTCTATGTCACAGGTTAGATGAAAGGTACCGGTGAAGGCCTTTTAGCTCAATGCGACGGGTATTTTTCGCCTATCTACTAATCGTTGACGGCTTGGAGGTAGGAAGGTATTCATTATGCATGACATGAAAATGTAGCCAAGAACCATGATGAAGATGGCTGCTCTTAAATCAACGCCTTCGTGATCTCTATTTTTTTAACCAAGCCGTGACTCATGTATACTCTAGAGGTCTTGCAATCCGAGCAATGTATCGCCTGTGGAGCCAGAGCAAGCCGAGCACGAACAGATTTGTCACGTTTGCTTAGCGGAGCCCGGAAATTTAGTGGAGTAATAGGAAAAAATCACAAGGCTTTCTCTCTCTCTCTCTCAGTTAAGGTATATTTCGCTTTTTTATAATTTTCCCTTACTTTAAAGTCCGCTTTAATGTGCAGCATTTTATACCATCAGAGAGGGAACTAAAAGTCTTTTGTTTCACTGGCATGTATTGATGAGGCTTGCTCGAGAAAATGTATCTTTTTATGGACATGTGTACCCACTTGAATTACAGATCACTGTGGTGTTAATCATTTTAGCAAGAATTATGACATTTAAACATAAGTTTAACGGGTTAAACAAACGACTGCCTTTCCGAATGTGACGCCTTGTCTCGGAGTTTCCGAGGATTCTTTCTTCGCTGTATGCACTTTTGCATGCTATAAACCTCTCAGGAGTGAATTGGAGGAGCCATTTTTCACATAGTGTAAATTATGAAGCATCTGTTGCTATCCGTGAATCCGCAATTTTTTTCGCGATTTTTACTAATTTTCTACGATTAGTGATTCATGGCTTCTGTAATACCTCCTTCAAGTTTTGCACATTTGTTCAATGAAAAAACCTATTTATTGGCGGAGGAAAACATAATCAAACAAGTTAAAAATAACTAGTATTCTTACTTACGTACTGCTTATCTGCTTACTGCTTACTTTCGTATTTCAGCTGTCATCGGATGACATTTTCTAGTAAAAATTGTTGAACTATGTAACGAAACTTCCTGTTAAGGTGTGTGCCCCGTGAAATCGCTTCAACATTACATACAAAAAATATATGCATAATTATAATTTCTCATGCTATAATTTTTTAACGGACACTGTCATTACTATAAAATAAAATAATTCATTTGGATATGAGCCTCATGTATTCCCATTTATCTTTCAGTTTTTTTTCATTTTGGTGGCATGAGGAGCTCATTGGGAACTAGTCTGTTTAAGTATAGAATGAAACTCGATATATGGATATTGTGGAAGCCGGACCTTTTTTCGGCATCTTTCTCAGACTTTATATTTACAGAAATGATAGTAGAGCTTAATCGTAACCAGCAGCTTGTGGGAAAATAAGCTGACTGGAAATATTTTTCAAGGTATGGCCATGATATCACAATGAAGTTGTAGAACTTGTACAAAATGTATGTGTTTTTCTAATTCTTCTGTAGGAATTCACTCACTAGGGACCTATTATTAAGGGATACGCGCACAAATGCTTATTCTTTGATAAGGATGTCTCGGGCATGACTTACGATCTAACTCGGGATGGTGGGTTTGGTTCTACTCCTCGGAATAGCTCGTAGACCTATCGGAATTACTATATATTATATATAGGTATAATTCTAAAGAGAAAAGTGTGATAAACATAGTTTGCTACTATTCGACCCAATATGTTTTTTATGAAGTAGTTTCTATGAAAACTAATGCCAAAACGCAGTGCGTCCTATTTCGAGCGATGTATTCGGTAAATCAAATTACCATTCCAATTGATAAGTATTATATGCATATTTCAATGGATACTCCTCAAATAAAGCGACTTTTGGTGGGCTGTTCTCTTAATTTCTGTACAGGTCACATGGTTTTGCCTACGCTTGACTTTGAAGCGCTCCATGAGGAGTGCATAAGCTTGCACCTTGAAAGTCCTGAACACATGAAGGTTGATGCGGATTTCGGAAATTTAGGTTAAACGAATGCAAATGAAAATTAAGAAAAAGGAAAATGACTCCAAGAACAAACTTCAAGGACTTTTATTGGGCGGTATGAAGGGAGTAAAAACATACGAAGGGTTTAAAAGGGAATTAATGTCGAAAGTAATGTTTCGCGAAGGATTTAATAAGAGGATGTTTCCCCGTGGGCGGAGAAATTATTCGGAGAATTTCCGTCCATTAATTTGGTAGAATTTAAGACGATGTTGAGGAATTTTCCTCTGGATGTGAGATGCTGCCTAGCTCCCAGCACTCGGGGGGCTCTTTTAGTCCCTTTCTATCGATATGGATGCCCGTATTACTTGAAATTTAGAATAATTTGGTTGGCTTCTGGCATCCATTTGTTGCTCGAGGAGTGCAGTAGGGTCAGCGACCTCTCAGCGAGCAAGTTCCCCTTCGCCTCCGTTTCGAATATGTAGTTGTCGTTATTTGCTCACTACCGTTCGCCTCTCTCGTTCAATTTCGATAGTCTGTACCTTCCACTTTCCTCTTCTCTTTCACTCGAATGCCCTTCGATTTCGTAATTTCTTTTCATTTGCTCAACTTAAAATATATTTAAATTTCAACGCTTTAATCCTCGCAGCTGTAAATTACGAACTAGTTAGGTGCAGAGGATGGTGGAGATGCGGTGAACAGCAACGTACAGTTTTAAATCGTTATATGTTACCTCATGGTTGAAAAATGAATCCGCGTAAAAGAGTCGCATATCTTGAGCTTTTAAAATGGGGCCGTAGCGTAATTTAGAACCCGCGCATAAGTCTTTAGCGAGAGAAAACAATACTTCCGGATTGATCCATAAAAGTGCATCTTCCTTAATGAAATGTCTGTCTTAATCTTAAAGTATAGCTTTTAACAAAATCATAGCAGCTTAAGAAGTATTTTATTATTTTTTTGTTCGAAACAGCGGTAAATTGTGCTCAGAAGTTATCCCGGTAGCGGTCCTCTTTTTCGTTGAGATGATGGTTTTTTTTTCATTTTCAAGGCCCATTAATGCCCATGAAGCTATTCTCTTAGCGTGGCCTCAGATCTTTCCTGGGAATGCCATTTTCATCCAGTTCAACATTATGTAGCCCTTTCCAGTTCCCGTGTAAGTGTAGCCATGTGTTTTTCTTCGAAAGACCGGAGCCGAACGCTCAGTCCCATTTGGCCTTCCACCGCTTCGGCATTGAAACTCGTCTTGGATTTCCTTAACTTCCGGCTCCGATATTTCAAGTCCCAACACTTCCGTTTCACCCCTCGTACTTTTTTTCCTTTCCATTAAGATTCTATGCGTTAAAAATGTGAAACAGTGTAAGACAAGCATTCCACGTAGCTTGAAGTTACTTCCTTGAGGAAAATCCTCCTCTAACAGTCAGTCCCCTCTCTCTCTCTCTCTTCGACTAAAATTAATACGTTTTTCATTAACTAAGGCACCAGGTATACTCTTCCTTACGCGGGGAATATCTTTGCAACTATCAACATGAGTCCGGTAGGAAACCATTTTTTACAGTTTTAAAACCTATTCGGCGCTGAAGCTCACTGTGCATAACGCTTAACATATTCTGATGTTTTAGTCGATTTTTTAGCGAGCTCAGATGAATTTTTTCACGGAAATAAGAATAAAAAGGTGACTGTGACTCCATAGATATTGAAATAAAAACCTTTTAGCCCTGCGGTTGCATTATCAAAGGATAAAAAAGTATCCGGGATTTTAATGGCTTCATAATTTACTCGACTATGAAGGAAACTGCTGTCGGGCCTAAGCAACTCAATTGCCCTCTCAATCATCAACTGTCAATTTGGATGACTTGTAAATATATATTGGTAAAATTCAACAGCTAATTTGAAAAATTTCTTGATTTACAGGTATATATTGTGATTGAATACGTAAGTAATGACATTAGTTTAAACTTCTGTTCCCATCTTAATTGGAATTTTGATATAATTTCAATATAGTTACTGCCTTAGAAATCCAGAATTTAGAAGTATAACATTTGTATAGATATTAATTTAAAAAATTTTGTATAGCTAGTGTGTATCGTTATTAGAATTTTAGTTATTCAGGAATCAGAAAAAAAATTGTGGCCGTGATAAATCTGTCGTGCTTTTTATAGTCTTGGCGTTCGACGAAGTTCACTTAAAATGTCCATGAAAAAACGAGCGTAAAACTAAATTTAGATTAACTGTGGCTAAGGAAACATCTTGTGAAGAGTGATGATTGGGATTCATGGAGAAAAGAAAGCATGTGTCTTCAAGCTCGCAGCGAAAACAATGAGTTTGGCTAATCTTTGAAATAGTGTGTGAAATTTTCTCGGGATTCACACCGGGTTAAATTTTTGGCTCCTGCCAACGTTTAGATTGGATGAATGTCATCATTACCCTGATGACGATGGAAGTATTATCCATCGAAACGTTGGCTGCAGCCAAAAATGTAGCCCGGTGTGAATCCCGAGAAAATTTCATTTATAATATTCGCCAGGAAAGTACAAAATCATTTATTAAGCATCTCTTGGAAATGGTTTTAATCATCGAATGGGGTAAGGCAAATTTCCTGGCTTGGTTTGGGTTACCAAGTGCTTCTATAGCTTTGAAAGTAAGCATCGACTCTAAGGAGTTGGATGGATGGATTTTCCTGAAAAATTCACTGGCTCCTCATGATAAATTTCAACTGTTTTGGAAAATCGCGTATTATGATTATCAGGAGCGCTGATATTGACCTGAGGATGGTTTAAGTGAGGAGCTGGAGGTATTTTTTTTCACCTGCTTCGTTGTATTCCAAACCTCATGGTTATGTTTCTTGTGTGCAAATAGAAGGATGGGATTCTTTCGACTGTAAAAATAATACGCTCTCATTTGCAGAATATTTCCGCCTCAGAATGAGAGAATTTGTTCATCTGTAGGATGGAAAAAAAACAATGATAGTTATTATGTTAAGCATTTTTCACAACATCCTTTATAGTTTCTAGTATTTCCGAATATTTTTGTTAACTATTTGATACCTTTTTTAACATTTGATTTTATAAAAATATTGGCATTGATAGTAATACGTAAGTATTTTTATGAAACATATTTACAAATCTTCAGCGGACATATTATAAATATATTTATGTATAGTTGGGTTTAAAAGTATGAAGAATGAAATCATGTAAGGAGAAAAGGTGGGTTTTGATAGGTAGTTTAGCTATTCTTCTTCCATTTAAACAAACCTTAACCGATATTAATGCTAATTATCTCATCAGTTACGGTTGTTAATTAGGTTTCTTTCGTATTTATGAGGCTCCTTTTATTATTTTACCTCGATGTTTACGGTTTTTCCTGAAGCCTTAGGAATCACCATTGCTATCATATTCTGAATCACTGTTTGTTTTTGCTAATTAAGATTACTTTTCCTCATGTGGTCGTGTTATTACTCCCCACTTGGAGTGATTAACCTACAAACTCATTGTACGCGTTGAAGAACGGGTTCAAACCGAGCAGTTACTCAAGTTACGTATGAACTTATATAAACTCTCGTCTTCGGAGGGTCATGACTTTTCAAAGGCAAAGAAACCATGGTGACTGCAGGAACGACGCTCCAGTAGGCATTCTCTCGTTCTGCAGGAAAGGTGCGTCGATCTCGCGTGAGCAAATTGTAGTGTTAATGACGATGTGCTTCAGCGTGGGACTAACCTACACTGATTGCTTTCGGCAACGCTGAGTGTATTTGTTTTTTCAGATAATTGAGTTTGCTTTTTTAGCCATTATATTGGAGCTACATTACTGTCACGTGCTAAGTGATACGTGGAGTTTAGTGTTGTTTGTAGGTAGTGGATTTCACCGAAGATCCTTGGAAAAGATTTTTTTTAATCCCAAGGAAGTCCACCAATGGATACAACTTTTGTGCAGGCTAACGGTTATCGTGTACTTCGAAGCTTGCCAGACAACTCTCTAGTATTTTGTACGCCCATTTTCATTTGGCTAAATGTTTTCTATAGAAATTGATCTCATCAGATTATTTTTCTTATCCGAAAAACTGCTTTTGTGTAAATATGAAATTAAGTTGGGCATGCTGTAGTCGGAGAAAATATTTTTAAAAGCTTGGAAAAATTTCTTAGAGAAAATGAAGCACAGGCGAATTCTGACGAAAAAAAAGATTCCTTGGGAAGCTTGGACTGTCATTGCCTGCCACCTTAATTGTATTTGCCTCTTTTTTATCATGACTGTGATATATTTGCCCACCTGTTGTCATCATGTGGATCAATTTCATTGATATACTAGATGTTAAGGTGGCGGTGAAATCAATGGCCGTGGGCACTGATATTGTTGCTTTGGTTGGAAAATGGTTGTGGAATTTTTTTTTTACTCTCGATAATTTTTTCGTTTTGATGCGTATCTTTTTGTGATTACCTTTGGATTTTTCTCTCGGTTTAGTTTCAAATTATAAAAACCTGTATCATATTGACCCAAACTGTTCCATCAACTATCGGTTAATTTTCATAAACAACAAGTAACTTGACCGATGGAAGAGCCTGACAAAATACCCGCCTAGTTACCGCGCTGGCTCAGCAACTAATTTCTTGTGTTTACCCAAGGTTGCAGGTTCGAATCTCAATTAGGGCATGGACGTTTTGTTTGTCTTTGTCTATTCATAGTGTCTAATAGTAGTTCGTTCAACGTAACCTTACCTGATGGAGCCGCTAAAACCTGAGTATACGACTTGGAATAAGGGACATGAGTTTTTCACGTCCGATTTTTTTAAAACTGGTATTTGCGATCAAACTTTTCCTATTGTGGAGCATGTCATTGAAGACAGAGTTTCGTTCACGCATAGATTCTTCCAGAAAAGCGTGCAGCTGCCTCATTTTTTTCATCGCTCAAGGCGTTCACCATTTTGAGGCCGAGATATTGAGGTCCCGCGGCGCCCTTGGCCCAAGCCTCTCCCGACTATCCTTCCCTCCGCAGACGTGATTGAAGCGAGTGCCTTTGGGCCGCTGTGGCGACGCCTTTCACCGCGACGCTGCGCCGGGGTGTTCATCTCCCGTCTGCCTATCCAAGTCCGGCGGCGCGGTCTATATAGACTATTTACAATCACACGGGGCCACCCGTCATTTGTCATTAACTCTGCTCTGCTCTGTTTTCATGTCGTTCCAATGATACTGATTCCGTGTATGCGGACTTAATAATTGGAGGCCGACTCGAAAAAAAAGACATATATTTCGCTTCGACATGTCCATGTGGTGAATACAACGAGAAAGGGAAACTTGACCTGTTTATCTGCGGGAAAACTCGAAACGATGGTAAAGAGTGCACATCAACAACCTGTTTTCAACGCCGAGGTAAATATATTTAAGTGTGAAATTCCTCCCATGGCAGCCTTGCCACTAAAAGCATGGAAACATGCATGTCATGTTGTTACCACCAATTAAAACTTAATTCACGGATAAATCAGAGTTTTTTTCCGGAGACTGCCAATATTTGAGTGTTATTGTGACACATTTACGGCGTCCAAATTGGTTAAATGAAATTACTAGGCATGCTCGTTTATCCCCGTTTGTTAATGTCGAGAACGTCATGGTTTGGAATAGTTGTCGCTAACTAGACTCTTGAAATGAAGGCTGTAATAGGATCCCAATCGGGTTAAGAATCATATTTATTCATAGCGATTCCGTATTAATCCTGAGCCTTTGAGTTTAATGCGGTTTTTAGGTTTTATCGGTGTGCAATAAGTGTGGGAAGGTTTTGTGATTTTTGGTTTATATGCTTTTGTGGTATACAGTAGTAAAAGTTTAAAATTTTTACTTTATGTGCTCTAACCCATTTGTGATGTATAAAAACTTACTATTTTTTGTTTCATGCTATTTTTGTACGTTTGGAGTACTAGTTTTGAGTGCTTATCTTGATTTTACTGAATTTTTAATACTTAGCATAGATTTAGGATTTCAATTTTGTGAGATGAGTAAATAATATATGCTTCGAAATTGTATAATTTTTTACATAGTGATGGTAAAACAATTAACTTACGAGTATCGTTAAGGTACCCTAATTGAAATATGTATCCAACCACTCCTGTATTTTTTTCTTGTTTGCATATTGTGAACACTGTCGGATTAGTTAAACTTTGTACAGTAGGAGCGATTCAGGCGTGTTGGTAATGGCTATCCAATATGGTGCATACGTTCATTTCGTATTCCATCGCAGGATTCCATGGATGTCCGTGGGCTATGTTCTTATTTTTTAGTCCTCGGCTGACTGCTCAGTAAATTTGCAAATGTTAAACGGCTTTTAGGGCTTATATTGCTTCTCCCATACCCGTACTATTTTCTTTAACCTGATTGTGTTCCTCCGGAATTTCTTCCATTCTTTTGTGAGTAATTCTTGTCAATTTTTCGAAGTGCATGCTGTAGGCTAAAATTTCTAAAATGTTTTCATCTCCCGGCTATGTTCTCACTAGGAATAATCATGCTTTTGTTTCATGAAAATCGTCTAATTACTAATGTACCCATCTGTGCTTAAATACCCATCACGCCGCTCTCTTATGGGATACGCTCTGTCATAAGAGATTTGGAAACTGACATCATTTTACTAATTAATTCCATATCGCTCTATCCATGCATGTCTCTTTTTCCTCTTGTGCATTCTTGTATTACTTCATTCTTTCTATCTTGCTCTCAAGACTATTTATATTCCTATATGCCGCCATATTCACCGATGACTGTCGTTCTACCCTCTCCTCTCCTCTCACAATATTCACATCTCTATCATAAATATGTTCTGTTTTTTTTACTTTCATCCATTCTCTCTCTACCTATGGCAAAAAAGCAAATTGAGATCCTTTCACATTTGTCCCTTACCGGATAATTCATTCTATATTCTTTCATGACCTACTAATTCCTACATTTATCGCGAGCACTTCTCAGATATCCTGTATCCACTGCATTTAGCCGTTGTGACTAGTTATAAGCGTGTAAAAAGTTTATTACACGGTGACGTTTATTCCTTCTTCCCTAAAAATGGTCATGATCGATCAGTTATGCTAATAATTTAACTTCAAGTAAGATTCTCGGAAGCGATCAATCTAAATGCGAAAGAAAACCCATTATGCATATTGAAAGAATGTGTACATAACATGTATTAGTAAATGAAAATTTTGTATGGATCCTAAAATATTATTAATGTACGCATTAAAAGACATTAAATAAAAAACTAAACCAACTTAAATATTGTAAATCTTATTAAACCCAAAAATATGTACCTTCCCCCATAAAAACGATTGAAATTCTGGTGAGATTTTTTACTCGGTTTTTTTGTGCAAATCACCTTGAGGGAGAAATATTGCTTTCTCAAGAATCGAATGAAATGCGGAATTAGCTTAGATATGGAGTATAATTCTTACCATATCACTAATGACCGGGTTTGAAGTAGATGAAATTACCGAAAGCTCGAAACCAAAATTGCTCTAGTACAAAACCAGTGATGAGAGTACTTTAACAACAAATGCATTTTCCTGCATTGAAATTTACAATCTTTACTATTTATTTCTAGAGGGTAAAGATTTGAAAATGTAATATGGCAGCTACTAAAGAACTCGAAAGCAATTTTTTTCTTCAACTGTACTTGTTTTCTGTGTCAGAACAGTTGGAATTGGGCGAGCCCTTCGATTGTGATGTCAATTCATTAGCTGTCCGCGACTGTAGCTATGGACATATTCACCCACACAAGGAAAATTAATCGGTTTGATGCTGTGTTATTACTCGCACGAGATAGTATAGAGTTAAAGCACAAAATAGCCATTCATCAGTCTGTCTTACTTTAATCACGAGCAGTATTCACTCATAAAGCGTTCCACATGTAGGGCCTTCATGGATATGCGTTTCCTGTGTCAATCTCTTTAAGCCCGGAGGTGCGATGCTGCCGAATGGAGCCGTAATTTACATAGCGATACGCATATTTACTCCTTGATGTCTTCCAATATGCAAGTTTTATTCCCTTAAGTTGCCTTCTTAAATTAAGTGTGATGTTGGAAGTGGTTCGGAGTTTCTTATGTGGCCGCAAGGTGAGCTCAATAAGAGTAGGTTTGACAACAGCGCACGGTGTAAAGCACGTCCTGCGAACTAAATGTGGAACGCTCTAAAGCCCACATCGCGAACCCGAAGCCTATTTAGCGCACAAGATGTTTAAATTGTCACATCCTGTTTTTTATACCGCCCAGTTAGTGGATAACTTAAAACTTTAAAAACTGTAGCATATATTTCCATTGTCTTCGATCTTTGATATGCTTCATTTCTTAGTAAACATTCAGCCGAGCTATGCGGATTTACTTAGGCTTTCAGCAAACAGTGATGTATCATCAACGTTTGGTACAAATTCCCTACGTGTATGCTGTATTATTGCAGACATTCCAAACACGTTGGTCCGTGAAAAAGTTAGCCGAGGCATTACCTATGTGAAAAGACGACACTAATCTCGTAATGGTTAAACAATAGCCCCAAATGCCGAATAACTTGGCTTTTTCGCTATCGGGTATATTTGGTCCGAGGTTATCCTCCTCTAGATTTTCACCATCCTCCATGCCTAGGTTAACTGGTTCACTTTCGCTGCCACACAGTTTCTCCATGTATTCTGTCCACCAATCTTGAATATCCCCGCGCTCGGTTAATGACCTTACAGTTTTGTCCTTAATCTTTGGTACTTTTTCCATCTCTTTCCACCGGACAGCAACTTTACTTTAGTACATCCATTGCCCCATCACTTTGCAGCTTTTCCATTTTCTCACATTGCCCTTTCCTCTAGTTTTCCTTCGCTCGATTGGTTTCTCGCCGGAATTTATTATTTAATCCCTTGAACTACCTCTTGCCTAGGTCGATTTTGATGTTTTTTCCATTTCTTTCTCTTCTCTATTTTCCGTATCATTCCTCCTGTAACCCACTCCTTCCTTACTCCCCTTTCTTCCACTGATCCTATTGCTTTCTCCGCCGCTCTTACTATGCCTTTTTTATTCTTCCTGTTTTCCTTGATTGTTTCTATGTCCTTTGCTTCACCTATATTCCTTTCCACTAGCTCCTGGTATTCCCTCCATTTTTACCTTTTCCAAAGCTTCCAAGGTATGTCTCTTTATTCTTCTACTTTTATTAATTCTTTTGAATCTAACATCATGTTTCATCATTTCTAAATTATGATCTGAGTCCACATCTGCCCCCTAATAACTCCACGAGCTTTTGGTAATGTTTCTGAATCTTTGCCTAACAATGATGTAACCAATTTTATATCACTCTGTGTCTCCCAACGTTTTCCATGTGTACCTCCGCCTGGGATGATGCTTAAACCAAATTTTAATTACCATTCATTTATTTCTCCTACAAAATTCAACTGGCTTCTCACCGCGATCATTTCTCGTTTCCAACCCATGCCCTCCCCCTTAATATTCATCTGACGCTTGCCCCACCACTACATTCCAGTTGCTCCATACTGTCACGTTTTTCTTGTCGAGGACTTCCCCTATTACATATCTCTCTATCTGTTCGTACACCCCATCCACCTCTTCCTCCCTAGGGTTATTTGTGGGCTTGTACACCTGAGCCTAAACGAAATTTGTCTGGCGTGCTTTTATTTCAACCACTATTATCCGATCGCTCCTTTGTTCATAGTTTACTGCCATCATCCCCAGTTTTGCGTTCAATACCATACCTACCTCACGTTGATTCTGATCCTCACTATCATAGATTGCCGTGTACCTATCTCTCTAATAGTCCTCGCTGTCCCTCTACCTCACCTCGCGCAGCCCCTACGCATCTATGTTCCCTTTCTGCATTTTCTGCTTAACATTCAATAACTTCCAAGCCCTCATCAGTGTCCTAAGGTTCCAAATCCTTATATTAACGGTTCTTTCCCCCTCTTCCACCTCTTTATCTTCTTATTTCTCGATATTCTTATATCCTGTGATGATGCTGTTGTGTAAGGATTTGGTGTGATGCCGACAGTGGAGGTTGTGCCTCCCCCGCTGCCGGGAACGACACCCGCCCTAGTGGGATGTCCCGTAGTTGCCTGGATTAATTTCTCTTTGAATGACTTTCATATTATGGGTATCTGATTGTTGGGAGGGACTTCCTCCCCGCCTCCCAACAGTGTTTTTATGGTGACACCATTTCGATATTACCTCTCTGGCTCCTACCATTCTGGCATGAATGGCACTACCGGGAGTAATCGTAATTGCTCCTGTCATTCCAGCTCTAGGAGCCATTGGAATACGCAAGCCCTTAAAATACGTCAATTCATGCATTCAGGCATTCATGATTCAACTCATTCTCTCGGTGCTATTTTCAGGAAAGAGACAAGTTCATATTGTTATTGCGGTCTTTATAGAAATTAGCCGATTAATGATCATCAGGTAGCACGTGTGAAAAAAATTAATATTCGTTCCATGTGAAACCATGGCGTCGCTTCAAATAAGGATGTAGTTGGAATTCCCACGTTATTCCAGGTCTTCTGTTCGAGATCAGATAAGTCAACTCTAATAAATCGACATAACACATAGTTCCTCAAGCTGTGTTTTAAACCGCACAACGTCCTGAATGGTATTATGCTTCATTGTCAGTTTATCCGGCCTACCGAGTGTGCGTAGTATTCGTTTAAAGCAATTTTAGTCGGCATTTTTTTTCCTTGGCGGCAAATGTTAACTATGTTGCTAATGTTATCTATGTTAGTGATGCTACATGGCTAATGCACTGAAAAATTTTCCGTGTACCTAGTATGTGAATGACTTTACAATTATAGTAGTACACGCATAGTAACAGAGCCCAATTAGAAATCGCTCCCTTCGTGGTTCTTCCTATTTTTTAGTTGTAACATCCCCTAGATTCCCATTAAATATTTACAGTAAGCGCTGACTACTAGAGATTACTTTGAAGCTGGAGTATTCGTTGAAGCAATTCCCTGGGACTGGCTGACAAAATGTGAGACCGATTGCTGCTAAATGTGTGGTTTACCTTAACCTCCAGAAATGAAAAATGTAGATCATTCCATTTAAAAGGATCCAATGATGGTTGCATGACCTTTGAAAAAAATACTTTTGGCAGACGTCAACGTGTATTTGCAGTTAAACCCGATTATTTTAAAAATTTGATGCCTCCTCGTTTTCTCGCGGCAGCCATTTTTCCAGCTTGGCGTATGCGGATTGTTGATAATGCTGATGTTTACTCTGTCATTAATATCTTAAAAACAAACGACGACACAGAAGACATACTGGAAACATACTAATTTAAATGCAATTCTAAATATTTCATTTGATATTTTTTTCCTTTTGCATTTCTTCATTGTTGAAATAAAACTTAAAATCAATATTTTTTTTCCTTAAAATAACTGGTTTTCGACTCGAGAAACTTATTCGAAGGAGTGTCTCGAAGTTCAATGTTTTTTCACGTAAAGCATAAAGTAGAAGAATACTTTTAGTTATTTCTATACATGTGGAGCTAACTCTTTCATTCCAAGAAGCCAACAAAAATATCTTTGCACTCAGAATCAACCATGTTTAGACTTTATTTCCACCGTTGGGGAGCTATGAAAAATATGTGGTTCAGATAGTACTAACAATAAGATATTTAAAAGTAATACTAAGGATAAAAAGTCAAAGTTTGAGATTTTACTCGTAAGAGTAACATGATAGTTGTTAAATGGCTTGGCGCTCTAAATAAACTATTTTTGAATTCGATTTTCTCCGTTGAAGCTATTATTCATGTGTGGCTTACAGACTAGAAAGACTAGAGAAGCACAGCATTCTGTCAAAACGTGAAGTTTGAGGCGTAACTCGCACGATATTAACAGCAGTTGTAAAGTAGCAGATAATTGAATCAAATTGTATGTTGTTACTACCGTTCTGTATTTGTTCTATTCTTTGCATTAGTTGCCCCATGGTAGCATGTATTTTAAATTTATGTTCCAAGGGACTTTGTTCCCAGAGCAGTAAAGTTATTTCTATTCTATTATGATTGTTCAATTAAAATTGCGGCTCCCATGTTAACAATCAAGAATTGATGTGCCAGCCATACAAATCTATATCAATTTTTCGCGGAGATATTTTTGTTTGCTTCTTGAAATGAAAGGGTTAGTTCCATGGTATAGAAATAATTTAAAATATTTACTTAATTTAATTTACTTACTACTTAATTACTTTAGGTAATAAAAACATTCAACTCTTATACTCTCCGTCAAATAAGTTTTTTGAGTCGAAAACCACTTTTTAATAAAAAATTTTTTCTTTTTAGTTTGATTTCAACCATGATAAAATGCAAAAGGAAAAAAGAGAAATTAAGGAAAATATTTTTCATTATGTTTACAATAGTATATTTTCAGTACGTCTCTTGTGTCGTTGTTAGTTCTTGATATATTAATGATAGAGTAAACATCAGCATTATCAAAAATTCGAATGCGCCAAGATGGAAAATGGCTGCCGCGAGGAAACGAGGAGGCTTCACACCTAAAAAATTATCGGATTTAACTGCAAATACATGGTATGCGAGTGCAAAAAATATTTTTTTTTCAAAAAAAAGGCCATGAAACCAATTATTTTTTTAATTGGATCATTTGACATGGAATGACCCGTATGAATCTCCCAAAAATCTTCCCTTACCGAATTTTCTTTTAGGCTGCTGGTATGAATTTTCGTCCACATTTATGGGTTACGGCTGTTTATCCTTAAATGCGGGCTAACCCCAATAATCCTCGGCTGCCTTTGTTAGACCTCTGTGGGGGCCCCTGACAAATAGAGAGTTAAATAGAGTATTTTAGTATATTAGAGGGGCTTGACCGTAAATATCTAAATATATGGCCTCTAATGACAAGGAAGGAGTAGAGTCCTCTTCATAGCAACTACTCAGCTTCAAAGTTGAATCACATCACACACTCTTCCACCATGGGAATGGAGGCATATACCACTTTCTGTCTAAAATATTCGTTTTATTATGTGGAGAAAAGTGGCAGAGCCATGATTGTTACAAGAATTGAGGGGAATGGGAATAACCAAAATTAGTGGAGATGATGGAATGGACCGCTTGCCTATCTGGAGTGGAATAATAGAGCACCACTCCTTTGATGATAACAATAATATTACCTTATCCACCTCCAGGCAGTTGGAGACAACAAAGCCTAATATTGTTATCCTTGACCCCCTCTCATGCTCCATATTCATGATTGAGTTTTCGGCTCTGGCTGAAATGGACTTGGATGCAAAAGAGGTGGAAAAATGGGCTACATATCAAGACCTGCTTTTTGAGCTTCAACAAATTTACCCTGAACAATGTGTAATTGGTGGTCCTGATGATAGATGTGCTCGGTGAAATTAAGGGCTTGCTGGAAGAGAACATCAAGTGTATTCTACCCTGTATGGATCAGATGGAATCACCTGCAGATTGCATACAGAAGGCTGTCATCTTTGGGGCACTCCGTTTACAATGCCGTTATAACCCAACTGCAGCATAGCCCCTCATTTGACGGGTGTTAGATGTGGCTAAGATGAGCAATGTCAAAAATTTTCATGGTAATTTTGGTATATTGCTGTGGTATTTTACATAATTTACCGCAGCTCCTGAAAATCACCATAATTTTCAGCATTATTCACCTCCGTCTCAGGTATTTTTCAAACAGATATATTCCAAATATATTATTTTAAGAATAGTCTATATATATTTGGTTTAATCTTAATTATAAGTGAAGTCACGCACAACTCATTTGTGGAATATTTTTGTGGCTATTGTTTTCACAGTTTGAATGAAATTTCTCATACTAGACAAAAGAATACCAAATCACATGTAGGAAGCCATATTTGTTTTTTAAATTTTCTATGCATCTAATTCATTAATGTAGCAATAGTAATGGTTTAAATGTCATTAACCCCTTGCTATTGCTCTTGGCTTTCCAAATTAAATCTCCAATTGCTATTAATTGCAGAAAATTAAAAATTACTGGAAAATTACGGTAATTTTTTTAAAATTGTTGTAATTTACTTCAAATGAAATTCAAAGTAAATTACCCATCTCTAGCTACAACTGCGTAACCCCTCCTGAGGCCTCAGCCATTTTGATGGCACGTGATGACTGGCTAGATTTCAAAGGAGAATGTTACTGCAGTAACAAACATAAAATATTAATAATGATGCCACTCACTTCATATAAGTTGTGAGTGAAATTCTATTAAGGGTTCAAAACAAAGAAATTGTATTGTAAGATTGAGCAGACAAAGGCACTGTATTATATTTTAGGCCAATTTATGTTTTTAGAGTTTGATATTCATCTATTAATAAAACCGAGCATATGCAGCACCCTCCCAATATTGTGGTCTACATGCTGACTTAATGTGAGTTTGGTAACATATCACTCCTAAATCACAAATTGTTTGTACTCCTGAAATAAAGATTTGATTGTTTGATGATCAAACATAGTACTTTGCTTTACACTCTAAAAAGACATAACATTGCTATTTTAAGCATTGAGTTTCATCATAATAATGGTGCACCAATGTGCTATTCTAGATAGAGAGGAATCCAAAGATAAGCAATCTTCTTAGGAGCAAATGGTGTTGAAGATGTTAATACCTTCAGCATAAAGTAAGTTAGGAAGTGGGGAGATTATGTTGATTATGTATATATTTGAATGCATTTATTATATAGATAACATGCTTTATCAATACAAGTTAGTTCATCAATATGTGTGAAAGTCAATGTGTGTGAATAATATCCAGCATCACTTATTAACAGCTGAATTAAATATCTTGAAATTTGGAACATATGTATATGATAGCACGGGGGTGAGGGTATATGATGTGATAGGAGCCCCAAGACACCAAAAACCCCAATGTTGGCACTTTGCTGTTGCAAATTATCACTACAGTAAGATTTTGCACTTCGTTTTTGGTACATGTGATAAACCAATGAGTAGGTACATCAAAAAAAGCCCCACAGCTCAGTTATATTCTTGGGGTCCTGATACATCCTGGGTCCCCTAACCACTCCTTTCTAAATTGACCCATGAGAGATGATGTGATGAAACTTCGATCCTGTTGTTTTTCATGTTATTGAATTATATCACTAGAGATGGTAAAGGCTTCATGATAAAGGCCACAGGACCTCACCCCAAAGTAAGCCGTTCAGTAATGAGAGAATATTTCTCATCTTGAATTTTGCACTCTGCTATAAATACACTACTATATGCTTTGTAATATTAAAGCTGTGATATGGCCCAGGAGCCCTTAAGTTAAGGTAGGGCCCTTGGGTCCCAAACTGCCACTTTGTATCTTACCACATAATAGTTAAATTTAGCAACCAATCTTGAAATTCTCTGTTTTATCATTTTACTCCCTTCCATTCTCTCAGCATGGCCAAACTATTGAAGCACACTCCTTTCATGTATATGCATTCCTGGAGCATCCAACCAACATGCCTTCCTCACCCACTCATTTCAAACCCTATCCATCCTACTTTTGCCTCCAACTCTTCTCAGGTGTCCTATTCCCTCTGCACATAGTTTACTCTTGTGCTTATCCTGATATATTCAGATTTCACTTTTATATACATAATAGTATAAGGAGGTGAACTCTTCAGTAAAAGTTATTTTCACTTCGCTCTACAAACACTTATCCTTAGTTATGCTCCACATACTTCCCATGACTTTCCTACTGGCATTCACATACCTTATAATCCCTTCATCTATCTTTTGAAAACCTTCCACCAAGATACCCAAAATCATCCATTTGTTCGATTATTTTACCATTTCGCCATCATACAACCACTCATACCACTCTCTCCAAGAAAAATAACTACTTTGTTCTATGAAGTATATATCCTCAGTTCCATTTTCGTTGTCACTTCATTGTAGTTATCCAGTAAACCCTGCAATTCCTTTGGACTCTCTGATGCAACACTGTCATCTGCTTGCAGTGGAATTTACTTATTTTTAATGAAATATGCATAGAGTGTAACTCATCATTACATTGATGTTATCTCATCTTGCATCTCTCACACATTTATCCATAGTAACAATGAACAGCCATAGTAACTACATTGGAGATCCCATGTAAGCCTGCAGCCATCCCTTTTTTCAGTATTCTCTCTGCCATTACCACCTTAGTTATTTACTTTTCCATACTGTTGTTATTGTGTACTTATTGGCAAGACTCATTCTCTTTGTCTGCTCCATTATTGTATAATTGCTCAAAGTAGCAGTCATAGTAGTCAAGTAAGGCAAGTCAAGTCAAAGTTGATCATAAGCATGCCTATTTTACAGCGTATTTTATTTCAAGCCAGTCAATCGAGATCCCATCATCTCTCAGGATTACCTTATTATTATCATATATTGCCTTCATAATATTTGATAACTACTAATTCACTTTATTATATTATTTATAAGATTTATTATATTAGACTTCTGCGCACATATAACTTAGTGGAACCATCAGTAGATATTCATTCTGACTCTGCTTTTATCTTCAAAAAAAATGTCTGGCAAAATTGTTGTCTTTTTATTATGCAGATCCCATCCCTTTTAGTTGAACTATTTGAGAGTATGTCTTATCTATGTTTTTGATCATTTTTTTGTATTGATATATGTATTTTATATTTCTAAATGTGATATTAATCATATGATATGTTATAATTTTTTATTGATCACATGTTATCATTTGCTACCTCTTACTTTTCTTAAATGTGTTAAATACTGCTTATTAATGTTTGTATTCTTTTTATATGTATATTATTTTATGCCTTTTCGAAAATATGATCATATTGATCACATGCCATCTTCTGCTATCTTTTAATTTTTTACAGTATTAAATAATGCTTATTAATGTTTATATGCTTCTTATATGTGTATATGTTATTTTATAACTTTTTATTTTGATTACATGTTATCTCTTGCTACCCTATATATACTTATTTATGTGACACAATGTCTATATGCTTATTTATGTAACACTACTTTTGTACAATGGGTTAACACCCGTAGAATAAACAATTATTATTATTATTATTTATAGTGTTAAAAGCCTTCACAGCTTATTTTTATATATCCTATCATATGCATTTGCTAAATCCACAAATGCATAGTAAAATTTCTTTCAGGCTGGTCTTAAATGTGGGAGGACACAAACTGGAGCAAATAGAGCATTTTAATTACTCGGGTATCACAGTGGAAGAAAAGAAATAAGTAGCAAAGACTTAAGGAGTTAGCTACGGAGGGATTTAATAACAGAGGGAAACTGATGATCAGGATCTCTGATAAGGATGTGAAGAAGAGGCTGGTGAAGAATATGTATTGTATAGAGCTGGTGTAGGGGTTGATACATATAGGATGAGAATTGGCTGAAAGCTTTTGAGACATGGGTGTGGAGAAGGATGGAGATGGTGCAGTGGATGTAATGGAAAGCAGACAAGGAAGTGCTTAATATGGTGAGCGAGGAAGGGAAACTTGGATGAGATGAAGAGGAGGCAGAGTAGGTGGCTGGATGGGGTGATGAGGGACAATGGTTTGTTCAAGATTATGATAGAGGAAAGGATGTTGGGCTAGCAGGGAAGGAGAGGAAAGATAATAGGTTTTACAGGGTGGATGAAGATGGTAGACAGGTGATGTCAGAGGTGGATGGTATGCGATGAAGAAAGAAATACTAGAGGTAGATAGGTTCCTGCAGGCAAATAAAATCTGGTGGAGTTTCTGCAATACCTACATTTTACTGGTAGAATGCTAAAAATAAATACTTTCTTTTGGACATCCATGCATTATCTAGCCCTTGCTATGGTGAGAACAGCTGATCTCTGCATCCCATCCTAGGCCCAACCCCACTCTGAACTCCAAAAATTCTGTAATCAGTTATCTTCCTCACTCTTCCATTAATATTTTACTGAGCAAATTTCCCAACATAGGAACTCAATAAACTTATTGTTCTAGAATTTTTATATTCAGTCTTCTTCCCCTTCCCTTTATAGAATGTAACTAATGTTGCATTCTTACAATATGTTGCCATAAGAGATGTTCTTAAGCATAAATTATACAATGCACACTAGTGACTTTTAAGTAGCTTTTGCTTACATTTTTGCATTTTTCTGTACATTCCATCTACATCTGCAACCTTTCCCTTTTTCAATATTCTCGCTATGGTTACCTCCTCATCTTCACTTATTTCATTTTCCACACCTGAGCCTTTCACACTAATTTGCAAATATCATCCCCATTGCATGCTCAATTATTATACAATTGCTCAAATACTCCCACCAACAATCCCTGATATTTCTTTAATTCTGCACTATCTTGCTAACCATGTGCTTTATAACATTTATTCCCCTTTCTGTATCTTTATTTTCCCTTTTTACCCATTTCCAATATTATGTTTTGTTATCTTCAAAATCCCTCTTCATTTTGCTAGCCTCAACTGCGATGCATTCTTTCGTTGCCCTCTACCACAACAATTTTGCATTCATTCTTTTTATCTCTGTATTTTTGAGATGCCTTAAGGCCTTCCTATATAAGGAATTCCTTCACTCTTCTTCATATTTGGCTGTGAACAATCTCTTATGCCTCTTTCTTTTTACTCCCCACAATTTTCACTCCATTCCACCATGCATTACCTTTCATTTTCCCTACCATATCTTTGCCGATTGCACTTTTTTAATATTCTTCAATTTTTCCTTTCAAGCTCACCCACTTATCATTTTCTCTCTCATTTCCAATCATTTTGTACTATATCCTCAAGCATGCGCCAATTCTGAGCTCTCAACTCATGGTCTACAAACCTCTCTGCTTTTATTCTCAATTGTTTATGTGAACTTCTCTTTCTTGGAGCCCACTTTCAACTCAAATCCACACTAGAGGCCACCAAAAAGTAATCTGTGACACAGGTGGCACCCTTTATCGCCTTCATATCTATTACTGGTTCTCTCTCTCTCTCATAGTTAACAATGAAATCAATCATGCTCATACAACCTTCTCTTTGCCATGCATATATATGGATTTTCTTATGCTAAAACCATGTATTTAAAACAGGAAATCCTTTTTCCAAGCACACACCAAGTGTCACCATTATCATTCACTTGAGGGTCACCAAAAGGACCCTCCACTCCCTCATATCCCATCCCATCATATCCCATTTAACATAGCCCAGCCATTCCTTTTTTTCTCTCACTGAGATCACATACATTCAGTGCTTCTCTATTTCCCCCATAACTAACCTTTCGAACTATGTATCCCATTTTCCATCCACTGGTGTGTAGCATGCTACAATCATGACTCTTTGAGTACCTACTTTTGTGAGAGTCCAGAGCAATCTTGGAAATGCTAACTTATACTTCCTAACTAGCATTTGTACTCTCATATTGAGTGTTAGGAGTGCACCTTGACTGTCTTGCATACTACATATACATTCCAACCCCTGACCATCATGTGAATCCAGTTGTGACAACTTACTGCCCCTTAAAGTTGGGTTCACAAACACTCAAAGTATCCCCTGGTCTCATTTTCATTTCATCACTCAACTCATTCTCTTTTTTATAAATCCCTTGCACTTTCCAAGTACCAATTGTCGAATATGTATCACCATGCCTGTCTCGTGGTGGACCAACTTTACACAGCTTCCAGTGCCCATCTTGGCTTCAGCTGTCTGATGCAATTCTTTGTTAATTAGCCTTAAGTTGGACTGGAGTTAACAAAGTTGCAGTACCCCTGCCGCATGCAACTTTATCTGCTAATGGTTATGGTGCTCTATTGGTCAGTTTTGACATATTTTAGCCAGTACATATACTGCTAGAGAACCCAAAGCCTAGCCTGGCTTTCACTAACGTACTTGAACTAGGATCACTTTTAAGAGGGTGGATCAATAAGTAATGGACAACAATTTATGTAGCAGCAAGTATAATAACATAAATGTTTACTTTATTCTGAGAAAAGACTAGAAAGGCAATTTCTCAACGTAGCTGCCAAGTTTCTCCACATATTTCTCCCTTAGTATTGCAAGTTTGCAAATGCACTCTGCAGAGAAGTTTGTCTTTTGTGAGTCAAGCCATCCTCTCACAACCTTTTTGACTTTGGTATCAAAAGTGAAATGTTTTCCGGCTGAGAATTTCCTCATTGGGCCAAGATTTTGAGAGTCAGTGCCAGGACCAGACTAAACAGGGGCTCACTGGTTACATACCTTCCAGAAAAGATTTTCCGTTTGCAGTGTGCCATGTCAGGTGGTACAGGCATGCTACCATACCACACCACCGTTCCTAGGCACCCATAGCGCACTGATTTAATGGAAGTTCAGGGAATCATTCACCACATCATACACTGCACTGTACCTATTTCACATTGAACGTGATCACCAATGAGAAAAGTCGTATTTACCAGGCAGAGTGAATCACCTTGTCATTAGCCATTAAATTCTGTTTGTTTGATGTTCAGTATGAGGCAAATCTGTCCAGGTCACATGGCCCTGTGAAGAATTTCTAACACCTGCCAATATTGCTGAAATCAAAACAGTCTTGCATATACATGCACATCATCAAACCTGAGAATTTTATTTGGGTTTTGGCCTCAAGCCCCTTAGAAAGTGACCAACTCCTTTCTTCTCTTCACTTGCAAATGCCTTCAATGAAAACTTTATCATTGCTCATTAGTTAACTCTCCTGCTGTTATTAGTACTCCTGAAACAGAAAAGCAAACTACTGGGTGAACCTTAAAATATATTGGGGGAATCTATCATGTCTCAGAACACAACTGTTACTCTGGAAAAAATGGTTTGCATACTTATTGATCCAGCCATGTAAAAGGAATTATAACTTAAGATCCAGAAAACCATTGCTTGTGACTCACCTCAAGATATTATTTGTAGTATGCTAACTCACTTAGATTCACAGTTTATTGGAAATAAATACATATTTTTGGGAGGTCCTTTGACTTGCTATAATGGCAGACTCATTTATATCACCATAAATAACTATCAACTATCCAATATAGAAACAGATGCTTAGCCCTAAATCCAAACAAACAATCAATAACTAGACAATGTGAGAGAAGGAGGAAAGCATTGTTCAAGAATTCATATATGTGTGGAGCAAAAAATATTTTAATGATAAAATCATATACTTATATTATTACAAAAAGGTCTTTTTCTGTCATTCCATATATGCTCCGTTAATACTGCACTTACAGTGATAAATGAGGTATCATTTTAAACGTTGAATCACCGGCAAACGACGAAAAATACAATCTCAATCTCAAATTTCACTATTTACCCATTAATTTGACTTAAAAGTTTCGATTTTTCCATGTCGATTACTCGCTCGAGGTATATCGACTCCACACATTTTTTTAATTCTAAACTTCAAAAAAAAGGTTTAAAATGAAAATAGTACGAAATGCACATAGTGATTGTACATGGGTGAATGGTCATCTGGTAAGTCAATGCAATTATAACTTTTTGATTTCATATTTATCATCATATATATTATTTCTCAAAGGTGTTTCTTTGTCGCAACCCCATAACTCCCATAATTCTTCATCAAAATTAATGATTTAAACATCGTTTAAAAGCTATTGACGACGAAAAGACAAATGGTTTAAAATTAAGGTTTTTGTTAAAAATTTAAAATTAAAATTTTTGTTAAAAATGATATATTGCCATCTGTTGACAATATAATCAACTAATATGTTGGCTATGGTTACGTGCTTAATAGACTGTAGGAGGCGCCATGTATTAACAAATTGTTTAGTTACATTGTTTACATTCTACATGTACTCAGTGTGACCGTTTACTGTTTACGTTATGTAACTTTAACACTAACATAAATAACATATAATTGTCTATGGGAAGAAACAGGTAGAAGTGCAGGAAGAAAGAAGGAAGAAGTTGCATACTGTGCAAAATATTCGACAGGTAGAAGAACAGGAAGAAAGAAAGAAGAAACAAGAAGAAGCTGCACACTGTACGAAATATTCAACAGGTAGAAGAACAGGAAGAAAGAAGGAAGAAACAGGAAGAAGCTGCATACTGTGCGAAATATTCGCACGGGTCAGCTAGTCTATGTTATTCCTTTTATTTAACTTGGCAAAAGCTGGAAACTTACAACCTTTCATGAAGCTGGTTGAGAACCTAATTCCATTTTATAAACCTTGTGCAGTTTTGAATTGAGTTGGGGTACATATTGACTCCTTAGTTGTTTTAGTTTTGAAGCTATATTTAGGCTTTTGAGCTCTCTACCACCCCTCAGATACCAATCCAGAAGTCATTTGTAGAAATTAACTCTTTTATTTCATACAATCTTTTGAAGCGATTGTTTTAATGATGAAGATATTGTTTTGCCACACCTTCATAGTTTCTTCATAGTTTGACAACACCAATTGCTTTTGTTCGTGTATTTTCTTACTATTTTTTCTGACTGACACATAGTCTTTCTTTCCAGGCATACACCGACATCATCATTTTCGTAGAAAGCAAAGACTATTTTAGCTGTCTCTACAGGCAACAATGGGCCAGGCTTAGGTTTGGGTGGAGTAAAAATGCCATTCTCTTCAACAGCCTTCTTAACATTTCTAATCATGTAGTTGGAAATTCCTCCCTCACTCTCCTCGAGCTCCATTTTTTTGGCAGCATGGACAAAATCATGAATCGTTCCCGTCTCGTACAGTCTGGGTGGTTGTACTTCTCTTTCAGCTGGGTCATGGCCTGGTAGTCATTTGACACATTGTTGCGCACATTGCTTTCATCAGATGAAGATGAACAACCTAGAATTCCCGATTCTCCAGGAGAAATAATCTTAATTTGTTTCATAATGTTGGTCCTTATTTTGTATAACTTCCTTTTTGGGTAATTCTTTCCCCGTAACTTGTTGCAGTGGATGGGAGATTCACCAAGTAAAAACAGTGATTTGTTTAAGGTGTTGGTGCATGATGGGAGGAAGTGGTCATGTGCATCTTCGGACTGAACATCACTATTTTTGGTTTCACAGGGTGTCGATGCACTCGCACTCACACTTATCTCATGCTCTTTGAGAGCCTTGGACAAAGAAATTCGGCACTCAAAACACAGTTTCTTCCCTAGTATCAACTGGACCATTGATTTAACCTTTCTGACAAAATCAATGTTGATTTCGTGTAAATTTTTCCGTTTACATGCATTAGGATGTTCATTTTGCGGATCACATTTTTTTCAAACAGAGAAAATATAGACAAATAAATATTTAAATGTCATGCACACACGTCCTCAATTATATCACAATTAGAACGAATTGTTAATAAGTAGCACTCCTCCTTGTCTAAGTCAATGAAAGGTTTAAAAGTATCATCCTCAGAGAACTTCTCTTTTAAGAAAATTCCAATAGAACACATTGCAAAAAAATAACTTGACACACACTTCAAGAATATAGGCCTAAGAACTTAGCCACCTACTTGCTCTGATGCTAGAAGGTAACTGAAATAATCTGATGGCAGCAGGTCCTGCACAGCACAATTCATTGCATGTCCAGACAGGATTGAACAAGTCTCAGCAGTTATATCCAGACAGGATTTAACAACCCATATGAAAAATTTATACTCAATTTCTATACAGGATGTGAACAGCTGTATGTAAATGTATAGATTATTTACATTGTATACAATGCACACAATTTCCATGCCGGATGTGTAACTACAATGTACACTTTTTATATATATTTGTATACAGTTGTATAAAGATGTATACATAGTGTTCATCGTATACAATGTACACATTTTTAGTGTACAGTTGTGTATACTGTATACAAAGTGTACAGTGTACACAAATGTGTAAAGCCAAATTTGTGTACAATGTACACATTTTTATACAATTTGTACACAATGTATATATTGGAAATCCTGTTTCTTTTTTTCCAAAGTTTCATTGGGGAAGTCTCAGAAGCTAAGATAGGTAAAATTAAGCATGATAGGGCAAGATAGATCTTTCATTGTCTATTCTCCCTGATGGACTCATGTGAATTAGTCATAGTGCTGGCGCAGCTTTCTCCTGTAATAGTCGTCTTGTGTGGCATGAATTCCAGCATAAAAATCCTTCTGAATCCCAGAAAAGTTTTTATAACAAGCTGTTGATATTTATCTATATCTGATAACTTAATTTTTTTGCACATTTCTGGAGTCATTGCTGTAACAGGTTGGCCTGTGTGAGGTTATTTTTCTATGGAATATCTGCCCCACATGAATTGATTGCTCCAAAATTGTATATTACATTCTGAAGGCAAAGAGTCCCTACATACAGCACCTGTGTGCTCACAGATTTTCTTCTGCCTCTTTTCGACGCTATTGATGAATTTTATCACAATCTGGTGCTGCATATGAAGCAATTTCTTGGAATTCTCAGTCATTGTTGCATCCAATTTGCTGTCACACCCATTGTTGCTAAGGCACAGTGCTAACACTTTCTGTGTGACCTTGCGATATGCCCCTACATGAATGCAATGGTTTTGGCTGAGTAAATTTAATGCTTCAACCTGAGATAGATATATTATTGAATGTCTCTCATAGGTTGAATACATATAAGGCAATAAAGCAATCCAATTTAGTTTTATAACTTGATATCAGGTTGATATTTTGGAGAAATTTAACTCTTATAACAACCCTGGCACTGATAATTTTGACTGGTTTACTAAACTGGATATCAGAGCAAGTGAATTAATAAATTCTCAAGGTTTTGTAGAAATAATAGTTTGTTTAAACAGTTGACTTAACCAATGCAATATCTTGTGAGGAAAAATGCTTTAATATGACTCTGAATGGTTGTGGTATGAGAAAATGGGGAATGAGCTCTCATAGTTCTGTTGGTTGGCTCGGCAATTTTGGATGTGAATGTGCTCTGCAAAACACCTCACACGTCAATAGAAGCACTAGACTACACCTGTGTGATAGTTTCTAGTTGTATAATACCAACAGCTTCCACAGCTGATGCACTCTTCTTGGGCGAAGATATAACAGAATGGACTGTGACAGGCATAGCTGCATGATGCAGGTTGTTAAGCCTAGTGTAATGAATAATTAGAAATATCAGGTTAAGTATCTAATACTCTAAATGATACTTCATTATGCTGGATGACTAAAAAAAGAGACCTTCATGTATGTGTAAAATGCATTGAAGCTTGATAAAAACAAAAATAATAGTCCCATAAGTTATGTTTCACTCATCAATGTACAAAATATATCTTAGTGATGAACAATGTAACTTTGTACCCTGTGTTTTTACCTTCCTTTTATTTGACTACCATGGTTTCAACACTAATGTCATTACCAAGGTCATAGAGACCTTGGTCAGCAAATAACGCAACTGTGAATATATTAAAAAGTTATATTGTTCATTGTGCATGTTAGAAATTTTTACGAAGGGACTCCTCAAGTTGTTTCTTATAAATATACCTTGCTTGAAGTTTTATTCACTTTTCTCATTCAACTAGATGTGCAATTTAGTATAATAGCGAAAGACAACAAACTATGACAAGCATCCATATGTTGACCATGAAAAGAGAACCCACCTTGTGGGTGATGGCAGACTATGATCTAATGTTTGAAATGATCTGGATCATTGACAATCTAATGCCTGGTTATCAGCGTTTTTACTTTAAAAGCTGTCCTCCTACTTTTAGTTAGAAATGGACCATTCTAAAAATTACCATGGTCATTTTCGTGAATTACCGTGGTATTTTACATAACTTACTGCTGCTCCGTAAAAATACCGTAATTTTCAGTAATATTTGCCTCCGTCTCATATTTTTCATACCAATATATATTCCAAAGATATTATTTTAAGCCAAGTCAGTATATGTTTCATACAGTTTTTGTTAGAAAATAAGGCACATATAATTCATTCGTGGAATAGTTTTACTTGTGGAATATCTTTTTGTGGGGCTGTCATTTTATCGATTTGGACAAAGTTGACATTTGGACAAATTTGATCTTTCATCAAGGAAAATATCACCATCCATGATATATATATATATATATGTTTCATGTAATATTTCTGCACAATTGATTCATACTTCTGTCTCATTACAGATCGAAGCTTTGAGTAAGGACAGATTAGCTCATGGCATTAGTCGTAGTATGATTTACCCGTCATTTTACAATCTCCCTCCTGAAAATGATTCCTTCTGTTTAATTTTCTTTTAATGTCATTCTTTTTCCTTTCTTTTGCTTATTTTGGTAACCTTTTTCTGTATTTTTTTCTTACCTTATGCTGCTCAGGGGATGTCTTTCTTTGCAAGCATCTATGGATGTTAATTACTTGTGACAGAAAATGTTTTTTGATAATATACCATGTTTTATGATTCCAAATGATAGTATCTGTAACATATCTCTTTCAAAATCTTAAGATTAACTGTGCCAATACCAATATGTTTTCTAAGAGTAAAAACCCTAATGCACATCAGTAAATAAAATTACTTAATTACATTTTATCTTCTCCTGTCTTACATTGCAATTCTTCTACCATCCCCACGTATGTTAGCATCTGGATCCTTGAACTGTTGCATTGTGTTTAACCCTTTGAGTGTGGCATGACGTGATATCACATAGTGCCGTACTCAAAGGGTTAATGAGCTTTATCCCATGAATAAGTGCAACTATGCAGGGTATTCTTAAATCATGCACATGGATTCTAACATGCCAACACAGTTCCTATAAAAATAAATAGGTTCTGAATTCTATGTATTGAGATATGAAGCCATGGAGGGAGCATATTCTCTAATGTACAGCTCATTAGTTGTGGGGATGCCTAACTGGACCACTTGCTTTGATCTCAGGACATACATCTGTAAAGGAAGCTGCTATGCCTTGCATTCATGTAATTCATATTGAGCTTGTTAACTTTACCCATCCACAGTTATCTTTCAATCCCCCTCATAGAAGACTACATTTTCCTATTTTATCCTTTATCTTCCGAGCATGTTTCTCTGGCACAAAAATGGTGTCCCTAGACTGCCGAGTGTGTTCGTTTGGCACATTGATGGACATTTAAAAAACACTGGTCATTTAAAAAACCTCAACCAGCAAGGCTTACGACTCCGGAAAAACTCAGGAAGGTAAAGGTTAAGTTGCAATTGAGATCTTCATTCCCTCTGGCTTCCCTTTTGGTTTCCAAAATTACTAGATGTTATCTTTTTTCACTTTCCAAGCTTAATGAGCATTTTCCCTCTATGTATTACCTTCTCTATCTGATCATTCTGTATCTCATTCCTCTCCATCTCAGTTTGTCCTCTACCCACTTTTACTGTCAAATCAATCCCTGCTCTCCTCCATTCACTCCACTATCAATCTCTTTCCTTTATGAATGAAAATATGTGTGATATTATATACTAAACTGCTTATTTGATCATATTCACTACTTTTACTAATCGATCGCAGATTAATCTGAACTCTGGCCAATGTGAAAATTCTAAGCAAGCTGACTCAGATCGCCTGTTTTATCAAAATGGAGTGATTATATTGATATTGACCAACCAAATTCATCAGTTGAATCACGATTGACTTAATGTGTAAACAAGTGCAGAGTTGAAAATTTCCAGGTGAATTCTGGGTGGGCAAAATTGCCCAATTGGAGGTTGAATAGCGATGTGCTACAATATCATCAATATCTCATCTCTTGCAAATATTACACTCTTGTCACAACTGGTTACAACAATTGCTTAGTGTAATTACAAATATATTTTGTTTCCCAATGGTAACCAAAAGGACAGCGAGGAGTGCCACAGACCTGCTGGTTCAGATCAATCTGAAATCTCCAGCTGGCTTAGCAAGCGGGCCGAGTTCACTTACTTCTCTGATTGATCTCATTAGCCCATTGCATTTACTATACCGAGCTGATCATGTCAGATTGGTCTGAGATCGATTTTTAAATGTAGTGATTGCTTTGGAAACTTGGAAATGACAAATATTTCAGCTATTAAATAGTAACACATGTTATCATTTTTTCCATACCCAAAGTAGTGCCAAAAGTAGTGTACTTATAAAAGAAATGCAAATATGTAAAGGCTCACAGATTTATTCAGTTTAGTCACATACACAGTTTTATATAAAATAAAATATACATATAATATAATTCATTTACATATAAACATAAATTTGTACATTTAGTTATTCTGAAATTTCCGCTGGGGAAATTCCTTGGGACATGGTCATTTTCAAGTGCCCCAGCCTCTCCCAATTATATTTTGTCCCTTTTGTCATTGACACTCAGTTCACTAGCATGCAAGTAAGGTTACTATATTAACATATTTCTCTTTTATACCTGAACAAAGATGCATTGTTTTCAATTTACTTGAGATTTTTCATGTATAATGGTAGAAAATAAGGTTGATATTCATAAAGAATACACATCAAAAATGGTAATTTCAAAGCTTATGGAAAATAATTTCCAATGCTGACAGATGGTTACTAAAATTATAAGTTCATTTAAAAATGAGATTATATTTTTAGGGAATCAAAATCTTTGCACATGCTTGTTTATACTCTGGATGATGATCCGTGAATTGAAGTATTTCACACACTTTTTGTGACAATGTTCACAGCATTCCTCTGCTATGATCATGATGAAAGGATTTTGGAAGTTCTTAGAGCTTTTGGAATGCATCCATTAGAGTCTGAATCTCTCGGTTGATGTTTGAGATTAGATTTTTAATTTGTGGTTTGGAGTCCAAAATTTCAATACTCTGAGTGTAGGCATTGTAACGAACTCCAAAATGTCGAGGAATTGTTTGAGCATATTTTCTGGAAAGAAAAAGCGATGTTGTTAGAAAAAAATAATTTTAAACATATGTTACTGATGACAATTCTTTCTCAGGTTATTTGCATTGGATTGGTTCATTTTTCCATGACAACCCCACATAGCAAAAATACCTCTCAGATACATCTCGGAGATATCTCGAATATCACATGTGACATGTCAGAAACATACATGTAACCTTCAGAGACATTTCCGAGACCTCTCTGAGACGTCACTATGTCCAAATAATGGTCTATGCGATGTCACATGAGATATCTCAAAGACGTCTTTAAACATCTCTGAGATGTTTCAGAGAGATTTGAGATGTATCGGAGATAAGCCACACATAGCTAAAATACGTCTCAGAGATATCTCGAATATCACATGTCATGTCTCAGAGACATACATGTAACCTTCTGAGCTTTTTCTGAGATGTCACCATGTCTAAAATAATGGTATATACTTCTATTCTATATGTTAAATATCAGTCTTAGATGGTAATCATCAAAGCATGACAGTAGCATTGACTTTTATTGCTATTATCAGGCGCTGTAAACAATGTCATTTTAGGAGAGTCCGGGGTACATTTGTAATTAACTAAAGATAAAAGCTCATGGTCAGTTCACAATATGGGGTTTGAGATATTCAAGACTATGGTGAGACATCTCTGAGACATTCATTGCTATGTGGAAAGGACACATTACCCTTACTGATGTTATCATTCATTATTTTACATCGTGCATCATTGATATGGCTTGTATTGATATATCTTATAAGCATTATTAGCACACTCATTGTGGCCCTAGTTTAAGAAAGCTTCATCAGTTCAGTTATCATCATCATTTTACATCGTGCTTCATTGATATGGCTTATATTGATATATCTTATAAACATTATTAGCACACTCATTGTGGCCCTAGTTCAAGAAAGCTTCCCCTTTTGTAGATTATTTGTATTTGTTTAAATTGAAGCTTTATAGTTACAAAGTATTCAAAGTCTTTTAAGTTATGTTCTCATAGTATGGGAAGAAAAGAATAAACCAGACTCATTGCTGGGTTCCTTATGCAGCAATGAGACTTGGAATTCTGGGGAACCATCCTCACACATACTGTTCAACTATAGGCTGAGAACCCATGGCACAGTGCAGGTACCTTGTCATTGAGGTATCTGCACAGTGCAATGTTGTACGAAACAGTATGTCTCCCAATTTAGTGATTTATTCTTGAGATGAATGTGAATTTGGTGCTAGGTTAACAGCAATCCATGCAACTAATTGTTAATCAATTTCTGTGATTCACTGCACATACTTATGGTGTATCTTCGACCTTGTCGTACCACAAGTTATTCTCCAGTTAGTCATTGGCATTCCCTAGCATATTATATGCATATATCTCTAGTATGTGTTAATGAATTACTAGTACATATATGCATAGATGATTTTCTTCCATACACCTAGTAGAGCTAGGTAAATGACTGATCCATGAATGATACTCAAATATACAGATGTTTGTGACTGTGTTAACTCTACTGGTGGAGTAACCAAGAGGGATCACATGCTTTTGCATCAGGTTTTCAGTGATTAGCAAGGAGTTATATCTTATTCCTTGAGGCTATCTCTGAGGTGCACCCATAATGTTGTGATCATTATGTATATTTTTTACTGCCTATGATTGTCACATGAGCTACAGTTATAAACAGGCACCATTGTTTGTCTGGGGTGACTCCTCCTCTGGTTACCATTAATTTAAAATTGGCAGTAAATGAGGTACATTTGTGAGACTTGTCACAATGAGATTTTGTAAGAAATATTTCCTGCAAAACTTTAGAAATGGGAAATTTCACTTCCATGGATTTCATCTTAACAATGCAATCATTGGGGATGAAATTTAAAATTTAAAATTTTGACAAAATATTCAGTTACCATTATTGCCATATTTATGAGTGTTTAACTGATAAGGGTAGATGGTTTGATGACTGTTTTCAATGGAATATAAAAAAACAATGTTAGATAGATAGATTTAAGATAGAAACCAATATTCTCTGGCTTTTTGTGTTATTATTGTAAGGGAAAACCTTTTTCAATGCTTCAGGTATTTTTTCTTTGGATAATCTTTCTTTGATACTTACATCATCTTTTCCTTAGCATCTTGAAAGCTTTCTGCCACGAAGTATGTTGGTTGATATTCTGTGATTGGGTATTTCTGTACAGCAGTTCTTGGAGGATCAAATGGCCTTAGCTCAGCCTTACCACTTAGGCAGTATTGTAACTCTCCAAATGAAGAAAGAAGACCAGCACCAAAAGCTTTGAGCTGCCCATCTTGGGTGCACAGGCCATATTCTACTGTAAACCAGTAACACTAGAAGAGAAAATATATTCATTAATACTCTTCAATTGTTTATATTTCTAATATTTCCAAAGTATGGTGTTATTTGAGTAAAAGTCATTAGCAGGAGGTACCTAATTATTGGATTGAACATCCTGACATGGCTATGAATGAATGGGTAAATTAGCAATGCACTTTGAGAGAAAAAATTAGTTTTCTTCCGAAGATGTATTTAAATTAAAGTTGGTCATATTTTTCAGCTAGCAAAATTAATTTAGAGCATAATTGATTGGTTTATATTGCAATCCTTTATGAGATCTGTCAATGTATCATGTTCATTTGTCTAAGGAGCATTTCTAGATTTTTTTGTTTTCATTTACGCATGTCTTTTGTTTCTTTTTCGCGCTTTTGAGCTCATGTCAGAGCACATGGATTGTCAGTACGGTGGAGGTTGTGATGTCGTGAAGTACTTTTTTATCCAATAAAGTGGAGTCAATCATAAAACAGTGGAGTTAACTCATTCACTCTTAACCTGATTTTTAATAGGTTATGGGCCCAGACATTCGCGAACGTGGAGTGATTATATTATTCGTGAGTTTTTTTTCGATTTTTTCGTGAGTGCGGTTTTTGAATGAGACCTCATGGCGGATGGAATGGAGAGACTAACCACTAAAAACTGGGTGCAATGGAGTACCAGGATGAAGGCGTTTCTCACTAAAAGAAAATTGTGGGAATGCATTGAACCGGGTTATGACAATCTCGATTGGGAACAGCTTTCGATAAAACAGAGGAATAGAAACAACGATGTGCTGGCATATTTAATCCAATATGTTAGTGACTGCTATCTTAACGATGTCAGTAAATGCACGAGTGCGAAGGCTGCTTGGGAGAGACTTAGAAATATCCATTGCAAGAAGAGTCCAGTTCAGTTCATCAATACCTTAGAACAACTGTGCACTCTGTCTAAATCACCGACTGAGTCAATGATGGACTACATCGCCAAGGTGGAGAATTTGTGTGACCTGATTAGTCAACAAGGTACTCGGCTGGATGATAGCTTTGTGGCTGGTTTTTTGCTGAGAGGCTTAAGGGAGGAACGGTACAAGTCTATCATTCATGTCATGGAGCTAAATCAAGAGAATATGAACACTGAGAACGTCAAGAATAAATTGCTGATTGAGGAGCAGAGACATCAGAGAGAAAATGTCGAGAGAACAAGACGTGAAGAGGATTTGAGGGGATTACTTTCAAGGAATACGGTGAGGAAAGTTGGAGATCAAACCGGTGTTTCTTGTCTTTTGTGCAATCGACTTGGTCATAAAGTCCGGGACTGTCCTAAGACTGTGGAGGCGAAAGCAAGAGGGACAGTAATATGCTACTCGTGTGGAGAGGAAGGCCATATTAGCGTTGTGTGTCCGAAGGGGAAGAGGTCCAGTTTCCTAAGAGGACGGAGTGGGTCCAAGCTCGAAGGGGAAGTGCAGAGACATTTCAGGAGCAAGGAAGCGAAAGTGGAGAGAGAAGACAATGTTGAGCAAGATTTAGAAGCAGTAGAGACTGTGAAAAATCTTGGTTGCGGTATGGTGAGAGTTAAATATAGAGCCTGTGTGGGGAAATCTAAGGAGGGGGTTTTGAACAATATTGAGAAATATGAATGTAGCGACCCTAACCGTTGGTTTTTGGACAGCGGGTGTAATGCTCATATGACCCCTCATCGTGATCTGCTGGACAATTTTTGTAATTACGTAGGGGGGAGTGTGAAGGTAGCTAAGAAGGAGGAACCATGTGCAGTAAAAGGCTATGGGACCGTTACAATGAAAGTTTCTGACGAGTGTGGTGGATGGACGCTTGGATTGAAACACGTTTTGTGGGTACCTGACGTGAGTGATAACCTCCTGTCAGTGAGACAACTTGAGAAATCAGGCTTTAGTTTCAACATTGATAATGGGCTATTTAAGGGATATGATAAACTGGATGGCGATAAGGAAGTGTTGTGTGCCCGAATTGTGGAGGATGACATGTATGCCTTGGACTGTGACTGGTACGAGATGAGCAAAGCTGAGTGCAGTGATCCTAGTTCTTCATCTCACCAACCACCAGCAATCAACCCATGGACAGAAGAGGTGACAGTCCTCAAGGCGGTGACCCGAGACACCTGGCATCAACGCTTTGGGCATGCAAGCAACATCCCCGGCTGTGAGTTCATCCCTAGAGGAGATGTTGTGGACTGTGATGTATGCCATCAGGGTAAGGCAAAAAGACTTCCATACCCAGACAGAGAGGAGAAGTCATCAGGGTTACTTGAATTAGTTTATTCTGATGTGTGTTATGTGAAGCCTGAGAGTAAAGGCGGTGGGAATTATTTTTGTACTTTTACTGATGATTGTTCAAGGTATAGTGAAGTTTGTATTTTGAAAAGGAAAAGTGATGTGTATGACAGTTTTCTAGAGTATAAAAATAGAGTTGAAAAGTTGTTGGGTCAAAAGATTAAGTCCTTTCAGTCAGATAATGGGACAGAGTACAAAAATGAGAAATTTAAATCTTTGATCAAGGAGGAAGGGATACTTCATAGATTTTCTATGGCAGGTGCACATCAACAGATGGGAGTAGCAGAAAGACTCAATCAACAGTTATTAACTCTTGCTAGATGTATGCTTATTCAAGCTGGTATGTCTGCCAATTTTTGGGGGGAAGCCATAGACACTGCTTGTTTCATTAAAAACAGGTGTGTATCTTCAGCTTTAAATGGCAAGACACCTTATGAGCTGTGGTTTAAGAAGGGATTGAGTGAAAAGGAGATACAGAGGATGAGAGTGTTTGGCTGTGAAGCATGGGTGTTCAAGGAAACCGAGAAAGGTAGAAAGATGGAGCCTAGAGCTGATAGATGTGTCATGCTTGGTTATCCCAGAGATAAGAGAGGCTATCGGTTGTGGAACACGACTGATAACTGCGTGGTGTACTCCAGAGATGTAAAATTTGAGGAGAAAGTTTTTCCAATGAAGGATAAGATGAAAGTTAATTCAGATGTTAGTGTCTTAGAGTCACCTTTTGCAATAAATGTGTCAGATGTTGAGAGTAGTGACAATTATGATTCTGAGACAACTAGTAATGATTCTGATAACGAATATAATGACATTGATGGTGGGAATGTGCATTATGATAGTAGTATTAATGTGGTGCCTTTAGATGAAAGTTTGACTGAGGTTCAGAGTCAAGGGGGAGCAGGTATCGTATATGATGTTTCTGATGATGAAGTAATTGCATCACCTGTATTGCGCAGATCTGAAAGGATCAGAAAGATTAAAGAAGTCTGTCCTTGTTGTCACACAGCTGTTTATAGTAGTAAATGTGAGACATGTGAACCAAAGACTGTAGAGGAGGCGTTAAAGAGTATGCACAGAAACGAATGGATTAAAGCAATGGAAGAGGAAATGTCTTCCTTAAAGGGAAATAAAACATGGGATCTAGTTAAGAAACCTGAAAAATGTAAATTAATTGGCACCAAATGGGTCTTTAAAGTTAAAAGGGATCAAGATGGTGATATTGTCAAATTTAAAGCCCGCCTTGTGGCTCAGGGTTTTAATCAAGTTAAGGGAATGGATTACAGTGAATCTTTTAGTCCAGTTGTGAAGCGGAAAGTCATTCGTCTCATGATGACTCTAGCCATTAATAACAATTGGAGCTGTCATCACTTAGATGTCAAATCAGCCTACCTTAACAGTGAAATTAAAGAAGACTTGTATATTAAGCAACCTGAAGGGTTTGTTAGTGAAAAGTATCCTAAGCATGTATGTAAACTTAACAAAAGCATGTATGGGTTAAAGCAAGCGGGGAGAGATTGGAATGATCATTTACACAAAATATTGACTGGTTTGAGAATGTGTAGATCTATAAGTGATCAGTGCCTTTATGTTAACCCAAACAAGAAGTTGTTTGTTACTATATATGTAGATGATTTGGGAATCTGGGGTCAATCAGATTTAGTGGAATCATTTATCAAGAACCTGTCGACAAAATTGAATATAAGGGACTTAGGTTTTCCATCCAATTTCTTGTCTGTAAAATTTGTTAAAGACTGTCAAGGAAATGTCAAAATGAATCAAACAGGTTATATTGAATTTGTGTTGTCAGAATATGGCATGTCTGATTGCAAGGGACTGAGAACCCCTTTGTCTGTCCCGACCAAAGACTCAATTGAACCAAAGGTATGTGATACTCAAACTTGTGATGTTACGTGCTATAGAAGTGCTGTGGGTAGCTTACGCTATATTGCTAACATTACTCGTCCTGATATTATGTTTTCTGTATGTAAACTAAGCCAGAAAAATGAGAGACCTACCCTAGCTGACTGGAAAGAGGTGAAGCATCTCTTGAGATATTTAAAACAGACCAAGGACTTGTCTTTATGCTATTCAAATGGTGATAAATCAGTTGGTGTGTATGTGGATGCAAGTTGGGCTAAGAATAAGAGTGATGGAAAGTCTGTTACCGGTTATGTTATTACTATGGCAGGAGCTGCTGTCATATGGAAAAGTGTAACTCAAAAGAGACTCTCTTTGCACAATAATGAATCTGAAGTTTTAGCAATGGTAGATGTATTGAGTGAAATCAAATGGTTGAATGTTTTTCTTTTAGATATTAACCAAACCAAGTGTATTTCTAAGCCGTGTGTGATATTTGCCGACAATCAAGGTGCTATCGAAATCTCAAAGGGAGAAAGTGTGTCTGATAGGACTAGACATTGTGCTGTTGAATCATATGTCCTTCAGGAATCTGTAAGAAACCAACTTGTCAAATTCAGGTATATCACCTCAAACAATAATGTTGCTGACTTATTAACAAAGTCTCTGTCGGCCGATAGCACGCAAAGGTTTTGTAATATGTTAGGGTTATCATAAATGTATCAATTAATCAATTTTTTGGTCTAATTATGGTTGATTTACTGGTTAAGATTTTGTTGAAAACACAAAAGTTTCTGTAATGTGTTGACTCAAGTGCCAAAGGAGTATGATTTAGTTTGTTTTTTTTGTAAAAAAATCTTGAAATGAGGGGGAGTGTCAATGTATCATGTTCATTTGTCTAAGGAGCATTTCTAGATTTTTTTGTTTTCATTTACGCATGTCTTTTGTTTCTTTTTCGCGCTTTTGAGCTCATGTCAGAGCACATGGATTGTCAGTACGGTGGAGGTTGTGATGTCGTGAAGTACTTTTTTATCCAATAAAGTGGAGTCAATCATAAAACAGTGGAGTTAACTCATTCACTCTTAACCTGATTTTTAATAAGATCAAACATAGCTATTACTTTTAGCATAGTGATAATGATTTGGTAATCTTTAAAAATTATCTTCACCAAGCAAATGCCTCCCACAGTGGAAGCAATCAATCACCCAAGATTGATGAATGTGACTTAAAGTCTGAGGGGTGATCCTGCTCACATGATGATGTGTGGATAAGGACATAATTGCATTTTTTTCAACATGAGGATAACTAAAATCATGTGTTTCTGTATAGAATAGTACTTTCAGCTGATGGTACTTTTCATTATGAATGTTGTTACTTGAGTATGTTCTCTGGTTATTATCCTGAATACTTTAATAAATTATTTGAATTTTTGCATTACTATTTTTATTTATTATATAATAAGTACCGTGGCAAGTTTCTCAATGTAGTCATCAGGAGCACCAAGTGAGGCGAGACCAATTTCTTGAGAAAATTGAGCAAATGATGGATCTGCCAGCAATGGAACATGCCCAAGAAGCTCATGGCAAACATCAGGCTCAGGTGTATAAAGAGGACAGCTAGGATGGCGTATGTACTGTGTTGAGTGGAACACTCGGAAAGCGAGACCGGCCAAGAAGTCTCTTGATGAAAGTAGACCAGCCACAGGCCTCAGTGAAAATCCTGTAGAATCTGCAAAACCAAGTGAGGGCAGGATGAGTAAACTTATGGAAAATTAGGCCTTCACAACTTTTGTTGTTTTCAAAATTGGAAACATTTGCTGTTATACTGAGCACCCTTCCTATTACTTATTTCTAATTATAAAGTATCATAATTGAAATTAAATTACTCATGAGGGCATGGTAATTTTTTCAATGCACCTGCAGGAACACAAGGGATTATGTTTTCCAATCATGGACATTCCCCGTAACATATTCTCAATAGAAGGATATTACTTATAACAATTAAACTTAGTTATTCTGAGACTCTAAAAAAAATCACTTAGTCCATCTTCTCCAAGCCAATGTATTGTGATTAGTTGCTTGATTGCCATGCAGTATTTACCACTACCTCTTTTTATCAGCAAGTAGGTTGGTGTTGGGAATAAATGAGTATTTTTTCAACTAAGCATAGGATCATTGGCACTTTCCAGGCAATGAAATTGAAACAAATTTCCAAAATTTTTGTTATCAATTTGAAGAATTGGGTTCACTCATACCTTTAAGGAAGTCAGAGATATCCTGCAGTTGTGGGATGTTATCTTCTCGGTATCCACAATTTTCAATCAAAAGTGGGAATACGTGGTTGTGCTCTCTACAAGCATGTGTTGGGTAAAGGTTAGTTAGCTCTCTGAACACTTTACCCCAGGTTTCCACCTCTTCTTTTGTGTAATCCACTCTTGGTAAAAGCTCTCCACTGTAATTGTTCAATAAAATTCAAGAATGAAATGCTGAGAGTGGGTTGCATGCTTATCTTGGTACATATATTACTCATAAAAAGTATATATTCCATTACACCAACTGTGGAATGGGATATAAGTCACAGTTATATTTAAGTATATAAGCCAGGCATAATTAGATTTTGATAGCATGATATCCAGATAGAATTAGATTGTGGTAGCATGATTCATGGATGCTATAGTGTCTGTCAAACAAATGAAAAGAGGTACATAAAAGATCGTAGGCTTTCCCGGCGAATACTATAGATAAATATTTCTCGGGTTTGGCACCGGGTAAGGCTGTTTAAGGCCAACGTTTCGTTGAGAAACTCACTCATCATCATCAGGGACATCACACATGTCAGAGAGACATCACGTACGGTAGAAGCCAGAATTACGGAGCACAGGAGGCACATAAAGACTTTTTCAACCCGAAAAATCGGCCTTAGCTGAGCATAGCCTCGATATGGCGCACTCCATCAATTTTAACGGCGCAAAAATCCTATGCCGATCTTATGGATACTGGGATCGATTAGTAAAAGAGGCAATAGAAATACGTCTCGAGGAGAAAAAGCTTAACCGAGACTCTGGGCAGAGCATCAGCCAAATATGGAGTCCGTTGATTGATAAAATAAAACGGTCGCGGATAAAATTCAAATTCCAACCGCCCTGAGCCAAATTTGAATCGGCTGGTCAACAATGGGCCTCAACCGTCCATTGGCTATCTTAGTATAAAAAACCCGGTGTGGACCAAACTCGGCAGTCAGTCTTAGCCCTGATGACGATAAGAGAGTTTCTCATCGAAACGTTGGCCTTAAACAGCCTTACCCGGTGCCAAACCCGAGAAATATTTATCAAAAGAGGTACATATCTCTAAAGTATCTTTTCAATGTCTCATGCTGGAATTTTTTGTCTATTTATTCAAAATAAATACATCATTTACGCATAAGTACTAAAATTAATACAGATGGATCCATGAAAACTTTTCTAACAACTTGTGAAAAGTATTTTTCTATATTTTATTGGTCAAAAACTCACTGCTTGTAGTGATATGCAAGGTCAGCAAAGTATTTCCTCCTTTCTCTGTAGACTGGATCAGTGAATCCTGGGTGATCAGCATCCAGTTCTGCTCCATAGGAAAGAATCTGGTTTGCAAACTTATCTAAATCCCTTATTCTCCTTGGAAACCATGGCACAGTTCCTAAAAAAATCAACAAGAAATTAGTCCCTTGTTACAAAAAGTATCTCCAAGCCAATGACGTTGGCACATGATATCTGGTTCCTGATATTGATTAAAACAAAGTGACCAACTTCTTTATTATGCCTTTGTGACATTATTATTTGGTTCCAAAAGTAAGGCCACATTGTCAGAACCTTAGCATTTTTGTAGATTTTGGTGGGTGGCTTTTATAGAGCTAAAAGGCAAAAAAGCAGACAATGAAGCTTTTGATCAGTGTGTCAACATTTGGTTGAGCATATGCATATTAAGTGGAATGCTCTTGTGTCTTCCTACTCTGTGTCAAGCTCTCATCAATCAAAATATTATCATTGTTTGGGGTATTGTTAATCTTTAAGATCCCTTGTATAGTTGAGCCTTTTCTTATTTTTGGTAGACCTTGTGATATGTAGAATTTTGAAGACTGAGTGCTCCTAAGAATAATGCAAGAGACCCCTCATTGTTATATTCTTAAATTTTCTGAGGAAATATATCATATCAGTTAACACACTGCATATTTTCCCATCATTTATGTCTGTTGTAAATTTCATTTCTAATGCTTCAGTTCAAACTTCATACGTCAGGACAGGAAATATCAACTCTGTGAAATTCCAAATTAAGTATATTTCCCCTTCCTCTTTTGATGGATTGGTAACCAGTTATGATCTCTTCATGTAAACTCTTTCTTTTCGGTCCTCATGCCCATTACTCTAGGTAAATATTATGTGAAAGACTTTCGTTAAATATTTCTTAAATCTTATGCGATCGATTTCATCCAAATTACACCAGCTTTATTGAAAGAAGCGTTTTACAGAACCCAGTTTTACAGTAAGAATTGACTAAGTGAGGAAAAGAGCTCAGGCATTATCGTCGGCTCGGCTTGTGAAGCTCATCGTCTGGAAAAAATGTGATGCATCATATTTGGGTCTAGCCAGTCTGCTCCGTATCGTGCAAGAAAATAAAAATGGGTGGTCCTTTTAAATTAATGCTTAAGACCAAATATTTTCCATTGAAATATCGTAAAAAAATGGCGACAAAAGTGGTACACATATTGTGTCAGGATATTTGCTTGGTGAAAATGTATTTCGCGGATTTAACTCAAAACTCACATCTGGGTAACAGCGATTTGCTTGGAAAGTTAGGCCAACTCTGGCCTTGCGAATTGAAAGACGCTGCACATAATGAATCACGTGTGTTAATCCCATTGAATTGAATGGGGCTGGACGGGTCGCGCACAAAATTCGTTTCTACCGATGCGCCCCGCTGTAATGCGCTATGGATCATTTCATCATCTTTAGGTATCCACTAATTTGTTCGTTCTGTTCCTTTATTTCCTATTTCATATTTACTTCTTACCAGTTCCTTGATTACCTTGGTCGAAGTTGCGTGTTTCAAAAGAAGAATGAAACACTCATATGGTCTATTTTTTCATACTGATTACAAAATTATGAGTGTAAAGATATATTTCTTGCGGGGACTATTATTGCGGTACTTATTCTTAGTTTTTTCTACCTCGTATGAACTTCTTTAGACAAGGGCACCGCGTAGTTTTTAGGAATCTGCCGAAAATACCGCGGTGAAAATATGACGTCTGACGCAGAAATACACCGATAAAAATATTGTACGTTATGATGGTGGGTTATCAGTCTCAAACTTTGCTGAATGGAAATTTTGCCATACCTCCTCGTCATTTTAACCCGACGCAATATGTGGTACTAATTTTAAGCAATCGCTGGCTATGTTACTTAATAGTTTTATGCCAGCAGAGTGATGCAAATTCTAGCCTTTGGCGCACTTTATGCTGTCGTTTATCCTCTTGGCTCTTACGCAATGGAATTCCGAGCGTATCGGAGCGCAACGCCACGGATAAAGGACATTTGTCTTGCAACGCGAGTGATTAGATATCATTACATCAAAGTGATGAACAGATGTCGCCCGATGGAAATATTTTCCGGCATAAAAAAGAGCCGAAATTCACTACGTGATAAAAAAGTGAAGCAGTATAATCGGACGAGGTTTTTTGATTGGGAGAAAGTTTATTCTTATACGAGTTAGGCGACTATGAAGCAGTCGCTTCGAGGCGCTGAGCTACCTTTTTGGTGTTCATGAAGAGCTTTCAAACTACTCTCTTTTTCATGTTCTTGATCAATCGATGACTGAGAATATTCTGAACTTATTTTTAGGATTTTTCCTTTTGATTGTAAACTTGAGATAAGCTTTACGAGCGCTATTTTGTATTTGGACATCTTCCACCTTCAGGGCAATCAAAATTATCACCTTGGTTTTAACTGAATTTTACCTCGCTGGAACTTAAGATCAGGAAAGTCACAGAGATATATAGTCCGGATATTGACGGAAAGAAATCGTTGACCTAATGACGTGCTAATAATAAATCTTTTTAAAGAAAAACGCGTTTTTATTATTATTTAAGTGTGGATTAAGGCATTGGTGTTGCCAAGGAGTGATCTGTTTCGCTTTATGGGAATGGATTTCGGCAATAGAAAGAAATGGTCATGAAAATATTTCAGGAGGGAATAGAAAAACATTCAAAATTATGTATTTCTTCGTCGATATTTTTTCTGCTCTTAATTAGAAGTTTTAGAATCATTCGGATTATCCCTCTGAAATATTAAATGCATATTTTGTGTCGCTTTAATTTAATTTTAAGTCGCATAGTTGGGTTTGATGGGCGATACGAATGGCGCTCTCGACGCTATGGGTAGTGGTTTTGTAAGCCATCACGTATGGCGCTGAATTGTTTATATGTTTGTCCAAAACTCGAAATATCCAGCAATACAACGATTCCAAATCCACTTGTGGTGATACTGACCTGTGGTCGATATGGTGTCGGTGTCTTTGATATGTTAAAATTATGAGCAATGTTTGTTGTTTCACTATTAAAATTTGTATTTTATCGATAGCTTAGGCATTCTAGTGACATATATGCAGATTTATCAGTTACTTGTTGATTGTAATAAGTAGAGAGCACAAAAGAGTTGCTGACATTCTTGAAAAATTCCCCAAAGTGACTTATCTTTTAGCTAAAAAGTCATATAAGGTCTAAAAAAATACCCATTATTTTCCTGTGAAACATATAGGTGCAGAGTATCTATGGATCCATAATGCTAGAGGGTACTCTGTGCCTTAAATAAAATGCTAGAGGATACTATGTACCTTAAATACATACCTATATTAACACCCTATAGCAATATTACTGATGAGTGTATAAAAGCAATCAAGGGCCATAATATGTTCATTTATTATTTTTTACATTGATACGCGAAACTTAAAACAAATTTTCCTTATTTGAGGAATTTTCAAACCCAATCTATTCGTGAATGGGCCGAATGCTAAAGAAGCTGGAGGCTTCCTGATGCCTTAAATTGGGATCATATTACACGCATATCTCAGGAACTGATATTTTCCTGACGTAATCTCGCACTTGAGGAGAAGTGACTCAAATCACCCAGCCTATAATAGTGCTCGTTTTCACGACATCCTTTAGAACGCAAATTTTTATGATCGACCTTCAAGACGAAGCTTTTTCTAAACTGTCCCAGAGTTTATTGTTCTTTGTTTTCTATCCATGACCTTTTCTACCCTTGTAGCTGTATGCGCTGTAACATTCTTTTTGTGTCTTGGCGCAAGACTTGAGTCAACTGATTGTTCTTTGCTGAGAGCTTCGTATTGAGCTGAGTCAGCTTGTTCGCTGCTGACATGATCTGGAACTTGCACAAATAACCATCAGTTTCCTTTGCGTTTCACTCGCTATTATGTCGTAGGACTGAAGCCAACATATTTCGTGCAGAGAGCTTCATTTACTGTCGAGTCAGCTTGCTCATGTCGTGGAGGGCATGACTTAGAACCCACAAGAACCCACATAAGCAGCATGTAGATCCCTTTGCTTTTCATGTCTGAGAGCATACTGAGAGATTCCTAAATAATTGGTTCATTGGGCGATAGGCCAGTAGCTGCTTCCAGGGGATTTGATTAATCTGAGCAAATGAGATGCATTTTGTCCTCCCTAACGGAATCAAGGACAGACTATTGCTAGTGTCTCGGCCGTATAAATATTGCCTTGTGAGTGCATCACAAAGTGTGCAACTTTACCACCATGAGCAGCATATTCACATCCACAGGTGGAGTAGTTTTTGTATCTTCTGAGTATAAACCTTGGGTCCAAGAGAAATGCTCAGATTCTGCTTATTCTCATTTTTAGGTCAGAGAGTTCGAAATAAGGTTTGAAATGTCGTCTGCCTAGGAGTAGAGGAAAATTCAGTGAAGGTGCATTCGACGAAGGTAATTAGTGAAATTCTCGAGGTCCATGTATTTATAAATGTTAGGAAGGTCTTTCCCAGTACGACAAGAAGATTTTAACATTGCCATAAGTAGGTTTCATTGATCGTAATTATTTTACAGAAAAAGTGTACAAATCTGGATTAAAACAATTTTTAAAATTAATTAGATTTGTACGATCTAACATTGCACACATAATTGCTCTTTTAAATCATGCGGTTTAAGAGAGGTTCCCCAGTATTAAACATTCCGTTAAACATATTTTTCTGCAGCACCCATCAAAATTGTCCTGAACACTTGGCGGTTTATTACCTTGAGTCCGAGGCTTCGAGGGATACGGTGTCAAAAAATTTACGCAACATGTTACCAAAAATTTATTTGGAAATCCATTCAAAGAAGTCTTAGAAAGCTCAATCAGCCGCTAGGTCCCCTTTAGAATGGTCGTATTCAGGCTTCAATCCAGAAAATTAGTTAATTTTTGCAGATATATCTTGAAATGTCTCCTGAAACTAAATAGTCAAAACAATGGTACGTTCTCATCCAGTCTTTCGATATGCTTTCTGATATTACTTGGCAAATTAATATGATAACTTGAAGGAGAGTTAGAAAGTGACATCAAGCTTTTTTATATTTTTATTCTCATTTGTTCTATTTTCGCCTCTTCATACGGATACCAGACGTATCGGAGAAGATTATGATGAAGCCATGACCTGACTATTCCACTCTTTCGGCTTAGAGAAACAGAATACGCGACTGTAATATTACGATTCAAGAAGTGAAGGCGAAATCAATGGATTCTTTTGCCTGAAAGTTATGCTGGATTCTTTTGTTCCTCGATTATATTCTACGCACATTATTATTAAGCACTTTAGTCTACGTTATGTGGTCAGCTAGGTTATAGGAAATAATTGAAAATTTTGATGGTGCTATGGGAAAAAAATCCTTTCTGTAGATGGGTGGCGTAATATTTTTTAACGCGTCTGAATATTCAAAGTCCTATAGTCCGAAACTGTTGGGAGAAGATTATTTTGAGTTTGAATCCTTGGTATAATTGCGTGATAGCCACGCTGGGTGAACTTTTGCCCTGAAATGTATTCCTAAAGCCTCATTAATGGTCACTCTAATAAATGACCTTCGCTTATCTTTGTTCATTTTAAAATGTCGCAGCCAATGTCTCCTTCATAAAACTTATAACGTCACCCGTTTTGCTTCAATGACGTAAGTTGTGCATACAATTATGAATCAACTTAATGGATTGTTTGAATATCGGTGCTTCGGTGAGTCTGTTTTTAGAATATGTCCCAATTCTATAAGTATCGACCGTTGAAACTAATAGGTGGCCAGATGAAAGTCTACTGTAAACTTCATGAATGTAGTCATGGCCGATAATTACTTTCCTGGTGCATTCATTCATTTGACTTCAAGCATCATCCTTCATCCAGTTCCCAGGTCACTGATAGGTAATATTGAATGCGAATGTAAGAATTATACACGGAAGTTAGCCCGTCATTTAATAAGGCAGCAAAAATTTGGAACATGACTGAAAGGTCTTTTCTCACTTCCCATGGGAATTTAAAAGCTAAATAAGCAAGACGCATCAGATAAAAAGTACTTACCTAAGTTATCTTTGTAGTTCCTCGTAATAATGTTAAAATATGAGCTTATTTCTCGCAGCTGCTCTATTCCACTATTCAGGTCTCCAGAAGTTGGATCACACTCCACCATAAACTCGTATCCTTCAGGAAATCTCTTGGATAGACGGGACTCAATATGAAGTAGATTTATGTGGTTATTCTGTGGGAAGGAAAAGACCATGTTCAATAGGCATCAAAGCGTTATTAAATCACCTTGAAAGCAGTTATTTTGTGGATAATTAGTGGATTTTACCAGCCCTAAAGACGTTTCTATTCCTGCTCTCGGGAAGATTGTCTTGTTAATTATGTTTCTAGTCACCCTGAAAATGTTGCATTCATTGCTGTCAAATTTTCATGATAATGGAATCACTCTTTGATTACCCCTTGTCAGTTATTTTGACTTGGAGTCACTTTTTGCCATTTTACGTTATCTTTCCGTTGTTTTCATATCTGTGAGGCAAAGAATTAAAATAGATATTATGAACCCAAATACTGGCGAGTGTAATATGGAGCCTAAACAAACGACGGCAGAGTTTATTCGTTGAAGCATAACGTTTATTGTTCTGGAAAGTGTACTGGTTAGCACAATGCTTTTTAATCCGAGATTATTAAGTGGAATACATGTGCATCTCATGTTAACCCACCGTTGATGCGACCTCATCCGACGTATAAATGTTTCTGAATTGTTGAGGGATTTAGGATGGAAACTTCTATCTGATCGAAGGAAAAAATGTAGATTAAATCTTCTGCGAAAGTTTCATGTAGCCTATTTTTTGCCGGACGTTCACAAATTTTGCCAGAGCTGAACTCTTATGGTAGAAATGATCAGAGGCATATTATCAAGGAATTAAACTCTAGAACCAATAGATGAAAAATGTCATTTTTTCCTCGTTTTATAAGGGATCATAACAGTTGCGATGGATCTGCGATAATTTCTGGGAAACTTTGACCCTCATTGGGTAACGTAGGTTTTGCACTTCTTCTTAATGTCTGAACATCATTGTCAGCTACTACCCCCGCATGAAATATCCGACAAGATGTATCTCCTGCATGATTTGGTACCTTGTATTACTATTCATCAGTCATATTAATAATACTAACCAACTGTTGTATCTAAATACTATATTGCATGGTAGCATGTTCGTTTACGTAGCACTCTCCTAGTTTATAGCCTGACTGCGTATTGTTATCCTGACTGCTTTTGGCCTGCGCCTGTCATCTGGGCGAGTGTGCGCGGCTCTGATTTCATCTAGGATGAGTGGTGCATGCCTGGTGTGGAATCACCCCGTGCCACTTAACCTATTGGTGGCTTGCACGGTATTTCGTAGATGTAGATATGGATAAAAATTTGCGCTCATTTCTATAATATTATTAACAGCTCAAACTCCCAATGAATCTGATTACTCCAAAATTTAGAGGTCCCAAAATTCCAATCAACGTTCCGGTGTACTGCTTTGCTTCATGCCTTAACGTGTTCAATTGTTTACTCTCCCCATCATTGTACAGAATTAATATGCACTTAAATGTACTTAAATGGATAATTGTAAGTCTCGGTGCGATTATTTTGTATAGGCCATTCGTTGTGGCTTGTAGCGTTCGTATGGTTGAATTTCCTAATTTTAATAAATACATATATTCAGTAGCGATAAGAATTACTCACCTCGAAAACTTTGAGTGCCTTGGCAAGTGCTCCGACTTCATCCTGGTCGTAGGGCGAGAAAATTAGGCAGGTGCTCTTAGATGAATCAATTCCCTCTTTGATGTAATTTCCTCCTCTCATGAGAGTCGGCTGCGATCAAGTCGAAGAATCAGTGGAGAAAAAGAAAAAGGTTAGACAATTATCTGGTGACAAACGCTTTTGCTCTGCAATAAAACGCAAATTAACTGCTAATAAGCGCGTGATATGACGCTCAAAATGTTGCGATCACGTAGTATCGCGACACAAAAGTAGTATATATATAAACATTTAACCTTTTTACTTAAATTTTGTAATGCTTCAAATGTCGCATCTCAGCGTACTTTCATTTTTTTAAATAAATGATACAGTTCCTAAACGTTGGGCCCCATGGACCTGCTCACCCGGTGGAAGACCCGAGAAACCTATATCCAGCAGATACGCCGGGAAAATCTGAGTTCCTGTTTTTGTAGTTAAATTTAAATGTTCAAATAACACGGCAAATGATCCCCTCGTATTCGATTATTATTTGATGAGAGGGCTCATTTTATGCATCGAATGGTGTGTTTTCATGGCTTGTAATGGTTTTTTTGATCTAGCTGAAGTCAAGTCGAATTACAGCGTTTTTCTGATTCTAGTAAATAGTTTTGAGAGACTAGGGGTATGTTTTTGCTAACGTGAAACGAGAGAGCTCCCAAATGGTGGCGACACCTTACGTATGCTACCTACTAACTCTCTGATTACCTCCCTAATGTTTTGAGGAGCTATTCCGGAAATACTCTTTTACTTTTGGTGATAATTTATTGAATTTAAACAGTTTATCGCCTGCAGTGAATTTTTCCATCCATTTGCAGCGATACATTAAGTTGAAGATACCATTACGGCTCAATACTTAGCAACGAATCGTGGATTAAAATCCATTGGTAGACTTCACTGAATCCATGCTCGATGCGATTTTGAATACGATAAGTTTATCTAAACAAGGTATTATCGATGGGTAATAAATGAAAATTTGGATTTCTTTGAGAGGAGTCGTGGAAACAACCGCACCATTCGATCGATGATCGGTCGTGAGACGTACGCGCAGAAACCATTTCGTTTGCGATTGTCGTTTGCCCAAATTGTCCTCGATTCATTTGGCGTTCGTTGGCGAGAGTTGCAATGTTCAAGATCCTTGTTGATACTTACGTCGATTTCATGTTCTATCGGCATTTCTGGATTTCCCATGCCTCCTCACGTGCACGGCAAAAACAATGGACGGACGCTATCCGGACGAGCGTTGTACACAAACACTGTATCAAGGTCGTCTTCCTGGTTCCATGAGAGAGGAAGAACTAAGTCGCAACAAAACAAACCGCTCACGCGAAAAGTTCTGGACGGTTTGCCCCTTTTCCCGCTCTCCGAATATTTATATAGACGAGATGCACACAGCGCGCTCACAAATAAAAAAAACAACTCGAAATGTTTTCTCCTCGGAAAAACTAAGGAAAACTTCCTCCTCCTGCCGTGATTCTTCGAATTGGAATGAGGCGAACCCTTAACCGCTCTCCCTATATTCCCTCCCCGGGAAACCCCCACCCCGAAGTGGAAACACCCGATCAGAAGTGATGATTTCCTCCTGCGTCGGTGGCTGCTTCACCGCCCTCTGATCTGATCTTCTCCCCCTCCCCCACCTCCCCTCAATTTCCCTCTACCCCCTCCTCCTCCTTTCCTACTTCCCTCCTCCTCCACGCGAGCGGCTGGAGAACGCGAACTCGGTCTTCCGATTTCTTCGCCGATCTCGGAAAAATCGATGCTCGATTTCCTCCTTGGGAGGCGGACCACGTGACCGGGGACGGCGACCAATGGGGCGGCGGCCGGTGCACGACCCGCCTCGGATGAAAGTGAGGGAGGACGAGTGACGAAATGGATTTCCAGCATTACATTAGGTGTGAGGGCTGTGGCGGAGGGGATAATTTCGATGTTATCCCGCAGGAATGCGGTTAATGTGGTTTCGCTATTCGGGAGACTGGTCTGAACGCTTGGCACAGAGGGCGTTAAGTTTTTTTATAATGCATCATTATTTGATACTTGATTTAGACAAATCTGAGTACAAATGTAGAATTGGAGTTCACATAAGTTTCAGTCGCGAAACTACGTTTGCTTTCCTCGTCCTTTTATATTTATCCCCGAAAAATCTTGGTATAAATTCAAGTGTGTCATGTGTCAAGTGCTGTTGAAGTATTTTTTGATCACTGAGTGCAATTTATTCCCTGCATTTTTCCATACCGTGACCGAGGAATGCCTTGAAGTGGTACGCGGGGGACGAGTGGCTTGGATGTTATTTTAGAAAGGCAAACCGTCCATCCAAGGCGAATAAAAATGAACGTTATATTTTGATAAGCCTCAGCCTCTTTTACCTAAGAATGGTTCTGCGTCGTAGTGGAGAAGCAACCTCACTATTGTCACAAATCCGATTGTCCTTTCTGCATTGTCAGCCATGAATCAACTCACCAAGTGACTTTTTTCGGTTTACTCTTTCATTATCATAAATATTTCTTATCAATAGCTTTACCAAGGGCTAAGGTGGCCCTTATTATTAATTTAATTCCGTGGAAACTATTCGTCTTTCGTCAACTTTTTTATCCCGAAGCAATTTTTCCTTTCCTTTACAATTTATATCATTTTGAATAAAATGTTAAAATATTTTGTTATAGCACATAAGTATAGGTAATGAAGTTTCCAGTTTTTCCTTATTGGTTACAAAATTAAATTGGTTACAAAAGTAAAAGTTTAACGGAATGTTAGAAGTTTAACGTTGTTTTCATTAAACTAAGAGGAATGAAAACATTTCGTATTCTTTGCTGTAGAAGATCGCACATTCATGTACTACTTTTATGATAATGGCCATTATTTGAATCATTTAGTCCAAGGGTTTTATTTTGCCTTCGTTTTATGTGTATGGTTAAAGACGGTGTTTGATGATATTCTTTCGGAAACGTTTGCATTTTTTTGTGAGATCGTATCTGCGTCATCTTTTTTCCTCTCGGAATTCCCATGGTGCTCCGCAGGTTCCTTATATATTTATTTTGATACGCACTTCCGCTTGGGTGCTCCGAAATCAAATGTGCTCCCAAAAGAGGTCAGTTGCTTGATAGTCGAAGTGCCGCTCTCATCTCCCCAATTGATGGTGAATAAAAAGCCAAAACTGTGACGCAAGCGGGCGAATAAGGAATCACTGTCGACCTTTCGCTCTAAATCCGATCCCTACTTGATTCATTCATAAAATCTTGCTCACATTTGCTATCTAGTTTGAGTCGCTTGTGTGTCAATCTCTTTTTCGGTTACTGGCTTTCCAAGTTTTCATTTTTTATGTTCTTCAGTGGTCCCATATGAGCCTTTGGATTATTCCTAAACATTTTTTCGAACATCAAAGTGACGAGTGATTATCGAAACCTGAGTAACGTAAATAATGCTCATGAAACCTGGCGGAATATCTATTCCGCTTTCACGTCGTTGCTACTGGTCAACTTGTTTATGTAATGATGTTTACACGCTGTTGAAGTTCGAAGTGTTTATACGTTCTGTTTGACGCAGTTCCCTCTTAAGAATAACCACAAGTGCGGTTCACTTATCGCGTCGACAATGTGGAATAGATTCGCTTCTCTGTGATACCATATGAGGATGTTTCTTGAACGAATTTTACTGGTTGTAGATACGACGTGAACTTATTTTGCCCTTCGATTATAGCTGCGCCTTATTTTTTGCTGCTCGTGAATAGTTTTATGATATTTCCAATGAATGAGCGGCAAATTCGAGTTATTCTTCGAGGGAATAAGGTGGTCCTTTTATAATGTTTGCATAGGTATTGTGTCTGATGCCTCTCCAGTCATTCTCATCGTTTTCAGATTGGAAACACAGGCAAGGGAGTGTATTAAGAAATATGTCTGTTTTGCTATGTCAGTCGTTACGATACCGCGCGACGTAATTTTAGCTAGTGGAAATTTTTTCGAGCGATGTCATTTACGGGTCACTTCCATTCCCATGTAATGGTTTTCTGGTTCACCGCTCGGCCTAAGGCAAACTCACATTTCTATCACGTCAATAGAGACCTTTCGCAGCTATGGTATGCTCGAATGGTCATCCCAGTCTTGTCTGGAGATAAATCGTAGCCTACGATTCCACTCCTAAAGCAAAGATGACTATTGAAGTTTATACCTTTTACACCACAATCTCAAGCTACGTTAATTCATGTTTTCCGGTGAGTCCCATAAGTTTCTTGACTTCTTTACCAACTTGGTGGCTGTCTTATTATTTCTTTACGTTTTACACATTTTAGAGTCGAAGTTTCACTGAAATTTGAAACAGTACTAATCCATAAAATAATTTTAGAAAATTCGACCTTAAATTTATATAAATTTGACGCCTTTGCTCACATCGATAATTACGAATAAGTGAAATTTTAAATGGATCAAGTTAAGTAGTGAACAGTAGCTTCCCTTTGCAGCCATACTCCAATCAAAAATCCTTTCTCTAATATATGATCGTTAGATATGTTGAAGTGTTATATAAAGAAAAAAATAAAATGTCTTTGTTATCCATGATTTTGCTCAGCCTTTTGGCTAAAGTTTTATGCCTCCTTACCGAAGTGTCATTTCTGTTTTAGTTTTTAACAGTTCACATCAGAATCGACATTATCTACAGATGAGTGATGTCGTGATCATTAACGGAATCAAGTGATGTTGAGAGTATACCGAAAATCTGCCGAAGAACTTCGTTTTCGAATTTCTTGGAATGTTTTTCTCTCTCGGCGTTTGATGTCCATAACTTGCTCATCAAGTGATAACAGGCAATGTCAACAATTTTAAAGGTGATTCGTTGTTATTTATAAAGGAAATCGATTTCTTCTGGCATTCATATGACGTATGTCATAATTATGGAGGCTGAAAAATCACAGTGAATGAAGTTTAAGACCTATGACCTTCGAGATCGAAATATACTAAATTATGAAAGAACGCAACTTAATTCAAGGCTTGAAATGGGCACAATTTTGCTTGGACTCCGAGCAAAATAACTGAATCCAATCTGTAAAGAAAGTTATCCTGCGGGGTTGTTGTTTTTTAAAGCTTTCTTTTATTTTTTGCCTCTTGGCTTCTTTGGGATATAATGAATGTTAAATCGAACCTTAAAAAATGCACTAAGACGAGGTTGTGCCTCCAGTTAACGAAATAATCAGTGATCTTACTCCTAACATAGAATGATTTTGTTTCTGAGAAATTTAGGTAATTCTAGGTTTGCCTGAGTAATGAGATGAAGTTACATGCGAGCAACGGATATACATAGGTACTACAACATAACTTATCTAATTGCACTTAATTACATATTCTAGTCCTCTAATAAAGAAATCACATCAAAAAACGGAGTAATTTGTCATGAACCTAACCATACAAATTACTGTGATCTCCTAAGTCGTGGAAAAGTGGATTTTTTTGGAGATTTTTTGTCCATTTTGTCCATCTTTCAGTCGACCACTATTGATGATTATCACGCTATTCACACAATTATTTGGTTGGGCTACTATGTATTTATGCGTACTGAAAATTGTTTTTTTTTTCGTTTGAAATCATATGGCGATTATATTTGTCCTTAATTATGAACTTTGAATCTAACCGAAAGACATTTTAGCCAATAGTCACGTCACCAGTTGGTTGAGAATACCGTGAAACATACACAGCACAACATAAATGAACTAAGAGATAGCAGCAGTAGTTTTTATGGGACATTAAATGAGACGAGCAAAATGGCAAGCTTGATCAAGCAAGCTCTCAAGGCTGCCGCTACCTTGAACCTTTTGCTCCTCTCCTTAGGGTGAAATACAGAAGTAATTCTTGCCCGTGAGATTGAGTAAAAAGAGACTAAAGCCGCGCTTTGCCAGAATTCAAGTTTAAAACGAGTACCCATCAAACTTTTCATGAACGTAACGTTGGTTTCACGCCGCAACAGATTCCAGGGTGTATCGAAAATGTTCTCTCCAGAGACATCGAGTAGCGATATTTTCGCGATGTACAAACTTGCCGAGCTATGCTCATGAATATGAGGAATGCCTATAAAAATCAAACGCTTAAAGTTGAGCATGTCATGTTACATTATTAAAATACTGAATACAGCGTGCGTTTTAAATCGATTGCTTTTGCGAACATCTTGCCTGAGTGTCCTTTGAACTTGGGTTCATTTTTATAGCCCTGTAGTGTCCACCAGACAGGACGAGATTAATAAAATGATTAAATTAAATACTATAAGAGACGGAAAAGTAATGAACAATTGGATTCGAGTGGAGCATTATATGTTGCAGGTTAATAGACACGAGTTATCTTCGAAATTCGTTGTATAACTTGAACATATCATTTTCTACTAGAGTTAACTTCAACTATTTCGGGAAAAATAAATAAATCTTGGGGTCTTTAAGTTTGCGATTATTTTCTCCCAAGGTTTACCGAGCTGGCCTCACGGGGAGTAAACAGATGAAGGGAGGAAATCGATGTGGGGAAATGTTGGAAAAACTTTTCGAATAGACGGCTACAGCTTTTGCGTAGTACTCAAGAGTTTTATTACTCATAGAATGAATGCTGAGAAGTAATGATGAGAATGAGCAGTGGGAGAACTGAGGACTTTATGAGACGCAGGTGCGGAGTGGCGTGTTAGACGAGCAAAGACGTGTTGAAGGTGGGAAGAAAGACTATTGGTGGCGGAGATAAGGGGAATGCAGTAGTAGGTAAGCGCGGACGAGGAAGGAGACAGTTGGCATGAGTGGAGATAGAAAATATGAGTATCTCATATAGTTCTTAATGGCTAGCAATGATTTATCGCTTGTGGTGCGTTTGAATATAACTCGAAATAGGGTAGATGACTCAGAGGATATTTATAAAACCCTACCGATCAATTGGTGTAATACCAAATGATGATGAGCCAAAAGAATCGTTTGCTCTTTATTAAATGAGGCATTCCGATGTTCCCTTGAAATATAAGAATAAGCACCTTTCAAGCCAGCTCTAATCCACGTGGTTGACTAGCCGTTGGGCTACTTCCATGGAATTATGAATCTGATTGATAAACTAAATGAATTACGATTTTTAATGTTCACCTGCATCAAAGGGATATCTTTGTGAAAATCTGATTTCCTAGTATTATGAATGAACATTTTGGCGTGAATTTGAAATCCCAGATACAATATTTAAATTATTAAGAAATGCAACTATAGTCTCTTGACAATTTTTTAATTGATTTATATTCAAATTCTTCGGAAATTATAATTTATTTCGGACCGAACTCCCTCTTTTCCTGATTGATTATTTTTCGAATTACTTCTGAAAAACATTTAATAAGATTTCGTCTTTCTGACGAATTCCGTTATTGATGTCTGACGCAATGCCGTCGTGAAATGTGCTATACCTGGAAATGGTGAAAAAAGGCAGCCTAATGGAGGAAATTGCTTGCGGGTTAGCGGTGGGGCAGCGTCCTTTTCGTCAAGGTCGAAACTTATTACTGAATTATTCCTTTCCTGTCGCGTTTAAGTCGTTCTCCTTTCACTTTTATGGACCAGATTCCCTCCCGTTGTTATAGCTTGATGCTTTTTCCTACCATTTATATCAATTTAAATGCGTGAGAATATTCTAGGAAGAGCCGCATTACAATTTCATAACAGCCAACACAACCGTTACATAACTGTGTAGTGTCAGACGACGCAATGCTTGTCTAAAAATTGATCTCGCATGGGGTCGCAGTTTACAGATACCCTTGATTGATCCGTTCATTCCTTGACGAAGGAAGAGAGTATTGATGATAACCTTACAGAATTGTGTAATGGTTATGTTACTTATGAAACTAATCATAGGGGAAAAGCCATGCTCTTTGAGTAAACTTAACCTGAAAATGAATGAAGAAATAAGCTCTAAATCCTGAAGAAAATTGTCTGGCAAAAGGTCTACCCTGAGAGAGTCGAGGGAGTTTTGGAGGCCACTACAAAAGCAAACTCTCAAGTGAATTCTCAGGAAGAAGCATCTGAATTACAGTTTTGTATTTCTCGATGTCATTTTTACTGAGGAGACTCATCTCATTGTTTGACATTTTAATTTTTGCTATCCAACCACTATAAGCTCAGAAAAAATAGCCAAATTTGTAATGGGTAAATTAAGATGAAGGTAGTAAAAGTTTTGATATTTTTTTCTGAGCCTGTAGATTGCTAAATTTCAAACGTCTTATTAGTTTTACACTCGGACACCTGCAAATTCTGCTCACCTGGGAAGCGCCTTTCCATCTCTCTATGTTTTTTTTTAGATTTTCCGTATCAAAGCGTTTTTCATATCATGGCGTAACAATTTAATAGGTGCTCTCACAGTATTTGAAACGTAAGGGGAGTAACGCCTTGCAATGCCCCCCAAATGATTCATACGTCCTTCAGCATTTCTTTCTATCTAGAAAGGGTCTTTGAACGAGATTGCGGAACGCAATTGTGGAAGATAAATTAAAATAATCTGGATCTTCGTGACAGAATTGCGTATACTTGAAAATAATGCATTCAAGATTCATCATCGTTAAAATGTCAATACCTAAGTATTCCCTCTAAGTACGTGTGATGGCCGCTATATAGAGCACGCGAAGGTCACGCTCAAGTTTCAAATGAGTCAGTTGCTTCGAGGAGTTTCGCTTATTTTAATAGCATTTTTGCAATTTTCGACAAAAAAAAATATTTTTCAGAAAACTGTTTAAAATTAAACTGGATTTTTATACTTCAAAATCGGACATTAAAAGTTAAAAAGTGCCCGCAGCTGAAGCTCAGCCAAGGATGACGTGATTTAACGCGGCAAAAACCGTGATATCGTAAAGATAAAGCGTAAAATTTCATTATATATGACACATTGGATGAAGATGCTAACGGTGTCATACCTCTGCCAGGACCCTGTGTAATCACCTCTTGTGTGAGACACCCACACATTTGACCGGCAGGCCTCAGAAAATTAGGCAAACATGTATTTTTATGGAAGACAATCGTCATTTTTCCTGATTTGAAGCCGATGCGCAATCCCTAAACGTTGTCCGATCGAGTCCAAATTTTTTACCCTCTTTTTTGCGGAATTAGAGCCTATAATCCAATAAACCTTTCAACAATTTGACAGTGCCAATTTGGTATTTACTCTAGTATCGCTACCTCTTGCTGTAGCTTTTCCATTTCCGTGCATAATCTTCTCCGCCTGATTAATTACTCGTTGGAGTCAATCATTTAATTTCATAAACCTCCCCCTGCCTAGTTGGACTTTCTCTTCTTTCCCTCGTCCATTCTTGGCAATTTCTTCTGTGACCAATGGCATCCCTTTTCTTAAGCTTTCTATGCTCATTTCCTCGAGCTTCTGGTATTCTCATCTATTCATCCCGTTTAAAACTCTAGAGGGTAGTAAACCTTTTTTTCTACCTTCATTCTACCTTCTTTTTCTTACTAGTTTTACTTAAATTTTTGAGTATAAATACGTTTCATTTGCTCTAAATAATTATCGGATTCATACGCCTATAATACATGTACCTATGCCGTAGGTAGTGTGTGAGATGATTTTTTATTATTAATAATTTGTTTCCCCCGAAAAAATCGGATATTTTCATTCCGCGGCCATATCTTGCTCCAAGCTCGTGCCTTCCCACTTCATTCTCATCCCTCCATTCCCCTTCCGTCGCATTATTAATCTTTATCTCCCATAGGTTTTACCCACCAGAGACTTCTCTTATTATCTTTTTTCTACTGCTCCTGGACGCATCCACCTTTTTCCTCCCCATTGTTACTTGAGGCCGTAACTACCTAGACGAAAGTAGTCGGATGTGTTTTACTAAAACCGCTAATTTCCTGCCGCTCACTTGTATTGTTTACTATCCTCTTCACTATTTTTTCACTCATTGTCATAACTCTTCCAATGTGGACTCTTGAATTGATTATACTACAACTATGACTCCATTAATCACCATAGCCTCGAGACATATTTTTCCTTTCTCCATTTCCAGTTTAAATTTTCCTGCTCCCTTCCCCTCGTCATTATCCAATCATTCCAAGTCTATTTTTACCGCTTCTTTTCTCTTCTTATTTCCATATTTCACCACCGGCGTAGTCCTTGTATCATTTGTTTTTGTTATTACGGCAAGATTTTCGTGAGATGACGACCACCGATGGTTTGTCTCCTCTGCTGCCGAGCCCTAAATCCACCCTATTAGGCCCTTAATTGTCGCGATTCAATGCTCCATGATTGGATTACATATTTAGGAAAAAATATAGTTGGGTGGGTACATATTTAGGAAAAAATATAGTTATAGCTTTCCACTGCCATTCCCAACGTTATTTTAACGTGACATCATCACGTGACATCATCACGTGAACGATCACTGCCATTCTTAACGTTATTTTAACGTTAACTATCATTAGAACAGCTCCTATCCTTTGACCAACCTGGTATGGGTGGCTCTGCCAGGAGTAGTTGTCATTGATCGTATCTATAAAGTTCTAGGAATGATTTGATATTGCTAGCCCTTCCACCGCGTCAAGGATATAATGTAAAGGAAGGGTCTTTTGATGTGTCTGCCGATAAGTAAGGAGAAAAGTTGTTTCAATAAATTCTCCGCGAAATATATATATAGAAAGTTATGTAAAATTTTTTGCACCTTCAGGACCAGGAATTTCAGGCCAATCATGAAATATGTAGATTTTGAGACTCGTGTGGGCATAAATCAGTTAGCTGATGAAAGAGCTGCTACAAAGTACAAAATAATCGTATTGTTGATGACTACTAACAGTGTTATTCTGCAGAGACATTCATTGTATAACATAGTATTCTGGGTCCTGCTTTCAATTGTAGGCAGGTATTTGAAGCTCTTATGTTCAGCTTACCACTCATTGCCATAAAAGATACGGCATGATTTTCTAAAAAAAAATTCTTGAAGTCCTGCATGTGAAGTGCATCAGCTTTAATATTTTTTCCCATCAGTCCATTTGTCCAAGTACATCCACTACTGAATTCTAGCATGCTTTGTAAAGTTCATTCAAAATAATTTAACAATTTCAGAAAGTTTTCCGCTAAGGCCCCGCTAGCATAAGGCCTTACCATAGTCAAGGGTATTCATTGGTTTTGTCTACTTTCTGTTTCATTTTTCATACTTCTCACTGTTGACAATTGATGGTCATTGGCGTAAATTAAGCAACAGTTATGTGTCTAGCTTTTACTTCATTTTAATCTCTTTGAAGTTCTGTTTCAATGGATTTTCGGGTTTGCTAATCGTGCATGGTGAAGAATATCGTCGCAGACTCAAGGCTTTTGATATGTGGTTGTGAAGAACAGTGGAAAGGGTAATATGGGTGGCTAGGAAAACAAATGGAGAAATGCTACATATGGTAATGGAGGAAAGGAAGTTGACCGTGGAGACCGGAAGAACACAGAACTACTGATAGGAGCATATATTGAGGGATAGGGAAATTTATGGAGGGTGATAGCAGGGAGAATGTCTGGTATGCTTGGCTAAGGGATGGAAAAAATGGGATTTGTTTTACTCTTCCTTGAAGAAGGAAAATATACATGAAGATTAAGTGTTTCTCACATCGTTTTGTGAATGAGGTGGTGTGGAGAACGTTTTGTGAGCGCTGAAGAGAAAGGAAGAGGGTGAGAATATCAGACTTCAGGGGTGGGGCAGAGGGTTAGGTACAGGTGGTTCAATTAAACTTTGAAGACATCTATTCAGTTGGCATCTCAGACAGTCATTTACAAATATTGACTGACTATCCAAAAACTTGCCTCTTTGCTGGTCAAAATGATCTCATGATGATGACAACTTACGTAAAAGTTAAATTAATCACATTGCTGGGGGTAAAGTGGTAGGAATGAAGGAATAGAAATGCAAAGATTGCAGTATTTGAACAGCATTCTGGAATTGATGGTGACCAGAGGGTATGGGCAAGATGGTAACAAATAACATGCCCGTTTCGCCGCAGCGACGAGTCCTAGGCTTCAACCTTAAGAGGACTGCTTTAGAAATACTAGGTTTACTTCATGAACTTTCGGAGCTTCTAGGTCTCGGCCTTGTGAATCACTCTGCGTGCTCGCCATTAACACTGGGGTCTTATTGGGGATATATCGTAATGACGCAGAAAATACACTGGGAATCCCTTATCGCCTATCGAAGGGTTTCGTGCGGCGATTAGCGGACTGAGCATCGGGAGGGTGACCGTGGTACGTCACTGCCGTCCCTCTTGATAGCAACAAAGGGAGAGACAGAAAGATAACCCTCCCTCATCGTCCGCCGCGCCCTTTAAACCCGACTTATCGCCGCCCTCAGAGTTGCCCTCCCTCAATAATCAACCAAGACCCCGCGACCCCTTCGGCGTGGCGCCACCAGTGACTCCCTCAAGGGGTCACACTGACTACGTGCCGATGGTCACATGGGATGTCACGTCAAGTACGAAGAAGACGCGCCCCCCCTGGCTCGGGTGCACTGCAGGAGGTGTCGCAGGAGGAAATTTTGGCCCATATCCATCTTGAGAAATCGAAAAAATAATGTGGCATGCAATCACGCGCAAAACTCCAAGTTATAACACCAAAATGTGGAGATGCCCTATGAAAAAGTCACTATATTTGACCATGGTTCTATTCCGGATTTCCCTATTGTTCATGTGTTAGCCAAAGCCTAAAGTGAAAGATTCTTTGATCGCAATTGGTGAATCCAATTTCGATCCCCGGTCTTGCCAAACGAGGCTTCTTCAATGGAGAACTTGTTTGTTGTGAACAGAGAAGCAGTTTGGCTGGAAAATGTGGTGAATAAAAAGCAATCAATCGTGTTTTAATCACAGCAGAGTGGAAGTTCCGCCTGAACAATCCATTTTACCGGAATTCAATCTCTCTCAGTCCAGTCTCCCTAGTTTGTGCATTTGCCGGTTACTATTCCTAACTATGTACACCCCCAATGACCCAGTCCCCTCTCACTACGTATGTTGCAAAAACTTTTATGGCCACAGTAATACTGTTTCTCATAAAGTAAATATTATGTTGGCGGAGCTCTTCCAATTATTTTAACCTTCCAGCCATCTTGATTCTATTGTCTTTCCCGAGGAGAGGATATTTTTAGTAAACTGTTTTAGGTATGTTCTTTATTATAGACTTTCTTATTGTCAGAGATTATTCATATAGCCATTATTAACCCTTAACTACAATCGTGGGGTTTTCCACGTTCACACTATCTTCGGGTCATTTTTTGACCCGATTTTTCGAATTGCTCGTTAACAACAGCCGTCACCCGCACTGTCTTAAGTTCAACTAGCTCGATCTCTCCCTCCCCACGAGGATTGCATTGTAGCCAAGGTTGCTGCGAGCGGCCGTTTTGCGACTACTAAAAGAACAAATTACGTTGGGTCAAAAAAGACCCGACGATAGTAGTTAAGGGTTAAAGCGTACACTATGTTGAACATTGCTTTAGCATCAAGGAAGAGGCTGCACCACCGAAAATATTTATCGTTAAATGCGTCATGTTACATTCACAAAGTTTTAAAAACATGACGACCCTGGTTGGATAATTTGTGCCTCTTCTCAAAAGTGTATCGAGACAATGGCGCCCCTTGAACTGCAGAAGACAGTGAACCGCGGTGAATGCGGCTCAAATGACTGGCTAGTACCTGGTTATTTCGCGCCATCCCGGGCATTGATGGGTAACGATTACCAGTAGGGTTGATGAACATCCATTCAGATGCAAACGAGATAACAATTCATTACCAGCCTTAGGCTCGTAAGTGTTGGTCGCCAGTCTGAAGCGTTCTCCACAGGCATCGCTTCAAGTTATTTTTGATCATTCAAGTCGACCTTCATCTCCCATATGAGCCCTTTATTATAGGGTATCCGTAAATATTTAGCCACTTACCCACCGAATAGCATTAGGGCTTAAGTTGTAATAGCCTCTGGGATTATTATTATCTCTGAATAACACGTTCTCTTATTTGTTACGAGTTATTTCGCGGGATAAGGGAGTGGCCGCTCATGCGATTTTTATATTCGGCTAATCATACCTTGATGGTGATAGCTTCAGAACGGAGAAGATTGGAAGTAATGAGAATAAAATATGGTAGAAGAATGATAAAAAATCAAATGAACTGAGAAAAATCTATAGAGTACAGCACGGAAGAGTTGAGGATTAGAGATGTTTAAACAAGCCATGAGGATGATGAGGCAGACGAATGAATAATTAATTTCCAGGAGCTGGAACGTATTGTTCAATACCCAAAGTAATTTTTATATACTAAGGATGAACTAACCTCGGAAACATATTCACTAAGGACGGATGTTTACGACGGACATCAAGCAAAGAGTATCTCAAGCTAAGAAAGCGCCAATGATGAAAAGGCGACTACTGTGCTAAAAGAATGTTGGAATACGAACGGGGAAACGGTATGTGTTTGTGAAAACATTCGTGAGGGGTGTGGTATTCTATGGATAAGAATCAAAGCCCATTGGAAAAGCAGATAAAAAAAGATTTGAAGCTGTTGTTGAAGGAGGATGTTGAATACCAAATGAACGAAAAAAATGGGAGTGAAGGGGCATATGGAAGAGTAATTGAGGATACGACCCGATTGAACACGATGTGGAGAAGAAATAGATAGATTGGGCTCACCCTAAGGCCCAATGAGTTTGTGGAAAATATGATTGAAGGAGGAATAGTGGGAGAAGTCCCATGTGGAAAGCCAAGGGAAAATTACATTGGATAAATAAAGAAATAGCCACATGAGAAGAAATAACTGGGAGAGTGAGGGTAGATCAATTTGGTAGGTAAGGATGGAGGGCAGCTTGCAGGATAAATAAATGAACTAAGGATGTTGGTATAACGGAGCAGCGTGAAAAAATTATAACATTCTAATGGGGTTGTAGCAAATAAATTTGTAAAAAATGCTCGACATTGCATTTATGATATCAGTGCCTGTTTTCTTTTGTTTTGTCAACAGTGTTTTGAATTAGTAAGAAAAATACTTGCTTTGTTGTATCACTGCAGGCTTTTCCGGTGAATCGCTTGAATGAGTAGCTTTCGGGTTTCACACCGGGTCATGTTCTCCATAGCCTCCAACGAGCAACTCGTCCTGGATCCCTGATGAGATCGGCAAGACGCTGATGAATTCAAAAAGACATGGTACTTTTTTCACAGTTTTTTATTCCAAGTTGACCTGTTTCGTCGCATAGGCGACATCATCAGGTGGTGATGGTGATGTCGCCTGTGCGACGAAACCGGTCGACTTGGAATAAAAAAATTGTGAAAAAAGTACCATGTCTTTTTGAATTCATTAGAATGGATTTTCACAAAGTGAAGCCCGAAACCATCGAGACGCTGATGGTAACGTTGGAAGCTATGGAGAACGCGAACAGGTGTGAAACCCGAGAGCTCTTCATTCATGCTTGTTTTTACTGATTATTACCTTTTATTTATTTTAAAACTTATAACTGAATGGCATTGTTTTTTTTTGTCCAATCGGTAAAACTTATTTAATGTCACAGCGAGTTCCAGTCTAGCTTTTTCTTATTTATTATCATCAGTCAGCTATTTTGTATAGGTAAGAGAGAAAAATGGTTGCATTAGGCACAATTACGCAGGGTAAATGAAGCTATTTAAATACCAATGGGCAGTAATGAATGCGTCATTCTGGAGTTCATACGCCGTGAACGGCGATTTATGTCGACGAACCATCACCTTCTCGAGATAATTCATTTAAACTTAAGCAAACTAAAACTAATTCTGAGAATTCATCGCTTTTATGTTAAGTTACTTAAAAAATTTTATATTAAGTTTCTGGAAAAATTTTGCGCGATAGCATATTTAAATGAAATTGTATTTTTTAAAATACCGACTTCTTATTGAATTTTAAAGGCTTTTCCTCATTGACTGTCCGTCGATGGCGACAGTTACCTGCCCGTTAAGCTGAACAGCTGCGAGTCGAAGTTGTTTTCTGGAATTTACGCGCCTTATCTGAAGTCTGCTGAGTGACCTCTGATTGGCTCGCGTTTCGCGGTATTTCTTGCCGTGTTGCTGGAACAGCCTTTTCCTTGTCCTACAAAATGATTGGCGAAATTTCACTCCGTGGAAACTGAGGAAGTGTTTGTCATTTATTCACGGCTTCGCGTATGATCCTGTGAAAGTAGTAGTTTTTAATATAAGACTCTGCTTCTGGCGTTACTCGGTGGAACTCCTTCATAACGAGTGAAAACACCTGGTTATAAAGTGTGGAATCATAACCAAGTTATTTTTAATTCATCTGCGCTTTTAAAATTAAATATCACGTGTACTTTTGCAATCGCTTGCCCAGATTTTGTTAAAGCATGTTCTTCGAACGACATTTCATTTTCACCATGATTTCACTTTTCTCGAGCCGAAATACCATCCGATCCACGGTAATGTCAGGAAAGTACGCGTTTGCTATCACCAGTAGTGAGGTAGTAGCTCTCACCTAAGGCTGAGCAAAATAGCTCTCGGGAAGCACGCCTCAGGCAATTTAGTTTATTGGTGATAAAAGAGGGTGAGGAAGGTGTGAATTTTAGTTCTGACGGAATAGATGTAAATCTAGCGAAGGCTTTTTATTTTTCTAAAAATTCAGACAGATGCTCTCTGCGGTCACTTCGCACATTTGTATTGTATTTCCTAATGCTGTGCTGTAACTCGTTAGTTTTTTTCAAATATGTTTACAATAAACTCTCCCTAGTCTTTGATGATGATGAAGTCACATAAATACCTTATTTTTCAAGCTTTGGAGTTCTAGTCGACTCCTTATTACCACCGTGTGAAAATTAAGGCTAATTAAGTTCTTAAATACCAGGAAATATGTGTGATAATTTCAAGTTCAGCATAATTATCACAAAGACTTAGTTCGTACGACAAAAGGGCAGGACTCGGGAGCATATTTTCATATTGATTTCATCTAATGGTAATATTTATTACGTTGAAAAAAAATCACCATTTATTAATTGGACACATTCGTCTTTCCTGTACGACTTTGAAGATTATTACTTTTGTTCTAATATTGCGACGTGAATTCCTCCTGGAAACGAGAATGGAAAACTCTTAGCAAATTGGTAGTTTCAGGCGTAACTTTGTTAACATTTTAATGATAACTCGTAGCTTTGTGATTCCACATATATTTACTTGGAACAACCCGGGTTTATACGTTCAGCGTCATCTTCAGGTTAAGACTCTTTACCTGAAGATGACGTTGTTCTTTAGGTAAAGATCTTCAGGTAAGAAGACGACGTCATCTTCAGGTAAAGAGTCTGTACCTGAATATGACGTCGAACGTCTAACCCGGGTCGTTCCAAATAAAGAAAAGTTACGAGTTGTCATTTCTCTTAGCAAATATTAAGGGATATCTAAATGGGAAGTCATGAGGAAATGAAGGATTTAGCAGCGAAGAGAACGCCGAGCTTCAGCAAACCAATCCTCGGATTGATGACTGTTGATTAATTTTTCCACAGTAGTTTTTCATTTACACTTCGACTGAGTCATTGAGTTTTTCCCTATCAGCGTCGACAATAGTCTATTTTAATGTTTTCTTTAGCGATATTAAGCATTCAGCTCTGCTCGACGACCAATTGTTGCTTGAATTTGCTGACTTTTTAGAAACTCTTTCTCCATCCATTAAAACATACCGCGCGAGGTGTTTCAGCAAGCTCTGCATCCGATCATTCGAGGGCGTATGCAAAAATATATATATCAGCTTAAATAATTTCTTCTCCGTGAAGTGTCCTCTGTAAAATTTAATTTCCATGCAAATGTATGGTCTACCTTAAACTCAACCCAGTTTTTCTTGTTTTATTCTTTGTCGCGAGTACGTGGTAGCCTTTAATTGAGGTAATTGAGAAAAAATTTACTTCCCTGTTATCCATTTTATTTGTCTGTTATCATACGTTTTTGCCAGCATCGCGAATGTAACCGAGTCCGAAGCTTTGGTGCGTACTGGAAAGCAGTTGTTCACCTTGAGATATCTGGAGCCGTTATATATCCACATTGTTAATACGACGTTTTTCTTGATCGCTATTAATTGAAGCGTTAAATAAATGAACTGTGAAGGTGATGTTGCATAGCCCATGTTGATTGTTAGAAACGTGAAGGTATAGTCATTCATCCTCTCCGTCAAGAAACAACGTAGGTAACTACGCCACTTCCCTGATGGCTGAATTCCAGCGTCACGAGATTGCATTCTGTTCTGTGAAAGACGAACATTACGAACTACCGAACGACCTTTGTGGTGAAACCCCTCTAGAGAAAGTACTCACGTCTTCTAAGATTGGCTCGTTTCCATCTCCTACAGGCTTTCGTCCCTCACATGGTACAAATTGTGACATAATCCTCTTCACCTCGCCTCCCTCGTTAATTACGCAGAAGATACTTGCGCGTTAGTTCTCTTGCGCTGTGGAAAACCACTAAGCATAACTCTGTTCCTCCGGACCAAAGGTCAATAGTTATTTTATCCGAGTCATGATAAACTTAGTGGTAGTTCTGAGAATTTTATTTGTTATGAGGAGCAGCAATACCAGTACTAACTTCGGACTCTTTCTTAAATTGGGTGCTAAGTAATTGCTGTTCCCGTATTTTTCGTCGTCTTACTTTTAAATTGATTATAATCATCGACATTAGTTTCAAAATTCCCCCTCCGCCATTCTTTTCTTGACGCTGAGCCGTCTTTTTCTGCTTCATTGAATAATGCAGCGTATTAAAACAAAGACCGTCTGTTGATGCATTAATTTGTTTTCAATTTATGGAATATATTTTGTATTTCTCCTGTAAGCACGCATCGTCATCTCTCGTCTTCTAATACAAAAGATAACGAGAAGAATCAAAACCATTGCAAATACTATGAAGCTTTGTATTTTGGAACTTCAGTGCAAAATGTCATTTTATTCCTCGTAGCGTTTCGTTTCGCATTCGTCGTGCAGTTTCAAAATACCAATCGCAGCTCTGGATAGAAAAAAACTATGACCTAAAATTGCCTTTAAAAACATGATTCGTCAGTAAAAGTGCCGAGGAAAGCTAATCCGAATATAATTAATGCTCGAAATCATACCTTTTTTTAACAAGCGGTGTCACAAACTTGAAAATTTTGCCGTGTCTTGTTTCGGGATTTCTTTCAGGTTTTCACCTATTGATTACAGCTAGAAATAACAGTTGCAGCTGCGGCTTTCCATGACTTCAGATCACGTAGTTTAAGGAAATGGAATTAGTGTTGATTGAATATTTTTTTTAGATTTGACGAGTACAAAATTGGAGCTACAACTAACCCTTACAATTTTTATTTGTGATTTTTTTACTCCCGTTGTAATTTGCCTGAAACGTGTACTCATTCCAAAGGCTTTGATAGGCCATAATAAGTAAATCTAACCTAGGGAGAGATTGATGTTTAAACTATTACTGATGAGATGCACAATGAAATATATATTATAGACCTTATTCAAAGCCTCCGACACCTGCTCTTCCGTTTGTTAATTTAGCTATAAAAACTGTAGAAGCGCCTTTTTTTACGAAAATTGTTTTATTGTTATTCTAATCATAGTCATCCGATGTTTGGTTTAGTTTTAGTCGGAAGTGTATAAAAGGATCTTACGTAAGTGATGCGGTTTCAGAGTCTTGTGCGTGTCGGGTATTTTTAGTTGCTCTTAACAATTAATGTCAATATTCTACTTCTAATTCCTTATTATGGCAAACCTGTGTTTCTCATTTTCGTCTGTTTACCTTCGTGTGGCATGTTTCGGATTTAGAGAGTTAATCAGTGAATCCTTTTAGATGTAAATTGGGGTTTGGTCATGGGGCTAGATATCATAGCCCTTGACTGTTAAAAAGAGAACGTACTGTGATTGCGTTCTCCCTGGACCTCATTCTGCCCTTAAAGGCCAGGAAGATCTTATGTTGTGTTCGTCTCTCCCTAGAAGTTGCCTACCACGGCTGCATTAAAGTTGGCTTACTTTGCCTCCACCAAGCTCATCTATACCAAATGGGTTAGAAATGTGATGAAAAATGATAGCATTAGGTTACTAGTATTACTAAGATCGAAATTCTGAGTTGCGGCAAATCATACATTGAAGAACGGATTTTAATTGAAAAGCATCGCGGTATTCTAGAAGTGGAACCGATCCAATGAATTACGCACTCGTCTGAAACGCTCCGCGATCAATGGCCTTGTCGAGCAAGGACAAACAATAGCCTCAAAATAAATACACTTCCGGTTTGCTTTTGGTGGCCAGTGGGTTACAGTGCTTTCGGTCGCATTACAAGACTACCGAGTGATTATCTTGTCTATATGAGATAACAAATCAGTTGGGTCAGAGCGTTTTTAAGGAATTCTTGTCATTTATTCTTTGTACTTCTTTTTGCATATCTGTGTATCGCTTTCTCTGGAACGGAAAGGGATAGAGATTTTAGATTGTCGGGGAAACTATTTATTAAACTTTGCGTTGATATTCGTATTAATGGCTGAACATTTTGTAACTTCTGAGGCATTGATTTGAGCAAAAGAACGCCATTAGTTGATAAGGTCAAGTGAAGAGGATTTTGAGTTCCACCGGTGGAAAGGTGATATAAAAGAAAGAGTCAACGGGATCATGGGAGTGCACATACCGCTAGATATATCATGCATACAACCTAAATGAATGCCAATTAGGAATTTTTAAGCAATTAGATTATGTTCTTAAAAAGCTCTATGGGTTGAATCAATGCTGAAACATGTCCATTCCGCCTTGCCTTTTCGGGTTAGGCACAGTCGTAAGAGCTGATTTATTGGCGTTAGACCTTGGAAATTAGCTGTAGCTTATAACTTGCTTTCTTTTGATCATTTCCCTTCAATACTTATCCTAGTGTACTTCTGTTTCTACCACATTCTTGCATTGCTTGGCAAAAGTTCTCGTGGCCCTTAGCCCCTGAAAATTCTTCCCCTCTCAAGTCTCTTCTACCACGTTCTCCCGTGTCTTTCTCGATTTTCTCCTCCCACTTTCCTGTACTTCTGTCATATTCCTGTTTCGTAAATAGTCTTTTTTCTGTGACCTTAACAGAAACTGAGAATCTCGTAAAATCTCGTAGAAAAAACTCAACTGAGATGCAAACCAAGCTAAGCTCCTCACATCCATGTCTATTACCAAACAATCTATTCCATAAACTTTAATAATTAAGTCATTCCTTGCTCTATCCCTCGCTCTTTTATCGCAAACAATTGTGTGATATTTATAAACTCGCGCATTTCAACCCACAGTTTTGCTTATTCTGGCTTACACTAGTATGCACGACCATACAGTTTAGAGGCGTTGAGTTCACATTTGTGTACCGCTTTCAAATATCTATCAATCTCAAATGCCAAATCTCGAATTCATGCCTGAAAAAACTCACATCAATTTTTTAAATAATTTTTATAAAGTTATAAACACAAGTAGGTCTCTCTCTAGGTCATCCCTCTTGTTCAAACCTAAATAATTATTGAAAAATACATCTGTGCTGCGATTTCAGTTTCAAAATGGCATCTATCAATTCTGAAATTAAGCTTGCTGAATAAAACTAAGTGAGCCCTTGCAACTTATTAATTTTTACTTATGAAATGGAGCATTCTGTCCCAATCAGGATGTAATCAGTTTTTTGTTAGATTAATCCATGTTGTTAACTTGTCAATCATCATTAACTGATCCTTTATTATCCCTTCGAAGGGATCAGGCTTAATTATGCCGAACAGTCATTGCGCGGGACTCAGCTCATGATGAATGGCCTAATATTTGCGACACAAAACCAATTCTCCTTGAGGCAACAAAAACTATTTGGTGAAACTTTTGTAGCTTGAAAAGAGACTAGTTAAGTGTATATTTAAATGTAAGTGTTGAATTTTGACAAGGTTAAGTGTATATTTTTCTGTTCTGTAGGTATATATATTTCTGGAGTTCAGAAATTCGTTTATAGGAAAACAAAATCGGTTCACTAGTCGAACACGTAGAAAAAAATCGATATACATTATGAACTGGGGTGCGCTTAACGGCTTTATCATTTTTTAATCGTAATTTAAAATAATACTCTATGATTCTGACAATTTTAAGTGTTTCATTTAAAGCATAGAATAGGCTCCACTAAGTTACGCCCGAGACAACGAGCTTAAGCTGCGATCGAATATAATTCATTTATAGTGATATCCTACTCATCCTCAGCTTTATAGATCCCACTAATTTATTATAAGAATGGATTATTGAGATGAAATTTTGGTATCTAGCGTTGCATAAAAGACAACGTTCTGCAATCAATGCTAGCGTATGAAACGAACAGATGATGTTCGTATTATGAAAGGGTTGAGCTGGCTCTTCCGGATTACCTCGCCCTCCGAACATGGTAACTCCCTGGTCGATGCAGTTCTCATTTTGATCGAACTTGGCATCAATAGAATGATGTTAGTCGTGAAATATATCACGTGCATGACTACCAGCGAAAGTGATTCCCCCTGGATTGGGGCATAATTAGCCAATTTGTGATAATGTCGAGAGAATTGCGACCCCTTGGTACATTTGGTTCCTAACGTGTGGTATCTGAATCTTAGTAATGTTCACGGCTGTGGGTTGGAATCCATACACTTCATATTCAGATGGCGATTTAGCGATTGAAGGGTGATGGGGTTCTCTCTATAATGTTTTGTGCCCCCAGATAACCTCAGCGCCAAACCAATGCGAACCTCAGGCCATGACCTTAAAATAGCAAAAAAACGCGCTGGCATGTATTTCGGGGGTTATATGGAAAAGTAACACTTACGCAACGACTTTTTATGCTCATGACAAAAATAGCTTGGACTGGACGCAATCTGTTCGCATTCAATCAATTAATGAGTAATCAAGGCGTATATCGTCCGTTTTTCTCTGAAAATCTGTCACAGCCTGCGATTGGGCGGATAATTGCTTTCCTATCTTTAAATTTCCCCCCGGTTGTTGCATTCCAGCTTCAACCAAAGGGCAGAACAAGCGCTCGATATAACGGATATAACTTGGCGTCTTAAATTTAATTTTATGCGTATTTTAATTCGATGGAACTCACGTTATTTCCCTTACTAACGACGGGTTCTCGCAAAGTTGCTCTATAAACATCGCCATCACTGATGGAGCACCGGAAACTCCTACCTACTGATTCTAAATTAGCGTTAATTAGGCATTAATTATTTTAGTAACTGGTGTTAAGGCTTTAATAGTAAATTTAGGAAACTTCTGTCAACTGGTTGATGGTATTTTTAAAATAAGTATGCGCTTTTTTCTCATTAATTTTCTTTAGTGCCGTCTAAGAAACGCTCACTAATGCCTCCCAATTGCACTGTAATTATCTTTCACTGATACCTCAGAAATGATGAAGCTCCAAAAAATAGCATCTTTATTTTTTCTCTCCGGATTTTCGAAAATTTTCATCGAGTCTGATGCGTAGTCAGTGGATCACTATCAGACTTAAAATTTTATTCATTTTTTTCAACCTTTCAGCCGCTTTTAATGGGGCCGTGGCCGCTGAACGTAAATTACAAACCAATTTATGGGTAAATGGTCGTTAATTTCATTATTTGTAGGCAATTAAGATAGTAAAATTGACGCTTGTCATTTTTATGAGCCATGATGTTGATAAGACGCTCTCTTTGACGCAGCGAAAGACGTGCACAGCCCAAATAATAGGTTTTCTTTAGCGAATGGATATTTTACCCCAATCTCGTCGCAGAATAGGATGATAATTTGAACATTGTCATTGAATTTCTTCCGTTTCCTTTGCGCATTCTAAATTTACCATGGAATAAACTACACACTCTTTGAATTCGAAAAATACCTTCGCGAAAATCAATGCTCAATGAACGTACCGCGTTAGTCAGGTGGCCTGGCGACCCTTAAGTCGCGGTTTCGAGTCTCACGTAAGGCCCGGGTATCGTCTTTTCCCTTAAATGAAAAACATTAGTTTGATGATGCGATATAACTTAATAATGCCAAAATTAATTAGTTGGCAGTTGGAGATCCTAGAAATTCAAGTCTACCACTGTTTCTTATACTCCATCGGCATACCTTTTTCATTTAAAGAGGGTTTTTCTCCCCTGGAAGTTCCCTGTGTAGTTTCAAATCTTTGTGGGAATCCAGAATACCTGATCGAAAGGATTCGGGGTCAAACTTCTGTTTAGAAGGATACTGAGATTGCATTGAAATGTTGCCTCCTGTTCAACTAGCCGGCTTCAGCCTCTACAGAAAGGGTTTAAGTGCTTGGTGTCTACCTTCTAAGTAGAGGTGGGCTAAGTCGATCATTTTAGTGATTTAATCATTTTGATTCGAGTCACTTAAAAGATTCAATGAACTGATTCAATCATTTGATTCATTATGACTCGTAAGTCAGATTGATTAGATGAATCACGAGACTCACGTGAATCGAAAGACTCGAATGAATCAAGATTGAAGAGACTCAAACACTCGAATGATGCTAATTGATGCCATCAATCTATTTGAATAACTTGAATAATTGATTCAGAATAATAACTATCGTGCTTATAAATTTAAGAAGGCTGATTGATTTCCATATTCCACAAATTTTGGATCCGCATCAAATTGGAGATTTCCAAGTACTATAGTCACGAGAATATTTAGAGAGGCAAAACTGTCACAGACTCTGAATTCAATGAGGATAACGTCAAACTATGTACATGAAAATTAAATCAATAGCTCAGACTACACAAATAAATGTGCATGAATGTTTTCTGATCTGCTGTATTGAATTCCATTCAATTAGGAGCTTTCAAATGAGCAGGTAATTAAAATTCTTATCAAGTTTACCAACTGTAATGATGCACTGATATTGTAACAAGGGTTAAATTTCATCGTTTTTAAAATGAGCGCCTTGTCTCTAGCTATGCTATACAAACATAAACTCACCGACCAAACATTAATGGATTTATGCCCATGAAGATATCTCTCTGAAATTTCATGACTAGATATAGCGGATAACGTACGTGTGAATATGTTTTCCACTTAATATCACAATCAATCACACGGCAGATGGAAACACAAAATAATCGAATCATTTTCCCGAAATGAATCATGAGTCATTTGACTCACTTGGTGATTCAATCATTTTGAACGAATTGATCATGAACGACCCATCACTACTTCTAAGTAATTTCCAAGCGAGAAAAGCATTTTTCCAGCATTGCCCTCTGATGCGTTTAGGCTAAGGACGTAATATTGAGTTCTCAACATTACTATTTGACCATTTTTTTACTATACGTTTTTTTGTATGAGAAGGTATAGTATAGCTAGACGGTATAACCCTTGATTACATATTATAGGTCATTCCTTCGACGTCTAGCTTCAAATAGTGATAGCCCTGTCAGATGAAGCGAGTAAGCTGTGCTTGAGCAATCAAGACGCGGCGGACAGAGTAGGTGAATAGAACAAGCTATAAAAGGGGATGGAATATTGAAGGCTATTTTGAAAGGTTGAGCTTAATGGAAATTATGTGAGGAAGTAATGCTGCCCTTATAAGAGCAATTGGAGAAAAGCGCATCCACCAAAAGTGTATCAAGATCATTAAAAATCTCAGTAATCAACTAAATCAATCGGAGGAGTCAATGATTCATCTGCTGGAAGCCTAAAACCTATTTTCCATGGAAATGCTGGAATAACTCCTGAGTATCTGAACAGACACCGATGTATCACTGATATTCTGGCAATAATAGAAAGAGAAATTAAAACAAGTGGATTCCTTCACCTATCTCGGATGCACCATCAAGTGGGACGGGAGAAGTACTACGGACATCCAGCAAAGAATAGCCCTATCTAAGGAGACATTCATGTGAAATACACATATGCTGTGCTCAGAGAAGAGAGGACAACAAACTAGGAAACAGTATGGGAAAACATTTATGTGGAGCATGGCTTTCTATGGGTCGGAACCAGAACAGACTGGAAGCCTTCGAAACCTGGTGCTGGAGGAGGATGCTGAAGATACAATGGACGGACATAATAAGAAATAATGAAGTTTACAGAAGAGTTGAAGATGAAGGGACCATCTGGAATACCATTCAGAAAAGAAGAACCCGTTGGATTGGACACACACTGAGGCAATATGGTTATGTGAAGAACATAATTTAAGGTAAACTAGAGGGAAAAGTCCCCAACCCAGGAATAAGTTCATGGACCAAATAAAGAGGGAAGTACATAGGAAGAGCTACCAGGAAGTAGGAGACCTAAAATTGGATAGATGATGGTGGAGGGCTCTAGTCAACCATCTTAAGATTGAACGACCAATGATGATGATGATTAGTGATGCAGTATCTTTCCATTGCGCGTACAGAAGGAACGCTGGCTGAGAGATGTAAGAAAATATTTTTAATTTACCTCTCAAAACTATCGTTTGGTGTTCCGTTTGATAGTGTGGAATAATTGGTGGAATACGTCTATTGTAGTGATTTCTATGCTTCATCTAAGCGCTCTTTATGAATCCCCGCATGTGTCAGGGACGTCTCGGGGCAGTCATGTGGGTGATAGCCGTTCGCTTCAACGGATGCGGGAGATATCAATGCAGATGCAAACAGATTTCAAGGTGAAGTTTCTGTGCAGATGGCGCGCGCTTACTTCCTGCAACCCCCATTCATGAAACTGCCTATCTCGACATCTCAAAGAGTCACCCTCAAAACTACGTAATAATTATCGCATTCGAAAATGTAACCCCTGCGTGATTTCTTGGAGTGATCTTATAGTACTCTCCCACACACTATTCATCTTAAAATAATTATCTCATACGGACAGGGTGGTAACTCGAAAGTGAGCCAACGAAACCTTTCAGCGAAATTGTTATTTTCATCTGCGATAATTGTGTGGTGGTTGTGTTTCTTGGATTGACCCCCAGAGCCTCAGAAAACTTTTTGAGTTCTGTAGTTATACTACTCCGCCTCGTTCTTGAGTAATCCGGAATCATCAAACTACCCTGTCGGTTTCATATTTGAGAGTTGAACTCACTTAAATAGAGTTCTAAATTCAAGTATGATTGAAGCCTGTGCCTAAGCATGGGCTGCATGCCCTATTCCACGAAAACTATTGTCCAGAAAAATCGCTCGGCTGGAGTGAGGCTTACCGTGTCCAGATAGTATTCAAACTGTTTGCTCTAACTCTTCCCAAGTCGGTGGCCAAACATTGTAGCATTCTCGTCTCGCTAAGGGAGTGCGAATGTCGAATGATATCACTTTAAAGTGTAGGTTTATCTGCTACAAGTTGAATACGTTCTGGGTCACTGGCAATTAGCCCTAACGGTGGGGTCTTTTTCCTCGATCTGCGGTTGGGCATCCCATTTGCTGTCACCTATTTCGCTACATTCTTTCGTTGATGCAATTATTTTCGGAAAGTACTCTTTATAAGGGCAAGCAGTTGACAGCTGAGATAGTTTTCGTAATTAATTACCGGTGGTTAGGACGGCAAGTTTGTATTATTTGTGGAGTGAGAATGGGCGAAGAGAAATCTGGTGTCGGCTTCCTCTAATAAGGCCCACAGTTTCATGTCCCATTCAACTTCATTCAGCAACGACGCAATATTATGCTAAGTTCTCCACGTGGCGCCCTAGCAGGGACCGGGATGCCAACAGAAGGACCTCCACCTCTGACGGGATCCGAATCCCGAGCCCTGCGGATGATGAAATAGTCATCTACCCTCAACTTTCACCAAATGTATTTGCGGAAAGAGAAAGGGCTTATATTCTTATTGGTAATCGCAAGGTGGACTTGGAAGTTACGGAAATTTCATCTTTCAGTAGCTATATGTGAAACATGATTAATATCTGTAGGAATTCATGTTCTGAGACTTCTGAAAATGCTGACCCGTTCCTTTGCTCCTGAATGGGGTCGACAAAAGGGCAATTCCGATTCAAAAATTTATATCCTGCATTTGGACGGAATATTATATTTTTTAAACTGCTTAGTTTAAAGTGGCATTATCACTAACCAATCAACTTTCAGAAATCACAACTTTAAGGAATATTAGGCCAAGGCAGGGGCGATCCCAGGGGGATATGGGGATACATCCCCCCCTGAAAATGTACGGTTTTACAAAACAATTTTAACAACTACATAGATATAGTTATCAAATACAACATTGTACACTCCGATCACTGAGGTAGTCTCCCCTTCTCTCCCCCCCTCCGCCCCCCCTCCGAAATAAATTCCTGGGATCGCCCCTGGGCCAAGGTGAAGGGACCTACTTAGACCACTGTTCTTTACCGCCCATTTTTTTATAATGTTAAGAGAATAATTGTTTTTACATTCCTCGAGTTTTAATATTTTGCGTCCGGGATCATAAGTTTTACTCTTACTGAAACAAAAATGTCGACAACCTTATGGGACACAAAATTACAATGATACATATCCCTTCTTCACGCCGTCTTTTATTCTTATTCCCTTTCAAAAGCTGAATGATTTGCCGTCCACTTGATCTTTCCGTCTGAAAAGCAGACTTTTTGACGGTATTTTATAAAGTAACAAGTCAAAAGGTGGCAGACATTGGGAAGCTACATCGGCTACAAAATTATATTATTTTTTAATGATTCATTGGGGTAATTACATGTTTGATGCTAATGCCAGCTGAAGATTTGGCGACCCCCAGAATCCTTCCCCACCCCCCAAACAAAGGAACCCGACGTAATTTTTTTTTATAGACCTAATCTAAGAGTCTAAATTATTTATTTGCATGGAAGTGCGACGGTAGGCTTACGTCTTAAGCGAAGTTTGATTTTCTACGTGTATTTAATGCGATTGTCAATCAAAATACTTTTGCAACTAGTTAGAAACTTTGTGGTACCTGAAAAAGAAAGATGTGTTCAGTGATAGCATGCTCTATCGAAGAGACAACCTTTTGTTGCCAAACCCCTTGAAATGCTACATTTTACACATAGCTTGTTACGAATCTCCCTGAGGACGCTCCTCAACTCCCTTGGAGACATTCCATACCCCCAGAGCCACTGGTTACACGCCTGAACCTCTGGTCTGGAGCCGCTCCTGAGTTGAAGTGAGTTACTTTACTGATAAAGACTTAAGGTCAAGGTAAGACTTCGGCACTATCTTTGTAAAACCATGCAAATGGCGACTATGGTTGAGTAAGCAAGATCGTAGGCACTCAATTCAAGGAAAAAACCTATATTTGTGATTGACGATAATTATGTGATCTCGGGTTGATTCCGCTTTCTCCACCAAAGAATAATATTCTTCTTGAAAATATAATTCCCACTTTAGGCCTATTTTGTGGAGATGTGGAGGACTCAAGTTATATAATAGATCAGCGGGGTATGATATTTTTGCGCAATGAATGAATGACCTCTTTCCAGCGAGTCATAGTGAATTACTTGAGCGTGATTCTTACTTTGTAAGAATAAAATTATTACTACTGTTTCACGGAGCGTAAAACGCCTTCATAGTTTTTTCTGTGATTTTAACTACAAGACACTTGGCTATTTAATATTAAGTCCCGTGCAAGTATTGAAAGATGAATGTGCGAAATAAACGTCAAATGAATCATCCTCCTGGACTGGTATACGGAACAATCCCCGCCGCGTGCTTTAAATGATTAAGTTACCAAGACAGATAATTAATGAGATAGGCAGAGTTTAAAAAATAGGAGACTGGCTAAATCTTTAGGCCCTAATTCAAGAGGCCTGGGTTCTAATCTCAGCCTTGATTTCTTATCTCCTTGAATTTCTCACTCTTTTCATTTCTTCAGCGGATAACTCGCAATAGTGTCACTTCCTACAGTCGTTCGCATCGCATTGAAAGTCTTACCGAGCCGGATTAATGCTGTGGGTGTATTCCACGGGTCGAGAAGTTATCGTGGGCGCTTCGAGCGATACTATGGCCGGTGGATCCATTCCTCCGTATTCACCCAAACAGTATTTTTGCTCGTATTACTTTACCGGGTGTGACTCACGTGCGTGATGAGAATCTATACAAGACTCAAGTCGAGTATTACTGACCGTATCATCGGGATGACTCATGGTGTCCATGGGCGACTGAGAAACGTGGTTCCTGTCCATCACTTCTGGCAATTTCCTTGGTCTTTCTTCCTCGTTCCAATAATCCCGATGAAGGACCGGGCGGCAGGGCTTCGCAGGAGAGAGTGCCGGTTCGTGGTCTCCTCCCTCTCTTTGTGCCACAGTCTCCTCCCCCGATCCCTGCCTCCCCCCTCTCCATGATGCCTCGCGCCCTCTCGGACTCCGATAACGCGGTCATGGACCGTGTCGCCTGCGGGGAAGGAGCGATCAACCTTCTCGCCCGCCAAAATAGAAACCAATCGCCAGAAAGTTATTAGTTGCTCGTCATTACGCTTCATCCGTTCGTAGCTTGGTGTTGGAAGGAGAAAATTAAAAATCGGAGAAATTTCGATATCCATCGATTTATCGACGGAAATTGACAATTACACCTCCTGTCGAGTATCGCCTAACGTTTCTTTGAACATTCTACCGAAAGACTTAACACATTCAAGCTTACCTGCTACTCATGGGCAGAAGTTGAAAACTGATGAAATAGTCTATTGACAAATAGAATGATTTAAACTGAATACAAAAGTTTGGAGATGTTTGGAGGAAATATGTGAGTAGCTTTTGATGCTCGTTATTATCCCCTAAAATTTTCCAGTTACTGACAAAACTTCAGTAGTTACTGGTGAGACTGGGGCAGTTTTTACCAGATCAGAGTCATTCTGTGCATATCTCAAGGGCAGCATCTCTTTTGCTTACCTCCTCTCTTTTCTCATTTAAAATTAAAATGCAGTGTGGCATTTAATTCTTAATGCTATGTGAGTATACAACACATTGATGTTATTCATTGGCATCATTCTCCTAACACTTTGATTTTCTGTGTTTGGCTCAATGGCTCCAACTATATAGGTGAATGTTAGCCCATTTGAACCTGAATTTTGACCATCATTTTCAGTCCTGCTGGTCCTACCATTTACAAATTTGTATCTGAGTATGAAGAATTATTGAATTTGATCGGAGCTGTGAACAACATACTGCATTTCTGCTTTCATTTCCTCTATTTCTATGGATGGCTTATGGCCTGGGCAATCTTGATAACTGCCCCCCTCATTGATGGTGCCATAATGGGTACACAACTTGGTTTAAATGTATATACCACTGAAAAATATTTTTAATTTTGATAATACGTAACCAGTTTTGTAAGGAAAAACCTTTCAACCTTTTTATTTATTTTGTGAGACAACCTCATCACCATTATTGCTTGGGAGTGGGTCACCATGAAGTTTAAAGACCATGTGTGTCTGTAAAAATTTTCATTAACAACTCTCCATATGCCCATATTTTGCTAAAATAGACATCAAAGTTTAAAAATAATCATCTGCTTTCTCCATTGTTTCTTCTATAACCTCATTATGCATTCATTCTTCCTGTTCTTGTAAAACATCACTATTATTGTCAATGATAGATCCCTCTTCTTTACTGCCTCGTAGATGCCTATCTAAATATTGTGGTTTCTTTGTACCTACTCCCTGTGTTATTTCATAGCATGTGACCATATTTTTGCCATGATTTTATGGTATTTGGTGGTATTAAGAGCTACATATTCATTACCTTTTTCCTTGACTATCCTTTTGTTGACTATGCATATTACCTTTCATGTTTTGCATATTATCCCATGCCTTTGTCAAATCATCCAATGCATTATATACTTACCTGTAAAGCATCTATAGTTAAGATTATAATTTATTGTATTACATAAGACTGGGAACTGAGAAGGCTAATGCAATGTAAATGCTCCAGTTGGGATACGCTGACCATGGATTCAAATTTTGAATATGATTTCTTCAAGCCTTGTAGCCTTACAGAAGCTAAGTTGCAGTATCCTTTTCCAGCTTCCATATTCAAGCCATGCCTTGTCGCTGCAAAATTGTGGCAGTGTTGTTAAACTTGCCAAGCTTCTCGGTGTCTTAATTCATTGATGTTACTGTATTATTAGCTGTCTGGGATCTTATTTGAAAGTAAGTGAGGAACACAGTCATAAACCTAATCTTCAGAGTACTTGCCTCACTCTGACAACCCTGGCATGGAGGATCCATTAGGAGAAGAATTAGAACATTACTACTTGAATATTTGTTGAATTTGGTTAGGAATAAGAGTAGGATGACAGAAGATGTTGGTTTTGGGTGTCAAATATACAATAGAGCTTCGGATGCAGTTCACCTAGCACATAGAGATATGTGTTTCCTTCAGGCAAGGGAATAACTAAACACTTTTTCTATGAAACTCAGTTGACAAATGCTGCATTATTCTTATGTTCATCATTTACGTTCTTAAGTAATTCCTGGTATATCATGATAATTTATTCTTCTGGTCACTTGTCACTGAAATATTGCTGGCATTGATCAAACAGGTTGTGCTTGAGTTCTAGGCTGCCATGTAGAGTGGGCAGCAACCACGCTACTTTCCTAAGTAGTATCTTAATGTGGCATTTCTTCTCATAACTGTATTCTGCTTGGCTATTCTGTTCTGCTAGAGCGAGCATACTTTTCATTTGAATATCATCTAAATGGATGCAATTCAAACAAAAAGTATGCTCAGTCATGGTAGTCCTGTAATGAATAATAATATGATGTAGTTTTAGAGTTGAGCCTATATAATGGCAATTTTCAATTCATTGTCTTATTATCACTCCATCTGAGGAGTGACAATCTCTCATAAGCTCCATGAATATGTACCTACTGCTTCCAGGGGGTTGTCATGCAGGTTGCATGTGACATTGAGATATCAGTTTAAGCTAAGATGCGATTCAACCATGGTTGGGTAATATATGGTACTGTTTGCGTATAACTTTTGTCAAATAAATGGTCCTATTATTATCTATTTGATCTCCTCATGCCATCTCTGACTCTGTGTACATATTGTTGAACAGGTAGGTGCCATCATTGCCATCAAAAGTTCAAGGATATACCTTCTTTTCTTTTCTTTTTAAGGAAAAATGTGAAGTATAATAATAATAATAAAACTCGGACGGGAATGTTACTACTGTAGCCATATAATAATAATAATATATTTATTGAACGGGTTGACATTAAACCCTTTATAATCCTTATATATACTTCAGATATGATGTCATTGATGAGAATTTTTAATGCTTAACTCTATCACGAACATAGAGCATGAGAGTTGATCGAGGAGAACAATATCAGGCTTGGTCGCCTCCAGCCTTGGTGGTGGAAAAGGAGTAATTCCACCAGATGGTGCATTTATCGTTCTCCACGATGGACTCAATATCTCCAGGGGTATAAGGCAGCACAGGAGTATTGTTGTTACCAAAATGATGTTGTAGATGAAAATATAACACCTGCAGAGCTCCATTGTGCCTAGCAATATACGCTGACATGGCATAATATCTACAGCCAGAGAGAAGATGACTCATAGTGTCTGGCTGGGCTTGGCACACCCTGCTACTCTTGTCCGCAACCTCCATCTTGAATGTAATGTGATGGTACACGAGTGTGTTACTGACACAATCCTGGCATGCGAGGGCTAAAACCCTCCACTTTTGACCAGTGGAGCTGAGGAAGGCAAACATCAGCTCCTTCGATAGCCCATGCTTCTCCATGTTTTGATAGAAACCTCCATGCCTGGACTTATTGGTATACGCCTTGAGCAAGGTTATCTGCTCAGCCTTTTTTTTTTTCGAGTTTGAGAATGTCTGCCTTCAATGACGAGATGGACTTGTCCTCATTGCTACCGTCTGATGTCAGGTCAAAATCCATACCAGTTTCGTCTGCTGCCCTCTTGGCCACCTGGAAAAGAAATGTCCCTACTCTGGCACTCTTGTTTTCTCTTACGAGACTAAGCAGGGGGTCTCTGCTTTTGAGCACTCAGCATGCTGTGCCCTGAATATCTCTGTTGTGGAGACACTCCAGGCTCAATAGACCTCTACCACCTACACTGTGAGGGAGATACAGTCTGGTGATGGAAGATTTCAGATGAAGACTTCTGCAGATGGTCATCATCTCCCTCGTTCTCCTACAGAGGGTCTGCAACTCCTTGACATTCCATTTCATGCATCCGAAGGTGTACAGCAGTGTGGGGACTGTGAACATGTTCATGGCAAGGACCTTGTTCTTGCCAGACAGCTCAGAACTCCAGATTTCCCTGAGAGCCTATATGTACTTGGCAGTGACTCTCTCCTTCACTGCTGCAACCTCCTGCATTCGGCTTTGGGGGATGCCGAGGTATCCATAGCTGTCATCGCCCTCAAGGTGACGAATGATGCTCCCGTTAATGAGGTGCACATCTTCCTACATCATAGGTGATTGCAGTGATCAACTGCGTTTGGATTTCAGAGTCGGCCTGACCTACTTCCTCCCTATGTGTTGGGGGTACCAATAATGCAGTGGCTGTCAAAATAGCTGGTTGAGAGACTGTTTTTGTTGGGGAGGGTGGTCTGACCGGTGGTGTATTTCTCATAACACACGGTTGTAGGGGAGTTTCCTTTGTTTGCAGGTGGTTGGCATAGTTGTGCAGATTCTGCTGCAACAGGTGATTATGTTCAGGATACATCTCATACCACAAGAATGTATCCTTGCCATATACCCTCTGCGATTGGGCTCGCTGGCAGCATAGCATGCAAGAAGGTCACCCCTAAGGATTCTGTCCCCTCCATACAAGCTCCCTTCTTGGTGTTGGTGTCATTGCCTCACTCAACTCCACTAGGGTCCCCATCCAAGAGGTTGTGGGTGACATTTCTCGTACACTTTCTCAGAACCAGTTACTCTGCATGTGGGGTGGTTAGCCCCACATGCAGATGTCCACCATTGGCCGGCAGAGCCATTACCAGGTATGCCACGAGGAGGCTGGTGGTCCGCTTTTGTACCTTAATTATGATTATTATTATTATAAATTAAAAAATACTGCTGGAGTCCTAAATATGAGATGTGTATTGTTATAAACCAAGCAATTGAGCCATATGATGAGCTCCACATTGAACCAGTGGTACAATAACCTATCAGGTTATTGAAAAAAAGGTCTTTAACTGCAGCAGTTAGGAATTTTAAACCACCCCAGACAGGCACAAACATCTTACAAGTGTCTAATAAACATTGTAAGAATGTTGAAAAAAAGTCCTATGAAAGTTTTATGCCCTATTGTAAATGTTTAGTAGACATTTTTGAAAGCATAATATTTCTTCTTATTTCTCTAGGTTTTCAATTCAATGTGTTTTAGAAATTTATTAGACATCAATTATGCTGAGTGAAAAAGAAGCATTACTAGATTTGGAGTGATCTGATAAACACTATATACATATCTGAATGTGCTACAAGGTAATACCAGCACTACCAAGGGTTTGGTTGGAAAAATATACGTAGCATTTGGCTTGTCAACTATAATATTTTACTGAAATGCCAAACACCAGCATAAAGGAATTGCAACCAGGGTTGGGTAGGGAATTTTGGATACATAAACAGATATAGTGAATTAGATAGTAAATTATGTATCTTCATTTATTTAAAAATCTCTGAAAATTGTAATATTTTTGTATTCATTTACTGTACCTATGTTAAATTGGATATCTGGGTTTATTTGAATTGCTCTGAAAATCATAGCTTGTGCATCTAAGTTTCTTATTTCATTTTAACACTTTAGATGTGGATGCCAACTATTTCAGGTATGCCGTGCTTCCCTGGAAGGCTAATGTGTTTATATCAATGCATGGTTCTACAACTGTATCTTGAACTTAGTAATTGCACATGGGTTTCCACCTCTGCTCTGCATCTCAGTGGTGCTCTAGAGTATACTTTGTTCTTTTATTCCTCTTCCACATAAGTGTAAAAGTTACTCTGCAATATGCTGCAATATGAAAATATGCTTGTACATAATTAAAACTATCTTCAAATGGGGAAGTTTTTCATAAACATGGCTGTATTGAAATTTTAAAAGATGGATAAGAGCGGCATTGATTCAGATTTATGTAACAGATTGGGAAAAGGGAAAATTTTTCTTGATGAGAGACCAAGGATTTTGCGCACAAATGTTTTTATCATTTGATAGAGTTTTTTATTCTCTCTTATTCATTAGTGTCTTGTGGCCATTCATATTTGCACCAACATAAGTGAAAGCTCCCTGATTCCAGTCAAATTGAAAACATCTGTCTTACATTGGTGCATCATTACGCACAATGCTATTAATGTGTACTGTGGTTCTGCTGTCCTCTTGTATTGCCACTTCCATGATTGGATCATTACTATATATATTACTATATATATTAAGATATAAAGATTCAGTGCTGGTCCTTCTTCTGTCCTAGAAAATCCCATGGACTTACATAAGAATTTAACTAAGCACAAGAACCTGCACCATTCCAGAGACTTCTATATCTGCACTTGGAGATAAATATGCATCTGAAATAAATTCATCCAGTATGTCATAAAATCTAGCTAAATATTAATTGGCACTGACCAATCAGACCCTAGTCATTCACTATGTTTACAAATCAAACTCAGATCGATTTTAATAGTTCAGCTTAGTATGGTAAGCACAATGGGCTAGTGGGATCGATATGAGAAGCAGGCTGACTCAGCCTGCTTTCTCTGCCAGTCTGTGATTTCAAATCAATATGAACTAAGTCAAGTCGACATTTCAATCAATTTTTCATTGGTAAACCAGGCAATTTGAGTCAGCTGGCTTAGAATGTTCAGATCGGTTCAAGTTCATATCCATCTGGGTTCGATTGGTAAACATAGTGATTATACAGTCCAATTTCTAGGTCAGTAAGGCCCTGAGTGGACTGACCAGTTCCAGACCAGTCCTCACATGTTCCAGACAAGTCCCCACATATATGTTACAGACCATTTCCAGACAAAACTGGTCTGGAACAATGTTGAAATTTCATCCCAGTTCGAGACCAGCTGCAAATATCTAGATCCACCCAAGTTTCAGAGCAGTTACCGACCATTTTTTTTTTTTAAAGTTGGTAGCTTCCTTCTCTCATCTGTGATTCTCTGTCAAATACAGAGTACCTAATTAAGTCTTGAGTTTTGTTCAATCGACTGTCTAAGGAGGTCATTCCTAGCCAGTGCTCATTGACTTTGTTTAAAGTACGGAAAATTTTGACAAATGTCCCACCCAACAAAGTTCTTGGTGTAGATAAAACCATTCTTGAGAATTACCACTCAGTCCCAGGTTTTAATCAACTGTGTTAAGTGATGAAGATTTGTATTCACAAAACAGTCTTCAGTTTAACCCATGAAGCCCACATTATTATAATTATGCAATCTTAACCAAATTCATTTTCTATCAGCTTTATGTACTAGTGAACTAGTAAACATCAAAGTTTATTAGGAATTATTTTGTATTGTTGATATATAGCATGTCCTCAATTGAGGACTCTGGGCTTTGACATGTAATTTTTCCGGGATAATCTAAAATATCAGAAAATTGATTTCAAAATTTGGTGGAATTATACAATGCAAATAGAAGAGAAACTGCTAATGGAATCTGAAATCTAATCATTAATAATGAATATTTTAACTATTTAAAAAAATGACTGGAAAATATTAGACATTGTGTTGCATTAAATGTTTCGTAGTATGTATGTGGTTTCCCTTTACATCTTTTCATTCAACTTATTCTTTTTTGTCCATTTTTTATTGTATCATATATCATATTCCTAATATCAATTATTCCCTCACACTTTGTGTCCAGTTGGACTTTTGAGAAAGATGGTGAAGTTCATGCTGGTGGCCATCCATGACTTGTTCTTGTGCCTCGGCCCTACTAATGTGAAGCTGTCTTCCAAAATGTTCTATATATATTGTTTTCCATTCCAACATTTTGAAAGCAAGATGTGCATTTGCTGTAGTCATGTGAACCATTCTTCTAAAAAGACACCAATACCATTTATTTGCTCTTACAACAGTGTGATGTTTTCCAAGGAACCAATCATGGAGATCAACACTGCTCATGTCAGAATCAGAGTTTCTTTTTTTTCACTGTTGTACGTCTGATCTGGGGCAGTAACTTCTGCTACGTCGACATTGGTAGGTAGTGTTACCAGTGTCATCACTTTGTTGTTCTTCCAGTATATTACAAAACTTTCTTTTCTCTCCTCAAATATCCTGTCACAGGACCTCCTTTCCCTCTTGTTGAAGCAATCCGTTGCTCCAACGTGCATTTGTTAGGTCTATTGATTCGTATGGTATCACTGGCTCAGAAATAATTTCCCTAGAATACTTTTAGCCAATTACAGCTGATAAAATAAGTGTCATGGCCAGCAAAATTTTGTGTTTCCCATTTCCCTTGTAGAACTTCCATTAATGGAAGGTCTACACTGGAAGATGACATCTAAGAGACGAAGAGGTTTTGATGTATCTTTCTGCATCACTTCAGTGCATGAAACAATTTATCCACATAAGTAGTTTTGATCTCGACCGTTTTCCTTATTAATGAAGCTGTGAAACACTTTTATTTTTTCTATTTTTAGCTATGTGACTTAAGGTTTGGGAACTATAGTGAAAAATGAGGAAGCCTACAGTGCATGATCACTAAAACAATAGATATCTGATGGCTATGACTGTCTTTATAGCGTTATGCGGTTTTATCAGAAGCTAAGTTTCAGTCTATGAAAACCAGTTTCTCTTATGTAGATGGAAGAGTCACCTGTACTGGTTTATGCATTTCATTATTGTTTTCGTAATATTATTCCTAATATACAATTGCCTTACCCTGAAAATATTATGCGAAATGCAAAGCATTTGGGTTTGAAAACATTTTAGTATAAAATTTTAATTCGTTCGTATGAAACACTTCTCAATTATTCGTTTTAATTTTTCTCTCGGAGTAATCAAGTGAGCGCGACTAGGTCGAATTCTCGCTTCCCGCCATGGAATCACTAGCGCCACCTGTACAGCGTCAAATGTTTTCATGGTTTACGGGTGTCTGCCTCTGCTTAAGGATTCCTGTGTGAGGTATTTCAATGTTGGTCATTGTTGTGTGACAAGACATGCAAGCAAATGTTTGTGGTGGGATAAAGACAGAGTCAGTGAGAATGAGTGCGAGGCGGAAGTGAATAGTACAGTGAATTGTGAAAGTCGTTGCCTGTGAACTCCACATCTGGAGTTGAGATATGAAGGCCTCTTCTTTGACGACTGCATGAGTCGCTAGGCATTGGTCGAAGACATATGACATTATTTTGGTGATTCGTAATTAATCAACATGAGTGAAAAAGCTCCCCCGAGACCTCTTTTTGAGGACAACCCTAGCGACAATTTCGTCCACCCTACGGCTCCCCCGTCTTACGATGAGGCCATGAATCCTGCTAGCCAGTATAATCAACTAATGATTCCTAATGTCACCACTTCTTATGACCATGTCCCACAGATGATGCCTACTCCAGCAGGTAGGATTTTGTGTTAATTTTTTCAAAGGAATCTCTCTTGTATTCAACATTTAATTGCAGGGGTGCCTGACGTTTGATCTCTCTTTTCTCAGTTCCGCAGTGTGCACCTGTGGGGATGCCTGTGTACCCTCCTCAGCAAGTGATAAATGTTCCTCCGGTGCCGTCCCAGATGGCTGTTGTAAACGTTCCTGTTCCAAGTACGGTTATTTACTATTTATTATCTTTCTCAAACCATCCCTCCTGCTAATAGTACATTGTCACATCTTCATTTACCTGGAGTTTTTTCGGTAGGACTTTTGGAAAATTTGTTATTCTTCCCAAATGATGCATTCATTGTAATCCTGTGGATTCTTCTCGTCACGGTAATGTGATGACGTGAATCTGAGGATACGTAATGACATCCATATGTTTACGTAATCTTTCAGCGCATTGCATGCGTAACAGTCCTCAGAATCCTATTTCGTTACGCTTTTTGGAATCCCCAATCGACTCAATTAAGTATTCATGTAAAAATAGGAGCAAAATAAGAGTAATTTTTAAACTTACACCCGCCATAGAGACCTAGCCACTATTTAACGTCTGTTGAATCCGTGGGGTGCATGGGAAGGTGAAAAACGTCAGAATGATTGCATTGCATTGCTCTTGTTGCATGTTTGGGTGATGACGTCTCTATCAAACGAAATGAGAATGCCTGGGGCGAAGAAAGTATAAAATCCAGCTCTCATGTCAGTGGTCATAAGTTGCAATCAATGTATTAAAACCCTAAACTTGGTACACTATAGATTGCTGTGTAGCAAGCCTTTTGAACTCTTCTATTTATTAGATATGCCATGAGTATCACTGGGTAGTTCTAATCATAAATGACAGTCATTCAGGAATCTATCTAGTCGCTTTACCAGTTAGCTTTAGTTGAAATTCATTCTGGATTCAGACCTCTTTTTGGAAGTGATGTTACAGTATTGGCATTATTTAATTTGGCCAATTTCAAGTAAGGAATGGAATTTAGTCGTCATAAAAACAATTTCACTCTGTCATCCTTTACTCATTGAAGCAATTCCACACTGTCTAATTTTGAAAGAACCTTATTTGTGGGAAAGAGAAGAACCACCTTTGTAGCTTATTGCCATTGGTGGAGGGAAATTATTTTTATTTAAATGTTGTAGTATATGTACCACAAATCCCAAGTCATGTACATTTTTTTACACAACATCTGATGATAGGTTGGATACCCTTGAATGTGATTTACTTTTGTTAGACATACATACCCTGTTTTAAAAAGTACTGGACAAGTAGTTTGCTATTGACCACCTTTCCTATGGTTTACCTTTTTGTTGGCAATCCCCCTTCAAGAACCACTCTAACTCATCTTCCTCTGCTCCCTTTTCTTTCCCATTATCCCAATTAACTATCTGTTGAGATTACTTTATCCTCTGTATACCTCCCTTTTTTCCTTCCTCTCCCTTCCTCCAATGTATGTTGTTTTCAGCCACCTACCACTTACCCTAGCTGAGAACTGCTCTATACTATCCTCTTCCATCCCCTTTTTCTTTGTCTTTCATCCATTTCCTTTTCTTTGGCTTTTCTATCTCAGTGGTGCTATCCAAATTTCCCTTTATCCATAGCCTTGGTTCTTTTGTCATTAACCATCCCCCTTTCATTCCCTTTCCTCAACTCCTGCTTCCTCAACCCACCCCTCCTGTTTGATACATTTATATGTTGTTGGCTATTTTAAATTGATGTTATACCTGAAGATAACTCTGTAGGTTAAAAGGTGTTGTGCATTATTCATTAAAAATCATGGAAAAGTGTGTGTCTGTTGTTTGCCTTATGTTTGGGAATATTTAATGATTAAACTGGTAAAAGGTCAACCCTTCATTTTTTTTCATTGTTTTTCTCTTCCTATGGCAGAATTTGATATTCCTAGTATACTAATAGTTTCTGTAGTCTTACAGAACAGTATAAATTTATCACTCGAATCATGAAATAGTAGCACTTTGTGGGTTGCAGTGGCTATAATAATTCAAGGCCATCAAAAAGTTTTCATGCAATAACTCAAAGCCATTAGATCAACCCTATGGCAGCAAAAGAATTATGTAACAGTTGGCCAGCCCTTCTTAATCACAGAATTATTTAAGGGAAAGTAAATTAAGTTTGCCACTGTTTCAAAAATGAATGTCCTTAGTGTCTCCATAAGAGAAATTTGTATGTGTACAGAAATATTATATTATAATATATCTTTTTTAAATTAACTTAGAGTTGAAACGTTTTATAAATGTATGTCTGTTGAAATTTGAATTAATGAAAGTTTGCTTTGTTTACTAGCTGCACTTGTAGCAGTTGGGCCTAAAGGAACTCGGATGAGGTGCTACCACTGTCATGCTGATATTAAAACTACAACAATGACAAAAAATAAGGCTATGGCTCACTTGGCGTGCTTAATATTATGTTTATTCACGTAAGTTTATTACTATTTAATGGACTTTTTTATTCCCTCTACATGACAGTTATCATATTTGCTTCATTTTATTTTGTGGTAAATCCATCCCATTTTATTGCTTTGTGGACATTGTTACACCTCACATCCTGGAGGAGCCTGTAAGTTGAAGTGCTTTCAATTACATTTGAATGACTATACATACACGTCCACCCCTGAGCAACAATCACACGAGACTCCCTGAGTCATTTGCATTGTCACGCTGTGGCCAGCACTCGCATCCTCTAGTGACAAACACTGTTTAATCCCATTGGTCGTCAACGGTCATCATATATTTTCCCTTACCGAGGCAGTTTCCCAGGAGGAGAGAAGGGAGTCACATCTAAATGTGACCCTACATCTGGTACTTAAGATTATGCTTACACTAGGCCCAACTTGAGTACTGTACACTGTACGAATGCTTATAGTAGGTAATTTTTTGCATGGAAAAATAATGCAGAATATTTTCTTCTAGAAAATCCTCTTCCCTCAGATAGTGGTTATCACTGTTGGCCATAGATGATTTGAATAAATCAATCATATATTTAATAGTGTTGTAAACTCCTGCAGAGTAATTTACTTGTGGGACCGGTATAGGTGAACATTTGGGTATCACCCTCATAAAATGCACTTTAAGTTGGGTGAAAATTTATAAATTTTTCACTTATATCTAGGGATGGGCAGATCCAGGTTTTTTTCGGATCCAAATCAAGATCCGGGTCCTTCATTTCGGATCCCGGATCTCACTTCTTATTTTCGAATCCTTGGATGTATTCAAGGGTATATACAATTCACAAATGATGATAGAATTTAAGCCTTGGAGACTTTATTGAAAATAAACAACATCAAGTTTAAAAATGTTAAACTTTTATATTAAAATAAAGACAATGTCGATGCCACAATAATACTAATCCTTGATTGTTGTCACGTTTATGCAAAGACTGTTGTTATACCACATCTTGAGATTTGATTCTTGAGAATAATGAGATGGATAATAAAGGGTGAATTTGATTTACATTCAGCAAAAGCCGGTTGTCGAATGAATTATATCAACAGCATTCTATTTGCTCGGCAGAAAGCCAACAACAGCTGATGACAGCCGGCACTTCAATCGCTTAAAACTATCTGATGCATATCTGATTCACTGTAGTATTTGGATCCAATATCAGTATCTCATCCCATGTAAAGATCTGCAGATCTTTGGATCCGCACATCCGATCCGACCACCCCTACTTATATCCCATTATGTGTATTATTATCACTATGCTTTGCCTCACCTCCCATGCAGCTTGTAGGTCTTTATTTCAACATCATTATGTTCTCACACTTCCATCCCTTTCAAAAACGTGCCAAATTTGCAACATACACCCTCAGATCTTCTCTGCTCACTGTGATGTACTTTCCCATTATACTAGCTTTATATAAACATTCACCATCATCATGTACACCAGTATTCAACCACCACCATGTACATCAGTATTCAAAATCTCTATCTCAACATTGGCCACATCATGTAGCCTGTCATCTACAATAGATTACAGTAGGATATAAAATCCATCACAACTACACTAAACTTCAAAAAAAGCTGTGAATGTCTCCTGCAAAAGAAAGCATACAACAACATTGCTATTTTTCTTTATAATAATGACTGAAATTGTGGTGGAACATGATTTTATTTTATATATTATTTATGTGTTAGTGGTTATGTATGTTTATTCTTCTTTTATTTGATTCAGTCTAATTTACTTGCTAACCAGTAAAAATACAATTTATTCCATTCTAAGGTATGTATATTGATTGGAAATTGTCTCTTTGTGGTAGCTCTTTGATCAGAATAGATTTGAGAAAATAATTAATTGGATGGTGGTGAAATATGTGAATAAGCTTGAATTTCACGAAGAGTATGAAAGCTTCTATCATCAGTAAGCATTCAAAAAGTTAGTTGTGAAGACTGTCCCAAGTTGAGTGCACTGCTCATCAAGTAAAGTTCTCTAAGTTCATGAAGACCTTTCCACCTTTTTTCTTCCTTGTCTTAAGTGTATGTTAGCTGAAACTCAATGATCCTCTTCAAATGTGGCTAAAGGAGGAACCTTGCAGAAACAAGCCTTGTTGGTTTGGTGATATTATTTGTTACATTTTTAAGTTTTTAAATTTGAGAATAGTACTTGAATGCTTTGAGCCACATGTCAATGCTAATTGCTAATATGTTAAGCAGTAGTTGGCCCAAGTTTCAGCAATCAGGTTGTAATATTATCTAACGGATCCCAAAACTGAGATAATATTTCATGGGTCTGTTTTAAGGCCCCTGGGGTCAACATAAAGATTTGGAAGGGAAGCCACTGGGAAAGTCAAAGACTTGGTACAATACTTATAGTGCTCTTGCTCTCAAATAATTGTAATTGTTCTTGCGATCATTCTTGATTGCCTTTTAAATTCCTGGTTGCTTACACAGTCTAATCTGTTATAGATTGTTTTTTTTCTTTCTTTATGTTTTCTTGGGGTGTTATTTTGACTTTTGTCTCTAAGACTATCATCCATTCATTGCTAGTTACAACAAAATGTTATCTTGCTCCAATTGTGTGGTAAGTTTCCTCTGGAAAATAAAATTTGAGTTTTCTTGTGGAATGCTAGTCATACAGTTAGATAGATAGAATAATCACACTGATTGAATGTATCTGGATTCTTGGTTCTTAACCCTTTGCCCGATTTGCCCTTACCACATACGGGCAAAAAAAAATGAGCCTTTACGGATTTGCCCGTACCTGGTACGGTCACCCCAGGCGAAGAAATCGCTCTAACTGATTTGACCATATTATTTTATGAGGTAGTTGAATGTATTCTCGCACGGTGGCTCTATGTGTATGAACTGTAGTGGACTCTGTCGCCCAATGTCGGTATTATTTCGTATGTTTCGGACATATCTTCACTATTTCTTGTCAGCAGTGTGTTTGCGAGTGAGCAGTGGTTTCTCAGCTGACTTCTTTCCCATTACAGTATATTATCTCCACGGATGCGTTACTGCTTATCCAATTTATTATAATTTCAAGTAAGTGTTTTTTATGCCGCTAATTCCACAAGGTTTTATTTGTGATTCATTGCAAAACATTTCTCGAATAATGAACTATCATCAGAAGATTCTCTGGATGAAAACATGCGTGCTAGTGTATTTATCACGGAAACAAAATATTTTCGCTCTACAAAATGACAAGCTGTTTCACTCATTATCAGATATTATAAATATTTAGCTATACCTTTCATCACACATCGACTGTGCATTCTTTTTTCGGGTTTTTTAATGCTCATTTGCTTTTGTCGTCGGTGTAAACTACGGTAATCAATTGGGGCAGTGAACACCGAAGGAAGAATTTACTGTCCTTCGATAAGCTTAGGATACCTTCAGAATAAAGCATCATACACATTAGCGACGAAGCGTGTAATACATTTGTGAACTGTATATTGAGTTGGCTTCAAAATAGGCACAATTATTTTTATTTTGTATTTTTTATTAGAATAAAAATGGATGCAGATTCGGAAGAGAGTGAATTTGAATCTGACTCATCTATAACCATATCGGATTCAGGTTCTTCAACGGAATACAGCTTACCATCAGGAGAAGATGATAGTGATGAAGAAGAAGTAGTAGATCCAAGAATCTGGTGTGAGGTGAACAGTGCATCTCCAGCCCCACCACGATTTTCATTTTCTGCTACGCCTAGAGTAAACTTACAAGTGGAGGGAGGGAGTCTTCCATTCTTTGAGGCATATTTCAATCAAAACCTCATAGAAATGATCACGTCAGAGACAAATCGGTATGCTGAACAGAGTAAACGAGCTTCTGCAGGTAAAAGTGACTGGAATCCAGTTTCGGAAAATGAGATGCGAGTCTTCTTCGCCTTGAATATATTGCAGGGTATTATAAAAAAACCTGTTGAGGAAATGTATTGGTCCAAAAAACCCATGATGCAAATGCCGCTCTTTCCAAAAGTGATGTCCTACAGAAGGGTTTTGTCCATAAAACGAAGTATTCATTTTTGCAATAATGAAGGTTTTGACGCTTCGACTCACCCGTACCCAAAACTTTATAAGATTTGGCCTGTGTTTGAGCATCTAAATACCCTGTACTTAACACTCTTGACACCTCAAAGGGATTTGTCCATTGATGAGAGCCTAATGCTCTATAAAGGCAGACTAGGGTGGAAGCAATATCTACCCTTGAAAAGATCTCGTTTCGGCATAAAGAGTTTCATGCTTTGTGAGGCTGAGACCGGCTATATTTGGTCTAGCATTATTTATACTGGAAAAGGAACTAAGTTCGCACAGGAGTGTAATCATCTTCCTGTGTCAACCCAAATTGTTCTGTCACTTATAAAGCCATTGCTAGGAAAGGGTTACTGTGTAGCTATGGATAATTATTACAATTCCCCAGAACTTGCAGATATACTCGTTCGGAATCAGAGTATTTGGAACCTTGAGGACGTCAAGGAAAAACATTCCACCAGAATTGAAAAATAAAAAACTCAAAACGGGTGATATTGTAGGGTACCAACGAGGAAAGATTTGTGTCATGAAATGGAGAGACAAAAAAGATGTAGCTCTGCTCTCTTCAATTCACACAACCACCAAAGTTAGTGTCTGTGGGAGGAAAGGTGAAAACACAAAACCGGAGGTAGTAGTAGATTACAATGGAGTTATGGGTGGAGTGGATAGGATGGACCAAAATCTAACTTATTATCCAGTAATCAAGAAGAGGGGCCTATTCCACGCAAATACTACAAAAATACCACACAAATACTACAAAAAATTTTTTATCATCTACTTGATCAGGCAATTTGGAACTCATTTGTGCTCTATAAGAAGAGTAAGGGTTCAAAAACACATCTGGAGTACAGAATGGAGTTGGTGCAGCAACTCATAGAGAAATACCACAGTGAAACATTCGCTGCCAAAGGGGGTCGTCCTTCGACGGAACCCAGTCCTCTAAGGCTAACTGGTCGGCACTTCCCTGAATATATCCCGCCTTCAGAAAAGAAGCAGAATCCAGCGAGACAATGTGCCGTGTGTTGCTCACGACGAGACAAGAATAATAAAAAAATTCGGAAGGAAACAAGATTTTTCTGCCGAGATTGTGATGTTGGTCTGTGTGCAGCTCCATGTTTTAGGGATTACCACACTAAGAAGGACTATTAGCGATTATATTTGCTATTTAAAAATATGCACAAATAATTTGTTATGGCCCATAAAACAATTATAACTAAAATATTTGATATTGAAAACGAAATACTAGATGGAAAACCTTTGTGTATCTAAGTTAAGTTTTAAAAGTAGTTAAAAGTTCACTCGGTTAAAATATTCAATAAACACATAAAAAATCATAAAAACAGGAAAATATTGTTATTTAATGTCTTGTAATATTGCATTATTTCATTTTCAGAAATAAAAAAACCTGCCCTTTTTCCAAAAATATCTTCATAAAAACTCATCAGTCAAAGGGTTAATGGCGAAGGCCATGCACAACCTACATATGACCTTGTTTTAGGGTTCTAAGATTCTAAACAGTGTGTAGATGGTCAGATCTTGTTCAAAAATAACTTTCATTTTAAAACTAAGACCTGGCTGTTGCCATCAGGGTCTTTCCCAAGTCTTGTCCTATGTTCCCCTTGATTGTGTGAAGTGTTATGTACTCCATGGAACATCACACTCGGTAGCTGTCTCATGGCCATGGGCAATGTAAATTTCTTATTTCAGTTTTTTCATTCCAGATGCTGCCTTTGTTGGGTTCCATACTGCATGGACTCATGCAAGAGAGTCGATCACAAGTGCCCCAACTGTAAACGCTTCATAGGTTCCTACAATGCCTAAAATCCAAAGATTGACAGGTAAAATACTCTCCTAGTGATCTTTTGCCCTGAAGCTAAGATGTTTTTGGTTATTAGAAAGGATCAAATGAGAATGCAATGATGTTACATTATGATACCATTTTCATTGCTGTGGCACAGATTGTTTTACTTTTGAGCCAGAAAACAAAATTGGTGATTCTCTCTGACAAAGAAAGCGAGTCTGGTCATAAAAGTAGGAGGATAATAATTGGAGTAAGTGGAGCATTTTAATTACTTGGGCAGTGTGCTAGAAGAAAATGAGCATTGTATCAAAGACATAAGGATGAGAATCGCATGAGCTAAGGAAGTGTTTTGTAATAGAAGGGAACTGATGACGGGGACTTTGGGTAGGGATACAAACTAGAGGCTGATAAAGAGCTTTATATGGAGTGTATCATTGTATTGTATAGGCTGAAACGTTGACTAAGATAGGAGGAAGAGAGTAGGCTGATGGCTTTCGAGATGTGGATTTGGAGGAGGATGAAGGTGCAGTGGATGGAATGGAAGACCGCTGAGGAAGTACTTGTTGTGGTGGTTGAGGAAAGGAAGCTTTTGGATGAGACCTGGAGGTGGTAGGGTAGGTGGCTGGAAGGGGTGATAAGGGACGATGGGTAGGTCAAGGTTATGGTGGAGGAAAGGATGTTGGGCTATCAGGGAAGGGAAAAATAGAGAATAGTTTTTTTATGGATGGGATGAAGAAGGGTAGATTATATGCTGTGGCAAAATGCCTTAAAGAAAATTCCCTAAGGTAGATAGGGCCCTGAAATAATAGAAAATCAGGAGTTTCTCTGACCCTCAAGAAAACCTACCTGTTATCAGTAGAATACTTGAAAAATATTTAAACCAGTTGAAATATCCTGCACTTAATGCCCAAGTTGGATGATGGCTGGCCTAATTTTGAGTGAAAATCTTGTAACATTTCCTAAGATTTACCTAAAATAATGTGTAGAATTAATGGGATGGTATTTTTAATGCCCAATTAGTTGTGCCCATGCAATTTTTAAAAAAAGTACACATTCTTTCTTTACTGTCCTTTTCTCATAATACTTGATCATTACTGTAATATGATATCATTTATGCCTTAGGTATTCTGGAAAAATTTGCTTTGACAAATGTTTTTAATCTTCATGATGTTGACTTTTCTTGCAGGCTGTAGGTGTGTGTCCTGTCACTGCTGATAAGAGCATTCCGTTTTATAATATTTAGCAACATTTATTTTCATTGTATATTATTTGTAAAATGAATTGACTTTGTTCGTATGATAAGATATTCATTGTTATCTTTTTGACTTCTTTATCATTGGTGATGAAACGTTGGTACCGTTATAATGCATCAAGTTGGTATGTGATTTTGTATCTATTTTCAAAATGGCTTATGTTGCGTCGCACAGTATTGACTCAGGATCCAGGTTAATTGGTTTTCACTCATGTAAATGCTTATTGAGCTATTTCAACTGATTTTGGACACTTACTGAAATACATTGTGCTCATGCATTAAGTATCTATTAGGTAACTTGGCTTTATTGTATGATATAGCAATTAATTTGGGGAAGTTGTGAATCCATTGATCTGTTAATCTAATGTATTCTATGTTTGCTTTGGTTACCTCCTTAGTTTGCTTCAATTTTGTTCTTTCGGAATTTAGGATTCAGGGGATTCTGGTATTAATGAAGAAATTTATCGATTTACATAGGCACTTGTGCCAATTTTAATGAATCTCTGTTTATTATTTACTAACTAGTAAGGAATCTCAAGTTTCAATCTTGGAGTAGCCTCTGTGAGCCCATCCTTCAAAACCCAAGCTGAGCTATTAACTTGACAGATTTTCTTGGATTTCACTGGCTGCTAGAGAAAGGTGTCTATATCATAAACGTCACTGGCAGCTGGGGAAAGGTATCTATATTTGAATTGAGAATTTCACACACTAATGGGCATGGTACTTGTTGTTGAAATTGACAGACCAACCTTCAAATTAAGGTTATGTGGTTAAAACCCAATCATGAACTCGGACGCCTGGTTTATTAACCTCTGGTTAAACCTTTTCTATGAATGAAAACCGAAGCTGAAGTGTTCTCATTATGGCAGTGTGGAACTAGTGATTTGATTTTTAATGTGCTTTGATGGCTAAGGTCCTTTCACTACTCACAGACAGGGATGACAGCACACAAACGAGTAGGAGGATCACCCCTCCAAATTTGTGCTGGGCCCAATAATGCTTAACTTCGGTGACTGATCATGATGGAATCATTGGGAACCAAGTTCCATCAAAGCAATTGGGAACCAATGATTCCATCATGACAAACCATTGTCATTATGATAGTGGTGTCATCAAATAACCATCAGTCATATGTAATATATCAAATCCAAACTCTTAGCCATCATGCTGTTAATTAAAAGGGTACTTCATCTTGTGGTTAAATAATGTTAACCAGATGGTATAAAACTGGGTCAAAAACTTACTCCTCTCTCTATCTCTTGTAAGTCATCAATGAGATGGATGTAATCATTTGAGAAACTTTTCATGCCATTTATGGGCATGCTAGAATGTACCGAAATGTTGAATATTTAAATAGAGGAAAAAATCACAATTTCATTAATGAATCTAAGCCTGAAAACTGAATCTTAGTGAAATGTAGATTATTTCTGCTATATAGTGTTTGACCTTTTAACATGAGGTATGCTCACCTCCTAAGAGCACAACTGTCATTTTAGATTACAGGTATAGCTATACCTCCGTCATGTCACACAATTTTATATCATATATGTTGTTTCAAATGCTCTATTTTGCTTAATTTTAGACCCATTTCAAGAGTTTATTTTGTTATTATTTACTGATAATTCGTGTCAAATTTGCTGGTGAACTCTGACTAAGTTTGTTTTTTTGTTGATTTTTTTGAATTTTTATAATAATATTTCATGTCGCTTATAAATGAGAAGTATGTACATAAATCAAGGTATTAGTATTTCTATTACCCAGTGAAATTATTACTCGTGAGAATGATGTAAATACATTTTTATATTGAAATATCCTTGAGGGTAAGTGAATGTTTTTTGCTGAAATTGTAATAATCAAAGCCAATTTTCGTGGTGAAAATGCTTGCTAATGTGTGCTCATAAAACAGTGATTTTATTCAGTTTATTTTTTTGGGACTTAAATGACATTTGATGTACTAAGTTGCAAATATTTTAAGTCTGAAGCAGGGAGAAGCTGGTCAAATATTAAAAAAAGTGATGGGGGATCCGTTTTGTCAGGCGTTCCACTAAATGCTATTGAAAAATTAATTCAAGTGTGGCATGACTATCATTTAAGTTAGCCAATGATTACCTTAGTTCTCTCAGTATCTGAAATTATCCGTTAAATATTTTAAACTTAGGGTAGATTTGAATGGAGCTAATGCCAGTCATTACTTTGTTATGGATCATTGCCAGTTTATTCAGAGCAATGTGTTACATGATGATTTTCTATGTTATAACATCAGTATATAATATACTCGTGTCAATGTTTGACCTTCATCCAAAGTTGCAATCGTTATTTGACTACTGGATGTTATCATTAGCTGTGGAAAAAACTGTAAATACTTTTAATGGCCTTAAGATATACAGATGGTCATGTTTCTTTTTCAAAACTTGTATGACAGTACTTAAAAGTATTGCATTTATATTTTATAGACAAAAAAGTTATGGTGAAAATACTAAAGATCCAATTTATTAAGCAGTGGATGCATGTACTGATAGCTTTAGTGATGCTTATTTCAGAGTTGCCTGTTTCTTCAAAGGAACATTCACGATTCTGCTACAATTTTTCCAGGAATTTTAAAAGTAATCATCTTGTTTTTGTATATGTACTCAGTATTTTATGAAATATTTTGTCATAATGGAAAATAGGGAAAGAAAAATGTCCCTCTTGTATTATTGTTTGTTTTGTTATACCCTTCATTTTAATTCTGTGCCTTTCAAGTGTGAGCTGAAGGTGCTAATTAAAATTCATATATATTGTTACACTGTTGCCACTTATTTACCTATATTTTTAGCTTGCAGTAATGCTGTTATTCATTTTTAATGAAATAGTTTGTAATAACCCCAAGTTAGTGAGTGAGAGTATTGTTTTATTCTACCTCAGAAATGGTTCTAGGAATGTATGCCTTTAGTGTCACTGCTTCTTGTTTATCCAGATCATTAGCAAACCATGTCTATCCAGGGCATTAGCCTTATTCCCACAGTGGATTCTTTGCGATTATTCTATCTTCATCATTCATTGTAGACCACAAGTTTCTGTGATAGTTTATAGCAATTTATTATTGATACAGACTTTGTTGGCAAGGACTGGTTTTAACATATAGGTGTCATCATCCTAATCCAAAATTCTGAAGATGGTGAAAAATCCCTAAACATCACTTGCCTATTTAGTGAATCCTAATGAAATGTACAGTGTGTCCCATTGATCGTGTGTCATATTTGACCTGTAATTTTAGACACTATATTTCATGCCATATGGATGAAATTTCGTACCTGGGTAGAAAAAGGTTGTAAGTTTTGTTGAGTATAAGCAAAATTTTATAAATTTGACCTTTTGATCCCAGAAATAAGGTCCAACCAAAAATCCAAATTTTGCCTTATGGGCTTTCAATGTTAAATTATTCGAAATACAAAAAAGACAGAATTAGTTTTCAAAACTTGCAATTATTATGTTTTTGGGCACGAAAAACACATTAGAAGAGCTTTCGAGTTCGAAAATGCAACCGTGACCCCTGAAATGGCACAGTCAAGGTCACAGGAGTAACAAAAAGTGAATCGCCCCTACAAACCAGTCGAATCACAGGTTTAAAAATGTGCCAAGATCAACGGTAAGGTTTTCGGATCCCTCTTGTCATCTCTTGACCTTATAGGGCTACTCATGGGTCAAAGGTCCCCCCCTGTGACCTTTGACCCCTGAGTTACCCTTTAAGGTCAAGGAATGACAAGAGTGACCTGAAGACCTTACCATCGACCTTGGCGCCTTTTTAAACCTATGATTCGATTCGTTTGTGCCCTCGATTCATTTTTGTCACCCCTGTGACCTTTGACCCATGAGTAGCCCTATAAGGTCAAGAGATGACAAGAGGGATCTGAAAACCTTACCGTTGATCTTGGCACATTTTTAAACCTGTGATTCGACTGGTTTGTAGGGGCGATTCACTTTTTGTTACTCCTGTGACCTTGACTGTGCCATTTCAGGGGTCACGGTTGCATTTTCGAACTCGAAAGCTCTTTTAATGTGTTTTTCGTGCCCAAAAACATAATAATTGCAAGTTTTGAAAACTAATTCTGTCTTTTTTGTATTTCGAATAATTTAACATTGAAAGCCCATAAGGCAAAATTTGGATTTTTGGTTGGACCTTATTTCTGGGATCAAAAGGTCAAATTTATAAAATTTTGCTTATACTCAACAAAACTTACAACCTTTTTCTACCCAGGTACGAAATTTCATCCATATGGCATGAAATATAGTGTCTAAAATTACAGGTCAAATGTGACACACGATCAATGGGACACTGTATAAAGGTACTTTGATGAGCCCTAGTGCTCCTAGATTCTTTGGTTTCCAAAAATTACTCCTGGTGGGTATACCGATGAGACCAGAGGACTGTATCACATTTTTCACCTGGCATTGAAGTTAAGAAACTTTCTTGACAAGGTTTCTGAAGGAGTCTCTCATTTCCTTTGATGTGTCAAACCATTTTACCAATATTCCTGTGTCAGAAGCATTGAAATTGGTCCAAAAAATTGTTGAAAGCACTGTTACCCAGGCTCCATTCCTCATTGAGTTTATGATATTATTAACAGTGTCCATGGATCAAATTATTTTCATTTAACCCTTGTGCTGTGGGCTGGTCTTCCGAACCTGAGGCATAGCATGTGGCTGAAAAGTGAACCGCCCACCCGTGATTCTTCCTCGAGTAAGAAATTCTATTGAAAAAAGTCAAGATAGCCATTTTCATAGGATCTGCTTTTATTTTCTAAAAAATTAACAAACATCCACAAAGTTTTCAGTGCATGGTATACATATTTTAAAACATTCAGGGGCTGGCAAGTAACCACGACTTGCTCCCAATAGTGTAGGAGTCTAACTACGTTCACAGCAGCCTGCCATGTAAACGTACAAGTATACATTTGCAGCAGTGATAGGGTTAGATTAGTCCTGCATACAAGTCTGTCCAAGAACACATTACATATAGCAATTAAAAGTCAGACTCAACTGACCACTAGCATGTGGTAAAATGTATTGATTGAAAATTTCTATGCTAAAAATTATTAAGTATTTGATAAAACTAGTAAGTAAAATACATTCAAGTTGTGAAAAAGACATCTCCGGCCATGACATTTGCAGTTTTCGTATTAAAATTCTTTTAGTTAACCTGCTGTATGAGATAATTTTTCTCCCGGTGTCTACCACAGGCTTCAACTGGTTGCATTTTGTCCTGTGGGACCCTTCCTATCAAGATTCATGGCATGAAAATTGTGCATTTTTGACCTATAGGCACAGCATATAACTAATAAAAGTTTGAAACTTTCAGGTTCCCAGATTATTTTTCAATCGAACCTCTTACAGTGGAATACATGCATTGCTGGAATTAAAAATTATGGTGTTCATGAGCAGCACTTATTCAAGGCTACTGTGTCAATCCTCTAAAATATGCATGTCAATTAATTATCCTCCTGTAAACTTCTCTTCAGTACAATGTGAACAATTGAAATTAATATAATTTCAAAATAATTCATTTATGCATCAATATTTTAAAAAAGACGACGCTGAGAAGTACAAGCCCTTTTCTTCCTCCTGCCATCTCAATCATCCACTCCAGTCATTATCAGCCTACTTTTGCTCTCACGTTGGTTGCTATGGGTAACTTCTTCCTGACAGCACCTGAGGTATATTCAAAGAAAAGTTCCGTTACAACCTGCTATGATAAGCGTGTGCGATTTTCAGTGTGAGTAGTTCTCCAGCAATGCAAATTGGTAAAATTGTATTTACAAGCAATTTATCTATATAAATAGTAAACCTCAAAGAAGGCTTAGACTTGATATTTGAATTGAAACAAAAGCAAATTGTTATATCATGATTGAAATGTCCCAATAAGTTATCAGGATTGGTCATTAAAATGCCAGCAGAGAGACTACACTGACAGCTTAAACGAAATATTTCCAAATGCAAAGCTTTATTCCAATGTATATATCTATATTTGGATCAATTCCCAAGAGTTATTTTGGACTTGAAAAATTAATGAATGTGTAAGCCTCAAAATGATCAATTGTTAGGCAGCACTATCATGTGGCACTACCAATCACTGAACATTTGAAGGGAAAAAAGGAAAAATTAACAGTCGAAGAGGATAGCTTATGGTAAGTGCACTCACCCTAAATCGCAGAATATACTACTACCAACTATGAGAGATTCTTCTGACCATTTTTGTCACAGCAGCTGTATAACTTGCAAACACAGTTAAATATCACCCTAATAAATTTTTCATCAGCTGCACTTCAATCGAACCTCCAACTACCACCACCTGAATCTGAAAATTAAAGAGACAAGTTAGTGCAATGACACTTATCATGACGTTTGCTTTGATATAGGTAAATTGAAATCGTTCATTAAAGAAAGCTTTGCCTGTACAGCATCATATTCTAGCTCAGCAAAGTGCAATCATTGCCACCTCACTGCTGACATGAAAAATCGTTACCAGGATTGAGAAGAGAGACCACCCTGAATGGATCACTTTCCTCTTTCCAACCACCTCAGGGATTGAATCAGAAATGCCCGAAGTGTGCACTGCATTTGCAGTCTTTTTCTTTGCACCACTGAATGACCCTACCTCGGGTAGAGAAAATTAAAGTCATAAAGAAGGTTAAACAAGCATTACAATTGGACTGATTTTACACAGCATCAAGTAATAATAATAAGCACTACTTTCATCTGTTAGAGGTCAATTTTTACTGCACAGTACACATGCAGTCAAAGACAGTACTTGATAAAGGACCTGACAATCAATGAAAACAATACTAGATGAACTACCTGACAGTGACTACACCCTTTGCATGGTGTAAACCACCCAATATGCTTGCAGAGTGTCCAAGTTAATCATGGGAATCTCCAAGGATGTCGTATTTGGTTCAGTGGGCTTAGCACTTCAGTTTCTCTTATAATCATCCAACACTGGAAAATATCCTTCAGAGGTGTTGTGGAATTCGGCCATCACATAATTTTTGGAAGTCATTTTCCCTGGAAGAGAAAAAACTAATATATTAACATAGTCCTAAACTCTATGCATTATTAAAATACAAATATTTTTTATCATAACTTTACAATCATACTAACAAATTGATTTTTGTATACATAAGCAGTTGCAACATATTTCTACTCTTCAGTTTAAACTACTCGCTTATCCAAATCATCAAATAGTGATACCCTCATAACCTCAGTGGTCAGCATCCACAAATAATGCACATTCACATTTGGTGAACTGCATGGCTCTATTAAACGATTGCCCTGCCTCTCAAAACAGCTTGTCGGGCTAATGGAACGGCAGATAATGTTTCCGCACCTCCGACCAGAGGGGCTCCCTCTGCGGTGTGAGCGGCGCGGTGGTAGGTTGTCTCCGGGCTGCGGTGGGCAGGGCCTCCGGCTGAGCTGGCGGAGGACGTCTCAATAGAGGCTGGAGGGAATCTCCTGTCCTCCTCCCCTATTTTTACTTGAGTTGTCCGATCGGTATGGATCGTCGCGTTTTCGCAGTGACAGCGCTTACATACGCCTGCTCGAGGGGGTCAGTGGGGGAACACAGTGGGAGAGTCGACGACAAAAATGTCTCAGAATTGACTCGGAAGGACGTGGAAGGCGTTAAGGTCGTTTTATGCGGGACACGAAATTATACAATTTTCAACTGCATGTTTTTCTCAATCGGGAGATCATTTAGAATAGAGGTTATTATGTTGAAATATTTAATTAATTATAAAAATGTCAATTTCAATCGAGATAAGGAAAGCAATTGAATTGTCATGGAGGGCAAGTTTGTTTACTCCACACTTGGAATTCAATCTTAAAACAGACACGAAGAAGATTTGTGAGTTATATAAATTTAATCTCTTTTTATAATAATCTGTCTGTGAGTTGAGTTAATTACTTATAATAATTTAACCTATTAATTTTGTTGTCTCGTGGTCATGCATTCGCACATGCGTTCTTGCAATTCACTGCTGAACACGATACAATTTGAAATGTGTATACATTCGCACATGCCTCAAATTGCGCAAGTAGGTGCTGGTAAAACGGGCTTTACGGTCTCATGAACCCAATCCTCTGCGGTCTGGAGGGGAGAGGTAGAGAAAGGGACGATGGCTGTTGGGGCTTGAAAACGTCTCCCTTGTCATTTGCCGCGTATGTCGAGGGTGGTGTGGGGGAAAGAAAAGTGAGCGGGGTAGGCCACGAAATCTTCTCGAAGCGGCAGGGTTGGTCTTCTAGAGAGGGGTGAAAGGGGGTAATTTCCCATTGTCAAAAATATGACACCTCCTTGGGTCTCTTCCTCTCAGTGTCTGCCGAGAGTGGGGCGTTGTGCGAGAAGGCAAGGGGGAGTGACGAATGGTATCTTCCCCGGTGCGTGGGTTCCCTTTTCACTGTCCTCCGTTTGGAACAAGTCGCTCCGACTTCTCCTTCCAGCGAGAGTGGGGCTGTGTTGAAGTAGAGGAAATGGTGGTAAAGAAATCCAAGGTCCAGCACTCGTCGGAAAGGGGCGTGAGAGGGGTGGAAACAAGGAGGTTGGAAGATTCCTTCCAACCTCCTTGGGTGGAAAACAAGAGGAAACAAGGGCATTTTCCCCTCGCACACTTGGCGCCTCCAATACGGCATGCATCAACCTTAACATGGAGTGCCACCCGAATGGCTCTTATTGCTTAATGGCAACGTCTTACACCTGCAGTTGAAGCTTCATTAGTCAACAAATGTGCTACTGCAGCGGTCAATTCTTGTTCTAAACGCTCTCTGATGGGTTTTACTGCTGAGCCGCCGCTGGCATGCATTTTCGAACGAAATCTGGGCGTTTCATATTTCTCAGTGCATCGCAGCGATTATGACATGTTCCTTTTCTTTTTTCTGTTCTTATGTAGGTTTAGGGTGGGCTCAATATCCAGCACATCTTTGAATCCTGAATGATTCTTGCCTCCGTCTCTAATTTTCAGTTTATTTTAGTATTTAGACCATTTCTTAATATTGCACTTGTGAGTCATTCTCATTTTTTAACTCCAGCTATGCCGTTAAGATAAACTCTGCGGCATCTTCACGATAAAACGCAGGAGAGGAAAAGAGAGTCGACTGACATAAGGAAGTGTCTTTTGGTGGAATTTCTGGCGGACTGCTTATAACTATATGGATATGAGAGTCCCTACAACATTTTTGTAGATGTTAATAATTTTTATAGTTACCTATTGAAAGAGCTAGCGGGCTTGCTCCCCGACCAACTCCGCCTCCGAACAGAAGTGTGCCGCTTGGTTAGGTGAAGTGGTTAATTTGCTTGATAATTTGTAATCATAGCCTTCCAAGCATCATATGTTCGTATTCTCCCAATATTTTCATATCAAAATGTCACGGTATTCTACATAAATCCTCTGGCGAGAACGTCTCGGTAGCTTAACGGAGTAAAGCACAGGGTCCGACGTCGTGGAATCCTGGTTAGAGTCCCCGTCAAGGAGGATGATTTTTCCTCTGTGGAATTTCGCTCTTCTGTGAACTATTGAACATGTTCGAAGAGTTAACACCGTGTCAAGTCCCGCAAAATTTGTGCCGTGAAATGATCTCCGTGAAACACATTCGCAAAGAGTCGAAAAGTAGGCCTTATGCAAATTTATTTATTAATCGGCCAGATTTTTTTCTGTAAAATTAAAAGTCAAGCAGATAAAATCGGCAAAAACAATTAGCTTTCCTTTACATACTTTGATCAAATCGTATAGTTGCACTGAAAGAAAATCAAGTAATTTCTTTCGATTTCAATGAAGTCATTTAATTTTAGTCCTTATTTCAGTCCTAGAGCTACAGAGGGATGATTGGGGTTCCAATGGCCCCTACCTCCCCGAATACTGCTTTCTATTTTGCCACTAAAAGAATAAACTAATGAGCACTTTATCTTAAAACTTTGCGCGGAGGGTACGTGATAGTTATATATACTATTACATAAAACTGAGTGGCGTCTGTCTGTCCAATTCGACCCCAAGCGTGTCATACTGATCGCATAAAAATTATGGGTAAAAATAATTTTGACCGCTTGCGGGCTCAATTTCTTTTACAAACTTTGATTGAAATTGACGATCGTACACATTTTCTTTTAGATATTTATATTAATGTTTTAAATCTAAACTATTTCTGGGACAGAACTTGACTGCCTAAACGGGTAATTTTCAATGTGTAAAAACAGTTTAGTATAGAAATTGGAATATAAAGTTAGATTCTCTTTTGTAAAGATAGAACTAGTATAATATGCCGCTGTGTTCAGCAATTCTATTTGTCGAAACTGCACAACCCGACTGCCGCGCACGATCCTCATCCCACTAGGTAGGCATTCCGCGTGGTGTCGATATCTTACCTCGAGTCGCAGTAAGCAGTCCAAGGCTCAGCCCGCCATTCACTTTACCTCTAGGTGCAGCAGCACCCCATTGCCACGATCAATTGGTGGCATTCGCCCAGTAAATTACAACATGAAGGTTAATTTTTCAGCTATTATTTTCCATAGCTCTTGAGTTGCCGGTCATAAATAACAATCTAATTCCAATCTTAATTTAGATATTAATGGTAAATTCTATTTGAAAAGTTGCACGGGATACAGTCATCTTGGATTTTCTACTCATGAAGACATTTAGACCTTCGAATTAAGCGAGGAAATCTATCTCATTTCACGTAAAAAGTCGATAAATTTGAGCATTTCTTCTATTGATAAGATTCTTTTAAAAAGACTCTGTCTTTGCGATCTCATGTTAGGTACTATCCATTAACCAAGCCAAATCACCCATCAGCCAATATTGTCCATATGTTTCCAGTCTTAGGAGAATGTCATGGCAATTGCCGAGAATGGGCTGCATTGGACGCCCTATGTTTCCCAAATCATCTATATTCAAATAATCGTACAATTCAACGTCTCTAAATGAGAGCTTACAATGGTCATTTGAGATGCCAGAAAATAGTAAATGGACAAGTGTAATAGTTTTGAACAAAATATCTACTTAGGACCTCGCGAGGCACCTTTTGGAGATCGGGCTATGGGCGGCGAGGTTCGAGATGTCAAGGTTGTGTCTGGTTGAATAAACGCGTTCTTTTGGCCGTACCGTCTCAACGTTCTCATGTCACAATGTGTCCACGGGAAAGGTTGGAATTAGTTCCGAAATTTATGTTACATCAAAAGAATAAAATGATGATGAAAGTAATAAAGAATGTGACGAAAGAATGACTTATCTGCCTGGTCCTATACCAAACTTGAATATTAATTAAAATATCAGACATCTCCATTTCTGCGATAAAAAATTGAGGGTCTCATCCGGAAACAAACGGCTTGACCTTGAAGATCATACTCAAACCAATTGTAAAGGTCAACAATGGGTCCTTCCTTCCTTCTAAATCTACAACTTTTGTACTGAATATTTTTCACCATATTGCTTAATTAATGACCTATCAGTAATCCCGAATTCGCTCAGCAAACATGTGTATTTGGCCGTTGAATGGCTTTCAGATGATATTCAAACCTCTCATGTTATTAATTGTGTTGCATGCGGATTTCATCTCCATTTTCATGTCTAAAATAATAAATAGATTCTTCTAAAGTGTGTATTTTTCCGAGCGATTATTTCCAAATTGGCGTGACTGCGACTATTAGAAAAGCTGATCGTAGCGGTGTTCGCTGCCGTTCGCTACCATCAACGGCTGCAATGGGTCATTTCTGTTCTCTGGAGTATTTTTTGGTCGGAACAGCAATACATAGCATTACTACGTTATTGTACGCTCTCAGTCGATGTCGGTAGGGGTCCGCTCTGCATTAAATTAGAATGAGTGTAATTCCACGGCAACTGAAAATCGGACGCGTAAAATGAAATTTTTAAACAATTTTATGTACTATTTCACTAATTTCTCCAATAAAAATGATGGTTCCCAATAAATCAATCGACTTGGTCTTGAAATGAACACGAAGTTCAGTCTCAAGGTGCAATCGAGGTCACTTATGGCTGTCCTCTTTCAAACTCTACGACTTTTGCATTTATAATTTTTTCTATCTAATGTAATTGAAAAAAAATTTCAGTGCGTCCATTTAAATGGCCCATCCAGTAATGATTATGTTAACTGTGAGCAATTACTCAGAGATGCAACTATAGAAATATGATGTCAGTGGCGAAAATATGGAGCGTCAGTAAATAAAATAATTAATACCAGAATAAAATATAAAGGAGATCATAATATTATAAAATGAAAAAATAAAGCATTCATTACTATCCATGATATTTTCATTCAACAAGTTGATCTGATGTTTAAGAGCGAATCTAGCTGCGCCCGTTGCTTGGCCGCCACAAGCCCAAGACGCCTGAATGTACGATCATAGGAATGCTACCACGAGAAGCATATACAAACTACAAAAATGTGAGCGTTAAAACAGTTCGAGGATTAATTCTATTACCTTTCGAGACGGGAGAATGCCTTATATTAATGTAACGGTTGGTGTCATTTTCGCTTGCCGGCTGCCGGGTCAGATATCCTGAATAAGTAGATTTTATCCGCAAATAGACTCGGTGCGATGTGAAATACGCGGCTATTCATCAATATGCAGCTCTCGATTTGATCAATACTTAAGGGAGTGAAATTTAAAGGTTTTATCAGTCGCGGAAATCCTGCCTTAGCGTAAACCCTCTTTGAACTGCCGCGTAAAACGTTCGCGTACCGCTCGACCAATGTTGTTGTAGCAGAAGCGGCAGAAGCCTTGAGCTCGACGAGACGACGACGCAAGGAGATGGTGGCGAATAGACGACCAGTGCAGTCACGGACGTCGGGAGTGCATGTAGTACTACGGGACCCCCAAAAGGAGCCTGTTCTCAACTTTTGTCCGATCACGTTTGGGACCTCCAGTTGAGGATTTTTTGCAGTTGATTTCTCAATAAGCACCTATCGATTCGTGCGCCGATTTCTGCGTATCTTCCTTCGGCCCCCACGAAGACAATACCTATCACATCGAACTGATTAAGATATGGCTGACCCAAGTCATCAAGTGCCGCTGGTGAAGGAGGGCCAGTTTCCTCTTGGCGAGTGTCCTCCCCCATACAAGGAATCCGAGATGAATGGCGGGTACGAGGACCAGATGGCATACAACAACCAACAACCTGGTTTTGCTCCTCGGCAGCCGCCCGGCAACCAGTATCCATACAACCACCAGCCACCCGGTGTTGTTCCTCCACAGCCGCAATCATACCCGGCTCCTTCGGGTATGTTTACATACAGAGCTTTATCGTAGGACATGTTGAAAATTGTGCTGTGAAAATACCATTGTCGGTAAATGTCTGCTTCCGTCACACACCTTTCAAAAATTTTTTTCGACCCTTTCCACGTAGCGTATCGCCGCGAAATTTTTGTGACAAAAACTAGAAAGATGCCGGTATGTATTAATAATTATATTTTGTGGGAATTACTTATGTACGGTAAATAGGAAATTTTTTAAGGTAGAGGTGACGTTTTTCCCGGCCGCCATTGCACTGTTTCCACTTTTGAGCGCAGCGTGCCGCGACAGTCGCTGAGTTGCGTTTACTCACTAACATCTTCCGTTCCATGTTATTCGTAACCGCTCAGAATGTCGTCGCTTGAACGCTGGAAACACGGGACATTTGAAGTAATGTTTCATTTCTGGTTTAGCCTATGTTAAAAATTCATTGCACTGCGTTACCAAGTCATTCATATTCCCTTATTATGCCTTTAAATACACTTCCCTTCCTGATTATAAAGGTGGAAATAGGAGGTGTAGGCATGTAGAGACGTATATTTTCTGGAAAAAAATCTCCCTCGAGATGGTTGGTGATTATAAGGGTGGAAATAGGAGGAGTAGGCATGTGGAGACGTATATTTTCTAGAAAAAAAATCTCCCTCGAGACGGTTGGTGATTATAAGGGTGGAAATAGGAGGTGTAGGCATGTGGAGACGTATATTTTCTAGAAAAAAACCTCCCTCGAGACGGTTGGTGATTATAAGGGTGGAAATAGGAGGTGTCGGCTTGTAGAGAGGTATATTTTCTAGAAAAAAATCTCCCTCGAGACGGTTGGTGATTATAAGGGTGAAAATAGGAGGAGTAGGCATGTGGAGAGGTATATTTTCTAGAAAAAAATCTCCCTCGAGACGGTTGGTGATTATAAGGGTGAAAATAGGAGGAGTAGGCATGTGGAGACGTATATTTTCTAGAAAAATATCTCCCTCGAGACGGTTGGTGATTATAAGGGTGGAAATAGGAGGTGTAGGCTTGTAGAGAGGTATATTTTCTAGAAAAAAATCTCCCTCGAGACGGTTGGTGATTATAAGGGTGGAAATAGGCGGTTGAGGCCTGTAGAGACGTGTATTTTCTGTGAAAAATCTCTCTGGAGACGGTTGGAGAACGGGAGAAAGCGGCTATGAGACATGGGGAAACGACAGAAAAGTGATAGGGAAGTTGGAAATGAATAAAAGCGACTTCATAAGTCAAAAAAATGGCATTAACAACTACGAAAATAGGCATTTCGAGGTCGATTACCGTCCCACCCCAGCACCCCTGTTTCACTCCACAGGGCCCGTAACCTTGTCGGCTGGGGATATAATAGGCATATTTAAATGGCGTTATCGTAGCTGGTACTCGTAAAAACACGAATTTCTACACTCCAAAGAACGCTATTCGTCACTTCAACCCTCCATTAATCACGAAAACTGTTTCTACATTGCCATTTATGCCTTTTTCACTACCAAATATACCCACCAAGGGCCTGTGTACTGTCCCACCCCAGCAACCCTGTTTCTCTCCACAGAGCCCGTAACCTTGTTGGCTGGGGTAACAAAGCGTATATTGTAGAGGTGAAGGTAGAAATATCCCTCTGTCGGAGCTTTCGCGAAACTGAGAAAATGGCGTCGAAAAAATGACGAAAATTGGTCATTTTGTAACGTTAATATCTCAAAAACCTGTGCCTTTCTAACTTTGCTGTTACTTTTGTTTTGTACTGAGATTCTTCAAGAAGTAAACTATGTCACAGTCATTACCCTTAAAATCACCAATTTCCCGCAATAAGTGTAAGAAAGGTGTGTGACGGAAGCAGACATTTACCCCATTGTCCAGTGCTAGAATTGGATCCTGCATTTCCAAAATTCGCGCCTTGTGCTTTTGTCCAGACTTCCCCATCGGCGCGTGCCATTTTGATCGGTTAGGTTTCGAGTGATTCGAATGAGTCCCAGTGGGCAACTCGCTCAGATTTAATTGTCACGGGAGGAATATTTACTAGGAGAGTTCAATTATCACTGTGTCGCAGAGGATATAGAAATCGATATTATGCTGTAGTATGAAATGCTATTGACGCTGGCCAATTTGTTATCCACCTGGACAATGGTATTGTGTTTGTATATTAACGACATTGACCTGGCTTAGGGAATGGCTGTGGAAGTGAATCTAATACGATTATAAGGGGATAAAGTGGGTCAAGATGCAGCGGGGATTTTTGGAAGGGGCTTGGTGATATCTTAAAATTTCGGAGAAGTTGGGAGGACGCTTTTGGGTGATTGGGAGAGACTTGGAGAAAATGTAAGCGGTTCGGGGCGTGGTTTATCAGATTGGGATATTGGCCTTTTAGAATGAAGTTAATCGACTGAATGCCTGGCAAACAAATAGTGAAAATAGAGAGGGTTGGGGTGTCTTCAATGGGAGGAGGTTTGGTGGAGAAAGAATTTTTCCCATGTTTTTATCTAGGAGGGATTCTGGGTAATCACGCTTGAGAATTGAATGGTGATGGTTGGTGAGGTGTATATTGAGGGAATCTGGGTTGTTACAAATGCGGTGGCGATGGATGAACAGGAAGAAGGGAAGGGAGTATTCGGTATGGGATGGGAAATTTAACAAGACGGTCAGTGATGGCACCTAAACATCTCAACATCTATTGCGTAATGGTCATAGCAGTGCATTTGAAACCAAAATCCTACATTGTAATAACAATGCACATGAGGTCGATGCCTTCGAGCAATTGGTAATTCAGAGGAAAATTAATTCCTTGGTGTGTTTGTTGTCTAATGAATGCTTGTTCCCTTCCCCCTCCCCTATCCTTGAATCAGTTGCACATTGATACGTACTCCCTCTCTCTCTTCCCTCCTCCTATTCTCCTTTCTTCCACCCCCCATCATCACCTTCCCCTTCTTTCCCTTTCCCCAATATGTAAGAGTGTTCCCGAAAATGTTATGCATCTGAAGATGGTACTTATTTATTGAAACCCGGATCGTGTTTCACGTGTTTTTTATGGTTAATTAAAAGTTATCATATAATATGCCTACGAAAATTCAGGGCGTTGATATATTTGATGTTGGAATTAACTTGACGTAGGTTTGCTTCACGATTCAACGCTAAATGTCCAACGGTAATCCACTAAGTCACTAGACTTAATAGGCACATTTGCGGCGTTCATTAGACGTTTTTTATTAGAATACCTAGCCATCTCCTGGTCGTGTCGGCCCCGGTGGCGACGGGGTTAAGGGGGCGCCCTAGCTCGGTCGCGGAAGGCGATGCAGACCCTTTCTATTAACCAGTTTGTGCTTCTATCGTCATAGATGCTCAGCGGTTTCTTGTCTCAAAATAGTAATAAAAGTCCAATCTGTGCCTTCAGACGTACTATCGTTTCCAAAAGTCTGAGTGCATCTACTTTGCCCCATTCTACGGTTTGTGCGGTGGGAAAAATTTTGAAATTTCGCACTACTTGCGGACTGCATCTTTCGCTGGGCTAGCTTCACTTGTCGTGAGACGACGCACAGTTTTTCATTTCCCGGACATAAGTCCCTTTTTCGAATATTATGCATGTTCCTCAAATTGGAGTTCAAATTGTAGTTAAATGTTCATCCCAAGTATGACAAACAATTTTTTATGTCTATCTTCAACTGGTCCGATGCTGCAGACGTGAGAATAGAAGGAACGTGATTTGCTTGTTTTCAGGCAGAGAAATTAGCAATATTCTAGTTGCGCTCCTCTGCTATCGGGTGTGATTCCCTGAAGGATACTGAATACAGTTGGTTCTTTGGAACTTAAGCATTGTGATCATGAGCTATACGTCGTGTTAGATTAGAAATAAGCTATAAATCAGAGCTTCATCTGGCCTCCTTCAATAATCGGCATTCTAAAAATAAATTTAATTACAATATGTCAAGACAAAACGAAGCAATAACTTTCTTCATCCTCTGATTCAAATGATTGAGGAATGTCCGACTTCTCATGAGGTTCTCGCAGCAGCTGTAGGACATCACTAGATATTACAGCATTATTCCGTCTCACCTTTCTTCTCATGCTGGTGATCAGTAGGTCGGATGATACTAGCAGAATGTGGACAAGGTCTTCGATACATTCCACCCTCGACATCTCTGTTGTGTTCATTTCTCTGTATTTTATTGCATCTTAATTTCTAGCTTCTTGGTTTTCCTCGGAAAAAAGTCCTATAGGCAATGGAGCGACTTGTATGATATCCGCCCCATGCATAAGGAGCTTATGAAGCGAGGCTGGCATCTCATACCAACCGTACAAATGTACAAAGAGCCGGGCTGTCTTTCTAGCGTAGTCCCGGAAAGCCTCAACATTTGTTTCGTAAGAGCTTGCAAGGTGTGCAGGATATTTGACAAGCGCGGAATGAGCTTGACATTGACTCCGGTAATTTCTGCGGAAAGTTCATGATGCTCAAAGAAACGGCGTGCAGAGTTCCCGTCGTTCGTTGTACCGCTGCCTTGTTTTGGTTGATCGACTATAAGGCCAATTTTTACTCTAAAAGCCTCCTGTATTTCCTGTTTCCTCATAGCTACACTATTTTTTTCGTGCTCCGTAGAGACGCGCCACTTCTTGATATTTAGCTTGTATGCAATGTGCGTGACCCGGTGTGTCAGTACACCGCATATACCTCCTAGTGGTGGGTCGCGGGCAACAGTATACTGGCTCTCAAGGTAGTCCTTTCAGAAGGGATCCTAGCTTGAGGAGAATAGGGAAAGCGGGCCTAAGGTATTACTATGCTTTGGTTTCTCTTGTGGCATACTGGAGAAAATGTGCCAAAACTGACCGGTAGAGCCCCGTAACCGTTAGCACGGAAAGCTGCACGTGATGCGGGTACTGCGAAGGCTGGGAACCTTGCATACTCTATTACAACATACTGCTAAACGTCAGAATGTTGTCTCGGACAGCCGAAGCCACGAGAAAGGTGAGACGGAATAATGCTGTAATATCTAGTGATGTCCTACAGCTGCTGCGAGAACCTCATGAGAAGTCGGACATTCCTCAATCATTTGAATCAGAGGATGAAGAAAGTTATTGCTTCGTTTTGTCTTGACATATTGTATTTAAATAAAGTTACTTTTTAAAAAGTGATCTGTTTTCATTAAATACACATGCAGCATAGTTACCCACAGTTTGATATCGCATGCCCACAACGTTTCAGCGAGAATTTAGATAAATAATATTAAAAACTTGAAAGAGGTGCTAAATGTTGTCTCGAGAAAGTAAATGAATTTCTAAATTCATATACTGTCTGTCGCAAAATCCCACATTCCTAGAAATTGTGAATTCGATACGACTATTTTACCCCTTCTCCTAGGGAACGAGGGTCTTTCAACATTCGTCACGAGTGACCATGATAACCTCCTCAATCGAAAATGCGCAGAGATGCGCATCTAATTCTTTCAACAATTGATAGAAGAGATATCATTATACATACGCAACTAAAGCAGAACGTAGTGTAACTTAGTGGAAATTTTGTAGCTCAAATTTATTTTTAGAATGCCGATTATTGAAGGAGGCCAGATGAAGCTCTGATTTATAGCTTATTTCTAATCTAACACGACGTATAGCTCATGATCACAATGCTTAAGTTCCAAAGAATCAACTGTATTCAGTATCCTTCAGGGATTCATACCCGATAGCAGAGGAGCGCAACTAGAATATTGCTAATTTCTCTGCCTGAAAACAAGCAAATCACATTCCTTCTATTCTCACGTCTGCAGCATCGGAACAGTTGAAGATGGACATAAAAAATTGTTTGTCTTACTTGGGATGAACATTTAACTACAATTTGAACTCCAATTTGAGAAACATGCATAATATTCGAAAAAGGGACTTATGTCCGGGAAATGAGGGTATTCAGACCACTGTGCGACGGTGGGGAATGAGTGAACGACGGAAGGATCGACGGGGACGGAGTAAAACGCGAGAGGGGAAGGCCTCATTGACATGCACCGAAGGTCATTCCCGCTCATGTAGCTCCAACGCGACGATGGAAGCCTCCGACTTGTGATATTTTCGCTCTCGAAGTGGGTCACGTGGTAAAGGCCGTTTTCGAACTTGGCAAATCAAGCAATCTTGCCTTGAAATCTGGAACGCATCCAAAGTTATGACGTCATTGACGCGTCATCACCATGCGCTTGTTCACTAGCTATTTCACTAGCTATAATAGATAGTTCGAGGAAAGATACCAACTCAACGAAAAAGGAGACTTGTTATGCTGGCTAGGTTTTAAGTTAGAACTCGGGGTGTGATAATATGGGCTTGTATGGGAAATAGAAGTGAAGAAACTTTCAAATGGATACCGTTTTATCATTACTACGTATACATGTGTGATATTTATTATTTTTTTGCGGAAAAATTGATGAATTCGGTATACCTATTTAAAGTCTTTTCAAATGTGAATATACTGATCAAAGATTTGGTACCTAATAGTTGTGTGAATAATTCCATATATTGTAGATGTTCCGTCCTTGTTTACTTCATTGAACCTACAAATTCTGTTTTCCTTGCTCTGGAAGGAAAAAAAATATCCCGTTGAAGGAATTATGGTCCCATGAAAAGTACTCTCAGGTAGCCATAATTTCATTGGCAGAATTAGTTTTAGCTGACGAACATCATAATTGTTGATAACGTTGACCATTGGAGAGATTTTCACTGCATTCATCAAAGAAGGGGGACAATAAACCATTAGAGTAAATATAATTTTTTTTCACCTTAATTATGTTAGCTACAACGCGCGTATTTATCAGTCAACAGTCGAAGATCATAGGTAGTTAGTTCGGAGTGTAATGCATTAATATATTGTTACGTGTTTTTTCACATAGGCAAAAATATTATAATGCCTTTTTTGCATAAAGACGTTGATTGTGGTGAAATACAGTGAGTGATATGTCGTCCACTTTAGCAGCCCCAAGTAATCGAAGCATAATAGTTATTCACCATATTATGGTTTTTGAGAATTATTTTATTCATAAGCAATAAGATTTAAAAAATAATATTCTCTTTTAATTTGTCGTATAAGGTTGGGAAGCATTTTAAAGAAGTAATCCACTTCAGTCACCCACAATAATTATGGACACGGATGGCGCTTTTCGTATGTTTTACAAGGTGAAGGCCGCATTGTGTCTCTTCCATCGTAAAAGGGCTTACGAAAGTGTCAAGTAAGGATTTCACTTTGCTTGCCTAGGAATCAAGATATCTTGATATCAAGTTAACTAGGCGTTTGCCAAGTTCGAAAACTGCCTAAGACTGCCTCTCAAGGCGAATTTGAAACATTCTCGGGTTAGATGCTCATTCGTTGTTTTTTGCACTCAAGTAATTTCATTATGACGGTGACAATGAACCTCGAGTTCAGTCTCTTTACATCAACGTTACAGTACAGTTACAGTTTACAGTACTGTTTGTTATATTACAATAATTCAATGATGATGTTGGACAACCTAATACGAAAGATGAGTCCTTGAATCCTCATTTCTCCTTAAGCCAATCTATTCACAGTGAATAAATACTTGAACTACTCACTAGCTGAATATACTTGGTTTAACATTGAGTATGGCAAAATCTTGCCAGAGGTAAGATTCCTATGCTCGAAATCTCTCTCTCTTTTTACCACCTAAATATCAAGTCGCATTCTAGGTAAGATAGAGATACCACTTGCAGCCGTGCTCAACGTCTAGTGTCTTGGAGTGACTGATATTGATGCCTCGAGAGCTTCAGCTCCATTATTCAAGCTAAGGCTGATTTACCTGATAAAACTCTCACTGGATCTTGTGTATTTCTGCGGCGATACCTCTTTGCCTTAGAAAGAGTGCTCATGGTGACATCTCTCACCACTGCCGCTGCATCTACTTAACCTTGAGCTCGAAGGCTCATTTGAGTTGCGTAGGCCAGCTCTTCGGGGCTTCTGTCAGCTCGCAGCTCTTCTATTCACCTTCGTTTGATCCTTTCGCTCGATACTAAAAATTCTCCTGTAGGACGAACTTGAGGCATATTTGCTGCTTCACCTGCAGATTTCCCCTCAGGAAATACCTCAAATGTCTTCAGCCACTCCTTGTTTTCACATGAAAACCTTTCATCAGCTCGGCTAGCCCGTTGCCATCTGCGCTGTAACTGGAACAGCAGCGTCCTCAACTTCTGCTTGTGCTGGTTGGGAATTATGTATTCACGGTTGAATTTGCGTTTTATCTCACCATCCAATACACGATGAAGGACTGGCGCGGACTCATGTAAATGCCCTTTGACCAGTAGAGAAATCTCTTCTCTGGTGAAGGCAATTAAACCACCTACACCATAACGATGTTGCCCATTGGGTGAAATAATGTTTCTTTACAAATAATACATTATCAACACAAACATAATGATATAAACAAAGGATTATGCAGTCCATTTTCATATGTAACTCATACACCCTTACCGTGAATGAAAAAATACCCACTCAGGCGGGACTCGGTCCCGCAACATCCGAGTTAACAAGCGAGGACGTAACCCCATCGCTAAAACATTAATTATTAAATATTTGTTGCATATTTGATAAAGCACATGTGATTAAAATCGTAATATTGCTGATTTACATGCTAATTTTAAAGAATTCAACGCTAGTCTGCCATTAATTAGAAGCAGAAATTTTTCCTGAAGAGCAACACTCGAAACTGGTGTACAGTATGGTGTTCTTTTAATATTCAATAAAAAATATCAGTTTTTATCGAATATTTATAAGTAATTATCACGATGTGGTGTTAAATAAATCTATCTGTTTATAATTGGAATCAAATTAACGTTGTAAAGAGTAAAACTTTTGTATAATTTGGTTGAAAAACATCCCTTACCTGCCATAGAGTTTATTTTTTCGACCATCTTGTTTGTTATTCTAGTTACTTTGGATACGATGTACTACAACTTGGAGAGAGAGAAAGATAAAGGAAAGGAAGGAGAAGGTTAAACGTACCTACCAAATATTAAACATGTACATGAGAAAATAAGCTGATGCGATGCCCGTTAACGTATTAATATAATACATCCCTTCCGCGATTATCAAAGTGGCTAAACATTTTTGTAAATAAATCTCACTTGTGCAGCTATAGGCAGAAAGATTTTACTTCTTTTGGTAGCTTATATCTTCAACTGTAGCATGTGATATAAATTTTGGTGCAATTCTATGTGATTCTACTACTTTTCAACCTATTTGTAAAATCTTTCATAAAAAATATTAAAGAAATTTTTATCTGAAACATTCAAATTTTGCCAAATTCAGTGATAAATAAATACTTTTTAGAGTTCAAATTTATATTATGCTGGCATCCATGAGGTTATTCCTTTTCACCTATTTAATATTTGTACAATAACTTAGTTGCAATACGAATTTGAATTCGGCATTCCACTACTGCGGTGCGTCCAATGCATTTGTGTGCTATTTACCAATCACTTTCACGGTACATTGTGGGAGCAAAAGCATACATACCAATCTGTCAAGTGCATTTCCTTGAAGCCTAAATATTTGTCAACTCAATGTGCTATAAAACATAGACATTAGAGCAACTTCATTTTTTTCACTTTTGACCACCTTTTTGGGATTTTGCCCCACCGTGCGGCCGGTCTGTCTCACGTTGTCTTCGCTGGATCACGAGCATGACGCGCTTGGTTGAGAGGTCGCGTCGTTGTTCTTTCTCCCTACGTTTTTTTTTGGCGGTGCGATGGAAGAGTCTAGCAAGCCCTACAGGAAATGGCGCTATAGAAAAGGATACAAGCAAAAGAAAAGGAAGACATTCAGCAAGCAGCAAGAGACAGCAGTATCATGCAAAGGCTCGGGAGAGTATTTCCATACGGCATCGACCTTCCTGTTCAGAAGGTTGAATGCTCAAACCATTTGCTGCGGAATTATTGTAACCTTATTAGAGAAGTTGTAAGAGAGCCGAATAACTGGAAAGGCTGTGTGCCATTGACTATTAGGAAGAATGTTGGAGACAATTTACCTCGATTAAGAAATGCAGTATCTTCGACCATAAAATTTCGAAAAAGTGCCCCAGTTCCTGACCCCACCAGTTTGCAGAAAGACATCATAAATGGTCCACGGCCTGTTTTCGGGGATCATTCTAAATGTGCGGAGTACTTCTGTCATGGGCCAAAGGCTGATGAGGAGAACCGCGTCCCTTTGCTGATTAACTTTGGGGTATGGGATGACACAATGTCTGCAAATAAATTGTTGGCCAACCACACGCCCAGCTTGATCCTGGACGTTACCAACAATCAAGCAGAGTCCTTTAATTCTCACGTGGCAAAATGCGTTGGAGGAAAAAGAGTAAATTAAGCATTGAGAGGATCATATCAGACAAGATGTTAAGTGGCCGCTTCTGCCTTCAATGCCGGACCAGATGTTCAAGCGCTGATACAAAAGAGCATCACCAACAAGAGCCCAGGATTCTACACCAAAAAGGTTAAAATGGACCCAACAAAAAAGACAATGATGCGATCAAAGCAACGACTTGCATACAAAGGACCAATAAAATGCAAGTGACTACGTGTCACTGGTCCTGATCAACATTATAATGAAAGTCCCTTAGAGAAATGATGTGAAGCCAAGCCAATAATTTGTGTCCCCCTGAATATAAGAGTACTTAAAAGGTAATTGAAATCCGGCATGTGTGAGGTTGGTTAGCTTCTACCCCTACCACGGAGAGATACTAGGCCCTTTTGGTGCTCATCACATGAAATGGTAGAGCAGGTAGACGTAATACATTCAAAAGGAAATGAAGTTAGAAAAAGTAAAGTCTTGGGGCTGTGCAATGACAACTGGGACTACAGCAGGGATAATTTGATCTGTAGTGTGGGATATGAGAGATAATGTGGGGTAGCCTAGGATCAGTTGAGTGAAAGGGTACTGGTGATTTAAATCTTATCTTAGTCATTTCATATGGACGTAAATGGTCCGAGGCAATTTGCTTCATATCAAATTTTATTTATGTGCCTGAAAATCCGGGTCCTATGTTGGGGATAATGAGATGCTTAAATTGATAAATAGAACATCTAAGTATCGTAGGATTTTATAACAATCGATGGAGCACTGAAATTAAATGGAATTCACTAGTGAAAATTAGCCACTGTAATAGCTAAAAATTCCTCCACTAACTTCATGAACTTTGAACGTCAACTTCCGCACCCACAATTACCTTTCTGAATCACTCAGCGTCATGACCCCCCCATGCGGGTGATACTCTACAATTAGCACAGGGTACAGGTAAATGACAGGCTGGAACAGAAGGGGCCTTTAAAATTTGGCTCTGCCAATACTCAAATGCATGCCTTTGTTGATATTGTCTTGAATTGAGGCATTATGGACGTTGATAACATGAGTAATTCAACTCTGCTTTTTTAAACTCAAGTGCTGTCCTAAATCGATACATCAATGGTTACACTCTGATCTGATCACACGTGAGCTCAGGCCATTCGAAAGATTGATCATTTAAAAAGCAATGCATAAAGAACAGCGCAGCGACCACATTAAAAACAACAACAGATACGGGAGTCACACAAACATACCCTATCGAAGTGCTACATGTATCACTCACCTTGTATTTCCGGACTAAGTAATCCCACTTTTTGGGGGCTTGCGGAACCAACACCTTCTTCTCCAAGTGTAAGTCCCGTAACACAACACTATAAACAAACGATTTACATTTCAGGTCCAAATTACATCGATTTGTAACTTTATTTCTCCACTATTAGGAGAAATAAGCACTACTTTATTAAGGCGCGTTGTATTATATCTATTACAGTGATACGACAGCCAAATATTAAGCAGCGAGTATCTATCAGATAATTGATGCAGCAACTAAAATCCATGTAATGAATTCCAACAGTTGCAAATAGTAAAAGGATAGCAATCATTTGTCACTGAACCATCAAATGTAAAAGTGAAATGACAAAGCATTGAAAAAGATAATTAGGAAACACTCACTTCCATGCCGTCACGGCCGAATTTCTCTGATGAAGGCCTCCGTCAACTCGCTGCTCCCTAAAACAAATATTAATTAAAATAATATCTAACACTTATGGAAGTCATACGAGAGATATGTTAAAGAAATCATTTACTTACAGACAAAATACTTTCCGGCCAAGTTGGCTTTTCCAGGCTTTTCCTTGTAACGACGCATGAAGCACTTTGCATTTTGGGAAATTCAATATGGAGGCATATTTAGGATAAACTCAATCTACCCTAAATCCGACGCCCGAAAAAGCTAGCTATTTCCGCTCCCTCTTGATGCCTAACGAGTTGGGACGCACTTCAAGATGGCGGCCTCCCTAAATCTGCCGAGTGAGCTGCCTAAATGGCGAGTTGGGATACAGCTCAAGTCGCCAGGAAGCTACAGGAATGAAAGACAGAACTCAAATATCCATTTCATATCTTCATTGGCGCACAGGAAACCTCTGAAATTGATGGGTCATCCTCTCACTTGACGCCGAAAGTCTATTGCCGTCGCGATAAGAGGTTGAATCGGGTCAAATCGAATGTAGAAATCATTTTTTACGCTTACATTTCTGATAACAACAAGTCGTTGTGTAACATACGATAGAGGTTCCATTATCTAGGCATTAATCGCAGTATTGTGCCGAATTTTCGGCACAAATTTGGCCATAATTTCGCCGCGGACATCGTCGCGAGCGGGACATAACGCGAGATGCTGGCGGTCTCTTTTCGGAACTTTGTGGGAATAGTGCTCCTCTACGCCGCCGTCTCAACCAATGACTGGACGAACAGTTCCCCTACTTCCCCCTTCTCCACTGATCCAGAGCTACATCCCCTCCTTCTTACTGCGCTGAACGAACGTTTCATCGCTGCGGTCCTCTCCCACCCCTCCCCTCTGCCAGCCACCTTGTGTGTACTTTGTCAGCTGGCATCGCTCAAGTTTCGGCAGCTAGCCTGCGGGCCTCATTTTCGTGCAATCATTGTAATTTAGTATATTAAATATAGGGTGACTGTTGGAAATCAATTCGTTTTGGGCATTTTTGACTCCTTTCCCAGTGTGTCAATTCGTCCTTCCGCGACGTTCGTCGCAGTATATAGTATATTAACCGCAGTATACATAGTATCAAGTAGTATCCATATTTAAAAAAAATTGTCACAGGTCACTCATGGCTTTAGAAGTAAAATAATAATATAATTTACACTATATATTCGCGACATAGAACTTTGACCTCTATTCAAAGTCAAACAGATGAGATTTAACGAAGAGGAAACTCCACTTTTTCGTATCACAGTACTACTAGGATATCCTGAAAGTTCTAGGAAAATTGAAGGTATCAGCTATCACAAGTTGTCCAACTTAAAAAAAATTGACTGTAAAAGGTTACTCTGGCTTTCTACCGGGTCAAACTCTTCATCTTGGCCGACGTTTTAATGAACGAATCGTCATCGAACAGAATGAGACCAAATGCATTGATTTCTAGGTAAAATAATATTTCGTTCAAACTACCTTAATACTGCTTCCGCTTCCCTCCCCCCTGACCACAGTGCTGGGGAAAGACTCATAATTTGTCCTGGAAATGACGGTGCTGAAGAAATTTCCTATTATTTCTTCGCGAAAGAAATTAGGCCATTGTCTACCCACAAATATCGCTGTGAGAAAAATAAAATAAATTTGCATTTTATGGAATTTGTGAGGCGCAATCCTTATCAGTCCTACTCACTCCCCTATCCACCCAACCGGTAACTTCGTCCAACCATCACCCCGCCCCCATCTATCTCTTGACCAGCGCGCCTGCGTTCCGCCTCCAACTCCTTCGCTTCCAGACTGCATGGTCTATAAATGAAAGAATAGCACACCCAAAAGAGGTTATAGAATAGGTTAGAAACAACTCTATTGTTCTGGGAACATAGTCCCTTGGAACATATATTTAAAATACATGTCACTATGGGGCAACCAATACAAAACATAAAAACGAAAAAAATAACAAAAACTAGAAGCATCTTATATTGTTATGGAAACAACCTTTGGAACATAATTTCAAAATAATAAATACAAATAAGAAAATAATAGACATAAATAATGAATGTCGCTTAATTTGTACTGGTCAAAAATATGTTGCTCTGGAAACTGAGGGAAATAGATAATCAGTCGTACTTCTGTCGAAGTGTGAGGCGTTCCCGTATAATTTGATGTAATTTGGCAGGGAGTTCCACAATTTGCTTACATTTATACATATTCAATAGAATGTAAAAAATATTTATTGATATGGCTGTACGGAGGACGCACCACATTTTTGATAAATTATTTATTATTTCCTCATCATATTCTTAAGCCATCGGCTTAGTATTTTTTTGGGTGATTTCCGTACCCAGAATTACGATTTATTCCTTAAAAAATTTGTAATGAATAATATTTTATATCTCCAAGGATAATTATAATTACCAAGAAATGTTGGCATGTTTTCTATTATATAGTTGGGTTAAGATTAGTATTTTTTTATTTGATGCTATCGTTTTTTTGATGAATTGTTGCAACAATTGCAAAAACGTAAACTATTACAGCAATTGTTCTACTAGTATTACAAAATCATATTTCACAAAAATTATCACTAAATGAAAAAGGAAACTTTCCATTTATTCTTGTGAATTTATTTTATGATTGTCTATTAAGTGGTCTTGCGGAAATCTTTTGTTGAATTTGTGTATCTAAATCTGTAAACAAAATTTCTCACGTTAGTGCTTCAATTGAAAGTGTCCATTATCTGTCGTTATTTTTTTACCATTTTGATGCATTAAATAGTAGTCTGTAAGGTGTGAGTTCCAGCAGTATCGATAAAAATCGTAAATAATAATTTGTTTGTAGTAAATCTATTAACTTATATAGTTTTTTTGGTATGATTATCCTTTAAACATTTATGTACATGAAGAACAATATGGCACTACTCACATTCCCACCGGGTTTAAATCTTCTTTCCCTGTGATTTACACGCTCCAAGCACGGAACTGTTTCTTTTTCACCATATTTGGTGATATTTGGTTTGGAAAATGGGCTCAGTTGGCAACTAGGAATCTTGTCGGTGACGGGCCTGAAGTTAGTGGCCCTCGCCTCGACAAACACTACCTCGCACAAAATTGGATGGAATGTAATGATAATCTGACTAATCAATAAAGGAGCTGACATAGACTAACGCTAGCTTCTCATTATGATGTCGCGATGCCAATAGGAGGAAGAGTCCTTGCCATAGCGAATCGATTACTAACGTTTTGTGAATTAGTTAAAAGCCACTGCCAGTTTAAGCGATCTCCTCCACATCTCAACAGACTGCCGCTTTCATGATACGCAAGGTGATATTCTTTTGATAGGCATATGATCCACAAACATCACAGAAGAATATTTTTGCTTGAGGCAGACGTTTTTCAATTTCGCATCCCTAAGGCCGGTCAACACGTCGTGTAAAGCGGTGAATTGCAGGAATGTATGTGGAAATGCGTTGACGAAAGATGGGAAAATATCTACTTGCTCTATTTTCGTGCCCGCGTTCTCGCAATTTATGACCTTGTATTGGAATTTTTTCCCGCAGCTCCGAACGGGCGTTGAAACGTTTAGGCCTATTATCAGCCTATTATCCATAATCAGATGACCATTGGTGTTCGGGTATATGCGTCGAAAGATGTGGAAGAACGCTTGCGCTTAGTGAATTAATCTATGGTGAATGCCCGTCTGAAGTTTACATGACTCTAACCAGCCTACGAGTTGGACGTCCGATCCTACTCCAGAGCTTCGTTAGTACTGCTAATAGATAGATGAGGCTACAAAGCACTTCGCGTCGATTTAAAATGGATGGTATGTCTAAGCAACTTGGCTGTCCTATCGTTGCGCTGATATTCTGACCATCTATCGCTTACCCAGTGAAAATTGGAAGCCATTATTCCACCTTTCTTTAGTGTACTTTTTGGAATGCCCATTTAGACACTCGTACTGACAGCGTATACGGCTTGTACCTCCTACCAATCAAAACGAAAGACAAATATACCTAAAATCCATTAGTACTCATTATAAAAAAATATAATAAAACTCGTCAAAACATTTAGAGGCCAAAATGAATACTACTGCTATGGCACTTTGTCATCGTCGACCGAGATGTACTGATAAAATCTACTCAGTGAATGTTGTGGCGGCATGTAGACGACTAGATCTAATGCACCACATCTTTTTCTGCATTAATGAAACCCATAATGATTTTCTGTTCCTTTTTTTCAGCTCCTCCAGTGGTTAATCCGGTACCCTCCGTGGCGAATATCGTTACTGCAGTCAATTTCGCAATGCCTCGTAGGTATCTGTCATCACCCATCATTCATCGATGCTTGAAACATTTCTCAATATTTTTACTCTTAATATTAGTAGGTAACTATTGTTATTGCACATGTGGAAGTAATACTGTATTTTCTTTTTTAGCCTCTGAAATCCCACTCCGTTCAGATGCTACGCAGATGCGATGTTTCCATTGCCAAGCATTCATAAAGACGAAAACTACGTCTTCCCTCAAATCTTCTGCACACGTTGCGTGCGTTCTCCTGTTCTTTTACACGTAAGTTTACCACAAACAATCGTTCTTAGCATTGAGGAAACAACATTTAAATGGACTGAGAAGCAGACCTGGGGGCTATTCTGTTTCTACATACGTCATCATAACGCGCTGATATAATAGCGTTTGCCGTCGCTAGCGAGGCGCATCGCGCATTTCTCTTTCTTCATACGTTACGACCATTGCGACAGTACAATAAATAAGCGTTGCACTAGTTAAAATGGTGCGAGATCCTAAAGGAGATTTGCAATATCGCGGAGCTACTCACTATTTTACCGCATGGCCTCGGCGCTATGGCGTTATGAAGAAACAGAATCGCACCACTGATGGAGTGAATCTATCCTCTGTCAGTTAGGCTCTCGCTCTATGTATTTTGGTCGTCGCCCTCGGAAGGACCTAGAGATTATGCGTATATTGGAGCCTTTCGGTTTAGAGAAGGATGTGGAAGAGAAGTTGGCTAGAGAGGAAGGTGTTGAATTTGGTAGGGGTGAGGAGGAATATGATTGGGTGGATTCAGAGTTGGCCTAAGAAGAGGTTGGATTGAATATTACGGCTAGACTGGCTAATGACTTGTAGATATGTTGATTGTACTTTATGATAATTGACCGATGACTTTAGGGACGCATGGCTATGAAATGTGTCATATAATAGCACCTTTATCGGTAGAACACCAATGTTGGCCGGCTTTTTCGACGACGGAATTTCGTTGATAATCATGAAGGAATCTTTTACCTTTTAACTGATGAGTGGAACATATATTTACAACTTCAGTGTGCATTCTTACCCGCGATTCCAAATGGGTTTCATATTTTGGATTATAGATTTAATTTAGTTTAAATCCATTATACGTAATCAGTCTTCCAGTTTCTTCCTCATCTGGCACAATTTCCCAGGCTGGTCTTCTTTCCGGAATACCTCGTTCGTTCTTAGGTCTTCATTTTACCAGGCCTCATAACTCGATGCCCATAATCCTTGGTTTTTCAATTCAATTCTTCGCACTTAAGAAGGTTGGTCCGAAAAATGAAGTCCATGTCATTTTCTTCATATTCGCAGGAGGTATAGAATAAAAGGCCCTCTGTCGTTTGGCTTAATTAGAAATGTACTTTTCCGTCCTGATTTTTCCAACTATCGCATTTAAAAATAGTTATATTTACATTTCGTAGTACAGTAGGAGCGGATCCTTGGTACGTAAAGTATAGATTTCGAGTGTTGAAACCCATGTCGTTTATACAAAAAACGGATATGACATAGACAAGGATTTAAGAAACTGATTAGTGCAAAAATGACGGTAGGTCACTGACTTAGTTTTTGAGAAATTAAACGATATTATTGAAATTCTATCCAAGACACAGTAGTTAGCTGATAGGGGCGTTGGGGTCGGTCATGTGGCAGCGTTGGAAGTGAACTTACACATACCGTGGGAATTCAAACAGAGAGGCACATTTCAGAATCATTTAAATCCCAAAGTATACTTTTGTGATTTTGAATTCATGTCTGTTCATCGTCTTAGGCAGAAGTAGGCATACATACTTGAATTATGACCTTAGGTAACATTCCTATTCTTAATGCCATTAGTCCATCATCTATATAAATTATTTTCGATACTCTTTTTTCCATATCATATCTCACAATTTGGAGCTCTAGCGTCTGAACGGTCGATCTGATGGAAATTCTGAGTCAATTTTTTGTGAGCAACGAAACGTTCGTTCAAGCGTTCAATTTTTATCGTTTTGGGGGTAAGCATATTTTTAAAGCGAGTTACGATGATGAAAACAAAATTTTTAAAAGATTTTAGTGGAAAAAATATGAAAAAAAGAAGAAAAATACATTCAACACCAGAGAAATGAACCTCACACCTTCACAACCCATAACCCACCACTACCTTTCCTCTCATCCACCGCCAGGTTGGACCAAGGACTTGTGTAACAGTAATTAAATTATAGAAAAATAATGTATTGTCAATGTATCATGTTCATTTGTCTAAGGAGCATTTCTAGATTTTTTTGTTTTCATTTACGCATGTCTTTTGTTTCTTTTTCGCGCTTTTGAGCTCATGTCAGAGCACATGGATTGTCAGTACGGTGGAGGTTGTGATGTCGTGAAGTACTTTTTTATCCAATAAAGTGGAGTCAATCATAAAACAGTGGAGTTAACTCATTCACTCTTAACCTGATTTTTAATAGGTTATGGGCCCAGACATTCGCGAACGTGGAGTGATTATATTATTCGTGAGTTTTTTTTTTTTCGTGAGTGCGGTTTTTGAATGAGACCTCATGGCGGATGGAATGGAGAGACTAACCACTAAAAACTGGGTGCAATGGAGTACCAGGATGAAGGCGTTTCTCACTAAAAGAAAATTGTGGGAATGCATTGAACCGGGTTATGACAATCTCGATTGGGAACAGCTTTCGATAAAACAGAGGAATAGAAACAACGATGTGCTGGCATATTTAATCCAATATGTTAGTGACTGCTATCTTAACGATGTCAGTAAATGCACGAGTGCGAAGGCTGCTTGGGAGAGACTTAGAAATATCCATTGCAAGAAGAGTCCAGTTCAGTTCATCAATACCTTAGAACAACTGTGCACTCTGTCTAAATCACCGACTGAGTCAATGATGGACTACATCGCCAAGGTGGAGAATTTGTGTGACCTGATCAGTCAACAAGGTACTCGGCTGGATGATAGCTTTGTGGCTGGTTTTTTGCTGAGAGGCTTAAGGGAGGAACGGTACAAGTCTATCATTCATGTCATGGAGCTAAATCAAGAGAATATGAACACTGAGAACGTGAAGAATAAATTGCTGATTGAGGAGCAGAGACATCAGAGAGAAAATGTCGAGAGAACAAGACGTGAAGAGGATTTGAGGGGGTTACTTTCAAGGAATACGGTGAGGAAAGTTGGAGATCAAACCGGTGTTTCTTGTCTTTTGTGCAATCGACTTGGTCATAAAGTCCGGGACTGTCCTAAGACTGTGGAGGCGAAAGCAAGAGGGACAGTAATATGCTACTCGTGTGGAGAGGAAGGCCATACTAGCTTTGTGTGTCCGAATGGGAAGAGGTCCAGTTTCCAAAGAGGACGGAGTGGGTCCAAGCTCGAAGGGCAAGTGCAGAGACATTTCAGGAGCAAGGAAGCGAAAGTGGAGAGAGAAGACAATGTTGAGCAAGATTTAGAAGCAGTAGAGACTGTGAAAAATCTTGGTTGCGGTATGGTGAGAGTTAAATATAGAGCCTGTGTGGGGAAATCTAAGGAGGGGGTTTTGAACAATATTGAGAAATATGAATGTAGCGACCCTAACCGTTGGTTTTTGGACAGCGGGTGTAATGCTCATATGACCCCTCATCGTGATCTGCTGGACAATTTTTGTAATTACGTAGGGGGGAGTGTGAAGGTAGCTAAGAAGGAGGAACCATGTGCAGTAAAAGGCTATGGGACCGTTACAATGAAAGTTTCTGACGAGTGTGGTGGATGGACGCTTGGATTGAAACACGTTTTGTGGGTACCTGACGTGAGTGATAACCTCCTGTCAGTGAGACAACTTGAGAAATCAGGCTTTAGTTTCAACATTGATAATGGGCTATTTAAGGGATATGATAAACTGGATGGCGATAAGGAAGTGTTATGTGCCCGAATTGTGGAGGATGACATGTATGCCTTGGACTGTGACTGGTACGAGATGAGCAAAGCTGAGTGCAGTGATCCTAGTTCTTCATCTCACCAACCACCAGCAATCAACCCATGGACAGAAGAGGTGACAGTCCTCAAGGCGGTGACCCGAGACACCTGGCATCAACGCTTTGGGCATGCAAGCAACATCCCCGGCTGTGAGTTCATCCCTAGAGGAGATGTTGTGGACTGTGATGTATGCCATCAGGGTAAGGCAAAAAGACTTCCATACCCAGACAGAGAGGAGAAGTCATCAGGGTTACTTGAATTAGTTTATTCTGATGTGTGTTATGTGAAGCCTGAGAGTAAAGGCGGTGGGAATTATTTTTGTACTTTTACTGATGATTGTTCAAGGTATAGTGAAGTTTGTATTTTGAAAAGGAAAAGTGATGTGTATGACAGTTTTCTAGAGTATAAAAATAGAGTTGAAAAGTTGTTGGGTCAAAAGATTAAGTCCTTTCAGTCAGATAATGGGACAGAGTACAAAAATGAGAAATTTAAATCTTTGATCAAGGAGGAAGGGATACTTCATAGATTTTCTATGGCAGGTGCACATCAACAGATGGGAGTAGCAGAAAGACTCAATCAACAGTTATTAACTCTTGCTAGATGTATGCTTATTCAAGCTGGTATGTCTGCCAATTTTTGGGGGGAAGCCATAGACACTGCTTGTTTCATTAAAAACAGGTGTGTATCTTCAGCTTTAAATGGCAAGACACCTTATGAGCTGTGGTTTAAGAAGGGATCGAGTGAAAAGGAGATACAGAGGATGAGAGTGTTTGGCTGTGAAGCATGGGTGTTCAAGGAAACCGAGAAAGGTAGAAAGATGGAGCCTAGGGCTGATAGATGTGTCATGCTTGGTTATCCCAGAGATAAGAGAGGCTATCGGTTGTGGAACACGACTGATAACTGCGTGGTGTACTCCAGAGATGTAAAATTTGAGGAGAAAGTTTTTCCAATGAAGGATAAGATGAAAGTTAATTCAGATGTTAGTGTCTTAGAGTCACCTTTTGCAATAAATGTGTCAGATGTTGAGAGTAGTGACAATTATGATTCTGAGACAACTAGTAATGATTCTGATAACGAATATAATGACATTGATGGTGGGAATGTGCATTATGATAGTAGTATTAATGTGGTGCCTTTAGATGAAAGTTTGACTGAAGTTCAGAGTCAAGGGGGAGCAGGTATCGTATATGATGTTTCTGATGATGAAGTAATTGCATCACCTGTATTGCGCAGATCTGAAAGGATCAGAAAGATTAAAGAAGTCTGTCCTTGTTGTCACACAGCTGTTTATAGTAGTAGTTGTGAGACATGTGAACCAAAGACTGTAGAGGAGGCGTTAAAGAGTATGCACAGAAACGAATGGATTAAAGCAATGGAAGAGGAAATGTCTTCCTTAAAGGGAAATAAAACGTGGGATCTAGTTAAGAAACCTGAAAAATGTAAATTAATTGGCACCAAATGGGTCTTTAAAGTTAAAAGGGATCAAGATGGTGATATTGTCAAATTTAAAGCCCGCCTTGTGGCTCAGGGTTTTAATCAAGTTAAGGGAATGGATTACAGTGAATCTTTTAGTCCAGTTGTGAAGCGGAAAGTCATTCGTCTCATGATGACTCTAGCCATTAATAACAATTGGAGCTGTCATCACTTAGATGTCAAATCAGCCTACCTTAACAGTGAAATTAAAGAAGACTTGTATATTAAGCAACCTGAAGGGTTTGTTAGTGAAAAGTATCCTAAGCATGTATGTAAACTTAACAAAAGCATGTATGGGTTAAAGCAAGCGGGGAGAGATTGGAATGATCATTTACACAAAATATTGACTGGTTTGAGAATGTGTAGATCTATAAGTGATCAGTGCCTTTATGTTAACCCAAATAAGAAGTTGTTTGTTACTATATATGTAGATGATTTAGGAATCTGGGGTCAATCAGATTTAGTGGAATCATTTATCAAGAACCTGTCGACAAAATTGAATATAAGGGACTTAGGTTTTCCATCCAATTTCTTGTCTGTAAAATTTGTTAAAGACTGTCAAGGAAATGTCAAAATGAATCAAACAGGTTATATTGAATTTGTGTTGTCAGAATATGGCATGTCTGATTGCAAGGGACTGAGAACCCCTTTGTCTGTCCCGACCAAAGACTCAATTGAACCAAAGGTATGTGATACTCAAACTTGTGATGTTACGTGCTATAGAAGTGCTGTGGGTAGCTTACGCTATATTGCTAACATTACTCGTCCTGATATTATGTTTTCTGTATGTAAACTAAGCCAGAAAAATGAGAGACCTACCCTAGCTGACTGGAAAGAGGTGAAGCATCTCTTGAGATATTTAAAACAGACCAAGGACTTGTCTTTATGCTATTCAAATGGTGATAAATCAGTTGGTGTGTATGTGGATGCAAGTTGGGCTAAGAATAAGAGTGATGGAAAGTCTGTTACCGGTTATGTTATTACTATGGCAGGAGCTGCTGTCATATGGAAAAGTGTAACTCAAAAGAGACTCTCTTTGCACAATAATGAATCTGAAGTTTTAGCAATGGTAGATGTATTGAGTGAAATTAAATGGTTTAATGTTTTTCTTTTAGATATTAACCAAACCAAGTGTATTTCTAAGCCGTGTGTGATATTTGCCGACAATCAAGGTGCTATCGAAATCTCAAAGGGAGAAAGTGTGTCTGATAGGACTAGACATTGTGCTGTTGAATCATATGTCCTTCAGGAATCTGTAAGAAACCAACTTGTCAAATTCAGGTATATCACCTCAAACAATAATGTTGCTGACTTATTAACAAAGTCTCTGTCGGCCGATAGCACGCAAAGGTTTTGTAATATGTTAGGGTTATCATAAATGTATCAATTAATCAATTTTTTGGTCTAATTATGGTTGATTTACTGGTTAAGATTTTGTTGAAAACACAAAAGTTTCTGTAATGTGTTGACTCAAGTGCCAAAGGAGTATGATTTAGTTTGTTTTTTTTGTAAAAAAATCTTGAAATGAGGGGGAGTGTCAATGTATCATGTTCATTTGTCTAAGGAGCATTTCTAGATTTTTTTGTTTTCATTTACGCATGTCTTTTGTTTCTTTTTCGCGCTTTTGAGCTCATGTCAGAGCACATGGATTGTCAGTACGGTGGAGGTTGTGATGTCGTGAAGTACTTTTTTATCCAATAAAGTGGAGTCAATCATAAAACAGTGGAGTTAACTCATTCACTCTTAACCTGATTTTTAATATGTATTAAGTGCGTTATAGTACTGATCTCCACAATAACACCATTCAGTGATCAATTCAGTCCTGAAAAGGATTATTATGTAGCATGAGAACTTCTAAAGAGAACTTATTCAATGTGTTTAAAGTAAGAAAGCACTTCAGTTCTCGCACATCAATCACCAGTCACTAAGGACATTAACTAAGTGCAGTACGGCGTTGCCAAAGTTTTTAGAAATTAATTTACCTTGAAATAAGAGTAAATCTAGGGTTTACTCGAGAAAATATTGTAATTTAAAATCACATGAATTTTTAGATATTTCTGGTGATATATATTGTTGAAAAGGTTTCATAAAACTAATTACTTATTTAGGCATAATCGCTGCACGACTCCATTCCCGGCATTCGATTAAAAAGTCGTTTCGTAGACTGGTCTTCCTAATATTCATTTTTAATGCGATGTTTCAGCTTTCCTTTAAATTAGACATATTACAAATTAAAGCGGTATTCTTTTAAAGGCTCCTGTGCATAATTAAAACGATCGGGATTCCGCTAGAATTATGACTCATTCAGTCGCGAACCAACCTCCTTAATTAGTCCCCAATTACAGCTATCAAGGGGTCGTTTTGCCTCGCTTTGTGCCCCATAGATTTTTCTCTTTGCGTTAACGTAGTTTTCTTTAAACACCTTTTCTTCCCAAATCTTTCCATAACTTGCTTCATGATTCTTATTTTACCACTGTATGCAAGAGTATTAGCAAGAATGGCTATCCTTAGCGTGTATTGAAAGCGTAATTACCACATTCTCAGTAATAATCGTATTTCATGTTTTTAGGTGCGGACTATGTTGCTGGCTTCCATATTGCACGAATTCACACAGAAAAATCGACCATTCGTGTCCTGCCTGTGGATCGTTCTTAGGGTCGTACAATGGCTAAACGTCTGGAGGAGCATCCAGCCCGACTGAATTTTTGACACAGTCAACTATCTCTTGCTGTTGAGGAAACTGTGTTAATGTGATTTAATGTAATATCAGTTGAGTACCTGATACCTACAGATATTTCCATTCGGGCAGTTTTGTGATTTCCCACATGAATAAATACGAATTAAGTGTCATGTATTTTTCTATTTCATTTGTATCATGTAATGTGTTCATCTTAACTAACATAGGCAGTATGTTCTTGCATTTCAGCCAGGGAATTTCACTTTTTTCAGCTATGACATCAAGCAATGGAATTCTGGTTTTAAAACTAAATTAAATACTATTTAGATAAAATATAGTTTAATCATACTTTTTATGCTGGATTACAAATGGTTGAAGACCTCATCATGTTGGTTACACCTTGGGAAGAATACATTTAAGACCATAAAAGGCATATTATTGTGATAGCGCATACCACGTTCTAATTAATTTCCCCAAGAATTGAATACTTTGGTCAGTATGGCAATGTAAGTGTTACCCCTGAAAAATGTGATGTTATTTTTATTTTTTCGATGTTTATTATTTACTGCCACCATTTATATCAAATGACGCTCCATTTTCACAGATAATGTTATAAAGTAATTATTGAAATAAATACTAAGCTAAAATATCTTGCATTGTTTTTGTAGGAGGATGTGGACTATTTTTTTGGCTTGCAAAGTTTGGAGTTCGATTGGTGTACGTGAAATCATATTGCTGCGTTAGCTTCCTCGGTGGGTGCAGAATGTCACGCTTCTAGATTCATCTCTTGTTTTCATCTCGAAAAGTGACTGTTTGTACTTCCAAAATAAACAAATATAATCAAAGGTGCATGCTGAAAAATCGGCGAAACACTCATCTACCAAGACGAGGCAACGTGAAAGGAACCCGGAAACTTGACTGACAGTCACCCAATTTTTTTATTTTCCCGAACGGTAAAACCCGTATAGAGTATTCTAACGCATCAATAGTGATCCACGCATTGGCTCACCGGCGCCGTCGTACACCAGCAGTTAACGCGTGTGAGGGCGGTATAAGTAACTGAATATTTATCGGGAATAACACGAATTCTGAATTATTATTATTGTCTCCTGATTATGAACTTATTCAATTCCTCGTGTTTACACCTTAGATCTGATTTTCTCACCTCACATTTAACTACCATTGAGACAGTTATCCTCCTGGTTGTCTGAAGCATAATAAGCGCAGATCGTTCCAATCGCCACCGCGGTGACAGCGTGTTCGGGGGTCTTCGTCCTTCGCGATGCGCGGTATTCTGCGTTGATGCCGGGTCGTTCGATTCGATATATCTATAGTTCTATCGCTATGGGTCTCCGAAGCCATTTCCACCTCACGGCCTCCATGAGTGTGCTTACTGAGCATTTACTGCCTTAGCACACATTCAAGGAAATCTACATCTACAAAATACCGTGCAAGCCACCACTAGGGTGTGTGGCACGGGGTGATTCCACTCCAGGCATGCAGCACTCATCTCAGTCCAATCAGAACTGCACGCGTTCCCCGGAATGCCAGGCACAGGCCAAAGCAGTCAGGACAAGTACGCAATCAGACTACAACTAGCAGAGCGATACGAAGAAGAACATGCTACCATGCAGCATACTACTCAATATATAACTGCTGGTTAGTATTATTAATGTGACAAATAAATAGCACTACAAGGTACTAAGACATGCAGGAGTATACCATGCCGGAGATTGCATGAGAGGTTAGTATCTACTATTCATGTTAGGATTTTTAGCACTATTGAAAAAACCTATTTAACCTAGTCAGTATCCTAGAACTGATCTATCACAACTATTATGGTCCCTTATTGTACGCGGAAAAAATGACATTCTAAATCTATCGGTTCTGCAGTCTATTTCCTTAATGTTTTTCCTGTGATCGTTCTTACCATAATAGTTCGGCTCTAACAAAATATTTTCAACGTCGGGCAAAAAATACTTTTGTCAAAAGTTTAACCTACATTTTTCCCTTCGAACGGACAGAGGTTCCCACCCTAATTCCCTCAACAATTCATTAACACTGCTATGTTTATCGTAGCAATTTTCAACAAATCTAGCTGCCCTCCGCTGTATTCGACCTTATTCTGAAACAAGTCCTGTTTCGTAAGGGTCCCATGTACTAGCGGCGTACTCCAAGTGGGGTCTACGAGAGAAAAATAACATAGCTCATTTACCTTCTCGTCACACTTCCCTAGTATTCTTTTAATAAATCCTAAATTACGACTTGCCTGTCCACAAATTTCTCGTATATGCTTCCCCCACGACAAGTCCTGAGTAAGGGTTACTCCTAAGTACTTTACTGATTCTACGTTTATTAGTTCGGCATGATTAATTGTGTACATCTCGTTCGTTAAGCTACTCTTCCTCCAAAAATTCTTAACAACGCACTTACTAAAATTTAATTCTAACTGCCAAGTATAGCACCATCCGCTTATAGCTTCTAGGTCTTTCTTCGACGCAATTCTATCAGACTCTGGGTTAATATCCCTATAAAATACTGCGTCGTCCGCAAAAAGACGAATTTTACTGGTAACGACGGTTGTGATATCATTAATATACAAAAGGAATGATAAGGGACCAATGACACTTCCCTGGGGTACACCGGATGTGAGTTTACCTGTATCAGAACTAACGCCATCTAGAACTACCCTCTGTTGGCGGTTACTTAAGAAATCTTCAATCCAGCATATTATATCGAGATGTATTCCATAGGCTCTTTGCTTAACAATTAATTTTGAATGCGGAACTTTATCGAAAGCTTTTTTGAAATCTAAAAATATCGCGTCTACCTGGGTGAGCCTTTCTCCTGAGGAAAGGACGTCGTGCAGAAAAAGAGCTAGCTTGGTTTCACAGGACCTGCCTTTTCGAAATCCATGTTGGTTTTGAATTAACAAGTTCTGACTATCTAAATACCTCTTAGCTGTGCTGGCGATTTTATGTTCTAGTACTTTGCATGAGATAGACGTGAGGGAGAGAGGTCTAAAGTTGCTGGGATCTGCCTTATCGCCGCTCTTAAAGATAGGAGTAACGTTCGCGATTTTCCATTCGTAAGGGACACGATGTTCTTCTAGAGATTTTTCATGTATTATTTTCAAGTACGGTGCTATTTCTGACGCTAATTCTTTATACACTAGGGCGGGAATTTCATCGGGACCAGATGATTTCTTGGGGTTAATGGATTTTAAGTGAGTTTCTATGCCGCGACAAGAAATATTTATGGACTATATAGGATTTTTGTATAAGCTAGGCAATGTAGCGGTGTTATTCTGAGGACATGACGTGTAGACACTTTGAAAAAATGTTTTAATATCTATTAGCTTTATTAAATGAATCGCTAACTCTTTCTCCTTGGCCGTTTCTCAGTGACGTTACTGTAGAGTTATTCGCTTGAACCTCCCTCACGTAAGACCAAAATGCCTTAAGGTTATCTTTCAAATATTCACCTAATATTTTACTCTTGAATTCCATTAGTGCTTTTCTTTAGGCCGATTTTGCTGTTATTTTAGCTTTCTTATATTTATCATAAATTTTCATAAGTTGCACGTCGTGTAGATGCTGATGGGTGTTCTTCATTTTCGCGTGCAAGTTTCGTTGTCGCTTGAGAGATTTCCGGACATCTGCATTATACCACCTTGGTTCGTTGTTGACTTTTTTCAGTTTACTTGGTATAACATTTTTAATGGCGAGTCGCGTGATGTTACTAAAAGTATTCCATGCGTCATTTGTAGTATGGTTTTGGCTTAGATCGCTTAACTTATTATACGAGGTCGACAGTTCCTTTTGTAAGCAATCAAAATCCGCCCTGTGGTATTTAAAATTTAGCACTAACTGCTTTGTGGTCACTAATCCCGTTCACTGTTTTAATATTAATAACGCTTTCAGGTATATTTCTTGCCAAAAGATCTAAAACGTTCTTTCCTCGCGTGTGTGTTGTTACTAATTGATGCAAAGAGTTTGATGTAAGTATAAAGAGAAGACTGTCGCACAACTCCTTATCTTTTCCGCCATTTTTGAAACTAAACGTCATCCAGTCTATCGAGGGAGTGTTGAAATCACCACCAATAGTAATATTACATTCGTTGTTTAGATTATTGAAATGTTTCACCTGTTTTTCTAACTGTAAAACTGTGTTTAAACTTGAATGGGGTGGCCTGTAAGTTGCGCATATAAAAATTCTTTTCGACGAGCACTTGATGGAACACCACACACTTTCTACATCATTTTCTGGAAGTATTTCGGATCTACTTACAATATCGTCTTTTACAGCTTTGAACACTCCTCCCCCTTCTTTCGCTAATTGGACTTTTCTATATATTGCCTATGATTTTGGAAAAGTCTCGCCATCCGAAATTTCACCTGCGACTGTGCGGTGTAAGTCCTCACTTCGAGTACAAACGCTCTACCAAGTGAACAAAAACGTCGAACAACCTCTTCTATGCTACACCTAAATCTACGAAATACCGTGCAAGACACCACTGCGTGGGGCACGAGGTGATTCCACACCAGGCATGCAGCACTCATCCCAGTTTAAATCAGAACCGCCCACATATAACTCGGATGCCAGGTGCAGGCCGAAAGCAGTCAGGACAACAGTGCGCAGTCAGACAAGAAACTAGGAGAGTGATACGTAGAATAACATGCTACCATGGTGTACTCTACTCTCGATACAACTTCTGGTTAGTATTTTTAATGCGACTGATAAGTAGCACTACAAGGTACTAAAAAATGCCAGAGTTATCATGCCGGAGATTGCATGCGAGGTTAGTAGCTAATAATCATGCTAAGATATTTAGCACTACCGAAAAAACCTATTTAACCTATGCTATTGGAGTATTTACCAAAATAATCACAATAATTGCGGACTTGTTTGCGTCGCGAGGACTTGTATCTAAGGAAATATACAATGGACATTAAACGACCGGGGAGCACCCGTCGATGCGTGGCGAAATGCAGTTATTAGAATTTGTCCGGGATCGTTACGAAGTGTTTCACCGTGGTTGTTAGGTACATACGTGCGGTACATGATTGCCTGTCATTCTCGCACTTGCGTGGACGCTGAAGCTCAACCATGACGACGTCACATGAGGATTGCTATCGGAAGTGGATCAATTGTTGGACTCCGGAAGCCCTTCCGCCCCTCCCCAAGGCTAATAAAAGCGCGTGCATTGTTGTGTGCGAGGGCGTTATGTCCCGCGGTGTTGCTCGCGCCATCGGAAACTCGCTTTTTTTAATGGCGGTGCTCCATGTTCCTTGTGAGAGTTCACTGGCCCTTCATCCCTCTCTGATCCTCTGAAAGACTTGTAACGTCTAAGTAACGCGAGCATTCGGGACCCTCGACAGAAAGATTTAGGCAAAGAAATAAATAAAATACAAAGGAAAGCTACGCGCGTGGTAAAAAACTTCTGCGAGCGAACATTAGTATTTCTAAGCGTATCTAGGAATTAAGTTAGGAGCCACTAGAGACTCGGAGGCTGCGCGTTAGACTCAGTTCGCTTGAGAAATTCAGAAAGAGTGTTTTCATGGCGACACAGAGAATATCATTTTGATGACACACTACATCTATAAGTCTGACTGATGCGATAAATGAGAGAGATACTTTGCCGAAAATAAAAGTACAAAAATCGTTCTTTCCACGAACGAGAAGTAACTATAATAAAACCGGAGCTCCACTTAAAACACTCTCGTAATACACTTAACCTCCAAAATCTTCTTTTTTTTTAAATCTTTTCAGAGCTGGTGTCCTAACACCTCCTACCACATGCTCATATGGCGGCTCGCAGGGCAGTATGTAGATGAGTCGTTACGGTGTTGAACATTTTACATTAAAGTAAACAGAACTTTGTGTCTTTCACAGGTTTATTCTTACAAGCACAACCGGTGTACCTGATTATGGCGTAACTGCCGAAACCAGTTGTGCTCGTTATAATAAATCATTTGGGAGACACCAAGTTTTGTTTACTACAATGCCGACCTTTCACCAAATGAAAACTTCACAATTTGAATCTATTTAACGTTACATTGGTATGTTTGGTACCTCTCTATTTAATGAGTCAATACAAGTGATGGAGTTGGCAGAAATAAAAGTGGACGTGATTGATGAGCCTTGGTGCAGGCAATGGTTCTGTTGGGCAAATTTCTTAGATTTTACAAATCACTCGTTTCCAAATGTCTCCGATGGGCAGAATCATAAGAAAGCTTTACTGGTATTAGTCTTGGCTGATATTTCATGTGCCTACTACCTAAAATGACGAGGAAATATTGATGCACAAACCGTATTCTAATGCCATCCAACACTGGTCATAATCCTCATTATTTCCGAGGAAATTGTTTTTATTGAAGTTGAAAAAATCGGAATTGACGGTTTTTTCATGAATACTCTTCATCTTCAGCCTGCAATAATTCTCAAACGTACCTTCGTCGGCGATTGTGGCGGCAGTTAATGGCATGAGTGAAATTTGGCGGTAAACCCATCGGCTGGTTTGGTTTCTGGTATAAGTTTCATTCTTTAATTTTATAACTGAAACTTATGAAACGAGGAAAATAACGTTATGACGTTTGATGAACTGAGAAATACGACAGTGCAAACCTTTCTTGAATGACAACTAAATAAGTAATTAATATTTACAAATATTAATATATGTCGGGTTTCGTAGGATAGGTAGCTCATTAGATTTCTAGGTTTCTTGAATGAGCCGAAGACGATATAAAACAACGGTAAATGCCCCAATCCAATTTTTAGATGATACCGATTTCACTCCACAGCTCTCTGTTGCTTATAACGCTCGATTCAGTAAAAATTGGGTATTTATCCGGTCATGGTGTAATAGCATGTCGGAAACTTGAGGGGAAACCTTTGCTTCTAGTAATTCTTACTACCTGAAATCAACTCTATTCGATACCTCTTCGTCATATTTAATTCTGTATTTCAAATGTGGATAACGGATATTTAGGCTTTCTCGAGAATATTCGAATGCCCTAAAATTGTAATTGCGTGGTATTAAACTCCAATTTCGATGTCATATTGTGGTCAATGTCAAATTATTGACGCCACGCTTCGAACAATTATCCTGGCTTTGATATGTGGCACTGTGTCTTCGAAAGCAGGAGGTAATTTTTACCACCTTCAAAGTTGCATCTCCGTACAGTAGGTGATTCGATACTTTCGGCAACATTTTGAATGACACCTTGCCTCAGTTACTAGATCGTCAGGAAGACAATCATAAGAGTACACTAGCTGTGCCCGGCATGCGTTGCAATGCGTCTTTTTCTCTCTTAGTAGGTACGCATGTACAAATCAGACACATAGTCCTCGTACCTTCACAGGAATTTGTTAGCTCAAATGATGGCATGAGTTTTCATTCCACGCCTATGCTGCGGTTTCCAAGTAAATAAAGTATTCTATTGTTGAAGTCGTGCAAAAAATTCAAGACTTTCGAGCTTAAACATCCAATTTTAGAAAAAAATCAAGCGTATATGAAAATCGAATGCAAGGATTCCAAAAAAAAGAGCAATCAAGGAGACCACTGTACCAAATCTTATTCTACGTACAAATAAATTACGTACCTTGAAACACATATTATGTCTCAGGGATTCTGATGCACGTGATTGAGCAGCTCGTAAACGATCTGCCTCGTTGTTTGCCTGTCGTTCCTCGCTTTTTTTTAAGAAGCTCGTGTACCAACACTCATTTCTCTACTCGCGCTCCACTTATTGTATAATAGCTTTAATAATTCATAAACCTTCGCAGGCGCACAACAACTCACCAAAGTTTCATTGTATTCTGATTAATGGTATTGGAACTCATAGAAGACGAACAAACAAACATTAATTTTTATATATTAGATTAGATTTTGGTATGTAGCATGTGTTTCATGCAATGGAAATGTTCACGCTAGAGAAATGGGCGAGGACGATTTTCTGGAGTACGAGATGTGATCTTAAAAAATGCAGTAGATTCAAAGAAAGAAAAGAAACAAGTGCTTGTGATTGTAAGGAAAATAAGGAGTTGCTTAGGATGAATAAAGACTTGACAGCGGAGTAGATGTAACAAGTTATGAGAGGCGAAGGGTTGTTGAAGACCGTTTTTGAAGGGAAAAATTATAGTAAGCGAAGGATGTGGACGAGAAAGCGTAGTCCACGTTAAACGATATCACCTTGAAAGCCCAACCAAATCACGGGGTATAATGTTTTCTAGTACAGCTTTGCGCTTTATATTTTTTTAGGGCTCGGAGGACACTGAGAGAGGTGTGATTTGGAATGTAAATTTACGTGGACCGAGAATGCTTATTCAAAAAGAAATTTGAGTCATACCCTGAATGTTTTCTATTCATCGGGAATATAATCTCATTTAACCTGCAAGAGTTTTAAAATATAAAATTTAGTGGTAGTAATATTACTTATAATTGAAGTGGTTGGCAAATATTCAATTTTTTTTACCAATGTATAGAATTTCTTTTCGTGATTAAAATTTCGAGAAAAACCGAAAGCATTGGATGCATTATAAGGGGAATTGGGCTCGAATACCAACTGTGAGAGATTATTTTTAACTTTTAGTTTATCATATTCTTGCATGTAACGATCTTCGTGTAGAGGAACTCGATAACTTGCCTTATATTGGACAAAAACATGGTATTAAAAAATTATAGTAATTTTTGCATTAATGAATTCAATTATGCGTAAATGTAATAAAGAGGCTCTTCCCCGGCAGTAATGCTGTAATCCCAAAATTGGGAAACTTGCCGTGAAAAGCGTAATTTTTCTCGATCGAGATTTGAAACTAGGAATCCGAACTGTCGTTGGTGGTTGGTCAATTACATGTGATTTAAACGTTTGTCGCTTATTTTTGACAAAGTCGAGTCTATCCTCTCGTGAGCGTGTCCTGCTAATTGTAAGCACCTCAAAATCTCATGATCTAAGGTACCGAGGACATTTCGTAGTTTCCATATACCGCCGGTAAATTTTCATAGATCGACGATAATGAATTGTTCTAAGATATCATACCATGCCGTAGGTTGGGAATCAGACTGCGAATCCCGTTGGAGATTATATTTTTTTGCTCGGCGAACTTAATCGCTAAAGTTATTTTGTTAGTGACTCGACTCGTTGGGGTGGATGCACCGTCCACGCTGGCCACAGATTTGAGCGGAGACTGTGCTCTACCGTGACAGAGTCACGTGACTGTCGCAATCGGCCATGTATCAATTGTTGGACACCGGAAGTTGTTTCGCTCCCCACCTTTGCACCCAGAGCCCCGCCCCCCTTGTCCATTTCCCTGAGGTGAGAACTTGGCGAGGGGACCACTCCGTGTTTACACGCGAATACCGCGTTATTTCAGTTTTCGGCGTCGGTCAGTCTTCTCCCACTGAGCTCGGGCTTCGGGTCGTAATCCATTACGCGCGGCTTTCCAGTTAGAAGACCCGAGTTCGATAGGGTAGTTGCGATGCACGACTCCCTGTTCCCGCTTTAACCCTATGTACGGTAGAACGTACCGTAATTCGGTGAATCGTATAAGTAAATGCTAGCGACATATTTCGGTTTTGGGTCTCTGTTACCACTTGTTATAGAAATTTTTTATTCTTTGAGCCTCATCAGACCGTCTTCATCGGTAATATAGCCGGTAGGAAGCTACTGGTGTCTTTAGACTGTCGTTTGGAATTGAGGCATATGGATACCACGGGGAGTCCAAGAAAAATTCGTTGCTTTACCTTGAGTTTCATCGCACGTCGGAGCGCGAAAGGATGGCTAATTCCATCTGTTCCTGCTAGAATTGAGCTTCAACTGAGCAGCAACATTAGGAACAGGTAGTGTCGTTTACCCTTGAAAATAAACTGCGCTACGCTACTCAAAACTGAAATTTTACTTGGATGAATGTAGCGTTAGAAAGTCGTTTGGTCTTGATACTGAAGATATTTGCAATTGAGAGTGTGATTCCTGCAATGAGACATTTGTCGATATCGATGTCCTAACGACAAATTCCAAGCGAATCTTGAGTGAGTGTCTTCAGTGGCGGTAGGAAGTGATGGGTTGCGGGCCCAGCCGGGCGGTGGACGGTGGTCGGGGGCGTGGTGGTGTCCCCAGTGGGAGGCCTCAGTTGGGCGGAGTGTCCGCCGGGGGCGGCAAGGATTGCGGCTGGGAGAGGCGGGTGCGGCGAGGCGGCGGCAGGGACTTCCACCTGCCCTATACCGGCCTCAAGTTCACTCTCAGGCAGATGGAGCGACTGGACTTCAAGCTGACCAAATTGGCGTCATCGGCTTACGAAGGAGATGGAGCCAACGGTTAGTGGTTTCAACATTTTATTGTCGTCATTCCACCTCGAAAACCATCAAAAGCAAAAGAACCTGGCGCACTTCTGCGCGACGGAGGGGAAAGCCTAAGTGGAGGGAGTGAAGTGAACGGACGGAGGGGAAGGTTGAGAAGGGGACGACTGAGAACGATGCAGGGGAGGCAAACTACTTTGCATTAGGCACAAACACACATAAGGCTAATAGGCAAGTGGGTTTGCTTCATCAATGCCATGCTTTTCCCGTGCAAGGAGTGGTAGTCCGAATAAAATGCAGCAAACCGGGCGCTAGGTAGCTGTGACTCATGGAATTTACCGAGGCGCTAAGTTTGGCAGCAACTAGAAAAGGTTCGCTCAATTACGATCCACAATTACAACATTCCTCCCCCGCATGGCTGGGTTTTAATAGTTCTGAGGTCCATGTCCCAAAGTCGTTCACGGCGCAGCGCCAGATTCCTTTGCGACTGCTATACATAACCTCTATTTGGGTTACAGTAGTTAACCTTCTCATCCATAAAAGCGCGCGGAAATTTTGCCGAAAAAAGTATGCACAAAAATAAAAGTTTGATTCATGGAATTCATGTCGACTTTAAAGATGTAGGATGAAGAGTAAAAGCAAAAACCGCAAAAAACAAAGACAGTTAATCACAGTTGTGGGCCCGCTGGCGCTAAAAAAGAGAGCACGCCCGCATGAAGGTTAAAGTGACTCTGGCTTCAGGGTTTAGATTTTCTCGAAACTTAAAGATAACATCTACGTCTACATCTACGTGATACCCTGCGAGCCACCACGAAGGTGTGTGGCAGGGGGTGAAGATCACTAAACATGCACTATTGACATGCAAGTAGGATACTTAAGGGAGATATGCTAGATAATAGGGTCACATGGAGCTAGATTGTTAGTATCTACATAACATCTTAGAAGAGCGTTTCATAAACTGAGGTCCAAATAAAATAGGATATCCGGGCTAGTTTTACTGTAATACAGCCTCAAAAGTGGAGATTTTAATATGGGCTCTCATAGAGATTTCTCAGATGAAAGCGGAATAACGTCGATTTGAACGGGAAAACATATTCAAGCTTTTAATAAGAACTGTTAAGGGGCCATTCAAGTATTACGTAAGACGTTTTTGGGGGTTTGGGGGTTGATAGAAGAAGCGAAAGGTCGTGAGAAATTGAGAAAAAATAGAATATAGGCATCTAGCCACCAATTCAAAGAAAGGTGTTATCGAATTACTGCCGTAATTGATGTCAAAACATGGTAGATCCATGCTAATGGCGCTGTAGTCGGTTCGTATTGCTAAGAATGTGGTGATTAGAACTATTTATGATATAATCTGCGTACTTTGTGTCTTAATTTTGGTTTTCAAAAGTAAGCCATGTCATCAGAGATAGCAGCATTAAAAAAAATAAAAATTCATGAAATAATATATAGGCATGTAAATAAAAATAATATATAGGCATCTTACCACCAATTTTTTAAAAAGTCATTTACATAGCGAATTACTGCCGTCGTTGACGTCAATGCGGTAGTTCCATGCAAATGGCGCTGCAGTCGGGTCCTATTCTTGGACCAATGTGAAATAGAAATATATTCAGGATATAATCTGCATACTTTGTGTGTTAATTTTGGTTTTCTAAAGTAAGCTATTTATACAGAGAATGCAGAGTTTTTAAAAAACTAAATGAATAAAAATACTTCTAGGTATTTCTCCTGACTCCCATAGCTAAGCCAGATATATCTTAAGCGTTGACATTTTTTCGCTAAACCTAGTGGAAGAGTTATCTAGCTGTTCTGATTGATAAAGTTGTCCAAAATGGAGAGTTGTTATGTACCGCAAAGTCACTCCGTCGGCGACTATTTTTACGTTTATTAATTTCATAATAGTAATGGCTTTGATATTCGGTCTTAGATTTTTCGAAGTAGCAGTGAGAATAGAGGTAAATCAAGATAAATGTGACCGATGAACGTAATATAGGACTTCTTAAAATGTATATATATCTAAGGACCTCAATGTTTATTTTAAATTCAGCGTGAAAAAGTCAGTATTACGCTCCCAAAGCGATCGTGAAATATTTAACATAGTCGGGCATTTTAGAGTATGTTGGGAAACCTGTGGAAATCTTGCATTTTCCTACCATTAAAAAAACGCAATTTCAGTTCATATAGGGTGAATGTATGTTTGAGAAAAAAACAAATGTGTGAACAGTTTTTCTTGGAAAATCAATTTTGTGACTCTTGGTAGGCAACCAAGTTACAAGTAGCATTCAATTATTCCCCATTGAAATTTGTTCCTACTTGATTCCCGTATTTTAATTAAGTGCTTTACCGTATTGCGCAGAGTTGTTCATGCGCTCAGCCTGTGATAATATCTTATTTTTAGCAGTGGAGTTGTATCATCTGATGACTTTACTTCCAGATAAGTTTTCAGAAATCAACTATGAAAAAGTTGACTTTTAGGTATTTTTTCACTGATTTATTTTAAATGGTACAACTTGTTTCGACGCTAAGGCGTCATCTTCAGGCACAAATTTCATCGGTAAAATAATATGTGTAGTTGGGGAGGTGTAGGTGGAGGCAGGGAGAGCTGTGGAAGAGGGAATACTAGTCCAGTCAAAGAACGTTTTTCAGGGGGAAAAATCATGTAGTCCCAAATTTTTGCTCAGTGGTAGGGCCGAGCGTCAGGATAGACCCACTAAAACCCCTGACTGGTGGTGGGTTAGCGGGGTGTAGTGAGGGCGTTTAAAGGTTTATTTTTAAGTTTTTCGTGCATAACTGGAAAACCGTGACCTTTAGCAAAAACATAATAAAATGCAAAATTAAACTACATATATTTTTATACAGAAATTGTCATCACCACTTTTCCTGTGGGATTAATAGTTTACGAGAAACAGAGGATGGAACACTTGCAATTAAAAATAATCGTATTTTGGTGGTATAAAAGAATGTCAAAGTCTGATGTCGAGGCTCAAAATTACGGTTGTATGTTTGTTGCGTGCCGCCACGCTGCCAAAGTATGCGGTACGGAATCTGTTAGTGGCATGGAAAGCGATAAAATATCAGAACGTGTCACTCTTAAGCAATTGCTTCCAATATAGTGTTGGTGTAAGTAACTGTCACTATATTCTTCTCATAATACATTGCATACCTCGGGATATTCTACTCACCAACACTGCATATTTCCTGCCTTCTGCCTAAGCCGCGTAAATCTTAAGCGTGTCGTTTTTGTTTACTAAATGGTTTCAGGCGGGTCGATGCCTCCGCTACCTGGTGCGCTTGGACGCTCTCTCAACGCCGGCCATTTACGCTGAGGAAGATGATCAAGGGTGCGGCGGGAGCGCCAGCAGTCGGCCCACTTGCATCCTGCTGGAGGGCGGAGAAGTGGCCCCAGAGGAGGGAGGCGGCAGGAGGATGCCCTGCACCCCGCAAGGGTTCGCCAGGGTCCGGTTGCAGGGCGAAGGAGTGGAAGCGTGGGCCGAATTCATTGGACAAGATGGCTACCTCAGGAGGTGAATGACCAACGGTTTTGGTCGTCATTTCGATTTGTTCCATTCCTCTCCTTTGTGGACTGGCTCTTGTCGCCTTCACTCACATTTATGGAGGCTTTGGTCGGGCTGATCCTTTATATCCAACAACCGATATTTCAACCGAAGTGTTTCTGTTCCAAAAATTGCTTATCTTGAACTTCAACTGTGGATGACATTGAAGGCTGCTCGTGGAACCCATCTTGGCTCCTCACATTCATTTGCCAAAGATTCCGGTACTTGAATAATCCTGTTGTTCCAAAAGTTTCCTTATTAGTGATGCCCCTTTGTTCATGGGAAAAGTAGTTGAGGAGGTTTCCTGTTGAATGTATTTAGCATGACACACGCACTTACAAGTCACTTGGGTCAGATGCCACTTTTTGCTGCTTCACCAATGTGGTAAATATGCTACCAGGCAAATGCCCTTCTTTTTACTGTTTAATTGTAATAATAATAATATAATGTCTCTTTATCCTCGTCTGTTGTTCCTCAGTGACAGAATCCAGGAGCACTTTGTTCACCATCTGTCAAAGGCCGCCTCTCTTGAAGCATCTTCCACAGTCATCTCCTCCCCTGGCTCTGTTGAAGAATACCCCCCACCTCCACCACCTCCTCCTCCGCTCTGCCCACTTGATGTCGATGAGTCCATGCTGTGCGGCAGCCCTGGCAAGATCCTGGATCCTGTGACGTTGCATCACATCTTTCGGGACTTACCACCATCAAATCAGATCTTCTATGGGCCAGGTACAGTTAATGCATATGTATTATTAAATGTTGTGTATTCTAAAGTAATTTGTGATCTCACATTGTGCTGAAAGAATGAATTCTTTGCAGTGTTTCACTTTCTTTAAAATCAGTTTTTAATGTGTAATTGGTTTCAATATAATGCACTGCAATGAGCCTTTATGCAAATTAACAATACATACTTTTGAAATAAGGGGACATGGTAGCCAGAGATGATTATTCCATTTGCAAGATATTGAATGATATCAGTGGGTTTACCAAGATGTACCTACCTGTACAACTGGAATAGAAAGATTTCTGGAATGGATTTTATATAAATTTAAATCTTAGGTTTCATAAAATTCAATTGAACCCTTGAACCCTCGCCACATCACTTCATCATTTAATGGTTATGATTAACCAAATTTGATAATTTACATGGCACCAGTCCTGATATGTCTCAGATATATCTCCTGAGGTATCATTGGCTCAAGCATTCCTAATCATATCAGAGACTCCATAGAGTGATAACAAGACAGGGAGACAGTGGAGTGATAACTCTGAGACAGTAATCATTTTGTGTATTTCCTTATTTATATGACTTCTCACATTCTTCAGTCCTGTTTCAGATCAATAGCTTTGAAAGTAACGAAGAGTGGTATGATATAATATTTGTAAATGAAAGAATGATTTATTTAGGTATCAGATTTCTGTCCTTGAGATGCTACAAAATACTAATTGCTACTCTTACCATTAATTAATTTTGGCAAGTCCAGATAATTCTATTCATCTACAGATTATCACATTAAAGTAATTCATGATAGGGAGCATAATATTGATAAACTAGGTTTGTGACTCCCCTACAGAGTCCATTCATTTTGGATAAATTTATGTCACTCACAGATATGATGATCATGATGCATTATATCTGCATTATCTTGACACATTTCAAGAATGTCTACCGTTTTCATCTTGATAGTATGAAGGCAATTGAAATCCTTGTAAGTTATCAGTGATACATTATGAAGATTGATTAGTATTCAATTTAATATTTTTAAATTGCATTGGTTATTCATTGAAACCTGTATTAAGTGACTACCAACTGTTCCGCTGAAAACTGGTTGTTAAGGGGGATGGTTGTTCGACAGGGGTTCAGTTTGTAGGAGTGAATCTTATACAAATGAAAGGGCAGCTGATTTGGAAAAACTGAAAAACTCTTGAAGCGGTGGTTTTGTTACAACCTATACAGATAGCTTTTATTTCCTCATAATTTAGTTGTTGCAGGGATACCTCCCTGTTTTGACCTTAGCATTTGGTGTCTTTTGCCCTCACTTGCTATGCAAGAACATTTTCACTTTAACTTAGAGCACACCCAGCTTTTCCATTTCATCGCATTGTCCTTTCCTCTAGTATTTCTCCACCAGATTTGTCACTCTCTGTCGCTTACTGTTTAGTTCCTTATTCTCCTCTAAAGTCTAGCAATTAGGACATTTCTCCACGTCTCACTTTCCTCCATTTTCTTTATCATTTCTTCAGTAACCAACTTCATCTACCCCCCTCATTTACACCTCTACTATTGCTTTCTCCCATGTGCACTGTATGCCAGTTTTTATAACCTCTCATCTTCCCTTGAATGTTCCCAATTGCTTACCTTCACCTACATGCCTTTCCAATATGCCCTGGTATTTCTTCCATTTTATCCCCTTCAGTACTTCTCTGCTCCATCTTTTCATCCTCCCTCTTTTAAATTGCCATTTGAATCTAACATCACAATTCCTCATCACTCATCAGGTTATGATCTGAGTCCACGTTTTCCACTGGACAGCTTCGATATTTTTTGACACTGTTTGTAAACCTCAGACTTTTTATATTGTAATCAATTTTAAATCTTCCAGGATCACCCAGCATTTATCATGTTTATATATGCCTAGGGTGATGTTTGAACCTAAATTTTGTTTTTGCTAATTTTTTTCTTGTACAAATTTCTACTGCATTCCAACTGTTGTCATTTCTTGTCCCTAGCCAATATCTTCCCACTTCATATCCATCCCACCCTTCCACTGTTAATGCATCATGACCTCTCATTGGGTTTTTCTTGCCCTGGATTTTTCTTGTTTCCTCTTCTAGTTGCTGTCATATCGCACCTACCTCTTGAGGAAATTAATGACGAAATAAAATGCAATTATCCACAAAAAATAAAGTTTAAACTTATTAAATTACTTCAGACCCAGGTTTTGACGTTATTACATCATCATCAGGGTGATTATCAAAAAGGTGACAAGGGGTGGGGAGGGATAGAAGGATTAACTTTGCAATTCCACATTGTAAAAGATTTATTACGACCGGTTTCGCCGCAGTGCAGCATCATCAGGTGTGTGGCCTGATGATGCTGCACTGCGGCGAAACCGGTCGTAATAAATCTTTTACAATGTGGAATTACAAAGTTAATCCATCTATCCCTGATATCAAGGAATTCCACCAAGTGAGGTCTGAAACCATAGTTTACATCAAGGGGTGGGGATTTAAGCTCCCCCCATACCTCCCCTGGTTCTCCCTATGAAAGGTTATGCTTATAATTCTAAACAGGAGATAAGAGACAAGAGCAAATGAGTGCTTAGGTGATGACTAGTCTATGTTTAGAAAGAGGATAGCAGTCTGTAGTGTGATAGAAACACTTGTTAAAATGAAGCTAGAGAATTACCAAGATGTTTTTGCTTGTTTTATGGATTCCATAAAGGTATATGACATAGTAAATTGAGGAAAGATAATGAAGCTACTCAGTAAAATAGGAGTAGATTGGAGAGAAGAGGTGGAGCGGTACACCATCATTATGAATCTTTAGAAGTCCATTGAGTCTTAGAGGTTTTGAAGCAGATTCATGCCCCCATTCTCAGTGTATTTCTGCAGTAGGGTCTTTCTTGTTTCAGTCTATCCATTTTCTAGGAACCAGGCAAGTGGAGGAGTTGCAAGATAAATACTGAACTCTGGTAAAACCTCAAGTCTCAAGTCTCATTTACAATGGCACAGGGTCTTACTCTGCGGTCCAAAACGCGCTACGGAATGCTACAATCGCTGCTCTTCAAACGCTTCCAAAAAGCGGTCCACTGTCGCTCAAAGTCGTTCCCAAGTTTCCGCCAGTCGACCGGTTTTGGAGCGTTTGGAGCGAAGTGTCATGGCGAGTGTCATACTTTCTCAAGTCTAGAGTGGGAATGAAATTCTTAGGACTTCAAATAGCATTGGGGAGGAATCCTACAGAATGATACCATAAGAAACCCTAAATATACGTGGTACCTGGTTAATTATGCCTTGCAGTTGACTAAAATTAAATATAATAATCTGCAAATGGAAAATTGATACAGCGACATCTTTAAATGTTAATTATTCCTTTTTCCTCGAACTCATTCTATTCATCATGTAGCTACATTCTAGCTAACATCATGTAGCTAACTGTCTTCCATTTGAAATTATTTCTAAATGACAGTTAAAAGTTTATTCTTGATCCAAAGTAGGTACCTGCTGCCAACATACCTTATGCATTCTAGTTTAATCAGAGAAGTTCCATTGAAAATTGTTACCGAAATAGGGAGATATCTAGTACAGTAAAACCTCGTTAATTCGAAATTGAAAGGACCAAAAAAATTGGACTTCGAATTATTCGGGTTCGAATTAAACGTACTTTCCGAAAATAAACAAATATATTCCGAATTTTCCAGAAAAACATTGTTAAACTACATTTTTTATCAACAGGTACAGAGTACACGCTATTTGGAGTAGTTGATGACCACAATTCTTCAGTTTCGTGAGAATAAAATATTTCGAGGTTATCCGACTGAGGATAATTTGTAGCACGCTTTTTTTTCGACGCGATTGCACGAAAAAAAGATCTTCGGGCATGAATCTGAATGCGGTGATTCACCTGTCAATTGTTTCCAACATCCAACAACGGCGCTGCGTGTTGTGTCAGCCCGTAAATATTGAAACGCCTGCCACGTCCATTTCGACAATTTCCTGCCTCACTCAATTTTTCACCCATCAATCACCTCAATCTTCACAAAAATTGAACCGCGGGTACAGTCGGCTTGAGTAAATTTGGCGAGATAATTTTTCAACGTACAGAAGAGGCGATCTTCTGCGTCCACGTTTCATGCTTCATAATCCAAGTTCTTGGCAAAAGGAGCACCGTGAATCGACCTAATAGTACAGCTTATCCGTCCTTACCATCGGTGTGATGCTCCATGGACCTGTACTGGGTCTCAATCGGTGAAGAAAGTGCCCATGCTTTCCGAGAATGCATTACGTATTCTTCCCTTTTGGATGGAGAGAACGGTAGAGCATCGACTGAAGGTCAGCTAGGGTCTCCCCTCCCTTCCTGAGCACGGGGAAACCCATGAAAAAATTATGACGCAGTTTCGGAATCTCACCCCTCATAAGCAGGCCTTTCTCCCTCCCTTACCTAGTGATTCACAAGAAGTGCGGGGTAAGAGCAAATATATGATAAAAAGAATACAGATAAAGTTGGCAAGTAAATCTCACCAGCGACCAGGGGAAGACACGGGAATCAGATGATCAAAGCGAAGTAAGTTAGACGGATCAGGATCGTCTCTCTGGACTACTCCACCACGTCTATTTCAGAGGAATGGAATGAAAAATTTTACCTTGTCCGTAAGATAATACATATGTTGTAAGTCAGCGAAAAATTCCAGTAGAATCCCAAAGATTGAGTTCGATATTCTGTCAAAATGGCATTTATGATTTTGCAAAAAATTTCGTCATATTTCCAAAGAATATATTGACAATTTTTTGGCAAAGTTTTATTGGAAATGAAAATGGTTATAACTGTTTGAATGACCATTACCTGCTAACAGCTAGCTAAAAACACATTACAAAAGTTATTTTTTGGAAAAAAATGAATCTATAGTCGTTTGTTTACTTTTCTTTTCGTAGAGTTCGTGCACGTGTTTACACAGAATGCCCAAGTCTTGGAAAAGATTTTCATCGGACTTTAGTCTTTCTCGTAGCGCAATTTCCACTGTCGAGATAGCAGAAAATGCCTCTTTACGAGTCACTCGCGTATTTATCAGCTGTTCTTCGGCCTCCTCTTCTCCCTACGAATCACTTACTTCTATCCCGCATCTGTCGCCATCGAATTCATTTGACTTAGCAACCGTGGTCTCTTCACCGAGTATTCTTCGAAAGTGGTGATCACATTGTCATCGCAACGGACGTATTCCGGAAAATTAGTTGGACACTCAATTTCACCATGAATTTCAGGCCAGTCGAAATCTTCACTTAAGTCACATACGTTTAAAGCCATTTCTTCCCCAAAACCGGCTTTACAGAAGCAATTTGCAATAACAGATGAGGAAACTTCATTCCAAGACGCGCAGATATTCCTCGTCGCATCCAGCACGTTCCACTTCCTAATGTCTTGAACGGGAATATATCTTGCGGTCTCCCTGATCATGTACCTCACAAAGTTCTGTCTATACGATCCCTTGAGGCAATAAACAATGCCCTGATCAAGAGGCTACATGTAGCTAGTGGTGCTAGCGGGAAGGAAAACGACTCGAATATTATTTTGGCCCTTCAATACTGAGAGCAGTGCACTGATCTATTAAAAGCAGAATTTTTCGATTCTGGTCAGCCATTCTTCTCTCAAAACTTGTAAGCCACTCACGAAATAAAGCCGCGGTCATCCAAGCATTTTTATTGGCACGATAACCGCAAGGAAGGGTTTGAATTCCTTTGAAATGCCTAGGGTGTGCGTATTTTCCTATCGTCATAGGCTGAAGTTTTTCGGTGCCATCGGAGTTGCAACACAGTGCGGCAGTCAGCCTTTCCTTGCTTTTCTTCCCTCCGCGGCATCTTTCTCCTTTCGCGGCGAGCGTCCTATCCGGCAGAATGTTATGGAAGATTCCACTCATCCATATTAGAATTATCTTCAGGAGCGTAGTCCTGTAAAATGTGTTTGACATTTTCTCGCCACCTTTCAGCAGCACCTACGACGTCCACTGATCTGCCTTCTCCAGACACGCACAAAGACACAATATTATTCCTCTTCTGGAATCTCTGCAGCCACCGATTGGAGCACTTAATTCTTCACCTAATTTAAGAGCGATCATTTCGGCCTTCTCTTTTACTAAGGGACCAGACAGAGGAATATTATTTGCCCTACATTGGAAGAACCAATCCAGCAACTCGCTGCTCCCTGGTTTCTTTTCTTTCTACCGTCGTCCTTTCCTGCTTTCTGCTTGTGATGCAATTGAATCGCAATTTTTAATCTAAGTCGACAGCGTTCATTGCGGAATACCGTATTGCTTTGCGATTTCCGTTTTTGTTTTCACCCCAGTGTCCACCTCACGAAGAATACCTATCCATTCCGTAAGAGTCAGTGCGTTGTGTTTTCTTTTCGAAGGCATATCAGCACCTGTCTTTCGTCAATAAGGGTAATTCTCAAAGCTATTTAAACCTACAATGGAGGAATAAATGCCGGGCTATTAGTGAGAATGAAGCTAAAGCATTCTCTTAGGCGAATAAAACAATTCAACAGAGAAAAACAGTACTGGACTCAATCATTATCACCACATTATTAAGTTCCTCACGTTCGATACGAGTGCCGCTAACATTAACATGATATGACAGCAGAGTATTAAAATGTTTAATGCTAAAATTACCGTACCTGGTCAATACTCGTCTCTGCAGAGGTGGATAAAAATGATTACTTTTCCTTTCACCTGATAAGTCAAGAGGTCAACGTGACTTCCCTGGAGATGGTCAAGTCGTCAGGTGCGGAGCCCTTCAGTCAGGGTCGTCAATGATTATGACCTCCAATCATCTGCCTTGACAGTTCGGAGAGAAGGGAGGCACCAGAGTGAGAGAGGGGAGGGCAACAGTCTATTGGGCTGTGGCAAGAGAGGGGAAGGCTGGCGACCCTTAAGAGCAGGCAGGATAGGAAGCTTTTCGCAGCCTTCTCTCAACAGATGCCTCTGTTCGCAGCCCGCGGCTTCGGATGTAGTTCCCGGAGTCGTCTGTATTGGGCGTAACAGTCGCGCCCTGGCTCCGTCCCTTGCCGGTGGAGGGAGGGGTGACGGAGAGGAGGAGAGCCTCCTCTCTTGACTAGAATTAACTGACATTTGTAACTTGATATTCGGGGAAAAAATGAGCCGGCTAAATTACCAAGGGTTGCATCTGCGACGGTATCGGGCTACGCAGGGGAAAGTGAAAAGAAGACTTAGAAGAGTATGACTCAAGTTCCATTCCTGATATAGGTATGGTAAGGAGACACTCTCACCGTCTACGACCCTTGCGGAGAAACGGAAGTACCTACTCATGAGATATGGGGAGAACAGCTTAATTCCAAATAGATATGTAGTAAAGGTTGGTTTTCAAGAGCGGGACAACGTTAATCACTTTGAAATTAGCGCTTCCAACCTAGTAAAATGCGCCGCCCCCGAGGACGACTTCGAATTAACCGATAAAATCGGGAGTCACGGGGCGAAATGTGACTTCGAATTACATGGTAAGCGGTATTTCGAATTATCCGTACCATCTAGCACGCAATTCCCAATACAGTTTGCCGGGGACAGCTCACAACTTCGAATTTTTTTTCGAATTACGCGGTATTTCGAATTAAGCGGGTTCGAATTAACGAGGTTTTACTCTATCTCCTAAAAAACAACTTCCTCTGTGAGGTTGATAGAACCTGCAGAATCCCTAAAACTGTAAACTCCCTGACAGATCTTAACTGACTGAGATGGAGCAAAAAATTCAAAACAACTGGAGTCAAAAAATGATTAAAAAACCTGTAAAGTCTCATCAAAATCTGGAATCATTGATGTCAAATCACCATTTTCGTTGATTTCAATTAGATTAACTTCTTAATACACACCATTAGATGAGTCACACTCTTCCCTTTAGGTATAAAGATAGGCCTTTAAGGTGTTACACACATCATCAGCATACACTACAGATTGTAAGGAAGTTAATCGTCACAAAAAATGAGTATAAGAGGACAAAGAGCTGAACATAGTGGTATTTGTCTGGTAACAGGCAAGGGGTCAAAATAAACAGAAGCGCAATAAATCCTGATCATAAGTCTTTCATTTATTTAAATGTCTTAATTAAAAGCTTAAATGTCTCAAGCAACCTTGTTGCAAATAGTACGTCTGAAAGAGGCGAAGTCCAAGTGCAGAAAATATATCGTTTAAAATGCATAATAATAATTATAATGTTCATTGGTCAAAAGCATTCAAGAAATACAAAGACCTCGTCAAGAAAAAGTTCGAGTGTACATGAATATACAAAGCACTCAAGGAAAGTATACATTATTATAGTTTATCATCTGAATATTAGAACACAATGTCACTAGTATTAAGCGTAAAAAATTAATCAATAGAATACAAAGCATGTAAGACTAGCCAGGAGTGAATCGTACTCTTGAATATTGTCAAGCTGGTCATTCTGGCTGAAATTGGTAGATGGTTAAATAGCCTGATATCTAAATTAGGCAGAGAAAGTTGAGTTTTAGATAATCTGCTTTGATTAAGGGATAGGAGATTATTATTTCTTATGCTGTAATTGTGATAGCTCCAGTTGAGTTTGGTATCGATGTAAAACCCAAGAAGTTTTGTTGGATTCTTATTACCTGTGGCAAACTTCATGCTACAGATCAACTTTTGAGTTTTTTCCCTGTTGAATACAAAACCATTAACCTTAGACCAGTCATCAGCCAATACTAGGAGATCATCTGCATATTACGCGAATAAAAATGCATATAAAAACAATTCATGAAATTAAATCAGTTCTTACCTTCGTACGCTTGTCGGTAAAACTCTTCGTTTACCTCGAGATTAAACATAGTCCCCGTCGCTTCGTCGTTCAGCTTAAGCTCCACCATCTTACTAGTTTGACTTTCCCTCGAGAAATGATTCGCTCCAGCATACCCTAGTTTCATCCGTGAGCGTTGGGAGTGTGGCGGGAAAGAATGTGATGACATATTTGGTGACGTCACAGTGTATATCGTAGCGCTCCGGAGCGAATTACGGACCGCTCGGAAGCTCGCTCCAAACGCTACGGAGCGTTTGTAGCGAGTTTTGGACCGCAGCCTGGGTCAGCTATGTTCACCATACCATGGTTTCGCTCTAATTCTTTGACAAAAATTGATGAATCTGAGCAAACAAAATGAAATATCTTCTCTTTTATGGCACAATAGAACTGTGATATCATCACTTTTCTCTCTGTGAATAACTTAGTGTCATTGTTAATACTTAACCAGTTATTTTGTGTTGTATAAGTGCATAATCGGTTAATAAATGTAGACCTGGTTGAACATAAATAATCATATAATAGCACAAGTATTAAATTTTGTATTTTAAAATGATGAAAAATGCTGGTAGAATCTCTTTAGATGAAGAGATGTGTTGCCAAGAAAATTGACAATTGCATTCAACTCCAAATTGTAGAGCTCTTTTTGTGTTTTTCAGTTATTTTAGAGATCTATTTAGTAGATATTTGTTTGAGAAAGTGGTTCAAAGTAAAACATTTCTAAATCATTTACTCAGTGCTGAATCCACAACCACTGGAAAGTTTTTAAAAATTTTGATGGGGCCAATTCAGCGTTGTTTCCAAGCTCTTCAATTGACATTTTTTCCTAAGTAATCATTGCAATTTTTTTTATATATCATATATGGCATTTTTTGTTCGATAAAAGTATTTAAAAAAATAGATTACCATTTGCGTGCAAAATTAAATATTGAGTTTTTGAAACAAAACATTTTATTTCCTGCATTGTCTAATAATTTAATGGTCATTGTTAACATGTCTCTCCTTTCAGCAAAACTGAACTTAAATCGGTTTCCTGACCCGAGAGATTTTCATATAACAATTGCAAGATGCAGTCCTTATGTGGAGCTGCTGATTACTCCACTTTCACCAACCATTCTACCTCCGAAATCACCCTGCGGCAATCTGGATGACAAGGAAAATGACAGTCCATCCACAAGGAACAAGAATAACTCTCAAAGACAAACCATAAGCGTTTGTCTAACCTAGGGAATAGGTTTTGACAGTTGGCCTCAAACAGCTGACTTTCCTTATAGAATACCTCTGGGGCATGTCAATGCTCTCCATTACTATCAGACAGCCCTCTATGTAAGTATGAAAATATGCTTGCGATGCTTTGATCTGTTACCCACATGGTAACTCTGAATAAATAGCTGCATTACCACTCGCTAGCCCATCTACTTCTCTGCTGTGAGAAAGTGTATTCCTAAATGAAATGAAAATAAAATGATGGAAATGGCAATGTTGAAAATCTCAGAGTAAGATTTCTTTATGAAGTTCTCTTGAATTTTCCTATTAGTGAGCCCCTTAACAATGGATAAGTTCACCAACTTTGGAAGAGCTTACCAAATGAAGATTTCAGACAGCCTACCATTAGATTATTCACCAGGGAAGCATTAGATCCTTCTCAGCAGTAAATTCGATCAATTCTCTATTTTAATTCTTGAGATCAGACCCCTTACACTTTTCAAGTAATTTTTCCTTCTTGTAATAATTTTCAACAGTCTTCTCTATCTATTCTTCTATCTATCTTCTTCTTCTATATATATAAAAACGAATGTATGTCTGTGTGTCCTGAATGCATTACTACACTGTTCATCCGATCGCCAAGAAACTTTGAGAAGTTGTTGAGTACACTCTTGCGAAGGTTTATGGTATAAAATTTTTTTAATTATCGCCCCCCTGCCCCCCAAAGGCCCTCTTAATCTTTCGAATACTTTTCGCGCAACAACGCCCGCCGGGTAAGCTAATAATCCAAACCTAATTTTTCAAATACGATCTTTATTTTAACCAATGAGAGAGGTTCTTATTTTAACCAATAGAAACTGAGAAACCATTGAATTGTAGTGTGCTCGCCCCTGAAGGTTTCTGAATTATTAAATCCATTTTACATTAGGTGGAGCGCCAGTCGTTTCAAAATATTAGTGTTGGCACGAAAAGTCGTTTAGGGACCAATTTTGATTCCGGAAAAGATTTGTGGGTTAAACCATGAAAAGTATAAAAATCAGTGGGGAATTCAGGATGGAGTATTTTATTTTTCAAATTTAAGTAGGCAATTGGAGGAATTTTGTACATGCCAATGTGTGTAATTTTTTCATGTTCAGGAATCAGCATACTTTGTAAGTTTTACTCAGAATATTTATTGCACGACCGGTTTAGTTTACAAATTTAAGGCTGAAACTATTGAATTTGTTGAGTGTGTACTTTTTATATGTGTGCCTGCTAAGAAAGAAAAAGAGGCAATGCAACGCATGCCGGGCACAGCTAGTTCTTCATATGAATCAAGACGATATTCCGTTACTGTTTTGTATGTATTTCTAGTTTTTTGGTCTATCCTTAGAGATAATGGCTTTTTTAAAGCTTAATTTCTCATTGTGAGCTTTCATAGGGTTCTTCAATTTATTCTCTCTTCCTATTAGAATATCTAACAATTCAATTAATTATTTGCCTATCTTGTCCTGAACTATTGATGCCAATTGTCTTTTCTTGCTGCTAGATGATATTTTTATATTTGCATGTAAGGCAGTTATTTCCTACTTTCTTTGTAGCTCCTCTTATTCATGTTAGCGTTTTCTCCTCCAAATATTTTTTCACAAGTATTTAACCTAAGTCAATCCTTAATTCCCTCTACCTAATTTTACCTCTACCTAATAAGTTGACATTGTTCCTTTCTTCTTTCATCATTGCTCTTCCTCAATTTCTTAAGTTATCAAATGTTAAATAATCATCTTTGTGCCAATTACTTCCATTGATTTATTACCTATTTTTGTTACCCTAGTATTATTCTTTAGATCTTGGAAATTGGAGCAAGCTAAGTGTCAGATGGGTGGCCCAGGATGAAACACTGCCTTTCTTCCTACATCTACCTTGTGCCAATGAATTAAATTCATTTAAAATATTTTGGTCCATTTTTATTTGTCACAGGGTTTCTATCTTGTTCCTGGAAAACCACACCATACACTGCACTGTGAATCACCAAGGGGTTCAGTTTGGTTGATGTCCTCACCTGCCGTGGAGCTTGCTCTTCTGTCTCATTGGTGTCCCACTCAGAGCAGCCCTGGAAGGTCACTGTCTGCAGTGGAGGCACTCATTGAAGGCATTCAAGGTCAAGGGCCTGGAAGGAAGCTACTTGGAGTTGCTGTGTCTGACAGCAAGGAGAAGCAGGTGGCTAATTATCTTTTCTTGAAGCACTGTGAAATTTATAATTAATTTGTAATAACTCTTATGAGGTCAGAGATCATCTGCCTTTCATATGCAGATAGTATCAAGAGTAATCTATCTTATTTCTTTTTTTCTGAAAACTCAAAATAATTGGTTACTAAATTTTTCTTTTTGATTTGCACAGGATTGTGTTTATATCTTATGGTCTTTCGAACCTGAGGCATAGCATGTGGCTGAAAAGTGAACCGCCCACCCGTGATTCTTCCTCGAGTAAGAAATTCTATTGAAAAAAGTCAAGATAGCCATATTCTTAGGATCTGCTTTTATTTTCTAAAAGATTAACAAACATCCACAAAGTTTTCAGTGCATGGTATACATATTTTAAAACATTCAGGGGCTGGCAAGTAACCACGACTTGCTCCCAATAGTGTAGGAGTCTAAGTACGTTCACAGCAGCCTGCCATGTAAACGTACAAGTATACATTTGCAGCAGTGATAGGGTTAGATTAGTCCTGCATACAAGTCTGTCCAAGAACACATTGCATATAGCAATTAAAAGTCAGACTCAACTGACCACTAGCATGTGGTAAAATGTATTGATTGAAAATTTCTATGCTAAAAATTATTAAGCATTTGATAAAACTAGTAAGTAAAATACATTCAAGTTGTGAAAAAGACATCTCCAGCCATGACATTTGAAGTTTTCGTATTAAAATTCTTTTAGTTAACCTGCTGTATGAGATAATTTTTCTCCTGGTGTCTACCACAGGCTTCAACTGGTTGCATTTTGTCCTGTGGGACCCGTCCTATCAAGATTCATGGCATGAAAATTGCACATTTTTGACCTATAGGCACAGCATATAACTAATAAAAGTTTGAAACTTCCAGGTTCCCAGATTATTTTTCAATCAAACCTCTTAAAGTGGAAAACATACATTGCTGGAATTATAAATTATGGTGTTCATGAGCAGCACTTATTCAAGGCTACTGTGTCAATACTGTAAAATATGCACGTCAATTAATTATCCTCCTGTAAACTTCTCTTCAGTACAATGTGAACAATTGAATTTATATAATTTCAAAATAATGCATTTATGTGTCAATAGCAACGGCTACATGATGCTGAGAATTACAAGCCCTTTTCTTCCTCCTGCCATCTCAATCATCCACTCCAGTCATTATCAGCCTACTTTTGCTCTCACGTTGCTTGGGGTAACTTCTTCCTGACAGCACCTGAGATATATTCAAAGAAAAGTTCTGTTACAACCTGCTATGATAAGCGTGTGCAATTTTCAGTGTGAGTAGTTCTCCAGCAATGCAAATTGGTAAAATTATATTCACAAGCAATGTATCTATATAAATAGTAAACCTCAAAGAAGGCTTAGACTTGATATTTGAATTGAAACAAAAGCAAATTGTTATACCATGATTGAAATGTCCCAATAAGTTATCAGGATTGGTCATTAAAAAGCCAGCAGAGAGACTACACTGACAGCTTAAACGAAATATTGCCAAATAGGTATAAAGCTTTATTCCTATGTATATTTGGATCAATTCCCAAGAGTTAATTTGGACTTGAAAAATTAATGAATGAGTAAGCCTCAAAATGATCAATTGTTATGCAGCACTATCATGTGGCACTACCAATGACTAAAGATTTGAAGGGAAAAAAGGAAAAATTAACAGTCAAGGAGGATAGCTTATGGTAAGTGCACTCACCCTAAATCACAGAATATACTACTACCAACTATGAGAGATTCTTCTGACCATTTTTGTCACAGCAGCTGTATAACTTGTAAACACAGTTAAATATCACCCTAATAAATTTTTCATCAGCTGCACTTCAATCGAACCTCCAACTACCACCACCTGAATCTGAAAATTAAAGAGACAAGTTAGTGCAATGACACTTATCATGACGTTTGTTTTGATATAGGTAAATTAAAATAGTTCATTATCAACTTTGCCTGTAAAGCATCATATTCTAGCTCTGCAAAGTGCAATCATCTCCACCTCACTGCTGACATGAAAAATCGTTACCAAGGATTGAGAATCTTCTATATCCCTGCAGCAATTAGATCAAGACTAGCCCTTTCTCACTCTGACTTTCAGCCCCCTTACCTCATACTTCAGTGCTAGAACCTCCCGTAAACTTTTCTGGAAAAATAGTGGAACAGGTACAGCATTTTCTCAGGAGTAGGTGATATGTTGAACTTAAAAAAATAATCACAAGTATTTACCATTTGATTCTCCCAAAGACTTTGCTGTTTCCAGCATAGGTTTCATTTTTACTCTACTGATCTAACTTGCATCATTTCACATCTGTTCTCTCCACCTGCCTGTCAGCATTCAACACCCTTGCTTTGATAATCTATGAGGGAAATTGTGGTGCTTCAATCCTACCACATTCTTCCATGGTGGACTCCTCTCTCTCTAAGCGTATCTGAGAAAGTATCAGCACCCTTCTCCTTGCATTGGTATTCCCACTATCTGCGTACCACCCTGGATGGACCACTTTCCTCTTTCCAACCACCTCTGGGTTTGAATCAGAAATGCCCAAAGTGTGCACTGCATTTGCAGCCTTTTTCTTTGCACCACTGAATGAATCTACCTTGGGTAGAGAAAATTAAAGTCATAAAGAAGGTTAAACAAGCTTTACAATTGGACAGATTTTACACAGCATCAGGTAATAATAATAAGCACTACTTTCATCTGTTAGAGGTCAATTTTTACTGCACAGTACACATGCAGTCAAAGACAGTACTTGATAAGCGACCTGACAATCAATGAAAACAATACTAGATGAACTACCTGACAGTGACTACACCCTTTGCATGGTGTAAACCACCCAATATGCTTGCAGAGTGTCCAAGTTAATCATGGGAATCTTCAAGGATGTCGTACTTGGTTCAGTGGGCCTAGCACTTCAGTTTCTCTTATAATCATCCTACACAGGAAAATATCCTTCATAGGTGTTGTGGAATTCGGCCATCACATAATTTTTGGAAGTCATTTTCCCTGGAAGAGAAAAAACTAATATACTAACATAGTCCTAAATTCTATGCATTATTAAAATACAAATATTTTGTAATAACAATACAATCATACTAACAAATTGATCAGTTGCAACATATTTTTGCTCTTCAGTGTAAACTACTCACTTATCCAAATCATCAAATAGTGATACCCTCATAACCTCAGTGGACAGCATCCACAAGTAATACACATTCACATTTGGTGAATTGCATGGCTATATTAAACGATCGTCCTGCCTCTCAAAGCAGCTTGTCGGGCTAATGGAGCGGCAGATAATGTTTCCCTTTGGACAGTGGGAGGGGGAGAGCTGGACTAGGGAGCGCACTTCTGGTTTAGTGGAATCGCAGGGAAATGCAGAATAAAATATTTTTTTTTTGAAAGTATTCTGTCGGTTTATTGACCAAATAGCATAATGGGTAGGATAAAGATGAGGACGGGGGAGAAAGAGTCGGTGGCCGCTCGTTCCCTCCCTCTGGTCGGAGGTGCGGTGTGAGCGGCGCGGTGGTAGGTTGTCTCCGGGCGGCGGCGGGCAGGGCCTCCGGCTGAGCTGGCGGTGGACGTCTCTTACAATAGAGGCTGGAGGGAGTCTCCTGTCCTCCTCCCCTACTTTTACTTGAGTTGTCCGATCGAGATGGATCGTCGCTTTTTCGCAGTGACAGCGCTTACATACGCCTGCACGAGGGGGTCAGTGGGGGAACACAGTGGGAGAGTCGACGACAAAAATGTCTCAGAATTGACTCGGAAGGACATGGAAGGCGTTAAGGTCGTTTTATGCGGGACACGAAATTGTACAATTATCAACTGCATGTTATTCTCAATCGGGAGATCAACTAGAATAGAGGCTATTTTTGTTGAAGTATTAAATTAATTATAAAAATGTCAATATCAATCAAGATAAGGAAAGCAATTGAGTTGTCATGGAGGGCAAGTTTGTTTACTCCACACTTGGAATTCAATCTTAAAACAGACACGAAGAAGATTTGTGAGTTATATAAATTTAATCTCTTTTTATAATAATCTGTCTGTGAGTTGAGTTAATTAGTTATAATAATTAAACCTATTAATTTTGTTGTCTCGTGGTCATGCATTCGCACATGCGTTCTTGCAATTCACTGCTGAACACGATACAATTTGAAATGTGTATACGTTCGCACATGCCTCAACTTGCGCAAGTAAGTGCATGTAAAACGGGCTTTACGGTCTCATGCACCCAAGAAAGTCTGCAGTCTGGAGGGGAGAGGTAGAGAAAGGGACGATGGCTGTTGGGGCTTGAAAACGTCTCCCTTGTCATTTGCCGCGTATGTCGAGGGTGGTGTGGGGGAAAGAAAAGTGAGCGGGGTAGGCCACGAAATCTTCTCGAAGCGGCAGGGTTGGTCTTCTGGAGAGGGGCGAAAGGGGGTAATTTCCCACTGACAAAAATATGACACCTCCTTGGGTCTCTTCCTCTCAGTGTCCGGCGAGAGTGGGGCGTTGTGCGAGAAGGAAGGAGGGGAGTGACGAAGGGTGTCTTCCCCGGTGCGTGGGTTCCCTTTTCACTGTCCTCCGTTTGGAACAAGTCGCTCCGACTTCTCCTTCTAGCGAGAGTGGGGCTGTGTTGAAGTAGAGGAAATGGTGGTAAAGAAATCCAAGGTCCAGCACTCGTCGGAAAGGGGCGTGGGAGGGGTGGAAACAAGGAGGTTGGAAGATTCCTTCCTACCTCCTTGGGTGGAAAGCAAGAGGAAACAAGGGCATTTTCCCCTCGCACACTTGGCGCCTCCAATACGGCATGCATCAACCTTAACATGGAGTGCCACCCGAATGGCTCTTATTGCTTAATGGCAACGTCTTACACCTGCAGTTGAAGCTTCATTAGTCAACAGATGTGCTACTGCAGCGGTCAATTCTTGTTCTAAACGCTCTCCGATGGGTTTTACTGCTGAGCCGCCGCTGGCATGCATTTTCGAGCGAAATCTGGGGGTTTCATACTTCTCAGTGCATTGCAGCGATTATGACATGTCCCTTTTCTTTTTTCTGTTCTTCTGGTTAAGGGTGGGCTCAATATCCAGCACATCTTTGAATCTTTTCAGTTTATTTTTGTATTTAGACCATTTCTCAACATTGCACTTGTGAGTCATTCTCATTTTTTAACTCCAGATTAACTCGGCGGCATCTTCACGATAAAACGCAGGAGATGAAAAGAGAGTCGACTGACATAATGAAGTGTCTTTTGGTGGAATTTCTGGCGGACTGCTTAAAATTATGTATATGGATATGAGAGTCCCTCCAACATTTTTGTAGACGTTAATAATTTTATTAGTTATGTATTGAAAGAGTTAGCGGGCTTGCTCCCCGACCAATTCTGCCTCCGAACATAAGTGTGCCGCTTGGTTAGGTGAAATGGTTAATTTGCTTGATGATTTTTAATCATAGCCTTCCAAGCATCATATATTCGTATTCTTCCAATATTTTCATATCAAAATGTCACGGTATTCTACATAAATCCTCTGGCGAGAACGTCCCGAGTAAAGCACTGGGTCCGACGTCGTGGTTTAGAGTCCCCGTCAAGGAGGATGATTTTTCCTCTGTGGAATTTCGCTCTTCTGTGAAGTATTGGAAATATTCGAAGAGATAATACCGTGTCTAGTCCCTCAAAATTTGTGCCGTGAAATGATCTCCGTGAAACATATCCGCACAGAACTGAAAAGTAGGCCTTATGCAAATTTATTTATTAATCGGCCAGATTATTTCTGTAAAATTAAAAGTCAAGCAGATAAAATCGGCAAAAACAATTAGCTTTCCTTTACATACTTTGATCAAATCGTATAGTTGCACTGAAAGAAAATCAAGTAATTTCTTTCGATTTCAATGAAGTCATTTAATTTTAGTCCTTATTTCAGTCCTAGAGCTACAGAGGGATGATTGGGGTTCCAATGGCCCCTACCTCCCCGAATACTGCTTTCTATTTTGCCACTAAAAGAATAAACTAATGAGCACTTTATCTTAAAACATTGCGCGGAGGGTACGTGATAGTTATATATACTATTACATAAAATGGAGTGTTGTCTGTCTGTCCAATTCGACCCCAAGCGTGTCATACTGATCGCATAAAAATTATGGGTAAAAATAATTTTGACCGCCTGCGGGCTCAGTTTATTTTACAAACTTTGATTGAAATACATTTTCATTTCGATATTTATATTAATGTTTTAAATCTGAACGATTTCTGGGACAGAACTTGACTGCCTAAACGGGTAATTTTCAATGTGTAAAAAAGTTTAGTATAGAAATTCGAATATAAAGTTAGATTCTGTTTTGTAAAGATAGAACTAGTATAATATGTCTAAATTTTATCCCTCGCCATGATAATCGACGGATATTTCTTCTAGTGAATAATAAAGACAAAGTTGTCGATCTTTCGAGTTAAAAAGATGACGATGAATTCGCTACACCCAAAACTTTGACAATTCCCCATAACTTCCAATATAGAGGGTGGGCCTCTTTCATCGACGACCGAGATATTTTTTAAAGTACGTTAGAGAGAGAAAATACTAAATAGCTCTCTCGACGCCATTGTGGGCAGAGGACTCGCCGCTGTATTCAGCAATTCTATTTGTCGCAACTGCGCAACCCGACTGCCGCGCACGATCCTCATCCCACTAGGTAGGCATTCCGCGTGGTGTCGATATCTTACCTCGAGTCGCAGTAAGCAGTCCAAGGCTCAGCCCGCCATTCACTTTACCTCTAGGTGCAGCAGCACCCCATTGCCCCGATCAATTGGTGGCATTCGCCCAGTAAAGTACAACATGAAGGTTAATTTTTCAGCTATTATTTTCCATAGCTCTTGAGTTGCAGGTCATAAATAACAATCTATTTTCAATCTTCATTTAGATATCAAAGGTAAATTCCATTTGAAAAGTTGCACGGGATACAGTCGTCTTGGATTTTCTACTCATGAAGACATTTAGACCTTCGAATTAAGCGAGGAAATCTATCTCATTTCACGTAAAAAGGCGATAAATTTGAGCATTTCTTCTATTGATAAGATTCTTTTAAAAAGACTGTCTTTACGATCTCATGTTAAGTGCGATCCATAAACCATGCCAAATCACTCATCAGCCAATATTGTCCATATGTTTCCAGTCATAGGAGAATGTCATGGCAATTGCCGAGAATGGGCTGCATTGGACGCCCAATGCTCCGAAATGTATGTTACATCAAAAGATGTAACATAAAAGAATAAAAGATGTAACATAAAAGAATAAAATGATGATGAAAGTAATAAAGAATGTGATGAAAGAATGACTTATCTGCCTGGTCCTATACCAAACTTGAATAATAATTAAAATATCAGACATCTCCATTTCTGCGATAAAAAATTGAGGGTCTCATCCGGAAAAAAACGGCTTGACCTTGAAGATCATGCTCAAACCATTTGTAAAGTTCAACAATGGGTCCTTCCTTCTAAATCTACAACTTTTGTACTGAATATTTTTCACCATATTACTTAAATAATGACCTATCAGTCATCCCGAATTCGCTCAGCAAAAATGTGTATTTGGCCGTTGAATAGCTTTCAGATGATATTCAAACCTATCATGTTATTAATTTTGTTGCATGTGGATTTTAACTCCATTTTCTTGTCTAAAATAATAAATAGATTCTTCTAAAGTGTGTATTTTTCCGAGCGATTATTTCCAAATCGGTGTGACCGCGACTATTAGAAAAGCTGATCTTAGCGGTGTTCGCTGCCGTTCGTTACCATCAACGGCTGCAGTGGGTCATTTCTGTTATCTGGAGTATTTTTTGGTCGGAACAGCAATGCATAGCATTAATCAGTTATTGTACGCTCTCAGTCGATGTCGGCAGGGGTCCGTTCTGCATTAAATTAGAATGAGTGTAACCATGGCAACTGAAAATCGGACGCGTGAAAATGAAATTTTTAAAAAATTTTATGTACTATTTCACTAATTTCTCCAATAAAAATGATGGTTCCCAATAAAGCAATTAACTTGGCCTTGAAATGGACACGAAGGTCAGTCTCAAGGTCACATACGAGGTCACTTATGGTTGTCCTCTTTCAAACTCTACTACTTTTGCATTTATAATTTTTTCTATCTAATGTAATTGAAAAAAAATTTTCAGTGCGTCCATTAAAATGGCCCATCTAGTAATGATTATGTTAACTGTGAGCAATTACTCAAGAATGCAACTAGGACCACCCATAGAAATATGATGTCAGTGGCGAAAATATGGAGCGTCAGTAAATAAAATAATTAATACCAGAATAAAATATAAAGGGGATCATAATATAATAAAATGAAAAAATAAAGCATTCATTACTATCCATGTTATTTTCATTCAACAAGTTGATCTGATGTTTAAGAGCGAATCTAGCTGTGCCCGATGCTTGGCCACAACAAGCCCAAGACGCCTGAATGTACGATCATAGGAATGCTACCGCGAGAAGCATATACAAACTACAAAAATGTGAGCGTTAAAACTGTTCGAGGATTAATTCTATCACCCTTCGAGACGGGAGATTCCGTTATATTAATGCAACAGTTGGTGTCATTATCGCATGCCGGCTGCCGGGTCAGATATCCTTAATAAGTAGATTTTATCTGCAAATAGACTCGGTGCGATGTGAAATACGCGGCTACTCATCAATATACAGCTCTCGATTTAATCAATGCGTAAAGGAGTGAAATATAAAGGTTTTATCAGTCACGGAAATCCTGCCTTAGCGTAAACCCTCTTTGAACTTCCGCGTAAAACGTTCGCGTACCGCTCGACCAATGTTGTTGTAGCAGAAGCGGCAGAAGCCTTGAGCGCGCCATCAGCCTTGAGCGCGCCATCTGACGGAAGACGACGACACAAGGAGAGGGTGGTGAGGAGACGGGCAGTTTGGTCACGGACTTGGGGGGTGCTTGTAGGATTACGGGGCTCAAAAGGAGCCTGTACTCAACTTTTGTCCGATCACGTTTGGGACCTCCAGTTGAGGATTTTTTGCAGTTGATTTCTCGATAAGCATCTATCGATTCGTGCGCCGATTTCTGCGTATCTTCCTTCGGCCCCCACGAAGACAATATCTATCACATTGAACTGATAAGATATGGCTGATCCAAGTCATCAAGTGCCGCTGGTGAAGGAGGGCCAGTTTCCTCTCGGCGAGTGTCCTCCACCATACAAGGAATCCGAGATGAATGGCGGGTACGAGAACCAGATGGCATACAACGTCCAACAACCTGGTTTTGCTCCTCGGCTGCCGCCCGGCAACCAGTATCCATACAACCACCAGCCACCCGGTGTTGTACCTCCACAGCCGCAATCATACCCGGCTCCTTCGGGTATGTTTACATACAGAGCTTTATCGTAGGACATGTTGAAAATTGTGCTGTGAAAATACCATTGTCGGTAAATGTCTGCTTCCGTCACACACCTTTCAAAAATTTTTTTCGACCCTTTCCACGTAGCGTATCGCCGCGAAATTTTTGTGACAAAAACTAGAAAGATGCCGGTATGTATTAATAATTATATTTTGTGGGAATTACTTATGTACGGTAAATAGGAAATTTTTTAATGTAGAGGTGACGTTTTTCCCGGCCGCCATTGCACTGTTTCCACTTTTGAGCGCAGCGTGCCGCGACAGTCGCTGAGTTGCGTTTACTCACTAACATCTTCCGTTCCATGTTATTCGTAACCGCTCAGAATGTCGTCGCTTGAACGCTGGAAACACGGAACATTTGAAGTAATGTTTCATTTCTGGTTTAGCCTATGTTAAAAATTCATTGCACTGCGTTACCAAGTCTATCATATTCCCTTATTATGCCTTTAAATACACTTCCCTTCCTGATTATAAAGGTGGAAATAGGAGGTGTAGGCATGTAGAGACGTATATTTTCTGGAAAAAAATCTCCCTCGAGATGGTTGGTGATTATAAGGGTGGTAAAAGGTGGTGTAGGCATGTAGAGAGGTATATTTTCTAGAAATAAATCTCCCTGGAGACAGTTGGTGATTATAAGGGTGGAAATAGGAGGTGTAGGCATGTGGAGACGTATATTTTCTAGAAAAAAACCTCCCTAGAGACGGTTGGTGATTATAAGGGTGGAAATAGGAGGAGTAGGCATGTGGAGACGTATATTTTCTAGAAAAAAAATCTCCCTCGAGACGGTTGGTGATTATAAGGGTGGAAATAGGAGGAGTAGGCATGTGGAGACGTATATTTTCTAGAAAAAAATCTCCCTCGAGACGGTTGGTGATTATAAGGGTGGAAATAGGTGGTGTAGGCTTGTAGATAGGTATATTTTCTAGAAAAAAATCTTCCTCGAGACGGTTGGTGATTATAAGGGTGAAAATAGGAGGAGTAGGCATGTGGAGACGTATATTTTCTAGAAAAATATCTCCCTCGAGACGGTTGGTGATTATAAGGGTGGAAATAGGAGGTGTAGGCATGTGGAGACGTATATTTTCTAGAAAAAAAATCTCCCTCGAGACGGTTGGTGATTGTAAGGGTGGAAATAGGAGGTGTAGGCATGTGGAGACGTATATTTTCTAGAAAAATATCTCCCTCGAGACGGTTGGTGATTATAAGGGTGGAAATAGGAGGTGTAGTCTTGTAGGGAGGTATATTTTCTAGAAAAAAATCTCCCTCGTGACGGTTGGTGATTATAAGGGTGGAAATAGGCGGTTGAAGCCTGTAGAGACGTGTATTTTCTGTGAAAAATCTCTCTGGAGACGGTTGGAGAACGGGAGAAAGCGGCTATGAGACATGGGGAAATGACAGAAAAGTGATAGGGAAGTTGGAAATGAATAAAAGCGACTTCATAAGTCAAAAAAATGGCATTAACAACTTCGAAAATAGGCATTTCGAGGTCGATTACCGTCCCACCCCAGCACCCCTGTTTCACTCCACAGGGCCCGTAACCTTGTCGGCTGGGGATATAATAGGCATATTTAAATGGCGTTATCGTAGCTGGTACTCGTAAAAACACGAATTTCTACACTCCAAAGAACGCTATTCGTCACTTCAACCCTCCATTAATCACGAAAACTGTTTCTACATTGCCATTTATGCCTTTTTCACTACCAAATATACCCACCAAGGGCCTGTGTACTGTCCCACCCCAGCAACCCTGTTTCACTCCACAGAGCCCGTAACCTTGTTGGCTGTGGTAACAAAGCGTATATTGTAGAGGTGAAGGTAGAGATATCCCTCTGTCGGAGCTTTCGCGAAACTGAGAAAATGGCGTCGAAAAAATGACGAAAATTGGTCATTTTGTAACGTGAATATCTCAAAAACCTGTGCCTTAATAACTTTGCTGTTACTTTTGTTTTGTACTGAGATTCTTCAAGAAGTAAACTATGTCACAGTCATTACCCTTAAAATCACCAATTTCCCGCAATAAGTGTAAGAAAGGTGTGTGACGGAAGCAGACATTTACCCCATTGTCCAGTGCTAGAATTGGATCCTGCATTTCCAAAATTCGCGCCTTGTGCTTTTGTCCAGACTTCCCCATCGGCGCGTGCCAATTTGATCGGTAAGGTTTCGAGTGATTCGAATGAGTCCCAGTGGGCAACTCGCTCAGATTTAACTGTCACGGGAGGAATATTTACAAGGAGAGTTCAATTATCACTGTGTCGCAGAGGATATAGGAATCGATATTATGCTGTAGTATGAAATGCTATTGACGCTGGCCAATTTGTTATCCACCTGGACAATGGTATTGTGTTTGTATATTAACGACATTGACCTGGCTTAGGGAATGGCCGTGGAAGTGAATCAAATACGATTATAAGGGGATAAAGTGGGTCAAGACGCAGCGGGAATTTTTGGAAGGGGCTTGGTGATATCTTAAAATTTCGGGGAAGTTGGGAGGACGCTTAGGGGTGATTGGGGGAGACTCGGAGAAAATGTTAGCGGTTCGGGGCGTGGTTTATCAGATTGGGATATTGGCCTTTTAGAATGAAGTTAATCGACTGAACGCCTGACAAACAAGTAGTGAAAATAGAGAGGATTGGGGTGTCTTCAATGGGAGGAGGTTTGGTGGAGAAAGAATTTTTTTTTTTGGAGAAAGAATGTTTTTATCTAGGAGGGATTCTGCGTAATCACGCTTGAGAATTGAATGGTGATGTTTGGTGAGGTGTATATTGAGGGAATCTGGGTTGTTACAAATGCGGTGGCGATGGATGAACAGGAAGAAGGGAAGGGAGTATTCGGTATGGGATGGGAAATTTAACAAGACGGTCAGTGATGGCACCTAAAAATCTCAGCATCTATTGTGTAATGGTCATAGCAGTGCATTTGAAACCAAAATCCTACATTGTAATAACAATGCACATGAGGTCGATGCCCTCGAGCAATCGGTAATTCAGAGGAAAATTAATTCCTTGGTGTGTTTGTTGTCTAATGAATGCTTGTTCCCTTCCCCCTCCCCTATCCTTGAATCAGTTGCACATTGATTCGTACTCCCTCTCTCTCTTCCCCCCTTCTATTCTCCTTTCTTCCACCCCCCAAATTTCCAAGTTTGCTTACATGTAGTGGTGGAGAGGTGAAGTCATATAAGTATAGAGAAGATACAGTGATATAGAACAGACACGATTACTTAAAAGAATACTTCCTGCATTCAAAGCGTCGTTCGTTTAACGTTATTGGACACATCGGCGAGACTTCACAACTTAAAACTACTAACAACTTTTCACAACTTAAGACAACTTTCATAACGTCATCTTGTCAACTTATGGCATTGATAATAATGTGTAATCCGAGATCTGATTAACTCGGCAAGAACATCGATGATGGATAGTCACAAATGTTACACACGCGGATCGTACACCTTTCGAAATAGGAATGATACGTAGGTTTAATACCCGGTCTCCAGAAACTTAAAAATTCCCATAGAACTTGGGTCACACGAGACAGCTGCAACAATGTATGTACACGTTCATATTGTTCTTGGCGGCCTCGCAGTCCGCAATGGTCTGAATATGGATTAATTTGTCGCACAATCTTCTTGCGTCGTCCTGTTTGTTGACAGAAATGACTGCTGAGCAATGCGCGCATCCAGGGGGAGTACCGCTCACTGATCGCTCGGTGAGCGAACCACCGCTCTCCCCCTGGATGCTACCGCTCACCAACTGATCACCGGTGAGCGGCCGCCATTTTTCTGAGCGTACTCGAGGGTCGCTCCTTCTCCCCCGGAGTCGGTGATCGGCGCGAGTTCATCATGGCTAGGAAAGAAGTGGTTACGCTGGTTTCTCATACGCTGCGAAAAGATGACTCATCCTTCCCTTGGTACCCTTTGTACCTTGGAAAAAGAGAAAGAGAAGGTCTTTTGCAAACAAATCCCTCTGGAGTACAGTCATGAGTTGAAAATCTTCTTCCAGGATGGAGTACTCTAGTGCTACTTACGATATGGACGGCATTTTTTACACTGAGCATCTACAAAGCAAGGTCACCTTAATTCAAGTTATTAAATTTTTTCCATGCCTTGCTTGGGCTTGACAAGTGACAAATTTTCATAACACAAGGACAGTTCCAACTTTTTGTGTTGCAAACTTGCTTCTCATTGGGCCTCGCCCTCATGAGCACGAAGTAAGAACCACGTAATTTCGTTTACGCAGGCAAATTGCAAGTCAGCTTACGAGTTATTACAGAAGCATCAAGTATGTGTTTTTACCTGTTCTCCATTACGAGTATCTTACGCAGAATTTACGTAAAAATTAAATACTACTAAGAGATTTTGTTTACATATACATGCGCATCTCAAGTTTTCACGAATTTTACATAAACATGATATGGAGAGGAATCAAATATATCTGTTGACTGTATTTGCATTTGAACTTCCGTATTTCATCACAAGCCGGCACCACTTTCCAAAAAGTTGTTCGGTTACGGAATTCTAGACAACAGTTTTTGGCGACGAGATCACAATCCCTAATATATATTCATGATTCCTCCAATCAGTTTCATCATTGCCTACTCATCAATGTATTCAGTAGCATGCCTTATGTTAATTCATGAACTTTCTCAGATATTTTTCTTTTCATTTGCCTACGATTGAATCGCAATGCATTCATAAACACGACTTCAAATATCCCACCGAAGTGCTCACCTTAAGTTTCCATTCAGGGGGAAACTGATCGCTCGGACGTGGAACGTGAGCGGTGACGTAGCTCTCTGCTCACCGATCAGTGAGCGATCACTACCCCTGAATGCGCCCATTGGAAATGAGCGAAATTCGTAGTTGTTGAGCGATTGTTTCATTTGAATCATGACGCGGGAAAGTTTTATCCCTTCACGTAACGATTTCAATGCACTACACGGATAGATTTAAGTTCTTTGTTACTAAACAAACAAAAATAAAGCTTTAGAAGACAATAACGTAAATGTATTCATACCATAAGTCTGTGGTAATCAAATAATTACATGAAATACCGTGACCATCACACGTTCCCAAATAGTATCATAGGTTTCGCGAGCATTTTGGCCGACTGGATCGTCTTAAATATACTTCAAATTGTACTTTGATTCACCATTTCATTTAAACTCAAAGCACCATGACATTTTCAGTCATTAAATATTCTAATATCTTTGAATTAGAAGTGTTGTAATCCAGGAAATATTACGAATTTGCAAGGCCATGTAATTTCAAAAATTACGGCAATTGATGCCACGAATTTCGCTCAGAGCAGTCACATCACCAATAACTAGTATTACTGAAAAATAATTATTCTAGTAAAATTAGTTCATCCAACAAAATTTCAATTTAAATATGCCAGGTGATTGCGGCAGACATCTTGAAACTTGCTCACTCGAAATGAGTGGGCACTTGAGTATCCAAAAGGGGTCATTCGTTTCTGAGGGGAGTCCGAGAGAGCATCGTCACTCGAATGACGTCTTGTGATACCAAAGTAGCAACCGAGTGGAGTTTTGAGTGACGTTTGGGAAAAATCCGCGCTCGCGTATCGTTCTGTAATACGGCCCTCAATGTCCTGAGGACGATGGCGGTGGTATCTATCGAAACGTCGGCCCACAACGACCTGACCCGGTGGAAAACCCGAGAAGACTTCATCAGAGACTTGTTATGCTTGCTAGGTTTGAAGTTAGAACTCGGGGTGTGATAATATGGGCTTGTATGGAAAATAGAAGTGAAGAAACTTTCAAATGGATACTATTTTATCATTACTACGTATACATGCGTGATATTTATTATTTTTTTGCGGAAAAATTGATGAATTCGCTATGTTTAAAGGTTTTTTCAAATGTGAATATACTGATAAAAGATTTGGTACCTAATAGTTGTGTGAATAATTCCATACATTGTAAATGTTCCGTCCTTGTTTACTTCATTGAACCTACAAATTCTGTTTTCCTTGCTCTGGAAGGAAAAAAATTATCCCGTTGAAAAAATTATGGTCCAATGGAAAGTACTCTCAGGTAGCCATAATTTCATTGGCAGAATTAGTGTTAGCTAACAAACATCATAATTGTTAATAACGTTGAGCATGGGAGAGATTTTCACTGCATTCATCAAAGAAGGGGGACGATAAACCATTAGAGAAAATATAATTTGTTTTCAGCTTAATTATGTTAGCAACAACGCGTGTATTTATCAGTCAACAGTCGAAGATCATAGGTAGTTAGTTCGGAGTGTAATGCATTAATACATTGTTACGTGTTTTTTCACATAGGTAAAAGAATATTATAATGCCTTTCTTTGCATAAAGACGTTGATTGTGGTGAAATACAGTGAGCGATATGTCGTCCACTTTAGCAGCCCCAAGTAATCGAAGCATAATAGTTATTCACCATATTATGGTTTTTGAGAATTATTTTATTCATAAGCAATCAGATTTAAAAAATAATATTCTCTTTTAATTTGTCGTGTAAGGTTGGGAAGCATTTTAAAGAAGTAATCCACTTCAATCACCCACAATAATTATGGACACGGATGGCGCTTTTCGTATGTTTTACGAGATGAAGGCCGCATGGTGTCTCTTCCATCGTATAAGAGCTTACGAAAGTGTCAAGTAAGGATTTCACTTTGCTTGCCTATGATTCAAGGTATCTTGATATCATGTTAACGAGGCGTTTGCCAAATTCGAAAACGGCCTAAGACTGCCTCGCAAGGCGAATTTGAAACATTCTCGGGTTAGATGCTCATTCGTTGTTGTTTTTTGCACTCAAGTAATTTCATTATGACGGTGACAATGAACCTCGAGTTCAGTCTCTTTACATCAACGCACCCAGTACTGTTTATTATATTACAATTATTCAATGATGATGCAGGACAACCTAATACGAAAGATGACTCCTTGAATCCTCATTTCTCCTTAAGCCAATCTATTCACAGTGAATAAATACTTGAACTACTCACTAGCTGAATATTCTTGGTTTAACATTGAGTATGGCAAAATCTCGCGAGAGGTAAGATTCCAATGCTCGAAACCAATCTCTCTTTTTACCACCTAAATATCAAGTCGCATTCTAGGTAAGATATTTTTGGTGATCCGCTAGTGATACATATCATCGAAATCTCTTATTCAAACTCCTAGTTCTCTAAGAAATAATATGCTGTGAAAAACGTACGTATTATAGTACGTTTCAAGGCACAGATTGGACTTTTATTACTATTTTGAGACAAGAAACCGCTGAGTATCTATGGCGATAGAAGCACAAACTGGTTAATAGAAAGGGTCTGCAACGCCTTCCGCGACCGAGCTAGGGCGACTCCTTAACCCCGTCGCCACCGGGGCCGACACGACCAGGCGATGGCTTGGTATTCTAATAAAAAAACGCCTAATGAACGCCGCAAATGTGCCTATTCAGTCTAGTGACTTAGTGGATTACCGTTGGTTATTTAGCGTTGAATTGTGAAGCAACCCTACGTCAAGTTAATCCGACTGTGACTTTCAAGCATGCTAGTTGACATTTATTGTTACATTTTACTTCAAATTTGTAGAATATGTTCGTATTCAATGTATGAAAGAATTTTTTTTTTTTTACATTTTACATTTTTGTAAATGGTATAGTACGTTCTGAATTAAATGTTCACGAAACATGTACTGGCCCCTGTCGAAGAGAGAGTGAAATTTTTGTATCAAAATTCGCTATTGGGATGATCGTCATTTCTACATGAAACGAGAGAGCTATGAAAATGGGGTCAAATACAATTGTGACTTCCTCCAAAGCTCAGCATGCCGAAACGTAATTTGAGTTTCGATTTCCATCAATGCACACTCTCTCTAATTACTCCTTAATTATCTGAAATAAATATTGACATGTATCATGTATATCTATCTCGCTGGTGAAAATACGAACCGAGCGGTACAACCAATGAAGTGTAGAACATAACAGAATTGCACGGTAACCCAGCAATGATGATGTTCTGAACGGAGACTAATGTTGTTACATCCTCAATTGGCAAAATTTTTATTTTACATTTTGACTTAACTTCTTTAATTTTTATTGAACTTTATGTAACATTTAGTCGAATTTATTTCTTGTGTATCTCAAATGCTAAAAATCACCATTTTTCGTATGCCACCAACAAGGCCGTTTCCAAAACTGCGAGCGGTGATATCTTCATTACGTAAACAGACTCTACATGACGTCAAAATAACGTCATCAACCACAATTAAATACTGAAGTTGCTATTGATGACGTGATTTTGACGTAATGTCTGCTTACATAATGAAGATAACACCGTAAAAGCTCAACACGGACCTTCGCATTTGCAAACGTTTTATTTTCAGCGCGTGAGTGAGGAACACGGCCCCCATTAAGTTTATAAGATGTGGAACTGGCTCGCCACCATCCATGTGTCTCTTATCAACTCCGACTGCGACCCCTGTTCCTGCGACCCGAAAGTATCAATTTTCTCCTCGGAGTTCTCGCGGGCGAAGTTGCGACTATTACATATTTTTTCTTCTCCCCCTTCTCCTCCCTCGCGGCGCTTCGGCTTCGGTGTTCCATGTCCCGGCGCTGCGGCTAAAGGCTTTCGTGAGCCGTTGAGTGGGAAATTCAAACGCTAGGGCGCCCCCTTATGTCCTCGCCTGCTAACCCGAGGGTCGCGGATTCGAATCTCGCCTGGATAGATTATTCACTGCCCAGGACATGAATGTTTTTGTTCGTCATATTCAAGTTAATTGTAAGAGAGGACTCTACTGGCCTAAATTCGCTCGTAATAAAAGGCAAATTATTATTATTATTTTCCTTCCAGCCCTCTGGACTCTTTCGGGTAGGCACGCGGCGGAATTTTGTCCGCTCTCGATTTTTTCTTCATTTACCACGTATAAGTGCAAATTTATACATTGGCTGCCACCATTAATGATCTTACGACTATCCTCAGGGGCCACAAATAGTAATCTTACTTTCTCATCTAAGTGTTGTGTTTAAGTTTTCATTGCCATTATAGTTTAGTAAAAAAACATTCAGTTTGTATGTTTAGAAAAATATAAAAAATGTATATTTTAAAAAATTTTAGTGACATCACCGATGGTACTCATGCTACCATGTGAGCGATTTTTATTCCTAGAAACAATTAGGATAATTGAGAGAATGACACGCTAAGTACGGCGTTCAATGAACCGATACTGATGTTCCGGGTTTTCTGGTTCAAGATGATATTGGGTGGATATGACCAAGCCTAGGAAAAAAGGGCTGGCGCCGAGTAACAGTCGCAATACTTAATAACCACCCGCATGGGAAAAATATGAAAATGTACAACGTAGTCGAGGACAGAGAGAAAAACTCATCGTAAGAAATGAGAGATCTATCAGTTTCAACAATAGTAGTCAGCCGAAAAATAGCCAACGAAACATTTTGAAAAAAAAGAAGGCATGCTGATGTGCGAATGGGAGAAAAAGAGGATGAAATGAAAATTAGGTCAGTGATACATGTGCTCTTACCTTACCCACTGGTGAGACACGGCCCTAGGAGAGCACATGCCTCCTCAATAATTCCCCTCCAGTTCTCTCGCTCCAACGCACGAATTCGCCACCTCAACCCTCTCTTGACTAATGAACGTCCTCCACAACGTTATGTCTTCAGACATTCTTTCCAGATAACCGAACCACCTTACTCTAGGACTCTTTACTTTACAGACCAGACTAGGTTTTCCAGATAAGGGGCTGTACATAATCCACGTAGACACCAAACAGGGGGAGGGGGTTGGAGGAATGTCTACGGAGGCAATGGTCGACACCATACAGTTTATAGTAAATGACAGATTATCATAGCTTCAAATGTAGTATTTCTTTTACTTACCTTTCCTTAAAATCAGCCTTAAATCGCAGATTGTCCATGAAAATTAATAAATAACCCATTTCTCAGCTTTTTCCACGAAAAAATAAAAGTACGTGAACAACAGGGGGGTCCGGATGAAGTCTACAAATGTCCAAGAGGGGGTCAAAAAGTGGCCTATAGGACCAAGGTGAGGAGGTCAAAAAGTGGCCTATTTTTGCCTACGTGGATTATGGACAGTCACTAATCTGTATAGCTGTGCGTTAGTGCGGATGCGTTGTTTCCTTTTTTTGGTCCGTAAATTCATAGGTGGATCTTCATCCCCCACGTGTTGAGTATCTGCTATCTCGGCTCTTCATGACCCAGGTTTCACTGGCGTATAGAACCACGGGGTGAAGAGCAGTTCGATATGACATTTCCTTTGTTCTTCGAATCAATAGGCTTGAATTAAATAGGCGCTGTTGGCCAAAATCAGCCTTTTTTCCTCGCATTAACTCTTTCTTCAATTTCCAAGCTGTTATCATTATCTTCTGACACAAATGAACCTAATTATCTTAAGGAAGACAAACTCTCAAATTGGTATCCCCCTTCCGTAAACGGCGCTGGAGGTTCATTTCCAGTCATTTTCATAACCATAACCTTCGTTTTTTCTTCCTTTATGGCAAGTCCGGTCCTTAACGATTCCTCCCTCATTTGCTGAAAGGCTTCTCTCAGCCCCCACTCATTTCTTTCAATGTTTGAGAGCGACACAGAGACGCCTCACTGCATCTCTAGGTCTGACAGAAGCGAAAAAATAAGATAGATGCACTTCCGGACAGATGGGTACAAAAGTTCGTTTTTTCCGCGCACATTAAGCGTCCACAATAAAAACTAAGCTCCGCTCAATACACTCCCATGATAAATGTCACCATTTCACCTCCCAAAACCTTAATCCTTACATCTTTACATGGCTAGTGTCCTCACAGCCCTTGCAACAAGCCCTTGCGATGGCTCGCAGGGTATTATGTATTTTGATGTTGATTTCTGCTAATTAAATCCACGTCATCAGCGTATGCCGTATACTGTACTGCCCTGTTAAATAATATGCCACCAGGATTGATCTCTATCTTCCGAACAACTCGTTTACTATATGTTTAGTTAGTTTACTATCGTCAGTAGTTTACTATATTCGTACTACCATGATTCCCATGGTCCCTTCTACAGTGTCTTTCCCCACCACGACCCTCTGGACTCCCTCCAGTGGGAGTAACATGGAACTGCGAAATAAGGAAAAAGCTCTTAGGGGTGAAACCAACGAGAGTAGGCAGATACTTTTATTGCAGAGAGAATTGTAGACGAGCCTGATGAGGATCATGGGAATGGTCAGCAAGACCTTGGCTGAAGTTTTGCCTTTTTCCCCTTCTTTTGGGCCGTAGGAGTGGGTGAAAACAAGATCTAGAGAAGGTTGAGTGGAGAAAATTCGCTCTAGATCTGTATGGCTTAGCCAACGGGAGGTGCACGCCATTTTTCTTTCGGGGTAGTAGATATATGTAGATGTATGCTACCAGATGATCCAGGCCAGTTCCGGAAGTAATTATTGTGTGTCACTGATTTGCATAAGCTCTGGCAGATACTGCAATCTTTGTTCCTAATATCCAGAAAGAGTAGTTTCTTAAAACTGTAGCTGATAATGCAAACCACTTCTGAATTTGCCGCATACCTGTGGCCGTGGCTTCGATTAGACCATCCACTGTCCGCTATTACTGAAATGAATAGGGCCCCTGAAAATTATATACTATATTTTGTCGCAAATTTATAACAGCACATGTAGACCGTGCGACATATGATGCAGTTGTCACAAAATAGCTACTAGTCCAATATTTTGCATTCAGAATCATTATAACATGCATTAGAAATTGCTCTTAATTTCCGCCCAAATATATGAAACCAACAAATATACCACTTCCATCTAAATGAGCATTTCTATGTGCAATTTTGGAGTCACTTGAGTCGTTTGAAAATGCGAAATAAATAATAATTGAAATCGCTTCAATTGGGCAGCAACAAGAAAAAACCAAGCGAGGAACCCTTTTGAGTATTTTAAAGCATAAAAATTTGACTGCTACAGCCAAGTTCGGTTCCTTATGTGATAACATAAATCTTCCGACACATCAAAATTATTAAAAAAAAAAATTCACACTTCCAAATCTCCCAAATTTCGGATTGTCGGGCACCCTCGAGCTATTTTCCATACACCCCTTTTGGCTACGCTACTTGCAGGTCCTCGACTGCCTCCGATGTCTTCTACAAGTGTGATGAAAGTTAGATGAATAGGGTCACATCATATGATATGTTCTCTTGATATGGACGTGTCAGTATGCAGACGTTTTCTCGAAAACTACGGAACATATTCTATTAAGACTGGGTACTTTAGGGTAAAAGGAATCCATTGGGCCTAGTTAAATTCTCGCAAAATCGCCCTGTTCTCTTAGAAATCACGTAGGGATTCAATGGTGACGAACATTCTCGGTATTATTATGAAAACGAAGCCATAATCACAGCGCGAATATTATGACCACGGGCTGTTATGCAAACAACTATGACAATGAAAACAGCCTTTAGCACGAGTGTGTCATACTGACGTGGGGGTTTCTCTCGTGCATTGTAAAGCGAGCAGTATTTGTGTATACGCATGCGCTATGTAATAATTTTATCAAAACTGGATACCTGATCTACTCGAATGTTGTTGGTATTTTACGGTTTTGCAGTACGAGATATCGATAGGGATAGGTTCCATTACCCAAAAAATCTGTTTTATATAGAAATGAGAGCCCAACTTCCCATAAATAGCGCTTAGACAGAGTTTAGTCTGACTTAGAGATAGACATAAATAGAGACTTAGACAGACAATTGAAACAATGAATAAAGTTGATTTTTCCACAATTTTATTTTCCTTTATTTTAAATAAAATTATGGAAAAATCAAGTTTATTCATTGTTTTAACATGAATCGTTTCTCCCAAGTAACGGCCGACAACACCAACTAGACTTCAATTACTTTTGTTTGGCTCCGCAGCCATGCATTATTTATTTATTCGTTTATTTTGCTTCTTTAACTGCTCCGTGGAAGGCCTCTGAATCGACGCGACCTATATTTTAGCAAACATTTACAATTAAATAATCTTTCTATTACTTTTTTTTTCGAGTAAACCTATGTCGGCGATTATTAATGAGATTTTGTACATTTATGATAAAATACATAAAGAATTATTTTGCAAAATATAGATGTCCTTATTATTCAAAATTACACATATTGTCTGCCTCGCAAAGCTCGGTCCCCCGTTACTTGACATATTGAGTAATATTTGCTTATATGTGTGTGTATATTTATATGGGCGCATGGGGATGCAAACATTTTCTTGAAAACAAGCTGAACGTATTCTACTGAGAGTGGATATTTTCTATATTGCTCGTTTAATAATGTGACTCATATGCATCGTCGAGAGACTCGGAATGGATTTGGATCCAATAGACTACGACTGATCAGGGATAAGGACATAACTACTGGACTTAGACCCCCTGTTGATGGTAACTGTAACGATATACGCCCTATTAACCTCACACCAGCCTGGTTACGAGGAATTTAAGGGTTAGAGTGTGCTTCAAAGGAGCGGTCAAGAACCAAACTGAACAGGCTAAGAAATCGCGGTTTTTGCGCATTTGAAAGCAGGTGGTAGCGCATTACGAAGTTATTCACTTTACTGTATGGTTCTAGGAATGAAAGCTGCAGATAAAAAAACCGCTGCGCACAGTGTATGCAAGCGAAGGCTTGGTGGCCGTCTTTGTTTGTATTTTATGCCTTTTCTGTTAATTCTTGCATTTCTTGTCCGATAACAGTTTCATTCCTCTTGAGAAAATTTGAAGTATCTTGACGTTTGGGCTTCTGGAAAAGAAGCGAGGAAATGCTCGCGAGAGCTCGAATCGAATTGCATGCTTTACTTACATGTTACGTAACTACGGAATACAATTGTATCCATATGATTCCATTTCACGAGTTCTTAATAAAATTATTTTATTAATAAGCAATAAGATTTAAAAAATAATATTCTCTTTTAATTTGTCGTATAAGGTTGGGAAGCATTTTAAAGAAGTAATCCACTTCAATCACCCACAATAATTATGGACACGGATGGCGCTTTTCGTATGTTTTACGAGATGAAGGCCGCATGGTGTCTCTTCCATCGTAAAAGGGCTTACGAAAGTGTCAAGTAAGGATTTCGCTTTGCTTTCCTAGGAATAAAAATATCTTGATATCAAGTTAACTAGGCGTTTGCCAAGTTCGAAAACGGCCCAAGTCAAAGATGTTTGGGCGGCGGTTCTCACCCCCTCTCCTCTTCCCCCTTCGTAAAAAGAATAGAAAACATTGTATCTTGGTGACGTTATACTCTTCCAACCGTCCTTCCCCGATTTTCCTTCCTTTTCCCAATCCCCCAATCTCCAAATCCTCTATGTAAGGCTTGGGTCGGTGTACTTCCAATCTTAACCCAACCTCCAGAAGTCCTTGCCCACAACCCTGCCGGGAGTGTTAAAAAATGCTCCTTCTATCTGATTCTCCCGCATCCCGGTTCAGCACCTACACTATTAGAACAAATTTCTCTCTGCACATGAAGAATTGTTAAAAATTTAGAATGTGCCATAAGTTGTCTGATCAAGGTGGAATTGGAAGTAGTTTTAAATAAAGGGCAAGGAAGTGCAAAGTTATACAATTATAAAAATAAATATATATCTGTCACTTACACGAAGTCAAGCCTAAAACAATCCAATTTATCAATAGACAAAGGGGTGAAAACACAGAATTCAGTATTATGCGAGTGGGGAGCCAAAAACAACCTTGGTACAATCTAGTGAAGGACAACTGGTGGTGGGTGGCAATTTTCCTACTCACAGTTACGTAACAATAAAATGCCACACGGGTATAGCCCTGTTTTCTCACGCCCCTTAGGTTATTTTTGTTCTTGCCAACTGTTTTTCTTCCGTTTCCAGGAGCAGTTAAGCTAGCTTGCTGTCCTATCGCGTATCTCTAGGATAATAATAATTTGAGGAAACAAATGAAAGGTGGTAGGCGTACAATAACATTGACACTTCAGTATTCACATGTCATCAGAAAAACCAATATTTTTTAACTCATGAGTATGATTCGTGCGATTTAATGAATGAATTGGTTAAAGATGAGTTAGTAATTATTTATTAATGCTTATTTGATGGCAGTAGTTTCACTATAACCTTATTCGTCAAGCTAACGTGCAACGCCTCAATCTGAATCACATGTTTATTGAAAGAAGTCGAGAAAAAGCCTTGCCACTAAATTCAAGAATTATATTGTGCTTTGATCCTTACATTCGAGCGAGTGACATAATTTGGTCGTTGTTTAACTCGTTAGGCAATGCCGTGTCAGCATTTATGCGTGATCAGCTCCACTGTCCGAACATGCAAAAAACAATAGCCACTACCTGAAAATTTTCTCCCCGTGGTTGCAGCATCTAGAATGTATAACTAATGTTTTTTCTTAATATTTGCCAATTGGCTGATTTAAGCCACTCTCTGGTTAACGCTAGTAGATTAATGATGCTATATAACCTTAAGGAAGGCTATTTTCGCTGAATACCAGACAATATTTTCTAAAGCCATTATAAATTAAGTCTTTACATCTTAAATATATCGTAAACATTATGCGCATCGCTTAAGTAATCTTTTACTGAAACAGAAGGACTCGCTAATCATCCAAAGAGGATTCATTTTTGGAAGGCAGTGGGTTTTCCCGCTTCTCGGCCAGCTTCCGCCGCCACAGAATTCACTCCAGATTCAGTCAGGCTGAATATTTGCGGCCCCCGCTATCCATCATAGCACAGCTCATCGGTCAGACGTCATGATTTCTAAAGATGTGTCCTCATTGGCTGAGTACCACCACTTCCGCCGCCGCCGCCGACCTATGAAGCCGGCCTTCGTCGGAACGTACAAACCTGTACTTTTGTGCTTGACGAGAGGGAACGTCCCTCGGCGAAAATTTTTGGCCTGTAAGGGATTATCTCTGGGGTGGGGTGAAGGTGGGTTGGGTCGATTGTGTCGGTCCTATCCCGTCGGTGTCGGGATGGGGATGCATGGAGAGAAAGGTCGGTCGGAAGACGAGGTCGCAAGGAAGCTACAGGAATGAAAGACAGAACTCAAATATCCATTTCATGTCTTCATTGGCGCACAGGAAACCTTCTCTGAAATTGATGGGTCAGTCTCTTACTTGACGCAGAAAGTCTATTGTCGTCGCGATAAGAGGTTGAATCGGGTCAAATCGAATGAAGAAATCATTTTTTACGCTTACATTTCTGATAACAACAAGTCGTTGTCTAACATACGATAGAGGTTCCATTATCTACGCATTAATCGCAGTATTGTGCCGAATTTTCGGCGCAAATTTGGCCATAATTTCGCCGCGGACATCGTCGCGAGCCGGACATAACGCGAGATGCTGGCGGCCTCTTTTCGGAACTTTGTGGCAAAAGTGCTCCTCTACGCTGCCGTCTCAACCAATGACTGGACGACCAGTTCCCCTACTTCCCCCTTCTCCACTGATCCAGAGCTACATCCCCTCCTTCTTACTGCGCTGAACGAACGTTTCATCGCTGCGGTCCTCTCCCACCCCTCCCCTCTGCCAGCCACCTTGTGTGTACTTTGTCAGCTGGCATCGCTCAAGTTTCGGCAGCTAGCCTGCGGGCCTCATTTTCGTGCAATCATTGTAATTTAGTATATTAAATATAGGGTGACTGTTGGAAATCAATCCGTTTTGGTCATTTTTGACTCCTTTCTCAGTGTGTCAATTCGTCTTTCCGCGACGTTCGTCACAGTATATAGTATATTAACCGCAGTATGCATAGTATCAAGTAGTATCCATATTTTAAAAAGTTGTCACGGGTCACTCATGGCTTTAGAAGTAGAATAATAATATAATTTACACTATATATTCGCGACCTTGAACTTTGACCTCTATTCAAAGTCAAACAGGTGGGATTAAAGGAAGAGAAAACTCCACTTTTTCTTATCACAGTACTACTAGGATATCCTGAAAGTTTTAGGAAAATAGACGGCATCAATTATCACAAGTTGTCCAGACTTAAAAAAAAAATTGGCTGTTAAAGGTTACTCTGGCTTTTCACCGGGTCAAACTCTCCATCTTGGCCGACGTTTTAATGAACGAATCGTCCATAGTCATCAGTGCATGAATGTCCTGGTGACAATGGACGAATCGTCGAAATGTCGGCGAAGATGGAGAGTTTGACCCGCTGGGAAGCCAGAGTAACCTTTAACAGCATTATACGCCGGGAAAGCCTTAGACGTAGAAACGGCTGTTCCACTGGCGGAGCGCACCAAAAAAAGGGGTTGAAGGAGTAAGCATTGCCGGTGACCCCCTTGCGCGCCGGCCAACCCTGCTCAGTGCCTACCACCGCCGGCCCCTTGGAGACCTGAGAAGACATCTGAGCGCCCCATCAGGTATACATCCCCCTTCCGGAAGCGCAAACTCCCCCCACTTATTGTTACTTTCCTTCGTCCCTTGGACAATCTTGTCCAAGACGGCCGTCTTGGGTAAGGGATCCGCAAGTGATTAGCTTGCACTTCGGGAGATACCCTTAAACCCGCTGCTTTCCCACGATGTTGTCATTCTCAATGCCCAAGGGTGCGACAAGACATAAGGTAGTCCGAGCGAGATAGTTCCCTTGTCATAATAGAGACCATATTCGAATTATAAGCTTTAATTTCACCAGCTGAAGGGCACAAGAATTAAATAATGCATTATTAATGGTGAAATAATATAGTTTTATGTGATAGAAATGGTATTTTATTAAATGAAAATATCTAAACAAGTCTTTAACTTGACTAATTTGTTTCGCTGGTTCGTTTGAAACTCCTTCAAAACGGAAGGTTTTTAGTGGTAGCGAAGAACCTATTGCGGTGACAATATGATTAACTTTCAAAAATAGTTGAGAAAATATACAAACTACACGCTGTTAGTTTTTTTACGACATCTAAGTGTAAGAAATTTCACATTATGTAAATGATGTCTCTCTGGAGCGCATACACGTGCCATTTCCCATGTAAAAGTTCTGGTATTTTCTGGCAAATATCTCCGAAAGTAAGTGGTAAGGGGTTGAATTTTTTGTGTAATTACAAGGGTGAGATATTTTCTTTAGAATGAGACCAAATGCATTGATATCTAGGTAAAATAATATTTTGTTCAAACTACCTTAATACTGCTTCCGCTTCCCTCCCCCCTGACTCCCAGTGCTGGGGAAAGACACATAACTTGTCCTGGAAAGGACGGTGCTGAAGAAAGGTCGTATTATTTCTTCGCGAAAGAAATTAGGCCATTGTCTATCCACAAATATCGCTGTGAGAAAAATAAAATAAACTTGCATTTCATAGAAATTGTGAGGCGCAATCCTTAACAGTCCTACTCACTCCCCTATCCACCCAACCGGTAACATCGTCCAACCCTAACCCCGCCCCCCGTCTATCTCTTGACCAGCGCGCCTGCGTTCCGCCTCCAACTCCCTCGCTTCCAGACTGCATGGTCTATAAATGAAAGAATAGCACACCCAAAAGAGGCTATAGAATAGAATAGAAACAACTCTATTGTTTGGGAACATAGTCCCTTGGAACATAAATTTAAAATACATGTCACCATGGGGCAACCAATACAAAACATAAAAACGAAAAAATAAACAAAAACTAGAAGCATCTTATATTGTTATGGGAACAACCTTTGGAACATAATTTCAAAATAATAAATACAAATAAGAAAATAATAGACATAAATAATGAATGTCGCTTAATTTGTACTGGTCAAAAATATGTTGCTCTGGAAACTGAGGGAAATAGATAATCAGTCGTACTCCTTTCGAATTGTGAGGCGTTCCCGGATAATTTGATGTAGTTTGGCAGGGAGTTCCACAATTTGCTTAAATTTATACATATTCAATGGAATGTAAAAAATATTTATTGATATGGCTGTACGGAGGACGCACCACATTTTTGATAAATTATTTATTATATCCTCATCATATTCTCAAGCCATCGGCTTAATATTTTTTGGGTGATTTCCGTACCCAGAATTACGATTTATTTCTTAAAAATATTTGTAATGAATAATATTTTATATCTCCGAGGATAATTGTAATTAGCAAGAAATGTTGGCATGTTTTCTATTATATAGTTGGGTTAATATTAGTATTTTTTTAGTTGATGCTACCGTTTTTTTTAATGAATTGTTGCAACAATTGCAAAAACGAAAACTATTACAGCAATTGTTCTACTAGTATTACAAAATCATATTTCACAAAAATTATCACTAAATGAAAAAGGAAACTTTCCATTTATTCTTGTGAATTTATTTTATGATTGTCTATTAAGTGGTCTTGCGGAAATCATTTGTTGAATTTGTGTATCTAAATCTGTAAACAAAATTTCTCACCTAAGTGCTTCAATTGAAAGTGTCCATTATCTGTCGTTATTTTTTTTACCATTTTGATGCATTAAGTAGTAGTCTGTAAGGTGTGAGTTCCAGTAGTATCGATAAAAATCGTAAATAATAATTTGTTTGTAGTAAATCTATTAACTTGTATAGTTTTTTGGTATTATTGTCCTTTAAACATTTATGTACATGAAGAACAATATGGCACTACTCACATTCCCACTGGGTTTAAAACTTCTTTCCCAGTGATTTACACGCTTCAAGCACGGAACTGGTTCTTTTTCACCATATTTGGTGGTATTTGGTTTGGAAAGTGGGCTCGGTTGACAGCTTGGAATCTTGTCGGTGACGGGCCTGAAGTTAGTGGCCCTCGCCTCGACAAACACTGCCTCGCACAAAATTGGATGGAATGTAATGATAATCTGGCTAATCAATAAAGGAGCTGACATAGACTTACGCTAGCTTCTCATTATGATGTCCGATGCCAATAGGAGGAAGAGTCCTTGCCATAGCGAATCAATTACTAACGTTTAGTGAATTAGCTAAAAGCCGCTACCAGTTTAAGCGATCTCCTCCACATCTCAACAGACTACCGCATTCATGATACGCAAGATGATATTCATTTGATAGGCATGTGATCCGCAAACATCACAAAAGAATATTTTTTCTTGTGGCAGACGTTTTTCGATTTCGCATCCTTAAGGCCGGTCAACACGTCGTGTTAAGCGTTGAAATGCCAGAATGTATGCAGAAATGCGTTGACGGAAGATGGGAAAATATCTACTTGCTCTATTTTCGTGCCCGCGTTCTCGCAATTTATGACCTTGTATTGGAATTTTTTCCCGCAGCTCCGAACGGGCGTTGAAACGTTTAGGCCTATTATCAGCCTATTATCCATAATCAGATGACCATTGGTGTTCGGGTATATACGTCGAAAGATGTGGAAGAACGCTTGCGCTAAGTGAATTAATCTATGGTGAATGCCCCTCTGAAGTTTACATGACTCTAACCAGCCTACGAGTTGGACGTCCGATCCTACTCCAGAGCTTCGTTAGTACTGCCAATAGATAGATGAGGCTACAAAGCACTTTGCGTCGATTTAAAATGGATGGTATGTCTAAGCAACTTGGCTGTCCTATCGTTGCGCTGATATTCTGACCATCTATCGCTTACCCAGTGAAAATTGGAAGCCATTATTCCACCTTTCTTAAGTTTACTTTTTGGAATGCCCATTTAGACACACGTACTGACAGCGTATACGGCTTGTAACGCCTACCGATCAAAACGAAAGTCAAATATACCTAAAATCCATTGGTACTCATTATAAAAAAATATAATATAACTCGGTTAAACCTTTAGGGGCCAAAATGAATACTACTGCTATGGCACTCTTTGTCATCGTCAACCGAGATGTACTGATAAAATCTACTTAATGAATGTTGTGGCGGCATGTAGATGACTAGATCTAATGCACCACATCTTTTTCTGCATTAATGAAACCCATAATGATTTTCTGTTCCTGTTTTTCAGCTCCTCCAGTGGTTAATCCGGTACCCTCCGTGGCGAATACCGTTACTGCAGTCAATTTCGCAATGCCTCGTAGGTATCTAACTGTCATCACCCCTCATTCATCAATGCCTGAAAAATTTCTCAATATTTTTACACTTGATATTAGTAGGTAACTATTGTTATTGTACCTGTGAAAGTAATACTGTATTTTCTTTTTTAGCTTCTGCAATTCCAGTCGGTCCAAATGCTATGCAGATGCGATGTTTCCATTGCCAAGCATTCATAAAGACGAAAACTACGTCTTCCGCCAAATCTTCTGCACACTTTGCGTGCTGTCTCCTGTTCTTTTTCACGTAAGTTTACCACAAGCAATCGTTCTTAGCATTGAGGAAACAACATTGAAATGGACTGAGAAGCAGACCTGGGGGCTATTCTGTTTCTACGTACGTCATCATAACGCGCTGATATAATAGTGTTTGCCGTCGCTAGCGAGGCGCATCGCGCATTTCTCTTTCTTCATACGTTACGACCATTGCGACAGTACAATAAATAAGTGTTGCACTAGTTAAAATGGTGCGAGATCCTAAAGGAGATTTGCAATATCGCGGAGCTACTCACTATTTTACCGCATGGCCTCGGCGCTATGGCGTTATGAAGAAACAGAATCGCACCACTGATGGAGTGAATCTATCCTCTGTCAGTTAGGCTCTCGCTCTATGTATTTTGGTCGTCGCCCTCGGAAGGACCTAGAGATTATGCGTATATTGGAGCCTTTCGGTTTAGAGAAGGATGTGGAAGAGAAGTTGGCTAGAGAGGAAGGTGTTGAATTTGGTAGGGGTGAGGAGGAATATGATTGGGTGGATTCAGAGTTGGCCTAAGAAGAGGTTGGATTGAATATTACGGCTAGACTGGCTAATGACTTGTAGATATGTTGATTGTACTTTATGATAATTGACCGATGACTTTAGGGACGCATGGCTGTGAAATGTGTCATTTAATAGCACCTTTATCGGTAGAACACCAATGTTGGCCGGCTTTTTCGACGACGGAATTTCGTTGATAATCATGAAGGAATCTTTTACCTTTTAACTGATGAGTGGAACATATATTTACAACTTCAGTGTGCATTCTTACCCGCGATTCCAAATGGGTTTCATATTTTGGATTATAGATTTAATTTAGTTTAAATCCATTATACGTAATCAGTCTTCCAGTTTCTTCCTCATCTGGCACAATTTCCCAGGCTGGTCTTCTTTCCGGAATACCTCGTTCGTTCTTAGGTCTTCATTTTACCAGGCCTCATAACTCGATGCCCATAATCCTTGGTTTTTCAATTCAATTCTTCGCACTTAAGAAGGTTGGTCCGAAAAATGAAGTCCATGTCATTTTCTTCATATTCGCAGGAGGTATAGAATAAAAGGCCCTCTGTCGTTTGGCTTAATTAGAAATGTACTTTTCCGTCCTGATTTTTCCAACTATCGCATTTAAAAATAGTTATATTTACATTTCGTAGTACAGTAGGAGCGGATCCTTGGTACGTAAAGTATAGATTTCGAGTGTTGAAACCCATGTCGTTTATACAAAAAACGGATATGACATAGACAAGGATTTAAGAAACTGATTAGTGCAAAAATGACGGTAGGTCACTGACTTAGTTTTTGAGAAATTAAACGATATTATTGAAATTTTATCCGAGAGACAGTAGTTAGCTGATAGGGGCGTTGGGGTCGGTCATACATGTGGCAGCGTGGGAAGTGAACTTACACATACCGTGGGAATTCAAACAGAGAGGCACATTTCAGAAGCTGTAAACTGTTTATTTGAGAATATAGTACCACCTCGATCAATGACAAACATCGGTCAAAAAACGAAGGGCTTCATATAACCCAAACAGGCCCGGTAAATATTCCTAAAACATTTTGTTGACGCATAATAATAATTAACATCACTTAAAAACGACTGATAAATGCGGCACTTTCTCCTAAAATTCACGCTTGATATTATAAATATTTCTGAGTAATACAAACTAGTTGTTTTCAAATCCTAATGTATACCTTTGTGATTTTGAATTCATGTCTTAGGCAGTAGTAGGCATATATACTTGAATTATGACCTTAGGTAACATTCCTATTCTCAATGCCATTAGTTCATCATCACATAAATTATTTTCTATACTCTTTTTTCCATATCATTTCTCACAATTTTGAGCTCTAGCGTCTGAATGGTCGATCTGATCGAAATTCAGAAGCACTACTTCGTCTCATGTGCTACAATGTAGACTTGAGGCCTGAACATCTAGTTCGTATAAACCCCCCTCGAAATTCGTCTTGAAGGAAGATGGTTTGGTGTTGACTGGCTAACACACCTGACCGGCAATTGGGAGATCCGGGTTCGAATCCCGGTCAAGTCAAATGATTTTTTCATAGCGAATTTCAACCCTGGTGTATATGCACCCGTGCGAGTGACTTCGTACCACATCATTTGTTACATGCAATGTTAGGAAGTTTGTTCAAACGTTCAATTTTTTTTTTTGGGGGCAAAAATATAATTAAAGCGAGTTACGATGATGAAAACAAAATTTTAAAAAGATGTTAGTAGAAAAAATATGAAAAAAGAAGAAAAATACCATCCACACCAGAGAAATGAACCTCACACCTTCACAACCCACAACCCACCACTATCTTTCCTCTCGTCCACCGCCAGGTTTGACCAAGGACCTGTGTAGCAGTAATTAAATTATACAAAAACAATGTATTAAGTGCGTTATAGTACTGATCTCCACAATAACACCATTCAGTGATCAATTCAGTCCTGAAAAGGATTATTATGTAGCATGAGAACTTCTAAAGAGAACTTATTCAATGTGTTTAAAGTAAGAAAGCACTTCAGTTCTCGCACATCAATCACCAGTCACTAAGGACATTAACTAAGTGCAGTACGGCGTTGCCAAAGTTTTTAGAAATTAATTTACCTTGAAATAAGAGTAAATCTAGGGTTTACTCGAGAAAATATTGTAATTTAAAATCACATGAATTTTTAGATATTTCTGGTGATATATATTGTTGAAAAGGTTTCATAAAACTAATTACTTATTTAGGCATAATCGCTGCACGACTCCATTCCCAGTATTAGATTGAAAAGTCTTTTCGTAGACTGGTCTTCCTAATATAAATTTTGAATGCGATATATCAGCTTTCATCTAAATTAGACATATTACAAATCAAAGCAGTATTCTTTTAAATGCTCCTGTGCATAATTAAAACGATCGGGATGCCGCTAGAATTATGACTCATTCAGTCGCGAACCAACCTCCTTAATTAGTCCCCAATCATAGCTATCAAGGGGCCCCATAGATTTTTCTCTTTGCGTTTTACGTAGTTTTCATTACACACCTTTTCTTCCCAAATCTTTCCATAACTTGCTTCATGATTCTTATTTTACCACTGTATGCAAGAGTATTAGCAAGAATGGCTATCCTTAGCGTGTATCGAAAGCGTAATTACCACTATCTCAGTAATAATCGTATTTCATGTTTTCAGGTGCGGAATATGTTCCTGCATTCCATATTGCATGGGTTCATGCAGAAGAATCGACCATTCGTGTCCTGCCTGTGGATCGTTCTTAGGGTCGTACAACGGCTAAACGTCTGGAGGAGCATCCAGCCCGACTGAATTTTTGACGCAGTAAACTAGCTCTTGCTGTTGAGGAAACTGTGTTAATGTGATTTAATGTAATATCAGTTGAGTACCTGATACCTACAGATATTTCCATTCGGGCAGTTTTGTGATTTCCCACATGAATAAATACGATCTAAGTGTCATGTATTTTTCTATTTCATTTGTATGATGTAATGTGTTCATCTTAACTAACATAGGCAGTATGTTCTTGCATTTCAGCCAGGTAATTTCACTTTTTTCAGCTATGACATCAAGCAATGGAATTCTGGTTTTAAAACTATATTAAATAGTATTTAGATAAAATATAGTTTAATCATACTTTTTATGCTGGATTACAAATGGTTGAAGACCTCATCATGTTGGTTACACCTTGGGAAGAATACATTTAAGACCATAAAAGGCATATTATTGTGATAAAGCATACCACGTTCTAATTAATTGTCCCAAGAATTGAATACTTTGCTCAGTATGGCAATGTAAGTGTTACTCCTGAAAACTGTGATGTTATTTTTATTTTTTCGATGTTAATTATTTACTGCCACCATTTATATCCAATGACGCTCCATATTCACAGAGAATATTATAAAGTAATTATTGAAATAAATACTAAGCTAAAATATCTTGCATTGTTTTTGTAGGAGGATGTGGACTAATTTTTGGCTTGGAAAGTTTGGAGTTCGATTGGTGTACGTGAAATCATATTGCTGCGTTAGCTTCCTCGGTGGGTGCAGAATGTCACGCTTCTAGATTCATCTCTTGTTTTCATCTCGAAAAGTGACTGTTTGTACTTCCAAAATAAACAAATATAATTAAAGATGCATGCTGAAAAATCGGCTAAACACTCATCTACCAAGACGAAGCAACGTGAAAGGAACCCGGAAACTTGACTGACAGTCACCCAATTTTTTTTATTTTCCCGAACGGTAAAACCCGTATAGAGTATTCTAACGCATCAATAGTGATCCACGCATTGGCTCACCTGCGCCGTCGTACACAAGCAGTTTACGCGTGTGAGGGCGGTATAAGTAACTGAATATCTTTCGGGAATGCCACTAATTCTGAATTATCATTATTGTCTCCTGATTATGAACTTATTCATTTCCTATTAGGGTTACTCCTTAGTATCCTAGAACTGATCTATCACAACTATTATGGTCCTTTATTGTACGCGAAAAAAAATGACATTCTAAATCTATCGGTTCTGCAGTCTATTTCCTTAATGTTTTTCCTGTGATCGTTCCCACCATAATAGTTCGGCTCTAGCAAAATATTTTCAACGTCGGGCAAAAAATAGTCTACATCAAATTTTCGTAAAAGATTTAACCTATATTTCTTCCTACGATTGGATAGAGGTTCCCACCCTAATTCCCTCAATAATTTTGTAACACTACCATGTTTATCATAGCAATTTTCAACAAATCTAGCTGCCCTCCGCTGCATGTGATCTATATCTGCAATTAGTCCCACTTCATAAGGGTCCTATATACTGGCGGCGTACTTCAAGTGGGGTCTTATGAGAGAAAAATAACATCGCTCCTTTACCTTCTCGTCGTACATCCCTAGTATTATTTTAATAAATCCTAATTTACGACTTGCCTGTCCACAAATTTCTCGTATATGCTTCCCCCACGACAAGTCCTGAGTAAGGGTTACTCCTAGGTACTTTACTGACTCTACATTTATTAGTTCGGCTTGAGTAATTGTGTACGTCTCGTTGATTAAGCTACTCTTCCTCTAAAAATTCATAACAATTCACTTATTAAAATTTAATTCTAACTGCCAAGTGTCGCACCATCCGCTTATTGCTTCTAGGTCTTTCTTCAACGCTATTCTATCAGACTCTATGTTAATATCCCTATAAAATACTGCGACGTCCGTAAAAAGACGAATTTTACTGGTAACGACGGTTGTGGTATCATTAATATACAAAAGGAATAATAAGGGACCAATGACAGTTCCCTGGGGTACACCGGATGTGAGTTTACCTGTATCTGAACTAACGCCATCTAGAACTACCCTCTGTTCGCGGTTTATTAAGAAATCTTCAATCCAGCATATTATATCGAGATGTATTCCATAGGCTCTTTGCTTAACAATTAATTTTGAATGCGGAACTTTATTGAAAGCTTTTTTGAAATCTAAAAATGTCGCGTCTGCCTGGGTGAGCCTTTCTCCTGAGGAAAAAACGTGTTGCAGAAAAAGAGCTAGCTTGGTTTCACAGGACCTGCCTTTTCGGAATCCATGTTGGTTTTGAATTAACAAGTTCGACTATCTATATACCTCATAATTGTGCTGACGATTATATGTTCTAGTACTTTGCATGAGAGGCGTGAGGGAGATAGGTCTAAAGTTACTGGGATCTTCCTTATCGCCGTTCTTAAAGATAGGAGTAACGTTCGCGATTTTCCATTCGTAAGGGACACGATGTTCTGCTAGAGATTTTTCATATATTACTTTCAAGTACGGTGCTATTTCTGACGCTAATTGTTTATACACTCGGGCGGGAATTTCTTCGGGACCAGATGATTTCTTGGGGTTAATGGATTTTAAGTGACTTTCTATGCCGCGACAAGAAATATTTTTGGACTGCATTGGGTTTTTGTATAAGCGAGGCAACGTAGCGGTGTTATTCTGAGGGCATGACCTGTAGACACTTTGAAAAAATGTGTTAAGAATATTAGCTTTATTAGATGAATCGCTAGCTCTTTCTCCTTGACCGTTTCTCAGTGACGTTACTGTACAGTTATTTCCTTGAACCTCCCTCACGTAAGACCAAAATGCCTTAAGGTTATCTTTCAAATATTCACCTAATATTTTACTCTTGAATCCCATTAGTGGTTTCCTTAAGGTCGCTTTTGCTGTTATTTTAGCTCTCTTATATTTATCATAAATTTTCATAAGTTCCTCGTCGTGTAGATGTTGATGGGCGTTCTTCATTTTCGCGTGCAAGTTTCGTTGTCGCTTGAGAGATTTCCGGACATACGCATTATACCACCTAGGTTCCGTGTTGACTTTTTTCACTTTACTTGGTATGACATTATTAATGGCTAGTCGCGTGATGTTACTAAAAGTATTCCATGCGTCATTTGTAGTATGGTTTTGGCTTAGATCGCTAAAATTATTATACGAGGACGACAGTTCCTTTTTTTAGCAATCAAAATCCGCCCTGTGGTATAAGTAGACTTTTCTTTTTGTGGCTATTCTTTTGTTAGTATTTATATTAAATTTAGCACTAACTGCTTTGTGGTCAATAATCCCGTTCACTGTTTTAATATTTAGAACGCTTTCAGGTATATTTGTTGTCAAAAGATCTAAAACGTTCTTTCCTCTCGTGGGTGTTGTTACTAATTGATGCAAAGTGTTTGATGTTAGTGTAAAGAGAAGAGTGTCGCACAACTCCCAAATCTTTTCCGCCATTTTTGAAACTAAACGTCATCCAGTCTATCGAGGGAGTGTTGAAATCACCACCAATTACATTCGTTGTTTTGATTATTATTTGATTATTATTGATGATTTGTATAATATTACATTCGTTGTTTTGATTATTGAAATGCTTGACCTGTTTTTATAATGTAAAACTGTGTTTAAACTTGAATGGGGTGGCCTGTAAGTTGCGCATATAAAAATTCTTTTCGACGAGCACTTGATGGAACACCACACACTTTCTACATCATTTTCCGGAAGTATTTCGGCTCTACTTACAATCTCGTCTTTTATAGCTATGAACACACCTCCCCCTGCTTTCGCTAATCGGTCTTTTCTATATATTGCATATGATTTTGGAAAGGTCTCGCCATCCGAAATTTCACCTGCGACTATGCGGCGTAAGTCCTCACTTCGAGTACAAACGCTCTACCAAGTGCACAAAAACGTCGAACAACCTCTTCTATGCTACAACTACATCTACGAAATACCGTACAAGACACCACTGCGTGGGGCACGAGGTGATTCCACACCAGGCATGCGGCACTCATCCCAGTTTAAATCAGAACCGCCCACGTATACCCCGGATGCCAGGCGCAGGCCAAAAGCAGTCAGAACAACAGTGCGCAGTCAGACAAGAAACTAGGAGAGTGATGCGTAGAATAACCTGCTACCATGCTGTACACTACTCACGATACAACTTCTAGTTAGTATTATTAATGCGACATATAAGTAGCACTACAAGGTACTAAAACATGAAAGAGTTATCATGCCGGAGATTGCATGCGAGGTTAGTAGCTAATAATCATGCTAAGATATTTAGCACTACCGAAAAAACCTATTTAACCTATGCTATTGGAGTATTTACCAAAATAATCACAATAATTGCGGACTTGTTTGCGTCGCGAAGACCTGTATCTAAGGAAATATACAATGGACATTGAACGACCGGGGAGCACCCGTCGATGCGTGGCGAAATGCAGTTATTAGAATTTGTCCGGGATCGTTACGAAGTGTTTCACCGTGGTTGTTAGGTACATACGTGCGGTACATGATTGCCTGTCATTCTCGCACTTGCGTGGACGCTGAAGCTCAACCATTACGACGTCACATGAGGATTGCTATCGGAAGTGGATCAATTGTTGGACACCGGAAGTCCTTCCGCCCCTCCCCAAGGCTAAAAAAAGCGCGTGCATTGTGTGCTAGGGCGTTATGTCCCGCGATGTTGCTCGCGCCATCGGAAACTCGCTTTTTTTAATGGCGGTGCTCCATGTTCCTTGTGAGAGTTCACTGGCCCTTCATCCCTCTCTGGTCCTCTGAAATACATGTAACGTCTAAGTAATGCGAGCATTCGGGACCCTTGACAGAAAGATTTAGGCAAAGAAATAACTAAAATACAAAAGAAAGCTACGCGCGTGGTTAAGAACTTCTGCGAGCGAACATTAGTATTTCTAAGCTTATCTAGGGATTAAGTTAGGATTCACTAGAGACTCGGAGGCTGCGCGTTAGACTCAGTTCTCTTGAGAAATTCAGATAGGGTGTGTTTCATGGCGACACAGAGAATATCATTTTGACGCCACACTACATTTATAAGTCTGACTGATGCGATAAATAAGAGAGATATTTTGCCGAACATAAAGGTACAAAAATTCGTTCTTTCCACGAACAATAAGTAACTATAATAAAACCGGAGCTCCACTTAAAACACTCTCGTAATACACTTAACCTCCGAAATCTTATATCTTTTGCATCTTTTCAGAGCTGGTGTCCTAACACCTCCTACCACACGCTCATACGGCGGCTCGCAGGCCAGTATGTAGATGAGTCGTTACGATATTGAACATTTGACATTAAAGTAAACAGAACTTTGTGTCTTTCACAGATTTATTCTTACAAGCACCATCGGTGTACCTGATGATGGCGTAACTGCCGAAACCATTTGTGCTCGTTATAATAAATCTTTGTGAGACACCAAGTTTTGTTTACTACAAAGTCGACCTTCCCCCAAATGAAAACTTCACAATTTGAATCTATTTTACGTTACATTGGTATGTTTGGTACCTCTCTATTTAATGAGTGCATACAAGTGATGGAGTTGGCAGAAATAAAAGTCGACGTGATTGATGAGCCTTGGTGCAGGCAATGGTTCTGTTGGGCAAATTTCTTAGATTCAACAAACAACTCGTTTCCAAATGTCTCCGATGGGCAGAATCATAAGAAAGCTTTACAGGTATTAGTCTTGGCTGATATTTCATGTACCTACTACCTAAAATGACGAGGAAATATTGATGCACAAACCGTATTCTAATGCCATCCAACACTGGTCATAATCCTCATTATTTCCGAGGAAATTGTTTTTATTGAAGTTAAAAAAATCGGAATTGACGGTTTTTTCATGAATACTCTTCATCTTCAGCCTGCAATAATTCTCAAACGTACCTTCGTCGGCGATTGTGGCGGCAGTTAATGGCATGAGTGAAATTTGGCGGTAAACCCATCGGCTGGTTTGGTTTCTGGTATAAGTTTCATTCTTTAATTTTATAACTGAAACTTATGAAACGAGGAAGATAACGTTATGACGTTTGATGAACTGAGAAATACGACAGTGCAAACCTTTCTTGAATGACAACTAAATAAGTAATTAATATTTACAAATATTAATATATGTCGGGTTTCGTAGGATAGGTAGCTCATTAGATTTCTAGGTTTCTTGAATGAGCCGAAGACGATATAAAACAACGGTAAATGCCCCAATCCAATTTTTAGATGATACCGATTTCACTCCACAGCTCTCTGTTGCTTATAACGCTCGATTCAGTAAAAATTGGGTATTTATCCAGTCATGGTGTAATAGCATGTCGGAAACTTGAGGGGAAACCTTTGCTTCTAGTAATTCTTACTACCTGAAATCAACTCTATTCGATACTTCTTCGTCATATTTAATTCTATAGTTCAAATGTGGATAACGGATATTTAGGCTTTCTCGAGAATATTCGAATGCCCTAAAATTGTAATTGCGTGGTATTAAACTCCAATTTCGATGTCATATTGTGGTCAATGTCAAATTATTGACGCCACGCTTCGAAAAATTGTCCTGACTTTGATATGTAGCTCTGTAAGTGTCTTCGAAGGCAGGAGGTAAATTTTACCACCTTCAAAGTTGCATCTCCATACAGTAGGTTGTTCGATACTTTCGGCAACATTTTGAATGAGACCTTGCCTCAGTTACTAGATAGTCAGGAAGAAAATCTTAAGAGTACACTAGCTGTGCCCGGCATGCGTTGCAATGCGTCTTTTTCTCTCTTAGTAGGTACGCATGTACAAAGCAGTCACACAGTCCTCGTACCTACACAGGAATTTGTAAGCTCAAATGATGGCATGAGTTTCCATTCCTCCCCTATGCTGCGGTTTCCAAGTAAATAAAGTATTCTATTGTTGAAGTCGTGCAAAAATTCAAGACTTTCGAGCTTAAACATCCAACTATAGAAAAAACCAAGCGAATATGAAAATCGAATGCAAGGATTCCAAAAAAAAGAGCAGTCAAGGAGACCACTGTACCAAATCTTATTCTACGTACAAATAAATTACGTACCTTGAAACACATATTATGTCTCAGGGATATGATTCTGATGCACGTGATTGAGCAGCTATAAAATGATCTGCCTCGTTGTTTGCCTGTCGTTCCTCGTTTTTTTTAAGAAGCTCTGGAGTACGAGATGTGATCTTAAAAAATGCAGTAGATTCAAAGAAAGTAAAGAAACAAGTGCTTGTGATGGTAAGGAAAGTAAGGAGTTGGTTAGGATGAATAAAGACTTGACAGAAAAGGTAGATTTAACAAGTTATGAGAGGCGAACGGTTGTTGAATACCGTTTTTGAAGGGAAAAATGATAGTAAGCGAAGAATGTGGACGAGAAAGCGTTGTCCACGTTAAACGATATCACCTTGAAAGCCCAACCAAATCATGGGGTATAATGTTTTCTAGTACATCTTTGCGCGTTATGCGTTTTAGGGCTCGGGGGACACTGAGAGAGGTCTGATTTGGAATGTAAACGTACCGAGAACCGAGCCGACCGAGAATGGTTATTCAAAAAGAAATTTGAGTCATACCCTGAATGTTTTCTATTCATCGGGAATATAATCTCATTTAACCTGCAAGAGTTTTAAAATATATAATTTAGTGGTAGTAATATTATTTATCATTGAAGTGGTTGGCAAATATCCCATTTTTTTACCAATATGTGACAGTTCTTTTCGTGATTAAAATTTCGAGAAAAACCGGAAGCATTGGATGCATTATCAGGGGAACTGGGCTCGAATACCAACTGTGAGAGATTATTTTTAACTTTTAGTTTATCATATTCTTGCCTGTAACGATCTTCGTGGAGAGGAACTCGATAACTTGCCTTATATTGGAAAAAAACATATGGTATTAAAAAATTATAGTAATTTTTGCATCGGTGAATCCAGTTATGCGTAAATGTAATAAAGAGGCTCTTCCCCGGCAGTAATGCTGTAACCCCAAAATTGGGAAACTTGCCGTGAAAAGCGTAATTTTTCTCGATCGAGATTTGAATCTAGGAATCCGAACTGTCGTCGGTGGTTAGTCAGTTATATGTGATTTAATCGTTTGTCGCTTATTTTTGACAAAGTCGAGTCTATCCTCTCGTGAGCGTGTCCTGCTAATTGTAAGCACCTTAAAATCTCATGATCAAAGGTACCGAGGACATTTCGTAGTTTCCATATACCGCCGGTAAATTTGCATAGAACGACGATAATTAATTGTACTAAGATATCATACCATGCCGAAAGTTGAGAATCAGACTGCGAATCCCGATGGATATAATATTTTTTTGCTCGACGAACTTAATCGCTGAAGTTATTTTGTCAGTGAACTCGACTCGTTGGGGTGAATTCACCGTCCACGCTGGCCACAGATTTGAGCGGAGACTGTGCTCTACCGTGACAGTGTCACGTGACTGTCGCAATCGGCCATGTATCAATTGTTGGACACCGGAAGTTGTTTCGCTCTCCACCTTTGCACCCAGAGCCCCGCCCCCCTTGTCCATTTCCCTGAGGTGAGAACCTGGCGAGGGGACCACTCCGTGTTTACACGCGAATACCGCGTCATTTCAGTTTCGGCGGCGGTCAGTCTTCTCCCACTGAGCGCAGGCTTCGGTTCGTAATCCATTACGCGCGGCTTTCCAGTTAGAAGACCCGAGTTCGATGGGGTAGTTGCGATGCACTGCACCTTGTTTCCGGTTTTTACTCTATGTGTCGTAGAACGTACCGTAATTCGGTGAATCGTTTAAGTAAGTGCTAGCGACATATTTCGGTTTTGGGTCTCTGTTACGACTTGTTATCGAAAATTTTTATTCTTTGAGCCTCATCAGACCGTCTTCATCGGTAAATTAGCCGGTAGAAAGCTACTGGTGTCTTTAGACTGTCGTTTGGAATTGAGGCATATGGATACCACGGGGAGTCTAAAAAAATTTGTTGATTGACTTCGAGTTTAATCGCGCGTCGGAGCGCGAAAGGATGGCTAATTCCATCTGTTCCTGCTAGAATTGAGCTTCAACTGAGCAGCAGCATTAGGAAGAGGTAGAATCGTTTACCCTGGAAAATAAACTGCGCATCGCTACTCAAGACTGAAATTTTACTTGGATGAATGTAGCGTTAGAAAGTCGTTTAGTCTCGATACGGAAGATATTTGCCATTGAGAGTGTGATTCCTGCAATGAGACATTTGTCGATATCGATGTCCTAACGACAAATTCCAAGCGAATCTTGAGTGAGTGTCTTCAGTGGCGGTAGGAAGTGATGGGTTGCGGGCCCAGCCGGGCGGTGGACGGTGGTCGGGGGCGTGGTGGTGTCCCCAGTGGGAGGCCTCAGTTGGGCGGTGTGTCCGCCGGGGGCGGCGAGGATGGCGGCTGGGAGAGGCGGGTGCGGCGGGGTGGCGGCAGGGACTTCCACCTGCCCAACACCGGCCTCAAGTTCACTCGCAGGCAGATGGAGCGACTGGACTTCAAGCTGACCAAATTGGCGTCATCGGCTTACGAAGGAGATGGAGCCAACGGTTAGTGGTTTCAACATTTTATTGTCGTCATTCCACCTCGAAAACCATCAAAAGCAAAAGAACCTGGCGCACTTCTGCGCGACGGAGGGGAAAGCCTAAGTGGAGGGAGTGAAGTGAACGGACGGAGGGGAAGGTTAAGAAGGGGACGGCTGAGAACTAGGCAGGGGAGGCAAACTACTTTGCATTAGGCACACACACAAGGCTAATAGGTAAGTGGGTTTGCTTCATCAATGCCATGCTTTTCCCGTGCAAGGAGTGGTAGCACGAATAAAATGCAGCAAACCGGGCGCTAGGTAGCTGTAACTCGAGGAATTTACCGAGGCGCTAAGGTTGGCAGCAACTAGAAAAGGTTCGCTCACTGACGATCCACAATTACAACCTTCCTCCCTCGCATGGCACGCGCGCGCAATTTTTTCCGAAAATAAGTAAGCAAAAAAATAAAGGTTTGATTGATGGAATTCATGTCGACTTTAAAGATGTAGGATGAAGAGTAAAAGCAAAAACCGCAAAACACAAGGACAGTAAATCACAGTTTTGGGCCCGCTGGCGATAAGAAAAAGAGCACGCCCGCATGAAGGTTGAAGTGACTCTGGCTTCAGGGTTTAGATTTTCTGGAAACTTAAGGATAACATCTTAGAAGAGCGTTTCATAAACTGAGGTCCAAATAAAATACGATATCCGGGCTAGTTTTACTGTAATTCAGCCTCAAAAGTGGAGATTTTAATATGGACTCTCATGGAGATTTCTCAGATTAAAGCGGAATAACGTCGATTTGAACGGTAAAACATATTCAAGCTTTTAATAAGAACTGTTAAGCGGCCATTCAAGTATTACGTAAGACGTTTTTGGGGGTTTGGGGGTTGATAGAAGAAGCGAAAGGTCGTGAGAAATTGAGAAAAAATAGAATATAGGCATCTAACCACCAATTCAAAAAAAAGTTATTATCGAATTACTGCCGTAATTGATGTCAAAGCATGGTAGATCCATGCAAATGGCGCTGTAGTCGGTTCGTATTGCTAAGAATGTGGTGATTAGAACTATTTATGATATAATCTGCGTACTTTGTGTCTTAATTTTGGTTTTCAAAAGTAAGCCATGTCATCAGAGATAGCAGCATTAAAAAAAATAAAAATTCATGAAATAATATATAGGCATGTAAATAAAAATGATATATAGGCATCTTACCACCAATTTTTTAAAAAGTCATTTACATAGCGAATTACTGCCGTCGTTGACGTCAATGCGGTAGTTCCATGCAAATGGCGCTGCAGTCGGGTCCTATTCTTGGACCAATGTGAAATAGAAATATATTCAGGATATAATCTGCATACTTTGTGTGTTAATTTTGGTTTTCTAAAGTAAGCTATTTATACAGAGAATGCAGAGTTTTTAAAAAACTAAATGAATAAAAATACTTCTAGGTATTTCTCCTGACTCCCATAGCTAAGCCAGATATATCTTAAGCGTTGACATTTTTTCGCTAAACCTAGTGGAAGAGTTATCTAGCTGTTCTGATTGATAAAGTTGTCCAAAATGGAGAGTTGTTATGTACCGCAAAGTCACTCCGTCGGCGACTATTTTTACGTTTATTAATTTCATAATAGTAATGGCTTTGATATTCGGTCTTAGATTTTTCGAAGTAGCAGTGAGAATAGAGGTAAATCAAGATAAATGTGACCGATGAACGTAATATAGGACTTCTTAAAATGTATATATATCTAAGGACCTCAATGTTTATTTTAAATTCAGCGTGAAAAAGTCAGTATTACGCTCCCAAAGCGATCGTGAAATATTTAACATAGTCGGGCATTTTAGAGTATGTTGGGAAACCTGTGGAAATCTTGCATTTTCCTACCATTAAAAAAAATGCAATTTCAATTCATATAGGGTGAATGTATGTTTGAGTAACAAAAAATTGTGAGCAGTTTTTTTTTTCGACAATTAATTTTGTGACCCTTGGTAGGCGAGTAGGGGAGTAGGCAAGGGACAAGTAGCATTCAATTATTCCCCACTGAAATTTATTCCTACTTGATTCCCGTATTTTAATTAAGTCCTTTACCGTATTGCGCAGAGTCGTTCATGCGCTCAGCCTGTGATAATATTTTATTTTTTGCAGTAGTGTGGTATCATCTGATGACTTTACTACCAGGTATGTTTTCCGAAATCAACTGTGAAAAAGATGACTTTTAGGTATTTTTTCACTGATTTATTTTAAATGGTACAACTAGTTTCGACGCTAAGGCGTCATCTTCAGGCACAAATTTCATCGGTAAAAAAAATGATATATGTAGTTAGGGAGGTGTAGGTGGAGGCAGGGAGAGCTGTGGGAAGAGGGAATGTTAGTCCAGTCAACGAATGTTTTTCAGGAGGAAAAAATCGTGTAGTCGCAAATTTTTGCAGTGGTAGGGCCGAGGCTCAGGATCAACCTACTAAAACCCCTGATCGGTAGGGGGTGAGCGGGGGAGGGGGGATGGAGGGGCACGTTTAATGGTCCATTTTTTAACGTTTTTCTTGAATAACTCGAAAACGGTGACCTATAGCGAGACAATGCAAGAATACGAAACTGAATCACATAAAATTTTCTACAAAAAACGTTCATGTCATTTTTTTCTGGAAGATCAATATTTTACGAGTAACAGAAGGTTAAAATTTCGTAATTTAAAAAGAAATCGTATTTCAATCGTATTAAATTAACTTTTTACGTTAAATAAACCTAAAAATAACATGAAACTACAATTAATATTGAAAATAAATACCTACCGTAAGTGGTTAGAGTAATGGGAGCGAATTTTGGGAATCCCGGTTCGAATCCAGGTGAAGGCAAGTAATTATTCCACGTTGGACTTTTTGCCCTTGCAGTGCACTTGCGGGTTTACCCCTCTTTCATCTTCGGTTATTTCATTCAATTGGCTTCATGGAACATCATAGTGTTAAAATTTCGGCTTTAGCCATGGATTTGTGATGCTGTATGCACCAACATACGCGCCATGTGGCATTGTATGCCGGGTTACATATACCACCTTGACTGCTAAAGCCACCATATATCCACGGGGGAAGATCCAGTAAATTAACCCTAAAATTGGGGGAAAATCGTGTAGTCGCAAATTTTAGCTCAGCGATAGGGCCGAGCCTCAGGATCAACCCACCTAAACCCCTGACTGGTGGTGGGTTAGCGGGGTGTAGTGAGGGCGTTTAAAGGTCAATTTTTACGTTTTTCGTGCATAACTGGAAATTCGTGACCTTTGGCAAAAAATATTAAAATGTAAAATTAAACTACATAAATTTTTATACAGAAATTGTTCTTATCACTTTTCCTGTGGGATTAATAGTTTACGAGATCCAGAGGATGGAATACTTGCAATTAAAAATAATCGTATTTTGGTGGTATATAATCAACGTTTAATGCCAAATGAAACTTAAAATAATGGAAAACAACTGCAATTATTGGTAAGAATTTGCTTTTCAAAGGAGTTAACATTGCAGAGTTACATTTCAAAAATCATCATTTGAATCGTGGTCATCATCCTCCAATTCCAATAAGGGTGCACCATTCGTGCAGGCACCGTGGCATATGCCGCACACCATGGAGCATGGTATGTCGGTTTTCGGTATCCACATCGTCCCCCACAACCAGAGCACATCGGAAAAATATGTTATTAAGAATTATTTCAGGTGCTATTGGGTCTTTTGTTGTTACTCGGGTGAGCAATCCTTCCTTCCCTCGGCACCAACCCCACTCGGTAGGGGGCAGGGGGTGGGCGAGCCATTTCTGTATCTGAACGTAAGCAACCAAATCATGATGAGTTACAAGAAATAATGTTGCTAAAACACAAAACATAAAGGATTTGTTATATGATAAAATTACCTGCAAATTAACTCTAAAGGAATGTTGGTGCGCGGCTTCTGCGGTTGGCGGCAGTGATGCGAGGTCTGGTTTTGGCTTCCTTGATGCGTTTAGAAATGCAGCATACCGGAGTTTATTTATACTTTTCTGATCTGCATTTGCCTGATAAATTTCTAAAAACATCTTCTCACCAGCTTGGGCGACCTTTTCTCTCGATGCCGATGAGTCAGTGAAGATGTCAGATATTGTCTTAATTTGCATGGGATGCATACTTAACAGCTCAACCATTTCTGCTTCGCTTATGTTGTAAATGGCGGAAGTGGTATCACACCCACTAAATGCAAGAAGGAGAAGGATGGTTTAAGCGAAAGGAAGTTGCTGTAGTTTGTTGGTTGAAAACAATTTCGATTCAACCTTCCCCACTCCAGGCTTCAGGAAGAATAAATTTATTCCCGGTCGTGCAGTAGCTATGAGCAAAACAATAAAGTCGATATAATTCCCTATTATGGTGACAGTGGGGTGTCGATCAGCTTTCTCTAACGCATATCTTACTATGGTGGTATCAGCATCTCCCGGTCCAACTATTGTTTCTATTCCCCTTGCTGTCATTTTGCCACTGATGAGTTGTATAAGCCAGTTTTGTTCTTTTCATTTGCTAGAAAATGTTCCTGTTGAACAGTAACGTTCATGCTTTCGTAAAAATTAATGTCAGCTGAAGTTTTTATCAGACACCATCTCTTGTGCTCTGCTCTTTTTGTACAGTTGGCGTCACCATAGCCGTCGAAAATCACAGCAGACTTTTGACCGCAATGCTTGTTTACATAGTGAATGTACTGGTCGTTAATAACGGAAAACTTAGTGCCCACATTCCATTTCACTCGGTGAAGGAGGAAGCCTCTATCTATTACATTAGTGCAACTCATTAAATCGTAGACAGCAAAGCTGTTCTCCGGAAAATCATCGTAGAGAGAAGACTTCTTTCCTTTCCTCATCCCTCCTTCGTTATAAAAAGCCAACGGGAATGGAGATAATTTATATTCCATGAGATTCGCAACATCCTCGTCACTCCTTTTTGCGATTACAGTTCCTTGGAAAATTGTCACAGGATCTACAGTCACTGTTTCATTATTCACTTTCACAGCATTGTTCATACTAGTCAATGACAGCACCACATTCTTCTTAGATTGTTTTATGTCACTGTGTATGCGACTGGCGTCAGAGGTGGAGTCTGTCCTCTAACAATGGTTAACATTTGTTGGGAACAAATCGAACACAATGTAAGGATAAGGGACTACTCGGAAAAGCAGCAGGTACTTTAAAGGAAATAAGCGATGGTAAAACATCCTTTACTGTCCCAACACCCCATTTTCGCCAGCTCTCCTCCCACCGCACCCTTCCCACCACCCAATTTGACCATGGGAAGCCCTCTATCAGCGCCATGCGCCTGGCCTCAGACCTTTCTTCCAGGGTTCCGAGTCCCAAGCCATCGTCCTCTCAGCCACCCCCTCCACCCTTGATGAGGAAAAGGGTAGAAGAAAGAAGTGCCGCTACTTAGAGACATCCTCCGAAGAATTAGCGGAGCTTCTGCATCCGAGTTACGAGAACATCGAGGGTTCATGGCTTGGCGACATGGAGTAGGATTCCTTTTCACAGGACGATGGGAAAACCCAAGAGATGGGTGATCACGGTGATCATCTTTCAGCTGTCTCTCTTTCCTCCCGCAAATCTCTAAAAAGACCGAAATCTCCGGTCCTCACATTAACTTGGGAGATAGATGTACACATGGCCAGGCGAAAGACCAGCAAACCCTACTTTCTCCTTCACGGCTTCCCCAGTCGTAAAAATGCAATGGCGATGTTTAAATTCTTAATTTTTAAATTGTTAAAATTGAGAGTAAGATGTTTCTCTCCAAAAAGTGCAGTTTTTTCCTTTATTTCAAGTTTTTTTTGGCACTGAACGTTGATTTCATACCATGAAAATACGATTTTTTTTAAATTGTGAGTTTTTCATCTTCTGGGTCTCGTATCTATTCACCCCACGAGAAAAATGACAAGAATTTTTTCTGTAGAAAATTTTATGTAGTTTATTTTTGCATAATTATATTTTTTCGCTAGAGGTCACGGTTTTCGAGTCATGCTCGAAAAACGTAAAAAAGTGACCTTTAAACGCCTCACCCACCCCCCGCTCACCCCCACCGCTCAGGGGTTTTAGTGGGTTGATCCTGAGGCTCGGCTCAATGACTGTGTAAAAATTTGCGACTACACGATTTTTTTCCTCTAAACAGCCATTTTTGACGTTCGTTGACTGGACTATGTAGGAAGAGAAGAAAGCTGAGGTTGGGGGAAATGCGAGTGTAGGAAGGGAGGGTTGGGTGGGAGTAGGGGAGTTGGAACGTGGAGGTGGGAAATGGAAGGAGGTGGAAGTGGGGGTGGTTGGAGTTTTTTTGTGGGTGATGCTGTGGGATGGGAAAGGGTTGGAAAGGTGATGTGTGCCCAGTAAGGCAGGTTGGTCTAAGTTTTCAAAAATTATTATATGCCAGTTATATTTTTATTTGCTTCTTTAAGTATCCTTCGGTTAAAAAGATAGGTTTGGTTGAAAGTAAGAGAGATCCTCCCGGTTTTCTAAACTTTCAAGGTACTATATATAGCAAGTATTCCTTATTTCATCTCTAAATGCGATTTACCCTTCTTCATCCCATCAATAAAAACTATTCTCCTTCTTCCCCTTCTCCGCTTGCCCATCATCCCTCCCTCGATCACGGTCTTGAGCAACCTATCGCCCCTTTTTACTTCCTCCAGCCTCCTACCCTACCTATCCCCGATTTCACTCATAAGTTTCCTTTCCTCGCGTAACTGGCTAACACACCTGACCGGCAATAAGGAGATCCGGGTTCGAATCCCGGTCAAGTCAAATGATTTTTTCATAGCGAATTTCAACCCTGGTGTAATTTGCACCCGTGCGAGTGACTTCGCACCACATCATTTGTTACATGCAATGTTTGGAAATCTAATCTTTGTCGTTTTTTCCGTGAGGGCTCATTTTATCGCAAAGACATTCCTCTTGCTTTAGAAGATTTTTTCGAAAGGTTACTCTTTTTTCTAATAGGCATGTTGATGGATATATTTTTAAGTCCAAGGAGGGGGGACAGCAGCGAGCGAGAGTCTTCAATAAGCTCCTCGATGATTGTGTGATTGTAAGTTAACTGCTCTTGTACACTTTTAAACATATTTAAATAACTCGTTACGTTTATGATGTGGGAATTGGTCTAGAAACAGCAATCGCAATGAGAGGCAGACGGCTCCAATCCGTGTAATTCATCTGAGTATTAAACGATAATAAACAACTCTGTCTGTTGTAGCAACAAAGTCATTATTACTATTACTATTCGCTGCATGTATGTACTCTTGCACATTTAACTGCATGTGTAGTCTATTTAATTCTTTATGTGTATCGTTTACTACATATGTGTTCTCTCATTTACATGCAGTACCTCTATGAGAGATACTTTGAGAGTAGACATTGAAGATTATACTTGTTGTAAATATGCAATGAATTTATCGATTACCCGAGAAGCAATCTATAATAGGGTCCTTGGGACTCTGGGCCCTTCTTATCCAGATTTTTTTCTACGTGCTATATTGGGCCTGCAGGATAACGTTATATTTAAGGTAGTTTGAGCGAAATATCATTTTACCTAGAAATCAATGAATTTGGTCTCATTGTAAAGAAAAATATCCCACCCTTCTAATGACTTCAAACATTGAACCCCTTACCTCATTACTTTCGGAGTTATTTGCCAAAACATTCCAGGCCTTTTACATGGGAAATGGCACGTGTATACACTCCAGAGAGACATCCTTTACACAATGAGAAATTTCTAACACTTACATGTCGTAAAAAACTAACAGCGTGTAGTTTGTATGTTTTCTCAACTATTTTTGAAAATTAGTCATATTGTCAGCGCAATAGGTTCTTGGGTATCACCAAAAACCTTCCATTTTGAAGGAGTTTCGAACGTACCGCGCGAAAAAAACGAGTTAAGTTAAAGACTTATTTAGATATTTTCATTTAATTAATTACCGTTTCTGTCACATAAAACTATTTTATTGCACCATTAAGAACGCAAAATTTAATTAATGTGTCCTACAGCTGGTGAAATTAAAACGTATAGTTCGTATATGGTCTTTGTTATGACTAGGGAACTATATTGCTCGGACTACCTTAAATGCTAGAGGCGTGAACATTCTTTGAAAAGCAAATCCCTTGTTGTCAAGGAAATATGCTTTTGTTGACTTCAGAGAAAAATTTAGATATTTCAGCTAAAAACATGATCCACCTCTTGCTCCCTACGATTACTTGTGGGGATGTAAGCCTGGACCAATAGGAAATTTGACGGGTGTGCTTTTATTTCTACCATTAGTATCCTTTCTCTCTCCTATTAAGTGTTTACTACCCTCATCCCCAATTTTGTGTTCAATTCCATACGTGCCTCTCGTTGACTCTCATCCCCACCACTATAAATTATCCTGTAACTACCAGTCTAATAGTCCCCAATGTCCCCCCATCTCACCTCGCAGAATCCCAAGGCATCTATCTCCCCCCTCTCTCCATTTTCTGTATTACTTTCTGTGTATTACTTTCTAACTTCCCAGCCCTCATCAATGTCCTTACATCTCAAGTACCTATTTTCGGTTATTTTCTCCTCCTTTTCTCCTTTTTCTTCCGATCTCTCGAGGTCATTATATCCTGTGATTACTCAGTTATGCAAGGATTTCGTGTGATGACGACCGCAGGGGCCTTTCCTCCCTCACAGCCGGGCGCGACAAACTCTCTAACGTTGGCGAGATACGAGTTAGAGTTGGCGTGAAGCTGCCCTATTCTTGTGCAATTAACGCTTCGTGCTAAAATGGCTGGTTCAATGAACCGTTCCCCTTTTTTAAGGTTACAGGCCAAATCGCTGGTGATGTAGGTAACCCCGAAATTTATTTTTACGTTCAATGTGATTACTTAATGGATATAGTGTTGATTTTTGAACGGAGTCAAACGGTTTTAGAATTCAAGCTTAAATTGCAGAAACTTCTTTCTCCACTTCACTCTATTATTTTTTGCTGCAAAACTGTTCCTGAACTATTGAACTGGCAGTTTAATAGTTCTGTTCCTGAAACTAAACCCGCCTTGGAGGACCAACTTTCGTATGACTGGGCGTATATTCCAAAGCAGTTCTGGGGAGGTGGTCCCGCTGCACTCTTTCTAAATGGATGCACCATTTGGCTTTGTATTCTGTAATTTTGTTCGCCTTGCAAACCCTTCATCTCTCTTATGTTGCGTCGTCCTATATTCGTGCCACTGAGACAAATAGCATCCTCTTTTCAATGACGTCAAGGGGATCTTATTAATACTCGCTCTTTTTTCAATGAGTAAACTTGTCAGAATACGTTCATTCGATTTAAATTGCACTGCAATGGGCTCGAAGAGGTATTCATTTAAAATATACTCGACCACCAATCTGCATACTTCACACCAGTGTATTGCTTTTCAAAGAATCCGGTTGCGAGTTTAAGAAGTATTTTTTGTACGAGTTAAAAATATAATTTTATATGTGTGGTTTGGCTCCAGAGGTCGTATCCCAACCTTATTAGAGTCGAAATTTCACCGCTTAAAGAGAGGAATAAGCGTTTAGATACTCATTATTTTGATCATTCGTTCATCTACCAATTTCAGTTACTCTATAACTGATCATTTTTTACGACCACACTCCAAGAGTTGAACTGGAAAATAGTGACTGCAATTAGCATTCTCGAGGACAAAGACAAAGACGTTCTCGCCAAGCATGCGTATGCTGCGCATTCGGATACTTGATAGTTGAGCGCTGTCATCCGCGGCATGGAACATTTAAGGTAGTTTGAGCGAAATATCATTTTACCTAGAAATCAATGAATTTGGTCTCATTTTAAATAAAAATATATCATCCTTCCATTGACAAAAAATTCAACCCCTTACCATATTACTTTCCGAGATATTTGCCAAAAAATACCAGCCCTCTTGTATGGGATATGGTACGTATATGCGCTCCAGAGAGAGGTTATTTAACAAATGAGGAATTTCTAACACTTAGATCTCATAAAAAATCAACAGTATATAGTTTGTAGGTTTTGTCAACTATTTTTTGAAAATTAATCATATTGTCACCGCAGTAAATTCTTCGCGATCACAATTAACCTTACGTTTTGAAGTTCGAAACGTACTGTGTGAAAAAATTGTGTCAAGTTAAAGGCTTATTCAGATATTTTCATTTGATTAATTACAATATCTGTCATGTAAAACTACATTAATTCACCATTAATAATGCAATATTTAATTCGTGTCTCTTACAGTTGGTGAAATCAAAACGTATATATCAAATATGGTCTCTATTATGATTAGGGAGCTACCTCGCTCGCTCAGAGTACTCGCTCGAACTACCTCAACCGCTTGTTAACGGTGAAAACGCATGGAAAATGGCTCCATGATGTATCTAGGGAAGTCACCCGTTCAGCTTCTCTGGGCTTTTGCTGTATCGAAATGTGTTCTGTTATTTATTTAAACGGCCCTTTTTTGGAGGCCTTTTTAGTGGTCAATGAATCTGTTTTCTTTTGTTAACAGTATTGTCAGTTGTCGGATTTGATTCTCGAGCTGAAGAGAGATGTCATTAATTCTGAGTTTAAATGCGTGAGGTAGGAAAAAATGTACTCTGACATTGCAATTTTATTTAGCTGATGATGATGCCATGTTTTTTTGTATATTCATAATTATTTCTAATCGCAATAAAATTGAACACCTGCTCCTCGATGGTATAATTGTCACTTAAATACGCGATTTGCTCACTGAGAGGGGAACTCATATTTAAATATGTAAAAAGATGCTAGATATAACTCTGGTATGCTGTATAGCTTTGTATTACTCAGAAACTATGACGTCTGGTATTCAATTTTAATCAAGGTGTTTCTGTTTTGGGTTTAAAGAGGCATGGAGGGAGTGAACTGGGAGAATGGAAAACAGATGCAAAATGAGCTGGGTTTTTTCTGTGAGTAATTATCCATACCCCACGATGCGAGACAAGGCTTTAGGCGTTCTAAGTCAGAGCCAAACTCTTCCATTTTTGTATTCGTGAATGAAAAAGTATTTTAGGTAAGTGCCATCTTGATGTTTTTAAATTTTTAAGCTTTTTGCCGTGAATATTTCGTAGACATATATTGTGCGAGGGAAATGGAAGCATTTTAACGCATCAGTACTTCAGAGTTATATTCATTAATTAACCAGAGCGGTTGAATGCTTCCATTTAGTATATTTTCCTTGTAGTGAGATGGCATATTCACTGGCTGTCTTGATGGTTACTTAAAAACGATATTTGCTCTTTGAGAGGGGAAGTGATATTTAAATATTTAAAAAAATGTTAGATATAACTATGATATTCATTTTAGCTTTGTCTTGCTCCAAAAATTGGCAATGGGTAATCAATATCAATCAAGGTTTTTTATAATTTTTTGAGTTTAAAGAAGTGTAGAGAGAGTGAATTGACAAAGAAGGAGAACGGACGCAAATGAGCTGGACTTAGTCGGTGAGAAATGATCATTCGAGCGATATTGAGAGAGAGAGGAGGACACACGGAGAAACAATCTCCACTGTGTCACAGTCAAATTCCGGTTTACTGGACCGTCTCTGAAAGGCTATACTGAGCAGCGGCGTACTTAAAGTGTGGTGGGGACGGCCCCCGCCAGGGGCACGATTTTTCCCCAAAAGATGAGGTAATGTTTAAGTAAACAACATGATATGTGTATCCTATTACACGAATATAGAGAATATATAGTAAAAACAAAAGGAGGAAAATATGGTATGAGATGAAGGTGGGGGACTTCCATTTTTCCAGAAGCGCCTGGAACAATAGGTATGCTACTGACGTCCGGATTGCTTTATTTCGAGCATGGAAAACATCCTCTCCTCTTATCCTCGCCTAACTCGGCACCGATCCATATATCTCGATATTATTTTGACATTTTTCGTGAAAGTTTTATCAAAACACTGGGAGAATTATTTAAACTTTACACATTTATCATACTTCCAAAAGATTCCAAAGTCTTGATAACTTATTTAAAATTATATTCTCTTGTGAATTTTTGATTTTTGTCGACGAACGATCAATTTAGCGTCACGGTAATGAAGGGAAAGAAACGGTTACCCTAGACCAGACTTAGGAAACGAAATAGCTAAAACTGATCTTGGCAAAAATAAAATATTATTTGATGCCCATTGATCTACTTTTCCTATCAAGGAAAATTTTATTTCACATCGTGACAAGATGTGGCATTGATACGAAGGTTTCCGCAGCGTAAACCAATTAGGGTGCCTGTTTCCGGGCGTTCCTCCGTGTGGTGTCTTTTAAGGACGATTTACTTCTCCAATAAGTTAGTTCTTAAAATACACCAAGTGGAAGAACTCCCGAATGCAGATACTCTAAAAAATTTGGTGGTGAATGCGCCTTCATTTAGTGAGGAAAAAATCACCTCATGTCAATTTTATTCCTTAAAATTCTATAAATGAAACGTTGATAGTCATATTTTCACTCTCCGTTTTACTTAGAGGCTTGAACGACTCGTAAGCCTCAGTTTGACCAATGTCGTATTCTATGAAATGTTTTTTCCGTCGGCAGCGAAGTGAAAACCATATCCAGTCGCGGTAGATTGCTCAATCTCTGATATCCCCAGCGGCGCAAAGATCTCAGCTGTCTGTCATCTAGCCATTATAATTACCGCCTTGCCCTATCCGTAACGTCACAGAAGATAAGATGCGGGTACACATGCGCATTTCCGCCATATTGTTTTTCCTCTCTCCCCCACTTCCTGGGCTTCTTCATATGGTCGCCTTATTTGCATACCAGCGTGCCCCGCGTGCTACATTGGGGAGCGTGAACTCAGCCGAGCGTCGCGGACTTCTGAGCGACGGCCGGTGGCTGCATTTCCCTGAGGTCATTATCGCGGTCGGACGGAAATGAAAATCAAAGGCTCTCTCGCTCGCTCGGGCGACTCCGCCCGGGGCGGCGGCAGCGGGGGGGCAGCACCGCCCCCCCCTCTACTTCAACGGCGCCGCTGTTTCGCGTCTGCCACCCACGCGCCGTGCAGACGCTGGAAGCCAAGGGCGGGAAATGCATGTCCCTCTCCGTGGCTTGGCGTTGTGGCATTTGTTTTCCACTCTCTCCGCGATAACCATGAATATACGTTGAGGTGCCCAGAGCGGTAATCACGGGTCGTTGAGAACAGACTTTAAAGCATATTTTTTGGCAACTCGACTAAACAACTACTCGTCCATATTTCACTTATGGTGGGTAGTCAGTGCGAGAAATCGTTTCTCATGGAATTCAATGAATTTGTCCTCATTTAAAAGGAGAATATCTCACCTTTCCAATGATACCAAAATATTAGCCTCTTACCGAACTACTCTTTGAGTTATTTGCCAAAAAATTGAAGCCATTGTCTATGTATTTTGGTAAGCTAATGCACTAGAGAGACTTTTTTAATAATTTAGTTACTTCCAACGCCTAGGTTGCGTCATAATATTAGCAAAGTGAAGGTGGTATTTTTTTCCGACTATTTTTTTCAAGTAAAATCAATCGCTGCAGTAATGTTAACAGGGTTGTAAAACAACTTATATTTAGCGCACATAAGAGTGTGCGGCGTGAAAAAATGACTAAATTATAGACGAAGCGGTATTCTTTTTTAACAATACAAATTTGTATAATTACTGAGAGTTGCAGTCATGTATAACTACAGCTTAGCGCCATTAATATTACAATATTCAGTTAATGTTTATAAAAGCCGCTGAAATTAAATATTTAAACTCGGATATGGTCTATTATGACTAGGGAAAAATCACCTTAATTGCATCTATTTATGAGCTAGAACTCTCCTTCCTGGAGTAATGAAAATTAAAACAAGAGTTGTGTCTAAGATTTTTACCTTAATGGAAGTGTGCCACGAGTAGAGTTTTCGGTGTGGTATTCGACATTAAGACGAAAATGCATGTTGAAATATCTCGTTTACGAAGACTATTCGGCGTGGTACCTCGATATTTCTTGGGAACATTGATAATGATAATTATACATATTTTTTTTTTTCACTTTTAGCGGGAAATCTCTGTTCGTGCAATCGTGTCATGGCGAAGTGTGTGTCATGTGTCACAAGGCCACGTGTTAACATGCCTTTGAAAGGCCGTAAAAACCGAATCGGTGGGATTTAGTTTTTTCTCATTGGTCTCATGGGGATCACTAATGAGACCACGTATGCCAAGTTCTCGAAAATTTTCATGCCAGCAAAAATCGCTCAAACCACTTTGACCACAAACGTAAATTTGACAAAAATCGCTCAGACAACCGCGAAATGTAAAAGTATGGTTTGCGTGCATTTTTTTCTCATGGCTGATTTCATAAACACATTCTTTTTGCCTTTTCGCATTATATGCCAGTGGCACAATGCATGGCAGTACATGCCTTTTTCTTTCGGGGTCAGAAGAGTTTAATTACTGGTGAAGGGCAAGGAAACTAGCATGGTTTTAATATATGTTATTCTGCCAGTTTCTCGTATATCTCCTTTGCTTACTAGAAGAGGGTGGGTGTGCCGGCCCTTGGCCGAGCTTCGTGCCGTACAATTCGATGTAAGTTCCTCTCTTGATAGCTACCCTGAGTAGGAAGACGATTGAGATGTCGAGTGACATTGGGCAAAATGGAAGAACTCATTCATAGGTGAGGGAATGTTGAATAGAATTATAGACTGGCCCATACCCAAATATTCGATTGGCATATAATTTCCGCGTCATACTCATACAAACATTTGCTTAGACATAAGATTTCCTAAAAAGTAAAAGAATGGAATTATACAAGTCAAAGTGAGGGCACGAATTTAAATGCCTTTTTAAGACTCAAATATTTATTAAGTGCTAAACCTACGTTAAAACCTTACAATCAACAATCAAACCTACGTTAAAAACTTACATCAAGTCCGGTGTGGTCATGACTGAGACACGCCCGCCGAGTACATGCAAAAAGGTAGCTTTTTCAGCGGCGATTCTAAAGCTTAGTCAGAACGCTGGACAATCGTGAGATTGGAAGGATATGGCCAAGCTTGTTATACGCCTGAGGGAGAGGCAGAATGTCAGAGGAACATAGGAGAGATTAGATGACCGCGAAGTATTGAATGATGATGACTTCAGAAAGGGGAAGTTGAGATAGTTAGCCTCCTAAGTCTAACCAACCAGCCGGTGGAGTAATCACGACCTTTTTTCAATTATTTCCATTAAGTATCGAGTTAATCGAAAGGCTGATGGCCGATATTCGGGTCAGTTTAGGCTTTTGGTTTCGCATTTATTCTTCTTCCCAAAGTGCCCCATCATCATAAATATCCTACATTGAACTATTCCTCTCACGTATGAAATCGCCTTTAAACTTCTCGTCTTTCCAGCCTTTCTTTCTACCGTCCAAGATTCCTGTTCTTCTCCTCTCTCCCCTTGACTTGCCTCTCATCACTCACTTCTATCACTCTGAGAAAGAGCGACGCATAATTAAAAAGAGGCCATTGTGGAGGTCCGGCGACGATATGAAGCGATTCGTTCTTCTCGGAGGGCCATGACTCATTGCTCACTATCGTGATTCATTTTTTTCGCTGCTGTGGTAGTTTCATTAATGGAGTGCATGCCAACGACCGAGTGAGATCATACATGACAACGCGACATCATGCATGTGGACGTGACGCCGAGCGAGGGTATACATCAGCGGCTTTCCAGCCTCTTACTCAAGTGGTTTAAAAACTCTCTCTATCCAATGGCGCGATAGCCCTACTGTAGTAGTTGAGCCTTGGCCTCGTCAATTTTCCGTCTTCATCCATCTCGGTCCCTTGACTGTTCTCTCCAGTTCCTGAACCTTAGTAGGTCTCTTGCATCCTTGCTTATATTATCTTCCCACCTTGCCCTTGGTTTTCCCACTGGTCTCTTTCCCCCATACTCTCAAAGTAGACTTTTTTTGCCACCCTTGTCTCTGGCATCCGCTAGACATGTCCTGTCCATCGGGCACTCATTAGCTTAATGTGTGTGAAAAAAAAATTTTAGGTTCTTTGTATAGTTCATATATTTCATGGTTCCAGCGAGTTCTCCATATCCCTTCACTGTTTACAGGCCCATAGATTCTCCTCAGCATTCTTCTTTCTAGGCTATCCTGTAGTTCAGAAGATTTGGCCGTCAATGTCCATGTTTCACTTCAGTGTGACAGAACTGTACGTACAAGGGTTTTGTAGAGTTTGGCCTTTGTTTCTTTGTACGCACTTCTAGGCTTAAGGATATAGATATATCGTATATTGATATTTATTGCACCCAACAACGGTACAAAAATATTGGGAACAACATGAAATGGGATACTCAGGTAACCTTAAAAGGTTATTACCTGTTTAAAGATTACCTTCTAAAACAAACAAAAACACACATTGCTCTCGAAAAGAGTAAAACTAAAAATATACATTGTTGAAAGAAATTAATCTTGTAACCCCGACTTACAAACTAGTGAAGTCAACAATAACCTTAAAAGTTTTATATAAGGATATACAAAACAATCAATTCAACAAAAAATTAATATATGTACGGCAACCTGTCATACATTGTTTTTAAAGAAGTTTTCAATTATCTCCATCGTCTCAGGCTTAACTTTGTGGAAGTTCATTTTATCGTAAATCAAAAATGAAAAACTTGGTAATATTCCACCAATTTATTTTACGGTACAACTAGTTTCAGGTACCTGAAGATGTCGCTGCTGCGACGAAACTAGTTGTACCGTAAAATAAATTGGTAGAATATTACCAATTTTTTCATTTTTCATTTACGATAAGTTTTCAATATTGTGCAGAGTGAATAGCCATGATTCCACAGAACACAGAAATTTTCGGTAATTACTCTCCATTTTTATATTTTCTGGCAAAACATTGAATACCTTAGGCCCCATGTACAGAAATGATCTTTTAAATACGGTTAAATTTGGTTTACATAAATATACATTACATTTTCTCCTCATATCATACGAGTACCTTTCTGGAGTAGTCGATGGTGAATAACCACTTCGAACATGAAAAGATCTTAAAGACAGGAAGTAGGAAGTAGAGGGTGCGGTTTGCTGCATCTATTGGCTTCCTTATTTCCTTGGTCTCATCGTTATCCGAGGACACATTAGTACCCAAATAGGTAAAGCTGTTAATACCTTCAAAGTTGTAGTTACCAATGGTGATGTTTTGCCCATTACTAACTCTGTGCTTTCTACTTTGTAACATAAACTTAGTTTTATGATCGTTTACTGTAAGGCCTAAATCTTTAGCTGCTGTTTCTAGGTTCTCAAAGGCTTCCTTTATTGATGGTACAGATCCTCCCGAAATGTTCAGGTCGTCTGCGTATCCTACAATTTATTTTGATTTATTTTTGAGGGTTGTGTTAGTGTTAAATCCAGTGTTTCTTATAACATGTTCTAGGGTCAGATTGAAAAGCATGGGTACTTGTCCGTCTCCTTGCTTTAGCCCTTGGGTTACTTCAAAATTGCAAGTTAAGCTTTCAGCTACTTTCACTTGACATTGAGTGGTCGTCATTGTGGCTTTAACCAATCTTTGTAGTTTTTGGGGTATGTGGAAGTCGAGCATGATGGTAAGTAGCTTATTCCTATCAATACTATCATACGCTTGTTTTAAGTCTACAAAAGAGTTTGTATAGATTCAAGTTATATTCCCAGAATTTTTCTGATATTTGTTTTACCGTGTAGAGTTGATCTAAGGTTGATCTACAAGGTTGAATCCCGTCTAGTATTCCCCTAAGATATTTTCAGAATTTACTTCCAGTTTATCCTTGATAATCATTGTAAAAATCTTGTAAGTTGTGCATAGTAGGGAGACCCCTCTGTAGTTTGTACATTCGAGCTTATCCCCTTTTTTATGGACTGGGTAGATTACACTTGTGAGCTATTCCTTGGTTTTTTTGTTCTCTGCTCTATATTTGTAAAATGACCTGATGAAGCATGGCTGCTAGTTGTTCCCCACCATATTTGAATAGTTCTCCAGGAAGATTATCTATCCCTGGTGCTTTATTGTTTTTTATTATTTTTTTATGACTCTCATTGCGTCCTTTATGGATGGTGGTTCAATCGTATCTTCTTCATCTGCCTCTGATTCTAGTCTTGGATCTGGTGGGGCACTTTGCATGTTTGATCTTGGATTGAGTAGCTCATCAAAATATAGCTTCCATTCAGTCACCTTTTCTTTGTCTGTCAGCAAATCTCCAATGTGTTCTCTGCATATGCTAGTGCTAGGCTGGAAACCTTTCTTAAAAAAGCTAATTCCCTTATAAGCTTCCCATGTGTTATTCTCTCTGAAGTTTTATTCAGCTCTCTACATGATGGAATTGAAATATGCTTTTTTTCTTTTTATTTACAATTCTACTTGCTTCCATTCTGGATTCTTCATACTTTGATTTCTTGTCCCTGGTCGGCCTTTCCAAATATTTTCTTGTCTGAATTTATCTTCTGGTTGGCCTCGGTGCACTTCTGGTCGAACCACTTAATCTTTTTATTCTGTGGTTTGTGCCCCAGTGTTGATTCTGCGGCTTGAAATATTGCATTTTTTATGTGCTGCCATTCATCTTCTGCTGAGTATTCTGTACTTTCTAGTGTATTAAAATGTTGCTTGTTTTCACTCGTTGCTTTTTGGTGGCTTCTTCTGGTGTTGGGGCAGTCCAATATCTCTAAATTGAGTTTTGGAAGGGCCTGTTGTCCATTTTGCCTTTAGCTTGTTATGCGACATCTAAAATACATTCATACCAGGTAGTGTCTCACAGTTTGCCCCTCAAAAGCTTGTTACATTTGTGACACTGGAAGCTCCCCTTTTCTCAATTACTGCATGATCTATTTGGTTGTAGTGTCTGTCATCCGGGGTGGTCCATGTTCGTTTGCGGGTGTCTTTCCTTGGGAATTGAGTCGATATTACTACCATACCTCTGGATCTAGCGAATTCAATGGTGCGTATTCCATTGTCATTCCTTTTAGTGTGAAGGCTCTATTTCCCTACTATATATTGGTAAATTTCTTCTCTTCCGATTTTTGCGTTGTAGTCTCCTATCACTATCTTGATATCATTCGTTGGAATATTATCAAATATTTGTTCTAGCTTTAGAAAGAAAGTTTATTTGGTAATTTCGTCTCTATCTTCCATTTCCGCGTGGACATTTATGATTGATGGGTTAAAAACTTTTGTTTTGAGTCTCAGAAGGCATCTTTTGAAGCATTTCTCTTTCATTAATTGGTTTAAAATGAAGGAGACTTGACTTTAATCTTTTATCTACAATAAAAGCAACCCCGCACTCATGTTTATTGTCACCTTTCCCACTGTAAAAAATAGTATGGTTTCTTGTGTCAAATGTACCGTTACACTTCCATCTTGTCTCTTGAACAGCAAGAATATCCCGTATATACGTAGCTTTACTCTGCTTACCTCCTCCAGCGGTCACCAGCCTCTCAAGATTCGCGTACTCTTTGTACAACCCTTTTTCAAGAGAACACCATATATTGAAAAAAATGGTCTTTATGAGTACCCTAACTGCTATGAATACTACTCCTTCAGGTTTAATTTTTTGCAAATCCATTTGCAGTCGATGTTCACGATGATTCGTATTAAGATCACCGATTTCATCATAACTGATACCCCATTGGTAAGTAAACTGGGTCACTTAGAATAAGTAATAATGAAAATTACCGCAGATTATTGAAACACATCGTTAAATTCGTTACATCAAGACTTACTTTCGCCATTACTGAACTTTTTTCGCGTATGTCTCGACCACCAAGCCTGTACCCCTCAGGGTACGCGTACAATAGGTGGGGAACCATTGGTATTGATTGAGCGATTGCTTGAGTCTTGCTTTTATTGTAGATTGCTGAACGACCAGGAGTGATTTATCACCACACTTAAGTCACTAATTGATTTGCTGTTAATGGGGTTCTCACGGAATGTGACCCTGCCCATGTTTACTCAGGATTAATGTTATTTTTTAAGTCTATGAGTCGGTCTCTGCAAACAAAGAGCCTCTTTCTTCTCCCATTCTCTTCAGTTGATGGTATTCATCCCCCTCTAATCTTTCGAATTTAAGGCAAACATTTCCCCCTAAAATGCACTATTCTTTTCCGTACTTACTAAAAAAAAGGCACGATGCCGCTAACACATATGAAAATAGCTGCGAGCAATGCCATTAATTTCTTTAAACCCCTCACCCCACCCAAGCAAGATAATGGATGATTAGGGGGGTTTGCACTCATATATTCCGTATCCTAACTGGCGCATCTTTTCCTATAGATTGGTATTGGATAGGATATTTGGGGAGGCGACCGACGGCTAATGTCACTTGCGCCATAGGGGATAGGTAAGGGAGGAAGGGTGGATAGAAACCCGGCGTCGGAATTAGCCTACTCTTAACGAAAGGCGCCAAGGGGACCACGGCTTATCGTCTCATCCGAGAGACGGAGTACTCTACTTGAAGTGCCCTCCACAAGACACTCAAGTAGAGATCGGGTTCCTCTGAAAAATATCCACCTCTGCAGAGATTTGAACCCTAGCCGCCCGTGTGGTAGGCGAGTACTCGCCACCACACCAACCCGATCCCCTAGATTGGTATTTTCTCGGTATTAAATAAATATGAAGTCGCTTTATTGAGATCGAGCGTCTTGCTTGGGTCCAGTACCGATTCGAAAGGCTTGTTTACTCGATATATGTACCCGCGCAAGTAAATGGCTGGACTGATGCATGGACAAATGCTTCAAATTAGAACGGGTTATTTTATGGCCATGCGTTCATGAATTTGCGCAATTTAGGATGTTTACGCGATGGAAATTTAATGATGAATTTGTTCATGCTTCTACTCGCTCGAGTAAATGCATCGTGTAAACACGGCTGAAGAGATTTAAGTAATGCAAACGGAGATGGAATGGTAAAGTTATTTCCGTTCCATTTGGCATGCGGGGAAAGAATCTTGTTTGCGACGCAGTCTGAGAACATCAACTCAGCTTCAGATTTCCATGAGGTCTTTTGAGATAAGTATGATTCCAACGCGGGGCTCCTCTTACCAGCCTGGCCCTAAAGTGTCAACATTGCCAAGCGCATATCAGTACTCGGAGGCGGAGGAGCACAGGGCTGTAAATGGAAGGAGGTGGGGTGCGATGAATGTGCGAAAGGAGAATGCATGTGAGTGCCCGTTCTCAAAGGGGAATTCGCGGTTGTTTGTTCAAGAGGCACGAGGAAATCAAGGCGCAACGATTGGCCGAAATACTCCCTCGTATTGGGTACGACGCCGTCTAGAGATCCCGGTTTCGTGTCCGAGAATTTGGCTCTCAAGGCACGCGGAATTTTTTTTGCGATTCAAACACATCATGAGGTGAAAGAAAGAGAGTATAAAACTTAGAGTCAGTCAGTAGAAGACCCACGTGTATTGAATGTGAATTACAGTGGTTGGAGCGATTTTTATTTGTGTGCTGTTCTGAGTGAAACTTAGCACGAGTGTATTAGTAATTTGAGTGGATATACGCACAAAAATTGTATTATACCGATTTTGTATCCTGGCAATTCAATGCGATTGTAACATGTATCTTCACGGCATTTGGCATGTATTTCTTAATATTTCTATTCTTCGATGCCCAGATTTTCAAATATATACATTTCATGGTATTATAATGGTTCCTTACAAATATAAAGGCATCAAACAGAGTAAAAACACGTATTTACTTATGTTCAGTGTTGGTAAAAGTGCTGAGAAAAAGCAACTGGGCTCAATTTCAGTTACTTTATAAAAAAAGTAATCAATTACTAGTTCAAATTACAGATTTTAAAATGTAATCAGTAAAATTACAGTTACAATTACAATTACTTCTCATAAGATCGTCCTCTTTATAGACCACCCGGCAACTGTCGAATGGTGCAGTAGAAATGTGGGAAAATTGAGTCATAGAAATTGCTATAGCCTGCAATTTCACCAGCAATACATACAATTATAATTGCTGAAACAACACAAGGGGTGTCATGTTTTGTACCCATCATGAGTAGGCTACAACATTAGGGTGGCTGAACCCAAACAGGCAAATTAGGGTACTCAGGGATTCGAAGTTGTCTGTAGGCCTAGGTAAATCAGTGAATAAGTAAATGCGATGACGTATAAATTATGCAACTTTAATGCGTATAAAATGAAAAATACATGACAAACAGAAAATAATTATTAACTACAAACAAACCTTAAAATTTTGGGATGGTAAAATTCTTAACCTAACACATCCTTGTTGACCTTGCAGAATAGTTGCATATTGAAATTTTCATCACTTAGCCTTGATCTCTTTGGTGACAGCACCTCCTTGCACACACTAAATAGCCTTTCAACAGGAGCACTTGACGGAATATCTGTGCTATATTTAACAAAGAGAGACTTCAGTGATGGAAATTTCAATAGCAATGAAAGATCTGTTGTCATGCAGGACAAATAGGAAAGTGTCTCCTCCAGGGCTGGAGACACCAAATCCTCTTGTGGGGCAAGATTGAAAAATAACGCTTCCTCATCACTGCCCGCCTCGCATATTTCGAAACATCAGCGAAAAACATAACTTATGTTTTTCGCTGATGTTTCGAACTATGCGCTGTAAACCCAAGTAAAACTATGCAAATCAAGGCAAACATTTCAAAATATAACTCTTGCATTATTGATGTTACCACTTGTATGGTATTTCCTCCGAAAAAACGGAAGTACTTATGTATAACGTGTTCCAAAATTGTTTTTTGAATCTCTAGAAAAGTTATCAATGTGAACTCTGTGACTCACGATTACAGTTCGAGCCATCTTAAGACACAACATATTAGTTTGCAAATTGGTGGGATTCTTACCGAGTTAGCACATCTTGGTAGACGATATTTTAACCTACGCATGCAAAACGGAGGGTCCCCCGAGAGCCATATGGGTAAATTTTGTGCTGCTATGAGGGCCACAAATTACAGTAAATGTAAGTAATTTAATGCAAATTACTGCAGAATATTTTTATATCTTAAACTTAGAAACATGAAATGTGCCAATAAGTGGTTTTGTGGTTATCTATATCAATTAATGCAAAGTAAGGAAGTAATAAAGTAGCGATTAAAAAAAGAAAAACGAAATTTTAAACGGCAGCATGTACTTGCAAACAAGAGCAACAAATACAATGAAAATTATCGGTTGAGAAGCTGAGACGAACAAAATAGCTGGCTTACGTATCATACATGCGGGCTGCAGGTGCGGCTTCCCAAGGGCTGTATGCGGCCAGTAAGCCGCTGTTTGCACGATGCGAAACAGTCGCCCACCGAGATGAAGCGACGCGTGAGAAACTCGATAACTTATCAGTCACCTAAAATCCGGAAGTATTCACTGCCCCGCTGCAGACTGAGCAGGAAAATCGATGGAAAGGAAAATTGAAGGGGTGTTACCATGATGAACATATAGATAATAAGTTGGCTAAACAAAGAGGGGCATGTCAAAGAAGGGAACGCCACAGAGCTAACTAGGTAGGGAGGAATATGGAGAGCTATGGTTAACCAATCCTTGGTGATAAAGAGTAGTCATATAGTATGAAGAGCTAAAGAGTGACTTAATGAAAAGTAGTGGGATACTTTCGTAATGAGCGTGAACTGGAGCCAAATGCAAATTTCACTTGAGAATTTTACCAACTGATTGGTAGGTTTTTGGATCGTACTCATTCGTCCAAGTACTTGAACGTCCCAATGTATGGCATATCGTTCCGTTTCCCCACCTATTGGTGATCCGCCATTAGATTCCTCATAAATTCCTTTTATCATCTTCCTCTTCTTAATTTCGCCCAGGATTCCTATCTTCTCCCCTTCTCCATCGCGCTTCCAAAATGTTCTCCCCTCTATTACCCTCTTCAACATTCCCTTTCCCACCACCCTAATAGGGTAGTTATAGGGTAGGCCACCACCCTAATAGGGTATATATAGTTAGGGTACTCATAAAGACCATTTTTTTCAATACATGGTGTTCTCTTGAAAAAGGGTTGTACAAAGAGTACGCGAATCTTGAGAGGCTGGTGACCGCTGGAGGAGGTAAGCAGAGTAAAGCTACGTATATACGGGACATTCTTGCTGTTCAAGAGACAAGATGGAAGTGTAACGGTACATTTGACACAAGAAACCATACTATTTTTTTACAGTGGGAAAGGTGACAGTAAACATGAGTGCGGGGTTGCTTTTATTGTAGATAAAAGATTAAAGTCAAGTCTCCTTAATTTTAAACCTAATAATGAAAGATAAATGATTCAAAAGATGCCTTCTGAGACTCAAAACAAAAGTGATTCCAGTCCCGAGCCTTGATATCAGCAAGGAACTGACCATCGTCGAAGTTTTTAAAGTCACGATATGTGAATGGAAGTGGGGAAGGACGGAGGGTTTTGAGTTTATATTGTATAAGAATAAGGTCATGGAATGAGAGGAATGAAAATGATTCAGTGAAAGAAACAATTTTATCTGAGTTGTCTACGAAACAAAGATCCAATAAAGTATGACTTCTTACTGTGTGATGTGTGGTATCAAAAGGTACGTTATAGAGATTATTACAGTAGGCAAAATTTCTAAGATGGCGACTGTCATGGCTTTCCTTGCATGTGTCAGAATTGAAGTCACCCATAATAACCACATTTTTGAAAGTAGGAAGAAATCTATGGAGATCGTTTTCGAAATCAGAAATTAATCCGGTTTTAGGTGGTCGGTAGACGACAAACATTAGTAGTTTGGCAGTATTTGCGTCATAGATATCTGCAATGAGATATTCTGGCCTTGAACTATATGTAGCGGGAGAGTGGGCTAGAACAGTAACAGAGAGATTAGAGCGAACATACATTCCCAACTCCATCATCTTTTTTCCCCTTCCTCTTATGTCTGATTAGGTTGTAACCAGGTAGGTTTATCATGTCATCAGTTACGTTTGAATGTAACCATGTTTCACTTAAACATATGATATCAAATGATTCAGCCAGAAAATAATAACGGAAATTATCTATATGACATAAGAGGAATTGGCAATTAACCTGACAAATTTTCATGGAAGCTAGTTCAAGTTGCTGACCTCTACGACTCCGTTTATTGTCCACTGAAACACTTGAACTGGAATCCTGATGCTATAAGATGGCATCAAGATCTCCATTGTTATTAATTGTAAGCCTTTCACTCCCTTGATCTTTCCGTGCAAAAATTCGACCCAGAGGTATTTCAGCTTCCCGTCCTTTTTAAAGGTCTGGTTTCGCTGGGGCGTCCAGCGGCCGCGTCTGACTGTCGCGTTCGGTCGTCGCGGTTGAACGACGCGGTAGGGTGGTTTCATTCGGGCGTCCACGTCCCACGGCAGCGGCCGGCCGACACTGTTGTTTTGAGCGCGAAATGCATTTCAGTACCCGTTTGCATGACTTGGGGTGACTTAGCGCATAGCGGAAATGGACGACAATGTACTCTTGTTACTTCTGCTTGAAGACAAAGAAGAAGACGTCGAATTATTAAGAGTAGCCTTAAAAGAAAGAGCTGGAAAGGAGCAATTATATAAAACCCGAAGAGAGGAGGGTTGCTATAATATACTCTCTAATGGACATTTGAAGAACAACGAAGAAAAGTGGAAACAGTTTTTCAGATTAAACCAGTCGCAGTTCCAATTTGTATTAGATCTGGTACAGGATGATTTGAAGAAATGTGGAACAAATGCTTTGAAGTGTCCAATATCCCCGGAGGAAAATTTGGCGGTAACTTTAAGGTATATATGGAGGTGTTTGGAATAAAAAAATATTTCACCAATTTTGTATTTAGAAGATTACTTTTTAATTTTTATTGCAAATGTAAATCTTTCATTTGTATTAGAATTAGTTTGTTACATTCACTAAATTGTTTAAAATTATACTCTGTAGTTGAATATGTTAAGTGATTGCTTTCACTCTCGGATAATGAATGAATATTTGAAATGGATGATGAGGGGATAAAAGTGATGGGTGAATGCAAGGAATTATTAGGTGCTGAAGATGGTGAGGGACTTGGTAGGCAGGTCGAAGGAGTTGAGAAGTGAGTTTGATAAGTAGGTGGAGTGTCGTTTATGGTGCAGGTAGCTGATGAAAATTGGAGCTCTATGATCAAGGATAGGATGCCAATTTGTGCCTTCGCGATTGATTGTGGAGAGAGTATTTTCATTTTCAAAGCCATGCTTTTCATAAAATGATCAACCTCATCATCATCCTTTTGTCTCTTTCTAATATCCTGAATGATTTCCATTCTCTCCCTTGCTCTCTCCTCAAAACTTTGAGCAAGTCTTGATACAATGCTACCCGACTGGCTCGATTGTGTAGACTTATGAGCAGTATCGGAGTACGGAGTTTCTGCTCTTGAGACATCACACCCTTTTCTCTTTTTTGCAATACCTCTGTCAATAATTACGGAGGTTCTTCGACCCACCGACTCTATGTCGATGCCTTCTTCCAGATCTCCTTGTGAATGTTCGGATTCTGAATTATTTTCTCCAGAATCCATCTCAATAACATTACTCTGCGTTCTAAAATAAAGAACCGTATTAATAAATTTTATACAAATTATAAGATGTCATCCATATTAAATATAGAAAATTATAATATAGAAAAACTCTCCGTTTTTCCTTGCCTCCTCTCCTGTTTCGCCAAGTCTAAAAATGACAACTGTTGATACGGTGGCCACTTTGAAGTCTTGGCGGATGCAGCAGAGCCGATCCCGAGCTTTTGCTTTCTTTAAAATTTCATTTAATTATCTCTTATATTTTTCCACCTTTTTTTACAGTCCTCCACTGCAGAAGAAAATAAAATATTATAAATTTGTCAACTAATAACTGCATCTTTTTTCCGGTTTCTTGCCGCAGGAGAATCCTTTCGATCAATGTCCTTTGCTTTTCTCATTTCACACAGCTATATACTTAAGTGTGATAATCAGAGATACACTGAAAGCACTGAAAGGCCAGAATATCTCATTGCAGATATCTCTGACGCAAATACTGCCAAACTACTAATGTTTGTCGTCTACCGACCACCTAAAACCGGATTAATTTCTGATTTCGAAAACGATCTCCATAGATTTCTTCCTACTTTCAAAAATGTGGTTATTATGGGTGACTTCAATTCTGACACATGCAAGGAAAGCCATGACAGTCGCCATCTTAGAAATTTTGCCTACTGTAATAATCTCTATAACGTACCTTTTGATACCACACATCACACAGTAAGAAGTCATACTTTATTGGATCTTTGTTTCGTAGACAACTCAGATAAAATTGTTTCTTTCACTGAATCATTTTCATTCCTCTCATTCCATGACCTTATTCTTATACAATATAAACTCAAAACCCTCCGTCCTTCCCCACTTCCATTCACATATCGTGACTTTAAAAACTTCGACGATGGTCAGTTCCTTGCTGATCTCGAGGCTCGGGACTGGAATCACCTTTTCAAATCCAATTCCATTGAACTAAAACTACAGGCATTCAACACAAATCTTCTGGCAGCCATTACAGCACAAACCTCTGTCAGGACCATTTGTCCAAAACACCATCCCTCACCATGGCTTACCGATGACATTCGGAAAAATATCAAGGAGAGAAATAGGCTTAGGATAGCTTTTCTCCGCACGGGAAACTTTGACTATCACCAAAAATTCAAATCTATTCGAAATAAAGTGAAAACGTTTATAAAGCAAGCGAAACGCTGCTATGATTCCTCTCGTTTGTCCCATCTGACTGAGCCAAATCAGGTATGGAAGGAACTGTGTCAACTCGGACTCATCTCGAATAAGCGAAATTTAATGCCATTAAACCTTTCACTGGATGATCTTAACGATTACTTCTGCTCTTTCTCCTCTTCACTGCCACCAAATGTCCTATCAGTAGATCCTTATGTCCCGTTCAGTAACGCTAACTTTTATTTTGAACAGAAAACACCTGATGTACTGCTTAAAGTCCTTGCATACTCAAAATCTAAATCTACGGGCATTGATGCCTTTCCAATCAACCTCTTAAAAAATCTTTAACTCTACTTATGCCCGTCATTCTTGATATCTTTAATTGCTCACTTTCTTCCTCCACATATCTCTCATGCTGGAAAACCGCTTTAGTCCGGCCCATCAACAAAGTTAAAAAAACCTAATTCCCCCTCGGATTACCGCCCTATATCCATCTTGTGTGCTATATCTAAGGTCCTTGAGCGGATTGTTTATCAGCAAACTACTAATTATTTGTCTATAAATAATAAAATGGACCCTTTTCAACCTGGTTTTCGGCAGGGTTTCAGTACACAAACTGCCCTGCTGAAAGTCACTGACGATGTGCGGCATGCTATGGACAAGAAAATGGTCACCGTTTTAGTTTTATTTGATTTTAGCAAAGCATATGACCGCGTTAATCACTCAAGACTACTTCAAAAAATGAAATCTCTAAACTTTTCCTGCTCTGTTCTGAACTGGTTTCATGACTATCTCACTGGGCGCCGCCAAGCAGTCAAAAACTCAAGCGGAAACATTTCAAAATGGAATGCAGACACCTGCGGCGTTCCTCAAGGGCCAGTACTTGGACCTATGCTTTTCTCTATTTATCTACTTGATCTCCCTGAAAATATTAAGTACTGTAAATATATGCTTTACGCAGATGATCTGCAAATTTACCGACACTGCCTTCCTCATGACCTCGGCAATACCATAGAGAAAATAAATGAAGATATTGCCTCAATATCTGATTGGTGTAATAACAGCTATTTAGTTGTAAACTGTGCCAAAACTAAAGTCATAATCATTGGCTCCTCTAAGCTTGTAAATAAGTTCGACCTTAATGTAATTTCTAATATAAAGCTGGGAAATATTTGCGTCCCCTTTCAACCAGTGTCAAAAACCTTGGGGTCACATTGTCAACCAACCCTTCCTGGAAAAATCATGTTCATGAAATCTCGAATAAAGTTATCAAAATACTTTATCAATTAAAATTAAACAAGGAGCTTTTCCCTGTTGATACCAGGAAACTGTTAGTATCATCCATAATTTTCCCTCATTTCGATTATTGCTGCTTGGTTTACAATGATATCCCAGATGAACTTGATTTAAAACTTCAGCGCTTATTAATTGTTGTGTAGGATTTATCTTCGGTCTACGAAAAGATGGCCATATATCGCCATACCTTGAGGAAATCGGATGGCTCACCACAAAACAACGACGTAAAAATTTCCTAGCTACATTCCTTTATGTATTGTTTCATCTAAAAAAGCCTGAATATCTTTTTAGTTTCTTCAAAACTAAGCCTAAAACAACCCATATTACAACCAGAATAGATGTCAATTTCATTTATTACCCCGCTCATCGGACCACCTGCTTCCATAATTCCTTCCAGTAGTAGGGTCGAAACTTTGGAATTCAATCACTGAGGAGCTAAAAAGCTTTTCCACCATTAGTTGCTTTAAATCAAAGCTGTATTATTCACTACTTACCGACTCATTATGAGTCATTTGTCGAGTGCACAAAGGTATTGTTTGTTTTTCTCGTTACTTTTCTATTGCTATAATTTTTGTTATTGCATCTCAACTTTTCTTATAATTTATACATTACATACTTGTTTTGAATGTTATTTTTGTTGATTTTGAATGTAACTGACATGAACATTATAATTTGTGATTAATCTCTTGTGTTAATGTAACATGCTGTTACGATATTTATTGTTGTAACTTATGGTAAAACCTATGATATTCCTGCTGTTTTTTTCTCTCCTTTGTTGTTTTTGACGTTTTTGTATCTTTGCTCACAGCGAACAACTGTATAGTGTTATCAACACTTTTTTTATTTGATGTAATGTGATTTTGTTCTTTGGGGACGAACGGTCCTAGAGCAATAAAACTAATTTCAAATTCAAATTCAAAATAACTAGACACATCCCGGGTGATATGCTCATAATAGGTTACTGCAATCCATTAACCGTAGAAAAACTTCTTTTTAACTCAAAGGACTAGATTGATATTCCGGATGTGGTATGTATTTAATAGAGTGTGATGATTGTAAAGGAGTTTATGTTGGGAAAAATGGTCGCCAATTCACCACCGGAGCAAAAGAACATAAGAAATATTTATTGAATAATGACACAAAATCAGGCTTTGTTAAATATCTTATTTAGACTGGACACCGTGGTAATCTTTCACCCAAGATTTTACTTGTAAATGACAATAATCTCAAACTGGATTTTTTAGAGAATTTTAAAATTGTTCAGAGACAAGGTGCTCCTGATGTATTGCTTTTAAATGACCCGTTTGAATTTAAATTTTCTCCGTTCACCTCCGTGTTGCACCATGACCTTCTGCAGTCCTTTCCCTCACCTTGACGGTTGCTGATTCGTAATACTCTCACTTCTCCCCCCCTTGCTACCGGCCTCTGGCTTTAGAAACGACCTTGTACTTCCACTGTCTGCTACGAGACCTTTAAAATGCCGAGCAGTTGCATTTCCTGTGACCAATTGGTTAAGCGATCGCAAAAGATATTAATTTGTAATATGTGCAACGGTAATTATCATCTTTCCTGCACCACCTTGACGGATAATGACCTACGGGCGCTCGAAGAGTTACAGCAATCATGGTGTTGTGACGTTTGTGCTTCTAAAGCTCGGTCCAAACGCGGGGATGAAACCCCGGTTGCTGGGAGACCCGGAACCCCGGTGAGACACCCGGCAGACGTGCAGTTGTCACCCAACCACTCCGATTCCATGCCAACGATGCTGAAAGATCTTCTCGAACGAGTGAAGTCGCTACAGGACAATCTGAGTGAGTTCAACACGAAACTCTCTTCTCTGCAAGAGTCATCGATTGAACATTCGCAAGCGCTTACCCTCATGAATGAATCAATATCAAAAATTCATTGTCGATTAGATGCAGTGACTGATGAAAACTCGGCTTTAAAGACACGTGTTGCCCTTCTTGAGGCTCAGTTAAATCAAGTGGAGCAAGATTCACTGAGGAATGTTATAGAAATTCATGGTATTCCTTATAAAAAAGGCGAAATAGTTGAAGCGCTAGTTTTCCAAACAGGGCTTTCTCTTGGAGTCAAACTGGAGGCTCGTGATATTGATGAATGCTATCGGCTTAAAACTAGGTCATTGACTACCTCCAATGTTAAGCCGTCTATTATAAAGGTCCGTTTTACGCGCAGTAAATTGGCTAGAGAGCTTCTGGAGGCTCGTCGAGTCAAAAGAGACCTCACCACCAAGGATTTAGCTTTCGATGATGACACTGCCCAAACTGTTTTTGTAAACGAGTGCCTTAGTACTACTAATCGTAAAATCTATGCCTTGGCGAGGGAATACAAAAAAGCAGGTAAACTTAAGTACCTGTGGATTCGGGATGGGAAGATGTTTGTAAGGGAGAAGGATGGGGCAGAACGACTAATAATCCGTAGTGAGGCGGACTTGCAGTTCCTGAAATGACAGCGGTCAAATTGTGCATGTGAGGGCAACACGGCCTGTAATCCTGTGCCCTCCAATGTCACCCCTAATAACTCCCGGCCTAATAATATGTCTTGTGTATTAAACCTGTGCCATGTTAATGCTCAATCTATTCCTGCTCACATTGATGAATTTCGTGTCTATTTTTCAAACAAGGATTATCATGTGATCTGTGTCTCTGAATCGTGGTTGACAAGTTACATTACTAATGATGTGGTAGGGCTTCAAGGATATCAACTCGCTCGTCACGATCGTGTCGGTAGAGTTGGAGGTGGAGTGTGTGTATACATAAAGGAGAAACTTAACTTTAAAATTATAGAAATGTCAAATACTGCTCATTATCAACCTGAATACATTTTCATTGAAATATCTGCTCCAGAAGGTAAACTTTTGCTTTGTGTCTTATATAGACCACCCAAAATCAGTTATATAATGAAAGAATTTGAAGACGCTATTTCAAAATACCTTTCTACTTATGTTAATGTTATATTATGTGGTGACTTTAATGTTGATATGTTGAAACACACATATGAGAGTATGTACTTAAAGAATTTTCTGTATAGTTATAATCTCTACCTTATGCCACTACAACCAACACACAACCTGCCTGGAAGTAACACATTGCTGGATCTAGTTATTGTTGATGATGTGTCTAAGATCGTTGATTTTGGCCAGTGTTCTGTAAACTTTCTGTCCGAGCATGATTTGGTGTATGTCAAATATAGGTTTAAATTTCCTAAATGTAAGCCTCCATTGATCAGTTTCCGTGATTTCAGCCAATTCGATCTCTCGAGGTTTGAAGACGACTGGTATGCCTTACCATGGCAAAATTTTTTTACAACCCATAATATTGAGGAAAAAATAACGCAGTTCAATTTTTTTGTTACTAGTCTGTTAGAACTTCACGCTCCAATGAAAAATGTAAAGGTTAAACGAATGCCTGCTCCCTGGATTACAGGGGAGATTAGAGCCATTATGGCTCAACGAGATCAAACACGTAATGCGTTTCAAAGAACAAAAGTTATCTCTTGTTGGGAAACATATAAGGAATTAAGAAATAGGGCAAAGAAGATGCAAACTCAGGCAAAGAAAGATTACTATGTCAAGTGTTTTGCTGACAAAACCAGCTCACGCTCAGTGTGGCAAGAAATTCGGCGCTTAGGACTTGGGAATACTCGTAAAGCGCAGGTTAATATTAATTTTCCGTTGAACGAACTCAATGAGTATTTTATAGTTACCCCAACTGTTGGTAATACTACTGACAATATTGATCCTTTGTCACATGAGGGACAAAGTAGTCCGATTCATGTCCCCGTAATTGTAGAGAATTTCGAAGTCAAAAGCGAGTTGTTCTTTTTTCCTCATTTTACCCCTGATCTACTACTTAAATATATATCAATGATAAAGTCGAACGCATCCGGTATTGATGGCATTAGTGTAAAATTTATTAAAATGATTCTTCCGCTTGCATTACCTATGATATTAAATATTTACAATTGTTCCCTGAATTATTCTACTTTTCCCGCATTATGGAAATTTGCCCTTATTAGACCTATACAGAAAAATTCTAACCCAACAGATATGTCTCATTATCGCCCCATATCCATATTATGCGCCCTATCCAAACCTCTCGAGAGATTCGTCTTTAATCACACCATAGAGCACCTTTCTCGCAATAACTTGTTAGATAATTATCAATCAGGTTTTCGCAAAGATCATAGCACGCAGTCTGCACTAATCAAAATTACTGATGATATTCGTCATGCTATAGATAATAGAAAAATAGTCATACTCGTTCTATTTGACTTTAGTAAAGCTTTTAATTGTGTAAATCACAACATTCTCTTGGCACGATTACGCAAGCTGAAGTGCTCTAATGCCGTCCTAGCATGGTTTAAATCATACCTCTCTGATCGCCAACAGGCGGTGAAGGGTTTGGAAGGCGTTTGTTCTGATCCATCCCCATTGCCTAGCGGAGTACCTCAAGGGTCCATTCTAGGGCCATTGTTATTTAATATTTATGTCCTTGAATTATCAAGTGTGATTCGCACCTGTCAGTACCATTTTTACGCGGATGACCTACAAGTTTATGTAGAATGTTATTGTAATTGCATTGAGGAAACAGTTTCACTGCTTAATAAGGATATTCACGCTATATGTGCATGGGCATCTGCCAACGACCTAAAACTTAACCCACAAAAAACGAAACCAATAATAATAGGAAGTCCTTCATTTATAAACTCTCTTGACTTTGATTGCCTCCCTAAAATAACTGTTGAAGGAGTACAACTTGATTATGTTGATGAAGTGAACGATCTCGGTGTTGTTATAAATAGAACCTTGACTTGGAACTCACATGTTCATAGTATTTCTAATAAAGTTTCGAAAACACTTTATCAGCTGAAGCAATTCAGACAACTAATGCCTTTTCCGCTACGCCAAAAGCTGGTAACTTCTTTAGTTTTACCACACATAGATTACTGCTCGCTGGTGTTCACGAATATATCAAAAGAACAAATTGCCATTCTACAAAGATTACAGAATTGTTGTATACGATATATATATGATATCTCACGCGATGAACATGTCAGCCCGTATTATGAGATGTTAAATTGGTTAAAAATTGAAGAAAGACGTATGCTGCAAATGGGTGTATTTATTTTTAAATTATTAAATGTAAAGATTCCATTGTATTTATATGACCAATATGTATTTAATAAGGACAAAAAAAAGCGAATGACTAGAAATAATTCGAACTTAATAATACCATGCCATAGAACAACTACTTATAATAAATCATTTTATGTATCATCGTGTAAATTGTGGAATTCTCTTCCTCAGAATATAAAGACGTTGACATCAGTTTTTGCATTCAAGAAAGCTCTGAAAGAGTATTTATGTTCTAAATATTAGTATATAAAATGTAACATTCACTTATTTCTTTGCTTTATTTTTTGTAAATTGTGCAATATTAGTGGCTGTTTATACAAAGCATTGTAAGTTTTATGCCTTTCATCTTTTTATGTAATTCTTCCAGAGACAATACCAACCTCTTATATTATGTCTCCTGCATGTTATTATGTAGCAATTACTTTATTAATTTACGTTGTTTGTAAATCTTATCAGCAGCTTAAAATATAAATAAATGTAAATGCCATGTACTTGTGCTCCATGGGATTATATGGTCCCAGAGTAAATAAACTTTATCTTATCTTATCTTATCTTATCTTCCCTCCCAAACTTCCTCCATCCCCCTCTTTTTACTCAACCTCTACCCCCTCGGGAAGTTTGGTATATATGTGGCACGCAACTTGGAGACTGTACCCTTGAGAATGACGCGCGAGCATGGAAACCTGCAGTGTACAATAAATCTTGTGGAATATTACAAAATGCATTATTTCTCCCGTTTTTTTTTCAATGTCGCAGTGGTCCACAGTATTTTCTCGGAGGAGTTCGTCCATTTTACCTCTGATGAAATCGTTTCCTGTTTTTTTTTGTTTTCGTTTTATCCTTGCTCTCAATTGGAAATTAATGGTTCCGAAAAACGTGGAAATTAAAGGTTCCGAAAAACGTGAATACGCCCATTAAAAAGTTGCGCCGAAGGTATTATTAAATTTCATACACTATAGACTGTATTTAGAATGCTTTGGAACCCAGTTCGCGGAAAGCAGTTTTTTTAGATACCTCGTCCCAATTTCCTTCAATAATGTCAATTTTATTCTGAATATTTATAATGAGAACATTTTTAAAAGGAAATCAACATTTACATAATACCCCGCCAGCCGCCGCATGGGCGTGTGGGAGGGAGATGTAAGGGATAAGGTTTTGGGAGGTGAAATAGTGACGTGAATTATGGGAGTATATTAAATGGAGCTCAGTTTTGATTGTGGTCACTCATTGTGCGCGGAAAGAACGAGTTTTTGTATATGCCTATCTGTTCGGCAATGTATATCTCCTAATCTTTGTCGCTTATGTCAGATCTAGAGATGTAGTATGGCGTTATGATAATATTCTCTGTGTCACTCTGACAGACATCAGTTCTAAATTTCTCTAGCAACCTAAGCCTAGCGAGTACCCTCCAAGTCTCTAGGGGCTCCCACCTAAATCCCTCTAAAAGTTATGAGTCACTATATGCTCACTCGTGACAGATTTTAACGAAACGTGCTGCTATTCTTTGTGATTTATTATTTTTTTGGTTAAACCTTTATGACCTGCGGGGCGATTATGTAACTGTGAGAGCGATGACGGCGGGTGATAGCTATCACGGCCTCCTATGACGGTCGGCGTCATCGAGCGGTCATGTAAAGCACCGTCATAGCACGTATGACGGTCATGGGCTTTCTGTAGGTTGGTAGCTATAGAAAATCTGAACAGCCAATGTAAATCATCGACACATTCCAAGCAAACAATTGCGGCGTGTTGAGCGGCTGAAACAATGTCGGCGGCACTAGAGTATAAGTACTCCACATTATTCATTTTTGTATGTTTAGGAATGAAATATTGTGTTAAATATGTTATAACGTACCTAACACATCATATTAATTATAGTGGAAGTGAAAATCATGTTGTTATCGTTATCATTTCGTTTGTAATAATAGGTTACCTATGTCTTGCAAATGCATCGCAGATTTTTTATGAATTCAAACCTCTCCGTCGCATTATTAATTATATTGAAAATTACTTCAGTGCACATTAAACGGTATTAGTTCCGTTTACGTTATATGTATGAGATGACGTGCTGGTTATTCGTTACACCTAAGGTACCTAGGTATTAACATAATGCAAACTTGTATAATTTTTTAAGTTCCTTTCTATATTGGAACTCTTTCGAAATTGTCATATAGGTATATGAGCCATCAAATAATTCGCAGAGTTATTCAAGTGTGCCTTTAAAAGTGTTAGTCGAGTGGGCTGTGCAACTGAACGGCAGCTGAAGTTTTATATGTCCACCTACAGTAAATTGCCACAGTATGGTGCGTAAATTGTGTAGGATTATAACAGCAAATCCTAAAACGACGCGAACACTTTATCGTCGCAACTCTTACCGTCATTCACGGTTGTCTTAGCAAACAAATATATAAAGAGTGAAACTGACACACGTCAATAAACCTACCGTCTATTATATGAAGGCGTACATTCATGGCTATCATACTGTCTAGGTAACTCAAGTTACAATAATGACAATTGTGAATTGTTAACAATAAACATTTTTTAGAATTAATATTAAATTCGTGTGGGAGAAAAAATTCTATAATGCTTTAAACAGTGAAAATATAATTAAATAGTAGAATTAATTTTTTTAAATGACTAAGACAATTTATTCTCCTGTAATAATTAATCGTAGTGCTTTATGAAAGTCATTCATAAACTCAAAGTTAGTTAATTGGGCATGGACTATTGTAATTAAATATTTATTCAACGTATTCACACGTATATCCGATACCTTATGACGCCTATCATCCCTATCACCATCAATTTTGAGCGTGATACGCTATGACGACGTGAAGGTGATAAAAAGTGCTATCACGGATACATAATCGCTGCTATCACCCTCCGTCATACGTATGACGGAGGGTGATAGCGACGACGTCGCTCTCACCCTTCTCACAGTTACATAATCACCCCGCAGGGTCCCAAATGCTGGCGGCGTATTTGAGGTGTGGCCTAACCAGAGCGAAGTAGCATCTCTCTTTTACTTTTTCATCCGAGGACCTTCCTATTATACGCTTAACAAAACCTAGTTTGTTTAATGCTGTGCCGCATGTCTTTTGTATGTGTGTTCCCCATGATGTATCAGAATTTATGGTAATCCCAAGAAATGAGACGGAAATGAATCCCTTCGCAGGCCATTCATAGCGAAGTTTAAATTTTGCGACGGAAAAAACGCGCGACTAAAAGACAACACGCGAAACGCTAGCTTTTCTCAACATATTGAGCAATATGTTGAGAAAATAATGGAAATTGATTTTCCTTGGTAATTGGAAAGTGGTAATTGAGTTTCCTTGGTCCATCTCTTAAATTACGGCTGCTCGCCTGAGCCCTGACCTTTTTTTACCAAATTTTCGTCTATATTAAACCGTCGCAGTTCCGAAATGTGCAAATTCAGGTACCTTTTTATTTAAATCTCCGAATGATCAAGCCATTTTGATGCAATAAATACTAAAATATTTGACATGATAAACACGATATGAACTTAGCCTTGAAATGCATATTGCTGGCACTTAAAATTTGTCTTACACGGTGGTTCTTTTTTTGATCGCCACGATAACGCAAGCCGATGATAGCATAAGCATATGAATAGTGAAAACGTGTCCGTAACAGATGGCATGTGCGCTATGTGGAAGATAAAATAAATGGTCGGAAGCATTGAGGAGTAATTCCTGAAAATCATATCTATAGATGCCTCGCTCACTAGCTCAGTGCTTGGGCAGTCGTCAGAACTGACAAGCATTAACTGGTCCTGCCAGTAAAATCACACACTTGCAGTATTGCCTTCAGCATATTTTAATTCTTTCGTTTATTAACTCCCTTTGCTGTGAAAAACTGGCATTGTTTAGTAAATACGCCTTGTAGTCATAAGCCTTACTAAGAATATACTTCGCTGTTCTTCCATCATGATAAATAAGAAATGGAATTGCGGCTTTGCTTCTGAGAAGTGAAGCTTAATATGTGAGGATGTTTTATCAGCTGTCCTCCATTTCGGGGAATTCATTCAATATCGCGTGGTAAATTTGCGATAATAATGATAGCGTTCAACTGAAGGATCACATGCGCTCTCAGAATAGCGGCCTTACGCTGTGGATATGACTCAATGAAATAGACTTAGTTTTCAAACCCGTTATATACTACTTGGTAATTGAGTTTCCTTGGTCATACATGTAACCTTAGAGCAATTTATGAAATGTTGAACGTTGCCTTTTAGAGTGAACATGTACGTAATGCAATATGGAGCTCACCTTAGTTACGGCCCGCCGAACTAGTGGGCTAATACTCCATTGGGACCTCAAAAGAACGCGGCAAGTTGGGGCGATGATACTGATAAGTGACTTCGGAGTGAAGCCGTTGAAACTTTCTTCTGCAGAATGAAATTCATGAAAATAATGAATCTACATTCGTCATAACATGTAAATATAGAACTTGGGAAATTTATAACTGGTGTGTCTTAGAGCGACACAAAGAATATTATAATGACGCAGTACTACATCTCTAGGTCTGACATAAGCGACAAAGATAATAGGAGAGATACATAGCCGAACAGATAGGTACAAAAACTCGTTTCTTTCCGCGCACCATAAGCGACCGCAGTAAAAACTGAGCTCCAAAAATTGAGCTGACATACATCAATTCTCACTTCGGTGCTCGCCTCTTTCAAGCTTGAAATCCAAGGTGGCGACTCGCTCGTATAAATGTTATGACAAGATATATTTTATGGGGAAATGACCCCTTAAACGCACGACACTAAATACGTAGGAGGTGGTGAATAATATCATCCTTAGAACTGGTGGTTCCTTCCATTGTAGCTGGTTGACGAAGGCAAGTCATAACGACGGAGCGCCGAGTCTTCTCTGCCTTTCATCTGGGTCAGGTGAACGGCCGCAACCGATGTTGACGAGGGCTGAATCTCAATCAGGGCTGTTAATTTTTACATTTAGTACTTAACAAACGGCTTCCAGAGTGTGTGGCCCTGTCATTTCTAATAAGCCATCCTTTCCTTCCATTCAAGTAGTACCCCCATTGAGAGATGATCGAAGGTTTTCCCGGCGAACTGTCGTTGAAGTTTGTTCGGGATTTCCACCGTCAGGTTTTCCATTTCTGCCGACGTTTCGATGGACGAGTCTTCCATCATCCTCAGGACATGTACCCCCATTAATATCCTTCAACCCACTCGATCAACCTACGTCTTCAAAGTACCTTGCAAGATGCCCCCAGGGTGTCGGGCAGGGGGTAGTTTCACATCAAACACTCGTCCCACTTCAGGGTTGAACTTCGTCCGCTCCTCTCACCTCTTGGCGCGGATTAAAAAACAGTCAGGAAAAAAAGCACAGATAAACGGACAACTAGGAGAGTGCCGCATTGGCGACCTTGCTGGCTTGCAGCCCATGCGTTATTTCTAATTACACAGGCCTGCAAATTTTATGGTCTCGGATGCTTTTTATGATGCAAAGAGCACTTTCCGACGTAATTTTTTATTTATTTATTTATTAAAAACGCCAAAAACAGCAACTAGGGCCTTTAAAATGGGTTTAAATAAACAAAAAATAAGTTAAGAAATAAAACAAAAATATATAGTAAAAACAATAAGAACAATAATTAACAGAAAGAAAAAGAAAAAAAATCAATTTTGTGGCAGGGAAGAAGAGGAGGACACAATGCATTTAAGTTGGGAAGAAAAGATATTGCGTGAGGAGAAAAGGTCAAGGATAGGGTGACTGTTGGCTAGGGTGTTAAAAAATGAAGGTAGGCGATAGAAAATGGAACGTTGGCAGGTGGAGAGACGGAATTTGGGTGTGTGAAACAGACTTACATCGCGAGTGGTGCGGGCAGGGATGCGGAGTGAAAAACAGGAGAGAAGATGATCAGAACGGAGGGACCCGTTCATGATAGAGTGAAGAAATTTTAGGTCGGAAATTAGCCGGCGATGTGGGAGATGTGAGAGACCTAGAGACAAAAGAATTTCAACTAGAGAGCTGTGTCTAAGGGAGGGCACGCGATGCCGGACTATGGCTAAAAAGAAATTAAGGGGGCGGTTGAGTATTTTAAGTGTAGTGGGGGACGCAGTTAACCAGATGGGAGAACATTACTCAAGAATGGAATGCTGAGTCTTGGAATGATGGAATTATGGAATTTTGTGTGCTGAATCCGAATCTTTTCCCGAAAATTGGCCATTAAGTCAGGATTTTGAGGTATTCTGACCTTAAAGGGTCAAAATGGCAATTTTTGATCGACTAACCTACTTCAAAGTCTCGTCGGCTACTTATACGACCTCTTATCGATCGCGGGAAAAACGACATTTTACACCTGCCCGTTCTGCAATCAATGTCCCTAATTTTATTCTCATGATCTGATCTATCGTTGTATGTCGGAGTTCATGGGGTAATATTTACTTCGTTGAAAAATTAATTAGCTTTGAATTTGTGTACAAGAGCAAGTCTAATTTTTATGGAAGGTTTGAAAGCGAATCTCATATATGATTTTGCAATGAGTATACTGCTAAATTCCTTTGATATAATATAGGTATACACGTGGTATAAGTTTTCAGGTCACTCGAGCGTTGATTTAATATTTCATAAAATATTCTTAAATACAAAAAAGGTTTTCTTAATTACCATAAGGGGCATTGGGATTGGTGTATTTGTATAATACTAGGCTCGAGTTCTCTGTATTAAATTAGGCACATGGAGCCTGTTCCTCAAGCAGAAGCCTCCAGCACTAATTTATAAATGGGACTTGGAGACCATGAAAATCCTTCCTCCTATAAGATTTTTTGTTTTGGCTGTGTATAGAATGTGTCTGAAAGAAATTATTATTAACTTATGGGCGCATTTGCAACTTCATCTTCCTGGACTTTACTAGCAGCCAAAATATATCGTCGACTTCGTGATGCGGAAATGATTTCACTCGGCCGATTTTATATGCTGTGAACATTCTTGCATCCTATCCGATGGGATTATGCGATTGAGTCGAAGAAAAGAGGAACAATTTCAAGATGCGCGCGCTATCCGAAGCGGAACTCTTCTCCAACGTTATCTAACAGTGGCGAGCTTCTTTTGGCCGACAAAGTTATTATAAAGCTGTGGTACAAAGGGAAAACGTGCGTGTTGTGCATCTTAAGTAAATCTTGGGATTAGCACCGTATCACTTTCAATGACTCCGGTCAGGGTATCATAGTCCAAGATATTCAATGTTATAAAATGTTCTACAATGAGACCTGTACGATTACAGAGCCCTTTGTGTAGCTTAAGCCGTCGTAAGAGCGTAACACATCTCCCTATTTTTTAAATGAGTGATTAGGTGAAAAAGCCATTAGCATTAGTGATTAATTAGTAATTAATAAGGGATTTTTATGTAAAAGTTACCAAGAATTGAAGACTTGAAGACAAGTCGTATACTAAAACTCCGGTAGGGGCACGGATCCTTCGCTCCAGTTTTGGAGGAATGAAAGTAGTACATATAGGCAACCGTTGCCTACATCGAGCTCGGACGAACGCCGGCGAAATTATGCAAATATTCGTACTCCGTATTGTCGGCCGCGACGACGTCAACAGTGGGAAATCCCTCCATCATTCTGCATCGAGCGATAATAGTGACATTGAGGCTGTTTGTGAATAACAGCATCCTTTCCGGTGGCTATCGCTGCTCTGAGTACAACATTCTCCCGACCGGACGATGAGCGGCATCTGCAAAGTAAGGAATCGGAAAATGTCCTTTATATATTCTCCGCTTGTTTTTGAGACTTTACGGTTTAATAAAAACAAATTCTTTGACTGGCAATACCGGAATCAAATCGAGGTTCGAGTTATGAACGCTGTCCACTCTCTGGCTATTCAGTATGACCCAACACTCGAGCAGTTTCTGAGTTAAATAACAATTTAAAATATGAAAATTTTCAATTCGATGAAAGAAAAGAAAGAATTTTATTCAATCCAGATTGGCATGTAGAGGATTTTGCCACATGTAACGCATAAGTCCACCGCAAATACCCATTTCGCGCGCAAATATTTCATTTTTTTTAAATAGCGGAGTCCTTCTCGCCGGTGGATTTTGGTTAGCTTTGAATGGGCAAGTCATTTTTCAATGTCATGTTCTCAGAATTTTAAGGTACATACGTTTTTACATTGAAGTGTCTCGACTCGTGACAAGTACCTCGGAATTTTTTGTGAGTTAATTTAAAACCGACACCGCTGTGTGTTGAATTTGCATAAAAACAGCCCAGGGCCAACCCTGCTCCAATGAGCAGTAAGGCGATGAAACTTAGTAGTTTGCTATGTGGAATTGAGACATTGTCAAAACAATATTATTTTGTAAATTCCACTCTTTGAGTGCCCTGACTGTCCTTGTCGCTATGTGGATTGCATATAACTAGTAAACTGCATAGATATTTCTGCCGGTATATTTTGTACTTCTGCCTGCGTAAATTTCTGTCTATGTGTCATCTGATCACTTATCTAATTTCTTCACCTCAGTTCCCATCACCAGCAGCCATTAATTCAAACATTGCCTCACGGAAACTTTAATACCACTTTTCTGTTAGCTAATTTTGTCATTCGTCCTAGTTTCTTTCACTTTGATGTCCTCTATAATCTGCTAGATGTATTCCATAATATATTTTCCTCGGTAATTCCTTCCTTTCATTATTGATTTCGATCGAGAGACTGTTTCGTTGTAAAATGTGTCCAAGGAGTTCCTTATTACTTCTCAGAGCTTTCATTAACCTTCCTTTATTTCCTACTCTTCATGAGGCAACCGCATTGGAGATCATCTCCTTCAATTTGAGCTTCTTCATTCTTTTATAGCATCACGTATCTTTCTATCTATATTTCTTCCAGTTCTATTCTACCTATATTTCTCCCAGTTTTCTTGGTTCTGCAGCCGATATTAGCCGGTTTCATTGCTGTACAAGAGCATGTTTCTAATAAATGTTTTAATGAAGAGCTTTTTTAGATTCAATATTATCATGTTGGCTGTCAGTTGACGTTTTTAATAAGAATGTCTTCTTTGCTTGGTATATTACGTTCATATTATCCTTCTTGTTTTCTCCATCACTTCCCAAATAGCACAATTCTTCTTCTTGTTCAAGTTTTACCTTCCGAGTTTGACAATCTTCTTGATTTCATATTTCCCATGAAGTTATTTTTGTTTGTGCAAGTAGGGGGAACGCGAGTTGCATAAGTACGACAACACTTCTCCTTAAGCCCCTTATAATTGGGGCATATTATTGTACGGTTTAACATTTGATGTATTTCTCGATCTGGCGTGCGATAATTATTGAATTACAGCAATTGATAATTTGCCATCTCGCGTTCATGCATTCCCACATGCGTTCCTGCAATTCACCGTTAACCCGACTCAATTTGAAATACATGTTTTTGCATACTTCAGACTGTGCAATTACGTGCCCCGTGTAAAATGGGCTTTAAAAGAGACCGCTACAATTCTACGAACGCGTTCTCGCAATTGTTCACACATTTTGTTGCGCTAGTATACTCTTCGTTTAAGGTAGTCCGAGCGAGATAGTTCCCTAGTCATAATAGAGACCAAATTCGAAATATACGTTTTAATTTCACCAGCTGTAGGACACATGCATTAAATATTGCATTATTAAAGGTGCAATAATTTAGTTTTATATGACAGAAATGGTGAGTAATTCTATGAAAATATCTAAATAAGTCTTAAATTTGACTCATCTTTTCGCGCGGTGCGTTTGAAACTCCTTTAAAAGTGAAGGTTTTTCTGTGATACCCAAGAACCTATTGCAGTGACAAAATGATTCATTTTCAATAGTTGAGAAAACGTACAAACTACACGCTGTTAGTTTTTTTACAAGTGTTAGAAATGCCTCATTTTGTAAATTATGTCTATCTGGAGTGGATACACGTACCATTTCCCATGTAAAAGGGCTGGTATTTTTTGGCAAATAACTCCAAAAGTAATGTGGTAAGGGGTTGAATTTTTGGTGTCATTAGAAGGGTGAGATATTTTTCTTTAAATGAGACCAAATTCACTGATTTCTAGGTAAAATGATAATTCGCTCAAACTACCTTAAGTTTGCCTCTTATTTGGAACTGGGACTTAAATATGGCTATACATTCGCGCAAGGGAACAATTTTCGCTCTGTCTATGCAATTTTGAAGGAACTTCTTTTATCGCCTTTTCTCGTCTCACTTCTCGTGTGAGCAGGACTTATCAAGCGCTCTCTCCTCTAGGTTTATAATGCCACCCAATAAGGGTAAAGTGTTGCTTATTCCCTACTATTATGTACGTATTTTATCAATTGTGTGCATCTACTCGTTTCTCCCTCCAGGTGATTGGTGCGATGGTGCGGCCGACGAAGGTGCCTTGGCCCTAGCCGAGTCGTCCACTGAACGCCTGGTGCAGCGCCTCGTGTGTTCCGCGGGAATGTCTGATCCGCGCTTTGCATCCAAGTTCTTGGTACCTCTTGATGCAGCTGAGAAGCGCCGACATCGGAAGGTCAGCATCCGTGTAGTTCTTTGGTTTCTACTGAATTTTTTTCGGGTGGCTCGAGGCATTAAGCTTTTGTACGGTCGTGTATAGCCTTGCTATCAGCATACATAAAGAAATTATCATGTTGCTATTTGCAGAATTTCTCTATTGTAGTTGTAGACATTGAGTGAGAACATTGCTGGGATAAAAAATGCCAGTTGTTGGTTATATCACCTTCTAAATGACTAAAAAGTGCTTATGCAGGAATATTGACACTGTGGGGGTTGTATTGCGTAGTGACTGATGTATTGAACTACCATTCCGGGGATTCAGGATCGAATCCCGGCTGTTTAGGTGGTATTTCAATGGAATTCCGATCCCTTGCTGATTGTTACGTAGAAGACACTTCAAATGTGGCACGACTTCTTTTGGATTAGAAAACTTGACGCCTTTAGTTAAGATTAGGCTATAATGTCAACGCCGGATTTCCCTCTTCTCTTCTTACTCTCCTCAAGTAATAATTCCCTTGCCAACAAACTTTGTTACCCTCATTGGCGCAAATAATTACAACTAACATATCCCCAGCCAAAATAAACAACACGTGAACAAAGAACTTTTTAGAATTAGGATCTATCAAGGTCGTTCTATCACCATATTTTTTTAATACCTATCTTCGGCGATATCACTTCTTCGTTGAATTCGATTTTCATGGCTTTCCTTGACCATCCAGAAATCCTGGGAACTCATTTCCTTTGAACAGGAGGACATATGCTGAAAATAATGAAGACTTTTATGCCAACCATGGCGTAATTTTATGGCATTCAGAACGTGCCTCCTTATGGACAAAGAGTTTTTAGCCGAATGTCAGTCTGAATTCGAGGCTCAAAATTACGGTTGTATGTTTTTTGCGTGCCGCCACGCTGCCAAGTTATGCGGTACGGAATTTGTTAGTGGTATGGAAAGCGAGAAAATATCAGAACGTGTCACTCTTAAGCAATTGCTTCCAAGATAGTGTTGGTGTAAGTAACTGTCACTATATTATTTTCATAGTACATTGCATACCTCGGAATATTCTACTCACCAACACTGCATATTTCCTGCCTTCTGCCTAAGCCGCGTAAATCTTTAGCGTGTCGATTTTCTTTATTAAATGGTTTCAGGCGGGTCGATGCCTCCGCTACCTGGTGCGCTTGGACGCTCTCTCAACGCCGGCCATTTACGCCGAGGAAGATGATCAAGGGTGCGGCGGGAGCGCCAGCAGTCGGCCCACTTGCATCCTGCTGGAGGGCGGAGAAGTGGCCCCAGAGGAGGGAGGCGGCAGGAGGATGCCCTGCACCCCGCAAGGGTTCGCCAGGGTCCGGTTGCAGGGCGAAGGAGTGGAAGCGTGGGCCGAATTCATTGGACAAGATGGCTACCTCAGGAGGTGAATGACCAACGGTTTTGGTCGTCATTTCGATTTGTTCCATTCCTCTCCTTTGTGGACTGGCTCTTGTCGCCTTCACTCACATTTATGGAGGCTTTGGTCGGGCTGATCCTTTAAATATCCAACACACGATATTTCAACCGAAGTGTTTCTGTTCCAAAAATTGCTTATCTTGAACTTCAACTGTGGATGACATTGAAGGCTGCTCGTGTAAGCCATCATGGCTCCTCACATTCATTTGCCAAATATTCCGGTACTTGAATATACCTGTTGTTCCAAACGTTTCCATATTAGTGATGCCCCTTTGTTCATGGGAAAAGTAATTGAGGAGGTTTCCTGTTGAATGTATTTAGCATGACACACGCACTTACAAGTCACTTGGGTCAGATGCCACTTTTTGCTGCTTCACCAATGTGGTAAATATGCCACCAGGCAAATGCCCTTCTTTTTACTGTTTAATTGTAATAATAATAATATAATATATCTTTATCCTCGTCTGTTGTTCCTCAGTGACAGAATCCAGGAGCACTTTGTTCACCTCCTGTCAAAGGCCGCCTCTCTTGAAGCATCTTCCACAGTCATCTCCTCCCCTGGCTCTGTTGAAGAATTCCCCCCACCTCCACCTCCACCACCTCCTCCTCCACTCTGCCCACTTGATGTCGACGAGTCCATGCTGTGCGGCAGCCCTGGCAAGATCCTGGATCCTGTGACGTTGCATCACATCTTTCGGGACTTACCACCATCACATCAGATATTTTATGGGCCAGGTACAGTTAATGCATATGTATTGTTAAATGTTGTGTATTCTAAAGTAATTTGTGATCTCACATTATGCTGAAAGAATGAATTCTTTGCAGTGTTTCACTTTTTTTATAATCAGTTTTTAATGTGCACTTGGTTTCAATATAATGTACCTACTGCAATGAGCCTTTATGCAAATTATCAATACAAATTTTTGAAATAAGGGGACATGGTAGCCAGAGATGATTATTCCATTTGCAAGATATTGAATGATATCAGTGGGTTTACCAAGATGTACCTACCTGTACAACTGGAATAGAAAGATTTCTGGAATGGATTTTATATAAATTCAAATCTGTAGGTTTCATAAAATTCAATTGAACCCTTCAACCCTCGCCAATTCACGTCATCATTTAATGGTTATGATTAACCAAATTTGATAATTTACATGGCACCAAAGGAGCCTATGGAGCAAAGATATATCAAATAGAAATAAAAGATACCTATACAACACCATATTTAAAAGCATACTTACATGTGAGAGTGAAATATGGCAAATGAATGTGAGTGACGAAAAGAAACTTGTAGCTACAGAAATGGACTTCCTCAGAAGGGCAGCCAGAAAATCCAGGCTTGACAGAGTAAGAAATGAGAGAATTCAAGAAATTATGAAAATGACAACAACCATTCTGGAGGAAATCAAGTCAAAACAACTGCTGTGGTACGGACATGTTCAGAGGATGCTCAAAGAAAGACTGCCCTGCACCATCATGGAGTGGAAACCCTATGAAAGGAGAAAGAGAGGAAGGCCACCTAACTCATGGAGATGCGGAATAGCCAAAACCATGGAGGAGAGAAACCTGCAAGGAGATTGGGAAAACAGAGAGGCCTGGAAATTGGATGTCGTAAAGCACAAGCAAGCGCTCTAAAGATGGACATATATACATGGCACCAGACCTGATATGTCTCAGATACATCTCCTGAGGTATCATTGGCTCAAGCATTCCTAATCATATCAGAGACTCCATAGAGTGATAACAAGACAGGGAGACAGTGGAGTGATAACTCTGAGACAGTAATCATTTTGTGTATTTCCTTATTTATATGACTTCTCACATTCTTCAGTCCTGTTTCAGATCAATAGCTTTGAAAGTAACAAAGAGTAGGTATGATATAATATTTGTAAATGAAAGAATGATTTATTTCGGTATCAGATTTCTGTCCTTGAGATGCTACAAAATACTAATTGCTACTCTTACCATTTATTAATTTTGCCAAGTCCAGATAATTCTATTCATCTACAGATTATCACAGTAAAGTAATTCATGATAGGAAGCATAGTATTGATAAAATAGGTTTGTGACTCCCCTACAGAGTCCATTCATTTTGGATAAATTTATGTCACTCACAGATATGATAATCATGATGCATTATATCTGCATTATCTTGACACATTTCAAGAATGTCTACCGTTTTCATCTTGATAGTATGAAGGCAATTGAAATCCTTGAAAGTTATCAGTGATACATTATGAAGATTGAATAGTATTCAATTTAATATTTTTAAATTGCATTGGTTATTCAGTGAAACCTGTATTAAGTGACTACCAACTGTTCCGCTGAAAACTGGTTGTTAAGGGGGATGGTTGTTCGACAGGGGTTCAGTTTGTAGGAGTGAATGTTATACAAATGAAAGGGCAGCTGATTTGGAAAAACTGAAAAACTCTTGAAGTGGTGGTTTTGTTACAACCTATACAGATAGCTTTTATTTCCTCATAATTTAGTTGTTGCAGGGAAACCTCCCAGTTTTGACCTTAGTATTTGGTGTCACTTGCTTTGCAAGAACATTTTCACTTTAACATAGAGCACACCCAGCTTTTCCATTTCATCACATTTTCTTTTCCTCTAGTATTTCTCCATCAGATTGGTCACTCTGTCGCTTACTGTTTAGTTCCTTATTCTCCTCTTAAGTCTAGCAATTTGGACATTTCTCCACGTCTCACTTTCCTCCATTTTCTTTATCTTTTCTTCCATAACCAACTTCATCTACCCCCCTCATTTACACATTTACTTCACTTTGCTTTCTCCCATGTGCACTGTATGCTAGTTTTTATAACCTCTCATCTTCCCTTGAATGTTCCCAATTGCTTACCTTCACCTAAATGCCTTTCCAATATGCCCTGGTATTTCTTCCATTTTAACCCCTTCAGTACTTCTCTGCTCCATCTTTTCATCCTCCCTCTTTTAAATTGCCATTTGAATCTAACATCACAGTTCCTCATCACTCATCAGGTTATGATCTGAGTCCACGTTTTCCACTGGACAGCTTCGATATTTTTTGACACTGTTTGTAAACCTCAGACTATTTATATTGTAATCAATTTTAAATCTTCCAGGATCACCCAGCATTTATCATGTGTATATATGCCTAGGGTGATGTTTGAACCGAAATTTTGTTTTTGTTAATTTTTTCTTTAACAAGATTCTACCGCATTCCAACTGTGGTCATTTCTTGTCCCTAGCCAATATCTTCCCACTTCATATCCATCCCACCCTTCCACTGTTAATGCATCCTGACCTCTCATTGGGTTTTTCTTGCCCTGGATTTTTCTTGTTTCCTCTTCTAGTTGCTGTCATATCGCACATCCTCTTGAGAAAATTAATGACGAAATAAAATGCAATTATCCACAAAAAATAAAGTTTACTTCAGACCCAGGTTTTGACGTTATTACATCATCATCAGGGTGATAATCAAAAAGGTGACAAGGGGTGGGGGTTTAAGCTCCCCCCCTACCTCCCCTGGTTCTCCCTATGAAAGGTTATGCTTATAATTCTAAACAGGAGGTAAGAGACAAGAGCAAATAAGTGCTTAGGTGATGACTAGTCTGTGTTTAGAAAGAGGATAGCAGTCTGTACTGTGATAGAAACACTTGTTAAAATGAAGCTAGAGAATTACCAAGATGTTTTTGCTTGTTTTATGGATTCCATAAAGGTACATGACATAGTAAATTGAGGAAAAATAATGAATCTACTTAGTAAAACAGGAGTAGATTGGAGAGAAGAGGTGGAGTGGTACACCATCAGTATGAATCTTTAGAAGTCCATTGAGTCTTAGAGGTTTTGAAGCAGATACATGCCCCGATTCTCAGTGTATTTCTGCAGTAGGGTCTTTCTTGTTTCAGTCTATCCATTTTCTAGGAACCAGGCAAGTGGAGGAGTTGCAAGATAAATAATGAACTCTGGTAAAACCTCAAGTCTCAAGCCTTATTTACAATGGCACAGGGTCTTATTCAGCTATGTTCACCATACCATGGTTTTGCTCTAATTCTTTGACAAAAATTTATGAATCTGAGCAAACAAAATGAAATATCTTCTCTTTTATGGCACAATAGAACTGTGATATCATTACTTTTCTCTCTGTGAATAACATAGAGTGTCATTGTTAATACTTAACCAGTTATTTGATGTTGTATGAGTGCATAATTGGTTGATAAATGTAGACCTGGTTGAACACAAATAATCATATAATAGCACAAGTATTGAATTTTGTATTTTAAAATGATGAAATATGCTGGTAGAATCTCTTTAGATGAAGAGATGTGTTGGCAAGGAAATTGGCAATTGCAATCAACTCAAAATTGTAGTCCCCTTTTTATGTTTTTCAGTTATTTTAGAGATCTATTTAGTAGGTATTTGTTTGAGAAAGTAGCTCCAAGTAAATAATTTCTAAATCATTTACTCAGTGCTGAATCCACAACCACTGGAAAGTTTTTAAAAATTTTGATGGGCCAATTTAGTGTTGTTTTCAATCTCTTCAATTTACATTTTTTCTTAAGTAATCATTGCAATTTTTTTCATATTTCATATATGACATTTCTTGTTCGATAAAGGTAATTTTTTAAATAGATTACCACTTGGCGTGCAAAATTAAATATTGAGTTTTTGAAACAAAACATTTTATTTCCTGCATTGTCTAATAATTTAATGATCATTGATAACATGCCTCTCCTTTCAGCAAAATTGAACTTAAATCGGTTTCCTGACCCAAGAGATTTTCATATAACAATTGCAAGAAGCAGTCCTTATGTGGAGCTGCTGATTACTCCACTTTCACCAACCATTCTACCTCCAAAATCACCCAGTGGCAATCTGGATGACAAGGAAAATGACAGCCCATCCACAAGGAACAAGAATAATTCTCAAAGACAAACCATAAGCGTTTGTCTAACCTTGGGAATAGGTTTTGACAGTTGGCCTCAAACAGCTGACTTTCCTTATAGAATACCTCTGGGGCATGTCAATGCTCTCCATTACTATCAGACAGCCCTCTATGTAAGTATGAAAATATGCCTGCAATGCTTTGATCTGTTGTCCGCATGGTAACTCTGAATGAATAGCTGCATTACCACTCGCTAGCCCATCTACTTCTCTGCTGTGAGAAAGCTGCTACCACTTCATGGTTACGTATTCCCTAATGAATCAATGCATAGAGTGTATGTGCACGTATTCCTAAATGAAATGAAAATAAAATGATGGAAATGGCAATGTTGAAAATCTCAGAGTAAGATTTCTTTATGAAGTTCTCTTGAATTTTCCTATTAGTGAGCCCCTTAACAATGGATAAGTTCACCAACTTTGGAAGAGCTTACCATATGAAGATTTCAGATAGCCTACTATTAGATTATTCACCAGGGAAGCATTAGTTTCTTCTCAGCAGTAAATTCAATCAATTCTCTATTTTAATTCTTGAGATCAGACCCCTATCCCTTTTCAAGTAATTTTTTCTTCTTGTAATAATTTTCAACATAGTCTTCTCTATTCTTCATAGGAATCAAGAAGATATTCCGTTACTGTTTTGTATGTATTTCTAGTTTATTGGTCTATCCTCATAGATAATGGCTTTTTTAAAGCTTAATTTCTCCTTGTGAGCTTTCATAGGGTTCTTCAATTTATTCTCTCTTCCTATTAGAATATCTAATAATTCAATTAATTATTTGCCTATCTTGTCCTGAACTATTGATGCCAATTGTCTTTTCTTGCTGCTTGATGATATTTTTATATTTGCATGTAAGGCAGTTATTTCCTACTTTCTTTGTAGCTCCTCTTATTCATGTTAGCGTTTTCTCCTCCAAATATTTTTTCACAAGTATTTAACCTAAGTCAATCCTTAATTCCCTCTACCTAATTTTACCTCTACCTAATAAGTTGTCATTGTTCCTTTCTTCTTTCATCATTGCTCTTCCTCAATTTCTTAAGTTATCAAATGTTAAATAATCATCTTTGTGCCCATTACTTCCATTGATTTATTACCTATTTTTGTTACCCTAGTATTATTCTTTAGATCTTGGAAATTGGAGCAAGCTAAGTGTCAGATGGGTGGCCCAGGATGAAACACTGCCTTTCTTCCTACATCTACCTTTTGCCAATGAATTAAATTCATTTAAAATATTTTGGTCCATTTTTATTTGTCACAGGGGTTCTATCTTGTTCCTGGAAAACCACACCATACACTGCGCTGTGAATCACCAAGGGGTTCAGTTTGGTTGATGTCCTCACCTGCCATGGAGCTTGCTCTTCTGTCTCATTGGTGTCCCACTCAGAGCTGCCCTGGAAGGTCACTGTCTGCAGTGGAGGCACTCATTGAAGGAATTCAAGGTCAAGGGCCTGGAAGGAAGCTACTTGGAGCTGCTGTGTCTGGCAGCAAGGAGAAGCAGGTGGCTAATTATCTTTTCTTGAAGCACTGTGAAATTTATAATTAATTTGTAATAACTCTTATGAGGTCAGAGATCATCTGCCTTTCATATGCAGGTAGTATTATGAGTAACCTATCTTATTTATTTTTTTCTGAAAACTCAAAATAATTGGTTACTACTTTTTTCTTTTTGGTATGTACAGGATTGTGTTTATATCTTAGGTTATAATGATGCATGTAGAAATTATTTTTTATGCTGAAATATTTGCAGCTAAAATTTTAGCAATAACTCTGTCAGACTGTGTTGTAAATTGATTTTTAAAAACCCGTTGAATTATTAGGATTGAATGACAGGGGTTCAAGAGGGGACCTCCCCATAATGCCTGAAAATACATATTTGTAAAACATAGTAATCACTAGGTATTTCCTACTTTCCAGACCCAAGAAAAGTACTAACCCTCCCCTAACATAAAATAAAACCTAAATCCAACCCTGTGGATAATTAACCATATATATTAAAGATAATCTACACTTAGCTTCTTATTTTTACTTTCAAAATCATGACTGATCGAGTGAGTGTAATTTGATGGAGTTACCACTGGACCTCCTATCCACCCACTTTGTCAACCATCCTTGTATGTATTTACCCTTGGACCCCAATTGCCTAACAAAAGATTGGGATATCCCAAATGGGTAAATCACTGATGTCCCTGAGTTCTAGAAATGGAGTTCTAAGGAAGTTCCATGTTTATAATTATATCAATCTTTAGGCATTTGTTTAATAAATGAGATGTGATTTTCCTCTTCCTTTTTGCACATTCTTATTGAGCTTAGTGAGTCTCTTATTCCCATATTGTGAGAGTGCTTCGTAATGACCAATTAATTGCCATAAAAAGTCTTGAGCTGATTTCTATATCTGAAAGTTATGGGGTATTGCTCACTTCTTCTCAGACTTCAATATGGCAAATATAATTCATACAATGGGCTCTGGGCCAATGAGGTTATATTGAGCTCCTATTTTTCTTTGCTCATCTGCTGTTTTATTTCCAATAATACCTTCATGCCCATGAACCCAGAAAAGCTTGATTTTTTTGTGTTTAACTCAATTATTGTTTTATTCCAGCAGCAATCTTGATTTCCACTCTGGGAGTTAAGATGTTTCAGTGCTACTTGACTGTTCATGCATGTGTGTTTGTGACTGAGCTTCTCATCTCTTGGATGGTGAAGACAGTCAATATTGGCATTCTTCTTAACCTGATAGGTATACTGCCTCATATCCTCCCATTGGGATAGATAACCTGGTTTGGGTGCTTCGCTATAGACACCTATGCCTGCCTTATCCTTGATCTCAATGTTATCAGTATACTGTACCTTGGGACTATGAATGATATATTTTTCCCCTCAACTGTCCCATACCATTCATGATTGGTAAGGGGTTTGAAAAAGTTGGCCTTAGAGCTGAAGATGCTTCTAATTCTTTCATCCCATCTTAAAGATAAGACTTTAATTTTAAAGTCTGTTTGGAGCTTTCTGTGACTGGAGATGTGTTGTTACTTTGTCAGAACAATAGTCTGGGTACTTGAGGCACATAGCTGCTGTCCTGACCTACTTATCTATCTCCTTTTAAATTGATAGTAAAATTAGTATGATTTCTTGTGCCTGTCTTGGGTTACCTCTCATCGGTTCATCATTCCTAAACTTGAGATTCTTTATAAATGATTGAGTTTGTCCCTGGTGCATTTCTGTTTGGATCTCCTTGACCATAGAACTGAACAGTATATATAGTAAACAGGGTATCACAATCATAGAGTGTATCCAGTACATTACTTTCAGGATAAGTCCCTAAGGGTCTTTGGCTTGCCTTCAATATTTGTATTTAGAAGTGATTGAGAAGAGGTTGGCTACCAAAAGGCAAGCAATAGGGAAGCCTCTCTTCCTTTTGCTGGTTAGCAACCACTGTAGTTTACTCTAGATTTACAGTCAGTAAAGTGACATCACACCAAAGCTGTTCATCATCCAGGGTCTTTAGTGTGAGATAAGATACTAAAGTGTTAAAGTATTTCCCGAGGATGAGTATTCCTTCATCAGTTGCATACCCTTGTGCTCATGCACTGGTCTTGTGTTCTCTTTTGATAAGAACATCTCCTTAATTTTGAGATGCAGTGCACCCCCCCTTGTGGACAGATTCTTGACATTCCTGCCATCACTGAATCACTCTTCATGTAGACAGCAGCAGTCTGCTGTTCTAGAATTTCCTGAACCCATTATCTGAGTGAAATATAGCCTCAGTTGCACAGAAATTTTTAAAAACCTAGTTTGTGGGAAAAGTGACTTAATAATATCATATGGGGAACTAATTCACTCTGAAAAAATCAAGAAGGTACTTACCATGACTATTTTAACTTTTTTTTTAGATACAATTGAGGCGAGTTAATTTTGACTTGCTGTATACTATTCATCTACTGCATCTGGAGAGAGAAAACCGAGGCATTACAAAGCCTGAGGGAATTGGAAGTGATGGATGCAGGAGTTGGAATACTGCGGGGACTTCAGTGTCCATGCAAGTCCTTCTAGTCTTGGATTCCATTGTGGGAGCCCTTAGAACTCAAAGACAAAGACATTTCATGTTTCCTCGCTGCAATGTGGTTCTCCTCAATTCTTTCCCACAGCAGAAAACAGCACAGCTGCGAGAGAGCAAGAGGTGGACAGCTAAAGCAAGGAAGCCAAGACCTTTGCCTGATCCAACTTTGCAGAACAAAGGTGATTTATTGCCTTTATCTTTGATGCTTTGAATTTGACATCAAATATTGTACCCCCTGTGGAAAGTGTATGCTGTACATGATACTTTTATCACACATTTGATTATGAAGTATATTTATTGGTTGAAGGGTAATACCAACAAAATGGTGCACAACTTGGTGGTGTAGAAAAAGAGCTTTGAATGTGAAATTCAAAGAATTAAGAAAATAATAACCGAGTGCTGTGTGAGTGACCAAAGACTCAATGACCAAAATGTCTGTGAGTGGGAAATAAGATGTGCAGGAAGGGAGGAAAAGAATAAAGATTTTGCTTGATGTGAGGGATGATAGAAGATATCATGTGTTATCACTAGAACCTCTGGACTTTAAGAACCTCAGCTGAGACTGAAATGTCCCATTGGATTTCAGACGATTCCTGGGTTTGTTAATTGCCTCATATACTCAGGAAAGGAATTATGAAGTGAAAGGAGAGTATCCAGTTGTATGTCAATTTATGTGTAACATCATTATGACACAATTAATAATTTATGGTTCAAACTTTTTTTATAAAGTAATTATAGCTGACTAATTACTTAGTCTTGCACATTGTATCTTATTTTTAACATTTTATGTGTAAATTTCTGTAATTAACATCCTAAAGAAAATACTTTTCTCTTCAATCAAGTGCATTCTAGAAATAAACCTATACAAAATAGAGATATAACTATATAGAGGTTTGAATAGATAAAGTAAGGTCTCTTGAGTATTTAACCGGGTTTGAGGTTTCATACCCCCCGATGTTTCCTCTAAGCCAGTTGGTCACCTAAGAGACCTTTCTCCACTAGATTCCCTCGGGAAACCTAAGATATTCCTAGGTGAGTGATTATGCTCCATGAATATACCAATATATCTTCATTATTACATTGAGGTTTGTAAGATGCTCAAACATAAGAAATCTAAGCATCACATTTCTTTCACTCTGGTTTAGAGTATGATGTGTAATTATGATAACTTTTTCATTCTTAACAAGATTTGAATTCCTGGCAGCGGTAACATAGACTTTTGTCTTTCAATAGATCCTTGTTACCTGGTGATACACTGACGTTAGTTTCTACATAATCCTTGGCTACCTCCTCTGAGAGTCAAAAAATAAAATCTCTCCTTGAATTTTTTTCATTTGTTACTAATTTTTAGTATCATACATTGATACTTGCCAGGTCTAGAATATGTTAAAACCTATGGACAGGTCACATTCTTTCACTAGCTTTCACTGCACAACTAACCAACCAACCACCAAAAACATCAACACCATATTTTGTCTCATCATAACATTGGACAGTAACAGATTTTGAATTTATATCAGTTTCAGTATGCATATTGGGATGCAAGGAACTTAAAATTACAACATATTTATTTAGCCTGCCCTAATATACTATGAGAGTCATACCATTGTTCACCAAAGCTACATATTTGTAGATGTGCTGTTTAGTCTTCATCATGCACTGCCCTCCATACTGCCCTGTGGCACTGTCCTCCAACTTTTGTTTGCTGATCCTAACAAGCTTGTGTGTTAATTTAGAAATAATGGGCTGATGCAAAGGAGGCAAAGAAGTTGTTGCAAATAATGCTCCTTTCTTTCCTAGGGTTAGGGCTTGTCAGATATTTCATTATAAATTCACTGAAATGTTCAGAACAAGGGTGAGTTTTATCTTTGCCAAGGTAGAAGAATGCATTCAACATTTATTTAGAGTATTTATCAAAGGCCATCCATTACTTTTGCCCGTATTTATCATGCTAAGAAGCTATAAATTGAATGAATCGACATCTACATCATGAGGAGGACAACAACTCATCTACAGAAATTTATGAACTAGAAATATAAACACTTTGACAGTTTGAAATAAAGATATTCCATGCCTCTGATATCAGGGCAGACATGTCATTTGCCAGATCTAAGAGCAAGTTGATTTGGCATAAAATATCAGAACCTCATTATTACTCTGAACTGACCACATGATATCACATATTTACAAAATTAAATACATACCCTCTTTCTCGGTCCGCAGAAGATCCAGTTCTATCCCACTGGATTCAGGGTCGCCCCTCACATGCAGGAGACAGAAATAATTCAAGCTCTTTCAATGGTATAGACCATTTCCCAACATCTTATGAGCCTCTATTTTGTTGCATTTCTGTATGCACTTTTGAGTATGCTCATCCAAGAACTGAAGCCCGGCACCTGATACAGGACTAGTGAAGACACTCCTTTTTGCAAGGAAAAGGGACCACAATTTTCCCAGATAATATTCACTTACCTACACCTTCTGGCAGATGTGACATTTGGAGTAGCAAACTTCTACTTTGTATCATCAGAAGCCTCAACCTCCATTTCAAATGACTACATATTGAGGTATTTTCATTTATCTAATCCTGGTTATCTTAATTTGGCACATATTTGCTTCTGGGACACCTGAAACCAGACCATTGTCAGGGACATCGCCGGCCTTGACATGGTCTGAGTCCTGGTCTATCAGAATGCCACCGGAATGTGTACCATGAAGTATCTTGTGAGTTCGATCACCAGAATTGCCACAACTCTACGGTGAGATGTATGATGGCCAGCATACAGTTTCCATCTTTGCCCTCTGATTTATTTTCCTGAAGATCATTCAGTAAAGCCACTGTTACCTTGAGCCTTAAGTTGCTCTTGATCCATGCTCCATTGAGTGGGAAGGCCCTTTTTTATGCTTCTATATCATCCAGAGACTGCTTTGGCATGTCTAGATGCGTATTGTGGACAGGTTGTGCTACCAAACAAGTGGTGAGAGAGAAAGGGACAAAAATAAGTTGTGTGAAATCAGATAGCAAATTGTGTCATCTGTCTCACTGATGAGGTGCAACTATCAGACACCAGACTGGAAAATTATTTAAAATTGGAGTAAAGACTCTGAGGACACTTTATTACCTCGAAAAAAACTATGGATATAATGCTTTTTTGGTGATTGTGTAACTCAGAAAAAACTTGTATCATTAAAAATGTAGGTAAACATTGTGTTAATTTTATCTGAAATCTGATAATCATTTTTATAAAGGAATTATAATGGAAATTCACCAGCAGTGATTATATAATACGACCAACAGAGCTAATTCCCTTCATGGGACAAAAATGCTCCATCTGCTAATGTAGCTAATTTCTACTTTGTATCATCAGAAGCCTCAACCTCGTTTTCAAATGGCTACATGTTGAGAGTTCCAGGTATTTCTAGTTTTTTCTTGCAAACTATGAGTTCAGTGTTGACATTTATTTTCCAAAAAGAACTACCTCATAAATGATTAAAAGTTTTAAACTCCAAAATTTTTACGAATTATATTAACACATTGCAGACCGGATATTTTTCTCCAACTTACTCCAGTGGCCGGGTATTTTTTCGGCAGTGAATTATTACCATATGTAGAAATCACGAGTTATCTTGTGATCAGTCCGCAACAGATGTCACGCGAAATACGAGTAAACTTGGGATCCGTCTGCAATGTGTTAAGAGAGATGTAGCTCATTAAAATTTGCAATGCAACAAAAATGTCCCATACTTGATTCTAGTGTTAAAGAATATAGTTCATGAAATGAGGTGTAAGTATTCTATGTGAGATGAAAGGCTGAGGGTATTGATAGCTTGAGGCATGATAGCTGAGGGTATTGAAGGCTGAGGGCTTTATTGATAGCCTGTCGGAAAATACTCAGGCAGAAAATCAACACCTAAACTTTAGCCCTTTTGTGATGATGGCAATACTTCTTTTTAAAGCCTAACCACATTCCCTAACCCTTTTGCAATAGTGAAATTGGCAATGTTGGCATATACCTCACTTGCCCTTAGACCTCAATGTACATCTATACTGAGCACTAATCCAAGAGGAAAATCTCAAAGGTACGGAAATTTCCAATTGGGGCTCAACTCACAATCAGTGGGACACATGACTCTTCCCTTTTTGAAAAAATTTCCTTTTATGAGTATCAGTAAGCTGCACAGTGTTCAATTACTGGTTAGGAAGCATGTTTCTTAGTTGGATTTGAGTGATACCTTTAGGTAGAATTCTATTCATTGAACTAAAAACTCTGAATTAGTACTTCCTATTTGAATGATAGACTGAATATGAACTACCTATCGTATTACAGTTGCAAGTTTTTGGCAGAATGCCATCATCTTGTCCGGAAATCTTGGTTCTGATGATTTCACATCCAGTTCTGATGATGAGGATGATTACGAGGAGGAGGAGTTCCTGAATGATGCTGCACATGTGGAGTCTGCAGTGAGGTGCCTCCACCTCATTTCCTCACCTCTAGGGGAGCCACTGGTGGAGGACAGGGAAGGGGAAGGAGCCGAGGACTACCAGAGGCGTATAGAAGTTGAGTTAGCTCTGATGAAAAAGTGGCAGGGAACACTTCTGAGTCTGGTGCCAACTCCAATTAAAGACAACAGCCTCACATCAGTGCCAGTCCCATCATCAACACCTGCTGCTATATTCTCATCTCAGTATCTCTCATCATTGCCAGCTTCAGCGTACTCAACCAGGCAGCTCAAGTATATTGTGGAGGTTGTCAGGCAGTTGCTGAGGGTTAAACACATCACAAACCAAGTAAGTGCACTGCTGATAGACACCTATCTGTGTGGTTCAAGTCCACCAAAGACTTCTTGCTGGTATCTGCTTAACTGGCAAGCTTGATTTTGGGATTTTCTTTCATAATAATCTTCTAATGGAAAGAAGCTTCCTTGCTTCTATAATATTTCATATGTCAGGTTTCCTCAGCAGGAAATCAAAGTACGTAGGTAGTTGAAATATTTGGAAGTTATCTCTTCCAGAGGTATTAATTGGCCCATTTAACCCTTATGTCAATGGCAGAGTACCCGAGTACCCATTCGGACAAAAATTGAAAAAAATCTTGTTCTAATGAAAATTTTCAAAAGTCCTGCTGCCCCTGCTTCAAATAACTGATATCATACAAGAATATTTATTGAAGATGAGAAAAATTCTGTTTTGTTTATTGTATAAATAGATTTACATCCTTCTTAGATTTATATCCTTCAAAGTCACCACAAGGGTACCCGGGTTTACACAAATACATAATTATAATGATGCTTTTGTTGATATGAGCATGAATTTAATTATTTATTCTAATTAACAACAATATATAGGCAGATTAAAGTCACATATGAAATAAATAACACTTATTCATCATCAAATAAAAATTAGTACAAACAAAACACTTAACAAAATCTACCAAATGTTCATTATTAACTGGATAACTACATAATTCACAATTTGTTCTCATTTTTCTCCATTCTGATTTTAGTTGTTCATAACTGATGTAGCAGTATCTGAGAATAATTTTTATCCCCTTAGAATGTCTTATCTACATCAACTGGCAGTGCTTGTACATCAGGTTCTTTTTAGCTAAAAATGCATTCTATTGTGCACCTCATTGAATGTACTCTCATTACTTGGTCATTTGCAGCATGCTGTTTGATCATTGGCCTAATTTTTTACTAATCCATTGAAGAAATAGTCACCTTCCATGAGTATTGGCTGCTAAGGTTGCCGCATGTAATGTATTGTAGAATGTTGCTCATGGCCAACTGTCTGCATGCCATTGTGTGGTATAATAGGTCATTATTAGGTCTACAGTATTTACACCTCCCTTATTCTCATTACACAAATCGATTTCTGGTTTCCTTTTTAAATTGTTTGCCTCCACTTCATCTTAAGGCATGCTTGGTAAAAAAATTACAGATTCTTTCCAGTGTGAACCATAAGGACAGGTGTTATTTTATCTGGAAAACCAAAAGTAGTCAAACATACCTTTCTAATGTTTTGAGGCACTCATAGCTTTTGGAATATTCAGCTTATAATTTCTCACTGTTATGACTATTGTTAAGTTACAACTAAGCATGCATTTTGAAAGTGGCTATGTCATGAAACAATTATCCTCATTAATATTTCTTCCACTATTCTTGTAAGGAACAGAAAGCTGCTCTTTACAAGAATTATATCCCCCCTTGGTTTATTCTCATACATCATGGCTTTTTCTAATACATGTAGCACCTTGAATTGGGTATTTAGTTTCTGAATCACATAGTGACCAAACCTTGATGCCATACTCAACTAGTTTACTTGGTAGTACATACTATGTGAAAGATGTGCGCCCTTGATAAGACATAGCTGTCCGTGTACTGCCAAGTTTGCTGTAGGCTTACATAATCAACCGAAACCTGAATACTTCAGCTATTTCATGAGCTTGTTTTTCTGGGCTGGTTTAAATAATCAACCACTCATTAGGAAGCTTTTAATTTTTGGACAGTAATGGCTATAACATAGGTTCTCAATTTTGTTGATTATCTGAAAATGAGATTAGGTATTTAAATTTGAGAGGTAAATATACAGGTACTAATCCTCTTATGCTTGAGATATTTTTCCCTTATCCCACGAGTGACATTTTTTTCAAGCCACTTGGAAGTTTTTATGAAAATTTTTTGTTTCATTGGATCAGGAGCTACAAAACGTCACCCAGGGCATAGGAGTTTCAAGGTCAAGAGGCCCAGTTGAAGAGCTTGCTTATGCATTCACTCTGTTATTGGATCCATTGAACATGTGCTCGGATGGAGTTTCTTTTTGCTCTCCTGGCCACAGTAAGTCCAGGAATAAATGGTGGCAGAAGAAGAGGAGCAAGCTGCGAGATGAGCATGGGATGAGACGATGGAAGGGAAATGGGAATTTGTTCTCTCTTGGAAAATCTAAGGAGGTGAGTTTGTTTTCTGGTTCTGTTAAAAATAAGATGATGGGACCATCAAATGAGGTGATGGTTATGCCAAAAAGTGCTTCTTAGTTGACCTGGGGTTGTATTCTGTAACTCGCATCACTGGTGATGAGTGGCCACCAATGATGTGTCATCACCCATCACCGCCTCTCCGATTCTGTAAACGGGGTGATACGGTATCACCGATTGGGGAGCCAGTCTTGTCCCATCACCCATGCCATCACCACCTAATATGGCACCGAAGCATCGACATTTTCATCAGCTGATGGCTTATATGACATAAGTAAATAGCGATTTCTGCCAACTTAAGGCTATTAAAGAGTATGTACCTATCATATTTTTAATTAATGCGACCAAAGGAAATGCTGAGATTAGTATTATTCAAATAGAGAAGTTAATTGTATTAGCCGAAGGGTGATTTATATGACTGCAGTTCCGTGCATTAATTAAAAAGCCAAATTAATAAGCCTTTGATGTACCCTGTGGTTAGTGAAGCATGTTAACAATTAGGATGTACAATAACTCTCATTTCTTGAATGATAGTTTCAGCAAGAACTTTTTTTCATACTTCTTGCGATATTTCCATGTATGAGCTCAAGAGTTGGGAAACTTACCAAAAAAAATTAACTGATTATAGTTAAAGTTAATATTGGTAAAAAGTAACTAGAAGTTAAAAGTTACTTTTCTGAAAAAGTAACTGATTAAAATTAAAGTTAAAAAAAGTAACTTTTACGTTAAAAGTTATTTTTTCAGTTACTTTAAAAAATAATCATAAAGTAACCTTTAAAATCTATTTTTTTCGCAGCTACGATAAAATAAATGCAAACTTCAAGTTCAAGAATAATTTATTTAACTTTGACTTAAAAATTCATTAAACTTTAATAACATTCTCATTTCAAAATTGGTATCGGACATCCGTCCTCTCCTGTCCGAAAAAAGAAGTCCTGCAGCTCTAAATATCCTTTCACATTGTGCTGATGAAGGAATACCAGCATTATACTTGATAAAGATATTTCTAATATAGCTTGAGAGTTCGTCAACAGTGCTACACTCGTTATTTGTTTAGCAGAAGTTACTGCGTCATCAACCTCGTGCATGATTTTGTGACCCCTTTTTTGCATGGAATTGTTGAAATCTGGTAGCTTGGACGGATGAGCATTCTGTAAAAATTAAGTTTTCCTTGTTACGTTGGAAATACCTAAATAACTATACTCAAATAAAAAACAAATTTAGCATAAAAGTAAAAAAGTATTCTAAAATAATCTTACCTTGACATGGGTTCGCAAATTGAATGCTGTGGTAATGGAGGCCTTGATGGTGTTTTGCTTTGGCAAACTAAGCAAACACTGAAAACAGACATTATGATTTTATCCATCCGAATCAATTTGTTTAAAAATATTTGAAATACCGGGCCACAACAAAGGCATTTAAAAAATAAAAACTGAAATAATATTCAATTAACTAAATGGCAATAACTAAAGGACGATGAAATACATCCACACTTCGTTGGAGGTGAAGGTCCACTCTTCATAAAAGGTGGAGATGGGCTCTTCGAAGCAGGAGGAGTTACGCTCTTTGCAGTAGGTGGAAGTTCGCTCTTTGTAGAAGGATGCAGTCTAGGGATTGACCTCACACGAAACAGTCACAGTCACAACTCAACATTGCTAAGAATGCTCTTCATTTTTATACCCGTCCACCCCCTTCATAGGCAAATATTACCCCAAACCCCCGTCCTTGGACAAGTTACATTGTCTCTACAAGTGGGACCTTCAAGTCAAATTCATTGTTTCAATTTTTGGTCGAGTCTCTTCCGTTTATTCCCTCCTCTTCTCATATTTCTAACTGCTGGGTCAAAAAACATTATTCGTCTGGGAGTATGTTCCGAAATTTTTACAGTCACTCCACTCAACCCTGCTGACGACGGAATGTCGCCGAGTGCGTAAACTGGTGCATTTTACAGATACGTTACTTTGAATGAGCCCTTTCCCCTCGTTACCAGCCATAGGTTTTTGGTGACCCCCTTTCTCATGTTCAACACTCTGATATGGATAACACGATGTTGCCGAGGAGGCATTCGTGCCATCGCGACTTTGTCTTTGAGTGGTGTATTCTCATCTGAGGGTGTGTTCCGAAACTTGGGCAGCCAATCCACTCAACCCCGCTTTTTTTGGATGTATTCGTCTGGGCGTATTCATTACATTCTTGCATGACTACCCTGCTATATTGCATTCTTAGACACCATTTTATTTTCCCCTTTGTCTGTTGGACAAGCTTCGTGCCCAAATTCCAACAGATCGGCATTCACCAAAATTTAACGAATAAAATCAACTGAAGTTAGTTTTGAATCAGTTAATGTAAAATCTTAATGAGTAAAAGTTAAAAGTTAACTTTTATTAAAAGTAACAATTTTTTTTTTTTTTGCTTGCCAGACGATTCTGTTGGCCCGTATGTCCCTGGAATCCTGATAGGCTGCTGAGCCTGTCATCAGGTTTTCCAGGGACCGGACCAACAGAACTTGACACACATCCATGCCCTGGATGGTGAAAAACCCACCCAGGCAGGACTCGAACCTGTGACCCTCGGATTAGCAGGCGAGGACTTTACCCCGCCGCCACCAGGGCCGGCATTAAATGAAATAGTTAACTACATTTCTAACGATTAATTTTAATCGTTAATTTTTTAAATCCTTAATCCCAACTATGATGAGCTCACACATTGCCCATGGGAATGAGACTTTGATGCCAATTTCTAATTTGAAACGCTACCTTCCATAATGTTTCACAGAGCACTATTATTAATTAACGGGAGAATTAGATAAGGAAAGAGTCACAATGCAACTATTTTATTGTATGTTGGTGTATTTAGCAACGGTTTTGATACCATCTTCATTCTATATTAAGTTTCTCACTCTTAAACATTAAATAATAGAACTGTAATCATGTAAGGGAAGTAAAAAATAAGAAATAAAACTTATGATGGTATCCTAATATACCATTCAACGATATTTAAGTAAGCGAATATTCCCAGGTGTGTACTGGGGAATGCCGTATTCAATCAGATTCCGTATGATAAATTACGCATAATACACACTTATTTCGTTGCAGCATTTATTAACTACAATGCCCACTTTGTACATTTATGTGGAATAAAAGGTTACTTTCATTTACAATGATGAGTAAATTCCACGAAGTCATGCCTAAGACAACTGAGTATACAATGCCCACTTAAAATTTCCTGCAACTGCCGACGTAAGCTGAATATTCAGTTTTGTACATTTCCTTAGTAATCAATATTTGTTCTTCCACTACAGGGTAAATAGTAAATCAACCCAAAATTTTAGTGTCCGACTGTGCGAAACGTACTAGGGCATAAATATGTACCTTCAATAATATGTATGGTAATATTCATTCACACTGATTTCCTTTACTTCATGAAGTGAGAAGAAAGATCCCACTATTTTGAATACTCAACAAAATAGCAGTATGAGGCAAAAAAGAGATTGTCGTTAAATTCTAACAAAAATAGGTGGAGGAGGATAGCATCGTGGATTGCTCTCAATGTAAGCAAGATTACTCTTAATTTGTAAATATGTCAATAGTTTCTGAGGGTAATTATAAAAAAAAACTTCATAATACTATTGCTTTCTTAGGCAGAAAATAAATAATAATCACTCATTCCAAAGTAATGCTAATACATATCGTGTTGTCCTTATGATAGACCATACATCTGTTTAAGTTGAGCCGTTAAATACCTTGCTAATCCTTTCTGTGCATAGATATAAATCAATTAGCATACTTGTGACTGCTCATGAATCATCGATAATAGCAATGATGAATTGGAGACAGAGAAAACAGAATACATTGTGAAACAATCAAGGAGAGAACATGAAAATAATGCATTCATGCAGTGATTTTTCTTTATATCCTCATCATGTAAGCGAGGATGGAATTCCTGTTCACTGCATGCAGCATTTTTCTCAAATAAATAAAAATCCTTTGTGAACTCATATTTCACAGGTATTTTCATGAATTTTGTCCACATTATCTAATCCTAAACTTCTCAAACACTTGCCCGCCTCAATCCAGGTTAGATGTTTTGTTTACATTAGATTGTCTTCTATTTTGGGAGTGTGCCACCATTGGCTACCAGGTATTAACATGAATTGTAGTAAGATGTTTTCGTACATATCACCACCACCTTGCCATCACCGGGTGGTGATACTTCACCTGCCGGTTACAGAATTGCAAAGAGGGATGGCGGGAGAAGTTTTTGGGTGAAGTTCATCACCGGTGATAGACATCACCTGAGTTACAGAATACGACCCCTGGATTTCGGAGCAATTATTGAAATGGTCACCCCAATGACATTTATTCTCTCAATAAGTTCTGAAAAGCATGGATTTCTTGAAAAATTCTCCACTTAATGTAACCCACAAGGTATCCATAAAAAATCTTACCCTTAAAAACATTGTCCGAAAAACTGATCAACAGTAGGAAAGTAGCTTATCAGTTAAAAAAAAAATGCTTATCAGCTACTTTTCACCTAACTAGTAAATTCGCTAGTTTGATAAAATTTTAGTCAGTTTTAAAATCCAATCTTTAGATGTGCTGTTCAGTAACTGGTGAATTTTCTCACATAACTGGTGGCAAAATTCACCAGTTATTGACATGTGAGAGAAAATTTTCACCAGTTACTGATGTCACTAGTTATTGATGAGGAGATCTGATACATTTTTTGAAACATCTATAAGTTTCTGGAGGAAACTGGTCACCTATAGATGTCATGTGGATTTTTCAGAAGAGTAACCAAAGTACTGCCACTGTGAAATGCATAGAGGATATAGTGTTTAGTCACTTCCAGAGATGCAAAGATGTACAACAGAGGGATGTAATTTGCCTTGAAAAAATCATGTTCTTCTATCACATTGGAATCTTGATCTCCCTGTTGCCAGTCTGGTGTGTTACCAGTTACTCCTGTCCAGTAATAAGGAGATCTGGGTTCAAATACTGGTCAAGTTAAATGATTTTTTCACTGTGAATTTCATCACATTGTCACACCCTCTGGGTAACCATTTTACTAAATCAGCTGGATCAGTGGCTGTTTGTCGTATAAACCTTCCATTCTTGCAAAAAGTGAAGAGTGAAAACTGGTTATGTGTGTGATTTTCTGCAGGTTTTAGGGCAAAGAATAATCAATGTCCCCATTCGTCATCACATTCTTGCCTTGGTTCAGCTCACCACTCTCTATTACACTGTATTGCACAATCATTGGCAGTTAGTGATGGAAATAATTTCTAGTCAGGGAAAAAACCACAGAAAAAAATCATACCCATGGCTGAATTCTTCATAGGATTTTGGGAGGCTCAACTTTCAAAGTTAGCTTACTTACCTTGGTTGTTTACAGCATTCTCCTCTAGTATGGCTGAATAAATCAAGGACATTTGTTTTAAAGCAAGAATTTTCACTAGTTATGCCTTACCTGAGTTTTTTTTGGAATTTTGAGAAAGGATATACCACTGATAGATTTGTAGGCCTCATGCCACCTAAGGCTTACAAGCTTAGGCAAGACTTTGAGGTCACAGTCTAATTGCAAAACAAATTTCCAAACATTGCATTTAACAAATGATGTGGTATAAAGTAACTGGCTAACACACCTGACCGGCAATTGGGAGATCCGGGTTCGAATCCCGGTCAAGTCAAATAATTTTTTCATAGCGAATTTCAACCCTGGTGCAAAACAAATGTTTGAGGTAAAATAAATCATGGAACTGTATTCTACCATGACTGTTGACAGAATTACTGAAAGCTAGCCATAGTAGTTTATGATTGTAATTTTCATTTGAGATTGCTACATTGTCATGAATTGTTTTAGATTAAAAATGTATTTGAATAAATATATGAAAATGCAGAAATTAGTCTTTCTGTACTGTTAATATGAATCTTCAACTTCTTTTTTATTAATCAGCCTGAAGATGAGCTAGTGAGAAGGTTGTCAGAAGTCATGAATTTTCCTGGGAAAAGACTGATAATTAACAAAACAGTGAATGCAATGATACATGATCGAGAGACATTTTCAGCAGACTTATCTGATGACAACACATTTGTGCATTATCTTTTGAAGTGGTTAGTAAGAGCTAAAAAAGAAGAGGAAAAGTTACATCAGTCCCCAATGAGGAGTGGACATGGACTTGAGGAGGTAAATAAATGTTTTCCTGTTCCCATCATTGGGGTGGAAATTATCTCATTGTTTTAAAAACCATGATCACAGTTTTATGGTGATAACTGTATGTTTAATCTCATTATCACTGGGTTTTCAATATTAAATCACTTTTAAATTATTTCAGAATTGTGTTTGGAGTCAAAACTCTCACACTCTCAAACATTGGTTAAGTCTCGGAGACAAGAGGAATGCTAGTGATGGGTATATGGCACGTTACCTTGCTTCATTATATGCTTCATCTCTGGAAAACTGCATCCACCTGGAGGAACATTTAAGACATGAAGAAGAGGTAACCCAAGAGCTTCATTCTTTTGGAATGTGGTGCAATCTTGTGGAAGAAGGCCAAATTTTTCCTGATGAAGGTGCATATGATGCTTGCAGCAAAGGGTGGAAGTGGGCTCAATACATCCTGGATTCGGACAAGACAATGTCTTCAAGTGGTTTACTACAGCTTGTGCTGGCTCCAAAGCCTGGAATGTCAGTTCGCCAGTCTTTTATTGGACCAAAATCTAAGAATTCTTACAATTATTATCTTGATCACTTAAACAATGGTTCCTCATTGTCATTGCCAAGGACAGGGGCTGGTGCTACTCTTCCAAGCAGAACTCAAGCTGCAAAGGCCAAAGGTATGATGTAAATAAAAAATAATTTTTATTGTTTTCATCACCCTTCAATTAAAAGCATGTTAAAGGACACATCATAACATAAAAAGCAGTCAAAATGAACAGGGAGTTAAATACAGAATTCTCTATTCGCAAAGGGAACACTGAATTATTCAACTTTTTCTTACCATTGTGATGTGCATACCCTTGCCCTTTGAGTTACATACCCAAGGGCTTCTGAGAGAGAATGGTTTTTTGAGTTCTGAGGTTGATATATTTAGTATCAAATTGAGGTTGATTTAAAAGGCAGGATTGGGATTCTTCTCTGGAATTATGAAAGATTATGTGGTTTCCCAGGGAATGCTATTGATGAAGTCCTTGTGAGATTTCCACTTAGTGAGATGATGAATGGTCAATGGGCAATGATTCTCCCATTGTCCCCTGGGCATTGACTGCTAGTTCAAATTTCTGCTGGGTAGGGGCCCTACATGATGAAAACACCAGTTCCTGATAAGTCACCAAAGCTAGGCATCATCGGGCTTGGCTCAAATTAGGTGGGGTGATTATGTAGTTTGCCTGAGTATTATGCCTGAAATGACCCAAGCCATCATAGCAAGTTATTCGAAATTACTGCTGCTACTCTACTAACTTCTGTTCTGTTTAAGTTCTTGCCAACCTTGGTTAGGTGGTATCAACCATTACCATTCATTGCCCTGAGGATCATGGCAGAGTTGGCCATTGAAGCCTCAGCCATTCCACATCTCATAGAGGGTAAATCTTGAGATGCCTCATCTTGGAATGAAGTGGCTGAAAATAATGTATCTTGGCTCAAGGAAAATATGGAGTATAGGTTTCTTTATATTCATTAAGTAAAGATCCAGTGGAGATATTTCTGTCAAATTTTATTTGATTTATCAGGAAAATATATCAACTTGGTGCTAACTAACTCTCTTCCTTCCTTATTCTTTCCAGAATTCCTAACTTTACGCCTTCAGAGATGTCAGTCACAAAATGCCAAATTTAGAACTGCAAGCAGGCCACTACATTGCTACCTTCGGGACAACAATCCCCTTAGTAAAATAGTTGGGATGTCTCATCGCCAGGGGCAATACAGGGGTATGGGAACTCCTGTATCTGCTTTGATTGCAATGCACAAGTTCTCAGTGAGTATTTCATTTTAAGGATTAAGAGTACACATTGTATATTTTTGGATAACATTGAGCCTCTCCAATGTTGTTAATCTTAGGAAGGGCCAATACCCTAAATGAGTCAGTATTATCCTTCTAACTGTGGTAAACTCAGTTTTTTGCTAACTCTGTGTGTGTGTGTGTGGAATAAAAGGTGGAGAGTATTCTCCCCTTGTAACATAGGCAAGGGTATAGCAGCTGGTGGAGTTTAACCCAGTGTGGCATGCCTTTTCACTGATGACCCGTGATTGTAGAGCCTCAGCAATGGTGTTACTCCAAATACAAGTTACTCCAACGGCCTTTGCAATGTGAGATCTCAGCAGAATTAAAATTTAAAGATGAGTCGCGATGGAGACAAAGTTGCCTAGGCATTGTAGGGATTTGATAACTTCTTATATTTTCATTTTTATATAAACTTTCTGTTTTAATTATACGTGAAAATTATTTCACCGCCTCACAGCCGAAGGGGTTGCGAAAGTGCATAGCAACAGAAAAATTAATTTCTCCCTTAAAAGGAAAATTGCCATCCCAACTTTTGATGTTGTGTAGACAAGGTATTTTGCTTCAAAATATCAGAAATTGAGTGAAATCAATGGGGTATGTGTTTTGAAAAAAACGTTTGAAGTGTTCAAAATGAAAATGAGTGTAATTGTTGGGACAAAATTTCAATTTTATCATCACTATGTTGTGCTCTGTAGTTTTTTCAAATAGTTATGTTTTCCTTATCCTAGGTATAATAGTTCTGGGGATATTGTAGATAGATCAAACACAAATTTTTGAGAAGCTCAAATTTTCATACTCCCCTAACTAGGCAACGGATGCGAATTTTTCAAAACTAATGCACTTGTTCAACAATATAGTAAAACGGAATGTATCCTGAAAATTTGGTCAAACTTGGAGAGGTCGATGGCATTTTTGAGCATTTTTTGGCCGTTTTGACGTGGAATTACCCTAAGGCATAATTTTATCATTGAGTGTAGCAATTAATCGTTGCCCTCGAAATGTTACATGAAGAATATTTTTTCACCCCAGTGATGTCCTTCTGTAACTCACTCCCTCCACTTCATTCTCACATTGTATTTTCATACAATACCACTTCATTTTGAAATAAATATTAATCATTACTGCTTATAAATAGAATTAATATCAGTGCCATGTATTTTTTGTTTATAAGTATTTGAAAAACTAATGTGTTTTACAGTGGGACCATGATTTGTTGCCCCGTTTTGGTGGGTCTCCAGGCAGTTGCTCATGGCACTCTGGAGTAGCAATTGATATAAATGTAAAGTGGATATTACACCACTCAGGGGATTTTATTGTTCCCACAGCATTATGGATGAACAGAAATCTGAAATCTTATTGCGAGGGTAGTTCAAATAGTAATGCCACATATTTTTTTTTCTGAAAACTACTCATTCTACAAAAATGGAATTCACACTAAAAAAGGATGCTTTATCTCGTCGCTCTATTTTTCCAGATAATCTCCTTCAAGTTAGTTCTATTGCCTTCCTCCAGCGATATTACAGGGCATGTATGCCCTCCGGTACCAGCCATCGCTCTGGCCATGGAGCCAGATTTTCAGTGCTCAAATCACCTCTTCGATGTCCGAAGTAGTTGTGGGGAAAAGTACTGAGAGTCTTTATCCAAATTAGATTAGAAAAGAAGAGAAATTACGAAGCAATTTACATTCTTTCACGTCTTAAGTTTGTGTCAGACTGGCATTTTCGAGTATAATTTTGCTGTCTGACCTCTGCAGAGTCGGGGATCGGGTTAGTGTGGTGGTTAGAGTACTCGCCTACCACACGGGCGGCCAGGCCCGCGCTGTAAATCCGAGTCATTTCAATGCTGTAATTAAGGTAAACATTTTAAAACATTACCCTTGCTTCACTTATATCAACTCATGCGTCACGATTTTCACTATATAAAATGATATTTTCGTCTACCACACGGGCGGCCAGGGTTAAAATCCCTGCAGAGGCGGATGTTTTTCAGGGAACCCGGTCCCTACTTGAGTGTCTTGTGGAGGGAACTTCAAGCGGAGTACTCCGTCTGTCAGATGAGACGTTAAGCCGTGGTCCCCTTGGCGCCTTTCGTTAAGAGTATGCTAATGCCGACGCCGGGTTTCTATCCACCCTTCCTCCCTTTCCTATCCCCTATGGCGCAAATGACCTTAGCCGTCGGTCGCCTCCCCAAATATCCAATCCAATCTCTGTCTAAAAATTGGTCAGAGCGCTCAGATGTAAGATACGGTGGCGTAGTGATTTCCTGAGAAGACTTTACGACCAATGGAGATGCGTCTCTCGATGGCCGTTTCAACATAAAGACTTCTGTTATTAGGGAGTTTTAAAAATTCGGGGCATTACTTCTTGGGCTCCCTTCGTATTTATTGTTCAATTTGCACTAACTTCTTTTTAGTAGTACATGCGCTCATGCCACACGGAAATACCGGATTTACCGTTTGACATTGATGTCAAATTTAATTTGAAAGTATCACACCAATATCCCTCCCATCCAGCTGATACGTCATCCTTGAAGCGATCAGGTATATGAAACTAAATAGATCGATTAGATTCACGTTTCTTCGACGCATTTACGTATTATCTGTGGGTATGTATGTACCCTGCTTTCTTAATTAGGTGCATGTGTGTAATTTATTTCTCGTATTTATGTTGTGTGAACGAAAATCATTACCTCAAGAACTCAAAATGCCCACTTGCCTGTGCGTCGAACATGGATATTAATAATTGCCTCTCAGAAGTGAATAAAAATGTATAAGTCCCGTGATCTAATTTAGTATCTCGGTAGTTTGATGTCACCACACTGTATCCTCTCTCTGCTTCATATGCACAACAACAGGAAAGGGTCATTTCTAACTAGTGCAGTGTCATTTGCAAAGGAAATTTGAGCAATAATATCGCCGGATTACTAAAATAAGCCGATCTTCACCGGTAAATACGTCGTATTGCTGTCAGCGATGCCCATTAGTGACGTCATTCCGCTGGTTCCCGATGACGTAGGTGTTTTCACGCCGCCAGGCGCTCGTAGTTCATATGAAGAAATATTTCCATATAATATAGCATTATCCGGCATAACTCATGCACTATGTGTTTCCTTCTTCCTTCAAATACAAATGTTTTTTTTTAATTAATTTGTGTTCCTGTTTGTGCTCACCCAGAAATCTACTTGTAAACCTTTTAAATTTCATCTTAGAAAGCTGCTTCCTTAAATAGTATATCATTACCACAGGTTTTGCAGGAGATATCAGCCTTGCTGCCCGAAGATGAGCGTCAGCAAGTCTTGGACTCAATCCATCGCGTCTCTAAAGTGTCAAGGCGTCGGTGTCGTCCTCAAAGACGCCTAGGGAATGTGACCGGAATCGGGTACGGTAAATACAGGGTGAAAGTTAGTGACTCCGAAAAGCAACTTGTGGACGTGAATGAAAACGAGAAAGTGGCCGATGGATTCGGGACCGTCACCAGCGTCATCTGTGGCGCGTTGAGAAGCGTGGAAGGCGGTACTTTATCGAGCAACATCCAAGATCAAAATTCGGACGACATCGCGGAGAGGGTGGAAGACAGGAGAGGCAGCCTGCGGTATCTATGTCGCGTCGCGATGGGGCAGCACCAGGTGAAGGGGACGCGAGAAGTGGGCCTCGCGCACGGGGTGCGCAACTTCGCGGTGCTTGCGTGTGACCACCCCTCGGGTGACAAGAGAACCGTTGGGTCCTCGGGAGAGGACGATAATGACGTGGACGCTCGGTCTTCTGAAGGAAACCGAATGTCGAAAATGGAGAGGGTGACCAAATTGTGATGTAATTGTTGTCATTTAATCATATTTCTTAAGTATTTTTCGAGAAAACTTACGCACGATAATGAATGCTATGGGGTCGTTCAAGTATTACGTAAGACGATTTGTGCCATTTTTTTTACCTTCCCCCCTCCCACAATGTAAGACAATGTAAGATTTTCCCAAAATCACCTCCTTCTCCCTCTCAGTCTTACGTAAGACGTTAGATATTTGTATCTACTCTTCGTTAAATGCTCGCCTTTTGCAGTTTCATCTTTCCATAGAAGCCATCGTAAAGCATCTAGCTCTAGATATCGTATATTTGTGCAGTGTTGGAGTACTACGTTCATTAGCATCAAGAGCGAAACAATACCACAGCTGATGAAGTTGTGAACAATCATAGGATATTTGAAAAAAAACACAGGATATTTGGAAACGATACAGTGTTTCAAGACGGACAAAAATCTTACGTAAATTGCATCCAGACCCCCTGCCCTCCTTCTTCACAAGACAATGTAAGATGATCCCAACTCCTTCACCCCAAAAAGCTTCTTACGTAATACATGAATGGCCCCTAAGTGATTTCGCATACTAGATTTTTCTTAATGCTGATGCCTCACCTTTCCGTGGGATTCACGACGAGAAGCACATGCCGCGGATGTGAAGATAAATAACTGGTAAATTTTGTATTGAAGTTCATTTGATGAATCACTCTAGTTTTACTTGTAAATGAATTTTTTCAAATGAAACAATTGCCTAAATTGATTTTTTCATTAATCTGTAAAGAGCCCAGTGAGGAATTTTACCCCGGAGAATGCAAGAGAGTTTTTTTTTACAAATATTTTTCCCTGGTTCCAGTTCACGGATGGTCTGAACTCCATCAATACAGGAATCAAATCTTCGATCCCTGGATGTTTATACTGAATTTAATATATTTTTATTGAACATAATTAATTACTTCGTGTGTAAGTCAGCCGATTATCCAATCGGACTCCTCACTTATGCCACGAATTTTTCTAGCATGATCAAAGATGCTGTTAGCTGTTACATTGTTTAAAACAACTCTTACAGTATTTTATATTTATTTTATTAGCTCTTAAACAGCTCAAACTGTAATGATGTTTCTTAATGTTCTAAAATTTGAACACCTTGGTCTTAGGTCAGCTGAACCACACCAGATTTTTATTAAAATTAAAATATTTCTTGAAAAAAAAATTATTATTTCTATTCATGAATTTAATGGTTTTGTTTCTCATTTGTTAAATTATCTCACGTAAAATTTAATTGACTAAATCCTCTCTACTTGCTTTCGGATGCCTTATTAGGCAGTTTTTCGTTCCATGATTTCCAGCGGTGATCGTCCTCTGCTACGGAAATACTTGAAACGACTGTGGGGACAGTCAGTGTTTGTTTTATGAATGGAATATGATTACTGTTACTTTTCATCAACCTTAGACTCCTTAGTGCGATGCAAACAAATCAACTCAAGGTCACCTCGAAGGCCGGTCCACTTTTGCGTGTTTCTTGTTTGTTTTCCCTGCGTTCATCACGGACTGAGCCTTTTCCACCCACCCCGCCCCCTCCCCGTTGCTTTTCTCTCTTCCCGAGGTGGCGTTTTGTCGCAATCCCGGCTCATGGGAGGCTTTGATCGCCGGATCGCTATAATTGCGCGCAGCGGTTCTCCAGAGGCTCCGCGAACAACAATGGGCTCGTAACGTGGGTTGCGTCACCCCTGGCGACAGGCGGCGGCAAGCTGTGACGCACAATGTTTGTCCCTACGCGCCTTTCATGGCGGTCGAATGAAATGAAACACTTCCGCCATTTTCCACGTTTCGAGTTGCCGGGCCGAATGGATGGGAACACCTTTGAAGTGGCGTGGCCTCGATAATTTTCGTTTTCAAACAATACAAAAGCTCTCTCAAGTTTTGCTTATTTTTATGTGATTTCATCATCTCGAAAGTGAGCCAGCCATTGAAGTGATCCTTTGTCAAGGTGTCCCTTCGTCCAAAAACTCGAGTCTTAGAAGTTTATCTTGTTTGTTCTGGCTGCTGGAAAGAAGAGAATTGCTCCAAGGACCAGCCAAATTATCTGCCGATTTTTACAATGGAACTTAAACGTACATTTATACTGATGGTTTACAGATTAAGGTTGGATTTGATGGATACGCTAGCTAGCTCCTAGTGCCAAATGTTATTCAGCTTCTTATGTCGAAGTCAACTACTTTAATAAAATATGGTTTCTCTGCTCAACAGACTTTCCACTTTCCTTCCTCTTGCCCGAGAAGTTCATCTACCATACTACTCTGCGAGCCGCCGTCTGGGCGTGTGGCAGGGGGTATTAGGACACCAGCCGTGTAAAGAAGTAAGGTTTTGGGAGGTGAAATGGTGACGTGTGTTATGGGAGTGAGTTTAATAGAGCTCAGTTTTATTGTGGTCGCTTATTATGCGCGGAAAGAACGAGTTTTTGTACCTATCTGTTCGGCATTGTTGGTATCTCTCTTATTTTATCCCTTCTGTCAAGACCTTGAGATGTAGTGAGGCGTCGTCATAATATTCTCTGTGTCACTCCGATACACGTTAACCTTGTTGGTCGTTATTTGGTGAACCGCTGCATAATTTTACGACAAATATGCAGTTATACAAAATGAACATACTTAAACTGGACAACCGGTTTCACCAACCATGTTATAGTCGGATGCACGTTTCTAATGAATGATATTTTGTGAAACTAAGGAAGTCTGATACGATTTTTTTCAATATTTCACACTTACTCTAATTTTGCCTTCAACACTTTCTCATCCCTTATCGTATCCTCCCCCTGAATAATACCCATCAGTTTCCCCTCCTCACCCACTATGCCAAGAGATTCTTCATTTGTTCTCCTCTAAATCGATTGTTACTTACCCTTATTCGTCACAATACATCATCTTCTATTAACCCTACATAGATGGAATTTTAAGCAAAAGATAAAAAATAAAAAAAAACGATAATCCGTAGCGTTACAATTCGACCTAGAGCGGTAACTAAATGGAAAAGCATCTCATGGAGCAGATCTTGCAATGATGTTGAAACGTTGCAACTTTGACATGCTCGTCTATAGAGGGTTAACACACTCTTGGATGTATATCTTAGCACTCTTGTACGTAATGGCGTATCACATCATTTGTGCTATCACAATGGTAGGAAAAAAGTTTGCTTTTTATATTATTGCATGCTGGTGTCCTAACACCTGCCACATGCCCACGTGGCGGCTCGAAGGGTAGTATGTAGATGTAGATTATTTATATTTTACTAAAAGTACCTTTTTTTAATGGCAGGTATTAACATCTTCCTACTCCAATATATCGACACTTGACTCACGACTCATGATTTCACGATTCGCAGAATTTAAGACTCTGTCATTCGTTATTACTGCTAATTAATTAGATTTCCAAAGTTATCCTTTGGAAACAATAAACAACTTAGGTTCGTAACATTTACGCACGAGGAAATAATATACTCTTTTCTATGCAAAAATACGTTAAACCCCACTTGGTCCACACTGAATTCAAAACATTTTCAGGACACGAGTGCTGAGGCGTCGCAAATATATGCCAGGTAGTGGTCTTCATAGCAACTAGAAAATTTTTGAGTCCAAGCAATGAATAGATTGTGGCGTCGAAGCCTTGACCAGTCCTAGTCGATGCCCTAAAAACTGCTTTGGCTCGGCTATGACGTTACAAACTTGATATTGTCAAGATTCTATAATTTGAGTTACTTCGTAAAGATACTCCCGAAATCTGCTTCCGCAAGTAATTTAAGGGTTCAAACCTCAACAATCACGAGCATTTGGCGTCATGGCTCCAAGAAATCCCCATTGTTGCATTTTAACAGTTTACTTTAGCTGAGATTGTGATGTCATAACTCGACATTTTCGAGATTCGATAATTTGAGCCCTTTTTAAATAAGACTCCTGGGTACTTTTATATCTGGCTAAAGTTCCATTCATAGCTTGCAAGTTCCACCTTGGTTTAGGAAGTTTGTACTTAGTTCTGGCGTAAAGATTCGTTAAAGGTACAAACAATCAAGGTTAACCTAACGTGCGACATTTTATGTTATTTTCATTGGACAAAAGCAGCTGGTTCTAACCCAGTTTCGTCGCTTATACAACGCTGTTAATTCAGGCGTAATAAAACAAACTGGCAAACTTCCTTATAACTGATAAAAGAGTATAATGAACACATCTTATAGGTTTAACTAAAGAGTATAACTTTTACAATGTCCACCATTCATTTCTCACGTTCGGAAAGAAAGCAGTCCATAAATATAATAATATATTCATTGAACGGGTAGATATAAACCCTTTATAAATGTGTACATTGATTACAAGGATAAGGCAACAAGAAGTATCAGCTTTTGGTGAATAAAGTAAGTAAGCTTTACATTGAATAAAAGCACATAATTAGAGATCAAGGTAGACTTAAAAAATAAATGGATAAAATAAAAAATAATAAAATATATACATGACGTAATGAAACAAGAAATCAAACGTACAAAACTGAGTAAGGTACAATAAAAGTAAAAATATATATATATATGACTTAATAAAAGAAGACAAAAAACACTTTTCCTCACATATCTCTTAAAGGCACTCGGATATGGAGTAAAATAGTCAACATCCCTTGAGATTGCATTAGCATATCTCATTGCACGGTACATTAGCGTACCAAAAATGTTCACGAGTGCGGGACCAGGAAGTTGTACGCACAACGTGACAGAGAAATTTAAGGAAGGGTTGACGGAGGGAAAAACACGGGGAAGAAAAAAAGGTAGGGAAAAGAAGGACGCTCACCTTGTTCCGTCGCACACGACTCCGACTCGCCACCGGAGCTCGGAGAGGAAGAGTACGTGCATTGCACGTCCTCACTGTTTCGATTCCTTGCCGTGCATGCTCCTGGATGGTCTTTCCTTGAGTGTCCGCTTCTTATTAAACAAAATAGGGGCGAAATAAGGGGAACAAGGGAAATGAGGTGGCGGGAATATTAAAGGAAAAGAAATGGGGATCTGTCCCGTTGGGGCGCCCGAAAAATTAGCAAATAAAAAGACTAATTATTAGGCATATAGGGAACGTTAAACAAACTGCTAAGCCTGGTATTTACCAAAGATACCCTTAGTGACACAAATTACAATAGAATTGAGCATTTAAAATAATTGTTCAAAATACAATATAAAAACATAATACCTAATTGTTTTCTTCAACATTGAAGACTACTTAGGGTTAGGTAATTAATTCATTATGCTATCATAAAGCTTTCACTCACCTCAAGCAGCGCATGTCTATACAAAACGATTCTTGTGTTCCGTGCACAAGTAAAACCGCTGTCTTAATGCATCCACGTCCTGGGACCGCACCTCTTGAGGCCTTGTGCTCGTGTTCCTTGGTCGCGGCAGTTGGGCGTTACACAGGCGAGCACTTCACCGTTTCCCCAAGAAGGCCCAGCTCCGAGTCGCCGTTGAATCGAATGGATTCCCTATTCATCATCCTTTGGCTGTCATCCCGTCGACAACTCCCCTCCCCCCGTTTAAGAATGCCAGACGCACCCGGCAGACCAGAGTCCCAGCCGCCGGTGTCGGCCGCAGCCACAGCTTCGGGGTTTGTTACGGGAGACGGGAAGTGCGGCTGGCTCGCCGTTTGAGATCGAGGGGCGTGAGCGACGTGGGAACTTGCGGTAAATTCCATGGAATGGGATTTTTACGTAAAATGCCAGTTATTCCGATTCCGGTATCGCTTTGCAATGCACAATTTGACTGAGCCAGCGTTGATGAAATCGGCTGTTGTCCTTAAACCATCGTTAGTAGTTTGAGGGGTGTTTAAACAATATGAAAGTGTTATTAAAGGTTACTCAGGCTTTCCACCGGGTCAAAATCTTCTTGGCCGACGTTTCGATGACGATGGATGAAACGTCGGCCAAGACGGAGAGTTTGACCCGGTGGAAAGCCCGAGTAACCTTTAATAACATCATACGCCGGGAAAGCCTTAGATGAAAGTGGATATCGTTCTGTTTTATGTAGTTTATATGGGTAAAAGCACATTTTTATAAGCGTATTGTATGACGTAAGGCCCTTCATATGGAGTTTTATGTCGTATGGATGTGAATCTTGGAATTTTCTGACGGCAGAAGCGAAATACTTGGAAGGCTATGAAACATTTTAGGATGGGAGAAGAACTATGAGAGGAAAAAGAAAGAGAATGGCCAATTGCATCGGAAGCATGTTAAGGAAGAATGGAAAACAGACGTCAGTAATGGAAGGCGAGAGAGAAAGAGATAGGTTCATAATGCTGATGGAATTCATGGACGGAAGGAAATATGCGGAAATGAAGAAAGAAGCCTTGAACAGAGAGAGGTGGAGGCATTACTATCTTTCAAACCTATCTGAGGACAGAATTTCTTATGATGAATATAATCTGAGAAATTCCTGTTGTTTTTCTACCTCCTGAAATTCCCGAGATCGTCTGTGTTTGGAGACTAACCACCAGAATATATCACAATGTATTGTTTTTAGCTTAATATTCCTATTGCTATCATCGACATCTACATACTACCCTGCGAGCCACCGCATGGGCGAGTGGCAGGGGGTGTTAGGACACCAGCCTAGTAAAGATGTAAGGGATATGTTTTTTGGAACTAGTATGGTGGGACGCGTATTGTGGGAGTGAGTTTAATAGAGCTCAGTTTTATTGTGGACGCTTGCTGTGCAAGGAAAGAAGGAGTTTTTGTACCTATCTGTTCGGCAATGTATCTTTCTAATAATCTCTATCGATTCTGTCAGACCTAGAGTTGTAGTGATGTGTTATTATAACATTCTCCTTGTCGCTCTGAAACACACCGGTTCTGAATTTCTCATGCAAGCTAAGCCTGTATTATTAAAAAAAAAAAATAGGCTCTGCAATCAGATATTTTGCTAGGTGTTTGCATTTTCACCTCAAAAGAAAGACATCGCCGCGTCGCAGCAAAGAGCTTGGCAGCTTGGCGTGTCTACCGCCGATAAGTGTCGAGAGAAGCGAAAGTGCGTAATTATCGGCTGCCGGCGGTAACTCTCGTTTTGATGGCGCAGCGCTAATGGGGGCAAACCAGGGTGTCGATGCAAGTGAAATGGATGGGTTGAGTTGTGCTGCGTTTGAGTCCAAACGTCCCACCGAGACTTAATGGAAAATTGAGCTCTGCTGGAGGTGAAGAGGTAAGTGAAAAGTAATTCATCGCAACCAAATCATAAAAAGTTGCAGTGGACAGAAAATGCAAACATTTTTGAGATTCATGTTTTTAAAGACGCAGGGGACGGCGTCATTCATTTTTGAAGTCCTCGTGGATTCTCGTGGCAGATGTAAACTAGACGATTCTAAGACTGGAAGAGTCATTTATCTATAAACACGTCACCGCAGTTGAATGAGGGGAGACCGTGTGAATTAGATTACTTCAGCCTACCCTGAGAGTATTGCCTCTTCCGTATGCAGAAAATCAGAATTTCCCAGGTGAAGACGTTTCAACTCCCAAAACCTTACCGTTCCCTCCTCCTGTTCCGACAAAATTCCTCCTCAAGACTTAATCCCTCCATGGCATATAGTTCTGTGTGGAGGCCTACGAGTCATTTACTCCCACGCTTTTCACTTTATACCTAATTATTTTCCTGGATATTCTATCTTTTCCTGCAGCCTTCCCATTTTTTTAGTATTTTCACAGAGTCACCATCTCATTCTCACTGATTTCCTTGCAATACTGACATTTTCGCAACCTAATTCGCAAGACAAAATCTCATTATTGTATACTCACAAATTCGGACTCTGACGGTCCTTGAAGTTGCCCTCATCTCCCTCTATCTGGCCATTGCTTGTTTTTTGTTGCAACAATTCCCCTGCTCATATCTTGCTGTGCATTAAATATGTATAATTCTCAATTATAATAATATTCTCAACGATTCTTCCAGTTTTGTTGATATCTAAAGTTCAGGCAAGTTGCCCATAGGAGAGCGGAGTGAGATCACGTTAACAAACGGTGGGTGGAAGCACAAAGTCACGGATCGGATGATCAATGATGACGACGAATAGTTACACGTGGCGAATATGAAAAAGAAATTACCAAGAAAAAAATGTCAAAGAAAAGAACTAAGCACAAGCAGTCGATTAACATCAACTAGCCTTAGCTATCATGTCTAAACATAATGAGTTACAAAATCACCTTTTTTCCTTCCTGTTCGTTCCTAATCCTACAATGAATAATTGATCATTTCATATTTCATCGTGATTCTGGGTTAAATTATATTCAGGTGTACTCACTCCAAAATTCATGATTGAAACCAATTCACTTTTCCCTCTCCCTAGCGTATGTTTTTCTCTTCTTTTCATATGCATCTTAACATTCCATCTTACACGGTTGATTACATGAGTTAAAACAATGAAAACAATCTTGTGACATCAGTATGTCATTGATGATTACATTTTTATGTATTAATGTAAAATAAGACGTTTGCGTTGTATAGCCATCGCCGTGAATGCCATATTTCTATCAGGAATGATTCAGCTTCATCTCTGATGTAAGCATCAATGACAGGTAAAGGATCTTTCCCCCCCCCCACTATCCTCATAGGTAAAACACTCGCACCATAGTGAAGAAAACTAATGGCAGCATGATTCTGAGCAGTAAAAACCAATATTCCGGTTAAAGACATATTTAGAAACGAGTTTTCTGAGTTAATCAAACGGTGAGCCCTTTTTCTTCGGAGACTGACTAACTCTTCCTATTTGTTCGATGAATATGTAGCAGTTTTTTATTGATACGACATCGATTTTTGTTTGACTTGCGTTGCTTTTTATGATAATGACTATTTAGTCATTTTTTGCCTAAACCATGCGCCAAGTGATCGTAAATCAAACAGCTTTCGCAAAATCTGGTGGTAGATAAATTCAGAGAATTCCACGTCATAGCGAGGGTTAGTCTTGCGAATGATTTATTGAGGAGGGTCCGAGGGACAGTGGAAGTGACAAAAGTTTTAACCTTGAACCTGATTTTGCCTTAGATTTGAAACCGTGGGTGTATTACACGAAGGGTGGTCAAATTTAATCGAAGGCACACAGCTATTTCTAATTCTTAACCTGCCACGGTACATTGACAAAATATCAATCCTTGCAGTCCTTAAGCCGTCCACAGCACATCTTCCACGAGCTTCGGCAAGGGCTGTGTCTCCGGTCTAATACCCAGGACGAAGGCATCATTTTTTCTATTTTTTATTTATCTAAGATAATGAGTCAGTCAGTGAAATAAATATAATAGAACAAATCCAAGGTTTTTGCCCCCGTTGTTTCTCCGGACAAATCCTCGGGCACCTACGCTATGCGTTTAATCCCATGAGATCGTCCATTGGCGAAAAAAGGATCGTCTGTGAAGCAAAGGGTATAGGTTAGGGCATGAGGCTTTGGATAGGGTACGGTTCAATACCCGGTCACAATGAGGTTGACCGCGTAATTATCCAAGAAACGTGGTTTTTACTTTTTGCATTAAAAACCCGGATTCTGCTTCATTGTTGATAGCAGCTCCCAGCATCCGTTGCCAAGATTTGAACCCACGCACTTTTGCCGGCAACCATACGTGCATCCCTTAAACAAACGACGGAAGAAGCAAGTTTCCGTCGCTTTCTCCCCGCCACAACGGTCAGTTGGATCGTCGGAGCTCAGCTACTCTCGCCGCTCGCGGGAAGCCTAAATGATCCCGTTTCCATCGCACACCGCGTGGAGGTGTGCCTTTGGCTGCTTGTCCATCAAAGGGCTCTTCTTCCCACCAAGAGTGGGCCGATTCCCTTGTGGACTTAGCCCAATAGTTCAGAAATAGCGCCTTTCCACTAATTAATGGACGTTTTGGAGATAAAAACATTTCCGCAGACAACAGAATGGGCGAGAATCAGGGTTGTTGTAAAAAAACCCGACCCAAAAGCTGGGTTTTATTGGGTTTTTTAAACATTGTTAATTTTTGACAATTAAACTATCAGTTAATTGGATTGTTTTGGATTAGTTTATTTTGCAATGATTTATGAATTGAAACAGAACAAAATAACTGTGAAGGTGAGGAAAGTAGGATAAATATGACGAGAGTTCAAAACCCTGTAACAGTTGATTCAATTCCCTCACCTGAATGGTGTTTTTCGTACAGCAGTATGCAAGGAAAATTCTGCCAAACCGTGATAGTTTTTTTATATGACTGAAATACATTTCATAAAATGCATATCAAAAGAAAAAATATGCCGAGTTTATTTTTTACCTTATATTATTTATAAAAAATGTAATTACATCATAAACAATCAAATCCGATAACATTGAGCTAATTCATCAATTTTAAGGGTGACCTATATGCCTTCACACATACACAAGCGACAAATTATGTATAAGTATATGCATGCAGCAAAACAAAATGGAATATAACTTTCAAGAATCAATAAATTCCAGAATAAAAACAATTGTTTGGCCTAGATGCATTAAAACCCATTTCAAATATATATATATGTATATATATGATAATTTAACTGAATACTATAACCCAATATAATCCTATAAAACCCTATAAAACCCAATAGAACCCGATAAAACAAAAAAACAATAAAATCCGTGTGGGCTGGGTTTTTTGTAAACCCGGGTTTTTTAACAACCCTGGTGAGAATGCACACAAATAGCGCCGAAAGGAATAAAATATTATAAAAGTTGTAAAAAACGTTAAAAATGTACTCGTATTTGAAATGCCTATATTCCTCAATAGCAGAGAATGACAGAAAATAAAATGACGAGTGCACCGAGATAACTCGGAGGCATCATTTCCTAAAATTGATAATATCTCCATAATCTGCTGCGATACACATTTAGCTCAGAAAGTTGGTGTTATTATAGGAACAGATGGATGGATGACATAGGTTAGGAGGGGTGAAGAAATGAGGCTGTTTTTTCCTACAGGAACAACATCTTACGGAAGGATGTAGCTGTACTTTGATATTGCCAAATTTATTGATGGCGTCCACGTACATTCGCTCACGCGTGATTGAGCTAATGGCATCCAGTCTGTGTGTAGAGTCAATAGAGGCTTCCAAACCCGAGGGAATGGAACTTTTCAGTGGCATTCCAATGCCTACCTGGGTGCAGTGCTAAGAGAACTTTGAGTGTAGTGTTCTGTCGGGTGGAGCGTGTACTTACGTGGACAATTACTCTTATTTCGCTGCGGGAAAGCGAATGCCAAAAATTTGTTTCTTTCCCCCCCTTTCTGCAATCCCAAATGAACTTTTCCTCACCGTCTCACCCAAGTATCCCAAAATGGAATACATGGATTCCATTGACCTTCTCACGAGTAACAAGTTTCAGGTTGGGGCGATGCGATCAGTGTTGCCGACATGGTGGCGGCGTTTTGCTCAGAGCAAGTAATTAGGCGCTGAGTGAGAGGCGTTAAGCGACACACAGCTTCGGGTCAGTTTTTGAAGGAAACTGTTCGAGGAGGCACGAACATATTTAGGCATCTCATCGACATTATTTTCCCGCTCCTTCGACAAACAGGCTGTGGGAGGAGGAGGGAAGCCGTAATTATGTTTCCTTCAAAGTTTATTAACCCCATGAGTTGCTCCAAAACAAATTCTTTCGCGTTGAAGGGACGAAGAAAGTGAGGGAAGGAGAAATACAGGTCATTAGGTATCTGTTAGCTACAAGAATACGTGAGCTAAACTCAGAACCTTGGGGGGAAATTAACCAACCACTTATCAGAGTAGGATATTTTGTGTGATTGGCTTTATCGTGCAAAATAATAGTAGTTATTAGTGATAGATCTAACCAAAATTTATCGAATCCGAATCACAAATTTTTTAAAAATTGAATTTCAGTTTCTGAATCTTGAATTCAAATCCTGTGTCACCAAATTATGAATAAAAGATTCTTATTATCACCAATTTATATACTGTAGAAGTCCAAAACTAAATTTACATTAATTTCAAAGTTTATGAACCCATAATTGGCTCTAGGTTTTCTCTCAGTCGCAAATCTCATTAGCAATGTTTTTATAAAAAAAGTTTAATTGGGCTACAATTTTGTTGTCACCATGAAATTAATTTATCATCGAATTATAAATGCTCACTTAAGTTATTAAGTTTTGCTTAAAGAATCGAGCATCCTCGGTTGGCCCATCTTTACTTTAATAGAAAACTGCAAAAGTATTTTCTAGCATGGCTTTTCAGAACCATTCTACGACTCATTTTTGGGTTAGTTTTCAGTTTTTTTGCCGCTTCACCGGCTGATATTCTATTTTTTTGGTCATTTTGTAATATGAAAGTGGCTTTATACATACTACTGCGGGATTTATTATCCCAAACGACGCAAATAATGACTTTATTATTTATATTTTTCTCTGAAAATTAATACCTTATTTTACTTTCTATTAACCCGATTCCATCAGGTGTCCCTACACCTCTGACTCACCAAGCTTTGATTCACGATTACTTGGGATATAGAATGAGAATGATAATAACTGACTTAGAGCCAATGATTAGCTCTAAATATTCCTAAATCGAGGTGATAGAGGGATTAGAAAATCTGGACCAAGCACAAAATAAAGCTAAGCTTGTTCAACTTGTGAATTCGATAAATTTTCATACAATGATTGGATTTAAAATATAATTACCGTTTTATGTTAAGGAGAGTTCAGTTTCACTGTTTATTTTTACCTCTTTGGCGAATATATATCTATTTCCATCTCTTAGCGCACTTTAATGTTACCCAATTTTTTCAACTTGATCCATGTTTAGAAGCTAATGACTCCATGTATTATTAAGACCTATGAAGGGACCAGGTAAAATTTTCTATCCACCAAAGGGAAAGAAGCTAGGCAAAAGAGGATAAAATGAACCATGAAAATAATCATTTGGTTAGGCTGGAATTCATACCCGGATTCAATGAAAATTTGGTGGTGAGAGTGGCTAGCACGCATGACCAGAATTTGGGAGATCCGGAATCGAATCCCAGTGAAGTGTCGTGATTTTTTCATGGTGAATATCTTCCCTCTAGTAGATTTATGCAGAATAAAGTAAAATACTAGGCTCTTCTAATCCATATTTTATAGGTGCGGCTCCTTTCACCGCATTTCTCAACTCTCTTGTAACCTTTTCATTTTTTCTCCAGCCTCCCCATGACTATATAAACAAAAAGAAACATTCTGTATCATGAAGAGGCCGCGTAAAGCTGTAAAGCGCGTCGTACTGATAAAATATTGTAGATAGGCAAAATGTATTTCATTTTGTAAACGAATATTAATTACTTATAGGAAGTGATGCCTACCACAGTTGTTTATCCCATTGGTTTTGTGTCTCTTTTATTGGTTGATAAGTTTGAAATTGGTTTATTCAATTTTTTTTAGTTATCCAGTATGTTTACTAAGTTTTTAATTAATGGTATTTATTGCATGGATGTCCTTTAAAGATCATCTCTTCCCCTCTATTGAGCCTTTCTTCAGTATCTCTTGCGGTTGTGTTCGTCCCATGAACTGTTGTTTCATTTGTGTCTTCAGCTAGCTTTTCCTGGGACGGAAATGGAATGTATTACTCTCTACATTTGAAGAAAAGTTGATTTTTAACATTTTGGTTAGAATTATTTTCATTTTACTCTCATGTACAGACACATTCCAATGAGGCATAGCCATCTATTTTTTATGTTGATACAAGTTTATTTCAACTGGGGAAATAGAATTGAGCCGTAATATTTTACTACTTCACTGCAAATGATCGTTTGAAGTGTTATCGAGGAAAAGCACTTATAGGGATTACCAGGGGTTTACAAAGGCAACATTGAGGAGTGGGATTCGAACACATCTTCTTACGAAGACCAGAATTCTCATCCAATAGTTGAAAGAGAAAATAAATATCTTTATCTGACGCCTTAGACAGCCCAACCATCCTGAAACGCATGTTATCAGATGGTTGAATCAATGAATGAATAAGAGGAGATAGATAAATTTTACCATAGAATTGGGGACGTTTGGAATTTTAAAAATTACTTTAAGTCAAAGAAATGATTTCATCATTGGTCATCAAAAGTCAGAAATAAGTGACAGAAATTATCATTTCTGAGACTTATATCTGACTTTTCCGTCATGTACTTATCCTGTTTTCTCTTATTTGAACTCCTTCCTGGATATTTTTTCAAATATTTGTTGTGAAATACTTTTCGGTATTGAAACCTTCAATTGTCCTCTTTTTCAGCATGCATCTAGTTGTCTTAAATGCGGTGAAATACTCCACTTCTGCGAACAAAGTGGCTCGAATATTATTGTGCATATTGGCAGCGATTTATGAGGAGTTACAACTCGAGACCAAAAAACTAACAGCTAATTTTTACATACAGATATTTGTTTTTATAAGGATTTCATAAACAATTAAATTAAATAACGAAAAAACCCGGCTTTCGGCAGTAAAATGTTATAATATTACTCTAAAATTAAGGTTGTTCCGTTGAAATATGTTAATCCAATCTGGTTGGATTACAAATTGATCTCGGTAGATACTCATTGGCGAGGTAATTTAGCATTACACATGAAAATCATTGAACAAGGATGAGGATAATTAAAAATTTCTTTTTCGAGAGCTTTAAAAGTATTTTATTGTAATACATATGTCGATAATTTGTGTTATTAGCTCTTTTTAAAAATTATACCATTGGAAATTGCGTTAAAATAATAAGGTATTTGACTCTACCGATATTATATCAAAATCCGGAATTAGTTTTTTCTGACATTAAACCCGGATTACTGTGATTTTTTTCAAATAATAAATTTTTACCTCTTACTGAAATCATCAAAAATTGAAGCGTATTTATTTCGCGTTCTTAACTGATTAGAGTGTTTCTAAAATGTGGTCAGGACATCGTCTAGGATTTACATCTGAACTTTTATCAATTTTTCGATTTCCTCTATGAAACATTTTAAATTCCGTTAATTTGCATGCGTGTTAAGCAACCTATGGATATTTTAAGCGCTAGTGAGACTTGAATCTGGCTCATGAATAGCTTTATTGGTTACGTTTGTCTAGCTCCAAATACATCCTCTTCCAATCCCTAAAAATAGTAGGAATAAATAAAAGAATATCTTTTCATAGTTTTCACACCAAATTTTTATCTTTTGAAATACTTATAATCACTCCTCACTTTTTCATACCCTTTTTTGGAGATTTTGCTGTTGATGCATATATCCTGAAGTATTCGAAAATTTTATAATACACCATCATTCGTAATCTAAAGTAAAATACAGCAGTGAAACTCAGTCAAAATGTACTCCAGTAATTTAAAACTGTGGAAGCTCATTCACTGGTTGTGAACTCTTAGATAACTGCTGTTTCTGAAGCACGCGCATTAAGCGGGTAATTGCATTGAGTGCCTCTTATCCTTGATCCATGGTACAACCGGTAACAATCAATGTTAAAGTCATTTACTTTTCAATCGAGACAAATGCTAAAATTGGAGTTGATTTGTCCAACTCTGCGTAATGATATTTCAAAAAATGTATATTTTCGCTATTTTCAGAGACACTTATGAGAAGGGGTTAACATTTTCTGCTAATGAATTATCGATGCACACGGGAAATAATTGTCCATTAAGTAATGCCTCACTTGATAATGGCCTAAGTGGAAAAATAATTCTTCTGATGAGTTCAATAAATTTAGGCTAAATAAAATGGAAGTTTGTTATAACGAAACAAAAACAGAGTCTCTCAACAAGAGATCTTGCACTTAAAGATGACTCAGTGAGTTGGAACACATTGTGCAGTATCCATAAAAATTTGTGGAGAAGTGCTATTCATTTGCTATTACAAATATTTTGTTGATGGTGACAGAAGCTCTTTCTAATGATATCTGCATTTTATTACATGAATTACTGAATACATTGAAGAAGTCAGAAAAAATATTTTGTGTTCGTTTATGAAATGCTCGGCCCATTTTATGCAGACTCACTCGTTTGATATGTATAAAATAATTAGGTACCGTTTAGGCTAGTGATAGTTTTTAAATGATCCATGCAAGCACTTGAAAATGCTAATTCATGTGACCGCGAATATATTTTAACGTTTATTTTCTAACTCAAAATAACTCCGCCAACCTTTCATGTAATTTAAAATTTTCTCTTTTTGCTATCCTATCCACTCCATGTCCTGGTGATCTCATTTCTTGTGTTTTACTCTGTATCATTCTTTCGCCTCAAATTGAATTCTTGGTACACTTTTCCTGCCCTAATCGAAAAATTGGATTCCTTTGAATTATAGAATTACCTTACTGTTTGCTGTGGAATCTTAATATTGCCAATATTCCATAATTTTCTTGCCTTCTAACTTTCAGCTTATTTCTGTCTAGATCATTCATGCTCACTTCACAAAGTCTTTTAACCATACTGTTTACAAATTTATGGTTTTACAGCCATACAATTCAACATTTTTTAAATTTCATAATAGTTTATCTAAATTTCACATCTTTACAAAGGGTATTTTCATCTCTCTCTCCGAGTATGTACTTCGTCTTTTATTGTTAGATTACAGGTGACATTGCCACGAGAATAATTTGACCAGCACCGGGAATCGAACCACGAACCTTTGGTTTGCCGGACCATTGCACACACCGCTACGCTATTCAGGCTTTATAATTATCGTGGCAATTTTGGCGGATCCAAGGGAACTAGATCTTAGGGCCTTCCGTTCCATCCAAGATGGCAACACAATGGAGAAGAGGGCTTCAAGAAAGCCACATCCAAGTGAAAGTATCCTTCACCTGCACTTATGTCGTACTTGGCCATGGGAAAATGAGAATATATTTTGTTCATAAGAATATAGGTCAATCAAAATTCACCGTCATGTTGATATCCATATATATGCTCCTAAATTTGAACGGCACTAATACTATGCGGTTTAATACTATGCCCCCTTTCTTTTCTGTTATCGATGTTGTAGATCATTGTTGATTATTTATACCTGCGTTATTTATCCATTACGTGAATCGAAAATTCTCATATTTTTTAATCTTACTCCATATAAGCAGTGCTCTTCAGGAGAGCCTAGCGGATGGAATGCAATAGAAACGTGGTGTTACTACAGAATGATGTAGGTCAACCCCACTGCTTGTGAAACTTTATCAGTTAAGTAAAGTATACTTGTTCTCTGATTATTATATGCATTAAGTGATAGATTTCGTTCCATTAGTCATCTGATTGAAATTGCGTAACTTAAAGACTTGAGGTGCTGTTATTCAACTCCAATCAAATGGAAATGTTGACTTGCTAGCGGTGGCCGGATCATTCTTCCATCTTAAGAAAGCCTTGTAGTTATTATTTAGCAAAGTAACGGAATGTCAGTTCAAGTATGATTCTCAAGATTTGCGCAAAGGAAAAGTCAAACGCTACGGTGACTACAAGAGAAGTGATTACGGAGTGGACTACTGCTGAGGGGAGGAGATTCAGCTCGGGTCGGTATTTATAAGCAGTGGAAAAACTACCTCGAAGTATCATGGACTTAGATCCAATAAGTGCTTGGCCATTGCTGTTGGAGGCAAAGGCACGCCCAGTGAATATAGTCAAATCACTGGTTTATTTGTCCAAGAGCGGTCACATGGAGAAAGTTGATTGGTGTATAAACCGAGTAAAGAAACTAAACGTTGTGCCACGAGAACAAATTTAGTCACAATGCAGAGGGAGAGGCACCAAACGAAGGAGATGAGGCAAAAACAACCGTGACCATAAACATTCTGCAGGAAAACAGAAATTACCTGCAGCGTGAAAAATTTTTTTATTATCCCTTTTAACAATTAATATCCTTATGAAAAATAAATTCGGAAAGATTTTGGCTGGGTAAAAATTGAAAGTTCACTTATTCACTTATTAAAAAGAATATGTTATACCCAAAGCGCGCGTTAAATTTCAGAATCATGCCACTTGGGTGGATTAGAATAACCATTGGCATTTTTGATCTTTAACAAGCGGTGTTCCTTGGTGACATCCACGGGAATGCATGAGTTTCATTTGCTTGTGAACTAATTTTAGCCAATGAACTATATCTGATTAAATCAATTGGACTCGATAAAACCCTTGTTGAAAAAGCTGCCGAGATACTAGAGACAAAGTATTTTATATTTAATTGGCTCTTAAAAGACTGGTTCGACTTCTCTGGTCGCAATACTGTAAATTGTTTATAATTAATAGAGTCATACTTTGAATATTTATTTTAATTCTGGGCTACTTTGTATTTAATTTTTTGAACGCATTAACCAAAGCAAGTGTTCGATGCTTGCGCGTCAATATTTTTGTTAACGAGGTTTCGTACCTATGATTATATAAATTTTTTTGCAAACTATAATGTATAAATGATAAAAAATCCAAATATCATTGTAAATCGTTTACTCTATGTAATTTTTATTTCTTCATTTGGATAGCGATATTTTATTTATTTGTGCCTTGAAAGCACTGTAGTACTGTTAACATGCTGTTATTCATGAGGATATTAAACATGCTACCAAGAATTGATCGGTCCAACTATACAAGCAGTTAATGTTCATAACAGGGTTAATCGCTCTTCTGATCGCTTACTCCTTTTCAACGACTTTATGTTTTCTCACACGATTCTTCTTTCCGTCGCTGATGATCTCCATTATTTGTCTTTTTATGTTTCTGGAAATATTGTTCCTTGTTCATTAAATTTATCAAGTTACACCATTATGTACGCATTAATTGCACTACTGAAACTCATTATACAGCATCCTAAACTTACTTCTCTTTTATAAAGTGTATACACCTCAAGGCTTTCAGGGTCTTCTTAGCTCCACCATTTACTGTAGTGGATATGCATCGCATACCACAAAGGAATTGTCACCTCCTCGTTGAGCTCGACGACGATCTTTCAGCTATATAGCAAGTATTCATTTTTATATTGAAAACTGCTTCATGTATCGCTGTCAGGATGTAAAATTATCGTACAAATTACGTCTGATCCGTGAAATTTATTTATTTTTGTTTTATGAGCTCAGCTAGTCTTATTGCTGGACCAGTCATTCTGCTGCCTTTGACTCTGACCCGCTCAAAAATTCCTAAGGGGCTGTCCATAATCCACGTGGACACCAAACAGTGGTGAGGGGGAGGTGCGAGGGTTATCAACGAAGGTCCACGTTGGGTGGTGCGGGGGTTGGAGGGATGTCTACGTAGATGATGGTAAATATACAGTTTATAGTAAATGAGAGATTACCATAGCTACAAAATTAGTTTATATTTTACTTACCTTTCCTTAAAATCAGCGATAAATTACAGATGAAAATCAATTAATAACCCGTTTCACAGATTCTTGAGAAAAAAAGAAAAGTCTACGTGGACAACAGGGGGAGACGAGGGAGTCCGGATGAAGTCTACGAGTGTCCACGTTGGGGGGTGGAGGGGGTGAAAAAGTGGCCTATTTTTGTCTACGTGGATTATTGACAGACTCTTAAGTGGCCCCTCGGTAAAAGGAGTGAAAATTAAGTGCGCCATTTGGAGCCGCTCGTTCGCATTCAATTCCTAGTTTAACCATCGACTGGTGGGTGCAATGAGCTGCTGCGCATATCGCCGTTCATCTGTTTGCTCCCCAACCTCCCTCCGGCGCCGGGGAGGGCGGTATTGTCGGTTTCGTGGCCTAACCGAAGTGCGCGTGGTGAATTCCGGAGTGCGAGTTGGCAGATTTGGGAAACATCGCCGCACCCGCCGCTCCCAACTCCGTCTCTCTCTCTCTCTCTCATCCCGCTCCCCCGCCTCTCTCCTCTTGTCTATCTCGACCCAACCCCCGTTCTCTGCTGCGCTCTGCTCTTTTCCCCCTTGGGGCGCTTTCGAAAGTTATGGCGACGAGATAAGGACATATTCCTCCCTTTTCACCCGTCTATCTCCTCCCCAGTCACCCACATCCCAAACCCCTCACCCCTCACCCCCTCGCCCCTCATGGCCTCAGGGAACGGGGTCGCGTGAGGGCATTACCCCTCCACCACCACATCCCCATCCTCCCCTTCGGATGCTTTGGGCCGGTCCTATTGTGTGACCCGCGGGAGGGTCGACCCCGGGACTCGGGCCTCCCGCCCGGCGCTAACCCCTGGGGGAAGGTGGGCGCGGCCTTGCCCTCTCGCCCCGGTTTGACCTCCTTCATTAGACATGCACCTGCACGGCGTCGACCGGGTTATGGTGGGGATTAAATGGGGCAATTAAAACCTCTGGAATTAATGAATATTAATATAATAAGTGATGCATTTAATGCTCCCTCATCAACTTTGTGATCATTCCTTTAATCCTGGGCGCTGGGTACGTGCAGACTTCATTTCTTCCCTATTTTGTACTAATCCTACATCATGGTGGTAATCTTTTTTCCATATCATCATTAGCCGTCTTCTACTCTGACATTGATTGCTGCAGGTCTTAACTCCGTTTGCTTATCAGCTTACCGCTTTATTCCTTCATATTCTCATAATGACATTCCTCCTACTTTGCGTAATGTATTCCTTTCTTGGAAATTCCTCCCATTCATACCTTTATCTATTATTTACTTAGAAATGGTAATATGTCTAAAATATTTTTGTCTTCATATTAGTTTTTTTTTACTTACGTTGTACTTCTAGCTGTCTTGTTGGACATAGCTCTATCATCAGAGTTTCAATCCCACGATTCTGCACCTGCTACTCTTTCCTCTTCCCTAATCAATGGTTTTTCTTCCAAGATCTATCTAGTGATCCTCTTAGGACTGTACTCTAAAATATTTTGTCCTATTTTATTTTCCATCCTAATCCAATCATCCATCTAGCTATTCTCTTTCGTATGTCCTTTGAATTTCCTTTTGTGTCAACCAAACATTTTAAACCCATAATTTATGTACTCAAGTCCAGTATTCTTATGTATAAATTATTTATATGGTGGCAACTTTAGTGAAAAGCATCCGTGAAAGGGAAGCAACTGCCCTGTGGCCAAAGAGATATAACTGAAGCGAAGTACTTATTGACGAGGCTAATTAACGTAGGACGGGGTGAAAGTAGCACGTATAAAAAGCAAAGTTTATCTAGTTAGAAATGCTTTAAATTATTTCAACAGTTGTTTATAACTAAGCATTGTGAATCATAAACGCTCATCGTGATGTTTATTTACAAAATTTTTGCATCAAGCACAGACCGAGGCACCAGTAAGGTGAATCTTCGATAGAGTAAAGGAGGATGGAGGACTTTGAATAGTTATTTCTCGAGTGTAATGGATGGAATACCTTAGATAGTAATAACGGACCCGGTAAAATAATACTGAGATACATTCATTGGAAGTATCTTTAAAGGCAGCTATTTCATCACCAATTCAAAGGGAGGATTAAGGGGAAGTACAAAAAGCAAAGGTAGACTTAAGATAGAATATATAGCGCAGGTAATGGGGAGTACTGAGGAAAGAACAACAAAAATAATGATATTGGACTAATGAAAAATAAGAATGGAAGGCAATATTCATTGATGTTCAAGATATAGAGAATTTGAGAATGATTATGTTTAACCTATACGTATCTTTAAACCTTTTCTTTTGCGTTACAACAATTTTACCAATGGAGAAACTCCTGGTATTTTCCAATACTTTACCTTAAAAAAATTGCTGACTTGTGAAAATGCGAAATTCTGTGTAAAATAGGGCTATATGTATAGCTTTTGGCCCAAATTGCCATCCCTATGATTACGTAGAGCACTACGTAGAAGTTCTCTCACCATACGCGGCAATTGTGGTCACATTTTATATTTAAACAAACCCCATATCACATTTGCTGTTGTATTATTTATTTTATCTTCTAAAATGTTAATTGCAGGGATGTGCCAAATACTCAGTTTAGACTTTCGGAGCATCCTAGCCCTGCGAAATTCTGCGCCAAATGCGAATAGTGGGGATAGCGTATGACCAAATGTCCTGACCTGGGGGCTTGATATAAGGAGATCAATGCTTTGCAGGCAAGACGCTGAGCGTTTTTTAGCCTAAAAGTTGGGTCTTGGGATTAATTTTGAAGTAGGCTGCGTAAAATCCTCCGGTCAAGTATAATACTTTCCATACAGAAATAGCATTCTCCAAGCCTTGGTACATGACTTTAGGTGGCTGGTAAAACGTAACACGGGGTCTCCCTTTTAAATAATGAAAAAAATATTATTTTATGGTCATAATGTCAACTGGAGATATCATATTTTCGAATTGAATGGTTCAGGTGTTCAATTGAATGGTTCAGCTACGATACTGCTAATGCTCTCCGTCCCAACTACCGTATTGTGCACGATACGAGGTTTCCAATCATCATTTCCTAAAATGAAGCTAACGAAAAAGCGCAGTGTAGGAAAATTTTTGATACTTACGTATAATTTTATAATGATATATATATATATATATATATATCAAAGGAAGAGATAAACTATTTAAAAAATCCATATTTGAATATTACCTGTTTCTTACTTTATTATTCTCTGGTCCTCCCTGGTCACTTTTTACTCTGTTTTTAGCGGAAAGATCGCATAAGTCTTAAGATCCTTCTCCCTGGTCACTTTTGACTCTGTTTTAGCGGAAAGATAGCATAGGTCGCGAAAAATAATGTATTTGGGCACATTTCGGAATAATTTGTTAAAAATTAAGCTGAACCCTACGAAGGCATTTACCAACCTCTAAAATATTGCAGTATTCACCCTCACACGTTCCAGTAGAGCTACTTCGTCTCATACATTCCACTGCTGAGAAGAGTGTGATATTAATGGGTCCTAGCATGTCGCATGCAGATAGTGAGTCATGAAAGCCAAAACGTTATCCTTATATCTGCAATCCTACTCTGAAGAAGCTTCGAAGGGGGAGTGTCCTCTGGGGAAACGCCAAGCCACTCCTCAATGTTGAAAGCGCCGCGGTTTCCGTCCACCGCGAGAACATTCTCTCGCCACTTCCCTCACTGAATGTCTCTGGGTATTAACTCAAATTTTTTTTGTTTATAGCAGTCCATTCTCTCCTCTTTTTCTCAGGGCTTAGGGAGAGCAGTGCAAAGCACTCCTCCTCGTTTTGACTTTCCACTATTTACTCTTATTAAATACATACAATCATATTGTGGTTGTGCTCAAAGAAGCTAGGACTACAAACCGGGAAACAGTATGTATTAACATTCGTGTGGAGCGAAGACTAAAAGTCTTGTATGTGGAAGAGAGAAGCTGAATGGAGACGTCACCCTGAGAGGAGAGAAACTGAGAGCAAGTGGATTCCTTCACCTATCTCGGAAGTACCATCACGTGGGACGGAAGAAGTATAACAGACATCAAGCGGAGAATAGCCCAAGCTAAGAAGGCGTTCATGGGAATAAGACAATTACTCAGCTTAAAGAACTAAAAACCAGGAAGCAGAATGTGACGACATTCGTGTGGAGCGTTACACTCTATCGATCGGAAGCATGGACCATTGGAAAAACTAGTCAGAACAGACTAGAAGCCTTTGAAATCTGGTGCTGGAGGAGGATGCTGTAGATATTATGGACGGACAAAATAAGAAACGATGAAGTGTACGGAGGAGTAGAAGATGAAAGGACCATATGGGACACCATACAGATAAGAAGAACAAGATGGATTGGACACACCCTGAGACACAATGGGTTTGTGAAGAACATAATTGAATTTAAAAATAGAGGGAAAAGTCCCCGGAGGAAGACCAAGGAATAAGTTCATGGACCAAATGAAGAGGAAAGTACATAGGAAGGGATACCAGGAGGTAAAGGACTAGCATTAGATAGGGAGGGGTGGAGGGCTGCAGTCAACCAATCCTAGTATTTAACGACCAATGTATCATATTGTGATGGTCCACTCGGCAAATTGGTCGAATTGACCACTTTTGGGAAAAACCACTCTATTCTACGAGACTCCGAAGATTGGTTAGAAGACGACGCTTGCACTCGACTCCAATTTTGTTGTTCTGACTTTTATTTGTGCTCCCACTTTTGACACGGTCTTGAAAATTACAAAAGACAAGTGAAAGTCGATCCCTGAGTGAGTGATGACGGTGAAACTACCCCAGTGGCAGTTGAGGCTGAGATACTCAAGAAAACAATGCGGATGTTGGGCCTTCAATGAGTGAATACCCTCACGGCAGAAATTATGGCGAGGCGAATAGCAGCATATTGAGGAGTGGCCAGAGACGACCAGAGGGTTATTTCGTAAGGCTTCTGAATTTCCAAGCCCTTACGGTGTCGCAATTTTGACGTCACAGCTTGGAAAGTTTCAATTGTTGAAATTTGCCAGGGGCTCTGACATCATATCCGTGGAGTTTCCTAGGTGCGACCAAGTCGAGTCCTACTGAATAAGGCCGCATAGAAAGACGAAGACGCTGGAGGTTCGAGTCATTGCGAAGGGGTGCTTTCGACTATTGCTGTATCTCGCGACCTGTGGATGTGCCTGGATTTTCCCTGAAGATAGGAGCCCGGACAGCGGATCCCGGTTCCGGTTCGCAACTTTGAGAGGCGCAGCATCTGAAATGAGGCGCGGCGCGACAGCCTGGAGCCACGTCAACTACCGCACCCCTATGGTGTCCCATTTTGCATCGATGTCTGAAAGTCATGGGTCTTAGGGTCTCAGGTGGTGACATTTATGAGACAATGTGGTGAGCAAAAAATTTATGAAATCCGATTTTATTTAGAGGTCGCGCACGCAGTTTTTCGTTTTACATCGGGGCTCCCATAATCTTATCAAGGAGTATTCTCAGGCTGGATTGACCAAGGATGAGTAGCAAATGCAGCATCTACTTCAAATAGTCTCCAGGCACCGAATAGTTATGCCAAAGATGACCAAAAAGGCACTCACAGTCTTCAATGCAAATATTTTGTGAGCAAAATGTAATCGAAAGTCTCAAAAAGAGTGATAAATCTTAGAATTTAGTTCTCGTCCCGACCATGGAGCTTCCTATTTCCATTATATGAGTAAATGTTTTAAATACAAGACTTTTTGCATTACATACCAATCTCATCCCCTCGCAAGGTAGTAACTTATTTAAATCTACACATCGGAACCTTCGATAGATGGGGGAAGAAATGTTGGGGGACGGCACGGAGGCCTTGGTGCGCGGGCTTTTCAAACGAGCGGCACGCGCTTATGGGAGCCCCCATGTTAAACGAAAATCTGCGTGCGCGACCCCTAAATATAATCCGATTCCATAATTTTTTTGCACACTTCAATTTCTTATCAAATGTCACCGCCTGAGACTCTAAGACCTATGAATTTTAGACATTGATGCAAAATGGGAAATCCTACGCACCCCGATCATGGAGGGACCGGAGCCACGGTCCTCGTAGTCCTATGCCAAGAGAATAGGTTCAAAAGTGACTGCACCCCTGCAAATTGTATGAGAAAAGCCTAATAATTTACCTAAAAAAATGATACCCACCTGCACTGCTCTCACCGAATCCTCCCCACCACGAACCGCGTGTTTGTGTATCGTTGTTCAATAGTCCGAAAGGAACCGAAAAATGATTATCTAATAAAAAATATAGTTTTATCCCTGGGAACAAACATTCATTAGTTGAAAAATTAATGATATCTTTTTATTGCAATCAAAATATATTTACAACATTAGCTTGGACATTTTACACAATATGATGGAATATAGGTAACCCGGAGTAAAACCTGTTTCTGGGTTACCATTATGAATAATTTTACAAAGGCAGATCGGGTGCTAATTCTTGATTATCAGTTACATAATTATAAATTGATACAGTAATTAAATTGTTTAATAATTTTGTGCGTTCGTTTCATAGAAAACACCACATGCAGAGAATTTAATCTCGCATTACCACTCAAAAATGACAGACTCATGTACACACGAATTTAAGTATTCATTTGTACAAACGGAATTGTAAATATATATTCAAATGTATAGACAAATTACGTATTTATAAGACCATACTCACACAAATTATATACCAATATACAAATTAGCATTATTTAATATTAATTTCTTACTACCTTTTAAGTAAAAACTCAACTTCCTCATTGCACATAAACCATTTTTTAACCGCTTTCTTGAATCCAAATTCCGTTTCTGCCTTGGGCGCATCATTTGGCGGAAAGCGAAATAATGTTGGCACCATGTATTGACGTAATTGCCAAAAAATTTCATTTTTAAGTCTTGATATTTGAAAATCCCATTTTAATCTCGCCGAATAGATTTTTGGTTTGTTTTATTCGCCGCTACGGTTATAAAATACTTTTAGGACTTTATTAATGAATGAAATCCCGTTTATAAATGAATGAAATCCAGTAATAAATCCTGAAAGAGAGTGCGATGAATTTTGAAACCTATAGTAATCGATGTTACTTCATATTTATTGTGTTGCTAGAGCAAGGGTTAATCATTTATCACCACTAATCATTAAAAGTGAAAGTGACTTTTTTCATTTTCCATTGATATTTCATTGATGTTTTACTTACTGATCACCCAAATCAGTCACTAACTTGAAGATGTTTTAATTCATTTTGTGTTATCATGATTGAGCCAGCAATAAAGTAGACGCTTGAGTTTAAAAAATAGTGCGAGTTGTCTTTCCATCAATGCACTGATTCTCGCTCACTTAAAGAGGTTCGCTTCTCAGCATGTTGGAGGTGCACGTTCCTGAACGTAAAAGTCACTCCTTGGGTAAGATCTTTCCTCGCTCTGCCAGCATATGGCTTGCTGGCCACGGTCCTTTGCGGCGCTCTCCTTTCGGGATTATCTCGTCAAAATTGACAAATTTTCCCGGCGGAGGAAACAAGAGGAGGAAAGGGAGGAGTCACTCACATCAGAAAACTGAGAAGGGAACCAAGTGCTCCGTCAAAATAAATAACTATCGTGGATTCCTTCGCCATTCAAACGCCGTTCCATAACGGAGTACAGGGAAAGCAAAAGAGCTTAGTCAATCTTGTTTTGTCAGGCGGAACTTAGTGGAACTTGCTTAACATTGTGAAATGAAAGTTTTAACTTAGTAATTCCACATAAACTTTATTAACGACCTAGATATCGACTTATGAAGTCATCATCACGTCGACTTTTTGGTCGACCACCACCACTACTGGTCGACATGGTTCGATCGATTCAGGTCATTTTGATTTATGAAGTCACCTGATGATGACTTCGTAAGTCGAAACCTAGGTCGTTAATAAAGGTTATATGGAATTACTAAGTTACAGCTTTCATTTTACAAGCTTAGTCACTTTTTGGGCCTAGGACCTGGCTCCCCACTCATAAATTCCTCATGAATGTCTTATTCTTGTACAGTTCATTCGCTAACATTCACTCCTACATCAAATATATGTTTCCTCAAACGACTCTCATCCATTCTCACAATATGGCCAAACCAAAGAAGCACCTTCTCTTCACTTATGTCTGACATTGAAAAATCCAACCCGCGTGCATTCATCACTTAGTCATTTCTAACCCTATCAATCATACTTTCGCTGGAAGCTCATTTGCAAGTTAGATACCCTGTACACACTGCTTCTTTAATTATAAGGCGTGACGTGCGAATTTTACCCTTTCGTTAGTAAATCATAAGGAAATATTGTAGTCTTTTCCCGCGCCGCCTAGCAGATAGAGAAAATAATTACACCAAAACTCACTTCTCTCATGTTTGCTTTGCTCCCAAATTTCCTTTTCTCTATAGATCATTTTCATGACTGGTGTGGTAGTGACCCCCGCGGGGTTTGCTTCCCTTGCGGTGAATGACCGTTTAGTACGTAGATATAGTTATGAATGAAGTCCTCTGTGCTGAAACACTGCTTCGCGCTTGATTTCTATAACTGCTACTAAAGCGATCTAAAGTTGTGCAGAAAAATTTCGAAATAAAATATTAAATTAAATCACCAAAGGTCGTGAAGTGAGTCAGAGGGGTGATGCATATCAATATGGTGCAACTAAAGGCTTCTAGTTTCCCATTCTCTGGGCCCAGATTCGATTCTTTGAAACCGAATGGATTTTTTCACCGAGATTCACAACTCTACTAGAGTCCTGCGTGAGGAGGTTGCCATGTTTAGTAATCCAGTGGTCGAATGAGACGTGCAATTGAAGATATCTTGACGCCTTTTGTTGAGAGAAGACTGATGTCCGACGATGGATTTTACCAACCTTTCCTCGTTTTTGTTTAATAAACCTTCCTCTACCAATCTGTTCGCAGCTTTTTAACTAGATTGAAAAGAAAAGGCGTAAGAAATAACGGAATTATCATTACTGCACAAAAATATCATAGAATGAAAAAGATTTTCATTGAACGTGCAGTGTCATTCTTCATAATGTTTTTATTTATGCCGAATAACACAAATATTCAGCTTATAAAGTTATTTTATTCGGACTTCTTATCGGTTTCACGGCCACTGTTCATGTCCTCTAAAAAGGAGATCTTTTTGGCTCACCATGTCATCAAAGTTGATATAAGTCACAAAGGTGGTGTGTTGATGAATGAAACCTGACTTGAAGACGATTCATATCATCATGGTACTTTGAAGAAGGTTTCATTCCTTGATGCTTTCTGGCGTAAAAGCCAAGGTATTTCATGTACTTGGAAGATAAGATATTTTATGCATAGCAGCTATAGTGATACCACTTAGTTACTATTTTAATCTCCAGTGAAGGTTTAATGAAAGACCATTGTCAGTTTTTACCATCGTTTATCGGATATATTGAGTAAAGGTGTCAATGGGAAAGACAAATAAAAACCATTCAGTAATCCACAATCTATTATTGAATATATAATGAAAAGTCAGCTGAAATGTAGAGGAAGTAGGCGATCTGCATTTTAGTACATACTACAGTACATATAAATTAAATCAAAATCATTGAGCTTACTTGAAGGAATAGTTCTTTAAAAAAAGATGATTTCTGCATTTTCCATCCTTAAAATGATGCCACTCAGTGCCTCTGAACCAACCACGTTTGTTTTTATAATTCCGTTTAATAAGTTCTGAAAATGAATTTTCCCTAGAAACCAAATGATGATTATTCTATCCAAAGTCTTACGTTTTTAAGATCATTTTCACAACGATACGCGTTACATTTACATGCAATGCATGAGAATCTTTGTGAGACTGTCTTTTTCTTTGGAAAAGTGTGCAGAATCTAGGAAGCAGATTTTTTTCTGCTCATAAATTTTTACATCTATCTGCATGCTGTGATCGTTTATATCACTGACGATAACTGAGAGAGTTCTGCGGACCCAGATATCATGGAGCTCCGCGGAGTAGCGACTCAGCCCGAGGCTCCCAAGGAAGCGAGGACCCATGCACGACTGAATTAAGGAAAAGACTTTTAATATCTTGAAAGAAAATTATTGTAATAAAGCAGTCTTTATCCAAGCACTAAAATAATGGTATGCTTTAACTCAATTCATTATGAGAAGTAAATATAATGAGAACAATCAAAATAAAAACTTCAGAATCTACGACGCATTTTCCTCTAACATGAAATGATTATCCATTAGCAAAAAGGAGCATGGTGATTACAATAAAGATGAATATTCATTTTGGGACGCTGTGTTATACTGGAATGGGTATTGGTATTAGTTTGGTGTATTCCACATAAAATGAGACTAATGTTGATGTGCAATCCTTTGGTGTGTCCACAAAATTGAAAAGAAGCACTGGATAATCATAACATTAGTAAGGTGAGTCGACATTTCACAGTACTAAATGAACATGTGGTCTTGACACTGGGATTTATTGACTTCTCAAGTTTCGATTTTGGTTATTATCGTTCCGTTTCTAGAAAATACCTTTCTCCTTTCCGTCATCCTCTAATTTCCTCCTTTTCCCATTTCAATTTTGCCTCAAAAATATCAGCAGCTCCTATCTTCTTTCTCGCATTTTTCCAATCCCGCTCGACCCTTCTCACGGTTACGTGGGTACTTCAACACTCCAAACATCCTTCCTTTCCTAATTTATCACCCCCTCCCGTTACTTTTCCCTGTTACCACGAGCTTCATGATATCCACCATCGCATTGCGATACTTAAATTGCATGTAATCATTTAGCACAGACATTGAGCAAACCGTGTGCCAGAACGAATATAATTGCTGTTTCAACAATCAAATTCACTTCATTTTGAAGAAAAGCATTTATTTTTGGGAAAAGTCAATGCTTGATTTGTTGACGAACACTTTCTTCAAATCCAAAAGAGTAACAACTAAATTTGATTGGAAATAAATTTAAGAAGCATTATATAAAGTTTTTTTGTGATTCTGTTTCAAAACTGTTTGGGGAAGCTTTGTAGAATATAAATGAAACTTAACCGTGAAAAGTGGCTGCAGCCAGCGTAACCTACATCCATTCGGCTTTTAATGCTGAAAGTTTGATCTGAATTTTAGCCAATTTTAGCCTATATCTCTCAACCGGCTCTATATTGCTATATTTCTCACGTGTGGGTTGTGTTTGAACCGTTTGAGACTATGGCAGTGAAGGCTTTTCGGGTTCTCTTCCGCGTACTTCAAATTCCGTAGACGACAGTTTCGACAGCATTGTACCTGTCATATTCAGATCAGAAGTGAAGATGCATGTGAATGTTTCCGTCTTATATTGTTTGCCCTCCAATTTAGTCAGTTTCAACTGACAGCACACCTGCTGAATTGGCGAGAAAACTATATAAGGCGGACATTGTATTTCCATTGTTGTAAACGACAGTTTCGACAGCATTGCAGCTGTCTTCTTCAGGTCAGAAGTGAAGATGCATATGAATGTGTCCATCTTATATAGTTTTCCCTCCAATTCAGTCAGTTTCAGTTGACAGCACACCTGACTGAATTGAAGGGTAAACTATATAAGACGGACACGTTCATATGCATCTTCACTTCTGACCTGAAGAAGACAGCTGCTATGCTGGCGAAACTGTCGTCTACAACAATGGAAATACACGGAAGAGGGCCCTGAAAAGCCTACACTGCCATCTGAACTACTCAGTGGAAGCCTTCGAGCTCGTTTGAGACTATGCTGATATCCTAACTGTGGAGTCATGTGGTGAAATCACGGACGGTTCGAGTTTTAGTATTTTTGAGCTTCTCATAAAAATATCACTAAGCCTTCTCGATCGCGTATTTATTGTTGGTATAAGGTTGATCAATTTAAAAATCCCTTTGAGAGACTTAATAAAATACATATCGAGCACTTTATTATACATCCGAGTGGTTCAATCTCATTAAAATCTTGAACCGTTCCGTATTGTACCAGGTTACTCCCCTGTCACAAGGGCTGCATTATTTCGAACGGTTCAAACACGCCCGTCTATTATTGTTCCTGGAATCTAGGACTTCAAATTTTAAACGATAACGGGGACAAGAGATAAGAGCTTCAGTTTCCCTTTGTCCCGGTTTCGCTGAGGCATCGATTTTTACTCCATTCATTGAAATTTTTCGTGGAATGATCACCGCGTGTGGACAGGATGTGACAACTTAAAAATTCTGAATCTACGAATCGCAATTTTTGCATGTGATAATAATCACGGCGTTTGAGAATTGAAACCCTGGACCGAAACACTCGGAAAAAACCATCACTAAAGCACCTGGCTTCTGCTCCATCCGAAATTAAGATCGGAAACGCTTCCCCGCATTATAGTTCATCTCCAGTGCGGGCCGTAATACTTCGATTCTATTCGGATCGATCGCGTAGAAAGTGTTTCTATTGCAAGACCATCCGAGAATCGCTTCATTTATTTTTCGTTTAATTGTGGTTCACACACCTGGATTAGATTTGGCTAACCGCTTTATTTTTTGCAATGTTCCTTATGCTGATATCTTTGGTAATATGTTAGCTGTATTTCAGCCTCAGATCCTCTTGTCACTCTTGCGATTCATATTCCCTACAGTACTTGTTTTTAAGAGGGGGTTATGTTACCTAAACCTCTAATGATTTTGTGTCTTCTACCGTTCATAGATAAATCCCGCGGCTTTTTTCCCACACCCTGTTCTTAAGGCTTTCTTTCCGGTGATTTTCCCTGTTCTGATCCTGTCCCCATCTTGATCTGACCATAATCATTCCTCTTTAAAGACGCAGTGCAACGCATGATATCACATGTTGCATAACAATGCATGTAGAGTTTGATTATGGATAAGTTTCTAATTTACTAAGGTTAAGCACTAAATTTTGTTGGTTAAAACAGTTTTTTTGTATAAACCGAGTGTTGTGTAAACCGAGTAGTTTAATTTTATTGTGTGTTCCCCATTCAGGGAATGCACGAATGTACAACATTCACAATTTTAATGATCAGTTGCTCGGTCTAGTATTCGAACCGCTACACTCATCACCAGATCCAGATCCGCTTACTCATCACCGACAAAGCCAAAGTTCATATGAGTCACTGCGACTCCAAATCCCAGTCCAGACGATTCATTTTTTCGCACTGTAATGTTCTCAGATGCTATGACTCAGGCTGTAAATTTGCATGTAATTACGAAAAAGAAAATCTGCATGAATTTCAAATATTTTTGTCTCGAGTGATGTATGGATGTAGTGAATCACACAGCCTGACGACTCAGTACCACGAAGCAATCATCCTCAGTGGTTACCAATAGGAAGATTTTTTTTGCAGATCTCAAATCCACTCTCTTATCATTCAACCTTTTCATTTTATCATGAGCGTTTACTTAAGCGTCCTTTATTATTTGCATAACGCATTCATTCCTGATCTTCCAACGTATTTTTTTCCGCACATTTCTCCTTCCAGCTTTATTTTTAATGGGCTCTTTTGTCGCAAACATTTTAAAATAACTTTGCCTTTCACTCATTATTGAGTTTTTTGAAGCAATAGCTATTTAATCAAAATCATATGCATAGAATAAATAAGAACCATCTTTGGTCTTTTATTAACCCTTATTTGCACACCCAACTTTTACCACGTTGTTACACAGCCAGGGTACCCGAGTGCCCACCTCTAGTTTTTCTTTGTTTCTGAGTCAGCATGTGAAGAGAATAATATGAAATCCATATAATAAACTAAATTAACATCAATAGAAAGTATGTAAGCACTTTGAAGTCCCCAAGCTGTCTACAGCTTCCATTAAGAGAGACAGAAATAAGGCCACGCAATTCGCAAATGGAGTGTTTTTACCTGTTTGAACCGCTGTGTACTACTAACTAAATAATATAATAACCGTACAATTGTTGCGACTGTTTATTTAATAATGTAATCTCAAAAACTTATTTAAAGATGTTATTTATCAATTTCCCGTCGTAAACTTCATTTTCAAACAAAGGCAGTGGGCACCTAGGTACCCGGGTGTGTCCGCTGAGCACATGTACTTTGACGCCATTTTGTTTATCTACAAATATTTTTAAAAATGTCAGTAGTTATTTTGCTTTTAAAGGAGTTAAATAATGGGGATCCTGAAGTTCAGCTGAAAATTTTAATTATAACTGAAGTTAAAAGCAAAAATATGACAGAGTGGGCACCCGCGTACCCGGGTTTGCACATGAGGGTTAAACTCCTTAGTACCATTTAAATGTTATTCTAATCTCAATAATTAACTTGAATGATGAATTGCATGTTTTCGATGTGACTTATTTACTCCGAGGAAACTTGTTAAGGATGAAACTTAAATAAATGTAATAGAAGGACTAAACTATCTCGGGGTATTTATCGGGAATTCCGCTAAACTAGCGTAATATTTGCGCGCAAATTAATTTTTAAATGTTTGAAATACTTCTGAGTTTTGACTATCCCATCTTTTCTCCCAAATTCTTTTGGGGAATTCTTCAATTCAACACAACTCTTAAGGTAGTTTGAGCGAAATACCTTTCCATTAGAAAGTAATGAATTTGGTCTCATTTTAAAGAAAAATATCTTACTCTTCCAAAGATACCAAAATATCAGACCCTTCCCGCACTGCTAACCGAGATTTTTGGCAAATTTACCAGCATTTTTACATAGGAAAGGGGAAGTTACGCTCTCCAGAGAGATCTTATTTGAAAAATGAGGCATTTATAACACATTGATCTGGAAAAAAATTGGCAGGGTGTAGTTTATATGTTTTCTCGACCATTTACAAAAATAAATCATATTGTCATCGCACTAATTTTTCAGAAACGCAAAAAAACTTTCCGTTGCAAAAGAGTTTCGAACGTACCACGTGAAAAAAAAGAGTCAAATCAAAGACGCATATGGATATTTTAATTTAATTACTTAGAATTTTTGTCATGTTCAAGTATATTATTGCACTATTAATGATTAGTATTTAATTACTGCTTCCTACAGCTGCTAAAATTAAAACGTATAATTCGAATAAGGTCTCCAATTTGACTAGAGATGTATCTCGCTCAAACTACCAAAAGGGATGTCGCATATCGCCGTCGATGCTTCGTAAAATCGCACAGTCCTGAGGAACGCCCCACCATCGTCCTCGAAGCCCTCCTCTCCCCCTTTTGACCCGCCGTCTGGTCGTCTGCCACCCCTTCCCTCCCCTTGCGCCCCTCCTCACGCCTCCCCCTCCACCCCTTCCCCTCCTCCGTGGAGAGAGAGAGAGAGAGACCCGGCCCATGAGCCAGCGCGCGCGCTCACCGCTCTCGGCTCGCCTTCGTTCCCTCCCAGTTCAACTCGGGACACGACTCCGTGAACGTCTGTCCACATCATTCTCTCCGCATCCTCTTCCTCTCCTTGTGGAGGATCCTGGACGGGAGTCGAGATAAGGGGGGATTTTACGCGCGTACCCTCCGCCCCCTACCCAACGGTTTCTGAACCCGTTCGAAAAACCCTCGCGGAAAGACCCCGGATTTCGTTTCGTCACAACCGTCCAGCGGAGTGCGCACAAAGAGAGGAATAAGGGCAGATTTTTATCAATCTCGCTTCCGGAACAAAAGGGGGGCGTCTCCGGGTCCGGGGGTCGTTGGGGTGGGGAAATCACAAGACGACTCCTCCCCCGCCCCCCACCCCTTGGTAAGGAGGAAGGGGAGGGCAAACCCCTTACCCAGAAGTCCTCGGATCGACGTCGTAGACGAGAGGACTAAAACCAAGTGGAGGAGCCCTCGAGGTGGCAATCCCGTCTGGTCCATATCCTGGGGAATCCGGGAGAGAAGGAGAAGACGGAGGAGTGATTCTGGCTGGGACGAGAGTGTGGAGGAGAGGGAGGAGCAGACGGAGATAAGCGAGAAGGAGAGAGAGATCCTGGTCGCGGAGACACGAAGGTCAGTGACGGAGGAGGATTGCCTCTATCGAACCGGAACGGTGGCCCCCGTCCATGTAACGCACATACGCGGAGACAGCCAGGGGTCTGCCCCGTTTACTGGCGCCCCTCTCCACTTCCCCACCCCTTCCCTTTTGCCACTCACTCACCCCTTCCCCTCACACTGACCCCTCCTACCACTCTCTCGTGGGTCGCCTCTTCCCCCATCCCCCTTCTCCATCCTTTTGCGCGCGCCAGGGGATAGTCATTTGTTTCCGGTCGGTCACGTGCAACATTCAGGATGGCCATAGGTACCTCATTTTAAATCTTTGGAAAACCGGGAAGCTCCCTGAATTCATTTCCTTGGGGGAGGATCTGAGAATATTTTCTTTAAATTTGTAAATTTTGCTCGATTTTGACACTGTTGTTGAATTTTTCTTCGATTGTCGCGGATTATATTAATAACTCGAAGGAATATGTTGTAAAACCGAGAATGTAGTCCGTTATATTACTTTGCTGGGTATGATTCGGTTTCAGCTCGAGGGTTGAAACCGTTACATTGGTCGATATCTAAAATATTGACTTGAGCGTTGGATATGTTTGGTCCCATGGAGATGCGATTTCTTTTATTCTGCTTTTGCTTGCATCAAAGCTGTTGAATTGATAAAATTTCCATTTTAACTCTTAATTCTGTGGCACATGTACCATAATCACAATATGTGTACCTTTCAGGAATTGGTTTAACATTAATGAATTATTCAACTCTGCGAAGTAGATTAACTCTGTGCTTCTGATTTGAGTATATTGATGACATTATTCAATTGAATTGACAACCTGCGAATTTTCAAGAAAGAACATTAAATTATTTAAACAACAAAGAACACCTGGGTGAAATTTTCTCCTTGAATAAAGTGATTTTCCTCTATGAAATTTTTGAAAAGATAAATCATTCGCCGCTGTGACCAATACAAGTCGTCCGCGGCGGATATTGCTTTACCTCCCATTGTCGAGCTGTAGAATAGAATAAAGCGACAATAAGGCAGAAGTGCACCGTCCAATTGGTTGGCTTAAGAACATCCAATGTCAGCTAGCATCGTATTAGAACTTACAAGAATAAACAGGTGGGCTGTGTGATGAAAGAATTCGGGACTTTAAGAACGATTAAAACATCGATACCCGGATTGAGGTAGCAACAGTACTCGGAATCGTGGGTAACTTCATTGTATTTAGCTTTCATTGTAAGTTTATATCATATAAGTTTTAATGGCGGTAAATAGTTGATTGGTTCGCCCTTTATAGCTTCAGGAGTCTTCCCGTTTTATTCTTTAGTTGAAAACAAAGCCATAGTTCTAAGGTCATTACGTTGATACCCATTCACCAGTCTACTCTACAGTCTACAGATACCAGTCTACAAATCCCGATTTTTATCTCTGCTAACGCAATATTTTCACGGGCTTTGCTATGCTTCTCTGCATTAGGCCCATTTTTATTTTTGTCTTCCTTGTATTTAGTCAGGCAAGAGGGAAAGAAGTATCTATCTCAGCAAATATGAATTTTAAAAATGGAACATGCGCGATCATTCCTTGTAAGGAATACTAACCCCGCGCAGTATTCGTATTCAGTCATTTATTAAATGAAACTTATGCTGTGTGGTGAGACATTGTAACGAAATCCAAAAAAGCGTGATTATTTTAACGCATGCACACATGCGAGGCTCTTTTGATTCCGGTTACTTGTAGCCGCCTACAGAGTTTTTTCTGAAAAATCGGAATGGAATATTTTGATAGACATTTGTAATGATATACGTATTTCCCTTAAGGTAGTCCGAGCGAGATAGTTCCCTAGTCATAATAGAGACCATATTAGAATTATACGTTTTAATTTCACCAGCTGTAGGACGCAGGAATTAAATATTGTAAATATTGCATTATTAATGGTGCAATTCTATAGTTTTATATGACAGAAATGATGAGTAATTAAATGAAAATATCCAAATTAGTCTGTAATTTGACTCATTTTTTTCTTGCAGTGCGTTTGAAACTTCTTCAAAATGGAAGACTTTTTTGTGATACCCAAGAACATATTGCGGCGACAATATGATTAATTTTAAAAAATAGTTGAGAAAACATACAAACTATACGCTGTTGGTTTTTTACGACATTTAAGTGTTAGAAATTCCTCATTTTGTAAATAATGTCTCTCTGGAGAGCATACACGTACCATTTTCCATGTAAAAGGGCTGGTATTTTTTAGCAAATAACTCTGAAAGTAATGTGGTACGGGGTTGAATTTTTGGTGTCATTAGAAGGGTGAGATATTTTCTTTAAAATGAGACCAAATTTATTGGTTTCTACGTAAAATGATATTTCGCTCGATCTACCTTAATTGATATACTTCACTGCAGGACTGTAGAAGACTCACTTAAGTACTTCTACTGTCGTTAATCTTTGAGATAATCTTTGTGCGCGTATTACTATTGGAATTTGTCTTTAACATTTCTCGGGGATAAGACCTGCTGCGATAGTTTGAAATGGGTAGGATAAGTGGGTAGGCTCAAAAGGGAAGGATTATTTGGGGAGTTGAGGGATAGTGGAGGGAAACTCGGCGTTGATATCAACGCTCTGTCAGCAAAATGCGTCTGGGAGTACACAGTTTACAGCCCTTCCCGACGGAGGGAGTGCCGCATAGCTTACTCAGATAGGGATCTGGAATCTACTGAAAATTGCGGAACTCTACAGATGAAAAATCATTAACCTTAACCAGAACAGGAACCCGGATCCATCGAGTATCGCACCGAGTGCTCTAACCATTTCAGCTTCTGGGGTGTCAGGACTGCTGGACTTATGAAGCAATCCAAAGCGTGCGCTTAGTGTGGCGTCCGCGAGGTTAAAGCCAAACATGAAGCACAGGTGATCGCTGTTTTTTATTGAGGAGTTAAGTACCGGGACGTTATTATAAGTGATGTCTCTTTGAAAATCACCACTATTCCCAGGTTTCGAACTCTGGCCTACGAAATGGGAATCCTACTTTCTAACCATCCCACTAACCTTTTCTTCCTGCTGGCCAGGATTTATGTATGTTGTTCAGAGTGGGGCCTGGCCCGTTTGACGGATAGTCCCCCTAGGGGAAAGAATATTTCTCCCGCAGCCCATTTCTCTCCTTCGCTCATACCCTTTCGGTACTATATGTTGTGTGTCCTACCCTATTTTTCATCCCGTCCGGGTTGGGCTTTCTCCTCTTGCTGCTTTCCCGTCTTCGGAATGTCTCCCCGGTGGGACGGAGAGGTATGTGAAAGCCCGTGTATCCCTGTGGGTTTCAAAGGGGTTCCAAGAGCATGCTGGTTGATCCTATTTGGACCTCCCTTCACCCCTTTAGGTATTCTATGCGCTGGGGAGATATTTTGGCGGGCCTTGGATACTTCTCTCTCTCCCGGGGAAAAGCTGCTTGGTAAACACTCTTCGATCTTTTGTTCCCTGGTCAAATCGGATTCGAGATCAAAGCTCCCGACGTTTGGAATTCAGACATCGTCGGACGGTGGGATAGGAGCTTTATATTGGATTGGCCTGAGACTGGGAGGAGGGATGAAACATACTCTTGTTTAAGGGTTTTGGAATTGCTGTGGTGATTGGTGTAAGGTCTACTCACCTCGGAGACTAGGATCTGGAACGTGATCGTTGTAGATGATCTGAAGTATAATGCCTATGAAGAAATGCAGGTCGCGTTTGGGTTCCAAGTACTTTCGAATGCCGCGTGAGGACGGTTATTATTATATTTAGGATAATTTACCGGTTTCAATTGGATTCAAATGAAAGAAAGTAAAACTCTCTCAGATTTTTACAGGCGCAGGACTCTATCAAACGACGAAATTTATACATCCCAAAATATATCCGACGAATTTTTATTCATTCATAAAAAACTCTTCCTTCCTCTTTCCCGCTTACCCATCATCCACCCAAACTTATCTATCACCGCCTTAGACAACCCTTAACTACCTCCTCCAGCCATTCACTTTGCTTCTTCCTAACCTTATCCTGAAGTTTTCTTTTCTAATTCATTAAATTATGCATTTCCGCGTTTGTCTTCCTCTCCATCCACCGCATCTTCTCCATCCTCCTCTTCACCCAAATCTCGGACGTCTGCTATTCTTTTTTTCCGAGAGCCCACGTTTCTGCCTCATACAAAGCTACCCTCAATATTAAATAATAGACCATTCTCCTATCTACATCCCTACCTAACATCCTCATCATATACTCCCTACTATTGTGAAACAACTCGCTCGCTGGCGCTATTTCCCTATTCATGTCTTTGCTACCGCAAACATTTTCTTCCTACGTACTACACAAGTCATTTAATTACTCTCTTTGCTCCAGTATGAGCCCTCGTACTATTTTTTATTTTCGCATTCATTTAGTTTTTTAATATTACTTTAATGAAATATGGACATTTGAATGGAGCGTAAGTGTTCCTCTTTGCAATTTATAACTATTTTCATAGCAACATCAGTTTTTAAAACAGAGAAATTATTGGAGCAACATCTGTCACTCAAGATAATACATATTATAGTTTTGTAGCCCTTTGAAAATAAAATTTAGGGGTATTCAACATGACCATGAATCTTCTTTGTAGAGCCACACCTGCTCTTTTCATTTTTGTTCCAGAACAGAGGAATTCGTAGTACGTACATGCATATGCCTCAGTGTGGCTATAAATATAATTTAATTTAGAGAAAAAAGGTAAATTTGGAGGAGTCTTACTCTATGAACTCTCGCCGATGAAGTCACCCGTTGGTTTGGATTGTGTAGGTAATGCTGTCACATTAGGTACACTTTATCGATTATTTGATTAATAATGTGGCAATTGTTATGTACAAAATACTATTATCGCTCATGCTGTATGCTATAGATTCCTTTCCAACTCCTCTCGGCCTGTTTTCATCCTCCTGACACATTTGTCCCCCTGGTTGATACACCGTTGGAAAATTAAAATTGGGAGTCGATCTAAACATTTCCCTCAGAGGATATGCATCCTTCAAAAGGGAAATATTTGTTACGAATTTGATTTCGTGTGAAGTATTGCGAGCGGAGGGTAATCGGAGACAAAACATTCAGCAAATCCACTTCTTGACTCAAGGCGCTTCTGAGTATATGTTTAGCATCCCTTCTAGCTGCCTTGAGTGCTGTACAAAAGTGTTCTACATATGTGGCTCCCAATTCAACAATTAGATATTCCCTTAGAACCAAAGGTTGGAGACATTGAGCCCTCTTTATTTACTATTAAGTACTCTCTTGCTTAGGGCAAGGGCCTAGCCTCATTCAAACACCAGTTCCCGTAAGATCACTGAAGTTAAGCAATTTCGGGCCCGGACGAGGGTTGGATGGGTGACCATTCATACTTTCACCGTGGCGCTCTTGTCCCCTGTCTGCATGTGGCAGGCAGGTAAAAAATGGGTTTGGCACAATGGACCACTTAAGATCTAGGAACCACCGAACGATCTCCCAACTAACAATCTACTCTACTCTCTTGCTTGACAATGGTCGTCTTTATTGCATATTTAATGATAGTTCTATTTACTTATTCGTTGGACTTGTTTGAGGAAACATCCCCTTTATATTACTTAAAATGGTCTTGATGCATACGAATCATGGTTCCATGAGCATATGAAAGCAACCTGAAAGCAATGTGTATATCCTCGGTATTTCCGAGTCTCGACAGTGACGAAATTTTTACGTCAGAGCCACTTAAAATTCAAAGGGGGCATTTGAAATTTGAGATTTGTCGGGGAATGCGACGTCACATCCACGGTTTACCGAGGTTTGACCGCGTCGATTCCTAACTGAATAAGGCCCGTGGTTTCTCATGTGCTTCACAGAGACTAGTCTTTTCAGCCTCTTTTGCTCAATTCTCCACATTCACCATATTCGGATTATTACCCCCTCCCAAGAAAGTCTAACCTGCACGATGCTTTTTTAACAATAGGCGCATGTTTTAAATTCGACTTTAATCAGTGGAGTTCAGTATACTTTATCGAACGTCACAATATAAATTAAAACAAACTAAAACTTTGCTAATTTTTATAATTTACAGAGCATTGTATTTTGCCGGATAGTAGACCCAATTCCCCCTTGCAATCTCTGCAATCCTTCCTAGGGCGGGAATCCCTCACTGATTCCGAACCCTTGATATCGACTCTTTTGTCTCTTATTCTCCGCGTGAACCTGTCACCTTACCTAACTTGGATTGGGATGGATTTTGGGGAGACGTCCCACAGCTAAAGTCATTTTCGCCATAGGGGACAGGCAAGGGAGGAAGGGTGGATGGAAACCCGTCGTCGGAATTAGCGTGCTCTTAACGAAATGCGCCAAGGGAACCACGGTGTAATGTCTCATCCGACAGACGGAGTAATGTACTTGAAGTACCCTCCACAGGACCCTCAAGTAGGGATTGGGTTTCCTCTGAAAAATATCCTCCTCTGCTAACCTAACTATGATGACAATACCGTTTAAATTAATAAAAAAAATAACAATGGGAACAAATGATTTTTGCGTAACGTTTTATTTCCCTTTTAAATCTCATTTAAATGCCGATGGATGCTTTTTAATGTACTACACCAGAGCTTTCTAGATGCACGGTTTTAATTAAACTAAAATATAGAGATAGGAGGGGGCATAAGAAGGCAGGGTTTTCCTAGCAAGTGTTTCAGAAGAGAAGCCGTGATTTATCGAAAACCTCGCCTAACTGGTAGAAAACCAAACTATGAACAGAGTGGCAAAGAACACTTGTTATTTTTCCACAATTTATATTTAAAGGTACTTTTACTTTGATGATTAATTTCTCCGAAGTCACATCTGAATGCTGCGAGTTTATGAAGAGAGTTGTGTAACTGCAGAATGTATTTTTCAAATAAATTCCTCATCATCTATAATAAGTTGATTATACTTTTCCGGGGTAAAGTTGTTGGAGCAGCAAGTCTATAAATCAACTAAATAGATTTATTTTCTTCTCTCAATTTCTTCTCGAAATTTATTTTTTAGCCGCATTGTATAAATATTAAAATTGGTCCTTTCTGTTTGAGGATGTGCGTAGATTGGAGGCGTTTCAGATGTGGGTGTGGGAGGGGGGAGGGGGAATGAACGGGAGCGTGGAATGGCTAGGAAAACTAACGAGGACTTGTTATTAGTGGTGGAAAAGGAAAGGTCTTAGTTGCGGAGTTTCCAATAAGGTGGGTGACTGGAAAGTTAATGATTGAGGACGTGTGGAGAGGTTAGGGAATTTTGAAGAGCTTGGTAGAGGGGAGGACGTTGGGGAAGTGTGGAAGAGAGTCGAAATTTGGGACGGCGGCAGGAGAGGCACAGGTTGTGAGAATCTTAATGACGGGAATGTAGACTTTTGTATCATTAAGATGACGGCGAAAGTAAAATATTTAAATTTTACAGCGATCTAAAAAAGGACAATAAGCCAGCTATCCTCCATGTACCTGCCAATCAGCTGGTAGCACACTCAGTCCGTAAGAATACTAAGTCAGCCAACTCTCATCATCGACCACTGGATCAATCTAAATTTGCAAAATCCTGATTTTATGATCTAATGGTGGGCTATTACAAGTGATATTTGTCTGCTGATTTAGAGTTTGCACATGATTGAATGTTTCAGAGACGATTAACATAGACGAACAACAAAGAGTTTGTAATGCTCTTTCGTTCTCTTCGGTAGGTTCTCTTCGCAGGTTTATTAATTTTTTTCGTAGATTTAAAGTGAAAAATTAGTTTTTGAACTATCGGTTGTTTCCGTCAATTCGTCCATTAACGCTTTAATTCGACCATCTCGCCAATCAAGACCCTCTATTCCTCGATTCCCAGTGCGGAGCCTTCCTCCATCCTCCCGAATCCGGCGCCCTCTGAGGAGAAGGCGGGAATTATTATCGCGATCTCGAAATCGATGGCGTTCGGCCGAAGCAGTGCTCCCCGACCACTCTGCCCTCCTCTCCTCTTCCCCCCTCTCTCTTCATCCACCCACCCACTCCCCTTTCGTAAAACCGCGCTGAGGCTCTCCATTCAGCGCAGCGACCAACTCCCCGATCGCCAGAGGAGACACCCAACTCACCGACCTCGTCCCTGGAGCGATTACCGGCCGGTAGACTGGAGACTTGCCCACAACCGATTTTCATACACTTTATACGTAGGCTGCTCTTGCTGGAGCGGAAAAATGGCAACTGGAGGGCCGCATTACCATTCAACTTGAGGCAAGTACCTACTGCAATTACATGAGCACATAAAAAACGAGAAATCCTACCAAATGGTTTGTGTCGATCAAATAATAATGCATTCGTCGACTCTGTAGCTACCGGGAAGTAAAATTATGATTGTTATTTATCAATGGAATAAAATAATTTTTAGTTTTCTCCGGTGAAAACTGTAGAAAAGAAGAAAAGAAGCAGTTGATTTCAATTACGGATGTTAACTGTCAAAATGCCTACGATTAAAGTTAGTGGCATTTAAGTTTATTTGAAATAATGTTGCTGATTATAAAGATAAGCCAAGGACTGATATTATTGTGTCGTTGATCCCCCTATCATTTAATAATGACGTTTTTGCATGAACCTGGGTCTCATCGGAATAAATAATTTTTGTGGAACAATCAAGTCAGATGCAGTAACTTTGTTTGGAATCAACGGATTTTGACTTAAATCATGGGAGCAGCTTGGTAACAAATCTCAAGTGTATGATGTGAAGTTGTCTTAATTCAATTAATATTTGATTTTTTGTAAAGACCTTCTTATTTTACTATTTTTAGCAATTGTGACATTACTTAACTGGACAAAAACTAATTACCGTTTAATTCACGGAAAATATAACGTGGAAAGATAGAGATTTGCTTATTTTGATCCAATAAATCACAAACTATCATAAAAAATAGAATGATATGAGTTAATGACGGCCTCTTTAGAGTTTACTGGGATTTGTTATTTCTCATCATATCTATGGAAAATCTTAGGCATGAGTATGTATGAAACTACAAATTATTTAAATTAAATTCGAGTTTCTATTCACATGCAATGCATTACCGTTTGTAATCACTCGTCTTATCAGATAGGGGCTGTTCACTCAAATAATAATGCGTAAATTGGTATGTTCGATACATGAAGTTGTTGAATGTTCATTCAAGTTGTTGAAAATTCAATTACTTTTCCAAACAAAATAAAATTTGAATTTGTAAAATATCTGCTTTAACGTTTTCTCGTTACGTACTAAGCTAACGTCTACCGTCGTTGATTCTTTTACGTATTCCTTAAACGGAAGTTCATATAAGCAGTATCTACATATACATCTACATACTACCCTGCGAGCCGCCGCATGGGAGTGTGGCGGGGGTGTTAGATCACCAGCCGTGTAAAGATGTAGGGGATTTTCGATTTAGGTAATTGAAATAATGCAAACGGTTTTTGTATTGATGTCTGTTATTTATCTATTTTATTGTGGCATTATTCCGAATATGGCAACTGAACTTGTCGATATTCCGGGAAATGAACATTGAAAGTGTCAACGGTCGGTATCTGGTAGACGGGAGACATTTCTTAAAATGGCACAATAATGGCACATCCTGGTGGCACATTATTAAAAAGAGCAATACAGTATCTGGCATAAGATGATGACGTGGATTTAATCAGCACGAATCAACATCTACGTAATACCCTCGAGCCGTTGCATGGGATTGTTGCAAGGGGTGTGAGGACACCATCCATGTGAAGATGTAAGGAATAAGGTTTTGGGAGGAGAAATTGTGACGTGTATTATAAGTGTGTATTCAGAGGAGCTCAGTTTTTATTGTGGTCGCTTATTCTGTGCGGAAGGAACGAGTTTTTGTACCTATCTGTCCGGCAATGTCTTCTCTTCTAAAGGTTATTCTTGTTGTTGCAGCCACGACTTCCAACAATCTCTTTTTTCAGCCTTCCTCTTCCTTTCATTGTACGAGGTGCATCCCATTTCCATCGCCAATACTTTTAGGTATGAAGTTCTCGGTCGTCCTCTCTGTCTTTGCCTAGAATTTTCCCTTCCATAATATTTTGTATGAAGTTGTCGTGCCTGAGTAAGTGTCCGATGAGCTTTGCTTTTCTTATTTTAAAACTTTTCTTGTTTCCGGCAATGTATCTATCTTATTTTATCGCTTCTGTCAGACCTAGAAATGTAGTGAGGCTTCATGATTATATTATTTGACCGTTACTCTTCGAAAGTAGGAGCCAAACACTTATTAACGTTTAACATTAGGCATTTGAAATATGGGTACATTGGGATGGGGTACCAGAATTGGAACACGGCCTTGTTAAGTGGAATGGGGCGGATAGGGTCTTCGCGTGCAGCGGCCGTCGAACCCTTAATAATATGGCCCGGAGTCTGAAGGGGGGTGAACTGAGCAGCGGCTGTAGTTTCAGTGTGGGCGGCGGTGGTGGCCTGTTTGGTCGGATCCCAGACCTCTCACCCCCTCCTCCTCTCCCCTCACTTCCCCTCCCACTCTTTCCCCACCCCATCCAGGACCGTTCTTTTTTTCGCGACCCTATTTGATTTTTTCGGACTAATTAGACGATTACAGCCGGCTTTTATAGTTATTTTCGTTTTTTCCGCGTTTTTCAAAGGTCTGAAAGGTTGCGGGATCCCGTGGCGGTAATCGTGTTGGGTTTTGTCTTTCGTTAAGCCGTGGATTACGATCGCTGTTTCCTGCCGTGACGGAAGTGGACTAAGTCGGCTCTGGAGTCACTATTTGATCGCGCGTCTAGCGAGGCAGTCTATCAAGGGGGAAGTATTTAGCGCAATGTATGTACTGCTGAACCGGAGAATATTCTTCAATTACAATCATGCACTGAGTAGTATACAATATAATGTAATTTACTAGCTTATTTATTTTTATACTCGCGCTATTTAACTTCATCGAGTTTTATTTCCCGCTGGATTTCGCTGTTTACAAAACCTCTAATAATTGGTATATGGGGAGAGAAATAAATAGTCGAACGTTTAGTTATCGAATAGCAATGGTAACGGGAATACACGACCAGTAAGTGCAAACATTTTGGAGCGGATAACACAGTCTGTGAATAATGTATCACTTGATGATGAACGTTTTCGCATAAACCTGGGTCGCGCCCGAATAAATCATTCTTTGAAACAACGAGGTATTTGTTTTTGAATTAGTGATTCTGTTTGGCAAAGAGTTATTAAACAGAGCCAAAATATTGAAACGTAAAATTGAATCATTTTATGTCCATTTCGAAGAAGTATTATTTAGGATTTGAAACTTTGCTATGGCAAAGACTTGAAAAAGTCAAATGGATGCAAAAGAAGGTATGAAATGTAGTGCTGTAGAAAATTAATGACCTCGAACTACTTACAAAAGGGTTGTTAGAGCGGAAAAGAGAGCTGAGTGGGGCAAACGCTGAGGAATGACTGTTTGAAGACAGAAGAATGGGGCGGACTGGGAGAAGGAGGCGAAGAAGAGTATACGATAACTTGATGACAAACCGAATGGCGAGAGGACATTTAGTAGGGCTGAGGAACGCAGCTCAGGGGTGGGGAACATGAAGAGAACAATTCGGAAGAGAATTTTTTTAATCAGTTGAGGGTACGACCGATCGTTTTATCGTTTGATCCATCAATATTGGTCCCTTGAACAGTGGAAAACGTTATTTTGAGCATGGAGGGAGGGAAGCCGGGTGTTTGCTTTCACCTACTCTAAAAAAAACGTGAACAGATGTGTATAGTTAAACATCTCCCCACGAATGGCAAACGAAACCTGAAGCTTTCTATACCCAACACGTAGGTAAACATATTTCTTACCCTGAATACCCTCCATCGTTCTCGAGATCCGATCCCTACCTAAGGGACAGCGTATTCAAGCCACTAACCCGTCCCATTTGTGGTAATTTCAATGCAGCGATGTCAAGTTACCTTCGTTTTCGATTCTAACTTTTTCTTCAAAAATTAAAATGGCTGCTCTGGCCTGAATTTTCGGGGAGTCTGGTACATTTTTTTCTACGTCGGCCCTCGTTTTACCCCGCCTTGACCTGATACAACGGAGCCCCGTGTTGTGTCTGCTTGTCCCGGAACGACGGTGGCCGGGTAGGCTTGGGTTGTATCTGGGTCGTTTGCAATCGAGGAAAACCGCCGAATCAATTCGTCTCTATGAGCAGTTGCCGGTTTTTGCTCCGGCTCAGAATGGAAGAAATTCGTTTCGGGCTCCAAAACTCCGGCCACATGTTTAACAACTTCGCGAGAAATAGCCACAGGTAAAATTTCTTCGCCGTTTCTTTCGAGATTCATAGAATTGATTTTCAGCTTCCCGGCCTGGCTATTTTTATTGACCTTATCGTTCGGGCAAATGAACACGCGATATTGTACGGTGGCACTACCCGGTTACGGGCTGAATGAGATTTTATATTTTGGTCACTGATGATTTCAGTGGAGGCACTAGACGTGAGAACTTTTGGACAATCCCTTGAAACTATTGTCAAATGTACTTTTGTTCCTCTTCTCGTACTCTCTGTATCTGTCTGCCATCTTCTGCAGCTGAGAGTATTTTGTATGTATCTGCCCATGTAGTCTTATAAATTACATTTAATAGCAATTTACCATAACTACCTTTTGGATACAAAACTGGATGGAACTATATTACATCTTTCCGTTCGCTTTTTTTCAAGGCCGATCGACTATACCTTCTACCACAATCCCTTCAGGTGGCTCAGTGAGATGTAGGAAAAACGCTCGAGTTTTGTATTACCTCGAGATATCACGATACTGAATGATTCTTAGGGCAGTCTTGAGTACAAAAAGTTGAGCCGCTTGATCGTGTTAATCTCCAACTATTGTGGAGCGAGTGGAATGGGATTGGTTTAGAAGGAGACACTATGACACCCAATGTCGTCGAAACTTGAATTTCTTTGCAAAGGATAGCGATCATGATAGTGAAGCAGGTGACAAAGAGGGTTTCTTTTATACAAAATTAGATCCTGTTAGTCTTTGTGGGAGTAGATATCCTTTGGAAATTATACTCCCTATAACACATGATGCGTTAATTAGGTCGAGAGCATCCCTTAAGGTGGTTAGATCGACTGTTGTTTGTGTATAGATTTGCGTGAGACATTGTGCACGAGTACTTATTAGTAACATGTATAGATATATAATGTGCAAGTGAAAAAAAGTGCATGTTACCGGTTGTGTATCTTGACAATTTAATGCTATTTTTACACATAGCCTTTCGGCCTTTGACTTGCATTGTGAAATAATTCGATTACATACGTACGGGTTTTTTCCAATTAGCAAAATAAGAAATGCCATATTGTGTAAATGGTGGCTTAAAAATAATAAGGTATCTCGCGGGATTTAAAAAAATGTATTTACATATGGTTTTTGCTTAGATTTTGAATTCCGCGCTGTAAATCCGAGTCATTTCAATGCTGTAATTAAGGTAAACATGTTAAAATATTACCCTTGCTTCACTTATCTCAACTCTTGCATCACGATTTTCACTATATAGAATGATATTTTGTCTACCACACGGGCGGCCAGGGTTAAAATCCCTGCAGAGGCGGATGTTTTTCAGAGGAACCCGATCCCTACTTGAGTGTCTTGTGGAGGGCACTTCAAGTACAGTAATCCGTCTGTCGGATGAGAGGTTAAACCGGGGTCCCCTTGGTGCCTTTTGTTAAGAGGAGGCTAATGCCGACGCCGGGTTTCTATTCACCCTTCCTCCCTTACCTATCCCCTATGGCGCAAATGATCTTAGCCGTCGGTTTCCACCCCGAATATCCAAACCAATCCGAATGATATTTTTAAGTGAAGTGTGGTCCAATAACATTTCCTTCTTCCATGAAAAGTATGCACACAACAACCCATGATTAGCGCTCCTATCACCATAACGTTACTCTCAACCCCGCAACAATAATAATGTCTTCCATCAAAACTATTCCTTCTAAGAAAGGAAGAATTTTGCTGGCCATCTTATTTCACAACCGCCCTTCATAATGGTCGTGAGAGTGTTTATTCTCGTCTCTTGTGAGATACTACAGCGCTTCAGGGAGGATGAGATTTCGACTCCTCAGGAAGCGCTCCCCGCTATTTGCACGCGACCCCTGAAAATTGTCTTGCTTTTTTCTCCACTGTGGCACCCTTCCACGATTTGAAAAAAAACTTGTTCATCACTGGTGTGCAATCTATCAAGTATGGGTGGAAATCTTAGTCGACGGAATGTTGCAATGAAAACACTGTTTACCGCTCTGCCGTTAAACTTTAATGATTCTTTAGGTATATCGTTTATGCCATTTCCCTTCCTGCAGGTGGTAGTGCACAAAATTACCTTTAACAATCAAAGCACTTAAAAGAAAATCACTGACTCACTCACAAACTACAACACTCTCTAACACTCACAATTAAGTCGCGGCAAAAGTCGGTTCTCTCCCATCCAAGAGAGATTTGGTTTTCTGAAGTTCTTCACTCCAGTCTCCATGCAGTCTAACATTTTACGCAATAACAATTCCTAATTATGACATCTTTCATATTATACCAGACGAATAAGCTTCATGGTGATTCTAAGTGTGTACTTATTTCACTCTGAATTCTCCTTCGTTTTTTGTTTTGAGGGAGATATCTTTCAGAATATGTCCGACAAGTTTTTCCCTTCTTTTTTTACTGAGTTTTCAGAAAATGTGTTTACATGCTAGCTGTTCTCGGGATTATTTTATCGGTGATTCTATCGGTGATTCTATCGGTAGATTTTTCTTTATCATTCTTTAATAACCATTCAATTTCATCGTTACCTATCTTCACTTTTCTGCTGGTGTTGTTATGTGAGTTTCCCTAAAATATAAAGACATCTTTCATGGGTACGTTATTTTTTGTCCTAAAGTTCCTCATATTGTCAAAATTTTTGTTCCTTGCTGTCAGTAGGCTCTTCTCTCTATCTGTGGTACTCGACTGTCTACATATATCCTGCTTCGTCCATCAATAAGGACCACTGTTTACAAAATGAATTTATTTCTCTTGCCAAGTTTAGTTGTCGAAGTTCTCGTTGATATGTTTGATCTTCATTTCTTCCGCCAATATTTATTTGGTTTATCTAACATTGACATTCAAGCTGAACTTTTTGATGACTTTTTCCATACAGATCAGCATTGCCAAATACTTTCCTTTTTGACAAAGTTGATGAATCATCAACAAAGCGTAATTTGAGAATTGTTTCTCCTTGTGCGTGTACACATTGCCGTTAAGCTCTACACTTATTTAATTAAGGCAACCATGCTGCTCACAAAATTACCCTGTGCATCCCACGCAGACATTGGTTGTGGTGTACTAGGTGGAATAAAATTGTAGCATGGATTTCTATGCCTCTTGGGACTGTCTCGGATTTAATCCCGTATCTGAACAGTGTTACGGATTTCTATTAAATTCTATTTTTATTTAAAAAAAGCATGGAAAACCTGTCGGGGGCTTATGGTTTCCGGAAAAATAAATGAGTTTTCGACACCGAAATAATCCAGTGTGGGTAGTAACCACCTGTCGCAATAGATGGAGTTAAAAGTTGCCGGAAAAAACTTTCACCCTTTATTCGCTAACTTGAAGCATTCAAGTAGAAATATACTACCGTCTCTAATAAAAATGAATGAAATTTAATAAATATTATGATTGAATTAGTCAGAATATTAGCCCCTAGTCATTATTTATACTGTCTTTTTGCAATTAATATGATATGCATTTGAGAGGTATTGAAATGAAATGTATATAAAGCGCTAAATGTTGTCGATGGAGTATGATATATAGGTAAAATGTAAATTCATCCGGCTTAGTGAAGCTGTGAGAAGTCAAGAGTAGAGGGTTATTTTGGCGAGAACATTTATAGACATGATCACCCCTTCATGATCGTGGGACCAACGGATGACGTTCGCTAATGATATAGCGGGATTTCTAACGAATAGGGGTTCCTTATATTCAATAAAATGAAGAACAAAAAGGGCAATATTAAACTGGATAAATAATTTAATGAGGCCTGGGTTTCAATTTTCTTCATCATATTCAGGTGGATTTCAGGAGAATGATCTGAAGATGATAATGTACATCGAAACCTAGGTCACATTGAAATCATGTGTCCTGTAGAAAATTGCCTATTCTTTACTACCCCGAATACAGCCCATTTGGCCATTTTACGGCGGGTAATAACAACAATAGCAGACGAATACAAACACCCATGCCCTGAGTGGTGATATTTCCACCCAGATGGGATTTGAATCCGCAAACCCTGTTCTTCATTATGCTGAAATCCCATCACATATCGTTAATACATCTCTTTATCTTCTTTATGACCAATTTTGGAAAACCAATGTTTTTTCCTAAACTTTCTAATATCCCTTACCCTGGCTGACGCTGTCCCTGAGAATTACATGAAGGTTTGTTTGAAAGTTGAGAGTAGTGCTTCCCCGATTTTTTTGTCTACAGTCAAATGCACGAGTGCCAAGTGGGAATGAGGATCATTTCAGGGCCACCTGGACTACCCAAGTTTGAGCATGGAGGAAATATTAAGAGTGAGAATGTTTCCCTACTAGAGTTTGAATCCGGTCCCATTTCTTTATGCCAAAATAATAAACGCACTCCATGATGACGCTTTTTAGCGAATGATAGAGCCTCATTTACGCGTGAATGATGCCTCATCGCTTGTAAGGAATCTAAAAATATCCCGATGGCTATGCTTGTTTTTAGGCCCCGAAAAAATTGTTCTACCTATGCATTTATATTTGTATGAAGTCATTGCTGTTACAATGAGTCATATTTTTTATTATAATTTTGATAATTTTACTAATAGATAAGGTTCTTTAATCGTTAGATCCAGATAACCATTGAAATTTTCAAGAAGAAATTTGTAGATGAAAGTTAGGTCAAATACCCGAAGTCATCTTGCATCAAGGCATCACATTTGAGGTAGACGGTGGAGAATCGGCATGTGTAGTGCTGGACAGAGTGTGGGATATGAGGAGGGATAAGGAAACGGATACTCTTTATCGCCAGAATCATAAAATATGCAAGCCATGGTGAGGAAGACAAGGGGAAAGATTAGTAGCGGAAGTGAAAGGCGACGAAGTGATTAAGTTCATTAGGTTCGTGGATTATGAAGCTTAAGTTCTTAAACTATCCAAAAGAATTTTGGTATGGAAGGATTGCAGTATCAAAACGAAAGTATTCGTTTAAGTGAGTAAACCAAACACAATTGTGAGTGGATTAAACCAAAATCAGAGGGTTCTTAGATTTACAAAGTGGGGAGGAGAAATGAGAGAATACATCAATTAAGTGGAGCTGTTTTCTTAATATGGTACCTACAAAAATCACATAGGTCATAGGATTTTGGAAGAATAATGGGTCAGTAAATGAGGCGATATCCTGAACGAGGAAGGTTAATGAAGGCTTAAAAAAAATGACCGTGTAGAAGGAATATTTGTATTTTTAGTTTAAAATAACCTTTTAAAATCTCTAGATTGTCCCTTTGAAGGACTTGATTATTTTTTCCCAGTTTTTAAGTTATGAGCATCTTAATTCGGCGATGAAACTGGAAGTATTTCTGACAGTACCGCTAAAATCGTCAAAGAAAAAACGTGATCCTGTTTAACCTTCTTGTTCAAATGGAATGAGGTTGCCTGCCTCAGTTTCTGCTATTTCTTATGACCCTTCAGGGTTTCTGGTCCCTACTGTCAAACTTTCGCTGAGATACTCTGGAAACCACAGTTGTTTTCAAAATAGAATTTGACACATTATTTGACACAAATACCCATCAACTCGCGAATTTAGTTTAAGATGTTTGAACAAGATTTTATGCAAAGGACTAAGCCATTTTAGTTGGTGGATATCTCTTTCTCGCTCTCCCATCCCAGTTTTACTTCGGGATGTCTATCCATTTGATGCTGCTGGAGGTATGAAATAGTTTGAAACTACGTGGATATTCATTGGGAGGAAATATTTTCGGCTGAGTGAAGACTCTGACCTAGGACGATGGCAAATTGATTATTACTAGAAAAAAAAACTAGACTGTTTTTCCAAAAAAATTCAGTGGCCCGAATTTTTCCACCGTGTTCCCAAGCCAGCAAGAAGAGGCATTTGCTATTTTTCGATCCAAATGTGAAGTATTATGAAAAATTGTAATATTTAGGCTGTACGAAATGGAAATTGCTGCATAGTGCAGTCTTCACAGATTGTTAGTCTTCAGTTAATTCAAATGTGTTTTTTAAACATGTGTAATCTCAGGCCATTTCCGCGTGAATCGAACGCTATGCAACAAAATGGCCGAATTTAAGGAATCATATAAAATCTATCTTCTTAGTGACTGATGCAACTAAAATAGTCATAGTTTTAAATAGAAAAATGGATTATGTTAAATAAACTTGAAAAACATCCATACTGCACTAAGCAGAGTTCATATCGATTCCCAAGAGGCTTGTTTGGGGCAACGCTTAGGAGAGCTCCTCGTGGCCGATCGAGTGCGGCATGTTCATCTCTTTTGGCTGGAATCGAGCTTTACATTAAGCAGATGTTGCCATTGATTCGCTATTAGACTCAATAGATGACATCCTGTCCTATTATACCTCTATAGAAATGAATCAGAAATGAAATGAAATTCAGCTAAATGAGAAAAAATGCTATAGAGAATATTCGGAGTATTGGTCGGTACTGCCTATGTGCGACTTAACGAATCAAGGGTGACTCGGCCGAATCATCCCAAACAAAACTTTTTTCTCTCTTTGATTGTTGTGACTTGTGAGAAAACAGTTATATCATAATGTAGATTGGTTCTGTAGATTTTTAAGAAAAAATTAACAACAAATGTATATGTTTATACATGCGACTTAACAAGAAATTTCATTGATAATCCTATTATTCACTCAATACAGGCCTTTGGAATCCATTAACATTCTCTTTCCAGAGGTTGTAATTTTGTGAACATTCCTCAAGAACACATTACATATAAAATGAAAAACTGGTATTGTAATTATTATGAAAATTGTCAGAAATTTTATCTCCTTCCAAATATACTCCAAAAACGGCATTAAGAGATAATTAAGGTGACCTATTGAGGAGTTTATAAATGGTGACATGCCATCATTACATAGCTTTTCTTATACTTAGTTGTAGACTCCATTCTACTTTTCTCCGAATATTTTCGATATTGAAGAGGGGTCCATTTTAATCTGCAATTAGTGTAGATTCTTTTAGTTAATGAAGACATCATAAGGTGTTAGTTGAAAACTAAATAAGAATATTTTTAGTTGATTAATTGGTGAGTCATCCGTAAATTAAGGTAATTGCATATGGTTGGTTAGGTGGGAGAGGTTTTCGAGGCAATTAATACCGTCTGAGCCGAGGAAGGTTTGATGGGAACCCGGTGTCCGTGTTTTAACGAGAGGTGCTATGTAGTTAACAATTAGTAAGTGACACTGGACAAAAATAACTAGAACGATAGAAAAAACGATTAAGAAAGAGATAAATGACAAGCAATTGCAAGCTGCATAGCAGACTGTGGTCCAAATGTCACAGAGAAATACATAATATCAAATAATTTAAGCAGTTAGAAAATATATCTCCCTAGCATAAATTTAGGAAACGGCTCGTTGATATAGACTGACTGGAAGTAGAGGTTATGGGTCATTTGAGAAACAGCATCATCATAGAATATCAAGATTATACAGAGCTATTATACAACGAATTAGACACAATGTGCTGGTAAAAATAATATAATAGAAGAAATAGAGAGTTAAAAGGATTTGTGCATTTTATATAAATGGAGGATGACCGAAAAATATAAAACGCTAAGCACGACGGAAGAAGTAAAGAAAACGACAACCAGAAGACTAGGCGGGAGAAGTAACCACAGAGATGGAATAAACGGATAGAAAATGTAGGTAGAGAAGCCTGGAGAGGAGCATACGAAAGATGGCCCCGAGCTGCATGAATTCGCAAAAGATTTTTTTGTGACCTCCTCTTGGCTCGCACGTTCTAAAATCGACGGATCCAGTTTTGTCCCAAATTCAGTCCATTAGAACCTTGGTTGGCCAGTAAAACTTTTTTCCTATAGTGGTCTTACTTGTCGATCGTTGGTGTCGTCACTTGCACGGGGTGTCTCCGTGTCGTATCCTCGCCAGAGAAATACCATATGGCGCCGGGGTCGCATCCTGGCTAAGCGAATGAGCTTCCGAAGGGGGTGTATCATTGCCCCGGGACCATCTGCGCTGGACTTTCAATCGGAAAGTAACAGCTCCATAGATCGTTAAAACGAGAGGATAGACACTGAGGTGGAGCGCAGCTCTTACCAAAACACACCAATCATCCCGACACTCCTGTTTGTCTTTCACCGCCACGACTGTGTAGGTCGGAGGCTGTTAAGTTTATGAAAAATCCTCCCCATTCCACCAAAGGTCCAATATTTGGAGTAATACGAGCGGGATGGGGACGAAACGAAGAATTATCGCCTCGTGCTAATTGGATTGAAATTTATTCGAGCGTCTTCACTCCGGCGCGGAAGAGTTCATTTATCTGCTGGCCAAAACGCGTAAAAGGGCAGGAAGTCACCATTTGAATTTCAGTGCCGGGGTTGGTAAGGGAGGATAGGTTTTTTGAAACATTGTAGCGCCTGCGGGAATTTCACTAAATGGAACAGAGAACGATTTCATTGGCAATAAAATCTTTGAATTAAATGTACCTTCCTGCCGAACCTAATTTTATTTTTCTCCCTCAAGTTCAACGGATGATGGTAGCATCATATTTGAGAAAAATTGCGAACATTTATTTCGAAATAAATTTGATTCTTGAGACGTCTTTTCTCTCTAAAATTTTATCTTTGCTACTCTGTTCTGTGGGATGAAATTTTCTGGAAAAATTTAGGTTTGTACCTCAATAAAGTATTTCATTTTAGCCAATCGATCGCCAATGCTGTTCTCCCCCAAAATATTGTCATTTGTTTGTTTAGAGGAAGACGACGACCCGCATATTTTTCTAATATACGTAAAAATCACGGCGTTATAAGTCCAACGATGAATATTGTCCAGTCATTTGAATTAGATTTGATCACAAAAAATACTTATTTAATTATTTTTCAGGATATACATGTGCATATCATGATGGGTACTTTGAATTTTACCTATTCTCTACCTGAAAGTTTTGTTAGATATATTATTCCATTCCTTGAAAGTTTGTCATTATATGTTGCATTGAGTTTTTCTATTCATTCGTTTAATGAATATTTAATGAAAATTGATACATTACGACTTTAAGGCATATGTTCAATCAAATATTACTCCTCTCCCGCTTAGAGGAAGATTTTCTTGAATTAACCTGTTGGGAAACTGTACATCTGTACTTGTAACATCGCATCAAAACGTCTCAATGCCTTAATAAGCCCATCTCACATTACGCTAATGTATTGGATTGGATTGGATTTTGGGGAGGCGACCGACAGCCAAGGTCATTTGCGCCATAGGGTATATGTAAGAGAGGAAGGTTGGATAGAAACCCGGCTTTGGCATTAGCGTGCTCTTAACGAAAGGCGCCAAGGGGAACACGGCTTAACGTCTCTTCCGACAGACGGAGTACTGTACTTGAAGTGTCCTCCACAAGACAATCAAGTAGGGATAGGTTTTCCTCTGAAAAATATCCTCCACTGCAGAGATTCCTGGCCGCCCGTATGGTTGGCTAGTACTCTAGCCACTAAGCCTATCCTATCCCCCAATAATTTATCGGAGAAAATAATTTTTTATAGCATGGTATCCTCTGCTCACTCATTGTCGCGGTCATTTCTTTCGGTTGTTACCGTGGTGGAGGATTTGATTGGCTACCAATCAGATGATTCTGGGTTCTATTGTAGGTGGTTGCCTTAGGCACCCCAAGTTAGGGTCTATCCTGGGAATTTCCCAGCGATCAGTCTTTTATAAAGGAATATAAGGTGCAGGTATTAAAATACCTCGGGTGCATTAGTTTTACGCACGAAATTTTTGTTGTTCTACTGAAGTCGAAATAAGTACTGGCTGTTTATATGAATAGTTGCACATCATTGCATGTATTGAGGGAGCAGTTTAAATATAGCTCTGCTGGGTAAGAAACAGAAATAATTCAATCAATGCCTCCAATAACTTTTAGTCATTAGGACTGTATTACCTGTTAATCAACCTACTATCAAAGTTTCATACATTCCTTGAGGATGTCTATCCTTTTTCCTCCCCAACTCCATCCAGTCTTTCTTTTATGCCACTCTACCGTCTAATTACTCGCTGCGTACTCCTAATTATTTATTATACTATCAAATTTGTATTCCGCTCACTCATTGGGATACTATTCACGTATATGGTGTGCGACGTCACTTTTTAGAGCTTCTTTCTAGAGGGAAAGAAAAAATATCGGATTTTCCTTTATGAATACTTTACACTGGTTTCACTAATGAGGTATTTCTTGTTAGAGACGTAGTATTATATACCAAAAGACACTTTACTAAAAATATTACACTTCTTCATCCTGATTTATGATCAACGCTTTATTTGTGCTGGCATAGTTCCTTCTTATACCATATCTTATAACTCATATTATTCCTTCCTCAGTTTCCTCAGTTGATTTTCACTTTCTTTTTATTTCCCATTATTATTTTAGGAAGCTTTTGTGCCCAACAAGCTTGCCTCTTTTATTCCTCAAAGTTTTCATACTACATGTTTACCACCAAGCTCTTCATAAGACTTTTTTATCGGTTAGTTTCCCCGTCCATTTCACCTCCGCCATTTTCCTTTATCCGCATCGTGCCCCGTGTTAAAGTTGCTCTCATCTCCAGCTTCTCAGTCACACTAAGTAATAATTTCCCTTCCCGCATGAATACCTTTTTTTTTTTAACTACGGCCAGTACCCTTTCCCCTCTCCCCTCCCACCCGTCTTTATCATCCTGTGCCTCCCACTATCTTGTCGCTTCGCGTCTCCCGGCAGGAGCACGCCGTTTAAATAAACTATCCAAACAGCAGCTCTGTGCCTGCATGTCCTACATTTCCGAGCGAGGTGCGCTTCCCCTCGCGAAAAGCACTCCCCGCGGGCGCGAGTGCCACCAATGACTCGTCGCACCTCGGCGTCGTCACCTCGCGACACGGCCGAGGACGGAGGCAGCTGCAGAGCGTTCCATATTTCGTCGACAGTGAGGCCCTTACGGAAAACGCTGTTGCCAAACTTATGCTTAGTAGGCACGGTGTGCCTCATTGAGCTCAGTGGGTATTGGGGTGGGTCACGGTGGGTACCACATGGACAACCATTTTCAACACTGCGCGAATTATAACGAACCCATTACGGGCCTAACTTATAATATCCCAAAACTTCACCATTTTGTGTTTGCTTTGGGAGGATGATGCACGTAATTTTTCGATGTGAGAGAAATTCATTTTTTTACGTAAAAAAGTTCTTCTGGCTGTTAACGAATGCTAAAAGACGAACTCACTTCAGTATCCCTTTTCAGTATCTCTTTTAGTTATTGCTTTTACTGGTGATTATTTCTATTTATTTATATTCATAAGCGAAACAATTGAGAAAGTGAACATATAAATCGTTTTAAATAACTACATTAAATATCATCGTGCTCCTGAAAGCTAAATTTTCGCGAAATATGCTTTAAAATTGGTATGCGATATAAAATTAGTCATTTTATCTCAATTTGTTTATCAATCTACTCTATAAAAGTGAATGTTCGTTTGTTTCTTAGTTTCTATGCATTCCAATACCATTCATCAGATTACGATGAAGCTTTGGTGAGTTGTTGTCCGCGCGCCCGCGAAGGTTTTTGAATTATTTTTTCCATAGTATACAATGCGGATAGTAGGCGGAGCGCGAGTCGTTTCAACTTAAAAGAGTGTTGACACGTGAGATTCTCAAACAAGCGAGGGACGACTAGAAAGCAATGAAGCTGATCGTTTACGAGCAGCTCAATCACGTGCATTAGAATCGTATCAGTGAAACATAATATCGCATGCATCAGAATCATATCCCTGAGACATAATTTGTTATAAGATATTTGTTATAAGATGGATAAGATTTGGTCTAGTGGTCTGTTTGTTTGCTTTTTTTTAAAATTCTGGAATTCTATTTTCGTATACGCTTTGATTTTTCCTAAAATTGGATTGTTAAGCTCGAAAATCTTAAATTCTATTCACTACTTCAACAATAGAATATTTTATTTACTTGGAAACCGTAGCATTAGGCATTACAACGCATGCCGCTGACAGCTAGTATTAGAATAAAATTAATCAACATTGAAGAAAAATATCAAATATGAAATGAATTCCTGAAACCGTACCACCGTGGCCAAATGGTAAAATTAATCCATAATGGGTTATGTTACTTTAGGGGATGATTGGTACATGTTGGAAGACCCATCAATGTGCAGTAAGTATGCGTAAATAGTAGTGATGAAGTTTTCCTCTCCTGTTGGTCACGCTGCAACTGCGACTTCATGGAGACTTACACAGATTATGAATCCCCATAAGAGCCCAAGTCTTCTGCTCTGTATGGAACGGACTATAGTTTCTCCGGATCGGAAGCGAAGCGCGGATTGACGGGTAGCATTTTTCAAAGATCTGGTACAGAAGAATATTAAGCAAGGGTCGCTGCATGTTTAGAGCTGTGAGGTATTAAGCCCTCAAAACGACACAACATTTGTTTTAAATAACCTTGAAAGGAATTCGTCCCCCTGGTATAGTTGCAAATGAGACCTCATTCGTGGCACTCTAGCAACAGAGACAAGAATACAGATGAGGTTGAAATTACACTTCAGAAGGCTTTATTTCCTTCCTCATACTTTTCCTTCCAGTTCGAAAGATGAGCTCCATGCTGAGAACTTCTCTCGTTGAAGAGAATTTCCATCACGATTTGTACCAAAGCGAGCAGTAAAGGTGTTTATAGGTCTTACAGGATCAAAACCTTGCATGAGGTTCAACTTTATCACAGTAATTTGATGCGTAGCATTCTATAACTCATAGGTTTATTTTAACTCTGGTCTAATGTTTAGTTTCTAAAAATGTTTTTGTCGGTCCAAGTATATTTTGAAATGCTTATAATAACGTCTTCCTGAGTTCAAAAATTTATATCTGCATATCATGGCTACCGCTTGGTTCCTTAGTAGATTAAAATTAATTTTACGTTTGGTGCACTATTTCAAACAACGATTACTACTCCGTAAAGGTATGATTCCTCTTTCAAGGAGAACTTGAGGGTACTATAACTCGATTCAAATGTTGTAATTGATGCACGTTGAAAAATTCAGCATCATTCTGCCAAAGGTGTACACGGACGAGAAGAAGAATTCGTCTTTTCGAGTATTTTTGGCCAATTTCAGCGAGAGTAGAAAGTTTTAAGGAGCAAATCAATGTTCCTTAAAGATTTAAAGTGTTTTTGAACTTTATTCAAAGATTTTGTTTCTGGGTGTTACCGAGTCCTTAACTTAGAGGTAGTATCCCACATGGATATTTGCTTAATGTTAATAGCAGTATGTTACTCTTGTAGAAATTCAAAGCGAGAGATTCACTTGTTTGCATTGTATGCTGGTGCATATGCTTCGGCTTCATATTGGAGTGAAGTGTATAAGAGTGCCATTATTTAGGATTTAGCATTCAATTTGTCACAACACCTAATTATAGTTTCTACCTCTAGAAATGACGTTTTGCTCTTCCCTTTTTGCCCGTCCTTAGTAGATTTCAAAGAAAACAAATTTCATTTCACGAGCCATGGTCTTTATGTGTGCTCATGTGCCATTTAAGAGTATTGTTTCGATTCGTCCGACCTAAGTCTTCCGAGTGGCATTGCTTCGTAGCTTCTCAGGCAAACTAAATCGGTATTATTCCTGTCGTTTTCTTATGCTTACGTTTGCAAGAGGATTAATTTAACCTTAAGTCATTTATAAATGTATATTTTAAAAAATATTGTGGTACTTTCACGAGTAATAATTTTCGACAAATGGGCTGCAATTATTATGTGGGTAGATAATCCACTTTCGCAGAATTTTTACAATCGGCTTGTGGAGCAGGTCCCATTTTAATTTATTAAAAAGGTTGTCGTGATTGTGTGAATAGATGCCGTGAGTGCTTTGACTTTCACGTCAATTGCGTTAATATTTCAATGGCTGATCAAAAAGTATTGCAGAAGTGTTTGAGAGGCCGTTTAGCGCCGAATCTTTTGCCACAAAAGATATTAATTTTAGCCTCTGGGCATCGTATACGCCTCTCAGAGAGCAGTGACCCCTAAAGACGCTATTAACTTTCCCCCAATATTTGTTCACGATAGGCGAGTGATGGCTTTCTGATAACGATCTCTTTAGCCTCGGGGCAGAGGTAGTAATATCAGATCAGTTTTGACTCTTTGACTTTGGTGAAAAGATTATAACCACTTAGCTCTATCTATAAATTGCCATCTCACGACGTTCATAGCTTTAAAAATATGTAGTTTTACGGTAGAAATTTGTTTTTTTTGTCTGATTTATTGGAGGAGAATTTTAATTGGTATTTCAATCTTACATCTGCTATGGAAATAACTTACGGCTGTAAGAAATATATTTGCGAATTGTCATTTTAGTTCATAAGCTAAGTAATATCTTTTTGATACTGCACTTTCAGCTCTTCAAATCATTCATAAAGAGAGATTTTAGCTTTTTGGTCTCCGAAAGAAGAATAAAATCTGTTAGTAATATACTCGAGTTCCTCAGTGAGTCTGAGTAATTTTGATAAACTTTGAGTGAGTAAAAACTTGATAAAAAATTTAAAGAGCTCCCTTTCTACTGATTTTCTGCTAATTATGTGAAGTACTCTAAATTGCTTCTCTGCAGGAATTTTTTGAAAATAACCAGTGAAATTAGATTATTAGTTAGGTATATAGTATGAGAAATCAATGTCAGAGAGGAGTGTAGAACGAAGGAGATTTCTTTATTTGCTTTCGAGCTGTAGATCGAATGTGACGTTTGAAAATTGGTAACACAGTCATTTCATACGATTTAATTTAGTTGTTTTTTCAAATTCTCAGTGCTTTGGGTTTTTTCTCAGTGCTTTGGGTTTGGGTTTCAATTGAGTTATCTCGAATGATCTCTGATAATATTCCTTTAGTAAATCTATGTTTGTAGTGATATACTCAGGAGGTTCTTAAGTCGATTCACCTCGTAAAAACTTCAGCTTGTCCGCGAGTCGCGCCACGGGCCTTCTGTGTGCTACGCTGATCCATAGTTCAACAGTGCTATCCTGGCTTCCTTTTGCATATTAATGTTGTGTTTTTTAGATAACTTGATGTTGGGCTTTTAGGTCACAACGATGGCACCCATTAGGAATTGTATGTCTTCAAAAAGACACTACCAGTGATTTTATAACCCATTTTATCGATTTTTGTGGTAAGCTAGGTAAATTAGGTCTTTGCGCAGCGGGAAATAATTGCCGTGGATATTTAGAAATTTCGGCGAGAAAAAGTTTAGAGGTTACGAGTAAAATTATATGAAGTTGTATGATGTCATGATAATAATGTTAGGAATATATTTCCTATGAGAAAAAAATAAATTCTATATTTTCCACAGAATTTTATTTAGGTACTACTATATTCAACGCATCGGCGTCATGTTTAGTCACGCCTTCCGGCCTATGCCTTGAAACTGGTAGTATATGATAAAAGTTCAGTGGAAAACACTTCGAGATCTATTTCATAATTGAAAATCAATCTCTCCGTAGTCAAGCCTGAATGTACCGAGAATTATATTTTTACTCTCAAAACCCATTTGCTTCAAGTCCTGGAATATTGTACGGAGCCAACTCCGGATGTTTAATTAGTATCAGTCGTGCAATCCGCCCGCTATGTTGGTAAGGCTGGGTGTGGATGGGTCTCGTCAAAGACGAGATCGTTCATCCTATTAAAAAAAACTTGCTCGTTAAACCAAACGCTTACGAGCATAAGCGATGGTGAATGAGATTTTTCATTCCACGCGAAGGCACTTAGGGAGACAGGAGAAGGAGGGGTTTGCAACAGTGGATTCGGGGGTCGTCCGCATAAGGGTTTCCATGGCGGGGATTGGATTATCGATATAAAGCGAGGGAAGGGAGTTGAGGGGAGGCAGGGGTGCGGGGATGAAGTAGGGCAGGGGGGTTGAGTGGATTGTGTGGGTTCTCGGCGAGAGGGACACTTAAGCACGGCGAGATGCTCGGAAGATGCAACTGGATGTCGCCAAAGGGAAATTTCACCCCGTGACTTCATGTTTACTCTGGCATGACTTCCCTCAGGGCTCATCAATTAGGAGAGAGCATCTTAGTGAACGCAGCTGAATGGAAATTATTTGCCAGTTTGTCACATGGGATATTGACGGAAGATGTGACACTTAAGGGGGTATATGAAGCGCTGGATGATTATGCAATGGAATATCCTTCCGCAGATACTTGATTTTGGTATTGAAACTGAGTAATTAGGTATAAAAAGACAGTTGATACATTCGAAGTGATACTCACTTGTATGCGACCGTTTCTAACGCTATCTTGTTTTTTCCCTTTGTTCTAAAGCGGCGAATGTATATATTCTCAAACCAGATTGTAGGTGTAATATATGTAATTCTTAATATGATCATATGAGCTGTAATACAGCTTATGGTCCTGAGAGATGTATTTCAGTTCGTAGATCTTTTAATTGCTTTCAAGATACTTTCAGGTTAGTATGCTTGATATAAATCATGGAATTGTTTAGTTTATAATTTAGCCTTGAATAATATTTTGAATATAATTTGAATAAAGAAAAATTTACGAAATTTTAAAATATTGTAATAAAATATAACTCGTCTATTAAGTTTTTAATAAGATTGTATTTAGATATGGATGACTATATAAATTAATTATTTTTTCATGTATCTTAGAATATTCAAAATCATGGTATAGTACAAAATGTATCAATGTATTTATTGAATTAAGAAAATTGACCAAATCTCTAGGAATAGACATTGCATTTTTATATTATTTTATTGATCTTGTCATTATGTTTAGTTTTTCCGTTTAATAATGCATATTTTAATTCTTCCCATGTGATATTGGTCATATTTTTTTATCATGGAGCTTAAGAGTAAATGACTAGTACCTATACAGTTAATACGGTCCAAATGCATTGATGTCAACGCTCACGAGCCCAAAGATTTTGAAATTCTTGAAACGTGATTTAACGGCGGGGAAGATGTTAATATAGATAATGAATGCCACTTCTTAATTGTGAGCACGTTAAAAAAAGAAAGACCAACTGTTGCTCGACATCAATTAAAACTGCCGGGAATTTGAAACAAAACAGATCCTCACAATGCAACTGTGAATGTGTCCCGAGAAATAAAAATAAGCTGCCATTTTTGGGTCGCAGAATAAAATATTTCACCTTGTAGACAGAGAACTGGGGCAAAGAACTCACAGAGTTTACCGTGATTGGCTAAAGCCTCCTTTGGAATATCTGTAGCCTAGTGGGTTCTTATAACAGAATTCGCCAAGAAATTCAGTAGTTTTATCCCTGAAAAAAAGAATTAGAGCTCCTGATATGGTAAGAAAAACATTTTATTGATTTATTTCTCAAGTTATTTATCGCTAATCGAAACATATAGCTTGATTTGGGGCTTCCAAAAACTATGTAAACGATATAGCTAATTCGTGTAATCCATGAATTAATTAATGCTGAGAGACTATAATAAAAAAATTAAATTAGAATTTAATATCGATGTTTTCTAGGAAACATAAAAGGAAAATGGTATTTTATAGTGTGATAATATCCCTAATTATTATCAGTTAATTAAATACCGACGGTTTATTTAATATTATTTTGTGTCACTCCCTCGCTACTTCTTAGCGGAATAACATGTTGTAGAAAGAATTTCTTGCTAGCGCTTCCCCAAATTATAGCTAAAGAAAAACTTTGTCATTCGTTTATATGCTTCGAATATTCCTCGAATAATATTCATAATTGGTTGAGTGGGTTTTTTTCTGTCGCAAATTATGTCTTAATGCGCTGGTCTTCTACGGTGCTCAAAAGCCTCGTTATTTCATGAGAAAAATAATGACAATTCGCCCCTTGGTTTTTTCCCAGGGCACGTGACCCAGTTATGGGTCCTAAGCATTCGGGCGTCTCGCCCTTTCCTCATGGCGGCGGCACCCTGGCGAACCCATAATGGTGGCGACCTCGCCTATCGCATTTTACACCTCCTATAATCTTGCGCCGAAAGAATTCCCGAGAACTTAGATTCGCCTCGGATGGCTTATCTTCTTGTCGCCCGTAAATGTTTCTCCTTCGATCGTTGGAAGCTCGACGATGGCCCACCATGTCGATATCCTTTCATTTTATTACTTCGGGAGGAATGGACACTTCCGACCCTCATCATTCGTCTCACTTATCGCGCCCCCTCCTTCAATTTGCGCTTCCCCGAAAACAAATGCCGGTGCAACTCTGACAACATCGGTGTGTTTGTCGAGCACATGTATAGCGTAGTCGTCATCGCGTCATTTGCTCAGGTGTGCGTTATTTCCTCATATTTATTTAACACGAATGTGCTCGTGAAGATTATGTATTAATTTTTTTGAATTAAACAATGAAAACAAAAACGACTAGAGCTACGGAAAATTAATCTAAGTTAGTGGTAAAATATCAGCAGCCTGCAATACGGAGACCCTAATTTAGTGAAAATGTACCATAAAAAATGCGAAATTTCAGTTTGGTTGAAAGGCATTACCTCTGTTCTTTCCGAAGTAATAATTCACTTGATAGCGTTTTATTATTTCGTAGCAGGCTTGAACTGCTCGTGCCATAGGTCAGCAATTGGTGTCAAGCGTTTTTATATCCAAGCCAACTCTGAAATTATTTAATTTTTTCAATGAATGACTTGAAGCGTACTCTCAATAAATTGCATTAGACCTATGAAAAAGTAGGACATATTGTATTTCTTCTTCTGATAATATTTCATTTGGTAATATTTTTATCGGATTATTGTAGCTGTACTGACCATTTGCGCCAATATTTTTATCAGCAATATTTATGGATTAGCCCTCATAGTCATCAGTTAGCGAATTGAAATTCAATTTATATGAATCATCGCATTAATTTTCCAGGCCTACAACAGGAAATGGCCTAATGGTATGGTAGTTGAGGGATAACTAAGTTTTTCTGCCAGCAATTGCCGCATAATCCTGCAAAAAGTGAGAATCTCATTTTCATCATGTCGTAGCTGTCCAGTTTAATTGATTTCTGTATATTTTTACTGTAGAACTCGTTACAAAATGTAAGAAAATATCTTATCTGTGAAAATGCTTTGATGGTTGAACTTTGGAAATCTTATCGGAGGTGCTTTTGTAATCGTCGCGAACGTTTCAGAAAACGAAACAATGATTACAGATATATTTAGAAATGTTTTAGAAAATATTAATTATATGTTTCACCAATTATGAGAGAAGAGGCTCAAATGTTTACTGCTTGCTCAAGTAATACTTCATAGAGAAATAAGAACTCGTTGCATACAAAGAATTGTTTTTTTAGAGCTGACAACATAAATGTGAAGTTAAGAGTGAAAAAATATTATTCGCATGGATTGGGATTCGAAACCTGATCCTCCTAGTCCGCAATGGGTGCTTCTGCCAATGGATAGCGTAATAGTCTGAAATACTAGTCCCAAATTTGGTGGATTGAGAACCTTATCGTCAACCAAATTAATGATTTCTCTTTTGTCAGTCACGTCCACTCATATTTTCCCTCCCATATTCCCATATACCACTCCCATATAAGCTTCACAACGTGACAGAAAGCAGCCCTAGCTCTGTTATGACCTCAGTGTAATCAGAATAACATATTTAAAAATCTTCTGTAACACTATTTCCTATGTGTGAATTTATTTGCGTAGAATTTGCCCTCTCATTAAATCGTCCGCGTTGTTGAGTTCTACCTCTCTCAAGCGAGGTCGGAGTGAATCCAAGTAAGTGATAATGTAAAAAATATATACTATATGCTCATACCTTTTTGTACCTTAAATGCAGATTGTTGCCGATGCATTTAGAATAGCAATGAATGTAGAAGTAAGAATAAAATATGTGACGGTTCGAATATACCTAATGATCATTGAAAGTGGAAAGAGACCAATGACATATCCTAATCGATCTGAGCAGTGAAAGCAATATGTAAATATTGTCAGAGGATAGTATTGCCTCACATCTTTTTCGCATTTACAGATGTTTTGGTTCACATATTGATGATTCACAGATATTTGTTTTGTTGTATTTGGAGTGTCCCTGTCTACATTTTCGTTTCTACGGAGTCTTAACATAGGCTTCATGGCAAGAAATCCTCGTTCCCCTTGACGAATTCACTTATTTGTACTTCATACCATCTGTCTACTCCCTTGCCTTCCTAGCTCTTGGTTCCCTTGTATACCTCGGTTCTTCCGTTAGAAGCCTTTTCCTAGATTTCCGTCTACTTTTGCTGCGCCTTTCGAGTTGCATCCAATAATTTCTTTTCCTTCTTCAGCATATCTATCCATTCCTACTTAATCATTCTCTCCTACTACGCATCCTATTTTCATTCTTCTCCATCATTATAAACTCCGACAATATATGCTTTATCTCCATACCGCAATGACCGCAAGAGGTTTATTAGTCATATTTTTATCAGGAGGCACTTTTCTATTCTCATTCATGAACAATATGGATGGCTCTTGTGGTAATGTTATGGAAAAATAAATAATATAATTATTTATTATGAGATGTGATACTAAGCTTTAGTGTTTCCGCTTGGAAAAGGTACAAAGAAAATACTTTTTGATAACTTCGCCGCAAAATACCTACTAACCAAGACAAAATTTGCTTCGAATCTTTCCGTTGCGTTGTACATTTCTCCGTTCTATTCGGTTTTTTACCGCTTGCATTGTCCTGAGTAGTCAACTTTATGACAACATATACTGAAACCTCAAAATAAAGTGAAATCTAAAGATAGAGAAGGAATTTTCCATTTTCCTTCTCAATTAATGGTTATTAATCGGCAAATGTGACTGGAGGCCATATTGGAGAGAAGATGACGCGCGACCGCCGATGGGAATAGTCAGATGGGAGAATGGGGAGGGAAGTTTTAAAATGTCAAAGAACGGCGTTACGTCATCTGTGGACTGCGCCCTACTTTACGCTCAAACGACGCCGGCAATAAAACGTCTCTGGCTCTCCTATTTTCTTTTAACGCACGCAGGCAGACGAACCCCTTTGCTTATCGGCTGGAACATCGGAAAGGAAGGAAGGTATTGCATTCGTCTGTGTGGTGAGGGAGGGGAAATCAGTCGTCCGCATAGAATGGAGCTCATGTGTTACTTGGGACTAGTGCAATTTCCGATACTTTCCGGTTGATTATCCGTCAGACGCGGAGGGAGATGGAGCGGTTAAGGGTTTTCTGAGGCTTCATCTTTATATTCTAACGTGTGAAATAGGGCGTGCGAAAGGGTGGACTTCACTTCCTTTAAAAAAGGAAGGAAACGAGGGATTAGAGTTTTGGGGGAGGAGGAAAAGTTGTAGAAGTGTGGTCTGTTTTTGATAGTACAAATGTCTGGATATACTGCAGCCGTAGTCATGAATGAAAGGAAGAAAGGTATTACATTCGTCTGTGTGGTGAGGGAGGGGAAATCAGTCGTCCGCGTAGAATGGAGCTCATGTGTTACTTGTTTCGTAGTGAGGAATGTGACATAAATAGCATTTCAGTGGTATCATCCCTCTGATTTGAGTACTTCTGTGTATCCTACTGATGGGGGATCGGTTCGGTGTGGTGGCAAGAGTACGGGCTAACCATACAGACGGCCAGGGTTCAAATCCCTGCAGAGGAGGATGTTTTTCAGAGTAAACCCGATCCTTACATGAGAGTCTTGTTGAGGGTACTTTAAATGCAGTACTCCGTCTGTCGGATGAGACTTTAAACTATGGTCCTCTTGGTGCCTTTTGTTATGAGGAGGCTAATACCGACGCCAGGCTTCTCTCCACCCTTCCTCCATTTCCTGTCCGATATGACGCAAATGACCTTAGCTGTCGGTTGCCTCCCCAAATATCCAATCCAATCCTACTGGTGTCATTATCATTATCATTCCAAAAATTGGTATCCTGCAGCTTTCCACTCCACTCTCCTAGTGGCTGTTTAGTACCGTAATTTTCCTAGTGAATGCTCTCAAAAAATGTACAGTAATGAACTAAATACCTTTTCTGCGTATCAGCTTTTTCATCATGTTATATGTTTTCACTTAAACTCCTCGCAAGAACTTCAATAGTGATTCTCTCCACCTCTTTTCTCTTTCTCATTCTTCTATAGATTCATATGCCCATTGCTTGCAATCGCCTTTGATTTGCGGCTGCATTGTACTAATTATACTAAAACTTAACTGGCTCAAGCACTCTTCGCGGTAGTGAGGGAACAGAATTTGAGACGCGGTGAAGGGGAATTATTTTTTCTTCTGTGGATTCCAGCTCTCATATACTTTTGCGGATGAATTCGTAAAGTTAATACCATGGCTAGTCCCAATATTCTCCAAATTTGTCAAAATGAGCCAAATCTCATTGTATTCCATATCTGGGTTTGACCTCGCGTACTGTGGTGCTAAGCGCGTGTTGGCAATGTTGGTAATCGCTGATTACCAACATTTCAGCTTACCAGATTACCAACATTTCAGCTTAACAAATGGTCCTTTTGTTAGCGCGAAGGCAGATGTCCACACGTGAACAGCTCAACACTGTCTCTCGCGTGTCGTAGTGACATCGCTTATATATTAAGAAAGTGGTGACATCATATATTCTTTTTTGGCACCTCTTCAGGCAACACTTACAGTCCACGCCGCTAGACCAACTTGACCATCATTTGACAATGAAGGCAATGTGATTCTCCATCTAACACGCGCACTTTGGAATGCTTCTCATCATATGTCCAGCAGACTCGAACTTCTTGTTCCTTTAGATCATCAAAAATTTAGATTTTCAAAGAAGTGCGCATTGCCCGAGAATATTAAGTGGATTGGAATTATAAAAAAAACACTTGTTTTTGAACTATGCAGTTTTAATTCGGCGCGACCTTTTCAGTTTCATTGGCTGACTTCACGTCTTCAAGTTACTGGACAATGTAATCTTTATGATGATATAGGCCGGACCGCTGAAATAGTGCTTGAGTGGACTCATGATAGCTGTTCATAACTACCTCTTTGGAATGTCTTGCAAGCCATCTCTGCGGAGCATGGCGCGGGGTGATTCCACAGTAGGTCTGCTATTTCCCTTTCAGTTCGAGGTCGAATTCCACTCTCTCTTCTTCTAAACGAGGACTAAATGCTTTTTGGCCAGAAGAACAAATCAAGCCTAGTAAAATTTAATATGATGCGGTAATATTCAATATTCTTACATACAATATCTTGCTATATATACCAATGTTGAGCAAGGAACCAATTTTTCAATCATAATTATTGCACAAATAATGTGATACGAAATCATTCGCACCGAAGGTATTCATAAAAAAATGTGAATTTTTCCTGGAAAAAATAATTTGAGTTGAATGACATGAATGCATGTTCACTGCAATAATAAAAATAAATTATTAAGCACAAGTAATAGTGATTTTCCTGGGAAGAGTATTAATTTCTTTGACTCTATTTATAGCAACTATTATTTTCTACAGTAGTTCTAAATTTATAGGTAGTGTACTTTTGATCGTTTCTACCGTGATACGGAAAGTGAATTTCCCTATGTAATATTCTGTGGAGTCGATCCTGATGGCGTTTATTTCATTTGATAGGATTGGACATTTGGATAGGCGACTGACAGATAAGTTCATTTGCACCATCGGGGGCAGGTAAGGGATGAAGGATGTATAGAAACTCGGCATCGGCATTAGCCTGCTCTTAACGGAAGGCGCCAAAGGGACCTAGGTTTAACGTCTCTTCCGACAGACGGGAGTACTGCACTTAAGGTAGTCCGAGCGAGATAGTTCCCTAGTCATAATTGAGACCATATTCGAATTATACGTTTTAATTTCACCAGCTGTAGGACACTTAAATTAAATATTGCATTATTAATGATGCAATAATCAAGTTTTATATGACAGAAATTGAAAGTAATTAAATGAAAATATATATATATATAAGCCTTTAACTTTAAAACTCATTCAAAACGGAAGGTTTTTTGTGATTCCCAAGAACCGACTGCGGTGACAATATCATTAATTTGCAAATATAGTAGAAAAAACATGCAAACCAAACGCTATTAGTTTTTATGACATCTAAGTGTTAGAAATACCTTATTTTGTAAATAATGTCTCTTTGAAGTGCATACACGTACCATGTCCCATGTAAAAGGGCTGGTATTTTTTGGAAAATATCTCGGAAAGTAATGTGGTAAGGGGTTGAATTTTTGCTGTCACTAGAAGGGTGAGATACTTTTCTTTAAAATGAGACCAAATTCCTTGATTTCTATGTAAAAGAATATTTCGCTGAAACTGCCTTAAAGTGCTCTCCACAAGACGCTCAAAGGAGGAGTAGGGTTTCCTCTGAAAAACATCCTACTCTGCAGGGATTTGAACCCTGGCCGCCCGTATGGTTAGCCAGTACTCTAGCCACAACACCAACTCGAGCCCATTTTGATATCAGGTTGGTAGCCTGTCGGGTGGTGGGGAATGTTTGAGGGAAAGGGTGGTGGATTTGTGGAGAGAGGTCGCAAGAGGCTGCGGAGTCAGTGAGGGCGTGTTTGCGAGTGAGTGAGTGAGTGAGGGGGGGAAAGAGAGGTAGGGAGGGAAGGAGGGTAGAGGGTGGAGGGAGGGAGAAGCTGAGCCCGAGGAACGTGTTTGGAAGCAGCGGCGGCAGCGATTCCTGTCTCTCTCTCTCCGGGATCAAAGGGATCCCCCCGAGGATGGAATCTTATTGATTCCGTCTTCGGAGGCCGGGGTCACGGGTTCGAGCCCCCAAGGACGACGCACTATCCACACGTGTGGGCGAAGAGGGGTGTGTCTCAAAATCTTAATATATGGACCAGTCTCCGCCGCTCATGAGTCGACTGACGAATCGGTTACAGTGACGCTTGTGAAGATTTTTTGGTGTTATTTTCGCAGTTATTCCAAACAGAATGGTGGATCCGAGGAAAGGACGGGAGAAACCAACTGTGATTGAACGATAGTAATGGACCCTGTTTGGGCAGAAAAAATATGTTATGCTCTCTACGGAAATGAATAGTGTAATGCTTAACTGAAACCTTTGGTAAAGATATTAAGAGGTATTAGAGTAAGTTAAAGAAGATATAAACATAGTTGATTATAGGGTTTTCAAGTAAGTATGCGTAATTGAGTCAGGATTTCCATTTCGCCTTTGCTAAATCTGATTCTGTCCACGAGAAAATTACATATTCTTGCGTTTTGAATCATATTTTTCCCTGTTCATGCAGTGTGGTTTATCTGTGAGGCTCGGTGTCTCTCTTCCTCCCGGGGTATTGCCGTTCTCATGATTTGTAGATAATTCATTAATTCACTAATAAGTCTTTAATTTCACTTCAAGCGTTTTTATTCAGATCTGTTCATTATATTTCCTATTACCCAGATAAACTCTACAAGTAAGCCTCACAATTTGAATGTTTTTTAACCGTTTCTTGATTTTCTGTGTTCCTTTTGAACCATTGATTCTACTGTTCTACGCATAATATCAATTTGTCAGGCTTTCAGAAGAGTCGGACCTTCAATGATTTTCATTATTTTTCTTTCTTTTCAGTCATTCCATTTCATTACACACTGTCCTAAGTTCTCAATTAATACCGATGGCTAATGGAATACATTCAACACGTTTCTCTGACATTTGGAAGATAAACATAAGTATCAGAGACCGTGAATTATGGGCGTTAAATTGCACGAGAAACTGAATTGTCACCCTTTGTTATCATAACTGGGTAGTTATGAATTACTTTGCTGTAAAAATTTTCTTAATGAGTCATGGAATACGTTAGAAAGCAGTTTAATGTCTGGAAATCTTGAGTTTAATATGCAAGAGGTCCTGTAAAAATTTAAACCTCATTTGAAAGCACATTGATGAAACATTTTTCAAAAAGTTGAAATGTTTTGCAGCTGTTTGCATTATAAAAATATTTTGCGTTTTTGTCTATGTCAGAAGAGTCTTAGATTGTCAATGGAAGTCAATTTACTGACGTTCATTTGGTATCGTCGGTAGTGTGATGTTAAGTGGCATCGCCCGTCAGAATAATTGGATGAAATTGAAATTATCTTCCCCATATTAAAATCCTAATTTTTGCAATGACTGAATTTTTAATATTTTTGCAATTACTGAGCAATATTTTTGGCAATTATTGAATTTGTAGTTGTTATTATTTCATAGAGCCTCAATTATTTTTACGTAATTGACTGGAATCTTTCACTTATAGTACTAAAAAGATGATCTGTGGGCCTATCACCTTTCATTTTCACCTAATGAGGTTGTACAATTACTGAAAACAGTTTTCATGCGGTAAATATTGCAAACCAATTGTCCGCAGTTATCCTGATTATACGGAAACATTTAAAATAAAAATTATAAACTGAACAAATGAAAATGCAATTAGCTCAAAATCAGTTTGACATGATGCTTCTTTTCGGTTTATATTTTTTCTTTCCATATTAGTTTCCATGCATTGAGTTTACAATTTGTTCAATTCTCAAACTAGGAGGCTTAGATTTGAACACTTCGTTAAACTTAAGTCTCAGCTCACTTGAACGAGAGACTGTTTTATCACTCATTGACGAGTGGAAAGTGCTGCTTGATGAGAATACTTTAGCGATTACGAGGTATAACTGTTTCGGAAGCTGTACCTAGGTTACCTGTTTCAAGCTTATGAAAGTGAGTCTAAGTGTCTTCGCGCTTTGGACTATTTGGCCATTTAATTTTTAGAAAACCTTAAAATATCATCGACTTTTTATAGCCACTTTGAAAAGTTGTTCGTATATATTGAATCTCTTTATGATTCACTCAGCGTTGGAAAACACACCGCTTGGAAAATGTTCATTATATTGTCAATGTAAGTAAATATTGTTACCTTGTTATGACACCTATAGCAGGTGAATGCTTTTTGAAGTACCTTTAAAATCTATGAGACCTTAGAAATTAACAAGGCAGACTCCATTATAATCTAGGAGGTTGGAGGATAAAGACGGCTCAATCAATTCACTCTTTGTTGAATTAAGTTTCTAAATGCTGCTCCATGAGTGTATGTTGTATCAAAAATAATATTCCGCAAGATATTAAAAATCAAACTTTATCCAACCGTCGATGGATTTCAGGGGAATGGTTAACTTTGGAGAAGCTAATATTTAGTCGTCAAAATCGGAAATATCGCCCTCAAGCCCCGTATGCTCATTTGGAATAGTGAAACGCAGGGAATAGTGAAACGCGTTATATGCCCCTGTGAAAAAGTTTGAACTATTGTAATAAATAAAAACATCGTATCTGTGACAATTTGTGTTACGCATCATTGAGAAGACACGCAACGAATATGTAGGGAATATATTCGGTGAGAAAGTCCTGCCAGGGAATTTGTGGGGAAAATGCATTTGTCAACTGAAACGAGACATGACAAGGAATTAATAAAGTTAGTAGGGGCAGAAATTGATGGAGGAGTAAAGTCAACCAATGTTGGCATTGACTGACTAATCATGAGAATAACTAATCATTTTAAGGAATGTGACACAATAAGTCTGCCCATCCAGGATTGAAGTGATTTTAGGGTATATCTTGAGCTCTAACATGTTTTCACCAATATTCTACATAGTTTTCTGCTTATCACACTTTCACACTTTTTTCGGGATATGTCTCCGATAGAGATTTATGTATTTTCTCCAAATTATAATTCAAAGATGAAATAAAATACTGGAGGCTGCGATAAATATGAGTACATTGAGGCAGATGGGAAGAGAGGGGAAAAGCTTCCCTTGAGTTATTTAATGTAAGGCATAGAATTCTTTTTAAGTTTGTTCGATTGGCTATTTGTGAGAGCTATTGAAGACAGGTCATTTGCGCGTTTGAGGACAGGTGAGAAGATTGACAAGAGAAGGAATATTTCGAGGATGAAGGAAAAGTGTTGAATATCCCGGCGACGGCTATAGAATTCCCTTAACGAAAGGCGCCAAGGAGACCACGATCTACCGTCCCGTCCGACGGACAGAGTACATCACCTTAAGTGATATCCACACAGCAGTCAAATAAGGATCAAAACTCCAAAAAAGATGCTCGCACCACTGCCGGAATTTGAACCCAGTCCTTCTGAGTGGGAATCCTGTGATCTAGCTAAAACTCCAGCTTGATCTCCGGATTCGTAGTTTTTATTCTTACAGCTCCTTCTGACGCATCTTAAACAGTAAATTAGTAAAGATAATTAAGTGTGGTCTATGAAGTGTGAACCAAAATCTTGGTTAGAAGGCTTAACCCATTGGTGTAGCAGATTCATGGAGACTACCAATGTGACTCTAGACAAAGTGGATCAACGATAGACCATATCTTCATGGTTAGACAGAAAATGGAGAAGTTTTTTTCATACAATACGAATGTGCACCAATATTTGTGGATTTTCAACCAGAGCTCATTAGTATAAAGAGAAATAAGCTCTGCTAGGCTTTGGTGAACATGAAATCCCCAGCGAAATTGAACATATTGATACTAATGACCCTAAAGAACGCAAAAAGTATGTTCAAAATAGAAGGAAGTCTTGCCTGAGAATTCGAAGTTAATCAGGTCTTGAAAAAATCACGGCTTATTGATGACGCAATAATGGATGGGGGATTTGAAAGTTACTTTTTAGCTTTTCCATTTTGAATTAAATGAATCGGTTACGAGTTGTCCGCGTAGAAATTTTCCAAAATAAAAGGAAATATTCACGTTTTGACGTTTACATCACCATTACCACTTGCTCTTTGATAATCACGTCTTTGAACGTTAAAAGCGGTCGAGGAACAAAACTGTGTGGAAAACTTACTCTTACAAAAACTTACAAAGTGAATATATCCTTTCTGTATGGTTCATTTTACTCCAAACCATATGGGCCAAATACGGTCGTACGGACCAAAATGGGCTATAGAGAAAGGATATATTTATTATGTAAGTTTTTGTAAGTGTAAGTTTTCCACACAGTTTTTTTCCTCTACCGGTTTCAACGTTCAAAGGCGCCATTATCTAAGAGCAAGTGATCTACATAATACCCTGCGAGCCGCCACATGGGCGAGTGGCAGGGGGTGTTAGATCACCAGCGTGTAAGGGTGTAAGTTTTTTTGGAGATGAAATGATGACATGTATTATAGGAGAGTATTTAGTGGAGCTAAATTTATACTATGGTCGCTTATTGTTCGCTGAAAGAACGAGTTTTTGTACCTATCTATTCGGCAGTGTATCTCTCCTATTTTATTGCACCTTTCATACCTAGAGATGTAGTGAGAAGTCATGATAATATTCTCTATGCTGATGTTCTCTATGTGCTCTCTCTACGTGAATAATTCCTTTTATTCTGGAAAATTTCCACAAGAAGAACACAACAACGATGAATTTTATTCAATATGGATAAGCTAATAAGTAATTTCCCAATCTCCATTCATTATTGCGTGATAAATAAGCTGTGATTGTAGTAAGACCTGATTAACTTCGAATTCTCTGGCACTGACTGTTACTGGCGTCCTTTTCATGAAGAATACGGTTAGGGTTCAAGCAACGCCGAAACGACGTGAAGCACGCAAACAGTCCGGCGCTGATTCCATGCGAGGGACACTTAAAGAGGACCGGCCAACTGAGAGGAGATCGTGCAGAGAGAGAGAGAGGTCGGAGGAGGAGGAGGAGGACTGAACTGCCCGTGTGGTCCAGAGGCAGAGCGAAAGAGTGGGCGGGGACACGAGATATGGGCGGTTGGGCGCACTGGAGACGGGCATCATCGTTTAATGTCGATTTGAGGACAAACTCAAACTCATTGACGAACGAACACAGATGCGACGGACGGGTGCGGCCAGCGCAGAGGATTCGGTTTTCGGAGAGCGGGGTGCGGCGACTCCTATATGTGTGGAGCGGAGGGATGCGGGAGTTAGGAGAGAGATGTGGGCGTGTGGGGAGGGAGTTGGGTTTTCGGAGGGGAAGGTGGAGCAGGAGAATTTAACGGTGGCGGGAGAAGGGATGGTATGCAACCCCATTCCATCTTTAAAGGCGCGTCCGATTACGTTTCGATTAGTTGCCTAAATGTTTTCTTTCAGAGGGAGGAGGCCATTTTGAAGGGGTGCGATTTCACTCGGCGTCAAATTTTGTCGCTTTAGATTTTAAAAAGTGAAAATAAGTCGCCGATTTTGGACATCAAGTTGTCGTGAGCAGAAGGTATCGGCGACAATCGTAACTTCAACGAGGTCATCTTGGATTTCATGGCAAATGAATAAACTAATGATTTAATTTTGTTCATTTTTTCGAGAGGAAAAATCAATGAGCCTGCAACGCGTTAATACCAAGAAAACGTAAAACGGTGGAATTATTAATAAATGCCTCGGATCACAAAATTTGACCTCGATTTAGTCATTAATTTTTTTCATGAAAGTGGAAAAATATGACAGTATTCCTCGTCCCCGTTAAATTTGTGGCTTGCGATAAATATTGGTCATCCTCTGTGGCGGATGTAACATTGGTAATTCGTGACGACTAAAGGAATTCGGACCCGGTTATAAAGGGGTCCTTCTCTTCCTCCTCCTCCCACGCCCCCCCATCCCTACTTCTTTCCCTTTCCAAGTCCCTCCCCGCCCACTCTCCCTCCCTACGAGTTGGAGGAGGGGCAGGGAAGGGGAAGGAGGGAGGGAGGGAGAAAGCCAGAAGCTGCAGGCCCGACTCTCGCGCACACATACTTCAGAGCAGCAGAGCGGCGGGCCAACCGGATCGATAAGAACGCGGGGCACCAGCAGACAATGTGCTTCTTCCGTGCAGCAGCCTCAGCCAGCCTCCCTTCCCCTCCTCCCTTCTCCGCCCCCTCCTCCTCCCTCTCCCCGCTCTCGTAACCCCGCGTGGACCCTCTCCCACCACCCCCGCCCCTTTCTCGCAGCAGCAGCAGCAGCCCTCGGTGATCTCTTGGCGCGCGCAGTCGTGCACCGGGTGCAGTGGCGGCGCCGGATAAACCTCCGCACGCTCTTTCGCGGACGCCCCCCCAGGCATCTGCTCCTCCCAAGCACTCCGTTCCCTCTTACGGTTCGGGGGAATCCAAAGGCCACTTGAGGGTGGTCGGAGCGATTCTCGTTTATATACAGATTTCCGCGAAACTTAGCATACGTGTAACTATTTAAAATATGTATCGATAAAAGTGCAAAAAATTTCACTTTGCCGATTTGGTTTCTAGGGAGTTCAATGTTATTGTAACTCGTATTGACATCCAAAATATATTCCAGAGTAATTCAATTAACGTTGCTCAGATTTTCCCCTGAACACGAAATCATTCCGTTCTTATCACTATAATTGTGATCAGCATATATTAAAGTATCACACCGAGTAGTAAATTGTATTCAAATATATTTTTCGGTCAAGTTTCGAATTCTGTAGGAATCTTTGAATATGTGTAACTAATTATAATATGTATATATCTAAAAATGTGACATAATTACACGCTATCAATTGGGTTTCTTGGTAATTCAATGCGATTGTAACCAGAAGCTTAAAGGCATCAAAAATATATTCCGAAATAATTCAATTATTTTTGCTCAGACTTTCCCCTGAACGTAAAACCATTTCGTTCGTATCACTATAATTGTGACCAGCATATAAAAAATTATCACACCGAGTAAAAAAACGTTTTCAAATATATTTTTCGGTCAAGTTTCGAATTCTTCGGCCCCAACTCATAAAAATGCTGTAATTCTGGCTAATTTTTCAAATTGTAGTTTAGGCAATATTTATATCATTAAATTAATGGTGATTTACTACGTGAAAACAAATGTATTTAATTTATATGTGGTCCAATTTTTTTTGATTTGCTTAATAAGTTATTACTTAATTATTTTACATATAGGTAAGTATATTAGTTAATTATTAAGATGCGCACTCAATGGTTCACAATTGCAGCTTCCGCCACTTTAAGACATTTGTGGCCATGTAGTATACTCGGCTAATTTCCCAGATAATTGGTGAATCCGGCAGTGCCAACTCAAAATATGTATTTATTCACTCCAAAATCCCTCAAAACATAAAAAGCAACGGCTTTATTTCCTCATGGTTAAGTATTTGGTAAATCGACTCTTACATTGACGGGTGGTTTGAGATCGTCCAAGTTAATAGTGCAGTTGAGGGAAATGGAGCCAACTTGTGAACTCTGCTAATGCCATTTGGGGAAGGGCTTCACCAAAAAATTAACTTCTCATTTCTTCATAAGCCAAATCAGTGTATATAAACTGCGCTATTATCTTGAACGGACTCTGATGAATGATTTTCTTTGTAAATTGCTCTTCGATTTATTCGGTCTTCACGTTTGATTTCAGCAAAATCAAGGGAGACGTAGTATTTTTGACAAATACAGTGAGGCTTTTTGGTTTTTGGCATTTTGTGGCAATTTTTAAATTCCTTTACAGACTCACGGAATCAATGCAGCTGCGATAAACTATTTTGGCAACTGATAACACATCTATTTAAAAAAAGATCATTACAAGGACGTCCGAAAAGTACCTTTGTTATGCGTATGATGTAAGGAATTAGCAGTTTTTAACTCGACGCGTTAATGGATCGGGAATGCGGTTTGACGGCTGCGTTGGATGTAGATAAACGCTCCTGTGAAAGGATTAATCTGGAAAAATTAACCGAGGAGAATTGATTTGAGGGTACGATATCAGAAACTGGGCGTTGTTCCAGTTGAGTATGTCACTTATATTACATATATATATGTCACAAATTTTGCATTGATTAGCTGACCAATTAACGCAAAATCGAGTTCTCAAGGAACAGCGTCCTATCTGACTCACATGCAACATTTTATTTCTCTCAGAACTACTCTGACTAAATATTGCAAGAAAAATTTGAGTTGAAAATTATTAAATGGGTTCATTGTACCTTAGTAGAATTTTTTTTCGTTTTTGCGAAGAAGAATTGGTCCGATGTATCAAAAGCTACACTATAGATTTTATGAAATGTATCTTTTCCCAAAAAGCAAAAGAGAAGGTTACATAACAGCTCGTTGTTGTGTTCTGCTCATGTTCGTTTTCCAAGTTCCTGCCTCTCAATGTATCCGCTATGACATGGTCATTTCATTTTTTTGTCCTTCATCCTTTTATCCCTGCCTCTATCTATTTGGCCATTGCGTCTATTTGGCCATATTTCGGGGAAAAATAGGGCCTCACACATCAGCCTTTGGCTAAAATTTTTCGAGCAATTCTCACTCAGTTTTGGAACAATTCAATATTTGAGTTGAACTTGGATACGAGTTGCTCCTAAGCCTGGGTGACCTGTACTTAATCATTTCCATTGGTTTAACATGTAAGAATACGAGTCATGTGACTAATTTCAGAATATTTTGTGAACTATCGATACCTTCAATCGTGATATGATTACACTTCATGGAAGAATGTCACGATGTGGTAGCTAGAGTACTGGCTAACCTTACGGATGGCCAGGGTTTAAATCCCTGCAGAGGAAACCCGATCCCTACTTGAGTGTCATTCGGAGGGCACTTCAATTACAGTACTCTGTCTGTCGGATGAGACTAAATCGTGGTCCCCTTGGCGCCTTTCGTTAAGAGCAGGCTAATGCCGACGCCGGGTTTTTATAACCCCTACTCCCTTACCTATCCTCTATGGCGCAAATGACCTTTGCTGTCGGTCACCTCCCCAAAATCCAATCTAATCCATGCATATTACGATTGAAAGTATGTTTTGGCATTTCTTCAATTTTCGAATTTCGTTTTTCTTTACAATGGAATGTAGCTTTGTTGCTTTAGTGACATTGAAATCAAAAGTAGCAGTTTATGCGCTCGTGTACGCATAATATCTCAGTGGACTTCTCGCATCTGCAGTCTGGAGAGATTCTCAGCATAAGTGGTTGAGAAAAACGATAAACTATCCAAGCTCGCTGGTGGTAAGGAAAAGAAAGAGAATATGATCTTTTTATCTTATAGGAGTGTACTTGTCTAAAAAAATACCTTTTTGCTCTCCATTGCTGAGACAGTTCAGTGGTAAAATATTTCGAAAGGATTGTTTCTCATTATCTCTAATCGAAAATTTGGTTTGTCATGTGAGAACGGACATTGACAAGCTTTGTAGAATTAATATTGGGGTGGTAGGATGAACCTTTTTTGAATTCTGTTTTTTTTTGTTTTTGGTTTTATAAAAAAACAAATAATATCAAAGCTAATGTTTACTTTGATTTTATATTTGTTTCGTGCGTTTATAATTGTGAATTATTAATTTTATCTCTATTTATTTATATATTTTGCTACATTTCTAAATTATTTACGTCAATTTAATTGTTAGAATGCGTTGGTTGTTTGTTTGTTGGTTGGTTGTTTGGAGTTGTTATTTACTTTGTTACTATACAAAATTAAGCTCAATGGTTGGTAAATTTTTGTTTCCTCAACTTTTGTACCAATATTTGTAAAATTACCTGGCTTTATGTCTCGTTCTTTTGTGTTAAAATTTCCTAAGAATGCCAATATATTTGGAAAAATGTTGGCTGTGAATTAAATACAAGAATGACCAAATATTCAAGAATCTAATTGTTATAAGTTTCTTATTTACTTTCGACATTCTTATCTTTCTAGATGTACGCGCTTGATGCATTAACTAACGTGGTATCCCAAAGGTAAGCACCAAGGCGTTCAGTGCGTTTTTTGGTGACAGTATACAAAGAGTGATACATTCCCCATGCCATCCAATTTTGAAATGGCTTGCAGGGTAAGAATACTCTGTGGATGTATATTTACAAAGGCAGGTCCTGCTGCGGCGATAACTGATGCAATGGTCACGACCAAGCAACATCGACGCGCCTTTTTCAGTAAATGGGTTAAGAGCACCGCTCATAACTCGGAAACTGGGAGGCTTGTTAAAGAAAAGAAAAAGCCGGGTCTTTTATGTGTATTTTTATCTCGGTCAAAAACGGAAATAAAAAAGTAATAAGCGCTTCCCTTGCTTCGCGGCCATCTTTTGGGATCCGGGAGTTTCCATTTAATGCTCGGTTCTTTTTAGGGCAAGTTTTGATCCCTTTTTCTCTCTCTCTCTCTCTCGTATATGATTCGAGGCCCACTATTGCCCTTTTATTCCGTGGCTTTTGAAGCACGAGGGCGACATGGGGATCGCGGGCGCTTAGAGTTTTGCGCTACTCTTGAAGACCTGAGTCCGCGGTGAAGCCGATTCATATAGTTTGTGCCGTGTTAATTACTCACTTCATTGTGATGTATCTCTTAGAAAGGCCGGTATCCAAATCTCATAATGACCTTTGTCTGATATGATGTTGTGGAAAACGCACTCTATAATTGGCACCCACTCTGATTTGATTCAAATGTTTTTACGTGGTACACATTTAGAAATAACATCGTTTCTGGAAAATCAGTTTTCCAAATAATCATCCAAATCTGCGTAGTTCTTTACAAGTGGTTCAAAGGTTGTATGGCTGGGGATTTCAGGATGAGAATATGGAATAATATTGCAGTAGGCCACTAAAAATGAATTTGTGTTTTTTTGACTCGACGTGAGGGCCCTCAAAGGCTGTCTTTGGTGATTGGTACGAAAGAAATATGATTTTTAATATTGACATATTTGCCACTATATTTTGCTTTATTCTCTTTTTCTCACGTATATTAGCCTATTTGAGATTTTCAGAATCCTGCCCTTGCTGCAATCTTAAAGTATAATTATTTGAATTTTTACTTGCATGCTATGGTTTGTTGTAAATAAAGACTCCAGTACGAGCCACTTTTTGAACTAGTACCAACATCTGCTTAATCTTAGTAGTTCTGGAAGATGTATTTTGAGTAAACTTTGCTCTGAACTTTAATACAACGAGTGAATTTTGACCAGCTGTTACGAGAATCTACGTAAAGTATGGACCTATTGGCCAACAGTAGAGAGAGAGTGTTCATAACATGTGTTTAAAGCTCATATCTTTTGAAAGTCTACAATATAATGCCTCTATGATGATGACTAACTTTTCGTTCTACAGCTGAAAAAGTACAATTAGAAGACGAAACAAATTAAAAATTTTCTTAAGCGCCCAAATTCTCTTCAGAAAACGATTTCGCAATGGCTTTCGCAATATGGCATGTTATTATTCAAATTATCACCACTCTATTGTCAGTTGCGTTCTTTCTTTTCATTTTATTCTCTATTTTCATTGAAACGATGTGTCGTGGTTTACTTCCAGGTCTCACCGCGCGATGCATATTGAAAATCGAGAAGGAGAATTCTATTGCCATCCGTATCCTGTTTTTACTATCATAAGTGTGCTGCCGACATGATGTCTAGGATAAAGTAAATTATATTACTTCAAATGCTCATTTGAGTTAGAAAGTTCTTCTCTGTTGATATCTTTGCGCCAAATAAAAATAAGGTGTTAGAAGCGAGGCTATAATGTAATTTCTAGGAATAGAAATCTTGGCTGAAATGAGATATTTTTGCTTTGGTATTCGGTAAAAAAAAAACGTAATGGAGTGTTACTTACGAATCATTATGTCAGCATGTCTTTTAAAATCACTTCTTTCAGCTAAACGTCATTATTTCATTCACCGCCTGAGATTAGTTTCAAGATTACAAGGACGGTGGATCTTGTAAATGAATTATTGACAAAGTGATAAAAATTGATGGAATGGCCCAAGATTTTTGATTAGATTGTAATTACTTAAATGCTGAAAGAAATTAACACTCTCTCTCTCACACTGTAGTTAAAAATCCGCAGATTGGTTTTTAGCCAGTCCCAATCTTCTTCTATTTCAGGCTAGGTTTCCTTATTTCCACAGTTGGATCTGTTAACGTCTTCCATCGAAGCCTTGCTCATCCCAATTGGTCTTTGTCCTTTTACCGTTCCTTCCAAAATGGTCTTAAAAATTCCTTGGTGCCTCAGAATATGTCCCACCAGCTCATATCTGCGCTTTGTCAAGGCTTCGTATACGTCTCATTTTTCGCCAAACCATTGTGGATATAATTTCAACAGATCCAGGCAAGATATCGTGGAAGTTCTTCATATTAAAACAGAAACAACAATTGCACTATTCCACAAGGTATTTAAATGCTTATGACGAGTTTCAGCTCACAGAACCATCGTCAGGTACAAGACTAGGTCTCGTACCTGATGATAGCCCTGTGATATGAAACGCGTCGTACCTATTAAAATACCTTGTGGAATAGTGCAATTGCTGTTTCAAAGGTAGATTTACTTTATTGGACTTCACTAGGCCGATCTTTCTTATATTTAAACAGTCAACTTCACTTCTGCTCAACGATCCTTTTCAATGTCTCTGAGAGAATTCCGGAGTAGTCCTTTCCTTAGCGCGACACCAATTTCCGTGGTTGCTCAGGTACTGCTTTACGTTTTTTTTCCTCTCAGTGGCATAATGCAAGCCAAAAGCTGCCGGAGTGTTGTTTGCGGATAATTCGGGCTCGATCTTTTTTTGTTTCCCCGCTTCCTTAGACTTTACGTCATTATTCTGTTCATCGCCCGGTCTTCCTTCCTCTGTACATCCTTCCCCATTCCGTCTTGCCTCCATTATCCCCCCACCCTACTTTTTACCCCGAGTTTTGTCGTCATTTCATTTGCACCCGCGTCCATCTCGTCTCTTTGAATGCCTTCCACCCCTCTCGACTCGACTCCCTTCTTCAGGTCTGTCACTCTTTCCCTCAGCACCGCACGGTTGGGGGGGGGGGGGGAGAGAAGAGGGGTGAGAGGAGGGGGTCACGGAGGGGGAGGAACCCATTGTTGCTTCTCGTCGGGAGTCGCCGCCTCTCGCCTTGTTTCCCCCCCTTTCACGGTTTTGTCTCGGTTTAACAACACGGCTCGGCCTTTCTACCTTTCGCAACCCACTCCAAAACACTCCCTCTCTCTCTCTCTCATCCTCGCCCCTCTTTCACTCCACTCAAAACTTCAAAACACTCCTTTTTCATCCCTCTCCTCCTATTACCTACCCCCTCTCTCCCCTCCACATCCTTACCGTAGCCCGTTCCACCTCCCCCCCTCCGCTCACCTCCCTATTCCTTCCCGTCTCGCCCACCATCCCTCGAAACCGTGCCCCATTAGTTTGACGTTCATTAGGTTTTGTGTCGACCATCCTCCTCCGCCCACTTACCCTCGACCACCATTCCCGTTCTCGGTTCTATTCGGCGTATTTAAAGCTATCTTCGCTCTGTTAAACAGTAGTCTTTTTCGATCGCGGTTAGCCCTGGGACCATTAAGGCTTTTATTGCGATTGGCGAGCACCGTTTGATTCATTTTAAGCCCATTAAAGTTAAAACCATTTCAGGCAGTTTGGGTCCTAATTTTCATTTTGGTAAATCATGCATATTGCGAAATTTTCGCTCTTTTCTGTCTTTTATAATGCTTCATCCAACATCCAATGGTATCGTTCAAAGTTTGTATCAAATATACACTAAATAAGGATGTTTAGACTTTTGGCACCTATTGTACTAATTAGCTAGTGGCATTTTAATGTTTTAGACAGAAATAGTGAACTATTAATATTAAACTGTTATGTTTCGGCGGTAAATTTACCATTAGGTGAAATATGTAAACCTTCTTCGTCTCGAAAATGGGGGGAAAAGGGTTTTTGAACTAGTTGCACAGATTCCAACTCCCTATTCTGCAGATGAAATCATTAACTAATACTAATCGAAAAACAAGCACACGACAAATTTTTTTTTATTTGGCTCTCCAAATTCACTTATTTTATTGATTTTTTACACTCTATTGCAGACATGTATACAGCTCATTCCGAGAAAAATAACCCATTAAGTTTGATTGGAGAGTCCTTTTTTAAATGTTTTGTTTTTGTCACACAGACTGACAGAAACTTACGGAAGATTTAAGCCCACCCAACGGCATGTGTTTCTCGCTCTGAATAGAACAGCGGGATTTCCGGCCCTCTAAGAGAGTTCATTCATAGCCTCTTATTGTGAAAGGTATTTCTTCGAATCAGTTTGCGTTCTTAGTCCTCAGAAATATTTTTCCGTCGAAATTCCGAATTCCAGCATGTGGTGGGCCTTCTTCGAGGTTTTAATATGGTAGCAATGAAAATGCTATTTCATCATTGATGGCTAGCCTATCGGTGATCAGGATGGTGGTTGTAGGCTATGTTACCTTAGAGTTGAACCGATTATAGTGTGCTGGATCCCGCTCTTAAAATTTTCCTCGAGTGAGTCTTCGTAACGGAAATGTAATGGATATAATTTGACTTAAGGCCCTGGGTAACGGAAAGGACGTAAAAATTGATGAAAACTAAAGCACTGCGAGTCTTGTTCTTCCAATCCTCCATCCTGTTCAAAATTAACGTGGTTTGAGTTTAGATCCAGGTGGAATTTTTCTCATTGTGTTGGATCAGTCTCATTTTCTCATGAGAAAATTTGCGTGTTCGCCGGCAATGTTTCCCTCACATCTGTCCTCCAGTGTAAGCTTACCCTTTGTATTGGACGAATGGGACACTAGTGATAGTAGGAGTGACAATTTTCGAGGAAGCGACCGATATCTAAAGACTTTGTGCCTTTTTAGAAGTGTTGGTTTTGGTAGTTGAACTAGTAAGGCAAGTATTGTCGGCGTAATGTAGTAAGAGCAGCGAGAAACTAGGCCCCCTTGAATTATTACCCCTTAAAAAATGGTGCAGTGGGCTCCATTTTTTTCAGTTTTCGTCGAACGATTTGAGTACAGCATGATAAATGCATAGTGAATGAATGCTTTATAATGAATGAATGAATGGCATTCACTTAAAGTGTGAAATTTTATATTAAAATATTCACCTCTTACCGGATTAGAAGTTTATCCTACAAATTGGGAAATTGGTGCACGATACGAGTCACCAATCCAATCTCAGGGGTTCATAGATTCCATTGTATAGAGGAAGGCAGGTAAAGTGAAGTTTTGTAAGTCTGACGGCCTGATTCACTGCTTTCCTTGTATCTCTCTCTTTCTTATCACGGAATAAACGGCTCATTTCCATCACCTTCATAATTACAGTTGACTCAACTAAGTAATTATTTTTTCAGCTTAATTTATCCCTTGGGAGAATTTCTTGCGTCTCTTTGCCTTTCTTTGTGGGGCAATTTATTATTCAACAGTGTGGCATATTAGATCTTTCCTCTTTCACCAAAGATGAATTTTTTAAAGCAGAGATAAGTAAGACAAAAGAGATGAAACACTGTGAAAACTATTTTGCTCCGTAAAGAGTAAAAATTAAAATTCATGGAGAGATGAACGCAATAGACTTAATCTCGGAATTTCTTTTGGTAGGTAGAGCATCACCATTGGTGGTGGTGGCTTTATAAATTGCTGTCTCATCAACTCCTCTTATTATTCAGAAGCATTGCGGTTGAGGAACATCGTATTAGAAGCCTCCGGGGAGGACAGGGAAACATTAAAAAAATGTATCTCGCTTATTTTTCAGCACACTGAATCGTGATCTCTTCATCCAAAGTGAGTTACACCTTTTAAATTTTTTAGACAAGTACTAGCCTTTTTTCATGTTGACTGAGGGTGATATGTGGTTAAAATATGGCGCAAATTATTTTGAACACATGTTTAGTTGAAATCTTTGAATATAAAGTTTGGCCTAGGTATCCATTGAAACTACTTTTGCTAAGGTATTCGCAATAGCTATTTCCGGTTTTGTCCTTCAGATTTCGATAAACTGGAAACATTCTATGAACGTTTTTGAATCAGTTAGTGTTCATGAAAATTTATAAAAAGAAGTTATTAGTTTTTTAATCGTTTAATGTTTGTGTGTTCTCTCAATGAAAATTGAAAACGCTGCGGATGATACATATAATTTTTTATGGGTCCTTATTTTAAAAGAAAACCACAAACAAACTTCGTGCTGCCACATCATTAATTAGTTGTAAACAGGTTTGTGTTTAGAAAACATGTGGAATGGCAAGCGTTAAAAAAAGATATCGTTTTTCGTATTCGTGACAAACCGTACATTATGTACCGCACCATTTTGTATATTATCAGTGCAATAATTTCAACGTCCCCACGCTGTGAAGAAAGGAATTTCTGGCTCCATCACGCAGTCGCCCGTGATCTTTCCTCCAATTTCCAACTCTCCACCATCTCATCCTTGCTGTGGACCCCGTATACATCCTTCCTTTTTCACCCGAACAATCAATTCTCCCTCCCATGTTCCATTTCATTTTGAGGGATTAACGCCCGAGGCATAAGGCAGGTGCACAACGCCAGGCCTTTTACGGTCCCTCTCCTCGAATCATCGGATGAGTTCTCGACATGCTTGCTGATGCGGGATGCGCCCTTCCGCCCCTCTCCCTCCGTTGCACCCCGACCCCAACCAATCATCATCCCCGAGTGCCGTTTATCCACTGATTCCGTGGCCACGTCCTTTAGATCGACTAATTATGGAACTGGGCGCGGTTCCAATGTATAACAACTCGAGCAGAAGTCTCGGTGGAGCTTGTACTTTCAAGATCAAAGAGTTGAGGAGGAGATGTGCCATTACAAGCGCTTAAGGCGGATGGACCGAATAATGTTGCTCCCGGACGATATAGCCTATAAAATAGATTTTTTTTCATCAAAAAGGAACAAAAATGGAAGAAAAAAGAATGGAGGAAAAGGTTTGACATCGCTTGATTAAGTCATATTCTTACTCCTGTATACAGTCAATCTTGTGCCTCTAAAGTGTATATGAGAGTTTTAAATCACGCTAATTCTATGATTGTTTTAGTAAATTTAGCTAATTTGATTAATTTTTTAAAATTCTTTAATGTTTTTGATCGATTTTATGTAGAAAAACTACTTCTGTAATTGTATTTAAAGTTTTATGGTGATATCTGGCTTTTGAAAACTTTGGGATAAAATTGAGTTTTTTTGCCGCTGAAATTGAGTTTAATGTGAATATTTAGGGTCAATCTGGGATCAAATCTTAGAATAATGTTTTTTTGTGAAGAAGGCCAATTAATGAGATATTTTGATAGAAGAACGGGTGGTTTGCGAGAAAATGATTGTTTGAGGAAGGAATAAAGGGTTATGTGACGCCCATCGCGTCGTTGGCATTTGCCTATTCTTAGGAAAAGATGTCCACTATGTTTCATCTTCTGGTCAGACTGTTGCGCTAGAAATATTATTAACAAACAACCCGTGATGGGATTAAAACTATGTAAATTACTTTTTGCCAATCTTAGAACTCGAACATGACTCCAAGGATGGCAGGTTATTTTTAAGCCAACTGGCATTTGGCAAGTTACATAATAGTCATAGAAAGAATTAAATTCTATGCGTCTTCATGTTAAAATTTTATAATAATCTTTTTATCTCCCCATGGAGCTTCTCTGGGTACCTTCCATTAGGTTTTTTTTGATTGTGACCCATCCGCTCTATCCCCGCTACAGCTTACGCGCGTCTACCGAGCGAATATAACCGAGCGAATGAACGTCCAAGCAGATAATGTGCGCGGTCAATTCTGCTATTCTATTGTGACGGGTGGTGTTAGCTTGACATGCGACGTCCTCAAGTATTATCTTGAGCGGAAATGAGCGCGCAGGTGAAGAGCGGCCACAATCAATCACTGGGCCTGAAGCGCGATAAAAGTTCAGCGTCCATTTACTGGAGCTTGGAGCTTTACGTACCCTGTATGGAAGAATGATCACGTCGCAGATAGCGAAAGAAATTAAGATATGCGCATATATAAATCGCGTTCCTGTCAAGACTATGTCAGAGGTTATGATCAGATATGCATCTTAATTACATCAAAATATTTTTTTATTTCGTTTTTAACTCGTAATTACCTCCCAGTATTCCCATTTTTACCCCTTGATATATATTTTTCTTTAGTCTTACTATTGTAGTTTCACGGTTTTTGCCAAATGGTAAATGTTACTTGTGCATTTTCTCATTGTTTCTCTTTTTTAACAATATGTCTCCTGAAAATTGAGTGTAATCTTTCGATTTTCCGTATCATATCGCAGGATCTCAAAGCAATTGAAAGATGCCGAGAGAGCTTCCAAAAATATGTGCCGGAGAACTATGCCGTGTTTTGGCGTCTTTCCTCCTCTTACATTAAGCAGTCTCATATGCATTATCTCCATCCAAAAAAGAAACTAATTTGTAAAGTTAGTTTTTGCAGTTGAATATCTATTTATTCAAAAGCAGAAGATTTCACAGTTACAAGTTACAAGAAAATGGTAAAAGTGAGAAGTGGATTCAATTGTTGGTCCGAATGTAATTTTAACTATTGTACGAGCGCACTGTTTATCAACATTTCTATATTCATCGTTCTCAAAGACAATAAAACTCCAAGCTGCCAAAGATGATTGAAACATTCCAAAATGAGTTTCAGAAATGCTCCTTTTATTTTCGCTCGCTCAGCCTTTCATTTCTATTCGTTACTCTCTTCACTCAACCAAGAAATCAAGCCGAGCGATAAGACGTGTTTCTCCGCCTCTCTTCGTGGAATTCAGCTAGCATCGTTTCCATGGAATTCGGACCCAATGGCATTCGTTTCCATCGCCAATCCGTCTCCCCACCCAAAATATATCCTGTTATTAAAGCCCTCACAGCAGATTCGAGGAAACAAAAATGTCCCTTTCTATTTTTTTGTCGGGGATATACCTCGGTGTTCTCCTAGTAAATGAGGGAATTTTGAGATTTTCAGCGGAATTAAAGAATATTAAATTATTCTGGGTCAATGGGTAGTTACTTAAAATATGTTCAAAAATATCCATTGCTTATAATTTCAGGTCTTACAGCTCTTTTTGCATTGAAAATACTCTAGAATGAGAAATTAACTTGCCGTATTTATTTACCTTCATGGACATGCCATTCGAAAGAAGCTCTAAGGATAACTTCAACCTACAAAAATTTGTATTCCAACGAAATCCTGGGAAACCATTAATCTTTAAAGACAATTACTTCGGTAATATCGGTAGGTTAGCGCCATTATGTTCTTCCGTTTAAGTCACTTGATTGTTGAAACAATTCTTTAGTTAAGAATCCTTAATGTAGTGTTAGCGCGACTAGGGGGAAAGAAATTCCAAAATGGCGTTTTTTGCTACATTTGTTTGATACAGTTTTAAAAATTATTGAGTATTTAAAATAAATTTTAAACATAAAAATAAATTATGTAAATTTTGCACTTATTTAAATAAATCAATGCTCAGAAAGTCGGTAAATATGTATGCTATTTCAAATTTTGCGTTTTATTTGATAAAGAGATGGTGGCTCGTAGATTCATTACTATCCGTAAGGTACTGGCATATGCCTGTAAAAATCTCGAATGAAGATTACGATTATGAAGCGTTATGGGTCAGTATAATAGATTTCTGGAGATATGGATGGTGGGAGAATTGATGTTTTTGAAAAACCATGTTGGAAGCGGAAAATGGATATTAGACTAATGTATTAAGCAGAAATGAGGAAGTATACGGAATTTAACCATGTAGCATACTTTAAAAACTGATGTAGATGTGGTTTCCGAGTCTTGCTGCGTTAGGTGCATTTTGGGACCAAAGTTTCACTTACGTGGCGGCAATCATCTTCTGGAGCAAAGTGATCGGTGTTTTTAAATCGTTATCATCTATTTCGGAGAGTTGAAAAGGTTGAATCGCTTTTGTCACCTGTTGTGTTGGCTGGTCACATTTACTCTCGGCGGAGTTGGCTGCGTCTGGTTGTCTGGCTAGAAAGCATTTCTACGAGAGGGAAAGCTGGTAGCCATTGTCACGATTAGTTCTTTTTACAATCTAAATAGACTCACTTATCAAGGGAGGTGGGTAGGTAGTACACTAAGAAAAACCTGAGATCCATAAGCCACAGTCCTAAGACACAGCAACTTCTTGAGCAGGAAAACAGAGGGGGAATGTAAGAGAGCGCGGAAGACTGAGAAGCAAATACGTTTGCAAAATAATACGAGAATTGTAAGTAATAACAGTAATAAATAGCATGTAGACTAAATAAATAGAAAGTAGCATGGCCATATATTAATTAGCTTTGGGCATGAGAGAGAGGAATACTGCAGCCAGACAATCGAAATACTGAAGGAGTTATGGTTATAAAACACAACGGCCATTAGATAGCAAGTTAATGATATTATTGCACATGAGACGGACTTTTCTCTCTCAAATCTGGTAGCCTTATTTGCCTTAAGTAAGAATTAAACCAAGTATTAAAAAAAATATTTTGGCTTTTCTTCTTGAAAATTATTTAATTTTATCCGTGATGGTAAGAATAAAAAAATCTCTGGTAACTGTCAAATGCATTGTGTGGAAAGAGGTTTTTATTCTCACCATCATGAATATAGAGTATTTCCACAAAGTAACTCATCAAACGCTATCAGATGTAATTTTACTTTGTTTAAGGACAACTTTGAGGGATGGAATGTTACAATGTATCCGAAGAACGTGTTTCATTTGTACGTGAAGCAATCACCCTAACTCAAATTATCAATCTTAATAATAAATCTATGTTAAGTCCATATATTTTATAGTTTTTCTCGAAAACTTAACAAAAGATATTCAATGCGGGCGAGGAAGAATGGTTGCAGATCCCTAACCATAGGGAATTGAATGCCTCGTGATGATTAAACGTTCCTTTCATCGCAGTTGATACCTATAGTGTGTTAGTACCAAAGGTCTAACTAAAGCAACCACTCTCCTTCTCTTTCGAATAGAAATAATTTTGAGGGGCCTGATTCTCTGAATTTATTTGGGCTATTTTTTCCTTCAGAATCATGTTGCATTGCTTTTTCTTCTTTATAGTAAATTCGAATAAATTTTTCCTCTAATCTTTATCCCCTCTGTAGACAAGGAGCACTGAGGGATATTCAGCAGGAATACGAGTATCAGGTGAAAATATTTCTTGCGCACGTTTCCTTAGTGGGACGGAAGGCATTGTGTGGATTCTCGAGACGTCAGGTGACGGATTCAAAAGGAGGTTATCAAAGTTACGGTTATTTCTCTTGGGATGCTTCGAAATTCAGCGGCTGGAGTTTGCTTCCCCGAAATGGGCGCGTGAAAGTAGCTTTTTCCAGTTCCAAGATTTTGACGTAACTTTGGCTGGCTTTATCGCCGCTTGCATTCCTGCATTTTTAGCGTTCGCGCATCTTCTGAGATTGCATAAATTTGAAAGAATTTGGGACATGGAGGGTTCGATACCTTTTTGTAAAAAAAAACAAAAGATGGACGGTGCATGTTGTTGAGTCGTGTGCCAATGGATTGGGAAAAATTTATGGAATCCCAGGATCCGATCGATCTGAAGCAAACAATTCAAGAGAGGATTCTTTTCTGCGTGATATAGAACTTTCTGGAACAATAGCACTTCTTGCGACCTTTGACTGGAATTGAACGGTCTCCGACTGTGTTTTCCATTCTCTTCTATTTGAGACAGCATTTTCTGTACACGATAATGATCTACAAATTGCACTGTCAACCATAATATAATGTGACTCAAAGTAAAATGTTAATATAATAAATTCTCAGGCTTCACTTAGTGTGACCACGTTGCGATGGTTTGTAATTAAATTCACTTACAAGGGAAGTGTCAGATAGCTGGGTCTCATATTTTATTCAAACTTAGTAGTTGTATAATCCCAATACGGGGTATGTTTCTTCCGCTGTTTTTTGAGTTTTTCTTTAACGACATCCTAAAATGCGCTCAATATTTTTTTATTTTTACTCGAAACATTATTTTTGCGCGAGACAAATGTTTCATTTGCATGCACGACGTCAGGCTTATTCTCTTTTTTCGGTCGAAGGCAGCCTTCTAATTATGTCACTTCCTTATCATTTCACGACGTATTTTCATTATTCCTTCATGCACATGATTTCCATTTCTATAATTATTTTATAATATTGTCTTCATATTTTTAAAAATCAAGCATAATTCTTAACCCCTGTATTGAGAACGAACCCGTGTCTCTAGACCGGAGACGAGCACGTCAGCCACCCGTCCAGCTTGTCAGTTATGTGGGTCTGAAGGGAATTTTGAAAATTTTAAAGGCCTTTTTTGTTTAAATTATTGGTTATATATCCCTATATGAGGGGTAATTCATGAACCACATATAGCGGTCTGTACAACTACTAAGTTTGAATAAAATCTGAGACCCGGCTATCTGACACCCCCCTTGTTAGTAATGTTCCACAATAATTTTAATTATCTCCACCTAGGTTTCGACTCAAGTCATTCTCAAGGTGACGATATTACACCACGAGACCCTTATATACATTGTCAGGGTGTAGGGGAGGGGAAGTAGAGGATGGGGAAGCAGCCAAATGGGTGGAAAGTGGGTGACCGGACCAAGGGAAGGGACGGGGGGAGGAGGTTTGAATATTGTTTAAGGATTTGCGTCATTGGAGAGGGGGTAGGAAAGGTGAGGTCAGGAAAGGAGAGTGGGAAGGAAACATTTCATTTAACTCACGCAAATTTGGATTTTTGGAACGTAAAATTATTTCCAGATTTTCTAGATAATCCAATTTGAGCCCCTTCCATTTTGAGTGAAGTACTTCCAGGATGAAATCACTTCGGTGGTCTTCTTCAATTAGGTGTTTGGCAAATTGGGAGCTAGTATTTCCTTTAAGTAAACAATTTCGGTGTTCTTTAACATTGGTTTGGATAGCGCGTCCACTTTGACCGACGTATACAGCTGAGCAATTTAGACTATTACACTTTTGCAAAATTACACCACATTTATCTAACACGTCAAATGTATACTTAGAGTTAAACAGAAATTTATCTAAGCGATTTGGATATTATAAAATGAGAATTTGAATTTGCCTCTTGGTTATCTCTGTTTAACTCTAAGTGAATAAGTGAATTTATTTACCAACCATAAAATTTTGAGTCCAAGTATTTAGAAATTTTTAAAAAGATAGAAAATATCGTCAAACGTTTCTATTTCTAATTTTATCGAACTCATATATTCTTGTCAATGCATGTTTCTAGAGTATTCTTACAATGTGGCATCGTCAAACGGATGCCCTTTTATTCTATAACATAGTTTTATTAAACAAATTCGCTAAAACACGCGTGAAAACGCATTACAGTGCGACTGTGACTTTCAACGGTCTGTTGAGATGAAATCATCATTTTGTCAGAATAATGGAGTATTAACTACTTTTTATACATGGAACTGCACAAGGCACGTAAAATTCTTTAAAGTAAACACCAATTCATTCAATAGAATTTAATTAATAAGCATAGCTTATAGAAAGCACGCAGTGAAGATGTTCTGCTTGGCAATTGTTAGGATTGGCTTATTTTATTTTTAAGCTTATTCCATAGCAATTTCCATAGTATTCCATAGTTAATTCTGCCAATAATGAAATTTTTAATGGCAATTCAATGCCATCAATGTGAAAATGGCGCAAAGATAAGAAGAGAGTAAAAAATTTCATAAATCAATTTTTTTGTAGTCAAGAAAGCATAATAAGTATTAAACGTATGTATTTTGTTGGGAATAATTGCATCGGTTAAGTGGATTATCGAAAAAAAGTGGGAATCAATGTATCCGATGAGGGTGAAAATGAATTAATTTCAGTCTCAGCGGGGAACTGCGATGAAAATTTAGAGCGAAATATTTTTTAGAAAGGGTGGTTTAAATATTTTATTGTCGACAATAGAGTGTAATATGGAGAGCATAATGCCAAAATATAAATTTAATTCCCCGGAATTTTATCTCAATTTGAAATATCCAGCTCACGCAATATATATGTATTTTCATGCTACGTATTCATTTTATCAAATTACTGGATTTGCAAACATTATTAAGGTGTCAGAGCATTTCACAACGATCGTGCATTATGATGAAACCGCGCAATACATTACTGCAAGCAATTATTAATTTTTATTTGGTTTGGTGAGTCAAAAAGGCAAATAATGGTGGGGATAAACACAGGACTTTTCCCATAGTACTATAATAATTTTGTAATTTAATTAATTAGTATCTAGAGCGTATTAGGCCATATTTAATGAATAATTTAGGTTCTCTTTTCGAGTCTTTTCTACGACGTATCTAAGTTCACATATTTGATATTTTAATATGTGCTGGCATGAAAGTTCTATGGACACTTAGTCCTCTAATATGAGAAAAGAGTTTAAAGCAACTATCTCCTTATTTTATATTCTCATCATTTTAAAACATGTAAAACCTGTGCAGTAATTCAATGTGTCCAGAACAGAGGAAATGTTTCACTCAGCAATGATATATTTACCATGGCTATTCAAATTTGTGGGTGTTGAGACGGTTTTGAATAAGGTGTCAACATAATTGTATTCTTATTACAGTACATGATTTTATTGGTGTAATAATAAGTAAAGTTTACTCCTGAGCCTTTAAATGCATTTTAAATAATTATAAGCCTTAATATGTAGGCACAGAACAGCTGTGCGCATCACTTCCGCATGGAGCAATTCTTCTGATTGAATCTAAAATTGCGAATTCATAACTGGGTTAATATTGTGAATTGCAGATTCACCCAATTGAAAGGAACGTGAACTCTTTTCTTTCGCAAAAACGTCACACTCATCATTTATTTAGCCCTGTACAAGATTGTACAAGTGTGTTGTCGTGTTGGTATGGGAATACTGTTAACGCTTTAATGCATGGTAAGTGAAAAAAACCGGGCGAAAAGAAAAGAATCACTTTACACAATTTAAAATGCAACATTTGGAATTCATGCCAAAAATATCGCACTGTAATCAACGTTCCAATTCTTTGGGATGCTAAAGGCAATTTACAAAGCTTACATTTCATGCGAGTGACCGAGTTACAACTCACCCTTGACTTTGAAGTTCAAGCTTTGAACGCTTCCGTGGAAAAATGTTCAGTTGATCCGAAATATGTAATCAGTTATTGCCGAGTGCCAACACCGTTATTATGGCATATTATAGATTTCACTCATTCATTTCCCATTCATTAATGAATAATTGTAACAAGAACTGGTAGAAGAATATCTCTAAATATCACATATATTTTACACGAGAAACAAACTTTCTGGAACGGAATCTCTGATTTTACTTATGTTATGCGTTTCATTCTACTGCTTTTAGGGATCGAATTGACAACATTTTTATTCGCGTACAGATTTCAAATCAAATTAAGTGAGGATAGTGTCCGATTTTCATAAATTATGTTAGTGATCGCACTCTACTTTCACAAGTCGGTGAAGTCGTAGTACGCGTGGGACGTAATAAATATTCTACCTTTTGGGCATTTTTATATGGGTGTATTATGAATAATTTAGACTTATTTGTTATAAATTTAATAAGTGGTTTAACATGATAATCAGCCAGAAGTCCTGTACTGTCAGCCTACATTAATGCCAACATTACATCCGGGTATTTAAGAAATCGTACCTCAGTGCGCAAGTAACAAAATCTATGAAACGCTTTCTTATTTGGCGCCAGTCAAAAAAGGTGAAGCATTAAAAAAGAAAGAAAACAGCCGTTATCGTAGGATAACGTTGTATAAACGTGGTATCCCTTACCGTTGTCGTTGAGAGGTGTATTGGGATACAATATTTTTATTGATGTTGAGGATACCGGGACTAGCTATGGTATTACCTTCCCACGCTTGAGTAACACAAAACCAAAAGAGTAAAAATCACTCCTCTTGACCGGACTCGAACTCGGATATGTCGATATGACGCCGAATGCCTTAGCTAGTGAAGCTAGTGAGGCATCCTCTACCCCAGTTGAATTTTATCGGTGAAAATATTTTTAATCGGGACACTCATTAAGGAGATCTAACGAGCTGGGAGCCAATGCATTCCATTTTATATTTACCTTTGCTCTCGAGGAGGCTAGGGCTCTTGATTTTCCCGTCGAGTTCTAACGTCACCGGCACGCTGAGTGAGGTCGTGGTAAAGGTGGAATATAGAAAAAAAGAGATTTTTAAAAGGCCTGGCATTTTAATAACGAGGGCACGTCCCGGCTGCGTGATGGGAGTTCGAGAGAAGGTGAGGCGGTGAAAGGGTTATATATGGGGCGTTGGTTGGAGGCGACATCGAAGGGATCGGGAGCGAAGCGTAAACATGGCTGCAAGGAGCGAGCGTTAAGGGTCGGGAGGCGGGATATAAATAGGGAGTCTGCTTGCCATCAGATTCTCGTTCGCATTCACGAAAGCTTCGCCGCCTATGGCACGCATTACCTATTGCGGATCCTGGAATGTTCCCCTCCAGTATCTCAGAAACCGCTATCTCCCTTTCCCCCGACATTTGCCAGCGAGATTCAGAGAATTGGCTCTGGTGTGCTGTCGTATCCATTTCTACGTCATGTAAAATTGGGGAGGCTGTTGGTTTATTTTCTTCTTACCTCCTCCTAGTGATATTATACTGCTGTACAAAATTTACAGTTCCCTTTGTGGAGCAAATGTGAATGAATTTTCCCACGGGTAAAATTTGAAAAAAATTTGTACCACTTATGGGGTATTTTACTGCAAATTTAGATTAATCAAATTTCTTATTTCATCGTTTTAAATGTGCATGAAGTGAAAGCTGCTTTTTCTTTAAGTATTAAGGAAATATTTAATCCTTTGGAGATCAGTTCTCGGGTTTCCTTCTGCATGTTGTCTTTTTGTGACGACAGTTTCTCCAGCCATCCTGCTGGTTCCTGACCTAAAGACGCCAGCAGAATGGCTGGAGATACTGTCGTCACAAAAAGACAACAAACACGTGGAAGGAAACCCGAGAACTAATCTCCTAATGCTGACACGCCGCGGAAACCTTCATACTAATATTTAATCCTTTTTTACTCGGAATATATTGCTAACTAACATTTAAAATCATCAATGATAGAAAATAATTACAATAAAAATGTTTATATAAGTGGTAACTACTAAAGTATGTAAATTATTTATAAATTGAATACCAATTTTATAATCTAAAACATTTCGTGAGTAGGAAAAAATGTATCAGAAACTTCTATATTTTTTGTAAAATGAACAGGCATGATACATTTTATAGATTATAAACTAATACACTTTGATATAAAGGTAGGTTTTTCCGATAATAATTTAAATTAATTATCGAGTGTTTAAATTTAGTCGCGACAATATTTCAATACACGCCTACTCACCTTGACTGAGAGTCTTAAAGAAGCTTTATATTACTGCACGGATATGATGTTAATAAATGCGGAATAAAGAATTCTCTGTAACTATTAATGAATCAAGGCTAAGTCTGATCATGAGTGTACTAGAAGACCCAATCATTTTCTCCTGATAGCATCAAGCGAGAGTAGTAATATATAATTGAAAATTTTATCCTCTTATTGCTTGAATGAAAGTAAAAATTTGGATATTTGATAAATATGTCCCTATGAGCGTACGTTTTTGTGATGGATCTAGTTGACCACAAAATTTTAATTGAATATCGCTAATATTGTAAAAAAATTGGGACTATGCGGTTTTAATTGTTCATTTTGAAGTTAGAAGAAAAAGCCAATGGTACGAAGACAACATGTAGTGTTTATGGTTTTACAATGTTGGAAATAAATACAAATTTTTATAAATCATCGTCACACTACGAGTGCTTCGGCAAAATTAGCATTTTACTAATACAACTCAATATGTAGGATACAATATGCAGCGAGACTGATTTTGCCGCCGCGTAAGCACACAACCCTCATTACAGTAGCCCCGTGACAGGCTGCACACCAGCAATGCATCAATGTATTGCTGCTGCACATATCTCTCCAGGGTGTAATGGCTGATACCGGAAAAGCTTATCTGTTAAGCGGGTGTTTCGGAGTTTATTTATGCCGTTATAATCTACGTTATAAGCTCGTATTTTTAATCTGGTGTGCACGGGTATGTGTTTTATAATTTTGCATGGGGCGTGTTTCCAGGGGAACCTCGGAAATATGCAGGGAGCAGCTATTAAGAAAAGAAAAAAAATTGAATGATGAATGCACAGATTTGTCTTAATATAAAGAAATCTGCCATATTAGAAAGGTATTTCACATGCTATTGAGAGCATCATAACTTAAAAAATTGCCTTTGTACTATGCGCTCAGATATTTTGGTTTTCCAGCTCTTTCCTTGCTTAGGAGTAATGAAATGATATGATATTTTACAGTCTTGAAGATGAACAAAAAAATTTTTATTATTCGCAAACAAGATAATCAAGTTTAAATTTAATTAGTTTTCTTTTTCTAAACTAACGAAATCCAATTATTGATAGTTATCATAGATACCTTTCAACGCCTGTTTTTTGGGAGATGACGGAAACTTTCATCGAAATCTATGTTCCTAAAAGCTCGAGAATAAAATATTCAGTAGACATTATTAGTTTCAAAATTACCTTTGTTCTTTGCACTCAGATGTTTTTAGTTTACCAGTTCAAAATATATATAGCTCTTCAGCTCATAATTTACTTCACAATTCTGAGTAACTTATGCTTTTAAAAATAATATTATTTTGTAATAATATATTTTAATTAATATTAAAGTGTTACTGATCATTATCATGCTAATGCATTGTCTTTGGAGTACAGTTACATAATATCGGATACAGGATAATTCAAGGAATGTAAATGTTTACAACTTAAATATGTCACGAAAAAGAGGCGAAAAGCAAAGTGAAAGTAAAATCTGGAATTCTGTGATTAACCGCAACTATTTTGAAAGGAAGGGATATTAATTTGCTTGCCAAAGCTCTTTCAACTGTACAATTTAATAGTTTTCAATAACCCGTTGAAAGAATTGGATACCTTAATACAACGCCTTAGCTGAATAATTAGCTTGTATTTCTTTATTGAATACTCAACTTCATTTGCAATTATAAACAAGCGAAATTTTTAAAACGTTCGTTCAAGGCAGTTAATTTATATCATTCAGAAAGTGATAGGGTTATTGCATATTTTGATAAATTGAATTTACTTCTATTTTTACGATATGCTGAAACGGGAATAAGTTGGTGGTTATTAAATGATTACAATGATTATCTTTATAAATGTGTTGTTCGTGGTTTGAAATCAACAGAGAGTATTTTTAGCGATATAGCATTATAGGTGAGTTGGAGGTCCATTTGAAGATATGTCTTGATATCACATAATAACAATTATAATATAATAATGAATCATTAAAAAACTATATATAATAATATATTTTGTAAACCTTCGGGATAAAGTTGAATGACTGCTAGGTGCCCGAATGCGTTCAGAGTGAACTGGATTGACGGTCAGGAAGGCGATACTCCTAAAGGCAAACCTAACAAAAGGCTAAATATCGACTACATGTCAGTCACCTCATCATTGATGAGAACTATTTCGTTAATCATCGCCATGGTTTGCCGATGAAATGTTGGGAATATGCATCCTAGTTATTTAAGGATTCATTTTCAAGCATAAAATATCGGAAGTTAGAGGTAACTCGCTTAATGTTAATTTATGATACTCTTCTTCTTTTTCAATTCCTTTTGGAATATATTGATTTTTTCTTCTGTTATTTTACATCTTTCTATAAAAACTGTTTATTATCATCCTAGAGACAGTAGTACAACGTATTCTAAAATAATAAGTCAGTTTTTATGCTTTATTTTCTTGTTGTACAGTGATATATATTAACAAACTTATAGTTTGGCAGCGCATTAAGTTTCATTTTGTAAATTCATGAATGTAAACAGAGAAAATAAATGTAATTTGATTTCAAGGAATGTTGGTGATAGCGCCCAGAATGTGCGGATTTTTTGAGTTGCAAATCTTAGCAAGAAAGATCCTTACCTAATGAGGAGTAATGGTTCCACGTATAAGCGTGATTTTTTTCGCTAGATGCTATCCAATTGATGCTGATCCTCAAATCATCCCATTTCTTCAGTGACTGATAAAACTTTAGTAAACTTATTCGTGAGTTTTGTGAGTCTCGATGGAAAGCGATAGCGGCACATTATTCACTTCATAAATGTAGCTGGAGGGTGAATGTAATTCTGCACGCGGTGTATCGCGAAAAATTGAGCACTGACCAAAATTAATGATGTGGTGCATAAATATATTGAAAATTACATGGCGCAAAACCATCTGAAATCGTGTGGTACAGGAAGTACTTCCAATGGGGACAAAAATTATGGTTAGTAGAATAAATTTCAAGGAAATGAATCTTGGGTTCTACTATGTCAGTGCTGGGAATAATTGGGACTTAGAGACTAAAGGATAACTTGTCTCTCCTATGACTGATTTCAACTCTTTACTATTGAACTTGTGCTTGAAAGTAATGAACGACTCAAAGCTTATAAGCCCAGATGGAGAAAGATATCTTGACAATTTTTTTCGGTGGTACTCAATAATTTACTCATTTTGTACCGATTGACGTATTTGACATTTTTCAAGTGAAAAATCCTTTTTACAAGGTTGTCACCACCGACCTTAATGTGAAGAAAGATCGTTTAATAGTATGTATTTTAAGTGTTAATGATCTCAAAATATACGAGAGAGTATTAGCTCCAATTGATTTTATTGAAATAACCAATTGTTATCAATGCAGTATATTGAGGACAAATTTTGTGGCCCAGTTATCATCCTACCCAGAATAATGAGATTATAGCCGAATTTTTGTCTGACATTAATATATTCTTGAGATTTTTGGTATTTATTGTCCTTTCATCCCTCATATGTAGACCGTGGCCTAACCACCTATGAGTTATTTCTTTCTTTTAAGGATTTGCTACTCGGGAGGTGAAATAATCTCCTATCTATTACCATGGAGATAATTGTATCTTTTGCATTAGTCAATTTTGTATGTACCACCCATAGCTGTGTGACTAGAGGAGTGAGTGATAGAAGTAACGGAAGATTAGGTCGAAGGAGAAATACAATATATTATTTATCGTGACGTATTAGGCAATAATTGACGCCTTTATTGAGGTTATGCTAACATCGGAGTGAAATTAAATTCAACTTTCAGATATGTCAAGTTTCTTGATATTCTCCATTTCTCACCACAGGTGTCCTTTTATATAATAGGTCTATTTTTTCCATAAGTTGGATTTTACTGGTGTATATTCATTCCATAGAGTTCTGCAACCGTTATAAGAGTATTTTTAACGCTGTAAAATACCATGCTCCCGCGGTAGTTGGAATGACTTACCAAGTTTTAAGCCTTTACCAGGAACCCATGGGAGGATCGAAGTTTCATGCAATGGGAGGGGTAATTGAGGGAGGGGTAATTAAGGGGAGTTTATTTTGCGCAATATTATTCAATTTACTATCAATAAATTTATGACAAGTTACTGCATAGGATATAGTGTACAACTGAATGTAATGAATGCGTTAAATGGTATATATTTTTAGCGTTCATAAATCACTAAAGCGAGAGATGAGTAATTTTACCACTCCCATCAGCACCTCTTGCATCCTTCCTTAGTCCGATGATGTGTATTTAGGATGTCTCATTTAGGATAACCTATATTATGCCCATCATGCCAGTTGATGCAACAAATCCTCAGCGATATTCAATTTTGCATTACACACACATCCTTACATGCGCCGAAAGGGAGGGATGTGACAGAAGGTAGGGGAGGGAGGGAAGTGGGGGAGGGTTAGAGGGGAGGGTCGCGCGGAGATCAACTAAGCAGGAGTGGAGAGGGAGGGAAATGAGGGGAGGGGAGCGCCAGAGTGGAAGGGGAGGGAGGGGTAGAGAGCGGAGGCGGCCTGCGGGCGCACGGATGTTGCCCGACCGCGGGGCGTATCGATCAGTGGAGAAGGTGAAGCTGCCTCTGCTGCGGTGCCTTCCCCTCCCCCACTCTCCATCCCCCTCATTCCTCCTCCCACCGCCCCCCCCTCCCTTCCTCGCTCTCCACATCTCAGAGAGTTAACTCCGCGAGCGTTGGCCGCCGCACACGTCCCGGGCGCAGTGATTGGCGGGGACGGGGAGGGATGAGATGAATAGGGGATCTAGGGAGGGGGGGAATGTGAGTGTTTGTATCGAAAGGGGGGTTCGTGGGTCACTGCCGTGTCGGCAGGCACGCATGTCGCCGAAAAGGACGTAATGGGAAAGGTAGGGCATTATTTAGGGAGGTTAGGAGGCGATGCCTCTGATTATATAGAACCACACAACTGGAAAGGGTTCACGAAAACTTTGGAGTCTTTTATTTAGCTTATATCTGCGTGAGATGAGGTTCTCCATTTCTATTCCCACTGACGACGGGATCTCGAAAAACACTGATCTTTAATTTTTAGGGAGGAGAATAAATGCTTATCTAGAAGTGTTTCTCCTTCAGGCACTGCTACAAATTATTTTTTTTCATCGGATATGATTTCACCTTAATCCTATGGTAAACAAGATAACAATACCCAATGTGAGATTCGAACCGAGACTGTTAGATTGCAAGGCCGCTACTCTGTAAACTCTCTTCAATGGTCCATAAATGTCAGTCATATACCGTTATCGAGTGACAGGAGATAGCTATCATAAATAAAAAATCAATGTAATGGGCGAGAGCCATTGATTTAAAAATGGAGGGCTCACCAATGAGGCAAAATTGGTACTTAATTGATGGAGTACAAAATTCCGCTCTTTGTAAGGAATCGCATAATAATTAACTATTCCTACTAACTCCACTCTTTTGAACCTGAATTTTCTACGCTACAGCGAGCCTGCATCCAGTGTTTATATCTTTATTCTCGAAAAAACGCACTTAAAATAAATTTTTTTCATTTTTTTCATGCTTTTATTGCCATTCTTTCTTTCTTTATAACCGAAAAAGGCAACTTTCTTTTAAGAACTTGAATTCGAAATAATGGTCACCAGGATCGCTTTTATTTTGTGGAAGAGGTAATCATGAAATCATTTATCAGCGAGTAGTGAAGTAGTGTCGGGAAATAAAGTTGATGTAATGGGTACAGGACTAGTTTCCTATTTCGAGAACCCGAATTCGAGTTCTGGCAGCAGCGGATGGTCATCATTGGAATTTTTATCCCTAGTAGTTTCAAATGTTGTGAGAAATTCCAAATTCAAATGTTGTAAAGTTTCGACTTCAAATGGGACATAAATGTGGTCCCTAAATTATCCTAGGTACCATAATCATTACACCCATTTGTCCTGAATGGCGTAAGTGACCTCAATTGCCAGTCGTCTCCCCAAATAAGCAAATAAGCATGCAGTGTAATGCAAAATTTAGTTTTTATTGGACATATGGCTCTTTATGCAAGTTTACAACCTCATAAATATACTGAGGCATGCGAAAAAATTAGTTGGCGATTATTCAAAGCAGGAAAGGAGAAGATGTAGAGCAGCAAATTTTAAAGGTTGATATACGTACATCTCAGGCAGGATGCTCTGGGAGAGGATGGACGGTCAAAGAAAGAGGAGCCTGGGGAGAAATGCAAATTTGCGCTTGTTTGTGGGGCTTCGAAGGATTTGTGTTTCCGCTCGAGTCTGTTTACGGCCCCCGTGCCGGCTAACAGCCTTTCCTCCCTCCCTAGTGAGAAGTAGTGATCCGTGTTGACCCAGAAGCGGGCTCCTTTCCAGGAAGCGGGCAAGAAGTAGTCGTGACAACGGGGGAACAGCGGAGATAAGTCGTGACCAAGGAGCGGAAAGTGGCACAAATACTGGGTGGGCATCGACGATCCCTGTGTGGGTTACGTGCACCGCGCCCTCATATAGTGTGCTGTAAAATCAGTGGCCGCATTCCAAACAATTCATGCAATAAATTCTTCTTCTGCCGTTGCTTTTTCTTTGCTGATGTGAAGGATATCTTCTTTTGGGGCTTTGAGAATATTTATTGGATGAATATCGTTTGTATGGGAAAAGGCGATTAAAAAATAATTTACCATGATGAATGAGATTTGGAAAATTTTCAAAATTCGTATGGAAAAATGTCTTACATGATAAAATATAATAGTCTTGTTATTCACTTAAAATATATGACTATTGCATACAGAAAATTTATCACTTACTGTGTAAGTAGCTCTTGTTTTACCTGCTTGATTTTTTCTGTAAACAAACTATTACGAAGATGTGTGCATTGTTGTTGCTGTAGATGTCGCCTCCCACGCAACCTTAAGGTGGCTTTTAGAGTATCGTATAGATGTAGGTTAGCTCCCTTATTGCGGCCTTTGTTGATTCATGTTTGCTTATACGCAAAACTTCAGCGTAGAGAAGAAATGCATCAAGTGATATCTCATGTGGCATCTGGCATGATTGATGGCATCAATTGGAGTTAAAAGACGGTAAATCAAGGAAAAATTTCTTTCAAAGTCGGTGTGCAAAGCGTCTTAGTAATTCCCTATCTTCAAAGAACGTGTTGCTCCTAGAGGTTCTGCCCTTACTCAGGCACTGTGGGAAAAATATTTTTATTCTACTGATAGCAACAGAAATATTATTTGCATAATTTGACGGTAGAAACGCTAATAATCTTTAAAATTTTGCTCGAATGCACTTCTGAATCCAGAGGTATCGTAATACTTAACACGTCTCGTTAATCTATGGAGGTGCGGAAATCTGTGGACTTCATAAATGATGGACAGTTATGATATTTTGGTTTTCTTGTTGACTTTTCAAGTAAATATCCAGTATCAGGACACGTTTTTGAAGTCTGTTTGGCTAACATTAATGTAATGATATCAATATGTGGGGATTGACCGGATTGAAACGTGAAAATAATGGGGCAAGTTAGGCTCGTTTTTGTGAGCTAAATATCACTCGGATTTTCAAAACGCTACAAATACTGTGTGCGGGCAATCCTGACCTACATTTAATTTACGTTTACGCAAGCCGGCCTTTACAACCGATAGCATTATTTACTATTTATTTTCCTAGCTTCCAGAATTTTTTTGTTATGAATGGTTGTAAAATAATCCTTCATTCGCAAGCATGAACATACTAGAAATTTACCGTATCCCTGCGACGTCCATTTCAATCTCAGTGTATTAACTGATATTTGCTAATTAGCATATCAGATTTTTCAATCCAGTGAAAGGCTTACGCATACACAACTAATCTTCATCGTATGCCAAATTCAAATTCCTGGTTTACCATTATTAATTTTATACATTTTGGCTTTATTTGGAATGAAGTTGTGATTATTTTAAGAAAGCTGTTATAGTTTTCGCCAGCCAACTGACCTATATTTTAAGCAATTTTTATGCTAAAATCGGCACTTCCCCGAGTTTATCTGTAACTTCTGCGTACAACTATTCCAGATATAATTTGATTGTCACGATAGAGATGTACACTTTTATTTGTAAATATTTTCCTTCGCGAAATACACGCCTCGTGTTATCACGCACAATAAGCGTTGGTAGAAGTTATTCAATCGAAATAATTTGCGTTTCCGAGGCTATGTAAGTAGCTTGTTTATGGAAGGTTTGATCAGGGAACGGTGAAATAAAGCACCTTTTAAGTAAGTAATGATATATTACTAAAGTATAACCTCCGTTTAGGAGTAATTATTAAAGGCGGCCTCCAACTGGGGAGGGCAATTTGAGCCTTTGCAAATTGGTGGGAATTCAAGCATGCTCTTCTAAAATTGAGAAGCAAACTTGAAATTATAGAGCTATTGTTCAGAGTTTGGCGTCCAAATTGCATGCACTTAGGGCTGATGTTGAAGCATTCTCTATTATGCCCGCTTATATATCCATTTCGTTGCGTTTTACTGACGGGAATAGTCGACCGTTTGCAATCTTTGGATACGCCCTGACTCCTTAGCATGAATTTATCTCGAAACATTCAAGGGACCATCGATTGCATTGCAGCCACCCTCGGTCAAGTTCCCGAGAGGATTCCGTCCAGAATGATTCCTGGGCCGCCTTGCGATGTCGCCGTACAAATGGGAGCACGGAGGTGGATGGGAGATGGTCCTGGGCGTAATGCCCCAGGAGAGGCACTCGACGGCCGAGCCAATTTGAAGGGTGATGCGAGGTCGGAAAGGGCCCGGTCCTCGGTCGGTGGACGAAGCGAGGGAATAGGATGGATGGGCAAATGAGATTTGGGCTCGTATGGATGGGAGGTTGGGCAGAGGCTGATGGGAGAGTGGTGAAAGAGGTGGAGGATCACTTTGAGGTCAAGGGAAAGGTTTCAAAGATGAAGGTGCGGCTTCTCCTTTGCATGCGAGGAAGGAAAGCAGACGACTTGCAGATGAAAATAAACCAAAAGGCGGAGGTGGCGGGTGGATTACATCGGATAGAGTTGCTGCCCATGCTAACGAGAAATGCCAGCGTGATGGGAATACGTGAGCAGATGTGCGAACAAGGTAAATGCGAATGGCGTATCAGGTTGTACTTTTGGTGACTATCGTCGACAAGAATAATTCTGCATTGCTCCGCTTTCCGCTCCTTGGTCACAACTTATCTCTTCTGCTCCTCTGTTGTCACGACTACTTCTTGCTTGCATATTGGAAAGGAGCCCTCTTGTGTGTGAGCGCTTATATATACATGCAGATTGCGACCGGTGGAGAAATCAACAATGTAAAAATCAGCCGTTCTCTGTCATGAATGCAAAGTACAAAGTACTATTATCCCTGATTTTATACGTCATTAATGCCGTGTTTTAACAGTTAAAGAGATTAAAAAACTGGCATTTACCTTGATTATTTCTAGATAATTTAAGAAAACATGTTGTGATAGACCACTATGAGTGAAGATAGAGCCGCGTTTTAACACAAGATAAGAAAAAAATATGATATAAATATGCTGTTAACTAGCTATGACACCCTACTGTGAGTGAAGAGCATGGCAAACAGTAACTTTATTGAGAACACCGTTAACTTGAGCGCTATCCCTTTCAGAGGCAGTTTTAGCAAACAAAATAATGTAGAATACATTTTTCTAAAGAGACTGCTGCACATTCTGGCTCCAGTCTCGTTTCATGAATTGTCTTGGTGTGAGCTCTTGGAGTAGGTTCAGATTTTCCCTGACAATGACCCATGCTCCATTTTCTAATGAGGGAAGGTTATTCATTGGTATCACGATCTATTTTTGGATGCCTTGTTCCCCTCCAAATAAATACGGACCATCGGACCAAAAGTTAAATTAAGGAGCTAGCCCCTACCACCTTTCCGTATATGATGCGCGCCGGGTATCCCTCTACCTTCTCTCAATTTCAGGCAAATTTTTCCCAAGCAAACTCACCCATTCCTCCATAAAAGTGGAGATGACCGCATCTATCTATCGCTTCCCGAATCACGACCAAACCGGGAATGGCTGTGCAACCAAAGATTTAGTCAGAGTTTTGTCCAAATCTTGAGTTACTTTAATGTAAAACTGAAGAAATAATGACCTTCCGAAAGGTTAATGATTTGATTATGATACAATGGAAGGAAGAGGCTATGCTGGGATGCAGTTTGTTAAAATTTGGTCAACTGATTTTCAAAGTTACCATAATTAGCATCAAATTTATTTCTTATTTTATATTAAATTTTGTAATTACTGCGCAAAATCAGAGTTTCTGCGGGGAACTTGTAGACCATGTTAGAATGATACCATTCGATGATAACATTGATGTAATGACTATTATGTTTGCATCAATTGCCTCCAAAAGGGATGGCACTTTCATCGTCAGTGTCCCCGATAAAGTTGCTCGCCGTGCTCTTCATTTAAAATAGTGTGCTATAGAAAGTTAATATCATAGCCCTGCTGTGTTTTCTCTCGTGTTACAAGCATGGCTCGGCCTTTGCTCAAAGTAACCTATCCTAAAATTTTATGACAAAAAATCTTGGAAACAACCAAGATAAATGTGCATATTTTCATCTTGTGTTCTAACACCGCATTAATGACGTATCGAATCAAGGATAGTCATATTTAATGGTAACTTTTACTACACCACAGAATGGATAATACAAAAACACGACCCTGTTTCATTACATTAGTATCATCATCAGGTGCAATCAAAGGTCAAGAACTATCTTATATACTGGGGAAGGAAGGAAGGGAGAGAGAGGAAGGAAGGAAGGAAAGGAGAAAAGGGGGAGAGAAAGAGAGGAAGGTACCAGGTATCAGTGTATTATAACTGCCTCAAGGATAGGGGAGGTGGAAGGGAACAAGCTTTTTTTACAACACATACATCAGGGTCATACATTCTCAAAATTTCGAGTTGCTCCAGGGCATCGAGCTCACGTGGACTATTGTTACAACGGTAATTTTTGTTACAAATTCGCTCAATCAAGGATAATCGACACAGACGCCTGAATTTATGAAGACCAATTTACTTATTAAAGTTGACTTCTATGCTAATAGCGAGTGTAGCGATATCTCGAACCGTATCGTCACTTGCTGGGCATCGCTCTTCTTACACATAACTTCCGGATTTTTCCAAACAAATGTATGACGGAAGTAAAAAAATTAATATAGTAAATAAGAAAATCACTAAAAGTTGGCAATAATGGCGTTCGTATATTGCTGTTTGAGTCCCATAGGCATTCACTGGGTTTAATAAATTTATATGAATTGCATTAATTGTGCATCATTACGTCAAATCACGTGCATCAATTTTGACAGTATAAATCATTATCCAATATGAGATAAGTCACAAATGTTACCTTAGGGGTTATTTTGCATTTAAAATATTTTCAAGTACAAATAAATGTTTACATAGGCAACAATGAGTCCTCCTCGTACTAAGTTATTTGTTGTTTACATTTTAAATCTCCGTTTGCAGTCATATGACCAAGATTTCACCGGATGCGTTGACATTTTATCGCAGAATCAATAAGCTGCTTGCAGTCAAATTAGACACCAGTCTATTTTCCTTACAAGTGGTTAACTGCGGTGGATAACCACCACTATCGACCCCCACTTCCATGGCAGTGCGTGGTTACACATCGAAGTGTCGCTTGCAAGCGACTTTCAAAGCCATTGTCATGGAAGTGACTTCCAAGTGCAAACCCGCATTGATAGCTAATGGCTACTCTTTACTTTGTTGATTTCTCCACCAGCCGCGTCCTTCATAGGTATGTAAGCGCCAACAATCGCACCATTACTCTAGTCTGCAGTCATCTAATCACGAAATCTCTGTTGAAGAGTGCCGACTTGATGAATAAGTTCCGTTAATCGTTCTTTTCTCGATGTTTATGATTCCAGCTGATAGAATTCAGCTTATCATCATGACATTTCACTTCTGTATTTCCAATCTTTAAAGGAACTTTCAATAAATTATCCGTGTAAACTCATAATAATACACCGCTATGTATTCTATACTCAAAGCAAAGAAGTAATTAATTATACGCATTTCAAAGTTACAGGTTGAGATAATTGCTCACACTGAATCGGAGTCATTATTCAAGGCTCCAGTTGAGCTGTGGAGAATTTCAAGCCGTGGACGACGCATCGTCAGATACATAGCCTCGTTTAAAACGCACATGTTAATTGGGCACTCTCTTCGGACGACACGTGGAAAGTTACCACGAGTATATCTTCTGCAAAATATATAACGAGCAGAGATGCGATTTCGTTTCGTCAGCGAGAAGTGGTTCGGTGGTTTCGAGGGAGAGTTTGGGGGGAGGGAGTGGGTGCTTGGCTCGGAAAGGGGAAGTGACGTGGGAGGGGAGGAAAGCGGGGGTGAGACCCGTGTCGTGGGGCTGAGTGGGAGGGGGGGAAGGGAGAAGAGAAGGGTACGTTGGAAGGAGTGCCGAGTGGTAGGAGAGAAGCGGGGGCTTATCTGCGTTGGCATTCCTTTCATTTCGTCTCGCTACCTTTTGTTTCCTCCTCGCAGGAAAACATTTTTCTTCCCCTTCTTTCCCGCTCTAACTCGATTCGTTTCGTTATCAACGCTGGCGCACATGTGTGTATGTATGGGTGTGTTCATTTGGCTGCAGCATTCGCGGGAGGCCGTGCTCTCGGGCCGACGCTCTCGAACGCGGTTACCCTCTGCGAGGATTTTGCGGCAGTAAGGGCACAAGAAGAGTCGTGCTTCATTTTGGAAATGGCTTCATTAAGAGGGCTAAATTGAAACCGCGCTCAGGGCTCCTCTCTTTCCGCGATTGTCACTCGTCACTAGAATTGGACGCCGGAATGCACGAGAGTGAGGAGGGAGACAAAAGCCGTAAACCAATTGAGTTATAAAACTAATTTTCTACTGAAGTTCTTTTGAAGACTCCGTCCGTTCTTGTTGATGCATCTGTCGGAATAATTTACTTACGTTTTTGATAACTCTTTGCAGGAATACCGTTAAAAATTAAGGGGAAAAGGAGTTTAATTTCAAATGCTTTATTTTTTTGATTCTCCCTGAAACAGGTGTTAAAATGGTACTAAGATTTCCACGGAATTTGAATGTTGTATTCAACTCTCGGTTGTTCCTCCGCGTGGCCTCATTTGATGGCGAACGTTTCTTCAGCCATCCTGCTTGCGTCTTCAGTTATGAAGAATCGAGGCAGCTCAAGATCTGTTCTAGAATAGTTATAGTCATATCCCGTCCAATGGGTCTTCCTGATTGGCTGCTCAGTTTCCCGTACTTATCGGTGTGAAAACACTCTTCCAGGCGCTTGATAGGTTGTAGCCGTCTTCTCAGTTGTAATTTTTCGGATACTGAACAATTTTGATGACTTTCCGAATCAGTCTCGGAAAGTAGAATCTTTCGTTGCGAGTAATCACTGGTTTGTTGAAGTCCATACTATGGCCAAACCCAGACCATATGTGCAAGGACCATACTCCTGCCAACTCTTTCATGAATTCAGCCTTTGTATCGGCATTTCAATCATCATTTGGAGCATAGACTGATACAGCTCTTAATGCATAGGATCAGATTTCCATTTCCATTATTATTTCGCTTATTTTATTCCAGTTTTTTAAATTTTATTTTTAAATCTTTAATGTAATGCAATAGATACTCCGTATTTGGCCTTTTTTTCTCTTATCTACTTTGCTATAAAAATGCAAATAGTCCCCTCGCATTTTATGTCTTGTTCTTTGCGTTTTTGTTTCTGTCAGAGCTGCTATATCTATTCCTTAACTTTCTAATTGCTCAAATACCTGCTCGTTGATCCCATCTCGACTTTGTGCACTACACGTTTTTATATTAAAGGTCCTTTTCCGTGCATTTTTCCATGTTCTACCTTCCTTGCCCGTGTTCCGAGGCTTTGATTGAGAAATTGTTGGATTTTAATAAGTTTTTCCGAGTGATAAGTTGCATGGCCATTGCCATAATCCCCTTCCAGGAGGACCAGGTTTTCTTCTTCTAGATTTACTCCGTTAGCCGGTTGCATTTACTCCAACTAAGGATTTCCACCTCCCCCGCCTGCCTGTTCCATGGGTGGTATTTTATTTCCCACCCTCCCACCAGTCTAGCAGGCATGCTAAGTATGCAGATAAAACAAAGAATGAAATTTTATAGTTCAAACATTACACCCGGACTATATTTATACTTGAAGTACGCACCGTTATTTATATTTGTGCTCTATAATTCACAATAGGAACATGGAGGAAGAAAAACTGTCCTCACAATCGCCTCTATCTAAGCATCATTTTGGGCCGAGTGAATTTGGGTGGCGCCCAAAATTACGGCCTGCACTTGAACTTTGAATGATTCGATCTTGCATCCGATCACTCTAGCGACTGGAATAGTAATCCATGACCGAAGGTAACCGAGAAAAAAATAACGAAACAAAGCAAAAAACAACTTTTCTTAAAAGGGTTGGTACAAAGTTCCTTTAATTTACGTTTAAAAAAAAGAATTGAGTCTATCTTGAGCTTTGGCTTTCCCTACCAACCAAGTGCCAGGATAATATCTACAAATAGGTGCAGAAATGTGAGAATCCTTAATGAATTTTTAATAGCAATGGCTACATTATAATTACAGCTTTTTAACTTTTCATAATGTTAACCTTACATCGCCTCGTATTTATTATTATTTTAATGCACGCTTTTTTCTTTCATTCACACGAATGGGAAAATTTCATGGGATTATAAAATAAGTTTATGTCCCAACTCTAAAGTAAGTGCATTTAAAGTTAGACAAAAAATCTAATTTAGCAACTTCAAGTTATGTCTAGTGTGTTAAGGCACTGTGTTTATGATAAGTTTTTTACTGTGAGTTGGGTAAAGTTTAAATCATAGGTGCCATTTCCTTTTCTGCTGGTCTGTATTACAGAAAGTATGTCTTTTTTGGTTTTATATCGATACTAATAAGTGCTTTCATCTATAAATATACGAAAATAACTATGAAAATCCGACCCTGAATGATGGGTCCCAATGCCATATCCATGTTTTTTATGCTTACTATCAATTTCCAAATATTGCCGTATTAATGCCTGAGGAAATACATCGAAATTTTACATGGTTATAGATCCATATGTAATAGGTTCGTATTTTATCTGATAACGGAGATGATCCTGGGATGGAAATACATGTGAAGAATTTTTATTGCAATCCCTAATGAAAGCTATATTAACAAGCTAAATAATGATGTCAGATCAGAATTTTAATAACATGTGTCATTGTTACAGTACTTGTGAAAAGATTTAATAGCCATAAAAGTTATAAAATGCCTTCATCACGAATTATAGAGCTGAGAAAATGAAGGTTTACCTTATCGACTATTTTTGGTGGATCTGCCTCTTAGATTTCGAGGTCGTAGGCTGACGGAAAGTACCTCTACTTGATTCATCTCATGTAAGTAAGCAAGAAAAACGATTGTCAATCATTAAAAATTCAAGCTTTCAAGCTAAATATCATACTTTGTACGCATATAATTTGTCTTAGAAAATCTCAATTACTTTAAATAGACAAATGCCCTTTCTCTAGTTGATCACTCCTCCTGTATTACTTGGATTTCGTCTCAAACTTCCATCCAAAAAAGGCCAGAAAATAATATTCAAGAATAACATATTACTTTAGTCAAAATATTCTCACTTGTACTGAAAACCACTGGAAATCACGATAGAGGACTGTTAACAATGACCGAATACTCTGTTGTTTCTTTAGCTTTACACTATGTAGTACTTTAAACCCTACCAATCCAAAAGTATTCCCAAATTCGTAAAAATTCTCAAAATTAATCTCAGTCTTTCAGGGAATAAAGACGTTACTTAAGTAACCAGTTTTTGTTGCAAAGTTGTCAAGTTAAACAACTTTCTTCAGAAGGTATAACTTTGACTATGTTAGTGAAAATAATTGTTGAACTTAAACTTTCAGTTTTTACTCTTATAAAGATGCCTTATTTCTCTGATGTGCAAGCGATAACTATTGTAAAACGAAAGAAAGGTATAAGGTATGAAGATTACTCCACTCTGGTTGTGTTTTTGTCGGTGACAGTCGATTTTTCAATCCGTTGAATGGTCTAAATAAAACAGAAGGCAGTATAGACGTGTGAAAAGGTATAACTTGATGTAATGATCCATGAAGGGTATCGGAAATAAATTAAGGTGAGTAGCATTGAGTTCATCCTACTCTCCCAAAAAAATATCGCAGGTAAACGACCTTTAACGCAAAAAATTGGAATCGGAAATTTACAGCGAACTCGACGAAAAAAAAAATGAGCACTTTTTTGCGCAAGGTACGAGTGGCGGGCTGGAAATTAAATGAGCATCGGAAAGACCCACGAATCGGCGAATAGCTGAGAGAGAGAGGAAGTGTGTGAAGGAGGGAGAGGATAGACTGGGAGATGGAATGACGTAAATTAAAAGGCACGGTTCGATTCCGGTCCGCTCGATCAGGTGATCCATTCCACTTTGGCCGAGAAATTCAGTCCTCTTTTTCCGGATAACGCGCCAACGACTTTATCGGGGGCAAATTGAGGACCACCAGAACACCACTCCTCCCCTTGCCCAAATTATATTAGGGCGCCCCTCCATTCGGATCGAATGGGGTGGGGTTGAGCGGAGAGTGAGAGGCTGACAGGGGAAGTAGGGAAGGGGCCACGGAAGATAGGGAGAGGGGAAGGATTTTTATACAAAGTGGAGGGGATAGAGGGGGTGGGGGAAGAGGACTGGGAGGGGTGGGTTAAGACGGGTCGCTGGAGACTCGAAAGAATGAGAACGAATCTCATGCACGTGAGAAGTGATCCAAGATTGGAGTCGACCGTGGAAGTCAGATTGGTTACGAGCCAGCCTCACGACTCCATGGTCTAACATTCCAAACCCAACACTTATATGGATATTATATTTGTATAAGGAATATAAACTAATTGTGGTTAGTGTTATGATATAATATTATCCCAGTTTTCATAGTCTTTGATCCACGTTCTGGATTTTTTTATTCTCATCCTTTTCCTTTCGTTTGTGTTTCGTTTTGCCATTCTGACATACATTATCTTTGAGCTTCGAGGTATGAAAGTTTTTACGATTTAGGGTTGTTTACTCAATGCTCTCCTCTGAGGACCAGGGTATCTCTTTAAGTCTGACCTATTGTCCTTGACCTGTCCGGCTTCGGTGACCCTAACAGGGGTATACAATTTGATCTGTATTCTCTTAGGTTTACTTCGTCACAAAAGCTTCCTCATCACTACAAGATGGAGGTACCAGTAAGACAGATTATCTGGTCCCCCTCCCATCATTAATTTTCCTCCCACGATTTCTATCCTCAGTCTCAACTAATTCCTTCCTCTCTTCATCTGATTAAAACTTTCCTCCTCTACTTTATATCCCTTCATCTCTTGCCAAGCATGCCACCCCTAAAATCGTCTTTCTTAAACCAGAGGCTCTAATTACTCGTTCCATCTAACTACTCTACCTTAATTTCCCCCACCATTTGCTCCTTTTCGCTGTCGTAGTACCTGATACGTTTTTGTCTGACTTACTCTCTGATCATCCCTCAGTCATCTTTCTTTTGCAGGCCAACTTTTTAAAAGTCACCGAATATAGGCTCTCCCAGATCCCGAGGTCTTTGCTCAAAAATTGTGCGGCACCTAAAAATAAATGTATCATCTCTTTCTATCGGCTTATAAGCACCATTACCAAGGATTTTTATATCGATTCTCCTCAGATCACGAGCCCCCACATCAGTGTTATTCTCCAATATATGTAAGCCTCTCACTCTGCTCAAATTTATGCTCAAAATCATGCTTAAATATATCCAAATTTTGAATCCATTTTATAGTTTCCTCCATCGATCATATCAAACTTGGATTTAATTTGCCAGAAACAATCAGGCAAACTAATTAGTAAGAGATAAGCTGTGGCCAAATCAGTCTCTCTATATGTATTACACCATTTTTTTACTCTACTTATTTTTTTATCTACTTATTACCCTGCTAGCCAACACAAGAGTGTTTGGCAGGGGGTGACTTATGACCAATATTAACTAGAGTAAAGAAATTTACTTTCACCGACATGCACCACATAATGGGTATGCTACAAATGCTACAGAATCCACTAAATTAATCTATATGTAACTAGGTAAACGTGACGCAAGAGTCTTGCAGGGAATACGCAAAACATGGTGTTAGCACTACTCGGCAGATTTAGAAAGATGCATTAGGGATCATATGAATTAAAAAGTTACACTTCCTGTTAACTAACCTACTTCTAAGTCTCAACGAAGCCATTATGGTCTCTTATCGATCACGGGAAAAACGAAATTTTAAACCTATTTGTTCTACAATCTATATCCATTGTTTTATTCTTATGAACTGATCTACCATAGTATGTTGGAGTTCGTAATGTATTGAAAACTCCTTCTGAAAATATATCGGTTTTGAATTTACTTGAGATTGAGATTGAGTCTAATTTTCAATTGACGACTTGAGAGCGATTCCCATCCTAGTTTCGCAAGAGGTCAGTTACACTAACGAGACAATCATAACGGCCTTTCGCGTATCTTGCTGGTCTTCTCTGCACACGTTCTAACTTTGTTTTTAAGCGAACTACACGTGGATCCCAAACTTTGACAGCGTATTGATTACTCCGGCTTGCTGTCGTATTCTCCAGTATTTTGGTACTAGATTGAGTTTGGATATTTCATGTCATTTTCTTGAAGCATTCACGAGAAATCATTCCGCGCAGAAGCTGCCATATTTCGTTCGGGGCCCAAATTTTCCCGAATTTGTCAAGGTTGAAAAATGGGTTGAGCGGAATCTTGGGACAGAGTGGGGCATTCGCTGGGAGTGCGAGGATGAGCGCCTTCGGGGCTGGATGGTCGGGAAGATTGGGATAATGGATAACAGAGTAATCGGATAGCTTGAGTGCCCAGGGGAAAAGAGGGCGCTATGAGTGGCGGGGATTGGGGGTACAGGGTTTGTTGGGTATTCGGGTCGGTTCCTAAAAGAGAGGGGAAGGTTTCGGCGAGCTGCAAAGGAGTTGAAATGCGAAAGGCATCCCAAGGAAGCTCTGGAGCCTCGCAATCAGTATTCTGGTGCACTTTAAAATCACCATCAAGTTTGTCCTCGCTGGATAGCTGCTTCATTTCTATTAGTAAAAGTTTGACTGGGTGTTGTTTTCTATGAAATTTTCGAAGCCTTGAATAAGATGTAAATAAAAATGAAATCGATCATTAAGGTATGGAATCCCAACTGAGGTGCAAATTTGCATTGTGACTATTAAAGTCTCATCTTCATGCGAGTGTTGAATGATTCTCATAACTTATTGTATGTACATCAATATCTGATTCTAAGGTAATGATGGAATTATTTAGAGGGTTGCTTTGATTAGCATTTGTGTTTGACAGAAATTTTTAATTTAGAATGTATTACACGTGAAAAGCCCGCTAATACTATAACTTTACAGTATTTGATAGTCATGGATGGGAGTGAATTTGTCTGAAACCAGGTTTGGGAAATATTTTTAAAATTCGAAGAACGTAGCGCTTCCTGGAATTACCCATTCGGAAAATGAAATGCAAATCTCTTTAATCAAAGCATTATTGGTGAATAAATTTTTATGGAAATTTTTGTGCCACAGGGATCACTAACTCCATGAAAAATAAAATAATATGAACTTCGTAAAGTCCACTCTTCAGATTTAATATCACACTAGGTTGAACTGTGTAAAGTCATATTCAAGGTCTTCAAAATTTAGGACTTCGTAAATGACCGTCAACTAGTGAAACATGAGTCGGAATACCTAATGTTTAACTTATAGAGCTTAATTGATGGAGCAGTTTTTCATTTAATGAATATAGCAGATCCACCAATTTATCCCTTAAACAATTGGTTTTGTTAGTAAGTCTTTTCAGATGTTGACGGATCGCTACTTTCGTTCCTAATTGTCCCTTACACCAGCTTCCAATACTTTGATCGGGACATTTAATTAGCTGTTTTTGATGAACGAATCCAAAATGGACACAATATTTCAATAATAGTGTTTAATCATATTGTTGATTGATGTTTGAAAAAGATGATCTTCCAAAAATTCAGAATAGTAAATGTTAAACAAACCATACAATCGGAATCGCTTTTTAATTTCTGTTACAGTTAACGATATATATCAGCACATTTAGTGAGTGTTTCAAATATTTCTTTCTCTTTCATACACCAAGCAGAATTTTCTGAGCTGAAAGCATGACAAATTTCTGCTAAAATAATTTAATTGCCTTTAAGCCTTTATTTATCTTTCTCATTGTCTATAATTCTTTCGTTAAGTTCCCCAAGAATATTCCTGAAATTTAGGCCCAAGAGCATCCGTTTCCGTTTCATTGTTTCTCTTCTATTTTTAAATACACTTGTGGAGACTGAAAATTGCAAGCAGGCAGGCATTTTCTTTCTTATTATATGTACAACTAAGAGCAAATGACTTTTAATTTGAGAGGATATATTTTTGAGCATATATTCATTGTTTACATTGATTTATGTCGTCAGACTGAAAGAGTAAGTGGGAGCATCGCTTCTGTTGTTACTAATTGCATTTTTTTTAAATTTATACTGGGGTAAATGAAGTTAAAATATCGAAAATAATGTCAACAGTTAACCCTAAACTGTTTATTGAGTTTAAATGGATATATTTTTATCCGTGGGTCTTTGTCAATAGTCGTGTGTTCTTTTTGTTTGCATAATGATCGGTGTAGTATAAATTAGGGTCTATACATGCATGATGAAGCCGTAATACCTCTCCTCTATAATTTAAGGTATGTGCACGTTTACTCTCTTTATTGAGATAACACGGGATTCTAAATGGGGTAACGGAAGGGAGAAGTTAGGGGGACGCTGATAAGGAAGATGATGTACGACAATTTTGGACGGCATTAGAGAGGTCAGAAAGTATGGCTTGTCTAACTGTGATAAAAAATGACTGGCGAAAGATGCATATATACGTAGAGTCCGTCCAAGATAATGGTGCAGATAATATTTAGTAATTCAAGTAAGTTGTAAACACGTCTAACGCCGTTTATGGAAGGGAATAACGTCCGCAAAGAATTCATGATACCCTTTGGTTAAAATTATTTTTTACTATTAATTTATTTCCAAACCAAGTCAATTGCAGTATTATACTGAACGTTATATATTACAAGATTACTGCGAAATCGGGTGGTTGGCATGGAGCCTATCCATGTGTCGATAAGGCCAACCGGTAAACAGGTAGAATACCAAATGGTGACTAATTGTTATCGCGCCTGTTTATAGAGAATTTTTAAAGCCTCAGTTTCCTTGTTTTATTTTCTCCACTGTAATTTTCACTTTCACTCAAAAACGGCTCACCATCGCCATACAAACATTATTATCGGCCGCTTCAACAATGAGCTACTAAGAGGATATATGCTTTGATCTTCGTGGAAAACGGCATGCATCAAGCTCGTTTAAAATATTCATATGGACTCCCAAGCCTTTACCTTCCTCTTCCAATTAACGCCTCTGGCGTCCCATCGAGAAGCATGAGTACCATTTGTTTACTGTATTGAGACAAGAATGCCCAGCCTCGGGCGAATGCGATTTCGTGCGGTGACCTCAGTGTCGGAGGAATCAATTTCGGAAGCCGAGGAGCAAAGGAGGCGAGAAAACGTGTTTATCCAGGTCTGCGAGAGAGATTCTGGTGTTGCCATGGGAGAGGAATATTGACTGTTTTAATCCAAAATATCGAACTCACTCAGTGGTATCAAAGGAACGAAAGAATACTTAGTCTTCAAGTGTACTGCAAATATTCGATCCTACGACGATTAGAGATTGCAGGCCTTAATGGTGAATTTCTATGGGGAATATTTACGCTCTTACTACCGGGTTATCGTCTTCATGAGTACAAAATTTCATGATGGAAAAATCATTCATCTTGATCTGAACTCGAACTTTGATGCGTTGATATCATACTGAGTGCATCAGGCTGTTGTGGGTGCTTTCGATTTGCGGCTATAGCCGGCGATAGACGGCGATCGCCACGCCGCGGTGCTTTCGATTTAGCGGAATAGCCGTCTATCGCCGGCTATCGGTGGCTCTCCGCTATGAGGAGAGCCGAACAAAGCAAGATCGATTTGCGCAACTGCCGTCTATCGCCGGCAATCGCCGTTCTAAATCAAAAGCACCCTGTAGTTTTAGGTTTATTCCAATCTTTCATCTCCGTCTCCCTATCAACAATGCTCCTTGTTGTCCTCTAAATATTTACCTCTTTGGTTGTCACCATGGCCATCTCATGACATAAATCTAAATATTCAGCATCTTCCCCTTTTACATTAAAAAAATAAATAAATGAAACAATCCAACTCAAATACAACAAACCAATCAAAAATACAACATCTTCCCCTTTTAAATTTTTTACTAAACGATAAAAGAAAAAAATACAACACACATACATCCAACTAAACACAAATGCATCCAACTAAACACAAATACATCTTACGCTTCACATTTGCTTGGCCTTATGTGAAGGATATTTCTCCTGTATAAAGTTCCTTGCTTGTCTTTTATTACATATGACCTTGGTTCACTGCATTTGTTTACAATCACACCTGGGGACCAAACTTTTTCTCTAGGGTCCCTAAATATCTCACAGACTGTGCTGTAACATAAAAATCGGCTTTTGGTTTACATTTCTTGTCATATATTCTTTTCGTGATTTGCTTCTTTTCAAACATAACATTTATACTGTGCGTGTATCATATTCTAGGCTTCAGGTGATTAAAATGAATCGGTAAGGTAGACAACATGTCAATGCAGCTCAAATAATGGGGGTGACTCCGTAAAGGCAATATCTTAGCTAGTCTCTGTATCCTCAAAATTTGTCAAAAGGGCGAGCACTTTATTGCATTCCATGTTTGCCTTTAACCTTGTGGATGGTGACGCTAACCGCACGATTTGGAATTCACTTTTGACGTCATAAAATCAAGTATCATGGACATCTTGGTCCAAAAAAGTTCTCAAAATTCCTAATGGAGAGGGACGCCTCGGCAACTTAACTGGCCATAGCAGTTTAGTCAAACGACTTTTCCTCTTCGGAGTTTCGCACTCATGTGCACTTGCGGGCTACTCCGTAAGTGTAATATATGACCTAATCATCGTGCTGTGACTCCTTAATTCCAACATAATGGCCAATTTCATGGAAGACTTTCCCTGTGAAAGAATTCACTATTGGCGAGAATAATTCTATAATATTCATTTCACTGCTCATTAATTTTTAGTGGAAAGTGTGCGAAGTAAGAGAGAGGGAGAGTGTGACCAACTAAATAGACGCTCTCTCGGACAAAATAGCCTCTTACGTACTTGACCATAGAAAGAGGAATAAATGAGAACTTTTTCCGCAAAGACATATGGTTGAATAATAGTTGGTGTTGTCTGCCGTTACATGGTGGAAACGATTCATGTTAAAACAATGAATAAACTTGATTTTTCCACAATTTTATTTTCTTTCCACTACCTAGGTTTCGACACTCAGGTCATCATCAGGTGACTACGGAAAATTTTTATCACAGTGAGTATATATACACATACATGAGGAAGGAGCGGGTCAGGGTGTTTTTGGGGGGCGTTGGAGGGGGAAGGGGAGGGGGGGAAGGAAGGTTGGCGGGGCGGGAGGAGTGGGAGGGGGGGGTAGGTGGTGGGTGTCGGAAAGGTTTGGCGTCGTGAGGTCGTTATGATGAGCTGGTAGGCCGGAACAGTGGGAGGTCTAGGAGGGGAGAACGGTAGGCATACAAAGTATCGTTGACAATTTCGTCCTTCGAGTCCACAGTGTTTAAAATCTCTAATTGCTCAAGAGCATCTAGGCGGAGGCCTTTCTTTTCAATGTGGAGAATTTTCGGGATGAAGTCACTCAAATGTCCTTGTTCACGTAAATTTTTTTAGAACTGGGATGTGTTGTTAGAGTTTATGAAACAAACGTGATGTTCTTTAACCCTATGCCTAAACTTCCGACCTGTCTGGCCGATGTAAACCGCAGAACATTCACACTGAAGTTGGTACACTCCACTCTTTTCTGTTAATGGGGTTATGTCCTTCGTCTTCGATAACAGATTTAGCAAATTTGCCTTATTTTAGATGGCTGGTCTTATTTTATCTTTAGGCAGGGCTTTTGTAGCTGTGTGTGATAACTGGCCAAGATAACGTATTCTCTTCCACTTCGCATCCGTATCACTGTCTGAGAAAGAGCTACCGTAGATTGAGTTTATGGCTATCTTATTGAGTTTTTTCTGATACATTTTCTCGATTAGCTGAATTGATTTCTCGATTTGTTGAATAATTTCAAATTTTGCTTGGGTTGGAAAATTGCAACTTAAAAAGGAATTAATCAGTTAGAAGAAATCAGAAATAAAACTAGAGAAAATGAAACTAAGGATGCTGATGACGCTATTGATGATATTCAGTCATTGTTAGTAAATTTAGATACCTACTAAAAAGACACGGCCAGAGCCTAAGCAGTATTCATTACTTGTAGAGTATGATTTATTTTAATGTATTTTGACAAAATAAAGGAAAAATCTTCCTAAATCTCCAGAAACTACTTGCATTAAAGGATTATTGCATTAGTAGTCCGCATTGTACGAAACATCTTAATAGAGGCAAGGTGCAAATAATAAAAAGTTTACTAAATTATAAAAATCACTCCTTTTTGGGAAGAAAAGGAGAGGACTTAATTTTAGACGAAGATTTCATCATATTGATTAAATATTCATTAACTTTTTTAGACATATCTATGAGAAATCACCCAGCCTAGACAAAATATTTTTTATGTCAATGTGGGAGTCCTCCGTGGATGAATACAAAACTCTCTCTGATTGCATAGGGTTTACGTAAGTTAAATTATAAATACTGTGAATTAATAGCAGATTATTAATTATACCTACCAATGAATTATCTAGATTTTACAAATAGTAATGAGGCAAATTAGTGGATGCATTTGGGTGTACTAATCCTAATAATGACCATTTACAAGTGCTATACTGTTGTCGTGTGAAAATTCACGAGCCACATATTTTGAGGAACTGAATGAGTTACCATAATGCTTATTTTAAACTTGAATTTTATTGCTTGATTTCGTAGACGTAATTACTACCGTCATATTCAGCTCTGTTGACTTAGAAATTATTTGAAGGGAACGTTCATCAAGTTCCTTCTTTCTGCCGTAAGTGCTTTGATACTTCGCACTAAAACCCCGCTAGGAAGTAGTCCAAAAAACATGATGCGTGTTTATCATTATGCCCTTAGTTTAACTGAGGTCTTTTGCTTGGTTAGTGACTTTCAGTGACATTTTAATTAAAATCTACATGAAGTCAGGCCCATGGTTTTTATTCAGTCACTTCATTTCAAAGGTCCAGAAGGAGCTAGTCTGGAACGTACGTACCTACAGATTTCAATGGAATGAAACGTAGTCTTACATCGAAAATCTCATTAGCGAAACCTCATTTCATTTGATGGATGACGTAAGCGTTTGAATGCGGCCATTCTAATAAAAGCAGCGGAAAAAATCCTGTGCAATTGCCCCCGTGGCCCAATTCCTCTTTTAACCTGTCTTCTTGGCTGGAGTTGACGTCTCGCGGCTTTCTTACTGTGGAAATGCAAGGAGAAATGTGGGCGTTTCGGTGAACTTATGGACGGTGAATTTGACAACCACACTCAGTGATCATTTTTCTGCTTCATGCGGTCATTATTTTTAGTACATAGACGTGGTCAGTCATTCTGCTTGACGTTTCATGCATTGTCATAATAATTGGACTACGGCTGCTCCCTTGTATCCTCTAAAGTCTAAAATTTTCCGTATCCGTATTTTTTTACTCGTAGACTGCGCAACAAAACCAATATTTGTTAAATTTACGCAGTAGAAAACTTATCAAAATACAATAACCAGCGACCCAAGACAATAAATAGAAAATAGCAGATTCACGAAACTTTTGTTTCCAAAAGTGTTTTTAGCTATTCCCTCCTTCTAATATTTACTCAGTAAACTTAATAAAAAACAATCACTTTTGCACTGATTGGGTCAAAGCGCAATGGAATTAATATTTTATCAAAAGTTATACCAAAAATTTCAAGGAAATAATTAATCTATGTTAACCACAAAAGATACTGGTTTTTCTCTTTGGCTGATTCCGCGTTTCAGTTGTCGTAAAAACTTTTGCTGGAAGAAAATTCGTATGATACTAGCAGTTGAATACTTATTTATTTTGAAAATTTTTAATCTCTTAACTGAGCTATCGCTGTGACAATGCATAGATTCGACCGAAGAAAACACGATGTGCGTACAAGCAAGTTTTTTGGAGGTTAATCTATTAATAAATGAAATAATACTAATTATGTTACTGACTTTTATACAATAACATTAACAGTAATATCATGAATCTAATCACCGAATTAAAACATTTGCTGTAGCTTTAAATGCTTTCATATACTACTGAAAAAATGTTAGCTGTATGCATAGTCTACGGGGGTCTTAGATAATTAGCAATGGCGTATGATCTAATATTTCTGTTCTCCAACTCGTATTCCTATTTCCTCCCAATATTAAATACTCCTCATATTATCATGAGATTTACATTGAGCCTAGACTTTTTTCAGTATTTCAGCTTCTGTTTTAGGAAATTTATTTGGAAAATAGTAATTATTTTTACCCCAAGCATTCCGTTACTGTGGATCACCCCGGCTCACTTTTTGTTCCTGTAAAATTCCGTAGTTACTTCCAATAAATGAGAATCTATTAAAAATTTAAACTTAATCATTTACAAGCCTTCGTCAAAAACGCAAAAGTACAAAAATATATTTTCTGGATGATTAAAAAAAAATCTTCTTTCCTCTAAGGTTCCTCGAAGTTTAAAATAGGTTTTTGAATTCTAGGCTCGATACATTATGTAACAAGTAGGTTTGGTGGAACGAAACTAGTATCTTTACTTTGATTCCCTCAGATGGTCAGCTCAGAGTACCAGAAACGATGGATATTCATGGGACAATAAAGCACTATCTCACAGGAATTTTTGATAGACGTGATCCATGAAGATTCTTCAATGTCGAAGTTTAATTTTATGTGCTTTTACTGGACATTTTCCACTGATTTATGGCAATTTTTGCATCAATTGCTTTTACTTACTGTAATAGCTGTCATTATAGCCTATTGTAAGCTAAAAGAATGGTCGTTTAAGGTTCAAGTAAACTTGGAATCAATATTTTTGTATACCGGGTTTAAAAATATGTTTTTCTTTTGCCCACAGGAACTTCCAGGACCGAGGTGACAGAACTATACGACCGCCTAAGAAGTAAAACTCAGCGCATCTCTCTCCTCTTAAAGAGCAACACTCCGACCTCTTAATCGGACGGTCAACCCGGTGTCCGTAAATACATTCTGGCCATCCACAATCCCGCCCATCCCTTTAGAGTCCCGACACACTAAGTGAGAAAGCTTTCCCTTACCATAAGGAGAGTAGTCCTACCACGAAACCCCCCCACCCCCGCCTTCCCAGTGACCCCTTTGCCCGACTCGAGCCAAGGAGGAGAAAAACAAGGCGACCCGTGGGCCGAGCCCGCGTCCAGAAAACGAGGAGCAGGGGGATAACCCCTTCGCCTGGCATTTGACGGAGTGCAGGGGAGAGAGGTTCACATACCCTTTCATTCCCCCAGAGAGGGACTGACGGAGGGGGGTGGTCGGATGGTGGTAGAGGGTGGGGGGTGAAGGATTGTCTCCTTGGCGGCATAAAGGTAGGAGACGGAGGGAGAGAAGGAGATAGGGGGAGAAAGTGAATTCTGTGCCTCCCGCGCGTCCAGGGGGGGGGAGAGGAATGCCTCAACGGGGCCCGCAACGAGTGCTGGGAGCTGGTTTTATGACGCGGAGGGCGGATCGGGGTGGGAAGGGGCAGCGTGCGTGGAAGTAAGAGGCCTTGTGAGTGGGGGCAGGCTGTGGAGGCACCCTAGGCGGGGGAGGAGGGTCCGTGAAAAGGGTTCTCGTGGAGAGCTTTCGTGGGCGAGGGGAGGCGGGAGGAGTGAAAGTGAAGGGAAAAGGGGGCGGGGTAGGGTGCGAAAAAGGGTACGGGATTCGGCCGAAAGGGGTACACCTCGCCTGAGAGAGAGACGAGGAGAGAGTGTGTGTGCTGGAGTGTCCATTTCATGTGATCCTCGAGAAAAATAATATAAGAGAGAGAGAGAGAGGAGAATAGAGTGGAAAGGAAAGGTAGAGAAGATATAGAATGTAGAAGGGGATAAGAAAGAAGAGAAAGAAAGGAGTGCATTAAGGGGAGGAAAGGAGGAGAGAGAGCCGTCACTCCTCTCATATTTCACCCTGGCTTTCTTTCTCCACCTCCACCAAACTACCGACCTCTGTGCTCTCTTCTCTTCCGTGTGTTTATTTTTCTCTCGTGAGTTTATTTTTTGCCCCTAACCCCCTCCCCCCTCCCACCCCCACCTCCACGAATCTCATAGTGTTCCTCAAGAGAGTGACCGTGGAAGAATCCCCGACCCTCATGTTTCTCCGCGCTTCGAGAAGGGAAGTGAGGGGTTTCTTGTGAAGTGGGACGAGTGTAGGAGGATGAGAAACACGAAATCAAGGTGCAGGACAATTTTGTGACGTGAAAAAGTAAACAGATTGCCCGCTCAAGGATACGACGACTCAAAAACACAAACGGAGGTCATAAAATAGTCCCAGGTGATAGATTCCGTAAACGTAAACCTGTTTGCATACGCGTTGGTTTGCACGCATTCTATTTTTCTCATTTATCCCGTCTTACCCGTGCCATAGTCTTTGCGAAGGTTCTTGTGTTGTGTTTCGAAGGGTGTGCTCTTTCTTTGTGATCTCGGCGCGCACACCTCGATGGCGTGCCCCAGAGTGACCCGGATGAGTTTATCGTGTTCAACCCCGCCCGCGGTCGGCGGCCCAGCGCGCGGCCGCTGCCTCGGGCACTTGGCATGAGGTGTGAGGCGAAGGTGGTGGTGGAGGCGAAGCGATGCACCTGAGGGCGGCAAGGGAGGTCCAGGGGGGCCTCGATGGCCTCGGGGGCGGAGGGCCGGCGGCGCCGGACGTGGGCGGGTCCCTCCTTCCCAGCCTCGCTCCCCCGACCGCGGTGGCGGCCGTCGACCCCTCGGCAACGGCGCCGGCAGTCGCCGCGACCGCCACGATGCCCGCTTTATCGACGGCTGCGGTGACGTCCCCGGGAGCGGAGGCTGCCGCAGCGGCGGCTGGGGCCGGTGGAGCCTCGTCCTCTGGGAATAGTTCCAGTGTCAACGTCACTGATCATTTCTTGGACGAGGAGACGGAGGACAACGGTCAGTGACAACCCAAAATGGACCTTCCCGTCTCCTTTATGCACGATCTTATTTAGCCCCGTCAAGTGTTTTTGCGGTATGAGAGCCGTGTATGCTTTGTTGGTAACAATGTCAACATACCGACAGTTTGTTGCTCATGGTGAGGTTTTTATATCTGTTTTGTTCTGACTCTTCGTCTGTGCACATTGGCTTACATGGCAGAAATTTTTACAGTATATGCCGAAACTTTTGCATCCCAAGCCAAAATTTGCTGATTAAAGCCCTGTAAATGTACAGGTCATAACATCAACACTGCGGAAAATGCGAACAAACATTCGTAGAGCATCAAATATCCGAGTTCTGGACTCAATATTTATGTTCATATGGCAATAAAATGATAAATTCTAATAAAACGCTAAGATAAGATAAGACGAAATAGGAATAAATATGTAATAAATATAGCAATGAAAATTAAAGTTCAACTAGAATCGTAAAACCGTCCCTGATTGGTTCTGCTTTCTCTCCATGTAATTGGTACGCTGTAGGCCTCCGATGTAGGTAGGTAGGTAGGAGTGTGTAGTAGAGTTTATATATCCACCAAAAAGCTCTACTTTTCATGAGATGAAAGTTTTGAAAACAGAATACATTAGAGAAAATGTGTATTTATTGATGAAGCAATAGCATAATTTGTCAGATAGCTTTCCATTTCTATGCAACATACCAGTTTTAAGTAGTGGTTATCTCAGCAAAAACAAAATTTGACACTAATATCATTAATAAATTTCCAAGATTGTGGGCAGAGATGTAACTTAGTAGTCTGTTCAGATATTCTCTCAACTTGGTCTTATAACCAGCCTCGTTTTGAGTCTTAGCTATATAAAAGATGCTTAACATTTTCGGCAGACTAATCTCGTGTTTAAAGTTTCCCTAATTTCATATTCAGGATCTTTTCCTCTTATTAATACATTAAATCATATTCATAATAAATTCATATCCTTCCTATTACCCCTGATTTTTTATGGAAACGGATATCCTAAGAAATGTTACACTATTTTCTATTCCTCTCCATAGAGATCATATCCAGCACATTTTATTGCCTATGAATAAATCTATTTTTTACTTCTTTTTTTTATAAGTAGTGGATGTATCTTACTTCACTACCTCTTGAAAACAGTGATATTGAAAATTACTGATCTAAAATTGGAGTTATAGTATGCCGATAAATTATACTTGGGATAATTGTTTTCATATTTTCCGATGGAACTCTCTCATTGAGCTTAGCGCAAATCGGAAAAATTATATATATTGACACTAGTTTTTTACAAAATCAAGTTAACGCGGAGTTGAATGATTTGATGGCATCATAGAATAAATCAATAGCTCATATTGCTCATCTGTGAGACAATTAACTATTTCTTGTCAATAAATCAAAGCAGAACAATGTTTCTTCAACGAGACATCAAATTTTGTGAACCTTGTTACACTGACTCTCCATCTAAAATCTTTTTTCCTTTCCTTGTTAATGGACTCGCAGTTTATATTTACTGCTAGTGTTTCACCTATACTACGCCAAAATCTCTTATATGTGATTACTAATAGGTATGTTGTGATTCTCCAAGTACACCATTCTCGAAAATTTGATAATTTCAACACATTTAGCTCGTCTATGCATTTGCCATTTTGTGAAAGAAATATATTTACTAAAACTAGCGTCCTACTAAAGCATACCTTATGCTCGTGAGTAACTATACTTTGGTTGCAGTTTCAGTAAATCAAATGGTAATTGCAATTAATTATAATTTTACGAAATGAAATCCTCTCAGAAGTTTTATAATTGATGTAAACAACAATACATTTATGGATTAATGGGTTACCGTAATATGTTCGGCTTTGGTGTGATATTTTACTCAAATGCATCCAAATATTTTTGCATATAGTCTGTGATTGAATTCGGCAAAAGTAGTCTCATTAAATGAAAAATACGTATCTTGCTCACGATAAAAACTTAGCCTCGAGATCCTGGCGCATAGTAATAAATATACCGTATTTTAAATTTCACTGCTCATTGTGTGCCATGTTTTTTTCATTCACTGACAAGCTTTATTGTTGAAAATAGTTATGCAAATGAAGGTGACTATCCTGAGCCGGCCTGAAATCGTCTCTTGCAATTACAGTTATAAATATTAGCCCAGTTGCTTAGTTAATTAGAGTAATTGCCTCTAGCCGTATCTCTGAGTGGAGTATGCGGGTGAAATAGAAATGTGTAGCTGTGGCGCCGGTGGTCTTCTCCCAAGCACGGCTGAAAGCACGCAATCCAGAAGGGCTTGTGAAGTATATTGCCCCTCGTGCGTGAGTCAAAGTGATTCACGCACTCCCGCGCAGATGGTTTATAGGAGAGTGACTCCCACTAATTTTACCTTGATAGAAAAATAACACTAATGGAATTACAAAAACACTAGACTATAAGTTAAATTAATTTTTCAATCAATCTTCGTATATTAGCTCGAAATTTTCTATTTTCATTTGCTAAGTAAGGGTATTCTCTTGTACGTACATCGATTATAAAAATAGGTATTTGTCTTATTTAATGATCGAGCTTTGTTTTTTTAGCATACCGAGCCTTTGATATTAGCCAGCATGTATCTAATCAAACCGTTTGGTCACGCGACACGAAAAAATGGGAGTCCCATTGCATCAACAAATAAAATTACCTCTCACTATCTCTGTCTCCCTCTGCCATCTTCTGGTCCGTGGTTTAATTCTTGCTGATGCTCACCACCGATAGTCACCTCACAACTGAATTGTGCTTGCTTGAATTCTACGGTGACTCGAAATTTCGAGGTGAATAAAATTGAGCTTATATTTTTACTTATCGATGATGACATAGCGTATTCAAAGTTTTTAGTTAACCCCTGGAAACCCGTGCCACAGGGGTGCCAAATCTGAAATATTTAAGGGTGAGGTATTTTTTTAAACCAATAAAAATTGTCAATGTCGAAATATTTATTTATGATAGGCACAATCTTCTATGACTAAGATTTTTTTAGGCTTCTTAGTTTGTTATTTTCCGTTTTTATGAGCGCAAAAATGACTACAAATATTGTTGGTTCCTGGTGGCTAAGTAACAGATAGGACGTTGCCGCTTTCCTTAACTTTTGCAGCTATTAATTGACTTATTCATCCTTTGGGTATTCATCTTTCAATTTAACAGCGTAACAAAATTAAATTGAATATTGTTCCCAAAATATCTTACAATTAATACAAAAGAATCCCACACGATAATTATCACGCCACCGGCACACGCAAGTATAAGGTACAAATTGGTGAGCGATAATATTGCTCTCTTAGGAGGGCTCTCATATTGGAGAAGATGTGAAACTTCCAATTAGTTGAGTATTAAACTTTTCTGTAGTATGTCCTGACTTGGGATTTAATTATAAAAATATTTTAAAGATTAACTGACTTAAAGTTTCAAAGCATCTTACACCACTTACAACACTTAAAGCCGTCCAGAGTTTTAGCGCTATCGAGTTAAATAGCTAAAGTTGGTTGAGCTCTGATGCTGACGCGGCTACAACATCGTTTTTCCGTTCATTAAATCTGAGAAATTCAGTATGCTTTTGACACATATCCATATCCATTTATTCATGTTAATCGGTAGCTATCTCATTCTGGGAGTCAACCGGAACTGATGACTTCGTTCTGAAAAGGCATCACAATAACCGTATCAAGAGCTAAATACTTTACCTATAGCAAGTCTACTCATTGCATGTGAAACCGCTTGGTTGAATCTGTCTTTGTACATATATCACATGAGGGAGTTAACAAGTTGTTCATTACGAATTAGGTTATCTCGGTAAATCATGCGCGAGATCGTCACTTCGCCGGACTGGGTATCGACTTCGGAAAGTGGAAACATGAAGATAATCTTAGTAGAATAATGGAATTAATTTGCGAGTTTATTAATTCAATTTTCTGGTTAAATGTTATGCTAACATTAAATTTGACTCCGGAATTCTTCATACACATTATGCGTGAGTAAAGAAAGATATCAACGCTTGTGAAGTATTTTAATGCCTTAAGACTCGATTATCGTTTAATTTCCAAGAAGAAACAGCATGAATAATTAAAAATTGTCTTTATTATTCGTCAGTGCAAGGTGAGTCGTGATAAAGGTAATAGTATAGTTATAGGTAATTTTTTATTTATTGTCGACTTCTAGCCCGTCGAGGAGAACAGAAGAGCAGCATATGTTCCATAGGTTACGCTATGAAACCCACTTCAGACAGTTTAATTTGCAGAATACTGATTATAATAATGAAACATGTAGAAAGAGATCTGCTAAATACACAAAGCTCTGCTATATATCTGAGTTCTTACACTTAATCATAAAATCAGTTATGTAATTAAAGACAAAGTGCATTGTTGTAACTTGTAGACATTGAATATTCTTATTCGCCGCATCTTAAAAATCTTAAAATTGGCATTGGTAATGTTGCAATAAAGTTAGTCCAACTGTTTTCCGGATACAACGTTTTCTTTTAGAATACCTGTTTCCATACCTTTTCGTATAAATCTTGGCAAATGGCCAAAACGAGGTTTCAGTTATTCGGCACATCAGCATCAGCAGAAGAGGAATCCTAATGCAGTTATTGTTCTTTGACTAAAAACCAATTTATTTAAAAATAATGCGGATAGAGTATTAATAATCCAGGTAAATAATAAAGCTATCACATCTAGATCTCTGTCTAAGTAAGAGAGGTGCTATTTTAGGATTTGGCGAACTTACCGGATACCTCAAATGGCTCAGGTGAAGGAATTTGTGAGGCCTGAATCCATAAATTTTTTACGCCCTTTAGCCAAGAGCCAGATGTGCTCAATCTCACAAATGAAATTTACCAACTTCGGTCAATGGTGGTTTTATCAGGCAGATATTTAATGCTAATCGTCTCCTCTAAAATATGTTACAATAACCTTGGATACTTTTTGATCAATTTGATCGATTGAATTTGAGATCAGTCCGTATCTATAACGTAATTCTCTGCGCCAAGGATTTTCCGATCATTAAAATAATATTATTTTTTTATCTTCTGATATATCTTATCATAACTTTGTACTGATAGTGTCATCAATCACACTCTTTCACTAATTTTTCAAACTGTTTTCCTCTCTTTCCTTTCCTCTTTATTGAAAAGGACTCTAATACTCTTAATTTGTTATTTTTGTAATTATACGTTCTTTTGACACGTTAAATTAATGAATGCATCGATAGCTTTATTGGCCTTGCATATCGGTTTAATCGCATCATGCCAAAGGTATCTTTGAAGTAGAATATGGTATTACCATGCGTCTGTATGAGTCACATTATAAATACTGCTGAATCAAAATTTTATGCGATAAATTTGCCTTTCGCAGACAGCCTGAAGATATTTCATTTTGTTGAATAAATAGTTCCTACTAGAAATTTTATTCGATATATTTGTCTGAGGAGAATTTATTTAGTTGAATATTAATTACATGCTTTTTGAAATTAATGATAGGTTAACAGTTGGTGCAATTATGGATTCTGCATAACAATTCACCCATTATTTCCACCAGCTTTATTATCTGAGATGATATTTCAACTGAGATTGTCAAAATATGTGTTAGAGATAAGCTTAAATTTTTATAGAGCTTAAGGCTCTATGCAAATATAAATTTAAAAGCTGACTTTTAGAAGCATTTGTGGCTATAAAGGCCGTTTTACACGAGGCACTTTATTGCACAATTTAATGTACGTATGGAGGTGCATTGAAATTTGCATAAAAAATGGTAGAATTGCTAGAATTCGTGCGAAAATGCATAAACGACAGATGGGAAAAGAGCCCCTGCTCTAATTCCGTTCCATAGTTTTTGCAATTCCTGTTCATAAAATTGTGCAACGAAGTACCTCGTATAAAACGGCCTTACGAATGACCGTGTGATTTATGTAAAGCTTTGACGTATTTGCTCATTGCAGGTTTCTCCGAAATGCAGACCGTGGCGCTGGCGTGCATCGCTACTCTCATCCCTCTGTTCATCATCCTCGTCGCTGCGTTCGCAATCAGGTGAGGACAAAAGACGGTCGACGTCCTTCCCTCCAAGGTCCTCCCGCCCCCTACTACCCCACTCGCTACTCCTTGAAAACAATTCAATGCATTCCTCCCTACATCCGGCACCTTCGAACTTTTCAGGCTGTGAATGGGGCTTTTTTTCCCTTTTCACTGCATTCAAAAACTGCATAGTTTGAACTTATATTTTTTCATTGACAAAACGAGACTAATTAGTGCTAGTAAGAAATTTCGTGCGATGTAAGCATCGGCTTTGATTAGCAGAAAGTGACTCTTCGGATCGATCTTTAGGGGTGTCATTGAAAACTCCCTCTGCTATCCTAATTTTCATTTGCTCTAAATCGTGGGATTTTAAGATTTATGACTGCAACCAGTGGGATTTCTGTAGCTTAAGCCTGAACATTCACCTCTTTTTCAGCACTTAGAGAGTTCAATAAAGTTTAAGGCCAAAACACTGGAAGAATGAACTGAATTTTCCTAAAAAATCATTTACTGCGGTGATCATGTAGTTTATGATCCATGCACTTGCTTTAATATCAATGCAATTATGTTAAATAGCACCAAATACATAATAATGATGAGCCTAATTAAATGTATCAACAATTTTATGCTTCGGCTTCAGATATGGAGATGTTCTAAAAATTAGCGTTTTAACTGAATATTCTTTTACCAAATGCTTATAACACGACTTTCACCATGAGTAGCGGAAGAGTTAACCAAAAAGTAGCAATTTTCGGTCAGAGAGCCACACAAAGGCAGCGAAATGTGTTAGCTCCTTGTTTGATTTGGCGTTTCGTGTAGCATAAATAGACATCTTATAGCTTTATATATACGACTTTTCCCCACTCTTTGACAAAAAAATTAAACATTTTGTTAAGAAGTGCATAAATTATGTATCTAATAAACTCGAGCAATAATCAACTAGAACGGCAGAAAAGCCTTCGAACCCTCTGCATTATCATCTCTCTACATTTGGCATTGATTCAAAATATTTCAAAATCATCCGTCGTGTATTAATTACAGATTTTCATCGGTGATGAGTTGTGAGATAACTTATTTTAAGTTGATTTATTTACAGCCCGATATTGCACATTTTACGCGAGGTAGCTGTAATGAGTAGGAATTGAATGTAGGGATTAAGGCGGAAAGTAAATTACCCGCGGAAATCCTTCCCCCCCTCCCTTATTCCATCTTCGCTGCGTGTCATTTAAAGGCGACATTTTTCCTGGTCTCTCACTCCTATTCTTAAAAGCAGATGCCCTTAGCCGTTTGCTCTTCTCTTCAACTTTCACTCATAAATTTTTAATGTTCTTATTCGTCCGCTCCCATCTTCTTCGCGCTCCAAATGTCACCCTTTCCTTCCTCTTCTGTCTTCGTCGACCATTACGTGATTCGTCGGCGCTTGAGATGCGATTGTGATTGAACCTGCTTGAATTGAAATTGCAACGCTTGAGGGAGGGCACCCATTTTCGCTCCGACCGTCCAATGCAATAAAGCGACGGGATAGTGTGCTGAAATTCCCGGCGTAGTTGATTCGATGCATGACGCTAAATTAGCATGAATTTTTCATGCGGCGGAACCGGGGCTAGAAAAGGCTGAAATGAAAAAATCCATGAAACTTGAGTGCTACTTTTGGAAGGATATCAAATCATCCTCTTTCATCGGGAAAAATGGCCTGGTCTTTTTAATATAATGGCTTTTGTAACCGTTTTTGCTGGCTGAAAGTTTCGGAGCATACAATGCCATTTCAAAAAGATGTTGAACCTTTAATAAGATATTAACGAAGGAAAAACTGGGCGGTTTAGATCGAAAAAAGTTTAAAAAAAAACCATCCAATGTAAATTTAATGGAGTGGCAATTCCTATAATGCCTCTTTACAGAGTTGAAAATTACCATATTTCCGCAAAAAATCATTCTTTGAATTATTTCAATTTAAAAGAGCCTCTGTTACCAAATATATGCGATGATATTAGGCTTGAAAAACCATTTAAAAGGAAAATTAGTGTCTTCCCCGATTTGTTTATTCAGAACAAGTAAATACCAAACCGCGGCATTTTTCTAAGAACATGACGTGCCTTAAAGTATCACTGAAATGGACAGTTAAAAATCCGCTAAAAAGAGATTGGCTATCATTGGTTTCAATTCATGGTCACGTAAATATTAATTTAATCACTTAGGTAAAATATTTTGGAACGTTAAAACTTTAGAATAAGCTTAAGACGCACAAACTATAGCAAACATCGGAATCTTTTCCTATGAAACTTTACTCTCAATTCATTCAAATGTTTTGCTCATATCGAATGGCATAGGCTCAGGTTGGGTACAATAGTTGATTTTCTTTTAATTATGTAAAAAAAGCGATGCACTCAGGAGTAAGGAGGAGAGATTTTTGGCCGAATGGACGAGGGTGGAGGAGGGGTGGGAATGAACCTCATCGGCCAGTTGGTACGCTGAGAAGTCATGTGATGACATTACAGCTGTACGCCAAAGGCCACGAGTGGATCCGTACGCAACAGACGCTTCGGAGTCTTTGCCATTCTCGAATATACATCCACATGTGTAAACATTACCACGGGAGTAGTTTTTGATGCTTTTGCGTTTGGTATTCGGTCCCTTAATGCCGATGAATAATAATGATGGTATATTATGATGACATTACGCAACAATGGATAATTCTTCATCGTCAAATTATTTTATTTTTACCTTAAATGATAAAATTTAATAAATAGAACCCAAGGAAATCGTGTTGATGAGTCACAAACTGGCTAATTGAAAGGAAAATTTGAAAAAAATTTTAATCAGCCTCTGCTACTTTGACATCGCAATGTTTAATGATGATTGGCCATTTATTTTACTATCTGTCAAAGTTGACTGTCACCCTCTAATCCTAAACAAAAGCATTAAAAGTGTAGTTTCATCAAAACTAAGATATCAGTGTAAAAGACGTAAATGCTCAGTATAAATCTGACAATGTAGACGGGAGGGACTTGTGAATAGGAATTGGAAGTGGGAGCGGAAGAGAAGTGAAATGTGTTTTTTTAAACGAAGTTCGTAATATTCTTACATGTCTCACAATTTTTTTACTGAAAAATTTAAAGTTGGAAACAAACACCAATATGTTTTTCATCAAGCTATTTTCCGTGACAGATTTTCTCCTAAAAATTGATATAATTGACTGGGATGACTTAGAGAAACATTTCTTGAAGAAGATTTTCGCTTCATTCTCAAAGATGGTGGAGCGCAAGCGTGTTTTGTTTTATTATGAATTTTATCATCAGAAAACCACAGTATTTTGGTAATTTGGTTAAGCCAATACGAGCCTACGAAAATGAATACTTTCCAATCAGTTGGTTTTTCTTTCCTAAAATCAATACAGAGATTTAACCAATACTGCCTTAGCATTTATTAAAGTTTTAATTCCTTCTTCTCTGAAATATTTTGTTAAAGTCGGTTAGTCTGGAGATAATGTTATAAATTTGAATTCCTACACGGGAGACATCATTGACAAGTTACGCTATTGATATTTCCAATAATTTTGATTTAAGCTATATATAACATTATTAGTGATTGGAACTGCTATTTCATGATGTAATCATATGGCATGTACATCAGTATCCTAAAACGGCACTATTTGCATCAAAATTAAGGTAATAAAACAGTAATTTACCGGAATAAGAATTAATCGTAAGCGCATTTACTTAACGCATTTCTTAAGGATGGTATATTATGATGGACGTTACGCAACAATGGATAATTCTTCATTGTCAAATTATTTTTTTTTACCTTAAATGCTAAAATTTAATTAATAGAATCCAAGGAAATCGTGTTGATGAGTTACAAACTGGCTAGTTGAAAGGGAAATTTGAAAAATTTAAGTTTTTAATCAGCCTCTGCTACTTTGACATTGGAATGTTTAATGATGATTGGCCATTTATTTTACGGTCCCTATCTGTCAAAATTGACTGTCACCCTCTAATCCTAAACAAAAGCATTAAAATTGTAGTTTCATCAAAACTAAGATAACAGTGTAAAAGACGTAAATGCTTAGTATGAATCTTAACAAAAAATTCGCGTTCATAAGTATTAGATAATTGACGATTAATGGCTACGAGCGGGATTCCCTCTCATTTAGACTATTCTGCGAGTGACTCTGTATATGTAACACTGCGGATACTAGTCACGGTATTCTCAAAATTTGTCAATATTGGTAGTGTTTATGGTGAATATATTTTTCATTTGGGGAAAAACTTTATAAATATGTTTTTTAGCTCTGAAAAATCTCATGGCGAAATCTCAAAACGGTTAGGTCCGAATATTTTTCCATCAACTTTCTAATATTTCCCTTATTGGCCAAAATTTCGTGCAGAAAATCGTGTATATGATGGTTTCACAGTTTTATTTGTAGTAGGATATTTTTATGTCTTGCATGACGCGTGATGAGTGTAGTTGTCTAGCTCCAACAGACAGCTCAACTTACTTCACTTCCTTACCACGCTACCCTAGAAAGGAACTGATGCATAGTGGCACACATCTGGTCAGGCTGATGCTAGAGACAGACTATCATCGAAGCTTCTCTATTTGGATACGCTGATTTATAACTCAAGTGCTATTTTTCACGGTGAGGCTGCGCTCTGAGAAATTGATGCACCTAATATTTCTGTCTCCTACTTCAACACCCAGATGATCAGGTCCTATCATCAGTATCCCAAAACGGCACTATTCGCATGAAAATTAAGGTAATAAAACAGTAATTGCATTGATCCTCCGCAAGCATTGATCATGTCGTACCATTGCTAATATAGATAGCTTTCAAAGGCTCTCTTTATGGGGAAGATTTTTCAGCATCCTACGTGTATTAATGAATCAACAAGTCAGGAAAGAATTTTCGCTTTCGAAGCCTTGTGTTAGAGGTTAATGCGGAAGGCCAAGTGTTGTGGTAAAATGATACACGTGAGAGTATGCCAAGGAATGAGAGTGGAGTAGAGCAAAAGTTGCAGGAAATTTAGAGTATAAATTCATGAGAAAGAGATATCAGACAGATTAACAATCGGGACACAAAGAAATTTGTTGGGGAAAGGTAAAACTCATAAACTACAGGCGACCAATCCTAGGGTTACGTAGCTTATAGATACGGATATATACCCTTTTTGCCCGGGTACTTTCAATAAGAATCATAAATGTACTTGGGCGCCAGAGTTCACGATATGTAACGATTGACTGATGGTCACTGTCATTCGTGTTGCGTGGCAAAATATGTGTGTCTGAGAAATATAAATGGTATAATTTGTTTCCAATGCCTGAAGATTATATTAAATTTATAGAATAAAATTTTTTCGTTAAAAAAATTGAGTAAGAATGGGCTAAATTTTCCATTTCTCTCTCCTCTCACTGTAGGTCCCTTCATGCTCACCACCTTACATATCTCTCACACTGTACTTCTCTCCTTCCACCCACACCCCATACACTACTTCCCACGTACCTTTTCTACAGTTACTCTTTCCCGTCTCCCTCCGCCCCCTGCGCTCCACTCCCTCTTGAAACGCCCATTCCGTCGCCCACACTGCCGTCCTGCCCGACTCCAATACCTCCTTGACCTTTTCATTTGCTCTGAGACACTCTTTAAGGCATCCCGCCTCAACCTATTTGCATTTGTCATTTTCCCATCCCTTCTCCATGTTTGCGTAGGATAGACAATAAATAAAGCTGATGAAAGGCTCTCAAAGTAAAAGTGTGATGAAAAGAGAGGTATGAACTCTTTTTTAGAGTGTCGACTTTTATGGCTCTGGAACTTGACCTATGAGGAATGAGATGGAAACCAGAGTGTAAGTTGAAGGGTTTTTTGATGTGGGCTGGAAGAGGGATAAAAAAAATGAATTGGGTAAGGAAGAAGATCCACGATGATGTGTTAAATATAGTCCTGGAGGGAAGAAAGTCAGTGTGGAGATTGGTAAGAGACAGAACATGTTTTCGAGTGCAATGTAGGAAGGATAGCCCAAGATAAGAAAGTGTTCATGCTAAAAAGAAAACTTCTGTGAATCATTGTTCAATGATGATAGATGATGTGTCTAACAAACTAGACAACAGTGAGTGCAAACATTCGTGTGGAGCTTGCCACTCTATGGATCAGAGGCATGGTCTATTAAAAAAGCTGAAATGGACAGACAAGAGGCCTTCAAAACCTGGTGCTGGAGGAGGATGCTGAAAATATAGTGGACGGACAAAATTAGAAATGATGATATCCACAGAGTAGAAAGAAAGGGCCATATGGAAACCACACAGAAAAGAAGAACCAGATGGATTTGACACACTCTGAAAATGTGAGAAGGTTTGTGAAGAGCATAATTGAAGATGAAATGGAGGGAAGAGTCCCCATAAGAAGACTCAGGAATTAGTTCATGAACCAAATAAAGAGGGAAGTATGTTAGAAGAGCTAGCTATCACGAGTTAAAGAAACCTGGCATTAGATAGGGCAGGGTGGCGGGCTGCAATTTCCAATCTTAGGATTAAACGACCAATGAATGAAGTTTTAAAGTCTACCCAAGGGAACAATGGTAGGGATATTGTAGGGAAAATAAAATATTTCAAAATCGCGGATTTCAGAGCCCATGAATGATGTTTGAAGGCCGAAAGGGTTTAGGAAGGGGATTGTTTAAGGCACATATTTGACGTGACGGATTCTGATTACAATGGACCAGTTATTTGTGGGGTTGCGATTGCTTAACTGTTCTGGAACCTACCAGTATTGATTGATAGAAAGATGTGCAATGCACATTGTGCATGTATTATATTTTCTCAGACCCTCGCATAAACTCTCCTTAGTTAATTCTATCATGCCAATGCATCAAACAGTTATCATTTTATCTTTGGTAGCTCGCCACTAATTATCGTATTTGCAGGGTAACTCTTGGCGTCAGGGTGTTTATTGATCCCTGTCTTGGAAGGTAAGTGACGGTGAGTTTGTGAAATTGATGGTGGGTTGAGGAGGAAAATTTTCCTGAAGTCTCTCTGCTGGGCATAACTAAAAGCAAAAAGATTTACTGGTCTGTTAATTGAAGTACCCACATTTGACCATTCGGAAAAATATTCTTGCTAATATGCTACAATCTATTTAATTTTATAAAGCTAATTTTTGGAAGATTGTTGGGAATCAGCAGTCACCAGCTATTACGATACATCAAAATTGGCAGTAAATAGGTATCGTCGTGCTTCAACGAAGCCACGAGGATAGATGAAAATCGTGGGCAATTTCATTTCCTGTGCATTGAGCCCAATAGTCGAAAGTCTGGTCCTAGAAAACTTTCCTTCGTAGTATTTCAAAAGTTTCCTTCGCCAATCATAAAGGCAGTTAATAATATTGCATCCGCATGTGTATGTGTCACCAATTAAGTGAACGCATTCTGCATCTAAAAACATAACATTTATTTTGACACTCATTGACAAAATCAATTATATTCACCTGAATGCATAGAGTAAGTGGAAGACTTTCTGTTGAACACATTAAATTAGAAGTATTTAATGCAGATTATGTTCCGAGGGATGACAAAATTTTCAAGCGGAAGAAACATTGTAAAATAAATCGCTAAAAACCGGGAAATTTTGTCATAGCAAGGAATCGAACCTCCTTTAACATGAAACACTATTTTTTATACTCATATTTCATGTACATTATTATCTTACAAACATTGAGCGTTTTATCTCAGTGCATGCTGGGACGATGTTTGTGGATAGAAGACGAAAAAAATGGATTGTACGTGACAGTATTTAGCTTTTGATTTAGCCTTTGATTATCTTTAAAGATAAATTAATACAGCTCAATGCTATGCTTTGAGCTGTTTTAATGTTCAATATTTTTTTATTTTTATGTGCAATATTTTTAATATGTAATACTTTAGGCGTAAGATCTTATTTTGTATTGCTTAAAGAAAAGGACCTTTAAAGTCGTAGTTTTAGGAATGCTGTAATTCTAATGGAAGTGATGTAATATTCGCAGGAATGAATTCACATTCAAATGTAAACTAATAGATCTTGAAATAAATTTTGGATCTCATGTTTCTCTGGTTTTCTTTCCTGGTGTATTTTCCACCAAAGAAAGCATTGTGACTGTGATATTCATTTTAGCTCAACAGAGTATCTTGTTCTCGAGATGTCTTTCCAGGTATATTCCGGTCACAGAGCTTGCCCTATCACGGAAGGCTCCTTTCTATTTATAGTTCATTTTCATCAACATCTACGAAATACCGTGTAAGCCACCACTAGTGTGCGAGAGTGTGTGGCACGAGGTGATTCCACACCAAGCATGCAGCACTCATCCCAGCTGAAATCAGAACCGCATACCTTCGCCCGGATGCCAGGCGCAGGCCAAAAGCAGTAAGGATAACAATACGTGGTCAGATCAGAGACTAGGATGTTGACGAAAATGCTACCATGCATCACACTGTATAAGATACAACTTCTGTTTAGTATCATTAATACGACTGATGAATAGAACTTTAAGGTACTCCATCGTGCAAGAGCCATATCATGCCGGAAATTCCGTGCGTGGTGAATTACTAATAGTAATTTTAAGATATTTATCACAAGAAGAAAACCTACTTTTTCTAGTGAGGGGCAAAGTATGCTAGGAACTGATCCATCTTAACTATTATGGTACTTCATTGTACGCAGATAAAAATGACATATTTACTCTTTCGGTTCTGTAGTCTATGTCCTTCATCTTATGCCTGAGATCGTTTCTACCATAATAGTATGGCTCTAGCAAAATATTCCGAACGTCCAGCAAATGGTAGATCATATCTTTCTTTCTTTTTTAAAAAGATTTCATTATTATTTTTCCCTTCGATCAGATAGTGGCTCTAATCCTAATTTTCTCAACATTTCAGTAACACTGCTATGTTTTTCGTAACAATTTTTAACAAACCTTGTTGCTCTACGTTGTACTCGATCTATATCTGAAGCTTGTCCTACTTCGTAAGGGTCCCTAGTGGCGTCCCTCCAAGTGAGATCTCACGAGAGAAAAACACATCGCTCCTTTACTTTATCGTCTCATTTTCCCGGCATTCTTTAAAAAATCCCAATTAACGATTTGCCTGCCCGCAAATTTCCCGTATGTGCTTCCTCAGGACAAGCCCTGAGTAAGAGTCACATCTAAGTGCTTAGCTGACTATACATTTGGTAGTTCGGCTTGATTAGTTGTGTACGCTTCGTGAAGCAAGTTTGTCTTATTCCGAAATTTCATAGCAACGCGCTTTTTAAAACTTAATTTCAAATGCCAAATATTTCACCATTCGTTTATAGTTCTTTTTATTCCTGCCTAAAAGTTTCCTTTACATGGTGACCAACATGAGACAAGGGATATTTTCTTTAACAGTGCAGTTATATACAGCAAGAAAATGAAAACTCTTGAGGGAGTGAATAAACATGTCGGAGTTAATGGGCATTTTTCTCTTGCCACAAGAAAAGTGGATCTCATTAGTTTGAGGTAGTACTTAACTGCAAGAAAACAAATAACTAAATTTTAAAGCTTTTCCTCGGAGATTTTACGAAATCGCTGTCATTGGCGAAATGGGAGACGATTTTTACGGTCACTCAACGTACGTGCTCTAAGTCCCCCTAAATCATTGGGGGTGCTTATTTCAAACACTTCGAGATAGGCTTTTCTATGGTTGCCCTTTTTTTTACTTTTTTCATGCCTTTCTTAACTTCTTCCTCTCCTCTGATACTTGGACTAAGTTTGACATTCTTATCTTAATTCCTTTTATGTGATTGTGAAATACCTTTTTGCCGTTTGAAGCTCTTCAGGATTGTCTTAAGTAACTCCATTACATTTCCCTTTTATTCCCTCTCCTTCTTTCCTTCTCGCTCCAACTCAAGCACAGATAAAGGCTTCACATGTTTATCCCTGTTATTTTGATAATGACCGCTAGCGTTGAAATCTGAGTCGAATGTGATAAAATCTTTTGAGAAAATTTAACTGAGGGGTTTCATTAAAAGCGCATAGAGCTGGATGTAATTGTTCATTGAAAGGGGCCTAAATCTCTTTTTTACGCCCATTGCTCGTCCTACGCAACTTTACCTGCTTTCCTAACTCTTGGTACTAAAGAATCTTTCACCCGTAACATTTATTTCACTTCCTCGCCTATCTAATCCTCTCCACTTCCATGAGTGGCAATTTTACTGTTCAAATGAAGCTGAAAATTTTTAATTTAATTCTTTATGATGAACGTCAATATTTGCTTTGTTACTTAACAAATATTAGTTAATACCAATTCCGAATATTTTAGTGGCATTCATGCCCCAGTAAATATCTTCATTGGTCAGCTGATGACTTGATTTTGTTGTCCAAGATTGTTAATTGCACCATCAAAGTTGAATAAACTCACAGGTCGGTCCTTAATAGCTCAGCAATTATTCCCCAAATTTTCGCACAAGTAAGTAAATTGAAATATTCTTTGAGCGTCTTGCGGTTGATCTTTATGATTTACAACCATTTCATGGTACGACTTATTTTGATATTTTCCCCAAAGAGAATCATTGAGAATATTTTCATCATAACAGTCAAAAAATTTGGAAAATTTGAAAAAAAAGTGAAAAATTTTACCTGATTGGAAGTATGAACAAAATGGCAATGAATGGCAATTACATATTACAACGGCAATGGCAAAATTACGAAATTTCATTTCAAGATGGAAGTGATTTCAAATGATACTATTACAATTGAAGAAAAATGCATTTTTAGGGATTTTTATTTGTGGTAATTCGCACTACCCTATCGGCTCAAATATTTCACTAAAGAATGAAGATCTGCGGGTTACGGCAAGCGAACTTAGTAATTTTTCACGGTGCCAACTTCAACTAAAAAGCCAAGCGTGGAATTGGATAACTCTTTATTTAATGTGAAAATAATATTTAAGGGTTCTATGCGCCTTGCTGAGCACGAGATGACCTTAGATACCCTCAAAGTTGATCCTTCCCTTTAATGCGATGGAATGTCGTGCACGCCCTTAAACCCTTAGGGGCGTCGCTCAAAAGTCCTCAACCGCCCAGGTATTGTGTTTATCGGTTACGCCTTGCGCCCGCCCACTGTCCTTCGGCTCGCTTGGCGCCACCTCTATGGAAGAATTTAATGGATAGTCACTGGAGCGTACCTCGCTCTTAAAATTAGGAACGCCTGTCGGGATCCTGCGACCTTGATACGCTCTACTCTCCTGATGCCGCACAAAATTATGCCTGCTTGATTAGATTCAGAGTCCTTTATAAAAATAGTGTTATGTCATCGATTTAACTATCCTTTTATATGATAAGTTTTCTTGGTCAAATTACATTTTCCCTTCAATTTGTTGTAGTTTATCCTCCTTTTAATTACATGTCTAAATAACAAGTATACGTCAACACTTGGGAGTTTGAAAGCTGATTATTCAACCGAGGATTGACTTTTGTATTTTTATCCTTTTTTTTGCAAACTGCTTAAACGTTGTTGTTAGCCGTCATGCATTTTATTGACACTTTTTTTCTCCTGTGTCGTTTCCGCGCACGGTGATGGATTTAAGCAGTTTATTAATGGATATTTGGATATCTGGGGGATAGACATTGTACTGTCTAACTGATTATTTCCTTTATAATACCTCAATATTTAAAAAAAACTTGATAATATCGTTGTATCTGCTCGTGTAGAAAACACAATTATGGCGTAAATAGTTGTCGGACAGGAAAAAAAGGTGGTCAGAAGAGAAACAAAAGGAAGTATTTTGGCCTCACCGCTCGGAGAGGTGAACGGAATAAAAACATTTATGGGGATTCTGTACGTGCTTTGCATTCAATTCTCACTATGCCATCCTCACGACTCCCTTGCAAAATCGCAGCGGTCAGTTGAGGGTACGTCGAGAAGACCGGGTGTGCGATTCCCGTACAGGGGTGAAAGGACGGTGCCGAAGCACATTTTAAGAAGGGAGAAAAGTGATTGGTGAACATTTTTAGAAACAGTCACCAAATAAGGAAACTCGAAACATACAAATCTACTGAAGCGAGACTTAGTGGACAAAAATAAGCTTGGGATTGGAGTTGCTAGTCCTCCATTGTGAGGGCCAGCTGCCACACCTCAGTAAGTTGAAACCGTGAATATAGAGGAACTAAAAATAGATCTTAGAGTTATTATTTTAACCAACTTAAAGCTTGTAATTCCTTCCCAGAGATTATTCTTCCCTTTAAAGATGATGCTTTCAGAGTTTTGCCTTAGGGCAGTGGCTTTTGAAGTGGGAGGTCCGAAAGTGATAGATCGTGTTTCGCCAAACATATTTGTGTTCACTTGTAGTTCCAGGAAATGTTTTGGCATTTCATTCATTGGTCGTTCAATCCTAAGATTGGTTGACTGTAGCCCGCCACCCTTCCTTATCTAGCGCTAGTTCCCTTACCTCCTGGTATCTCTTCCTATGTACTTTCCTCTTTATTTGGTCCATGAACTTATTCCTGGGTCTTCTTCTTTGGACTTTCCCCTCTTTTTTACCTTTAATTTAGTTCTTCACCAACCCATTGTGTCTCAGGGTGTGCCCAAACAATCTGGTTCTTCTTTTCTGTAAGGTGTTCCATATGGGCCTTTCCTCTTCTACTCTTCTGTATACTTCATCATTTATAATTTTTCCGTCCATTTTATCTTTAGCATCCTCCTCCAGCACCAGGTTTCAAAGGCTTCTAGTCTATTCTGATCAGCTTTCCCAATAGTCCATGCTTTCGATCCATAGAGTGCTACGTGCCACGCGAATGTTTTGGCATACTGTTTCCTAGTTTTTAGTTCTGTCCTTTTGAGCAGAGCAGTTGTCTTTTTCCCACATATGCCTTCTTAGCTTGGGATTCTCTCCGCTTGATGTCCGTTGTACTTCTTCCATCCCACGTGATGGTACTTCAGAGATAGGTGAAGGAACCCACTTGCTCTAATTTCTCTCTTCTCAGGGTGACCTCTGCATTCATCTTCTCTCTTCCGCATAATAGGATTTTAATCTTACTTATTGTCATACTGTATTTCGGGAGAACTTGCTCCATGATGTTAAGTGACTTTTGAAGTTCCTCGTGATTTTCAGCTATGACTGTGATATCACATGCGAAGCGGAGCATATTTATTTCTTCGCAGTTTATCTTAACCCCGCTCAGTCTAATTTCTTGTGCTTCCCGTCTGGCCTCCTCCAAGTATATGTTGAACAGTGCTGGTGAGAGGTTGCATTTTTATCTTATTCTTTTGTTAATTTTATCTTCTATCCGTCTCTCATTCGCATTGTGACGACTTGCTTCCTGTGTAGTTAGTAGATTCTTCTTCTGTTGTCGTAATTTTTCCGAGTTTTTCCAGCAGTCTGAATATCCTGTTCCAATCAACTGTGACGAAAGCTTTCTCCAGATCCATGAATGCGACATACAATGGCTTGTTCACCTGTATTGTTTTCTCTACGATTACTCTCAGGCTTAGTATGACCTCCCTTTTATCCCTGCTCTTCGTAAATCCAAACTGGATTTCTGAGAGGTTTTCTTCAATTTTTCTTTCCATTCTTCGGCTTATTATTCGTGTGAGTATTTTTGATGAATGTGAAACTAAACTCAAGGTTCGGTGTTTTTACATGTTTCAGCCCATGTATTCTTCGGTATCGCAATCATAACGCTCCTTTGAAAGTCCTCTGGAAGTGTTCCGTTTTGGTAGCTAATTCTGATCATCTTGTACAGATTATCCTTGGCTTTACTTCCGAGCGCTTTGATGATTTCTCCATTGATGTTGTCTTCTCCAGGTGCTTTTTTTTTCTTGAGGTCTTCTACTGCTCTTTCAAATTCACTCCTCTGTATGAGTAAGCCCCAATCTTCCTCGTCAACCTTGCTCTCGTCAGTCATTTCTTCCAGCGGTGTCGGCCCTCGGTAGAGTTCTTCGATATACTTCTTCCATCTATTCGCAATACCTTCGTGCTCTATCAATATATTCCCGTTCGCATCTCTGATGTTGTTGCTTCTCGTTTTCCTCTCTCCGAAGTGTTTCTTCATTAGCTTGTATGCTGTTTTGGTGTTTCCCGTCTTCATGTTTTCGTTGACTTTCTCGCAGCAGCTTTAGATCCAATCCTTCATAGCCTTTTTGCATTCTCTATTTACTTGGTTCCTTAGTTTATTGTTGAGGGTTGCCTCTCCTTCGTTTCTGGGGTTCTTGTATTTTCTTCTTTCTTCTATTAGTTTTCTAATCTCCGTCTTTATCCTCGGCTTCTTTGTGTTAGCCATCTTAATCAACAGTAGCTCCTCTGCTACTTCTGCGATTATCCTCTTCAGCTCATCCCATTTTTCTTTGATTCCCAGTTCATCCTCATTCTCTAGTTTCCTGTCGACGGCTGTAGCGAATCTCTCTCTAATCTCTCTCTATTTCCTTCTTCGGCTAGTATTTTCTTGTTTCATCTTGGTTCGCGTTCTATCTTCTTAATTTTCTTGTATCGAAGGTGGCTGCCCATGGCTACTAGGTTGTGGTCACTGTTTATATCCGCACTGGGATAACTCTTGCACTGCTTGACTTGGTTCTTGTATCTGACTCTGACGAGTATGTAGTCTATTTGGTATCTGGCAATATCACCTGGAATCTTCCATGTGTACCTTCTACGCGGATGATGCTCAAAGAGAGTGTTAGCTACTACCGTATTATTTTCATTGCAGAACTTGACCAGCCTTTCTCCCTTAGCATTTATTTTCCCCAGTCCAAAATATTCTACACAATTTCCTTCTTTTCCCTATCCTACCACTGCGTTCCAGTCTCCCATGACGATTATTATAAGGTTATCTTTTCCCTTTACTACCCGGAGGATTTCTTCAATTTTCTCATACACTTCTTCTATTTCTTCTTCCGTATGGCTTGACCTGGGCATGTACATCTGCATGTTCACTGTCTGTCGGCTCTCCTTCAAGCTTCACCATCAGAATCTTTTCGCTGCACTGCCAGATTGACTTCACTCTCCTGCCCCATGCTTTCTTCAGTACACCTGCAATCCTCTGGTCGTCTCCTGAGTGTATCACACGGCATCCGTCGCTCCAGTAGTCGTCTGCCCCCGCCCACATCATCTCGCTAACTCCCAGTATATCTACCCTTAGCCACTCCATATTTATCTTCATGTTCTTCGGCTTCCCGTTCACTCCTAAAGATCTCTTTTTTCCATGTTCCTATTCTGCACTTGTCCTTACTGACTGATGTACCCCTCCCAGTAGTCCCCACCTGGCGATCCGATTGGGGGACTATTTTACCTCCGGAATATTTTGCTGGGAGGAGTGCCATCACGTCTTATGTCTTATATATAGTTAAAATGCAGGGCTGCATCTTCTAGGGAGGCTAAAGTGGTGGTTTCCCCTTTGCCTTCCACATCGCAGTACTTCGACCAATTCAGTTCACTTTACTCTCGCCCGAAGCTGTGGCTGTTGATGCCGGTCCGATCTCCTTGATATGCGCCACCAATGCCTTCTGCTGAAACTGCTACCTCTCAGTAGTGGGGTCAAAAGTTGGTTGGTAAGCTAGGAAAATATGTATTTTTTCCGTTGCTTGGTCCTGCGAACCTGTGATTCTCGGATTGGGAGTCGAAAACGCTACCACTGGTCTAAACTGGACCCTGCTTTGGCATTTACAGCATCTTAAATCAATATAAATAGAGAGTTTTATTTAGCAACTACGCAAAGCACAAATTTATTCGTTTTGCGCTGGTGATGTTTTCTTGTTGTGTGCTGGTAGTTGTTGTACACTGGTTTATTTTTGTTGTGCGCTGGTATATTTCCTTCTTCCGTCTAGACACAGCTGTGCTCGGGGAGGAGACAAAGCTTGTAACGTCCGTCGGAACGAAGCAATTAGAGATAGAAGGGACTTATGGAATCCTGAAGGTCACCGAAGGGATGAAATGGCGGAATAGGGAGGGATTTGAGATGGAAGTGACGAGGGAAAATGGCAAGGGAATGGAATCTCCGGGAGTATTCTTCCCGGAGATTGGTTATCCTCCGTGGTTGTCTGGGGTGGAGGAGTGGCATGAGTCGTGTGAGACAGTTTGGGGAAGCTCCGGGACGTGAAAGGGGGGAAAGATCGGGAGTGAGTGGGAAGAGAAAGACCATTATAAATTGTTCTCAGGCCCTGTGATCGTGGCTCGTCTTCCGCGGCCGGAAACGGGCACGACTCGTTTCACGCGATGCATTTGCATTCGCGCGCACTTCTCTAGTACCTATTAGACAATTAAGCGGTATTTGGAATTCTTGCGCTTATTGGCTTTCGTATCTCCGAAATGTCGTTTGAGCCGTGCCTTCGGTGGTAGGGTTAACCAAATATAAATTCAATTTACGGGGATAGAGGCTGCACGGCGGTGAAATAGGTTGAAATTTCCATGAGAAAGAAATATGCCTTCAGCGGGAATCAATCGACAGGAGTCCAGTGCTTGCACTCCTTGGAGCTTGGACTCCAATGCGTTGCACATTAGCACGCTATTTATCCGTCTCAGTCCCCTTGTATACCACACAACACAGTCCTATTCATTCGTTTCATCCCAGGATGTTCCATTCGTTATATGGATAACAATTTAGTAAAGTTTAAAGGTAAATGTTTAAGGGGACACTTTCTGAATTGAATGTGCCGGGGTAATAGCCAAACTGGCTGCTTTCAAATAAATTATCACTCAAACATTTTTTCCTGGGTCTCAAGATGATATTTTTATAAATTTCATTTTTAATTTCATTATTTATCAAGATAAGATTTTATTACTCGCAGTTATTTTGGTGAATTCAATGGAACTGTGTTTTGTTGGTGGAGACTAATTCAGTAGGCTGTGTAGCGCAGTGATTTGTGTATTTTACAGGCACGCCACGCCACGCTTTGAATTTCGTTGCAGGTCCATTTTTCTCATAGCAATTTCTACGTATAGTATCAAATCATACTAAAATAATGGAATGAATTAATCTACTACATGCTACCATTCCGGTTGTGTTAATCATTTAGCCTCTCCGTGGACTAGGGAAGTTTTTATTGTATGCTACGATGACGACTTGCCTCATCAAGAAAAAAAGATATTTTTGAGTCGGACATCGAACCACGGTTCTTCGATGAAGAAGAGTTTGTGGGCTGTTTCTTCATGAACAAGAGCTTCACCAAAGTAATACCACGCCTTAACGTCTCCCATTTTCAATAGACCATAGTGGAACTCGGCATCTGGCTCGCAGTAGTCTTCCAATAATGGCCGCATTATTGTTCGATCACTCCTCAGATTGGTCGATTGCAGCCCACAACCCTTCTCTATCTAATGTCAGTTCCCTTTCTTCCTAGTATCTCCTCCTATGCTCATTCCGCTCCATTTGGTTATTGTATTTATTCTGAGGTTTTCCCCGATAGCCTTTCCCTCTATTTTACCTTCTATTATGTTCTTCACAAATCCATTGTGCCTCAGATTGTATCCGATCCACCTGGTTCTTCTTTCCTGTATTGTGTTCTATGTGGTCCTTTCCTCTTCTGCTGTTGTTTAAACTTCATCATTTCTTAATTTATCCGTCCATTTTATCTTCAGCGTCCTTCTCCAGCACCAGGTTTCGAAGGCCTCTTCTAGTACTGGTCAGCTTTCCTACTGGTCAATGCTTCTGATCCATAGAGTGACAAACTCCACACGAACGTTTTCACATATTGTTTCCTAGTTTGCATTTCTATCTTCTTCGAAAACGGTAATTGCCTTTGAACCATGGACGATTTCTTAGCTTGGGTTATTCTTCGCTTGATGTCCGTTGTACTTCCTCCGTCACCCGTGATAGTACTTCCGTGATAGGAGAAGGAATCTACTCGCTCTGATTTCTCTCCTCTCAGGTTGACGTATGTATCCAGATTTTGTCTTCCGTCTACTAGGATTTTAGTCTGTCTTATTTTTTCTTATTGTATTCTTAAAGAGCTTGGTCCACTGCGTTTAGTGACCTTTGAAGATTATCGCGATTTCCTGCTATGACTGCATTGTCTGTGAAAAGGAGCATGTTTATTTCTTCCTCGTAAGTCATAATACCATTCATTACAATTTCTTGTGCTTCTTTTATTGCCTCCTCCTAGTACATATTGAACAACGCTGTGGAGAGGTTTCATCCTTGTATTAATCCTTTGTTAACTCTAGACCTATCGTTGAGTTCGAGAAGAGGCATTCTAAAAAGGAGGGCGTGCATGAAGCAATAAATGTGTGTAACTGAATTATAATAGAGATACAATGTTTGTGCAGTATGGAGGAATTTGTTAAATCGGAGTCAGGTTTATGGCCCTCTCACCGAGAGTCAAACTGTGTTTACCGTCCTATTCCGAAAAGGAAAGGTGTGGTTAGTATGTACGTATGCTATGCATCTGTTTTTTCGTTAATCGAAATCTGAATAGGGATTAAATACGACAATTTTTGGACTTTTCTGCACTCCGCTGTCTAGCATTTACCGGTCTGAGGTGTCATTCGGAAAGCTTTAGTGTCGTAATTGTTCCACCCCTCCCACCTCCACCATTCCATTCCGACCCCAATGTCCCTACTCTTCCACTACCACCTCCCCTATTCCACTCCCATTCTATCGACCTCCTCGCGCAACAGTTCCAACGCCGTAAATCCCATTCCTCGGTCAGACCACCTTTCCTTGCCCCTACTGTCCCCACTCCATGCCGATCCAACTCCTGGCCACGTTTCATTGCCTTAAGCCAGTTTGCCATTCTCCAGGGTCTTATCTCCTCTTCCTCCTGTACGCTCGCACTTTCTTCCTCGCTCTGCCCACCGCATGAGAACCTTTCTTCCGGCCTTTCTCCCATCTTTCACTCCTCCGGTCGGCGCGCTTTCGCAAAAGCGTTGTGAGGAGGGCTAAAGGGGAGAATCGGATGCAAAACACGTAAGGAGTCTCTTGGGTGATTATGATACGTCTGCAACTTCGTCCATAAATGTTTTTATTCTATTCATCTCTCCGGCCAGATCAGACGGAGAATGTGAGTTTCGTGGTTTGTCTCCCAGTTCCCGAGAGGGATGTAACCCACCGTGCAAGACTTCCCAGTATTTCTCGGACTCAATATTTTCTTCAGAGCATCATCCTTATCCTCATCCTCACCTTGCCAATATCATCTTTTTCTATGAAAATAATACGATGAAGATTTGTTATAATTTGCGTTCCATTTGTATTAGAACGATTGGTTCAAAAAATCAAAATGAATAGATGAGAGGGACACATTTTAATGATGCAGGTGACGTAAACGTAGAGTTTTTGTCACGAGAAGGGAAAAAACATGGACGTAATTGTCGTTGATCTGGAGAGAGAGAGATGATTCCCGATTATGGATCTGAGATGGTATAATTTTTGGCAGGAAGTGGGAAAATACTGAGTACCGGATTAGGACTAATACGCTACTGGAATGAATAGAATGAGGAATAGGGCACTTACCGCTGGAGGGAATTTAAGATTAGCAAAAAAAGGTAATAATTTAGAAGAGATTATTGGAGAATAAGAAGGATGAAACCCACGCTAAAAGGGAAAATATTAGGTAAGGGGAATTGTTACGAAAATAATTGCGTATTGGGTGATATGAGGATAAGGATAAATTATCCTGATATGAAAAATGGAACATTTTGAGGAACCAATAAATGGTCGAGGGAAAGCTAATTATCTATGTCTATCTTCATATTTCATTGGAAGAGTGTTACGGTGAATGTATACAAGAGATGAGAACGCTGGTGGCTAATTACTATGAACGTTATGCTGGTGGATTAACTTCTACAATGGCTAGTGAGGTAAATACTGATCCCATCCTATTTATTTTCACTTCTCTATGCCGTATGTTTTACTCGAATATTTATTCGTATTTTCATTTGATATTATTATAGGGATACAATCTCCCAGGTTGTCATTGTTACCCCTTTACCCAGTCAATATGCCCGAATACGGTCGTCCATTTGGTTAACATAATTGGAGTAAATTTTACATGAAAATTTTTATATTGGATTGACGTAGCAACTAGTTGGGAAGAAGAATTCATATTTTGTAATGAGGGATTAAATGATTCATATGGACCCGGACTGCAAATTGGACTGTAAGAAATAAAATAATTTGGAAGCAATATAGACCTTACTTGACTGAATACGTAAAGAATTAGACTCGCTTGTTTGAAGGTTTAGGTACAGCAGCTTCTAAAGCTATAACATATCGATATGGACTTTTCCGAAATTAGGTGGGGTGAAACTGCTATTTATCTGACCTCGGTGGCGATAGGGTAAGTCCTTGCCTGCTACACCGAGAGTCGCGGGTTCGATTCCCGCCTGGGTGGAAATATTACCACTCAGGGCATGAGTATTTGCATTTCGTCTGTTGTTATTGTTATTTACCTGGTGTAAATTGGCCAAATGGGCTATATTCGGGGTAGTGAAGATCAAATAAAATCCAATAAAATAAAAATATTCCCAGTGCTAACCTTCGGGCCTGCATGAGGTAGGCGGTAAATTTGATCTGACCTGAGCTGTCGAAGCATGTTAAAGTAATATAATGCACCAACTACTGTGCTAATATAATACACCAACATTGACTACGAACAGCCGATACGCGTCATTTCTACAATACTGAAAATGCGACTGTTAGCCACAATTCTCAATTATTTTAAGCATCGTCAGCAGTCGGATGCTTTAATATTAAAACATCACTAAAAAGTGCACTGTGCCAGTGACTCAGTGCAACAGCAGCTGAATGATGATGTTAATAGGCATTTATTAGGATAAGTTATTGATGGCAAAAGTGTGTTCAATCAATAATTTTAACGATAATTTACTCAAGATGGATGTATAGAAAAATATGTAAAATTTGTACAAATTATGTTTGGTTGCGGGGCGTGGTATTCATAGAAAATTTGCGCTTTCAGGGATGAAGATTGGCAAAGACGGAGCTTTTAGAGGTTCGGAGAAGGAAACAGATGTCAAAAATATTCTTGGCGGAATGAAGGGCGAGGAATTTGATGGGGTTGGAGAGCAGCAAAATATGCTGTAGGAATTTACAGATGGAGGAAAAAGAGGATGAAGTAGAGATTAAGAGGCCTTAGGATGTTTTAGTCTGGAAGAAAACTATGGGATAACGTTGAATACAGCGCGAGCAAGAGTTAAGGATCAGATAATTTTAAGAAAAAAATGATACGGTAGAGAATTTTAACAAACCTAAATATAGACGAGTACGTGAGACGTGTAAAGACGTGCGTAAGTAAGAGAAGTATTGCGTATTTGCGTTATCTTATAGTCAACGATAAACCCCAACTACTATCACATGATTTTGACCAAAGTAAAATCATTTTAAATGCACCCATAAAGATAAATGCAAAATAGTGGATAGACATGGCAGTATATGGTAATATCCGTATTACTTACCCAAAACGATTTATCACTGATCCTACTATGAATTGTTCATGCATACATGTATGTACAATGCGTCTAAAATGTTCTATATTTTGACGATGGTTGTCTGGTTGTTTATTTGAAAATAATGAAAAATAGGAGGTCAAAAGTTGTGCTAACGCATGCGAAACATGATCTATATGTGTAAAAATTCAAAATAAAAAATCATTAAACTTGATCAGGACTGGAACCCAAATGTCCCAATGGCAGATCATGGCGTTAATAGCGTGGTAGATTCAGTGGCTTCATTGAACCTGGCCGATTATTTGGTGATCCGGCTTCGAACCCCAGTCTAGTCCCAAGACTTTAACGAAGTGGAATACCTCATTTTTGGAAGGATGGAATAGCCGGAGGATCACTAATTGTAATGTCCCTCACTTTACCATTCGGTGAAGATGAAATTGAACAGGCGGGCTTCTTACTTCTATAATGCCTCTGCGATTCCACCGGAATAAATTCGAGCATAAATTTCCCATCTCCCGCTCGTCGCCTAAGTCGCTCCTCCCGTCTTCAGGGCCTCCTCTTCGCCGCCGTCTTCGCCCACACTTTCCCATTATCTTTCCTCGCTTCTCTCCTCAATTCATTTCCCTCGACTCCCCTCCCTAATTCCGTATTTATTTCCTCTCTCCTGCATTTTCGTTTCCCAGTCCCTTTCCCCCATTCCTTTTACCTTTAAAGGTCTTGAATGTGTGTGCCACTCTCTTCCCAGGGTATCATCACACTCCCCTCTCACCCACCCACCTCCCCCTCCTTCCTCTCCCCGCCCTGCCCCCTTCTACTTCCCCTCAATCCCGCCTTATCTCTCCTCGCCCTAATGCGCATTATCATTGTGCTGTTCTGCGCGACGCTCCCGTCTTCTTTTTTTTCTTTTCGAGTGTGTGATATTGTGTTCCATACCTTTTCCCCGCGGGCGATCGTTGCATCGCAAGTTCAAAAGAAAAGGAGGGAAAAATACTCTCGTGCATCACCGGTTAAATACCTTTTGTAACTCGTCTCTGCGTAATTTTCATTTCTACTTTTTCAACTTATTTTCATCCTAACTACCAATATCTTAAGCCTCCAATGTCGCTAAAGAGGAATGCTGGAGATTTTTCCGATGATTAGACGTTTTTTTAATCTGTATTCGGGCATCCTCTCCTATTGAGTTGATTCTGAAAGAGAGCAATCAGTAGAATTCCTCCTGTACGTACTGGATCCTACTGTTAATGATCTCTCCTGCTTAACAAATGGCTATGAGGAAAATCCACAATTTTGTCAGATAATTATGAATAAATATGGTTTCATAAGTTCATTGATTTTTTGTTCATTAATGGAACTAGTAAAACGCTGATTTGTTCACTGTCCACAACACTCTTGGGCTCGAGGATCTAAAAGCTTGTTTCGTTGGTCGTCTCGTATTCGTCTCCTCCTTGACGAGAGTAATTTTCTCCCTCCAAAGTGTCAGTTAGTTATCGCAACAGATAACTGTGTAGACCTCGTTTTTAATCCTTAATTTATCAGCTATGATTGCTTAGTCTCCTTTTAGGGTGAAAACCACCCAGCCCTCTGTTCACTTCATAATTTTGGGAAAACCATGTATATATTGATACAAACATGAGATAAACTGCAAACTTTCTGTAAAAATGCCGTAATTCTTTCCACTCAAGAAAACCTCCATGTGAAAGACCTACATAAGACATCAATTAAGTACGTCAAAAGTTTTATCAATATGGAGTCATTGCTTTGCTCTGTATTAATGTTGTAGTAAACCACTTGAAAAAATTTGTCGGGTAGAGAAAATAATCTCATCCTTAAGTGGAATAGACTAGATTGTTTTCTTTGTCAGCATTAAGAATGAAGTTTTTTTTAGTCTATACGATAAAAATCATCGTTGATATAAAGAAAACTTGTTGTTATCCTCATTAGCGGACGGTAACTTTCTTACTTGTAGCTTCAAGTAAATGCAATTTTCATACATTTGCTGCAATTCACTTTTGTCCGCCTTTTAAGTTGGTGAAGACATTCCTTAACAATGTAATTGCACACAGCCATTGCATGTGTGTACGCCTACCTCCACCGGAGAAAATAATTAACAAATAAATGAATGATAAATTTATATGCCAGAGACCTACTGGCGTTTTTTTTGAACCGTTATCTTTGTTCCTGCCTGCGTGACCTTGCTCCCAGGGGAACTCCCACCTGTACGCTCTATTCAAATGAGCTCGCATGGTTGTTCGTGAGGGGAGAGGGTTTAAATTAGGCCTACGGCCGTAAATTATACGCATATATTTGCGTTAAAAATTTATGATTTAAAATATGAAATTTTCCAAAATTTCGTGTTCTAGCTCATTTGTGTGCATGCATTTGTATTTTACGTTCTAGCTCCTTCGCCTTCATATTGCTTCAAATTCGTGAAATCATACCTAGTAAAGGTATAACTTATTTTTGAACTTGTATCTGCTATTTTCCAATTTCATCCACTTTAAACTGATTTTTCAAGCCTGGCCCTAAATTTTGTTACTTAATGATTTTTGCTTCGATATTTTTTCATTCTGATGGGATTTTGTTTGAGATTTCAATTTGTAATTATAACCTTATTGACTCGTGCGTGTTATGCAAAGCTAGTTTAATTATGCTATAGGGCTCGGTAAGTTTTAAGTGTATCAAAAATTAGAGAGTTATTACATTATATTTCATTTTTATCGTTTTTCGTATAGGAATGCTGTCTAACGCAGTGTGAACAAAAATCTATAGCCAGTCGTGCACTATATACTTTTATAACTTTACTTTGATCACATGAAAGGATATACTAAGTATTTTTGGATAATGCTAGTACCTAATGTGTGGCGTACAAAGATGTTTATTGAAGCAATCTTTAGGCGGGATTTAACTAGTTCATACCCCGTTATATTTTTCATATAACTTTTGCGTCTCCTCTCATCTTTTCCTGAAGGGCATATCCCAAAAAAACCGAAAAAGTTCGATGACTTTCCCCAATAAAGCCGTGTTTATAGCTAACCTTCTGGTTTGCTCGAGTTTTCAAATTTAAGGTGCAGCTTTACAGAATAATATTTATTTCAGTTTGAGTGGAAATGGAATATAAAGTAGCAATCGCATCACTAGACGCAAATCAATCAAATCCTGAATTTTCCGAAGTCATTCTTAAAAAATGTAGCTGTCAGTAAATCTATATTTTGGAATTCCATAGCATAAAATTAAAAGGCAACTTTTTTGGCCGTTTTCAAGCGTGATTTAGACGGTTTTTTGGCTATTCTTTGTGAAAATAAATTGTTTCTAATGTTACTATTGAAATATTTCATCAAAATTTATTATGTTGAAATTAGTTTCGACATTGTTTCCAAACAGCAACCTAACCTTACCACTTTCTCCTCGCCCCTCCCTCACATGAGTCATATCTTAATCCAATTTTAATTCAAATTATGTACCTAATAGTTCTTTAAGTTATTATTTAAAAACCTTACACACTATCGAAATAAACGTATGACATGCTGAACTAATCCTGTAAACAGAGATAATCCATCTATCTTTTTATGGTTCGTTCCTTAAATATCTTTGAAGAGGAGAGGATCCTTTCCGAATATTAATGGCACAAGCATTTTAGACAATTAGTGCGTGAATAAAGGACATTTAATGCTTGAATTTTTCCTAACCTTTTAGGTACAATACATGTGCATTCGGGTATTCGCCGCGGGAAACTCGGTTACGGCCTAATGCTGGTTACTTCTAGAGGAGAAATACCTCTCTGCCAGTCATCAGAGCAATGTACTATATTATTTTGAACAGTGGATTAATGATGTTACTGTTAGATAGGAAACACAAGGAGTTGATGCAGAAATTCTATATCATCTACATCTACATAATACCCTACAAGCCGCCGCACGGGCGTGTGGCAGGGGGTGTTAGGTCAACGGCCGTGTAAGGGTGTAAGTTTTTTGGAGATAAAATGGTGACCTGTATTATCGGAGTGTAATTAGTTGAGCTCAATTTTTATTGTGGTCGTTTATTGTTCACGGAAAGAACAAGTTTTTGTACCTCTCTGTTTGGCAGTGTACATCTATTATTTTATCGCATCTTTCAGACCTAGAGATGTAGTGAGGAGTCATGATAACATTCTCTATGTCGCTCTGAAAAATATCAGTTCTGAATTTTTGAAGCAACCTAAGCCTAGCGTGTAGCCTCCGAATCTCTAGGGGCTCCCACCTTAATCCCTCTAAAAATTATGAGACACGATAATAGGCTTGTAGCAGTTTTTAATGGAGCGCGCCGCTTTCGCGCTTTTGATTGCTGCCTTTTGTATTTTATTAATTCTCTTGGTTAAATCTATTTGACCGCGCAATTTCTCTTGTGGCCATTGCTGAAATTTGCCGTATTTCCGTAATTGCTTCTGTTCCTCCATGTCTCGACGGATTCGCTTATTAATACCCATGGGATTAGAAATTTCTGTCGCAACTCGATTCCTAGCAAATTTTAAATGGCATATTTTGGCTTGTTTCGTTTAACTTATCCTGCTTTCACTAACGACACATCTTATCTACTGAAAATAAAAATAAATGCGTTAAAGATACTGATTTGATCTAGAAATATATTTTTAATTATAATTATTTCCAGCATTAGGAGCCTACTGCAACGCCCTTTTTATCGAATCAGCGCAGGTAAACCTTAGTTATTTCTCTAATTTAATAAAAACTAAAAGGAGAATGAGATGGGGCCTACATTCCAATGCCATACCAAGTCCAGAGTAAAGTCCCTTTTTACATTTCAGATATTGTCACAATAACATAATATGAGAGATTTAAAAAATACCATTCTACCATGTTTCACCCGTTATTGTTCATTTTGGCATTTAAAAACTGTGTATTTTCAATCTCAGTTTTCACAAAAAATGTGTAGTTTCTTAGGAAGACAGCTGGGTGCCTCGAGTTTTTTCACTCAGGTGCTGCTTTCTGCAATTCTTCGTTCAATTGTCAATAAAATTAGCCATTTTCTGTGTAGAATTATAGCTGAGCGTCTACACATCCCAGGAATTCCCCTTGAGCATTAAATCTTACAGAATCTTCCCTAATGACCCTTTTTAGTGTTGAATTTGGAGTGAGATTCTCAGCCCACTGTACTAACTCCCTTCATAATAAATGATCTTGCTTCTGAGGTGGCTAATTTCTTCTTCTTGTCCCAGTTTTTGCTTCCAAAGTCTTAACTGATCCTTTGTCCCTGATGTCTTTCACAAACCACCATTTAGGTTTTATTTGCGTTAATTTCGAAATCGTATTTCTTAACAATTTTTTTCCTTAAAGGAAGGGTTTCTCTCTACACACTTCGGCATTCTCGCAACGTCCTGCAATCTCCTTTCCCTTGTATTCATTGAGAAGACCAAAATGCCCTCTTCATCCCTCGTCGAGTCCACTCGCTACACCCTCGCTTATTCTCCAACTGCCACGTCTCAACCCCTCTATTCACAAGTTATCCCTTTCCCTCTTTCACTCTCTCTCTCCCGTTCTCACCGCCTATCACGCTTTCATCCCTTATTATCACGGGCGTTTGCATCCCTGTGGCTAACCCCTACCCCCCGTGGGGGGATCTGTCCATCCCGCCTCCTATCCCAAAACCCGCCAACGGAAGCATCCCAAGGGACGTCGCTAAAGTCTTCGTCATCACACTCAAACAATTCAGCATTCGGGGCAATGCGGCGTTTGACCTCCAGTGCCTATTTATCAACCTACCAGCCGCCGCAAAGGCATGTGGCAGGGGTTTTGTTAGGTCTCCGACCTGTGGGAAGTGGGAAGGGAGGGAAAGTGACAATTGAAGGAATGAAAAGGGTAATGTATTCTCGTAATCACATTACCATCTGTTCGTATCCTTGTCGTAATTGGTGTGATGAAGAATACTCCACCTCTCCGTTAAACCATCTGTCTGTAGTTAAATCGTTTTTTCTTCCGGTCTACACATTTAGCATGACGCTAGAATAATAGTCACCTTTTCTCATCTGGAGTTTTTGTGGTAAATTTAGTTTAGTTTTTAATATCTATTTCTGTAGCTGCTTCCATAATAAGTCCTTCATTGGCTGTATCTATTTGAATATTTAACTGGACGCTTTCGTTTCCGTTCAAGGATTAAATGTATTCCTCTTTTAGTGCTCAAATTTACGCATCGTTATCGAGATAAAGCCTTACTAGAGAAAATCAGCATCTTCTCCGCATTTTTCGCGGAATATTTGGAAAGATTTTCTTCTTAAAGTCTATTATTTTTATGATAACCAGGAATGATAACAATTTGCTAATGCCTTCTTATGTGATGTGAATGAATATCAGTGAACTCTCATCGAACATCGAAATTTTAAAACTTGATATTGCATTAACCCCTAATCAATACTCAGCCTTATGATTGTGGTCCACCACATACTACGCGGTAGACCTCACCTCGCAGGCAATAGTAGATTACAATAAAAGAATTAAATAAATAGAAAATTAAATAAAAATAAAGAAAAAGTAGATAAACAATAAAAGAATTAAAATAAAATTTTTTTCCTAATTGATACATATCACGACTAATTTTCCGGTGAGGTATTCGAAATTTAGTCAAAAATACATTGAAGAATGTTTTTTTTTTTTAAATGGACTCCACAAACACGTGAATATTGTCACCAATAATGCTATATGAAAGGAATGTATTTATTTGCATATAGCAGAAATTTTTTAAATATTTAATAAAATAATTATTAAATATATTTCATATGCCATATAATTGTTCATGTAAACGTAGCATAGGACATAAAATAATCTAAATCGGTGCAATGTTACACTTTTTTCACTCTTATCTATAAACACCACTAGTTCAAACCCATACGATAAGTTTCGTGCAAATCTATACGTGGGCAAAAGTCGCTTCGAAAGCATTAAACCCTCACACTGCAAGAAGGCTCTCATGATCTTTCTCCCGAATCGGCCAAAAGGCTGGAAGCGGAGGTCACCCTGGGTGAAACCCCTATCCTCTCCGTATTTCGGATGGCCCTCTTTCTCCCTGTCTCCTTGCGCGCGTGCGAAAACCGTTCTCCCATCGTGGGTTGGCGGTGTTTACGAGTCGGTCGGGAGGAATGCTCGGGTCGAACTCCACCTCTTCTTCTCATCCCTCCATAAATCTCTCGACATTTGTTGTTGTTCGTGACGAGAAAGTTTCCCGACGTCAGCTTTCCGTTTCGCTCAGATGACTGGCACCGACGTCCTGCGAAGTTCCCTTGAGCGTGACCTTGTGACTGCACTTTTCCAGTCCCAGATTACGTCGTGTGGCGTAAAATTAGGCATTATCCTTGCTGGGCTAGGTTTTTATTGTAATAGGATTGAATCACCAAAATATTATGGCAACCTTACTTATTGGTATTGCAGCTGAAACTCTAGGACTTACTATTTTAAACCAGTAAGCTTTATGCCAGTGTAATGCTTATTAAACCACCATTTGTCGCGCTATGAGATTTTTTATCACCCAAAATTTGAAGTTAGGCTAACTTCGCAATCATGATTGGAAAAGAAACTCATTTCTATCTAGCTCCGTCTCATTTTTTAAAAATGATCTTCGGGGCTACAAAATATCAAGGAAGCGTCCGTAGCTATGTAAGGATTTATCTAATACCATCGGCTACGAATTGTGAAACTTCTTCTCATCGCGCGACCATTGACATAAGTTTATTTGGTATCACTCAGTTGAATCACACTCTCGTGCGGTCAAGGTTGTATCTATTTAGTTGAGATGTGAGAGTGAAGTCAGGAAAAAAATACATTTATTAACTGTAATGAGCCGAGAGAAGAAGTTGGTTACATGATCATTTTCAGAAAGAAGGTATACTGCTTTCATCATTTCGTTTCCGAGATACTTTTATTGCCAGTTCGTGCATTGATGTGCTTAATGGTTATAACGTATGTGCGCTAGCACATTTATACTGTGAGCATCTCTATTTTCAATGGACATTGCATGAAATATTATACAAATAACTGCTGTAAATCTTATCGTAAGCAGAAGTCTCACACACGACCGCTCACATAATATATTTAGCCTAGCCACCACTGTCGTGTTTAAATGCTAATTCAAGCCTATGCGAGGAATAGGACGCCAAGAAGTGCCATATACAAAATATTAAAATTGATTCCGTACGTAATTAGCCACCACCTTCCTATATAGTGCAAGGCTCGTGGCGTAACTTGGTCGTACTTTTACTTGTTTTGTAACAGAGCTACGCAGTAGTATTACCTCTTGCGATAGTTAAATGCAATATTATCATAATGGAATAACATACCAGTGTGGTTTGCGAATAAGCAATTTTTCCTTGCTGGCCATAAAAGAAACTATGAATTTTGGGTGAAGCATTCTCAGGTAAACGAATGAGATTAGAGGATATTGAGCACTTGTCTACCCGTATGTACCTAGAGTAGCTTCGGTTTTGATAATAAAAGCTCAGGTGCAGAAAGTCTGTGCCCAAAACCAAGGGTTTTTTTTGCGAATTTGTCAATTCAATTTCCTCCATATACCCGTTTTACTCATCCTCTTTCGATTCCCACTAAAATTAAGCGTTTCTTCATCAATCACTGACCTTCACTTGTTGCGTCGATGATAAATGCTCCCGAGCAGTGGCTTTTAATAGCTGTAGCCTAGTTATATCGAAGTAACGGTAACTCTGGCCAACTTTTCCCATTATTTGTCACGAAGTTTACATGGAGGAGTTTGTAGGAAATCCAGCCTCTGTGTTAAGTTTTTCCTCGGTAAAACGTGCGCTGCGTCCAAGTTCTGTACTGGAATATAATCGATGTATGTTCTTGTGGAAACTCTCGCCAAATTTCATGAAAATGTTTATTCATTGTACAATTATATAAGGTGAATCAATATTTTATCCAAAATTTTGTATAAAATATTTAAAATTGAAGCTAATACTCTTCGGTCAATAATAAAAGAGTTCTCTACATGGGTTTAAATATTGAGTGCTTGAAAAAATTAGAAGTAGGCGTGATAATAATTGAAGTACTTTCACAATTTATTCATGAAAGAAGTGGGATCATATAAATATTCTTCGTATTCTAGCGGAATAATATAAAAAGAATATTTATGGAATCATTTATATTCTTCTTTCATTATTCATATTTTAATACTATACTCAAGCTCACTTTGGAAAATGTAAAATAAAAATTTTATCTTAGTTGGTTTACATGGTAATGATTTAAGATGAAAACATGCATATATACTGATTACACCGAAAAATGTCGATAATCTAAAAGTGTGTTCGGGAAAAGGTGGATAATATGCGAAATATTTCAACCATATCTTTTTCTCTCGAGGTTTAAGCTCGAATATGCAGTCTTGGAAATCGGTGAATTTTCAAGTGTCTAAATTATTCTTAGTGTTTATTTATTCAACATTTATGACTGTTTCTACAAATAAGATGATTATATTCTACAAATATTATGATTTATTTATACTCGCTGCCATCTTTGACTCAAAGGAAGACTGTTCACGCAGCAACCAACTGCGGTAGGATTGTGGCGGCACCTTTTATTTTAGAGTGAAATCTTCCCGGGGGGGGGGGGTTCATAAGAGTGAATGATTGTTGAGGTAGTGTCTGCGTTGAGTAACTTGGACGACGACAGTTTCAGCTCACTTCCAACCTGAAGAAGCGAGCTGTAACGCTAGCAAAACTCTAATCGTCACAATGACTCAACGCGGGAGTTGTAGCGAAAATCATCAGTTCTCATTAGATCATGTTTAAGCTTGGTTTTTTTCAATTTATTTAGGGTTGCGATGTAGTGAAAATGTAGATAACTATCTAGCAGTCAATGTACATCAAAACTAACTCCAAAGAGTGCCCTTTTGAGATCAACCACATGGAATATATAAAGATGAATGTTACAATGGTTTTATCCCGGAACTATCGAGAATGTCTTCTGCTTCGCCAAAAAAGTAGACGCTTTTTTCAACATTCCCTTTTTTCCTCCGGAACCACCTTGAAAAATGGAAATTCTCGCTAGAAGGGTTACGGGGAAGGCAGTTTCCGAATAGACCTTTACCCTCTCTCTCTCCTCAACTCTCCTCTCACCCCGCGTTCTCAAACTCTTATTCATTCGATTTCCTATTCCACTTCCTTCCCATCTACCCACTGAAGACGTCACATCAGCTAACTTGCCGAGAACTTCTCCTCAAAGTGACTTTTCTCTCTCAGGTCGTTTCTTTCTTTTTCCATTTCCCGTCGAGATGGTCGCCTATTTTTTTCCACTGCCTTCGTGAAACCACCTCTTTCGAGCTGTTCCCCATCAGCCGGTATCACACCGCACTTGATCCTCTGCAAATTAAATGATAGCGACGGTAGGAGCAGTATCCAATAAATTATCCTCATTCACCAAGTCTGGGATTTTGCGTAAAAGGTTTTCTCCTCATCTCTCCATAGAGGAGTTTGCCATTTGTGGTTGTTCCATTCGTTAAACATTCATTATTTTTCCACAAGAGTGCACCTCCACGTCCTCCATTCCTTTCTCTTCTGGTCCTGAGCTCGTGTCAATGGCTGTCAGTTTACTCTCCTACAGATGGTATACCTTCTTTTCTCGTACTATATATGTGGACCCCAGAAGTCAAGGGGTCTAAGTGATATTTTTGAAAAAAATAAGTTAGGTGCAGGAATGGGATGTGTAAATATAAATCTTTTAGGTGGTAAAGGGATCCAAGTGATTTTCTTGACAGGTGCTGCTATCTAGGGTAATGCCTCTTAACCACTTAGTGGGTTGTACCAAACATTTTCAACTTTGACTCAAGTTTTCTCTAAACAATGGTTTTGTTACTTAGACCCCTTGACTTCTGGGGCCCTCATATGGTCTCTACCTATATTTCACTGCTTCCATCTTCCATCATTGTTGATCCTACTTTGCACTCAATTTTTTTCATAATACGCTTCCCAAATTTCATGCTTGCTCAGCTGTCGAGGGACACTCCTAATAGAATGTCTACATGTGCTTACCTTATCTTTCTTCCTTATTTTCCTTATTGTGGTCCTTCTCTCCATTAATAAAATTTCTTCCACTCCTTCCGGTTGTTCCATTCTAACGGAGACTCTTAACTTCACCGTCAAATTCTTAACTGCATAACTTTGCTCTCAGGCCATCATCATTATTGGTCGTTCAACGCTACGATTAGATGTCTGCAGCCCTCCGCCCTTCTCTATTTAACGATAGTTCCCTTACTTCCTGATATCTCTTCCTTTGTAATTTCCTTTCTATTTTGTCCATGAATTTATTCCTGGGACAACTCTGGGGAATTTTCCCGCATTTGCAGTTAGAATGCAGGGCTGCAACTTCTAGGGAGACTATTGTGGTGGTTTCCCTGTTGCCTTCCACATCGCAGTACCCCGGCCGATTCCGTGAACTTCACTCTCGCTTGAAGCTGTGCTTGTGCTAATTAAACGATAGCGACGAGAGGAGCAGCATCTAATAAATTAGTCTCATTCTGCGATTTTGTTTTAAATATTTTCTCCTCTGCTCTCCTTGCTCTGCAGATAACTTCGGTTCAACAACGGTTGATACCGGTCCGATTAATAAACTTGAACAGCGCCACAGATTTTTTTTAAACATTCGAGATAATTCCGATTGCGTAACTAAGTAGTTACGTAGTGTTATCGTGAAGTGTTTGAGCTTTTAGTGTATTGAAAACATTCGTAAAAATCCATCGCACCCTTGCCGATCGAGTTTATCTCGCGGAATTATTGTTGATGTGGTTGAATACCGCGGTAAGAGACGCAATAAAAAACTACATCAGACAATTAAGTTATACATATAAGTCTTGAAAACTCATCAAAATCTTGATCCGTTCGCTGTTGGGCCGCGTGACTCCTTAATGATCGTGATAACCTCGCATGGTTCAAACATAACCCCAAAGAAGCAAGACCATATAGTTCGGCTAATCGCGTAGACTTCTCGCACGGTATCTTATTTGAGGCAGCAGTCTCAGCAGAAGGCATTGATAGTGCAGATCAAGGAGATCGGACCGGTATCACAAGCCACAGCTTCGGGCGAGAGTGAAAGTTCACGGAATGAGCAGGGGTACTGCGATGTGGAAGGCAACGGGAAAACCAACCACATTAGTCTCCCTAGAAGATGTAGGCCTGCATTATAACTATACATGAAATGGTGGCACTCCTCCCCAAAATATTTCGGAGGTAAAATAGTCCCCCAATCGGATCTCCGGGTGGGGAATATTGGGAGGGGTACACCAGTCAGAAAGGACATCTAATTTTTAATTTTGTTTTTTTTTTCTGGGCGTGCAATTGCTCTAAGCTTGTACAAAAGCAAGCAATACGTTTATTAGCTAAGTTTTCTCAACTTTGCTACGCTTTGTTTTTGGTACCGAGTGCTGGAGAGTTGCGGAGTATTGGACAATAGCTAGTGATACTCGATACGAACTTTTTTCTCCCATCTCTCCTAATACTATCTTCTCCCCAGGAAACTTCCAGTTCCCCTCTTCCACGTATCCTCTCACATCACCTGCCAATCGTGCATAGGCTCTTCCGCCCCCGCTGGAGCGGAATATTGGAGAGGGAGAGAGAGAGAGAGAGCGGGATGGATAGTGGAGTCGATAGGACGACACGTTAGGATTGATGGCTCCTCCACCCGCCACTTTTTTCCTCTCGATTCCCTTCATGCATTATCGAACCGAGAGAGGAGTCCTAGTCGCTTCTCCGCCGCTGTATCTCCGCAAGAGTGGAGTAGATAAATGTTTCCTTGGACAAATTGTCCGTGCAAGAACACTGGCGTCGACCAACTTTGCCCATCGCTGCTTTGTCGGAACGGAAAAAAAGCGCAGAGGGGAGCGCGACGGAGTCTACATTTTTTTTAACCGACTCATTCACTCGAATGCGATGTATTCCCGTAAACGTGTGCAGTGTTAAACCCATCGTAAAATAATACTTATTTGGGCCCGAGCTCTTCTATCGTGCTTCGCTTCTAGTGAGACTGATTAATGGGACGATTGAAGTTTGGATAGGATAAGAATTCTGGGTCAAAGCTCTAGACTTTTAGCTTTGTCGCTTGCATTGCACTTTACTACGGTAAGATAAAATAGAAATCTAAAATGTCAAGAAATGCAAAGGAAAAAAACTCCCATGTGCACGCATTTAGGTCGTCCAGGTGATTATCGACTGGGAGAAGCCGCTTTAAATCTCGCGTACCAGTGTGTATTGCTATATATATATGTCCACGAGATCACAAACTTCCTCTTCCTGTTAATGATCACCTGTACTACCGAAGTGCATGCATAGGAGCCTTTTTCCTTTTCTTTTGTTGGAATTTTGGGTTTTTCTTTTAGTTAACTTATTTTTCAATTGCTCTTTCATAAATCACTTCGCTACGGTGCTTTGAATGGTGTTTAATTTGCGTTAATTCTTCTGGGGAATTCCACGGAGTTAAGTTTTTAATCAGCTCTGAAGTTTCAGTGGGGGAATTGGCTATAGTTTCCAGAGTAAGCAAATGTTGATGAAATAGCGGAATATCATATCACCTAGAAACCAATGATTTCAGTTTCATTTTAATTAAAAATATATCACCCTTTCAAAAATAAAAAAATCAGCCCCTTACCACACAATTTTCCGAAATATTTGCCAAAATATACCCGCAAATTTACATGGAAAATGGCACGAGTATGCACTCCAGAGAGACAATGTTTAAAAAATGAGGAATTTATAACCCCTAGATCTCGTCAAAAAAACTAACAGCTTATAGTTGTTTTATCAACCATTTTTGAAAATAAATCATATTGTAATCGCAGTAATTTTTTCAGCATCATAAATAAAATCTTCCGTTGTGAAGGAGTTTTAAATGTACCGCGGGATAAAAATGAGTCAAATTAAAGACTTATGTTGATATTTAATTTGATCACTTAGAATTTCATTCATGTAAAAGTACTATATAGCACCATTAGTAATGCTATATTTATTTCATGCTTCCTAAAGCTGTTGAAATTAAAACGTATATTTCGAATATGGTCTACATTATGACTAGGGAACTATCTCGCTCAAACTACCTTAAGTACATTAGGCATGTATTGCGTATACATCATTCAGAAAACTCCTGATTGGTCAGACCATTGACGGAGGCGTTGACATAGGTTGCGGTAGAAGTCGCTGGAAGCTACGCTGGAAGTAGCAACATGGTCGTGGCCTGTCCGCTATGTTTACCCCGATTTTAGTTTAGCGCTAGTGGTCTGACGATCCAATGTTGCAATTTGCTTTTCATCAATAAAATTCCAGGAATCAGCATGCACTATCTTCTTTAATATTGATTCTCCTTACATATTTTATTTATTTTAATTAATAATTATCCGCATTTCCTGTGAAGACTATGATAAAATTGAGTGGGATCCATTGCGTTATGCTAACAAATTATAGATGATTGTATCGGACCTTTCTTGGTGGAATTCCTTGATATCAGGGATAGAAGAATTAACTCTGCAATTCCATATGGTAATAGATTTATTGACACCAACGGTTTCGGTTTTAACATTGTCAACGTATTGACAGATTTTAGCACATAGCATCTTGGCACAAACAGATTTAGTAATGCCAACGAACTTTTGTATCCCTCTCGTTCCCAAACCTACACTTCCTGACTCCTGCCAACAACACCCTTACACATCCCACAACCACAACCCTCGCCCAACCAACAACCAATCCCCAGCTGCCGCTGCCATTACCTCCTTCCACGACGCCCCAGCCAGTGTTCGCTTCCCGGATTATCTCCAAAACCCTCGCTCCCATTCCCCATCCAAACAAATTATTACAAAGTATGCCAGCCGCCCCCTTCCAAACCCAACACCTTTCCTGCCTTTACCTGTGGCTCGGAAAATTCCCTCTCCCTCCCCCAATCCATACTATTTGTGTATATATAGAATGGAAAAGAAAAATAAGTGCACCTGATGATGCTGCTCTGTGGCAAAGCCGGTCGTGTCAATAAATATATTACCATGTGGAATTGCAGAGTAAATTCTTTTATCCCTGGCCTCAACCAAATTATGTTTCACGAGTTACTTTACTAAAATTTCGAACAGATGGTGGATATTCTTGCTTAAAATCAGCTAATTCGTCCATTCCGTCGTGCTATCCTAAAGGAAGCAAGGAAAGAACAGGGAGAACCAAATGGTTGTTATTTTGGTTGTCTTGCTACAGTTTAATGACGTATTACGCTCTCCATCTACCTTATTGTGTCGGACGAAGAAATTCGTGAATTGGCGACGGAGAGGAGGGAAATCCGCTCCTTTATACTTAATTTGATCTAAAATCGGGTTACATGATTCACTGAGGTCAAAACCAGTGTCTTAATGAAAATTATTCCTTTATAACCGGATATTACCAGGTCCTATGCATGCCTAATTCCATAAACTGTTTGAGTGGCAAATTATCTTGACACTTCCCCTTTAGGTCTTGTGTTCCAGATTGATCCTGTGTTTAGGTAAAGCAGATTTTTCAGGTTATCTCAGCCTAAAATGCCTCTGGTGTTCTTGAAGCCTGGCGGTATTTGTTCTACCAATCTCCAATATTTAGACTTGGCCACATTCACTAGTAATTTGATAGACCCCAGGAGTCAATAGGCCATTAGGGTCCTCCACTTTCACGAGTTAATCATTTAAGTTTTTTTAATCGGTTTATGGGTGGTGTTGACGTTGTACCTCTTAGGAATGCTAAAAAGTTTTCCAAAACTATTGACATATACGGAACAATGACAAAATTGTCTCGAGCATGACCTTTAGAAGCTATCTTATTCAATTTGAAATTTTATAGAAGTGGTCATATATGCCAGATAACTTCAGTCTTATATCTGCTTGCTGTGGGATTTGCAGATGATGAAAATTTCATATAAATGAGAGGATTGTGATGGACGTTGTTTCTTATCTTCTAGCGAGCTTAAAATAATTCATCTCACTTAGTTTGAGTTGAAGTCCTCATGTACAAAAATAATTATCCGAAAATATTCTATATTACTTATTTTTAAGCTGTTTGTATTTCTCCCCTAATTTAACTCTTTTTGGCTGTTGGTGAGATATGTTAAGCAGATAAAAGATGCCAAAATCTCTACAACTGGTTTTTAAGGTTTTCACTCAACTAACCACAATGTGAATGCGTTGTCACGCATTGCGTTTTGGTATTCTCTATGCTAATTGAAGTATAAATTTATTTATTTTAATTTAAACGCACTGTCGTAACCGCGCTACATTTATTTTTAAAGCCATAGAATTAATTTAACAGCGATTTTAACCGAGCCTCGAAGCTTAATAAAATGTTTGAATTGAGTGCTCATCTTGATTGTTCAGTATGGCTAGCAAAGAAGAAGCCTCCATCAGAATGTTGCAATAATTTTTAATTGAGTTTGTAATTGAAATGTGAAAAAATAGCTCTATCAGTTTTTGGTAAAAATACTATTTGCATGAATTCGTCCAATGAAAAAATTATTCACTTTCTTAGCTGTTCATTTTTTTCCGTATGTTACTGTTTCGTATTTCTATGCAGGTGAATTAATAAGTATTGAATGCATTTTTGGCATATGAACGTCTATAGACATTTTATTCGTTCTTACAATGGAAAATCAACTAAAATATGGCGATAAGATTAATGATATTGCATTTTTATTGCCAGAGAGTGGACTTCAGATTTGTTCTCTTATAACCTATTTAAGGTATTCACAGAACACTTTATTTCTTCATTGCTTATTTTGATTCGGTCAGCTTTCCCATACATGTCAACTTTATCGGTTAACTTATGATGTTACACCGTCTGAAGCACATTAGAAAATCCTAATCCCGTATCGCTTTGAGTACCTTTGAGGAGTTTTTCAACTTTAATCTTTGCAAATCTTCCGATTGTTCTTCTTGCTTGCACTTAGTTACTAATTTCTTGTAATTGGTTTTGGTCTTCTTTATAGTCCTTCATTTTTAGCATATTTACGGAAATTATTGTATATGGTTGTAACTTAATGATTATACCTTCCGTAGGGGCGCCGAAAAATCCAATGATCTTTTTTATCTTAAAACTCAAACATTTCATATCTACGTTTTTGCTAAGTTCGCTGATTTTACTACTATTCCTTTAATTCTAAAATCACCACCGCTTTCCTACGAAGTTTAAATGAAATTTGAGTTATAATTTTAATGTTCTCCAACGAATGATAATTTTATCAACCCTATCTTTCCTGGGGGACTTCAGACCCTGTTTGAACTATACACCTAATTGGTTTTCTGTCGGGTCATTTAGTTCGGAGACGCGATTTATTCCCTGCTCTGGGGATTTGTTCCCTTCTCGAACAATTTTACTAATGAACGCTTGTTTTATACGACTTTGAATATCGTGTGTTCCTATGCTGACCATCTTTATTTCTTTTCATCTCATTTCTCTCGCTGCCTGTTCCCGCCTTCACAGGGTCCTCTCTTATAGAGGCCCGTCACGTCCCTCGCTACGCTAATAAACCCGAGCACCAGGCGCTATCGAGCTTCGACGCCCTCCCTCATCCCTCCCCTGCCCTTTCCTCGCCCCTGCTCCTTGGGCGAAAGAACCCACTCGTCTCAATCACCCCTCTTTCGATTCCTCGCCACACTCTTCCCCCTCTAAGCCGGCTTACGACCAAAGTATGTCTAATTGACTTGATCTTGGACAGCTTGATGCTTAAGCTCACGGTATTTTGTTGTGCTGATAACAATATCAAAGGTTTCGTTTGTCTTTTTCAATAGCTTTAAAAAATGATAACAAAATTGGTGATGCATAAATGGAAAAATTATTCTGTGATATAATTGATAGTTTCAGGCGTAATTTTATGGGATTCGTTAATATATAAATGATAACTGGCAACTTCGTGACCTCGTCACCCTTCTCGCCATTCTCACCTCCCCTTCCCAACCTAGCTGTGTACATAAATATATATTGAGGGATATCTGTAGAGTCCTTACCTTAAGATGACGTTGAACGTCGTAACCATGGAATTTTCAAATAAAGATATGTGGAATCACAAAATTTCCTGTTATCATCATTTTAGTTTGTGGTATGAAATTCCCTTCCCGCTATTTCTGTAACAGATTCATCAAATGTGGAAATCATGGCATGAGGGACCAAAAAATTTCATATTTGTAGTAGAGTAGAGTAAAATACGGACGTTAAGTATTTTTATATATTATAAAATTATCAATATGATTCAACTAAGATCAAAAACTTTTCATTACGCTCTCGTGTTAAAATAGATGAAGCTTAATAATCCAATTTCTTAGAATATTAGTCATTGAAATATGTTTTATGTTGTCTAGAGAGCTAAGTGACAAACATACAGGATACACAAGACACTATTGGCTATTTTTCCTTTTTGCTCACTTACATAAGGATATAATACAATGAATTTATCGTACAATTTAGAGTGCATGTATATTCATTTAACACACAAATAATTGATTATCGAGGAGATTATCATAGACTTACTAGGATTAATGATTTTAAATTTTGATTGAAGCGTCATTTTATGTAAAATAACAATACAATTTTTCAAACAATTTAAGGGAACCATTCAGAGACTTGAGGTTTTTGGAAAAGCCTATAACTCTCAATAAAGCCTAAGATGGTATTTTTCATCGACCTAAAATGCCGTTGCAATTTGTGATAAAAAATGCATTCCTCTGCAGGAAGTTTTCAAGGATTGCTATACATATATCGCGTAAAATATATAACCTCAATGCACAATTAATTTGCGTTTTCATCTTGCCAATTACCCTCATACTTTGATATTTAAAATTACCTCAATTTGATCAGAACCCTGAGTTAATCTGAATTCATCAATTATAAAATTACCATTTTTTAGCATTTCTTTATTAATTAGCTCATTTTCTCTTCAGAAAACTCTAACAATTTCTGAGATACTAATAAATGTGTGAAAATTTTGATTCATTGCTGATGGTGAAAGAAGGTTACCGATGTCATTTCAACTTAACTTCTGATAGTAAATACATAAAAAGAGCTTCACTGCAATACATGGTTTACGTCTGAAGTTAATATTCTATCACCGTTGGTAAACTTAGCCCACTACAGCTGTCAAAAGTAGGGAGCAGTTATATATGAGGAGAATTTTCTTTCGTTGACAATAACAAAGACATTTGATGATTTCAAGTATCCTATTCTTGTGTGGCTGAGATGGTGGGATATTTCCGAATCAAGTATTCATACTTTTAATTTTATCGAGAGTATTGCATTTGGGAAGCAACAAAACTAAACTTTGTGAGCTCAATTTAATACACTTAATAACAAATGTGTTACATTTTATAAGGCCTGAATTATCTTAGTTAATATGCAAGAAAGCCATTATAAATCGTGTCAGTCAGGTTGAAAATGAACAAATAAGTAAGAAACTATAATTAAGAATACAATTTCACTTAAATAAAGTATACAATTTTGACATATTTTTTTATATCTCTTCCTGAATGAATTAACGTTTATTGGGAATGGGCCGTAAAATTTCCTCAGGTAGTCTGTTCCACTCTTTCACTTTCCAGTTTAAAAATGAAAACTTTGCTGAGATTATGACCCATATCTAGTTTTGAGAGTGTGATCATTTTTAATGATATAACTCGGCTTCTGCGTTGCTTTCGTCAAATCTTTCCAGCCTTCCTTTTGATGCTTTTAAAAATGGAGCAGTTGGTGCATTGCCTATTCAGTTTCCTTCTATTTTACAGCGAAGTTCAGCCCAACATTCTTACGTTGTCTTTCACCTTCTCTGTTCTCCCATGCCTTTCTTGTAAGTATCTAGCAGCTTTCTTTGGAATCATTTTCTTTTTTCGATTCTTTCTACTGGATGTGGATTTCATGCTCAAAATGGGTCACAGAATTGCTTTGTACGCTAATTCCTTCCATGTTGGACATACCTTTGAGGCTGCTTATAACCCTGAAGAGAACTTTATAGGTCCCACCGACTACATAATCTGCTATCACTATCAAATTTTATTGAGCTACTCGCCAAGATATTTACAATTATCTCTTAATGAGATATTTACCGTAGTCAGTCATAATCCTTAAAGAAATATTTTTATTCTCCGTGGTTGACTGTATTGAAACTTCTTCTGTATGCTATTTATGTGGGAGTGCATCAAAAACTGAACTCTGAAAGGAACACTATTTGATACAATAGGTGAGCAAAAGATAATGCCATGGTCAAGACGAACAGTGGACCACATTAGAAAGGGCTTACCGGCAAAACGATGTTTGAAATTGTACAGAAAAATATGAAGTAAGTTCTGCGGTTCAAAATAATTATGAGTAAGTGGTGAAAATGTTGATGAACTTTGTTTGGCTTGAAACTATTCCCGTAAAATCCCTATATAATTATATTTCAGCAGCCCTCTTTTTCTGCAAGTACATTCAATTAATCCGAATCTTCCTCCCACCGCGTCATAATTGACGAAATTCCCTCGGCCATAGTTCAAGGGGTCCTTGGCCCTCCCCCTCGTAATTCCCTCTTTTCCACCTCCTTCCCCCCCCCGCCGAGTGCCCCGCGTACTCGCCCCCCGCACTCCATCTTCGTCCACTTACGAGCTCCTCTCGCCGCAAACCTCCGAACGCCTCGCAGAGAGAGGGATAGGGACACGTCATGACAGGGCGTCCTCCAGCGGCGCCTCGCTAAAATAATTACCCAATCGGAATAACGAGCGACCCTGGAGTGGAGACAAATTGACGACGCCCCCCGACGACGAAGGATCTGATGGCGTCATCCATGAGCGCTGGGAACGTGGCTCTTCCGTCTCCCGTTTCCTGGATCGTGTTTTTTCGTTGAAATTTAAGGAGAGTTTTCATGCTTTTAGTTAAATTGCACCGTTACATATTTTTGTTTTCGAAACTAGGTGGATTGTTTTCATTTTTTGCTTTGGTGCAAGGCTTAGTATCTATACTCTAGTACGAGGGGTTAGAGTTTGGGATTACAACAATTTAATTTACTAAAAATAATCCACCTTGACTGGAACTCAAACCCCGAATCCATCGTAACAAGCAAGCACATTTAGTTATGCAAGAACATTTAGTTATGGAATCAATAGTTATGAAATCCATGAAGTTATGTAGCGCATAAAAATGTTCGGGTTGCAGGAACACATCTTCTAGTTGTATAACTTATTTACAAATGTTTAATAGATTCGAATAGTTGATCTAATCTTCTACTGCTGGATCAAATGTATTGAAGTTTATCCTATGAATGGTTACTAATGCATCCAATAATTAGCCAGCAACAGTACCCTAACTGGTAATTTGTCTCGAAACAACTCTTTCATCAAGCAATTAAGTCTCCAAGCGGTCTCAAGTCTCCACATCGATCATCTAGGCTACCAATGGAACTCGTAACTGTATGCCAAGTTATGAAGCCAATAAGTTTATCGAATTTTTCTGCAACACTTATTGAATGGTTACCATGGCTTATGGGTCCCATATCTTTATAGGATGCATATTTATCGTTCCTACAGAATGGCCATAAGATGGCTAAAGCGCTTGGCGTGGGAACGATGGATTTGGTCAAGGTAGATTGTTTTACCTCTGAATAGTTTTCGCACTTGCGTGCACTCGCGGGTGACACAGCGCCGAAAGAATAACATGGCCGTTAGTTTTCGGTGTACTAAATATTTGCAAACTAAAAGTTCTCTGACCGAGACACAGCAACATGTGTCCCACCATACTGTATCGCATATTGTTCGACGCGGCATGTGTGGTTGAATCACGTTGAATAGATAGCAAAGGGGCAATTTGCATTTTTCGTGGTTTACCAATGGTTCTCATGTAACTTAGGGTTGGTATTTATGACTTTCTGCTTCTTAACTATTACCCAAACTATGGTTTCACTAATTTCCTGCATGTTCTTCTAATATAATTTAGCGTAATACCTACCTCCTTTAATTGTATCCCACATGTCTTCTACTACCACTTTTCCCATAATTCTAGCTTCCTAATCAGCCTTCAGTATCTCCGCCCTCTTTATTACATGATCCATTCGGCCGCTTTACTACCTCTTGATTTCCTTAAGCAAATTCCATTCCTTCCTCACTCTTACTTAACAAGGAAGCAGTCCGGTGGTTATCTTGTTCATTGATGATACTCTGATGCTTTTTTTTACACCTTCCTACTATTAGAGGCAGTTCTACTGCTGTAAGGACACATTTGGACAATTCCAGAAAATTAATGTTTCGTTCAGCTTTAGAATGCTCAAGTGACAGGTAGCCATTTTCTGGTCTTTTCAAAAAACTCTTCAAGTTTCTTTTGATTTCCTCGGGACTACTTGCTGTAATCAGAAAACGTAATCTCCCAAGCTTAAAAGGGCACAACTTTCCCTTCTGTTCCGTCCTTATCTTCCGAAACCAACCGATGACTCCGATACGACCAATTTCTCTTAATTGCTTGCCGTTGGACTGGTTTCTTTCTTCCAGTTTTGCTCCGTAAATTATTTTATCCAGCCCTTAAAGAATTTTATTCACATTGTTAAAATACCGAGGCAAGTTCTGTTACGCTTGCGTCGCCATATCAATCAACCCAACCGTTCTTTCTTACCTCCTTCCTCTCTCTTGCCTAAAGTACGCTCTCCACTCGTCATTGTTGGGAATTTCAGTTGCGCGGCTGATTTTTCACACCACGCTCCCTCAAATTCAGCGGAAACATTTCAGTCTCTCAGTTATTCAATTCTTACAATGGAGCGTATTGATTTAAGAGCCGAGTGCAAAATTACTCATTGCCCCATGAGAATTAAGTAATCACTAATTAAACTAAGCAGTAAATTTTTGGCATATTTGTGAAGAGAGTCTTCTCGGAATTCCAATTCATGTTGGGAGGTGCATGACCAACGTTTCGCCCACTTAAACTGCAGCCGTCCTCAGGGTGAAGCAAGTCAAGTCAATGAGTCACCGCCGATGAGCAAGTCAAGTCAAAATATGTTTATTCCACAAAAAACAACAATAAAATACAACAATTAACAAAAACAACTGTGTGGACCCTGGTTTAGACTTGCGCATCTTCAGGTTATAATACGATCACTGGAATTTGATATCACTGGTACGGGAAAATATTGGCCCTACATTTACCCTAGTACGGTGAAAAATCCGTAAAACCACCGTCATGTCGCGTCAGACCACCAAACTTAACAAAACAGGAGCTGTCGCAAATATGTAGCTGTCACGGGAGGGTAGGTGCCAAGCCATTTTCCCGCGCTTTCTTCTGATTGGCTCGGTGTTCACGCGTTGCCTCTATAGACTTCAGTATTGGTTTCCAGATGTGGCTTAGGTGAAAACCGCTGTCCTGGTTGAGTATTTTCTTTTCCAGTATAATTTCAAAGGCTTGTTTTACTAAACGGTCCCAATAGCCAGTGGTTCGGAAAAGTATTTTTGTCTTGTCGAAGTTGACTTTATGGGCGAAGATGAAGACTGATCCACATCCTGAGGACAGCTGAAGTGCAAGCGGCCGAAACGTTGGTCATGGACCTCCCAACCCGGATGGGATCTTGGGAACACCTTTTTCACTCTATTCATCGGGAAAATATGAAATCTTTTATTGCTACATATTTATTTTTTGAGTTGCTTCCTGTATTAAATTCGACCTCTACCAACTCAATATTGCTTCCGTTCATTTTGTTTTATTTTCGTATCTTGAGGGATTCATGCATGGAAATACGATAAACGAATTTTCAGTTGTAGAATAAGGCTTTCATCTCCATAATTTTTTAGTTGATGGCAAAAATGATGAAACGATCACGGATTATGTCTTGTTTAATGATGAACTAGGTTTTGGGCGAGGGAGGAAAAGCGCGTAAGGTACAAAAAATACCACTAAAACGTAATAATAGCGGCAATTATTTCGTTTAATATTCGCAACTGTAAAATTTTTAGTGCAAAATATTGGAAAACATTTATTTTACTATTAACCACCACAAGGGTATCTGTCCAAGGTGTCAGGAAACCAGTCATCATTAATAAATTTAATATGCTAAAGCAAACAGTTGATTTTAGCTGTAATTTTTATAAATGCTTCCATTTCTGCAATTTCCTAATATTGCTTACGGAGAAGTATTATAGTTTATCTGCACTGGTGTCTATTTTTTTCACTGTGGTTTAGTCTACTGTAAAGATAGCGAGTCTCATAATGTCATCGATATCAGAAGAAACGTATACTTGTATGCAGATCGTCTTATAAGGCAGAAAAATGAGATCGATATAATATGTTCATTAAAAACGATTTAGCCAAGCTTCGATTGGATGTCATAGTGATTTAGTGCTCTAGAAGAGCGCAGGAGATGAAATAGATGCGTATAGTCATCAATGAAAATATCTCACTGAGAATGGCGGGGAAAAGATATGTGGTGAATGCTATGCGACTTGGAAGAGGCAACCAGTCGAACTGAGGCGTTAACGGATAGAAAGTATCAAAAGAACAATCGATTGTAAGAATTTCTGTTTAAGATCTATGGCAAAATACCTATAAAAATAATGAGGTATGTTGATATTAGGAACTTCACAGAAATCAAGCACCATGATAGAAAAATAATGGAGTGTAACGCTATTTGGAAACCAGTCTTCGGGTTCATGGCCGCTAATGATGATCTTACCTCCTAGGTAGTCACTCGTAGGGCCATCGTCATCTAGAATGATGTCAACGCTCTCAAACTACGGTAATTGTGATAACGGCAGTGAGGTCTCCGGTGTAGTGTACTTGTAACGGAGACCTCAGTGTTGCAACTATAATTACAGTGATTTGAGAGCTTATGTAACCCTGAATGACTTTTGTCTACTCGAGTGTTAGCTAGCGTGTATTGTACCGTATTTGTAGCCTAAATTACATCACACCGTCGCAGTCATCATATTTTCCTTTGCCTCACGGTGTTTCCATTCTTGCCGCTTCCCTCTTCAATCATCTCTCTTTTTCATTCCCGCCAATCCTTACTCTCCTTTCGGGAAACACATCACACCCCTCATATTCCCTAACCCTACGGTCACCAACAGTTCTATAATCGCTAGGAGACTCCTGGAATCGGAAAAGAATTTTTAAAATCGCCCGCCATTTAGTTTGAGATATTTTTCCCATTTTTTAAGTTTAATTAAGATTTTATATGTTAGCTATTCTTCCCATTATTTTCGTTCATCGTGCCTCATACTCCATGATCATATGTGTAGTTTAGATCATTAGTCTCTAACAATTTATCTCAGAGCCAAGAGTTCGGTGGGAAGATAACGTCAGCAAGGATGCACATGTACTGCTTGTGGTGAGGAATTGGAGGACAGAGGCAGAGGATAGAGAGGAATGGAGGAAGAAAACTGAGGAGGCCAAGGCCCGATTTGGGCTGTAGCATCATCGAAGAAGAAGAAGAAGAATAATAATTTATCTAACCTCATCATTCAATCGTCGTTCAATCCTAAGATTTGTTGATTTCAGCCCTCCTCCCTTCCCTATCTGATGCTAGCTCCCTTACTTCCTGGTAGCTCCAGGTCCTTATTGCTCTCCTGTTTATTTAAACCATGAACTCGTTCTAGGGTCTTCCTCTGAGGACTTTTCCCACTATTTTGCCGATTTTTCCTTCTATCATGCTCTTCACAATCAAATTGTGTCTCAGGGTGTGTCTAATCCATCTGGTTCCTCTTTTCTGCATGGTGTTCCGTATGGCCCTTTATTACCTTGTAAGACCCCGCTTGGAATACGCTGTCATTATTGGGGTCCTTATGGAGAAGAATGAAAAACGGAGTAAGAAAGCGTGCAATACAGATCGGCGAGATACGCTTAAGGCCGTTATGGTATTTTCGTTAGTGTTACTGACCTTCTGCAAAAACAGGGATGGGAATCGCTTTCAAACCGCCAATTTAAAGTTCGAGTTAACATTTTATGTAAATTCATGACAATATGTTTGCTGACGACTTAATTAAAATCTTACGAAAGACAACTTACCACAGTATTTTAGTTAATGATAATAAAATTAGGCAAATAAACTCAGAACGGACAGATTTAAAATGTCATTGTTCCCGTGAGCCTTGAGAAACTTTAACAGCTTCCAATAAGACTTTTCAGTTGATATTTCCATAGGCAGTGCAGCTAGTTAGGTGACTTTCTCCCCAATGCCAGTATCCTCACCTGTTATCCGTTACTAACAGTTGGCCGTACATGTTTGCGATGCCACTTCAGTCTGAATGCACATTTTTGTAGTTGTAAAAACATTAGCAGAGTAGCTTGCCCTCGGTACAGCGTGTGTCAAAAAATGTTGCCTCTGGACAAGTTTCATTAGGTTTCTGCTAATGCATCATTAGTTGCGGTTATATTTACTGAAGTAGTCTATTGTTTAATGTGTTTTTTGACAGATCACCCCCTGACACACACCCTTGAGGTGGCTCTCAAGATATAATTTAGGTGAAGATGCTCACCTCATCTCCCGGAATTTCTTTCTTAATCATGGAACGGACCTCTCCAGGATTCGGTTGCTCAGGAGTTGGCAACCCTACCTGCCCTGCCCCTCCCAATTCTGCCCCTGGGTTTCCCATCTGGGGCTGAAGTTATTCGTGTGGGGAGGGGGGGGGTAAAGGGGCCAGCCCTCGCGGCATATCGGCTTCTCCGTGCCTGCCGCCTTCCGCCCACGGATGGAGGGAGGGGGGGGCGAAGAGGAGGAGCCGACCTTGATCTGTCCCGTCTCCCTTCCCTCCCGGCTCCTCCTCGCGTGCTTAAAGGCGATGAGTCAGGGGACGGCCGGTTTTGTTGAGCCATCCCATCCCGCCCGCAAATGATCGGAAGTATCCGGTGAAGCCCGAACCGTCAACCATGAGTTTTCTTCTGGAGTAAGTCAATCCATTTCTTGGATTAGGAAAAATAAGATGCCTAAGCAGACGTGATTAACGGCATCCTATTCAGTCACAAAAAATACCTGGTCACGTTTAATTTTTATGAAGGCTATTTTCCTTGTACTTTTGTTCCAGAAAAAACTGTATCGTTGATAATGTGCAATTTAGCAAATATATTCTGGGTTTTTCAGAGCAAGTTCACACATTTGGATCTGGGGTTGACGCTCATAAAAAATAAAATCCAATTTCAATTAGTTTTGCTACCAATTTATTTTTTAGAATGGTTTAAAAAAATCCAAGATGTTTGTTTAGACGTAAACATTACAGAAAATTTCTAATAAAAAGGACAATTAACGACGGAAAATAAATTCGTTTATATAGTTAAACCCCAAAGATAGAATCAAAAGAGAACGTGAATGCCATTACTTCAGGGTTTAGAATTTATCTTAAATATGTACTTCTAAATATAGTAACATTGAATACATTTTCTGAACATGAATCCAGTCATGAAACCAATCATATTATAATTAGACTTGAAAAATTTCAACTTAAACTTTGTATACACCAAACAGCTCTAGAATAAGGCCGTGACAAATGAGCAGTGATGAATCTTGGGACTTGCTCTCACCTAAGCTTCAGTCACTGCTCGTGAATGAATGGTAGTTGTATGTTTTTGTGTACTTTAAATACTCTCGTTGCAATGAGCCGATCGATGTGAAGAATCGGACTTGTTGGAGCAATGGCTTTGTTCGTCTAATTCTTACATTCCCTCAATTATCCCCCTCGCCTTCAATATAATAGCTCCTACCGTGTCATAAAGTTATGCGAATCCGTCTATCACGAGCTTTTGCGAGAGCTGGCCTAAGTATTGAGCAGATGTCGACTGTATTCTAATTACAAAATCTATAACTCTCACTAGTTTTCTCACTCTATGGGACATGCCTATTGTGTAGATATGGTATTCTTTTACGCCCGACCATGTTGACGAGTTGGTTGCTTAACTACTACCATCAATGTGTAAAATTGGAGTAAAAGATATTATCGAGGTCATTTGAGAATTATCGGATGAAATTGGTCATTCTTTGGCCCTCTCAGCAATTGTGACCCTTGACCTCTCAGATTTTAATAAAAATTAAATGTTTTATTTACATTTCCAAAATGAAACACGCTTTCGGGATTTTCTCTTATGTCAGAATTTGAGCTAACTTTTGGTCAATTTAAAAAAAAATCGGTTTTCCCTAACAGGCTACATCCAATACCTGTATTTCAGGGCATAATCAAGGTATAGAGGAATCTAGTAGAGACTTATCTTCAACTTAGGTTCTTTCATATTCGGAATTTCGAGGTTGAGCATATGATAAATCCAGTTGTTTTAACTCTTACTCGCTTGGTAATTAAAAGCTTAAAAATTTCAAATGCCTCATATTTCAAATGGATGATTTTTTACTTGATTTCCCATCTAATAAGGCGCATTATCGGGATTTGAGTTATATTCGGGTTTTCGAATTATTTCCATTTAGGTTTTATAACGAGTTAGGTAGGTTTACTTAGAAGGTAGTAGAACCCATTAGATTATTACTTGTGTGAAGACCTATCCATCGACTCCTTTTTCCTGTATCTCAACATACGTCCAATCCTTCTTCACCCCGTCCCTGTTACCTACCTATCCTTTTTTCTCGACCATGCTTGAGGGACATTATTTTCTTGAACTGTCTCAGCAAACTCTTCTCTCCTCCTAAACTGTACCATTCACCTTCTTTACCATCTAACCTCATCCAAAACTTTCCTTTCTCTCCAACTATACCAAGGACTCCTTTGTCTATCTTACGTTCCGTACACCGCGTTATAATTATGCTCCTTTAAACCCAGTACCCCAACGCCTGAAGCATATTCTCGTCGTCTATTCTCATGGTCCACGTTTCTGACCCATTCAAGGATACCCTCCATATTAAGCTCTAAACCAGCTTCTTCTATTTTTTTACCCAATGTCACCGTCAACTAATGCAACTCTCCTTCTAATGTACCCAATTTCTTCAAACTTACTACCCAAGTAATTAAATGGCTGTACTTGCTCCAGTCTATGACTTGGTATTTTTATGATCAGCCTAGATTTTATTTAGACCTTCGATAACCTTACTACTTTTGTCTTTTGATTCATCTACACTCCGCATTGTCCACATTGGTTTTAATGTGTATTCCCAAGCTTGCAATATCTTTAACGATCGGCTAACCAACACCTAGTCATCCGCGAATCTAACAGCTCCAATAGCTGGCCTGCTACTTTGATACCCAAATATTGCTCTTCACAAACCTCATTTACCATTTTCTTGGCATTAAATTTAAAAGGTAGAGGCAAAAACGGGCACCTTCGACACATATCATGACCTATAAGTGCCCATCCTTATCCCACATCTGCACCTTCGCTTGTGCTTTGGTCATGTTTAAGGATCGGAAAGAAAGATAACATATTTAATAGCACAAAAGTGACATCTCACATAACAGCAGCTCATGGAGGCATTAAACACTTTCTTTATTTTTAATGAAAGCTTTGCTTCTGAAAACATTAAAAGCAGCCCATAGAAAAATATACAAATATCAAAACCTTATTCACCGGTTATCATGCTTTCATCTATATTTCTTAGACTCACAATGGCCTATTCATCTAACACTTTATGCCAATAAATAAATAAATCTGCTGTACCATTTCCGCATCAAATTCAACGGCTCTGTAAGAAATGCTCCCGAAATGAGTCGTATACATCCAATTAGCCGTAGGTGAAAATTTTTGTAAGGTTGACCCTCACACAGAAAGAAACAGCGTCATCAAGCTTTCCTTCGCTACCTTTGCATTTCAAATGCGAAATATTTTAGAATAGTAGGCATAATAATGGAGATTAAGTGCATGCAGAGCGGCATCGTAATGTTAAAAAAGTCTCATAAGCTCGAAACGATTATGAAAAATGTTAATTGACGTTAATTTCCTGTTGGAAAAATTTCAGTCCCGCTCTTGAAAGTATTTGTGGTTCTTAAATTCAATGAGACCTGAGATTTTTCTTAATCTTGTCATTGAGAGCTATTCAGTTCTAACATTCAACGCTTTTAGCTTCATTTTCATACCCCTCTCTAATGGTAAAGTCTCAAGCAGGGTGTCAAAAATGCCATTTAGTGGGATATACTGTTAGTTCACATGAGTTCCTCCGAAATAGAATATGAAAAGCTTGATATTAAATTATCAGCATTCCTAACTGGCAATTCGGATAGTAATGGTGTGGTGGATGGAGTATCACTGATGGCTTCCCACCACCAGTTTCTGGGTTCGTTTCCCGATAGTGGCAATGGTTTATTAATGGAATCCCTATCCTAGCTTGGGCATTGTGCGAAGAGAACTTGAAGCGTAGCACTCTAGTGTTCCATCCGACAGTAATATTACGGGCCATTCCACGCCTATTCTTGCTAGAGTTAGCTTTTACAACTCTGGGTTTATGTCCTTCCTTTATCCATATTCTGGGTAATCTTCTCATAGGTAATTCCACTTCCTATTTTAATCATAATATAGAATACATAATATTTTTTATCGGCTGTGCTCAGAAAAATATGCAACTGACGCGAAAAAGGGAAAATCTGACTTAAAACATCCCTCAACTGAAAATTTTTATGATTTTATGAAAATTGAGAAATATGGACTTAGATGATATTTTTCTTTTCTTTGGTGGTTTTCCTGAACTTCTAAAACTAACGCATTAGAATGAAACTCCGCGCTCGGATATTCTAAGTGTTACTCTTGGTTTGCCCATATCAGTGACATATGGTTTGTTTTTCGCCTTCTTACCTTACCAAGAATTTGTGTCAATTCAATGTAGGCAAGATTCTATGAGAGGAAATTTGGGATTCCACGGATGGTTCTAGACGCATATAAAACTTGGATTGGATTTTTTGGGGAGGCGACCGACAGCTAAGGTCATTTATGCCATAGCGGATAGGTAAGGAAGGAAGGAAGGGCGGATAGAAACCCGGCGTCGGCTTTAGCCTGCTTTTAACGAATGGCGCCAAGGGGACCACGGTTTAACGTTTCATCCTACAGGCGGAGTACTATACCTGAAGTGTCTTTCACAAGGTACTCAAGTAGGGATCGGGTTTCCTCTGAAAAACATCCTCATCTTCAGGGATTTGAACCCTCTGCCACCCGTACGGTTAGCTAGTACTCTAGCCACCACGCCATCCCGATCCCCTATAAGAACTTTCTGGAATATTTGTCAGTACCTTATATTATATGCAATCGCTGATTCTTAGATGGAAATTGCATAGCTCTTGATGAAATTCTTCTTAGTTTAAGTTTTCATAACGGCTAAAAACACCCCTTACGCATCGTTTATCCTGAATTGTAGGCTGAAGCCTTAAATTAAGTCGGAAATTCTGTTATGAAAGAAATAAATTCAATTGATTTAAGTATCGAAGTGACTGAAAAAGGTTTGAATTTCCCTCAAACAATTATTTTATGAGCTCAGTCTAAGTTAATCAACTATGAATGTAAAATCATTCCTCGGTATGAGGGATAATTATACCCTGATGAATACAGGGTATTAAAAGGAAACATTCCATTTCCAAGTTATGTATATGTTCCATGTTATATGTTCCAAATATATGTTAATATGAGTTTTAAGAAAGGCATTCTGATCACAATAAGGTAAATGCAACACTGTATTGGTCATACAACTATATTTTTATATTTCATGGTATCCTTAACAACAAAAGCTACACTTTTAGCCATGTTGTCCACGCATAAGTTTATTTTTCAGCCGCGATTCACAAGTTGAAGGACGTTTTGATAAAGTTGAAATACCATATGATTAACAAGTGTTCCTTTTTATGGTTAAAATTTATCACTTGCGCAAAAATGAGCCTGAAACAATCTGGTTTATGAGGGAGAATTCATTGCAAAAGCTTTTGTCAATGCAAGGCTTAGGAATGAAAAGAAACCTTTAGAAAATGATAAATCATGGGATACTAAATTATCAGTAGGGCTAGACATTAAATTTGGCTGGTATTATTGAGAACTAATAAATATTTCACGTAATTGGTGTATTTTACGAATAAAATGAACACTATCGGAAAAGGAAGGGTTGGGGCCTCGGAAGAAGAAGTATTTTTTAGGAAGACAACATTATTGACGGGTGCTCTGTAATTAAAGGCTTTTATAGATACTTAACCAAAACTTTGATATCAAGTGACTCTGACAAAGTCCACCTGATTGAGAAACTCGGTCGCTAGAGAAAGAGGTGGGGGGGGGGGGGAGATGCATATATTGGAGGTTTCAAAAATGCACGTTTTGAGATGGATGGAGACTGACGTCTACGGTGTTACTTGCTGGAATTCCTTCATAATAAATGAGAAAGAACACCTGTTTATGATTCCACCCATTACATGAAGCAACACGACCTAGGTTTCAGCATATCATGCCATCATCAGGACAGCTGTGACAGGCATGATGTGCTAAGACCAGGGTCGTGTTGATTGAAACAAAGTGTTGAATCATAACCAGGTGTCTTTTCATTCAGGATGGAGACAGTACAAATTAAAGAGTGAAACAATCGCAGTTCGTAAAAGTGTGGTAGGAGGGAATAGTTTCTGGAAAATTTAAAGAAGGTATGAGAATTGGATATCAATTTGCGTGTTCCATGTATGAGTGACACAAACAGACGACCGCACGCGCGAAAATTGAGTAATTAGAAGCTTACAGCTGAAACGGTTGGCGGTGGTAGCATAGTGAAGAAGGAAAAATAAGGTATCTTAGGTTCCGAAGAGGGTAAATAAATATTGGTGTGGTGGCTAGAGTACTCGCCTAACACACGGGTGGCCAGGGTTCAAATCCCTGCAGAGGCGGATGTTTTTCAAAAGAAACCCAATCTTTACTTGAGTGTCTTGTGGAGGGCATTTCAAGTACAATACTCCGTCTGTCAGATGAGACGTTAAACCGTGGTACCCTTGGCGCTTATTGTTAAGAGCAGGCTTATTGTTAAGAGCGACACCGGGTTTATATCCGCCTTTCCTTCCTTACCTATCCCCTATGGCGCAAATGACCCTAGCTGTCGGTCGCCTTCCCAAATATCCAATCCAATAAATATTGAAAAATTGAGGATGGGCCCGATGTGAGGCATGGACTCGAGGTGAGTAGCAAGGAAGAAAATGCTACTGTTTCCCCGACAGTACTTTCCGACTCAGATTGTCAAAAGACGTAGCTAATATGAAGTAGACTGCTTGTAACGACGGTCATTGTTACACATTTTCTATCAGACTAGTGTGCGCTTCCTCATGTGGGCGTAGTCTTTCTTGTCCCTTAGTTCCCCTTTCTCCCCCTTACTAGCCCTTTCACCGTCCCACTTGGCCCCATCCATCAATCTTCATTTCGCTTTCTCTTCTCCTCTCAGGTACCATATCTCGCCCGCTCTCCACTTCCCCGGCAGACTCGCTCGCTTCCCATCCACCCGCCCTCACCACCCCACGCCTCCTCCGATATCTCCGTTCTTCCCCATTAACCGCCTTCGTATCCATTAATCCCACTCCGACGTACCGCACACCACCAATTCCATTCACTCTCCTTCCTTCTTCCGTCCTCCTTCCTTTTCTCACCACTGTGCCCTGCCTAAACTTCCCCCCATTTTACCCACCCCTCCCCAGCCGACCTCTTGAACCCTATGTCGTAGCTTCCGAAACGAAAATCCTACTTCAGCACCTTGAGTAAATAAAGGGAGAATGTAGCAACTACCGCCGTACGAATGAATAAGAATTGATTTTTGCACTTGGTCGAACTCTTCCTGCTCGGCCACATGCTCGGCGACAGAATTCAGATATACTCAACCTTTTTTTATATACCAGTATTACATAAATAATAACTAGATATAAAATGAAAGTACCAGAGTTGTTTTGTGAATATTTTATGCAGTTAGGGCGTTCAACTGGCTCTGTAATGAGTTAGAGATAATTTCTTTAGTTTTGATGAACTATACTTCAGTTTTTATGCGATTTTTCATTTTTAAAGTTACCTGTTAAACCGGGCTACTGTGTGAATAAAGATAACTGGTAAAAATGTTTATGCCGTTGGCATGGAGGGCGCATCTCGTATGTAACTGCTAAGACCAGCGAAAGGGTTAATTGACAAAAATCAGGAGGCAGGAAAAGAAGCTAAAATTTAAAGTTCAAACAAAATGTGTGCTCATGAGGGTCCCAGTGGTTAACAAACACAATTTAGGGGTGAGCAAGTCCCTCTGCTATTTTATTTTTCGCCGCAGCACTTCAATTTTTCTTTTTATAGATGATAAAACCCTGGTATAACGTTTATTTCTACCTATACCCTGATACATGCATGCGTTTTTTATTTTATGTTAATTTCTTTTCATTTCTTCTATTTTTTTCGAAGAACCACGGAACTAGCCATGCAGTTACTTCAACGGAATCACCCGCTAGCGATCATACAATTTTGTGAAATTCACAGTGGAAAAACCATTCGCCTGGACTGGGAATCGAACCCAGATCCGTGGAAGTGGAAGAAGTGCAGAAAATTTTCCAGCTTTGTTTAACAATTAAAGTCAATTTCACAGTTGGTGCCAATTTCACAAATGGGGCATTGTAATCATGAACCATTTTCTGCGCGTTTTCTCGTAACAATTCTGCAAAACTCTGTCACCCTAAGACCAAGCTATGTCGCTTTGACGAGGAGTTCTCATCTCCCGCCGTCATTATCAATATATGGTATGCGTTCGCCCCTTTCTGTTTCGAGATTTCGTGCGAATGCGTCCTCCTAGGCCGTCTTACCTTTCCGCCCCAGTACTTTCCCCTCTAATCAATCTGCAATAACTCAGTACTGGACTCAAAAATTTAACTTTTCTTCTTTCCACCACATTTATCAACCGAATCCTTTTCCCGCCCTCGTCTCTATGCCTTGCCTCTCTCTCTCTCCAAAACCCTTGGAACTCGCACCACTCTCGAAAAGAAAATACCACCTCAGCACCCCTTACTATTCCTCCCATTGCCGCCTTCCCTCTCTCTCTCCCCCAGAGTACCCAATCTCCGGCTTCCACCCTTTGCCCCGAGCGAGGGGCCTCTGGAAGTGTTTTAGGGTGGGAGAAGAGGCGAAGTTGATAGCGCCAATCAATCGACCGGTAATTCCATCGATATGCCTGTTAAGGGGATCATTCTCACTGGAAGCGCACCCACAAAACATTAAGTCAAAGGGAGCGTACGCTCACGCACGAAGCCATACTGGGGTGAATGAGACGGCCCAGTTGGAAGGGATCAACTGGAGTGGATGAAGGGGGAGGAAAAAGTTCATCAGCGGCTGTCAATCTGAGGAATGATTCTGTTGAGTTCTCCAAAAACATCATTCTTCTAACAGATGACTGCTATATTTTTACATAGGTATACAATTAAAAATATCAAACATTTTCTTTCGAGGAGTCTTTTTCGAATGTAGGAGTTGAAATAGGCATAATACCATCTAATGATTTTCTTAAAATGTTGTCAGGTTTTAGATATACCTTCAATGTCTGCTTTCATTGGCTCAAGGATTGTTTGGATACAGCTCCCCACTTCATCCTCGTCTATATAAACACTTAATTTCTTGGGAAGTCTTAAGATAAATGTTCACAGCAACTTTCCTGTTTTAATCAATCCATGGACTCCCTCGGCAATTCTTCCTAATAGGAACCCTTCCAACCTTGTTTTCCGGACGGGGTTTTGTTGAGATGAGCTGAAAAGTTTATCTTTTCCTTTACGCAGGGTTCCCACGCACTTCTTTGCTAGAATCCTTAATTGTCGATTCCCTCTAAACTCTATATATTAAAAAAATGGATACAATGTGTTACATTTTTAGGAGTAATGAGATGAGTGAGGCTGAAATAGAAGAAGATAGTTTTGTGGGAAATACCGAGGATGAAGAATTGTACTTTGGAGCGGGAAAGATAAATAAAATTATAAGTAGCTGGAGGGAAATTGAAGAGCTCGGGAAAATAGTGTGGACGTAAAATATTCGTATGAATTATATTTCATGGTTTTAAGCTCAATAGCGTGCATCGGCGTTTGGTTTACGTTTCTCCTTGGTAACAGGAGTTGTCATTAGTTCAAATTGCAGTTGTAGGATTGTTACTCGAATAATATTGTCCGACTAGTGGCGCTTAAAACATACTTAATTCCATACTCATACCCCAAGATACTCACTTGCCACGATGTGGAAAAAATTGTTAAATCCTTCCGCCATTGGAAACGCAGACTGCAATGGAGTGTGTTTATAGGCGCCACTGGCTTCACAATATAATTTGGGTTGCAATACTACACTTCCACTTTGACCAGAAAATGCGACCGATAAGGAAGGAGAAACGCTCTCAGCCAATTGCTGATGCACGCAGTTGAAACTAAAATCTTAGGATCTAGTTCCCTACACCTCTATGGGAACCTTTGCTCCATATGTTACGAATACTTGAAATAAAATAATCCAATCACTGAAAGCAGTGAGGTCTTATAATAGTGAGCACATCGGCTCTTTTGGAAGGAATTAAAGGGAGAAAGAGAAGAGGCTGAAAGGGTGGAGGAGTCAAGGGGAAGGGAATTGCAAGAGATAGAGGATGAGAAGCGGGAGAGAAGAACCCTCGAAGATCAATAGAAGCCGTGGATACGTACTTTCATCCCTTCCCAATCCTCTTCTTCCGTCATTCGTCTTCATTCCCACGATCATTGTCTTGTTTATTTCATCGGCTTTCCCTCTCGGCCACTCTTTTTTCCAATCACCATGATTCTCTCACTTTCTATTCAACGTTTCTCCCCGTATCTTTTCATCCTCAAGCACGTCGAGTTTTTCATTCTCGGGCGTAACTCCATGGAAATTCATGTTAAGAATACGACCCCAAACGCTGTGAATTTCTACAAAAGTTGTGAAAATGACCATCAGTTTTATTGGAGCAGGAATCTTTGAACTCTCTGAGGATAAACACGAATGTGTGAAGTCCACAGTTCCGAGTGAGTTATTCTTTCCACTGTCTAGATCGCGCATTTGCGTTCCACCAATTGTTCCAACGTAGTCAGTTGGAATGTTCAAACTTAATCAGCTGTTGAGAATTCCACGTTTATACGCATTATTTATTTTACGATTTCAACCCTCACCGATGCAACCAAAATTTTGATCAAATTTTCATTTTAGCGGCGTAAGCTTCTTTTTTCATAAAGACCCATTTCCGCCTATTTCCTAGTCAGCATCATTCCGCATGATTGGTTGATTCTTTCGTTTATACTGATTCAATGTCCCTTCTAGTTGAGTCCCAGGAAGTTCACTCTTTCTCTTTTTCCCATCCCGGCACCCTAATAATTCAATGATTTCTCCGGTCGGTGGCCTGACTAGTTCAAGCATTCGGGCGGCCTATCTTCTCTGGTACACTACTGTCTTAAACTTTTCCAATGCTTTACTTAGGTCTCACCATTCATTTCAATGGAGTGGAATAGATATGAGCTGTTAAAACTCCCTGGAGAGTGAACAATAAAGTAGTATTAACGTTGAGGATATGATTTGTATGCATAACCCTCTACTCCAGTGGGCGGTAAACTTCGGAGTCTCCTCGCCGTGGCTACGAATCTCTTGAATGGATCGTGCGAAAATGATAAGAAATTCATTTTGCCACTTTTTTACCAGCCAGCAAAATGAATATACAACATAAATTGAAAATAAATAAAGAGCTCGGAACCAAAGTCATAGTCTTTCCAAAAATACTTTTGCCTTTAAATCACATTTCTACGTATTTTGGTTCACTACGCTGTCTCTTTACTTTATATTACGCCATCTACTTTTCAACACGCTAAAACTTTCTCTGATAACTTTGACTTCAACCCTATATGAGTCGCTGGTTGATACACTAATCGCGTTAATTTATTACTTGAGGTAAAAAGTCATTAATCTCTCGTGGTTATTCTAGTGTATAATTAAAATGAAAAGTGCTCTTTTATTCTTTGAAGTGCTCTCTACAGAATTATGAGCGAATTTTTTGTTTTGCGGATTACTGACTATTTTAGAACCCAATTAAAATAAAATGTTTTTCAGCTTTTGAACTTTTGGGAATAGTTTTTCCCCATAAATTGTTAATTTACCGGCAGAGTTAATCGAGGGTTTACGCACAACTGAGACTCATTAATTTGATTTTATGTTAGAGTATTTGATTAGTAAAACTTTGGTACTTTTTCTTGAATTTAGCTGGCTAAATATGATAAAATTTCCAATAATAAGCGTTAAACACTACCTTTAATTTTCTTTAGCTAGGCCCATAGAGTTTGTTGGTACTCGTTTTTTCTTTTATGTATGAACGTCGTTGTAATTTACTTTTGATGAGACATGAGGTTCACATAAGCTTCCCATGAGTTTCAAGAGCAAATTAGCATCATAAAGAAGCTATTTGCTGTCTTGAAATTTGTTTCCAAATTTACAAAAAGTCTTGCTTTTGTCATTGTAAACCTTTACTGTATATTGCGGTTTTGTAGTTTAATCGGTAGAGCGACGCTCTTAGATTGTGGACATACATATGATACGCGTAATCTTTTAGGGGTGATATATCCTCAGTGCTACAATTAATTAAGAGTTGATGCAAAGGCTAAAATATGGTAGCATTTGCTATTTTTGATTTTTTCTCTTCATTACTTTTGAGACCACGCCTAATAGGGGGGTAGAGCTCATTATGGATGATTTCAATTATTACGAAAGAGCACCCTGAGTCAAATAAGCTACTTGTCTTCTGTCATATGGACATTCATACTCCAGTGGCTCAAGACGTCATGCCGTTTGAGAAATTGGTTTCCGCAGTAATACAAAATGTGCAGGTAAATCCGTAACATATCCTTCTGCAAGGGAAGACCTTTTGTTCGTATTAACGGCGAGGATGTAGGCCATTATTTCGCTAGATTCACCTCACGCTTTTGACCGTCTCTTACTCTCTTAGCGAGCATAACTTTAGTGCTGTAAAGTATAGACGTTTAAGTTAACATGCAAACGGTCGATACAAATACTATTCGATCTTTGAGAGTAGTGCCTAGAAAATCGTCTTTTGACTTTATATTGAATCTGGTTTGTTTTATTCATTTCACTATTTTATTTGGGTAGCTAAACAAAGAAAACAAAATGTTTGAAAGTATTTAAGGAAGATCTTCACATATGAGCGCCGGGCTGGTACGAAGAAATCACAGCTTTTCGCTCAGTTATCCTTGTTAAGCAAGCTTAATTTCGCATTAAATTCAAAGGGCCTTTATTAGTATGAGTGCTGATACCCACGTTAATGTGATAAATGCAAGTGTGAAATGACCCGAAGTCATGAAAGCATAGTAAACTTATTAGCAATAACAGCTTTTTACTGACAATTGAATATTAGAAGCCAGACAAAACTAGTTTTAAACCGCAACATGCTTCGGAATGATTGGTTACATCGGAAATTATTACTTCAAGGCAATTAAAAATTTAACATTACTTAAATCATATCAACTATTAAAACACGGCCTCAATCTTCATTAATTCAATTCCATTAATCAGAAGTAGTGTTATAGATAAGTACTTTCTTTTGATAACTTATTTTTCTTGGAATACATGATAATTTAGTCATAATTATTATTATTTTCCATTTTATTCAGATAATATTACCTGTACATAAAGGGGTTGAGAGATAATGCCAATAATAGGGTAAATATGATAAGAATAACATCTAAAGAATGGGTTAAACATTTTAAAGAGCTTTTGGAAGAAAAAGGACCACAATTTTTGGAAAAAGCAAGCTTCAAAAATACAAAGGGGAGAACGATAGAGTTGGAAATAAAAAAAGTAGAAAATGCTATCCAAACAAAAAAAACAGAAAATCACCTGGGTCAGGAAATATAAATCCGGAACTCGTCAAATGTGGCTCACAAAAGTTAAAAGAAATGCTAAGACAGTTATTTGAAAGGTGCTTAAATGGAGAACCCACTCCTATGGAATGGAAGAGCTCTTACATTACACCAATATTTAAAAAAGGTTCCAGGAAAGATCCAAATAATTACCGGGAAATAGCAGTAATACCCACAATTGGCAGAATCTACTCAGGGTACTAAAAGATCTGATTGAAAAAGAAGTAGAAGAAAAACAACCAGAGGAGCAATCTGGATTCAGTGCAGGAAGGTCTACCTACAATAGACAATATTTTTACAATTAAAATTGCTGCAGAGAAGAGAAGTCAGAGACAACTTGAGAATCATGTAGCGCTGATAGACCTCGAAAAAGCATATGATAGTGTACCAATACAAAAACTATGGGAGGCGATGGAAAACTTTGAAATTGATCCAACTTTAATTGAAGCAGTGATGATCCTACATGATAATAATACCACAAGAATAAAAATAGGTGGCCAACTGATGGAAGAAATTAAAACGACGAAAAGTCTGAGACAGGGATGTGGTTTATCTCCTACACTTTTAAAATATATCTAGACAGAGCCCTGCAAGGGTGGCAAAGAAAATGTAGCAGTTAAGGACTACGAGTGGGAGAAAATATTTTATATTCATTATACTTTGCAGATGACCAAATTGTGATTTCAGAAGACTCGAATGACCTGAACTACATGGTTAGGAAACTTCAGGGTGCGTATGAGCAGTATGGACTCACTATAAATAAAACAAGACAATATTTGGTGATTGGAAGTAATGAAATGCCAGATCTTCCTCTAGAAAACAAATACGTTAAGGGAGTAGCAACAGTAAAGTACTTAGGAGTGATATTGGACAAAAGCGGCATCTGTTGCCTTTTCCTGATTTTCGCCAATTAATGTATCTCACCCCTTACCATCTTCACGTCTTGTTTGTTGCCCTCAATACCCGGCTCACCCATGAATCGCTTATCACACAGTCGTCTTAAAACCCTCCAAACAACGCTCATACTACTCTCCGAGCCAAATTGGAAACTTGTAATCGTGGAGAGAGTCATAGCAGAGACGGAAAATAAAAAATAATTGCGATGAAAAAAGTATGCATGAAATGAGCTATAAATCACTTTCGACTCCTGAAAACGTTCTTTGTAGCCCACTGGCTTATCAAACGGATTTAAGCATTTCAATTTTGTAAAATTTGGTATATTGTCTCGTGGTAATCCTGAGACACGTGCTGTTCTTTCGTTAGGATTGGATTGGATATTTGGGGAGGCGACCGACGGCTAAGGTCATTTGCGCCATAGGGGATAGGTAAGGGAGGAAGGGTGGATAGAAACCCGGCGTCGGCATTAGCCTGCTCTTAACGAAAGGCGCCAAGGGGACCATGACTTGACGTCTCATCCGACAGACGGAGTACTCCACTTTAAGTGCCCTCCACAAGACACTCAAGTAGGGATCGGGTTCCTCTGAAAAACATCCGCCATTGCAGGGATTTGAACCCTGGCCGCCCGTGTGGTAGGCGAGTACTCTAACCACCACACCAACCCGATACCCCAACTTTTGTTAGTAGTCCCCTAATCCACCAGGCTGGGCCTTACATGCTAAAGGGGTTTGACGCTCTTTATCTATAAAAATCAATGCCGATATCTAGGTCATCTCACTTTTCCCCCCCATATCATTTTTCCCATTTTAATCTTGAGTTCTCCTCCCATCTATCTGATTTTACTCGCGATGATATAACAAGCAGTTCCTAACTTATCCCCAGTTTCCTCGCTTTTTGCCGTCTAAATTCTTCGTCGCATATTTATTCCAGTATTTTACATATTGATTGATAGGTTTTTGGACAGTACTAATTTAATAGTCCTAATTTCTGTCATATCGTTCCATTTTCCCTCTTATACGTGATTCACCAATTTTGAGTTTCCATGAACTTCCAACCTTGAATTTCTCGTACACAGTGTCTTCCTCTTCTTCTTTCATCCAGATTCCTATCCTCTTTCTCTTCCTTGCTTCTCCAGTGTTCTTCCATCTATTACTCTCTTCAGTCTTCCCTCTTTTCTCAAAACGTCCTCCATCCATCTCTTCTGCCTCCCCCGAACCTCCGCCACCAGCTTTTTCTCCACTCCAACTATGTTCAATTACTCTTTGTTCGTTCTTTTCGCCACTCAGCTCATCTTCTCTATCCCTATCCACACCAACATCTCAAATGCCTCAAGTCTACGTACATCCTCTTTTTGATATGACCAATTCTCCGACTCATACAACGTCTCGCTCCAAATAAGAGTTTTCATCAGTCTTTTCTTTACGTCTCTAATCAAATCCCCAACATCAATTCACTCTTCTTCGATACAGCGCCTTTAGTGAACTTTAATACAGCGTCTTTAGACATTGCAAATAACCACCATAATTTCCGAACTGGAATTTGCAACGTACACCGTCGAGAAATTTTGCGTCAAAATTCACGATCGTAATATCATTTTAGCAAATTTTAACCTGTTAATAACACTTATAGTCAGAGTTCAGATAGTCCAGTTCAGGGGCACAACAACCCCCAGAATCGTAGGGGGGAGGGGAAACTCCTTGAAAAATCTGCATAAAGCTAGCTAAGCGGGGGGGCGGGTGGAGGGGGAAGAGAGTCTGCAAATAAATTTTCACCCAAATGGGTCTGAGAGTCTGCAAATTTCAACCCACTAAGGGATGAGGGCGCAAATAATTTTTCAAATCGGGCAGTTTCCATTAAAAAGTGAGCCATAACCTCTGATTTCTGGGGGGGCTAGCCCCCCCCCACAATCGTGGGCACGGGCACACAAAGGGGGGCACGTGCGTGGGGGGGGGCAATGCCCCCTCCCCAAGCACGTGCCCCCCTTCCCAAGAAATTCGTGCTAATATGCATGTATAAACAATAAAATTAATTCTGAACGCAAACTAGTGTTTCTCTTGACTACACAATCAATCATGAAAAGTATCCCCCAGGGTTTTCTAGGGTGATTTTGTATCAATTTATAATACTGCTGAGCCGAAAGCAATAATTATACTTTGAAATTTTGTTGCAGTGGTTTTAAGTTCAACTTGCTGAATATCTAATTGACATCTAATTCCCACATTGATACACCAAAGTTGAAATTCGGAAAGAACGCATACGAAAATTCCTTGCTTGTCTGAAATATGGACACGAACATCAATTCTACGAACGGCTAATTCACCTGCAAACGACTTTGAACAAACGCCAATGCATTGTTCAAACATTCCAAATGAAACAGTCGGCTTATTTGAAATAAAGTTATAAAAGTAATGGTCATCTTTTAATACAATTTACTTATTTGACAATCAATTATTTTAGAACTATATATACAGATAGCTTTTTAGTTAAAATTATATTCCTATTGTTATAGAAAAAATTATTATTTTAGGATAAAATAGTTTATTTATTTGTAATGGCCCATGTGTAGAGCAATGGGTGCCGTCAGTGAACACCGTGAATCAAATAGTACACTTTTTTAATTGTATTTGAGTGCTCCGACTGACATATGTATATCACTTTCTCTAACTCGCTAGACCAGCATGGTTGCTGTGGCTGGTCCTCATCAAACTTGGTCAATTACTTCTCTTCCTACACTTGCTCAGGCGACACTTAATGTTTGTTTTGTACAAATTTCGAAACTTAAGGAGAAGAAAAATAATCACTGAACCCGAGAGGGTGTTGGTTTAAGAACCCTCCACTCGAGTATTTGACCAACCTCATCAACTCGTCTTCTCTTCTCTTCTTTGCCTCCGCAGGTTCCTGTGGCGTAAGTTCCGGCCCCGGCCGGGCGAGGGAGGTAACGGCGAGGGGGGAGGTAGTGGGGGCGCGGGAGCCATCGGCTACGACGGCGTGCTCCAGCGGGATGAGAGCGGTGAGGGCGCCAAGGCGGACGCCGTGGGCGGCGGAGCCTCGGGCGGCAATGGCGGACACCTCCTGCTGCTCATGCCCGACGAGGTGAGTGCCACGTAATGGAATGCGGCGCAATTGAGTGTAATTGGAGAGTGCGGAGGAAACCAAAGCTCACATCACTGACCTGCACGAGGGAATGTGAATTTGAGGGGAAAATTGAGGGAAGAAATCACTAAATGGGGGAGGGGCGGAAGGACAAACGGATAAATTCATTTTGAGGCTAAATCTTCCTCAATGACAGAAAAACTGGGTTTTGTGATGATTCATTCATGGCAATATATAGAGCAGTTTCCGTGAGCACTGAATAACAACGATATTCCAACGAAGCTCTGCGTTAGTGATTTTTCCCTCTTCCGAGCCTTGATCGGGACATCTGTGACCTTGGTATTTCCCGTGAGCCCACTGGTGTACTCCTTATCCATCTATCATGAGCGGTGCCACCTCGGTGATTTCCCAAGCGCGAGGGAAGACACGCAAAACCCTTCGATAGCCAAAGAAATTATAAATGAATAACAACTCGTCGACTTTAAAGTAGGTATTGGAAATAATGAGAAAATGTGCGTAGATATGTCACATCAACCCTGCTAAAAATCTGTATAGTTTCCTTATAAATACTTCTACAGAATTTCTTAAAAAGTTCTGTAAATATTCATTAAAGTATCGAAACGCCATTTTACGGAATTCCGTACGACATTCTGCACAATACCTTAGGATTATCTGCAGAATTCTTTAGGACGTTCTACAGAATTCTTTAGGACGTTCTACAGAAGCTCTTTGACGCTCTGTAGAACTTCTTACAAGCACAAGGAAACCTCACATATTTCCGTGGAGTTGCTGAAGTTCTATAGAACAGCTTGTAAGGAGTTACATACGTTCTGTAGAGTCAGGCTCTCATTTTCCGTACAGATCCTTTGAAAAGGAACTAGTTCTGAAGAAAAATAGTCAGTTTCAGTATAATTCCTTACGTTCTACAGAACAGCTTCTAAGGAATTTTTTAGTAGGGTATGTAAAATTTCAGCAGATAGTCCAGTATATCACTATGCTGAGGAGCAGTATTTTCTGTTTTCTTTGTGGTAATGGTGGGAAAGAGGATGAATAGGATTGATAGAGCAGAGGGAATGAGAGGGAACTTAAAAAAGATTCGATGGACAGAGGCAATAGAGTCGATGAACAGATGTCTGTTTGATGGAGTGGTTGAACTACTCAAAGGGAGCCAGAAACCCCGTCATTCCAGTTGATGTAGTGACCACTCATAGAAACCAGGGTCGTGAATCTGTTTTCGCTGTTAACAGTTTTGTAACTAAAAAATTTTTGGAAACATGAATATGGAAAGTTTTCGGTAAATAGAGTCACGTGCATGCGAAGGATAAACAGCTATTATGGGTGCATTAGTGTTTAAATTTCGTGGTATTTAGCACCCTGGTGGCAAAACAAAAACCCAAATGAGACAATACAGCACCATCAACTCGGCCATTGCGGGGCCCTTTCCCCGGGATCGTTCTAAATTTCTTTCGGGTCCACACTCAGCTGCTTTCTGTCTCGTTTTTACCAAACGTTTACCGTTGTGACCTGTGTCGTTTCTGGTCTCTTTATTTGGGATATTTCGCCTGTGTCTGGTGCTATGGTTCAGGGAAACATCTTATTTCGGAGTGCTGAGTTATGTCATGACCGAATGTAGCTCCAAGACCCCAAGCAATCTATTGAATGTAGTGATGAGTCTCTTCAGTTGTGTACGGATTCTTATGCTACCCATTCTGCCAACACGGAATTTTCTAAACCACCATTTAAACATAAATTGGTCATTTTACCGTAATAAATTTTCATTAGTTGATATTTCCCGGTAACAGTGCTATTACGGATACAATAAAGCTGTCTAATTTTTAACTTTTAGCAAATTAGTGAAGTTAGATGTCAAAATATTTTTTCCACTCACTAATTTCTAGTGACTGTTTCTCGGTGACACAAATCAGATTAGTTACGAAAATATTACTGTTGAGATATGCGTTTACTTTGTGCACAATCATTAATAAATTTATACATATAACATCGCCGGAAAATTACCATAATTCATCCATTTGTACATGCTCATGCACTGACATCGAATTCCTATTTATTATGTGCACAAAACTTGATACTAACGATTCTCCATCAGCTGGGAGTGATAGACTTCTATTCCAATCGATATGCATGGCCTTTGAAAACATTTTGAAATATGATTTTTCTTGCCCCTAGTATATGTCCGAGATGGAATTTGTGTCTTAGTGACTGTTACAATGTAACGTTTTAATGAAAATGACGTAACTTTTCAATAAATCCGCGACTCAGCATACCTTTTACATTATAACCCTTGGTATCTTTAAATATATTACCATTATTTACAATTATCTAATAGCTACTATTGTAGCTGCAGCATGATTAGTAGACAAATACCAGTTTAATAGAGTTATACTTGACCAATGGTTTAAAATTTTATCATTCGTCCATTTCCTTCATAAACATAACAGGCTTAACATAAGAGGCTTGCTGCCTGGAATTCTATTCTGGCCAATTTTTTTCCATGTTTCCAAAACAGTCATTAAGTTATTATTTATGCCATAATGGAAAAAAGAAGGAGAATGCTATTACTCATTTTGGGAAAAGGATCAGTGGAGAAGTTTCTTTGGAATGTTCTTTACGGACGCCTCATTTAATTAGTTCTCAAACTCTGGTCGTCCTCCGCTTCGGACTGTTTTCATTAAGATCCGGAAACTAAAGTTTGGAATTACAACGGGGCTTCATAGCGGACATTCAGAATAATACAAGTTCATCAAATGAAGCGGGAGGCGTTTTTAAGTTACTAATTTCTAGACGATAAAGTTTTGCTCTCGAAGCCCGATCAGGTTTTCATTTCCCCCATCTGTGCCCAATCTGTCGTTCTTTTCGAGCTTTTTCATATTGGCGAGAGAGAAGACAGTCCTCATCTCACATAAAACATAATAACACAGAGTTGTTTTGTGAATAAAATCATGCAAGGCAATACATAAATCAATTATTGTGCGTTATAATTGCCAATCAATGGTCGTATGTAAATGATCCAAAACTATTCAAATGATACTTTCATTAATATAAAGAGCTCGAAGAGGAAATGATATTCTCTGTTTAACATTTGAGAATCTATTGGAAAGTTAGGTTTTGAATTAGTAATTTAATTTACTCGTTGACTTTGAAATGTGGATCGAATTCGTGTTTGAACCTTAAGATTTGAATCAATCATTTAACAGGTATTTCTAATGAACCCCCTCACCCAATCTCTGAACGTTTTCAATATATTATTTGTTGGTTTATCTCCCTGACCTTTTTCATGCTGCATTACTTTGCTTTTTGCAAAACGATTAATAATGTGCGGTGTTATAAATCGGAAGTTTAACACCAAAAAGTAACTTTCGTTTTAGGTGCTGTTGCATGGCCCTAGTAAAAAAAGGCGTGATCAACATTCCCGCAGCATTGTATTTATCATACTTTCTCGAAAAATGTCATTGATTAACGACGAATCAGTTTATTTCCTTAATGAAATTGTGAAATGATATTTTCTCGAAACTTCTATTTGAAAGAGTAATAGGTGCATGCCAATAAATAAGCAGAATCACAAAAATCCTCCGGTTCTTTCTGATATTAATGGAGATTTTAATGATTCAGATTAAGTAACTAATAATGATACAGAATTCATTGAAATCGTCGAGCTCTATTTAAATCCACTCTTTGTTATAACAAAGCGTTTATAATGATTCTAAGAACTTGATAAAATAAAATAGCATAATTACGTAAACATTAAATATCAATATGCTCAATATAGCCAATTGAATTATATAATATGTTTATCATTAAATTATTTCTTTATTATAGCTTGCTATAGAAATATTGGCTAGCATAAATTACTTTACAATAACAAGGATATAAATAAACCACAGTTTTATCTCTAAGCAATGACTTAAGCTCTAATATAAATTACTAACTTGAGAACTTTTCCAATAATTCCATCTGGGCATATTGAGGGCTTTCTATCTAGTGAACCGTCATTGGTCAGATAAATGGAGCATAAACTAACAAAAATAGGCAAGAATGTAATTCATCCCTTGGATTTGAATTTTGATGCTTTCACTCTATTCCATCCATACTTTTGGAAATTGGATGTTCTCGATCTATCAGAGGCTTTGGCATTGTGTTGAATCAAATAGGGAGGGCCAGTAGTTTTTTTTTGAGTGGCTTATCTGTGAAAATAATTTGCTCCTAAATCACTAATCGCTGAATTTGGAAAGGGAAAACTCATTCTCGTTGTAAGTGGACCGTGGAACCTTTTCAATTGGTAGTATTTCTTGGCGCTATTGACCACCGTGAGGAACATTTTCCTCTCGCTTGTGTATTGCCCTAATGAGGAACCCTCGCCCTGAAATCTCTTCCCCTACGCCGAAAGTTTTATTGGATCGGTGAAAAAATTATCTGAGGATTTGTAGAGACCCATCCTTAATCATTTCCAATCCAATCTCCCTGTCTCCATTCCCTCCCTCTTTAGTTCATCTTACTGCCTCCAATAACCGCCTTTCCCCAAACCATTGACTTTAGAAGAAGCCCCGCCCGATTTTAAAGGATAATCTTTCTTTCAACCATGTCCGTTTTTATAAATATTTTTGCGCACATACTGTGGCAGAATCGTAATCAATAATAATTTGGTTATGCTTCCGATAGTACTATTAAGATGATTTTGCATAAGAATTTCAATCTTTGCTCCAAATTGCATTGATTTTTCAGAGAAATTATCACCCTCTTCTTAAATAATTGAGCAAAAAATGCGCGACTACTTAATTTCAAGTTATAATATAATATACGAAAAGAATTTACCAACGATAACTATTTAACAAACCTTGTTGATGTTTTAATGTTACGGAATAGACATAAACACCGTAGTATCGGTTCTGTCTAAGATTTGATGATATCATACCACAAGGGAAATAGTAAGGTGTAGATAAATCTCATATTATTAGTTTCTTTTATATCTTCTCTAAATTACATAATAGTTTTCATATTCGGTTGACGTTCCTACAGTGAAGATTGTGCAGTAAGTTTTGGCTTGCATTATATGAAATTGAAAAATTAGGATTGCGAATGTAAGAAAAAAAAGCAGCATTCCCAAGTAATGCAGTGCGCTCTCTTTGATCTCCTTTTTTATGTTAATTAAAAAGTAAATAAATTTTCGGTAACGATAAAGTTTTGTTGCCGCTATGAGAAATAAGAGTTTTTCATGTGACAACTTACATCCCTTAAGAAGCCATTTATCTGATGATTTCTCCTTGAGTATATGAAAAACATAGTTAAGCGTTGGTTCTCTGATAGTTCACATAGTATAAATATATTGAACTCACAGATGTCACATGATAAACAACCGCTTCATAATGGATAATACTTTGCAGATCTTTCTTAAACGAAAAGTGTCGTAAACTAGAATTTTCAAAAACTAATAAAAGAAACTTATTTTATTACCAGACAACTCGCAAGCACAGTTTTATATTCTACCAATTCTCCCCTAGAAGAGATATCGAGCAATATGAAACACTTTGAAGGCTCATTGCACAGTCTACACAGTTCGGGCTGCATGGATAAATGCGAAAAATTTGCGTGGAAACACTTAATATCCCCAGACCAGCGGGCTGAATGAGGCTAAACATGCTTCACATCATATACTGCAAGAACAATTTAATAATAATAATAATAATAATAATAAAACGTCTTTATTAGGCGAGATTGGGACTAGAAAGTCCCATCTTCCATCTAACCCCTCGTCAAACATAAAAATTATTGCAGCTAAATACATTGTCATGTTGCTCTTGGAATTACATACACTCAATTATGGCAAGAGAGACATAGCAGTACGGTTTTTCATTCAACAAACATAATTATAAGTTAGCAAAGTTACCAAGTGTAAAAAGATGTGAGCAAACGTGGGTAAAACCTAAGGATATTGACTTTCGTCCTTATTGGAAAAAACCCACTGCAGGAAAACGCCCACACAAGAAGGGGGGCGTGAAAAACCTGCGAAAACCTACTGAGAAAGAGCTAGTGTAAACATGGATGTATACAAGTACAAGAAAATATCACCCAGTACCTGGAAGGAACAAGAATAATAGATGAAGCGGGAGGAGATTAGAGTTGAATCTTTCCCACTAATCCCATGATGTTTTACGTGTCTCGTTGTTGTTCTCGGAGAAGTTTTTCGTATAGTGCCCTTTTGAAGGATGCTAGTGATGATAATTTACGTAGCGGTAAGTCAATGTTGTTCCACTCGCGACATGCGGTCACAATGAATGATTTATTGAATCTGACTGTCCGGTGGTGAGGAATAACGAGTTTATCATTTCCCCTCGTATTTGAGTCGTGTACTCTACTAAGTGTTTGAAATTCGTCTCTTAGGTACGCTGGTGTATTTGTTTGTAAAATTTGATAGAGAAGAGCAAGGATATGCAGCCGGCGTCGTGAAGTAGGTTTTAACCAGTTGAGATTGTTAATATAATTGGTAGTATGATCTGATATATGTAAATTAAATATGAACCTAATGCAGGCGTTGAAGGAGCGTTGAAGTTTAGTTGACAGGACCTGAGATATGTCTTGAAAGGCAACATCGGCATAGTCAAAATGGGGAAGTATTAAAGTCGAAACTAATTGCTTCTTTAAGGAGAGAGGAATAACATGTTTGTAGCGAATTAGAGGAAATAATGACTTATTCACTGCGTTACATATCTTAGTTATATGCGAAGACCAAGACAGACTTTCATCAATGACTAGTCCTAGATTAATAACTTCGTCGCAGTACTTTATAGGAGAATCAGAAATGCGTAGTTGCGGTAATTGATCCCTGTCGATTGACTTGAGTATTTTCGGATATCCAATTATAATAGCCTGCGACTTACTAGGGTTTATGCTTAGAAAATTGGATTTACTCCAATTGTTGATGTTTTCTAGGTCATAATTTAAATTACATATTCCATTGCATAGGCTTTTAACATTTGAATTTAGGTATACTTGGAGATCGTCAGCATAAAGATGATATTTAGAATGGTTAATCACTGAAGGGCAACCATTAATGTACAGGGAAAATAGCAGAGGTCCTAGTATAGAGCCTTGAGGCGCACCTCTTGCTGTTTTGATCCATCTTGAGCATAAATCATTTGTAATTACTCGCTGATAACGGTCTGATAAGTATGATGTTATCCAGTGGACTGCTGTAGGAGAAAAACCCATGCCTCTCATTTTTGCTGCAAGGATATCTTTGTCTAAGGAATCAAAAGCTTTCGAAAAGTCAAGCAAAACGAGTACTGAAACTTCTTTTTGATCCATGAAGCGTCTCAAGTCATCGGTGATTTTAGCTAATGCGGTAGACGTGCTGTGACCGTGTCGGAAACCAGACTGGCATTTATCAAGAATATTGTTGCACTTTAAGAAGTGTGTTAACTGCTCATATACAAGTTTTTCGAGAACTTTGGACAGGATGGGAAGAAAGGATATTGGACGGAATTCTTTTTCCCCTTGGGAATTATTCTTTTTTGGAATAGGTCTGATTAACGCTCGCTTCCATTGACTTGGGAAGTGATCCTGAGATAGTGAGGAGTTGAAAATGTTGGTGATGTATGGGATAATAACAGGAAATAGCTTTTTTAAGAAATCTAGAGGTATACCATCAGAGCCTTGTGCTTGATTTTCTGAGACTTGATTCTCTTGAAACACGATTCAACTTGTATTTGGGTAATAGGGGTAAATTCGAATTTTTGGTCTCTATTTAATATGTATGAATCTTTAGAGGCGTACAGTTTCAGAGTTTTATCTTTGATTTCAGTTTGAATAAGGTTCGGGGGCTGGGAAAACTTATCATTTAAGGAGTTCAGACACAAGTCAGGAGGGAGAATGAGGTATTATCCATGCGACGTGTTGGCCTTATACCCCATAAAGACCCTTAATAAATGCACAGTGCATATCGCCGTTGCTAGGCTCTGGCTATGTCGCGAGTCCCGTCAATGCCGTGTCAAGTGATTACCGAATGCGTCTTGCGTTTTTAATGTATAATATATTTATGCTAACGAATTTTTAACATTTCTCGCGTTAACCAAATCTCCCTTTGCCAAAGGTTAGCTTAAGGCGTCGTTTACGAAGTGGATGGATACTTTCTGAATTGGAGCCCATCAATGTTTTTCTTATTGAAATTTTCTTATGATGCATTTGATGAAATCGCGTAAAAGGCGCAGCGGTAAAAATTTATGTGAATACGAACGAAGTGGGGTTGCGTTCGTAAAGAAAGTATTCTCATCGTATGATGACGTTTTCCCAAGCGAGGCTGTCGAGGGCCTTGGTTGGCTTGCGTCGCTCAGGTTTCCTCCTCCCTTCATCCTAAATCGCCCGAGTCCCGTCAATGCCGTCTCAAGTGATTACAAAGTCAAACTCGAAAGTTTAGCCCTCGTAGGGTGGAGTCGGGCGGAGCTGAATTGGAGTATTTAAATACCCCGTCGAGGTGAGGTAAGCACTAAAGCCCACTAAACAGCTCTCCTCCAACATTCTCCTTCAACACTCATCCCGCACCAAAAGATATAAGGGTCTTGTCCTGTTTTGCAGTTGGTGCAAACTTTCCACCTTGATTTTTGGGCTCATGGAATCATTTTTTTAAAGCGCCGTCCCACCTGAAGGACTTATCTTGACGCCCACGGCTTCTCTCTTCATTTCTGCCTTGATAAGAAGCGTTTGAAAACATGCTCGAAAGTTTAAGCCTCTTATTGAAGAGGAAAATAAAGTTCTCTATACAATACAGCCTGAGTATTAAGAGCGAATGAAAGAAAAGGGACGTGGGCGAGTAAAAAATACCATAATGGGAGTGGAGAGCTAAGAATTTTTTTGGGTGAAATACGAAGGGAAGAAACGCACCCATAGTAATCTAGTCATTGCCTGAAGATTGGAATGGATGATAAATATTTCCTTAAATCTAAAACCTCTCATAAGTTATCAAATATTTTATAAGGTTGGTAAAAGTTAGTTGCTGTAAAAAAAACAACTGCGGTTATACTGAGGGCATCACGTTGTCTAAACAAAGTTTTTAGCTCAGCCTATCTTCCTCTGGGGTTGTACATTTTTCTCTCAAACAGTTAAAAAATTTAAAGTCTATTATAAACTAAACTTTTCGTCAAGGAAACTTTTGGGATAATGGCCATGAAAGTTTAGTCTTAAAGTACACCTAGATAGTTCTTAATTTCGCATACTTCTTGTGAATTACTCTCTTTTATCATCATACTGTAAAATATTAAGGAACAGCATGTAGGAAAAATAAATATGAGTAACTTGAGCCATTTCTCTTCTGTCTTCCAGCTTCACTCTCTTCTGGATCATCCACTTAGTCGCATCCTTTTAATACGGAATAGTTAATTTATTAAATAATCTTTTAAAGTGGCTATTCACTCTTAGTGGGACTAGTCATCCCAGAAGTATGCTTGCATAATGGATTTAGGTTAATTTTGAGTATGCCAGGACTAGCCAAGGCATCATCTTAACGAATTTACCTGATAGTGCAAGTAAGTACAAACTTTTTCAGAGACTAGAAATCTCTTTTGACCCTAATCCAGACCTTTTGACATCACGTTGGGTGCTTTAGTCATTTTAGCTGCGGAGGGGTCAAATTGTGCAGTTGCACGATAATGAAGAATAACAAGGACATTCGCCGACTAGGAGAGCGATAGAGGAGAGAACGCTTGGAATGAGTGGAAGAGGAAGGGAGAGAATAGGAATTTCGGACAATATAAGGAGTAGAAGATAGACGGTATGAAGAATTCATGGGAGGCCTGATGGCGAGCAACTTGCGTGAGGGAAAGTGAGAGGATGTCTTAGAAATTGGGAAGTTAGGACAAGGACCGTCCACAGACCAACCATTCAGCTAGTGGAATACTCAACAATGATACTTATTTAAGAGATCTAAAACTTATCTCCGTGGTAATTAATCTTTTATGTATGATATGTAACTCTTTTTAATGCCATAAAAATTGATCATGGAAGCATATTTTCAAAATAGCGTCCAAATATCGGACCTTTCGTGGCAACTTTTAAAAGTTTCCAGGGCAAAATTTTTTCATTGCCTTTACTTCGCAAGGAAGAGTTTTGTCCTCAGGTCTATTGTAAAAATCCCTGAAATCATGTCCTTATTCGCTTCAAGGATCATTTTTAGCCGTTGCCTCTTTTCTACAAATCCGGCATTTCTCGGTTTCGGACGCTCGGCCAATCATGTACTCCCCTCATTCTTTCTCTTTCAAATTCCCCACCGTTGGGCCACCCGTCCCGTCCGGGGGTAGCACCATTGCAACCGCGAGAAGAAGGCAATACGTAGGAGAAATAGAAACAATAGATATAGCGACTGAGTAAATGGTTACGAGGAGAGGGTGGTTGAGGGCGCACGAGACGATGGGTTGAGGGGAAAGAGAGGGAGGACTGGAGCGAGTATTGCGTCCACATGCCACACCGCTGGGGAATCCAGACGCTTCCTCGTTGTCTCTGCTTATATCACTCACTCCCATTTCTCTATCCTTGTAATTGGATATATGTGGTAACTTGTGTACGCGCTTTTTCATATCCAGGACCCATGTTTGAATCACGAAAGAGCCTTTGATGTTATTTTTACTGAGGAATCATGATCCCTCCGTGGGTACCATGTGACACCCCAAGTGCTATATACGAGGTAATCCGTAGGTCAAATCGAAGGTAAATCTTATGAAACCGTAGCGGCTATCATTAGTGAGGAGGCCAACGCTGGACTTCTCTCGGCACTTCCTGTATTCCAAACTTTATGCAATGAATTCTGTTTCAGGGGTTTCTACCAGCTACTGAAACGTAAAATCGCTATTTTATTCTTTGCTCTTTCAGCCGAACTGAGCAAGGGAATTTTCAACACATTTATTTTCTTCCAAATTTATCTATTGCGTTAAATTTTGAAAAACCAGAGCACTTGAAAGTTTCCGCTAAGTTAAATTACCAGCTTCACAAGAGATTAGATCTGTGATATGATTTCTAAACGAGTAAACGCTTAAACGAGTAAATTATTCACGTGAATGAAATTTATATGACAAATTTTATATTATTTTATCCAAAATATGATGTAGTTTACATTCGTATGGATACAAAAGAAGGTTTGATCGCCTGAAGATTTGAAGAAAAATACTCTAGCCACTTCAAATGAGTATTTGGTTACCATTTGTTTAAATGTAAATTTATAACGCATGGAGCTATTAAACCTCAGCCAATTTTATGGCTGCCGAGTTCAGACCGATACCATTCGCTTCTTCGATATCGTATTCTTCTCACGGTAGCGCAATCTATCGCCAATTTACATTTCAATACTTTTGAATAATTACTAATATTAATTCTGATAACAATCATTACTCAGGAAAAAATGTAAGACGTATTTATAATGTCGCAATTCATGTTATATCTATGACTTTAAAGGGAAGGGTACATTCAAATGTTAATAAATCAATGGAATTACCTATTAATACCCCTTTGAACAATCTTCTTTTAACTATCATCAGATACAGGGTGCTATTTTATCTATTTTATTCATTAAATTCAATATTTTTTCAATGCTTACAACTACATACGTTATACGCCAAACGTTTAGCGTAATCGAACCTGTCAAATCCCATGACAATGAGCAAAATGGAAGATGGGGGACCTAATAATCTCAATTGCACCCAAAGTAGAGGAGACGAATCCGTCTGCCTCTCCTTCCGCACCCTCGCCCCTGCACCCTCTTCTCCTCTGCCCCTGCACCCTCACTCCTCCCGCTCCCTCCCAACCCCCCTGATGCCATATCGATTTCCTCGGGACCAGAGTCCTGGCTGGCACAGCCATACACACACATATACTCCCGCTCCTTTCTCCCACGACAGCGTCGCATGGCCTCACTTATCTTTCCCATCCTACACTCACACACGCACCCTCCTCCCATCACCCCCTATCCCACCCCCTATTCCACCCACCCCTTTCCCTCCAAATCTTTCCTTTCTCCCCCCGCTCCCTCCCCGACCGGATCGCCGTCACTCATACTTCGTTTCTCTCCGCCTCAATTTCGCTCCGTTGGTATAAATCCGAGCGCTCTAACACCTTTATTGGGGCACTATCATTTTCTACTGCGGACGACGTTGATGCGGTGGCAGAGGAGAAAGGAGGAGAAGCGAGGGAGAATACGCTTGTTTATCTGACGAGGAATGATGAAAAAGTGTCACAACCGAAGCGAGACCGAAATTGCGGCATTTATAGGGCTGTAAACCGATGATCAGGATGTGCAACGGTATGTAAAAACCTGTTTGTCATTGGTTGTTCAATTACAATCCTAAGATTGGTTGACTGCAGCCCTTCACCCCTCCCTATATAATGATAGTTCCGTTACCTTCCGTTCCGCTGGTATCTCTTCCTATTTACTTTCCTCTTTAAAAACCCGGTTATTGTGGATAATGTTAAGCTTAAGCCTTGATATTTGGAAAACAGAACTTTTATCAATGGTAATTATGTGGGCTAAAAACTAAGCTGGCTATTGATTGAGTGACAAACGCTTACTATACACCAAGTATTGCAAAACACTAAGCATCCAATGTCACATGCCTGTGGAGCAGCTCTCGGGGTAGTTGGATTTTAATGAAAGGTATATTGTTTCGACAAGTGTAATATCATTGACAGATAATTAGCTCCATTTGGAGAGTATTTGGATAAAAATTTATTGAAAATCGCGGGCCACACCAACTTTTTTCTGAGAATTCTTCTAAGTTGTATATTGAAACACTTTTTAATTTCCACATGAATTTAATTTAAACGACCTAGGTTTCGTCGCTGTTCGACATCATCATCATGCTTCAGTCTTCTAGTTAATAATTCTTTTAGTTACTATTGTCACGGTAATTATTGAAACATCCGTTGCGCAGAAATTGCTTTTTTTATCATGAACTACTCGAAATGCCGATAATCCAAAGCAGCGTCAAATCTCGAGTTTACAACAAAATCGTCTGATCTTGGAGTTGTTTGATGAGTCGGTGTCCTCATCTATAATGACCTTTTTCAAACAAGGTTCGTCACCTGGGAATTCCACTTATCATAATAGTTTTCTTAATGATGAGCCATCATCTGGGTGGCGTTCCATAGCGCGCTTCCGTAAAAAATGTCTCCAACGGTTTCTTGTACAGAAGAGAAAGAACGGAATGGTTTTAAGTTTGATGCCTAAAGAATCATCCTTTATAAAATTTAGCGAATAAAACATTAGTGGAGAAAATATTAGGAAGCAAACTCTTGAATTCTGTGTACTTCGGTACCTATCTTCCACCACGCTGTGACCATCTTTAAATTAACTGAGATGAAATCGATAAAATGAATTTCAATTGCATAAAATGAATTGCAATTACAGTAAAGGAAAAGTGTTAAATCTATGATCTTCCGTGTATATTTCTATATAGTTATAGCTTACCGTTGGTATTTATTATCTCACTCTCGAGTTTTTACGTACATATGACGTTTATTTTAATAATATGTGCCATTAAAGGAGATAGAACGCAGTTACTTGTTACCTCTTGTAACTAGCATTTGAAGAACAATTATATTTCCAGTGGGGGTAGAATAATTTCATCTCTGCAAATTCCTAACCCACCCGTCAACTGAATTTTTGTTACGCCTCCGAGAGGAGAATTCATGTTTCAGCGGATTTTCATCTCTCGTGGAGCTATTTTACTTATTTCTTACATTTTCCAAGTGTTATTGATTTTCATGCGTGAGGAGTTATGTCGGTTTCTAAGAACTATGAGGTTTATTGACTTAACACATAGTAGGCTCGTCAATCTATAAATAAGTTCTAGTGAATAAATCCCTTACTTCTTTTCTATTTTTATTGGAGTCGTTTGGTTGAGGCGAGTTTAGACGAAAGTAAGGCTACGTAAGGGAGTCTTGTGTAAAGGAGATCCCTTATCTGCTTACACGGTTGTATCCTTCGGTACGGCGTACGTCCTACCTCCTGTCATCCCCTCAAAAAAGCCTGTTCTACATCTTGCTCCTCCATGGTTATCCGAAATCCCCGCCTCTGTTACGGCGTTCAGTATCCCTTCGTCCCTCATTACCAATTCCGAACACCTGCTCTGCTTCTTCCTCTTCTCCTCGAGTAGCGTCATCTCTTCACCCATCATGCAAAGCACTTTCTCCCTCCTCTTCCTTTCCATCAAACACACCTTCATCATTATCCTTCACACCCGTCTCAACCACCTTCAGCCAATTTTTATCCTATTTTTCTCCGAGTCCAGGTTTCCACGCTATACAGCGATGCGCTCCACATCAGAAGCTCCTCAGTCTATTATTGCATAAAGTCCATGTGATCATGTTTTATCGTGTTCCTTATTAGAAGTTCAGCTGAAAAAAGTCACTGATTTTCAATATAACACGCTTTATAAGTAGATATACTGGCATCTAACTTATTTGCAAATAGTCTTAAGTAAATATTCTCCTCGTGACCGTGATGCCGTCATCAGTTATCATGCACCTTGAACATTGACTTCACTGGCACTTAAAGCATCTAGTCGACTCATTTTATGTTTCTCATCAACTCTTTTCCATATGCTCCTCTCATTCCTTGTAGATATAAAGGTAGATTTCAGGTAAGTTCCTCAGTTTGATTTATCACGTCCGTTTCTCGATGGGTCAACCTTTTACATATTCTGCCTTCCCTCGTGGCTTCTTTTCTTCCGTGGCTACTTTTCGACTTCTCGTCGTAATTTTAAGTAAAGCATGCTAAGTAGAGTGTAGAGGCACTTGTGACTCAAAGAGCTTTCTCTGCTAATGGTTATGAAGCTCTATCGGTCAGTTCTCTTACATTTCCGCCAGTATACAACAAGAGACGAAACTTATTCCAGGCCCGTCCTGACTTTTCTACTCTGGCTAACATCTCTTCTGAAAAGACTACTTTGAGAGCCAGTGGGTATTTAATTTCCCACTTGGAGGTGTGTGAATTCGGTTCACTTACACTCCAGTTAGTAATTATTTTACGCTTACCACGCATCATCCACTGTTATTTATCTCGGGTATTTGACTTTCTCGCGACCTCTTTTCTTTCGTTAACTCTCTCAAGACCTCTCTCTCTCTCCCTTATCTTCCTCTCACTTCCTTTGATGTCGTCGCCCGTTTTCCTGTGAAGTCCTTTCGGAAACATTCCTCTCCCCTGGGATTTGCACATAGAGAGATGAAGCTCTGAAAAATTTTTATCTCGTGCAGCCCTCAACGGGGATGACGGCAAGAAGAAAGGAAAGGCGCGTGAAGTTTCACACTCTCCGGCCGCGAAAATGCTCTTCTTTTCGGCTCGCCATCTCCTCTGACTGCCAACATGAACTCTTTTCCCACATTAATTTTAAATCTTTTATCTATATTTAGTAATTATGTAGATTTCAATCAGTTCCTCAATTAACTTTCCCTCTTGAACTGTTATTTTCGCAAGGGTAATTAGGTTCTCATACTGATGACTGAGGTAATGAGTAACATATTCTTGAAGTTGTTTTTATAGAAATGTGACCATGGGTCATTATCAAAATCAGTGTGCATGATTGCTTCTCTCATCTTAAAAATAGAGCAATCAATCTTATTTTACATAGATTTTAATCAGTTTTTTAGAAAATTTTCCCTATCAAACTGTTATTTTTGCACCAGTAATTCGGTGAGGGTGCCGACAGCCGAGGTATATTGCACCATTTTTTTTCATTTTAAACTTGCTGAAAATGATCTTGAGAACGTGCTGGAAAATGCTCAATGATATCCAAAAGCCTTTAATCCACTCCAGAAAAATATGTCGCAGAAAAACTTTTACATGAAAATAAAACTATCTTTGAATCTTCCTACTAAGATTAGATTTATCGATAAATACAGGATAGTCATTCTCTGCCCGGCGCGGGGCATGTGCATTGAAACATCCATTAATTGAAAACTTATGTTGGTTTTCTGGCACTTTAGTAAATATCCTCAATGACATGAAGTCACCGTGAAATAAGCAAATACGCTGGCTTCTTCGGACAAAGTTCTGCAATCCGACTTTAACAACGTTCATTCGTGGTGTCAGGAGTGGGGGTTACAATTTAATATCAGCAAATGCACCACAGTTAACTTCCCGCAAAAGTCATCACACTAATGCCATACCTATACTGTGGGTGGAGAAAACGTAAAATCTTCAGACGCAGTAAAATATCTTGGAATTACCTTAACTTCTGATATATCGAGGAGAACATACACATAAAACATATGCGGTACAGCATTAAAGAAACTAGGTTTCTTAAGTGTATAATAGGAAGATCCTCGGATGAAAAAGTCAAAGGGAGATGCTACTTCGCTCTGGTTAGACCATACCTCGAATACGCCGCGAGCATTTGGGGCCCTGTTAATAAAGATTTAACCAAAAAAATTGATAAAATACAAAGTAAAGCAGCACCCCTCGTTAAAAACTACTATGAGCAAACATACAATGTCTCACAACTTATGGAGGGATTACGGAGGGAGCCCCTAGATACTATGAGGCTAAACACTAGGCTTAGTTTGCTTGAGAAATTCAGAACTAGTGTGTTTCAGAGAGATACAGAGAATATTATCATGACGCCTTACTACATCTCTAGATCTGACAGATGCGATAAAATAAGAGAGATACACTGCCGAACAGGGGGGCTATTACTTATCACGAGTCGCCCGGCAATAACTCTGTTTCCGGCGACTCGGTGTGGCCTGCGACTCACTTGTCGCCTTTTGCGATTACGCATCATGATTTTCTCGTCGCCGCGGCTTAAATAGTCGCCTCCCGAAGTCACCCTCGAAGGAGGGGGTCACAAGTCGAGTCGCCCCCTTGAGAGACATTCGCTTGGCGATAGGAAACTGTTTCTTTGCATTGAAAACATTGAAGAGAGTAATGGAAACGAAGTATTGAATCGTTGGCATTCATTCTGAGGTCTCTTTTGTGTCAAATTTATATTCGTGTCTCAATCATAGATTGAGAGTGTTAAACGATGCATTTGGTTGTACGTTGTGAGTTTCAATTGTGTTGTGCAGCGTTCGTGTACGATGGATTCAACATCATTTATTGCCGAAGACGTGATAGCTTGGGTTACTGTTATTTCCACCTCAAAATAAAGTGCCTACCCTAGACCTCGTTTAAAATGCGATTAACAGTTCTTAAATTATTCGTGTGAATATTTAACATGAAACGATAAGTGAAAACTTTTGAACTTAAATTGCATTTCATTATGGTCCTTGTGTTTAGAGAATAGATGGCATTAGTATCAAAATTATAAAACTTATTCTTCCGACGGTTATGCCCATGCTTCTTGATATTTATAATTGCTCCATTTCTTACTCTAGCTTTCCAAGTCTGTGGAAGTATGCTCTGGTTCGATCGATTCAAAAGGTGCCTAATCCAATTGATACATCCCAGTATCGTCCAATTTCCATTTTGTGTGCATTATCTAAACCCCTTGAACGTATAGTGTATAACTCAATGGTTGAACTCTTAACTAAGTGTAATTTTATTTAAGAATTTCAGTCTGGTTTCAGAGGCGGTTATAGCACTCAATCCGCTTTAATAAAGGTAACAGATGACATTCGTCTTTCTATTGATAACAAAAAGATAACGGTTGTCACCCTCCTGAACTTTTCAAAAGCATTTGACTGCGTCGATCATGCCCTCCTCTTGAACAAAATGTGCCTATTAAAATTATCACACTCCGTTATCGCCTGGTTCAAATCCTACCAAACCGATCGACAGCAGGCAGTCAGGGCTCAAAACGGGCATTACTCAAGTCCTTGTTGGGTCACCCGTGGGGTTCCTCAAGGGTCAATACTCGGACCCATGTTGTTTTCGATCTTCATTAGTGACCTTCCAAAAGTAATTCGTCACTGCAGATATCACTTATATGCTGACGATTTACAACTTTACCTAGACAGACTGCTACCCTGTAGACATTGATGAGGCAATTAATAAAATTAATCAAGATATCTCATCAATATGTAACTGGTTATTTAGTAATAAAATAAAATTGAACGCTACGAAAACAAAATCAATCGTTATAGGTAGTCCGTACTATATGAACCGTCTATATTGTAATGTCCTTCCAAAAATTTAAGTTCATGGCACAGTAATAGAATTTTCCAACGTAGTCAACAATCTAGGGTTATATTAACAATACATTGAGTTGGCATGATCACATTAAATTTATCTCCAATAAAATATATAAAACGTTTTACTAAATGAAGTATTCCAGAGATATGATACCTGTTACAATAAGACAGAAATTAGTAAACTCACTTTTAATTCCCCATATTGATTATTGTGCCTTGGCATATACAGATATAAATAAAGATCTCCAGTTAAAAGTCCAAATAATACAAAATGCAGGAATCAGATATTTCTTTAATATTGGAATTCGTGAGCATGTGACGCCATATTTTAAAAGGTCTCATACTTTGAAAGTCGAAGCTCGCAGACTGTACCAATTGGGCGTTTTCATGTCCAAACTAATGAAAACAGGGCAACCGACATACATTCTCAAAAATATAATTCATAACAAAGATATTAAAGAGAGAACCATGCGTATAACCGAAAATTTATTCATACCGTCCCACCACAAGGTAACTTATGAAAGATCATTTCTGGTAAAATCATGCAATTTTTGGAACAAATTACCAGATAATATAAAAAAATGTAACATCAATCAATGCTTTTAAAATAATTATTGTTAGATTACGTAAACGAAAATGACAGGACCGCATTCAATTAACTGAACAAATCGTTAGTGGACCATTATATTTGAATATACTGTCAATTTGTATATTTTGTTAATTGTAACTGATTTTGTTGATAATTAAAAATGTTTTGATCGCTGTAACTGATAATTTGTATATCTCGTTATGTTTACATTGTTGACACTGTTGATTTGCACCATATTTGTAAACTGAGACCATAATTTATGTAAATGTATTTTGTTTCACTATAGTTTTTCTTTTTTTCATATGTTAATTTAATGTTCATATGCAAAACCTTGCCCCATAGGAGCAAATGCTCCTAGGACAATAAACCTTTTTTCTATTTTATTCTCTTGTATCTTCGTGCTGCATGACATACTCCAATCCGTATGACAACCATTCCGGGAAAATAGAAATATAATTACTATAACAAGGCTAAGGCACTATGAAAGGAATAAAGTTCGGGCATTATCGAGGAAATTTTTTACAGAAGCCAGTGCTCTAGAGCTACCAGCAATAACGAAATTATTTATTTTAAATTGTGCCATCTATGTAAGGTCGAAGTGAGAAGACATTTGAGTGGTTCATCCGATGCATTACTTGTTCAAAGAGTGTATTGTTGGCAGCTTTGTCCGATGTCATACTTGTTCATTGCCCTAAAATATCAGTTTATCGTAACAAATGTTCACTTTAATCGTTCATTAGCTGAGCCGGTTGATTTGCAGGAAATTACTGAGGGTGAATGCGCAACTAACCACCAAAGGAGGAGCATAAATTACAGTGAGGGAAATTGGAGATTTACTGGAGAGACTCGTTGATCCTCATCGTGTTCCCGCGGCAATTATGAGTATTGTATTGTAATTGCAATGAATCACTGGAAGTTATAAAGCGGAAATGATTGAGGGCGCGAACCATGGGTATTCTGCATTAATACGGGCTATGTTAACGTATCCATATATGTCCTAGTTAGTCCATAAACAAATATTTCGTCATATATATCGCAAGTTCTTTAGTTCCTAACATGCCATTGTGGGGTACATTATCGTATCACTTCAAATGAAATTATGTTCACTCCTGCCCATTAACGATCGACATTAGCATCAATTTCGGAGATTTTTAATGTTAATTGGCTACAAAAAAGTTGCCCAAATCTGTCGAATAGTAACATTAAATAGAGCGAGGACATTCTATCACATAACGAAGGTACTCGCCAGTCATCTGCTGATACATAGGACCCCACGTGACTTTAAACCGGCTGCTCATTGGCCCGGAGCATTATTAGCCGACTGTTCTGAAAATTCTTGAAGTTGTCGCCCATGGAAGGCAGACGAGTCACTGGCGGGGAATGAGTGAGCCCCCCCCTGATGCGTAGAAGGAAAGGGCGACTCGGAGGGAGTGAAACCCAGAGGGCGACTGAGTTGTCGCCTATGATACGTAATAGCCCCCCAGATAGGCACAAAAACTCTTTATTCTGCGCACAATAAACGGCCACAATAAAAACAGAGATCATCTAAATACACCTCCAAAATTCACGTCACCATTTCATCTGCCAAAACCTTACATCTTTACACGGCTGGTGACCTAACACCCACTGTCATACGTCCATGTGGTAGCTTGCAGTGTAGTATGTAGATGTAGAAGTCTTTAGAAGTTCAAGGAATTGCAGCGTGACCTGGCTTTGTGATAGTGTGTGCCTGCAAGCGAAAAGCGTGGAACAGTAAGGAGGGCAATACTGGACATCCGAGCTCTTACCATTTCGCAGGAAACTAGCAAACACGTCCATGTATGCCTTCGGACACATGCCATCTTTCATTTGGGATGGAATATCCGGGACACAATGGGATTCTTCCGAGTGAACTGTGTGGCATTCCCGTGGAGACGCTGCGTCCGTTTGTAATCGCGATACTCCTTCTGGGGCGACTCCTCTACTGGGTCGTGTCTCCGCCCGACTCATTCCTTCCTTTTCCACGCGCCTCCCGACCAATTCCCTTTTGAGGTCCGTTCACCCTTTTCAGCGCCAGAGTTAATGACGTTTTGAGGCCCAAGGCCTCCCTCCCTTCACTCGCTTCTCTCTCTCTCTCTCGGGACGATTTTCCCAAAAGACGAACTTTGCATGCACGCCGCCGAGTTCCTGATGAGCCTTTTTTTTTTATTCCATTGTCCACACGTGCTCTGTGGCGAGAGCGTTCCCGCACTCCGTTCGCCGAACCAAAACTTCTCATGTGAAGCGACGGAACCCCTTCCGAAGTCATCCGTTTCAACAGAGCGTCACTTCCTTCCGTCCGGCAGGAGGGGTGTCAGCCCGCGGGAGAGCTCATTAAAATTTGTTGCCTAGCACTTATGATGGGTGGAGCGGTTATAGAGAGTAAATGAGGGCATTTTGATAACTTTTCGATAAAGTTGAAAATAAATTCCTTGGACCCCATTTCACCCGAGTATATCTGGTTATACTGTGGCATTACCATGCGTGTAGTTATGTAAATGAAGCTAGAATTATATTTTTAAATTTCTATCAAAATAAAAGCATTGTTATGAATCGGTCATGCGGCATCGAATGCAAACTTTAAATGACAATCATATGCAAATGCATGTTTTTTATCTTGACGTTTGCTAACAACCATTTTTAATAATATGGAACGTATTTTTTTCGTCTTCGGAAAAATGTGTTCATTTATAAAGGAATTATTTTGAAATGAATATCAAATACCTTAAGGCTACGTGTTAAAATAGCCACGAAGGAAACCAAATCGGTAACGTGCAATTCTATTGGCTATTATCTGTACATATAATTAATAATTACATCTAAGCAAAGTCTCATCCAAATCTCCACATAAATGGAATCCTTTCCGACCTCCATAAGTTGATGAAAGTCGTTAGCTTAGCTCGTGAAGAGCAATCCCACCATGGTGTGCAGTATCTGTTCATGTGATATACGATTTATATCAATTTCTATATGACATTAAATAAGGGTTGTCTTTGAGGAACTCGGATAAAGTCACCTTGTTGCAAATAGATAAATATTTTCAACTCCTCGCCATCTCTTTTTTATCTCAATTTCTGCATCTCAGGTGCCATTTTCAACTAAATTAGTTATTTAATGAAAATGACGGAGTAGACGTTAAAATTGATATTAAGAGAAGTTAGCGTGGAATTCTACCAATGTATTGCACCAAGTAAATCTAAAATAATTTTTTCCAACCTTCGATGGATAAATATTTTCGCTTGCATTTGAACATAGTTGAAGGGGGTATAGTGGAGGGAATGTGGATGGAATAAAAGAAGGAAATTTTCTCGAAAGAAGGTAGAGTCTCAAGTACATTAGTCAAGCAGAATGGGAAATTATTCAGTAAAGCTACAAGGACATACACGAGTTAGCCGCGGGCAAGGTATGATGGAGGGTTCCGGTAAACTAATTTTAGGATTGGATGAAAAATGATAATGAGGTACGTTTAGAGTGTCACGATGGCTGAGAAAGTGGAGCAAATGACTACGGAGCGACTGACGCCGCCTCCAATGCGGCATAGATCTGGTAGAATGCTTCATTGAAAATCCTGGCGGCAACAGTGTCAAAACTAGTTCTAAGGTTACTTACTGGGAAAGATTGCGTAAACTAAGCAAAATTACTGCCTAACTGTTCTTAATGTGTGGATTTTTACAACCTTTTGGTGTAATCGTAATGACACCCACTTTCACATTGCAGTCCATTTAAGTTTGATCACCAAGGAATGGACTGTTAGATATATAAAAGGGTGAATTGATAGGTGTACATTTGAAATTAATGAACTTTTGTTCACCAATTAGCAGGTGAACTGGAAGGCATTTATTTGAAATTAATGGACTTTAATTTACCATTAATATTAAATGGTACTGATGTTACGACGTCAACCTTGCTTATTTTCTTAAGATTTGCTGAAGAAAGAAGCGCGCCAGTTAATAAATCTTTTCCCGAGGCAGAACATATCATGGTTGCCATACAAAGGAGGAAGGTATTGAACTGATTTTGCAATACCGATTTCCTGTTTTTCTAGCTATCGAACTGTTGAGGATTATTAATTAGTCATCATAAAGAGATAATATCTTAGGTCCCGTTAATCCTATGAAATTCCTTTATAAGTAGTCCAATGACTGATTTTTTAAATTAACCATTTTCAACCAGAATTGGCCTCATCAAGGCAGTGGCACATTAAGGAGGTTTCAAAAGTTACATTTCCAACGCTGCATACGTGACCTCTACTTTATACATATCGTGTACTTAAATTAATTAAAAAGCTATAAAACTGGAATAGATGATGCCAGTTTAATTTTCATCCATGTTTGCATTTTCTCTTGACTTTTAGAAGGCCATACTTTAACTAACAACAGACTCAAAATCTACTATCCTTTGACATTATGATTCTTTTAAAGTGTTCGAGTGGAACAATTTTAGAAAGCAGAGCTGAAAGCTTGTTATATTGTTGCGACTAAAATATTCTTTCATAAATTTTTATTCCCGCACCCAGTAAATATATATTATAATACCTTGATAGGGACCGAAACTATCTTTTAAGATCATGGTAGCTACTGGTTAACTTACTAACATAATGACTTCATGAGGATAATCTGTAGCTCCTAGTCTTAGAATGTTAACTACTGTTTTCTTTACATTTTTACCATGCAAAATAGAAATGAATACTTGTCGTCTGATCAGATTGCCAGCCAGACAACGTATCTTGGTTGCGTAGCCGAAGCTGGAGGTCATTAATTCCATGTTGAATATAGCCGGTAAGATTTATGATATGAAAGCCTGATTTGGAGCTAAATATGGGATACATTCTAAAAGGGTTTGTACATTTTTTAAAAATCAGTCACAAAATGAATTTTACTTCCGTTTCGATTCGAAAGTTAAAGAAAGTTGACAGACAAATGGGTATTGATGAGCATGTTTCTAAGGGTTCCCCATTGGGACGGATGGGTCAGTCTACTCTCTCATATCCTCTTAAGGAATCAAATTTTCTATGAAGAAGAGAGCCCTGTCTCGTCCCGATATATGTTCACATATGTTTAATTCTGTAATCTTCGCCTATGGTTTCTAACTTGTCAGTTTGCAGTGCTGCGTTCATTAATTTAAGAATATTCAGATGAGAAGACAGTTACATCAGAAAGATATTTTCTATTTTGAATACATGCATCCATATTCGAAACCTAATTAAGGACAGTTCGGTTAATTTCATAATCGGCTGCCTACTGTTGACAAAAAAAATTAGATACCCGAGTTTAAACTTCAGTTACAAGAGAACGGCCCAAGCAGTTCCAACGTATGTTGTACCAAATTTTATTTTGTTTTATTATTCGTTATATAAAGAAGAAAAAAATATTAATACCGTTTATGGACATGTTATAAGGGCGTAAACAAAAAAAGTGCCCATTATTTCGTCCTTCGGCAAAAATCCATGACTTTAAACCTCTGTACAGTCGCAATGGAGGTATGAATTGCCTTCAAATTTTAATATTGTCTGTATTGATCCTTTGGTAATATATTTACGAACTTTAATTCCATTTTAATTAACGTAAAAGGAGTTGTTGTAAAAAATATGCAACAACTTTTTCACGTCACCGGATTGCCGTACGCAAACGCTTGTACCATTTTTAAGCTATTCTCTATCGTACGAACGGGCAAGTAATGCTAAAATGTTACGTTTCTTCAGCGTTTTATTACTGATTTTTATTTATCTAGGATTGAGAACGGTACGACCGGGCGAAGCGGCGGAGCGGAGTTGCAAATGCTCGGTCCGCCCGAAGTCGTCTAGCGATCGCCCTTTCGTCTAGAAGGAGATTGCAACAACACTGCGACCGCAAAACTTGTTTCCTCACCCATGTCCACGTGTCTTTCACGGCTTGAATCTTGATCTGTAACCGCAAAAAAATAAAAATCAGCAATCAATCGCTCAAGAAAAGTAACATTTTAGCATTACTTGCTTGATCGTACGATAGAAAAGAGCTTTAAAATGGTACAAATGTTGTTTGCGTACAGCAACCAGGTGACGAGAAAAAGTTGTTGCATATTTTTTACAACGACTCCTTTTACATTAATTAAAGTAGAATAAAAGTTCGTAAATATATTACCAAAGGATCAATACAGAAAATATTAAAGTTTGAAGGTAATTCATACCTCCATTGCGACTGTACAGAGGTTTAAAGTCATGGATTTTTGCCGAAGGACGAAATAATGGGCACTTTTTTTGTTTACGCCCTAATAAAATGTCCATAAACGGTATTAATATTTTTTTCTTCTTCTTTATATAATGAATAATAAAACAAAATAAAATTTGGTACCACATACGTTGGGATTGCTTGGGCCGTTCTCTTGTAACTGAAGTTTAAACTCGGGTATCTATATTTTTCTTTCGACAGTAGGAACCAATTCGCCCACTATATTGATTTTCCTGTAAAATTGGATGAAGAAATTGTGCCTTAATTATCACATAAATGATGGAAATAAAAATTCAAAATCAAAATATTAATACACCAAAAATTCCATCCATTAGTGTGTGTGCGTACGTGTAAGTACTACGGTTTGGTAAAGCTGTAGGCTACAGTTGAGCGATTCTTTTGGAATTATTTCCTCTTTGAACTGTTCGGAAAGAAGGATCAAATTTTTCAGCACGCATGAGGATATGAACACAGGCAATGAATTCTTTATTTAACTATGTCAAAAAATACCTACTCTAATATCTACAGCTATATCTGCGTACTATCCTGCCACTCACCCTGCTTGTGTTCTAACACCCCCTGCCACACGGACGGGTGTGTGACAGGGGCTGTTAGGATACCAGCCGTATAAATATATAAGGTTTTGGGAGGTGAAATTGTGAATCATATTACAGTAGTGTTTTGATTGGAGCTCAGTTTTTATTATGGTCAGACCTAGAAATGTAGTTTTGCGTCAGAATGATATTCTCTGTGTCACTTTGAAACACACCTGTTGTGAATTTCTTAAGGAAGCTAAGCTTTGTGTGTAACTTTCGAGTCTCCAGCGACTCCCAACCTAATCCCCCTAAAAACTGAGAAACGTTATATGTTCGCTTGTAGCAATTATGAACGGAGCCAGCAGCTTTCCCTGATTCTTAATTTATTATTTGGTTAAAATATTCTGCCCAGGTGCCCGAGGAGTAATCGAAGTGTGACCTAACTGGAGTGAATAAGCACCTCTCTATTACTTTTTCATCCGAGGGTCTTCCTCGATAAATCCTAGTTTCTAACATTCTTTGCCACGTCTGTTTTCTGTGTGCTCCCATGATATATCTGAAGTTAAGGTAATTCTGTGCTAAATCTCTAATATTCTGTGCTAAATATCTAATAATTCCGTAATTGAGTTAATCTTATTTTGTTGTATTGCTAAATTATTCCAGACCAATAGGTATATTTCGTTCGCTCTGCAATGAATTTTAGCGTCCTATGAAAAATTAGTTGAGTATTATAGCATTTTTGGTACTAGTGGCTAGTTTTTCCACTTATAGTTTCTTTCTCCTTTCAAGCAGACTATTGAAGTATTGATGTTTAGATTTTTTTAGTAAATTTTTATATTAAATATATCAGTTTTACGTTAGAGAACTTCATGGTTGGATATTTATACTGATATTCTAGTAGCACTGGAATTTCAAGGCAATGCTTTGACATTAAGGTGATTTCCTATTTACTATCTGCTGCTTGCACAGAGACGCTACAGCATACAGGACGAATAATATCTGACACTTGATTAATCGCCATCATAAGGATACTCATCAATAATGAAATTGTAAATACCCTTACGCATTGGCAAATTAAATAGAGTGTATACTTCCACTGTCACCTTTAATAAAACCAAAGCATAAAATGACATTTTTAATAAAATTAACAAAACTGTTTGACTACCGGAACAACGGTGAGTTCGGTCATAAGCTGTAAAATTCATCGTAAATGTTTTTTCAAGGCAATTGGAAGAATGTACTCGGCAATATTGTGGAAGTTCCTGCTCAATATTGAGGTTTGATGACTTCAAGGCAAAAAAGAGCATTTGTTTTAATCCTCTACCACAAGCTTCGCCTCTTTTAGCTACGTATACAATGCGTGCGAGAGGTGGGCCATGTGTCGCCGCATGTTTATTTGTTAGCATCCCGTGTTCAAACCAATGTTTTTCGTTACCATTTTGATGCGTGGACTCTCCACCCTCCCCCCTCGCGGCCACGGGTGGAAATATGGCTTCATTATTGCGAGAGAGAATTCTGCAAACGTTCCTCGAAGGCTGGGAGGAGGGTGGACTGGAAGGGAGGTAGGGGGAGGGGGGTTAACTTTCTGGAATAAATTGCCGCCAGTTGGTCCACTCTCTTTCTCTCTCTCTCTTGCTCCACTCAGCAGTTTCGCATCCCCTGCAGCCACCAAACCCACCCCTCCCCACGCATTTGTACCCATAATTCCTTTCGACCTGGGCGCTGAGCGTATCCCTTTAAAAGCGGCGGAATCGCTGGTTGCGTCACTGCCATGGAGCCCTCGACCCCTCCCCTCTCTTTTTCTCTCCCCCCTCCTCCCGTTCCCCCTCCTCTCTCGCCCCTATCCTACTCCCTCTCCCCTCATCTTCCCGCTTTACACTTTGTCTCCCCACCCTCTTCCTCCTCCTATTTTCCCGCCCCGTTTGGTCCGATGATCAATTCCTCCGCTTCTCTCCGTGCCAGTATCACTCTAAGGGCCGACTCACGTTTCGCGTAAGGACATAAAAACGTGTGGCTTCCCCAAATTTTTTCACTCCCTTAATAGGACATTCAGATTAGTCCTTTGTAAATAATGTCCTTATCCTAAGAAACTGTGATAGAAACAGAAACGATAAAGTAATTTTATCGCTGTTATTCCAACCGGTCCTTAGTTTATGATCGTCGAAATATCATGCACGTCAACTTAAACTTGACTTCAACCGTAGCCAGGGTATGGGGTAACTATTATTATTATTATTGAGTAATCATTTCTAGAGTAATATAATTGAATAATTGAGTGGCGGACGCACAATGAATTGTTTGGAAACATCACAACTCGATAAAAGAGCTCATGTGTAACGGGTGACGACTTTATTTACTCGTGAAATAACAATTATACAAAGGATAAAACATCAATTTAATCAAGTGGTAAAAGAATTTAGCAAATATTCAAAGAACTTAACTATTGGTAGATTGGATATGAAACCAGTAAACGTATTATTAATAGCGCACAATGAACCGCTTGGAGACATAATGACTCGGTAAATGAGCTGATGTGTAACGGATGACGACTTTGTTTACTCATGTAATAGTAATTCTACAAAGGATAAAAGGGTAAGGGCAAGTTTATGTGGAAGTCAGTAAATATCGTCTGGGTTTTTCGTCGTCGGATCGTCAAATTAACCCAGTGTCCAGTTCATGGAAGAAAAATAATCATCTGGATTTTTAATGACTCTGTTAATGTTTCATTCATAATCTCAGCGTGAGTCCTACACTTCTCGATGCCATCAGTAAAACCTATTCTCTCATTCGCCCCTCCCGATTCGTCCAACATACATCCTCTGTCACGGTCTTGAGCATCCCATCACCCCCATTACCTCTCTTAGCTACCTACTTAGCCTCTTCCTAGTTGTGACGATTCATGTGTTCAAATCTCTCCGGTGACGGGTAGTTCCATGTATTCATCGCCACCTACATTTATTAAGTAAGTGGTCATCTATGCTATAAGATTCATCAGCAAACTTTGCTTGAGTTACTATATACATGTAAATGTTTATACAGAATTTCACCTTTCCATCTTCACACCACCATTATGTTTGTTTATTTTGTGTTCCTATCCACTTTCTTTCTACCTTTCTGTATTAGCATTTACATTTACATGTGTGTATTTGCCGCTGAGCGGTCTGAGTCAGACCGCGCCATCGCCTGGTCCATCGACCGCCGATCGACCGTCGATCAGACCGCCCTGGCGCCATCTATTGGCCACTCTCGTGGGTCATGCCTTGGCGAGTGTTTGTTCCTATAAACCCCCCGCCGATTCCAGTGGATTTTTAGTAGACTGGGTAGATGGTGGTCTGAGCATTGGACGCGAAATTCAAAGGTCCGTGGTTCTAATCCCGGTCCAGTCGAATTTTTCCTGCTTGGAATCGGCCATCATTACATCTTCACACCAACATTGTGTTCGTCACATTTATGTGTTCCTATCCACTTTCTTTCTACCTTTCTGTATAAACAGTTATATGTGTTATATATATGTTATGGAACATATGGTTATAATATTATGGAACCTTTGAGCAAAGGCAACCATTTAATAAGTGTTATAGTAACACTCGATTAATTTATTTGTCTCAGAACTTATGGAATGAAGTTGTAGGTTCCATTACTAGTCAAGATGGCGGATGCGCAGTGAACCGTTTAGAGGCATAATGACTTGATAAAATAGCTGATGTGTAACGAGTGATGACATTTTGACTCATGTATAATCAATTATTCATAGGACAAACCATAATTCCATTGAAGAATCGGGTAAAAATTCAAAGAAATTAGCTATTGGTAGATAAGCAATGAAACTTGTAAACGTATTATTACAACCGGAATATTTTTATGAGATCCATGACTTCATTTGTCTCATAGTTATTGATTCCATAACAGAATGTTCTTGCAACCGGTCATAAGTTATGTTCTGTCCCTGTGTTCTCTTAGGATTGACCTTAATTCGCTGTCTCCTTCGATATCATCTCGCGAATGATACCGATGTCTCCTACCGACACAACTCCTCCTCTTTCCTCCCTTCTTGTCCCGTCCCAAGCCCTTCCCCTCCTCTCCTGGCGTATTTTGATGACGTTCATATCGTCAACCCTGGCAGCGACGAGAGCATTCCGGAATAGTGAAGGAGAAAAGAGAGAGAGAGTGAGGGAGCCAGATATGGGCTTGTGGTCGGTGAACGAGAGATGAAGGTGGTTCGAGAGATATCTGTTTATGCACAGCTTTGAGTGAAACTATGCATACGAGTTCTCATTAGTAACATGAGTAGATAATAGCGAAAAGATTGCATCGCAACGCTTACGTTTTATAGCAAATTGGCGTTATTTAAATACATAGCCTCGTGCAACATGACCATATTTCGTAATAAATGGATTACATGGCGGTATCCAAACATATCAAAATCTCTCTTGCCTTCCTTCTGCGTCTTCTTTGCCTGTTCGTCCTCGTCTCCTCCTTTTCTCTTCTACTCTTCTGTACACTTCATCATTTCTTATTTTGTCCGTCCATTTTATCTTCTGCATCCTCCTCTAGCACCAGGTTTTGAAGGCTTCTAGTCTGTTCTGCTCAGATTTGTCAATGTTCCATGCTTCTGATCCATATGGTACTACGGTCCACACGAATGTTTTCACATACTGTTTTCTGGATTGTAGTATATGAAGTAGCGAGCAGTTGGGACCGGATTTTCTTCTTAGTGCAAAATAACATATTTCATGTGTGATATTACACAAGGGTTTCTAACAAGTATCCAGATGTCACGTCGATTCGAAAAAAAACGTGTCTTAATAAAACTTACGCCTAAATTTCGATTTGGATGACGAAAACTGAAGTCATAACCTGTTATAGTCAAAGGAAATTTAAAAAATTATAATTCTTCTATAATTCACATTCATTCATTCATTGGTCGTTCAATCCTAAGATTGGTTGACTGCTACCCTCCACCTTTCCCTATCTAACGCTAGTTCCCTTACCTCCTAGTATCTCTTCCTATGTACTGTCCTCTTTATTTAGTCCATGAACTCATTCCTGGGTCTTCCTCTGGGGACTTATCCCTTTATTTTGCCTTCCATTATGCTCTTCATAGACACTCTCATGTGTCTCAGGGTGTGTCCAATTCATCGGGTTCTTCTTTTCTCTATTGAGGTCCATATGGTCCTTTCCTCTTCCACTCTTCCGTACACTTCATCATTTCTTATTTCGTCCGTCCATTTTATCTTCAGCATCCTCCTCTAGCACCAGGTTTCGAAGGCTTCCAGTCTATTCTGGTCAGATTTTCCAATGGTCCATGCTTCGATCCATAGAGTGCTACGCTCCACTCGAATGTTTTCACATACTGTTTCCTGGATTGTAGTCCTATCTTCAATATCCGTTACTACCTGTAAAATGAGTCCCATCACAATAATGGATGTACTTAAATAATATGTGGTTGTAGAATATTTATACAACGTTCTTGAAACATTATAAAAAATATACACTCCATGGTCCAGGATTACTGCTCCAGCCACCTGTAGTCGGAAAACGCTGCCAGAGTCGTGATCATCTGACTTATCCAAATCTCTCTCGTCTTCCATCTACGTCTTCTTTGCCTATTTGTCCTGATCTCCTCGTCCCCAAAGGTCCTCAAATGAATAGGTAATATTCACTTCTGTTAGGCAACATTTCACTTTGTTGGTGAGCAGTTGGGACCATGAACAGAAACATTTATGACGCGAAGTTAATAAACTATGTACAAAAGCTATACATCTTCATAAAAACCTTCACCAGAGGAAATATAGAAGAGCATGCATGGATTCAGATAGAGTAAGATTAGGTTTAGGATAGAGCCACAATAATCTCTGAAGTTATGCACTCGGCGAAGATTACTTGAAATATGCAGATTACGTGAGATTCAGGACTACACGCAGAATATTATTTAAACCCCGCCCTGTGTCGATAGAAGCTACAAAATAAGGGAAACATACTGCCGATTGATAAATAAGATATGACAATGTCCTTCCTTCCCACGCTTTGATTGTGACTGCAACCAAAACAGAGCGGGGCATTGAAACACTACGTAAACTTCCTATGGACTTTCGCTCTTCAGCTCTTTCAATTCCTGTTTCCTCTTCCATTTTTTAATGAATGGGGTCCTAACACTCCCTGCCATATGCCCCCGCGGCGGCTTAAGGGTAGTATCAGGTAGTATACGTACACATCATCAAAGAATGTCTCTTTACCCCTGTGCTTTAGTGACCGCATTTTCAAGAAAGAAACCGGAAGGTTGAGGAGCGACTTTATATCGCCTTAAAGACAGACTTGACATTAACTTGGACGCATTTCTCAGTAACACTGGACTTGCTTGGTATGATAAAGTATGCTGCACTGTTTTCCAAATGGCGCTCTTCTTGGATCGATAGCTATAGGGTGCTCGATGTGAGCCATTAGAAATCAAATCTAAGTGAAATCGAATATAGCAGTTCTTCAAACGTTAAGTCTTCAAATTTTTTCTCTCGCCTGAAAAATATGCTAAATACAAATTTATTTGCGTTTGCATTGAAATGTATTCACAAAGGGTAAGTCTTCAAATTTTTTCTCTCCCCTGAAAAATATGCTAAATACAAATTTATTTGCGTTTGCATTGAAATGCATTCACATGTATTCAAATGCATTCAAATGCATTTCCAAATAAAATGCATTGATTAAATAAGAAAATAGAGGCAACTGTTCAGCATGATACGAGGTAGGAATGCAAAAGCATTTGAAATGTTCTAGTAGCCATATGGAAAAAATCATTAATTCAATTTTCACGCCGTCAATACTTAAGTATATGATTTGAAGAATTTCCGTGTTACCGTGGTGATTTATTTGGAGAAACGAGAGTGGAAATTATTTTTTTCTCCTCAGTTATTCTTTAGCATACTTTAAGTATCGTATAGTACACCTTTCTTAAATTATCCGTTTCAATTAAAACCTTCCAGCTACATTTTGTAATAAATTGAGTGTTAGAAATTTTTCTCAGTAGATTTATAGATATTCCACCAGAAGCAATGGATCCAATTGCTTATATTTGTGTATTTCTTTATATTGAATGATAATTCCGGTGCAAAATATTCGTTCCCCGAGAGATTTCGCGGAATTGCAGGTCTCTGAGGGGCACTCGAATCCGTATGCCGTCCTCTCTAGCCACCAACTGGTTCTCTCTCTCTCCCTTTCTCTCCCTCCCCCTCTCTCCTTCCTCCGTTTTCTTCCCCCTCACACCATCTCCTATCCATCATTCCGCAAAATTGGAGTTGTAGTGGACTCTTCCCGTGGAGACGGGGCCCGGAGTAGTGGGCGCTCCACACACTAGATTGCATGTCACGTGCAGGATCAATGTGGCAGATTTCCGCGCACCGGGAGCGCAGCGGATGGAATCGAGCCCTATTAGGAGAATATTCGCTCCGCGAGTGAGCTCTGAAAAGGAGATAGCGACGAAAAAAGGAGAATAGGTCGGTTTCAAGAATACTAGGTGCAGAGTAAACGACTGTCTAAACTTGCGTCTAATTTTATAACATATTTGTGTGTGCATAGTTTATCGGCGTGATTAGCGACGCAAAATTGGATCTTACTTCGATAATTAACGCAACAACTCACCATCTAAAGGCTGTGCTCAGTGCAAAGTGTGCCAAGTGGTTAACCTTAGCTTTGAACAAGATTGTCATGCAACTTATGCGCTTGTTTCAATGAACGTGTCCTAAAAAAGTGTGGCATATTGTAAAAAAGGACATATTGCTAAGAACGTCAGAACAGAGAAGTTATGAGGCACTCTCTCCTCATTCCTCTCCTCGATTTATTGGATTAGATTGTTAAATGTGACAGCAATAAAAAATCTTGGGTTAACAGTTGATGAATTAGTGATCCAATGAAGTCCGAGGAAGATATTGTTTTATTTTAGTAAGGCTGTCAGCGAAATTTGCAGCAAGTATTTATGGCCCATGGATGAGAGGATTGAAAGAAGAATTGGAATAATTTCAAACAAGATTCTCTAGATATTTTGTTAATCAACATATTTAACTGAAGATTTGGAATATTAGGATGAGAACTATTTCTGATCAAACATGAAGATATAAAGTGGGGTCAGGTCTTCTAGAAAGGTACAGTATACTCGCGTTTGGCGTAGGCGATCATGAAATCATCAAGCTCCACCATAGCTTCAATGGTTTGCGAGCTTACTTAGTGGAATTTTGACATCATATTGAGGTGAAGTAGCAACACTTTGTATAATCCACTCAAACTTTAATGGTATAAGCTCGACCGGTGTCAACACTTTCGTGTCATTCTCAAGGGACAATATAATAATTTATTATCCCTTGAAAATGACACAAAAGTGTTGAAACCGGTCGGGCTTATACCCTTAAAGTTTGTGCGGATTATTCAAAGTGTTGTTATTTGATCTCAATATGACTCCATCATAGCATTGGTAAATTTTACTACTCTTTTAGTATTAAGAATGTACGCTCTAGCTTGTATGGGTTTTATGGCCCCTTTAGTATTCCTTACATTCGAAACTATGACTGAGCCATGGAAAAGCCTCTGAATTCTTTACATGTGCATGAAACACTTAGTTTTCAATCGCTTAATACAAAAAGGTTGGTGTGTTATCTCCTCGTGCTCTGTGGAGATCGGCGCAGTACAAAATACGTAGAAATGTAAATAAAGACAGCGGTAAGATTTAGAGAGTGGCGCTAGGGAAAGAGGAAATCCAATAAATCCCTATTTCCATGACACGTAGAGGAAGCACAGCTACACCAATATCAAGCTCTATGGGTCGTCACCCTTTTCTGCAATGCCCAGGGCTGGACGCGGGATTTAGGGATGGCTATTCCTGTCATGCTTTCCCGAGGGAACATGGGGCGATAGAGAAGACTCCTTCGACCTGCAGAAGATGGGACCCTAGGGGAGTGGCCCCCGTGGCCTCTCTGACCCCTTAGGAAATCAAGATCCCCTACCCTAGTCCCATGAATTTTTCAAACGCGGTCAAACTCTTTGCTCATGCTTGTAAAAAATGTATGGTAAATAGTAAAAGTAGTCCACATCACATTCAGGTTGCTTTCAATGCAGTATATGTACAGCATTTTTCAATTTTATCCACTCATTGTAGCATTCAACCAGTTTCTAATAAATTTCAATAATAATATAAAATTGAAAATTGAGCACTTGTACAATTTCCATTCTTTTATTTTCATTACAAACCATGGTTTAAGCGCGTTAAGCTATCATCAATATTTCAGCACCTTTCATCACCTTGATGGTGGCATAATGTGCTGAAATCATGGTCGGTGGCAATAATAAAAGTGTGGAAATCGTACAAGTACTTATTTTAAAATAAACCCATAAGAAATCCATAGGTTCACAAACTTTTAGCCAATACGCTCTCTTAAGTTTCTAATAAATTTTAATATGTTACAAGCGATTCGATGCAAATAAAATTTATTTATAGTAGTTTCTGCACTAATAAAACATTACTCCTTTGAACAACCGCATCAGGCATTTCAGTGGCATTTTCCTAAACTGGAACAGAAAACAATTCTAGTGACAGGAATTGAATCTTATTCAAGGGTCATATTGTTGATGTGAAAATATTGCGATTGCACCATTACAGGTATATCACGATGGATGAAGACGCTCAAGTTACAAATCAAAAGGAAAAGCTGAAGGTTTCTGTTGAGTATAGAAAAGACGCCAATCATCAACAATGTAATGCTCTCAACGTAAACAAGGATATCATCCAGGGGATCTTCGGCTCTGAGTGAACGATCTGCCCGATTCGTAGAGCCTATTTTGTGTTTGATAAGTGAATTTATTCAATGGCCATTACTTTAACTCGTAGCTGTGTGGGGTTGATACATGTCAAGAGCAGAGAAAAAGCTTATTTATGGTGGTTAGAGCGCAAATTGTGAGATGTCATGAGCACATTTGAATAATTTTTCATTTAGGTCGAAAAATAATTCTCGGACCATACTTCACTTAAGTACATTATTTTGTACGTTGGAAATAACCATCCATATCGTTATATTAATGATTCAAGAATTATATTTTAAACTTTTTTTGTATTAGTAAAGCTCCCTCCATACTAGAATATGGTTGTGAAATTTGGGATCCGTATCAATGTAATTTAATACGGTATTTCCCGGCCTAAAAGACGCACCGGCATAAGACGCACTCTGATTTATCAGATTTTAATTTACAAAAAATACTCCTATAAGAAGCACTGTGATTTATCAGGTTGAAATTTACGAAAAATATTTCGATCAGACAAAAGAGTATCAAATTATTTTAATGATAATACTTTATACATAGAAAACGGAACTGTCATGTTTAAAAATTGCATATATAATAGCGTTTATTCATCGTAGAATCCCAGAAATTCGTCATCTCTACTGCTAACATCACATACGCAGTTATTTTTGCTGGAGTCGTCACTCATACATTAAGTCATCTTCACGTCCATATAGCGCATTGCTTATTCCACGCCTTTTAAAAGACTTCATAATTTTATAAGACTATTTCCCTTTTTATTTTTCCCTTCTAACTTTCTGCCTACGATCGTACGATTTATTTAGAATTTTTTTAGGATGTACTGTCAAGGATTCTGTCAAACTCTATTGCCTTTGACTGGCTCAAAACGGTGTTATTATCAACGTTTTTAATGAAGGCAGCCATTTTCTATGCCTGATGCGAAAAAAGTATTTAACAGTATCTTTCCCGACGAATCAGCTCGCATCTTAGAGGACGAAGTCATACTCTCGGTCCATAAGATGCAGGCTGATTATAAAGCACATTTTGGAGTAAAAAAAGTCTTCTGGGCCGGGAAATACGGTAGATCAAATTGAAGCTGTTCAACGGAAAGGCGCAGAGGTATGTTAAAAATAAGCATACATGGGTGAAAGTGTGAGTTTGATGATGAATGACTTAGGATGGGAGGATCTCAGTATCCGCAGTAGGAGGGCAAGGTTGACTGCCTTTTAAAAAGTGTCTGGTGGTGCTGAAGCACACCATAGTTTGAGCGCCCAGTAAGAGAAGCCGAATTATTACGGTCGTCATTACCATCAGTACAAATTAAGAACAATCTCTCTGCTTTCAGCAGAGCAAGTAACTCCTTTATGGCGAGGTCTATTTGTGACTGGAACAATTTGCCTTGTGAAGTATTCAATGCAATTCCTATACATATTTTTTGCGTTTAGAGAGGATTTGCACCATATGAGGGCACAAAACTAATTTTATCTAATAATTTATTTCAATTAATGGTTACGTGATTTGTTATTTCTGCTGTCCAGTATGTTTGATTACGATTTTTATGTACTTTGATCAACTCACTTTGCCACCGGAAATGTAAAATTCCTATTGTAAATGTACAAAAATATTCTATTCTATTCTGTTATGACTTTAGTTTAAGGTAGGGAATGCAAAATTTAACGAAGTCAGTGTACAAGCACGTCTTTTTTAATCTGGCATGATAACCTTGATGTTTTGATGATATGATTATTATAATTTTGCGTTTATGAGAGTACCTGTAAAATGTCTCGAATTATTTCAAAATATATTACAAGTGCCATAAGGCTACATGTGAAAGTAATATTAAATTTCCAACCGAATCAGTTGCGTGCAATTTTTTTCCACTTTTATATATGCATATAATTTACACGTACTCGCACGCAAAGTTTCGCGAACATCTGTACATAAGCAGACATTGCTCCAACCATATTCAAGCTCCGCTAAATCCTGCAGACATTATCCAAAATTTGAGCTATCTCTATTTTTGGCGTAATTATTGTAGTAATAGATTAAATTCGTGTTGTCAAAGAATGCTTGCGGTGCAAGTAGACTCTCAGGAAAACATAATAAAAAAACATGAATGTTTTAGAATTGCTCCATTTTTATTCATATTATTTACGTACTTAATATAAATCAATACGGTTTTTACCCAAACGATATTATTTTCTATTAATTCGAATTACTACGCGCCTCAATCTGTCTCACCAATGCTGAGCAACAGGCTGGTAAATGAAGCATCAATTTGATCCAGCTATGGAATCTTACTCAGTATGAAAATGAAAAGTACAGCGTGAGGACTTCGCCTTGAAGTAAGTCCTTTCGCATCTCTTTTCTCTGAGAATCTCCTTTCATGTGTATTGAATGTTCAAGATAAACAATTTTTATGACATTTTTAGACTGATATAATTTTAAAATTATTTAAGTTCTCTCTCTCTCCTTCACTGGTGGTAGCAGATATTTTTTGGGTAGCTTTGAACCAAATGATGAACGCACGGGATTTTCTGGAGTAAGAAAACTTACTCAGCTACAATAAGGTCTCAGGAGCATATTTTAAGCGATTAGCGAATATGACGGGAATAAATGGGAGTAGGAGTAGAAGAGTAGGGTATTGTGAAAAAAATGGTGAAACAGACTCAGTTTTCTGAATCTATTGCCACTACTATTGATAAGGCTTGAACTTGACTCGGCCCAAACGGAAAGGGTATAGCGGAAAGGGATATCTGGCACTTGTGATTTCTCTGATGCCAATCGCGGCTCAAATCCAGAATTAATTACGTCTGAAGGGAACTTTTGAAACGGAAATCCCGAACGCAAAAGTTTGCTAAAATGCCGGTTCACTGTCAAAGATTCTCATTCAGTATTAGCGTCAAAAGCGCCTCTCGCGCTAAACAGCCAATTTTCGACAGTTCTCCGTGGTTTAGTGATGTTTTCAGTACAGCTTACCATCTCGTCGCCCTCGGTTAGTGGACGCTAAATAAGTACTGTGTTAATGATTGTAAGGTAAAAGGAGATATAATGATTAATGGACTAGAATCATTTATTATTACATGTATTGCGGTCCAACGGTTAGGATGATGTTGAAACGGATCATCGCTATTTTGATTACTCATAACTCATGCAAATGTGGAACTACTTCCTCATGGGGATTTGGGTGGCGTAGCTCGTAGTGTGTTGGCTCTTTACCTTAAAGATTCAGGTTAATTTCCGATAGTGGCGGAGATTTTGTTTCGAGATCAACTTAGGTGAATATTTAAGAGAGTACTATGAACTTGGAATATAAAATAAAACTATGAATCCCTTTGACGACTAATCTTAACAGAAAGCTAATGACAGCGTTGTGATTCTCTCCATCCGTCTTCCATTCTCCTTAAGTTTAAATCCTTACCTGCTTATCCTTCATCGTGGAAATTTTCACGGCCGTTGGCGACCTTTCCTGATAACCGGTCTACTACATTGTCACTCTTTCTTTGTCCCCAGTTTAGCATTTTATCAGCCTTATTCATTTTATCCAATGTGCCAATTCTTCTCCCCATTGTCCAGAATCGTGCCCACCTAAATGGTCTTGAGAATCCATTTCCTTTCGTAACTTTCTGCAGCCACCTAATTTTCCGCCTAATTTCCCGGAGAAACGTTATTTTTTGATTGGGGATAAACTGCCTTTTTCCCCTTTCAAATGCAATTTTATCAAAATATTTTGCTACCACTGCACATTTTGGTCATTTTTTGTGATAGAGATAAATTTTAGGTAAGAAAGACGAGCTGTAAAATGTTTAGCCTAAGGTCTAATCATGAGACTCCTTAAATGCATTATGGTGCGTGCTACGGTGCACGGATATGAAACGCGGACTTTGCATGAGAGAGAGGGGGGGGGGGCGGAAGAGCGGAGAAGGTGTGAGTATCAACATTCTGGGGAATAATGTGGTGTTAAACTGGTATATTTGGTAGAAAACTGCGTATAATGAATCAGAAGATTAAAGAATATAACATTGATCTTGAAATGAGATGAGACGATTAGGTTGATGTATATTGAATTTTTTTTACTAGTGATAAGGTATTATTTTAAGCAATTTCGACTAGTGATAAGGTATTATTAAGGCTATTCTCTAAATTTTGGCGGAACAAGCTGTTTTTGCGCCTGATAATGCTCCGGGATACATCATTCCAATGGAAAAGCCTTGATATTCTCCCCTTATCCAATATGTGATGTCCCGTTAAAAAGCCAGATTGCAAACATTTTCCCCCTTAATTTTTCTTCTTGACGTTTCTTCCCAACTATCTGTAACTATCCCAAGAAAAACCAAACCTTTTTCCCTCCAGTAAAGCCATGATTAGCCATTGCTTTGGCCTCCCTGACATCCTAACCCCAATCGGTCTGACAAGTTTGATATCTAATTGCAAAAGGAAACAGCCCTAATATGACAAAAAAATTCGATACCCGTTTCGAGGGAAAAGTGTCAAGGGTATTTTCTATTATACTTAGTTTTTAAATTGCTCCCGCTGCAATTTTTAAATGATTTACTGTTAAGCTTCGTTCTAAATAGTTAATTATAGTGAAAAAACTTTCAACCTCACCCAAATTGGAGCCGGAATAATCCCATTACCAATGGTCTCTGCTTTTCAGAAATTCATCCGTATTTTCGAAGAAATTATACGATATAAGGAAGGATGTTACCTTATAATCTCCAAGATATGTGTCAACAGTAATCCAGTTTTGCCTGCTAAAACGAGATAGCGCAGACCAGCCAGCACGCTTGATGCTGGTTGGTATAGGGAGCAGAAGAAGAGGAAATGGCGAGCCAAGCTTTGCGATAAAAATGTAACTCCTCCATACGGGAAATGAATAAACACTATATATTTTTTTCTCGTCGGCAGATTTTTTGCTATCTCTTATCTCACCTTAACAAGCTTATTTCATGAGCCCTTAAATTAACAGAATCTCTAATGATGAAGTTTTCCTCATTCGGCCGGGATGATTTTAAATGGAACTGGGTTACAAAAAACAGCCTGGGAGGTGAGCGACCGAATTAGGGACAGAACGAGCAATGACATGGAGTAGTTTCAGAGGTAATAGTCATTTTCAAATAGTGGCAGTTGATTGGCGTTTTTGGCGCTCCAATTGTTGACGCAACGTTGTGCAATTTTAAAGTCCCACTACCGTTACATTTACCCAGTATATATTGAAAGCATATTCAATTTACCCACTTATAAAACTGATTACGTCGATAATTTGAATGGTTTCAATAGTGGAGGAAGTGCAACAAATTGGGGAAATTGAAATATTGACGACAAAACAATCTCAAAAGCGATAAAAATGCTTAAAATGATTTTTTTTCACTTTTTTGCCCAGCATCATGACACACTTTCGCGTTATTCACCGTCTCCAGAGTGAGTGCAAAACGTGTAGGAAGGATCTGGAGGTGAAGAACATAAATTTTTGACGCGTTTTAAAATACGAAACGAATCTATTTCTTTCGGCGACGGAATTAGGGAGTGTTCATGTTAGAAATATGGCACATCAGTGTTGATCGGTATATCTGTGACCATTCTAACATCACCGTCAAGGGTAAATATGAATTCGAACACGCGCAATCGGTCGGAGAAGCCAGCACGCTAGCCGCCGCAAAACCCAATCCTTTTAACACTTCTTGGATTTGACAGAATGCGAGATAGAGACGCGCAGTGGAGCTCAAAAATTTCATTCAATCCAAGAGTTGAGTGATTACGTTCTAGGCGATACGCTCGCCTACGATTCTCGTCGATATTATTTAATTAATGGCATCGCGGGGAGGAAGGAGGCCCTAATTGGTCTGGGGCATTTCATTCAATAATTGAGCCCGTCGATCGCTTATATCGATTCAGAATGCGTGTGAGGTGGCCGCGAGGGATCGGAGTGTTTAGTTGCCGGCAGGAAATTGGTGGGCGGCGCTGGTGCTGCCGGCGCACGGCGTGCGTCACGCGGAAATTACGCGCGCGTGGCGAGGGCATTCCATCGATCCAAAACGTTAGGAAGAGAGAGAGGGAGAGAGGGGAGCGTGTGGGAGTGGAGTCCAGCGTGATCTGGACCGGTGACGCACTCGGAGGCTATGAATTGGAGTTAACAGTGGGCAGCGGGACATTCGTGCCACGGAACTGAGCGCTGACAATCTACAGAGATTCTTCAATGGTTTCAAGGGGGATAATAATTATCCCCCTTGAGAATGACCCGGAAGTGTTGAAGCCGTCGGATTTTACCAATTAAAATTTTGTGTGGAATATACAAAGTTATTTTATTTTTTCTCAAGTACAGAGATTGTAAAGGACCATCGTCCATATGCAGAAGAATTTTTCTCCAAAGTCCGCGTCGAGCTAATTCATTTATTAGTGGTGTATAACCTCCTCAGTCCCGAGACATATCCAGCATTATTTGTGGAAAATTCTTCATCGTTACGTTTTGCGTTGTAAGCCACGTTTGCAGAGATAATATCTCTTCGACTCAAGCTTCTTAATGATGCTGCCACTTATCAGCAACTGGCATTGCAAATATTTTGGGTTGCTGAGCGGAAAAAAGTCAACCGTTTGTGTATTGTATACAATACACCAGGACCAAGGAGGTTAATTGATTCATATTTTTTTAAGAGACCAACCTTTATATATCTTATTAAAAATCCACTCTAAACAATGTTTAACTTATAGTTGAAGGTGCCATCTCATGTGGGATTAAATTTACCAATGAAAAACAATTTGACTTCACCGGGATTGAATCCCGGGTCACCGCGTAGGAAGTCAATTAAATGGATTATTTTTCATGCCACCTTTCTTCTCACAGGTTTCATTGTCCTCTCTTACAACATATTTGCACAGTTGCTCGTGACTTTGAACCACATGATTATTTCAACGCAATGAACTCCTCCAGTGTTGTTTCATTCTCGCTGGGCCACATGACGAGAATGTCGCGAGTATTTTGGTGCATGCACTGAAAGATTTGATCCGTCGGCCCAAGAAAATATGAACAAATGCTCCTGTTTCTGTTTGTAGCAGCTGTAAATCCTAAATTTTAGAGAATGGTAAATAGAATGATGTAAAATGTATGCTTCGCGAGTTGAAATCCGACACGATAGATAGTATTCGTTGCTCTCTCTTTTCCACTCATTCCTATTCGAAGTCATTGTAATGAGCCTGCTGATGAAAAGAAACGCAGAAGGTGGACTGAGCACAATCTTATTAGCAGGAAACAAAGGTCGTTGTCCTATCTTAAAAATCAATCAAAAAGACTAATCAATGAAGGAGAGATTAGGCATTAAATGCATTCAGTTCTTTCTTTACTTGAAGCGACGATGAGAGTCAGCTGAAACACGTGAGAATGACGTGCTGATTATTAATGCACTACTTCTCTTTGGTTGAAAAATTGAGAAAAGAAAATTTACGTATCAGACAAATGGCTTAAAATTTGCCGAATAGTATGCATGAGGAATACAAGGATAATCGATAGTTTTTCTAGCAGATTCTATATTCAATTCTTCAAGCAACCTAGAGGAAGTGTGGTAGAGGATGTTCACGAGAAAACATGAAGAAGTTAATAGTATTTGGAGTATTTGGGAATTAAAAATATTGATGAGGCAGGCCAATTAATGACTAAGATGGTAAACTGTTGCTTTTTCTTATTGTTAATGTGCATTTATCAACAATCAGTATGCTAACAGACCTCATGAGCGAGAAAAACCGACCTCTCTGACCGGTAGTCAAGAGGATCCTGATCTCGTCCCCGTTTCCGGCAATGGCCCGTGAAACCCCTTACCCTTTTAAGGGTGGGTGTTGTATCTACACGCTTCATGTCCTCCCAGGAGCCTTCGCATCACCTTTCTCCCCCGTGGGACAGATTCAAGTAATTCCACACGCCACCATTCCTGACTGAACGAATCCAGGAAGAGGTTAGGGAGAGGAAAGGCAGATCGAGGGAGATGAAGATGGTGCACGGATGACGAGATTTTCTCATTTTGCGGGCGAGCACAAAAGGAAGCCGGGGGTGAGGTGGGAGAGGGTTGCTCTCCTCTTCGCCGCTCAATCTCATCCTTTACCCCCCTCTGTGCCAAAGGAACCGTCGCGTCGGGGCCAATCTCACTCCTATTTCCCCGCCACCCTCTTCCCCCGTCTCACTCCTGTCCCACATCCTTGTGCGTCCTGCCGACGGGGCACGATTTCTCGCGCGCAAACCTCCTGGGCTCTCGTTTTATTTATTTTTTTACATTTTTTTCCCTTGATTTAGACGAGATCTACTCGAGCGAATTATGGGGAGCGGCAAAAGGGCTGCCATCTCCTTTATCTCCTCCCCACCCTTCCTCTTTTGGACTCTCGCCTCCTCACTTTCCCCTAACGTCGTCGTCCTTGAAGGAGGAAATCGTTCTCGGTGTATTTTCTGATTCACTCCACCATTTCCTTCATACATATCGCCCCCACTCTCCGTACCCTACCTGTGCTCCTGCCTATTTTCTATGCTCACGGTGCCCCTCAATTCAGCCGTGTCACAGCGAAAACGGTAATACTAATACGCTGAACTCAGCGATTTATAAAAGGACTACCCAGCGAAAGTTGGTGTGAATGAATGCATGCAGAAGTGATACAGTCGGAAGTCTTTGAGTGGTAACCTTTATTTTCTAACAATACGATTTTTGTTGTTTATTTCTTCCAATCGCTGAATGACTAGCTGATTCCTAGGCCTAAAAAAGAATTACATAGGCAATGTGACAATTATTTGGGACCAAATGTTTTGTTCACTAACACCGGATTTGTCTAAAGCAGGAAGTGAAGTTTCGTAAAGGAATCCGAAATTGGTTGCTGCAAAATGGAGAGATTGAGTTTTTGCTCGCTCTTGGGAAATAAGATTTTGCCACAAACATGTAAACGGTGTTATAAGTGTTAATATGAAGTGTATTATTTTTTCCTTTTAGTACATTTTTCCTTTTTTTACATGTTCACTCTTAGTATATTCTTGTCATAAATATGCACCAGCTTTTAAGTGCTAACTTAATGAACGTAACACAGATCAGACCAGTTCCATTGAACAGTGAGTCGGCAACCTGAAAACGAGACTATAGTCTCAATATTCCTTATTTTCTATATTATTTCTTCTCCTTGTTAAATGATATTTGTTGTATCGTAAGGAATAAAAATTATAAGGATAAATATTATTACTATAATTTCTGACAATAATGACTCGCGTCTATTTTACCGTAAATTTTCTTCGAGTAGAGAGGCGATTGATGGCTCCATCTAGCCATTCATACCCACTTATACCCTGAAGTTTTTGTTGGATGCAGCCACACCAGTAACAATGCTTATATTTTTCCCAAAAATTATGCCTCAGGTGCAATTTTATCATCACCAATAGTCGTGCAATCCTAAGATTGCTTGACTGCAGCCCTCCATCCTTCCCGATCCAAGGCTAGGTTCCTTATTTTCTGGTAGCTCTGCCTATTTACTTTCCTCTTTATTTGGTCCATGAACTTATTCCTGGATCTCCATCTGGGGACTTTTCCCTCTATTTTACATTAAATTATGTAATTCACAAATTCAGCGTGTATTCAATCCCTATGGTTTATTTTTTCTGTATAGTGCTCCGTATGGTCCTTTCCTCTTCTACTCTTCGGTTAACTTCGTCATTTCTTATTTTGCCCATCCATTCTATCTGAGGCATCCTCCTCCAGCACCAAGTTTCAAAGGCTAGGAGTCTGTTCTGGTCAGCCTTTCCAATGGTTCAATCTTCCGATCCGTAGAGTGCAGATATTATTTTATACAGATTCCAAAACTATCCAAGCAGCTGTACGGTAAAAGCCAAATTCTCTTCTGCTTGAATACTCTTCCAACGTTATGAATCCTAAAGGTTAAAATAAAAAGCACCACTTATGTATTTTAGATTGTATGTAATTATTTAATGCAATTACAACAAAATGAAATATCTTTCTTCTTATATATTATTTGTATTATTACGTCTGTTCTATTAGTCATATTGAATGAAAACAGTTTCAATTTCCAGTGGACGTTTTTCTCTTTCAAATCAAATTATGGCGATATTGCATCATGTATTCAAATAATTTTCATCATACTGAAATTTATTTTTTTCTAGACATGAATGTTACTGCATACATTTTTTATAATTTATATCATCCCTAGGTGAATGATAAAAAATTTACTTGGTATTTGAGAAAATTCAAAGGGCAGAAATCCTTACTGGCGTTCATATGTTTGTGGATCTTACCTTAGAAAATTCTAAATTCAAAGAATAGAACTGAAAATTCAAACCTGCCGTAACCTGTGAAATTTCGTGAAAAAGTCGTTTGTATACTTTTTTGCCTTTGAATGGAATTTCTATCCCTCGTATTCATTTTCTCTTCATGTATACGAGTTGACTAAAGACCACACATCAACTAAAAATTCTGAAGTTAACGATTTAATTGGTTGATTAATTAAGTAGACGTTTAATACTTGATGTACCGTGTTAAAATTAACATTGAAATATAATCAAATTTTAATATCAACTGTATCACTAATTTAATTATACTCATTAAATGCGTCAATTTGGCAATGAGAACTTTCATATGGAAGTATGATGTATGATTTAGTTCCATATTCATTTTTACCTGTATTTGGGCGTATTTAACTAACTTCTCTTTCGTTACTTAATGCAATAGTTGCTATTTCCATTTACGGTTTTCGTTTTCGTAAATTTCGTGACGTTTCGTGATCCGCAAAATTGCTGTAGGGCTTGAATATTTAATCTTTTTTAATCTGTCAAATCAGCTAGTGTAACCAAGGCGGGATTTTTTTGTATGTGGTATGGTGGTAGTAATTCATTAAGCAGTACAGTTCCAATCTATGAGATTAAAAGTAATATAATACCTCTAGAGAAGGAAAATTTTTTCGCAGCAATCTATTCAACTTGGGAATTTTGGGGAAGTGGCAGGCCAAGACAGCAGGTACATGGACAGATTTATTGGCGCTCCATAAAATTTGGCGTGAAATGTCACTCCCCCGAAAACTAAAAATAATCTTGGTTTTATGCTTTTAGGCTGAGGCATTCCGCTTTGATATATTTCTCTCACAAAATATTTTGGCATCAATTCATTGGACAACGGAAATAAAAAATTCGCCACACCAAAATTCCTACGCAGAAGTTAGAGCGCCGCAGGATGGTCATATGAAACGTCCGAACCGAAAATTTTTCCTGCCCGTGACCCCATTAGATTGGACGGCCAGCTTCAGTTTTGCACATAGCCAGGCCAGTGATTGGAAACGCGATTTGAATAACGAGAAACCAAACCTGGCTCTAATTCATGGATTTAAAAATGACATTAACGGTGATTTGTTACTAACCAAAATGATATAATTCTTATTCACGCTCTGAACGGCAATTTTTGTTCATCCTATTTTGTAAAAGTATAGAAAGTAGTTTTTAATACGCCCTTTGTTTACTAAATGGAAGTAATTTAAAGAAAATGCTTATGTGTATTTAATTCTTATAGTTCGCCACAGTGAGAGTTTATTGGAGAAACTGTTAATTCAAACAGCAGGTGAGATTCAAACATCAGGAAATGACAGCAAAATAGTGCTACATTACAATTTGAATCTCTTCACGGGTCTTAAGATACTTGTACTCTGTAGAATTTAATGAAAAATGTTTGCCTTCTCTGAAACGAAACTCGGAGAACTTGGGAAAGTCAGCTATTCATCCGGATTCTGGCGTAAAGTAGAATATTTTGTTACGAAAAAGCAGTTAAGAGTGTTGTTTTCTGCCGGTATCGCGAATTTTGGGCTTTAGGATTAGGAAAAATTACTAAATTATGGCCAAAAATGGACTATTTGAATATTGATGACAGCAGCAAAGCAAGTAGTGCTTTGGAAAAAAGACGAAGAAAGGCACTTGAGCACCCTATAATAAAGAAACCTGATGGAATATATTTTGTATGAGAAACGGAGGTAGGATGACATATTGAGGAAAACCAAGGGATCAACAAGTCCACCAAATGGAGGAGAATTCAAAACGTCGTATTTTCTATTAGGTCTAAACACGGCTAAAATTGGATAGGATTGCCTGGACAACTATGCTCAAACAATATCACACTTTTTTAATTGGTGATAAATCGATGGTAACATGCATATGTTGAAGATAGAAAAATGACTATTTTCTGTGGAACATTCACAAAATATATAACGATTATTCGTTTTTCAATTGTTTTTTTGTTTCCTACGTGATAATATTGTACGTATGTTCTGCTGATTTTATTGTATTGATGGAGTTGGTTCAAGTGTGGAGCCATAAATAAAGAGTCCAATTTCACAGTTATCGACTAGTGTGCTTTTAATGAGTGAATCAAACCCACTTCTTTACGATAGTATTTAAATCGATAACAGCTAATCATAGCCTCAATCATCGGTTTCATTGCTGATTAATGTGAGTGAAGAATACTGATTAAACATGATGGAGTGCTTTAAAAATCACCAAAGTATTCCATGTTTTACTTTGAACTAACTTATATTTTCATTGTGTTAGATGAATACATCCAATAAATATGAGCTGACATGTTTATTTTATATACAAGACACGATGCCCTACACCATCAAGAAAACGTTCGTAACTTATTATCAACAGTTTTACTTCATATTATTTGGTTGCATATATTATAGATTATTTGTTGTATATTTTGGTTTCGGCGAAATGAATGTTCAACTCTAGAACTCTAGTGGTTGGCAACGCACTTTTTATGTTACACCTCCTCTTACGTGAGTTCATATTTTGTTCTTAAATTATCAAATTTTTCCATATTTTGCATTATAAATCGTCGCCTGATATCTATTTTTATTTCCAATGAAAAACTAAAATTCTTAATGATCATTGGCCGCTGTGTTCCACAATTACGAGCATTACCTCAAAGGAGAATGCCTCGTCTCTCTTTTGAAGCGGCCGTGAGACATGGAAATGCCATAACCCTCAGTCAATAAACCGTAAGTCAATGTCGGAGATACGTTTAAATATTTCTTTTTCCCAAGGTCTCATGATTCCATTTATTTGGATGGAAGTTTTCCCAAAGAACTCAAGAGGAGAACTCTTTACTCTTGCCATTCCTACAGCTGTTAAGGTCCCTTTGAGCCCGTATCTCATTGTTTTCCATGACCGCCCTTCTTTTTAAAGCCGATGACAGCAAAAGAGTTGTCTTATGGAGGGAATTGGGTCAAGTTAGTGCTTGTCCTATGTCGCCAAAATTGCATTCCTCTTACCACAGGGCTTGCTACACGGCTTTGTCTCATCCGCTAAGCCATAAATCGAGTATCCGTTGACAGACAGAGCCTGAAAAGGTGAAATGAAAATGAGAGGTGGATGTACGGGCATGCGTTGGAACAAATGAGATTTTTGGAGTGCTTTTCGCGACGGGAGGGGGGGGTGAATAAAGTGCCGCGACGTCGAAAAGTGCTTTCCTCTCTTTGATCTCGGCCGCAGCGGTTCTTTTGCTCACTCACTCCCTTTATTCTAATTTATCGTCGTTTCCTTCCCCCTCTACCCACTCCCACGCTCTCGTTTCTCTTTTGTCTCTTTCCTAAACTCCCGAAACTCAACATTACGTTCGACAACTCCACTGCTCCCTCCATTCCTACCCTACCCCCTTCACAACATATCCCCGCTGCAGCCTGAATATGTGAATAAATGACGAATGTTGGTTCTCTCACTCCCCTTGTTTTTTTTCTTTCGGCTCTTTACGAGTGACGTCACTGGTGACGAGGGCGATGGAGAGGGGTCGGGGGAAGCAGAGGGGACAGGGGTGGGGATAAAAATTGAAAAACAAGAAGGGCTATTGCCGCTCAATGGCGAATTGAGGCGAGATGTCTTTCGCACGACTCTCTGTTCCCAATTGCTGCACACGCTCCGACGGAGTCTTTGCATTATTTATTTTTTTTTTTGCTTTTTTTGCTCGTTTTTCCTCAAAACCGACCGACGGCAAACTTGTTTTTTCTCGTTTTTGTGGTCTTCGGCATCGGCCTTGACGGAGATGTGTTCGCTTCGTAATACGTACTCGTTCGATCACTACTCGCGTCTTTCGTTTCACGAGCGATAGCTCCCGTTGATGTAGTCTTTATAGAGGAGGGGTGGGGTATTAGTGTCAGTGGGTGAAGCAAGAAGGGGAAAAATTGAGATTAGGTCAGCTTGAAATGAGAGAGCGTTCATCTATATTGATGCGGAACATGACCGAATTTTGCGCCGGTAAAAAAAAAATGTAGGTACTGAAATACACGCGCCACCGCTCGATTTTGTGTGCAGATCTCGTAGAAGCTATAGGTGGTCTTTGCGAGAATGAAAATCCCTTTGAAAGCCTCCGAGTTCACTAAATAAGACTTGGCGTATAAATAAAATAAGAGACTTAGTGCAGAAGAAACTATAACTTTTTTAATGCCACTGCGTGTGCTTTGAAACGATGGTAACGTCAAGTTAATGTAACCCGTTGTTCCGTTAAAAAGTTTGCTGAATTAGTTTTATTATATTAACTCACTAGTGTGCCGCTGTTTCATCATATCTCGCAGGTCACTGGTGAATCTATTGGAAAGTATGATTTGCCAAATAGTTGAGATGTAGAACATATTGAGCTCAGAGAATCCAAAAATTCAAAGGCCCATCATTACAAATAATGCCACAATAGCCGCCGGCATATAGTAAATAAATCTTACCTGACTCAAAACCGTTCGCTGTAAATCTGCTGTTGCAAAGGTTGAGTACATATTTTACCGAAAGTAAATTCAAGCTCTCACCCTATCCAATTATATAAAAATAGATTGGAAGCCAATATTTTAGCGACTTTGATTTAAGACTGGCTGTAACAGAGGGGTCATTTTGACCCGTTTTTGTTTATGACGATCGGTTACTTCTGTTTTAATCGTCCTAGCTATTGAAAGTTTCTTGAATATTATTTTTTTTAGCTGGAAAATATATTGTGAAAACAAAAATCTCATAGCAGCAATTCCTTTTAATACACCATAGGGGTCATTTTTACCCCCGGCTATCTCTCATCTATTTACTTCGAGTTTGGAATATTTTCTTTTAAGGTTTTTCTGAGTAACGTTGATAATAGTCTATTAAAACTCATCATACGAATTCATATACAAAGCACTAATTCATGGAAAAGTCCCGGGTCCAAATTTTCATGCGAAGCACCACATCCTAAATCTTGAAATGGCAAATTGTAGTGCGCTGATTTAAGGCAACATTATTGCAACCAATATAAAGTAATAAATAAAAGATATTTTCGGAATGATTTCGGATTGCATATAATTTCAAATTCAATTAAAAACGTCAATTCTCCTTTGTCAAACAAATTATTTCTTAGGAGTAAAATTGACCCCTTTTCGGTATTCATAAGTATGTAGCAAATTTCGGTTCTTATTATGTTAAATTGATGGCATTGTGCATGCATTGTAACATTTTTAGCTTACCTCAAACTAAAAATTATGTACGGATGTAATAAACTAGGCATTGCTAGATCAATTCTATAGCTATTCCTTATGTTTCGCCGCCAATTCCTTTTACATATTCTTTCTCGTAATGGTGATTCCCCTCGGGACAAAAGTTTCATTTCCATTGGAATTCCTTTGGCACTCATTTGTTTTGAGAAATCAGACGCAGTATGCTTCAGTACGATTCTGTATGTTAGGTCACATACATTCACGGGGTTATGGTTATTTCGCTCTATGCTAGTCTTGTGTATATTCTTATGCGGAAATGGTTTGCAGCATTAAAGAAAAATTTAAAACTTTATGATATGCTTGATTGTTGTTTTCTTAAAATGCGTTTTGCTCGGAGAAACATTTTTTGAGATCTTCATATAAAATATTGACATACTACGAGAGCATCATGCACTATGGCATTACATGCTCTGAAACTTATTTTTATGGAGAAAGAAGGGATTTTTAGAAGAATATCGGCATAATATGTTTTATTATTCATATTTAATATTGTTATTGGAAATAATACCATGGAATTTAGACTTGAGGAAGCTGTTTGACAGTGTACCTCTCTCTTCTTGTTGTTAGTCAATGTAACGAGGGAGGTAGGACAATCATAAGTATATTACCGAAAGGATTGGTGTCTTTAAGACTTCTAACAATGACTCAGCTTCCAAACAAATATTTGAGTTAATATAAAGAGTACTTTATTGTTTTATTTCAAGTTTAATCGAAACGCATAGTTTCATTCCGTATTAAGTCCAGGGCCGTCGCATCCTTTAATTCATAGCTGATGCTTTAAGAGTCCACACGAATTAAAATCCTTCCTTTTCTCAGCTATTCAAAGTGTAAATGTGCCCGAGGCTAGTATCATGTATATATAACTTCTCTGATATATACTAATGCGCTTTCATTCAGAAATATTCTTTCATAAGCAGGGAGAGGCTGTATTCATCCTAGCGTTTCTTCCCCATTCAAGTGTGATAACACGGTGTTAAATCATATTCAAGCCAGTAATTCAAAATTCAACCATTCAAAAAGTGGAAGAAAGAGCATGTTATATTTATATTTTAGCAATCATCACCTCACGTCTTCAAATTTAAACCCCTGATATTTTTTAGTTTACAATTTATGTTCCGAGTTAAAAGTGGTAAAAGGTTTCCATTTATCGGTAATTACTGCATTTTATTTGATTTCGGAGGTATAGGCCAGCAAATTTGATAATCTAAAAATTTAGATACTTGTTAACATTAATTATCTAACCCAATCAGCTAATTACACTCCATAGCGGATATTACTTGGGATTTATTAGTACACTGTTGCAATCACTGTTAGCATGAAATAATGTATGAGGAAAAAAATCCCCATTTTAACAAACCCATTTCTTCCTTTAAGCCATCTCATTTTCTATCACCGTAAATCCTATGATGATAACCTTTCTATACCATCTTATATGTCAAAATTCTAATTTTTGTTAACCAACCATCCAATTCCAAATTAAGCATCAATTTTTATTACAAATATTGTCACTTCTTAATCACCCATCTACCCCGTCTGTTTCGTTCAATTTTAATACTCCTGGCTACACGACCGCGTATATTTTGCCAGAGCAGATCACATATCTTGCGTTACAATACGTGCCTCTTGCCTTCATAGATCGCAGATACAAGCATATTTCCCTATAAAAAGGAATATTCGGATCGCTTCTTCTGACAGTCGTGCGTTCTCACAAAAAAGTAAAGAAATCCTTCACTTCTCCTCTTATCACATGTTCATAAAAGCCGACTTGAAGACGGTGAATAAAAGACGCTCCACTGATGATAGAAGCATTTTTAGCGCACTATCTCGATCGATCGAAAGGGTTTACACTCGCAAAAATGTGTAAAGAACTTAGGCAAGAGGAACAGACGTTCTTTATGATGCACATTGGCTCCACAGCCTCTGTTCAAACTACGTAGACGTACGAATTCTTTGTTTCGAAAGTACGTGATAAGGATTTGAGGTTCAATGTTATAAAAATTCACTCAACTTTTTTGTGAATATCCTAGCAGTTGGTGCAATCATATTTTAAAGGGAAATTTAGTAATGATTCTGAGGAAAGAAACCGAATAAGAATTTCCACCCTCGTTAATTAGATGGTATCACCACAGAAAATACTAAAAACACTGTATTAAATTTAGGTGTAGCGGTTTTACTTCGTGTTACTCCAGACTGCTCGCTGAATTTATATTCTTGATTCTCTCTTTTAACTGCAAAATGTCTTAATCGGCTCGGGTAGCCAGTTGCTTATGAGATTCTGCGTTTGAATTATTATCAAAGCCATAAATATATGTAAACCGTGCGCTTGGTTGCTATCAGTTGTATTGTATCATCTACTACAGCGCCTTTAAATGCTTTTTTTCACCGCCCCTCGGGCGTGTGATTAATGTCCCATTTATGAATGTTAATAGTGAAATAGCGTAAAAATACAGTTGAAATGCACCCATTCCTCAGGAATGAAGTAAAGGAGAGATGCTACTTTGCTCTGGTTAGGCCACACCTTAAATACACCGCGAGCATTTGGGACCCTGATCATAAAAGTTAAACCAAAAATATTAATAAAATACAAAGAAAAGTTGCACGCTGCGTTAAATGCTGCTACGAGCTAACATATAGTGTTTCATAGCTTTTAGAGGGATTAAGGTGGGAGACCCTAGAGACTCGGAGGCTGCACGCTAGGATTAGGCCTCTTGAAATATTCAGAACTGGTGTTTTTCAGAGAGACACAAAGAATATTATCATGACGCCTCACTAAATCTCTTGATCTGACAGAAGCGATGAAATAAGAGAGACCCATTGCCGAACAGATAGGTACAAAAACTTGTTCTTTTCGTGCACAATAAACAACCGCAATAAAAACTGAGCTCCACAAAATACACTACCATTATACATATCACCATTCCACGTCCTGAAACCTTACATCTTTACACGGCTGGTGACCTAACACTCCTGCCACACGCCCATGTGGCGGCTCGCAGAGTAGTATGTAGATGTAGAATATTTGAGTCTTTCCATATTCCCAATAAAACTACAGCTCCCCTTTACTTTTCCATCCGTTTTGTCTTAATTGGTCGTGCAATAATTCATCTCATATTCACAAATTCTTTCGCTCTCCCTATTTCTTTTTAGTTTTCCTCTGTCTGCATCTGCCTTCTTTCTCGCTCCTCTTGAAAAGACTAGCAAGGCCGTTTATCTCCCCGGATTCTACAGCGCAGCGCTCCCCCCACAATATTCCGATTTTTGTTTTAATCGAATTTCAGGGTCGTGGGAGAGGATGGTGCGGAGGGCGAAGGGAAAGAAGAAAGCAGCTTTAAGTCTCCGCTCTCTTTTCCATCTCCGCAGTCTCCAGTCTTTCTTTGCCGAGTAACCACTCAACGCAGATGTTTGCCGACGACGTAGCGAATGGCAAGGTTCAAGCTTCTGTTGGGATTGCGTATAAATTATCCCTGCTCCTCTCTCCTTTCCGGCTGGAAACTTCAATTGAAGAAGCGAAATCGGCAGTTTGACTAACGTTGATTTTTAAATTTTCTCCGCACCCATATGAAAGAGGACAGGGCGGATGATAAAGAGGGGGCTAAGACAAAAAAGTAGGCCTATGAGAAGGAATTATTCTCCGGCGATAGAAAATAAATATGATTTAAGCGTACAAAATATTAAAATATTAGCGTACTGAAATAGGAAAATATTTCGTTAGCGACGACTACTTCATAACATATTAATCTAAGAGGAAGATATATTTGATAGGGAAAATTATTTGAACATTTAAAAACGATTGAAAAATACCTTGACATAATTACTAAGTAATATAATTACTGTGGTTACTATACTCTGACTTTTACCTATTCAATAAAAAGTATGAATATTTTTCACAGTTAGTGATTTATCTCCTCATATTCCCCCTCCTAGTCTAAAGCATTCGATAGGAAAATGTAATGGAACTTGAGCATGACTAATCATACAAATTTATTTGTTCTTTTTGTCTCAGATACTCATAAAATATTTTCTCCTGTTGTGCCTCTGCGTTTTACTTTCAAAATTTTTAACTGTACCCGTATCTACAGTCTTATTCATTCATATTTCAAGCTATATTTAGTTTCATGTCAACTTAGTCAAAAAAATGGAGAATTTACATGCACCACGATATAAATGCGGGCGTTGCGGATCATTGAAGAGGATATGGTAATGGTACATTTTTCAATTTATCACTTCCCCTAGCCAACTAGTAGATGGGATTGGGTGAAACTCATACGTTGCCCGGGCTAGAAATAGATAAGGCAGATAGGGGAAGAGGAGGCATTTTGCCGTGGCTGATGGCGGCAGGTGCTCAAACAGAGGGCCTCCTGTTTGCACAATGTAATGGATTTCTGGGGAAAATTTAATTACCTCAGGGCCGAGGTTGGCGGCCCTGGTTGAAAGGTTTGGTTAACCCGGGAGAAAGAAATGAAATGATAGGTGGAGGAAGAACAGCTGGCGAGTGTTTGGAAGAGAGTCGAAGGAAAGGAGGCAAACAGTTGAGAGCCATGAACGGGGATAAAGAACAATATTTGACTCACATAGTGTACCAGACTTATGGATTTATGATACGTATGAGTCTTGTGAGGAGTATTAAGAATGGTATGGACCTTATACAAAGAATATTAGTTATTTTTTCCCGAAATTTTTATATTGATGTATCAAATACTAATGCTCTTGTTTCCAAAATACACCTTACTTATAACATTTCTTTACCACCCCTATGACATTGAGACAATGTATACAATAGTCATAAATAAGGTTACGTCCAAGCTCTCAAAAGTTGACTAAAATCATAATGGATCCAAAAGGCACGTTACAAGCTAAGTGCAACGTAACATAGGTTCATCTCTTACTGTAATCCTTCCGATCTCTGAATATACAAAATGTGTAGTATGGACACTTGAATAGAAAGAATAATGATTATGGTGGGATGGAAAGTATTAATATGAAAATAATTGGGAGGTTTGAGGCTTATTTTACATGTATCAACGTTACAAGAATGCATTCTCACTTAATTTATTTTTAAACCGTCTGCGATCATATTAGATGAGAGATACTTTGAGTAAGCTTCACCTTATCTTTTATGAGATACACAAGTCCTCAGCAATAATTTACTCCAATGAATATTTTTTCATTGAAATTTTTATATTTTATGGACTACCAAATTCAAAGGTAAAGCATTATCTATAGGTTCTACAACAGTTGGTGCTACCCTTGCTGTAAGCTACAAAACTGCAGGTAGTTGACTTTGATTTTATGGTACCTCTTCTGAGAGTAGAATACGCTTTCTAAGTTATGACCATTCTTCAAAATCTAAGAAAACTCTTATACCTTTGGTGAAATTCAAAACTGCAATATACTAGCTTGTTATTACTACTAGCTTATTGATAACTAGAGTAACTCGTCCATCAAGGTACTGACTATTTTTTAGGTTATCGCGAAAACATTTCAATGAATTAGGCATGGGCGGAACCAAAAAAAAATACCAGTGATCAACCAACAATTATTTTAAACATTACTTCACCGGAATAACGTACGATATTTTATCGGTATTCTGGTACTTTTTCTGTTTATCTTTATTGTAAGATCTACGGCATCGGGCTGGTTCCCCGGATGGAAGGGAAAAAGTGCAGGAAAATTTCGTGTTCTGGTTGACACGTTTATTGAACTTACTCCCGGTACATCATGACGCCGACTGCCAAGAGTGAACGTCTCATCCCCCACACAGCGCGTACCCTCGTGACCACCTACCCAAGGACCATTGGCTGTAAAAATCATCATAGTTACGGGCGCAAAGTCTACGTCACTATACATGGGCAGTCAGGAGAGCGAGAGGCGGCCGGAAGAGGGTGGGATGTGGGAAGGCAGGAGGTGAGAAAGGGTTTTTTAACGGTGTCCAACCGCCTCCTACAGTGTTAATTATTTGCATATTAACGTAAATTTAACCTAAGTAGTCCATTATTTATGTATACTGGCATGAGTAAATTCTAGTACCGTATCGTACGAATATCATCACTGATTATTTTAAATTAAGATTTAGGGCGGAGTAATCAGCGCGTCTCCGTGAGTACCTACTTTCTTTCAAAATGGTATCATTATTTGCTTCATTGTGAATAACATATTGTTTTTCTTGCTTTATCATGATGCTTGAATAATACCATAAGGTATAATTCCGTACTTTTCCGATAGAATTACATCATCATCTATCTTAGATGTTGCTAAGCTATGTGATATTTATATCAGCGACCTATTAACAACTCACTGGTGGATAAATAAGTAATATTATTTTACTACCACATTATATAAAAAGAGCACATTAAAAAACAAAGAAAGAAAATGGGAGTTTTGGTAGAATTGAGATGCTGAACTCTTGTAAGCATACATCATATTAATGTAAAGTCTGCCCCAGTAGATAATGACACCGGTAACTTTGAAGTACCTATGCAAGAATTATGTTCTTTTGAAGGGTAAATTTTTTACGGATGACAAAATTTTGATTAGGTTATCCTTAGAAAATTGTTGACACAACAAATATATTTGTCCCGACGTCAAGGACATGTTCGATGAACGCAGTCACAACTTAATAAAACTATGGATGATTTTTCGTGTGTTTACTTTTGGCATCCAAGCAAATGACCATTTTGACAAAAAGTAAATGACCATTTTTGCTATGTTTACTGAATAAATAATCACGAGCAATGTGGTGGATTTAAATTAGTATTTGAATCATTAGATTCATCCAAAGTTTTAACCGAACTAGGATCTAAACCTTGCGCGATATCTCGTCACACATATTTTAAGAAAATACCATGGAAAGACGTTAAGTAAATCAGCGAAGTTTTTCATTGCATTACTACAATCGATATAACATTAGGTGTATGAAAACAAAATTATAATATTTTAGGAACAACTGAATTTTATCCAACGATAGAGCAAAAGATGACAATTCCAATAACCATTCTCATGACATGGTCTATTGTATCGAAGTACCAAAATGATATTGAATCACCCATTCAGAAAGTGCTGATGAAAATGTTCCAAACGCTGTTAGTAGACGAAATACCTATTGTGAGCTCATAATAGGTATTTCGTTTTTATTGATTCATTAAGTCAAAAATATGCACAATAGGTAACTAAATGCACCGGCTGTTCTGTCCAAGGTATCCAAGTTGAGTCTTCGTTTGACACAGTGACGTTTGGTGAAATGGTGGAAGTGGGATTTTTTAGGTTAACGGTGGAGGTTTAACGCATAGTGGAAGGGATTGAATTTTTCCCAATTGATAATTTATATAAAATGGTTATTAATCGAAAATGTTATCAAAGCACAGCTGGTCATTTACTATGCTCTTTTAATCTTCTTATAGGAGTTCCACGTGACTTTACTTATGTCAAAAATCTTATGCTTTTTGAGTCCTAAATAAATCTACTTGGCGCCCAAAATTTTGTTCCACCGCTGGCTTAGTTGATGAGCTGCTGAACTCTTGTTCACTTGTCTTGAACTCTTGCCTAGTGCGTTTCAGATAACGATTTACTCCCAGCAGAACGCACCTTGCGATGGGCTGGAGGGGATCTCGTAGACGTAAGTAGACGGAGTGCTGTGAGGACGAGAGGAGGAGGATGAGAGGGCGCCTGCGTAACATGGTCGCGGGAACCACGCCCCCCCTCCTTTCTCCGCAACGTAGCCTTTCCAAAGAGGATGCTGTCGGATTTTCGTGCGGTGATACATGGCGACGCCCCGCTGAACTTTCAACCTCTTAAAACTCCCCCACCCTCTTGTCCTCTCCTTCCCCTTCACCCCTCCAATCCTCTCTCACCCTTAAATGGCGGCCCACTTGACTCTCCAGCCTCTCTCGACCATCTCCACGGCGAAAAGATTTACGCCCACCAATAACCTTTGGGCCTATGATGGAGTTCAGCCTGCCTCCCCTTCGTTTATATATGTATATATCGCCTTTTAAAATCTGTGGGAGGTGGTCTCTCTCCCTCGTCCGGGAAGATCCCACAAGGGGTTCGTCAGGGTTCACCGCTAGGGTCGTCGCGGGTCAGTGGGGTTCCCCGCGCACTCGCGAGAAAATTTCCCCCTTCTCCTTCCTTATAGTGGGAAATTCCATTTCGCTCCGCGAGCTCTGCGTCCCGCGGACGATTTACGTCGCCCTCCTCGACATTGAAGGCGACGGTCAATTAAATTGCGGCGCCAAAGTCATTACTCAAACTTTATTTGTGTCACCATCAGTATTTCAACTGCTGGATCGTTCAGCCGCAGTCTCCCAGTCTCCTCTTTACTCCACAGTACAACATCACATTTATCCATGCATCTTACGTCCTTCATTAGACGCTGTTACTCATCTCTCAGTATTTCTCCTTTGATCTTCCCTTTTGTTGTAGTCTCATTCATTTTTCCTACAAATTGTTTTGTCATGAACCTCTCTCAATCTTATTTTTGCAGGCAATACAAGCGAAAAACGGAATTCAAATCGCATTTAAATAACACTCGTGCTTGGTAGAGCATAAGTAGATTACCCCGACCATACTCCTATATCAACTGCATTCTACACATGATTTAACATGATTGTGGACCTGAAAAATTGTGAAATTAAAATATTCCAGACAGCATCCAAACATGTAGGATGCTACCACAACATTCTGAAATAATTAAGTCCTTTCAGTGAGGCATTACTTTAAGGATATTCTATCATGAAAAATTTAAAATGGAAAATGTGGTTATGGAATAAATAGGAATTTTTGAGCCTGTTGTTGCCATTACGAGTGAATGTCATAGTAGTTTTTATGTTTTTGCAAAATTCTACAACTCAAATTTTTATATTTCTCGGAAATTTAGTGAAGTGTTCAAAAATTATTTTTAACTATTTGCGAATCTCATTCTTTCCCTCCTGTCATGTTTTCTCAGCTTCAAAAACTACAGATTTTTCAACTGATTTGCCTATGATTATGAATGCAGTGAAACAAAAGAAACACATGTAAAAATGAAGGGTTAAATCATCATTTTCTATTGCCTTGTCAGGTGCTGTTTTTTTTCAAGACCTCCATGAATGACGGCCCTGACTTATGGTACAAATCTAACCAGCAAAAAGAGTCTCGACTAACATGCATACGTCTCTCATATTTGTATCGCTCGAATGCAAATTGCATATTTTATGCTCGGATTTTTTACTAAAAGTAACTGTTTTTGATATTTTATTTTGCATTACTTTATATTTTATTGAGATTAGGGTAAAAATATCTTTTTAACGAAAGCCTGTAAAAGTTCAGTATACTGAGTTTAAAAAAAAAATTAAACCCCAATACCTTTGTACAAATTTGCGATAAGGAAGTAAATTAGTTTTTGATGAAATTAAGCACGTGATAATGATAAAATAAGTTGTAGATTACTATTATTGGGCTTAATACGTGCAATATACCATGCTTAATCATATGCTAAATTTGCCATGCTGTAGTATTCGTTATGCATCATTTCGATCTTGGCTTCAGCAACAGAAAAACCCATTTTGTACGTGAAAGACATGTCTAAAGTAATGAAATTATTTTTGCTATGATCTAATTTTTCACTTTCATCAATCACTGTTATTTCACTTAATAGGCAGATTTTTGCACGGGCCAAACTCGTTTATTAAATTAATGTATTCATTCACTCATAGCAATGCTTTCTCCAACCTTTTCTTTCAGCGCTTACTATTTGTTCAATGCCAGTTAAATTTTTACATAACAAGCCATATTATACATACGCCTTATTATATTTTCACTTAATGTAATTAAAAAGGGAAGCGAGAATTTTTGAAGGAGATATTTTATCATTATCAACATTTAAATACGCATAATTTTCCTTCCACACTTCTTTTTATCTCCATAAGTCTTCCGTCCCATTTGATGTCGTCCAAAATGCCTAAACCCTCGCTTCCTCTTCTGTGTTTACCCAGCATCCAACCATCCATTACCATCTTCAGCAAGTCCTTCCCTTAAAGTGCCTCCTACACCTATCCAACTTTTATTCCTCCTCCGATTCCCCATTATCAGCCTTTTTTCTTCACTCTCTATGACGAACACGTTTCCAAAGCGTACAACTCTTCATAAAATAAAATCCAAAAATTTTAATTTTAGCCTCGTTGAGAGGGGGTAATTGAAGCAGATCATTCAAGTATATCTCCTCTCTATATCTACCTCGAATTTGATTTGCCCGAATAGGATCTTTTTGTCTCAATTAATAACTAACAAAGGAAGATAGAACGATTAGTTTAATAATCTTCGACAAAGCTTAATTTGCTCCCGCGCCATGGTTTTCATATGATTAATTCATCCACATTATCATAGGACATATTCAAAGGGTGGTAGTAATCACGGCCGACCCTTCCTCTGATGGTCCCTTAACCAGAACTTTAATTAGTACTTCAAACTCGCCCTCTGGTGACAACAATTGTTGGAATGACCCACCCCTGGTCTTCTTTTTTTTCGCAAATGTGAGAAGTTAATTTCAAAATATGGACTCGGCAAGAGTCGTGGCCGAAAAAAAACGGGCTCGTCTTGCCTGGAGAAGTGATAAGTAATGCAGCGGGCAGTGGGGTGGGAAAGGGAGAAAGTAAAGGGTGGAAAGAAGGGATAAATGACACATAGGAAGGAAGATGGAAGGGTGAGTGCGTGGGGGAGTGATGTTGTCCTGGGGGGTGGAGGGGTGGGGGCTGTGAGGGAGGGAGAGGGGGGCGACGAAGGTGGAGGGGAAGGGAAGGCCAGGGGTGGCGGAAACCCCAGTGGGGACAGGAGAGAAGCGGGATAAGGAACTTGACGGAGGAGTGGGGGGTGTGGCATATTCAGGATTAGAAGGGGGTGGAGGGGAGGAAGCGACGAAAGTGAAGCAGGGCTACCAACCGTGCGTGCCGTTTGCCCTCCGATGTCACGGTGTCACTTATGGTGACATGATATTGTAATACTACATGTAGTGATACTCATGCTATTAAGTGTGGGTAAAAAAATATGCTATAGAATTCATACGTGAAAGCACTTAAAGACGTATATGGGAAATATATATAAGATAATTATAACACGGAAACGGAATATGAGGAAACAATATGAACATATATCATGTTAATGAAGGGAGTCGATACTTAACAACAATCTTTCGAAGACCATAAATGAGTGTACCTGCTACCATGACAAGTAAAGGTTACGCATATCACAGGTTAAATGTATACACTGATTTGTGCATAAATTACTAATATGACCAATTTGAAGATGTATTAACATATAATCCCCTTTAATTCGACATGCATTCTTACAATGAGGGATGGTATCTAATAGCGTGACATACTGTTTCTCCGTTCTAATATTGTGTGAGACTACAGCTGTTGTATTATAGGTGCCATAAGAAGTGTAACAAAGAATATGGCATTTGTGAGGATGTTTCGTGGCTAGTATGAGCATGGTAAGTGCAGGAAGTGAGAAATATTATCATTCCATTAGATGTCTTCCTTTGACGTAGAGTCTCCCACCAGAATATTGGTCTGATAGAGCCGATGTGTCCGATTTAGCAGGAAAGAGTTCTTTATATCCATATATTTATTGTAAGCCATTTTTTCGGACAAATTAGCTCCACCTCAACCTGTAATTAAACAAATAAGAAAATTTATTCTCAAAAATATTCTTATGGCGCTGGTATAAATCTTACTATAAGAATAAGTAAATGAAATTGTGGACCATCGATAAAAGAAAAGGCTCGTCTTGAAAGAATAAAATACCGCCAAATTTTTGGGTTTCAAGAACATAACTAATTACATCGAAGTGAAAAATGAATAGATAATATAAAATGTTATCTAATCCTTGTTTATAATTTAGGTATCATAGAATGTAGATAATTTTTATCAAACAAATATATATTTCACCTAAATATTTAACTTCCGAAACCTAAATTCTACCTGTGTATTCATGTATCCATTGGTGAAGAGGATTTTTGGTTACTTTTATTACTTCAATTGCTTTTTTTTAAAGATTCCTTGCACCATAAAAAAGGTTACCAGCATGTCTTACTTCTACAGTTTACTGAAAATTGTGTGAGCACATATTGGTTTAAGCCGCCATTTCAACCAGATTTTAGACCTAGTACTTTAATAGGAGATCGGGGTCAAAATTTCCCATCAGAAAAAATACTTGTGAAAGAGTTTTACTTTCGCTTGAAATTGCAGGTAAGAATAATATATTTTCTTATTTCACTGCCGTGTGAAAGTTCATCTTATTGCATATTCTACGACTCGAGGTCAGTTTATTCTGGTTTTTCCCGCGTTGATTCACTTAACGAACAACAGTTTCGCAAACGTTACAGCTAGTGTCGTCAGGTCCTAACGACGCTAGCTGTAACGTTTGCGAAACTGTTGTTCGTTAAGTGAATCAACGCGGGAAAAACCCGAATAAACTGACCTCAATAAATCACCGCGGTAGCCTCCATACCAATTTCATTCTACGACTCATTTGTATTATACTATTTTGTTAGATTATTCGATTCGCCTCTCAATTTTTATTTATTTGGTATTAAAACTTATGATTTCAAGTTGTTAAGAAATATGATAAGGTAAGCTCCATAGTACTTGTTGCTTAATGATTGGTTATCAGGAAAACATTCATGAACCGATTAGCGAGGTAAGTTAAAGCCAGCCCTTTCATTATGAGTGACTCTCGTCGTCGTAAATGTTTCATTAATTTTCGGTATGGGTTGCTTACCAGTGTAGGTAAAAAAATACAGGCTCAATTCCGCTATTTAAATCCTTCCTAGCTGAAAATTAGTAAAAGTACATCAATTTACTGGCAGTAATTGGAATGTAGTTAATGTAAGATTGGGAGTGTGGTGATCAGGATTTGTGAGGTGAAGAGGTATCCCATTCTAAAATCCTGAGTTCGATTATCGGCTTTCCATTCACCAGCGTATCACAAGTAAATTAAAGTGCTAAGCTAATAAAACGCGCTATTTGCTAGAGAATCTTTTTATTCTTGCCAATATCCGGATATATGACTACTAATGATAACACTCTCCTTTTTCGTGGTATATAGTTTCCGCAAACGAGTGTCCAGCAGCTTTCCAACAAAAAGAAGCTAGTGGTAAAATGTTACCTCATAACTTTTGTGGCCATCCTTATATGGTATGGAATAGTTGGTGGTGTTCCGTTTAGCTTCGTTTCTTCCACACTGTCCCTTGAAAGCTAAGTTAAGAGGTTTCATTTACAACAGAAAATTTATTGAGTAACCTGCTGTGGAAAACTATTATACATAGTTGAATAAGACAAACTATTTGTATAAACTGAGATAAGTGACAATATTCCCTCAAGTTACCTGTAAGGTAGATGGATAGGAGGATAACTTATTTTGCACTGGGACATTTTCCCTTGAGTACAACAAAAACACTACAAAATGTTGTCAATGCACCGATATAACAGTAATAGAATACTAAATTATTTGAGCATGAAAACAATATTTTTTACAGAAAAAAACACAATAGTTGACTTATAAAATTTTGATGATAAATGTAGGCACATGGAGAGGAGACAGGAATACTTATTTTCCCAATTATCTATGATAAATACGGTTTTTAAATTGATTCCGAGAATGCAATTTATTTAACTCTTCTGGTAGGGAGTTCCACAATTTTGCACCGGCAACTTGGAATGACTTTTTAAAGGTTACGGTGCAGTGTCCTGGGTAGTACAGATATTGAGATGAGGATCTTGTGACTGTTGTGAGAGTAGATCCTGAGGCTGGGAAGAGGTTTAGGAGATGTTTAGGAAAGGTTTAGTGGAGGTTTAGAAGAGGTTTAGGAGAGGTACCCCAATTTAAACCAATAATGCCACCCAGGAATTCTCCTCAATGACTAATTTTGATGGTACGGGAATTATCCGCAATATCACCTACATCAAGTCACCATTAAGTGTACTCAAGTTTGAAATTCCACAGAGCAAAAACCATGCGTCTTGAATGCGACACGAATTCGGATCGCTCGGTTTCCGGACGAGTCCTTTGGCCGGTTTGGCTTCCGAGGCTTCCTCTTTCCCAGTGAATTCCGGTGGGCTTTAAAATAACAGTCCTCTTCAATTATGATTTTGAGGAAATCATTGGAAAACGTAATACAAGCGCGGAGTCTCGCGCATATACTTTATGGGTGACATACTGCGAGTACATGTGTAATTTTTTTCACGGTAAATTTCGCACATTTATTTCGCCGTTCAACATCAAATTGCGCTAATTGACCCAAAAATTCTTAAATTATACATATATGGAAGACGTATCGTTACTCTTTCCACTGAATGGGAATGGGCAAAGGGAAAAATGAGGCTGAAGTGAGGCACACGTGAGGCCACACTTAAGGGCAGAGAGAGAGAAAAAACTCCGTGAGGCAACCCCGTCTTCGCGCAGAGTGATACTATAGAGGAGGGCCGAGGATGTTGCCCCCAGGGGCGAAAATGGAAGCATGACGTTGGGTGTGGGACCGGGAGGGGGAGGAAGAATGGAGTTTTATGGGAAGACGGGGAAATAGGACTGCGGGAAAGTACGGCTGAAAGGACGGGGAGAAATTGTGGTCTACGGAGCCTGCAGTGGAGGGGGAGGGAGATTTGTGTGGCTGGAGGAGTGAAATGAAGTAGGTTTTGTGGAAGAAGAGAGAGGGTTGCAAAGAGAAAAGGAGATAGGTTTCTGGATAGGGGTTTCCTAACAGAGTAAGGGGGCGGAGGTGTGGAATGAGGAGAGGTGTCTGAGCCTACTTGGGCGTAGTAGTAGCCCACAAAGGTAGAAAAATCTACTGCTTTAGACTTCCTGGAGAAATTTCTCTTGCTTTAATGAAGTTAGGAATCTTAAAATAAATATTTTTGCATTTTTGTAAACAACTTAACTAAATTTTCAAATTTTGTTTTCTGCTTGCGATATGCGATAATGAGTAAATTATAAATTACCCCGAAAAGAATTTTGTCTGGCCAAAAAAAGAGCTAGGTGCATTTAGCTTCATCGGGTTTCTAAAATTCTGTTGAATCTGCCAGGATATTTAAGATGCCTGGGTAGGTTGATGACCTGTTTTGGCATATTAAAGGATATATTTTAAAGGAAAATCAATTGGAAAGCCCCATAAGGAATACTTGAAAACAGTTACATAGGTTAACAAATACGGGGTATGAAAATACCTTCATTGGCAAAAACGAATTAAATGAAACTATGGTAGAATGGAGGGATGCGGTCAACCAATATTAGGACCGAACGACTAATGATAATAATGCAGGGCAATCTCCCGGTAAAATGAAAAGGCACACTGAGCTTAGGTAGAGAATTTACCCCGCATCTCCCTTCTTATCCGAATGTCCCGCTAATAAGTGTTTGGTTGTCTTTGGTTTTTAAGAACTCGTGATTTTTTGAAGTAACTATGACCATATGTCATCCCAATCATGGTACCATTGTATTATTGGCTTCTCACACAGGTCATTGCTCATTAAAATAATAATCCTTCTCGTCTAGTGTCTCGTGATGTTTTCCTCTCCCTCATTACTCCTCGGATGAAAATGTAAAAGAGAGATGCTACTTCGCTCTGGTTAGGCCACACCTCGAATACACCACGAGCATTTGCGATCCTGATCATAAAGATCTAACAAAAAAATAAAGAAAATACAAAGAAAAGCAGCACGCTTCGTTAAAAACTGCTACGAACAAACATATAGTGTTTCACAACTGTTAGAGGGATTAAGGTGGGAGCCCCTGGAGAGTCGGAGGCTGCACGCTAGGCTTAGGCTGCTTGAGATATTCAGAACTGATGTGTTTCAGAGCAACACAGAGAATATTATCATGACGTTTACTATATTTCTAGGTCTAGCAGATGCGAAAAAATAAGAGAGATACACATCCGAACAGATAGGTACAAAAACTCGTTTTTTCCGCGCACAATCAACGATCACAATAAAAACTGAGCTCCACTAAATACACTCCCATAATCATGTCACGATTACATCTCCCAAAAACTTACATCTTTACACGGCTGGTGTCCTTGCACCCCTTGTCACACGCCATTGCGGTGGCTTGCAGGATAGTTTGGCGATGTATATTTAGATTACTGTTTCATAAACGGCCTCATTCCTACGCAATATTCGTAGGCGGACTTTGACGGAGCAAAAATTTACTTTTTCCACGGTGTGGGAATGTTTTTGGGTTCTTGGTGGTTTTTCGTGGCTGCGTGAGGGCGAACAGGAGTGAGGGGATGGGGTAAGGCCGGTATAAAGGTAGGGAAGAGGACACATCGAAAGATGAGACGGGAGAATCTCAAGGGATGCTGAGAGGGGTAGTGGTGTGGATGACAGATGGACGCTGCTTTTCTTTCGAATGGGACTCGTCTTCAGTAGACCTTCGGGTCTTTGTTTCTGCCTCTCTCTCTCTCTCTGTCCCTCTTACTATAGGGCCCCTCCCTGAAATAGATGTGAGGATTCCTTTACTCCACTATAACCAGTAATTTATTATACTCTATAGATAAAATAATTCGAGTACTTTAGGAGATACTTATGGATAAACACTAGTGTCGTACTTAAATAGGTAAAAAGAATCAAAGTCTCTCAAACGTTACTTGAAATTTTCTTAAAATTATTTATTCTTGAAAATTTGTCACTGGAAGTTCTTTTTGTAACACCTGGATAACAGATTTTTTTAAATACATAACGCGTCCTACCCTGCGGAAATTTAGGCGCTATCTGTATTTAGTTATGATTAATATATAATAAGTAACTTTTTATCCCAAATAAGCCTTATAATAAAATAATTCATTTTTAAAACACTCTGAGTTGGAGAAAAAGACTGGACGTATGGAAAAAATTATTAGTGTATCCAAAGGTTACGTTAGAGCCTATGTATACTTATTTTTACGCTCCTCGTGTTAACTTTTAATGGTATGACATATTTTAGGAATGAGCCTCTCATCCGTTCCACTTTTCCTTTATTTCTCTTTGGTGTAGAAAATATCTGTTACACAATTGTGGATTTGATAAATGGGGACGTACGAAATACAAAGGGGTATGAAAATTGAATGGGGGTAAATGATACGGTTAAGAAATTATAATAGTACCGTTAACACCCTTTCTGAGCACAGCGCTACAAAATAAATCATATTACATTAGTATTAAGATAATATGCATCGATAGTACAGTGGAAAAATTGAAAATTACAGATTTTAGAACGCATTCAGCAAATATCTATTTTAAACTGTCCACCATTTTCTGTAAATAAACTATAATCGCCCTTGTAAGACAAATAATTTGGTAATTCTTGTGAACGGATCAAATGGGATTCTGGAATAATCATGGAAACTTGCTTGGCTGACACAAAAAAATACACCATTGAAATAAAAAAAAGATACACGATCACTTTTTTCATTAGTTTGGAAATTGACACTAGGGTTGGACGGAGAGGTATGACAGCTGAATTCTGTGTAGAAGTAGAGGAACAAAGAGGAAGGATTTCGCCGGAGGAAGAGTGAAATGATCGTTCGGCTGGAGTGAGGGATCGTTGTCGACTGTTCCAAGGGGGAGAATGGATGAGAAGGGCGCGATGGGAGGCACAACACGTGAAGGGAGGCTCAAAAGGGAGATCAAATGACGCGGCTGCCGGAGGAGGAAGAAGAAGAATCGGCCTGCCGGGATGCGATATATTGAGGGATGGGGGGTGGAATGATATCCGGGCAAACAAACGACTTTATTCGGTGCACGTCACGACAGAAATACATCCTTCACTTTCAATATTTTCTTGTGGAAGCGATAAATTACGATCATGGTGAGATAAGAGCGGACATTAGGAAATTCTATGACGAAAAAGAAAATTTAGGGTCGAAGGGTATTTTTTGTGAGGTGGATTTTCGTGGAAAAAGCAGGGATGCAAATGAGAATTAGTGCGTGCGAAGTGGTGGGATACTATCATACTTTCAAAGGCTGTAAACAAATTAGCCACTTATGGAAGAGTTAATTTAACTAGTACCATCGTAATTAGGGCTCATTCGATTCCACTCTTAGTTAAAAGAGTATTAATATTTTAAGAAAATGTGCTTAATCTGAGATATCTCGATGTGTTAAATACTGCTGATTTATAATGCTGGAAACTGACCATATAATGAGCTCTCGTTAACTCTGGTAGAGTACCTACATTGAAGTTAAGTTTTTGATAAGGACTTTTACAGATTAAACCTAAACCCTGAACGTTCTCTCATTTAGAATGGGATAATGAAGGCCTGTTGTCATGAGTATGGTAGCTTACTGCTACCAGACTCATGACAACTTGTACTATGTTCAGGCTAGTGAGAGCCTTGAGATGATTAAATATACACCGTATACTACCTTATATTTAAACAATAACCATTATCTATTCAGGAAATTACGACGTAGTATTATTCTTGAAACAGGGATATTTGTGGCTAACCAGGAAAATCATTTGACAGCATAGCCTGGGAGAGCGAGATGGTAAGATGGATAGTACTCAAGAAATGAAAATTCATGCACTCTTGAGCAGGTTTTTGATTGAAATGGGGGACATGTATGCTTTCAATGTTTTTTGTAGAAATGTACTCGCCTAATTAGAAATATTAGAAAGATTCAGTGATGAGCGGAGAGGGGAAGAATATTCGTTTTCGAGTGAGGCATGTTATTAAAATGGAAGAGGGGTCGTAAGATTGAAAAAGCCTTCGGTTGAAAAAACTAAGACTTGGGAGTGAAATTAATGTTTCCCGTTGGTTCTCTCACTTTTCACTCCGAGATCTCGAGTTGGACTTGCGGTTTGGTCGCAGACCGAGAGACTTCCTTTAAGAAATATTTTCACATATGGAAGCGTCTGAAAATCGTCATGTACCATCAGTCATTGCAAGTATCGAAATTTCTTCTGCTAAAAATGATGAACTCAGGATTTCTGAATTTTATGCTTCATCAGATACTCATTACATTCCCTATTCACCTGATTGGAAATGCTAGTTCCCCGTATTTCGGTATTTGCTTATTCTTCCGCTTCCATTGTAGCCTTAATCTTTCCTGTACTCTCGGTACTAATTTCCTCAACTAATGAGACCCAATAAACTTTCAGCCATCCAATTTCTCTCTTCTACTGCATCTACCAAAGCTACCTCAATTTCCTGTCGTATATCTTTTCCTTTCTAATTCGAATATAAACATTGAATGTATGCAAGAAGTAGAGTTTTTATTAAGGTAGTTAGAGCAAAATATAGTTTTTACCTAGAAATCAATGAATTTGGTCTCATTTTCAAGAAAAATATATCACCCTTCTAACGACACCAAAAATTCAACCCCTTACCACATTATGTACTTTCGGAGATATTTGCCAAAAAATACCAGCCCTTTTGCATTGGAAATGGTACGTGTATGCACTTCAGAGAGACATTATTTACAAAATGAGACATTTCCTAAACTTAGATCTCGTCAAAAAATCAAGTGTGTAGTTTGTGTGTTTTCTCAACTATTTTTGAAAATTAATCATATTGCCACCGCAGTAAATTTTTCGGAATCACAATAAACCTTCCGTTTTGATGGAGTTTCAAACGTACCGCGTGAAAAAAATGAGTCAAATTAAAGACTTATTTAGATATTTTCATTTGATTACTTACAGCTTCTGTCATGTAAAACTATATTATTTTACCATTAATAATCCAGTATTTAATTTGTGTGTCTCGTAGCTGGTGAAATTAAAACGTATATTTCGAATATGGTCTCTATTATGATTAAAAAACTATCTCGATCGCACTACCTTAAATATCACTCGCCAACTCACAATCTTCACTTGTAGTGCTCATGTTCACTTTTTAGTATTTACCGGTAATATCTTTGCGTGTTGATTTAAGCTTACTAAAATTCCATCAGAGTGAAAAAATTTTTAAGTGTTTTAGTTCTAGATCTTTTATTATTTTTGGAACTGGATTCTTATGCTCAAATATGCAAATTAAGCACTTGCTGGAGAAGACTCGTTAAAATGTATCTGGCCACATAAGTACCATACGACTCCTCTGATATGGTAAGCAATAATATTTTACTGGACCGCCAAGTGCAGATGAAAGGATACCATTCGTGACGCTGTCTAACTTTTGGATTTAAAAGTTTCTCACCGAAAATATTGTCACTAAATCTCTCAAAGAAATGAACCCACCAAGTATTCCAATTTTTTCACGAATATTATCAGTGATCAAAGTTTGAAATAGAAAAGTGCGTACTCGCAGCTTTTTCTTCATCCTTTGATCCAAAACACGGATGATCTTTTTTGTTTGCTTCACTATGTCCGCCAGCTCCCTTTCTTATCCCGCAGCAAATCAAGCGTCGGTGCCGATGGTCGAAGAAGAGAGAGGTACTTTATGGTGCTGGGAGGTGTCCCTTATATACCGTACATTCGGACCTAAAGCACCATGGGTGGGGGAGATGGAAATAGAAAGGATCTTCGGACGGAGAGGGTCACAGGGTCTGGAGAGCCGGAGCTACATGGACCACTTTCCCTTGCGTCGCGACCCTTTAACACGCTAAGCACGACGCGTCATGCTTAGCGTGTTAAAGGGTCTGCGTTGTGTTTCATCGCTAGTGAACTCGGTAAATTTCCCTTGATATCTCACTCCATTCCCCAAGTATACCTACCTTCACTTATCAACCTATCCCCTAAGTTTTCATGACACAAATCACCTCATCTGGCGATCACCTTCGCAAGTAATAAACCAGGCGACAAACATTTTGCGGCGATTTTTTTAATCATTTCGAAGAAGCGTTGTCAATCAGAAGTCTAATTTCTTGCCATATGGTTTACGGATTTAATACTATGGATGATGCATTTTTAGAGTAGTCGAACCATGAACCGTTAGGAGCGCTTCACCCGTTACGTTAAGACATAATGCTACTCTACGTAACGAGTATGAAACTGCTCTCAATAACAGGGTCCAGTAAAGCGATTATTCGTGGAAACCTCTGTTATGAGCTGTCGGAATACATTTAAGGAAAACACTTTCCCGCACATAGACTAAACGACTTGGTTCTTTACTAAAGTATTCGTTCTGCTACTATTCCCAAATTTTGTCTTAAAAAATTGGAAATGCTAGAAGCTGCATTCCTGGTAGTCTGTCTCGTTATAGCGGAGAATTCAAATATATTACTAAAAGCTTTAACTCATTCTTGAAAATCAACTCGAACACTCATCCCTCTTTCCAAGCTGGGTGGTAAATAGTTACTCTGGCTTTGTCTATGTGTATGCCATGTTTTCCGTTTGTTAAAGGTACCACTCAAAATTATTCTCATTGCACTGAGTGCACAGGTTGCAAGAAAATTTATTTTTATTGATTGAAGCGTAAATCCTGCGCATGCTAGACTATTTAAATTATATTAAGAATATGTTATCTACAGCTTAAAAATTCCCAATCCTGTGACCCAAATGGTGACATCTAGTGAGACCGGGCTTCTCCGGATGCATATAAATCGTTCTTTTCCTTAGTTGGAAAAATTCAGGAATTCCTCGTGTTGAAGTGCACAGTAAATCCCAGGGTATCCCACTAGGCTTTACTCTGGAAAACTCCTGGAAGTATGCTAAATGTAACATAAGGAAAGCGAAGCTGTTCACGCTGAGGGGAACGCAGCACGGGACAAACGTACCGAGGTGCGCAGAATAAACGTCGCAGAAAAATGGAATTCCGTGTAACGCCGTGTCGGAAGGATCAGGATCGAGTGCGCAGGCTGGGAAAGGCTTCAAAAGAGTGATGTATAGGGGGGAAATGAGAGTTGGGGATAAGAATCGGATGGTAGGGAAGTGAAACGGTCGCAGAACTAAATGGTTAGTAACGAAATGTGAGATAAGGTTCGGCCGTTTTTTGTCAGCTTGGGCTGTACAACTTCATATCGTGGAGTTTTCATACTATTGACTTGAGCCTTGGACAAACTCTTTCCTCCTATTTTGTTTTCTAAATATGTAGCCATTGGGAAAATTTCTACAAAACTTTTAAAATTGATCCAGATGCCTTTTTCTTTATAGATAGAGTTACGATCAAAGCACTGGTGATGTATTAGCTGCGGGAATCATGATCCAGGATCACCTTGTTTTAAATCCATTTGAAATATTCTGCCATCTTGAGTATAGGTTAGACTGTACATTGACCTGTAGTTTAATTATTGGTCCTGGTGGATCTTTCTGTTGTAATTTCTATACATGCATTAGCTTTTATTTTCGGTAAGGTTTGCATCTCATACCATGGAAATCTTTTCCCAGCCTTATGTTCTGCCTGCCGGGCAATGGTTCCTACACGGCCCTCAAAATTCAATTGCCTTTTGTTACCTTCAACCTTTACCTACACTATTGTCTCTGGATTACATTCAATATCTTTTCTTTCAGTTTCAAGCCTCATTCCTCATTCCGTTCAGCATAATCTTAATTGTTTTAATTATTCTGTCCTCCTTAATTCTAACCAGACTTTTCTAAACATTTTACCCTAAATTCCTTCAGCCTACTCCTATTTCCGCAACTACACTGTCAACTTTAGTGAATATTTGATGGCACATTTCACCTAAGTATACCGTGTAGACATCCTTTCGCTACCTAAGTAACAGATCCAATAAAGTGAATCCGGGGACAGCTGATTAAGTGGACTTGTATGATATCGATGGTGTTCCGTCGAGGCGTCGCCATCAAGAGGTGGAGAGGTTTCAATATTCATATGCATTATACTTGTAATTAAATTATTTATATGAGGAGTTGAGTAGTTACGCACGTGCTATTTATTTTTTTGTACTGATATATGTATGTATAAATCACCAAAATAAACCCAAACACTCGCGCAATGCAAAGTTATTTCCTTGAGCACTTGTTGGGGATAAGGTGGATTTAATATCTGTGTGTAGACGGAAGCCTGAATTTAAGTGCTGCTTTTAAATAAATCCTGCTTAAGTGCTCCTATTGTTTAGACGACGCATATGGTTCGTCTTTAGAGTTGACGTTACAACCTCTTCACCTCTATCCAAAGGTACGATTAGCGGTTTTTCAGGAGTCTATTATTCATCTACTTACTCAGAGCACCTCCAATCGATTCCCTAATCTCCGGCATAGCCATGCCATACTCCCTCTGATATTCTACACCTCATTTCGTCCGAAGTATTATCTATTAATTTGAGGCGCATCAACTATGTTGCCAAATGACCTAATGATTTCCCTCTTGCTGATCCTTTGGTTTTATTATCTTATTTCTTTAATCGGCTTATGGCAACGGAAAGAGCGAAGATACGTTTGCGAGGACCGGTATCACGCCATAGTATCATATAAATCAATTTTTGGCGCGCCAGTGCTTATTTATCTACATCTACATATTGCCCTGCAGGCTACCTCAAAGATGTTTGGCGGGAGATGAGTTATCACCAACATACACTATAATGAACAAGAAACTTTCACAAAAGTCCACCATGCCTTATGCATTCTACCAATACTAGAGAAACTACTGAATTTAGGTATATTGCAACTACGCAAACGAGATACGAGAGTTATAAAGTTGTCATACGCAACGTTATGTTAGCACTGCGTGGCAGATTGAGAAACAAGAAGTAGGAAGCAAATATAGTAATCAGCTACATAACCTGTTGGATTGACCACAATCAGAGTGTCATTGGCTGCCATTATGGTTTCTTATCGATCGCTGAAAAAAGCACATTTAAACCTGTCTGTTTTGAATTATATTTCCCTAATGTTCTTCTCATGGCCTGATCCACCGTAGTATGTTGGAGTTCTTAAGATATTATTAACTTCGTCTGAAAAAAATGGGTTTGGGGTTAAAATAAAAGATTGAGTTTAATTTTAATCGACGGTCTGAAATCGATTCCCAACCCAATCGTTGCAAGAGATCAGTAACACCAAGCAATAATTTACCCGGGCTTTTACGTATCATACTGATCTTATTTGCATGCGTTTGAACTCTGTTCTTAAGCCAACGCCATGGAGGTACCCAATACTGCCAGTATACTCCAAGTGAGGTTTCACAAGGGAGTAGTCGTTCGTTGAAGCAGTAATGGTCCTGAAAAATCTTTAATTTATTCAGTCAATGAGGGATAGGAAAAAAATGCAAGTATCATATTTTAGAGCGACAGATAGGTATGATTTCTTAAAAATCCATAGCAGATATACTGAAAAAATAGATATTTGAATAATAGCTAGGTTGATTAACTGTTTTAGAGAAATGGATAGAGCATCCTGTATAAATTGAGTATTGAAAAGGGCTTACATTAAAAATCAGAATATGATTATGTATATTTATAGTTAATCCATATCCATAATGCGAAAAATATTCTTTGAGTACTTTTGATTTGTATATGTACCTCTTAAGGAGCGACTCCACTAGATTCATCGTCGTATTACCCCAAGTCCAGCAAAATCCCTGCGAAACCATTACCAGTAACACTCACATAGAGGAAATCTTACATTTGTGTTCTTAGAGACAACTAAAGCAAAGTGAATCTCGCTATGAGCTACAAAGTTTAAATATGAAATTAATCTTCAAAGAAAAGAGATAGAGATAGAAATGTCTTCGATAGCCATCGGTCAAATTTCATTGGTATCATCGTCACCGCAAGAGTCAAAATATGTCTTTAGATCGTCGGTAAAATTATTTTATTTATATTCTCTATGGGCTTCATTTTCACAAATGATAACTTTGCATTTCATTCCTCTAATTTTTTATTGCTGTACAAGTTGTTTCAAAACATCGCTGTCATCACCAGGTACCCCGCGTGCCTGATGTTGACGCCGATGTACCGAAACATGTTATACCGCTTAAAAAATAGCGGAATAAAAGTGATTCATCTTACTATTTTATTTATCTTTATTTCACGATTTTGTTCCATATCTCTTTGCAACAAAGAGCAATGATTGCAGTTTTTATTCGGAAAATATAGTCACACAATTGGTACCACAGCAATATGTGACTAATTGCAGAATTTCTCGCGCTATTTCTCTAGATATCCCATTCTGATTAGTATTTCTTGATGCTTTGTATGGTGATAAAAATTGTGGCGTGAAAGATAACGGAAATATGGACTGGGCAGGTGCAAGTGCTACGAAATGAAAAGTGGATACTCGAGAAACAGTGGGGAGAGACCGAGGTGGTGTGAAACTGGGGCCATTTTGGCCAGAGATGATGAAGAATGGGAACTCGAGAGAAAGTTCGTGCATTGAACAAAACGAAGAGGTGGTAGTGAGGTCCAAATAAAGGACGAGGGAAGAAATAAAAGAACGGAAATTTCAGTGGGAAATAAGAGGGAGAAGTGAGGGTCCATTCAAAGAGAGGCGCGGGTCGGGGGACAGAAATGTCTAGAGGGAAAAGAGGACGGAGGGAAGAAAAAGAATGGGCCGGAGACAATTGGATAAATTGAAAAGGGGACGCATGTAAGAGGGACCAAAAGCGAACGGCTATATGAATGTATTTATGTACACAGCAAGAGTAGCGTGGAGCAGGGAGGGCAAAGAAGTAAGGAAACAGTTCATAGGGGGTATGAAAAGATCAAAGGGAAAGGAGAGGGAGTTAATAAACTGGACTGGGAGAGGAGGTTGGACGTGGGAGGTTGGACGTGGGAGGTTGGACGATGGGGTATGCGATGGGAGGAAAGTGTACTAACGACCAACTGGGAAGAAAGAAAATGTGAGAATGGATAACTTGAACAAAAGGAAGCCGAGGAATGATTTGAAGACTGTTTTAAGTCAGGATCGTATAGAGTAGATGTTGTCTATTCAATAACACTAATTTCTTTTCATGCATTAGTCATACATTAAAGTGATCGAGATGAACATGAATTTATCCGACAGATCAAAGATAATATTCATGTACATATTCTCCTATCAACCTCTTCAAATTGAATTGTTGTTGTGACTCATGATTGCGCCTATGAAAAATACAGCACAGAGTTGCAGTTCCCAGTTTTATGAGCTCAAGAATAATCCAAACTGTCAAGAAGTAAAGATAATTACACTCTTGAGCATACATTGCTGTGACCACCAGCAAGGAGCTTGAGAACTCGTAGACACGAGCGTTGCATTAGGCAAACATTCCAAGTCACCGGGATGACTAAAATGCGTATATAGGAATTTTCCTTTGCTTACAATGCCAGTTGGGATGTTTCTTTAGTTAAATTTACTTGTCAATCGCTTTCATCGAACTACAGTTACGTGAAAATATTATAAAATATTAGCCCATTCTGTTTAGTTGAGGTGACATGTATAGTAGGGTGGTTCGAAAACACTTACGTGAGGAATCGTTGTCCTAAATTCACCATTTTTTAGTCAGTGCATCGACAATTACTTTTCACTTTTTTAACATATTATATACTAAAAGTGTGAAAACTGTCGAAATTGAGCTCTTAGATATTCACCATAGCTACGCTCGGTACGTAGTTTCACGCAATCGCATTAATCGCAGTTGATGAATTATTATAAATTAATGGAACTGCTTACTTGAATTCTGCTTTGAATTTATACAGCTGATTGCTATCGGTACTTAAGGTTAGTTTGATGATCGACTGGTGCGTTTCAGTATATGAACATACAGGTATACGCGCGCATTTAATGATTTAACCATAAACGAAAATGTGGCCTTGCATTTTCTATTGACGTTTTGTCCCAATCTATGGATTTTAATGGTCCAAATTTATTGTGTAAGCTGATTTTCAGGAGAACACTGTTTTTTGGTAAAAAACAAAATTTTGGCAGTTTCGAAAACTCATGAAAATGTTTTAAAATGAGTGAAAAATCGACCTTAAATACTCTGAAATAAAAATGTAATATAATACATTCCTTAAATATCAACTGAAATGTGTTAAATGAACTATTTTCTATTACTCCTATTGAGAGTAAAAATAAAAAATAAATATTCCAAGAAATATGGAGGAAAAACCCTTAAAAAGTCGATAATCCTGAAAATGTGCGTAAAAACTCATTTTTTTTTGGTCAGGTTAGAGTGGAAAGTCTCAACCCTGCGCAATAATCTTACGCGTACTTCCGAGTCATAGCAATAGATTAGGTTTGGCACCCCTCGGGTAACGATTTGCGAGAAAAGCCATTTTTCGAACCACACTAATGTATAGCTTTAGAGAGGCAAACGGACTGAAGAAGTTTCTATTGAGTGAGTTAATGTATCGACTTACGTAACTAATTAATATATATTAATTCAATTAACATCAAGGTTAAGCTACAGAGCTGCAATAAGCCTTGAAATACACACTTCACTTCGCGAATGACTTAAATTAATCGTTGACGGGTTCACTTCGTGGAAATTATCCATAGTAACTGGGAATATTAGTTTTGCAATTGTTTTCACATTATTTATATTTCCTCAATCGATTTCACCGTTCACATAGTCATTATTAAGAGAAAAATTTGATGATGACGTTAAGTACGTCGAAACCGGTTGAGAAAAAATAAATTTTGCGGTAAAATTACGCAGTAAATATTTCTTTAAACGCAGGAAAGACTGTTTCTTAAATATTCATTAACTTCTAATATACTTTTAGGCTCTCAATGGCGTCCTTAAATTAACTGCTGCCAAATTTCAAATAATCTCCTTTCAACCGATGTAAGAAATTACATCTGGATCAACTTGACCGGTGAGACTCGCGGCTGACGGATTCATATATTAAATATGTTTTGTTTTTCCATTATAATATAACGCTATTAAAAATTGATGCTTACTCTCGAAGTGTTTAAATAGAAATATATGTACTTCCAGTGCTTATATCTCTCAGGGTATAATATTTTTACTAATTAGCTTTTCAATTTCACTTACAAAATTCCATCGATACTTTAAGAAATTTTCGTGTAATTGTAGAAGTGGGGAAAATCTCGGTATATGTTTTAATTTAGCAGCTTTTCCCGGTACAACTCTGACCCATGAAATAATAACATATAATAACAAATACTGTTTTACTAGAATTAACCGAGTAAGCGATTTCCTAAATTGAGTTTGCCAAATTCATAGCGAATTGCGAAGAAAAATTCCAAAGAAGAATTCCATAGAATATTACCGCAAATGGTATATTCAGCATCTAAAAT